>OY728133.1:1035287753-1040287753 GCA_963277665.1 Viscum album | reverse complement strand
AAATTAGTCATACGTGGGATGGAGTTTCTGAAAATGTTGAGAATTCAGATGTTTTATTGGTTAAACATGATAAATTTTTTATTTATAGTTACATTGAATAACCTTGTAAAACCAATACAAAGATGAAAATGTGTGTGGGGGGGTAAATAATATTGTTGAATATTAATGACAGATGAATCAAATGTTGATAACATTTAAGGAAACATCAAATCCATCATTGTTTTCATAATTTCAACCATGAGAAATTAAATAAGGTTTATCGATTAAAGATTTTGGTGAGGACAAAAATGATGATTTTGGTTAGATCTAAAAGAAGAATACATTTAATTTGGTATCTAATCTAGTAAAAACTATTATTATAAAAAATTGCGTTTTTAGTAACAAGTTGAATTAAAAAGGTGAAATGATGTGAAAAAAGTCCAGAATCATCTGAAAAACTTATTCACAAGTTAAATGAATTGATTTCCAAGATAATGTCACACTAATTTCTATTCCTAAAACCATTTTTAATTTTCTAAATATAATTTCACGAATAAAATTTCTTTCAAGTGTGTGTCAAGTCATCCTTCCTCAATAGAGAATTGCATGTGAAGTGTGTAATGATAAAAATAATCGATTCTTACTTGCTGAAGATGAAGTATATGTTTTCATGTTTAAAAATTAATATTATAGATAAAATAAATCCCCACGGTAATTATAATAATATTAATAACCATGAATAATGGTATTTTAATTCAATAATTAAAGAGTGGGAAACAACCTCTACACCAATGAAGATAATGATGTATCTTTGATTTTTTTATGTTTATAGATGATAATATATGTATTTTATATTAAGGGTGAACTTTTTAGATTTTTTATTTTAAGATGAAGAAATATTTTGAGATTTTCATGCTTGTAGTGATTAATAATTTCACTACATTACACATTTCTCAATAGGATTATCGTATTTTTCATTCTCAATAAAAGTATACCTGATATATTTCTATTAAATTTAGAATAGATAATTAGAATTATATTTATACCCAATTATTAGTGGGAAAAAATATATCAATTAATGAACATATAAATTATCTTGATTCTACATACTTATAAAAATAATTAGATGTTTACTCCACTTAACCACCTCTTTATTAGATCTTGTGTATAATGACATTATTTGGGCTGAATTTAAAATTGTTATATAGGAAAAAAATTATGCATGATAAGAGAATTCATATATAAATTAAATTAAATATTAATTATGGGTTTAAACATGACCTCAAAGGAATTATCAATTTCTTTTTACATATATACATCGATAGGTATAGAAATGTGGATGACAAAATATCATGATCCTAGGGAGTTCTCTTTCATGGATATAGTTATTTAGAATATCTCCAAAATAAGATGAGTTTTGTGACCCTGAGTCACTACTACAAAATAGGCCTTTAAAAACACTATAAATTTCCTTTATCAGTGACAGAAAATAATAAACTACATGAGTGAGGTTAAAAACATTGGACTTTTATGAGGGATAAAAAAGATCTAAGAGTGGTTCCCTTTCTCGAAGCTAAAGAGCATTGATAAATGGAACCTTTATCACCACATTTAGATGATTTGATACAATAATGGTTTATCAGTGCATTAATTTAGTACCACTAAAGGATTCATTAACCAGATCTAATAGAAGCGATGATAAAGGGGTATTCTATAGTGTTTTGTAATAGCACACTATAACACCACTAAACTATGTTTTAACATCACACCACTGAACAACAGTAGCGTAATATAATGGCACACAGTAGCACCAAAATCAAACCAAATATCAAAATAAATAATCCAAATATAGGATTTAATGTAAATGAAATTTACAGCACAAACACAAAAAAAAACACTTCATTATAGAAATTTTGAACCATGCTTTATAAAATTACATAAATGAAAATTATTATATACATTCAAAAAAATCAACGTTCCTTTATATTTTAATCCAGACATGACTCATTCAATTGCCAAAAACCACATAATATCAAGAAAAATAATGCTTATATCGAAGAAAAAAATTCGTAAGTTAGTAATAATATATAGAAATAAATTAAGAGAATGTGTTAATTTTAATATTATTGATGTCAATTTTAAATAAAAAGAATTACATTGAGTCACACCGGTCACACCATGCATCGCATTAAGGTGAAGATTATTCCAACATGTATCAAATGATTTTGGACCCTCTTCCAAAATTTTAAAAACAATATGAATTTATTTAATTAGTTTTGAGTACATTAGTTGTATTTTTTACTAAAATTTCGATTTTAACTAAAAACACACACTTTTTAATCATTCTGATCACATCACATTTCATTTTGATGTGAAAAGGATTCTTAATAATCAAAAATGACTTTTGAATCATTGTTCTAAATTATAATGTAAGTTTTAGCATATTTGATCATTTTGTAGTGGGTGACACTGTTTGAACAAAAGTGTCAAAGAAATCTGAATTTGTTTGTTCAATTTTGTGGTGCAATTGCTTCATGAAAAGGTGTAACACATTCAGTCATAGCAGTCACATCATGCATTGAATTGAGGTGTAGATTTTTTCTTCACATATAAAATTACTTATAGATTGTTTCCCTATGTGTAAATAAATCACACATCTCAGTCAAACACTTTTTCCAGTCATATAATACCATAAAATCTTTTTAATAAAAAAAAATATCTCAAACCGAACAACAAACCCACACACAAGTCATGAAGAGTGATTTCCACAAAAAAATGAAATCTCAAAATAGGAACAATAGAAATAGGGGAACTTTTTCAAGAATGGATAACCATTTAAAGGTTTTTATTCAGAAAAACAAACCCATTTGAACTATTAAACTATTGTTTCATTAGAATTTAATAACGAGACATGATCTTACCAAATCCACCAAAAAAACAAGGAATCTCTGAATGGATTCACCCCAACATGAGAGACAATAACTAAGACAATATGTTGTATTCTTCTTTCACAACAACTCAACCAAAATCAGTTTATTCACAAAATTCTCAAAATTGATATCCTTGGAGAAGTGGACACACTCCTTGATCCTTATATGACGACCCCTAATGAAAAGAAAATATTTCAATAGATCCAATGACACTACCTTCATAGAGAATAAAACAATCTCATTTTAGTGTTCATCATATGCCTTCAACATCCAAGGACCTTTCTAGAAACTCATGAGCATTTCAATTTTTGTACTATTCACCTCCTCAGTTATAAACCACCAAACAAGTACAGACATAAAAACTTCTAACATCATCCCAACTTGTATCATTGGTGGGGAAAACAACTCTAATTATTCCATTGATGGACCCCCATGAAGAACTAGAACAGGACATAATCTAATGTTTATAGGATTTTATACTACTCTGAATAAATTCTAAACATCCTCTATCCACTTCAATTCCTCTAACAAACATTGATTTCTACAGAATATGGACAAAAACTTAAGAGAAAGAGAAATAGTGTGAGACCAACTAGAAACATTGCAGTCATTTTTTGGTGTCATATTCTAAATTACAAAAAAAATTAATAAAATCAGGTTCAGAATCAATTCCTCACATACCAACACATAAGAAAATAATCATATGGAATATTGTTGGTCACACATACCACCTTATCACCAAAACCCTATAATATACCAAATTTTTAATCCAAAACATTTTCATTTAAACCTTATTTGTTTCAATCTGATACTATTTGAATGAAATCATTTTAATTTTTTAAAGCATACCCATAACAACTGAGATCAAAATAAGAAATAATTCACACTAAACCACCAAAATGATGAACTGGTAATCATGATTATCTTGGTGACATGGTAGTGGGCTATAGTATAATTAGTATATAATTTTACAATGATTAAAAAGATAAAAAAACCCAAAAATAAATAAAATCTCAAAAGTACCACCATATACAAAATACTAGGCCACCAGGTTCATGGTTAAGTTAATACTGGACCTACTTATAGTATCCTTCCAAGAGGAACCTGGTACTATTTCATCAGGTACTCAGTGCCTACCATATATGGTTACCTCTATATCTTCACCAGTAGCGCCTATCAAATCCTCTAACCACTCTTTTAACACCCCATCAAAAAAAACACAAAATGATAGTAATATACTAACATTAAAGGGGGTTACATGGTTAGATTAGATGGGTAATTTAAAACCTCCATAGCCTCTATAATTTAATACTAAATATGACTCAACCATATTTTTAGGGGAATAGATTCAACCATTGCGTTTTCATATGTGTAAGGATAGCTATTAAGAAATTTTCTAGACATTTCCAAGAATTTTAAAAGGTTTAATGTATTTTGAGGATAATTTAATCTTCTTTATAATCCATTTGTGATCCAGTCATAAGGAAACATA
The DNA here is from genome assembly GCA_963277665.1 of Viscum album. Taxonomy (NCBI): domain Eukaryota; kingdom Viridiplantae; phylum Streptophyta; class Magnoliopsida; order Santalales; family Viscaceae; genus Viscum; species Viscum album. The sequence goes on along the minus strand of OY728133.1, from coordinate 1,040,283,352 downwards.
AATAAACATGTGATCCTTAACATTAAATTACAAGGGATACAACTAATGGTAATTCTACAAAATTAGTTGACTTTGAGTAGTTTCAAAATGCTTTTCAATTAACATCACTCAGTCTATTATTTCTTAGACAAGACTAAGGCTATTAATAAAATATTCTTCTAAATTTGTCCAGAATTAAGGAAATTAAAATTTTATTTTATATAATTTTTCATAAAGTTACATATGGATAAGTTATTAATAATGGGTTTTTAAGAGAATTCCACCATTGAATGTTAATCGTTCTAGGAGACAATAATGTCCATAATTAAGGCTCAATTATTAACTTCTAATATCAAGATAGTTTCACTAGATTGACTGTTAGTATATTGATTAATGAAATTATAAAATTCCACCAATAACATTATTGAAAATTAATTTCCTTTCTATAACCAAGATAAAAACTTCATATCCATATCAGATACAGCACTAGATGGTACACTTGGAAGCATTATTATCTATTTGACATTCGATTAAAGGATTTCATAAACTTCTCTTCAATATTTAAAATGTTATTTTTCTTAGATAGGTGATCCACTATAACCCACACTACATCTTTTTGTCTAGTTGATCTCGAAAAACGGTTCAATAAATGCATCATGATTTCATCCCATTTCCTAATAGGAAAATAAATTACTAAAAGTGTACATATTGGACTTTTTTATTTTTCTTTCACCAGATTATATTTAAATAATTTAGTGAGGGATAATACAATTCATTTCATCATTACATGCCACAAAACAAGTGACTAATATCATGGTACATCTTATGATCTGTACATTAACCTATAAGATTTGTTTCGGCAGTGAAGAGGAGATGAGATGTAGGGTTTATCATGGTAAGAACAATGAAAAATACAAAATGGTGATCCCAAAAGATGAAAAAATGATATATGAAAATTAGTAAATAACATACATTGAATTCTATCTATGATTCATCTAAAGGAATGTAGAGGATTCACGCCGATAGTAGTGGAATTTCTTGAGAGCTTGAGAATCAGGACTGAATGAGTACTAAATATGGTTCTATTAAATATATTAGGAACACTTTTAACAGTGCTTTCAGAAAAACACTGATAAATATATATTTTATAAGCCTTAAATTGAAAAGCGCCGATGATGATTCATCTTAAAAGTTCTTTTTTCACTCCTAAAGTATATATTTAAATAAATTTATTATAATTTTATAATTATTAAATATATATAGTTATTTATTTATAATTATTAAATATATATAATTATTGATATATAATTATGTAAATAATTATTTAAAAAATCATAAATTTTTTTTTATAATAATTATAAATTTATAATTTTTTTTATAGTAAATATACAATTATAAATATATTTATTTTTAAAATGTATTTTTAACTTTATTAGTCGATATATAATGTTAAATACATTCATTTCAAAAATGAGTGAAATTTATTAATTAAAAATTAGTACACATTAAAAATATTGATTAAAAAAAGATAATTTTTTTTAAATATAAATTATTAACAAAATGTAGATACATATATATATACATTGAAGTAAGATGAATACATATTGATAATACTAAAACATAGTAAACATATATATATACATACATAACAGAAAATGGTCAAATTCTAAAATAATAGAAAAATATTAAATATTAAATATGAATTCCCTCATTATTATTGTATCAAAAATAAATCAATAAAATTTACAGATTATAAACATAATATATTAATATATCATGTTATAATAAAATTCAAAAATATATTAAAATTTGAATAAATTATATAAATATTTGTTATATGTTTCTCTATATATTGTGTAATAATATTTTTGTATACATTTGAATATAAAAATTCATTATGTGTGTCTGTGTGTGTTTGTGTGTGTGAAATCAATGTAACACATGACATTTTATAGATTTTAAATTGAATAATCGATCTACAATAAAAAAAAGTTATAAATATGTTTTTAATTAAAATATTATTCTATTACATTTATATTTATATTTAATATATATTAATTATTTTTTTTTTTAATTAATATACATATTATAGTTATTAACTTTTTATTAATAATTATTTCATTAATATATGTTTAAATATTAAAGTAAATAATTAATTTTTATTTTTTTGTGTATATATATATTTATATATCTACATGTAAAATATATTATTTATCAATGTTTATAATATTATTTATCAATGTTTATGTACCTATATATTTAATACAAACTCTTTATTAATTTTTCAAGTTTATATATATGTATATTCAATAAATTCATTTTTAACAATAGTTATTTAATAAATGAAATTGGTAAAAAAAATTAATTTTATTTGTTTAATTACTTCATTTTATTGTGGACCATTATCATTGAGTTAATTTTACCACTCCTAAAAGATACATTTTATTAGAGTGGAAAATAATGCACTGATAATGTGTAACCTTTATTAGTACTAATAATGGTGAATTTTATCAGCACTAAATAAAAAACTAATAATCATAGACTTTTTAAATGTAGTTTTCTAATCCTGATAAATTTAGGTGCTATTAATGGTGTGTTTATAGAAGTGAGTATATTCCTAGTGGATTATGTTGTATAAACTCAATTAACAACCCAATTTAGGTCGATCAAAACACAGTTGTAAGATCTCATGTTAGGTGTTATGTTCTTGTAATATCCCTAGATTTTATTATAATGCATCACTTTTGTGGTTTCTATATATTCATGATATTAATTTAAAAATTTACATTGAACATGTTTATATTTTTTAATCAAGTCTCAAATGATATTATATTATCAACTAAATACCAAATATACCTTTAATATTATTATATTATCTGAATGAAAAAAATATATTTCATTTATTGATTAAATATATTTAATTAAAATGGTTTGTTTTATGTATATAAAGAATGGTTGGATATTTAATAAATTGATATTCATGTAAATTATATGGATTCATATTAATTTTTCTTATTATGATAATATATGAAATAATTATAATAATATATGAAACAAGAATATGATCATTCTATTTGAAAAACATATTTTACTTATTCTGAGTAAACTGTTTATTCATATAATATATTTTTTTAATGTAAAATTTATGAATTTTATAAATTCAGTTTGATAAAATAAAAATTATTTTGTTTTTCATCAGGTATAAATTAGTTGAAGATGATTTTCTGTGATTTTTCAATACCAATATATTTTTTTCGTGAATAGTTATAAATAATGTTTTTTAATACTATAACATTAATGTAGTCATCATTATATAAATATGAAATAATTTTTTTTTGTAACTAAGGTAATATATAATAAATAATCATATAATTAAAATATAATAACATATTTATTCAATTAATATAAAATAAGTTTTATGTCTACATAAGTATGAGAATTTTAATTGTTGTTAACCCAATGCTTGCACAATATAAGAATATTCATTATTAATATCTTAAAGAGATTATTTTGATACAAAATTTATTTTATATAATTCAAGATCTATATATTATTACTAATGTTGTAAATTGGCATAAATTTGTTACTTTTAGAATTATATAACAAGATACTTATAGAAGTGTTTACCGAATGCTTATGCAAAGTGAGAAAATTCAAAATGGTATATTTAATGTCTTTTTAAGATAATTATGAGAGTTAAAATACATTATTAATTATAATATACGGAATAAAAAATTATTTAAAAATTTAATTTATGTTATTTCAATTTTTTAAAAATTTAATATCATTATTATTATCCAAAACTCTTACGTAGTGTGGACATAATGCTTGTGTGTATAAGAGAAAAGTCAAAACTAGTGGAATTAAAATATTAAATGTGATGAGATTTAGATAAATTAGAGTATTAAATGTTTTAAATGATAATTTTATGTTTTTTAAAGATTTAAATATTTAAATTTAAATTTTATATTTAATTATATATTTATCTTCTCAAATTACAATAATAACCGTAAAATTATTTTAAAGGGAATTTGATGTTAATAAAATATAAATTAATAAATACCATAATAACGTATATTAAGATAATATATAAAATAAATTGTCAATAATCAAATCTATTTTTCATTTATGATCCACTTTTATTTTTAAAATTTCATTCGTGGGACTTAAAGGCCAAATACTTGAGAAAACAACAACCATTTTTTTCATATAAAAGGGGACTCATTCTATCATTTCACAATCATATATCAAGTTGATTTAATGTTCATATTCTTCCAAAAATATTGTCCAAAAATCCCTTGACATGTTAATAAGGTTCTTTATTTTCTATAATTCCTTTTTATTAAGGCTTTAGACTCAGCAGGACATAGGTGGTTTATAGAGGAAGTTGAGGGTTTTCTCATCTCAAATTTATTTCATGGACATATGATTCAAATTAACAACTTATTAAATTTTTTATGGTTTATATACTACTAATTAATTTAATTTATAATAATTTCAATAATATTAATTAATATAACAATTTCTCTAATGTTTTCTATTTCAAGAGAATTTTGATTCAAAATTTACCAAAGATATAAGGGTTAAATTTCAAATTTCAATTTTAAATTGATATTGTGCACATATAAACTCATATATAATGAATTTTTGGGATTTTGATTCTCTTAAATACCATATATTTTGTTATTATCTAGTTTATTATGTTGCATACATGTAATTACACTATTTAACTTCCCTATTTATCACAATTCCAATGAAATATTTCTTACTAGTGGTGCTGACCTTATCACTTCTTTCATTCGTGAATATTTCTCCTCTAAATCCATTTTCTTTATAATTTAATAAATAGTTTTATTTTATATAAATAAATAATTTTTTGAGTTTATTTTCTAGTGACTTTTATATATTTTACAAAATCCAAAAAAGAATGATTTAAATGATTGGGATAATTTTTAAATTTCTTTTCAAAAGTGTGAAAAAAATATAATTTCTATTTTTGTCCACATGAATTAATTTTCTCACTTTTATAATCATTTTTCATAGTGATGATTTTTAACAATATTTCATGGTTCTAAAAATTATTTTTAATTCTTATTGTTTTGTTATTTTATATTTTAAAGAAAATCTATCAAAAATAAAAAGTATATTTCATCTCAATTTTAAAATAAATTTTGAAATTATCATATAAAATTGTCAGAATCTCTATCAAAATCCATTATTATGTGTTATGATTAACTACGGATATAACTTAATTATAAAATCCACCACATTCCTTTGAATTTTTTATACTTGTGTACTATAGATGCTTTCCTGGAACATGTTTATTTTCAATGGGTTAATTAAACTATGATAGAATTATAAAAGTTTTTATGTCAATTTAGAATATATATGAACGAAATATGACTATATAATAAGTTGTTTCATTATATAACTCCATTGTTTTGGTAACATTTTATATCTCATGTGATTATAATATTTTGTTTTGACATGATTGATGGTATATTTGTAAAAATGTTTTTGAAAGCATGTGATTTCAGTTATCATTTCTCACAAGGATATGAGTGGAAATGTCTATAGTTATGCTTGTTCAAAACTCAGTATATATTCATTATCATTTATGCTCACAACACATGTTTGGACATTATTATTCTATACCCAAGTCATCAATGGTAATATATTTCTACTTATAATTCATGTATGGAAATATTTTTTGTGTTCAAAACTCTTGTATGGAAATTATTATTATACTCAAAAATCATGCATATAATTTATTTACATGCTCAAAAATCCTATGTGGATATTACTTTTTTTTCAAAACTCCCTGTGTGTATATTTTTTTATGTTCACAACACATTGTGTGGAAAAATATTTTACATTCTCAATATTATGAATGGACTTTATTACAATTAGTTATGTTCAAAATGTTATGGACTTCCATGTTTATGTTTTTATAATAGGTATTATTTTATGCCAAAATTTTTATTCCCTAACTCGTGATTTATATCATATTTTTTTGTTATGATTCTATATTATTAATACCCTTTATGGTGTTCTCATACCCACATTCTCATCTTATTATCACTTATTATATTCAATTAATATATCTTATTTTTACCCTTACATAGAATCCAAGATCACCCATTTTTTATGATTACATTACCTAGGTTATAGTGAAGGGTATTGTGTATGATTTCTATAAAATGGAATCACAAGAGAAGGATATTTGTGAAAAATTTGGGACACTTATTATGAAATAAAATAGATAACTTAGTTAATTAAAAAAGGAATTAAAAATTTTGGGTTTAATGTTATCTATCTATTTGTAAGGTGAATTATTTTAGTTCTGAAAATGATGTCAAATATATTTATTTTATACATAATTAATATAACATGTTATAAAATAATATGTGTAATGTTTTTTATTTCATATACTGGATGTGAGAGTGTGGGACTGGGGTGAGTCACGTGGTATTATAGATGGTTTCAGTTATTTTTTGGGATTTGGTAATTGATATTATGAGGATAAAACATTTTGAAACCTACATTAAAATAAAATAGTTGTAGGTTTATCCACTTATATAATATGTTGGAAAAAAGATGTAATATGAAAAGGCAATTATAATTGATTTCTGATATTAACATGTTTAAATTTTTTTATCATAACCATTTTTGTTTTGGTATTTGTGAAGTCACCTTGGATTGGAGTTGTTGATGGTTTTAATTTTTTTCGATCCTCTATTTAAGAATCAATGAATATGGATTCTATGAGTTTAAAAGAGTTCTGTAACTATTTAGGTGATATAAAATTGATATATACAACATACATCTTGGGATACAATCATATTATATATATTTTGAGAACTAATATGAAAGTAAAAAAGTAATGATCATTCATCTCCTTGAGAAAAATGTTTGACTTTGAGTCCCAATATATGTCTTCCTCATTAGTGTTTTTGAAATGTACGAATTCGGTAGCTTATAAATCTTTTTTCCCATTGAAAGAATCTATTATTATGTCCAATACATTTGTGACCCAAAAAATTACTTTTTCATTTGACTTCATCAATCATAGAAATTTTTTTATAAATGTATTTCTTCATCAATTGTATGAATTTTTTTTAGAAATGACATTGGTGAAGTTCATAGTATGAAATTTTTTAATTAAAAATTTTAATATTCTAAATAAATTCCTACTTATGTTGTTATAAATTATATCCAAGGATTAAAACATCACATCTAATATTTTACTCAAGCTTTTTCATATTAGATTTTTAAAATAGTGGTTAATGTAGTGCTTGGGGCCATATGGGTACACTGGAAGAGAGTTATTCAACGTATACATATTTTTATAATTGATTTTCGTTCACATTCTCCCCATTTGAAATTCAAAACTATTAACTTATTAGGATGAATAGATATTACTTTATATCAAATGAAATCACAGAAAATTTAATATAAAGAGTAAATGAACCATAAAACATGATATTTTTAAAATGTTGTACACATGTGATTGGAGACTATGTCCTTATTATTTTTGAGATGATATGAGACTCAAATTCATAACTATAAAATAAAGGTGACTATAAATTTAGATAATCTATTAAAACGAATAATATACACTATCCATTAATGTTTGGTCGCAAATTATTATAGTGTGTCATCTCCTGATGTGATCATTATACGAGAATCCAACCAGTATTCTTTTTACTAAATCCAACCAGTTTAGGTTGTCTCTCAAAAAGAATATTCATAGGTTTTTTATACAGTAATCCAACATTATTAATTGTATACCCAACCACTTATGAATAGGTTTTCATCATCTTCTACCTACTGATAGAGTGTGCACATGTTACATGTTCCTTTTCAAGCCCTTATAGTAAAATATTTTTTAGAATAATTTATGTCATTTATAACCTTGAATTATCAGAACATTTTGACATTTTGTATCTCACATATATTTATAGTACATCAAATTTATAACATCCCATTATAGAAAAAAATGAAATATGTGTTCACTGAACTCCTCTAAAAACCGACCACACAATTCCATTAACAGACATCTTAACTGTAGATTCTGTTTCTTTTCAACTTCTTAAATCTATTACCTGCATGCATTTTATATTCCTAATTCATGGAATTTATTTACTTTCATATTTTCATAACTCAAAAAAGTTAATCTTTCTTTCTTTTTATTACATGAAATTTCTTATTTCATGTACATTATCAACATTATTTTAAATTATTCTTCTTTAAGACTCAATAGTACCATAGATATTTTTCAGAAATCCTCAAGATCTCTATATAGTTTCACTTGTTATTTGTGAAGGAAAACCTCATGATACTATATCACTTTATATATTCTTGTATATCATCACATGCATGGATGATAATATTATTTTTCAAATACTCACAATCTTCAAATATTTATATCTCACATTGATACCCCTTATTTGAGAAACTCACTAATATTAATTCACAATTACTATCATATACTTGCAACTCAAAATGTTCATGTATGTGATGTTACAAAAGTTCCCTATTTGTTCTTATTATTAATCTATAAATATACATAGAAATCAATATTCCGTCACATAACCTCAACAGAAAAGAAATTTTTTGCAGATCTTATTCATTGTGTAGTTATACACAATACATAGATCTCTTCATCCTTCATGATGATATTGTGAAATATATTGTATATTACAATCATCGTATGGATACCTTACCGGAATATGCAGGACTCTCAGGTATTTGTTTCGTTCTCTCACACCCTCTATATATTATATATTTCAAATCAAATTAAAATGAATTCTTAGAGGTTATTTATATGAACTAATCCACCAAATCAATCACTATAAATCTTTACCTACTTCTCTTTTGTGAATAGAATTATCTACTTATACGATAATGAAAATCACCATCATAATTTTTCAAGGAATATATTTTGTCACAAGGTCTCAAATTGGATTTTTTAAATTCATGAGAATAAATTTTCATAAATCCATCCACAATGTTTCGATATCCTTGTCAATAAAAATAGAAATAAAATCATTTTCTCGACCATCAAATATCGTGAAATGATCAAAGTATACCATTATAAATTTTTATTTTATACAAGAATATGATGATCTGTTATTGAGTTTGAATGTGATCCACCACTAAATAAATTACATGGATCAATATTATTATATGGTTTTGGTTCTTTATGTATCAATTTTATCATAGCTACAATTCTAGATGAAAAGTGTAACACACATAAAAAATGAATTTTTTCTATTCTACACTTAAAAATATGTCATGTATCAACTAACTAGAAGGCATGAGTTACAATTCCTATTTATAATTCTGATATTCACATGCTGGTGTTGTTGACCTGCGGTATGAGCTATGCCCCCATGATCACCCTTTTTCATGCACCTTCCTACTAATGTAAATTTCCTATCAAATACAAGCAACCTAAATCCACCATACCAAAAGATCAGTTGTTCACTTATGTTCCCACCAATGTAGTGGCATACAGGTCCCTTTGTTTGCCCATGGGTTTCTATTTCTTAATAATGGATAACTAATGTGTTATATAAAAAAAATCTATTCCTATAATAATTCCAATTATGAACTAATGTCCAAAATCACAACATCAAAGTTTATTTTTTAAAACATTTAATTCTAATCACCTCCCCTTCTCACATTTCCTCCATTATGAGGATGAGTGATAATCATCATAAAAATATATTCTTCATGTGATGTAATCAATTTTAATTATCCTTATTCAACTTGATAATGTTTTGGGAATTAAGAAAAGATCAAAAAACATAATAATTAATATTTATTTATTTTGATAAACACTTCATCAAGTCACAACATCCTTACCATCATATGAATAATTCAAAATAATAATTAAATGGACACAACATCAATATTAACTCACTATCAAAATTAATTTACATCATATAAACACATGAAAAAATACAATACAATTACTTCAATCGATTTGGGTTCTTAAATCACCCCATTATGACTTTTTTCAATACCAAATTCAATACTAATGTCAATTTTTTCATCTCAACAATATTGAAAAAAATGAAAATGTATATGAATTAGGGTATTTTACCCATATCAATCTTAAAAAACATAACATTTTATCTTATATTCTTCAATATAACGATATCATAAGATATTGCACTTCAGATAAATTCAAATTAATTTACTTGATAGATGTATTCCATAACTTTTCATATAGTGTTGAGTCATTAATTTATTATATTTATGTCTATGTGGGATAACCAAATACTGAAAACATAAGTGAACAATCAAGGAAAACAATGTTTTAAATAAATTGTTTAAAATGTTATTGCAAAACTAGAACCTCTTTTCAAGGGAAATTAAAAAGGAATTTTCAACTAAAATCATGAATTCTACTAAAAAATGTGTCTGAGTAAATAATGTATCACCCATTTATAATGAATATTTATTTTTTCATTAGATAATGTGTTTATCCCTTTCAATTTCAGAATTAAAGGTCAACATATAGATAATATAACATATATACTCAATGAAAATCATTAATTTATTATTGATATATTTAAATCATCTGTTAATTTTTCTTTAATCCACTTAGAGGGTTTTATTTTTACACCTTCATCATAATGGTTAGAATTATTCAAGGTTGAACTAAAATAAAAAATCTTCTACCAATTAATATACATTAATCCATGGTGATTATCTTCCTTGATGCTGTAAAATTTTTCACAACATTTTTTTCCTAATTATCCCACTAAATATATGTGTAACCATGAATTTAATACATAGTAAAACAAACAAAAAATATACATTGGAATAAGGCATATTTTTCAATATGATTTAATTAGAGTAGCATGGATAATATTTATTTCTCAACCAAGAAAGTCCTTTTAATTTAGCTCCATATATATAAACTAATCATTTTTCTTCATCTTTGAATTTCTAGATTTTATAATTTTAGGGTATAATGGACTTCTTACCTCTCTATATTTTCTGTTAGATTGAATATGCATCTTTACACAAGAATGTAATGAGAATTATTTTTATGATCCCACTCCAAATTCTATGAAAATTATAGTTGATAAAACTATATGATTAAAAATTATTTTTGTTCATGGTCAGTTTTCTTCATATTAGTAGACTCCTTCTTCACAATACTATTTTTATCACAAAACTAATTCTATATTACCTTTAATGTATGAAAACATATTCTTAATAGGTATAAAGTTATGTTACATTCATAAGTGTTTTCAAAAACATTATAGATTCCACACATATTTTCTACAATATTTGAGTATTTCTTTTTAGAAAATGACTCATTAAATTAAAATTTTCTATCTTGAAATTCATTCACCAAATCAACCTTTTTATTTCATTTCAAAAGTGATTATTTTTTTAATTTTTATTTATTCTACCAATATTTTTGGTTTTTACTTTTTACCAATGGCATGTGATATGGCCTGTATAACCATAATAGAAGAACCTTTTATTTGGTGTTACATCCATTTTATCATTATAATTTCTTATATCCTACTACATATTTTTCTTGATTTATATCATCATCTTATACACCAAGACATACATTTTTATTTTTTCGTTACTTCTACACTAGTTGTGATCATTCCTTTATTTCATAAATGTAAAGTAAATGGTTGATATATAACTGTATTGCCCGTTATTGTGAAAAATTTGGTTATAATAATCATAGAACTATTCAAGAAACCAAAATATGTTCTTAATAGATATATTATTCTTAAAATATGAATTATTATTCAGTTTTGATGGATTTTTCCTCAAAACAGATCAAATCCCCCCTCAATGTTGCCCTTTTTTTACATCATATATTGATGAATTATGACAAAAGTCAATTTTATGATGACCAAAATTATAACAACTCCAAATATAGTCGAAAAACATAATTTCTTGTTTTGTGATACAATTTGTCTGGCCCTGAAAATATTCAATTATTTTACATTATAGTTATTTATTTTAACTTTTAGTGGGGAACAAAAAACATTACAGTTTTCACTTCCACTTTCAATGATATATTGGGTATTTCATGAGTCATCTTGACCCATGTTTGACCATAATTCATTTCATAACATCAAATAGAGAATGAAACGATATTATTAAAAATATAAACTTCTATGAAAAAGGTTACAATATTCATTAAGATTACAATATATTTATATATAGATAATCTCAATCTTCTCGTTACATTGGGATGAGTCTTTGATGAAGTATGTACCTTTTAAAAAATACTCCTATTAGTAAATTTATTCTAAGATTATTGGAAAGTCTCAATTATTTTCACTTATAGATTTTTCACTTTGACATCCTTTTCAAGAAACATTCGGTTAATATTAATATTCCCATCTTCAATTGATGATAGTTATTCTTCCCACATACTTTTCATTTTCTAAATATGATCTTCTTGAATTTTATTTGCCTCTATTATAGAATTATTCATTAATTTAATTCTACATTGTTTAACCTTATGTTTTTTTAACCTTCATATAGTCCATGTGTAGTTTATCAAATACATAGATCACTTATGTAAAAATATTTTCAATCACACCCTCCTCGGAAAATAGCCCATTGTAATCTATATTCAATGATAGTGAATTTTTCATTATATACCACTAATATATCTTCCTTGTATTACATATCTAGTTGAGAATTATTGAAATTAATTATAGGTTTATGAGATTCTTCATGTGAATGGATAATCTTAGTAATAACCTTTTTAGTTATTTCTTTTGTACGCATATTTCTTTTCCAATATTAATATACTTGAGATAGATATTAATTTTAAAGTCCTAAAGTTCTATATTTTTCATCAACAAGTTGTGTAATATGTTTTCATCATTGAATGTTCTATTGAAAATGTTTTTAATAGGATATTTATACTATAATCCCACTGATTATTTTGTGATCTTACCAACCTCCAATGAATTGTCATAGAACTACATCTACATACATATGTATTGTGAAAATTATTATTGTTTCTTTTAAAGTTGTAACTATCAAATAATTTTTATAATAGTAACTACCCTACCCACCTTCAATTATCATAAATTTTCACATTCTAATTTCACAGTTATATTTCAACTACATTGAATGGATGGTTTTAATTTCTGGAAACAATGAAATATGTATTCTATAATTTTTTCTGAACAACTGACCACATAATTAAGTTCACCCAAAACATGGATGTAGGTTCTGGTTCTTTTATACTTCCCAAATAATATTACATTCATGTATTTTATTTTTCACATTAATGGTATCTTTTACTTTCAACATTACAAATCTGAAACAAGTGATCCTCTATTTCATCTAATTATAATTAATTTATTATTACATGTTCATTATCACTTTTCTTCTTAATTATTCTTCTTAAATCCCCAATAATTCCATATATGTTATTAAAAAAACCTCATTCTCTCTGTAAAATTTCACTTCTCCTTTTTGAAGGTACAATATCATGAGATTATCTCACTCTCTTTATGGATATATATCGTCACATGAATAGAATATTATTCTATTTTTAAATTACTCAAAATATTAATGAAAGTATATTGGGAAATGATACAGCTTCTTAATGTCACCCACTAATCTTGATGTGTGAATATTTTCATATAAATGTAACTCAAAATCATTTCTTAAGTGATGTTACACAATTTCACTTTTTATTCGTATTCATCGTATATCTGTATATGCAGGAAATAAAATACCTTCACATAACCACAATGAATTGGTAATAGTTAATCAAACCTCTTAATCTCATATTTATACACTATATTTGGAACTAATCAACCTTCATGTAGATGATACAAATGTACATTCATAGAATGATAAATTCATGAATCCATTACCTGAATTCCAAGGACTCTTGAATATCTATTTTAGTTTATCGCACATTATGTGGCATCTTATGATCATTTAACCAATATATAAATTCTTATGAGGTATTTATTAATGTTTCACCACCACCATTAAATACTTACCACATTAAAATAATTATTCTTCATGAATCGACTCTTCTACGTACATGATAAGGAAAATCACTATCATCATTTTTCAAATCATGTCTTCATTTTCACAATATTAGATTAAAATTTTTTTCATGAAATAATTGTTTCGTGGATGCATATATCATGTTATAATTTTTATATTGATCAAAATTTAAATAAAATCCTCATATATTTCATTAAATATAATGCAATGATCACAATAGCTCATCATGGTTCATTATTTCATATAGGAAACCCTTAGGTGGGGCTCAAGGTTGAAGTTGATCCAATGGTGATCGAACCTCATAGATCAATTTAAATGAATGGTAATGGTTATTTATGTAACATTTTAAATAAATATATAGGTTCAAATTTAGAGCATATACCAAATTAATAATGTGGTTTTTCTTCATAATGTTAGTAATATATTGTTCATCACTTCACTTCTCGATGCAAGTACTTGGGTCCACTCCCAATTTTTATATACACCAACTAAACCTAGAGACCTATTACATGATCCGTACATCCATGTGAACCTCTATGCATGTACCCTTCTACCAATTTAGTACCTTTAAAAGATCTATAAAAACTCATTACACTATACAAGTTGGTCAGGGTTGACCTACTTTACCACCTAATCAAGGGTTTGTGGGTAACTTGGTTGGCCCATGGATGGCCATTTTTATTAAAGGAAAACAATTTATTTAGACAAAAAATAAATATAATCCATATAATAATTTAAAATATAAATTACATGCCAAAATTACAACTTAAAAATTCATTTTTAAAAAAATAGAAATTCAAATAATCTCTACTTATCAAATCACTTTAGTTTTATTGATGATTTATATTCATCATAAAAAGATATTCATCTAAAGAAGTAATAAATTTTCATGCTCACAATGAAATTGAATCTTGTATTAGAAATTATGAATAGTTCTAGAATCATCACAATTAATTTTTATTTATTTAAATGAAACCCTCTTCAATTCACAACATCCATTCTAGTAAATGAGTAATTATAAAGAATATTTTAATAGTAGAAACATCATTATTCAATCATTATCACATTATATTTTCATCACACAAATACATTGATAATAAATACAGTATAAATAAATTAATTTTTTTAGGTTATTCAGATAATTATTATACCTACATGATAATTAAAATGGTTTATCATAAAATTTATTTGGGGTTCCATGATAATATTATTTCTAAGTCAACTATAGTTATTGAATATGGGATGTTTTTGTGATGATGAATTATTATTTTTGAGTTCAAAAAATAATTGGAATATATATATGATTTTTTTAATAATTTATTTTTAATGGAGGATTTTTTTAGTTGCAGATTAATTTTCAAGAACTACTATGTTTTGAGTGAAGGTAAAAAAAGGTAGATCATGAGATTATTATAGTAGGGAAGAAGACATAGGTATCTGTGGAATTCATAATTTCTCGAGTTATGAATTATTATAAATACTAATGGAGTTTAAAGAATAATATGGAATGATAAATTATTATTTTTTTGAAAGAGAATAAATTCTTATGTGGAAATTTGTTAAAAACATACAATTAATAAAAGAGATAATATTATAATATCATGTTCGGTGAAATTTGAGCTTAACAAAATTAAAAAAAATAGAGGTTTAATTTATATGATTTTATTGAACTAATATTTGAAAATGATGAGTTAGAATATATTTCTATAGAAATAATTTAAATTTATAGTTTTTGAAAATCTGATATATTAGGGTATTTATGGTAGAGAAAAGGGGGTGAATTTGATAAAAAAATATTGAATATCTGATTAAAGAATAATAGACTTTTGATCCCAATGTTTAAATTCAATTACAATCATCTCTTAGAGATTGATCATTCTAAATAATTGAATATGATTATGATTTTTCAAGATAAAATTATCATATAAATTGTTCTTGAGTAGAAATATTATTTTACTAGGAATCCATATTCTCAAGATATATTTGTTATCTAGTTTTGATAATTATTTAAATAGAAGGTTATGTTGTAAATTATAATGGTATTCTAGTTAATTAGGATACAGATGATACCTATCTTATCCACATTTATCGAATCATAATATTATTAAGAGGATTAGTTGCTCTTCTATAGTTGAATAAGAACAAGATTGGGAACCCGAATTAGCTTCAAACATTATAAAATCTTCTTAATCCCTGTATTTTTTACTTATTTTTTCATAATCTTAAGGCTTATTAATAATCTTGAGTGAATTTTGTATTAAAATACAACATGGTTTTATTTCATAGAAATGTAGTTATAAACGAAGACTACCACTAATTTACCCTTCTCTATAGTTTATGAAATAATTCTAAATTTCAAGTGTTATCAGAGCTTCCAAGTTCCCATTTTCATGTCCCAAAAAAATCATTGAAAATATCAATTAATTTAATACCAAATAAAAAACAACCTTTGATTGAAAGATATACTATAATTAAAATAATAGGATGATTAACTTTATTTTATAACATTCATTAAAGTGGTTAATGCCATTACAATTAGATTTTCACCATTTTATATCATTGATCAATAAAATTTTACTAACAAGATAAATTAAGATATTTATTGAAAGGAAATATATGTCATATTAATTTCATTATTTTAAAAAATTATACACTAAGGTGATGGGATTTCAAATATCATAAAAAATATGGGATAATATTGGAAGAGGCACTGAAATAAATTTTAAATTAAATGAATATAAACATCAAATCACTAGACGAAAATTTGAAGACATAAATATGGTTGAGCATTAAAACATTGATTCATACCATACAAGAGATAATTATATTGTAAATAACATTTGAGGATATGGTAATAATTATAAGGACTCTACTATTTTGAAAAAAAAATTAGAGGAATTGTATAGAGTTGTTTAATCCATTAATTTCATCTCCAGTATATAGATAATATATTTTCTTTAATAAAAATTATATCATACTCATATCATATGAAATTAGAAAGATAATAGAATATAGAAATAAAAAGAAGTATGAATGTATTTGGAATTAATGACAAGCTGATGATAAAATATGAATAATCTAAAGGACCAAGTGACTTTTATTAATATGAGAAAGATTATGAACATAAAATAATCATATCACTTATCATATAAAACATCAATAAAGTTAAGGGAAAATAAAAAAATTAGAATCCAAATTTAATGAATAAATGTTTTTGATATTAGACTCCTTCTCACTAATTTTCCAGAGATGAATAGTGGAGAATATGATGTTAAGGGTGATAATACTCAAAAGAAGATATTGGTCAATAACATTGAAGAGTCCTAAAAATCAATTTATAACATGAATAAGTTACCTTTAAGAGAAAAAGAAGAACTATATTAATTAAAGAGGAAGATTAGGTTTTATCTTCTTCTATAAAATTAAATAATGGAATTTATGGGAAATTAAAAAAATCCATAGCTTATATAGCTATACATGAGGAATATAAAATAAGTGAAGGTGAATAATATGAATCTACATATATAGAACATATAATAAAGTCTTAAATAAGAAGAATTTATTAAGATGAATACATAACCAAATAATGATGTTTTACTCTTAATGAAAAATGATTAAACTAAATTTGAATATTATGAAAGGTGTCGTAGGAATGAATTTTCCTATATTGAATATATTATAATATTCATAATAAAAGTTATAGAAATTTATGAGATAGTAAAGGATGTTTAGAAGAAAATAATGTTAAAATAATATGTGATTTTCAAGACTAATTATAAATACGTAAAAATTAATAATGAATTATTGAAACTATAGGATTATTATTACAAATTTGTGTAGTTTGATGATGAGTTTCCAAGTATTTTGAAAACATGAACTCATTGTATCAGGTCAAATCTCTATCTTCTAAATATCGTTGTAAATGTATTTTTACTAAAAATATAATTTAAAACACAAAATATAGTAATTATTTATAAGATAAGGATGAATAGAAACTCTCTTCCACACCTAAGTGGAAAAAATAAATCCATAGAAAATCTGTTTCTCTAATGAAAAAAGAATGAAATATCAAGGTCAGTCCAATCACATCAAAATTATAGAAATAACTCTTATTATAATTGAATACCAAGAAATAGTGGATACTACTAGTGTTATGGTGTTTTTTATCATAAATATTATTCCATCTGAGGAAATTTGTCTCTAAAAAATGAATTTATAATGAAAGTGCTGAAATTGTGATAATATGAGTAGAAATTCAAAAAAAATCAATGTGATTTTAGGGAAATATTTTATCCACAACAAATTTTTTTGGTAACATATATAAAATATATAGTATATACGAACAATAGGGTCCTATAGATTGTGAAATAATTATAATTTTTCATAGAAGACATCCCTATAATGAAATTCTTAAAGGAAAATTAAAGGCATGTCAAGGAGAAATATATTTTATTAATGAGGTTACTTTGAAGGGTATAAAAAAGTAGAAATACATGGATCTTGTATAGTGATTGTTTTACACACATTCTAGTTGACATAAAATTGAATATAAAATATTAATGAAATATATAATAGTATATAATATTCTAAAAATAAAAATTCTAAAAGAATTTAGGGAATTATTTTACTTATGTTTTAAGAAAATAAGCTCAATTTCAAGGATGTTCTATATGTGGATGGGATTAATAACATTATCTTCATTATGATCAATATATGTAATAAAAAAAATTAATACAGATTCAATAAAAAAATATTTAATAAAAATTTATAAAAATGTTATGACCATAAAAATATCAAAAATAATAAGTAGTCACTTTTTCAAATTTTTGATCAAACTATCTCATTCTAATTGAGTGCGAAATAAGATACATTTTATGGAATAAGATACATTTCAACCTTTTATAAAGAATTATAAGTATAATCAATCAGTATAACATGATTTGATATCTCACCCTTAATAAAAATTATAGATATAATGTTTATGATACATTCCAAAAGGAAAAGTTATTCTAATCGACACACATAAAAGTGGAGATGCAATCATCATATCCACTTAAACTCATTAACTAGGATCTGCGGGTCCCCATGTTAAAAAATTCAACCAATGGTGATCAATATTTCATTATAATCATTTACAATTTAATATAAATTATATTAGTTATCTTTATGAAGTAGTTGACATGTTCAAAATCTTTAAAAGATAAATTGAGAATGATATGGGAGCTTACATCTTGATGCTATGAAATGATAATGGTAGGGAATTTACAAAAAATTAATTTTAAAATTAGTTGTAATATCAACGGATTAATCATAAATTTATTAAACTTTATACTCTATAAAATAATTTAATAGAAGAGATGAAATATAAGTGCATAGTTTTAATGGTAAAAAAATTATCTGAGCATAATCTTTCTATCTTTTTTCTATAGAGAAATTGTATTCACTATTTATATATTCATAATAAATAATTGATGATACCTCAGAGAAAAACCTAATGAAATTTGTCTAAAAATAAAAAACTATATTGAAATAATTAAAAATATTTATAACCCCTTGTTTCATAAATATCAAAGGTATAATTAATGGTAAATTTTAAGAAAAAGTAAATGAAGAAATTTTCAGGGTATTGATTTCGAAAGGAGGTGGATAAAATTTTTAGAACTAATGGATACATAAACATAATTATTATTGTGATGAAAAAATTTCTTAGAAACATAATCATAAATGAAGTTCAATTTATATAGTATATTTTTTTGAAGCTAACAGTTAGTAAAATTCAAGATATCAGACAATTGAATAACCATGAAATGTGAAGAACATTGAATGTGTTGATTCATATTATAATTATGATAATAATTTGATTACTGATAATTAGAGTATTATATATCTATTACAAAAGAAACTTATTTATATTTAAAATATAATTGGTAATCACGAATCAATAATCCATAACAAAAAATATTACAGTTGAGAAAACAATATCTCATGTCTCACAAATTGAACCAGAATAATTTTCAGTCGAAATTGATCATGAATAATAGATTATTGTTATGTTTTAATGGATAGATATAATTATAATAATTTGACTTGGGATCATTTTAAAATTCGTTAAATGAAAAATATTATAGGAAATAAGTGGGTTTTTATAAATTGACTCAAAAAAGGAGAGGTGTGATGGGGTAAATCCTAACTGATTAGTAAGGGCTTATCTCAAGTATAAGATACTGATTTTGAAGAAAATATTTCTCAAATTGAAATTCTAAAATCCAACAAGATATTATTTATAGTTTCTACTCACAAAATTTATAGAGATTACCAAATGTATCTAAAGTTGGTATTATTTAATAGATATTTTGAATAAAATTTTTTTATTGAACAACTAAATGGGTTTATTCCAGAATAAAATGTAATAATGTTTTGAAAACTAGATAAGGAATCATATGGATTGAAATATAATCAATGGTAAAGGTACTAAAAGCATTAATAATGGAAAAAGCAATATAAAATTTATAAATGAAATTAGTGAAAAAAATTTATATAAAATAAGGCACCACAAGTACACTCATTACTATGATTTATATTAATGATATAATATTTAAAACTGATTATATGTATATCTATGTAGAATTTTAAAAACAAATAAATTAGATTTATGGTATGTCTTTGATGGGAGATATTATGTATTTCCTATATTTTTTAATTCTACAAGAAATGGACAAAAAAATTTATCATAAGAGAATATTCCAAATAATTATTGAAAAAGTTTAGAATAAAAGATTTAATGAAGGATTCCATTTCCATGTTTATTAAATGCCTAACTTTTTATCCATATTACTATATAATTTTAATCATAAATAAGAATAAAATTACAATCCAATAATCATACAGTCTAGTGTATTTGTAAGATTAAGTACATAATTAGAAAATATTAATCCAAAATAAAAACATATATTATTTAACCATCATAATGAGATATAAAAACCAATTCATCTCTAACATATTCATAGTATTAGTTATGGAATATATGAAAAAATGGATGAGATAAAAAACCTATAAATGGAATAATCAATGGATTTTAAAATTGTACATTGGTTAGAAGGAATGACATGATGAAATAAATGTCATCGAACATGAGTAGACATAAGAACGATTAACATGGGATCATATAATAATGTAGTAACAATTATTTTTAAAAATAATATATCATGACATAAACATGAGCCAGGGATAACTACTAAAACAATATCACATAGTGGACAAAGTACCATAAAAGAATAATGTTCACTTCCTATCCCAACATGAAATCACATGAGACAAAACATTAACCAATTCATTCGATAAATATCTAGCTGCACCTATTATAACATGATCATGAATATGAATTCCATGTGAATAATCAAACATAAACATAAGGTCTACCAATTGAATGAAATGGGTAACGTAATCAGGACACAATGCAAATAAAATTGGAATATAACAAAGAAACCCATGAAATAATATATTTAAATCATAAATTGACATTAATAAAGTAAATTAGTCTTATATAATGATAAATTATGTTCAAATGATGTGATAAAATTAAAAAATACTATTTATGAAACTTTAGAAATGAGCCATATTAGTGCGGTTTAAGATAAAATATTAAAGAGTCTATTAAATGGAAAAGTAATATTTAGTTGTATAGAACAAGAAATGAATGAAAATTGTAGTCCATGATTATATGAGTTATTTTTTAAATAAATAATTATTAATTAAAATATATTTAGGCTGATACATGAAAAAGAGTAAGAATTGGGATGTTCCATTCAATCGGGCTTGCTTGTGAGGAAGAATTGAGAAGGGAACATTTTTATAACATGCATATCCCTAAAAAAGAAGCATGGACTGATATGGATACCTGATTCTGAAATATATAATTATTATTTATAAGAATTATATAAAAATAAAAAAGAATTACATTTTGGAAGAGAGAGTTAAGGATAGAAAAATTGAGGTTTAGAAAGAATTCCTTACCTTATGTCTAAAAGTGTTATGCGCATGATATGGATGTTTTGTATAATCAATTTAAATCCATTAATTAATTAATTAGAAACATTTTTTACCTTTAATTTATTTTATATAAATTTATTATGTTTATTTATGGTATTTTTTATTAGTTATAATATACAATTTTATACTTTGGGGGCATTCATTTCCATGGTTTTCATGATCAGTTTACTTGTATACATGTATGGATAATCATGTAAAAAGGAATAGTTGTCCATAATTGAAATTATATGTTTTTAATGAAATTCTATAATATAAAATGGGATTATAGATAAATTATTTTCATATATTAGGATTTTTTATTAGAAAAAATGTTAATGATATTCCTTTAGATTATTTTGTAATTTTTTTGTCATCACAAATTAGTTTTGTTTTATTAATTAATATCATGTATATATAATCGTTACATAACATTACAATGTATATTATAAATATGTTATAATATTTTTATATAGTATTAAAATTTTATGACAATTTTTAAATGAAACAATAGAAATTGAAAACTCATTATCATTGAATGTTATAAAATGACACATCACAGACGATATTTTTATTTTTAGATTAAAGGGGGGAGAGAAATAATAATGGGTTATTAAATAAACATAATAAAATAAAATAAAATTAAATATAATATATTTATCATGTACCTTGGTCGTGGGAGATTTGGATAAAATAATAAAATAAAAGAAATCGAAAGAAACTTTAATGAAAAAGAAAGATGTTTTTACATATTGAATTATTCTTCTTGAGAACCTCCATAGTGAAATGGGTTTTGAACTTTTATTGGGACCAAAACGTCTTAGAAGTGTGAAGAGACATGGGATGATTGTTAGGAAGAAATTGGGAATGATTTATCTAATAAGAGGTGTGAGGATAATATGTGGTGAGGGATGATATTTATAGTTGAGGAGATGGGTGTTTTCTGATTACTTTATTCATTATATTATTATTTTTCCTCTATAATACGAATAGTTTTAGAATTATCTATATAAATAAATATTGAAGGTTTGTTTTAGACTATGGTGATTAAATCATCTAGGAATATAAAAATAGAGTAATTTATTTATAATGTTTGCATATCGTAAATTACCATATTTTATTCTTCACTAAAAATCAAGTATTTCAGAAACATACCAAAATTAATCCTGGTACTTTTTTTCATTTAGAATTTCAAAATCCAATCAAGAAAATAATTTTATAAATTTGTGAATTTTTATTTTTAATTAAAATAATTATTTTTATGGAAAATACAAATTTTAATATTATAACAAAATTTATATCACTTTGAAAAACTAATTACAATATCACTCAATTATATTATAATCATTAAAATATATTATTTTAATATTTCAATACAGTTTATAAAAATTAATTTTATTTTAAACCAATTTTTAGTTATAAAATTGGAAATAAAATTTGAGGTTTTATAAAAATATTAACACTTAATTATTAATTTCTAAAATAGTAAATTACAAATACTATTATATAATTATATCATATTACCATTTACAATATGTATAAATTTTATTTATACATTCATTAGTGAGGTTACTATTCTGTTTTTCGGTCTACTATTTATAAGGTCCATATTTCTATTCAAATGTCAAATTACTATTCTATTGGTATAAGTTCCATGACATCTATAAATACATATTATTCAATTAATTATTCATTTATATTTATTTTATTGTATTCTATATTGGAGTATATGTGATTTATACTTCATGAAATAATTATAAGAACGTAATTTCCATTGATAGAATTATGTATTGCTACATTATAACCCTTATGAAATTTCTCCCTTGGAGTTTTGTTTTACATCATATGGTTAAAAAATGAGGGTACTACTCCTTCATCTACTTCCTCCATTTCCCATTTTTCCTCTTCGTACTTATATCTCCACCATGGTACTTTGACTAGGTGAGTAGTTATATTATATATAATATTATCTCTATGGTCTAAGATCTTCATTAGGCTCTCCTTATAACAGATATAATTTTCCAACATTACCACCACTGAATTAAATACATGTGAGTTATTTGGTATGTACTTCCTCAAGAGGGACAGTTAAAATATTTCATGTACTTGATACATGGTTGGTGGAAGTGCTAGTTTAGAGATCTCAACTCCAACACAATCTTGAATATATAAGGGGATAATGTACTTGGGACATAACTTTCATTTATACACAAATATCATGATCCATTTCAATGAAGATATGCAGATGAATAACATAACTTTAACTTTTAAATCATATTCTTATTGATGATTATATACACATCTATTTTTATTACATTGGGCTACCATGATGTGTCGATGAATGGTTTTTACATTTTCAACCATTTCTATGTACATTTTAGGTTCTATAAGGTTACTTTCACCAACCATATTCTAACATACTGGTGATATACATCTATTCCAGTAGATGGGTTCTTATGGATCTATTTGGATTCTCGAGAGGAAATTGTTTTTATAAGATAACTCAACCAGAGATAGTTTTTGGTTTCATCCTCCCATATTGTCCATGGAACATACTCTAAACCTATCTTCCAGTGTTCAAATAGTCCATTCAGATTGGCCCTTAGTTTGAGGATGATAAGATATACTACATTTTAACATAGTGTTAAAATCATGTTGGAGGCTTTTCTAAAACATAAAGGTAAATCTCAGATGCCGATCAGATATAATCGATGGGGGTCTGCCATATAGTCATACCAAGTTTATGGTGTATATCCATGCATGTTGATCTTGTGATAAGCCCTCCTGAATTATGATATATTGATTTTCCTTTATAAGAACATCCACAACAACTCATATAACATCGTTTCTTCTGGACGTATTTGGAATTCTAGTGAAAAAGTCCATAGTGATGTTTTCCCATTTCCATATTGTTATGGGTTATGGTTGCATAATCCCATTATTCTTTTCCCTTTAGTATTCAATTTCTGATACACTATGATATTTGATATAAATCTAATGATCTCCTTTTTCATAATTTCCCACCAACAGTTCTCTCAGAGATCATGCTACATCTCTATGATCCATGGATGAATAGAGATGGATGAACTATGTGTATCATTCAAAAGATCATTCTTTTTCATCGGATTGGATGGTACACATAGTCATGTCCCAAATATCCCAACAACTTCCTCATCCATTTTGATCTCTGATGATTTCCTATTTATGATTGGTTGCATATTTTATTGAATTTCATCAACATATCTTTGAGCATCCTTTATCTTCATCATAAGGGATGGTTGGGAAATCATTTGAGAAAGGATTGATGATGTTCATTCATTAATTATTTCCAGGTACATCCTTTTAAGGAATAATAATATTGGATCATTCTCAATTATTAGATGCATGATCATTTCTACATAAATAATTCATTAACTAATTTTCATTACCAGGATGGTAGTGAATTGAGAAGTCGTAATCCTTGATAACATCCGACCATCATAACTAGCGCATAATATTCTCCATATATATGAATATATATTTTATGGTTTTATTATCAGTATACATCCCAAACATCTCCCCATACAAATAATGCCTCCAAATTTTTAACATGATGATCACAACCGCCGACTACAGATGATGTGTAGGATAGTTTTTCTAATAAATTCTCAATATCCTAATGGTGTATTATATGTCTATATAATTTTGAATTATTATACATTCTATGACCTTATTTTATTCATTACTATATACAATAAAGAAATCCCAACATATCAGTAGTGTGATAACTTGTGCAGTGATAAGCCTCTTTTTAAACTCTTTGAAGTATTCATCACATTAAATGGTCCAAACTAACTTTTCTCTATTCAAATTTATCTTGGTTAGTGGGTCTTAAAAGTATGAGAAATTATTCACAAATAAACTATAATACCGATCTAGATCACAGAAAATAATATTCTACATTACAAATGTTGGACTAAGCCACTCTTCGATTTCCTTTTTCTTGTAAAGGGCTAAAAATATTCTAGTAATGTTGATAACATGCCCCGATAATGATACTTCCTCTACCCATAACTCACATTTACTGTACAATACATTAATATACTCTCTTTGGAATATCTTTATCACAATATTCCAATTCTCATCATGTTCCTCCTTCCTCTTGGAGTATATCATAATATCATTAATAAATACGACCATAAATTTATTGAGCTAATATCTAAAGAATATATTCATTAAATCCATGAAAATTACTATCACATTAGTGAGAATTAAGGGTATCACTATGAACAAATAGTTTCTATAATATGTTCGTAAGGTAGTTTTGGGAATATCATCCTTCTTTTTCCATAATTATTGATATCCCAACAAAAGTTCCGCCTCAGAGAAATACTTTTCTACATGTATTTGATAAAAAAATAAAATATCTATTTATGGGAGTGAAATTTTTTATCACGATATTGTTGTGGTCATGATAATAAATATAGATATGCATTGATCCATCATTATTTTTTTAGAAATATGATAGTTTCACCCTATGGTGAATCAATCAGTTGTGTAAAAACCATTCAATATTCACCTATAACTAATTGTTTAGTTCTTCCAACTCATTGGTGGCCATTATATAAGGTGTATTTGACATGGGTAGAGATTTAGGAATAAGTTCAACTAAGAACTCAACTTGTCAATGAGGAGTAATACTAGGAAACTATTCAAGGAATAAATCATTATAGTTTCTCATAATGGTCATTTCTATGATCATGATTCTCTCCTTTTCTAAATCATATGAGATATATATGTTTGATCATAAGGCAACAATATCCATAATTAAGATGAAAGTTCTGAATGAGTTCATCCTCCTCATAATAGTTAAATAGAATTGTAGATTGTTGTGGAATGTGAAGAGTGATATCCCATTGTTTACAATTGATTTTGTATTTGTATAAAGATAGTCAATCTATGCACAATATAGAATTGAACCTCACTAGAGGAATTATGAAAATATTTTCGAGTAGGTTTGTTACAAAAATGTTAATTTGGGATGATTGATATTCGTTTGATGCAATAATTTCTCCATTTTTTGTTCTCACTAATTACTCAACTTTTTTTCTCAGGTTGCATATGAATAGATCTACTAAATATACAATATATGAATGAATTCATAGATAAAGATTCTAAAATTACATTCACTATTATTGAATGAATAGCTATAATACCCATCATAAAATCATTTTTTGGATCCACCATAGTAGTATTGATAACATATCCTCTTCCTTATTCCCATTGAGTTTTTCCTTGATGATTTCCTCTAAAAACCTTCTATTATAGAAATGTATTAAATAATTCCCTTGTTCTTTACAATTGAATCACAAAACTGTATACTAAGTTTCAATCTGAACCATCCTTTCAACATCCACATAAGTGGGATTATGCACATCCCTTTGAGTGTTATTATCCATATTCCCTTTGTTTGCGGTGGGATCTTCAGAAACATGGCATTGCTTGCACAGTTGGGTGGTGTTGCTGAAGTTCATGACTAAAGTGTTTCTGGCAGACTCCCTATGGATTCTATGAAATTGGTGTGAATTGTTGTAGTTTTCTTCTTTTCTAATCGTTTTTGTTTATGATGTGCATCTGTCGCGTTTGATTTTTTGGTATCGTGAATGTCTGTGGTGTGGGTGACTATTTTTTGTTCTTGATTTGCGACGTAGATGGTGATGACGAATACCGTTGAAGCTCGACGGCGATTCGATGTTGTGGATTTGTCTGAAGATCAGGGAGGTCAGACCTGGTGCCTCCGTCGTTGTTCGGTGCATAGTGGTGCATGGTGCTCTGGTTTTCTCACTAGTGGAATGATGATTATTGTGTGGAAGCGCTTCTCGAGGTTCTCACACGGCTCGAGGTGAGCACGTGGATCGTGGGACTTTTGAATTTTGAATTTCTGAGGAGGATTGCATTTGGATGTACTGATGTTTGTCTGTGAGGTTTCCAGTTTTCCTCAACTGGCTTTATGAAAATAAAAAAACGATTTCCGTACATTAAGTTGTTTCCAGGATTCTTCTTCCCACAATTTTGACATGTGGTATTTTGGGTCTTCTTTCCATCAAGCAATTTATCTATTCACCTACCCATATTAAAATCCTTTTTCTTGTATTTATCTTTGAAACCACGATACATTTGAGAGTATATGATTTTAAATTCAATAATTCAGATTCTATCATCTAACTTTTGATTTAGTATAAGGAATTCCCTTTTTATCTGGAAATATAGGGTTTAGGGAAAATATTTTTTGAAAAATATGTTCTGTAATTCCCCTCAATCTGCAGATTAAATTTCATCTTTTTAATTATTTTTCATGATCAATGTCAACCGCTGATCAACTATCCCATTAAAAATCACAAATTTATTTTCTTATGATCACTATAGAGTAAAGAATATTATCTAAATGAAGTTAATAAATTTTCATATAATGAGATTGTAAGAACCCAGACCTTCTTTTTAGGTATTTTTTTCCTTTTCTAGTCATTTTTGGGTAAAAGAGGAGAATCTGAAAATTTTCTAAGTACATGCCGTGTACATTATATGTACATGTAGTGTACATTAAGGCCACTTGAGGTCATGTTCTAGCTGTGTGATGTCCAGACACACGACCATGTAGGACTGAGGTGGAGGACGCTTAACACAGAGTACAGAAAATCCTACAACACATCGTGTACCCCAAAAGTACATGTCATGTAATTTCTTTTTTTTTCATGAAACAGACCTGGGTCACTTCTTAACCCCAAAAACACATTTTTACTCTAGCTTCATCTATTGAGAGAAAGGGTACAACTGCGAATCTTCTCTGATCCACTAATACTTCACCGGTTAACTAAATCAAACGTTGTCGGTTGCTTTAGAATCACAGCGGTGAGGTCTTGGTTCTTCTTTGGACATGTTTCCTAATTCATTATATTATGAGTGTTATCTGAGGATGAATGTTTGAGATGTTTTTTCATATCTAATCTATTCTAATCCGATTCACGGGATGAGGTTCAAGTATATTGATCTCCTCAGATCGAGGTGGGTGGTTTGTTTCCTTACGTTGAATTTCATTGAGTTTTTTTGAAAAAGTATTGGATACCCATGTATCAGGTATCTCAGGTTAGGGTTTTGATCCTACATTATTATCTACATTAGACTGCTTGTATGCTTGTGTCTATTAGATGAATAATTATTGCTTGTTAGCATGTTTAAGGATCACCCCATGGGTGTTTTCCTTGTTTTTACTATTAATCATCATTTGGATTAGGTTGCCTATGAGACAGAACTTGTTGCATTGATTATGTGACTTAATATAATAGAATGCATGTATTTCTTATTTTTTATATGCTTTTGATGCATTGTATCTTTTAGCCATGTAGTTGTGGAACATACTTAGGGCTGCTGACAATCGATTATGCATGACAGGACTGCTAATGTTTGTGTGAACCTGGAGCAGTAGACTAAAGTGGGAATTGATGATTAAGGGCTTCCCTATAGATTTAGTTATAAATTAGTATCTTTCCTAGGACCTATGGGAATTCGAATTTGTGCTTCCTCAGAGTGTCCATAGATACATATTGAGACTACATGTGGAATTAGACGTATGTTCTACCTCAGAGAGTCTATAGATATCATTACAAGACCATGGGGGAATGGAGGTTGAGAGATTCCCAAGGTGTATGTTCTATTGTATGATTACATGACTAGAGGGGTCTTCCATTGTGAGTTTCCCAGAGAGTCAGTGTGAATTTTGTTGGTTGGTTTTAATGAGTCCACCATTCCAAAGAACAATATTGGGTTTTGTACATCTTGTTATTTAGGTAGTCTGCTGAGATGCATGTTGTGTTACATGCTATGCCTCATAAATATAGAACTATTTGTTAGATTCCTTGGTTGATAATTAAATGATGGAATTAAATTAATAAATAAATGTAAACAGAGATTGGAAGGAGTTTTTACATTGGTGTACCCATGTTTCTCTGGCGAATTTATTTCCTTTACTTTTTTATATTTCTCACTAACACTAGGGAATAAATATTGTGGTGGATTTCTACTGGGATTATTTCCACACCCTTTTATGGTCCTATTTTTTGGCCCAAACATGTTATATGGTTGCAGGTGTGGATAGGGATTGTTTCCCTTCTACTTTAGGAACATGATAGCTGGTTGGAGATGGAGATCATAGAACATAGCTTAGGATTGCGATGCTATTGGAGTTTCGGTTTACTTTTAGTACATTGTTTCATAGTTGTATTTCAGTAAGTTGCTGTGTTTTTTATTTCCTTATATACTTGTACCTGCTACATCATTATCATCATCGTTGAGTATTCATTACTTCCACTATTTAGTTCCAGTTGTTGTATGTTGTTAATTGTTTCCTCTATTTTCTATTATCTCCTTTCCCTTATATACCATACCAAATGAGGTCATAGATTCTACAATGACTTAAAAAGGCCCTCACTACTATTCAGTGGCCTCTGGTGTTTGGGGAAATGTGCTTGAGGTCATATGGAATACCGGGTACGGGGCACCAGTTGAGCGGCTCCAGATTCAGGTCATTACAATGTGGTAACAGAGGAGATTCTTTCCTTTTCTATTGACTTACTATTTAGAAACATTAGACAGGGATAGTATGGAATAGTCAAATGGTAAATTGTTGTTCCTTAGAGTTCTTGAACCCGTGTACATGAAAAAATATTGATTACCTATAATATTGCAGTTGTCGAGTTTTACAAATGTTATAGTTTAATTGTCTTCACCATAGGGTGGTGAACTTGTTTTTTAATATTACTATTTATTTGATTGTGGTTCTATTTTTTGAAACCCTATGAGATGAGGATGTGCCATCTCATGCATCATATAGGAACTTTTTAGGAAATCACAAGTCATGCATTTTTTCATTCCATCTAGATTGCATTAGAAATTACATGTTGTTGTGATTGAATTTTTGATAGACAATGCATGTTGTTGTGATTGCTGTTGTGATAGAATACCTGCTATGTTGATTGGGTATCGTTTGATTAGAGCTTCATTATCATGGACTTCAAACATTGGTCTTAGAGGTGTTACAGGCCCATGAGGATCATAATTGTTGTGGATCCTGAGTTTTCATTCTATTTACTTGTTATATGCATTGTTATGATGCCATGATTTGATTCGCGGGTAGTATGGGCACCCACGGATCAGAATTTGGCACCATAGCGCTTGTTTTTTTCTATGTTATCTGGGATCCGATGTAGTTATGAGGCTACTGTCAAGAAAAAACAAGAATAAACGGTTTGTACTTTATGAATTCACGTCATGTAGTTTTTAGCCGTGTCGCTGACTGTGTGGACAGAGACATGGGGTTGTGGAAATTCTTGTAGGAACATGCCTTGTACTATTTTTCACGTCGTGTAGTTTGACATGGGTATTCGACCGTGTCACGAAAAACACGGGCCGAGGGGTTTCCTTCAAGTGCATGTCTTGTCTCTCCGGAACACGTCGTGTATAGTTAACAGTGGATCTGTCTGTGTAGCTAACAACACAGGTTGATGTTACCTTCCTCGTACACACCGTGTCCATCTGGAACACACCGTTTAGTGTTGGCCATGTGTTAGACCGTGTCACTACAACATAAGACAGGTAGGGCATGTCTAGTACACGTCGTGTCTTCCTTGAACAAGCCATGTAATTTTCTCTTAGGAGAGCCATGTGGCTTAACCTTGTAGAAGGACATGGGTAGGGAAAGCGGATTCAAGTACACATCATGTGTTTGTAAAACACATAGTGTATTTGGGGTGTTACATGACCATTTTATGTAGAAGTACATGCCCATGTGAATTGCCTAAGGGAATAGGTTGTGTTGTCTTTATACATGCCATGTAGTCATGTTTTTCATAACCTGAATGTCTATTTTTCCCTGTTCCTTCTTTTGCCTTCAGTTTTTCTATATTTTTTAATCCTGAATCTGAGATGTGCTTTTGAAATTTTGAGAGATATGTCACAATGACGTCCTCCCATTGCACGTTAGGAACCAAGTAGTGACCGTACACCTGATATGATAGATTAGGGAGTACCTGTAGTTCCTCTTATCATTCCAGATATGGAACCTAAAGTGATTCCAAACACTGGTGCTGATGCTCAGTTCAGAGAGCATTTCATGATATTCATGCAGACCTTATAGAGATCTTAATATCCTGCCCCATCTATGGAAGGGATGAGGCGGGTTTTTCTGCAGCAGCATCCTCCCACATTCATAGGGCATGGAGGACAACAGGTTGAAGAGTCATTGCTGTAATCCATGCTATCTATCTTCGGGCATCTGGAGATGCCTCCGGAGAGGATAATGAAGCTTGCGACTTATATTCTATGAGATTCCACCATGAGATAGTGCGATGTGGTTTTCTTGGCTGGGCGCCAACATGTTATGGCTTGCGACGAGTTTCAGCGTAGTTCTATGACTAATTCTACCTGGCAACGCTGAGGGACGACAGAGACAAAGAGTTCATGAACCTGCAATAGGGTACTCTCATTGTTATGGTGTATTCCTCTTTCTTCATAGAGTTACGGCGTTTCACTCCCGTTATGTGGAATGACGAGATTTTTTTGCGAGGATGTATAAGGAAGGACTCACACCAGACATAAGATCGTAGGTGAACGTCTTTCAGTTGACTTCTATTACTCTGATAGTCAACCAGGTTCTTATCACAATGAGTAATCTGAGGGAGACTGGAGCTGTTGATGAGGGCAGTTCAGCATCCAGGGCTGATTCTTTTCAGAAAGATAGTAGGAAGCGCCACCGAGAGTCTACATGAGGTGACCCAAGGAAGAAAGGTATTACTTCTAGTGGAAGGGATCTTCTTTATGATAGCCAAGTGGTGTGCTATCAGTGTGAAAGAATCGAGAATAAGAAGCCTCAGTGCTCGATAGACCCAGTGGAGTTCTGATCTTGTGGCAAGATTGGTCATCTATAATGTTTCTTCAAGGTTCCCCTTCCAGCGGATAGTGAAAGAGGATCATTTTCGACTCCGCGTACAGGAGCAGGATTACCAATTTTGCAGTGGACTGGGGGATGGAGTTCTTCAGCTCATTCAGGCCAGGGTAGAGGCCATGGATGCAGTGGTTAGGCTTAGAGAGGGTCATCTTAGGGATCTCAGGCTTCTACACATGACCGCGATGTAGGCCAAACATTTACAGTAGAGAAGATTCATAATGAGTAGGATCCTATACCTTATATAGTTTGAGGTATGATTTTAGTATCCGTAGTTTTATTGTATACATATTCCAATATGAGATATTCTCATAGCTTTATTTTTGTGCATACTGTCGAAATCCTTAGATATATTGTTTATACTTCTGAGGACATATTAACACTAGACACACCGTTGGTGACTAGAATGGATAATGTTTGATTGTGTAAAGATTGACCTCTAGAGTTGGTTAGGTATCACTTTCTATGGGACCTCTATATCCTAGAGATGACAGGCTATGATTTCATTTTTGGGATGGACTGGCATGTTCCCTTCCTGGAAGTCGTCGAATGTTATTGCTGCAGGGTGAGTTTCACATCCATGGAGGGTGGATTGTTTCTTTATACGGGTGAGTGGGATGTCCAGGGAAGTATAGTAGGACCAGAACATCATGGGCTAGGCGGAGTTATTGCTCAGATTTCCAGTCTATATCTGGATGACCAGGGGACTTCATAGATATACTTTCTTCCAGTGGTGGATCATTTTTGGGATGTCTATCTAGAGAAATATTTAGGTTTTCCTCAGAAGTGTGAGGTATAATTTTCTATTTATCTTATTCTAGGAGTGGCCCCAGTGTCTATTCCTCTTTATAATATGGCTACACATGAGTTGCAGGAGATCAAGAATTAGTTTGATGAGTTGAAGGCAAAGGGTTTCATTTGACCCAGTACTTCTCCTCGGGGTTCACTTGTCCTCTTTATGAAGAAGGTAAATAACACCCTTAGAAAATGTGTGGTTTATCAGAAGATGAACCAGTTGACAATCAAGATCAAATATCCATTTACATGGATAAATGATCTATTTGATCAACATTTTGGAGCCAGAGTGTTCTCAAAGATCAACATGAGATATGGCTATAATCAGTTGCATGTCAGGCTATCTGATATAACTCTTACAGCCTTCCGAAGTATGTATGGTCTGCATGAGAATTTGGTTATGTCGTTCGGTCTCATTAACGTGCCATCAATTTTCATGGCGCTGATGAATAGAGTTTTCCATCCTTACGTGGATTTATTCATGGTGGTTTTTGTGGACGATATCTTGGTGTATTCTCACACTCTACATAACCATGCTACCCAACTTGATATCATTTTGAGTACACTAAGGGAGCATCAGATGTATCCTACACTCTCAAAGTGCCAATTTTGGATAGACCTGATTCATTTCCTAGGTCATTTCATCTTAGAGACAAGAGTATCAGTAGACCCAGAGATGGAGATAGTAGTAGTTACCTAAGAGCAACTGAAAAATGTCTTCGAGGTAAGAAGTATCATAGGGATGGCTTGTTGCTACAGTAGGTTTATACAGGACTTCTCATGATTATCAGCACCATTGACATTCTTGACTAAGAATGGGGTGAAGTATGTTTGGTCAGAAGCCTGAAATTCCTCCTTCCAGGAGTTGAAGGGGAGATTGACTTCTGCACTGGTTCTAATTTTTTCAAAGATGGCCAAGAGTTATGTAATTTTCTCTGATGCATCTGGCATTGGACTTGGTGTAGTGCTTATGCAAGAGGATCATGTCATTGCATATGGATCTCAGCAGCTAATTCCACATGAGAGGAACTATCCTACGCACGACCTGGAGTTGGCTGCAGTTTTTCATAACTTTCGTTTTTGGAGACATTATTTTCTTGGAGATAATTTGGTGGTATATACTGACCACAAGAGCCTCAATTATATCTTCACGCGGTGTTACATGAATATGAGATAGCAGAGGTGGTTTGAGTGCCTATAATCCTTGAATTTAGTGCTTTCTTACAAGCCTGTGAAAGGAAACGTTGTGGCAGACGCACTGAGCCAGAGGACACAGTTATTGGCAGTTCAGGAGGCCAGCAACGAGTGGAAGCTTATGGCTCTGTTCTCTGAAATGCATTTGGAGGTGGATGACAGAGAAGGTGAGACTTTAATGTATCATGTAGTTATTGCCTCTACACTTCTTGACTATGTTTGAGTTAGGAAGCTATCAGATTCTGAAGGCCTAGTCCTATAGGAAAGCATGTCAGGAGAGGACCATCTTTCTAGATGGACCATAGTCGAGGGTGAGATCTTGTGTTTCTAGGGAGGAATATGGGTTCCAGGAGACATACGCGAGGAGATGATGCAAGACTTTCATTCCTCGGTTTGGGTACTTCATTATGGCATCACCAAGATATATCGTGATCTACACCGCTAGTATCGGTGTCCAGGTATGAAGAGAGATGTTGCTGGTTTGTTCATGAGGTGCTCCACCTGTCAGCAGGTGAAGGTAGAACACCAGCGACAAGCAGGGGTTTTACATCAGCTACCAATTCCTGAGTGGAAATGGAATGATGTCATGATTTACTTCATGACAGGGATACCGAGATCGCCTCTAGGGAATGATGCTGTATGGGTTGGCATTGACAGTATCATGAAGGTTGCTCAATTCTTTCCGATTAAGGAGACTTTTGGTGTTGATGAGATTGTACAGTTGTACATCCGTGAGAGTGTACGATTTCATGGGGTTCTGAGTAATATCATATCAGATAGGGACGCTTGCTTCACGTCACATTTCTATAAAGGGGTACAATGAGATTTGGATACACATGTACTTCTGAGGAAAACTTACCATCCCCAAACAGATGGCTGGTCAGAGCGCACGATTCCGGTGATAGAGGACATGCTACGATCATGCATCCATGATTTTGGAGGTTCTTGGGAGAGACATACTCCTCTATTGGAGTTTTCCTACAATAACAGTTTTCAAGAAACTATTCAGATGGCACCTTACGAGGCTTTGTATGATAGGTCGTATCGAACACCCTTGTGTTGGATAGAGGCAAGAAATGTGTCTATGATGGGACCTCGTCTTGTTCCGGAGACCCCAGAACATGTGGAGTTGATTCAGAAAAGGATGGCTACTGCACAGTCTCGATAGAAATCTTATGTTGATTAGTGGAGATGACCTTTGGATTTCATGGTCAGAGATCAGGTTTGCCTATGTGTTACCACAAGGTTAGGACACAAGAGGATCAGGACACAGGGTAAGATTTTATTGAGATATGTCAGGCCATTTATGGTTTTGGAGAGAGTCGAGCTAGTTTCTAATATGTTTCAGTTTCCTTAGAGGTACCAAGCTATGCATGGCGTTTTCCATGTTTTTTAGCTTTTACGTTATTTCTCATACCCGTCTCATGTTTTTGAACCTGGGGAGGATGATCTGGAGCAGGATGCATCATTTGAGGAACATCCTATCAGGATTGCTGATCATATTGAAAGTGTACTCTATGGTCATTTTGTCCCTCTAGTATGGGTGCTATGGTAGCATGGTTGTGTACAAGACGAGACTTGGAAGAGGGAGGCCGATATGCAATCATAGTTGCTAGAGTTGTTCGAGGTTTCTTCTTCACCGCCTTATTAGGAAATTCGGGGAAAAGTTCCTTTATGGGGGGATGTTTGTAAGAACCTAGTCCTTCTTATCAGGAATTTTTTTCATTTTCTAGTCATTTTACGGAAAAAGAGGAGAATCTAGAAATTTTCTAAGAACATGCAATGTACTTTATAAGTACACACTATGTACATTGATTTTGCTCGAGGCTGTGTCCTGGAAATTTCATGTCCAAACACATGACCATGTTGGGGTGAGGTGGAGGCCTCTTAATGAGGAGTACGTAAAATCTTATTACACGTCGTGTACTCCAAATGTACACACTGTACTTTCTTTTTTTCATGAAACTGACTGTGGTCGTGTATTAACCCCAAAAACACCTTCTTCTCCAACTTCTTTGACTAAGAGTGAGGTTATGGCCACAGATATTCTCCGAGCCACCGATCTGTCACTAGTTATCTGAATCGAATGCCGTTAGTTGCTTTAGAATCGCAGTGGTGTGTTCTTGGTTCTTCTTTGGCCATGTTTTCTGATTCATTATCTTATGAGAGTTATCTAAGGATGAACTTTATTGATGTTTTTTGAAGATATACTCCATTCTAGGTCGATTCATGGGCCGATGATCAATTATATTGACCTCCTATGATCTAGGTAGGTGGTTTGTTGCCTAACATTGAATGTCTTTGTCTTTTTGTGAAAAATATTCAGATACCCATGTATCAGGTATCTCGAGTTAGGGTTTTGATCCTACATTATTATCTGCCTTAGACTACTTGTTTGGTTGTGGCTGTTAGATGAATAATGATTTCTTTTTAGCATGTTTGAGGATCACCCCATGGGTGTTTCCCTTTTTTCGGCTATTTATCACTGT
This sequence comes from Viscum album, assembly GCA_963277665.1. Taxonomy (NCBI): domain Eukaryota; kingdom Viridiplantae; phylum Streptophyta; class Magnoliopsida; order Santalales; family Viscaceae; genus Viscum; species Viscum album. The sequence goes on along the minus strand of OY728133.1, from coordinate 1,040,245,858 downwards.
TTAGCGTAGGTTGCTGTGAGGTAGACCTTGTTTCATTGATTTCCTGCCTTGATATAATCGATTGCATGTATTTCCTACTACTTATTTTCTTTTGATGCATTATAGATTTTATCCTAGTAAATGATGAACATACATAGGGATGATGGCAGTCAATTACACACGACTGGACTGCTCAGGGTTGTGTGAACCTAGTGCGGTAGATTAAAGAGGGAATTGACGATTAAGGGCTTCCAAAAAGAGTCAATTATAAATTATTATCGTTCTCAGGACCTATATAAATTTGAGATTGTGCTTCCTCATAGTTTCCTTCATTACGTATCAAGACTTTAGGGGGAATTATACATAAGTGATTCCCTAGAGAGTCTATAGCTATCGTTACAAGACCACAGGGGAATGCATGGTTAGAGCTTCCCAGAGTGTCTGTGCCTTTGTATGATTACATGAAAAGAGGGGTCTACTAGTGTGATCCACCCAGAGAGTCATGGTGAATTATTCTGGTTGGTTTTGTTGAGTCCACCAAGCCAATGAACAACCATGGGTTTTGTAATGTTTGTTGATTAGGTTGTCTACTGAGATGCCTGTTGTGTTACATTCTATGCCATGGAAATAAAGAATTATTTCCTAGATTCAGTGGTTGATAATGAAATGATTGAATTAAATTAATTAATAAATGTAAATGTATATTGTTATTATTTTTTACTTTGGTGTACCTCTGTTTCTCTGCCGCATTAATTTCCTTTAATTTTGCTATATTGATCACTAATAGTTGGGAACAGATCATGTGGTGGTTTCCAACTGGTATTAGTATCACACCCTGTTTGGGTCATACTTTCCCGCCCAAATAGGATATATGGTTACAGGTGTGGATAGGGATTGTGGCTCTTCTACTTCAGTTACATGATTGCTGGTTGGAGCTGGAGCGAATAGGACCGAGCATAGGCTTGCGATCTGCTTGAGTTTTTGTTTACTTTTAGTACTTTGTTTCTCAGTTTTATTTCAGCATGTTGTTTTGTTTGATGCTTTCCTTTGATACATGTACCTACTCTATCATTATCATCATTATTATGTATTCATTGTTTCCACTATTTAGTTTCACATTTTAGATGTTGTTTACTATTTCCATTATTGACCGTTATCTCTTTCCATTGTATACCTTACAAAATGAGGGCATAGTATCCCCAATGACTCACCAAGGCCCTCGCTGCTAGCCAGAAGCCTCTGGGATTTGGGGAATGGTGCTTGAGATCATGTGGAGAACTGGGTATGGGGCGCCAGTTTAGTGGATCCAGATTTGGGTCGTTACAGAGGGGATTATAATATATAACAAACCTTGGAGGCCTTTTTCACATGAAGGATTCAACAAAAAAATTATCTTTCATTGGATATACAGGGAGTTCCACATGATTCATGTAATTATTCATAATTTTATCTAGTTAAAAAGTACTATAATAATGTATTGATTACCTCTTTCCATAATATTTTTCATGCCACTAGGAAATTATTCTCATTTCCTATCACATTGATTGTATTCAAAACTTCTTCTATTTCCAATCATTGACTATGAAAAATAATGTGCAATTAAGGTGATTAAATACTTATTTAATTATCATATAAAAATAAAACATTGTACATATAAGTATAAACTTATAAATGAAAAGTATATTCTCTCTTGTGATTACATAAGTCACTATATAGGTTATCCATGCTGATATAATTACCCATATAGTTCTTACTAATGTTCTCTAGTCCTGATCTCCTAAAATAAATTTAAATTTCCCTAATACCAACTATTATGACCCTATCCTTTTATATATATTGTTATATAATTTTATGTGTAAGTAAACATTAAATTAAATGTCAAGGATAATAATGTCTAGTTTATATAAATGATTAGGTACATAATAAGAAAACATGAAATCAAAAGTAAAAATATCATTTATTTAATCATCATATTGAGCTCCTAAAATAAATTGATCTCTTATATATATGTAGGATAACATTTGGAATACATGAATAAAGGGATGATTTAAAATGATTGAAAATGGATAATAAAATGAATAAAACATTGAAAATGGGTAAGAAGGAATGAAATGATGAATTAAAAGGATTGGAACATGAATATACAGAATGATGAAAAACACGGGACCTATTAATCATGGAATCATATAAATTTGGAAACAACATATAACATGACAAAATAATGAGTGAGGGATAACTTCCAAGACTATATCAAATGGTGAAAAAACCCCCATAAAAATCAGGTTCACTCTCTGGCCCAACATGATGTCTCATGAGATTAAAAATTAACCAATGCATTGGAACACTATCTAAGAACACCAATCATAACATGTTCATTAATATGTGTACCACATGAATAATTATACATAAACATAAGGGTATCCCATAGAAAGAAATGATTATTATAATCATTTAATAAGGCATAATAAATGAGTATATCATAAAACTATCCATGAAAAAATGGATTTAGATAATAAAGTAAAATTAATAAATGATATTATAATAAAAAATAATATAATATTTTGAAATGATGTAAAAACATTTAAAAATTGTGTTTAAGAATCTTTATAAATGAGGCACTTAAGTGTGGTTTATGGGAAAGCATTAAAGATTCTTTAAAAAAGAAAATTCATAATTGTTTGTATAAAACCATAAATGAACTAAGATGTGTTTTTTGATAAGATGGGTGATTTTATTGAAAATAATGGTGTATTAAATTATATAATGTATGGTACTTGAAAACAAGTATGAATTTTGAAGTTCCCTTTAATCAGCCTTGTTTATCGGGATGAATTGAGAAAGGAACCTTTTCTAAAACAAGAAAATCCCTAAAAATGTAGAATGAACTAATATGGATACATGAGTTTGAAACATATAGATATTATTGATAAAAATTATGTAAAAATATATTTACATTTGGGTGGAGAGAGAGATAGAAAGCATAATATGAAGGAAATGTGGAGGTTTGGAAATAATCCCATACCAAATGTCTGAATGTGTTTTTCAATTGATCTTAATATCCAGGATAGTCAAATTAAATTAATTTTTTTATTTATTCAGAAAAATTCCAATATATATATTATTATATATAATTTATTATGGTGATTAATAGTATTTTTGATGTGTTATAAGATACAATTCTATCATTCTGAAGCATTCATTTCCTCAGTTTTCATGATCAGTTTAGTTGTATATATGTATGGTAAGTCATGTAAAATGAGAATAGTTTTTCATAACTGAAATATTATATTTTCCATGAAAATATATTATATAAAATGGTATTTTGTATATATTTTTTCTATTTGTGGGGATTATTCATTAGATAAAATGTTAATGATATACAGTTATATTATTTTGGTGTTATTTTATCATCACAAACATCATTTGTTTTATTAATTAATATCATGTATATATAATGGATCCCTAAAATAATATAGGTCATTATACAAATATACTATTTTATTATCCATAAAAATATTTTTATGACCAGTCCTGAAAGCGGTAATGGAAATTGAAAAACCATCATCCTTGAATGCGATAAATTAACTCATGGGGGAGGATGTTTTAATTTTTAGAATAAAATGTGAGGGGAATATAAATGATGATGGTTTGATATAAAACAGTATAAGATTCTTGTAAATTAAACATTATATAGTAATCATGTCACTTCGATAATGCGAGGTGAGGATCTAATACTAAATGAAAAGAAACAGAAATTAAATTAAAAGAAAAAGAAAGAGGTTTTTACGTCTTGTGTTCTTCTCTTTGGGAACCTCTTTAGGGGAATAGTTTTTTTCTCTTATTATTAGACTAAAATATCTTGTATATGAGGAAAATAAGTATGAAGAGTAATGGGAATAATTGTTACAATATTAAAGGATTAATAGGTGTGAGGGGAAGAGGTGGTGAGGGAAGTATTCGTAGTGTACAAGAGGAGTGTTTTCTATTTATTTTATTCATTAGTTTATTATTTTTTCCTCAGAGATATCAATAGTTTGAGAATTATTTATAAATATATTATAATAATGCATGTTATTTCTAGGATATGGATCTTACATCATCCCTGACTCGAGTAATAGTGTATTTAATTTATAATGTATATATACTGTAAGTCACTATATTTTACTAGTCACCAAAAATTCAGGTATTTCAGTAAAATCCCAAATATTCATCCCAAATATTTTATAATGCAAATATTTGAAATATAAACTCAATTTTATGGAAAAAAATTCTAAATATGATCAACAGACTTTTTAATTAAATTCATAATTTCATTAGAAAATATCCATTTTAAATTTTCAACTGATTTTAAAACACTTTGAAAAATAAATTAAGGTCACAAAAAATTATATTCTAATAATAAGAAAAAAATATTAATTTATGAATAAATTTTATAAAAATAAATTCTATTTTAAATGATTTTATTAATTAAAAAATTTAATAGAAACATTTATGCTTTCTAAAAATATAAATAGGTAATTAATAATTTCTAAAACATTTATTGCTTATACTATGACTTAATTATATCATTTTACCATTTATAAAATTCCTAAATTTTATTTATTCTTTCATGGGTGAGGTTACTATTCTATTGGCTGATATACTGTATATAAGGTTCATGTTATTATTCACAAGGTCAAGTTACTCTTCAATTAGTATATGTTCATTAAATTCTAGAAATTCCACTTATCCAATTCATTACTCATTTATAATGTTTGAATTGTGTTTTCTATGTCATTTTATGTGATTTATAATTCATGGCATAATTGTATTAAAGGAATTTCTGTTGAAATAATTATGGGTTGTAACATATGGGAACTAAATTAACAAAATATGACAATGGAAAACGTGTTAATAAAAAATAAGTTTAAATAATTGTTAGTATAGATCTTTATAACAACCATTCTAGGTTATATATTGTTTTTATAATGTTTTTTATGCATGATTCTTGAGTGAACCAAAAAATTCATATATGATAAAAACAAATTTTATTATGATACATATCAATTCAATAGTTAATAATAGATTTTTGTACAAAAGTATATATGATATATATATATATAAGGGTTCCAATAATGTTGATTTCACAGTAGATTTTATAGATATAAAGTCCACATTTGGTGGATCCTTCTTTATTATTGATAATTATGTCAGATGAAACATCAAAAAAGAATCATTCATTGGCTCCAACTATAGTCAATGATGATTATATCATATATATGCATTCTTGTTCACAAATGTTTTGGTTGTAAGTGAATTTTAATTTTTTGAAATTAAATGTTGAGAAACTATTATAGTTTCTTTTTGATAATTTTATTATCCTATATCACTCAAATAATCATTTAAAACATTAAATATCTAAAAATATAAATATCAAGATTTTTTTATTAAATAAATAGTGTAAAGAGATGATATAAATAATGATTATATTTTCACTAAGAATAAAATTGTAGGCATCTTTATAAAGGAAATTCAAAGATATATATTTGTAGATCATGAGATAAAAAATTTATTAACCTTCCCTTTTTTCGTAAGATAGAATAAACATAAATTCCATATATTCATTGAATTGTGCTGACATAGGGGAGAAATTGTGAAAAATATCTATATTAAAAGGATAGATAATCCTCGATAAAAGGATTACTAATCACTAATTTATCATATAAATTTGAGAAATATATTTAGTTTTATATATTTTTTAATGTTATTTTAAATACATGAATTTTGGGGGGGGGGACTTTATATAAGTCACATGGACATATTTTCTACTCGCCTATGGATAGAATTTTCTCAAAAAAACCAAATATAGTTATACAGTGCATGAATGTTCACATAGGAGATAAGATATGGTTTGATGCTTCTCATAATTTTCTATGAGTATTGAAATTGATTTGGGATTATGTAAAAGAGTGATTGGGTTATCAAAAAATAAAAAAGGGGGATTTTGATGTTTTATTATGTTATAGTTTTGTATGGTTTGAACTTTATATCAACCTCAGTTGAAAATCTAGGATTATTGATTGAGTGAGTTTGAAGGAGTTCTATATGTTTTTTAGGTGATATATAAAATAAGGATCCCATCATATTTCTTTTCATACATTGTACCATATTTCATTTGATAAATGAATTAAAATATAAATGGTATGATAGTATTAATTTTTTGATACTAAAATTTGATTTTGTGTCCCAATTTATGTCATCTTCATAGGTATTTTTGAAAATTATGACATAGGAAGATTATAAGTATTTTATCTAGCATAAGCCTTTGTTGTTTTGTGTTAGTATTATGAGACCCAATATAATCATTTGTCATATTAATTCACCATGAACATTACTTTTTTGTGTGAAAGTATGTCTTCTAATGTTGTATGAATTCTATACATAGTTTTTTTGGTGAATTTTAGAGTGTATATTTAGGAGTTTCTTGGAATTTAAATATTCTGAATAAATAAAAATAAACTATATCAAATATTATTTCAAGGATTATTAACATAATAATAATTTTATTCAATATATTTCATAATATATTTTAAAAATTTTGGTTATTTTTATTATCTATTTTATTTTTTGAGTTCGATTTTCTAAAAAAATATATGTTTCTCAAGGTAAAAACTATTTCTGAATAATCTTCTAATATTATTTCATAATTATTTTTTGGATGATTCTTTGTTATTTTTGAATTCATATAATAAAATGACATTTGGATATGTAATTATTTTTATGTGTTTCAATTGGTTGAGATTTTTATTTTCTATGTTGTTTTCAAGAACTGTTGTGTTGTGGGAGCAGGTTGAAAAATATAGAGTTGGAGTTTGTTTTAGTAAGGAAGAAGGAATTTGTATTCTTGTAATTAACTATTTTTGTAGTTCTAAATTATTTTTAATATCAATTGAGGCTATAGAATATTATGGAATGATATTTTTTTATGATATTGAGAAATAAAAAGCAAAGAAGTGGAAACGTGTTATTGACATGCAGTTAATGAAAGATGGAATATTATGAGATTGTAGGGTAGGGACGTTAATCATAACTAAATTATAAAACAATGTAGGATCATGTTGAAAGATAATATTTAATGAATCCAAAATAATAAAATGATGGAATTGATTTCTAATAAATTAAGTTAATTATTTATTTTTTCAAAATATAAAAATTTGAGGATAGACATAAGAGATAGAAAGAAGGTGAATTAGAAAAAATTGAGTATCGAAAAACTGAGTGAAGAAAAATATACTTTGGGGGATGATGTTCAAAACAATTATTATCATATTTTAGAGCTTGATAATTCAATATAATCATATATGGGTCTATTTTTTAGGTGCATACCATCATATAAATCTATTATTATAGGGCTAGTTATTTTCTCTTGGATTGAATTTCTAACTGAAAAATCATTATTTATTCTTGAGTGATCATATTCTCAAGAGATATTTCTCATCATGTTCTGGTAATTTTCTAACAAGTGTGATGACAATGAATAGGGATATATGATTGAGCCTATATTATCAATTTTTATTTTTTCATAATAATTTAGTAGAGAATTTGTGTCTTGGTGGGAGTCAAACACAATAAGGAGTAGGAACCCACATTGGTTCTGAACCCTGTAAAAACTACTTACGACTTATCTTGATTACTTTCTTATTTTATATGGATAAGGATGATCCAATATATTGATTAAATAATTTATTAAATGGTATAATGGGTTTATTTATAATAAAATAAATTATAAACTAATACCTCTATTGATACACCCCACCCCTTCATAGTGGTATAATAGTTCCTAGGAAATTTCAATTTGGTTGAGAATAAGATCATGAAAAAGAAACTATGAAAGGTATGTATATAATAAAATTACCTGTTTCCAAATAAATTGGTATATATGGAAAAAATATTCTACCAAAAATATCAATATATTCTTATTGTAAAGGAAAAGTTGAGTTTTTAATGATAATGAATCAGATGTCTTATTAGAAATTATACTTTGAGTCATGTCTATCTTGTAGATATATTGAATGATAAATAATATTGTGAAGATGAAATTTATTTAGGGGTAAAAATGTAACACCCAAATATTTTATTTTGAAAATTCCTTTATATATGTACTGGTATAAGTATATTATTTTACATCCAACACCAATATAAAATGAACTATGATACATTTTGTTGATAGAATGCAATAACCTAGGTATTTTTAATAATTCCTGGATTTTATATATTATTAATACTCATGATATGAATTTATAAATTTTATATAATAATTTTTATATTTTTATATCATAATTATAATTATATTATATTATCAACTATATATAAATTATACAATTAAAATGTTATTTTTTCATCATGACATAAAAATTTGTTTTATTTAAAGGTTAAATATATTTCCTCCACAAGAATTAACTTATTTATTTATATAAATAGTTTTTGAATATTTTATAAATTTACATTCATGTTATATATATGTATTTATACTTTTATTTATTATTTTTATAATATTGTAAATAATTTTAGTAAGGTTTGGAATAAGATTATGATATTTCATTTGAGAAAATTAGTTTTATTTTGAGTAAATTGTATTCCATGTACTATATCGTATTATATAAATGAAACATTAATAAATTATAGAACTTTAGCTTGATAAAATGGAATTGATTAATTTTTTTTCATTATTAAATTATCTTAATGTGATATTTTTATATTATTCTTCGAAATTGGATTTTCTGGTGAATGGTAAAAAATATTGTTTCTGTTAATGTCGTATAATTTATGAAATCATCATGATATACATATTACATAAAAAATTATGGAACTTATGGGAATTATATTAAATTATAATATGTTATAAATTTCATAAAATTATTACATAAATAATATAAATTATTTTTTATTTCGTGATAAGTATGAAAACATCAATTGGTGTTGCTGCAGATTTTTCACATCATACGAAAACTCAAGATCGATAAATTAGTTATAATATGTGGGAAGGATGTATATTTAATTGAACTAATGAGCTATATAATTGGTTAAATAAATTATATTGACATGTCTTTTATTGTTTTATAATTATGTAATAGGATGTTAATCCAAATGTTTACCCAGTTTATTCGTAATGTGAGAAAACTCAAACTCTTATATTTAATGTGTTTTCAAGATAATAATGAGTTTAAATATACATTATGTAGTATACTTGTTGATAATAATTTATTATTATAAGTTATTTTTATTTAATTAATTTATATTCAATTTAAAATATAGTATAATTATCGAAAAAGCTTATGTAAAGTCAATGTAGTGCTTGTGAAAGTGATAGAAATGTCAAAAATGACAGCTTTAAAATATTTAAGGGGACAATAATTAGATGAATTTGATCCTTTAATGTTTTGGGAAGATAAATTCTTTTTTATTTAATTATTTAATATAATTAATGTTGAAATCCACAATTGTCTATATATTATTAAACTCAAATTATAAGAATAACCTAAAAATGACTTTAAAGGGTATTTAATGTTAAAAATTATTTCAAAATTAATAAAAAACAAATAAATATTTTTTTTCAGTCTAGTGAGATTTTAAATAGTCTATATTATCATATATTTTTCATTTATTATCCAATTTCAATTTAAATTTACATTCTTGAACCTTAAAAGGTGAATATTTGTGAAAATTCCATCGAGTTTTCCCTATAATGGGGACATATTCTAAACCTTCCAAAACACATATCGAGTTCAATTTTAGTTTTTTATTCAACCTAATTACCACTATAAACATCATTTTCACATTAATAATTCTATTATATTTATAGAAGATCTTTTTATGGAGGTTTTATACTCTATCAACAGGAGGTAATTTAGAGAGCAAGGTAAGGGTTTTCACATCAGAATTTCCTTCATTAAGGTAAGTTTTATATCTAATAATTGTTTTATTTTGTGAGATTTATTTAATTATCATGAAATTAGTTTATAATTTCTTTCATTTAATTCAATTTATTTACAAATCCATCTAAGTATCTCTCTTTCAAGGGCTTTGCATTCAAAAGTTCCCAAAGTTGTTAGGGTTTCCTTTCCAATATAACTTTGATATTGAGATTTTCTATCTAAAATTTTTTATATATGAAATTAATGTGTTTATTATCCATTAAAAACCAGATACATTCTTATACTAATGTTAGTTTTATGGTACACATGTATTTTTACTCTTAAACTTCCATTTGGATCACAATTCAATTGAAATGTCGCTAATAAATATATTTATCCTTATATAATCTTTTTATTAGGAGTAATTATCCTCCTTATACATATTATTTGAATTATTTTATATATCATATATTCTATAATTTGATTATAGAGACTCTATTTTTGTTATTTAATACGTTTGAATTTTCATAGTAATATTTTCAGAGTCAGCATCTAAGACGACGTATGGTTTTAAGGCCTAGTGACCCAAGAAATAATTTTATAAAAATATTAAATATATTTTATATCACCCATGACTATTTTTTTTAAAAAAAATTGAATATATCTAGAATATAATCAAGAATCTCAAATTTAATATCATCTTTGAATAAAAAGGGTAGGATTTATCATAGGATCGACCGAAATTTGGATGGCTTTGGTTGTTTAAATAAGGTAGCCATTAGCGGGTTGTTTAAAATTAAAATTAATGGTTAATTTATTTTTTCAAAATAACTAATTAAAATTACCTATAAATAACCTCTTAAGATATTTTTCCATGGATTATCCACATTACCCTTTCTATATCTAAGAGGAGTAGGAGTGCATTCTTCTTTAGTGGATCGAGATTAGGGAATAATATATGATCAAATAAAGGATAATCATGAGTTGAATGATAAACACAATGGGATAATCACCTTCATCCCTAGGGTATAACTTTTTCACCAATTATCAAATCATAATCAACGAAGGTCACATCAATTGTGTGTTTTCCCATTTTCACTAAAATATTGAGCACAGATTCATGTATTCTTCTATTGATCTATGATTATATAACCTTCACATGAGCCCATACAATAAATTGATTTGTTTAAATATTTTTTTTATTCCATGATATCACCAATGATTCTGGACCAATCGATCATTTTTTGAGGATCCCATCGATAAAAATGATTATCACCTTTGTTATATCTGACCTTATCATTTTATTGTTATATTTCGTCATCAATAAACAATTGATTGGTTATTCAACAATATCATGGAATATTGATCATCGTGTCATCATTTATTGGTGCAATAGATCATATTCATTACTGAGGATTTGGATATTATTGGCATGATTGAGGTGCGGTGATTATGATTGGACCACAACTTTGGATAGGCTATTGGTGGTTTTTGAGATGGATTTAGTAGATCACTCCGAAGGTGCAGTGTTTGATGTTTCTAAATATCTGGTGGATGGAATTAATCCACCGATGATTATGGAGTCTGATGATGGTGTGGGTTGAAGGGTGATTGTGACCTGTGAAATTTAGTTTCTACCAAAAAATAATTTATAGTTTTCTAGCAAAGAATATATGGAATATGAATTCCATCTAACCATGGAGGGAGATGTGTGTTATTATTTTTAATAATAGCACAATAAGTTTATTATTGTTATTATTATTATTATTATTATTACTATTATTAGGAAATATATAAAATCATATGTGCACATGCCTTGGGAGTGATGTCCTGGGATAGTTTTGGATTCCTTCTCTTTTATAATTATTAAATATAATAGTAAATCTAATGAAGTGAATAAAATGAAGAATGGGTGTGGGTATCGATATATGTCATGTAAATAAGGGGAGATTGCCTACTTCCTACATGAATCTTCTCCACTACCTATGGAAATAAAATGGGAGTGGTGGATTTTTCAATATTAAATATTGTTATTATTTAATAATAATTAATAAGATCAATATTTATTTAATATAAATAAGGTCCTTGAAGCCAATCTAGGGGTAGTCAGTGTGTGTGGATGGATGTAATGAAGCATGTGTTTCAGCCACTTTTTCAAATATTTAATTAAACATTATAATAATAATAATATAAAATTATAAGATTAATATTATTTCTATAAACTCAAATTTCAGTCGTAAATTATTCATATGACAATAGATTGACAAACCATCAATGGAATCATGACACTAAATTTGGGATAGTGATTTAAATAATAGAGTTGGATATTAAATTCGGGCTCATGGATTGGGTCCATAGAGTTCCCAATAATAATAATAATAATAATAATTTTATTTTATTATTATTATTATTATTTTTACTACTAGTATTTATTATAGTATACAACTTATGTTTTCATACGGCATTGGATTGATGAACCACATGAGTTATCGTGTCTCTAATATTATGTTGGACATTTCATTAAAAATATTTGGTGTTTAATTTAAACTTGTATACCTGGCCTATATACTTTCATTGAGGTAGGGTGATGTGAGATGCATTTTTGTTTACCATCTATCCGATTTGGGGAAGTGAATAGCTTAAACTGAGTGATTTTTTCATGAGGAACACAACAGTGTGATTCAATTGGTTATTCACGACTGTTTATGATGTCATGTTAGTGGTTTTATGTTTTAACCTAACAGACTGATGACGATTTGTGTGCATTCATCAGCCTTTTTTCTAGACACCTCATGGTCTCTAGGATTACACGAGCATGCCTAGGGGTGCACTGACTTGGTTCGGTGCCCAGGCATGTGTAGGTACATGTATAGGTAGTGGAATAGTATTACACATCATGTGGACCCCCTTTACACAATATGTGCTTCTTGATAACCTTTTATCTCTTGCATCTACTCTGTTTTGGCTCAAATTTTGGCCTGTTAGTAGCTAATCCTATTTTTTTCTGCATATAATGTGATGCTGATATTTAAAGTGGATTTTAGGATGTGAAGAAATATTTAATGAGTGTGATACATCTGTAGATTGTTCTTAATGATGGAGATGATTGGGAAGGATCATCTAATACACGGCAGAGTTAACAATACCTTATACTCCTCACAGTAGATTGAGTTGAACCCTCATGTTGTATCTAGGCATGGTTTCTATACTTATTGAGTTTAATCCTCCTATTGTATCAGGGAATGGGTCCTCTACCTACTGATTGTAACACTCTTATTATATTAGGTTATGATTCCTCTTCCTGTTGAGTAAAATCATCCTATTGTATCAAGGAATGGGTCCTCTATCTACTGATTGGAACCCACCTATTTAATCAAGGAATAGGTCCTCTACCTACTGATTGGAACCCTTCTAATGTATTAGTACGTGGGTCCTCTACCCACTATGAGGAACCATCATATAGTTCTGAGAATGGTTTATCTATCTGCTTAGTGGAAGATTCTAGTTATATCTTGGCATGGTTTCTCAATCTATTGAGTGGAACCATATTACTATATCATGGAATGAGTCATATACCTACTTAGTAGAACCCTTATATTGTATCAGGGAATGGGTCCTCTATCTAATGAGTGTCACAATCTTTTTATACTACGACATGGGTCCTCTACTTACATAGTGGAACCCACATGTTATACTAGGGTATGGGACCTCTATATATATATTGTTTCCCCTTGACATTGCAACATAGTGGTGATGTGTGGGTTCTACACACTATTAATTCTTCAGACATACACATGTGGATATTGGAATTAGAGATATTCCCATTCTATAGGTATATATAGACTCATTATTCTTAGATGGGTTTTGAATATGGATATCCACATTCTATCTCATTTTGGATTCTTGATGACTATATTTGGGTGTTCTTTATGGTTTTTGTCCAATTAAATGTTTGACATACCTTCATTTGGATGAGTTGACTTCTTCTATAGTGACTTCTATCACCCCCTCTTAGGTTTTCAGTGTTTCTTAATGGGTATGTATATACTCACCTCTGTATGGGATTTTACTTCACGTGTCGTGTCTTATACAAATAATAGATAGGTACGATGTGATTTCAGAGGAGCATAGGGATACATGGGTGCATTTTACCGTGTACAGTGCTCTGTACATAGAGATATAGAGTCAGGATCTCTTATAATTTCATTCTCAATTTTTGTTATATTTGGGAATATTTTTTTATTGGTTGTGTATTTTCCCATTTTCATTTTGGATAATGTTTTCGAAAACATTTTTATTCCCTATAGGTTATTATATTGATAAAATTTAATTAATATTTTACTATATTTTATCCATATTAGTATATATTTCTCTATGAATATGATTGGGTTCATTCATATAGGTAAATTAGGAAAGAAATCCCCTTTTCGTTATTAATTTCAACACTTATCACTTGCCCCTGACCTATGTAGGTGGGATTGGTGTAGTTGTGACTCGAACATCCATCTGTAATGTGGACACTGATAGGTCGGGCCGTTATAGATTGGTATCATAGTTGTTTAGTCCAATAGAAGGTGTTTGAATTTTTTACCCTTTTGAGGTTTGGATGGGACATTAGGTGACAATTTGAAATATTCATAATTGTGAATTTTATGTTCATGAACCTAGTATTGGTGCAGCGGTCGATGTATCCATACAGTAGGACTCTTACTACCTGTGTGTTGACTCAACATACTAAGACATTGGATGTATGGACCAATGCTACATGAATCATATGGGGTTGACTCCCTTAGTTTTCCTTCTTGAGTTATATCCCCATATATTCACTTTGACCATGGTACATCTTGATGAAGTGTTGTGATGGAATCCAATTTAGTGAGGACATCTCAGTCATATGATTGTGTTTGTGACCAATAATTCTTCATAGATTAACTTTAGTATCCAAAGGTATTGATATATGGGGAACCTATATTGATATAACACTGTGGGTTTCATATATAGATATTTCACCACTTTCATGGTGACCTAAGATCCCCCTTCTCATGTAGTTGTGGATTGTGTGGGCCTATGGTGAGAATGTCCCATGAGGATAGGATGCCTTTTTATGGAGGTCCTAAATATGATACATATCCAAGGTGACAAGGGATTTTGGTAGAGACCTATGTTGGTAATTTTCAACGTTGATTCATACAAACGAGAAATATGGATACTTCCCCCATCGAGACATATTCTTGTGATGTGATCTATGACCTTTTAGGTGGATCGGTGTCATCCCCAACGATGAAAGTATAAATGTGTTGTGGATGAGTTTCTTTTACTTATGTGATTGAGGTATTTATTATTTTCTAACGTGTTAGAGTGATCCAAGGTTTTGGTGAGTGGGATTTCAAGGTAATGGATATCATCAGGTGGTGGGATCTTCTGGCTCAGTGGATGTATGTGTGGATCAGGGTATGAAATGTGTCTCCACTGATCCAACTATCATAATATAATAGAGTCATAAACCAAATTTTCATTTATTTATACCATTATCTAGACAATGTAATACCAGTGGTGGACTTTTTCTAGACCCTTGTGATGGAGGATCCTGTAGAGATGTTCGATGATCACCCATTTCTATAAAAAAATGTGACATGAATCTATTAGGAGAGATAGATCCTCACATTGAATATTTACAGAGCTATAGTGGGACCCTATAATATTTTACTCATTAGGGACTAGTTTTCTACCATCCATGATTATATGAATACTACTACTGATTTTGGTTCTGATTCTTATTTGTGGAATGGATTTTTTACTCCTTTGATAAGGAGTGTTCCTTGGGAATAGTAGGATAAGCTCATTTGAAAGATGTTACCCCCACTTCCTCATTAGTTGGATAGTATTACACTTTGTGTAGAAGATTCTATGAGATTTTAGTTCCCAATGATGGTGGAGGAGTTTGAGGGAATCCATCTTGTGGACATTCCATGTTTAACTCCACAACAAGTGTTTTGATATTAATGGACTTCCGCAAGGGATGGACCGATATTTATGTTTTCATATCAGATGACCCCATTTAGCTGTGATATATGGAACTATGTTTAAAGGAGTCTTATGGAGATAGGGAAACATAATTCCTAGTGTGTTTTTCTATTAATCCCTATGTTTTTCTCTTAGGAGTGGATGATAAATTAAGGTCATCTATTGATTAGAATCACCTAATATAGGTTACTAAGTTAGAGGAGTATCCACCATTGAGAAACATTGACCTATTCACATAGCAGATGGAGCCAAAGTAGATCTCAATGTTTGACATCAGCATGGGTTCTCACAAGCTCTAAGTTCAATAGGGTGATGTATCACACATTTATTCTTAGAGATTTCATTCTTTATTTAGGTTTTTAATTATACCCTTTGTCATGTTTAACACTCTAGCAGAGTTCATAAGACATATGTGATAAATGTATAAGCTTTCGTCAATCGGTCCATGGTAGGATTCCATGATAATATCCTCATATCGTTATTATAAAAGATTGAGAACTAGAGACAAGGGAGTATGGTGATAGATAGGTATCTAGGAGTGTTAGTTGTATAAAAGGTCATGTGGATTCAGTTCTATATTTTAAGGTCCACATCTTGGGATAAGTCCTATCAAACATGAAAGTTATAGTTGACCATGGAAATGGTGAGGAATCATAATCATTAGGGCCATTGGGGGTGTGTCCATGATAGTATATTAACATAGTAAGGATTTCCTTTATCTATTTTCAAGTATGGTGATGGATTTGTTGACCTCTTTTTAGTTGACCATTTTTGGTTGAGTTTGGTGCAACATTCCTCCAATTGATGGTTGTTACACCTTCTCTTCTTCATCTAGTTAGGGAGGCAGTACATGGGTATATTGATTGGGAGATACTCCATTAGAATATATCCACTGAATATATTCCCGATTGATTACCTAATGTTGGGGAGAACGACATCATTTTTTGAAGGATGTGTGGTTGCACTGGTCATGTTGTAGGAAATGGTTATGGGATGTTGTTTTCCATTTCTATTACACCCTGGATAAGGGTGTTTGTTCCATCATCCTTTTTTCAAGACTACATGATATCTATAGAGATCACGGTAACATTTTTCAGTCACAACAACATGTTAGAAATTTTTTATACTGACTAAAACTATGAATGATGTTATTTATAGTTTTTATTGTTCTCCACATACTGAAATTTAAAATGTATATTCACAACTCATTGTATGATACCAACATGGGTATGATGGGCTATGAGAGTGGAGTTTCCCTTTTCAAGGATCCATTGGTGTTGACAACCAGGTGAGAAAGATTATTTGTGGTCATGTGTTTTCCTTGGGTGCATGTTTTTTGGAAGAACAGAAAACCATCAGGGGAGCCTCTGGGAGTGGGAGACCCAATTTAGAGAAAAATATCCCTACCATATTTCATAGTTTGTTATTTTTAGGTATGAAAATATTTTAATGATTTAATAATTTAGAGAATCTAGTTTTTCTTTTTAGGACATCAAAAAATTTCTAGGAATATTTTCAAAATTAGGTGTTGAGACGTCATGTGAGGCTCGATGAGCCTATAATTAATTTTATAAAAATACTAAATTATATATATATATTGCATAAATTTTTTTCATTAATATAGAAATATCTTTTGAAATTAGTATTAGAATATAAATCAGTGAACAAATTTAAATATGTGGCATGAGATTTTTTCAAGGCACATCCTAACATTGTTTGGTGATGAACATTCAAATGAGGCATTTTTTGGAGGGTTTGTTTAAAATAAAATAAATGATTTATTCTTTTATTGTAATTTCAATGACCTATTTAAAATCATCTATAAATATCCTCTTATGATGGTTTTATGTGGGTTATCTGCATAACCCTTTTCATACCTAAGAGGATGCAGATAGAGTTCTTAAATGGGGGATCGTGATTAGAGAATAGTGGATGATTGGATCAAGGATAATCATGATATGAATGAAAAACATAGTGGGGTCATCATATTCATCAGTATATGATATGTATTTCACCAACGATCATACCATAATTGATGTAGGGATCATCAATTATGGTTTTCACTATTTATTAAAAACTTTTATCATGGATTCATGTCATCTTTTATTGATCTAAATTTATATTCACATCGCATGAGCTCATTCAATAATATGATTTTATTAAAGTTATAATTTATTTTTTTATTACATGATATGAAACATGATTATTCACCTATCAATCATTGTCTATTATTTCATCATCCAATTATTATTAGCACCTTTGTTTTATTTGTGTTTTTCCATTATTTTATTGCCTTCGTCATCGATAATCGATTGACTGATGATTAGACAATATCTGGGAATATTAATCATTGGCATATAAATATTTGTCATAATGAATAAAGGCCATGTCATTGGACTTGGACTTCATAGATGTGAAAAAGGCAGGGTGATTAGGAGGGGATCCCAGCTTTGGATCTGGTATCTATGGTTTTTGAGATGGATAAAGTTGGTCTCATTGTAGGTACAAAGATTGATTTTTATAAGAAATGGGTGGATGGAATTTGGCCACTAAAAATGATGTCGTCAAATGTTAGTGTTGGCCATATGATTCTCAAATCCTAAGACATACAATTTCTATGGAAAAAAATTATGAATAGTTTTATTGTAAAGAATGGCCATAATCTGATTATAAACCGACTAAAGAGGGTGGTGTGTTATTGTTTCTAAAAATAATAACATCAGATGTTTAATATTATTATTATTATAAAAAATTATATAAAAATTGTCTAAAACCATATCTGCACTTTACTTAGATGTGATGGCTACTGAGATTTTTTTTCCATTATTACTATTAATGATAATTATAAATAAAATTCTACTAAAATAATATATCAATAAATGGGGTCATGGGTATTGGGGTCTGTCATGTAAAGAGGGTGTGACGACTTATTTTCTGCATGAAACTTATCCACCAATGCATGGAGAGAGAGTGGGATATGGGGAGTCTGAAATATTGAATATTTTTCTTATTTTATAATAATTAATAATATAAATATTGATTTAATAAAAAACATTAGATAAGGTAATCCGGTGGTGGTCAGTATGCATGGATGGGGGGACTAAAATGTGAGTTTAATCATTTCTTTTTATTAGTTAAACAAATTTTAAAACAATGATATAAAATGAGAAGATTAATATTATTACCATGAAATATAATTTTGGTCGTAAACAATTCATGAGACATCAGATTGATGAACCATCAGTGGCATCATGACCCTCACATCCAAATGGTCATTTCAATACCAATTATGGATACTTGATTTAGGCTCATGGATTGGGTCCATGTATATCCCAATAATAATAATAATATTATTATTATTATTATTATTATTATGAAATATAGTATCTAGCATATCATTTTCATTAAGTGTTGGAATGATGAACTGTCTGAGGCATTGAGACCCTAATATTGAGATGGATGTTTCAAAACCAATATCAAGTGTTTAATTTATACTCATGGATAGATCATACAAAATGGTGTTCAAGAATAGTGAGGTGAAATGTTTTTTTTCACCAGGTTTCTAATTGGGGCATGTGATTAGCCAATCCTGATCACTTTCCTACAGGGATCACAATAGTGTAAAATATTTTCCTATTCCTGTCTGTTTTGATGACATATCAGCATTTTGATGTTTTCTCCCATTATATCAATGAAAAACCTCATACATTCATCAGGCCATTAGAAAGACATTTTGTGTACTATATGAGTATAAGATCACACCAATTGGTACACAGGCACGTCTCGATACAAAATCATGACCAGATCCATCTCCAAGAAGTATACCATTATTAAACAAAATGTGTACCACCATTACATTCCATGCACTTCTTTAGAATCTTCTATCTCTCATATATCCTTTGTTTTAACTCATATTTTATCCTCTGAGCATCATATCCTATGATTATAATTCATGTATAAAATGATTGTTTCCATTGTAATGGATTTTGTGATAACATTGTAGTAATTATATGAAAAGGAAATAACTAGAAGGTGCTAGAAAATAGTAGTGACTAGGAAGGATCATCAGAGTTAAGATGAGGTTGAAATCCCACAAACTCCTCAAACATGATTGAGTGGTTCACTTTGTTACATTAGAAAATGGGTTGTCTACATATTTAGTGGACCCCACATATTGTGTCGTAGAATGTGTCCTCTACCTACTAAGTGAAACCCGTCTAATATATCAATTTAGGCATCCTCTACAAACTGAGTGGAACCTTCCAGTTGTATCAAGGAATGAGTCCTATATCTACTGTGTAAAACCCTCTTTCTATATTAAATAATGGATCCAATACCTATTGATTGGAACCCTCTTATTATATTAGGTTAGTGTTCCTCTATCTTTTGAGTGGTACACCCATATTGAATCAGGGAATAAGACCTCTACCCATTCTGTGGAACACTCCTATTGTTTTAGGGCATGGGTCAACAATCTACTAAGTAAAACCCTCTTATTGTACCATGTCATGGGTTCTCTACCTACATTGTGGAACAATTATATAGTATGAGGGCATGGTACTGTTACCTATATGTTATATCTCCTCAACTATGTGGAATAGTGGTCAGGTGTGGGTTCCCAACATGGTTACTTCATCGAACAGATACATGAGGTGCTGGTCATGGACAATAGTAACTTTATATATCTATTAGAAGATTCATTTTTCATAGCTAGGATGTGGATTTTTATATCTCATTTCCCTATTGTATGGACTTCTTTCTAATCATATTTAATTTTTCATTATTTTTTTCTCATTTTCTGGTTGACATACCTTTGTTGTGATAATTTGACCTCTTCTGTCATGTCTTTTATCACTACCTCATCAGTTTTTAGGGTTCATATTAGGTTGGTATATACTCAACCCTAAATGGTATTTTCTTTCATAAGTCATGTATTATGTAGACGATGGACTAGTATGATGTGACTTCAGATTATCATAGGGATACATTGGTGCATTTGAATACATATGTTGGTCGGGACTTGGAGATCTATAGAAGGTCCCTCTAAAAACTTTCATTTCCAGTTATTGTATGGTTGATATATCCTTTCTTGTTGGGCATGTATTTTTCCCTTTAATTTTTTAGAATACACAACCATACTCTATTTTATTCCTTATAGGTTATTTCATTCAATAATTTTACTCTAGATGTTACTATCTTTTATCATTATTCATATACACTTCTGAATAGAGATGGTTGGGTGTGTGTGTAATGGTAGTTTAGGCAATAGAAACCAATTTTAGTTATTTCATTTGAATCTTCTTTCCACCCCCTATAATATTGACGTGGATTTATGGTAGTTAAGGCTTGACCTTATTTCGGTTAGGATGCCTCGGTAGGGTCGATTCGTGACATCAAGAATTTCATGAGTTCTTTTTCTATGGTTTTTTAATTCAGTAAAAATTTTAATAGGGATATTTTAATTTTTTTTGGTAATTTATAACTTTATTTATAATAATTTTAAATGATTCTCATTTTTAACACTTACCATTAATTTTTTACATTCATAATCTAACTATTAGTCTATATTTTTTGTAGACAATTTGGGTGGTGGCCTACTAAGTTGTGTACTCAAACCCTGCTCATGCTGATATTGGGTACCCGAGTAGATCTCTTGGTTTCAGTTTAGGAAAATGGAATAGGCCCTAAACTATTATGTTGAGTTAGGCTCAGTATTTACATAGATATGTATCCATACATTATGATGGGACCAATTTTTATATTTGGCCATTTTTTTTACTTTTTGATTATTTCAATTTTCACAACTAGTTTGGCATGACATTAATCTTTCTGATTTGTATTTTAGCCCATTTGGGAAAATTTTTTTATTCAAGTTTATTGGTTGTTAATATTATTTATGCTATTTATATTGTATTTTGTCGTGTCTCACTCTGATGAGAATGTTATAGTCTCCCCACGTGGCTTATTAGACCCTCACCGCCACTCGGCAACCTCTAGCATATAGGGAGGTAGACTTGAGGCCATGTGACGACTCGGATCAGGGCATTGGATTAGTGGATTCCTAGTCGGAGATGTTATAAAGTGACATTAGAGTAGTTATTTCTCTATCATACTATTTTAGGATGGTAGATAGAATATTATTATGTGTCAGGCCTTGGTAATGTGATCAGGCTTGGGTGTAGCCATGCCATGAACGAGGGAAAACCAAAGTCACCCTTGGTGATAATTGTTGTTCTTCATATGTGTTGTCATAGTTGAATGTTATTTCACCATTTGGTGATACAAATGTTTTATTATTTTACTAATTTATGTTATTTTTTCATTGTCAAAATGACATGATTTTCTGTATTCATGCATCATTTTAGGGACCTAAATATATTGATGGCACACATAATTATAGGCACACACACAAGATGTGCGTGTGGGACATAGACAATAGAAAAAATTTTCCATCAATGATAAATATAATGAAAATTATGCTTAATAATAGAAATATAAGTGGGTGAATTAAAATAATGAAAATGAATAGTTAAGGAATATCATGTATAATGAATAATTATGACTGGGTATAAATTTTGGGTTTTGATAAATTGTAAAGGTTTTTTTAGTTTCTAAAAAAAGTAATTTCATAATGAAGATAAAAAATTTTAATGAGTTTTTTCTAATTAATATTGTAAATGAGTTAAAATGATGATTATAACAATTTTTAAATTGTAAATATGCCTAATATAATGGGATAATGTTGTAAAATAACATTTTATTTGAAAAGGTGTTGATGAATGGCCTGTGATTAATTAAATTGGTTACATCATGTTGACCATGTCCCACATTAGGTGTGGTAGAGGGTTGTGTTCTCAGTGGGATGATGACTGTTGGAATAGATTATGAATAATGGTTTGTTTATGGTTGATAGCATGAGATCTTTTCCATATATGGAAAGATCTGATCATCATTCTTCAATGTGTCGGGAGAACGATAAGTTTAAAATGATAATTATTGAGTTAAAAGGTGTGTATTATTAGATTTTTTAGTTGAAAACTTCTATGTGTGGGATGGGACAGTGAGAGTTCTATAGTTTTAGACATCAGATTTGTATTGTGAGGCCTTTCCGATTATGATATGGCCTAGGTGGTCTGTTTAGGGAAGCGTTGTTAGGGTTATGGACGTTGGGTTGTGAGGAATTTCTCATTAATGATATTGAGGAAACTATTACGGTTCCTGGCCATATATAGAGCATGCTCAACCCTAAGGATAGTGCCAGGGTCTTTGTGACCTTTTATGTAGGGACCATGTGAGTTGCATTTGAAATCCCAAAGAGAATGTTATGCTCATAGTGCTGATCAATGTGTACACGTTTGATACAAAACCTATAGTAAACGGTTCTTTAGTGTTGTAGGCACATTGTGAACTAGAACTAGGGTGATAGTGTCATGAACAATCATTTGATTGTTCGTGTCATGATATGTAGGGTTCAGATAGAGGAAAAAATGATTTTTTTTCGATGTGACCCTAGTCTCGGGAGTTGGTATCATTCATCCTACAAGGTAAATGATGATATAGGTCAGACATTGTTTTACGTTCTTTTTTGTGTGTATAGCACATGTGGAAGTTTTGGATTTGATATCAGGACTCATAGTGTTGTCTGATCAGGATTTGGCCTATATGTATAAGTGGGAAGGTTGATGGTTGGTGGTTGGTTGTGCTACTATAGTTTTCGTTACGTGATGATAGTTTCGAAAAATAAATGGTGACCTCATGGGTGGTTAGGAAAGTGGTGCATGTACCTTGTATTATAAAGCATGGGAGATGCATTGGAGGTGGTTTCAATTCATACTAAGTAACACAAAGCATTATTAAATTGTATAGTTGGTACTAGTATTTTCAAAAGGGTACCCTAGTTGTTGTGATAATAGGTAAGGTTTGTTTTGAAGGGTTTTCTTGTATGGATTCTTGATTTGCATACTTGGATGATGATTTACAGATGAATCAATGTTTTTTTCATGTGGACAAGACAAGAGTTGTTGAAGGGTGATAATATGCTTTTTCATGGTGGTGACACCCAATGTGGGAGTGGTCACATGGATGAACTTGTTTATATGAATGTTTCAGTTGATGGGTTAGATGTAGATGACTCCTCAGGGATGATGAGGCTGACCAACCAAGATACAAGGTTAGGTATGTAAGTTGGCTATGGGAAACATGTGGTCAAAGGTGGATTTGTGGAGGCCTTTGGTTTTATTTGTGTGGTATACCATTATATTTCATTTATGAGCTGTGACGAACACATTAAAAGAATTCAATTGTTGAGATGGAAGTAGTGCCACCTATAACATTGGTTCATGGATGTCATGTGATTTGTTAATGGAGTAGTGGTGATATTTTGTTGGAAATCACACCAGAGTAGTGGTGGGTAAGTGTTGATGAGAGGAATTTGGTAAGGGAGACTCAGATCCTTGACAGATCATTAATCCCATTAGTTCGACATTATAAATGGAAAAGTGAGTGATGGGGTTCTTTGAATACTTTTTAGCATACCACATATAGTTGTGATCGTACCCAATATCTTGATACCATCCAAGGTACATTGAGAATATCTAGTTTAATGCAACGATAATTGATGTTTTTAGGTTGTATGAGGGATGTCATGGACTTTATGAATATTGAAAAAATACGCGAGGGGCTTAATAATAGGATGTAATCCCCTAATGGATTTGGGTGAGGTCCTCAAGATGGACCGAGTGCCGACAAACACCCTGGGATTCATTCCCTAAAGCTGAAAATGAGCACATGATGATTTTTTTTTGTTATGGGATGAACCTATATGGGAATCACTATATTTTTGTGTTTAGCTTGTGATCGAGTGCAAGAAGTGGTTGTTGTAATCCCCCAAGATGATAAATATTAATGACACTCATAACGAGTGGAGTGATAAGTTAGTCTATGATGTGGATATAAGAACATCAAGTCAGTGTAGTGGCATGGTGATTCCAATAAGGAACTTGTAAGGTCCATGTTAAGTCCCTTAAGTTGGTAATGTGGGACATGGATTTGGTGGCTGATGATCCAAGTGTTTTCTTTGTGCTCAGGGTGGTTTCATTTGATGTTTTTCATGATTTTTGTTGAGGTTGAAGAATAGGGTCGTTGGATATAAGAACCGGTCATGTTAAGAGAGTTTGGGTTCTATAACTCCCATGATGATTGGGGTTAGACTCGGGTGATTTCTATTTTATTGTTTTTATAACATCTCAATGATTATGGATCCTTGTCCATGTGATGTGGTTTCATTCTAAGGGTGAAGTCGATGACGGTCTGGAGGGTGATAATGTTGCACTGATGGAATTATACCAGAACATAGGGAGTGACATCAATGGGTTTGTATGATTTTAATGATAGGCATCAAGTCAATAAGGACCTTGGGAAGGTGATAAAAGGTTATAGCACCATCAGTGGGGAGTGAGTTCTCTGGGGAATGCTAGTCAGAGGTGGTCTGACGAGAAATGGTAAACATGAATGTGTGTGTTGAGAGTGACTCACATTCAAGTTGATGTTGTGGCGGAATGTATCTTCTTGTAAATGATGTATACATGAGTGAGGTCAATTTTACCTTAGTCCTTGAATGGATCATGTATGAATGTCCTTCTAACTGGTTTTGATGATGCGGCTGGAAGCCAATGCAGAGTAATGCTCATATGGATGTTGGGGTGAAATTAGTTGGAACATGTCAAGTGAAGTGAATGTCGGGTTGAGGTTTGAGTGGACATTCAGAGAAAGAGGAGTTTCCATGTAACCAATGATTTAGATAACCATACTGGATAAATGGTTCATTGATGACATGACCAGAGTTTTGGTTTGGAATGAATCGAGTGGTCACCATTGGGGTGATTTAGCCCTGATAGGGAGTTTGAGCATATGTTTAGTGGGTCGAGTACTAGAGTGTTTTGGGTTGTATTTGGTTGTGCAGTTGTGGATTGAAATCATTATTAAATGCAGTTGTATTGATCGTGTGTTTTCTTTTATGTGATATCAGGTTTTTTCACCATTACAGGTGAGAGAAAAGGAGAATTACACCAAGTGATTTGGGTCATGTGTTGTATAGAAGATCGGGCTGATGATGTACAAATTGGTTATTCCAGGAAAATGTGATGTTGTGTATTAATTTTATTTGTTTTGAGTTACTTATTGTCTCCTATGTTTTCCCCATGATGTTTTCATGGTGTGACTGGTGGAAGTAGATGTATCCTTAAGGAGATTTCTGATTCATGGTGTGGGTTGTGGTGAGGAATAATTGAGGGGAAACATTGTTCCCATGATCCATGTGCAGGGGCCTTAGGATGTGCAACTAGAAATATTGAATTTGGGAATAGATAGGCAGGAATTATGGAATGTTCTCTTGTTACATTGGTTTGGTGATGCTTGGATGTGCGGTTCGAGGATGAGTTGTTATAAGGTGGTGAGGTTGTATGATCTTTGATTCACTACACGGTATTTTCTTGTTTTTATTTTAATTTAAGTCCCTTATTTTGGACTAAATAAGTTTTTCCCATGATTATGTGAAGACTCCAAACTATTCTGCTAGTTTGGGATATGAAATAGGATGAAAAGGTAGTTCTTGGGAATGGTTCAAGTATTGCGCACAGATAGTGAAAACTATGAGAAGCATCCCAGGTAACCATCCAGTCTTGGGCAAGGAATTTCTCATGTTTATGACATGGTTAGACAAACTATGTGGAATTACCAGGTAATCATGAAAATTGGGTATTCTCGGACAATATCTTCCTCATGGTATGTGAATGATTTAGAAAACTATGCGGGTAAACCGTGCAACCCATTGAAGTTAGAAAAAATTACAAAATTTCCCTTATTGGATTTTAAACCACATCATGGTATTCTTCTCCATTACTCCTCTCTCAAACCATCTTATGAACTAAGTCCTTCATGATTTCCCATGGATCAATCTCTCTCATTTCAAGGCATTTTTAGATGTTGTTATCTGTAGAACAAAGCTATGGTTATGTATAATCCTCTCATTCCATATCCTTTCCAGATTAGTGTTTTTATTTTGGGAGATTTCTTTATGAAGCTCTAAAATCCTTTTTTTATATTGGGATTTATATTGAGGATTTTAAGGGTGGTTGAATCTGGAACAATGGCTTCAATTATGAGTGTGTTGATCACCAAATTCTAGGTAGGTTGTCTACAAGTTATATCCCTTGGTTTTTATGTAGATTTGTGCATATCAGAATGTGTTCAATCGTTCTTCTTATTGTGATTTAGATGAATTTAGTTGGATTTGGTATAATGATAATATAAATAATTATTTTAAACCCTCACAATCACCATGGGATGTGTTGGTGATGATTTGACCAATTTGGGGCCACCCATGGGGTGTGTCGACCCTTCCGAACCTAGAAATTGGTAAGGTCACATGTAGAATTGATGCGTAATAACATAGATCCCATATTGAACATTTTTGTATTGTTAGATAGAATTAATTTGGAATGAATATGTTTTTAATAGATTCAATAATGGATTAAGGGGTTTTTTATCATGTCTTAGAATTGGGTTAATCAGGTAAAATGGGATTGGGTCAAATGGTATATGATTTATGTTGAAATTCCAAATAATACTGGTACATATGAAATTATGAGAATGTTAAATGATAAATGTATTATGATTTGTGAACAAGTAAATGGTTGTATGTGTGAATTAATAAATATGGGATTAGTTAATAAATGAAAAATGCACTTGAAATGAAAAATTGTATAATATGGTAAATGTATAGACATTGATGAATATTGACTAAGTCATAGGGGTTGTTGAACAAACATAAAAGGTTAAGGCATTAAAATGGGAACATGGATAAATGGCTTTGAATTGTAATTGATAAATGTGTCAATGGGTTTGGCATAGTATTATTTTGCATGTTTTTTTATGCATTGTGATTGATGATTTCCAATAGCATTGGTTATGTTATATTGTGTTATGGTATGGTTATGGTGATTTGATAAATAAGAATGTGTGCATGGCTTGGTAGGATGGGGTATTGACTTTAGGCTCTATGCCCATGGGTCGAGTTAAACATGGGCTTTATACTCCACCCCATAAATACATGGGATTGAGAAGGTGAAAGAGACTCTATACCCCTGATGGTAGTTTTCCACCCAGACTGAGTATTTGAGGTGAGGACAATGAGTTGATGTGATATGGGGATACCTAGTGAGATAGTGACTTGATTTATTTCCCACATGCAATGTGATTGAATTCCATTAACACTTCTGTAGATGATAATTATTCCTAACCCACATAACATGTGATCAAAATGGATATAAGAATATTGATGGTATAACATATGAAATTGGGATAAATTCTAGGAGT
Organism: Viscum album; assembly: GCA_963277665.1. Classification (NCBI taxonomy): domain Eukaryota; kingdom Viridiplantae; phylum Streptophyta; class Magnoliopsida; order Santalales; family Viscaceae; genus Viscum; species Viscum album. The sequence continues at coordinate 1,040,217,587 of OY728133.1, read as the reverse complement.
TAATTAAGTGAATATTTGATATTTATGGGACTCAGGTTTTCCTTTTTTTACTTACCATTAATTATGTACATTCATACACTATTTATTCGGCTGAATACTTTGTAGACACTGTTATTGGTGGACTTCTATGTTTTGTACTCACACCATGCTCGAGCCTCCTTTGGCTACCCGAGCAGATCTCTTTGTTGCAGGTCATGACACGTGAAGAGGCCATACACTATGATTTAGAGTTGTGATTGGGCATTACAAGTAGAATGATTCAGACATAGCATCGGGCCCCAATTGGGTTTCTTTCCATTTTTTTATTTTTTTTTCTTTAACTTTTCACTACTAGTATGTCGTGGCATTGGTATATTTTATTTGTGCCGTACCCCATTTGTGGAATGTTCGGTTATTCATGTTCATTTTTTTCATATTTCTTCCTCCAATTATATTGTATTATATTTGGGATGACTCTAATAAGGATGGAATACTCTACAAAGGTTATTTATTAGTCCCTTGTCGCTATTCGACAACCTTTGGTGTATGGGAAGGCATGCTTAAGGTCATATGATGACATAGTTTGGGGAACCAGTTCAGTGGATTTTGGGTCAGGGACATTATAAGAACCTCCTAATGCATGATCTGTAATTAGTAGTCATGATATTTTCTAAAATGATTTTGGAGGACTACCTCTATAGTAAAAACCGTGATGTATATATTGATCACAAGAGTCAAAATTATACAATAAAATAGAAGGATATCAACATGCATCAAAGAATATGATTAGATATAATCAATTACAACGATGTCCCTTTTCACTTCCGTCTTGGAAAGGTGAATAAGGTATATGATTCCTTTAGTAGAATAGAACAAACTACTATATCCATGATGTGGCTAAGTAATTATCATATCTTCATGTATATGAAATGGATGGATTTTGAAATCATAATGGAAAGGAATATATCCTACCTCTTCTAAATGATTTCCCACTCGTCTATCCATGATAAGATGTAGGAGGCACAAAGGGATGATGTAGAGCAATAATGAAATGTGAAATTATCAAAGGAAGGAAAACTACATGAGTCCCAATTCGATGATTCTAGCATGATTCAGTTTCATACGATGATTTGTGTGCATTTATCACTAGTGATAAAGAAGGGTATATTGGAAACATTATATAGATCACATCTCTTTATCCATCCTCTAAGTATGAAGATGTAATATGATGTTTGAGAGCACTTCTAGTTGAATGATATTAAGAATAAAATTACATCTCATAGTGTTTATTGTGTTAGTAGGTTAAATTAGAGCAAAAAAATTCCAAGTTAATGATGAAACCATTGCTTATACGCAAGTGGAAATAGAAGAATGTCACCATATAATTTCTCACCAGTCTTTTGTAGACATCAAATGTTAACAATTAGATATGGGTTGTGGTGGATTAACTTACCAAGGATTCTCACTTAATTTCTATTTGGGAAGATTTATTACATGTAAAATATTCCAAGATATATGTATAGAAAGTTGTGAGGCTTCATGGGGTTCCAATTTCGATCGTCTCAAATCATAATCCATGAATGATCTCTAAATTATGGATATATATTCAAAATGACTTGAGTAATGAATTTAATTTTATCATGGACTATCAACCAAAAACCAATGGACAATCTGAAAGGGATATTTTTATGCTTGAGGACAGGAAGAGCCTACTCAATGGAATTCAAAGGAAGATGATATTTGAACCTCAAAATGGTTGATTTCTCATATAACAAAAATTTCCACTCAATTATTCAAATGGATCAATATAAATATATATATGGGAAGATATATAGAACTCAAAAGTGTTGGGATGATGATGATTAAAAAAATCTACTCAGACCTAATCTTGTAAAAGATATGATAGTGAATGTAAAATCCATCCAAAAATATGTAAAAGATAATCAGATTTCGTAAAAGAGCTATACGAAAAACCATTGAGGGACTTGTAGTTTGATGTTGGAGATTATGTTTTACTTAAAATATAACCATGGAAGAGATTCATGTGGTTTGTGAAGGGAGGAAAGCTTTTCCCATGATAAATTGTACCCTTTGAGATCCTTGATCTCATAAGAATATTGGCATATCTACATTCAATTCAAACAAGTATGGATCATGTTCATGATGGGTTCCACATATCACTCCTAAGGAAGTACATACTTGATCCCTTTCATGTAATGAATTCGTTAGTCATACAAGTGGATAATGACCTCTCTTATGAAGAGATGTTATTTAATATCTTATAAAATAGATATATATTTCAATGAATAAAATACAACTCACCTGGTCAAATTTTTCAGGAGGAACCATAATTATGAAGAGGAAACTTGGGAACTAGAGGAAAAAATGATATTTAAATACCCTTATTTATTATAAATTATGAATACAAGTTCAATTTTTAGGGAAAAAATTCTAAATGGGTTGTTAGGGTGACAACCCATAGTTTGAAATATATGTGTGTTATAATATACTATATATCATTATAGACATATAGAAACAGACAATAACTTCTAAAGAAATAATATTACATTGATCGACAATGAAAACAATTAAAATTACAAACATTACAATTATAAAAAAACAAAAAACAAAAAAATCTAATGTTAGAAAATATTGATATCTTCAAACTACTAGAATCATCTCCCCACTAACACAACTATATAAAAGAAAAAAAATTATTAGTAAACCAGTTAAAATTAAAGAAACTAGATATATAAAAGAATGAGAGTAATTGAGTTAAATTTTGAATGAATGAATTAATCAGTATTTATATTATGCCATGATACCATTTGAATAGTAATGTAACTATTATAATTGTATCCTATCCATTATAATAAGTAACTTGATCATTAGGAATAGAAACCAGGCCATTAAAATAGTAATTTTACCTCAAAATAATAATTTTCAATAAAAATAATATTTATCAATCTTAATTTGTTCAATTTTAAATTTTATAATTCCAAAAATTAAATACCATGAATAAAAAACTCAACGAAAATATAATCAAATTTTTAATAAACTGTATTTTAAAGTATTTTGTAAAACACATTATTTTTAAAATAAAATTTTTAATTACCAAATTTATAATTTTTTTTATAAATAGAATATTATTTATTTAATAAATAATGTCAAAATTTTCCCTGGGAATGTTTTGGTAATTTTTTGAAATACAACAATTTTCAGTTGAGTAGTAAAAAATAATTTTTTCACATAACTATTGTATCTTAAATTACATCATTCATGATGTAATAATGATATAACAATTTCTATAACATTATATTTAGAAATTTTATATTTTATTTCATAATTAATTCATTAAGATACAATAAATTAATTTCCAATCCTAAAAAGAACATTCCAAAACCTAAAGTCAAAAGTGATTCCTTAAAATAAAAAAAACCTTTCCATTTTAATTTTTAATAAACTAATGAATTAAAATTAAATAGGTTAATGTATGTGCTGAAATAATTATATTATTCTGATATATTATTTATATTTTAAAAAATTCACTATTACATGTTTTAAGTTTGATAAATTATTTTATTTAATAATTTGTTATAAAAATACACCTCTCCTCAAGTATAAATAACCACTCTCCCTTACTTTGAAAAAATGATCCTCCCAAACCATCCAAAGCTCTGTATCTTTCAAAATCATCCCTCTTAATCCCTTTATAATAAATTGGATCATTTCAGAGAAATAAAACTCCAATCACAAAGGTAGTTATAGTGTATTACAATAGAAGCTACCCTAAAGAGAGAGTATGTCTCTCTTAACTCTTCCCTCTTTTCTTCTTTTATTTATTAATTTTACCATTCCTTTAAAAAAATACTATAAAAATAATTATTCTTTAATATAAGATTATATTATGTTTTTAACCTACTATAATTTTCATATTTATGAAAAAAATTGTAATCGCCCAGACCCTCCTAGTCCATTACATTGCCAAATTCGTAGTGTAAGGGTGTCTTGGACTCCCCAATTATTTCCACCCATCTGTTTCACATATTATCTTCACTGATTAGCTTTACTGATCATCGTCACAAATCATCTTCATGTTATCAATTTCACAAATCGGTTTCACCCATTTGGTTTCACCCGATTGGTTTCACCCAATCAGTTTCACCCAATCATTTTCACAGATCAGTTTCACCCAATTGGTTTCATAGATCGGTTTCACCCAATTGGTTTCACAAAGCGGTTTCACCCAATCGGTTTCACAGATTGGTTTCACCCAGTTAGTTTCACATATTAGTTTCACCTAGTCAATTTCATAGATCAATTTCACCCAATCGATTTAATAGATCAGTTTCTCCCAATCAGTTTCCCAGATCGGTTTCACCCAATCAGTTTCTTAGATTAGTTTCACCCAATCAGTTTCACAGATTGGTTTCACCCTATTAGTTTCACATATCAATTTCACCCAATCTGTTTCAAAGATCGGTTTCACACAATCAGTATTGTAGATCAGTTTCACCCAATTAATTTCAAATAATTTTTTCACCCAATCTGTTTAATATATTCGTTTCACCCAATCGGTTTCACAGATCAGTCTCACCCAATCAGTTTCATAGATCGTTATCACTCAATCAGTTTCATAGATCAGTTTCACAGATTAGTTCCATCGATCAGTTTCATGGATCGGCATCACAAGATAATATTCATGGGATCAGCTTCATCGGATTACGTTCACCCAATCTGCTTCATTGATCATCTTCATAGGATTATCTTCATGAGATCAGCTTCATGGGATTAGCTTCACTCGATCAACTCTACTGATCAGTTTCACCAATTAGTCTCACCAATCTTCCATAGTGGGGTGTCGGGGTTTCCTTACCCATTTTTTCTATAAATCCACTTTTATGTCTTTTGACCTTTTTAAAGTCGTTCAAATACTTTTTAGTGCCATAAATAATGTTTTAAATCCCATAAGAGTGGGGAGACCCTCAAAAAACATGTTTTCCTCTATTTAAATGAAATTCTTTCGCACACAGCTATTATGGTTGCCCATCCAATGTGAATTATTTAATAATAATTAATCCCATCATTTGTAACCATCCATCCTCATGGTGAAATAACAATCCACCTTTAAAGTATCTCATGATTTTTCATATTCCACAACTCTAGGATCTCACCTTTTTATTGCACCTAAATTATTTCCTTCTTCTTTGTGGCTGGTTTCATCGTTTCCTAGGTGATTTTGGTGTCCCCTTTACTAAGGCTTGTGGGGAACCTTTGATGGAGCCTTTTCATCTCATTCTTGGATTCCTCTAAGTTCCTCCCCTACAAGTTTCACATCCATAGTTGTTGGCACTAGGATTAGATCATTGATAGTTGATCATCCAGGTAGGGTTTTTCTTTTTTCTCTCTTTACAAAGCATCATACTAGGTTGGAATGATAATGTTCCTATGATGATGGATGAAACCATACATTAAAAAATATAAAAAATGGAATTAAATAATGAAGGGGTGGGTTTGAAGATAATGTGGTACTCTTTTACCTTTACTAATATATTGTGAATTGTATTGTATTATGTCCATTGAAAGTCATGGTTGTTGGTGGTCCCTTATTACACACTAACGAACCTATGTTTTCTAGATATTTTTTGTGATTTAATGGATATAACATGGAAACTAGTAAGTCACGTAAAATTGGCTGTTTAAATGGATGCCCAATGAATAATAATCATTGTGTGGTCACCTAGAATAACCAAATGGAAAGACGGAACTAAATGAATGGAATAATTAAAATTGAAAACTCCCTTTCCCTATTCTAGTATTGTTTATGTATGATTCTTGTAAGATGAAAAGGATGGGGATGGGATCTTGTGTTGATGTGCAGTTTTGGTTTTGGGGACCTAAGGTTGGGTGGGGTCATATGTTGGGGTTTGGTTTGGTTCTAGTACTTTGTGGGATCTCACAGATCCCTTTAGTGGTTGTGACCTTACAAGAGAATCGACTGTGAATACTTGCATTATTGCTTAGTTGTTTTTCCTTCCATGGATATCTGGATATGTATGTTAATTTCCTATTAGTGAAGAATTATTTAAATAGAATCACTTGAAGATGAATAAAATAATGGGTTCGATGTAGAATTGTTTTCCGAGAATGGGTTGTCACATAGTTGTGGTTGTGGTGCTTCTTATGAATAAAAACGAATGAGGGTGTTTGTATATGGGATGGTTTTATAACCCCTAACCTGGGATGAGTGATGGTTACATATATGTATAATTTAGTTTTTATGTTTCATATTCACACCCCACACAAGTAGAGCACTTCATGTTGAACACCCCCATTTCATGGGGGAGGGTGTTTTTTCCAACACTCTTATGAGTGCCTAGTTATTATATATTTTTCTTCTTCCATTTTAGAGTATCCCAAGAATCATCAGGTAGGATATGATGGCATGGGGTCCATTATTGCCCAATATTCATTGGGTCGGGTAATTATGGCGGTTGGCCCAGGTGTGTGCAGGAAGGTTGTTTCTCAAGCATCTTCGGGATGTAGCCCAGGTGTCTACGAGTGTGGTGATGTTTGGTTGTTGTGGCACAAGTGTCTGTGGGTGGGATTTGTGGTTGTGGTAGCCCAAGTGTTTGTGCGGGCAATGTATGGAAGTGGGACTACAATGATAATGGGGGGAGGTCTGGTGTGTAGGATGTCTTCAATGATTAGTGGGAATGTGGCACGGGGTACCCAAACATCGATGTGTTTTACTATTTCTTTACACGACTTGTGTTATTTTGGGAGTGTGCCATGGTGAGGTTTTGGTGGATTGTTTTCATTATAGGTGGTTTTATATCTCTTTTTTCACGGGGCATTAGTACGCCTCCCCACTTGTTCATGACAACTTTTTGTTTTCCCTACTGAGTATACATGTATACTCAACATATGTATATAAAACAGCTTTCAGGATTATAAGAGGAGTTTGAGGAACATGTCGTTCCTACAAGTTTGGACATTATGGTAATTGTTGATGATATTTTTCTTTTATTTGTAAATTTCCATTGGAGTATTATGTTACTTTTGTAGCACTTACTTTTGGAACATGCATATAGGAATGGTTTATTTTGGCTTTACCTAAAACCCCACTTTTGGTGTTGTTTGGAATTTACTATCTTATTTCTCGATGATACTAAATAAAAAGGGTAATCCCTTCCATTTTGTGTTTTATTATATACCCTTGGTGTTATTCACCACTCTCGGAACTATTTTAGGGGGGTTTCGGGCGTCATTATTTATCCTTCAACGTGAGGAAGGAAGGGTCTGGCAATCTATTGTCTGTTACCCCATCTTGGGGAAGGCGGGTCATGACAGAATTGTATCAGAGGGAGATTGAGAGATTGAATAGAACATAGGGTTAAGAATAGTGAGGATTGCCTTGGATATTTGGGAAACACTTTTATACAATCATAGTGTGTGAAATAGGCTAGGGAATACCGGCTAGAACACGTGATTTTAGCCCCCCCTCCCCGTGATCTGATGTAAGGTCTCTGGTCCTACCGAACGACGAATTGAGGCAACATTTATTGTAGGGTAGTAACCCTATAAATGGTACATGCATCGTCATGCCTTGTGTCCTTTTATGTTCTGGGTGTTCTGGGAATTTAAATAAATAATTAATATGTTAATGAAAAAATTTATGGAAATTTTCTACACTACTCATGCTTAGGCATTCTTTGTTTACTTTACAACTTTGGCACCCGGACGACGACCACGTGTTGTTCAGCCAATCGATTCCCAGGGGGTGGTTTCTGCTGATCTGTAGTGGTCTAATAGAGAGGAGGAGAATGACCAGTGGAAAATGATTATTTGGGCCTTTCAGCGGCAGACCCTAGGGAAGTACGAGGGCAGCGTCTCAGACATAGAGGCGAAGAGATGGCTCGAGGAGTTTGTGACAGCTTTTAGCTTGATCTATGCTCTGAAGGAGGACTAGGTTCTTCTGGCTATAATCCAGATGTTAGGAGTGGAATGTCAGTGGTGGAAACTCAATCTTGTGGAGAATAGGGAGGCTTAATTGTTTTGGACTGACTTCGAGAGGGAGTTTCGAGCGGAATACATCCCTTCCACGATGAAGGTGGAGAAGAGGTAGGAGCTACACTCTCTTCGGTAGGGGAGAATGTTATCGAGGGACCTGGGTGTCATGTTAAAGAGTATCCTTCATTTTTCAACTTATATTTTTCAAGATGAGGTTTCTCATGAGATATGTTTAGAGGAGTCACTTTGACCATCTATTCAGTATTTTATTACTCCCTTCACCCTACAAATGTACTTAGAGATCCAAAAGATAGATGAATTGGTGGATAGGATGCACATGTTGGGAGGCGTTCCATGAGAGGAGAGCTAGATTGTCTTGTCAAAGGGGAAGGCCGTCTGTAGTAGACCTCCAGCTTAATGGCTTTCTAGGATTCGGCCAGTGGTGAGTATGCCCGAGGAGTTCCAGTTTTGATATCTCAGTCCCTGACCATTCCTTGTAGGCCTAGTACCGAGCTGATTCGTATGTGGTAGTCATGGGAACCATCAGAATCAGTGCCTAGATTGAGTGCAGTACAGTGTGGTGGGAAGGTTCAGCTCCCACCTCACTTGAAACAGTTTCCAGCTAGGCCCTTTCGGCAATTTAAACAAGGACAGCGAGCTCCTGCTCCTCTAAGAGAAGATTTTATGGTAGGAGGAAGTCCCAAGGGTCCTCATCAAGGACCTCGACCAGGTCATCATCGTGGAGGCAGGCTACAGCCGAAGGAGAAGAGGAGTTGGTTGCAGATAGTTGGTTGTCATAGAGGCAGCAGTTCTAACTGGGCAGGAATTCGTTTGACGTATTATCAGCTTGTTTAGAACTATTGAATGTGGCTTGTTTGATTCAGGAGCTTCACACACCTTTTTACACTTGGTCTAGCCCATTCCTTGGGACTAGAAATAGAGAGACTCTCCATGTCCCCAGTTCTAAGTACGCTAGTTGGAGGTCCTACCAGCTTGTTTGATATTTTTTAGAGATGAAAAATGATGTTAGGGCCGCATCAGTCTAGTGGGGATCTCTTTCTACTGTGAATACTACCATATGATGTCATCTTAGGCATCGACTCGTTGTTTTCAGTGCATTCTGTTTTCAATTTCTTCTATATAAGAGTCATGTTCTCCAATAAGAATTACCAACGTGTGGCTTTTGATGGCGAACGATGTTTTCAAGTGGGAAGATGGCATGTGGAGCCTCTTTTTTCTATGTTGGGTGAGATTTCAGAAGAAATAGTGGATGTGGAGATGATGGATGTTCCAAAAGTTGTCAAATAGTTCTTCATGTTATTCTTAATGAGGATGTGACTACCTCCTCGACATGACGTTGAGTTAGAGATAGACATACATCCTTGTGCCTGTCTGATCTTGATGGATCCTTATCAGATGAAACCTTCTAAGTTGTGAGTGTTGTGGATTCAGATTGATGAGATGATGAAAAAGAGTTTATTCTAACCCAGTGTGTCGGCATCGGGTGCTCTGGTCTTATTCGAGAAGAAGTAAGATGATGCTCTTAGGATATGTATTGGCTATTGGAGATTGGATCAGGTAACAGTCAAGAACCATTACCCCATCATGAGGATAGATGATCTCTTTGACCAGATGAGGGGAGTAGGTTGGTTCTCTAAGATCGATCTGTGGTTTGGGTATCACCAGTTAACAGTAAAGGACAATGATATGCCAAATAATGCTTTTAGGTGCATGTATGGGCATGTTGATTTCGTATTCATGTCGTTTGATGTTATGAACGCACCTACTATGTTCATGGGGCTCAAGAACTTGGTTTTCTGTGAGTTTCTATACAATGTTTTCATTGTGTTCATCGATGACATTTTAATCTACTCTTGATAAGAAGAAGAACATATTAAACACCTCAGGATGGTCTGGAAGAACCTTTGACATTTCCAACTCATTGTGATATTATCCAAGTTCACATTTTTGAAACGAGAAGTGCATTTTCCTGGAAACATTGAATCCCACCAGTGGGTATCAATTGATCCCTTGAAGGTTGAAGCAGTTGTTTCATGGGAAGCACCCAAGAATGTGACATAGTTTCTTAGTTTTTTGGGTATGGAAGGATACAATCGGATGTTTGTACGCAAATTCTCTCGAGTTACAACTCCTTTGACAGCTTTGACTCAAAAGCACCAGACCTTTGTATGGAGTGAGCAGTGGTGGGCTACATTCCGCTATCAAAAGGAAATAATGGTTAGCACTCCAGTACTCCGGTTTTTTGAGGAAGGGTTATTGTATGAGGTATTTTGGGAGGCTTCTAGACTTGTAATTATGTGTGGGATGATGCAGCAGAGGGGAGTGAATCCTATGAGTCTAGACAATTACATCTTCATGAGCATAACTATGCCACCCATGACATAGAACATTCAGTACCAGTGTTCACATTGAAGTTGTTACATAATTACCTCATCAAGGAGAACATTTTGGTTTTCATAGATCCCATGAGTTTATGGAATATCATTACCCAGTAGGACCTAAACGTGCAACAATAATGGTTAGTGGAGTTTCATCAGGACTACAACTTTGATACTTCTTACACTGAAGGTAAAGGTAATTTTTTTGGCTAATGCCTTGAGCAGGATGTCATAGAGGGAAGCTTTTTAAGAATTTGTGGGTTCTTAGAAGGTAATGGAGAAGTTGGCTACCCTACACCAGGATGCAATGTTGGATAGTAGTAGTGGTTGTCTATTTCAGATGATGGAGTAGTCCTATCTGTTGCAGTGGGTGGAGGAGTATCAGTGGGGAGACATACAAAGTGAAGTGATGTGTGATCAGGTTAACCAAGGCAATGCTCTGGAAGGGTGGTCAGAGGATGGTCAGAATATGATTCTTTTCTGAGGGAAGTGTTTCTTTCACAGGAGATGCACGATGGAGGTCTCTGTGAGTTATATAACTCACTCATAGCGGTATACCCTGGAATTTCCAAGATGTACTGAGGTTTGAGGGAATAGTTTTGGTGGCCCAGGGTGAAATGGGCAGTGGTACAGTTTGTGGAATTGTGTCTAGTGTGTCAGTAGGTGATGGTTGAACACCCCATCCTATGAGGTTTTTTCAGACTTTAGATGTCCCCAGGTGGATGTGGATTGACATCATGATGGATTTTTTCATAGGACTACCCAGGGTTCAAGGAGACTATGATGCTATCTCGGTAGTGGTAGACAGGCTGAAGAAATAAGATCCCCTCCAAAGAATCAATGATTCATGTTTAGTGGATGCTTTATCATGGAGAAACGTGGATGAGTTGGTTCAATTTCATGGAGTTATGAGGTCCATAGTCTCGGATAAGGATGTAAAATTTACCTTTTAATGACCCAATGTTTCATTAAAGAAAATTCATCGTGAAATAATTAAATGATTATTTATGTTTATATAAAATTTTTACTTCATTATATTTATGTTTCTGGATTTTAAAATCCTGTTATGAATTGTTACCATTACTAATATAGCAATTGAACAGTGATCACATGATTAGTATAAATATAGTGCTATAACAAATCCAATTTACTCAGAAAAAATAAGTGATGAACTCATCCAGTATACTTGCCACATATGAAGCCCATTTGTTAGAGATTGTAAAGGAGGTGACATCATTGGGGTTCACTCCTAACCATTCCCAAGCTAATCATGAATATTTAAAGCTTAAACGGACCAACCAATGAAAGAAGTGGAAGTTAATAGAGATTACCACTCGAGCAATGTTATCCGAGCAACCCCAAGAGTTTGTCACCATCACACAGATTACCCATTGGTCTTATGCAGTTTTCATAAGGGGTAATGTTACAAGACCTTAGCACTATGTATATGTTCATTTTTTTTTGTATATAATAATTAATATACATTCATTTTATTATTGTTACCTTCTAAATAGTTTTTAATTTAAAAATAGTATTTTTAGTTAATATTGAACTATGAAATCTATTTTGATGATTTAATGGATTTTTTAATTAAATAACAAAATCCTATTATTATTATTAAAATAATTTTTATTAAATATAAATTATTGTATAATTTTAGGAATCCAATTGTAATTTTTATTACGGTTTGAAAGCCGTTTTTGTCAAATCCAAAGAATTTTCAATAAATTTCAGTTTTAATTTTAAAAGTTAAAATACAAATATTTAGAAAATTATATAGATAAAATTACTATTATTTTTGGAATCAGGATTTCAAAATTATCCAACGGTGAATTTTTCATAATTTTCTGAGACAGTCGAAATTTTTGGTTAAAAATAAATATTGTTTAAATATATACGGTGTTTTATGACATCATAATGACCCAATAGTGATCTAATAAAATCATATAAATGAAATGTTCCGCCAATATATGCTTTATCATTAAAATAATGTTATTTTTGGTTTGTTTGATTTATTTTCCAAAATATTAGTGGACCCTCCAACAGTTATAAAACATTTTCAATTTTTAGATGAATTTTGTTGAGAGTCTTACTCATCTCCGCATAATCACCCAAAATTTTTTAAGACGTTAATCCATTGTCCTTATAAAATACTGTTTTACCCTCCCCATTGGAGAAAACCATGGGCAAAAACTATTGTCTGACTCGTGGTACTGATTATTTTATTGTGTGGTGACCCAAACCTAAATAATAAAGAAGTCCCAATCCTTTACTATATAAACCCACCCAAGCTCCAACATTATCTTCACTCAAAGACTTTGGATTACATCCAGCCTCTTCCCTCCTCTCTCTAGAATCCTCCAAAGGTTCCCCAAGCTCCCAATAAGCCTCTCTAAAGCCACTCCTAACCCTTTGGGATCACACTTCCAAGTAAGGTATTTCCTCTTTTCTCATTTTTGTCCCAATTTCATTATGTTGTTATACCCTTTTGATTTCAATTATAAACTTTGGGGTATGATTTCAGACCTTCCTCATACAGACCTCTCTATGTTTTAATTATTTAAATTCCATTTATCTATCATCAAATTCCCCTCATTTACACTCGTTACCATGCCAAAATTTTGTAAGGAATATCTATCTCCTCATATAGATTCAAGCAATTATTTTGTATTGTGAATATAAATTTCATTGCTTGTGTTGGGAAATGTATATATATAACCCCCATACTTTCCATTTCAATTAATTTTTATGAGACACCCATTTGTCTCTCATTATCCATTTTTATGAATTTGTATGTCACGTTATTAAGCTGCTGAAATTGCACCGTGATTTTCAAAGCCAATGTTATTGTGTAGTGAATTTCGTGACCATTTCCATATCAATGTATTCACCTTTATGAACATTTAATTATTTATTATAGTGTTTCATGTTTTAAATCAATATTTTATTTATCATGGAATAAATTTTTAGGTTTAATGAATCCATTTTATATGATCCATGTGGCGCATTTATGCATTAAATGAAATGATTAAGAAGGGTGCTCCCTGATAGCACTCCAATGCATTAGGTAAATATTAGTATCATGATACATAAAGTGCAATGACGTTTTACTCATGATAATTCAAGTGAATTGAGGGTTTACTCATGATCCATGTGCAGTTAATCTTGTCTCATTGTGAAATCATGATAAATGTTGTTTCCACATTTCTATATTAAGATTATCGTGTTTTATCATACCTTTATGTTAATGTTTATCTTGTGCCCCATTGATATGCCTATTGTCTAACATGTACTATATTCCACATGTCATTCCTTGTATATTCCCTTATTGGGCTTTATTTATCACCCTTTTCCCAAGCATGTCGTATGGTTATCCTATGCAATGCTAAGTACGAGGGAATGTAGTGGTCATGTAAAATAAGTTTTCAATAAAGATGTAGTATTTCATGTTTTAAGTGGATATGTAATGAAAAGAAGCCTCAAGGGAACTAGAACTCTCGATCTTCTATGTTTTATCAAGTGTAGTTTATGTAATAAATCATGTTTAATTGTGAAATAAAAGAGTAGGGTTATTATAGTTAGTATGAGAGGATAGGTTTAGTTATTTTTGGTATTAAGATTAGAAAACTGTAGTAAAGACTTAGAGACATGAATAAGTATAATAATAACATCCCTAAGTATTGGTGATTATTTAATAGGTGTTTTATCAAGAAAATTCATCCCTGTCTGGATATTACCAGGTAGAGGCGGCTCTAGAACAGATGTATCCTAGGGTTAAAACCAGAAAAAACATCCTTAAGCTTGAATCGAATAGGAACTGGTGCATGAAAATGGGTCTTGCTGCACACTAGGTTATGACACTCCCGAGGGATATGCTTTGGTAAATTCATAAGCTTAGTATGAACTCATATTAAGGGAATTAAAAAATACCCCTAAGAATATTTTTTATAAAGTAGATTATGAATTCCATAGATTAAATCATATAGATTCATATGTCAATGAATAAAAGTATTTTATAAGTCATTTATTTTTTTTCATTGTATTACCCTTTACGTGTTACCCCTAAAATTCCTTTTATTCCAGCCAATGGATGGTAATAGGAGGAATCTGTCTAACAACTGATGTGAAGATCACTGTGATGACTATACTAATGAGATGCATAATCTAACGGGAGTGGGAATGACGAACATTTCCATGCTTCTCTCTCATTTAACTCATGATTTGAATAGAAACATGGGTCAAGAGGAGTGTTCAACCCCCCCCCCCCCCCAATGAAATCACATGTCACTATAAAGAGCTTTATGAGACTAACGACTCCTACTTTTAATGGATCATATGATCCCTCAATCACCAAAAGATGGATCAACTCTATTGAAAAGATCATCTACATCCTTCAATGTTACGAACAAGAGAAGGTTCTCCTGTATGCTTACCGTAAGAAGGGTGAACCTAATCAATGGTGGAAGTGGATCAAAAATATGATGCATGAGGAGGAGATCAAGGCATTGGAATCAAAGGATTTATGGAAGATGTTTTTTGATAAATATTCTTCATGAACCCTCCAACATAATATAGAAAGGGAGTTACATTATATCAAGTAGAATGATTTTGAATCCATTAGAGAGTGTGTAGAAAACTTCATAAGGATTTCATGATACACATTTGGATATTTCTCAACCACCAAATGAAAGGTTGAACACTACTTTTGTGGGCTGAAACCTATCCTACAGAAAGCGCTGGCTATCAGTGATTTCGACAGCTATGAGGAAATTGTCTGATGTGCCCTCATGGTTGAAATGGAGATCATGGAATCTCAAGGGTATCAAGGGGTTAAGAAGTGTAAGGTGGACATCAATTCTAGTGGTACGATG
This sequence comes from Viscum album, assembly GCA_963277665.1. Taxonomy (NCBI): domain Eukaryota; kingdom Viridiplantae; phylum Streptophyta; class Magnoliopsida; order Santalales; family Viscaceae; genus Viscum; species Viscum album. The sequence continues at coordinate 1,040,202,325 of OY728133.1, read as the reverse complement.
GATAAGTCCAATCGTGATAAGAAGAGCCAACACCGCAAATGCTAATGGTGTGGAAAGAAGCACCCTAGAAATTTCCTGAGGGGATGGGGAAATGATTTAGGTGTGTATGTGAAGGGAACGTGGATATTAACTATCTACAATAAAAACATGCGGATGTGACCAAGGAGAGTAATTTTCTTCTCAACCCTCAATTCATTTTTCATTACATCGACTATAAAGAATTGTGGAACTTTTTAAATCAGTTCCCTAATCCAAGGGTTTTCAGAGGCAACCCACAACCACCAAGGAAGTAAGGGTGAGATTTTTCTATCACAACCGCTAAAGTGAAACCTGAAAATGAAGTGGTGATAGGTATGCTAGTTATTCATTCAATAATAGTGAACATACTTTTTGATTTTTTTTCTACACATTCTTTTATATCCCAAAAGTTTAGAAGAACAATCTCCACACCACCACAAATCATTGATATAAATATGATGATGAGTAAAAAAATTGGGGAAATCATTGAATTCCATGAATAAAACTCATCCCCTATCATAATTTGTGGATTGAACATCTCATCGAACCTCATCATACATCCTCCAGTGGAATTTGATGCAATTCTTATCATGTATTGGATTTCTTTATACAAATCGAACATAAATTTCAATGAGAGGGAAATCAGTCTCCATATGGATAATCGACATCTGATTCTATACAAGTACAAGGAGGATGATGAATCTTCTTTAGATACATCATCTCAAGAGTGGATATTAATTCCCTATGAGCATTCACATTTGGATCAGATGATTTAGTCCAAGGAAGAAACCATCCTTTAAGACATTCCTATTGTGAGGGAATTCATCAATGTTTTTCTTGAGGAATTGACGTGTCTTCCACATAGAAGAGATATTGAATTATCAAATAATCTTATACCTAGGGATTTTTCATTATCCAAGACTCCATATAGAATGGATGTTGTTGAGCATGAGGGGATAAAGATACAACTGTAGGAGAATCTGGTTAAAGTTTTTATATGCCCAAGTTCTTCACCATGGGATGCACCAGTACTCTTAATCAATAAGAAGGATGGGTTAATGCACCTTTTCATCGATTATCATGAGCTTAACAAAATCATGATAAAGAACAAGTATCCCCTCTCAAAAATTGATGACATGTTCTATTAGCTATGTGGAGCACAATAATTCTTCTACGGTGTATTTTCCTTTGGGATATTATCAAGTAAAGGTGAAGAAGGAAGATATCCCCAAGACTACTTTTTGTACAATATAAGGGAACTATGAATTCATTATAATGCCTATCGAACACACCAACGCTCCCGAAATCTTCATGGACTTGGTAAATAATGTCTTTAGAGATTACCATGACAAATTTGTTGTAGTTTTTATAGATTATATTCTAATATAATACAAAACTAAGGAGGATCATGAAGAGTATCTAAGAACTGTATTATAGACATTGCAAAAGGAGAAGCTCTATGAAAATCACAACAAGTGTGAGTTCTGGTTGAAGGAGGTCTCAATCTTGGGCCATATCATCAAAAGAACTGGGATATTTGTTGATCCCTCCAAAATATTAGCAATAGTGGAACGGACAAGGCTGACATCAGTAATAGATATCTGTATCTTTTTTGGATTAACAGGATATTATCAGCGTTTTTTTAGAAATTTATCATGATTTTCCAACCCTCTTACCATGATAACTCAGAGGGGTGTAAAGTTTTCTTCAAGTGATTAATTTGAATAATGTTTCAAGGAGTTGAAATGGAGGCTTATCACTACACCTATGATCACCTTACCCACAAGTGGAGAACTTTTTTTGGTATTTAGTGATGCTTTGAAGAAGGCCTTGGGAGGTGTGTTGATGAAAAATGACAAATCCATTTCCTATGCTTCAATGAAATTAAAATTTCCAGAGCAAAATTATTCAACACCTAATCTAGAGTTAGATGTGATGATCTTCACATTAACAAATTATTGGCATTATCACTTTGGAGAGAAGTGTGAAATATAAACGGACCACAAAAGCCTCAAGTATATATTCACATAGAAGGAGTTGAACAAGAACCAAAGAAGATGGTTGGAACTGATGAAAGACTATGAGTACTCAATCCATTTCCACCTTGGAAATGTGAACAAGTTGGCAGAGGCTTTAAGTAGAAAGGATCCAATGATTCCATCATTGATGTGAATTGAGAAGGATCCAATCATCTTTGATTTGATGAAGATGGACATGGGAATCATAATGAAGAGAACATCATCAATCATTTCATTAATTATTGATCAACTATTTCTTTTATAAAGGATAAAGGATTCTTAAAGAACGGATGCGGAAATTCTAAAATGGGTAGATGCTATCAGAAATGGAAAATACTTTGAGTTCATGGTTGAAAATGATGGAATTGTGAGATTTGGGTCACGATTATGTGTACCTTATAATCCAGAAAAAAGGGAGCTTCTGGAAGACTAACATAGTTCAACCTTCTCTATTCACCTAGAGAGCACAACGATGTATTGAGATATTTGAGAAAACTTTTGGTGGGACAATATGAAAAGGGAGATTGCAGACTATACATAAAAGAGGCTGGTATGTTAGCAATTGAAGACTGAGAGGAAAAAGTATATGGTGATGATGCAACCACTACCCATAGTAATATGGATGTGGGACAACATTACCATGGTCTTTGTCACTGGAATTCCAAGGACATTCAGAGGAAACAATGCTATACGGTTCATTTTGGATCATCTTATGAAGACATATCACATTATCGTGAATCAAGAGGACTTATCAATGGATCCACTTGTACATATTTACATTAAAGAAGTGGTAAGGCTGCATGGAGTACCACTATCTATTGTATCAGATCATGATCTGAGATTTCACCTCGAAGTTCTGGAAAAGACTCCAACCTTTCACAAGCACTAAACTGAACATTAGTATGGCCTATCATCCTCAAACTGATGGCCAATCTGAGTGAACTATTTAGACACTATTAGATATGCTAATATCATGTTCTATGGACATTGATGTATGATGGGACCAATATCTTCCACTAGTTAAATTACCCTACAATAACAGTTTCCACTCAAGAATCCAAATGGAACCATATAAATCCCTTTATGGGAAAAGGTGTAGAACACCAGTGTGTTGGGATGAAGTCGGTGAGCATAAGATTCTATGAAAATAAATGTTCAATGAAATGGTGGAGAAGGTGAAAAACATTCAGCAGCATATCATGGCATCCCAGAGATGACAAACGAGTTATGAAGATAAACATTGATGATTCCTTGAGTATAAAGTTGGATACATGGTATTTATACACATATCTCAATGGAATAAGGTCATGAGGTTTGTAAATAACATGAAGTTATGTCCTAGGTACAACGAGCCCTTCGAGATTCTTGGCCGTGTTGGGGTTGTGGACTATTTACTAGCACTTCCACCAACCACCAACAAAGTACATGATGTCATTCATGTATCACCCTTAAGGATGTACATACCAGACCCTTCACATGTACCCTAATTATAGGTGGTACATTTAGTGGATGATCATTATTATGAAGAGACACCATTAAAGATCTTAGATCGTAGATAAAATGTTCTATAATATAAGACAATGCCCCTCGTCATGGTGTTGTGGAGAAACCACAAGTCTGAAGAAGCGACATGGTAATTTGAGGAAATGATGAAGCATAGTTACCCACATCTATTTTAGTTTGGGAAAAGGAAATTTCAGGGGAGAAATTTCTTAAGGGGAGATGATTGTAATGACCCATACATTCATTTATTTAAATTCCCATTGATCTACTTAAATGTTTTCTATGGTGATATAAAATGTGAACATCATTGGTTTTATGTGTCTTGATTTTAAATTATCATTATGAATTATTATAGTTTATAATATAGTCATTAAATAGTGGTCACATTATTAGTATAAATATAGGGCTTTAACATATCCAAATTACTCTGAAAAAGGATGGGATGACCTCATCCAGTAGACTTTCCCCTATAAAGCTTATTTTTCAGAGCTCAGAATGGACGTAGAATCATTGGGCTTTGCTCTTTACCAATCACAAGTTGAGATTTAATACATTAATCTCAAGAAGAACCCCCTACAGGAGAAGTGGAAGTTGATTGAGATTAGGACTCGAGCAATGCTATCCGAGCCACCCCAAGAGTCTGTCACCATCATGCACCTTAACCTTCAGTCTTATTCATGTGTTATAAAGGTTTATTAAACAAGACCTTATCATTATGAATATGTTGATTATTTTTGTATATAATAATTAATATTCATTCATTTTATTATTGTTACTTTGTAAATAGATTTTAATGTACAAATAATATTTTTATATAATATTTAACTATGAAATATAGTTTGATGAATTAACAGATTTGTGATTTAAATAATAAAATATTTTTATTATTATTAAATTAATATTTATAAAATATATATTATCGTATAATTTTATGAATGCAATTGTAATTTATAATAAGGTTTGAAAGTCGTTTCTGTCAAAAACCATGAATTTTCGATAAATGTCGATTATTATTTTAAAAGTAAAAATTAAAAAATTTAGAAAGTTATATAGATAAAATTAATATTATTTTTGGAATTAGTATATAGGAATTATCCAATGGTGAATTTTTCATGATTATATGAGAAAGTTGATTTTTTGGGTAAAAATTAATACCATTTAAATATATATGTGTTTTATGACATCATAATGACCCAATAGTTATGTAATGAAATCATATAAATTATATGTTCGGCCAATATATGTTTTATCTTTAAAATAATTTGATTTTAGATTTTATTTATTTTTTTAGAAAACTTTAGTGGACCCTTCAAGAGTTATAAAATTTTTTAACTTTTAAAATGAATTTCCTTGAGAGTGTGCCTCACCTCCACATAAACACCCTCAATATTTTAAGAATTTCTTCTATTAGCCTTATAAAATATCGTTTTACACTCCCCTTTGGCAAAAATAATGGGCAAAAACTATGGTATGGTTTGTCGTATTGATTATTTTAACGTGTGTTGACCCAAACATAAATAATAAAGAATTCCCTCTCTTTTCCTATATAAACCCACCCAAGCTCCCACTTTCTCTTCACTCACAGTCTTTTTAGTTCGTCCATCCTCTAACATCATATCTCTATAATCCTCCCAAGGCAACCCAATCACTCCATAATCCTCTCTTAAGCCTCTCCTTGGCCTTTGGGATCACACATCAAAGTAAGGGATTTCCTCTTTTCTCATTTTTGTCTCAATTTCATTATGTTGTTATTCCATTTTGTTTTCATTTATAAATGTTGGGGTATGATTTATCACGCCCCCTACATCCCTATCTATGTTTTAATGAATATATACTCTTTTATATCTCATTAAATTTCTCTCATGTACACCTGTTACCATGCCGAAATTCCGTAAGGAATCTCTCTCTCCTCATTTACATTTAAGCAGTTTTTTAGTATTATGAATATAAATTCCATCAATTATGTTTGGATATTATTTATATGACCCCGTAACTAAAAATTTCATGTACATACTATGTGATACCCATTTTTCTCTCATCAGCCATTTTTATGAATTCATATGTCACGTTGTTATGCTTCCGAAATTGCACCGCAATTTTCCAAGCCAATGTCAATGTGTAGTGAATACCACACCTATTTCCCTATCAAGGATATTCACCTTTATGAAAATTTTCATATTGATTATATTGTTTCATGTATGAATTCCACATTCCTTTTATCATGGAATAAATAATGTGGTTTAATGAATCCATGATATATGATCCATGTGGAACATTTATGCATGAAATGAAATGTTTATGAAAGGTATGCCCTAATAGTGCTCCAATGCATTGGGTAAAGATTAGTATCATGATACATCAAGTGCAATGAAAAATTACTCATGATAATTCAGGATCAATGATGGTTTACTCATAATCCATGTGCAATGAGCCTTAGCTCATGCTAAATTCATGTTAAATGTATTTTTTCACATTTCCATATTAATATTATCATGATTTATCATGACTTTATGTTAATGTTTCTCTTTTCCTCCATTGATATTCCTATTTTTTAAAATTTATTGTATTCTACATGATATTCCATGAATTTTCCCTTTCTAGTCTTTTTAGCTCACCCTTTTCTCATTCATTTCCTCAGGTTATCCTATGAAATGCTAAGTATGATGGAATATAGTGGTCGTGTAATGTAACCTTTCAATAGAGATGTTGTATTTCATGTTTTAAGTTGTTATGTAATGATATTAAGCCCCAAAGACACTAGAACTCTAGATCATCTATGTTGTATAAAGTGATTTTTTGGTAATAAATAATTTTTACGTGTGAAATAAAAGAGTAGGTTAGTTATATACCTCACGAGTCTGGAGGGGATTGCAGTTTTCTTTTGGCACATAACTACATCTTAGCACTGCTTTACACCCCCAGACAGATGTGAAGGCAGATCAAACCATACTGACATCAGAGGATATGCTACGATCATGTGTTTTGGACTTCGTGGGATCATGGTAACAACATTTTACCTTAGTATATTTTCCTACAATAATAGTTATCACTCTACTATTGGCCTAGAACCATTAGAAGCCTTGTATAGGTGGTTGTCTACTTCACCCATGTGCTATACCGAGGTTGGGGAGGCAGGTGTTGTTGGCCCAGAGGTAGTGCATAGAACAACAAAGAAGGTTCATCTTGTGCTTTATAGGATGAAGTTATCCTAGGACCGGAATATGTCGTATGCTGATCATATGAGGATGCCCTTGGAGTTCGAGGTTGGAGACCGTGTGTTCATGAAGGTTTCCCCTCAACGTGGGCAGTGATGGTTTGACAAGGAGAGTAACCACTATACTAAGTTCATCAGGCCTTTCTAAATGTAGGGATGAGTCTGTGAAGTGGCATATCTGCTGGAATTTCCAACTCTGTTTGAAAGGATCCATGACGTTTTCCACGTCTCTCAGCTTCGTCGATATCTTCACAATGACTCCCATGTCATTGAATGGGGTGAGTTGCATATAGGGGATGATTAAATGTTCATGTAGAAACCATTAAGGATCGAAGATCAAAAAAGAGAAAGTGCTTTGTGGATGAACCATCCCATTGGTTCATGTTTTGTGGAGGCATAGTGTCATCGAGGATAGTAATTGGGAGCGAGAAGCTCATATGTGTGCCCAATACCCAATGCTGTATTGAGATTCTGTTCTGAGGCTTCTTTGTTGTTCTTGTTTTTTGACCAGATGTGATGTAATGGTAACCATGTTGGTTTTTTAGATGACTTGTTTCCCTACCTTGTGAATATTTATGAAATGTTCGGATATGTGTGGAAGGGAAAACCTGATTCTTAATCAAGACACATCAGTGAAGATGCGTTTAAACCCATGCAGGTGAGTCAATTCTACCCAAATAGGATAGTATCTTGACATGGAGGAACGAACTCCCTGATCCATGTGTTGGGACAATTTGATCCATGGGTTTTGTATGGCTATTTGGGATGTTTTGTCCCAAAGAGGTAACTTCTGGAGTGGTTGTTTAGGTTACTCTTGTATTCTCGATGGCGAGAATAATTTTGTGAGGTATCTGATGTAATCGTCCAAACCTCCTAGTCCAATACTTTTCCATATTCTACGTGTTGGGGTGTCCTAGACTCATGAATTTGTTCAAGCAATTTGTTCCACCAATTTGTTTCATAGATCAGATTCACTAAAGAGTTTCACAGATTAGCTTCATTGATCAGCTTCAAAGATCAGCATCATAGATTAGCTTCACATGATCAGTTTCACAAACCGGTTTCACCCATTCGGATTCAACCAATCAGTTTCACATATTGGTTTCATCCAACTGGTTTTAGAGATCAGTTTCACCTAATCATTTTCCCATATCAGTTTCACCCAATCAGTTTCACATATCAGTTTCACCCAATCGATTTCACAGTTCGGTTTCACCCAATCGGTTTCAAATATTGGCTTCACATAATTGGTTTTACCCAATCAGTTTCACATATCAGTTTTAACCAATCACTTTCACAGATTAGTTTCAACCAATCAGTTTCACAGATCGGTTTCACACAATCAGTTTAACATAAAATTTTCACCCAATCTGTTTCACATATCGGATTAACCCAATCAGTTTCATAGATCAGTTTGACATAACAGTTTCACCCATTTAGTTTCATAGATCGGTTTCACCCAATCAGTTTAATAGATTGGTTTCACAAAATCTGTTTCACATATTGGTTTCACCCAATCGATTTAACCCAATCAATTTCAAATATTGGTTTTACACAATCAATTTCACAAATCAGTTCCACTGAATCGGTTAAACATATCATTTTCACCCAACTTGTTTCACATATCAGTTTCACCCAACCAGTTTCACATATTAGTTTCACCCAATCGGTTTCATTGATCAGATTAACCCAATCGATTTCACAAATCAGTTTCACAAATTGGTTCCACAGATTGGTTTCACAGGAGCAGCTTCATGATATCAGCTTCACTAGATCAGCTTCACAAGATCACAACTTCATTGATCAGCTTCAGGGAATCATATTCATAGGATCAGCATCACATGATCATCTTCACCCGATCAGGTCTACTGGTCGGTTTCACCAATCAGTTTCACCAATTGGCCACAAAGGGATGTTGGGGTTTCCTTCCCCATTTTCACCATAACCCTAATTTTATGTCTGTTAACTTTTTTAAAGTTGATCAAAGCCATTTTTATCATTATAGTCAACATTTTAAATCCCTTAGGATTGGGGAGACCCTCAAAAATCCCATTTTCGTATCTTTAAATGAAATACTTTAGTGAACAGCTGTTATGGACACACCTCCAATGTGAATTATTAAATAATAATTAATCCCATTTTTTGTAACCCCCAAAAATTGTGGTGAAACCATGATCCACCATTAAAGCCGCTCATGATTTTTCATATGTCGTAACACCAAGATGTCACATTTTATCACACTAGAATTATTTCCTTCTTCTTCAGGGATGGTTTCCTCTATTCCATGGTGTGTTTGGTGTCCCCTTTTCTAAGGCTAGTGGTGCACCTATGCCAAAGCCTTTCCTTCTAATTCTTGGAGTCCTCTGAGTTCCTCCCGTATAAGTTGTGCATCTCCAGTTGTCAGCACCAGAATAAAAAACGTCAATCGTTGATCATCCAGGTAGGGTTCTTCCTTCATCTCTATTTACTGTGAATCATGAGGGGTGGGTATGATAATTTTTCTATGTCGATGGATGAATCCCAACCTTAATGGCGATAACAAATGGTTATAAAGAATTAAGGGGTGTGTTTGATGATTATGTTGTACACTTTTACATTTACTAATATGTTCTGAATTGTATGGCTTATGTCCACTAAAAATCATGTTTGTTGGTGGTCCTTTCTTGCGCACTAATTAATCTATGTTTTCTTGATATTTATGTGATTGAATTGTTGTAACATGGAAACTAGTATATCCCGTAAACTCAGTTTATTAAATGGATGCCCAATGAATAAGAATCCTTGTGTGGTAACCACAGTTAACCAAACGGAAAGACAGAACAAAATGAATGTCATATTTATATTTGAAAACACCCCTGCTATATTTTGGTAATGTTTACGAATGATGCTTGTGAGTTGATGTGGATGTGGATGGGATTCCCTGTTTCTGAGAATTCATTGTTTTTTGGACCTAAGGTCATGTGGGTTCATATGTTGTGTCTTAGTTTGGTTCCAGTACTTTGAGGAATCTCAAATATCTCATTGGTGGTTGTGACGATACAAGAGAACAGGGTGTGAATTCTTGCATTACTGTTTGGCTGTTATTCATTCCATGGCTTGTGGCTATGCCTGTTAGTTTCCCATTACTAAAAAATTATTTAAATTGAATCACTTGAAAATGAAAACAATAATGGGTTCAATGGGGAATTGTTTTTTGGAAATTATATGTTACATGGTTGGGGCTGGGGTGCTTCTTAGGAGTAAATATTAATTAGGGTGTTTGTATATGGGCAAGTTTTGGAACCCCTAGGCTGGGATGACTGCATGTTACCTATATGTATAATTTATTTTTATGTTTCTTTTTCATGCCCCACCAATGTTGAGCACTTCTTGTTGAACACCCCCATTTTATGGGGGAGGGTGTTTTTTCCCAACACTCTTTTGAGTGGAAAGTTATTACCTCCAATTATGTTCCCTTTCTCGAGCACACAAGACTCCTTGGGTAGGAAATAATGGCCTGAGGACCATTATAGCCTAAGAATCTTTAGGCTGGGTAGTTTTTGTGGTTGGACCAGGTGTGTGTGGGAAGGTTGTTTCTCAAGCGTCTTTGTGATGAGGCCTAGGTGTATGTGGGCATGGTTACGTTTGGTTATTATGCCATTGCTTTCTTCTGGTGGGATGTGTGGTTGCGGTAACCCAGGTGTGTGTGTGTAGGCGGGGTATGGCAGTGGGACTATGGTGAGAATGGTGGGTAGGTCTAACACGTAGTTTGTCTTCAATAACTAGAGGGAAAGTGTCTTCAGGTACCCAAACATAGATTTGGTTTAATATTAATTTTCATGACTTGTGTTATTTGGGGAGTATGCCTTGGTTTGGTTTGGTTTGATAGTTTCCTTTCTAGGTGTTTCAATATCCACTTTTTCATGAGTCATTAGTACGGCTAACCACTTGTGCATGATATCTTTTGGGTTTCCTTACTTAGTATTACTATATACTCACCCTATGTATATAAAACTATTTTCAGGTTTCTAGGAGGACTTTGAGGACCATGTCAGACCCTACTAGTTTAGACTTTGGGTAGTTGATGTTGATATTTTTCTTTTATTTGGTACTTTCCTCTGGAGTTTTATTATACATTAGTAGCACTTACTTTTGCAACTTACATATGGGAATGGTTTGTTTTTTCATTACCTCTACCCCCAATTATGATGTTGTTTGGGATTTATTATCTTATCTCCATATCCTATTGAATAAAAAGAGTAATGCTTTCCATTTTCTGTGTTATTCTATACCATTGGTGCTAGTATCCACTCTGGGACCTATTGAAGGCGGGTTTCGGGGGTCATTATATCTCCTTCAACTTGAGGAAGGAAGGGTTTGGCCATCCGGTGTCCCTTCTTTAATGTTGGTGAACGTGGGTGGTGACATAATGGTATTAGAGGGAGGTTGAGAGATAGGATGCATCTCAGGGTTATGCATAATGAGGATTGCATGGGATAGTAGGGCTATGGTGTTAGGAAATCATGGTGCAAGAAATGGGCCATTGAAGACCAGCTAGGACACTGTATTTTAGGGCCCCCATGATCAGATGCAAGGACACTGGACCTACTGAACAACCAAGTGAGGATATAGTGATTACATCGTAGAGTCACTAGGAAAGGTACATTCATCATAATGACTTGTGTTATAATGTGGTCTGGGTGTTCTGGGAATATAAATAAATATATAAAAAGTTTACGAAAAAATTTAAGGAAATATACTAAACAACTCAGTCTTAGGCATTACATGTTTACTTTGCAGCTATGGCACACGAAAGGTGGGCACATGTATTGTGGTCGATCGAGGCCTGGGAGGATATTTTTTATGATCTCTAGAGGGATGATCGAGAGGTGGAAGATAACTAGTGGTAGATGATGCTTCATGCCTTTTAGAAGTAGACTCTCGTGATGTACAAGGGAAGCGTCTCAGACATAGAGACATAGATCTAGCTCAACGATCTCATGATATATTTTAGCATGATCTAGGATCCAATAGATTATTGGGTTCCTCTGGCTGTAATCCGGATGCGAGGAGCAGCGGGTCAGTGGTGGGGGCTCAATCATGGGGAGAAAAAGGGACGCTGATGTTTCATGGACTGACTATGAGAGGGAATTCTGACCAGAATTCCTCTCTTCCACGATGAAGGTGGAGAATAGTAAGGAGATAATATCCCTTCCATAGGGGAGAATGTCAGTGAGGGAGCTATGAATCACGTTCAAGGATCTCCTCCATTTTTCTCTGGACCTTTTTCCAAATGAGGAGTCTCAGGAAAGACATTTAGAGGAGGCATTCCAACCTTCTCTTCCGAATGTTGTTACTCCCTTCACCCTACGGACATGCTTGGTGATCTAAAAAAGGCTAAATTCATACATTGGATGCACACTTTGGGATGTGTACTGTGACATGGGATCTAGTTGGGCTCGTCAAAGGGGAAGTCCATCAGCAGCAGACCTCCAACATTAAGGCCTTCTAGGATTAGGCTAGTCGGGAGTAGGCCCCAGCAGTTCTAGTTTCGATCTCTCAGTCCCCACACATTCATTGCGAGCACGAGGACGTGGTTCTTCATCTGGGGTAGCTGTGAGAACCTTTGGAATCAGTGCTCAGACCAAGTGCATTATATTGGGGGTGGGCAGGTTCAGCTCCCACCTCAGTTGAAGTAGTTTTCATCCTGACCCTTTCAGCAGTAGTAGCAATGACAGTGAGCTCCTTCACCTCTGAGAGCAAACGTTACAATAGGAGGCCAACCCCAGGGTTCTCCTCAAGAACCATGATCTGGGTGTGGTCATGGAGGAAGCCAATAGTCAAAGGGGCAGAGGACCTGGGTGGGGGTAGTTGTACACCGTAGAGGTAGCATTTCTAGCAGGGCCAGAAGTCGTTCGAGGTATGATCGGTTTTTTAGCACTCTTGCATGTGCCTTGTTTGATTCAGGAGCATCACACTCCTTTTTTACACCCAGTCTAGCCCATGACCTGGGACTGAACATAGAGAGAGTCTCTATTCCCATGGTGCTGATTACACTAGTTAGGGGTCATACCAGTCTGTTTGATGTTTTTCAAGGATGTAGACTGATGTTAGGGCCACATCTGTCTATTGGGGATCTCCTTCTACTACAAATCCATCCAGATGATGTCATCCTAAGAATCTACTAGATATTTTTTGTGCATTCTATTTTCAACTTCTTCTGTAGATGATTCATGTACCCTAATGAGGATGGATGACATGAGGCTTTTGTGGGCGAACAGAGTTGTTAGGTGGGGAGATGGCGTGTGGACCCTCTTTTTTTTAATTTGGCCGAGATTTCAGTAGAATCAATGGATGTGGAGATGATGGATGTTTTGGTAGTTGTCATAGAGTTCCTGGACGTTTTTTGTGACGAGTTTGTGACTATATCCCTTCAACATGACAATGAGTTCGGGATATACTTACATCTCGTTTCCCATCTAATTTTGATGGATCCATATTGAATGGAACCTTCTGAATTGTGGGATTTGTGGATTCAAATTGACGAGCTGATGAAAAAGTGTTTTTTTTTGACCCAGCGTGTCGTCATGGGGTGCTCCGGTCTTGTTCACTAAGAAGGAAGATGGTGGTCTCAGGCTATGCATAGACTATCAGAGACTGAGTCATATAACATTCAATAATTTTCACCCACTCCCAAGGAGAGATGATCTCATTACTAGATGAGGCGGTAGGTTGGTTCTCTAAGATCGATTTGTGGTCTGGTTATCACTAGTTAAGAGTGAAGGATAGTGATATACCAAAGACTTCTTTTAGGTGCAGGTATTGGCACTTTGATTTCATATTCATGTCGTTCGGTGTTACGAATGCAACTATTGTGTTCATGGAGCTCATGAACGCTTTTTTACATGAGTTTTGGGATGAGTTCATCATTGTGTTCATCGAAGCCATTTCGATCTACTCAAAATCAGATGAAAAACATACTAAGAACTTCAGGATGGCCCTAGAGATCCTTAAACATCACCATCTCTTTCGGAAAATGCCATGTACAACTTCTTGACACGAGAAGTGAATTTTCATGTACATGTAGTGACTCGGAAAGGGGTAGTGGATTATCTGTCAAAGGTTGAAGCAGTTGTTTCATGGGATGCACCTAAAAATTTGACAATGGTTTGTAGTTTTCTAGGACTGGGAGGCTATTATCGGAGGGTCATAACCGACATCTCTCAAGTACCATCTCCTTTGACTACTTTGACCAAAAATGACCAAGACTTCGTATAGAGTGAGCAATGTCAGGAAGCTTTCAGCAATCTGACGGAAAGGTTATTCAGTGCTCCAATGATAAGGTTTCCAGAGGATGGGGTGTTTTTATGTGGTATTTTGTGATACTTCTAAACTTATCCTGGGGTGTGTGTTGATGCAGAAACGAGGAGTGATATCTTATGGATCTCATAAATTATTTCCTCATGAGTGTAACTATGCCACCCATGACCTAGAACATATAGCAGTAGTGTTTTCATTGAATTTGTGGCAGCATTACCTCATCAGGGAGCACTTTTTGGAATTCACGGATCAAAAGAGTTTGAGGCATATCATTACCTAGTGTGACTTGAACTTGTGAAAACGAAGTTCAGTGGATTTTCATTAGGACCACATCTTCAATATCTCTTAGACTAAAGTTATGGGGAGTTTTGTTGGTGATTCCTTTAGTTGGAATTCACAGAGGAAAGTTGTTCAAAAATCTATGGATGCTTGGAAGTCAATGGAGGAGTTGGCTGCCCTACACCTAGATGTAAGGGTGGATGGTGGTAGAGGTTGTCTATTTCATATAATAGTATAGTCCTGTCAATTATAGTGGGTGTAGAAGACTCAGTGGGGAAACATATAGAGTGAAGTGATGCGCAATCGGGTTAACCAAGGCAATGCTCTGGAAGGGTGGTTAGAGAATGGTCAGAATCAATTAATTTTCCAAGGGAAGTTGTTTGTTCCATAGTTGATGCACGAGGTAGTTATCTGAGATTTCCATAACTCACACTTAATGGTACATCATGGAATTTCCAAGATGTACCGAGGCCTGAGGTAATTGTATAGGTGGCCCGAGGTGAAACGGTCAGCGGTAGATTTTGTGGTAAGTTGCCTGTTGTGTCAGCAGGTGAAGGATAAAAACCACATCCCAAGATGTTTTTTTCATCCTTTAGATGTCACCAAGTGGATGTGGGATGACATCTCAATGGATTTTTTCACAGGACTAACCATGGTTCAAGGAGGCTGTGATGCTATCTGGTTAGTGGTAGACCGACTTACAGAATCATCTCACTTCCTTGAAATCAAGGTGTCAAGTGTGTTGGATGAATTATCATAGGGATATGTGGATGAGGTGGTGCGGTTTCAGGGAGTTCCAAGGTCTATATTCTAGGAGAGGGATGTACGGTTTACCTCACGAGTCTTTAGGGGATTGCAGCATGCTTTTGGCACCCAGCTCTGCCATAACACTACATTCTACCCCCAGACATATGGGTAGACAGAGAGAACCATCTAGACATTGGAGGATATGCTACAGGCATGTTTTTTGGACATCCAGGGATCATGGTAATGTCATTTTCCCTTATTAGAGTTTGCCTACAATAATATCTATCAATCAAGTATTATAATGGCACCGTTTGAAGCCTTGTACGATAGGATGTTTTGTTCACCTGTGTATTAGACTATGGTTGGGAAGGTAGGTGTTTATGACCCAGATGTAGGGTAGAGCACAACAGAAAAGGTTTAGCTTATTCTTTAGAGGATGAAGGAAGCCCAGGACTAGAAGAAGTCATATGCTGATCATAAGATAGCCTTGGAGTTGGAGGACAGAGACCATGTGTTCTTGAAAACATTCCCCTAGATATGGAAAACGAATGTTCAACAAGGGGGGAAAGCTCTATCCTAGGTTCATCGGGACATTAATTGTGTTGGTGTGAGTTGGTGAGGTGGCATATTAGCTAGTGTTTCCACCTCAGTTTGAATAAATTCAAGACGTTTTCCACGTCTCCCAGCTTCATCGATATCTACATGATGAATCCCATGTCATTGAATGGGGAGAGTTGGATATAGGGTACAATTCTACATTCATGGATGGACCTATAAGGATAGAAGATCTAAAGGAGAATGTGCTTCGTGGAAGAACCATCCCTATGGTTCGTGTGTTGTGGAGGCATGGTGGCCTCGAGGAGAGTACTTGGGAGTGAGAAGCTCAAATTCGTTCCCAGTAACCAATGCTTTTTTGAGTTGTTTCTTTATCCTTCCTTGTTGTTCTTGTTATTGTAAACAGTTGCGATCTAATGCTGACCTTGTTGGTTTTTTAGATTATTTGTTTCCCTACCTTGTGAATGTTTATGAAAAGTCTATATATGTGGGGAATGGATAACCTGATTCATAATCAACACGCATCAGTGCAGATGTGATTAAACCCATGAGGTCAAGTCAGTGCCACCCAAAGCAAATAGTTTCTTGACATGAAGGATGGAAATTTTTGATCCATGTGTCTCGACAATTTTATCCTTGGGTTTCGTATGGCTATTTAGGGTGGTTTAACCCTGAGATGTGTCTTATGGAGTGGTTGTTCGAGTTACTCTGGTATTCTCACGGGTGAGAATAATTTTAAGAGGTATCTGATGTAGTTTCCTAGACCCTCTTAGTCTATTACTTTTCAAAATACTAAGTGTTTGGGTGTCTTAGAATCAATGATCTTTTCCACCCATCTATTTCATAGATCAGATTCACAAATCAGCATCACATGATCAGTTTTACAAATTGATTTCACCCATTCGGTTTCACCCAATCAGTTTCACATATCGGTTTTACCTTATCAGTTTTATATATAACATTCACCCAATCAGATTCACAGATCAATTTAACCCAATCGGTTTCACAGATCGGTTTCACCAAATCGATTTCAGAGATCGGTTTCACCCAATATGATTCATATATCGTTTTCACCCAATTAGTTCCACATAATAGCTTCTTCCAATCGGTTTCAAACACCGGTTTCACCTAATCAGTTTCACAGATAGATTTCCCCCAATCAATTTCATAAATTGGTTTCACCAAATTGGCTTCATAGATCAGTTTCACCCAATTATTTACATAGATTGGTTTCACCCAATCAGTTTAGAAAATCATTTTCACCAAATGAGATTCACAAATCGGTTTCACCAAATAATTTTCAGAATTCGGTTTCACCCAATCAATTTCATATATTAGTTTGACCTGATCAGTTTCACATATTAGTTTCTCCCAATCAGTTTCAATGATTGGTTTCACCCAATAGGATTCACATATTAGTTTCATATAATCGGTTTCACATATCGGTTTCACAAATTGGTTCCACGGATCAGTTTCACAGTATCAGCTTCATGAGATTTTCATCACGTGATCCGCTTCATAGGATTGGCTTCCCTGATCTACTTTAGGGGATCGTCTTTATGGGATAAGCTTCACGGGATTAGATTCACTAGATAATCTCTACCAATTAGTCTCAACTATCAGTCTCACCAATCTACCATAGAGTGGTGTCAGGGTTTCCTTCCCCATTTTCACTATGATTCCACTTTTAAGTCTTTTAACCTTATTAAAGTGGTTAAAAAACATTTTTATTTCCATAAATAACGTTTTAAATCCCTTATGAGTGGGGTGACCCTCAACTGACCCATTTTACTCTATTTATTTTATATCCTTTAGTGCACAACTATTTTGAACACCCCTCCGATGTGAATAATTAAATAATAAAAAATCCCATCATGTGTAACAATCCAAACTCGTGGTGAAACCATGATCCACCATTAAAGCCCCTCATGATCTTTCATATGTCATAACTCTAGAATATCCCCTTTTTATCATACTAGAATTATTTCCTTATTCTTCTTTTCTATTTTCCTCCATTCATTGGTATGTTTGGTGTCCCCTTTCCTGAGGCTATTGGTGCACCTGTGATGGAGCCCTTCCCACTCATTCTTGGAGTTCTTCGAGTTCTTCCCCTACAAGTCATGCATCCCATGTTGTTAGCACTAGGTGAAAAACATGAATCATTGATCATCCATGTAGGTTTTTTCATTCATATCTCTTTACTATGCATCATGCGGGGTGGGTATGGTAATGTTCATGCATGGAGGGATGAACCCAAACCTTAAAAAAGTTAATAATTTTTTTTAATGAATGAAGGGGTTTTTTTGGAAATGATTATGTACTCTTTACCATTACTAATATGTTGCAAATTGTATGGGATTTTGTCCACTAAAAATCATAGTCATTGGTGGTCCCTTCTTGTGTACTAATAAACATATGTTTTCTAGATATTTATTTGATTTAATGGATATAACTTGGAAATTGGTAAATCACATAAATTTACTTGATTAAATTGATTCCCAATGAAAATGAATCCTTGTGTGGTCACCCCGGATAACCAAATGGAAAAATGAAACTAAATGAATGGCATGTATAAATTTGAAAACTATGTTGATCTGTTCTTGTAATGTTTACAGTTGATGCTTGTGAGGTGATGTGGATGGGGATGGGATCCTCCATTTTTGTGTAGTCATGGTATTGTGGACCTAAGGCCATGTGGGGTCGAATTATGGCACTTGGTGTGGTTCTAGTACTTTAAGGTATCTCACGGTTCCCTTTGGTTGTTATGACCTTACATAAGAATAGGTTGTGAATTCTTGCCTTATTGCTTGGTTTTTTTCCTTCATTGCCCTAGGGCTATGCCTGTTAGTTTCCTAGTAGTGAAGAATTATTTAAATAGAATCACATTAATATGAAAACAAGAATGGGTTTAATGTTGAATTCTTTTCTGGGAATGAGTTGTGTCATCATTGTGGATATGGTGGTTCTTATGAATAAATATTATCGAGGGTGTTTGAATATGGGCTATTTTTGGAACATCTAGGCTAGGATTAGTGCTTGTTACCTAAATGTATAATTTATTTTTGTATGTTTCTTATTCAGTCCTCACCCATGTTGAGAAATTCATGTGAAACACACCCATTTCATGGGGGAGTTTTTTTTCCACAAAAAATTTATGAGTAGCTGGTAATTAGCTCCTTTTTTGTTCCCTTTATTAAGTACCTAAAGACTCTTCAGGCAGGCTATGACAGCCTGAGGTCCATTACATCCTAGGATTCATCGATCCAAGTAGGTGTGGTGGTTGACCCAGTTTTGTGTGGGATGGTTTTTTCCCAAGCGTCTTTAGGATGAGGCACATGTGTCTACAGTTGTGGTTACATTTGGTAGTTGTATACCATGTTTTTGTGGGTGGGATGTGTGGTTGTGGTATCCCAGGTGTGTGTGTCGTCATGGTATGGAAGTGAGACTGTGGTGAGAATGGAGAGGGAGGTCTGACATGTAGGATGTCTTCAATAATCAGTGAGAATGTGAGATGGGGTAACCAAATATTGATATATTTTAATATTAATTTCCTTAACATGCATTATTTAGGGAGTGTGCCTTAGTGATTTTCATGTGGATAGTATCCTTGCTAGGTGCTTTGATATCTCTTTTTTCAAAAGGAATTGGTATGCCCCCCCACTTTCGCACAAGAGCTTTTAGTTTTCCCTAATGTGTATATTTCTATGCTCACCCTATGTATATAAAAATGCTTTCAGGTTTCCAAGAGGACATCGAGGACTGTGCTGGATGCTACTAGTTCTGACATTGGTGTAGTTGTTGTTTTTGTTATTCTTTTATTTGGTTCTATATTTTTATGTTTTATTTTACTTTTGTAGCACTTACTTTTAGAACATGAATATGTGAATGGTTTGTTTTGGGTTTACCTCTACCCTCATGTTTTGGTGTTTTTTGGGATTTAATATCTTATATCCCAATACTACTAAATAAAAACGGTAATCACTTCCATTTTGTGTGTGATTCTACACCCTTGGTGCTAGTCGCCACTCAATGACCTACTGTAGGCAGGTTTCAGGGGTCATTATCTCTCCTTAAACTTGAGGAAAAAAGTTCTTAGAAATCAGATGTCCCTTCCTCATCTTGGTGAAGGTGGGTCGTGACAAAAAAAATCTCATACTTCCATTTCCCTCTCCTTCAACAACATCCCATTAAATGTTGGATAACCACCAAGAGAGACATTAATAATAAAATTATTATAACCATCATAATTTGTGTTTATTATGAATTAAATATATATATAATATAAACATGTAATTATATGTATTATAATCATATGAAATTAATTTTACTAATGTATAAATTACATATAATAAAAATAGTAAAATCAATGTGTAAGAAGATTTTGTTTAAAGTAAAATAGGATATCAAAACACTTCAATTTCATCAATGTAAATTATGAAATACAATATAACGATTATTATTGATAAATAGTTGTATAAATGACTATAATGAACTTATGAATCAATGTTTTAATAAATTTAGATTTATTAATCAAGTGGTGCAAAAGAAACAAGATAATGTACAAATTAAGGTAAGGGGATTATCAAATCCAACACTTTTTCTTGGGGTTATCCCTCTTTCATTTCAAAATGAGGTATAAATATACATATAATTTTCCTTAAATATATTTTTATTATTTATTTTTATTTTATATTTATGGATATACATGTTTTTAACTATATTTATTGTCAATTACAAGGATTTTCCAAATGAAATCTTTTTTCCAAAACATATTTTGACTCCCCTTTAGTTTTTTATTATTCGCTGATGAATCATGATTATTATACCAAATATTTTTCCCCATTTTTCATTTTTTAATCCCATGTGTATTCATGAAATAGTTATTTATTAAATCATAATGAAACTCATTTCTTTATATGGCTTAACCACGTGGAGAACATCTTTAAGGACATATATTTTTAAAACTACATATTTAGTCTTCCAAGAACACTACACTTTGGATTGATGTTTCATATACCCCTACTAGTCCCAAATAATCCAAAAAAGACTATTATTTCACATCAGTTCAATGTATTTTTCTATCATTTCAACTGTTACATGTATGTTTATGTGTTTTAAAACATTTAAAATGCATGTTTGGTCATCTAAAAAAATCTCAAAGGAGAATTGACAATTTTGTAGTTCATATATTCCTAAATTCAATATATAGATTTTTTTCTATTATATCATTACAATATAATGTCATATTAATTGGTTTCACCCAATAAAATACATTTTTGTAAACTTATATATCATTAAAAACTTATTTTCGAATCACATCAACCACATTAGAAATTTGAGAAAGGATTTTTAAACTCATACATATCAAAAATGAATAAAATATATTTCTTATATGATTTTACATCATTTAAATATCATTTTATATTTTTTTATCATCTCATGAAATATTTATAGTTTTAGAATTGAAAAACATGTTTTTGTTCGTCCAGAGAGAACTATAACTTGGATTTATTTGGAAGCAGTTCATATATTTCTAAAATACTTATATGGCTTATTTACTATGATTTCATGGTAATTTGAGGTTTCTTGGTTGTTTTTAGACACTTGAAGCATATTTTTTATATACTATCATATCTATAAAAATTGGTTATTATATAAAAATAAGAACACCACATGATATATTGATGATTCCATTACTCTAAAACAATAAAAATAATAAAATATTATTTTTTAGGATTTTACGTCATTTTAAGGACTTTTACCATGGTTGAAATCATTATATAAACTTTTTAGTGTTTTAAAATATTTAAAATCTATTTTCAAACATCCCAAGAAACCATAAATCAGATTGAAATAGCATCAGTTCCTATATTTTAATAATAAATGTAAAATTTTTTAGTATATTTTTATTTAAATATGTGGAATTGTTTCTTAGTTTTAACCCATAGACATACATTTTTAACAATATTTATATATTTTAAAACTACTTATTTTATCATACTTCACTTTTTATATTGATTTTTCTTCTACTCATACAAAGCAACAATAAATCATGAATTGTTTCACTATTATATGACATCATCCCAATGATTTTCTATGAGTTTTACCATTACACACATTTTTTAGAATTTTAAAATACTAAATACGATCTTTTAACCTTCTTGAGAAAAATGAAACTCATATTGATATATATTTAGATCATGTACTATAAAAAATCAATTAATGGTTGTTATATTTTGATTTCATAATACTCTGTGGTCATTTGATTGGTTTTGACCCCTAATGAAGATTTCTAAAAACATTTATATCATTTAAATTGTCTTATTTAGACATTTTGATCATACCACATGTAGGATTGATTTTTTTTCTACACATAAAAATCATAAATAATTTAATGATTGGTGTATTGTAAACTCAAGTCAATTTAATGTCATTTTTAATGATTTTGAATATTGAGAACACATTTTAGAGTCTCCAAAGGATAAAAATGGTTTTTCAGGAGTCTTGAGAAAACCAACATTTAGATTAATGTGTATTTATTTTCTAAATTCTATAAATTAATATATGGTTGTTATTCATTGATTTTATGACAATCAGAGGTCTTTTTCTTAGTTTGGACCCTCTAACACACATTATTTAAAACATTTTCATCTTCAATAATTATGTATTCAGTCATTCTAACAATACTAAAATCATTTTGATGTGTTTTATGATCGTACATGTCAAATATTAATCATAGAACATTTTCATTTGATTTAATTCTATTTCAAGACCATTCACTTTATTTGTGACTATTACATGCATGTTTTGGAAGTTTAAAACACTAAAAATGATATTTCAATCATTTTGAGCAAACCAAAACCCATATTTATATAGATTTAGTTTCTAAATTTAAGAATAATTATATTGTTTCATGGTAATTTTGAGGTTGTTTATTTGGGATTTAAACCCTTGAAACATGTTTTTAAATACATTTACATCATTAAAAACTAAATAATAATCAATTATTATCACACCAAGTATTATATTAATGTTTCAACTACTCTTAATTGCTAGAAATAATTAAAAGATAGTTTCATTTTATTTCCTATCAATTCAATATTGTTTTCTATGGTTTTGATTATTACACACACTTTTAATGTTTTAAACCACTAAAAAGTGTTTTCAATCATTATAATAAATTAAAAAGACATATTTATGTGGAGTAAGTTTCAAAATATTAAAAAAATCCTATATTTTTTATCATATGATTTCATAAAAATAAGAGGTGATTTTCTTGGTTTTGACCACCTGAAATGTGTTCTTAAAATCTTTGATATATTTTAATACTATATTTTTAGTATTTATATGCTCATTTCGTGTCCTATTGACAATTTTTATACATTAAATCTGCAAAAATAAATTATATAAGGTTTTAATATTATTAAAATTTAGTGTAAGGTTGTTTTTATCTGTTTGATGATATCATGCATATTTTAGAGTTTTAAAACATTAATGATTTGTTTTCAGTCATCTAAAAAATATAGAAACATTAATAGAGGTGAAATTAGTTTCTACATTTGAAAAATAAATATACATTTTTTCGTATGATCTCATGAAAATATGATATTTTTTCTTCGTTTTGACCCCATAACACACATTTTCAAAGATGGTTATCATTTAAAACTGACTTTTTTATCATTTCGAGCACACTTATCGACAAAATGATATGAATTTAGCTTATACGAATAAAAAATTAATTCAATGATATATTCTATATGATCTCAAAATTATCTTAGTTAATTTTCTATGTTTTGTACATTTATGTGAACATTTTAGAGTTTTAAAACACTAAAAATGTGTTTTTGGTCATATTAAGAAAACATATCACTGATTAATGCCCTGTCAGTTTTTTTATTTGAAAAAGTAATAAATTATTTTTATCATATGATCTCAATATAATATAATGTTTTTACATGGTTTATTACAATAAATTTATGTTTTTAGATACTTTTATATCGTAAAAAATTGCTTATTTAGTCACTTGGAACATATTTCATGTCCAATTGATGTGTTGTCAACCACTATAAATAAAAAATAATTAAATATATATTTTCTATTATTTATCTTAATTAAAAATTTTCTTATATGGTTTATAACATTACATGAAACATTTAGTGTTCTAAAACACTAAAAATGTGTTCATGGTCATCCCAACCATTTGACAACATAGATTGACATGGAGACAATTCCTACCTTTCAAAAACTAATGTATTCTTATTTTATTTTTATTTCATGGAAATTCAAGATCATTTTCATGTTTTTGACAACTAGAAATACATTTTTAAAGACTTTGAAACCTTTTAAAAGTACATATTCAGTTAATTTTAGCACACCCAATATCATATTGATATGTCATTTACTCATACACGTTATATATAACCCAATGATAATTTATCTATGATTTCACAAAAATACTGATTTTTTATATTTTTTTCCATTACACATATGTTTTAACGTTTTAAAAATCAAAAAATATGTTTCTAGTCATCATATGAACATGAAAACATGGATTTTCATAACATTAATTCATACGTTTCAAAAAATAATCAAGCTCATTGTCCTATAATTTCATGAAATATTATTACTATTTTTTAAGTTTTGACTGTGGCACTATAGTTTGAAACACGTCTCTTTATTTAATATAAACACTTTATAAATATAAAAATAATTATCTATAAATCTAATATAAACCATTATATAAAAAATTTATGACAAATACCTCATTCATCTGATGAATCCACATCTTTTTCACCGATAGAATCCTGAATATTCCCACTACCTTCATATAGGGCCTAAAATTATATAAATATTATATATTTTGATCATATTAAAAAAATTGGTATCCATATAATTTTATTCCTATAACGTTGTCATGTTTTCAAATTCAATGGGTTGTTGCATCATCACCTCATCTATACATGCTGAAATCTATGATAATATATCCTTGTACTCCTCCCATAATTACTAAAACTACTTATGCATACAATTCATAAAATATAGACTAAAACATGAGCCTCAGCCTTCTTGTTCATCCCCATATCAGTGTATACACCCATCACATTTACTCTAACAACTATACATCATGGGAGAATTATTGCATAGGTCAATGAGTAAACATGACCATCATACCCCCATGATATGATAAAATATTTAATCTATATGCATATTAATGTATTGCTAATCCATTGGAAGATATGATAGCTCAAGAACAATCATATATTGTTGAATATGAATAATTAATTAATGAATATATTTGAATAATTTCTCTAAAATAAAAACAAATTTTTACCACCAAATATTACTATAAAGTCTGTAACATTAGGATCTCCCACCCAATGACTCCTCATCCCTAACAATATTTGATCAATGGGATTATATAAATTTAATAATTAATAAAAGGGACCAAAAATGATATATTTTTATTCGTTTTATACTAAAACATTTTAAATATATGAATGATAAATTAATGATAAACATACATTACATCTACGATGCGATAAGTGACGAGCTTCATGTTTCAAATTCATTCCCTAAATCACCCGATAATGTGAATGATCACCAGAAATGGTCTATATTCAACGAAGTTGGTTATTTGACATATAAAATATTCTAATCACCATATATTTAATGATATAAATTTTATCATTACTTCCTCACTTAAAAAAACACAAACCAATCCTTCCACTGGGTGGGTAAATACCTAGTGGGACTCACGATATGATATTTTGAAGACCCAGAAAGGGTATACAATGATCTCTCTTTACCCTTAACATGTAATATTTCCATAACATTCATAATTATTTTTAGTACTGGCTAAAACTAATCTATATAGGATTTTATATTATATTAATTTTTTTTTAAATTAATTTCAGCGGATATAATAATAATAAAAAGAATTTCATGTAAAATTAAGAAAAAACTTTAATTGATAATCCCTTCAGAATATATCAATCATACCCAGGGGGAATTACCTCAACTTGTGAATCATAAAATGGAATATTTGGTGCTAACATATAATTTATACCAGCTGATGAATTAGTGAACTTATTCCCTCTCTGACTGTATGAAATGTATCATCAAATAACACATCCAGTTGGGTACCAGAGTTACAATATTGAACATGTTTTCCATGGACCTTGAATTTTATAGAAGATGAACTAGATCCTATTTAACATAAAATAATAATTTTGTAAATAATAAATTTTTTTAATTTAAAAAATAAATTGCTAATATAACATACATAAATGAAATAACTGTAAATTAACATAAATAAGAAAAATAGACATAATAGAAATTCTACATGAAGAACAATGATGTTTCTGTGACATATCTATAGCCACAAAAAATAATGTTAAAATAGAATATATATAAATGTAATTTATAATTTATTTATAAATATAAGGTATATTTATATGTAACGAGGAAGAAATTATTGTAAATATTTCATTAATCAAGAAAAGATATCATATCACTATCAATTGTCTCTCATTACAATTGTACATATTTTTATAATTCATAAATAATGCTTGATTCAAATTTTTTAAGGAAATGTAGTGTTATGTATTTACTATCATTCAATTTTAAAACCCCCCTTCTAGAAATTTTTACCACAAATATCTACTTCAAATTATTTTAGAGAAATAAACCTATACTGCCTACAATGCTAGTATAATGGGATCATTTCTTACGCGATCAAATTTATAAAATATATTAATAAATTTTCAGATTTTATTTTTATAAATTGTCCAATATCATTCCAAAACTTTTATCTACCCAATCACTCCTCAATAATATATATTTCAATCCACTACAATAAAAACTTCTATAATGACCCTCAACAGTCCATAGTAATAACCTGCATCGATGGACACATAACTAATACAACAATTTTTTCATTTCTTCAATCTTTATGTCATAAATAATATTAAATATAAATATATTATAATTCATATAATTTTAATATTTATCCATAAAAATTTACCATTGGTAGTTATTTGAGTACTTTAGCCGTTATATGAGTACCAGATTCACACATCTAGTGAATTTGAAAATTTCACATAAGTAAATAATTATATTGTTGTGAAAATACACCTCATATACATTATAGAAAAATTAAATCCATTTTATATACATACTTCAGTCTTTAAACACTAATAAAATATTTTAAATGATGTTGCTATATATGATGATCAGTGGCATGGGGAATTTCCCATTTCTACTCAATGATATATACAATTAATTACAACATGATAAAATATAAGTAAAAAATAAAATATACAAATAACAGAAATGATTAATAATATTTATAAAATAATTTATCAATGGACAAAAATTTATTACTGAATAACAAGAATCTATTACCTTGAACCCATACATAGTTTTCTATATAAAACATATTCTAGTATTCAATTGGACCTTCACATATCCCAGAGGGATTATGTAATATCTTTTCAACATCATAAATATATTCAACATAAAAATTGGTTCATTTATCCCAAAAAAATCCCATGGTGATCAATGCTTCTAGAAGATCTCATTTTGGCACATAAAATTTCAATGTATTAATATATCAATCTATTGGTTACATCTACCTAAATTTCAAGGGGACACCATTAAAAACATCCCTAGTTAAGTGTATGGTCAATTAGACCACACCATAAAAAACAAATCACAAATAGTTTCATCAAGTGATATATTTTGAGAAAAATCTTGTCCTATAATATTTAATAATCACGTGTATGCTGATTTATTGAATTGATATATAAAAAAAATATGATTCATTAATCAACATCATAATAGCATGGCTATGAAAACAATCAATTATTGAAATTGGGATTAACTATTGAAGTGGAATATGATTATCATGAATCTTTATCCAATATAATATCATCATCACCACATTTACATAATTATTAATATTAGATAAGTAACCATCAAGCACCACAATCATATTTAATTTTTGTGGAAAAAAATATTTTCCTTTTTACTCATCGTGTACCATTTATTAGAAATGTAATCCATATTACCCTCACCCAAATATAAATATAAATGTGTTCTTAATATAATTTCATTCAAATTACATCAATTTTACTGATTTTTTTCTTTAATTTCCCCTTTATACCCAAAAGGGTTCATTTTATATTATTACAGCCATTTTTATAAATGTGTATCAAATATAAATTATACAACAAAATATTATCTTTTGAACAAGGAAATTTAAAGAAGATAAATTTGTAATTCTAATTATTATTATGTTAAATATTTTCATTGTCAATGGATGTAAATTATGGATCCAATTAATCGTTCAAATAAAACATTCTTCTAATATGTATTTGGTCTATCTATGGTACAATTTGAATACTGAGAATTATTAATGGTGATTTATTGTTCTCTATGTTCCCATAAAATTACACATTGACTTTTAAAATTTTACAGTTTAGGAATCATGTTCATATAGCCATGTTATTCCCACAGTCTATAATGATTATTCCATATTTATTTTATACTTTTATTGAAATAAGGTCAAATGAATTCTCCTTTTATACTCCCTCCTTTTATGATAACATGTACTATGAAGTCATTAATTATCTATAATAAGGAATCCCAAAGTCTTTACATTTCATTATATTCTAAATAATATTTTACAACACCCTCTAGGAATATTTATTATAGATCACCAATAAAAGGTAACATATAATCATAAATTTTATCATCGAGTCCTATTAGTCCATCAATAATATTGGGAAGTAACAAAATTGGTTTAATTATACATAACCATGGTATTGGGTTTTATATAAAAAACATCAATAGATGTGTTATAAGGACACATCCTTAAAAAATTACATAATCTAGAGATCCGTTAATAAATATACATTAATTCACATTAATGATATTTTTTCAGAGTTTTAGAGAATTATGCCATGAATAATGCATTATATATCAAAAATTAAATTGTTGACACTTATAATCTAAGAAAAAAAATTCACAATAATAAAACACCTTAAATAAAACAAGAATTATTTTCTTGATTAAAATTTTCTTGAAATCATCCATT
This sequence comes from Viscum album, assembly GCA_963277665.1. Classification (NCBI taxonomy): domain Eukaryota; kingdom Viridiplantae; phylum Streptophyta; class Magnoliopsida; order Santalales; family Viscaceae; genus Viscum; species Viscum album. The sequence continues at coordinate 1,040,173,596 of OY728133.1, read as the reverse complement.
CTCTTATTCTTTCTTATACCATGTAAAAATAATTCAAAAAATTGGGATGAGAATAAAAAACAGCAATTAATATAAAATAATGAACAAACTTTTCAGTCTATGAATATTTAGAACCCATGACAACATTTTCATAAAATCATACTTTTCACCCATAAAACATATAATACATTGTTTGCATCCTGTAAACATAATATTCATACAAAAAAATCAAAGAAATCATAAAACATAAAGTTAAATTATGGAATCCATATCATACTTAAATTATATATTTCACATCTACATAGAGATTATCCTTTATGGTTATGTTTGGAATACTGTATTTTCTGTAAATATTTAAGGAGAATCATTATCATTTACCTTTGTTACATTACCCAAACCATTGGAGTGATATCTTGGGCTCACCTGCCCTTAGTTTATCACAGAACCACCCATATACATAAGAATTACTAATAACCGTAATATAATCATAAAATATGAACAATCATAGAGGAAACATAACATTTCTACATTTTAATTATAAGATATTAGTTCACGATATTGATATAATCAATTCCTTGAAAACATCCAAAATGAAGAGTCTTCAATCAAAGTATTCCATACTAATTTAAAACTATTGGAAGGAATTTACATATTAAAAAAATCATTTCCATAAAAATAAATCATTAAAAACCTTTTTAAAACCCACACATTAATGAAAATAATTTTTCAGAATAAATCATTAAAACATTAAAAACAATTCCTTACTTAAAGAGCTCCTCACCACATGAGATATACTTGAATAAAAATAATTAATAATTAAAATCAATAAAAATGTATAATATCATGATAGTAAATATATTCATGATATTATGTGTCATAGTGTAGTAGATACACCATATAAAAGTGAATTGGTGTATAAAAAGATATAAGTCTAAATTGAATTTACATTGAGATGAAAACCCTTACAAAGATTGTATAAATGGTGTAAGAATTCATCAGTAGAGAGATTGTGTGTATAAATAGTATATATACAGAATAGTGAGTGTAAATTTCAAAAAAATAAATAAACAATGATTCCACACATAGTCATGTCATAATATAATCAACAAATTATGCATAATGCCCAATGAGTGGTAATTGAGTTTAGAAATTCCCTTTCCTTAAGTCTGACTTGTCCGGTTCATTATTTATATTCATGAATAATTAAATTATTTTAATAATTATTTGTTTCAGAACCTTTTTAATTTTTATTATTCATTTTATAACACTTAATACCAAGTTATAAAAATTAAATAATTATTTAATTTCATATCGGTCTGTTTGTCGATATTCGGTACTTGAGATGAAAATGAACTTGTTTGATGTAAATTGTCAAAGTGGTAAAAAATAAGTCATATATAGAATATTATTCATGATTTAAATATTATATTGATCTAATATATATTTATTTATTATATCCATACTATTTTGAGATAAAAATTGAAATGCACTGTTCATGAAGACAGTTGTCCGTACGTACACAAAAATGCTACTTTCATTTCATAGACATATTAAAGGAATAAAAACAAAATGACAAATAAGTATATTATAGTGACAACACAATATATATATATATATATATATATGTTACATAAGATTATTAACTCCATCGTTTATACGTTCTATGTATCACATAAACGATCCATATCACATTCAGGGGGTGTTAGTCGACACTTCCTCGAATGAAATTATCATATTTACAAAACATGGAAAGAATAAATGTATGTTTTAAATAAAATTTATAGAAATATAGAGACAATATAAATATAATATATCTCATATATAAATAAATTTCCATCATAATGTACACCATGATATTTGGTAGGAGAAAATTCAATAATCATCGTTTCATGAGGCAGTAATTCAAAGTATAGAGAAAAAGTATGTTCATATCCATTAGATTGAGGTGTTTGTGAGTGTAGTTAGAATATATATAAGTAAAATTTTTTATTATATTTATGATAATGGTGTTTATATGTAATCAATTTATTATAATATCATAGAGAGTGGAGAAGTAAATTAATGTAAAGCAACATGAGAGATGATTTTGCCATTAAATCAGGTAACTTTTTTTGATTTGATCCAATATGTTTTCTTGAATTTCCTTATACCCAGTGTAAAGCTTATTGGAGGATGGGAGTGATGTTGCGAGCTTATTTGAATATAATTTTGACAAACCAACCATCTTGAGAGCTGTGAGTATGTATGTGGTCAGAGGTGGTGGCCTTTTATAAGAGGGATGAGTGGCACTTTAGGAAAGTATGGAAATATTAATTTATTATAATTTAAATTTTAATTAAAAATGGTACAAAACTCATTTAATTCAGAGATATATTATTTTGGTTCGAATTCCCATCTTCATATACTTTCTAGACAAGTTGTAAATATTTTGATATCATTATATATTTGGTTTAAGCCTTATTTTATCCTTTTTAATATTACAGTGATATCATGTTATATACACATTGTGGGTTAATATAATTACCTTATAATGTCAAAATATCCATAAAAATACATTTATGACATAATTGGACCTATATTAACCATTTGGGTGAATATTAAATTTTTAAGAATTCAATATCATTTAATAAACTATTTTATAAATTAAGATATGAATTATGTCAATTTTGGACACTATTCATACTTGACATTTTTACAAATTCATAAAAACGTTATTCATTTGTAAAAAATATTAAATCAATCCTAGAATTCCATATTCATGTATAGAATTTATGGATGATATTAATTATTTTATATAATAAATATATCAATATTTATATTATCATGTATTTTAATCTCTTATTAATGATGTAATAATTACATCATCAGTGTGTCATAATTAAATTTATTTATATAATTTATAAAAATTATAAGTAAAAAATAATGATGTAAGTAATCTTTTTATATTTCTAATGAATATTTATAGGTTAAGATATCACTTATATAACCCCATAAAAAATTGTTTTAGTAAGAATATTCATGTTTTTGTTATATTTCACTTTACTTTAAATTAACTATTATAACATGTCATTATAAATCCCAAGATGCACTAAAATTCCTAATGTTCTTCCTAAGGATGTTCATGGTATAAAATAACACATATAATAGGATTATGACACTTTTTAGGATTGTTTTATATTATTATAATATTATTTTTTTACCCTTATTTACCTTATTTAGCCTTTAACTATGGTAAATAAAAACAATTACTAAAGTTACTATTGATAATTTCCTAAAATAAAAGGTACCTATTTAAGAAAGTTAGATATTATGATTACAAATAATGGATCCATGTTTCTAAATTCAAAACACAAAAATTTTAGTAATTATTTTAAAATTATTTCTCATTTTCAAAACAAGAAAGTGTGTTTTTTTGATGTAAAAAACTACCAAAAGATTGACATGTGTTTATGTCTAATTTCAATTGTGAAATTACATCTAATGAACAATATTGTATTAAATTTTAAAAATATATTCTAATGATAATTTATAACAGTTAAATAATATGATTTATCCATATAAGTTATCTTTATGGATAAATATTTTTTCAATTAAAATTTAACATAATTTTACTATACATAAAAACATGATATTTGGCATAAAAATATCAAAAATTCATCCAATGTAAAATTTGATTTCCCTATTCTAAATAAAAATTATATTTTTTCAGATAAAACATATAATGGTGTAATAAACTAAATATAAATATGGTTCACCATCAAGAGGCAGTAAAAATACATTTTTAGAAAAATAATTCTTTTCTCCCGAAAAATTAATTTGTTCTTATATTATATATATAAAACAAATAATATGAATTTAAAAAATTACATTTAAAATATAAAATATATTTTTCATTAAATAAGAATCGGTAAAGAGTGATATGATTTTATAAACACAATTATTCTCTTTTGAAATAGGTTTCAAAAAAATAAATTCATTATATTCAATTGGTTTTTATTTCCATTTCTAATAAAATGGAAATCCAATGAATCATAATTTAAACATGTGTAAATCCTATATTCATAATTGAGTTGATACTATTAGTTTCCTTCATTCCAACAACTAGGCTATAATGGTAAAATTTAAATAATAATATTTAGTGGTTCATTTAAGAATGATGTTGTGTATCATGTATTCTATTGAACATAGTTTTTAATTCCAAAAACTCAGTATGTTACATCATTTCTCCATTTTAAAAATATTTTCCTCACAATTTTGAAAAAATTTCTATTTAAATTCATTAAAAATCCCACATCTTAAAATGGTTAATAAAACTACCACATTAATATAAAGAATGGGAAGTAAAAAGGTCACCTGAGATAACGCTTACTATGGTTCAATGTTGGAAAAAATGTATATGGAAGAAAAACTATGTGTCAGGTTCTGATAGAGGGTGATAGAATAAAAGATTATGAGAAAGTTAACAACCATAAAATCAAAAACTTGTGATTGTTTTAACAGTCATTAACTCCCCAGTAAGAAAATTAAATGAACAATTTTATTATTTTAAGGACATTTTAAAAAAGTTGAGGAATTTAATTATGATAATGAATAAGAACATAATAAATCATACTTACTTGTATACTATATTTTCATTATTTAATAAATATCTTCCACAATAACATATTTTATCTAATGTATGAGTATTCAAGAAAACATGGTCACACATAAATCACTAGATTAAACGTTTAGAGAATATCATAATCTGAAAAAGATGAACAATATATTTCCCTTGTCTTTAGACATTAACCCAAAACTAAATCAATTAGAAAAAGATCAGATCATCCCCCCAAAAATAATATTTCATTACAGAAATAGATACTACTCTTAATCTCTATAATTCAAAAAATAATACCCAATGTTCAATGAAGATGATTCAATAAACAATTGTCCATAAAAATGATCAATATAATCCAAACTAAAATTGAATCCCAAAATTCCGAAGGATTTTATCACATAGACATCCAAGAAAAATCTTATCATTTATATCCTAAAAACATTGAAAAATCATAAATTCTCATGCTTAAAAGTAAATAGCCTAATAACATATTCTCCATGATAGGGTGATCATTTCCATAAATAACTTAAACTGCCATATGTCCACAATAAAAACATAAGTTCTTCCAAAATAAAATTCAACTATTACTCCTAATGTAAAAAACCATTGTATTATATTTTACATAGGCATAAAGTGTTCCATGAAGAGTTAATGTCTTCCAAAATAACATTTATCACATAATCAAGAAATCATTTTCTTATTCTAAGTATATCCATTTGATAAAATATAAGTTCCAAAAATCAACTAATTATTGATCCATAGAATCATTTAAATAAAAAGTATAAGTTACACTATCCAGGGACTTCACATAGTCATGTTGTAGGTGATAAATCCCAATCACACTTTGGTTGTGGGTTCAATTCCAACAGTTTTTCCCGAAGAGATGTGTTGTAACATGGTTTTTGTGTTGTCCTGTTTTATAAACAATATAATATTATAACATTACCCAAAATGAGATAAAATCATCAAAAATCACCAAAAATATTTTAATCTCAAAGGATATCTCATAGCTCACATTTTTCATCCCAACTCATAATGAAATAAACATCTTAATTCATGAATTCTTATATATGTTGACATTTCATTATTTCAGCTCTATATGATAAGAAACTATTACCAATAGAAATACCATGATACCTTGATCATGGTGTCCACCTATATTCATCGTCATCTTGTTCACATAGCTATAATGTCCATTTTTTAAAACAATTATTTAGAGATCCTTCAAAATCATTTTCATTCTATATCCAAATACATCATGTAAAACATGGGTAAAATGGGTGTTCACAGAAAAATAATTTCAGAAAATAATCATGCAAGACATATAATTTCAAAACATTTTATTAAACATGATTTTTATAAAAAAAGTCAGACTTATTTTGAGTTGAAACTTCCAATCAATGGTCCTTTTAAAATTCCATTTCTTTTTTATTAAAATGTTTATGTAATAAAGATAAACAACTAGGTTGCACTAGGGTCTTCTTCTTCAACACATTTTTCAAAATCATAATATTCTTCAAAATATTGTGATAAGTTAAAATATTTTTAAATTCCTTGATTATATTTACCTTTCTTGAAAATATAATAATATTGAAGAAAAAATATTTGATTATATAATAACCATGATCTATGATGGTATTGTGGTATAATGTAGGTGTTTTATATCTAAAACAACTTCTTACAAGTGAGATGTATGTTATTAAAAGTTTCACAATCATATGAGCATGACATTACAATAATTCTAGAAAGCAAGTCATCAGGAAGAGATAAGAATGTTGTTTGAGATCCACCACTTTCCATTTGTAAAAGACATTCCTAGATCTGATAATGTTCTAAAATAAGGAATTTAACAGAAAGAAATTTATATAGAGACCTTCCATGTGGTTATCAAAAAATCTTAATCACTAAACTTCTCTAAACTGACATTTGATACCAACAATAAGGTATCGGCCTTAAAATATTACTTTATCATGAGATCAGTCAATAATTTTACTTCAATTCATATTTAGGGTATATTCATTTTTATAGTTTAAAAACATTATTCCATAACTATTTTATTACATCATAGTAATTTTAAATTACACACTTTAACTATATCCAAAATTTTTCACAATAATAAAACTCCTTAAATAAAACAATTATTACATTCTTCATAAAAATATTCATCAATTCTTACTATCTCTTATCCATTATTATAACCTATGAAAAACACCTCAAAAAACCTGGGATGTGCATAAAAAGAACAGTATGGAATATAAAATAAATAATAGAACCATTAGTCCGTGAATATTTAAAACCCATGAATAAATTTTCACCAAATCACACATTTCCCCCATAAAACATAAAATACATAGCTTACATCATGTAATCATAATATTCATAAAAATCATTATAAAAATAAAAAAACATAATGGAAACTTGTGGCATACATTTCATATTTACATTGTAGCTTTATCATCTATGTAGGGAGTAACATTCATGATTACATTTTGAAAACCCATCATAGTATATTACCTAAATATATTAGGAGAACCCTTATAGTTAACCACTATCACATTACACAATGCATTGAAGAGATATCTCATGCCCACACTCCTAAGGTTTTTCAGGGAACCACATGTATATATTATCAATTACCAAGAAAGATAATATAATAATAACATATGAACAATCATAGAGGAAAAATAACATTTCCACAATTCAATCACATGATATCATCTCAATAAATTGATATAATCAATTGATTTAAAACATTCAAAAATAAGATTTTTCACTTAAAGTCTCTCATACCACTCTGAAACATTTTAAAATAATTTAGACGTTAAAACAATCATATCCATGTTAATAAATCCTTATAATCATTTGGAAAACATGGACATTAATGATAATGATTAAGAATAATAAATCATTAAAACATTTAACACAATGTTTTTTGTTAAAGAGACCCTTACCACTTGATAAATAATTTAAAAATAATAATTAAAGAATAACATCATAAAAAATTATAATATCATAACAATAAGGAGATTCATTATATAATATGTCAAACGGATGTTCATAAAACATATAAAAGTGAATTTCTTTATAACAACAAATAATTCTAAATGGAATGGTAATTGAGATGAATCCCTTAAAAGATCTATAAATGAGATAGAATTTATCAATGGGGTTATTATGTGTAGAAATAGTATATCAACAAAATGTGAAGTGTAAATTAAAATATAAATAAATAAATAGTTATTCCACATATAATCTTATCATAATATGATAAACGATATATGCATAAAACAAAATGAGTGGAAGTTGAGTTTAGAAAATCACTTACCTTGAGTCTGAATTATCTCGTTCATTATTTATAGTCCATAATAATAAAATTAGGATAATTAATACTTTATTTAGAACATTTTTAAAGTTTTTTATTCATTTAATATCACTTAAAACCATGTTATAAAAATTACATAATTATTTATGTTCATATCGGTCGGTTTGTCGATATTCATTACTTGAGTAAAAAATGAATGAGTTTGATGAAAATTTTCCATGTGGTAAAAATTGAATCATCTAAAGAATATTATTCATTCTATAAATATCATATATATTCCGTATATTTGTATTGATAATATACATTCTATTTGGAGATAAGAAATGAAATGCACAGTTCATGGATACAGTAGTTCGTACGTACGCATGAATTCTACTTTCATTTATTTATCATATTAAAAGAATGAAAAATAAATGATAAATAGGTATATTATAATTACTTTATAACATATATGTTATATATGTTACATATTTTCATTAGCATCATCCTTTATATGTTCCCTTTATGTAATGAAAGAGGCATATCACTTTGAGGGGGAGATAGTTCACACTTCCTTAAATGAAATTATCGCATTTACACAACATGGAATCATTAATGGTATGTTATAAATAAAAATTATAGAACAATAGAGAAATTATAAATATAATTTATATCATATAAAAATATATATCCATAATAATTTACACCATAGGAGGTGGTAAGGGAAAATTGAACAATCGTCATTTCGTGAGGTTGTAGTTCACCTTATAAAGAAACAGTATGTTCGTATCCATTGGACAATGGTTTGGGTATGTGTAGTCTGAATAAATATCATAAAAACATCTTATTATATTTATGATACTGTGTTTTTTATTTAATAAATGAATAATCAGATCATAGGGAGTGGATATGGAAAATAACTGAAAGTAGCATGAGAGAAGACGTTACCTCTAAATCGGGTAACTTCTTTTGATTTGAGCCAAAAGGATTTCTTGAATTGACTTCTTTCCAAGGTAATGATTACACGAGGAATGTATAGATGTATGGATATTATTCTAGTATTATTTTTATAAGCCAAGGGGATTTAGAGGTGTGAGTAAGTAAGTGTATAGAGGTGGTGGCCATTTATAAGAGGGCGGAGGGGCAATTTTGGAAATCCTTGAAATATAAATTTATTATAAATTCAATTTCAATTAAAAATGGTACGAAACACATTTAATTTAAATATATTATGGTTTTTTTTCTAATACCAATCATACAATAATTTTTATACATGTTTTGAATATTTTTTCCTTATCTTTTTGGTTTTACTAATATTTTACCATTTTTAATCTTATAGTGATATAATGTTATTTACATATTTTGGAATAATATAATCCTGTATCATGTCAAACCACCCAAAAAATAAATTTATGAAATAATTGGACTTTTCTTAACAATTTTTCCAAATATTAGATTTTTAGAAATTTAATATCATTTAATAATTTTGGACAATATTCATAGTTCAATTTTTTACAAATTTATAACAACATGATTTCTTAGAAAAAAAATATCAAACCTAGAATGTAATATTTCAATATAGAATTATTTTATGTCATTAATTATGTAAAATAATATTTAATTTAATATTTATAATATAAATTATTTGAATTCATTATTGAAGAAGCAATCACAACATTATCAGTGTGTCAAAAGTAGATTTATTTATTTTATGTCTAATAATTATTAATAAAATAACTTGATGAGGGAAATATTTTAATCTTTATAATGACTATTTAAAGTCAATGATATCTCTTGAATAACCTTTTATTAAACTTGTTTTAGTAAGAAGAAACATGTTTATGTTATTTTTCTCTTTACATTAAATTAATTATTATAACATTTCATTATCACTCGCAAGTGGTTCCCAAATTAAAAATGCTAGGCAAAAGTAAGATAATGGTCGGACGTAACTCATATAATATTTTTGGGACACGTTTTAGGGTATTTTTATATTATTATTATTTTAATTTTTTACCCTTATTTTCCAAATTTACCCTTCAACCATGGGAAATAAAAATAATTACTATAGTTACTATTCAAAATTTCCAAAAATAAAGGGTTTCTATTTACACAATTTTGAAATTCTGATTTGTAATTTGGAATAAATTATAAAAAATTCAAAAACATAAAAATTATAGTAATTAATTTAAAATTAATACCCATTCTCAAACACCAGAAATCTTGTTTTTAAGAAGTAAAAACTTCAGAATGATTAACATATGTTTAGATCCAATTTCATGTGAAATTACGTATAATGACAAAAATTGGATTAAATTATAAAAATTTATTCCATTTATACTTTAAAAAATTAAATATTATAATTTTACCATATAAATTATCTCGATGGAAAATTTTTTTCCAATTAAAATTTACAGTATGATTACTATTTTCCAAAATTTGATAGTTATCAAAAGAATAAAAAAATCATCCAAAGTAAATTTTGATTTCAAGATTCTAGATACGAATTTTATTTTGTCAAATATAACATATAAAGGTGTCAAAACCTAAATTTATAATGGATTCTCTATCAAATGGTAGTAAAAATCTATTTTTAGAAAAATACTTATTTTATCTGAAAAATTGAATTTGTTATTATATCATTACTAGAAAACATACAAGATGAATTTAAAATAATAATTTTAATATATTCCATTTATTTTTCATGAATTAAGAATCCATTAAGAGTGATATGATTTTATAAACAAAATTATTCTCTTTTCAAATTGGTTTTCATAAAACCGAATCTTTTATATTCAATTGGATTTTATTTCCATTTATAATAAATTTGGTAACCAATGAATCATTATTTAATCATTTAAAATCTATATATTCATAATTCAGTTGATATTACTCATTATATTCTTTCCATTGACTAGGTTATAATAGTAATATTTAAATAATAATATTTTTCTGTTCATTTAAGATCGATGTAGTGTATCATGTATTTTATTGAACATAATGTTTATCTATTAAAACCCAAGATGTTACATAGGTATTATTCGTCTCACCAACCATAGAACTGAATGAGTTAAAACCATATACTATCAAACCCACTCAAACATTATGAAAATCCATGAAAAGTTATGTGTGTGTATGATCAAACTCCGTCCTTGAAAAAGAATTTTTTGTATGAGTAATCTTGTCATTCTTTTTTTGCTATTGAATTACACCTCCTTGGATTATCAATTTTTTATAACATGAAGAATATATTCAACCATTATTTTAGTGGGAAGTAAGACTTATTCTTATTGGTGATGTTTTTCCCATGGTTTAAGACCATACCAAGGAGAATTTGATGGTCTTTATTAATTACAGTGTTCTTTTTAATGGATGAGTAACAAATAGTAAATGTATTGATCTAGACATTAATTTCATTGAACAATATGAAATTGTTGTGGAAAATATAAATGGTTTCATATGTAAAACCATGTTTTTGGGAAACATGAGTGTTTGGTAGTACATCTCTAGAATCATCACTTCATCATGGATTACCTCTCGTAATAGTCCTAACAACATTTTAAATAAGGCATCTTCACAATGATTTAATGCAGTAAAGTGCATCAGTTCAACCATAAATGAAAATTTAATAAATATAGTATATATGTAATATAATTTTTATATTTGAATTATAAATAATTTTGAATAATTTAAATACTTCTCAATCTACACAATAATACAAACTACACCCTTCAACATCGCCATTCATGAAGTTGTTGTCTTTAGGTTGAAACTAACATATCATGTCATTGAAAATTACATTCAGATTCTTAATTATTAACTGATTAATATAAATATAGATAAATTTTAAGGACTTATAAGAAAAATATTATTCCCTATGACATGTCCATGACTTATTTTTATTCAAAAACCATTTCATAAATTGATGTTCACTAACAATATCTCGTTTTAAGAGATATGTGTTTGCAATGTTTTTTCTTATAAAACTAAACAAATATCTTTTGAATCCACAGGTAAAATTATAAATTGTATAATTACCACATAATTTTTCATATAAAATATATTTGTTATATCAATATATCTCTTATACATATTTGTATCAAAAGAAAACAAATAATTCAACCAAGAGGGTCACAATTAAATATAAGAAAATTTAATAGTAATATACGGTGGGTTTTTAAATAAAATCCATATATTTATATATATAATGATTTTACTTAAGACAATAATAAATAAATCATTGATCATATATAATTAATTGGAACAAAAATATTAATATATATAAATATGTGATAGTTTTTACAATGAAACATTATGTATAATTCCATTAATTTTTATATTGGAAATATTATCATATAAGATTGTTTTTCTACAAAATAACGTCATATATTTTTATATATAATTATTGTATATAATAATATACCATTTATATAAAATAATTATAGAATTTTTATTTATTTATGTGTTTCTATATATGAAATTTTACAAAAATGACACATATATTATATTATTTATATCAATAAAAATTTAGAAAAATGAATAAATTAAACTTGGCTTAAAAAATGAAAATAAATAATGTTTTTAAATTTGAAATTTATACAAATGGTATCTGGGTTGCAACTAGTCGTTCAGTCTCCAATAGATGAAAACACTTTAATAACATTATAATTTAATTATATTATGTACTTATCAAATATTTTATATTATTTATCAACCATTAAAATGTGAAATTTTATTTTAAATATGTATTATGTAACATAATTATAAACAATATTAGAGAATAAAAAATTAGTGAAAGATTCATTGACACATAAAATAATATAAATTTTTAATCTAAAATATTTTTACAATTCTACAATTATTTATAACTAAAATATAATGGATAAGGTCAATTTTTCAATATCTGATTGTATTTGAAAATGGATTTGAAAGAAAATATTACATGTTTATAATTGGACAATTAAAAGATTATGAAAATAGTAATGGCTTGCGATATATTTTATTAAACTATGACATGATAATAAATTAATAATTAATACAAAATATGATGACTTAGCCATCAATTATTTTTCTATAATTATTCTCAATGATAGTAAAAATGAATAAATTAAAATCCAATGTGTGGTACATTAGTTTCATGTGGTATTTTGTGAATTTTATAATTAAAAATAATTTCTTAATTGTTAATGGTTGGTAATAACATCAAAAAAAAATGTAACTCTGACTTTATTTCACACAACATAAACATTAAATTTATAATACAATATCACAAACAAAAAATAATAATATTAAAACATGATTAAATGAACAGAAATTTCTAAAATCATTATAACACCAATGGATTAAATTATTCATGATATTGAAAATTATAATAATACAATTTTTTATATGTAATCCTATTTTCAACCTATAATAATCATTCCAAAAGTATGTAGAGAAATTTTTAACACAATAAAATAAACCAAAAAAACCCAATTTTTAAAAATTATTCAATCGGAAAATTGATTCAAGATATATGTGGAATTCAACGAAAAATAAAACAAAGGATAGTAGTGGAAAACCACCTTATAAATGGAGAGTCACTATCGTCCTAGGTGAAATTTGTGGCACCACCTACCTGGAGGACTCACAGTAAGGAGTAACTACAGAAAGTGTAGAAAATGTGAAGGGGAATCTATGAAGGGGAAGGGACTTCATAATATTGGGAGTAGTATCAGTGGGCAGGGAGTGATTTCAATGGTTTAGTGAGAGACATCGGTGGATTGAAGACATCATTTGGTAGATATATGGGGAGGGTAGTGTTTTCAATGAGGGTATGGTGTTAGGATAAATAAGTGGTGTGGGAATGAAATTGGCGGTGTATGGGGGACTTGTGTGGAATTTTTTTATTGTGTGGTGATCATAAAATAAAAATAACTCAATTCAACTATTTAAAACATTGTAAACATTCTAGTAGTTTCTATATTGTTTTTAATCATTCTTTATAACACTTGATATGTGTTGTATAAATTATATCACAACAGACTGATAATGGTAGTAAAATTTAAATATGCTTAACCAAATGATTTTCTATAACATGTATCAGTTTTTTGTGACTTAATTTAAACAATAATAATGAGTATTATTAAAATTAAATTTTTTATAGTGTGTTCTCTATATTTGAATAATACTTGTTAGATAATTATTTTTGAATCAGTAATGTTTGAGTATTATAAATTAGAGTTTATTTTTTAGTTTTCTAATCCATGCTTTTAATCTATTTATTACATGTAATTTTTTCTCATTTGTTTATTTTAGTCTTTCTATGATTAAATTTTAATTTGGAATTATTTTTATAGTTTTTTTTACACATATATTTAGATTCATTACAATTACATGGGGATACTTTACCATTACATGGTTTTGAGATTGATGGATTTTCATGGGTGTCTTTGTACCATGATGTAGTTATGGGGATGGATGTCTTACCATGACATAATGTATTGTGTTACATTCACATGTAGCTAGTGAAAAACCTTACATGAGTGTCAAGGAAAATGATTCCTTTCTTGATGTGGAATGATCTCAGGAATTTTACTTATCCATAGTGACTATGATTTATGTTGATGTAGTCAGGCATGGGGATTACTACCTTTACCCGATTCTGATGTCCTTGATGTGAGAGGATGGGGATTGGATTTTGTTACCCTTCCATTGAAAGTGTGTTACCATGATGAGATCATGTTCATTTTTCAGCTGTGTGGTGATTTTCTTTAGTAGATTCTTATTCATTCCACTTGACTAAAAGTGTGAATGTGGTCTATTAGAAGTTATTTTAGATGATTATTCCTTATTATTTATGCACATTATAATCATTATTTTTCATTACTAGATGAAAATAAATGCGGGTAAACCGATATTAATCAAGGGTAAGAAGATGATCTAGAGAGGGGAGGTCTTATTATTGGCCCTTTTGACACTGATACTCAAGGTTTTTTTTAGATTACTTTTTTGGTATAGTGATTTTATGTTGTGAGTTTCATAGGAGGATCCAAATGATTATATGTTATTTTTGATGTATCATTAATAGGTAAATATTAACCGTATTTAGGAGGTTTTATCATAGTTTGTTGTGTTATTATCAAATTACTTTCCATTTTTTTGGTACATCTATTTATTTCTTCATTTTTTATAGAATCATTGTATTGTTGCTCTTGATTTCATTTTTCTTATTAAATTCCTCTTTTTAAATTTATGTTGTGTACTATCATTATTTAAATTAATAATAATAAAAGGTTTGGGGTGGTGTTCTTATCACGGAATAGGACCGTGGTGGTGTAAACCACATAATTCTATTGTCTTTTTATTTATAGCATTTATTTTCATTATTTTGGATTCATTTGATGTTGTCTCCTACATTTTTTATATGGGTATTTAATTTTTATTCTCTCTCTAATTATCCTCATTGGAACAATTATTTTAAATTTTTTGTGGGTTGGTTGTTGATTCAATTCCACTTTCCTAGGAGTTTTTTGGGTCCCTCATATACCTCTCTATGATAAATGATATTAGAGATAGTCTTATCATGTCTAGATATGTCTTTGATTAAGAAATAGATTGAGAGGTTTGATGGATATAATTATTCCTAATCATTTAAAATTAAAATGCATTATCTTCTTATTCACAATTGACATTTTGATCATTTAAATAGATCTATGAAAACAATCACCATGTTATCTAATACAAGGGATACCTTGATCACTTTTTAAAATATTTGTCCTACTTTTTTTCAAAAATATAATTCCTTATTTTTATTTACCCTATATGAAATAGTAATAGATAACATTTCAATAAAGCTTCTACCAATGTATTTTGGTTGAATTTTGAAGATATTTACATGAATGTGTCCCATTTAGCAATATTTAAAAATAAAGTTAATCTTTATAATTTCAAAATCGGATCTGAAACATTGGTATGAACTCATTCTGATGGATTTAATTTTATGGTGTTAGACTTTATCAATGTTGATTTTGAGACATTGTATGAGGACCAAGAATATTTTTTATTTAATACCTTAAATGATTATTATAAGTATTTTAGATATTCAATGATATATATAATGAATTCTATAACTTTTTAAGAAATGAAATCCATGGATTTATCATGGGATATTTTTATCCCTAGTTTGGAGATGACAGATTATTGGGGGAAATTTGGTCCTGAGTTGCTCCATGTGAAGGGAAAACCCAAAAAAGCAATGAAATGAAAAATGTAATTTTTTATAAGGAATTTTCAGTGCTATCATTTTGGAAAAATTTGTTATATTAGTAGACATTATTCTTAGGATAATTGTATGGATTATATGGCCAAGAAAAATGTATTATACCCCAGTTATGATGGATATTAGATTATATGAATATTCTAGAATCCCTAAGAGTAAATTTAGGTATTAAGATAGGTTAGATTTGTCATGATATCTTAAGATTTTCTCTAAATTTTATTTGCAGGGGGTCCATTTATATTCTAATATTTCAAAGTATATTTGATGAATTGGGTATAGCTCTGGTTTCTGGGTGACTTTTAGAAACATGAGATCTTTTAGAGATCTCTATTGGAATGTTTCCTTCTAGGTTACAAGTATATAGATGCAACATTATATAATTGAATGTATGATTTATGTTTATTAAAATTACATTGATATTATTTATTTTGGATATTTTTTAGAAGATTATTGTTGTAAATGTGTTGTAGTGGGAATACATACGTGACTATAGTATATAATAAATGATGGTCATAATGGGAATATAATATTTAGAATAAATAATTTCATGTTAGTGAAAAATTTCCTATCCTGATGATTTTTTAGGCTAGTGTATGATTCATGAAAAACACCCCTATTTTTATATTGTATTATTTTAAACTATAGATTTTATTGAATTTTGTATGTTTGAAAGTTATAAATTAAAATGTATTTGTTTTTGAGTTTATTGATTTAATGATTTTAATCTATTGTATTCCTGTAATTTTATTGTTCATTAATTTATTTATGTAATATTATTATATTATTTATGTTTTTTGGTTTTTATAGTTTTATTTAACCCTCTCATAGAGGGTTATGTGAGATAATTTAACCATATGTGGTTTTTGAAATGTGGGGATTTACCTTTATATAAAAGGTAATTCAACCCTGATATTGATGTGGGGCTAGATATATTAACCTAACATGAATTAGTGTGTTACCTTCACATGAAGATGGTGATAACCCTTATATGAGGGAATTTTTGTGGGTATCAAACCTTTAAATAGCTAGATATTAGAGATTTTACCCTTTCATATTGACAAGGAGTTACCTTGATGCAGATGGGAATGAGGCATGCTTCTTTCACATGTTCCAGATGTCCTTAATGTCATGGCCTATAGGTCGGGGTTTTTTGTACCTCAATAATGGGTGTATTAAATTGAAACTATCATTTTTATATATATTTGTTTTTATTTGTTTCAATAGATTCGTCCACACACCACTCGACTAAACATGTGTGTGAGGGTTATTGGAGGATCTCAAGTGGTTGATTTCATTTTTTTTAATAAAAAATACCCAACATTTTCCATTATTGAACGAATATCTGATAGGGTGAACCGAAAGAAATTGAGAGGGGATGAGACAATCCAAAGGGGGAGGGATTCTTCTAGGCTCTAATAAAAAATCACACTCATGGGTGACTCCATGAGTATAATTATAATGGATATCTTATAATTTACAAGTCTCAAAAGAAGTATCCAAAAAACAAAAAAAAATTGGGAAGTTGATTCGATAGGTGAGGTTGAATCCTAGTTAGGGAGTTTTTTGGATTTTTTCTCAAATTCTTTTCATATTGTTGGCCTAGTTTTGGGGGTTGTTTTTTTATTTCTACTTGTTTTGTGAGAATCATGGTATTGTTCTTCTATATTTTTTTTGTTTTTGTTTCATTCCTTTTCTCATTTTTTTACTTTTATTGTTTTATTCCTAATAATATAAAGGGTGGGGTGGTATTCTTATCATGTAGTAGAACCACAGTGGCCTGAACCATGTGATTATTTACCATTGTTTTGTAGTGTATCCATAATTCATTTATTTCGTGTTTGTTTTATCTTATTTCTCAATGTATCTTCATATGTCAATTTCTTGTAGAAAATTTTGTTTGGTATGGGTTGTTGATTCAATACCACTTTACTAAGATTTTTATGTTTCTCTTGGATACATACCAATAAAAGGGTGTATAATTTCATGAGATTAATTTAACTAAAATTATCTTGTTTAAAATAATTCCTTTATATTTTAAAACACATTAATATAATAATAAGCATGATTTTTTATCATTAAAATAAGAAATTTTAGGATTTCCTATAACATTTAGATTATAAAAAAAGTTATCAAATTAAGAAAAAAATTAAAAATTTATAATTCAATAAATCATTGATAGTGAAGAATAATTTTTTTAATAGATAATATATTATTAACTATAATAATAATACACTTAAAACTACTATAAAATAAAAAAGGCATACTAAGAAGATAAAGTATTATTTTGAATATTTGTGTATAAACTAAATTCATTATATAAAAGGGTTTGATTGACACCCACTTGTTTGAGTAGGTTTCTAAGGGGAAATTTTATTCAAGGATTTCACTATGATTTTGGGAATTCTAAACATCAAATACAAAAAAGCCCACAATATCAATGTTGAAGAATTTATCGAGAGACATTCAAAACAAATAGATTAGTCAATGATCAATATCATCATCATATTATTTATAGATAAAAGATAGTTTGATTCACACTAATTCGATCACATATATTTGATCAAATGAAACATTGATTCTATTGAAACATGTAATCTTTTAGAGGGAGGAATGCGATTAGATTTTGAAAACCAAATATTATGAATAATATCGTAAAAAAATTATTAAAAAAACTTATTATATATATAATATATATATAAAAATTTTTAAAAATAAGGATCTTTAAAAAGAAATAAAATCATTTTTGTATGTAAATATTTTTCATGGAAAAACAATTCCTAAGGCACCATTTTTATAGGTGAGGATCTTTGATAATTTTTACCATGTTTTTAGAGGTTTGGATTATTGAGTTGGGAAAACATGTGGAATTCTACCTCCTAATTTTATTCATAAATATTAACTCTCTAGACCACAAGTGGATTATTATACAAATAAAGGTATATTTTAAAATAATCCATTACTTAGTATCAATATCTCAATGTATTATAATATTTATAATTTTTTGAAACAATAGACATCTTAATCATTAAGATAAACCAGAGATATGGTACATATAATGATCTTTCCCACCAACAACTCAATATGTATAAATTATATGGCCATTTGCCTATATTCTTTTAATTAACACTCTTAGTTGTAAACCCACTTACTTTATAAGATGTGTCACCACATGTAGGTTCACATAATAAAAATATTACAATGTGTTTCCATTTATAGAATAAAAAATTCATCAAGACATAATATTTTATTAAGAGATTATAACTCAACCTATATTCATAATAGAAGATATTGATACCATGTAGTTGTGGTTATAATTTTCAATATAAATAATCATCTTTGTAACTTATGTTTAACCATTAAATACATTGATTATAATATTCCTAGATAATGTGTTGGGTTTCTATTAAAAAATTATTTATTATATGTTTTTTAATCTTATATATTTATTAGTAATAAAAATAATATCTCTAAGAATATATTTTTTTAAATTAATCCATATAGTTTTTATACAATCCCACATAGAAAATTGTTATAGTAACATATTGTAACAATTGTCTCACATAATAATGCCTCAAATATATATATATATATACACATTACATTACACATGAAAAAACATGATTTTGATAATTTTTCATCACAATAACAATCAATAGATTTAGGATTCATTTCATTGTTCCATAATCTCATATCCAAAAATATATTCTTAATCCATTCATCTTATTTTACACATTTTACTAATGTAATAAACTCAGACTCCATGGTAAAATGTAAAATAATTGTTTATTAATATCTCAACCAATAAACATAAAAACTAAAAAGATTACAACCCCATCTAGATATGGATTTATTATCACCAATACAGGTAATCCAACTCACATTAGTTTACCATTCTAATATAAGAATATAATATTTATATTATAAATTTATTCTTTAATCTATCTCAAGTATCCAAATATTCTTGTTATATATCTCTAATGATCCACACCAAGATTACTTTCATATATACTCATTTTACATACTGAAATTGAAATATATTGTTTATTACAATTCATTGAATACATTAAATTATCAATTTCACTAAAATACTTTGGTTTTGTAACGTATTTTCCCATATTCAAAAACAATTTAACAACAGAATCAAATCAATTATTAGTATTCTTGAAAACATAATGATAAAATTTATTTAAAAAAATATATGTAATGAGTAAAAATTAAAGAATAACCCCCACTATGTTTTATAACATTAATACCAATAATAGTATCAATTATTATATGATCTTTCATTTTAGACATATAGGATAAATATTTTTTTCACATTTTCAGAAATTATATTGTTTCTAAAAAATTAACATATCGTAAAAATATAGACACACAATAACTTCATATTCTTTTATAAACATTGAATAAACACATTTATCAAAAAAATTTGTGAGTAAATCCATTTTTATCAAAATTTTCATGTTATTTCATCAGATGATTTTTAATGTTATAAATAGATTTAACGAGATTACATACATTATTTCAATTTCCTTCTGAAGAAAAACCTTATTGTTGTTATAAATAAATCTATTCATTTATTTATCCATTTAAAAAATAGTGTTAATATATATTTTTTTGAAATGAAAATTCTTAATTTAATCTAATGAAAATAAAATCTTTATTGAAGTAATCTATGATATAAAATCATAAGTATCAAAATAATGAATCCCATATTTTTTAGACCATTGGAAACTAATATTTCTTAAAAATATTCAATGTAACCATTGAAATCATATTTCATTCAAAAATACTATTTAAAACTAATACCTTTTGAAACTCTTAGTAAATACCTAGTGACCTCTGTATTATTCCATGTAATAGGATTCATTTCATCATTTATTGATTATTTCTAGAAAAAAACATCTCTAGAATTTATCGCTTCTCTCTGTGTATTTGGGTTATCTTATATTGTCAATAACATAAGATACTTTTTCCTGAGATGATTATTTTGATCTCCCTAAAAAAGAATAACTGTAGAATTAGGAGAAATAAAACCTGTATTTAGATGTTTCTCCATCATAGGTATTAAACTCCATTTAGGTTCAACTTGAGAACCATCATTATTCTATTTTATTTTATTTGTACTATAATTATTAAATGAGATAGGGGTATGAGAAATAACCTCCTACATTTTCATATTTATATATTTTGTTTTAAAAAAACACTACATCCTATGATTTAACATTGATATTATATTCCAAATACATTACTCTATATACTGACCTATTTTTTATATCCAGTAATAACACCTTTATTTACTTGAGGAACAATATAAATTCTTTTATGATAAGTAACTCTATTGTAATATAAAACCCCCTTACAATTCAAAATATAAAATATTAAGTCTTTTACCATTCAAAATTTTATAAGGGGATGACATGCTTTTCCTAGATTAAATCTTATTATTAATAGGAAATTATGGAAACAATGTTTCTCCCAATAAATTTAATGGTAAAATATATTTATTAATCATACAATTAATCATTTATACTAAAGTAAGATATATCCTTTCAGATAATCAGTTTTTCTAAGGTGTATAAGGTAAAATTCATTGATAAATTATACCCTCATTAAATTTATTCCTAATATATTCACCAACTATATATAATAATAATAATTTAAATTATTTTGTTTATTTTGTTTTCAACATCTATTTTATACTTATTGAAAATATTAAAGGTTTCATCTTTTGTTCTAAGAAGATATATATGTTAATATATACTATAGTCATCATGAAAAGTAATAAAATGACGTTCTTCTTGATGATTTAAAAAACCATATAATTCAAAAATACCAGAATTTAAAAATTATAATATATCAAAAAAATATCATCACATTGAAATTGATTTTTAACTATTTTAGACTCTACACATGTTTCACATTCAATAAATTCATCTTTAAATTTAATTAATTTTAACTTACTCATTACTTTTAAGGAATTATAATTAACATGAGCCTTATTATCATCCCAAATATTAGAGGAATCAATAAATTAATCATAAGATTTAATTGTATTATTAAAAGACATTTGACACATCCCATTATTTGAGTACCATTTCCCCAAAAACATGCCTCCCTTCGACAAGATAACCATTTTGAATTTAAATGAATCCCAAAATCCATACTTATAAATAAGATCAACAGTAACTAAATACATTAAAATCAGGGGTATAAATAACACATTTATTATACTAAAATATTTCTAAGAATTAAAGTATAGTTCAATGCTTCCATGTCTAGATACATTGATGCATTAAATAATTCCATGGTGGGCATCATTGTTGATATTATTATGATAAATTGTTTTAAAAATCGAATGATCATTGCACACATGCACCATGGCTCCAGAATCAAGACACGATCCCTTGTTTTTCAAAGTCATATTGATTATAGAAATAATCAAAACTATATTTTCTTCTCTCATTATATTTTTAGTATGGTATTCACCTTTATTTTGATAGAAACATTCTCTAACAAAATGCCATGGTTTTCCATAGGGAAGTCAATATCCTTTATTCTTGGAAGGATTTTTTTTCTTATTGAATTGTGGACATTTCAACTTGAAATTTCTGTAAGTGTTTGGTAGTGTGTTTCCCTCAATTGACATTGGCATAAAGTTTTGAATTCATACATATGACTCTAAAAATAGATACTTATTTAATGCAAATAATATTTTTCAATTTATTCAAAGAAATATCTTTATTAGTATTAATGATTTGTTTACAAAATTCATTCCACATAGGTGGATATTTAACAATAATATCATCAATATGGAAATTTTCTGTTATATTAATTTTAAGGGAAAGAAGTTTTTTCCAATATCTTATAGATCATTAACATTATCCAACATGGAATTATTATCAATTATTTTGAAATTATGACACATTAAAAAAAGAAATTTATCAATACACTGTTCTTTACCATTTGATAATGTGATGAAAATATTTTATAAACCGAAAACCTCATCATATTGATTTTTTTATATTCCCGAATCAATGGGTATGTCATCAGTATTTGGAGAAGCCTTATCTAGAATGGGAGGAAGGTTTGGGTCTAGAAAGTAAAAAATCATTAAAACTATACATAGTAACTCCATAACATCTTACCATTGGGAGAGTGTTTTACCTATAAATGGTTATCCTTTACTATGTATTGGTTCATCACTATAAGGGAATCTAAATGAATCTTCGGGTTCTTCATTGTCCTATAACCTTTTTATTGTTGGAAAATAAAAATTTATACTAAGATGATAAAAAAAATTTAATCTTTAATTTTGAATGAAATTAAATATCCAATAGGGTTTGATCCGCACCCACTATTAGTGTAGGGTTCTCAATGGAAATTTCTTTTAGTTATTTCACCAATATTATGGTAATTTTTTAAAATAAATTCAAATATCCACAAAAAAAATGGTATTAGGAATATGTATCTAGAGGATTTTGTATCGAATTGATTAATTGATGCATGCTATCAACATTAAAATATTTAGAAATAAATATCAATGTGATTCACAATGATTTGATATCACCATTCAAATCATGGGATAATTTTATTTTATTATATATATAGGGGGGATATTTGGGAAATTTGATGCATTTTCTAATGTGGAAATCCGCATGTTTTTTTTCCAATTCATCAGCACAAACCTCCAAAAAATTTGGGGCCTATCAGAAAAATATTTATTTATTTAATGAAAAAAATTTCACTTCTACAAAATTGACCTATAGTGACTTCCATCTGATAATTTTTTTCGATAACATTTTCCCAATCACTAATGGTAATCATCAAACAAAAAATAGGTATCTATAGAGGCTCACGGATGACCACAATGACAATCCCTAGGAAAGGGTTTAGAAACCTCCATAGGTAGTTGGTAAATCATTATACTATAGCAGCTGCCATATATGTATAGTAATGCTCAATGAAAAAAATAATCAGTGACCACCAAAGGTAGTTTCTAGCTAGTTGATTTCTTTTTAAATTACATTTTAAAATATATACCAAATAAATGAACCAAAATATAAAAATTTGATATCATGATAGCTTCAAACCCTTCCAATAGTATATCTCAATCTACCAATATATACAATATAAAAATAGTTAAAAAATCAAATACAAATTCATATATTTGAAATTAAAATAAATTATATTATATTAAAAAATATATCTAATGATAAAATTATTTTATATAGTATTAAAAACATAAATCATCATAAATACATAAATCATGAAAATATATTATGAAATATCTGATCAAACTATTAATAATTATCAGTTCATCATTCACTATTATAGTTGAAAACCATGTTTACCACATACTAGAGAATTCAGGCATTGAATAAATGCAATGTTTATTCTCACTGTTAAAAACAATTTAAATAATTCTCTCCATTATTTTCACACCATCAAGAAGTAATTTTATAATTTTGACCCCCTAACCAGAGATACTTCATTTTAACAAAACAAGATGGTGTTACTCATCATTTTCCATCATACCAAGTGACACAGACATTTGATGGGTGCAACATTGATTATTATTGGTAGAGAATGACTTGGTGATCATTATACCACTATTTTCTTTCATTATATGTTTGTTAGATTGGTATTGTCCAATTTTATGTGATTTTTCACTTTACTTTAAATTAAATGGAAAACACCACTTTTGATCATACTAAGAAATTTGGTTATCTGATTCATGTGACAATGATTCCTACATATTTTAAAAGACATAAAGATAATTTTCTTGATATTTCATGTCAATTAGAGCTCGTTTAGTTTTTTCTGACCCATAAAAACATGAATTTTCCATTATTACCAAAATGGTAAAAATGACATTTCATACCATAAGTTATACCGATCAATCTAGGCATTATATTGAGACATGGTTGATTAAACTAGATCAAATTTATTTCATGAATTATATCATTTACATCAATAAGAATAATTTTTTTTCATTTTTTACCCCTTGATGGGAGGTATATAATTTTAATAAGACTATAAAACATTACCCATCATTTTCTGTCATATCAGGTGACAAATGAATATGAGGGATTCAACATTTTTTCCTACTAATCATAAATTACTTGGTGGTTTTTCTCCTATGATTTCATGTCAATATAAGCTATTATTATTTTTATTTTTCCCATTGACATGATTTTTCACATTAAACTAAATCATATGTAAAAATGTAAATTTCAATCATACTAAGAAATTTGGTTATCTGATCGATGTGTTGATGATTCATAATGATCATAAATGAATTAAATATAATTTTTGTGATATTTAATATCAATTAGAGATCATTTAGTTAGTTTTTAATCATATACACATTTTCCCATTATTACAGGAAATAGTAATAATGTCGAATCATACCTTAAGCAATATCGATCAATCCGAGAATTAAATAGACACACAATTGATAAAAATAGATGTAAAATGTTTCACGGAATTATCACTTATTTATTCATATCAATAAAAAGTCAATTATAATTTTCGAGGCCCTGATGGGAGATATGTCATTTTAATAATACTTCATAATGTTCCCAATCATTTTCAATCATACTGGGTGACATAATCATTTGATGGATACAGCGTTGATTCCTATATATGAAAAATGAATTTTAGAAAATTATACTATTATTTCATGTAAATAAATGAGTGTTTTCATGGTATTAGACCCTTTTATGTGATTTTTCATAATACTCCAAATCTAATGGAAAAATTCCACTTTCGATCATGTCATGCAATTAGGGTATTCAATTGATGTTCGGATAAATCCTATATGTCATAAATTAACTATTTATCATTTTACAAATTTTTAATGTCAATAAGTAAAAATGTTGTTGGTTATAACCACTATAAACATGATTTTTCCATTTAAAAAAATATTGTAATTTCAAATCATACCATGTGATACACCGATCAATATTGGCATTAGATTGATGCATGGTTCATTGAAACCAATGGCAAATTATTCAAGGAATACTATACTATATTTTCATGTCAATCATTAGTTGTTTTCAAATTTTGAACCCTTGATGGGAGATATTTCATTTTAATATAACTAGATAATGTTACCCATCATTTTCCATCAAATCAGTTGACATGTGCATCCGATGGATGTGGTGTTGATTCATACTGATTAAAAATGACTTGTACATAATTATCTCATGATTTCATGAAAATCCAAGTGTTTTTTTCTTTATATTGGACCCATTTATGTGATTTTTCACTTTACTCTGAATCTGAGGGCCAAACACCAGTTTTGATCATACTATGAAATTTTTGAATTCGATCGACGTTCTAATTGTTTCTATATTTTTTAAATGACATAAATATTTTTTTCCTAAATTTTTATGTCAATCGGAACATGTTTGGTAATTTTTTACAACTACACATATGATTTTTACATTATTAGAAAAATGGAAACAATGCAATTTCATACTTTAAGCTAAATCGATCAATCTGAGAATCATATTGACACACAATTGATTAAAACAGAACCAAAATAATTTGAGGAATGTTCTCCTAGATTTTCACATAAATTCGAATTCATGTTCTCATTTTTGACCACCAAATGGGAGATATGTCATTTTAATAAAACTAGTCAATGATTCCTATAATTTTCAATTATACTAGGAAACACAAGCATCTTATGCATGCGTCATTAATTTCTAAATATATTGAATGACTCAATGATTATACTCTCACTATCTAATGTTAATCCTAGTGTGTTTTCCTAATATTGTTCTCTTTTATGTGATTTTTTACTTTACTCTGAATTCGAGGGAAAAAATATTTAATAATGTTGAGAAATTTAGGTATCTGATCAATGTGCGGATGATTCCTACAGATTATAAATTACATAATGATAATTATTGTGTTATTTCATGTCACGACCCGCCATCACTAAAAGTATGGAAGGGTCAGCATATTGTCAGGCCCTTCCTTCTTTATGTTTAAGGAGATATAATGACCCCTGAAACCCACCTTCAATAGGTCCCGGAGTGGCGACCAACACCAAGGGTATAGAATCAGACACTAAAAGGAAGTCATTACCCTTCTTCTTTTAATAGGATCAGTAGATAAGAGAGTGAATCCTAGAAAACCAAAACTGTAAGTGCATGTACGGTTGAAAGTAAACCATTCCCATATGTATTTCCAAATGTAAAAGATACAAGTCACAAAACTCCAAAGGTGAAATGATACCAAGAAAAGTAAAACAAAAACAGAAACTGTCCAAAGGTCCAGGCTAGTATGGCTCTGCATGATCCCTACAGTCCCCATGGAATGCTGAAAGATGATTTATATATGTATGGTTAGCATACAGGTATACTCAGTAGGGAAAATCAAATACTCTCGTGCACAAGTGAGGAGACATTCTAATGTACCGTGGAAAAATAGATAACCAAACAACCAACCAAGAAAATCTATCCACCCAACCTCAGTGGGGCACGCTCCCCAAATAACACTAGTCATGTAATGTATAGTAATAGCACATCGATATTTGGGTACCACGCACCACTTTCCCACTAGTTATTGAAGACATCCAATGCATCAAACCAATCCCTCCATTCTTACTACACTCCCACTTCCAAACCCCGTCCGCACACACCTGGTCCAGAACCTCACCACAACTACCCCGCCTGAGGATTCATGGGCTAATAAAGGACTTTAGGCCATCACATCGTGCCCGAAGAGTCTTAGGATATTCGGCAAAGGGAGTAGAAAGGATCTAATAACCAGCCACTCATAGGATTGTTGAAAAAAACACCCTCCTCATGAAATGAGAGTGTTCGGAACATATGTACTCAACGTGGGTGGGGTGATAATAAAAAACATAAAAACTACGAGTATAAACGTAAGTAAACAAGCACTCAACCCATCCTAGGGTTCCAAAAATAGCCTAAGCGGAAACAACGCATCACTATTCATTCATGAAAGGTATACCACCCATATCCAGGACACAATCCATCCCAGAACAAATTTTTGCATTTAACCCATTTTTGTTTTCATGTTTATTTGATCTCGTTTAGGTGAATTCTACATTACTGGGAAACTAGCAAAAAAACCACAAGACAAAAAGGAAATAAACAGCCATTCGGCAATTTAAGCATTCACACCTGGTTCTCTTTTAATGTCACAACAAAAAAAGGGATAAGTGAGATACCTCGATGTACTATAACCAAATAAACTCGAGACACAACCACATGTTCCCAAAATCTAGGAACCAACGTCTTCTCAACAACAATGGATTCCACCAAAATTCATGGTACAAATAGAGTAACCACACAACCTCAAATTCAAAACCAGAAAAAGTTTAACAATAGGGGATCCCATCCCCACCCATATCACCCCAGCAACTAAACGGCCACCACCAACACAAGGCATTCCCATGCAGGTATTTTCAGATTTAATAGATTTGACACACTCCATGGTTTCAATTCCACTATGCTTTAACCGGGGTTATCATAGAAAAAGTGTTGATCATGGTTCTTTTAGTTTATTTAACCAATTATAAGTAATTCACCAATTCCATATTATGGTTATCTAGGTATCCGGGGGAACTATGTTTCATTAGTGTGCCAGGAAAGACCACAAATTGAATGATTTTTAGTGAGTATAGGCTCATACAATTCATAACACATATAAACATAAAGAGTACATTAGAACATCGATAACACCCCCATCATTATTTAATGGTCTGTTCATTATCTTCATTAAGTTAGGTATCATCAATTTCAATAGAGACAAATGCATGCTCACCCCGCATGATACACAGAAGGAGAGACGAAGGATAAAATCCCTACTATATTGATCAACGATCAAATTTTTTCTCAATGCACTAGGAACAATGGATGGACGACTTGCAGAGCTCCAGAACAGGTGCGCCACTTGCCTCGAGAACAAAGGACTTCAAACACACAAGGAAGATGAGACTATCCAATAGTAAGGAGAAGAAAAATCCAGCTTGATAAATAGATGAGATCCCAATGTTACGGGATAAGAAATTCGAACACCTTGGAAGTTGGATCATGGTTCATCCACGTGGTTGGGTGGTTACACATGACTAGATTAACTATTATTTAGTAGGGAGGATTCACTTGGTTTTTAGATATTTATTATGGGCTTAAAAACGGCCTTGAAACGCTTCAAAAGGATAAAAAGGCCTAAAAGAGGGGTTACGGGAAAAATTGTAGAAGGAAAACACAACATGGCTGGATAACACCGATCGGTCTAACCGATCTGTCGGTCGCGCCGATTGGTCCCACCGATCGGTCGAGACGATCGGTCGCGCCGATCGGTAACGACGATCGGTCCCACCGATCAGTCGGGAAGAATGGTCTCACTGAACGGGGTGCGACCCCTTAGGATCCTAGAATTTGGAAAAGGGATAGATTATGAGGGTCTGGGCCATTATATTTCAGGTCCATCAGAGCCCTTCTGGTCATTTATTACCCATACGCACATGATCTCTCCATTGTTAAAAAAAATTGTATTAATCTCAAATTATACCATATCCTATACCGATCAATATATGCGTTGTAATTTTTCATGGTTGATGGAAACATATAAAAAAATATTTGGAATGTTCTACTAGATTTTCATGTCAATCATAATTAATTTACCTATTTTGGCCCCAAGACGGGAGTTATTTCATGTTAATACAACTAAAGGAATTACCGATTATTTTCTATCATATTGGATGACATGAGCATTTTATGGATGGAACGTTGATTACTATAGATAAAAAATGATATAGTGATCATTATCTCATGATTTCATAATAATACATGTTTGTCTTCTTAGTATGGTACTGTTTTATATAATTAGTAACTTTACTCCAAATCCAAGGGGCAAACACCACTATTGATCATATTATGAAATTTATGTATCTGATTGATTTGTTGATGATTCCTATAGATTTTAAATACCTTAAAGATTTATGTTCTAATATTTTATATAAATTATATCTTTTTTGAAATTTTTTTACCCCTACACACATAATTTTTCAATTATTACAAAATTAGAAATAGATGTGCAAATGTAGTTTAAATTGTATTAACAATTCCAATCATCCCATTTAAAGGTGGTTTAAATCTAATGATTTAAAATCACTTAATCATTATTTTACTATGTTTTCTCCTCACTTTAATTGTTTTAGTTTTTTTTAATCCATACATTGTTAAATATAAATATAATGGTAATTTATATTGGATTTGTGCCATTACAAAAAATGTGAAAATTAAAAGTGACATTATATTTGAATGATAATACCTAATGATACAATGAAACACACAACCTAGATTTGATACATCATGTAGAACAATGGTTGGTACCTATATCTGGTGTAGCAGGTTTTTACAATAAATAAAATGTGTGAATATAAAAATAATGAATTAAATAACAAATTAATTTAAAAAATCTATTGTAACATTAGGTTGTAAGCTCCCATGTACCTCAACCCTAGAAGATATAATCATGCAGGATATTTACCTCCATGGAAGCACACATCCATTACTCCAAATATTTCACCAAATGTATCATCACAACAACAACAGGAACCATAAAATCATCATTTGAAACTATAGAATGTGTAATCCTTATTCCATATATGAAGCTAAATATGTGTTAATCACAACCAATATGTAATGAAATATCTCATCCCTCTATATGGAAATTTATTGTTAGTCAACTAGAAACTGTTATAACTCAAACTCAAATTTTGAATTATTAATATATAAATATAAATATATTTATAAATATACATAGTTATTTTTTAGTATTGATAAATTTTACAAGAACATACTATAAGAGTTTCAATCTTGGGATCATCTTAATCCTAATTCATCATCCACACTAATACTTTATCACTAATTTCAACTTTATCTCATAACTATATACCAATAAGACATAACTGTTGAAAAAAAACATATTAAATAACAAATATAAAAATTAAAGGATAAATATATCATGTCAAATCTGTGACATGTGACGGGTACTAAGCCTGTGAGGTGGTCCTTACAACATGTGATTCTTGGAATAATGTGTTTCCACCACCTAAATTTAATTAATTAATATTTAAAACATATAAAATTCTACAATTTAATTGAAATATTTAAACCAAAATAAATAGTCTCAAATTAACAGTCTTAGTGTACCAATATGCAATAATGTCACGCCACTGAGATGAGAGAACACCTCCCAAGACTCTATCCAGGATGTCTATGGAACACACATTTGGTAGCCAATTCATCCTTTTAACTTTTTATTTATAATCATTCCCATTTTATAAAATTTTCAATATATTATAGTTGAAACTCATCCATGAAAACTCATATTATTCTATTTAATAAAAAATTCATCTTAAATATGAGTTTTTTTAAAACATAGCTAAAAACCTAAAATGAACCACTTATTAGATCATCCCTCTATATCTTATCTAATGTATAGCTAGGTAATAAAGATAAATCATGTTTGGTTAATTGATTTTTTTTAGATTATGAAATGAATCAACTAGAATGTAAATGTAGGGTCACTCACTCCTAGGAGTCAATATGTCTTGTCAGATGATATGTCAAGGGTTATGTTGGAATTCCATGGTGAAATCCCATAAACATGGTCCCTCCAAGAAGAGTAATATGTGGTCAATCCAGACCCAATTGAAAATAATTTCTTACATAATTATATATTTTTTCATATATATGTTTAATGTTTAATAAAAAATCACATTTACATTCACATATACCTCGAACTGTCGATGTAAATTCCTCTACATAATGTTTTTGATTTGGTACTTGTTCACATGTAATGTCTACAGTCATTGGATCCATTCATATTTAAAAATACATAGACTATATGTCAATGAAAGTTAAATTAAATAAAAAACTAAAAAGTCCATAAAGAGTTTAAATGTTGAAAATATGGTTTAATCTAAAGAGTAGGAAAAAATCCTACATTTCATTAAATACTCAAATCACTAACCCAATGAATATATTTTTTACAATTAGCTATGGTGTGTTGATAATAATATTATATAAAATGAAAATAGTCTCAATATCATCTTATTCAATTAGAAACACTCCTTTCCATAATATTTTCTCAATAGTTTTCCAATTCATATTAGACAACATGGTAATGGAGAAAACATGTTCGACTTGTGATGCCAAAATGAACTGTTCACTACTAAAATATTTCTATCTATATAATATAATGTTATCATTTGACTATGTAAAACAATATTGATTTACATTAGTTCAATGTACTGGATCAACCCAATTACAATTTAACAATATTTTTTAACCATTGTGTATATACAAGTTCAATGATGTATTTCAGTTGACCATAGTAATAACCATGTTTTTCATATTAATAACCAATGCCACTATTTTGTGATTCCTGTTTTTCATCTACATCTATAATGAGAAATAAAAATGAATTATCATGTAAATAATTATAATAAATATCCATTATAGATGTAACCTTATCTAGTTTTTTACATTATACAATTATTATAAGGTAACCTAACTCCCATAGGTTATGGTACTATATATTTTTTTAAATTCAATTATAAATTATTTATAATTAAATTAAAACTATACATAAATAAAAATGAATATCTATTTATATGTAAAACATCATTGAACTAGTCATGAAATTATTCATCATGGGATTGTAGAATTTGATAATCACTCAAATGATTCATCTCTTATTTTAGGTCATTACTATGATTCTTATAAATGAAAACACCATGTCTAAATGATAAATTTATATACAAGAAAAACATGTAAAATTTAATCAATTAATGTTATAAGACACTTTATTTAGAAATGGTCCAATTGAATAATTATTGAACAAGATGTATAGATGAACTTGTACCTACTCAATGTGTCCATATCAAATATAACTCCTTCTCCAATTGAAACCATCATAAATTTGAGAGGCCTTATATAATGTTGTTACAATATCCATAAGATATTCTACTAAAAATTAGCAAACTTGTCCATTGAATAACCATCTATTATTACTACCTATTGATGATCATTATTAGGTACAATTCATTTCAATGTATTTAGATACAACTCAATCGGACACATCCACCTAAATTACATTGGACTAGCGACCATTAATTCATTAGTTAGGTTCACCATGAAGTGAACCTTAATATTTATAAAATGAGGGTATAAATAGTTTCTAAAAATATAAATGTTTAAATAAAATTATATCGCACAAAATGTTTAAATAACCCATTCATTGATTTATTTAGCCAAGTTGTCTAAAAAATTATACATCTCAATCAAATGTTTATGGAAATTTGGTTCTAAACAATTAAATAATTTCAATTGGAATCAACTGATAAAGTAGTATCTTATTTTAATTACTATTAAACCCTTCCAATGTATTCCTCATCACATTCACACACTTAGAAATATTATAAGTGTAACCATCATGAACCTTGTAGCTCATCACCAGCAATGGTTTCTCGAAGGATCCAAAGATTAACACATATAGATCTTCCACAAATGCTTTAATAATTTTTTCACACTCCATTAGTAAATGTATCGGTTTTAGTGTGTATCTCTGATGAATCATTTTACATCATGACAATCACCTTGATCTCGTCCCTTTGATCTGTTGAAGGGGTTCATGGATCGGTCACTCAGAGATAGATATTTTTTCTCTATAATATAAGATGACATATAACCAATAATTTTAAATGGATGAATAATAATTTAACTAATTTCTCTCTCGTTCTTGTATAGTGTGAGGCTCAGATATCTAAAAAATGGTTCCCCGACCCTAGGAAATAAATCTCCCACTAAATAAGTAGTAAATGACATGTTATGAATAACAAACTGTGACATTAACATAATTTATATTTTACCATCTCCTTGTAATATAATAAATATATTATGTGATAAAACATGAGTTACTAACTCGACTCATAATTCATGCAGTATTAAAAGTACATTTTATATTAAAGTAACAATCATTCATAAAATATTTTACTTGTATTTACATAAATACATGTAAATAAATTTAATAAATAAATTCAACCCAATTATTTTTTACTCAAATAATAATTAATTTATTCAATGAAAATCGTTTACATGGAAAACTCTTAGATCCCATGGTGTGGCCCACCATGTCCAATATTCATATTCACCAAAATACGAAAAACTATTGAATGTGTTATTGTGTTGTAGCCTCTAGGAACATATCTCAATATAATTGAATAATATTTTTATACCAAGAGAAGATTACCGAAACCCATCAATTCCACTAAATAGATAATGAGAAATCCTATCAACAACAACATTTCCTATAAATACACACTTCGTAATATAATCTCTTTGCCTCACAATATATCAAAAACGAGGAAGCAATCTTGTGTTATCAACAATCCTTGATTTATTATTTTTTGATCAAACTGGATGGAATTACCTATTTCTACCTTATCCATGAATTTAAAAATTTACTACCATCATGATCTACTACGTCTGAGATATTACTCCATTGACTCAGAAGCTACAAATTATGCTTTGGTCATTCAACCAATGTCATCCCACCAATGGTGCACCCAACCCAAGCCACCACTCCATGAATTCATTTTCACAGTTTGTTCCTTGAATACTAGTATGAAATCAAATGGAACACATTTATAATGATATCAATTTAGTAGTACAATAAACAATATTCTATATCGGAACATCTAATGTCACATGAAACATTTATTGTTACTCTTGGTGGGTCTTTCCTCATGGTCTCACCTATTTGAGATCACCATGTGAAAATATTATAAGAAGAGGTCTCAAAATTTATGTCCCCCAAACACATGATAGTTAGACATCAACTGTTTCCATTCTGTATGATGTATTCATACCATAGGAAATATATTTTAGATAAATGTATATTATGTCAAGGTCTTCATTATAGCATGATAAATTCTATTTCCATTTTATATGACAAATAATATATGTATATTACCATTTAAATAGTGGACAATGAAAAATATAAATTATTATCATAATTTTACATCATGTATAACTCATCGTATCAATGATATAGTAATCTAAAATTATTTTTTAGATTTTTCTAGATAACCCACTATTACAACACTCTAAAATAGGCTTGATCCAACATCCTAACTATCATTGTTATCTCTCACATGATAAGATCAAGTCATCACTAAGACGTGGATTTAATAATGGGCCTACCATGTTTCCACAATGTAAAAATTTTATGATCTATAACCTCACGTCCTTGATAAATACTCCTCAGGATTTTTAAATACAGAGTAGTATCATATTTCCACTGTCTAACAAGGCATCTTAGCTAGTACAAGTAGAATAATTATCACAAAATATATTATGATCAAACATTATTTACAAGTTGAGATTATAAGAAATGGAAAAATTCATTATGTATTATAGATAGCTTCTTTAGCTACCTCGTAAGATAGAAAATACACTTTATTACCACTAGCTTGTATGAGATTTTCCCACTCATTAAATTAACCTCACTGTGATATTATATCACATTTATCTAAGGAAGAACAATTTTTCTACACTAAAAACCATTATCATTTCCTCTTTACATATCAGGTATATATATCTTATACACTATCTTATACTATTGGATAGTTTTATATGATTCCCTTACAGTTCTATTGGATATGATATGTATTTTATTAATAATTATTATATAGTGGAAATATTATATCTTTTACATATCATGGAATACATGGTTGATCCATCAAAAAAGCGCATGGAATTAAATTTACACTTTAACCTCATCCTATTCAACACACATTTCTTCTTTGAGATATATATGCCTGCGATAATGATAATTATTCTCTCTCAAATTATTCCAACATGTATTTTTCAATACCAGTTTAGTAAATTTACTATTAACTTGTTCTAAGAAAATGTGAGGTCTACCTCAGTAGATTTACATCCCCATAAAATAATATGTGATTTTAAATTAATTTTTAGATAGTTTCATTCATCCCAGTATTAACTAACTGTAAGACCAAAAGTTATTTTTTATATTTTACCAAACATATTATACTTTAAAAATAACGAAACTCCCAATTACCTCTAGTAGACACATGGATAAAATCATTCAAAATGAATATTTAATTATCTTGTAACTTTCTTTAATCCTATATTGGATTTCATTATCTCTCAACTATTATACATATTTTATGGTGTCCCGATCAAATTCTAGTTGGTTCATATAAAAACATTCCATGATTGGTGTTATTTACATTCAATTCATAAAAAAATGATTATATAAATTAGCTATGATAAGAAAAATTCTAATACATTTAGGCATAATTACTTGGTAAAACAAATAGATCCTTATTTGTACCACATTGTCCTATCCATATATAGATTCAATTGAATGTCCAATGTAATATTCAAAATAATCAACCGCTATTATTTGATACATTGGAATACATTATTCAATTTTAATTGGTCCTATTAATATTATCTAATTTCCATATACTTATTATTTGTATGCATTATTATTCTCCATGAATAATGTATCATCAGTCGTAGTGAATGTAAAACCATTACTATTTTTTCATCACTTTCTTTGAATAAAACCAATTCAAACTTACTCCCACTATCTAAAATAGATATGTGAACCCATATATGGAAATTTATTCTATTACATTGAATATATCTTTTCTATCATTGGAATTTCTATGAAATCCTATGAAAACAATAGGATAAATACTTTAGATGTACATTTTTTTCGTGATGTATTTTTATTTATATCCCTAATAAACAATTTACATCGAAACACATTTTTTATGAAATAATGGATTTAAAAAATAATATAACTCATATGATATCCATTTTTAATGATAGATTGAAATTTCATTCATATAAAACAATTATTTTTTGTTCATGTCTTGAAAAATATTAGAAGTATCATCATAGAATATATGTTGCGACATTGAAACTTTTTTTACTTTCATCGTGACTCTGGTGTGTATAAAAAATGTCAGTTTAAAAAAACACCATGCTACATTTAATTGATCAATGTTAACATGTAAGACTCATAATATTTACACTTTATTAGAATCATATCTTTGATATAGACACGGTAATGTGTTTTTAGGAATTACTCCATGCCACATTATATTGATCAAGGAATGTTTTGACATTATATTCTTCTGTACACCAACTTGAAGAAAATCATATATTTTGACTGTGAATATATCATAATTTACAGTCATATTCATTAATATCTCTTAAAGGAATCATATGAATTATATTTAACATTATCGTACCCTTGGAAACCTTCACACTCTCTATTTGAACTAATTTTGAATGCATTGTGTAATACCATTCTTTATAATGGATTCATTGTCCAAAATAAATAAACATATACATTGATTACAACTATGGAAATCATCTCCACTAAGCCCAAATACTATACTAGGTATATCATTAATTTCCACATTTAGTTTTACTTTAAAAATAATTATCTTTAAGAAACTGGGTAAATAAGTATTAGATTTTATATACATCAATTATTGGAAATGATTGAAGTATTAATAAACAATCAATTTAGTTTTAAACACCACAAACAATATCCATCACAAAATAGAAATAATTTATCCAAATGTAAAATGGACATGTGTGATTCATTTTTTAGTAATAATTATCAAAATCTCAACTAGAAAAATTTACATGGAAATTGGATGGTTTGTACTTCTCATATTGACTTAAGAATCACCCTTTCCTTAACCGCTTAGAGAACAAACCTTACATCTTTTAACATTTCCTTTATTACATGTTTTCTATATTAAAATACACATATATGATTGAAATACTCTATTTAATAACTAAAAATTATAAAAGGAACATTACATTAATTAATGAATATACCAGAAGAAGATGTGACTAGTTTCATATTCGATTCAGTTATTTTAATTTAATCATTCACATTCATATTTCTTGACAGGCGAAGTAAATAACCTCCTACATCATAGATATTTTCATTAAAGTACATTACAAAGGTTTATTTTTTGTCACTATTACCATTGGACTTTTCACATTTTGTTTCAAATTTTGAAACATAAGAACTAAAGATTAATCATTATTTAATGTTCTTATTACTTGGAGAACCTTACCTTGAAGGTAGTAAAGCATTTTCTCTATACCTTTCATTTTCTAACCTAAAAAACTTGTCTAAGTGGTTGAAAATGTTATGATAATGGGATACATTGAAATGTCATGATCCATATTTCAATTTACACATATCTAGTGTAATCATCACCTATTCATATTTTCTCTTCTCTTTCTCTTGTAAATCATTTCAAAGATGAGACACAATGGGAAATCATCCAGGTTATTGTGTTATATCAACAAATCAAATCAAAATCTAATGATATAATTATGAATTAACCATCATATGCATCATAAATGAATATCCTATAAGAATTTTTCAAATTATAGCTTCTTTAAGAGGCTCAATAGGTATTGGGGATACCAACACCTTGAATTTATGATATGTTTAACACTATGAAAGTTCCTGTACAACATGTTGAGAACTCATTCTTGTTTCAAAATTTTGTTTTTATATAATTAATCACATTTTACTTCTAGTATTACTTGGAATATTCTATAAAAATAAAATCTATGATATTTTAATTTTATCATGATTACTAATTAAACATTACTGATCAAGTAAATAATTAAATGTAACACAATATTTTATTAAACTCTAGAAACCCATTGTTCTAGAATTAGAACACCCTATAACTTGAGTATTCAAGTGGAAAGGACCTTCGAAATGTCTCTTTATAGTTTAAAATATTTGGCTACTCTACATCATAGATATTTCCAACGTATGTGTATTAATGATCAACCACATTATGTCATGGATCCCCGATCTATTGAGTAAAGTTTCAGCTTCTAAAATAATAAACATTGTTTACTGAAAACACTCCTAAAATGTTGAAACAATTTATATTTGATACTCATTTTCTGTGAATTTCAGTTATGTTAACCCATCACTCTCCTAAGAGGTCCATTGTGGTAGGAGGAAACATCAATATTGATTGAAAAGCACCCTGTACACCAAATTTTTTCAAATTCAAAATATGGATGTTGTTTTAAACATCATATTTCATTAAGAGTTCTTAATTTTTATTAAAATTTAAATCCATATATATTAATATGTTCATACTATGCTATCACACTCAAAAATTTACATTAACAAAAAAACATTCTTCACTTCATTATGAATTTTTTTGTTAATTATTTTATGTGCTTACCACTATAAAAAATTGTATAAAATAATAAACAGTGCATAATGTAAATAAAACTACATACCTACTCTTGAGAATCTACTATCAGTTGATCCATTTAAACTTAAAGTATAAACCATGTCCTAGGGGAATCATACATGATTCTGGTCTTGAAACTATATATAGCTCACCCCCTATCTAGTGTGCCCATATACCATCTGGGTATTCACCGAGACATGGAATATTTGAAGTCATACTTTATCTTCATCATAATACAAATGTACTTGCACATATGCGAGGGGGTCTGAGAAAGTGGAATATACATACAATAATAATATTAGACGTGTAAACCCTTATACATATTTAAATGAATAATACGATGAATAGAATATCATAAAAATTAAATTTCTATTCCAAAGATCACATATCAATAATAAATAATGAAATAAATGTTATCAGACATACACATATTTGTTAGTTCTCAACACCAATCAATGGGTAAAGTAAAAGTGTGATAAAAATTAAATTTAAATAAATATAAAGTATAATAGATATTAAAATAAATTAAATGAAAGAATTAAATTCAACTAATTTACTTTTATTTGGTCCATATATTAATTTAATTTTTAGTCCATAAATTTAACTAATTAATTGATTTAAATTAATATAAAAATGAAATTAATAAAAAATTTAAATTAATTATTTCATTGTTTTAAAATATTATATTTTTAAACCAAAAAATAATTAAATCAATTTATTACTAAATAAAATTTTCTCAGGTACCAAAACGCCACATAGGCCCATTGCTGATAGTTATATAACTCTACATGCCTATTTTGGGCCAGACAAACCTCGTGTAGGGATAGTCTAGGGTATGTAGGTCCACCCAAACTCGTTCTGGGTTGGGCAGACCCACACTGACCCACTATAAAGCAGATTAGATCCAACCAAACATGAGGTATTCCATGATAGGGGATTACCTTGTGGTAGGGGCATATCACACGATAGGGTGAATGCTCATATAGAGGGATGCACGAGAATCTGAGCGCTCGACCGATGTAAGTGGGCTGAATCAGCAGTGGGAACGACTTGACCGAGATGACAGCCTCATGGGAGTAGCATGTG
Source organism: Viscum album (assembly GCA_963277665.1). NCBI lineage: Eukaryota > Viridiplantae > Streptophyta > Magnoliopsida > Santalales > Viscaceae > Viscum > Viscum album. Next base: position 1,040,133,023 of record OY728133.1, on the reverse strand, counting down.
GCACTAGTTTTAGGTGATGGAGGTTGAGAACTGTTGTAGCCCTTGGGGAGGTGGACATTGTCTCACATAATTGGAAGAGGTGCCAATAGGGTGGCCTAATAGTAAGTGAAAGTGAGGGGTGCGATACTAGGTGTCGGTGGCCATGGTGGATCTGTGAAGCGAGAAGGAATCTACTGACGTTGGTGTTAGAGCTCATTGAGGCCGGTCCTACTAGGACATACCAATACTGGAAGAACCTGATGAAGAGGATATAATTGGGAGGTTAGATGGGCGATAGTGGTAGGGGAACCAGGAGACGGCTGCTCAACCAATATGGTAATGGGATATTGGTCATAATAAGTTCATTAAAAAATGGACGATGAATGAGGGAGGGACAAAAAAGGGTGGCTAGGCTTGGCCCTCACCAAGCATCCAAAAGAAGAATTAACAAGTAATTTTTTAAAAAATTTCTTGACCCACCCACACCACCACCTATTGTCATTTTTTTGACATTAATGGAAACAAATTCACCCACCTAAATTATTCCACATTCCCAGTCCCTTTTTTTCTTAAAATAAATCATCCTCTATTCTGTTGGCATTATGTTTGTGTCGAAAAAAAGTGATTATTATAATATTATAACATCAACCAATGATTTGAAGTTAAAAATTTGAGAAATTATTGTTCTGACGATCACCAGATTTATTGATCGTGTTTGTAATAACCAAAAAACACTTAAACCACAATCCTTCGATCATTAAACAACATATATATATATATATATATGCGTACTTCAGTTTTAAAACCTGAAAAAAGACATCCTTAAATCCATAAATTTAGTTTAGATGATTTTAACATGTTCATCCAAGGTAGGATTAAAGTACAGTCAGATCTATTGAGAAAAAATTAAAACTCTCCACTTAATTTGACTGTAATTATTTTTTTCTCATCTCATAAAATTCATGAAATCACTCTGATACCAATTGAAGGTTCTTGGGTGTGAAAAAAAAGATGGTGGGTTGTGTATTGAAAAAAATTCATCGTTGAACCGATGAAACTAAAATGTCTATGATTATTTGACAAATTGTATAGTTACAAGGATGATACAGAAATTAATATCACAAAAAAATTAAAACTAAAAAAAATCATTATTTGAAACAGTGAAAGCTTGCCTTCATCTCATCATGAGTGATCATTTCTTGATGGATCTGAAGATTAGATCTTCTAGATCATCCACACATGCTCATAGAATCTATGTTCTAATCATTCGTCAAATTCTGGGTAATAGTATGGAACTCTAACAAATCCTTTAGCACCATGATGATCATATCTATCTCATCCCTTCGATCTACCTAAGGCGTTCATGGATCAGTTTCATTCAGGCAGATTTTATCTCTCTAGAATGCATGTGGAGAAAGGAACTTTTATTCTAAATGAATTTATAGTCACTTAATGTATTTCTATATCCTTTTTATATAATGAGAGTCATAAATTCATGAAAAATGGTTCATCATCCCCCATAAATAAAATTGACACTAAATAAGTAGTAAATGGCATGTTATGATGACCTAACTACATCATTAACGTCATTTATATTTTATCATATCCTTTCATATACAAAATATATTATGTGATAAAACCTATTTCATTAAAACCATATGTAATTATCATAATATTAAACTAACAATAAATGTTAAAATAACATTAATTTGTATAATATGTTTCATGTATTTACTTATGTACATGTAAATAAATTTAGTAAATAAATTCAACCCAATTATTCTATACACAAATAATGAATAATTTCTTCTTTGGGGATTGTTTAATTGGACAACACGCAAACTAAATGGCGGGGCTCACTATGTCTAATATTCATATTCACCAGAATATGGCATACTATTGAATAAGATATTATGTGTGACTCTTGTGACCATTATCTCGATAGTAATTAATACTATTCACATAGCAAGTGAGGGGTCTAGAAACTTCTCAAGGCTCTTAAATAGATAATAAAAATTCATAGCAATTACATAATTTCATACAAACATGCACTGTGTAATAGAATTTCGTTATCTCATAATATCTCATAAAGTAGGATGCACACTTATGTCATCAAACATTATAACATTATTATTTGTTGATATAACTGGAAGAACTTACCTTCGACTACCTTGTACAACAATTTATGAAGGAACTACCGTTTTTGTTAACTAACCCTGAGATATTACTTCCTCAACGTGTAAGTGACAAATTATATCTTGATAATTCGACCAATGTCATTCCAAAAATAATGCACCAAACCTCGCCACAACTTTATTATCATGTTTATTTCCCTGCATCATTGTACATGATCAAATGAAACACATGATAATGATATCATGTCATGATACCAATACACATGTTTTTATATAAGAACATATAATGACACATGAAACTTGTGTTGTTCCAATTAGTGGGATTGTATTGATGATATCACCTACTAGAGTTCACAATGTGCAAAATTCAGGAGAAGAAATCTCAATGCATATGAACCCCATGTACCTTATAGTCAGACATCGACTATGTCTTGTCAGTATAATATATATAGACTATAAGACATATTATTGAGATTAATTTCATAGTATCTTGAGGTTCTCATTATTTCCTAAAAACTATTATAAACTTTTGATATGGAAAATAACTTATCTACATTACTATTTAAATAGTGGATGCAAAAATATCTACATTATTATAGTAAGTGTCCATCATGTATAACTCATTATATCCATTATATGGTAACTGAAAAGTACTATTTTTTTTATCTAGGTCACTATATATTACAACATATTTCTCTTTTTTACTCATTGTATATTGTGAAACAGGCATGTATGTCGTGTTTCCATCAACAAACTATAAATCCAATTGTTTTTAATGCTATTTCTTTTAAATCAATTCATACATTGACATGGTCCTTTGTTTTTCCAGTGACACCCTAAATAGTCCATAATATATTATCATAAGAATTGTTTTTCACTGTGAATGACATCCACATTATGCCATAGTATGTTAATTATCAAGTAAGGGAGATTAAAAAATATATATTTATTTTTTCGATTGAGACTGTGTTTCTACTCAAATAGAGAATAGAGTGTAATAGATGATCCACTAAATCATGTTATTAATATATTGTTGGAATGTTTTCCAAATCAATATGTGACAGTATTTATAATCATATCATGATATGAGATTCTGGTTAAGTTTTATAGAACTATAAAATACTACTCTATACCTTATAATCCCATGTTGAGGGAGAAGAAAAGTTTTGTGACCCATGTATTCCCATTTATTACATTGTTGAATCTGTGTTGAAATTTTTACTTTTATTGGAGTTAGTGAATTAAAATCCACATTTCATTCTCCAAACTAATAAATTTTCATAAGCTGGGAAGTCATTGATTGTCCAATATAAAGTTACTTGTCGTTTGGAAGTTTCAATCATTTCACGGTCATAATTCATCACACCATCACCCCAAAATTAATTCATTTCATAAATTAAAGGTTGAAAGTAAAAAATCAACATTATCCCCAAGGATTCTAGGATTATCAATAAGAGTTGAATGTAATATAAATTGTCATTTCATACAAATTGATGAAAAAATATTATACTAAACCAAAACCACTGGTCATGTGCTTTGAGTTACACCACCCACCGGACTGAATATATTGAAACCTACTACTTCGAATACCAATCATATTTTACAAATATCATTATAAATGTTGAGGTGTCTCTGATTGAACTGCATCCATACATGATATTTTTCTAGATGAGTAAAGATACAACTTTCCTTATTTATTTCTTCATTTCATCTCATTAATTAAGAAATTTTAGATGACTTAAATAATATTTTCAACCTTATCATCAATATAATGTAATGAATTTTCATTATAACAAGACGTTTTACTATTTTGTAGTCTTACATTTATTATTCTAATTTTCTCCATTATATTTCAACATGGACGATCCATATATCTTATAGTAATCAAAATATGAATTTTTCATTCTAAATAGCATACAGTTATTTTCACATGCATCTATGGTCTCATACGTAAAACTCAATGTTTCTATCAAATTACAACAATTGTAATATGACTCCGTAATTCATCATTAGCAGGAATAAACTTTTTCAATAACACCAAAAACATGTCGAATAATGTTTCTAACCACTGATTCAATTCCTTCATGAGCAGCAACTCCATGATAAATGAAAATAAAATCAAATATGTATGCATATAATATAATTCAGTTTTTACATCATCAAGTGATTCATAAAATCTCAATGAAAAAAGAATTTAACAGGAGAATGAATTTATCTCACCAGTTTGGACATTAAATATGTAAATTCCTTTCTTTGAAAACCATCATACCATTTTAGTAAGCATTTAACTCATTAGATTAGTCATCATCACATCAATATCCATCTAAAAATTTAATGTTTGATGGACAAAAAATATTCATCCCTTTGAAGAGTCCAACTATTTAAATTTTTTTTAAACCCATTCAAGAATAAGATCTCTCTCATGGTATCTTCTGTGAATTTATATCTCTTTGAACAGTTCTTACATAAAAAATTTATATAGTCACTTTACAATTCTCTAATGAAATAAATAAAATATATAATTCCCTCAAACTATTTTATAGACATTCTATTTAGATAAGCAATCAAACTCTTATCCGTATTCATATTTGTACAACAGGTAGTAATAATTAAATAAGACTTCATATTTCATACTCTTATAGAAATCCATATGACATAATATATATAAAATAAATATTAAAAAGTCACATATGAGATTGAATTCATACTCAACCAATAAACCAAAAAAATTGACAAACAACATGATCATCAAATTTTAAGTTATATTTAATTATTTATACATTTTATTTTTTAATTCTTTATTTTGATCAAGTATAAATATTTTGTAGGGAGAAAATTATAATGAAATAAATGGAATGAAAAATTTATAATTGAAAAAAAAACAATCAGAAAAATATATTAATATATGACCACTAATTATTTTATAAATTTAGTAATCAAAACATAGGAAAACATAAAACTATAAATATGTTAGTGTCAAACGATTTTTGAATATTATTTACTATGATTAGGAAATTAATGTAAACACTCCAATATTTTTTTAAGTAACTAAAAAAATGATAATAGTCTTATTCTTCACTATCTATATCTACAATGGTTTTGTAGAAAAAGAAAAAAATTTGATAGAATGAAATGCATAAAATTATCAAAACATAATAATATCATACATGAGTTATCAAACTTCAACAATCTAATTTAATATATGTTTCAACAAATTATATTTAAAATAAAAACATGGAACACTTGAAATGTAAATTCCAAAGCTATATCAATATAAAATAATTTAAAATTAATATTCTAGTTAAAATTAAACTAAATCAATAAAAACATCTGTAAAACAATATATTAAACTTTAATACTAAACATTAAAAATTTAAATCCATAAATCTAATTTCTAATTGGAATATATAAAATGTGACGGGTTGAGAATAAATTGATTATAATACCCCATTAAGGAAAATTTTGACCATAAAACACCACCATTTCATAAAATAAATGTTTTAATTATGTATCAAATTATGAATCAAGATAACCCCTACATGGTTATTATAAAAAAAACTAAAATAAAGGGTGTTTCTGAAGAATCATGAATAACATATTTTATATACAGAAACAGTGGGTTGGCTATTATTGAATTGCATATTCGAAACCCAAGTGAATGATTAGGTCTATAGAGCTGGAGCTGGCTAGGACCACCTCACCCATAACACATATTAAACTATAGCTAGTTCCACCCTTTATTAGTAGTGATAAAAGGTATAATTTTATTAGATCTAAAAATATACTTATAAAATTACCCCTTTATAAGTAATTTTTTTATTAATGATTAAAGTACCCCCTTTATCATAATGTTTTAGTAGAGATAAATTTTACTTTTATCTGCATTTTTCGTTGCTCAGATATAAGTTTTATTTCATAAAAATGTTATTTATCATTATAAATTATATATTAATAGATAAATATTTTTATATTTCTATAGATATAATATATTTTTTAAAAAATATTTATATAAAGATAAATATGCATTTACATTTAATATATAATATATTTAGTAAAAAATTGTTTCAAAAAAAATTTATACTAAATATTAATTAAAAAATTACTAATTATTTTTTATTAATAGTCATTTAATAACAACATAAAGATAGAAACAATCAAAAAATTAATAAATTATATAGAATAACTAAAAAACATGTTTCAAACTTGAAATGATCATAACATTTGATATGGGTGGCCTTTTAATCTCTACTTATATCAAATTGAAGATCTCTAAATGATTTATGCCATATTGACCATGTGAAACCCAATTTTATTTTTTGAGGCCACAAAAAAGTCCGAAATGGTCTTAAAAACTGAGTTTTTAGTTGGGGAACCTCCCTTTTGAAACATTTCATTGTTTTATTCCTTGTTTAAGGGGGGGGGGGTTATTGTTGTTTTTTGATAGATAATGAATTTATTCACAGGGATTACATTCATACTAAAATTATGGTTTGAATGATTTATTGTTTTTTGTATAATACTATAATTTATAATCAAATATATAAAAATCTATACATATTTTTATATATTCAATTATAAATATTTAATTTTATAAATAAAAATGTAGACATATTTACATTTAAAATATCTTTCTCAATATATAAACTATATCTAAATAAAAAATAATATCAATTTATTTTTTAAAATAAAATTTATTAATATTTATATATCTATATAATGTGTAGATAAATATAAATATATAATTTTTTTCGTTCCTATATTAACAAACTGATATATATTACCTATATATTCTTATACATATATATAATTATAATTATATAATATATGTATACAAATATAAATATGGATAGTTATATATATATATACACACATAATATATATATATATATATAAATAAATACATTTATAAAATGTGTTTTGTGTGTGTGTGTGATTTTAAATATATATATATATATATATATATATATATATTTGTGTATGTGTGTGTGTGTATTTATAAACACATACACATATAAAATATATTTTATTATTGTATTTAAAAATAATCATATATATAAGGGCACATGCAAGAGAGCTTTGCGCTATTAAAGATATGTGGTGCTTCATGTGAACTTAATGCGGTGGTGGAAAGGTGATGGGCTCTTTGAGCAGTATTAAAGGTGGGGGCCAACCATTATTGTGTGAGAGGGGGGTCAACCACAAAAAATTATTTTTTTAAAAATTATTTTTTGACTTTTATTTGTGTTTTTTAGTGCTATTAAATAGGGTATTTATTTTATAGCGCTGATAAATGGAACCCCTTTTAATGATTCATCGATTATATGAATTTTTTAAATGTTGTTGATGAATTTTTTTACTATTATTATAATATTATTTTGTGGTTGTACACCCTGAGGGAACAGTGGAATGTAGAGGTGGTGTTGGTGGTCGGAATGGTGGTAGTGGTTTGAGGGTCAGTGGGGATGGTTGACGGTGACGATGAATCTAACAGCGGGTGTGATGATGGGGTGAGTGAGATTTTGGGAGGATGAGGCATGAGGGTGTGGCATAGGGAATAGAGAGGTTGAGGGAGGGTTTGGGGGATAGATAAGTTTTTTTTTGCAGTGACAGCTAATGAGAGTCACTAATAATAACCAAGAGCGACTGCCAATGATGTCCACCAATTTCAACAGGTCTAAAACATTTTTTTCTAGTTGTATTATAACAATAGAATATATGAATTAATGTTTGTTTTAGTAGATTTAATGAATTTCAAACCAACATCATTGGTAAAAAATAATATGACATGATGTTATTAATATTTGACAAGTTTTTCCTTAAAATTTATTTGTGATGTATCTTTCTATTTACATTAAAATTTATAAATAACCATGACCTGATAATTTTTTTAAAAACAACTATCTTTAAACCATGTAATTTAAGAAGAAATATCATTTTTAGATATATTCTGTCTAATACATAAAATTATAATATTATTTCTATTCGACCCAAGCCATTTCATTTGGAGAATAATTTTATTGATTTCCATTTTTGATAATTGAAGTCAGGTAAGGAGACATGAGTTTTTAAGAGGATTTTTTTAGTAATACATGATGGAAGTAAATGAAAAAGATATAATGAAACAAAGGGAAAATATATCATGATAAATAAATTGGGATAAATATATAATAAAATATTTATTTACATAAATAAATAATATAATGATTCTATTTTTAATAGGTATCATTTTAACAGATGATCAAAATATATTGATAAATATATAGAAAATTTTAATGAGGGTGTGCATGTTTTTTTAAATATATTGAATAAATTTAAAATGAAATCTTTTAAATTGTTAAAATGAATATTAAATTTATGAATAATTCACAATAAGATATAATTTATTTTCTAATTCAAATTTTTACTTGGTTTGGTGTCAATAGTTTTACCAACACAAATCCATTTTATAAAATAATTTTTTTTATTAAAATTGAATGACATGTATTTTTTTGGGTCTAATCTGAACATGGTATAAGTCTTAATTATTCTTATTAATTTTATATTAAGTGATGTTATTATAGTAAATCATAAAAAATCATACAAAACATCTAAAAACTAACCAATGCACTTTAATTTTTTGATCTAATTATAAAATTGACTAATTAATTTAATTTACTCCCTGCTTCAGATAAAGTGAAATAAAATTCTAGATTTGATCAATTTTTTTAGTTCTCATATTAGCACTATTACACCCCGACCTTAGATACTCATTCATTTTATGAATATTTCAATGTTGAATCTTTTAATAGTGTAATGGGTTTGGAGACCAAAAAAAGTTCTTGTGTTTTTTTGTGTTTATATTCTTATAGACATATTTATGGTTGGTGTGAATATTGTGGGATGAATGTGTCATGTAGGATATTTTCCAATGCTATATGTGTCTCTAAATTGTGTTTAAAATATTCAAGGATCTTTTAGTGTAATTCCCTAGTGTGTCGGGTGTAATTTTGGGTTTGTTGCCTATTTTTTGGTTGTACAATTTGAGAACAGTTTATCCAAATCATAAAACATAACCTCACATGTTTCCAGAATCTTTCTATAATCTCTCAGATAGTTTACGAATTCTTTGACAAATCGTGCAGCAAAACCATGCATCGCATTACGAGCTTAATATAATTTAGCTTAAAAACCGGATTTCAGTGATTCCACATCTAAAATGAATCCATGCCTATTGGGTATCGACCATAGGTTCCTCCCCCTTATTCCTACTTTGATATTGGCTAATTATGGGGTGATTTCTCCCCAAAGGTCAGTTTTTCTTTATCAAATCTTCCCCATTCATCTTCTCCTCTTTCCCTATCTTTGCTTTCTCTATTGTATTTTGGATTATCCCTCTTGAAAAAACCATAGGGTTATGGTTAGCAGATTTTATGTTCAATTTCATATGTTTAGGTTGTACTGATTCCTCGTGGGGCATCAATCTCCCTCTCATTGATGTTTTACTCCATAAACACATGATTTCAGGTATGTGAGTTCAACTATTCCTTTCTAGAATAATTCTTTGGAACATTTATGTTTTTGTTGCTTCTTAAATGTTATTCAAAGGTTTATTTTAAACATTTTCTAGATATAAATGATGATTTGGTGTTGACTAATTTTGTTAATGATAGTTTCCTAAAGAGATTTTGGTGAAATGTTTAGGTTTAAGGAACATATGGGGTTTGTTTTGAAATTACTTATTTTATTAAATTAGAATTTGGTCTTTTATGAAATTCTTAACACTTATGTTGTGTGATGAAGCTTTTTTTTGGCGATCATATTTTTGTGTGTGTAATTTAGAAATGGTGTTGATTTATAGGTGGGTTTAATGGTCTTTGAAAGGGGTTTTGTGAAAAAATGGGATGTTTGAGATATTTTAAATATTGAAGTGTTGGATTTTTTTTCAAGTGGTTTATTTTATGAAAGAGGGTCCATTGGATTGTGGAAAATCTATAGGTGGACTATGAGCACACATATATGTTCCCTCAAATGGATATTACAGTTAAAAAATAGTATTCATAAAAAATATGGATTTCTCAAATGACTCTTGGTTTTCATAAAATGTTTGTTCCCTAGGGAGAAATATAAAGAATGTTTTAAATGTTTTTTTAATGATGGTTTTCTTAATGTTTTTTGTGAAATCTGGGTTGTAAATTTGTTCCCCAATTTTTGGTCTATTTTACCATGGAACGTGCTTTTTGTGAGTTTGGAATGGTAAAGGCCTATATTAGAATTGTGAAGAGATAAGCGAATGTGTTTGGAACATAAGTTACCATTTGGATTTTCATATGTAGAAGAGGTGTTGGTGTGTTGTACTGGAAATTTTGTTTAGTAACGTCGATCTAAAGGTCTTTTTGGAACATCTAAATCAAATGTATATTTTTTTATTTAACAAGGAAAGGGTTCTGATTGGAAAATGTTTTGGTAAATGCATTTGGGTGTGTAAACATAAAGGCATATTTTGCATCTTCTTAGAGTTTCATGTTTTTTCTAAATTGTTAAAATAATTGTTTAGAAAATTATCATGGAATTGGTGTTCCTCATTATTTATAATAAATTTGTAAATGTTTCAGAGTGGATATGTTTTCAAGAATCGTTTTTTGATGTGGATGTGGTGGAATATGAAATTAGATGCTTAGTTTGGTTGATAAATAGTGTATGTAGTAAAATTTGATGTGTATAATTTTATTGATCATATGAAGGGAAGCTATGGTATCTAGGTGCGCAGACATGTACTAGTATAATAGAGATTTGGTGGGGTTTGGTTCATGTTTCACATAGAAAATTATACAATTAAAACAAAAACTAAACTATGATTATGATGTTATGGACCACTAGGTTATGGGTATGTTCCCTAATAGGGTGTTGTGCATGAGACTCGATATTGTTACGGTTACTCTTACACTCAGATACGAGGTACCTAGGGCCCATAGATAGATAGTACATGGGGGTGTTCTCATGACTAGTGCTCTATGACTATATTTCACATCTCATCGACATACAGTTGGTTGGGATGGTAATTTTAAATGTAGGTTTTTTTATGTGGAAATATTTGAAACTATTTTCTATTTAATTTTATTCCATTGAAAATTGTTACTAGTATCATTTGGTTTCAGTTTTTTGTTATAAAATGGAAACTGATTTGGGAAATGATCAGAATCATGTATTGGATTTGGAAAAGAGAAAGAAATTGTGTTTTATTTATATTATGAAAACTATTATTTTATAACAATATTTCAAAATTTTCATAATGGTTTTTTTGGGAAACAAAACTCATGGATTCAGTGGTAATATTTGGTATCCCTAAATATAATTTCAGTGATCACACATATCCTATCTTTTCAATTGTAGGTATAACTTATTTTTAGCTTCCTAGTTCATCTACTAAGTGATGACGAATGTTTGGTCTTGTGGGTGGAGTTGACTAGGAAGTCACATGGATAACATGGTAGCATGGAATCATTTTTAGTTTAATCCTCATTGCTTCTGTTTGATTAGTCGTATCATGTATTTGGACCAACTATTTTTTATCCATGATATGTTGTTGGTTTTCATGGATTATTTAGATGTTTATTAATTTTGTCCTAGTGGGTTTATTTCAGGATTAAATCATTCCCTAGTGTATGTTTTGATGGACGACACTAGTTTCTGACCTGTGGGTATTGGGAACGCCCATTGGGCCATGTCACGGACCGGTTCGGGTGACCTGTTCTGGGTCGACCCGGTGTGGCTTGTGAAAAAATATTATCAATAGATGTTTTCATTATTTAGGGTGTTTGGTAGTTGATTACTAGGGTGTTCAGGGCTCATGAGGTGGGACACAAGTTGGGGGCTGATCACCCCCACTCGTGACCAGACCTGAGTTAACATGGGTTGTCTGAGAGTGAGTCCTTTTCTTGGGTTATTTTGGGATGAGTAATGAAAAGGTAGATGGTTATATGTCATGTTGTGAACTCACATGGAGTGGTGGACCATGTGGAGTCTATTTTCATACTTCATGGTCCTCTTACTGTAATTTCATACATGGGGCATGGCAACCACCATGTCGCTGGGTTTGGCATAAACACTAGTTCCTTATTCTGGTAGTCCGTTCCTGGTTGTGCATTATTTTTTACTTATTTTTTTGAGCATGTGTTGAAAATGAAAATTGATTTTTGGAAATTGAAATATTTTTAAAGTGAAATTTATTTTTTCAAATAGAAAAGAATTTATTTTTAATTTATTTGGAAATAGGTGAAATGGGTTTTAATTAAGGGAGTATTTTTGTTTGAAAAAAAAATGATGTATGTTTGGACATGACATGGAAAATAAAATTTCGACCCTTGGTGTTCCTTATGATGGGTCACATGTGTGGGGTGTATATGGAATGTGCATGTGTGAACTTGTTTATATATAATGTAAAAGGAATTGGGTGAACACACATGTGATGGTTCATAGGATTCTGTGGGTGTGGTTCTAGAAATTTTGGATTGAATTGATTTTTCCAAAAAGGGTTTGAATAGAAAGGTGATTTCCAGACTTGATTTTTCTTGGAAAGAGTGTTTTTTGTATTTGAAACATTAACTTAGAGAAGGAAAAATTTTAATTTTATTTAAATGGTGGTTTTTGGAAAAGTTGTTTTTTATTTTGTTTGTATATGATTGGCTTGTAAGCCTGTTACCCTTGGTTTGGGATGCTTCCTTTGATTGAGTCTGGATTGATGCTGCTTTCAGATGTTTTTTTCATATTTTTTAGAGCATGCTACCCAGAATGGTCACCAATGTTTCTAGTGTGTCATTCCCAGTTTCCAGTTCTTCTCGGGTGTTATTTTACTTTTGGAGTGGAAAATTTCTGTTAGAGGCTGGCATGTGGACTAAAGAGGTACAGTGTGCTTTTAGTTAGTTGGTAACTCCCTCATTTGTTAAAGTTTGTGATATCTTGGGATTTTTCCAGTGTTTGGTTATGGAACAGTGTAGGTTTAGTGTTTATTTCTCATGGATGATTTAATTTTAGTTTGATGTGGTAAGATTTTTTGATATTTCCATATTTAGTGAGTTAGGTGTTCCAGCAGAACCTATTTTTAATAAATTTTGTCTGTCGATGTCAGCATCTATATCGTCAATTTTTTATTTTTCATGCCACCAATGTTTTCGATTCGAGAATTCCAAGCCATTTTTTCCATCCCCCCATTTTCTAGTAATCATGGTGATTATTTGGGTATCCAAGGAATGTTTATAAATTAGTTTTATTCATGGAAGAAAGGTTTGTCCAGGGATTCTAGTGCATGAATATGAGGCATAATATTATAAAATCATTAGATCTCCATCCTCAAGTCTTGAGGTGATGTTCAAACATAGTCCGGGATTTCTGAGGGTGTGAGGGATGTTAGAACTGTCCATATTATTTTATATTTGGAACATATGTTGTTTGTATGTTTTTTTCTCAGAAAGGGTGTGTTTATATTTCTAGTGTGAGGGTGTGATGGACTTTTATTTTTATGATGTGAATATTTAGGTTAATTAACTATGGATTTTGGAATTTCACTTCTTTATTTGGGGGTGTATCATTTGACATGGGATGGTTTTTCGATTTATATGTTCTTGTTTGGTGATAACAGTTCTTGGGATTGGTAGAGTTTTTTGGTTGATCTCTTCTCAAGGTTTCTCATAGTGGTATGAGTCCCTACTAGTGTGGAGGATTTTATTTCTAGTAGTGTTTTTGATCACCATTTTATGGATATTTTTCAGATCATGTTGGTATTTTCACTTTCAAGCACCTGATTTTCTTGGTTGCTCTGTAACTGGTTCTCTATCTTTGTCATTGGGGTATAGATTTTCATCATGCAAGAAGTTATGTAAATTTTAGTAGGAAGTTAATATGTTTCCCTCTAGGTGTGGTGTGTTAGGGTTTTTCGGTATTCATGCTAGTTGAGTATTTTTGGTGTGGAGAACCCTCTAATGTTCTATTTTAGTCTCGGTATATGGTTTCTTCTTGAATCGGTCGAGTGTGACCTTTAGAGAGTGATCTCTTCTCGAGATTCTCAGTTTTCAAATGTTATATTGTGAATGGAATTGAATCTTGGTCGGATTTTGTCTTGGTCAATTTATGGGGGAAGAAAGTGTCCTTGTTGGGGAGAATTGTCGCACCCCAACCTTGGATACTCCTCCATATTATTTATTTCTAAATGGTGGATCTTTTAGTTGAGGTTCGGGTTAGATGTCAAATAAGGGTTTTGGGTTTTTGTTGTATTTTCTCTTCTAGACCTATTTATGGATACTGTGAATTTTATGGGATGAATTTTTCTTGATGGAGATTCTGTGATGCAAATGGTGTCTCTATATTGTGTTTAAAACAATTAAGGATATTTTGGTGAACTCCCCTAGTGTTTGGGGTGTAATTTTGGGGTATTTGGACAATTGTTTTGGTTGCACGATTTGATCACAGTTTTCCCAAATTGTACAACATAACCCTGCATGTTTCTAGAATCTTACTAATATCTCTTGTGTGGTTTGCACATGGTCTGACAAAACATAAAACAGAACTGTAGATCCCATTACGAGCATAATAATATTTATCCTAAAAACACAATTTGGGTGATTCAACCTCTAGAATGAATCCATATTTGTTGGATATTGACCAGAATTTCCACCCCCTTATTCCTACATTTATTTGGGGTGATTTTGGGGTGATTCTCACCAAAGGTTAGTGGTTCTTTTTCAAATCTTCCACAATCCTCTTCTTCTCTCTTCCCTCTCTTCCTTTTAATTGTTTTCTTTGGTATTATCTCACTTGTTCGAACCATTGGGATAGGGTTGTTTGAATTTTAGTACAATTTCATATGGTTAGGGTGTGTGAACTAGTCATAGAGCTTTGATATCCCTCTCATTGATGTTCTACTCCATCCACACATTATTTGAGGTAGGTGAATTCATCTTTTCCATTCCTGAATAATCTTTTGGAACATTCTTTTTTTCATTTGATTATTTAATTATATTTTCATCTCAATTATACCCATTGGCTATATATAAATGATGATTTAGTGTTTATTGATTTCATTAAAAATAGTTTCCTAAATAGATTTGTGTGAAATGCTTAGGTTAAAGGCAGATATAGAGCTTATTTTGAAATGAAATTTTCATTTAATGTGGAAATAGGTATTTTATTAGATTCATAACTCTTATTTTGTTTTGTGGATCTCATTTGGTTGTCAACATTGTTTTTTTGTGTGTAATATAGAAATGGTGTTACATGAGAGTTGGGTTTAATGGTGTTTTAAATGGGTTTTATGGAAACAATCGGATGGTTGAGTTCTTTTAAATAATGAATGGTTGGATTAGGTTTTCAAATGGTTTATTTGATGAAAGGGGTTCCATTTGCTGTTAGAACATCTATGGGTGAAATATGACCACACGTGGATGTTCCCTAAAATGAATATGACACTTGAAAATAGTATTATTACATAATTCAGATTTCTCAAGTGACTCATAGTTTTCAAATAATGTAGGTTCTCATGGAATACTTATAATTAATGTTATAAATATGTTTTTGAAAATGGGACACGTAATGTGTTTTTGGAAATCATGTTTTTAAATGTGTTCCTCAAGTTTTGGTCTGGTTGTCCTTGAAACGTTCTATTTGTTAGTTTGGAATTGTAAATTCATATTTGGAAATTGTGAAGAGTTGGGGTATGCGTTTAAAACATAAGGGCCCATTTTGATTTTAATATGTTGAAGAGGTGTTGGTGTGTTTTTTTGGAAATGGTGTTTAGTAACGTCGATCTAGAGTCTTGTTTCATACTTCTAAATCAAAGGTGAATTTTTAATTGAACATAGAATGGGTTGTGATTTGGAAATGTTTATGTAAATGTATTTGGCTGAGTAAACATAAAGTCCCATTTGGCATGTTTTTATAGTTTCATGATTTTCCTAAAATGTGAAAAGGGTTATTTAGAAAATTATCAGCGAAGTGGTGATTCTCATTGTTTATATGAAATATGTAAATATTTTGGTGTGGATAAGTTCTCAAGAATTGGTTTATGATGTGATGGAGGGGGTTTGAAAGTATATACTTGGTTTTGTTGATAAATGGTGTATGTGGCAACATGTGATGTATGATATTTGATGGATCACAATAAGGGAAACATGGGTATCTAGGTGGGTGGACATTTACTAGTATCCTAGTGATCCAGTGGGGGTTTTCCCCTATTTCACATAGCATGTTTGACGATGAAAATACTATCTAAACTATAACGATGATGTTGGGGAACACTAGGTTATTGGCATATTCCGAAATAGTGGCTTGTGCCTGAGAACAAATATTGTTATGGTTACTCTTACACCGAGATATGAGGTACCTGGGTCCCACAACTAGCTAGTTCCTATGGGTGTTCCTATTACTAGTACTCAAAGAGTAAATTTCACCTCTCGTGGGAATATGGTAGGTTGGGAGGGTAATTTTAAAAATATGTGTTTAAGTGTAATTCTTTGAAACCATTTTCCATTTAAAGTTGTTCCATTTTAAATTGTTACTAGTACCATTTGATATGGGTTTTGGTTATAAAAAAGCACATGATATTGGAAATGATCGGTATCATGTGTGGGATTTTGAAATGGGGAAGAAATGATGTTTTATTTAAATGTGAAAAGAATAATTTTGTAAATATATTTCATACTTGTGTCAATGGTATGTTTTGGGAATGTAAAATCTTGGATTTAGTGGGTATATTTGGCATCCATACTGAGGATTTCGGTGCTCACGCCTATCATGTCTTTATAGTTACAGTTCCATCTTTTATTAGGTTTTTAGTTCAGCACCTCAGTGATGGAGCAAGGTTGGTCTTGTGGTTGTAGGTGACCAGGCGGTCACATAGTGATCATTGTAGTGTGGCTTCATTTCCAGTTTGTTCTTTATTGTTTCTTTTTGTTTAGTAGTATCATGTATTTGGACCAACTATTTTTTTATCAATTTTATGTTGTTGGTTCTCATGGATTTTTCAGTTATGTTTATTATTTTGGTCTTCTTTGGGTTCATTCTAGCATAAATCATTCCCTATTGTATGCTTTGATTACTGACACTAGTTGTCAGCCCATGGGGATTGGGAACAACCATCAGGCCATTCCGCGAACTGGCTTGGGTGACCAGTTCTGGGTTGACTTGGGTTGGTTCATGACCATCACTTACAAAAACCATCATTTATTAGTGTTAATCCTAGAACTAAAAAAATATTTATTTTATAAAATTGTAAATTAAATATAACATATATATACATACAGGCGCACACCCTTTTAGATCGTGAATTTATCATATCTCATTAGTTGTTGGTGTATAATTATATATACATATATGTACACATAATCAAATTCTATGTAATTATCAATATTATTTTTTAATGAAAATAATATTATTTATTTTTTAAAAAAACATTAATTTTATATTTATAACAAATTAATTTTTTTAAAATTTTTCATATTTAAATATTAATATTATTATTAATATGTATGTGTGTGTGTGTCATTATTTATAATATCAACAATTAATTTTATTCAAATGTATTCAATTTTTTTCATATATATATATATATATATATGAATATATATAATAAATATTTATGTGTTTGTGTAATTTTTTTTTCTAAATTATAATTTAATTATAAAAATCAATGAAAGAGGTTATCGTGCATAATATATTATATATATAATTATATATATATATTCATTTATATGATTTATATAATGATAAATATATATTTCTCTAAATATGATATATATATATATATATATATATATAATTGATTTTTACATTTTTTATGAATATTTATAATAAAATATGTAATTATAGTTATATATATTATAATATAACCATATGAAGTATATAAATAAATATATAAATCCATAAAAAATAGCTCATATTTAAATATATATAATTATATTCATATTATATAATTTATAATATACATGTAGATTTACAGTATATATATATATATATATTTATAATTATATATGTTTGTGTTTACATATCTTTATATAAAAGATTATATATTATAAAATATATCAATAATATATAGAAATAGTTTTACATATAAAATGTATATTTAATAATATAATTCATACTGAAGTAAAAAAATATTATCAGTTTTATTTTCAAAAATTATATATCAAAAAATTATAAAAAATTATACTAATCAAAAAAATATTTAATAATTTTTTAAAATACATCATAAAATATATATGTAAATTAAATATATTAAAATATTATTTAAAAAATTATATTCAGTTATAAATGAATATGTATTTATTTATGTATATTTATATTATTATTTGTGCATAAATATATTAATATAATTGTTGGTGTTGTGACATGAATCTTGTTTCATATGACTTGAAAATATTTGTGCGACTAAAGATAAAAAATAATGAAAAAATGTGTGGTCATTATATGTATATGTATTAAATGTATATGCATGTGTGTATTTATTTGTATGTATGTACATGATTAAGTATATATGTGTATATGTATGTATGTTTATATATGTGCATATATGTGTATGTATATGTATGTTGTTTGTATGTATGTGTTTGCATATGTTTGTATATGTGTATATATGTGTATAAATATGAGTGTATGTATATGCATACATGGTCATGTGTATGTATGTATATGTATATGCATGTGTATGTGTATTTGTATGTGTACATAAGTGTGTATGAAAGTGTGTATGTAAGTGTGTATGTGAGTGGATGCATGTGTGTATGGGTATCCATTTATGTATGTGAATATATATGTATGTGTTTGTATGCATATGATTATATCATTATATAATATTAATATTCATTTGGTTTTTGACTTTCACAAATGCTATTGTAGTGTATGTTCGGTTTTGGTGAAAACTTTTTTTGGTTATGTGTTAGTATTTTCGGATGTTGACCATTCAAAAGATACACCTGGGAAAACCAGATAGAGACAAAAATCATCCTCTATAGAAGTGTGGGTTCATGGCATTTGATGATAGCACAATATTGTTTTTGATAAAAAGATGTTCATTGGATACGACTAAGTGGAAGATGCTCAGCAGAAGTGGTTGAATAAATGATGCGTGTCGGAAAAAATACATGTATGTTTGAGTTCATGAATGTATAAGTTCATCATTCGGACACATGGACTTGGTGATCGGACATGTTCTATAGGAGGAAGTTATTCTGATAGAAGAAGAAACATCCAAATGAAACATGGAGTTCTAGGGGTGGTGATGATTGTGCAAAATATACATTGGAGTGACATTCCCTATTCAACAAGCATTTTCGGTTGGCGTGATGGATGCTATAGGGAAAAAAGGTTTCCAATATCAAATTAGGATCTACCATAAAATTTGGAAGGTGGTGGGACTCAATAACCAACTGGGTCACTCTACATTAAGTGGGAGTGGACCACCAATGCTAGTGTGCATGACAGAAATCATGCATTAGAAGATGGAGTGATGAGTCACCACCGATGCTGCAGAAGCCTTAGTGTCGAAGGTGGCTGGTCTTAGTCTGAAATATATGATGAATACCATATGTAGAAGTAGTATAAGTTATATCAGTTGGAGAGATAATATCCCCTCTTTAGTGGGTCTTCACAAAGAGAGTGTTGTCAAATGATTTTTATTGTGTATGATGTTGATAGGTTAACTTCAATGAATCTTGATAGGGTAAGTGATTATCCCTGTAACATAAATTATTGTATGTTATGATGAATTAACGATGTATATGTTCCTCACATGGATGTAGGTAACATTGTTCAAACCATACATTCCCTTCTGTTTGTCCTTGAATGTTCTGTTTTCATGTCATGTGATTGGTTTTGTATTATTTTTCTAGTATGAAGGTCTTTTATATGAACTAAAATGAGGGCCAAAACCATAGAATGAGTGACATAGGTGTAGTGGATGGGGTTCATGAACTTCCCAATTTCAGATGTTGAAGTTGTAGGGATCTTCGGACCATTCAAGTTTCTAAGTTATGTTCTAACTTTTTGTATCATCTTGTGGTCAGCAGGGACAATTCCCAAATATGGGCATCAATTTTTGTTTGAAATGAATCTGGTGATAACTTTATCAATTAATCAAATGTATGTCACTTGAAAGATAGAAGTTTTATATGTGATTTCTAGGAATATTGAATGTCCTGCTATCCAATGCTTGTCCTAAGGTGTGTTCTATTATGGAGGCGACAATTTGAGCTTGGATTGAATATTGTTGGGATCCCTTAGTTAAGAGGTGTGAGGAATTTTTTAAAGGATGTTATCGGTCAAGATGGAAGGGAAAATAGTGGTGTTTCTATGATATAGAATGTCCTCTATGATGGTCTGGTTTGATAGCATGATTTGTTCATCGATGAGGAATTCAGAACATAGTGGGTTAATGTAGATGAATACCATGGATATTCATGATCCTTATATTATCTAGATTCAAAGGGAGGTCACTAATTTCTAGAAGATTGGATTTCACAGATAAGTTATTATTTGATTATTCAATGTTGGAAGCTACATACCTTAATGTATGTAGGTGTTGCAACTCTTGGAGGGTTTGTATGTTTTTATTTGAATGGTGAGTCTGTTAGAAGTGAAGTGTTATAAGAACTAAATTTTTTAATATTAAGCACACCAGAATTGTTCAAGGAATTCCCGCCTAGATTATCTTATCAACTAGAAGTCATTTTCTCCTTTTTACCCACCTGATTGGAGGTAATTACATTAAACAAAAGAGGACAGTTTTACTCGTCATTTTCTATAACACTTGGGGACAAGATAATTCAATGGGTGATATGTTTATTCTTATATGTCAGGAATGACTTGGAGCTCATTATACAATGATTTCATGTAAATCCAAGTCAATTTCCATAGTATTGACCCCTTTTATGTTATTTTTCACATTACTCTAAATATGACAGAAATCCACTTTTGATTATTCAATGAAATTTGGGTATCTGATTGTTGTTCCAATGATTCATTCATATTTTAAAGGACATAAATATTGTTTTCCTGATATTTCATGTCAATCTGGGCTCATTTGGGAGATTTTTACCCCTACACACATGTGTTTTCCATTATTATAGAAATGGTAACAATATTAAATCATATCTTAGGTCATACTGATCACTCCATGAATCATATTGACATGTGGTAGATTAAAACATATCAAAAATGATTTGAGGAAATATCTTCTTTATTTTCACATCATTCAAAAAAAATTTGGAATTTTGTGACCCCATGATGGGAGATACATCATTTTAATAATACTAGACAACATTACCCTTCATTTTCTGTCATATCAGGTGACATGAGCATCTGATGGATGAAATTTTTCATCCAACATATCAAAACTTACTTGATGATTATTCAAATATGATTTCATATAAATCCAAGTTGTTTTTCTTGGTATTTCCCCCCATTACCTGATTTTTTTACATTCCCTTAAATTTGAGGGACAAACGCAATATTCAATCATACCAAGAAATTTATATATCTGATCGATGTGTTGATAATTCATATAGATCTTAATTGACTTAAACGCTATTATCCAAATATTTCATGTCATTGGGATATCAGTTAAACCATTTTACCTATGCACGCATGATTTTTTCGGTATTAAAAAAATGGTAAGAATGTTAAATCATACCTTAATCCATACCAATCAATAAAAGAATTGCATTGACACATGGTTGATTAAAATAGATCCCAAATGATCAATGGAATGTTATACTAGTTTTCCACATCAATAAAGAGTCATTTCTTTATTTTTGATCCCTTGATGGAAGATATTTCATTTTAATAAAACTTATCAATGTTACCCATCATTTTAAATCAAACTAGGTGGCACAAGAATATGATATATACGGTTTTGACTTCTATAGATAAAAAATGAATAAATGACAATTCTACCATGATTTCATATTAATCAAAGTATTTTTATTTTTATTGGACCCTTTTACCTAACTTTTCACTTTACTCTAAATCCGATGGACAAAATCAACATTCAATCATATAAAAAAATTTGGGTATTCAATTGATGTGTAGATAATTTATACATATTTAAAATTACATAGATATCATTTTCCTAATATTTCACTTCAATTAGATCTCTTTTAGTTTGTTCTAACCACTATACACATAATGATTACATTATTAGCACAACTGGGAAATTACCTTATACTCATTATTTGGAAATGTGGGTATATCCCATAAAACCATGGTTGGAATTTGATAATTCCATGGTTATGAATTGTGGAAATAGGTTTAAAGGAAATATTCCACTATGTCAATAACCCTATACCCATAGTTCTGAAATCATGGATATATGATTTGAAAAAATGTTAGTCACTGGATTATAACCCTAGAACACCCTTACAGAATCCAAGTGCCTAACCACTACACCACATACAATTATCAGTATAAAAATATAAATTTACATTAATATTTTTTTAAACCATGGATATTGGTGGAAAATGTTTAAATGGGTATTCCTGAAGTAATTGTTTTTTCACGCTTAAAAATTAGTGTAATATCCATGGTAAACAAAAAACATGGCTACAGGGATGACCATTACCCATGGTTTTTTTATGAACAGTGGGTATAGGTCTTGAACCAGACCCTATAACCACAATTTTTTCAAACCCATGGGTATAATTCTAAACTAAATATTATACCCATGGGTTTTTCTTGTACTATAGTCATCCCTTTTTTTCAATAGTATAAAAAATGGTAATAATGTAAATTCATACCTTAAGCTATAATCATCAATTTTTCAATAATATTGATTCATGGATGATTTAAACAGATCAAATAAGATTCAAGGAATTCTTTCTGGTGTTTTCATGTCAATTGGAAGTAGTTTTCTTGTTTTTGACCCCCCTAATGAGAGATATGTCATTTTAATATAACTATACAACATTACCCAACATTTTCTATCAAACTAGGACAAAAAGTGAATCTGTTGGATGTGGTGTTGATTCGTGCTAATCAAAAATGAATCGATAATAATTATCTCATGATTTGATGTTGATCCAAGTGTGCTTTCTTGGCATTGTAACCTTTTATGTGATTTACACTTTACTCTAAATCTGAGGGAAAACAACCAATTTTGATCACACCATGTTATTCGTGTATTTGATCGATGTTCCAATTATTCCTACATTTTTTAAATGACATAAATATTGTTTCCTAAACTTTTATGTTAATTTGATATTGTCTAGTCATTTTTGACACCTACACATATGATTTTTCCATTATTAAAAAATGATGGTAACAATGTAAAATCATAATTTAATCCATACCGATCAATCAGGGTATCAGGTTGACATGAGGTTGATTGAAATAGACCACAAATTATTCAAGTAAATTTCTCTTAGATTTTCACATCATTTAGAATTAAGTTTCTCATTTATGATAACTAAATGGACGATATGTCATTTTAATTAATATATAAAACATTACCAATTTTTTTCTATCATTCTGGGAAACACGATCATCTAATGGATGCATCATTGATTCATTCATATCTAGTATGACTCGGTGATTATTCTCTCATGATTTCATGTTAATACATGTTTCTTATCTTAGTGTTGGTGCCTTTTAAGTGATTTTTACATTACTATAAATTCAATGAAAAACACCATTTCTAATCATACCAAGCAATTCAAGAATCAGATCAATGTATCAATGATTATTATAAATTTTAAATGACTTAAAGATCATTATACTGATATTTCATGTCAATCAAAGTCAATTTAGTAAATTATTATAACTATGCACTTGATCTGTCCATTGTTAAAAAAACTGTACAAATCTCAAAGAATACCTTAAGCTCTACAGATAAATTTGGGGATTTTAATGATGCACTGTTGATTAAAATAGATTAGATATGATTTGAGTTATATTATCCTAGCTTTTCATGTCAATCATAAATTATTTACCCATTTTTAACCCATAGTGAGAGATATTTCATTTTAATACAACTACAAAAATTTACCCATTGTTTTCCTCATACCGAATAACACTAGAATACAATGGGAGTGTAATTGATTCCTACCGTTAAAAAAATTCTTACTGATTATTCGATCATAATTTAATTTCAATCTATGTGTTTTTTCTTAGTATAGAACCCTTTTACATAATTTTTCACTTTACTGAAAATATGAGGGACAAACATTACTGTTTATCATACCATGAAATTTGGGTGTCTGATTGATGTGTCCATCATTTCTATAGATTAAAAATATCTTAAATATAAATTTACTAAAACAATAGGTCAATCAGAGCACGTTTTTACACTTTTTAACCCTACACTTGTGATTTGTCAATTTTTACAAAAAACTGAAATAAATGTGAAAATTTAATTAAAATTGTACAAACTATTCCAATAATACCATTGATTGGTTGTTTAAATATAAATATTAAAAACTGATTAATGATTATTTAACTATGGTTTATAATCCATATAAATTTATTTAGTTAGATTTGAATCCATAATTTGGTAAATTTCATTTTAATGGAAATTTAAATGTGACTTTTGAGTTTACTAAATATAGGAAAAAATGAGACATTAAATTTGAATGAGAAACTATAATGTTAAAATGAAACACACCTCCTTGATATGATGCATCATAAGAGACCATGGACGATACCTATGTTTAGTGAAATATGCTCATACCAAAAATAAAAATGATGAAGATAAAAATATTAAATATAATAAAAATAAATAAAAAAATATGTATAAAGATGCATCATAGGATCCCTTACACCATCACCCCGACACATATACTCACATAGTACTCTAACATCATCTAACAAGTGGGAATTTACGTCCTTTGAAGTACACATTCATGCCTTCAAATCTATTACCAAATGATTCATCCTAACAAAAAAATAGCCAAATCCTAAAAATTTGAAACTACATAATGATGAATCCTTATTTCATATGTGTGGATGTGTCCATGTCCATCACATCCAATAATGAGATGAAATATCTCATCCCTCATTTTGTAAAGATGTTTTTTGTTGACAAGAAACTATTATAACTCAACCGTGATCATGTGGAATATATAAATATAAATATAAATATATACATAGTAATATGTAAGTATTTATAAATTTCCATGAACTTACAATAAGATTTGTAACCTCGGGATCATTTAATTCATGACTAATCATTGACACTAACATTTTTTTAGTGCACCATGATCCTATAACTGTATAACAATAAGAAATAACTATTGAACCCAAAACCATATTAAATAATAAATAGGAAAATTAAATGAAAAATACATCATGTCAAATATGGGACAAGTGATGATTTCCAAGCCTGTTAAGTGAACCCTACAACACAAAAATATCAGAATGACACATTATTATCGCCTATATTCTATTAATTCAAGTTAAAAAGATGTTAAATTATATGAAATCATTGAAATATGTAAACCAAGATAAATAATTTTTACAACCACATATTTATTAGACCAATATGATATTATTTCATGCCACTAAGATGAGAGAAAACCACCCACTGATCTATCTATGATGTTTTTGGCACCCATATTTGGTACTCATTTCTCCCTCTTAACTATACATTTCTATTAATTCCCATTTTAGGCTATTTTTCCATAAATTAGGGTTGAAAATAATGAGGGAACACTCTTATATTATTCTATTTAAGAAAAATAAATTACCAGAAATGTCAATTTTTGTAATCATATCTATAAAACTAAAATGATCCTCTTATATGAGATTCCCTATATATATATGTCTAATATATCCTGAGGGAATGAAGCATAATAATGTTTAGTGAATGAAAATTTATGTGGGTATAATATGATATAACTCAAATAGTGAATAAATTTTGGGTCACCTAATTTCATGGGGTGATATGTCTCGTCAAATCATATGTCAAGGGTCATGTTAGAATTCCGTGATAGAATCCCTTGACCAGGGCCCCTCTTAAAAGTGGAAGAAGAGGTCAAGTTAGATCCTATTGGAAATAATTCCATACATAATTATAAAAAAATAATTTATATGATTCATGTTTAATAAAAATAACATATTTACATTTATACATATCTCAAACCATAGATGTAGATGCCCCTATAGATTGATGTGGATATGGTCCCTATTCCCCAGATAAGTCTACAGTAATAAAAATCGTCGATATTTAAAAATTGATAGGCGATATTTCAAAGAATAAAACATCAAATAATGAAAATTTTAAACTGTTCAGAAAGTGTTAAATAGTTAAAATAGGTTTTAATATAAATAACAGGAAATTAATCATACATTCCATTAAACATTCAAACCACTAACCCAATGAATATAATTTTCAAACTGACTTATGGTGTGTTCATAAAGTTATTGTCTAAAAATGAATTAGTATCTATTTCATCTCGTTAAATTAAAAAAACTACTCACCATAATATTTTCTCATGAACATTCCAATTCTGATTAAATATAATGGTAATGAAGAAAACTTGTTGTACTTTTGATGCCAAAATGAATTGTTCATTACTAACACATTCATCTCTATATAATAAACTATTAAAGTTCACCTATTTATAATAATGTTGATTGGATTTAGTTATATGGACCTGATCAAACCAATTACACAGGAACAATATGTCTTTTCACCCTTGTATATATATAAGTTCAATTACGTATTTCAATTGACCATTTTAATAACCCAAATCATCATATGGACAAACAATGCCAATGTCTTGTGTTTATTTTTTTTCATCAATATCTTTATTCTGAAACCAAAATATATTAGCATATAATGATTTATAATGATGATCCACTAAAGATTAAACCATAGCTAGTTAGTTATATTCTTAAACTATTATAGGATCACATAACCCCCATAGTTAATGGGACTATATATATCATAGAATTGAATAAAAAAATGAAGAAATAATTTATTACTATACTTAAATCATAATTAAAATAAATTTATATGTACAAAAACCATGAAACTGTCATGAAATTATTCATAATGGGTTTTTAACATGATATTCAATCACATGATTCCTCTCTTTTTTTGGGTCATTAATGTGTTTTTTGAAAATTGAAACAACATGTTTAAATTTTTAACATATATATATATATATATAAATAAAACATTTAAAATTCAATCAATAAAATTGATAATATAATTTATTTAGAAATGGTTCAACTGGTAGATTATTGACCAAGATGTAGTGATGAGTTTGTACCCCCTCGATGTGTCCCTATCAAATATAGATCCTTCTCCAATTGAAACTTCATAAATTTGAGAGGCCTTATCTAATTATGATTCAATATCAGTATGATATTTCAAACAAAAAGTTGTACAATCATCAATTAAATAACAATTTTCTATTTAGGAATCCAAATGATCCATGTTATGTAGAGATCATTTCAATTTATTCCTGTAAAACACAATAAGACATATACTTTTTAATTATAATGGACTAAAAGCCATTACATCATTTGTTAGGTTCACCACAATGTAAACCTCATCCTCAATAAATGAGTGTATAAATAGTTTATCCAAATGAAAATTTTTAAATAAAGTTATATCTTGTAAAATTTTTAAAACACTCATGCATTGATTTCATAAACCCAGTTGTCTAAAAAATTACTCATCTGAATCAAAGGTTTAATGACATTGGGGATTAAAAAAATCAAAAATCGGATTTGGAATCAACTGATGAACAAGTATGTCATTGTCAATACATTTAAACCATTGCAATGTCTTGTTTTTCACATTCACACACTTGGATATATTATAAGAGTAGCCATTAAGAAACTTGTAGCTTGTCACCAGTGATCGTTTCTCAAATGATCCAAATTTGAACCCCTCTAGAACATCGACACATGATCCAATAATCAACATACTATATGTTTTCTAAATTGCAGGTGTAAGTGTGGAGCTTTGATGAATCCTTTAAAGTCACAACGATCACAGTGATCTCATCACGTCGATCTGTCAAATTCATTCATGGATTGGTTGCTCAGAGAGAGACATTCTCTCTCTAGAATGTGATATCAGAGATAATCTCTCATTACAAATTAATGAATAGTCATTTAATGAATGTATATCTCCTGCTTATATATTGGGAGGACCAAAAAGATGTAAAAGGGTTCCTCAACAATAGGAAATAAAAGTACCACTAAATAAGCATTAAGGGACATTTTATGAAGAACTAACTATTACATTAACAACATTTATATTTTATCACCTCCTTATAATGTGATGAAACCGGAGTCATTAACTTGACTCATAATTCTTGGAATATGAAATGAATATTAAATATTAAAATTACATTAATTTGTATAATATTTTCCTTATATTTACTGAAATAATTGAAAATAAATTTAATAAATATAGTCAACACAATTATTTTATACTCAGATAATAATGAATTTATTCTTCAATAAACGTTTACTTGGAAAACCCTTGGACAGTATGGTGGGGCCCACTAAGACCAATATTCCTATTCACCAGAATATGGAAAACGCATGAATGTTTTATATTGAGGGAACCTTATGACAATTATATTTATATTAGTGAATATTATTAATAGAACGAGAGCGGAGCCTAAGAACCCCTCATGGACCATATAGAATTAATGAATAGTTATAGTAATGACAACATTTTATATGAACTCAAATTATGTATTATAATCTATTTTTCACAAAATATCTAATAAACCAGGATGCACACTTGCATCATCATCTTTATTTGCATTACTATTTATTGATCTAACATGAAAAACCGACCTTTGACTACCTTAGCCATGTATTTATGAAGGAACTACTATCCTAATCCACCAGGCCCAATATATTAGTTCCTCAACTCGAAACTGACAAATTTTTTCTTAGTTATTCAACTAGTATCATACCACCAATGACACACCCATCCCAAGATACCTCACCACGACATCATTTTCATGTTTCTTCCTTTCATCAATGTATATGATCAAATGTAAAGCATTGATAATTATCTCAATTTTTGATACAAATATACATTTTTTTTATATAGGAACATCTAATGATAGATGACACATGTGGTGTTCCTCTTGGTGGGCCAGTCCTCCTGATCTCACCTACTAGATCCCACATAGTTTGAACTTCATGATAATATGTATCAATTCTTATGATTCCCCAACACATGATAGTTATAAATCTACTATATCATTTTAGTATGATGTATCTATACCATAAGAGGCTGAATTATGGGTGATAATTCATGATGTTAGGTATGCTATCTGATATAGTTGGAACATGTTATCGATTGAATCAGACTCCTATCTTGAGGTCCATGTCATGGAATCAAGAATGCGAAATGTCCCCTGGAGAGTGTTACCGCACAGGGTTGAATTCATTCACAAGGTAACTAATTTAAAATTGGTGGTCTCGCATGCTTATAAGGAATCCAATTAGGTGGAGGATGCTTTGTGCAAAATGGAAATTTTGGAGATGGATATGATGTGGTCCTTTACGACCCCTAATTATTGTGATTTAATGGTGGAGGTGGATATGCTGGGTGTTGTGAACTATATGTTTTGTAATAATCCCCTATTTGTATGACTCATTTTTATTTTTATTTAATAAATCTATTAGGACCGGTTTCTACCAGGTCCTGGTATTTTGGAGTATGATTAATGTTAGAGTATCTTGAGGTTCTCATTATAGCTAGATAACTGCTATAATCATTGGATATGGTAAATAATAAATGTATATTACCATATAAATAGTGGAAGTATAAATATATACACTATTGTCATATGTGTGCATCATGTATAACTCATTATATCCATGATATGGAAACAATAAAGTGTTGTTTATATGGGTCTAGGTCACCCAATATTACAACTCTCCGTCTTTCACTTGATCCAACTTACTAACTATCCATGTATTCTTGAGCATGCCCTGTTTTCACTATGAGGATTTTCAGAAATATTTAACCTCTCCTCCTTAATATAGACACCTCAAGATATCTAAACCCTAAATAGATATCATTTTCCATTGTCTAAACTTGACATCTTGTCTAGTACTCGTAGTGGAATTATAACACCATATATTATGATAAAACATTACATACTAGGTGAGATTTTATGAAACATAACAATTCATTCTGTATTATACACTTCTTATATGGATACTTTATAAGCTACAACATACTATGTAATTATTAATATGGATACCACTAGCTTATATGATTTCTTCACTCTCATTACCTTAGTATGTCTATGATATTAGATTACATTTATCCATGGAAGACTAATTTGTGTACCCTGAAAACTAGTATCATTTCCTCTCCACAGACAAAACATATTTTGTTTTCACTCACTCAAGTACTATTTGATAGTTTTGGCTGTTTCTCTTACAGTTATCCTAGATATAACTGATATTTTACTAAAAGAAATTATATGATTGAAATATTATATATTTTAAATGTCATGGTATACATGATTGATCAATCAAAAATGCATATTGATTTTAGATCACCAATTTAACCTCCTCTTACACACAATGAATGTATTCTTGGAGGGATATATGACATGGAAAAATGGTAACTAATCTATGTCAAATTGTTACAAGTTTTAGTTTTAAACACCATGTAAATATATGTACTGTTGAATTTAAACAAAAAAAAATTAGGTTTATATCTATAGATCAAATCCATTATAATATAGGATGATACATTAACTAAATTTCTAGAGTGTTTATTTCATCCTAGTCCTAACTAAATATAAGACCAATATCTATTTTTCACATGTTACCAAACATATTTAACTTTTAAAGAAATGTAACTTGCACTTACTTCTAGTATACACATGAAAAAAAACATTCAAAATAATTATTTAAGCATCTTGTTGATTACATTAATCCTAAACTAGATTTCAGTAACATGAAACCCCTATTGTCATTCAATGGTTTCACTATCCATTTATGGTTGCATCATATAGGAACCATACATGGTTAGTGTTCTTGCACTACTACAAGTACAAGCATTAACAACACTAAAAATGTGGTTTAATAGTGCTAAAAAAGCATTGTAAATATCGGCATGGATAAAGGGGGAACCCCTTTATCAGTGCTAAACATGAACTGATAAAGGTAGACTTTATCAGTGCTAAGAGAGTGCTGATAAAACAAACCATTATCAGCGCTAAAAGAGTACTGATAAATGATTGTTTTATCAGCGCTCCATTAGTGCTAATAAACATATCTTTTATCAGTGCCTCATTAGTGCTGATAAAGGTGTAGTTTATCAGCTATAAAATAGCACTGATAAACTCCCTCTCTACAGCTACGATAAATTTGCAGCAGCACACCCGAACACATAAAAAATTAAGAATCTCAATAAGACAATTAAAGCAAGATTACCCATAAAAAATTAACTCATAAATCATAAGAAAATTATACCAAGTATACCCATACAAAAATTATACCCATAAACCATTAACACATAATTTATAAGTTAATCATGCACTTAAAGAAATCAATTCAGAATTTAGGGGGTTTGGGGGTTGTTCAAGGGTTTGGTGTGGCTATCCAGGGGGGGGGGGGGGGTAGGGGGTGTCCGAGGGGCTTTCCAGTTCAATATTAAGGCTCCACATTGGTGTGTTTTATCAATACATAAATATTTGGAAATTTCACGATCCACTATGTGTCATGTTCTCAACCTCAAAGAAGTTATAAGGTTTGTACACCCACTGAGGTGCACATAGTTGGGGGGGATTAATCTCATTAACAAAACCCCAATATTAAACCTGCAATAGGCTATTGTAAGTGCATGATTAGGCAATATGCACAACCTAGTTGAGAATGAACAGGAATAAAACTAATAAAAAAACATCATTGATCCTCAAATCCATGACCATTATTAAACCCAAATTAATTTTCCAAGTGCTGAACTTTAACCCAGCATTTCACAAAGATTGTATCGACATTATAAAAATATATTTTGACCAAGTCCAACCACATCAACATCAAGACACATTGATTCTCAAGTATTAAAGCTTGATCAAACATACAAACTTCATCCAATTTTAGGGTTTCTCTGAGTACATTGTATGACCACACAAAACATATAATATACCATGGTCTCCTCAATATATAGATAATTATCATTGACCTCCAATATGTGAGTTTTATTTATACTCCATCATAGAAATCCACTTATGGGAGTTTTCTCATCCATGGAATACCCTCAACAGTATCTCAGACCACCCATATGTGTTCTACCAATTCCGAGGCATAAGACCTACAAGGATCTCATCACTATACTATGGGAGTACCCTTACTTAGTGAAGAATACAAAGAAGCATATATTCTTTACCATATGGGAGTATTATCATCCAAATAATAATCCCTAGAAGCATATCAACCCTCCAATATATTGGTGTATTCTCATTTGAGGCATAATCTCTATAATCATCTCAGCCCTCCCCTATGGAATTATTTTCATTTAGTGGATATTCCTGATAAGAATCTCATCCCACACCTATGGTTGTATTCTCATTTGGGTAATAATACCTATATACATCTCATCCCTCCCCTATGATAGTATTCTTATTTAAGGAATAAGACCCATAAGCTTATCCCCCCTCCCAAATGGGAGTATTTTCATCCAAATATAAACCCATAAGTATCATAAACCCAACACATGATCACCCTAGTATACCAGGACAACAATTACATATATATAAGAGGCCCCTCATAGATCAAATTCCATGACCCCCCATTTAAAATATCAATGCAATCCGAATGCGTTTGGTCGGATTTCTTTAGGACAGATTATGTTTTCAATTAAAATCCCGTTGATTTTAAACAAAATAGAGACCCTTTGAAAATTGTGTCCATTTTCAAGGATTTATTTTACGTTTTCAACAGCAATGAAATCTTGAATTTCAACTCCGTATATATTCTCTTCGAAAACCACTATATGACTATAAACATCTTTTAGCTTCGTATCCACATGATTCTTCAATGCTAGTAAATGTGGATAGAGAACATGTGTTGTTATTGTGCTTTCAGTAGCTCCTTGGGATCGGTTGGTCGATCCTTTGGATGGATTTGAGCCGACGTTTCTCTCCCTCTTCCCTTTCTCCATCTATAAAAACAATAATTGGTTTAGACCCTTTTGTCATTAATAGTTAAGGGTTTATCTTGAAAAGAAGAGGAAAGAAATACCTCGTTTTCTGCATGTACTCTTACAAGTTGTGACCGATATGTAATGAATGTCCCAATAAACTTTTCGACCATATGGATATCAACGTCATCATGTGGAATAGGTATCTCTGCCTTTGGCTCATGAGAAATAGAAATCGTCACATTCAGATGATCTTTCAGAAGTGGTTTATTATGCAATGTGTCATCTGGCATATTGAACACTATAGCCCTTTCTACAAGGTGATAGGTGGGTGTTGACAGATATAAATCACAATCATTATCACCCTGTAGAAGTTGAGTATAGAAAAATTATCAGTGTTTGTCTGATTCATATTTCATGGGAACAATTATTAGAATATTGATTACCACGACTAAGGTAGTTCTTTGAGGAAAATGGCTAACCCCAATGCTGGTGGGGGGTAGGGCGGGATGTTCATGTGGTAGTTGTTCTTGATTTTTCGCTTCCCTTTGCTTCCCACCCATAATAGATGCTAGCAACTCTCCCTTGCATTGCAATTGTTTTTCAATGGTTGCTATTTTTCACTCATTTGTTCCAATTTTTCATCTGTATCATCCATTTTTTTTACTTCTCAAAATTTACTCGGGGTGTCACCCCAAACCCTGCACCTCTTACATGACCATATTTTTCGGGCTGCTTCAAAGCTGCCGATAATAGGTCTATATCATCTACAGGAGTAGCTGATTCCTCTGACTATCGGATATAGGAAAATAACTAATTATTTTTATGTAATATCAATTTTAAACAAATTATTTTATCGTATTTTCATACTTACACATATTCCCAACACTTTCTATGTGTTCTCATCTACTATCTTCCCTTCTTTGTTCACATGTGCCTCCTTCCATAGCACATGACGTGGGATGGAAGTGGATTTGGTTTTAGACTCATCAATCTATATATAAACAAAGAAAAATAATTATGATCTTTTTTATTGGCACATAATAATATTATTGTAAAATTAAAATACGTACCGTTTTCTATTCTAATGAAGCATACCACATCATTGTTTTACGATAGAGATGTGTTGGTTTTGAAGCACATTCCTTATTTTCAATACATATTTTCTGTTTCATAAATGAAATATTGACAATAAAAGTGATGAATACAGGTATCCTCAAACAATGTATTATCACTCACAATGTACCTGAAACTTCTCATCCCCACGACTGCTAATAATTGCATCACATGCTTCTTGGGATATCAGGTGAGCGTAGAAAATGGGTGGGTGCGGGTTTATTTTACCTTTAGAATCATTGAGGTGACATCTTGTTAAAATATTGAGAAAAACTCGATGAATCATTCCTGCAAGCCTTAGTACATAATCCTTGTGTAAATAATCTATTATAAATGTAATCTGCAAGAGATTGAGAAGAGTAAGACATTTTTTCATTATTTTATTTTCTAGTAAATTAAAGAAATAAATTCATAATGTTACCATAATTTCTTCCCAAATCACAGCCTTCAGCTCAGACACAACATGGTGCCATGAATCTATGTCAATCGGCACGCATTGTTGAGTGACAACTCCAATGTAGCTGTTAAACATAGCCTTATTGGGATTCACATGCTGGTCTCGTGCATTCCATCCGATATAAAATTTGATGACTTTGATTTTTTCCTTAATAATTTTGGCTAACACCGTCAAACTACGACATACTTGTGATTTCTATGACGTTGGTCTTTCAGTCCCGACCATTTAAACAATATAAAAATCATCTTTATATTCATCTTGAATTGTATCATTGACATGTGTTGATGGTTATTAGACCTCAATACTATGATCAGTAGGAGACGCAGCAGCAGTAGCAGTAGGTGGAGCCCCAGGAGGAGCAGTAGTAGCAGGAGCCGCAGTAAGAGGAGCAGCAGGAGCAACTGGAGCCGTAGCAGGAGCGATAGCAGTAGCAGCATGAGCTGCAAGAGCAGTAGGAGCAGCAGCAGCTACTTGAGAGACTTGTTCAGCCTCAAGGCTAGGAGCAACAGAATGTGCATAAGTCGTTATATGTAATAGGGGTTGAATAGTTACTCCATATTACATAAATTAAGAAATGATAAGATAATGACATGAAATAAAAAGATCTATATTACAATCAAAATATAACCTGTTTACTGAACTCTCTTTATTTTTTTCAATGGTTGAAGTGATTTGACACCTCTATAGACTAAACAAATCCCTTCATTGTGGTCTTCTCTAATATACAAAACATCATCTGCATTGGGACCGATCTGAAATGATTGCGACGTACCACTAAAAGGATCCTCCTCAACTAAATTTTCATCGTATCCTTCAATAGTTTTTGATGATAACAGAACAATTTAACACTTTCGGTTTGTGGGATCTGGAGCATAAATTTTTTTTACTTCTTCTGATTCCATTATAAACTCTTCGTCTTTGTACACTTCTTTACTAAAATCAACATTCAAAAATTCCCATTCATCTATTTTAACACAACTGTTGTTATCAATCCATTTTCATTAAAAAATCAGATATTGGAATGTCGTATAATCCAACTCCCAAATTAATTTGATAATGCCATACTATTTCATATTTGAATAAATTGGATTTCTTTCCTTACTACAAGAAACATGCACTGCATCAGCCTCTAGTGTAACTCCACTATTTTGCATGGCACTATCTTCATCATGTTCATCTATATA
This sequence comes from Viscum album, assembly GCA_963277665.1. Lineage (NCBI taxonomy): Eukaryota > Viridiplantae > Streptophyta > Magnoliopsida > Santalales > Viscaceae > Viscum > Viscum album. Next base: position 1,040,097,056 of record OY728133.1, on the reverse strand, counting down.
GAATGTATAACCATTAATTACATAACCACTATAAGATAATACATACATACATGGTCCTGCGTCTAGCCAGTGAAGTTGTTCTAAAATTGAATTTGGATTTTCATCCAACTGCATAAAAATATGGTCCTGAAACAATCTTATATATTGGTGATTATGTGTATCTGATAACCATTTTTCAGCCCTCGATGGATTAAACTGCTTAATAATTTCATTGTGAGTTTCAATATATAGAGAAACCGCTCAACTGTTATGCAAAACATAAAGATGCGCCTACTCCCAATCTGTAATAATGAATGTCACAACTTCTCTTCCAGAAATTCCATCACCCTCACAACATCCAGTGTTACAAGATTTCGGGACAACAATGATGTCCACATCAGATAGGTATTCAGTACAAAATTCAATGGCTTCCACAAAAATATATCGCTCCACTATACAACCCTCTGGAGGACTACGATTTTTGAGATACCCCTTCAAAATATTCATATACCGTTCAACAAGATACTTCCATCTATAGTGCACAGGACCACAAAGTCGAATCTCTCTCACCAATTGAATCATCAAATGAACCATCATATCAATGAATGATGGAAGGAATAACAGTTCTAATTCACATAATATGATGACAATTTCTTTTTCCATAGCTGGAAATTTCCCTAGGTATAACAATTTTCTACATATAGAATTGAAATAGAAATAATCTTTTGTTAACGAATGATGAACATTCTAGGAAAAAATGCAATGTAAATATATAAGAATTAGATCTTGCATCAAACCCTGGCAATCATGTGATTTCAATCCTTTTAATTTCAAATCATTCATTGACACAAACTACTTGATATTTAATGAGTACCCCTATGGAACCTTTACATCATTGATGAAGTTGTAAAACTGATATCTCTCCACCCTTGAAAGAGTATAAGCAGCTGGAAGAAGAAATATTTGATTTTCACACTTCACGAGAGCCAACTCTTCTCGTATTTCCTTGTAAACCATGTCCAACCATGCCTTAATTCCATCTTTTTTTTCTAGGGGCATTTAGCAACGTTCTGATAACACTGTCACATTAATTTTTTCCACATGCATCACATCAAGAAAATTTCTGACGTACAAACAATTCTAGTATGGTAATTCAAAAAAAACTGATCTCTTTTTCCAACCTATTTTGTAGGTTTTTTTGAAAATGGTTTACCAAAAATAGTGTTCATATCTTTTACATTCTCATATAGATGATCACCTGTTAGTGGAGATGGTGTTGTGCATTTTTCTGAACTTCCTTTGAATGATGTCATCCGTGATCAGTACTTATGCCGATGAGGTAAAAATCTACAATGTCCTAGAAACACAGATTTCGATGAATGTTTCAACCTAATTGATTGTGTATCTTCTTCACACACGTGACACCCTTGATTTCCATTAATGTTATAGCCTAACAAATTTCCATAATAAGGGAAATCATTTATTGTCCCATAAAAAATCTATCTCAATGTGAAGTATTCACTTTTATAAGCATCATAAAACATTACATGTGATTCCCACAATAACTTCAAATCGTCGATCGAACGAGGAAGATAAACATCAATATCATTACATGGTTGTTTTGGTCCTAATATAAGAATAGATAACATGATGAATTTCTTCTTCATGCAAAACAATGGTGGAAAGTTATAATTTACCAACATAACAGGCCATGTAATATGATTGCTGGTTTGAAAACCAAAAGGATTCACTCCATGTGTAGATAACACAAGACGAAGGTTTCTCTGATCTATTAAAAATTTAGGATACTCATGATCAATTTTCCTTCATTGAGGAGAGTCGGCCGGATGACGTAATAACCCATATTTATTTTTTTTAATTTTTTTTTTCAGAGAAGGGAATTCCCTTGTGTGGCCTTTTCGAACCCTCCACACAAGGAAAACCCCCCTCCCCACGAAGAGGTCACTCCGGAGAGAGCCCCAGCCGGGAAGGAGCCGTTGCCAGCCGAGATGGCAGAGCGTCCCGGAGGGTGACAACCCGGGCGGCGATGGTTCATCAAGCAATCCGTCAGCACGGGTGGGTTACGCCTCATTTTGCCCACCCAGTCAGAAACCGGGTGACCCGACAAGGCTAGTGAAATAACCCATATTTATTTCTTTTATCTGTATGCCATGATAATTGTCTTGCAGTTTCTTCACTTCCATATAGACGCCTAAACCTTGGAATGATTGGAATGTACCATAAAACTTTCGTATGAATGGATTTATCTTTCTTGTATCGAGAAGCACCACAGTTTGGGAATTATATAAGTGATTTGTTCTCTTTGCAAAACAATATACAGTCTTTTGGGAAGACATGTATTCTTTCAGAAATCAATCACATCGAGTGTAGCATTCCTCTAGCTTCATATGTCCGGCATGGGAGCTCATTATCTTCCTGGAGCATGTCATTAAACAGAGCAAGTAGTTCTGAAAAACTGACAACACTCCACCCGTTGCTTTCTTTCAATTCATACAACTTCATTACATCTGACAATGTTGAATACTTAGTGCAAGCAGCATACAATGGCGTCTTTGCACAACTCTTTAATGCCTCAAAAAAATTTGGGAAATCATGGAGTTCATCTTGAATTGTATTTGTCATTTCCTCAATGTGATCTTCATCATAATTGACATATGTAATCGCATCATCCATATGATCTTCTTCATTATCAATATTTGTATTCATAACTAATGATCCATAAAACACAGTTTTATCCCAACTAGTAGCTACATTCTCTTTTTCTCCGTGTTTATTCCAACATTTATAACTCTAATCTATTCCATGACATATCAAATTTTCTTCCAACTCCTATATAGTTAGTAGTCTAGAATAAAAACAATGTAATCATGGAAAAAGGATTTGAGAAGGATACTTTGAGTGATCCTTTTCAAACTTGATGAAGCCTTTCACTCCATTCTCGAACTCTAATGTTAAACAATTAGAATCCATCAAATATTTATTCATCTCCATTATATTTGAATATCAAATATTAGTATGTATCGTTCATGTAAACAAAAAAAGAATTCCAAATACAGTAGAAGAGAACCAATTCTTTATAAAAATAGAGATTAATAGAGCCTAACCATTAGTATTTATTCATCATTATTAAATATCATTACTTTTGATTCATTATAGTTTCCTCTAATCTCCCCAGACCAAACACAAGAATAATCCTGAATGATACATCTACAACTCCTAGGTCTTTTCCATACATTCAATATCATCATGCCTAAATACTCACTTCTAGTGGAAGTGAATCCATTCCTGATGATCATGCCAAGATGAAATGGAAACCAAAAGGGGTAGTGAATCAAAATACCCCAAACAAGATGGAAAAAAAATTATTTGAAAATAGGTTAGTGGATTTCAAGTTGTATAGACACCTATCCAATAGACTCCACAAGCGGGTATGGCCCGTACAGTTGTTTCACTAGGTGAAACTGTCACCTGAGAAGCTGAGATCAATGAGTCCCATCCCAACCATGAATTGAACAAACTCCATGATGGCCTTCCTCTGGAATGGGCTTTTACCTTTCATTTCCTTTGGGTTGGAAATGACATTAATGTAACCCCCAACATACAATGGATAGTGGTCGGGATCGAAAGTATTTTGTTCAAAAAAACAATCAATCCCCCTCAATTTTTTAAAATACCAATACCATAAACTATTTAAAAATAAGGCATTTTAATTTATTTTGGAAATCATTCCAAAAAAAAATTCAATAAACAAATCCATGACAAATCATTTGAAATTTTATTTAAAGAATCAAATAATCTTTATTTTAAACAATGATTTTCATTTATAATATCAAATCCACCTACGGTAGAAGGAAACCTAATTTATTTCAAGGAAAAACGTTAATTCAAAACAATATACCATCCATTACATACATTATTTTCATTAATATGGTTATTTTGTGCTTCTAAATGATCAAAACATTTTCAAAAAACTTCAAAGGGATAAATTATGAATTCATAAAACACATGAATCCCATAAAAAAGATATAGTATAGAATCACCCACTTGGAATCTGAATGAGTCTTCTCAAATTAAGAAAATCATACATCTCTAACTACATCGATGGTTTCTAATATATAATGACACAACTAGCTAGATAGTGGCCCTCACCAATAACATTATACATCTCCAAATAATAGACGACAACCACTAACCATGAAGAACATGATATGATGGAAATATATTAAGAACAAATCCCTTCACCCAAATAAGATACTACACCCACTAACCATGAAGAACCACTAAGAGCATAATTTGAAACCTAAGGAAAGGTACACCCAAAACATACTAACGAATTCAAATGAAATACTTTCTATACCAAACCATTGAAATCCTAAATTGTTCCTAACATCAAACCCCATCATATCTCCTAATAAAATTCTTTTATAACACTATTTCATGGCCTATACCCATTTAGACCTCTATATTAGTTAGTAGATTATATTGTAGTGACCCCCTAAAACCATCCTCCAACATGTCATGGGTTAGTGAATGCACCAAGGGTATTTATCACAACCATGTGAAATGTACTTCTAATAATAAATAATTGATATAGATTATCATCATGTTGTATAGATGATTTTCCTAATGATACCAAGTGAATGTTAATATGGTAAATATGTGTGAGAAGTCATTTTTTGTCTAACTAAAAGGGGATATAGCCTAATGAGTGTATTTTGGATACACACACAAATATTACTCTATGTGGTATAGGGGTTTTTCAACTAGCAAGATTATGGACAACTTAGTGAATATAGTCCTCTATGTGTGGGAATGAATTCATTTAGAGTATGGACTAATATGTATGGTTCCCATAGAATAAGGACCATTTGAATTGGATATTTGGGCTCATGTGTAATTTTTGGATGTCTCTACTGGGGAAATCACTCCAGCTTGAATCTGTTTCCTTGGGCTAGCCACAATCCTCATATCCTACCTTACCTATTTCCAAAGGTGGAAAGTGTCCACCTCCATGGTTGATAATATTCTCCCCTTTATTGGAATGGGAAAATGGGATGTTAGATATTCCTTCTATAGTTTCCTTCTTGGAGTATGATTCCTATTTTGGGTCTCTGTTCTAGATATAAGACATGTTTCTGAATCTAGTTTTGGGTTCTACTGTCTAGTGGACATAGGATAATTACAATTATTATTCTAGTTACAAGGAATATACTTTTAGTTGAATATAATAATGGTTATGAGTGTATTGATAAACTATAAAATTCATATAAAATTCAGGTTATTAATTTTTCATTAGCTCATGGCATGAGGTGTATTATCTGTAATACTTGAGTCTTACCATGATTGATAATTGGTAACTTATTCTTATTACAAAAGGTATTCAAGAATTATAACCTCTATAATCTTATTCTCATTACATAAGGTGGATAAAATTGTTTATGTGAGGAATCTACAACAATTTGGTTCATAAAATATATTCATATCACATAAGGATTTCTATATTCATCAACTAATGAATTTTGTTCTTATCACACAAGGTAAGAAAAAAAGATCATATACTAAGGGAAGTGTTTAGAGATTGTATGCTCATCACATAGGGGATTCATTGGCACATCAACTAAGGAATCTCATGCTCCTCATGTGAGGTATAATCCATGGATCATTACCTATGAGAAGAATAAGAGATCTTATGATCATTACTTAGGGGATTCATAGGCATATCCCCTATTAAATATATTTATAATCTCATGAGGTATAATCAAGGGAACATTATTTGTGAGATAAAGAAGATCTCATATTCCCATAACATAGAGAATTCATAATCTTGTCATCTAAGGAAACCTAGGATTATAACCTAGAGTTTGATGTTTCCGGAATTAATAGAGGTCATAGGTGTATATATAGGTAAAGGAACTCACATATTTAAATTTTAGAAGAGGGAACCACTCGATACACTCATCGCGTAGGGGGTGATTATAGTTTTATAGCCACCATTTTATTTTTATCCATGAAGTTATTCAATTCCCACCAAACTCTTTTCAATTTCATCATTAACAACAATATTCTATGTCACTGCAAAACTAAAAGGAAAACCCATATCAAATAACTATGTCATCTACCACAATAACCCACTCATTATAACTTTTTAACAATGGAAAGGTTGATGCTTCCCCACTGCACGATTTGCCACCTCAACCATCTCACATTTCCCCCCAATGGAATCTATCACAACTAAACTAACAAATTACTTTATAAACAACCCCACCAAAAAACAATGATGATTTTCAACAATAAAAGTAAACAAGAACCATGTTCTAGAGAAATATAATTAAAATTAGTAAACACATGTGAATCATCCCTTTTATATCATTTTCCATCAAGTATGGTTCATTTTATTCAATCGGTCAATCCATAATACTCACCCATATAATTAAAATCATGTTAAAAAATGATATAGAAATGGGATAGGAGAACAATATTGAAAAAATATTTGGAAAACATGCCTTAAAGGAGGTCCGGCAAACTGATGCTTGAAAACATTGCGGGCGGTGGAGGTCCGGCAGACTGAAGCTCGAGTGCGGTGGCGGTCTGGCAACGTAAACTCAGCAGGCAGCAGAGGACCGGAAATGAGAAGAGAGGTTAGTGGAGTTCCAGCAATATGATCTCAGCGGGCGGTAGAGGGGAGTCGCTGGGATCCAGTACCGCGAGAGCTTTAGGTCGCGATAAAACGCGGGCACTGTGCGACCGACTTTATAAAAAATTGCACTAAGGTTCTATCAGTGCTAAAAAAGCGCTAATAAAGACTACCTTTATCAGGGATAACATTTTAGCATAGATAAATGTGTCCTTTATCCTTTCTTTTTTAGCGTTGATAATAGTAGCCTTTATCAGCGCTAAAAAAGTGCTGATAAATCCTGACTATATCAGCGCTAAAATTTTATTGCTGATACAATGAGTCTTTATTAGATAATTTCTAGTGCTGATTAAGGGTCTTTTTATCAGCGCTATTTTAGTGATGAGAAATTTTACCCTGTATCAGCGATAAAATTTTAGCACGGATAAAGATTCCATGTATCAGCGCTAAAGTTGTAGCGCTGATACAAGGTATCTTTAACACCACTTTTCTAGAACTGATAAAGAGGTCGTATATCAGCGCTACAAAAGCACTGATAAATAACTCCTTTATCAGTGCTAAAATTTTAGTGCTGATACAGGGTAACCTTTATCAGCGGTTTTTCTTAGCGCTGATATAAGGGGTTGCACCCTTGTCCATATTTGTAGTAGTGTTCACATCCAATGATCAATAAAATTATAATAGAAAGTATTTATGAAAAGTAAAATTCAAATAAATTTAGGCATAAGGACTTGGTATAAACAATCAATCCTTATTGGTTCCAAACTAGTACCATCCATTTATAGTTTCACATGAATACCCAACTCAATATTAAAAATAATAATCCCATGTTCTTTGATACATTGGAATCCATTATTAAATTTTAATTGGTCTTGTCAATTTTATCTAATTTCCATATTCTATTTATTTATAGAAATTATTATTCTCAATGTATAATTAATCCCCAGATGCAGTGAATATGAAACCATCACCATGGTTTTATCCTTCCTTCATAGTATGTTTCTTTGGAATATTATTTTTCCACAATCTCTTGTGGAACTTATTCCTATGATAACAATTTGTTATTTTATGGAATTGACTAAGCCTATGAAATTCATTCTCAAACTATATAAAATAGAGATGTGAACCATTGTATATAAATATAGCTTATTACATTGACTATGTCTTTTTAATAATATAGATTTCTGTAATTTCTTGAGAAAACATTGAGGTAATTACTTTAGATGCATATTGTGTTTTTCTTTATGATAGATTATTTATATCCTTATTAATCAATTTAGATTGAAACAAATGTTCTTATGACCTAATATAGTTACTTCATACTATAACATATATGACATCCATTTTTCATGATAGATGGAATATTTTTGTCGGATAGCACTGTTATTTTCAATGAATGTCTTGAAAAATAATGGAAGTATATATAATGAATATATGTTGAAATGTTTATACTCATTTTACTTGCATCATGACATTGTTGTGAATAAGGAAATATGTGTTTATAAATTAATCCATGATTAGTTTAATTGATCAATGTTATCATGTAAGACTCATCACTAATCCTCTTTATTGACCTCATTCCTTTGATGTGAAAAATGTAATGTGCATTTCGGAATTACTCCACACTACATTATATTGATCAATGAATGATTTTTCATGGTATTATTAGGCACACCAACATAAAAAAAATCATATCTTCTGATCATTAATATGTCATAATTCCCTTTCAAATTCCTTAATAACTCTAAAGGAATAATATAGTGTCTATTTACCACTAGATTACCCTTGGAATATATCATGCTCTCTAGATAAACTAAATTCTAAATCTTTATGGTGAACAATTATTTCAAAAGGATTCATTTTCCAAAAAAAATAAGTATATGCATCAATAATACCTACGGTGTTTAACCGAAATGAGTCTAAATATCATAATGGGTGTATCATTTATTTCCACTTTTAGTTTTACTTAAAAAATAATTATCTTTCCACAACTGGGAATATAATTCTTACATTTCATAATCTCCAATTATTTCCAATGATTCAAGCATTACTGAACATCTTGTCGTGTACTAAATACCAAAAACAAAATCCATTATAAAACAAGAATAAGGTATCCTAGTGTTTAATGGACATGTGAGATACAATTTTTAGTAATAATTATGAATAGTTCAACTAGAACATTTTTCATGGAAAATATAAATTGTGTACTTCTCACACTTACTAAGGAATCACCCTTCTCTTAACTTCTTGGAGAAAACTCCTTAATTATTGTTATGTTTCATTTTTTACTTGGATACTGTATTCAAATGAATATATATGACAAAAATATTGAATTTAATACCCATAATTCATAACATAAAATTTACTTGCAATTGATGAATATACATGAAAAATAAGTGACTAGTTTCTTCTTCGGTTCATTTCATTGCATTTAAACTTTCACACACATATTTCATGAATTTCGATTTATGTAATATTTTTTAATACCTGTTTTCTTTGAATTTAATTACAATGGAGCCTCTAGAATCACTCTTTCCTTTGTCCCTTTCGCATTGTCATTCAACATGTGAACCAAAAGAACTGAATATTAATCTTTCGTCAATGTTCTTATTTCTTGGAGAAACATACATAGAATGTAACAATGCATTTTCTCCATAATGTTCATTTTGTAATCTTAATAGAAGTGGGAATAAGTTGGTGAAAATGATATGATAAAGGGATCAAAATAAATATCATGATCCATCTTTCAATTTACACATATCAAGTGTAATAATCAACTATTCATATTTTCAGATCTCATTCTCTAAGAACTCATCTCGGACGTGAGACATCATTTGAAGTCATCCATTCCCTGATTTGTCTCAAAAAATAACATTAAACATTTATGATAGAATAATGAAATAACCATCATATCAATAAAACATGAGTCTCCAATAATCATTTTTATCACACTCTCTTCCTTAAGTGGATCAACGAGTGTTGGAAACACTGACACATCGAATTTACGATATGTAGTGCATTGTGCCATCACTTGTAATACCTTTTGGAAAATCTTTCATGCTTGGAAATATTTTTTGTACTTAATTATACACAGTGTGCTTGGTGGTATTACTTTATATTTTTAAAAAAAATCTAGTATATTGTACTTTTATCTTGATTATAGATTAAACATTACAGATTAAGTGAATTATTAAATGTCTCCCACAATTTTATCATACTCCAGAAACCCTCTATACTAGATTTAAGATAATATATTACCTGACTATTCTAATGGAAATGACCCTAAAAATCTCTTCTCATAGTCTACAATCATTGGCTATGCCAAAAACTCAGAGAGTTCCTATGACGGCGTTTTACTGGTCAACCGCTTCAAGTCGTGGCTCCTTCACTTGTTTAGTGAAGTCCTAACATCTAAAATCATAAATTTGTTTTTCTCAACACATGCCACTAAATTTAAAACATGAAATATTTGGATACTCTTTTCAAGTCAACTTTAGTTATGTTAACCCATCACTCTCAATAGAGCTCCCCAGTAGGAGGAGGTACCCTTAACTATGGTTGATGAGCACCATGTACACTATGTTTTATTCAAATTCAAAGGATAAAAGGTGTTTGAAATTTAATATTTCATTGAGGGATTTGTAAATATTTTCGAATAATGTAATCCATTTCTATTCATATGTGATACAATGTCGTCGCACTTAGAACTGGATATTAATAGAAAAATCTTCATTACTTCTTTATACATTTTTATGTTTATTATTTTATGTATATCACTTTGTCATGAAAATGCATAATATAATAAATAGTTCATATAGAAAATAAAACTATGGAGTTGTCTTGAAATATACTATTGGTTGATCCATTTAAAGGCAATGGATCAGCCATGACCTTGGGGAATCATTCCTAAGTCGGTTATTGAATCATGATGTAGCCCATCCCCCATCCAGTATATCCATATCTCATCTGGGTTTTCACCTTGACTTTTTACTTCATCATTTTCATAATACAAATGTACTAACACAGAGATAAGGGGGTGGCAGGAAGGGAAATGTATATACAATAATCCAAATGGACGTGAAAACTCTTATACATAATTAAATGAAGAAGATAGTATGTATATCTTCATAAAAAATATTTACTTATTACAAAAATCACACACATATAAATAATAATTAAATAATATACAAATTCGGTCAATGATCAACACTAGTCAATGAGTAAAGTAAATGTGTTGTAAAATTAAATTGTAAAAAATTTAAACTATGAGTGATATTAAATTAAATTTAATGAATGAAATAAATTTATAAAATTTACATCAATTTAGTCTCGATATTAATTTAATTTTATACCCAAATTTTTAAATCATTAATTAATTTAAATTAATACCTTAATTAAATTATGTATTTCACAGTATTAAAGTAAAATATTTTTAAATAGAAAAGTAATTAAATTAATTTTTGATTAAATAAAATTTTATCGGGCCATGAAACCCCACTTAGACACATTGTAGGTATGTATGTAACCATGTAAGCCCATTTCGAGATAAATGGAACACTCGTAAGGAGTTTCTGGGACAAACAAGCCTCTCGAGACCTGTTTTGGGAGGGGATGACCCAACATGACCCACTGGGTGGCAGATCTGGTCCAATAGAACCTGAGAGGAGTTGGTAAAAAATGAAACCTCATGACCGGGGCATCTTGTGAGTTAGGGTGCAGAGATAGAGGGAGGTGCCAGTGTCGGTTAACTTGGCTGATGTCGGTGGGCTTGGCCAGCAGTAGGAACGACCTTCCAAGGGCAGTGTCCTCGACGGAGCAACTGGTGGTGCCTGTTCTAGGTGATGGTGGTTGAGACCTACTACATGCATTTGGGTAGAAGACTTTGACTCTGAGAGTGTGAAGATATTCCAATGGGGTGGCCTAAATACGGGTGAGGATGAGGGGTGTGATGATATGTGTCGGTGGTTGTGGTTTTTTGGTGAAGCGGGAGGGAGTCTACAAAAATTGGGAGAGAGGGGTCCGACCTAATGCTCAAAGATTCATATAACATCTATTTTTTACATTTTTTTAGCCACCCAAGCCACCCCTTTTTCATTTTGTTGACATTAAATGAAAAATAGTCACCCACCTAATTTATTCCACATGACCAATCCATTTTTTTATTAAAATAAAACATCATATATTCAATAGGATTTATGTTTGTGATAAAAATAAAAATTATATTATTATAATATTATAATTTTGTGCGTGTAAGTTCTTCATTTTTAATACCCAAAAAACAATCCCTTTCAATCCATAATTTTTTTAAGATGACCATAACATGGTTATCCGTGCTTGGATCAATGAATTATTGGATTCATTAGGATATAAAAAAACATTCCATCTTAATTAAAAAAAATTTATTTTTTCTCATCTCACAAAATTCATGAAATTGGTCTGATACCAATCGATGGTGTTTTGACATGCCACGAAAGCAGGTGAGTAGGTGCTTTAAAACTTTACAATGTTGGAGATATAAAACTATGTCTTCTTTGATGATCCAAGCCTTTATAGAGGTATAATGATCCATATTGAATTAATCAATGTACAAAAATTCAAACAGAATAAATACCTTATTCGAAACGAAGTGTGCCCAATTGCATCTCATCATAGGAGATCGTTTCTCGAAGGATACGAAGGAAAACTCCTCTATACCATCTACACACACTGTAAAAATATTCACATTTGTTAATTATTGAATTCTAGGTACATGCTCAGAGCTTCGATGAATCCTTTAGTGAGACTGCATTCACCTTGATATCATCCCTTTGATATGTCGAAGGCATTCATGGATCAGTCACATGGAGAGATACTTTCTCTCACTATAATTCATTAAGGAGAGATAATTTCATATTTGGAATAAATTAATATCCATCGAATGAATTTCTATATCTTTCTTATATAGTGGGAGTCTCAAATATTCAAAAAAGTGTTCACGGCCCCAGAAATAAAATTCCGACTAAATAAGTAGTAAATGAAACATTGTGATCAACTAAATATATCATTAACTTCATTTATATTTTATAATATCCTTTTAATATAAAAAATATATTATGTGATAACACCAGATTCATTAACTCAACTTGTAATTCTTTCAATATTGAATGAACCTGGAATATTAAAATAAAATTCATTCATATAATATTTTTCATATATGAACATCAGTTATTAGTAATAAATTTATAAAAAAAATCAACCAAATTATCCTATAAGTTAATAATAATGAATTTATACTCCAAAGATCATTTTACTAGAGAACACTTGAACCATGTGGTGGGGATCACCACGTACAATATTAATATTCACCAGAATAAGGCATACTCATGAATAAAATATTGTGTGTGACACTCTAGACCCTTATCTTGATAGTAGTGAATACTATTCACAAGACAAAAGAGTATTCTAGCAACCCATCAAGACCTATACAACGATAAAGAAAATTCATATCAATGATAACATTTCCTACAAACAATCATTGTGTGATATAACCTCTTTGTCTCATAATATCTGATAATGCGGGTTGAAAACTTGTGTCATCATCCTTATGTTCATTATTATTTTTTGATTTAACTTAATGGACTTATAATCGACATCCATGGACAAGGATTTAAGAAGGCACTACAATCCTGATCAACTAGCCCTGAGATATTACTTTCTCAACATAAAAGAGATAAATTACATCTTAATCATTTAACCAATGTCATACCAAAATTTATGGGCACAATAAAAGATCTACCCCGAAGACATTATTGTCATGGTTTATTATTTAAATTAATGTACACGATAAAATTTAACACATTAAATTGTGAGTCCAAAAAAGAAAAGGTTTCTAGATGGCACCCCATTCTCCCGGATACCTCTCTTGGCTTCAAAACTCGTATTGGATATCCTCTCATTATGGTTTCATGTCATCCCCGGCGGCGATGGGATTATTCTCCTCCTTTAGCTGCTTCATTTTTCCTCTTTCCAGGGTTTCGTCACTCAAGCCATCATTTCAGCTTCGACATTTCCTTTCTCGGGTATTGTTATCTTCTCGGCAGCGATGGGTCCTTCTTACAGCTTCTTCGACTTCTTTCTTTCAAGGTTCATTCCCTTATAGTTCTATGGAGTTACCTCACGCTCTCCACATCCATCCCTTCTCTTCCGATCTGACTTGACACACACAACCCCATCTTGGTTCGGTGTTTTGTTTCCTCGATGGGTTTGGTATTGTGGTGGTGGGAGTTATGGAAATACATGGTTCTTAGTTTTGTTGGCTTTATTCATCAGTTTCTCTCGATCTATTTTGCATTTTTTAAGGGTTCCAATCCCCGGTTCCTTTAATGGATTTAGTTCAGATTTTAGCTCCTTTTTTCCATTTATGGTTATTCTGTTCTTCTAGTTATGGGTTTATTATTTGTTTGAAAAGTCTCTTCTTAGATGGCATAGTTTGTTGTTTATTCATTGTGATGGTTTTTTGGTCTGCTGGTTTTGTTCATGGCGAAAGGCTCATTCCCCTGGAAACGTATGCTTCTTTAACACTGCCCTGGCCCTGAGTCCCATTTCTCCTCTCCAGGCCGGTCAGGGGTGGTGGATCGTCAATGTTTTGGGAGGTGGAATTTGGGAAGTTATGGGTTCTCCAGAGAATGAGTCCCTTTCTAAGATGTTTTGTGTGTTTGTGCACGTCGTCTGGTTTCTTGGCGGTGAAATTGGTTCCAACGACCAGTCTCCACTGGCATTCTGATGCAGTGAGGAACCAGCGACGATGATGACGTGGTGATTTTTCAATGACGATGACGATGGGTACGATGATGATGATGGATGACGATCTTGATGGACAACGATGGAGTAGGTGACATCGATAGATGTGAGTATATCTCGAAATCTATCTCCTCATTTTGTGTGTGTATTTTGAATTTTTAATTTGGTTCACTGTTGTGGAATCTTGTTGTATGGTTTTAAATAATGTTCTAGTTACCGCTAACCTCAATGATGTCTTTTTGAAAATAAAATAAAAAGTTATTTGGGCCAAATGTAACAAATTGAAAATGATCTCAATTCAGGATACTAACACACATGTTTGTATATAGGAACATCTAATGACACCAAAAACTAGTTGATTTATTATTGGTGGGTTTTCCTTCATGATATCACCTATTAATGGTCACTAAGTGTAATCATTGTAACAATAAGTCAAAATTCATATGATCCCCCAACACCTGATAGTTATAAATAAAAATGTACAATTAGTATGAAGAATCTAGTCCATAAAACATATGTTTTATACTAATGTAATAGTATCTCAAGGTTCTCATTCAAGCGTCAAAACTATTATAATCTTTTGATACAATAAATAATATATTAAAATTACTATCTATATAGTGGACGTAGAAAAATGTACAATACTATGGTAACTTTGCATCATGTATAAATCACTATATCCATGATATGGTAATTGAAAAGTATTATTTATTTCGGTCTTGGGAACCCTCTATCACTTAATTTTTACTCATTATATATCATGCATCATGCATGTATGTGTTGTTGTCATCACAAAAATGTAAATGCAATTTTTTTTCATTAATCCATATTTTCTAAATCACATTGTACATTGGCATGGTCCTTTTATTTTCCATTTACATCCAAAATATCCCACATCATATTATCATAAGAATTGTTTTCAATGTGCATGATATTCAGATTATGACTTAGTATGTCAATTTTCGAGTAAGGGAGATTAAAAAAATATTTTTCTTCTTCCAATTGAGAATGTGTTTCTACTTGCACCACAAATAAAGGTTAATTGATGAGCCACCAAATAATAAAATTCATATAATATGGGGTTGTTTTCTTTCTCAATATATGAGAATATTTGTACTAATTTCATGATCATTGGTGTTGGGTTGAGTTCTATAGAACCATAAAATTACACTCTTTTCTTTGTAAACCTATGTTAAGGGGGATGAAAATGTATGTGGACCATTTATGACTATTTTTACAATGTTTAAGCAATGATGATATTTTTTACTTTCAATGCAGAAAGGAAAAGAAAATCCCCATTTTATACTCCAAACTGATAAATTTCATAATCCAGGATATCATTGATTTTCCACAATAATGCTTCCTGTAGTTTGAATATATCATTCATTTCATAGTCAAATTTCATCACACCATCACCCAAAAATTCCCGGAACTCATAAATCAATGTCTAAATGTAAACTTCAATCTAATCCACCAGACATCTAGGACTATAAACAATAGTGGAAAGAAATAGAAATTTTTGTTTTATACAAATCAATGAAAGAAGATTATACAGAACGAACACCACAAGTCATGTTCTAAGAGTTTCACCACCCTTATTCATAAACATATTGAAACATTATGCTTCCATCCCCAATCAAACATTACAACTATCTTTAGAATAGTTGGGGTGCCTCATATTGGTCTTCAATACAAGATAGTTTATCAGATGGATTGGCTTATCCCATTCCTTATTTCTTATCTCATGTCATCTCATTAATTTAGAAACTTTAGATGAAGTAAATAATATTTTAAAACATGGATTCAATGGAATTAAACACATTTTCTTTACAAAAATCAGTTTCTCTTATTTCATAGTCTACCTTTTATTATTCTAATTTATCCCCTTATCTTCCCACTTATAGGATTCATAGATCATACAGTTATTCAAATGATTATTTTACATTCTAAACATCATACAATTTTTTTCAGATGAATCTATGGTCTAATATGTGAAACTCAAGATATCTACCAACTTACGATCATGAAAACATGACTCAAGAATCTTATCATTAACATGAATTATTAAATTCAATAACACCAACAATATGCATAATAATGTGTCTGACCACTGATTAAATTACTTCATGTCCAATAACTCCATGATAAATAAAAATTAACTGTAAGAAGTAGGTCTAGAATATTATTCAATTTTTGAATCATCATGAATTTCAAAAAAACCCAAAGAATCATGAACAACACCAAAGCTTTAATTGATCTCACAGGTCTAAAAATTTTGAATGTTAATTCCTTCATGAGAAAAACCACATACCATTTTAGTAATAATTTAATGCATCAGATCATTCATCCATGAATCAACATCCATCTAAACAATTTTAATTCGATGGAAATGAATATATTATCCTTTATGATGAGTCCAACTATTTTATTTTCTCAGAAACCTATTCATGAATTTGTGCTTTCTCATGGTGTCTGGTGTGATTTGATATTAGTTGGAAATTTCCTACAGGTAAACTAATATAGTAACATTAAAATTATCTAATGAAATCAATAAACTTCATAATTCCATCAAAATATTCATTAGATGTTTTATTTTGAAGATCATTCCAACTCTTATCCATATTAATATATGTATTACAAGCGGGAACAATTACATAAGGTTTTGTATTTCATGAATTTTTCAAATTTCATATCAAAAAATATATTTAAAATAAATACAAATCAGTTTCAGTTAAACCTCAATTCTTACTCATCCAAACCAAAAAACCAATTCACAAACAACACGATCATCAAATTTTATGTTATATTTAATTATTTATACTATTTATTTTATAAATCTTTTTTTGTGCGGGATTAAATATTTTATAGTGTTAATTATAAATAAATTAATTATATAATAATTTAAAAAGATATGACAAAATCATATGAATATATTAATATATGACCAATAATTATTTTATAAATTTAGTTATCAAAACACTGTACTACATGAAAATTATATGTTATTCTACAATTGTAAATATTTTAGTGTCAAACAATTGGTGAATATTTAATTATAATGAGTAGGAAATTAATGTAAACACACAATTATATTTTTAAATAACTGTAAATGTTGTTACAAGCATTATTCATCACATTCCATATCTATCGTGAGTTTGCAAGAGAAGAAACAAATTAAAAAAATGAAATGATTAAAAATATAAAAAAATAAATCAAACATGAGTTATCAAAATTCAAGAATCAAAATTATAATATGTATTAATAAATTATATCGAAAATAAAAACATGGAAAAGTTGAAATATAAATTCCAAAATTGTATCAATATGAAATAATTTCAAAATAATACTTTAGTTAAAAATAAACTAAACCGCTCATAATTTCTATAAAAAATATATGTAATCAAAATAAAAAACATTAAAATATTAAATTTAAATGATCCAATTTCTAATTGAAACTTAAAATGAATCATGGTTTGAGAAAAATTGGTTATAATTTCCCTTTAAGAATAGTTTTGACTATAAAACACCAAATTTTTCATGAAATAAATGAGTCAATTATATATCAAAGGTCAAATCAAGTTAACCACTACAGGGTTATTATGAAAATAAAAACCTTAAAATAAAGTGTGTTTCTAATGACTTGTGAAGAACATGTTATATATACCAAAATTATGGTTTACCTATGATAGAGTGAATAATTTGAAAACCATGTGATAGATTGGGTTGTTTTGAGAACTATGAAAGGGGAGGCGCTAAGGAGAGGGGTTCATTGTGGGCTGTTAAAGGTAGGGTAAACCAGTTGGGGGGTTTAGGAAATGAAAAAAATTATTTAATTTTTTTTTTACCATTATCAGTTTTTTTATAGTGCTCATAAAATGGTTTTTTTTCATCATTTCATAGCACTTCCAAAAGGGACCCCTTTTAACGATACTTCAATTATAAACATTTTTTAGTATTATTGATAGTTTATTTGCACTTTTAAAATCATTTTATGTAGTATTACACCTTGAGGGGATGACATAGAGTAGAAGTGATATATGTATTGGTGGAAGTGGTATAGAGGGGCAGTGGTAACTCCAGCAGGGGGTGTGGTGATCTAGTAAGGAAGAGGATACATCGACGGACGTTGGTGAGGGAGACTCCAACACAATTGTGTAGTGATGGTTTGAGGGAGAGGATGAGGGGGTCACATGATTTGAGGGGGAGAAATGGTGAGCATTGTGAATTTGATGGAGGGGGATAATTAAGATATTCATTGTAGCGACACCCAAAGATAGTCATTAATACAAACCAAAAGCGAATGCACAAACCATCATTAATTTCAATAGTTCTAAAAAATTATTTTCTATAAATGTTATAACAACACCACATGTGACATAATGTATGTTCCATATGATTTAATGAATTTTATAACAACATCGTTATTCACAAATAATATGACATGATGTTACTAAAATTTTTCATGTCTTATATTGAAATTAATTGGTGATGTATTTTTGGTTTATAATAAAATTTGTCAATAACCATGAATTTCTTGTTTTTTCTAAAAATAAATGACTTTAGAACATTAACTTTTATTACCAAATGTCTACTATAGATATTTTGTGACTGATATAGAAAATTATAATAATATTTGTACTCCACCAAAGCCATTGTATTTGGATAATAAATTAATTTATTTCTATTTTTAATAATTGTAGTCGGGTGAAGAGATTTGAGTTTTTGAATGATATTTTTTCATCAAGACAAGAGGGAAGTGAACGAAAATATTATAATGAAATAGAGGGAAAAAATATAATGGAATTGCATTTGAGACATGTAGCTAATAAAATATTTATTTACACAAATACATACAATAATTATTACATTGATAATAAATATCATTTAACCTAATGTTTCAAATATATTGGTAAATATATTACACCATTTTAAAGAGGGTGTGCATTTTTTTAAAGAATGAAAAATTTCGAAAACACTAATTTAACTAGATAATAAAAATTCTAAAATTTTAAATTATTTGGAATAAGATATAAATTATTATATAATTCAATCTTTTTACATGGTTTGGTTTCAAAAGTTTTACCAAAACTGGTCTATTAAGAAAATAACATTTTTTATTAAAATCGAATGCTGTGTAATTCATTGGTATAAGGTGAACTTTATATAAGTTGTCATTATTAATATTTTTATTGGATGTGAAATTCTGAGAGTAAACCATAAAAATTCATACAACACATCTACAAATGAACCTATGCACTTTTATTTTTTGAGTTAATTATAAAATCATCTTGTTACATTAATTGCCTCACCACTACAGATCAGTACAAATAAAATACTACATTTTATCAGAGTTTTTAGTTCTTTGATTTACACTTATAAAAATTGACATTTATCATTGTTAGTATAAAAACTGACATTTATAATTATTAGTCGTAGAACTGATATAATATTAATTTTATAAAATAGTAATGTAAATAGTACACGTGTATACATAGGGGAACATGCCCTTTTGGAAATTCAATTTAATATATCTCATTGGTTGTGTGTGTTTATAATTATATACATATAAACTTACACATAATTAAACTCTAGATAATTATTAATATAATTTTTTTCTACAATGAAAATAATATTATTTATTCAATTAAATGAAATATAAAAATTAATTATATATATATATATAACAAATTATTTTTTAGAATATTTTCATATTTAAATATTATTATTATTATTATTATATGTCTGTGTGTGTCAATATTTATAATATTAATAAATAATTTTATTCAAGAGTAATTAATGCAATATATATATGCATTTGAATAATAACTATATATGTGTGTATGTAACCTTTTTTAAAATATAAAATAATTGTAAAAAAAATGAACAAAGGGTAACTTGCCTAATATATTTTATATATAAATATTTATATATTCATAAATATGATTTATATAATAATATATATATATATATATATATATTTCTATAAATATGATATATATATATATATATATATAATCGGTTTCTCCAAAAATTTATTCAATTATACTCACTTATAATAATATATTTAAATATATATATATATATGAAGTATATAAATAAATATATAAATATATAAAATTTATTTATATTTAAATTTATATATTTATATTCTAATTTTATAAATTACAATATACATGTAGATTTACAGTATATATATATATATATTTATAATTACGTGTGTGTTTTTATAAATATTTACATATATGATTTTATATTATAAAATATATCAATAATATAATGAAAAAATGTGTATTTAAATAAATATATAAATATATAAATATATATGATTCATACAAAAATAAAATATTATTATAAATATTTTTTTCAATAATTATATAACAAAAAATTATCAAAAATTATATTATCCAAAAATATATTTAATAATTTATTTACATACAACAAAAATGTATATGTATATATTATATATTAAAATTTTATTTAAATAATTATATAAATATATTATGAATATATATTTGTTTATGTATATATCTATATATATTAATATAATTTTTTTTGTGATGTGAATCCAATTTCATATAACTGAAAAATTTCTGTTCGACTAAAGAAAAAAATAGTAGAAAATTTGTGAGGTCAATATATGTATATATATTAATTTTGTATGTGTTCATGTGTGTTTGTATGTATGTACATGTGTATTTATATATGTGTATGTGTATGTATGTGTATCTGTATGTATGTGTATATATATGTATGTATCTATATTTACGTGCCTGAATGTGTTTATATATGTGTATGTATGTGTATGGATATGTGTGTATATTTGTGTATGTATGTATGTGTGTGTGGATATGTTTGTTCATGTGTATGTATGTATATTTATGAGTTTGTATGTTTATGTATGTGTATGTATGTAACTGTATATGTGTATATATGTGTATGTGTATGCATGTGTTTATGAGTATGTGTATTTGTATGTGTATGTTAGTGTGCATGTGGGCGCACACATGCATGTGTAGGCATTTATGTATGTGCACATATGTGTATTCATATAAATATATCATTATATAATAGGAATATTCATTTTGGTTTTCACTTTCACACATCTTATTGTAGTGTATGTTTTGTTTTGGAGAGAACTTTTTTTCATTATATGTTACAATTTTTAGATGTTGAGCCATTGATAGACACACTATGGAAGGCCATATAGAGATGTACACCATCCCCAATAGATGTCCAGGTTCAGGGCATCATTTGTTAGTACAAAATAGTTTTATGAACAAATATGTTCAACAGATACAACTGAGTGGAATATGCATAACCGAAGCTGTTGAATGAATGCTGATTTTTGGAAGTAGAAAAATTGAGTTTGAGTGCATGAATGTATATGTGCATCATCCAGATGCCTGAAATCTATGGTTAGTCATGTTCTAGAAGAATAAGTTATTCTAATAGTTTGGGAAACATCCATATAAAATATGGAGTTCCATAGGATTTGAGGGATGTGATAATGTTACATCAGAGTGACAAGACCTATTCAACAAACATTGGCGATCGAAGTAGAATATTTTATCGGGAAACATAGGTTACCAACATCAATAGAGGTTCTAACGTAAAATTAGGATGGTGATAGGACCTAATGACCAACTGGTTATCTCTATATGAAGTGGGGATGGACCACCTATGCCAGTATTTTGAACACACATCATGCATTAGAGGATTGAGTGATGGGTCACCACCCATGAGATGGATGCATTAGTGTTGATTACTGGTGGTCATAGTCTGAAATATAGTATGAAGACTAGAAGAAGTATCAGTCGAAGGTAGATGAGTTGGAGAGATAAAATCACCACTTTAGTGGGTTTTCACAATGACAGTGCTGAAAAATGATGTTTGTTGTGGAAATCATTGGAAATAAAACTTATGTGAATCTGTATGGGGTATGATATTATCCATGTCACTCAAATGAATTTATCCTTCGATGAATGAATGATGAAGTTGTTCATTCCGGGATGTAGAACCCAATGTTTCAACCATGAATTCCTCTATGTTTTTCTTTGAATGTAATGTAATTGTTTTCTTATTCCTTATCCAGAAGGAAGGTATATTATGTGAACAATAATGAGGACCAAAACCAGGGGACAGGTGGCTCATGTGTGGGGGATAGGGTTCCTAAACTTCTTACATTCGGATTCTGAAATTTCAAAAATCTTTTGTATATTGATGTTCCTAGAGTTCTATTCCACTTTTTGTATCATCCATTAAGAAAACATATAGTGGTCAATGGCACTAATATCAAATATGTGACATCAAATTTTGGTTGCGGAGCAGTTGGTTATTGGTTTATCATGGAATCAAAATCAAGTCACTCAAAATATAGAATTGGTATTATGAGTTTATAGGAATATTGAATGTCCTCCTGACCTATGTGTCTTGAGGTGTGTTATGTTATTACAGTGCTGATTTGAGATTGGATGAAAGATTCTTGTGATCCTATAGTGAAGTGGTGTGTAGAGTTTCTAAAAGGATGTTACCTATTATGATGGAACTGATACCAGTAGTTCTTCTATGATATCTATAGTCCTCCATAATAGTATGTTTTGACAGTATGATCTTTTCATTGAGGTGTCATTCATAACACAGTGGGTGACTATAGATTACTTCCATGGATATTCATGATACTATATTATCTGAATTCATGGGTTGGTCACTAATTTATAGAATATAGTGTTTCAAAGGTTTGCTATGGTTTTATGATTCAATGGTTGAATCAAAATATCATATAGGATGTTGGTGTTGCTACTCTTGTAGGGTTTCTATGTTTTTTTTGAATGTTGAGACTATTGTAATGGATTTTCTAGCTGATCTAAATGTCTCAATAGGAAGAAAACTAGAATTTTTCTGGAAGGTATAATCTGGTGAATTTTTTTATGATCTGGAAGGAGGATTTGGTAATAAAGTCAAAGGTAATCACTTGATTAATTTTAAGGTGGCCAAATCTCAAGACAAGGATAATCGACTAGTGCATCAGCTTCAGACCTAGAATTGGGAAGGAAAAATGATATTGGAGTAGGAGATATGAGACTAAAAATTCTCTTCTCCAAATGATTTTTTTTCTCCCAAAATCATGTAGTTTATCGATGGATGGTTTTCAATTAAACCAAGTGTTCACCAAGACCACATTTATTTTTGGAAAAATGAACCTCGGTTTTTCAAAGATCACTATAATAGTGGGAGTAGGTGTAAGTTCTAGATGACTCAAGGATGTGATGGTTCCATCCCAATAAAAGACCAAACGGAATGTTGCACAATCTTAGTTCAATTGGAAGATGATCATCTAGAAATAAGTGGAATTGTGTAAGGCCTCATATTTTTGTTGGGGGCTTAATAGTTATTGATGGGAGTGGATAAGGATTCAAACTCAAAAAGATGAAATTTATAACGACAGTGGTACACCAGAGATGCAGAATACCATAATATAAACATTATGGTATGACATCAATGAGTTTTTATAAGTGAGAATGAGGGTAAAAATTCTTGTTCACAAAAATATTTTATATAAATCTAGAAGGGATTGAGGTTTTCAGAAGAAAAAACATGTATTATTGTTTTGGAAGGAGAAAGGATAAATATTTGATCTTATCTAGTTCTAGTTATTTCTATCACATGAGATACTATACATCATACCATCATTGATGTTGTTTCATGATAAGTTCTGGTGTTTTTCCTCAAAGAACAATTCTAAGGAGTCATTGTCTCCTTTTTCAAACATAAACACAATGGAATGAGGTGGAAATGATTATGGTTTGATGGATGATAGTTAAATAAAGAAAATAGTATTCTAAAAGATATGATGGAGGTGTTTTGATATAGTTTGAGGATGTTGAACCTATAATTCCATAAGGTTTCATAGAGTTAATTCTTAGGCATGTTTTAAGATGTTTAGAAAGTATGTGTGAGATCCATGGGTTTCGGGTGTGAAAAGAATTCATCATGGGATTTTAGGTGGTTGGTTCTAGAAGTTAATGTATAATATATTTGGGTTCTGATTTGACATGAAGTTAGTGTTGAATCTCAAGGATTATTTCATTTTTATTTGTAGAAGTATCTTCCAAAGATGCTGGTCGAATTCATGGGATCATCCTATGATCCAAGGAAGAAAAAGATATCCAAAAAATAGGATGGATCTATCTCAATAGAATCAATGTTCAAGAAAAATGATAAACATAAAAAAAACATAGTACACATGTAGTGTTCATGTGATGGATTCCAGCTTAATATTCAATTGTGAATTGATTGATGATGATAAAAAAATAAATAAAATATTATTACCTCCACAGGTGAATCATTGGACGAAGGATCCCGATTCATAGCTAGAGGATTCCTCATCCCTAAGAGGGGTGTTGTCATGATCACAATGTGTGAAAAACAGTGATACAAGTAGATGATATAATATAAAAAATTACTTAAAAATAATGATCATTATCAACATCAAATAGAATAATGTTTGATCCACACCTCACACAAAAGAGATAACAGCCTATATTTACACAATGCCTGATGCTCCTCTATAAGTTATTAATTCATCTTGTGCATCCAGTTTCATCGAATTCCACCCTAGAATCACACATAATTGATTAGTATTCAATAAAAAGATTTCAGTCCATTCATAATGTGTAGATAGATACCTCATGGTAGAGGGATGCGGTAGAAACATTCACCATTATGTCACATAGAATTCAACTAGGAAGTGTTGGCTCCAATGTTGTCTCTACTCCAAATTGAGGATATGTTTTACCCAATGTATCATTAATTCCATTATATATAATATTCATTTAATCTATATATATTCATTTATTTTATGTAAAATTCAAGAATTCTTCCTATGCAGTAAAATCATAAAAGACCTCATAAAAAATTGACAATGCTTTGTGAATTCATCCAAGACACTTTTTAGATATTGTTCCATATAGGTCTCTTCATATTGGTACCATAACTTTGTCCAGAAAATTATCCTTATCCAAAGGACTATCCATGTGACCATTCTGGCCTTATCAGCATTAAAAAAATATTATTTACATATTTCATATATGTAAGTAAATAGAGGCCTTTATAAAATCATTAATGTTACTCATGCTACTAAGGGGAATGATGTGATCTCTATAAAACACACTCTTATCTATATAAAAACATTTCCAACATAAAATTTATCATATAAACCATATATATATAATTATAATAATTTATACATGACATTAAGTGACCACTAGTCATGAAAAATATCAATCTAGTATAGTAAATCTCCCCACTTCTTGATTCTCTGAAAAAACGGACCCAATCTATGAGTACGTGACTTGTAATTCATATAATGAGTGAGAACATCACATTTCCTTCATCCAAGTATCTAAAATCATCATATTTTATTTACCCGATAATTTCAATGAATTTCCTTAATCCAATTCAATTAATATACATATGAATTTACTTTTAATACAATTGAAAAAACCACATCTAGGTTGCACTCTAACCAATGAAACGATCATCAATATTTTCAACTACACCAAATTATCTAAATCACATTTGATTTTCTTAATAAAGATATAAAATTATAAAAGTACTCATCCTAGATATCCCACCCATCATAGATAGGAGGGATTGATAATAAGAATACACCCTTAAGAATATTTATAATAGTATGAAATTCAATGGATAATAAATTAGTGGGTCAATCCATGTGATAAGTCTCTACTTATTTTATCTTGAATATATTTTTGGCATATAATTTAAAACCCTTTTTAATTAGTACATGATTTTTTTCATGATAACAATAAAATTTCATCAAATCTCATAATACTCTGTGATATCCATTTATTAGGGACAACCCAACGTTGTACATTAATAGAACAACTATGATTTCACTTCCAAACAAACATGCAGACAATATGAAAATATGATAATGTGGAGATTTCTAGTGTTATAAAATCATGATACATTAAATATTATTAAAATATTAATGAATATTTTACAAAAACTATACATACGTACATTTTTATCATATTTTATATTCTGACTGATTTTTTTGATATATTTTTTGGTTTTGTTAACTCATTACATCGTTATATAATTCCATCCATATCTATAAGTCATTACTGGATAAAACCTTCCCACTAAACCATTTAATAAGAAACTTCAATGAAGTAAGAGAGCATTGATAATGATGAGACTTAGAAATCATATTTCTAATGTTCACCTCTTTGAACATATTCAATCTTCATATCATTAGCACATGAGATTTCAACTTCTATTATCTACAAATAACTATTTTTATGAATAACATCACCATACATGGAACCACATTCCTTCAAATTTTCTCTTCAAACAAGTTAACAATTTACATTATTATTTACTAGAAAAAATAAACTTATTTTAAGATAAATTTACCTTTAATTCAAATGTTATAACCATTTCATAAATATTAAAAAAATTAACATGGTGATTAAATGATAGAATTTCATTTTTACCTACCATTAATATGATAAACTCTTTGGGATATTGAGTGAAACCATTTTATCTTTAGTCAGGTATAATATAATGTTAAATTCTTACTTCTCTATATTTAAATACACTCCCACCAGCCTTTTAGGAATTATATTCCTTTCAAAAAATAATGATAATATTCCCAAAATTATAAGAATGAACTTGTAATGGGCTGAGTTTTTGGTGTCCAAAACATTGTGAAAATCTCAATTTGTGTTTTCTGGTCTGGGAATCTCAGTGAAGTTTGGCATAACGGTAGGCCTACCGGTAGCTCGGTCTACCATTAGTCGTAGCCTACCAGTATCTCTGTCTACTAGTAGCTCGGTCTACCGGTAGCTGCAGCTACCAGTAGCTCTGTCTAACGGTAGCTTGGTCTACCGATAGCTCAGTCTGCCCCCACGGGGTCTTTCAGTAGCCCTCCTTTTGTGAAAATTTGTTTTTAAACACTATTTTGACCTTTTTAAAGCTTGTTTTAAAGCACGGTAACGCCCATAAATGTTTTAATTAAATATTTAATGAATTAACCTGGTGTGTTCATTGGATTAAAACGCCGGACCCTTAAATAACGTGTGGGGCCATGTGGTCAACCCATGACCCCCGCTCCTTATGCGGTTCCACGTTGGTATCTCAACCGTTCCTAGCCTATATAAACAAAAAGGCTTTTCATCGGTCTCATTTCTCAATCACCCTATTCTATGAGAACCCTTCATTCAGACGAGTAGCTTTTCGTTCAGATGAGCCACATCGCTATACGTGAAGTTCTATGCCCGACCTTAGCATTTATCATTGATCAACAATTAGGGAATTTCACCTTCGTCTCTATTTTTTGTGAATCATGTGCGGTGGACATGATTTCGATTCTGTATAATTGAATGAAACAATCCTAAATAATGATAATGAAGGAATTCTATAAAGAACGAGGGGGGGGTCTGTGTTTGATGTTGATTTTGATGCTGCTGTATTTTATGCTCTTCTTTTCTGAATTGTGCGGGATTACCACTACTGAAAATCATGGCCATTCGTGGTCTTTAACTGTGCACTAATGAACCCCTGGTGATGTTTAAATGGCTAGTATTGTAGTTGTGAACTCCTGCTGTGAAAAGGAAATTGGTTAATCACGTATATCAGGCTAAATAAATTGAGGCACTAGGATCAATCCTTCTGTGATAACCCTGGTTAAGGCACAAGGAAATCAAAATCATGGAGTTTGATAAATCTTATAAATATGAAAATACCGGCATGGGCCTACTTAGTGGTAGTGGGTTGGTTGTTTTTACATCACGGGCCATTTGCTGGGTGAGGTGGGTGGGGATGGGAGCCCATGTTATTATACTCATGGTGGTTGTGAAATTGGGGATGGGATCCCCTGTGTTATGATTTTTGTGGTTGTGAATTTTAATACTGGGTGGTTACCATATTTATATCACGAATTGGGGTGGGATCCTCTGATGTTGAGAAACCTTTTTGTTCCAGGGTGTTGAACATGGGGCTATATAATGGGGTTTCCCTTGGTTGTTGTGGATTTACGAGAGAACCGGGTGTGGATGTTGTAATTAATTCTTGACTATTTGGTTTCTTGGACTTTTCCCTATGCTTACTAGTTTCCCAAGTAGGTACAGAACATAATTAAACATCACTACTAACCATGAAAATGGATGGGACAATGAGTTTCATTTGGCATGAGTTGTGACTCAGACTTGAGTGTTGTTTGCGTTCCTTAGGCTATCTGAAAAACCTGAACTTGGGGGAGTGCTTGTTACCTATATATATACTTGTAGTTTTTTGTTTCTTATTTGCGCCCCACCCAAGTTGAGCACTTAGTGCAGAAAACCCCCATTTCATGGGGGATGGTGTTTTTCCCAACACTATTATTAGAGGCTAGTTTTTAGATCATTCTCTACTCCCTTTCCAAAATAGTCCAAGTACCTTCCGGCATGCTGTGATGGCCTGAGGTCCTTTATTAGCCCATGAACATTCAGGCGGGGTTGTGTGGTGGTTATTGCCCAGGTGTGTGTGGGCAGATAGTTTCCCAAGTACCATTGGGATGAGGCCCAATTGTCTTCGGGCGTGGTAGTGGATCTTCTAGCCCAGGGGTCTTCGGGCATGGTGGTGGTTGTTCTAGCCTAGGTGTTTGCAGGGGTGGTTATGTGTTACAGTTGTGGCCCAGGTGTGTGCGAGCGGGGTTTGGCAGTGGGACTGCGTGAGGTTGTTGCCCAGGTGTGTGCAGGAGGGGTGTGGCAGTGGTACTACGGTGAGAATGGCGGGATTGGTTCGATGCATAGGATGTCTTCAGTAACAAGTGGGATAGTGGCATGGGGTACCCAAACATCGATGTGCTCTTAATATATATATATATATATTAACTGACTTGAGTTATTTGGGGAGTGTTCCATGGTGAGGATTGGTTGGGTAGTTTACCATTGGATTAATTCTTTTTCTCGTGGGAATTCAGTTCGTCTCTCCCACTTGTGCATGAGAGTCTTTTTTTCCTACTGAGTATACTGTATGCTCACCCTAAGTATATAAAATTTATTTTAGGTTTCCACGAGGACTTCTAGGATCGCGTTGGACCATACTAGCTCAGACTTCTGGGGTTGTTGCAGTTGCTATTTTTCATTCTTTTATACCTTACCCTTTTAGTCACTTTGTACTTGTGGGTTTACTTTTGGAACATGCACATGGGAATGGTTTTTCTTGGAATTACTTTTACTTTCCGCTTTTGGTCTTGTTAGGATTTAGCATCTTATCTCCCGATCCTATTATAAGAAAAAAAGGGTAATTCCTTCCATTTAGTGAGCAATTTTATAGCCTTGGTGCTGGTCGCCACTCCAGGACCTATTGAAGGTGGGTTTCGGGGGTCATTATCTCTCCTTCAACTTGAAGAAGGAAGGTCCTGGAAATCTACAGACCCTTCCCTCTTATTGGTGAAGGCGGGTCGTGACAGAATGGTATCAGATCTATGGTCTCAGATAGGGATGTACCTTTTACCTCATGAGTTTGTAGGGGTTTTTATGATGCTTTTGGCACCCAGTTATTCCTTATCACTGCTTTCAACCCACAGACAGATGGGCAGACAGAGCGCACCATCCAGACGTTGGAGGCTATGTTGCGGGCATGTGCTCTGGGCTCAGGAGGATCATGGGTGCGACACATACCTCTGGTAGTGTTCTACTACAATAATATATATCACTCTACCATTAGTATGGACCCCTTTTAATCCTTGTACGTGAGGCCATGTCATTCACCTCTGTGTTGGACTGAAGTAGGAGAGGCATGAATCCTTGGCCGAGAGGTGGTGCAGAGCACGACGGAGAAGGTTCAGCTTATACAGGAAAGGATGAAGGCAGCAAGGGACCGACAGATGTCATATACTGATACCAGGAGGAGACCCTTGGACATCGATATTGGAGACCACGTTTTCTTGAAGGTCTCCCCTTGTCCTGAACAACGGAGGATCAGAAAAGGGAGTAATCTTTCTCCGAGTTTCATCGGACCCTTATAAGTGTTGCAGCAGGTGGGAAAAGTGTCTTATCAGCTATCGTTACCACCACCGCTACTGTGGATCCATGATGTATTCCATGTGTCCCAACTCTCGTCGGTATCTACACGACGATTCACACATCCTCGTCTGGGGAGTTCTAGACATCGTGGATGACGTGACTTTTGTGGAGAGACCAGTTATGACCAAGGATCGGAAAGAGAAGGTGCTTCGTGGGTGAACCATTTCCTTGGTTCGTGTGTTATGGAGACAGGGTGGGATTGAGGAGAGTACGTGGGAGAGGGAAGCACATATTCGTGCCCAGTACCCAAAGTTGTTTTGAGTTTTGTACTGTTTGGTTTATAGCTATTGTGGTAGAATGTTTTACCTTATTGGCTATGAAATAATGGTTTTCTTTCCTCTGAATGCGTGTGAAATGTACTGGCTATGGAAAGGGGAGGAGCCGACCCCTAATCAAGTTGCATTAAGGTAGAAGCGATTAAACCCGTTCGGGTGAGTCAGTGATGCCCAAAGTGGATAATATCTTCACATGGGGGAAAGAGGCTCCCCTACTCGCATGGCTGGGAAGTTAGCATCATATGTTGTTTGGTTCTTGACATGAAGGTGTCTTTGTTAACAACGAGGTTCACTCCTAAGAGGTATCTTTCGAGGTAGTTGTTCAAACCATATCTTTCCTTTTCTATTGTTTTGATTTTCGAGGACGAGAAACGTTTAAGAGGTATCTGATGTAATGGAATGGGTTTTTGTGGTCCATTACTTTGTGAAAATATAAAGTTCGGTTTTCTGTTCTGGGAATCTTGGTGAAGTTTGGCATAACGGTAGGCCTACCGGTAGCCTTAGCCTACCAGTAGCTGGTCTACTGGTAGCTCGGTCTACCGGTAGCCACAGCCTACCGATAGCTCAGTATATGGGTATCTCGGTCTACCGTTAGCTCCCAGCTACCGGTGGCTCTCGCCAACCACCACGGGGTCTTTCCAGTAGCGCTCCTTTATCCCAAATTCCGTTTGAACCCAATTTTGTCACCTTTAAAGCTTGTTTTAATGCCCGGTTATGCCCATAAATGTTTTAATTAAATATTTATTGAATTATCCTAGTATGTGCATAGGTGTAAACAACAGGAACCTTAAATAACATGTGGGGCCGCATGGTCAACCCACGACTCCCGCTCCGTACACGGTTCAATGTTGGTATCTAAATGGTTCCCGACCATTATAGACAAAAAGAGTTCTTCTAGGATTATAATCTGTATCACCCTATGCTAGGAGTACCCTTCGTTCAGAAGATCAGCTTTTCATTCAGATGAGCCGCATCGCTATCTGTGAAGTTCCGCACCAGGCCTTAGCATCGATCGTTGATCAACATGTATGGAATGTA
Organism: Viscum album; assembly: GCA_963277665.1. Taxonomy (NCBI): domain Eukaryota; kingdom Viridiplantae; phylum Streptophyta; class Magnoliopsida; order Santalales; family Viscaceae; genus Viscum; species Viscum album. The sequence goes on along the minus strand of OY728133.1, from coordinate 1,040,065,236 downwards.
TCCTTCGTCTATTTTTTTGTGTATTATGCGGTGTCAGAATGATTATGATTCTACGGAATTAAAGGAACCAAACCTAAATAATGATAATGAACATATTCTATAAAGAACGAGGGGGGGGGGGGGCTGCGTTTGATGATGATTTTGATGCTGCTCTGTTTTATAATCTTCTTTTTTGAATTGTGTAGGCTCACGACAACTGAAAATCATGGCCATTGATGATCTTTCTTTGTGCACTAATGAAGCCTTGGTGGTGATTAAATTGCTTGTTTTTTAGTTTTGAACTCCTGTTGTGAAAATGAAATTGGCTAATATCGTATATTGGGTAAATAAATTGAGGCACCAGGATAAATCCTTCAGTGATAACCCGGTTAAGGAAAACAGAAATCAAAATCATGGAGTGTGTTAAATCGTATAAATCTGAAAATACTAGCATGTCCTTTCTTAGTGGTGGTGGGATGGTTGTTTTTCCTCCATGGTCCATTTGCTGGGGGAGGTGGATGGGGATGGGATCCCCTGTTATAATACTCTTGGTTGTTGTGAAATTGGGGATGGGATCCCCTGTGTTATGCTTTCAGTGGTTCTGAATTTTAAGACCTGGTTGTTACCTTGTTTATATCGCGAATTGGGGTGGTATCCTCTATTGTTGAGAAACCTTTTGGCTTTTGGGTATTGGACATGGGGCTATATCTTGGGTATTACCTTGGTTGTTGTGGATATACGAGAGAATCGAGTGTGGATGTTGTAGATAATGCTTAACTCCTTTATTTCTTGGACTTATGCCTATGCTTACTACTTTCCCAAGAAGGTGCAAAACATAATTAAACATCACTACTGAACATGAAAAAAGATGGGACAATGGGTATTTTTGGTATGAGTTGCGACTCGGACTTGAGTGATGTTTTCATTCCTTAGTCTAGCTGAAAAACATAAACTTGGTGGAGTGCTTGTTACCTATATATATACTTGTAGTTTTCTATTTTCTATTAGCACCCCACCCAAGATGAGAACTTAGTGTCGAACACCCCCATTTCAAGGGGGAGGGTGTTTCTTCCAAAACTATTATTAGTGGCTGCTTATTAGATTCTTTTTCTGCTCCCTTTCCTGGATAGCCCAGGTACCTTCGGGTAGGCTGTGATATCCTGAGGTCCATTATTAGCTCAAGATCCTTCGGGCGACGTTGTGTGGTGGTTATGGCCCAGGTGTGTGTGGGAATATAGTTTCCCACATATCTTCATGATGAGGCCCAGATGTCTTCAGGCGTGGCTGTGGATCTTCTATCCTAGGTTTCATCGGGCGTGGTGGTGGTTGTTCTAGCCTAGGTGTTTGTAGGCATGGTTACATGTGACAGTTGTTGCCCAGGTGTGTGCGGGCAGGGTTTGGCGGTGGGACTGTGGTGAGAATGGCAGGATTGTTTCAATGTGTAGGATGTCTTCAATAACCTATGGGAAAGTGTCACGGGGTACCCAAACATCGACGTGCTCTTAATATATATATATTAATTGACATGCGTTATTTGGGGAGTGTTCCTTTGTGAGGCTTGGGTGGGTATTTTACCTTTGGTTTACTCTTTTTCTCACGACACTTTTGAATTTTCCCCCACCTTTGCACATGAGTCTTTGGTTTTCCCTACATAGTATACTTGATGCTCACCATATGTATATAAAACTGCTTTCAGGTTTCCATGAGGACATCGGGGATCACGTGGTACCATACTAGCTCGGACTTCTGGGGCAGTTGCACTTGATGTTTTTCATTCTTTGGTACCTTACCCTTGTAGTCACATTATACTTGTGCTTTTACTTTTGCAATATTCAAATGAGAACTGTTTTTCTTGGCTTTACTTATAGTATACTTTTTCAGTGTTGTTGGGATTTACCATCATATCTCCCTATCCGATTAAAATAAATAATGGTAATGTCTTCCATTTAGTTAGCGATTTTATACCCATGGTGCTGGTCGCCACTCTGGGACCTATTGAAGGTGGGTTTCAGGGGTCATTATCTATCCTTCAACTTGAAGATGGAAGGGCCTGGCAATCTGCTAACGCTTCCCCCATTTTGGGGAAGGCGGGTCATGATAGAACTATTATATAATTTTAGTAGGAATATTTAAAAAAAGAAAATTATTTTCATAACATATATGGTAATCTATGTGTTTGTCTAATTTTCTTGAAATTAATATAAGTATTTAAAATAAGCCATTGATGAATGGTAATGAGAACTAATTCTATAATATTTAAAAAAATTATCTAGATAAACACATTATCTGAGATTATTTTTAATCATTATATTATTCTCAAAACATATTATAGAATCCAAAGAATCATAAACCATTTGTTTAAAATTAATCATCTAATGTTTCTTATAATAACTATTTTTATAGAGAATAACTTCTCTTAAGTTATAAGAGAAATATGATAAAGGAACAAGTCCTTATAAGTTCCATATGTGTTAGTTAAATACATTTAAATTCAAATCCCTATTGTAAAAACTATTTTTTAGATAATTTGAATGAAAACTATATGTTATATAATCTCTTACTACGTTTTAATTTTTTTATATTTAAAAAACTAATTAACTATACATTAGGTATCTTATTACTTTCAAAAATGAAGAATTGATTTCTATAACATTGATGCCCATCATGAACATTCCACAAATTTCCACAAACTCCTTCACATATCAAAACCAATTCCATCACATGGAATCATTAATCCATTTTTTTAATAGCTATGGGTTTCAATGACCTTTTATTTTGGAAGAAACATCATTATACAATCCAAATAACATTTATCAATCTATTTTGAACATTCACAAAATCATACTATCTATAATATTCTAGAACATATACATCAAATTATTAGTTCTTCTATTCTCGATAATTGAAAATAATTGGGGAATCACCTATTGAAATCATTCTAATTAGCGAAACATTTTTATTAATGATAATCAGATGAATTTCTTAACCAAATCACAATTTAATAAAACCACTAGTCAAACAATGTACTTAGGATACATAATCATACTGACTATTCATTAAGTAGATACTAAAAACTATTAAATTTATTTTACATCTAATTCCATTGAAACCGTAAGTGAACCATTATATGATAATCATAAGCATCTAGATTCACCTATAAAATAACTTCAACAAATAATTACTTAGGAAGTTGTTTCTAATACCACACAGAATATCCATCAAGAATAGTTTCTTAATTTACCAGTATTTGGAGTTTCTTATATTAATATTATCATTTCAAGGATTAAACTCAAATATTAGTTTGATGATATTTCAATTTATCTACAATAGAATCGTTTATCAGATCAATATCATGTTTTTTTATCTTGTCAGTAATGAATGATAATAAAAGCGCTCCCACTATAATGATGAACATGAACATCTTATCCATTTAGTGAACCAAGATTAATATTTTACAGATTAATGAGTCTTAGTTAACATTAATCTAATCACTTAGTTATTTCGGAAGGGAATAATCCCAATCATAACAATTATTATTTTTAGATAATTGAGTGAACAACTCTTTATATGAATCAATCTTATGGATATGATCAAATCTATGCCTCTGGTATCTTAATAGTTTAGGTTTTCAAGATAAGTGTAGCCAAAATAAAACCCAATACAAGGATAATAAATTAAATTCTATGGGAACACATCTCTAGAATGTAACAACCCAAATTTGATCCAGTGTCACACATTACATGATTACTTTACAGATGATAATCCTGGGGCACTCACCTTTTGAAAGAAACTAGATAGTTGGATGATCTAGGCCTCGAAAATGGAAAATTTGGAAGGAATCTCAGGCATATTATTTAAGGAGTTTTCCTTTTAAATGTGTCACCAATTTAATATAATTCATAGGTATATTATGTTCATATCAATTACATCTTAGGAAATATTTTTATTCTACTATTTTATTCTTTTAAGTATGTTTTTTTTTGAAGATTTAGTTTTAAAATATTACTACATCAACCAAATTAATGTGTCCACACCACATTAATGTATACTCGTTACACAACCCACAATTTCTGTATCTCACCTAAAAATAGAAGCCAAGTATATTCATACATATCTGAATGCATCTTATGCATAACAAAAATGAAATTTTCATATAAATAAACAATGTCATATGAAATTGGAAATACCCACATGATTATGATCATGGCCAAAAATAGTACTTTTTTATTTTATTTTGAATATGATTGATAATCATCATGTCCATAAAGACACAAATAGTTATCCCCGTTTTTTATAGAATATGGAAATATCCTCTCGGACAATGGGATGTATGAACCAAATTTCTTCTACCCTAGGATACATGACTCAAGAGTGAATTAACTTCATAATATCTCTAACTGCTAATATGAATGAACTATATATAATTTTAAGAATAATTATTTATATCATAAATTTTAAAACAAATCTAGGTCAAGGAAGATAAAAAAAATTAAATTTTATTGAGTCGCGCATAGCATGAAATGCGTGGCTCTAACTCCTAGATGTAATTAATCACATAAATAATGAATTTAAAACATTTGTATTTTATAAAAATTATATATAAACATGAAAAATATAAATTAATGTGTATTAACATTTTATTTTAAAAAAGAAACAAATACTAATCTTCATATATAACATAATCATATGAAATAATTTTTTTAAAGCTTACCATTTTTCATTACTCAGATTAATCAATTTTATAAACAATTTATAAAAATGAATAATATAAATAATTAATGAAACATTTTACTATCCAATTTATATTTTGTGAAATATTTTCATAATATTAATTTCATAAAATCAAAAATTATTTAAACTATATTTAAATATATCAACAAAATAGTCTTAATGTTGTCTAAATAATATCATAAATAGTACCCCTTTTATTATTTAATTAAATATAAATAATTTATTTATGAACAATTCATAATATAAATATAAATACCATTATATTTTTCCTTATTAATGGAATTTATATATTCTTTATAAATTACACTTATAAATCCAATAGTTTGTTTATTTTTATAAACAGGAGTAATAAATATGTACATTTCATATTTGACAAAGGCTAGTAAAACAAATTTATTAGGCCTATATAATTTATGCTATTCATATTCTATAAAAAATTGAAAATATTATTTGTAATAATTAAAAAATTATTAAATAATTATTTTATTTAATTGGTAAAATTAAATATGATTTTTCACATATAATTTAATTCTTATTTAATGTCTTTTAATAAATCCCACACCAATAATTTATTACTAATTTATAAATAAAAATCATAAATGTTTTTCTTATGAGGATATTTTTTTCCATCCCTTATATGGTCCATCCGTGTAGTAGACCACCAAAAGCATATACAATCAAGATTAAATACAATCTGCCATAAGAAGTAGTGGAATTATGATCTTATGCTGGTTGGGACAAGCACTTGGGGAACCCATGGATACATAACGGTATGGGTAACCAGATGAGAAAACCCATAACAGAAACAGTCAATCTTCTGCATTCCTTGAGTAATAATAGAGTTCCCATTCAAATTTAAATCCATTAAAGACTCAATAAACATGGGATCTATTCATACTATTATTTGGGAACTTCATTCCATGCATGTCACACCATCTTTCGACTGAATCCAATGTAGTATCATTTTTAATCCATTTTCTCCATTTTAAATTGAAGGAAGTATATTCATCCAATAGGGATGATGAATTTAATACTACTAATGGGATTTATGGGATCGTCAAAAAATCATAGGAACCAAAATAAAACCTAAAATTATAATCTATTTACCTTGTTGGAATCAATGTACACCAAAAAAGAAGAAGATCAGAAAAATAGAGCATACCTATAGTGCTCATGCAATGACTACCTTCTTCATCTTTGATTATGTATATCCTGATGAAGATAATAGAAGTTATAAAATAAATCTACACACCATCATAGTTAATCTATATGTTGAATGATCTTAGTTTATACCTAGAATATTCCTGAGCATTGATAGGGTTACTATAACATTCTTAGAGTGTGAAAAATGGTCCTATAGGAATAATATAGCCTCTAAAACATTTCATGAAACTGATGATCATTAGATTCATCGATTGAATGAATGTATGATCGACACTTTACACAATTGAGATAATTTCTTTTATATATATATATTTTTGTGTGTGTGATGATTGATGCTCCTCTATATGTACAAAACACATCTACTACATAAGGCTTCATTAAATTATACCATTGAATCATGAATCATCGATGTGTGTTCCATGAAAACAATTTAATCCATAAATTTTTATGTTATTCTCTTAGACAACATTAAATAACCACATTCAATGAATTTAATGTAATCAATAGAACATTATTTTTGTACAAGGTTCAACCCCAATATGAGAAACATACTATTTTATATGTTTAGTTATTGTCACAAAACTAAATTTTATAACTATTGTATAAAAGTTATTATAATTTTGTTTGATAAGGTATAACTCTCTACTCAAAAACTACACATTTTAATTTTACAGAAGTTGAATTATTAAACTAGGTTTGAAATCAACATCCATATTACAAACAATTATCTCCTGATAGGATCTTTTTAATTCCTTCTGATATTCTTGATGGTGTTGTTTACACTAGAATATCAAGTATCTAAGGTCATTCATACAAACCATTTTAAAGATGACCAATAGTCTGTTCATGGATGAAGTTTCAACAAATAATTTGATCTTCTTCTATATGTAGAGTCTTTCACTACTAATATATATTTTATAATAGTATAATTCACTAATATCTCCAAAAGATAACAAAAACATATCATAGTCAAAATTGGGCTATTTACCCATACTCAACACAAGACCAAACTATGATTATAAAAAACTAGTAGCTACTCAATATCATTGATTTCTTCTTCTACTTAAACAATCATAATGATCTTCTTACTCTTCAAAGTAGTATTGAGTTCTATTTTACACTTTTGGTTCTTCATTCCATATCATGAATATTCTAGTCTTTTATATTTCTCAAAAAATATAATATATTTCATATATATTAAATATATAATATATCTAGCAATATCTATGTGATGATATCCACTTATTTTCCCCATCATCTTCACATGGGGTTGTCCAAACAATCTTTAATATTCAATTTTTCCTAAACTACATATATCCACTAATTTTCCAAGAACACCCCTTTCTTATTTCATTCTCAACTTATCCTATATGAAAGCATTTTCCTTTTATTTCCCTAGTAGGATAAAAAATATTTATCTCATGTAAATTCTAAAAATAACACACAAATAAATCAGTCCCCATTACAATATCAATATCATACAACAATAATATTACTATGATGTGGATCTTTTCTTTATGGAACGAGTGCAATCGAATCACTGGTATTAGATTCATCTTAAATCTATAACTGACAGATTTTACCTCAACTTGGTCCTCTTATACTCAATGTAATTTTTTGATTATTAATAATTCATCTTGAATAATGAAATAATTTGTGGTATTTAATCCAATGAAGATTATCTTGGTAATCGTTAGATTTAAATTCTAAAAAAATATCACATTTTTATTAACTAGTACCTCACGTGGGAATACGCACGGTGCTATAAATAAAATCTAATTTTCAAAAGTGTGTTAATAGTTCGAGTAATTAATAATGAAAATAACATAAAATATGATAAACAAACTTCATTAGTGGTAGATAATAATGAAAATAAATGAAAAACAAGAACATGAATTCAAAAATATATTTGAAAATGAATGAAAAGAAAAAAAACACGATGTAAAAAGATATACAAACACAAAACATATCATTAAGAATTCGATGTGTTGTCTTTAAAAGGTATTGTAGTAGGAAGTTAATTTTTTAATCTTTCATCATCATATGTAATGGTCACTTTATGATTGGAGAGGAGGATGAAATTGGAAGGAAAAAATGAAAAATAAAATAAAATGATTGCATGTCGTAAATGAGGTGATGAATAGTGGCCTTAGAACTATGTTGGAGGAGCGGTGGAGGAAAAGGTAGAGGAAGAGGTGTAAGAGGAGGAAAAGGGAGAGGTAGAGGAAATGTTGAAGGCCCTTGCAGAGGAGGAGGTGGGGGCTCATGATGAGGATACACATGGGGTGGGGGGTTATCGATATAACATTCAATTCTTAAAGAGTTTACTAACCACTTAGAAAAAATTTTGTTTTGTAAAGAAGACCTCTAAAAATAGAAATAAGTTTTCATAAAGTAAAGATAATCATATAAAAATGAAAATAAAGTAATATACCTCTATTTCGTAGAAAAAAAACGTTCAATCTACTTATTATGAATCAACATTCTATGGACTAAACCAAAACTGGACTAAACTACAACAATAAAAGAAATAATTACTATAGTAAAGACTCCATTACACCAAAAGTATTCAACTTGTTGCCTTTTAATAAGATAAATCCATTGTAATGAAATTTTCAAATCCAATGTAATGAATACTTCGATACTCAGCTATTTAGTTTTTTCCCTCGCACAAACCATCAAAATAATCAATACCAATGTAATACAAAGAATAAAATTAGAGAAGAATGTGAACATTTCATCACATTAGTATACAACATACTGAAATACCATTGATCAAAATCACCCTTTTTCATAGTTAAGTTCCTTTGCATCATCAACATGACTGCTCCACAAGTCAGCTCTATAAACGACTCCATGGAATCACATTCCAACATAGTATTTGGAATCAAATTGCTCTGTGGATTTAACTATTTTCTCAAAAACCAGCTCCCCATCAATCTTCAGTGCTGAAAGTAGATTTTTATGTACTATTTCATGCTACCGATTATTCAAATTTCTTCCTCCACATCTTCATATTCCTTCATAGTGTCACAGATCTGCCAACTAAATGAGAAATCAGATAAAAATCCAAAATTAACCATGCAACCAAAACATACCTATATGCTGGGAAATGATAACAAACACATCCATAGAACTATTCTGCAATAATAAAACACAATGTTGTAATAGCCGGATTACTTATATTTGGAATTCATTGGCTTTTCGAACATTGGGGTTTGTTTGTTTTAACAAGGTTTTGTTTACATGCACCATTTTTTCATATAAGTACATATAGAGAATAAAAAAATAATTGAAATAGTGTTCAGAAACCTGTCTATATCGTATAAACTGATAACAAAAAAACCCATGTAGGTAATCTACAACAAAAAAACAATTTTTAAATGGCCATTTTACCTATATTTTTTATTTATTGGATTTTATGACATTAGGGTGAGCTTGTAAACATAAGGTTCTATTTGGTTGCATGTGTTTAGTTTGTACAAAACTACCTACAAATAATAATAAAAAATTAGTGAAATGATGTTGGAAAATCGTCCAATATACTGAAAACATATAAATTATAGGCTGAGAAGTACACTCCTATGAATGTTGTGGTGGTGGATGGATTTGACCAGGGCCAGACGTCTCATTCACTCTCTATGACATCTGGTAAGAATCCAAACTCAAAAAAATGTATATGTTGTCTAGGTGGATTTTTTACAGGATAAAAGCGAACTCCAATGAGACCTTGTATACAGACGATGTCATCCATGATGTCGGTATAGCTAGTTCTACTGATAAAGAATTTGTGAAGAAATCTTACCCTATGAATACTGGTAATGCGTCAACATCCCTAATGAATTCACCGAATGAAACCCTAAATTAATATTTATTACATTGAATATAGTGAAATTATAAAATACTGGTAAATAATATAACTCTAAAAGTGTACTCCATATATGCAGACAATGAATTTTTGTATAGTGAACCACATAAAAATTAAGATATGAAATACATATACAAAACTAAAAAAAATTGAAAGAAAAAAGATGGAATAAAATATGGGTATACTCGAATGTATGTTACTGTATATAACCAAAACACATTTGTTATTGCTTATTATCCAAAAAAATGTATCCTTGGTAAATAAAATACATTCGAATTGTTGGAACATACCTTAAAACAACTGAAACGCACAACATGATGTTTTTTCATCATTAGAAATAAATATGTCAGTGAATGATGCACCTTTGTAGCTGCCCTGTGCACAACCCTTGAGTCTCTGCTAGAGGTCATATCAGATTCTCTCTCAGCTCTCTAATATTCTCATTTGATTTATTATGATATTATAAGCCATCAACAGGACTAAAATGCATATCCCCTTCAAATCTAGTGTTCCTAAAAAAATTGTGATGATGGATAGTATAATGTGGTGACATATGAAGGAAAAAACTAATGAAAAACACTTTTATGAAAATTTACTGATTTCATGAACTTTAAATATTATTAATGTACCAGACACTCTAGGTTTTAGTCCATAAAAAATAGTTGTGACATTTTTTGGGGGAAAATTTATCATATTATATATTTTGAGATGAAATAAAAATTTATTTATTTGTTCCAACTGAAATGAAAGTGAAACATTACATATCAAGAAAAATATAACTGACATTTTTCATCTTGAAATCTGCTACCATTGTACCACACAACAGTGGTGATGTTCACATTAATCTATAGTAAGATGGTTATAAAACTAAAATTAATGGTTAATCCAAGATGAAAAATTCTTTCTAGTGTCCGGATTTGGATCATAAACGTTGGGTGTAACCATTGTTTGAGGAAAATTTGTCATAATAGAATCCCTTAAAGGTGTTAATCTATAGTCACATAATATATAATAAAAGCACGGATTCTACTTCCATTACACAACATGATAGTCATGATGATGACATTTATCTACAATCAAATGGTTAGAAAATCTGAATACGAATTAATGATCAATTCAAGCTACATAATTCATGCCTATTTCTTTGTTGGTATAAAAAACATAAAATTGTATCAATTGTTTGAGGAAATATTATCACAGTACCATCCATTATAGTTTTAAATCCATAGTCATATAAAATAAAAAGCACATGGAAATATCCCAATTGGAAACACATTTCTAGAAAAAATATAAATTCCTAAAACACTAACAATGATATCAGGGGATTCATCTTTCAGGAACATGACGCAAAGAAATAATTTTTTTAGTGGACTGTGATTCCACATATTTTTATCCATTAATCTCAGGGATGAGAAAAATTTTGTTCTTGGGTCTGAACATGAAACAAATGGAGTTCATAAATCTGATTCAATAAATGATGCTCCCATCTCTCGAGTGCTTGTTGGAGTCTCGGCTGGTCCTCGAATGTAGTATACAGATTCATTATCATCTTATAATTATCTTCAGTGGCTTCATTTAGCACATGAATTTTGTAAACTACATTAGATTCTTTAATAGGTAATCCTACTAAATATAAATGGAGAAAATTATATTGGGATATCTTCTTGATCTACATATTTTATTAAAGTTACCCCATAAAGCACTTTTATTCAGGCATCAGTTGTTTTCAAATAGATCAATAGAAATTTTAAAAAGAAACAATAATTTATTTCATTCATCCTACTAAAATAAAACTGGTACATTACATTCCCAACACAACCCAATTTTCAGTTTCCCTCTTGTATTCTATAGCCAATGTTCCACAAGGTGAAACTGAGATAGTCATGATATTGACATTTATAAGTAATTAGATGGTCAGAAAAACTGAATAAGAATGAATTTTCAAATTAAAACGAATAATTTGTTTATGTTGCCTTTTTGGATCACAAATATAATTATGTTGGAGGATCATCTATGAGAAGGATTCCATGATATCAAATTTGTTATCTAATGTTGAGCATGAAGCATATCCGGTGAGCTCCACAACATTGTTCCAAATAAATACATGTGAATTAACCAGTAAATTGGTATATTCAATAATGTCAATTCCAAATAATGAGTAGTAGTGTTGAGCGCACAACCAATAAAGGAATATGAGGGTGAATAAGGTACTAATAATGAATCAAAAACCCTCCTAACCAACAATATTATTAGTAATGTGAATCATACCAGAACATTGAGGTGGCGAAACTACATGAAAACATTATGCAATTCATGAGAAAAACTACATGGGTCCCCAACATTCTTTATAATAAACACATGTGAATTAACCAGTAGATTTGTAAATTATATACTATCAATGCAAAATAATGAGCAATAGTGTTTACTTCACGACCAAAAAAGGATGTTGAGGGAGAAAAGGGTACTAATAATGTATCAAAACATTTCAATCCAAAAGTATAATAAGTAATGTGAATCATACCATAGCATTGAGGTGGGGATAAAATAGTTTACAGTAAGAAATAACAAGGAAGAATGATGTGGGTAAAATCCCACTGAAGAGCCAAATTGACAATTTCATTGGAAGCCTTCATCGGTAAAACAACCTTCTGGGCTGCCGCATCTGCCCCAATATATGCATTCATATTCTTCTCCTCCTAACTCATCTACATCCATAATAATGATATTATAATTTCATCAACCTCTATTATCGATAAACACAACATGCAATAGGTTTAAAAACAAGTTGGGATAACTTCATGAATCATCATAACTCCTGGTAACTGAAAAACAATAATTCACTAACTATTAAATGATTATTACCATGTTAAAAAATCATATTATGTTGTAACTATATTGAAAATTTGGTAGACATAGCATGTGGAAACTTGATTTATCATGGACAGCGTATACTAACCTTGAATGCATGATTAGTATAAAATTTCATTATATAGAAACTCTAGATACCTTGATTATCCATTGATTCTTCAACTATTTAATGCACAATTGGGTTTTTCATGAATAAGAATGAGACACATAACAATCTAAAAAAGGGATTCTTATTGAAATATATTGGAATGCATAAAATATGTGAAATAACATATATTGGTGTACAATATGATAGCGTACAAATCATATTTGATGACATCTTCAGAAGTATTTCGTGATTTGAGTAGGTGAATCAATGGAAGGGGAAAGTCATTCTACATAAATTGCTCTAGAGGTAGCCAATATCATTTATATAAAATCAAGATACTTCAATAGATTAAATAAAACAATATTAAAGTAACATTATACTTACATAAATGGTGGCAGACAGAGTGAAGTGAACCTCATGAAAGCATATGTATTTTATTATAATATGGAAATTTTGTATGATTTTAGTGAAATTAAAAACATCAGACAGCGAAATGTCACAGTGGATATGAACAAGAAATAACCTTATGCAGTATGTGTCGGCAACAGCATGAGATTCAACAAGATGAGAGTCATGCATAAGAAATCTATAAAAACATTATGTATGAAAAATTTGGAAATATTGGAATAAGAAATCCAGATAAGAGATAGATGGGAACAAAATGAATCTAGTGTGTACTGGAATGGGATGTATTTACGATTCCATTGAGACAAGTTTTGATTCCATCATAATATCCACATCATTTCTTGAAGCTAGCGTGAGTAATAAAGAAGCATTAAATTGGTGCACAGAAGTCATATATATTCCCCAATGTCTTCATTGTATTAAAGTTACATTATATTTACAGAAATGGTGGCAGTCCGAGTGAAGTGAACCTCATGAATCCAGATGTATTGTATTATGATATGGAAATATAGTATGAGTTTAATGAAATGGAAAAAATAAAACAGAGAAAAATGTCACACATAATATATAAATAAAAAATCACCTTATGCGGGATGTGTCAACAACAGGATGAGTTTCAAACGAATCTGATCCTTGGGAAAGAATTTAATTATGTTCGTCTGATATTAACTTGTTCTGAGCATCGAAGTAGATCCATAATTCGATTTTACTGGGTTCTCACGACCATAGAAGGAACTTCTTAAGTAACTGATTTCAGACGTCGTTTAAATGGTGTCTCATTGTTGAAATCTCGTGTCCGTTCTAGATCTGCAGAACCAGGAATGAAATCATGAGTTTTTCTGTGAAGTGGGTTTCTGAATAAACCTGAGACCACGAGCTGGGGTTTGTATGGGGAAGGGTTCGAGAAATGAATAACGTATGAAGTGGAAGGAATAGATGATCCTATCTTTTAAAACTAAAGCTATGAATAGTCAATGATGTATAATTAATTAGAGGTGTTGTAGTAAGGAGGGCTTCGAGGAGTGAAAATCCACCAGGAATCCTAAGAGTCGAGGAGATGGAGTAATGGAGGTGGAGTCGCAACTACAGAGATGATTCAAAGAGGGGATAAAGGGAGGGGATTCGGGGAGGGGTGTTCGAGGGGCGGGGGAGCGGGAACCCAAGATAGCATACAGGGGAATCGCGGACGGGTGGGAGAGGTGATGGAAAAGCCCAATTGGGGGGTAGGAGGGTTTTTCAAGTTCAATGTAGGGATATAGGAAATGGGGTGACGTGGCTTCGTAGGTAGAGGTCACGTGTATAGAAAAAAGCTTGATTTAGTATATATATATATAAGTTCATACATAATAATTATAACATTATACATATCATAGTGTGAGATATCACCTTTTCCATATTCCTTAAATTAGTGACCCATGTGAAAGATGCTATTATTCTTATATATCACATAACACATCATCATTTTTCGTTTTTTAGTAATCTATAGATATTCCATAATAATTTGGGAGTCATACAAAATATTTTAGAAAGTATTATGATTTATTTATAAGTTACATTAAATGAATTCCATGCTCAATCAAATAATCCTTATATTTATAGTGAGTATTCCCTTTAAAAGTTTTTCAGTCGACAAAATATTATTAAGATTAAAATACTCGTATAAAATTTCCAAATAAATTTTACACGACTAAGTAATAATTCTTATATGATATAGTGAGTTTTATAGGTCTTTCTAAATATTTTATTTTAATAAAATTTAATCCTTATAAAATATATAAATAAATATTATAAACTAATCAATAAATCTTATGATTTTTTCATTCCTATAATAACTATTCATTTTAGAGTTAAAATGAATCTTATAAATACTATAATTTCTCTTACGATCCTTATGTTTATTCATGCCTTTTATGAATTCTTCCACTCCTTGTTCTAAAAATGAATCTTACTAAAATATAGAATTAATATTACAAAATCAGACATAATAAATTTACAATGATATAATTTTTTTGAATTGATCAAAATTTCATCACATTAGTTTTAACATTCTTCAATTTAACTCAGATCTTTCTAAACCCGTCCAAATCAACTAAAAAATATTTTAATAGATTCCCTTAGCTTGATACAATAGTTTGTATTGTTATTTATCCATATATGGTTTCTTTAACTTTGAGATATTTTTTTCTCTTCATTTAATAAAAACTATGGATGTTATTTCTAATATATTTCCTCTCTAATCCAACTAATATTGTGGTAGTTAGTGCAAATAATTAGGTAAAAACTCTATTAGTGGTGATTCAAGTATTTCATGATGATTATATTTGTTAAAAAAGGTAGTTGACAATGTTATAACAAGTTTTATGTTTAAATAAGTTGATATAAGGTTGAAAATTTTCCAAGGGTTTTCCAATTATTTGGACACAAATTTTTGTAGTTCGTTTCATGAAAAAGGGAATATTTCCACAGAATATAATACAATTATCAAAAATTAAAAAATAATTATATCTACCCACAATTAATGTTTGAAAAAGTAATGTTTTTTTTCATAGTGGATGTGACATTAAAATCACAATGGGAGCTTATCATTTGTGAAATATGGCAATTTATAGTCCCCCATAAATGAGAATTTGTTCTATAAGAACCAAAAAATAGGATCAATAAAAAATTGAGTATATTTTGAAAGGGATTAAATGTAATTAAAAGCAGCGGATTTTTTGAGTTTATTTTCCTATATAGAGGGTTCCTAAATACTTATTTTAAATAAATAAAATATATACACTGATCATTATAAATCGAGAAATTCAATGAATTCCAAAAACCATTTTTAATTGATTGATTTCACAAATGTTATTAGGTCATAATGTATTGGATTTTACAATGTAGAATTTATTAATAGAGCATATTTTTTCTTGAAGGAGAAGTTGTTCTTGAGACATCATCTATCTATGAAGAAAAACCAAATCAAAAAGTACTCATGTTATTCTGGGTATACTTAGTTTACATAGGGTAGAAAGTAGTTTATAAAAGAATAATAAAATCTCAATACAGTGTTTCCACAAGGAAAATGCTATGATCTAAAGTGTATTTCATATTTCATGGGAAAAAAACTTCATGGAACACTCAAAAATGTGAAATCCAATTATAACTAATATAGATCATCAAAAGAGTATTTTTAAAGATTATTGCATTCAGGTAAATATAGAGAGTAATAGGATTTAAAATTCTGAATGGTTGATTACATGTACGGAAAATTATCCCACATAGAACATTATAAAAATATTTGATTTGGTATATAAGAACCTGTTTTTATTATCCTTTTAATATCCTAGTTGATTTTTATCCAATTAAATTTTTGGTGTCTTATGAATGTTTTAATATTAGTTCATAGATATACATGGGAAGAAGATGGACTAAAAAAGGTGGATGTAATTAAATCTATCATATTATCATTAACCTCCCCACATATGGTATTTATCCTTTTGAGTCTAACACATACACTATATTCAACAATTTACATTGATAAATTAAAATACAATTTTACAATAATCGTATTTATGGGATACTTAACAGGAAATAACTCCACAAATATTATTTTCCAATAGAAGAGTGGATATTTATAATACAAGAAATGATATCATCTCAGTTATCTTTATTTGGAACATATTTCATTTCCAATTTAAAAATTCATTGAATTTCATTCACCTAAATATATTGACAAAAAACAAAACACCATCTACGTTAATTCTTTTTTTTATAATATCCCCTTTGGATTTGTTCCTAAAACCCAATTTAGTTATAAAATCAATGTTATTATTTCTTTTCTTCTTGATAATAAATACAATGATGAATTTATTGGAAAACATATCCTCATATCTTGAAATTAACTAATTTTAAAAAATAAAAATTTACCTTTTCTTCTTCCCCTTCCTTTACTACCCCCATTTTGATAGATTTCAATGACAGATGGGTGGAAACACAATTTAATTAGAAACAAGACATCAATTATTGAAATATAACTATGAATGAGTAGCTCCCAATGTAGAAAACAAGTGTAACTAATCATGAAAAAATTTAATTTATAAACTATCCAAAATTGTATACCAACACTAATTTCACTTTTTTGGAGTTGAAAAAACATATTTATGAGATATTATATAAAACTTCTCTCATATTTAACAAAATTATAAAAAACATTAATGTGTAATATTTTTTTCAGTATTATAAATTTTTTTTAGTTTAATAATCACTCCCACTTAGTAAATATCATTAATATTAACCAAAAAATAGGAATGTGATCTAAATAACTCAAACACCACTTTTGTAAAGTATATATTGATTTTTATTATTAAACACGATGTAATAAAACTTTACAATCATTAATTCATTGGTATCTCCCCATAAAGGTATTTTATTCAATAGAGTTTATCTTGGATAGTTTTATATTAAATGATGAACTCTAATGATAATATTTTGATATTAATTAAAATATATGATAGAGTCAACATGATATCATTAGAATTATTCCATGACGGATTAATCTCTTAACAATATAATGATCACACTATTCATAAATTTATTATTTTACAACTCGTCAACATCAATTGCAAATTTAAAGTATCATAAATGGATATGTATGGTAATAATATGAGCCTCCTCCAACTCTATAATGTGGGAAATAGGGATGATACATGGATTTCAATGCATAAACATTATTCTTTATAGATCTAAAATAGAGATTACACATCATTATAACTTCATCCTTGATTTTATAAATTTGATCCAATTTGAGTAGAATATATTTATTTTACCGTTTAAGTTTATTCATAGATATAACATAATTTTTTAATTTAGATAGTAAATCACTTTCACTCTTTTGTAATTTCTCTATCTTCATGGCTAATTAAAACTATTCTGGATATATGATAACCAAATTATTATGTACATGATCATTAATTTATTATTTTTGGACTCATTCTTCACATTTAAATTTTTAGCATAAGAAATAATTATGGATCTTTTTTTCTCTTCAATGGATCCTTTTATCATAAAAAATTTATTATATAATTGTTATCTGTATTCCTAGATAATTTTCACCATCAACACAAATATTCAGTAGACTTTGAGTTTCTATTATTTAAAAACATTTCATGTTACTTAATAGAGATTTCATACCACCAACTAATCCTGATATTTCCTTTTTATATTGAATCCTTATAATATTTTAGCATAGATCCTATATATTTAATTTTAGTGTCCAATATAAAATGGTCCATGATGTGGCCTTTTCTAAGAGAGTAGAAGCATATCTTTTTTATTGATGTGAGATCCTTCAAAATATTATTCTTGTGTATTGTTGGTTCAATTATATTATTCAGTCTTGACCCTAAAGAATAATCATATTTGTTCAAAAAAAAATTCATCTTTACTATAATATTCCCTTAAAGACAATATTTTCATTATTCAGGGTAGGTATATACATGTTCCATTCTTCTCTATGACCATGATTGCTTCAATACTCAATGAAATTATAATGACAATAATGTATATTCTTAGTTAATTTATTTCTTATTTTATGTGGAGTCTATTTTTATACGATATGTTATTTTTAATTGTTTATCTTGTCCTACTTAATTCAAACATTTTATTATTTTAAAAATTATATTATTGTACCTACTCTAAATTTCTTTTTACTGGTTCTATAATAACACCAGTAGTAGAAAAGAATGTAATTATTTTTTCAATAGGATTAGTCTATAATGATACTGTATCTTATACTCCATGATAATTTTGGGAAGATGTACCATTATTTTGAATAGAAATTGGGGACATTATCTTCTTGGATATGCTAACATCCACCCTTTATAATGTGGTGAGTTTATTATCATTTTTATATACCTAGACATGTCCCAATTTTTAATTTAGTTCCGAAGTAAAATATATTATTCATAAGTACAAATATAATTAACTTAATAATGAATTATCATTGTCTAATACTTTTTTATTAATATATAAATAGATTATTACAAAATATTATTTTCAATAGTATGAGTCCTTTTTCAATTAATAATCATTTAAAAAACTTTTGTTAAAAAAATATTCTTCTTATTTGTTTATGATGTATTTACTTTGGTGATTTATAAATTTTTTCAAATGAATTTGTAACTCAAAATACATTATATCAATAATGTTTTAAGAACATCATGTTATTTAATCTGATCTTCACATTATTTAATTAACATATGACTTCGGTCATCATGAATTTTATTTGATTATTTTAAAGAGATGTCAAGATTCATTACCCATTATCTTTTATTTATAACTGATCTTCATTGATAATTATAGTTTCATTTATTGCTTGAAATTTTTCATTAAATATTTTTTACCCCATATTTCTCATCACTATATTTCAATATGTTTTCTTCATGCATAGTATTCTATTTTTTTAGAAAGTAATGAACAATTCCTTGGCTTTCACTTCTCTAAGGATATTTTCTTCACTCTTTCACCATATAAACCATGAATTTATCCATAAATTCATCTTCGAATTCTAACTATTATGTTTTTCTCATTAAAACATTTAAAATATGTGAAATAACCACAACAAGGATAATTTTTAAATACACCTTAATCATATAATAAAAATTATCTAACGATGCACTAAACATATGTCCATCAAAGTATGAACTTTATTCATCTGAAAAATCATAATCAAATTTAGTTGATGAAAACCTACATTATAATTTTTTAAAGTTAGTGTTGAATTATTTATCTACATTGAGGATTTTATTATATTTTTTGTGAGTTTTTTTCTTCTATTTTATTTTTGTTTTTAGATTCTTTACTAAATCATTTATTTTTATAATAAAAATAATACAAAACAAATTTTATGGGTATTTTAAAATCTGTTCAAATAATTGTGATATATAAATATAACTAAAATAACTGGTTCTTCAATATAGATCCAGTAAAATGGAACCTTGTTATCTATGATACTAAATAATAGTCTCATGACTTTATGTATTCTCTTTAGATAGTGGGGGTGAATTAGGTGTGGATGAATTATTACTATATTTATTATGTCATTTATAAAACCTCATATTAATATTTTAATCCCTATTACCTAGTTGGGTAATAATTTAACTTATTATCTTTATCAAACATGTAATAATCAAATTAAATAAAAATGAAATGAAATGAGTATCACTTGGTTTTCTAAAAGTATTGAACCAAATTTGGTAAACCCACTCCTTTTTTGTTTTTTATTATATCATTGCATAATTTTTATCAGTAGTCTATAAATGAGATTAATATTTGGGTTGAGAAAATTTAATACTCCACACAAAACTTATATTATTTTAATTTACCCCAGATAGAACCACGTGGCATGAGTGATATCCACTTCCCTATGATAATCAACTATCCTTTGATATGATCTTTATGCCACTTAACACAATTGATCATGGAATTGTTTAAACTAATTTTTTTATTCATGGTCCCTCTATGAATAATTTTTAAATACAATCTATAATCAATTATGGGATGACACTACATCAAATGATTGATATCCTTTCCTCAAGTAGATTTTCTGACTCGAAAAATATCTTCAATAATGTTACCATGCATTCTTATCTCCATAATTAACAAAAAAAGTAAATCTTATTCAGAATCATGTTATGTGACCTTACTTAACAATTGAGTCAAATTTGATCTTTGAAATATAATAGATCCTCAATATGAAACTATTTATAGAGTATACAGAAAGGAGTAGTGTGTTTCAGTCTCTCTTCATAATTTTCTTCTCATTCCATTTACTTATTGGTCTTCATCATTAGAAATATTGGGTATCATATGATATAATAAATATACTAGTTTCTTATTATTCATATTAAATCAAATTCTATGCACCATATTATCTCCATATGAGTCTAATTATTTAAATTTTCTACCTAGATAATCAGAATGATCTTCTTCATCTTTAGGGAAGTATCATGTTCTCTTTGGATTAATAGGTTCTTTTTTACTTATCATGATTCTTAAAACCTTTTATATTTCTCATGTCATATAATATGTTATATATATATATAATAAATGCATAAAATATTATTCATTATCAATATGATTACCACCTCTAATTTTACTCAATTTCATTAGTTGGGGTTTTCCCCATGAGCATAAATATTCAAATATTCCCCAACTATTTGTATCACCTAAATTTCTATGAACATATTTGTATCATTTCGTTCACATTTTATCCAATATTAATAATAACCCATTTTAATCATATTGTGGTTATTATTATCAAATTAATTAAATTAAAAATTACCTAATAAATAAATCTATATTACTATAAGATAATCATAAAAAAAATAATACATTTGTGGTGGAGTTCTTTTCATCATGACATGAGTGTATCTAAAACACTAATATAGGATTGAAATTGAATATATAATCCTCCAATTGCATCACATATTTATATTATTAATATCTATGTAAATATGTTCTTCTCATTAATATATATCCAATCACGCATTTACTTTTGATATTTTATCCAATAATGATCATCTTAACTATGATTGGATTTATGTTCTCTAAAAACTCACAATTTTCTAACTATATGTTCATACATAATAAGTATAAATTATTATGTATCATAGTGTGGAGTCTTACCATGTGTTAGATATTGTTATTATTATGTATCATATAATAATTATATGTTTTTCAATTTTTAGTAAGCTACTAATATTATGTAAGACTTACTGAGACTTATGAAATATTTGAGAAAGTGTTATGATTTCTCTGAGAGTTTTATGAAATGACTCCAAAACATAATAAAATGACTCTAAAATTCTCAATGAGTCTTCCCTTTGTTAATTTTTTAGTCAACCCCATTTTCATAAGAGTAAATTAATCTTATAAAATTTTCAAATGACACATACACAATTGAGTAATGACTCTTACACAATATAATGAATTCTATCATATTTTTCCAAATATTGTATTATACTCAATAGTTAACCTTATGAAAACCAAAAAAAATATTATTAATTAATCAATGGATCTTATATTTTTATCATTTCATTTTTCATTCACTATTGTATATTTGAAATTAACATTATGAATAATGGAACATCACTTATGATCATCTGGGAAGTTTTTTTGTAAAGACTCTAAGCTTGACATACATGGAAATTACATTAATTTTGAATAATAATTATTAAATTACCTAAAATGATTCCCAATTACCATATTAGATTAATGTATTTGGAAATTTAGAAACATAAAAAACTGGTTCATAAATCATATATATTGTCTCTTTCATTTTCCTTTCATTATTAGAGCTCCTTTTGGAATCATATTAATTACTACCCTTCTTCATATCCTGGGAAAAAGAAACATAAAAAGGGGTCATATCAAATGGACAGTAAGGGTAAACATAGAAAATATCAAACAAAAAATAAAAATAAGAATGTAAAAACATGAGAATAACTTTTTATAATCATATCATGTATAAAAAATATCAAAATATTGAGTCATGAAATAAATATTGGTACTTCATAAGGCATAAATCATAATGTTACAAGAGCCATGAAGAAATAGCATCGGCATAAATCATAGAATTTTGAAAAACACATATTCATAGGAAATCACTACTATATTATTCGAGGCTCATTTCCATGACTATTATAGTAGAATATTTCATTATTAAACATTGTTTAATTTTCATTCTATCAATGTATTGCTGAACCAGATTTACGTTACATTCAAGCTCAAAATTACTAAATCAGATTTATATATCGTTCCATTCATTCCTATATCATGAGATATAATTATTTACACAATGATTTTTAGGGAAATATAGGCCCCACCTATCACATAATAACATAATTCATTGACTTTCCACAATAATATAAATTATTCATCATACCCTAAGAAATAAAATGAGTTGCTTAAACATCATTCCACTATAACAAAATACATGTAAAATAAATGTATTTCACAAATATCATTCCAAGATAAACACTATAAAACCATCATAAAAATAAGTATATTTTATATTTAAAATAAACCTATGAAAAAATTCCATCTTCTATGGAAAATAATTTTGATATAACAGTTGAAATTAATTATTGAGGAAAATATCTTTTTTCCTTCAAAATAAATTTATTTTATTAAAATGCTGTAAAATCTTAAAATAAATTAAATTATTTAAAAATAAACATCAAGTAGTTTAAAAAAAGATTCATGGAAATAAGATTTTATGAAAACATAAAAATCAATTCATTATTTGTAAGTTAAAAAAATGTTCTCCTTGTACTTTTTCCAGAAAAGTCAAAGAGTACATCATATCGTAAAAGAAAAAAGAATATTTTCATAATTTATAATAAAAATTGACCAGTGGGTAAAATAGACCCAAAAAAATTGTATATAAAATAAAAATTTGGATTATATATTTAGGAAACATAGACATGAATGGTAAGTATACCATAGAAAATACTTATATATAAAAATTCGTGGATAATATTGAGATTTAAAAATTTTATTTTACCTTAGGTATGATATCCTTTATATTTATTCCAAACTACTATATAATGATTTAAATTAGTTTGTTTTCTTATTCCAGAATCATATTAATCATATATGATCATTTTAACCTCCCTTTGTTAGTAACATTATTAATAATTTACTAGGTAATAACTTCTTTATTTTATAACGCATATTCTTTCGGATAAGTTCCTCTTTTTTAGTTATAGTTATATCATTTAAAAATTGATATTAGTATAATATATAATTCCTATTTATTCATTCAATTAATTTATATAACAATTATTTAATGTCGATCATGTAGAATGAATAACATCGCATTATGGAGACGATAGGTCGACGCCCTCATAAGCGACGATATGATTCTAATAATTTTCATATGGTGTCGAAGGGGATGGTATATATTGTGTTCTAGAATACATATAATTTTATAATAATCATATATATATATATACTATTTCCATAATTATATTCATTCATGTAAGATTGTGGTGAGAATTAGATTGCACCATGACAGGGATATGGTAAGTTGTATGTAGGCATGCATGGTGATTTCTTATTTCATTGAATGGATAGAAGGTGAAATAAAACTATTAGATGACCATAATAATATCTAATAATATAATATTTACTATATTAATTAAATTATATTGTAAAAAACTCATGAATAGGATGTATAAAGATAAATAATTTGAAATAATTGGTTGAGTAGATTACCAATTCATCAACGTGTTACTACTAAATATTATCTTAAAGGCAATATACATTGTTTTATGAGAATACCATAACCTCTATAATATAAATAGTGAAATTTATAAAAAAATGGATAGGTTATGGATGGGTATTAAGGATCAATGTGAAGTGAATAGGTGAGGGAGGATCTGCCCTTTTATAATTAAGGTGAGGTGCACTTTTGGAATCTCCAGAAGTATTAATTGATAATAAAATAAAACCACATGAAAAACCTAAAAATGTCCTATTTTATAATAAGTGATTAGATAAGTTTGTAATAACATCAAAAAATTAATTTTGGATAATATTTTATACCCATTTAAACCTTATCATTTTATTTTAACACTTAGTCATTCTATTTAATTTTAACTAATTAATAAAATTTTTAATATTAAAGTAGTATATTTTTTACATATTTGATACTAATAAGAATAGAAATGAATAATTTAGAAAATTTTAGACCTTATTATTATTATTATATATTTTTAAAATGTTTTATGTCATTTAAATCATTTAATAATACATAATTTTGATAAAATATCATTAGAAATATAAACACTATTCAATTTATTAATTTCTAAAAAAATTTCAAGATAATATGTTATCCTCGAAAAAAATATTTTATTATATCTTTAAGGTATCATGTTAATAAATAATTTTTTTGGATATAATATTATATAAAAATAATTTTATTTATATTTTTAATAAAATTAATATTATATTTCTTTTGATAAAATAAATATGAAATCAGTATTGTATAATTATTTAATATAAATGATTTTTGAATAAACATTAAAAATAAAATATTATAATAAAGATAATTATTATTTATTTATTATTATTATTTTTGGTTGAATATATCTTCTAGAAAATCCTATATTAAAAATGTTATATATATTAATGCAGGAATGTGAAAACGTTAACATCACATTAAATAAAATATTATATGTGTAATTATATTTCCCATATAGCTCCAAAGGGTCAATAAATAGTCCCTTAGATTATTATGGTTGATATATAGTTTATCGATAAGATTTTATCAAGTTTAATGGTCTTTTAATGGTTATTATAATTTTAATAGAAATTATTTTATTGATTTTTCATCAATTAAATAATTTCTTCATCATTAATGTATATTATGTAAAGGTAATTATTTATTTAATAAAAATTTAAAATAATTTATCATTATTAAAAAAATAATTCGAGATTTCAGATGACTATTTATATTTGAATTTATCTTTTATATAACATTATATTAAAAATGATATATTATTTAATACATGAAAGTGACATCCTTAAATTTTCAATAAATAAAATATTATAAATACCATAATATCTCCAAATAGCCCCAATATCTAAAAATTAAAATTATATTATAAAATATATTCAGCAAGTTAAAAAATCTAAATTTAAATTTGTTGATGCAACCTATTTTTCTATATATGGAAACAAAATATATATTAATGACATAGAAAATGACACTTTAGGTATTTCTTTGATTTAAATATTATTATAGTCATTTTTATAGAAAAATGTCCATTAAATGATATAATTTATATCCTTTATTGTTAAGGATGTAATTTCATTCAGAATTTTTTGGGGTCATTTTAATGTCTTTTAAAATTTTATGCTTAATTTATATTACTTAATTTACCATTTACTATGATAACAAAATTTACCATTGATACTATTCAAATTTGTAAAAAACTGAAGGGAAATAACAAAAAAAATTTGACCTCCTAAATCTTAATTGGGAATCCATTTTTTAAAAATCAAAACACATAAGTTGTATAATTAAAATTAAAAAAAAATATTAAAATGTCATGACAAATAGTTGTTCGAGTTAATTTCCTTTTAAAATGTAAATTTTTTATAATAAATTTATTTATAAAACCCTTTTAAAAAACATATTATTACTATGTTATATAAAAATTTAGTAATTAAAATTTAAAACTAATCCATAACATAATTTTACATTGTAAATACCTTAAAATGAAATGCATTTTTTAGTAAAAAATAAATATTTCACTATGCCTGAAAAAATGAAACTTATTAGAAAAATACAAAAAATTAAGCAAAACATAATTTTTTTCTACCACTTTTAAATAATTTCATTTTTTAATATAATATATAAAATTTTATAAAACTAGATTTAAAATATGTGCACCATCAAAAGGTAGCAAAACTGCATTTTTCGAAAAATACCCCTTTATCAAAAAAATTGAATCTATTCATATATCATATTTATAAAACATATAAGAATAATTTAAAAAATTATATTGAATATTTTACTTATATAGTACTATAATAAAATTAATCAATAATGATTTTACTATTTTATAAACTCACTTATTTTCATTAAAATAGCATTTCAGCTGATGGTTAATATTGTTCATACCGACCAATATAATGACTAGGTTATAAGGTAACATAATTATATTTAGTTATTCACTTAATCATAGTCGTGAGTGAAATTAATTCTATCAAAATAACATTAAATTAAGGGTAACACAAGGCAATCATAGTGTTGTGTATACTGCAAGCTATGCCGGTGTTGCGTGTTGTAAAAGCTTATCCCAGTGTAGTGTACAACATAAGACAATAATGAAATTTAAAAAAAATAAATCTCATTAAAATCATGAGGGGTTTCATTATACTTCTTTAAAATAAATTTCTCTCTCAATATTTATCAGGGTTTTAAAAAGTTTAATAAATGAATGTTTCTATCATATAAACCAATAGTATAAAAAGCAATACTAAAAGTTCATTTTAAAATGGAATGTTTGAAACATAATAGTTACCAAAAAGTAACTCATCACTAGGTTTCCACATAGAAGAACTCATGTGAGAAGTAAAAACAAGGATATATTATAGAAATATAACTATTATGTTCTAATGAAGAGTGATAGAAAATATGGTCAGGAAAAAGGTAAGAATCAGAAAGCCATAAATCAACGATGATCTAAGGGACCATCTAATTCATCAGATAAGAAATCACTAGGATAACATTTTTTTATTCAAGATCCTTTACCTAAATTTTAAGAACATGAGAATAAATATGTACACAATTTCACTATAATATTATTATTTGTCATGCCTTTACCAATTTCAAATTCATCTCCAATTTAGAAAAATGAAGTTGAAGTTTTCATTTCTAAAGTGTTAGCAGATCATATCATCCACAAATAGAATGAGAGGACATTTCTTCTATCTTTATCAGAAAAAAAATATTAGCACTAGTAATCAAATTTTCATAATTGTAGCTATGATGAGATAATACTTTATTCTAACAAACATAATCCAATGTTTAACTTAATCTTTCCATAAATTGGTATCCTTAAAATTATTATGAATTTCGAATATCCAAAACTCTATAAAAAGGTTCACAAAATCAGCTAATCATTTATCCCCCATATATTTTAATGTATGTCTTGTTTTTAACATAAACAAATGTGAACTCTATCACCATGTATTCATTTGAGGCATGGTAATAACATGGATTATCATATATCATTATTTAAAACATGCATGTTTCTTTATTCATAGGTCCAAAAATATATAAACATCATCCATGATATCATAACCCACATGAAAATAAATCATTAACCGGTTCCAAGGTAAATAATATCATAAAATTTACTTATTTCTATCCCATATATCTTTATCCAAATACCAAAATATCAACATCATGCTCATATTAAGGGTAATCATTCCCTTAATCACATGTTTTCCAAAAAATTATCCTTATTACCTCAATCATTATTCATTGTTACCAATACCATTCAAAATATTATTTCAAAAACATTTGGAAGACAATAGTGGACCACTGCATAGATATTACAATGTGAAATAAGATATTTTATAATATTATTCTGAGATCCCATTACATAAACACTCAATCATTCCACCACATTGTTGTCATAATCAACATCACCAATAGTGGTTGAATGTTATTATCTTTTGTATTTTTCCTTAAAAGGTTGTTGACGTTGATCATAATTGATAACACTTGGATCAAGTCATCATTAAGAATAATTCTCAATTTCCTTGCACTTGTAACATTGAATTGTGCGTGGTACATTATGTAATGTCCCGACCCTAGAAGCCTAGATTAAATGAAATATTTTAATCCATTGGAATGATTATAAGGAATAAAATCTCAATGAAATGATCCATTTAGTAGGATTGGAAAATATATTATATATATGAAATTTAAATTAAAAAATGTAATATGAATCATTGATGATTCCTTGTGAACATCATTATTCTACTAGATTAACCCTGCATATCAATCATAACACACTTCTTAGAATCCTCGGAAAATAAAATATATAAAAGGGGGGATCTCAGATGCTCAGTATGAATAAAAAATATAGTAGAAGATTTCATAAATAAGCATAAACATTTTAGGAAATGTATAAAACTGAAATACAAGACTTGTAAACATTACCCACTGTATAATATAGAAAAATAAATTAAATAATTCCATTAAAACATCCACATAGATATTATACTAGTAGAATAGTCACATGCAATATCAATAATGATTATATTCGTAATAGTGGACATTCTAAACATACCATTGAGGCTTCATGCCAAGTATCTAATATTGATAAGGCTTCATGCAATGAATCTAATTCTTTCAAGGGTACAAGCCGGGAATATTATATATGGGTAAGGACTGGGGAAAAACCATATCTGGTTTGTTTCATTTAATATACTGATGCATCGGGGGGGTATAGTAGTCCATTCCATATTACTTAATAAATCCAATGAATTCTCATATAAAAATGCCGAAACAGAACATAACTATCCGTATTAAAACTGTTATACAAAATGTTATAGATTTAACCATAAACCATGAATGGTATAAAAATAAGTCATCCTTGTTATAAAATATCACAAAACCTTCAATACAATATGGTATATCATATCATAATAAATCATCCTAAATTAATCATAAAATCCAACAAATTATGTGGACATAGATGAAAATAATCCAATAAAATCATTAAAAATCTTTGAGAGAAATATCATTTTTTCTTTTTAATTAATTTAAAAGTAAAGATATTATAAAATAAAACATTAATTTCAAAAATAACCTTGTAATATTGTAATATAATATTCAAAACATTAAGGTGTCATGATGGAAGAAATAGCCACTCGCTCTGTATAAGTTAAGAAAACATATTTTCCTTAATTTTGTTGAAAAGTTTGTAAAAAACCTCTTTTGGAAAATGACAGAAATATTATTTTCAAAACATTATATAAAAAATAATACATGGGAAAAAATTACCTTAAATAATTATCGATAATATTTTTATATAAATTTTTATGAAAAATGGACATGGATGATAATGATTTCATAGTAGATACTTATGTATAAACAACCTCAAATAGTAATGAGATTGTGAAATTAACCCTCACATTGTAATTTTCATTAGTTGAGGGTGTTTTAACCTCATGTATAATGGTTAAATAATGTTATAAAATTATACCAATAATATATCCATATTTATTATATCATATATAATACTATTATATCGAATTTTTATTAATATTTTATTATTACCATTGTTTCAGGTGTTAAATGCATCGTTTTACTATGCATGTTTTGTTGTGTAAGTCTTGATTGTCATGAATATGATTTATTTTATTCATATCCAAATTTATATAATGTTTTTAATTATTATATTTACTCACAATATAAATTTTATAATCAATTTTTAATGGTTATCATTGAAAATGAATCTCACCACGTTCTAGAGATTGTAGGTCGTACATGCACACAAGCATTGATATCATTACCTTGATGATTAAATGGTATGTAACTGTATAGTATACTGATTATAAATAATCATTATTATATTATATTCATTATTTATTTACATTATACTCATAATTATACCCATCTGAATAATGTAGTGTTAAATAACAATTTACACCACGTCGTGGAGACTATAAGTAGTACACATCCACATATAATGATATTTTTATTCGTATGATGGATAAAATAAGTAATATGGATGTCCCATGATTATAATAACATCATTCTATATTTATTATTCTAGAGTTATAGCCTTGGTATGGATACAACATAGAAAGATTAAGTAGACGAAGAGAAGAACTTTTTTGAGGTGATAAAAAAATTACCTCCTTTTCAGGTATCTACCTTAGATTTGCAGAAAAGGACACCGTTGGATGAATTTATAAACAAGGTATGGCCTATATATGATGTATAGAGGGATTTTGGGAGAGCAAAAGGGTAGGTATTGTCTAAAAAATAAGTCTTTATAGGAGTTAATTAAAGAGAAGAAGTAGTTCCCTTTTATAAGAGAGTGGAGGGGCACTTTAGGGAAATCATATAATATTTAATTAATATAATTTAATTTTGAACTAAAAATGGATAAATATTGAGTTTATTCGAGTGTAATATGAGTATTGGACTAAATATAATCATGTAATGAATTTTAGACATGTTTAAGTCATCAAATTAACCTTATATTTTGGATTTAACCATTAGATAAATAATATTACCTTTATTGTGACAACTTCTCTTTTTCAACTATATGGTTAACATAGTAAAAATGAAATTAACAATTAACCCCAATTGAATCATTAATGGCATATTTAACAATACACAAGTTTTTTATGAAACTTATATTTTTATGAATTTTATAGCATCTAAAAAAATATTATTTAATTTGAAATATATATTTTTGTCAATTTTGATAATATTTATTATTAGTATATTTAAAAATATATAAAAAATATGATAACTACAAAAAAATACATAAAATATGACAATAAATATCATTCTTATCTATAAATTCATCTATATTATTAATTATGTCAAATTATATTTATTTTAATATTTTTAATATCATTTATTTGATATTTATATTAATAAAATAATTTCGACTTCACTATTTTGTCATTATTAATGGTGATTATTTAATCTCTAAAAATTATAAATAAATCTATATTAAGTTTTTAATTATTTTTTAATTCCAGATACTATTTATAAATGATGTTATCTACAGGTTATCCATATATTAAAGTTAATGTACTTATATAAACTGCCATTGTGACATTTTATCATAGTCTTTAAATTTAATAATATTCACGTCATATTCTTGGAAAAGGGTCTACTAAGTGAAAATATTTATAGAAACAGATTATAAGGGTTTAATTTATTTATATAATAGGATTTATATAGGTGTTATGGTAATTTATAATGTTATTTTTACATTTTATTACCTGATTAACCCTTAACCAAGGTAAAAAAACAATTAATAAAGTTATTATTCATAATTACAAAAAATAAAAGGACCCTATTTACATTATTTGGACACAATGATTCAAAAAATGGAATCCATTTTTTAAAATTAAAAAAATATAATCTGCAATATTTTATTATAAAAAATCCCATTGTAAAAATAAAACTCGGGTTTTTTGACCACAACAATTTTTTTATATTATAAATAAGATCATTTTTAGTATAAGAGAGAACCGACCTAAAAAGAACCATAAATGGGACTTCCATGGAACCCATCTCCATACTAGACTCGCCAAAAAAACCGAAAACAACAGCTAGAAATGCACTTGTCAGGGATCCCTATCTAGGACCAACCCACCTAAAACATAGAAACAATAATCCCCAATAGTAATGTCACCTTAGGCTACTTTAGTCTATCAATAACATTAGATCCCATATATCATGCATATTTTCTTTAGTCCAAAAACGTCATCATCACCCACCTTCACTGACCAATTATCGTCAGACTTCCCGTAACCTCCCAGCAACGACTACCAAGGCCACCATGACGCAAACAGACTGCAACTAAATCCTCTTAATAACACCATCACCAGAACTATCACCACAATAGGAAGGAAGACATAGTGGACCCAAGAGGGAAAGTAATGATACTAGCAACAAATAAGGACAATCATGAAAAAAGATACCTATATAGATCATTTGGGGGTAGATTGAACAAAGGCAAGGGCTTCGTTACTAGAGAACCATAACTTGGAGTAATATGGCTGAGAATGAGATGCATCCCATGCTAAACTGCTAATAGCAAAGAATATACCATATTCAACAAAATAGGATTAATTATCCACCCAAATTAAATTTAATATAGGTAAGTATGAAGGATACAATAGATAACACATACAAGGGTTACATCTAGGAAAATATGGACATGAAAGAAAAAATTAACCATAATGTTCTGATTTATAATGATAGAGAAGATGATTAGGATATTGATAACAATCACAATTCTCTAAATATGTGATGATCTAAGGGAAAATTTGATTCATCAGAGAGATTACTAGTATAATATTTTTGGTTTCAAGATTCTTTCCCTAATGTTGATGATGTAATTTACATCCTAGTCTAAGAACAAAAGGAAGCATTCTTAATTGACATGTAGTGTTTCATCCTTTAACAAATCCTATAAAAAATCATATTTATCTTCAAAATCATATAGAATTAAAATAGATTTTATTTATCTTAATCGTATATGGTTAAAAACAGAACTCATAAAATTTAAAAAATGAAAACCTTGTAATAATAAATAGTTACTTCCCATAGGCTAGTGGTATGTGATAAATCCTTGTCACAATTCATTTGTGGGTTTGATTCACACAGACTTATCCAACGTGATTGGTTGTCATCATACCTATGGGTTGTTATTTTTCTAAAACTATATTATTATAACATTATTGAAATATGCTTTTTATGTTCAACATTAAATAAATGTTTTATGCTCAAATAATAATATCCAATGTTCGACTTAATATATTCCAATAATAAGACTCGACCAAAATACCTCCATTCAAAATCAATATCCAAAATGGTCTATAAATTTCAAAAATTAGTCTTAACAACTGATTCCCCAAAAAATATAGTGTTGCTCTTATTTTCACATAAAAATTATTTGATCACATTTAAATACAAAAATAAAACTATTTTTCTTCCAAATCCATAAAGAATATGTATTGTAGTACAATCCTTATATATCTCATGAATCTTATAATCATAGAACAATTTATTTAATAATTCTTGAATCCAAATGCAAAATAACATCAATCACTCCACTTCACTCTTAAACCATTAAATATGCTTCCACAACTTACTCATTAACATGTTCTTCATCTCATTTTTCTTTTGTATCTTATTCATTATTAGTAATATATCCATTACTTCTATAACATTGTAGATTCTATTTTATTGAACAAAACATGAAGCACAATGTGAGAAAAACATATCATAGTGATATAGTCATAAAAATTCATTTATAGGATCTATAAATGATGGAATCTAATTCTATATCTATATTTCTATAGTCTTAACATAGATTATTCGTTTCTTAATCTATAGTAGGATATTCTATACATAGACTTATCTTCAAAGTAATTCATAGGGTTATGTTTTCTAATCCATGTTTTCTTAACATAATTTCCATGATTGTTTCTAAACTTCCTATGATACCAAATATAAATCCCTGACCATAGAAGCCTAGATCTGATGTATTATTTTAATTCATTGGAATAATTACAAGGAATCAAACCCTGAATGATTGATCAATATAGAATTATCAAAAAATAGATTACATATATGAACATTACATTACAAAAAAAAATATAATGTGCAATATAGATGATTCTTTAGGAACATCATTATTCAATTTACCTAACCCAACATATCAATCAGAACACACATCTTGGAATAATGAAAAAACACAATCAAAAGTTGTTAGCTCAGATGCTCAGTAATGTTAGACAACACATTATAAGCTTTTATAAATAAGTATAATCTATTGACGAAAGTTATAATACATAAATACATTCCTTTTAAACATAGTATTTAGACTAATATGGATATAATAAATTAAATAAAATCCATTTAAACATCCACATAGTTATTCTAAAAGTCTAATAATAACATATAACATCAATAAATGATCTCTGAATGGGGGAATATATAATGATAAACATTTGGAACATACCATTGAACATTCCTTCCATGAATATAATATTATCAATGATTTATGAAGAGAATCTAATACATTAAATGATTCATTATAAGAATCTAATAAATTGGTACGTCCTTGCCCAAAATCATATCTATTTTGTTTCATGAAACCAACTGATGCATTAAGGGTAAATAGTGGGACCCATCCTTCAATTACTAAGTCCAATTCATTCCACATATAAAATTCGAGTAACCTAACATAAACATTTCTACTAAAACTAGCATATAAAATTTTATTAATTTAACCATAATCCATTAATGGTATCAAGATCACACATCCATAGTGAAACATATCATAAGATATTCAATATAATATGGAAGATTTTATCATAATAAATCATCTTCAAAACTGTATAAAATACAATAATGGATGTTGAAATATATGGATATAATCTAATAAAATCATTAAAAATATTTAAGAGAAATATAATTTTTTACTTTGAAATCACTTAAAATTTATGATTTTATAAAATAAAACATTACATTTAAAAATAACCTTGTAATATTTTAATGGAATATTCAAAATGTGAAAGAGAATTATGGTAGAAACAACCACTCATGTCGTATATGTTAAAAATAGTATTTCCTTAATTTTTAAAAATGTTCGTAAAGCACATCTCCTGGAAAGTGATGAAAAGATTTTTTTCAAAATATATTATAAAAATTAAAACATGGGAAAAAATTGAAAGGTTCCAGGTGCAGTGGAAGCACGTGGGTGGATGTGCCCACTTGGCTTTGTGTCATTAACAATGATAAATCTGGGGTCAATACAATGATAAATGCCAGTCTCCACTGATCGAATCATATGAATAGTCAAAGAAAAGGAAAGTAACGGAACCAAAAAGTAGGGTCGTTACAAGTTTATTATAATTAATTTATTTAATTGACAAGAATTACATTTTTTGGGTGTTCTTTCTTCATTGATCTTTTTGATCATGTTCTGATGTGATTCGTCATTGCGTTGTAGAAGCCAAGTATAGACTTCCTCTATCAGTGATCTACACGTGCACCTAGTATCTCTAGATGTCGCCAAAGGATTCACTGGGTTCTAGCATGGAGAAACCTTTGCTTGTGTTGTCCGCCTTAGATAATATTGATCAAATGGAAGGGGATCTCTCTCAGTCTTGAGATCATTTTTGGAGGAAGAGGTTATTTCAGGCTTGAAATAATTCTCCATAATTGTTCTGAACAACAATTTTCTTGTCTCCGGAAAAGAGTTGGGGTAGTGAGGATATTTATTATTGGGATTGAGGTTGTAGATTAATGAAAATAAATAAATACGTTACATGTTTTATTTATTTCATTAACTCTTTTGATATCCCCATGTTGAGTCATTAATTACTAGACATGTGGCTTCACTGATTATATAAAATATCATTTAATAAAATGATATTTCCACTAAATTATGACTGGAATAACTACATGACTTGTAATCATAAATACACATTGTGTACTTGATTTTCATTGAAAACTACACGGTGTGTACATTCAATGTATTAATCATGTATATCATGTTTTTATTTATTCATTTCCTTTCAAAAATGAATATACACGGCGTGTACATCTAATAATACACGACGTGTACTTGATTTCTTAATAAGAACTACTTGACTTGTAATCATTAATACATGTAATGTACTTGTTTTCATTTTATTATTCCTCCAACATTAAAATTATTTAGGTTTACTAGAACAATTATTAAATGACATACAAGAATAATCGTTATTCTACTTCATATTCTTGAAAGCACTTAGTGTGTGACCCTCTAGGCCTCTTTCTCATTGGCATTAGGGGGGGCTTGCCTAATGTCCAAGATTACTGTCTAGAAATGGGTCAAGGCACCCAAGAGAAATAATTTGATGCCTCATTGACGTATCACCACATACGAATGCATACTATGTTATTTAATCCATTTGTTTCAATATCTCATCAAGAAGGTTTCATGGCAGTGTCATAAAGATATATGCTTGATTTTTCATTCTTTGAATTCCAGAAATAAATTCATCATGTCACCATGGCCACGGAATTTGTTCGACAGTTCTATTTCAATCAAAGGGACCTAGATATCTACTTCCATAAATATGG
This sequence comes from Viscum album, assembly GCA_963277665.1. Lineage (NCBI taxonomy): Eukaryota > Viridiplantae > Streptophyta > Magnoliopsida > Santalales > Viscaceae > Viscum > Viscum album. Next base: position 1,040,028,735 of record OY728133.1, on the reverse strand, counting down.
AAGGTACAAATCCTTATTTCACTTATCTATTAACAACATGTCATTTGTGACGCACCAAACGTACCCTACTTCCCACCAACTCTCTTCGTGATGGTTTTCGTCAGCAAATCTAATTGCGCGAGTCATGACATGAGTTAATGATAATCTTCCAGTCTAAGGACCATTAAACAGGCTCGTAGATAGAAATGTTGGATGACACCAAGACATGCAGAATTGCTACTGGTGGGTATGTTCTCATAATCTCCCATCATGGAGATTACCAAGTGTGATTTCCATGAGAGAGAGTCTCATCTTCTTATGAGTACTTGCACATGACGGTCTGTATACTATGTGTCCTATCATAGTATGACATCCAACCACAGAACATTATTTAAGAATATTGTTATGGAATATCAAGGTTCTCATCATAGAGGAGATATACCATGACCTTATTAAAGCAACAACTATTCTAGGACATTATTATATTATAGTCATAAAGAATAATGAACAATATATAATAAGAGAACATTCATGTTATAAAAGTAAAAAATAATTGGTTCTTAGGACCCAATCCCTTACAAATTCCCACTTGTACTAGAGCCAACTACCTAAAAATTTTATTCTGCCAGACCTCACATGATGATCATGTTTCTACTGAGTCATGGATTTAGTCAAGGGGTTCATCACGTTGTCATCTGTGGAAATTCTTCTCACTGCAACTTCATCTATCTGAGAAAAATCCCCCAAGAGATGATACTTCTGAAGTATTTTTTTTCTCCGCTGATGTGACCTTGGTTGTTTTGCAAGTTCCACCACTGTAGTATTATCACAATAGAGTGTGATAGGATATTTACTGATCGGTACTACATCCAGCTCTTAGAAGAAGCTTCTCATCCATAATGATTCTTTAGCTGCCTTAGAAGATGTGATATACTCAGACTCCACTGTAGAATCTACCACAACACTTTGCATTGAGCTCTTTCAGCTCACTGCACCTCCATTAAAACTGATTATGTATCCATTCTGTGACTTTATGTCATCTTGATCAGTCTGGAAACTTTCATGTACATGTCCTCTGAGGACTAGTTCATCATCTCCTCCATAAACAAGGATTATATACTTAGTATTCCTTTGACACTTATAGATAGTCTTGACTTCCATCCAATGGCGGTCTCTGAGTTCAGCTTGATATCTTCCTACCGCACATAATGCGTAAGCAACATCCAGCCTCATAAATAGAATAACATACATTACTGACCCAATCAGGGATGTGTAAGGGTTAGATTGCATTTTCTTTCTTTCATCATGTGTCTGAGGACACATTTTCATGGGAAGATGCATGTCATGTGACACTGTAAACAATCCCCTCATCGATTTTTCCGTACTGAATATTTGAAGAATTTTTTCAATGTATGTACATTGAATCAAGACCAAAATTCTCTTGGATCTATTACGATGGATCTTGATCCCTAGAATATTTTCTTCCTCGCCCAATTTGTTCATGGATAAGAATTTATACAACCATGACTTAACTAACTATAAGACAGGTACTTCGTTTCCAATTAGTAATATTTCATCAACATATACTTTAGGAATGATACCGCACTTCCATTAATCCTTTTATAGACACAAGGCTCATATTCATTCTGAACAAACCCAAATTCCAATATAGCTTCATGAAAAAGAATGTTCCATGACTTTGATGCTTTCTTTAATCCATAAATGGATGTCTTCAACTTTCATACCTTGTTGGCATACTTTAGAGTCACAAAACCTTTAGGTTGTGTCTTGTAGACATCTTCCTAGAGGTTCCCATTAAGGAAAGATGTTTTGACATACATATTCCAAATTTCATAGTCAGGGTAAGTAGTAATGGCCAATAGGATTCTGATGGATTTCAGTATCACAACAGGTGAATAGGGTTCATCATAGTCAATTCCTTGACACTGCCTAAATCCTTTGGCAACCTGTCATGCCTTATAAGTGCTGACTTGCCCCTCTGTGTCCATTTTATTCTTGAATACCCATTTATTACCAATTGGCAGTAAATCAACTTGGAGATCTACCAAACTGCAGACTTGGTTTTGGTACATGTAATCCCTTTCATAATTCAAGGCGTCTTGCCACTTGGCAACGCCTATGAATTCCACTATTTCCTTGTAGTTAATAGGATCATCATTGTCAACCAATAATGAGTCACCATCCTCAATGACAAGAAAACCATAGTGTTCTGGATCTCTCACCTCTCTCGTGCTCCTATGCAATTCTTGTGTCTTTGGAATGGATTGTTTTTCCATGGGGAATTGTAAAATTTGTTCTTGTACCATCTCTTGTGTATCTTGAGCCTCGACTTCATCAAATTCTATCCTTCTCCCACTATCTCCTTTGGATATTTTCTCCCTCTCAAGGATTATGGTATGTCATTCCACTATAACGTTTTTTTAGAGGGGTTGTATAGGTAATATACCTTTGTTTCTATGGTATATCCTATAAAGATACACTTTGTGACTTGGGGTTCATGTTTGTTACCTGCAGTGTCTTTAACAAATGTTTTGCTACCCCACACATGTAAATTCTATAACATGGATTTGCGTCCACTCCATAACATTCATGGAATACCATTTATCAATTTAGTTGGTACTTGGTATAGTATGTGTACTACTATTTTTATTGCATATCCCCAAAAGGATAATGGAAGACTCGCATGACTCATCATTGATCTCACCATGTCCAACAGGTTGCGGTTCCTCCTTTCACTTACACCATTCAACTATGGTGTGTAAGGAGGAGTGAGTTGAGATAGAATCCCAAACTCCCGCAAGAAATCAATAATGTCCTAATTAAGATATTCTCCTCCTCTGTCTGAGAAGAGTTTCTTAATCTTCATAGAAAGATGGTTTTCAACTTCATTCTTGTATTTTCTGAACAGATCAAAAGTATCTGACTTATACATCATTAATTAAATATATCCATATCTACTAAAATCATCAGTAAAAGTTAGGAAGTATGATAACCAACCCCTTGATTCAAATAAAAATGGTCTACACACATCTATGTAAAATAATTCAAGAATCTCTTTAGCCATTTTACCTTTCCTAATAAATGGGGCTTTGGTCATTTTTCCTTGTAGACACACATGACATACAACAAGTGGTTTTAGTTAGAAATAATCCAAATACCTATCTTGATTTAATTCTGTCAAAATATTCTCATTGACATGACCAAGCTGGTGATGACAAAGTTGGGTGTGGTATGAGACATGTGAATTAACATTGTCATCGATTGCAATTACATGGTTTCTGTAATCTAACACAGAAAGGCCGTTATATAATTTTTCCCTACCAAAACAAATGATATCATTATAAAAGTTGCAACATCCACTTCCAAACTTGATGATGAATCCATCAGTATCTAATCTGGATACTAAAATAATGTTTTTGGTTATAGAGGGTACATAATAACATATTTTCAAAACCAATAAAATCCCAGTAGGCAATGTGATGTGGTAGTCATCGACAGCTACAACAGCAAGTTTTCCTCTGTTGGCTTCTCGTAGATATACCTCCCCTCGATCAATCTTCCTGAATATACTTGGTTCTTATATTTGGATACATATGTGAGCACCACAAGATATATCTAATACCAATTTTTTAGAAATAGATAGATTTCATTTGATGACAAATGCACCTGAAGCTTCCCCTTGCATCATTGGATGGGTGTTGTTTTTCTTCCAGTGTCCCTTCTTGCCACATGCGAAACAAATAGCATCATGTTCCCTTGCCTATCCTTTCATATTCCTTTTCTTGGATGTCCTTTAAGATTCTTTGGGCTTAAATTTGTTCTCCATTCCTTTCCTTTTATTCACCATTAAGACAGAAGGCTTTCACGCTTCATGTCATTGTCCACATGGTGAATGAGGATAAGAATATCAGACATAGACTTCTCAATGTTGTTCTTGTTGAAGTTCACAAAAAAGTTTGAGAAGCTCTTGGGGAGTAATGCAATAATGACATCAATACCCAGTTCATTGGTGAGTTTATACCTTATAACCTCTATGTTCTCAATGTAGCCAATGAGCTAGACTACATGAGGCCCTGCTGGGGAAACCTCTCCAAGATTGCTTTGAAATAGAGACTTGTAAATCTCAAACCATTCCTATCCTGATCTCTCCTGGTATAGACCACAGAGGTGCTTGAGCAAGTTGTAGGCATCCATGTATTCATGTGACTTCATGAGCTCACTAGACCTTGATGAAAACATAAAACATTGAACGTTGGGTGCATCACTCAAATGTTGATCACAGACCAGGAAATCATCATCACTCGCGCCATGGGCAGGAGGATCAGGAAGTGAGGACTCCAACACATAAAAAATTCATTAATGGTGTAGGATAACCCTAAGGAACCTACAAAATTCATAAAAGTTACTGATGGTGATTATATTATCTTAATACTGAATTGATCGCATAGAAAATGTGGTTGGTGATTTTTTCATTTCGATTCTACAAATTAAAAGAGTAGATTTATCAGTACCTTTTGACTACATTTTATGAAAAATAATAACTGAATTTATTAATTCTACCACTATCTTATCAAGTCCAAATGGTTGTCACCATTTAAGTTGGAATGTATAATTTCTTTGATATTCTAGTGGCAAGGATCCATATTAACCTTCACATAACCCCAAAAAGGGTTGGTTAAGCTTTTTGAAGGAATTTAGGTAGGCAGGTCTTTGCAAACTATGAGCTTACAGTTCCTTAATCTATTACATGTAATCCCCACTCTTGAAATCCTGACTTGGATTTCCTCAAATATTGACTCCAATATTACACAATGTCTATCATGGGATACTCCTCATGATGTATTAGGGTTAAGTCAACCCGAAACCATTCATAAGGGCTTCTATTATAAAAGTAAGTTTCCCAACAAGGGTTGGTCAAACACATAGTTTTATTGATACTTGCCCTTAATCAGGTAATGGAAGTCTTGGTTTAACTTAATATGTTATTTGAGGGATTTTAATGATTTATTCATAGTTTCACATTTTCACATGCTTTTTAATTTTATGTGATAATCTCTTAAGTGATTCACCATGTTCTGATAATGTTTACGCATAGTCTAGTTTTTATTTTATTCTATATTTTCATGCTTGTTCGTTTTAGTAATTATGTGATCTTTAAAACACATACATAATAAATAAACCATGCAATCAGACAGAAAAAAAATAAGATGGCCTGATCATGAGCTTCTATTGGCTAGCTTATCTAGTGGTTTTGATATCTAACCCTGAGCTAGGAAAAAACACCTTGAACCCAATGGTTCATGTTCTACAGCTCCAACCACTCCACCTTTGTATCTTCTTGTGTTGGTTTCTCCTCATCTTTGGTTTTTAAACCATCTCCTCTGGCTTGGGAGATCCTCTATTGCATGGGTTTACATTAATGAAACATGGGCACGCTGGTCCTACATTTTATTGGAAGAAGGCATGTAGGGCAACAAATTTAAATAAATTTAAATGAAACCATACACATACAAAGGGTCTTTGGTCTAGATCATGATCATCCATAGCATGCAACAAAATTTATGCATATTTAGAATTCTTATTCTTATAATCGATCTATTATTCAGGATAAGTCACACTTGAATTCAATTAATTATGATCTTATTATTAAACAATTTTTTATCTTAAATTCCATTATGAATTTTCTTGAGATTCTTCTCATCCATATTTAGTGTACGGTGTCTTTGTATATTTGGATGAAACATGATGAAATTCCATTTATGGAAATTACACGGTGTGTAGTTTATATTTACATAGCATTTATTTCATTCACCTTTTATCCAAAGTACACACCGGGGGATTTGGTGTGTTTTCTGTGCTTTGGAAATTTTAGAGTACACGGCGTGTAGATAAATGATACACAGAGTGTACTTCCTTGTTAAGTGGTAACTGGCCTGGAAATACCGTGTATGTGGTACACAACTTCTCTTTTGTACACGGTTTCACTTGGGTTAGATCGGATTACACGGTGTGTTTCTCCAACACACACACCATGTATTTTGGTTCCCACCCGCTATTTAATTCTGGTGAACACAACGTAATATATACTTAGGCATACTCAATTCACATGGTGTGGTTTGGAGGGCCTGTTCCAGTTCATTGAACCTAGGTACACAACATGTAGTTTTCATTACATGTCGTGTATTCCCGTGTTGTACAGACATAAAGATCAGTTCCTATAGATAAGTTCTTCATTTTTATTTTAATAAATATTAAAATTAAATATTTTTTTCTTTGATATGAATCTAGAAACATAGTAGGAAGAATAGATCACCTTTATTTATATTTATATAATGATTTATTTGTAATTGAATCAAATATAAATGTGTAAATTGTCAACAAAAATTAAATAACTATAATAAACATTGTAACAGCTCTCTGATACCAATTGAATGGTTACAGATGCAGCGGAATCTTATGGTTGGATGTGCTCACTTGGCTCTTTATCATTAACAACTATTAATCCAGGATCAATATGATGATAAAAGCTAGTCTCCATGGATCGAATCATAGAAATAGAAAATGAAAATGAAATTCACGAATCCACAACGTAGGATCATTACAGGTTGATTATAATTAATTTTTTTAATTGACAAGAAGTACCTATTTGGGTGTTCCTTCTTTTTTGATGTTTTTGATCATGTTCCGATGTGATTCTTCATTGAATCGCTGAAGCCAAGTGTAGACATCCTCTAGCACTGATCCACATGTGCACCTCGTATCTCTGGATGTCGCTAAAGGAGTCTCGGGGTCCTAGCATAGATAAACTGTTGCATCTGTTATCTGTCTAAGATCTTCTTGATCTGATGGAAGTGGATCTCTATTGGTCTTGAGAGCATTCGTGGATGAATAGGTTCTTTTGGTCTTTAAATAATTCTCCAGAATTGTTGTGAAAATTTATTCTCTTGTCTAAGGAAAAGAGTTGGGGTTGTGAGGATATCTATAATCGGGTTTGAGGTTGTAGAGTTATGAAATTAAATAAATACATTACACTTTTTATTTTCTTCATTAACTCTTTTGAAAAACCCATGTTGATTCAGTAATTCATTGAAATGTTCCCACATAGTTTATAATAAATATCAATTAATAAAATGCTATTTCTACAAAATCCCGACTGAAAAAACTACACTGTGTGTAATCATAAATACACGGTGTGTACTTTTTTTTCATTGAAAACTACATGGTGTTTACATTCAATGTACACGACGTGTATATCTTGTTTTAATTTATTAATTTAGTTTCCATAATTAAAACTAAATGGAGTGTATATTTAATAAAATAGTGTGTGTACCTGTTTTCAAAATAAAAACTACAAGATGTGTAATCATTAATACATGTCATGTACTTGTTTTCATTTTATTCTTCCTCCAACATTAAAACTATTTAGACATCCTTGAATAATTATTAAACCAAGTACAAGAAGAATCTTTATTCTACTTGAGATACTTGAATGCACTTAGTTTTTGACCCTCTAGGCCTCTTTATCGTTGGCATTATGCGGGCTTGCCTAAAGTCCGTGATTATAGTCTAGCGACGGGTCAAGGAACCCAAGAGAAAGACGTTGACACCGAATTGATGTATCACCACATACAAATTCTTAAAATATAATTTAATCCCTTCATCTCAATATCTCATCAAGCAGGTTTCATGGATGTTCCATAAACCTATTTTCTTGATCTGTCAATCATTGAGTTCCAGAAAAAAAACTCATCATGTCACCATGGCCATGGAATTTGTTCGAAAGATCAATTTCAATCAAAGTGTCCGAGATATATAATTCCATAAATATGTAAAGGAAAAATAATTCCTTGACCTATCCAATAAAACATGTCATTTGTGACACACCCAATGTACCCTACTTCCAGCAAACTCTCTTCATGATGGTTTTTGTTAGAAAATCTAAGTGTGTGAGTCCTTATATGAGTTAATGATAATCTTCTAATCTAAAGACCATTACATTTGATCATAGATATAAATTTACTATCACAACAATAAATGTGGAATTTCTACTTGTAGGTCTGTTCTTATAATCTCCCATCTTGGAGATTACCAAGTGCGAACTCCATAAGAGTGAGTCTCGTCTTCTTACGAGTACTCACACATGACAGTCTGTATACTATGTGTCCTATCATAGTATGTCATCCTACTGTAGAACTTTATATAATAATATTGTTATATTATTTCAAGGTTCTCATCAAAGAAAGTATCTACCATTACCTTATTAATTAAACAAATATTCTGGGACATTATTATATTATAGTCATGCAGAACAATGAACACTATATAATAAGAGAACATTCATGAAATCAGAGTAAAAAACAGTTGGTTCTCAGGAGGCCAACCTATACAAAAACTACATTAAACAATTGTTTATAATATTTGGAAATATATTTTTATGAAAAATGGACATGGTTGATAAAGATGTCCTTGTATATTCTAACGTATAAACAACCTCGAATAATAATGAGATTGTCAAATTAAACCTTTCCTTGTACTTTCTTTTAGTTAGGGGTGAATTAAACTAATGTATAATGGATAAATCATGTTATTAAATTATAATAATTACATAAACATATCTTTGATATCATATGTGATCATATTATATGATTCTGTTAAATATATTTAAGTATTACCATTTTTTGGCGTGTTAATTGCATCGTTTACCTCTGCATGTTTTGTTATGTATGTCATGTTTATTATGTAAATGATGAATTTTATTAATATATATAATGATATAAAATTCATAATTATTATGATCACTAATCATATAAATTTTATAATCATTTCTTAATGTTTAATATGGAGAATGAATTTCACAGTTTCATGTAGATGTTAGTCTGTTCGTATGAAGGAGTAGCGATATCATTCCCTTGATGGTTAAATGGTAGGGAATGGGATGTTATATTAATTACAAATAATAATTATCATGTTATATTCATTATATACATCCATTATACATTTAATTATACCGATCCAAAAAATTATGTGTTTAATAACAAATTACACCACGACGTGGAGATAGTAAGTCATACAGACGCATGCATGGGGATATTTTTATTAGTATGATGGAAAAAATGAGTAATGTTTTTATCCCATGATTTAAATAACATCTCAATATATGGATGATAGATGATTTATTACACTGTTATGTAAACAAAATATAAAGAGGAAGTATAAGTAGAAAGGAACATTCAAAGAGGTGATAAAACAATTACCTCTTTTCAGGTATCACTTTTGATTTCAAAAAAGTAATCCTTTTGATGGATTTCTGACCAAATAATGGATTATAGGATATATTGAGTGATTTTATGAGAGGATGTGGACAGGAATTTTCTGAGAGAAAGTTTTTTAGGGGTATGAATTATTGAGAAGGAGAAATGCCATTTTATAGGAGATAAGAGGGGCACTTTAGGAAACTCTTAAAATATTAAATTAATGTAAATTAATTTTAAATTGAAAATGGATAAAAATATAATAAAACAATGAATATTATACATGTTCGGTTCATAAAATAAACCTTATCTTTTGGATTTAATCCTTAGTTATGTAATTTAACATTTATCGCGACAACTTGTCTTTGTACACTATAGAGTTTATATTGTTATTATAAAAATCCAAAACAAACCTAATTGAATAATTTATGAAATATTTAATACTATATCAGTTAGTTTACCAAACCTTATATTTTAATGAATTATATAACATTTAATAAAATATTATTTTTTAATGTATCATTTATGTAAAATTTAATACGATTTTTCATTTTTATTTTTAAAAATATCAAAACAATATGATAACTTCAAACAAATAATTCTAATATGTCATTAAAATGGGTTTTTTATCAATAAAATTATTGTATGTAATTAATTAAGTCATATTTTTTTATTTTAATAATTTTAATACAATTTATTTTATATTTCCTTTAATAAAATAATTTCTTCTACACTATTATGTCATAAATAATGGTAATTATTTAATCTCTAAAAATTATAAATAGATTTATATGATTTATTTATTTATTTTATATTACCATATATAATATATAACCATTTATATCTCTTAGTTAATCATATATTAAAATTATAATACTTATATAAAATGATAGTGTGAAATCTTGTCCCAATCATTAATTTTAATAATATTCATGCCATTTTCATGGAAAGGGGTCCATTATGTGATTATATTTTTATAAATAGATATAAATGGTCTAATTTAGTCCTCAAATATATATTTTATATGATTTAGAGTAATATATAATATTAATTTTACCTTTAATTACACTATTTACCCTTAAACACGGTAATAAAAAAGTACTAATGTTACTATTAATAATTCCAAAAATATAAGTAACCTATTTAAAAAATTTGGACCCAATTATTTATAATATTGAATCCATTTTTCAAAAATAAAAAAATAGAGGTTTAAAAAATTAATTTAAAATAAATCCAATTATGAAAATAAAAAATGGTTTTTTTAAAAGTTCAAACATTACAAATGATTGAAATTATTTTACATCCGACTGCAATGTAAAATTAATTAAATTGTGTTATATTATATTAAATGATAAAAAATATATTCTATTTATAATTCAATGAAATTAAATAAAACAATTTAACTAGATTAATTGTTTTGTTGAAAAAATATGCTTTTAATTAAAATTTTATATATGTTTTCTATTAATCAAAACATAAAATTTATCAGGTAAATAAATAGAATTAATCCAAAGTAAATTTTTTTATTCCTCATTCAAATTAGTTTTTTTTATAGATTGAATATATAAAATTTCATATATTGGATTTTATATGGGTTCACCATTATATGGTGGGGAAAATGAATTTTTTGAGAATTAACTCTTTAATCTAAGAAATAGAATATTTTCTTATATTATGTGTAGGAAATAAATAATAGTAATTCAAATATTATATGGAATTTATAAAACTATACATGTAGTTAATAATATTAAAAACTACTAATTTAACGACTAGGTAATATATTATATTAAATAATAATAAATTATTAGCATATTTGTGTTTTGTACAACTGGGCATTGCGTGTAATGCAAGCTAACTCAGTATTGTGTGTAGCATAATCTTAACAAGGTGTTATGTAAAAATAATGATTGAAATAAAATTATGTTTATTTAGAAATGAATATATTATAATGACTTTGGGTGTGACACATTTTATATATCAGTTTCTCTATTCACATTAGTAACTATCTTTTTCATATTCATCTGACAATCAATTGACCAATGACCGTAGTTTCCACACATAAAACATTTACTATTCTTCTTAAGACAATATCCACCACAATTATTTACAAAATTTGATTATAAAGAAATGATCATATTATTTTCACCATTATGAACACCATCTATCATTTATTATCGAAACTATGAGATTGATATATAACACAAACATCCACTTCTACCTTGATAGAACAAAACACAATATATTTATTTATAATAATGTATCTTATTTCCAAATCCCATTATTAATTGGTTTTAATCCACCGATAAATTGATCAAATTAACTATTAAGTTAGATGATAAATCTAGAAGCATAATTTTCATGTCTTGTGAAATTTTCTTCATTTGTAGAAAAATATTCAACATCCTTTTTCATAAGATATAGGAACTCCTTTCCCATATTTTTTTCCAAGAATACAAGGAAATTAATTATTGAAAAGTAATTTCTTGAACTCATTCCATTCCATGTATTCATTTTTAGCTTGCGGTATTGTATTCTTGATTAGAGTCCACCACTAATCTCTTTCAACTTCTAAATAATAAATAGCCAAAATGAATTTTTTGGTGTTCTGAATAGAGAAGGATATAATTTTTTTTCGATGGTACTGATCCATTTTTTATAAAAAAGTGTATCTATAGAGCCACTTAAAAAAAGGTTTCCATAACCTCATGAAAGACTAAGTATAATTTTTCTTCATTATCTGCTCATTTAGAAGTCCACAATGATTCATGTCTTGTCTATGTATTATGATAATATTTTTAATTCTACCTCCAAAAACATTTGGTTGTTCAAGCAGAAAACTATTTCATTTTCTATTTCACTGATCATTACACGGTTCCTTCAAGTTATACCCATCATCTAAAACACAAAATTAATAGCGTGAGATGAAAAATCCTATTAGGAAAACAACGTTTTCAAGGGTAAGTAAATTCAATCTATAATATATTAGGTCAAATCATAGGTTAAAAATGATATTTAATAAGATTCATGTATTGTAACCAATGGTCAGACTTATCCTTAGGTACATCCCTACACATACCTTAGAAATATCTCTAGGGATATCAATAAATATTTAGTATCTTAGTTTCTAATGGTTGACTAATCATTTTCTATTGTAAAAAATGTAAATACCCAAAGATTGATGTATATGGAAGTTACATTACTTTTTTGGGATACATAATACATGAGACAAACAGATTACCAAAGTCTTTATTAGTTTAGTGTCTTTGTAAACTGGGAAACATAAACTACTATTTCATAAAACATCTACATTATCTGCTATTCTTTCCTTCATTACGAGAACCCCTATTAGACACATGTCACTTAATACCATTCATCATATCCAGGGGAAATGAAATATAATATGCGGTCAAATTAAATGATCAGAAAGGGTAAACAAGGAAAATATAAAAAAACATAATATTGTAAAAACCCAAACTTAACTTTTTGAAATCATAAAATGTATAAAAATATCAAAATTCCATGTTATAAAATATATCTTTGTAGTTCATTATGAATAAATCATAATGGAAAAAGATCCATGATAAAATAGCACTAGAATAAAACATAAAATAATATAATACAAATAATCATAAAAAATAATTTCTATATTATCCAAGGATCATTTCCAATACCATTATAGTGGAAAATGTTTATTAACAAACTAGGTTTACTTTCTGTTCTACCCCGATACTACTGAACCAGAAGAACATCCCATTCTAACTCGATATTATTAAACCAGATTTACTTTACATTCCATTTATTTCAATATCATGAGATATAAATCGTTACCCAATTAATTTTAGGGAGATATAGGTCCTACCCACAACATAATGACAATATTATTACAAATTCTACAAAAACACAAAACATTCATCATAACCTGAGGAAAAAATGGGTTTCTTCAAACATCATTCCTCCGTAACATAACCAATGTAAAATAAATGGATTTCATAAACAATATTCCATAATAATAAATTAAAAACATAATAAAAAAATTATATTATATGTGAAACATAACCCTATTTAATAATTCCATCTTATATGGAAAATAATTGTGTTATAACACTTGAAATTAATTCTTGATGAAAATAAATTTTCTCCTTTAAAAACATTTTATTTTCTAAAAATACAGTTAAATTTTAAAGAAAAATAAATAATTTTAAAATAAACATGATAAAGTGTAAATAAAGCTTCATGGAAATAGGGTGTTATGAAAATGTAAAAATTTTTCCATTCCATATAAGATAAAAATAATTCTCCTTATACATTTTTCAGAAAAGTCAAAAGGTATCTCGTATCAAAAATGAAAAAATATTACTTTCAAACTTTTTACTAAAAATTCACCAGTGGGTAAAATTTACTCCAAATAATTTTATAACAAATAATATTCTAGAATACATAATTAGTATATATTAACATATATTATAAATATACAACAATAAATCCATATTTATAAACAATATCAGTTAATAACGAGATTTCAAAATTATCCCTTGCCTTAGATCTCATATCCATTGTATGTAACCAAAGATAATTTATAATGATATTTATTGTGGAATTGACTTATTGTAGAATAATAGTAATCTTATATTATTATATGATCATTTTTTTGTTAGTAATATTATTACTTATCAATCAGGTATTATGTTCTTTATTTTCATACGCATGTTTTTTCAAACAAGTTACTTTTTTTAAGTTATAATAATTTCATTTATAGAATGTTATTAGTAAAATATATATCATATTACATCATTAAATTAATTTATATAATCATTCTTTAATTAATATAATTTATAATGAATCACATTGAATTGTGGAGACGGTAGGTCGTACGCACGAACGAGCAACAATATCATTTCCAAAATTGTGAAATTGTATGGAAGTGGATGGTATATATTTTGATCCAAAATCTATATCATTTTATAATAATCATATATATATATATATATATAATTTCCATCCTTATATCCATCGAAGCAATATGGTGGTTAAAAATAGATTACACCATGGCGTGGAGACGGTAAGACGTACATGCACACACATAGTGATTTTATTTTTTGTAGGATAGGTATAAGGTGAAATATTTTTTTCCTTTATAATAAAAACATATTACAATATAATTTATACTGTATTTATTAATCTAGAATGGAAACAAATCGTTAAGAGAATGTGTAAGAATAAATAATTTGAATGAGTCGGGAGAAAACATTACATCTTCTTTGACGTGCTCCCAAAAAATTTCATCTTAATGTCACTAGAGTTAGTCTTTTGAGACGAATAGAACATATATGTTATAACTGGGGATTTTTATAATGGAAATGGGAATGGTATTTCCAATATGGAAGGCACAATGTGAAGCAAAGAGGAAAGGGAGGAGGTTCCCTTTTTCAATTGAGGTGTCATGCACTTTTGGAATCTACAAAAGTATCATTATAAAATAAAACCACATACAAAAATGTAAAAAAGGCCTAATTTAAAATATAAAATTAGATGATGTTGTTATATCCTGAATAAATAAATTTTAGGCAAGTTTTTATATCCATTTAAACCTCATCATATTAGTTTAACACTTAGTTACTCTATTTAATTTTAAATAATTTATCCAATATTTCAAAATTAAAATACTGAAATTTTTACTTATATTATATCAATTAGAAATAATTGAATACATTATAAAATTTTATACCATATAATAACTATCATATATTTTTTAAAAAGTTTTATGATCTTTATATAATTTAATAATACATAATTTTGTTAAAGAATCAATAAAAAATTAACATTATTCAATTTATAATTTTTTTAAAAATATCAAGATAAGATGTTATCCTTGAACCAAATATTTTATTATATCAATAATAGTTCAATTTATTTTAGAAAATTAGTTTCATATATCAATTATCTAGTTATTATTTTATTTAATATTTTTAATAATATTAATTATTTATTTCCATTAATAATATAATTACATCATTTATATTTTATAATTATTTAATATATATATTTGTTACAAAAAATTAATCATAAAATATCATAATAAATGTAATTTTTCAACATTTCAAATTAATATTTTTAGTCGATTATATATTCTGTAAAATCCCATTTTAAATATATTATATTTATTGAATCTTGAATGTGACAACATTAACATCACTTTAAATACAATATTATATGTTTCATAATCTTTAAAATATGGCTTAAAATAGTCATTAAATCGACCATTTGATGATTATGGCCAAGATATACTCTATAAATAAGTCTTTTTAAAGATGTTTCAACTTTTTTTTGGTTATTTTAATTTTAATAATTATTATTTTATTTATTTTTCATCAATAAAATAATTTCTACATCATCAATGTATAAGATATTTAGGAAATAAAATATTTCATAAAAGTTAGAAATAAATTTCCATGGTTAATAAATAATTTTTTTCAATATGATTATTATTTATAAGTGAATTTATCTTTTTTATAAACTTATATTATAAATGATATATTATTTAATTTATGAATGTGAAATCATTAAATTTTCATAAAGTAAAATATTATAAATACCATTATATCTTCAAAATATTGCAAAAATGTCCATATGGAATTTATATTAGGATATATATTCAATTAGTTAAAAATTTTAATTTATGTTAATCGATAAAACCCATTTTTCCTTATACGGACACATAATATATATTAATGACAAAGAATATGACACTCTTTATATTTAAATTTAAATACAATTTAAGTCATTTTGAAGGAAAAATGCACATTAAATGACCTATGTTCGATATCTTTCTGTTAGTGGAAATATTTAATTCAGAAAATATTTTTTTTTTCATTTTTTGGATCATTTTATTTTCATTCTAATTTTATATTTAACATATATTACCCACGTTAACCTTTACCGTGGAACCCAAATTTACCATTTTTAAGATTCATATTGGTAAAAAACAATAGCGAACTAATTAAAAAATATAGATCTCATGAATCCAAATTTGAAATCCATTTCTCAAAATCCAAAACACATTTGTTTCAGAATTATACTTAAAATCTAATTGGTAAAATGTCATAAAAATGGTTTTCTCAAAAAATATCCTCTTAAAAAAGATATTTTTATAATAAATTTATCTTTAAAAACCATGAAAAAAATTAATTTTACAATTTTATATTAAAATAAAATAATTAATGTCTAAAAATAATATAAAAGATAATTTGAATTTTTAAATACCTGCAAAGAAAATATAGTTTTAATAAAAAAATTCCCCATTTCACTATTCATCAAAAAATGAAATTTATTAGAAAAATACCAGAAATTATACATATACAATTTTGATGTACCACCTCCAAATAAGATAATTTTTTAAATATAATATATAAAATTGTCAAAAAATTGATTTAAAATGGGTGTGCCATCAAAAAGTGGCAAAACTGAAATTTTTAAAAAATACATATTTTATTCAAAAAATTGAATTTGTTCTTTTTTCAAGTTTACATAACATATAAGATGAATTTTAAAAATTATATAGTATATATTAAATATATATTACATTAATGAATCAATGAAGTGTGTTTTTATTATTTAAAAAACTCACTTATTTTCATTTAAATATTTTTTCAAAAGAAGGATAATACTATTTATACACACCATTATAATAACTAGGTTATAAAGTAATATAATAATATTTAGTTCAGATAAACTCAGGATTTCATGAAATTAATTATTACAGAATAAATTGTAATTTTTTATAAAAAATCCAAACAAATTGTTTCAAATACCACAAGATAAGCCGGTGTTGTGTATTGCACAACAAAATCTTGGTGTATCATACAAGATAATAAATCAATGAAATTTTAAAAAAATGACTGTCTCATAAAAAATCAGGTTGTTACATTGTTTAAATTTTAAAAAATTCAACACAATATTCTACAAAATATTCTTTAAATAACTAAAAATGATTGTAACATTAAAATCATAGTAATTTTACAGTAATATGATGTTTCTACAATTGATCTAGTTATATTCACCTCAGTCCAGAGCATAATTAATTTAACACAACTCCTTCATAATCACTCCAAAGTAGATCATAAAATCAATCAATGTATATCTTTAATCATACACATTAATTTTTATTTTTATCATTCCCTGGATAGTTTTTAAAACATCAATCCATCTTTATAATCTTCTTTGAAAAACAACAATATAAGATATTTCTAGTTGCTAAATTAAACAATCCCACTGAAACTCTTATTGTTTGTACATCATCTAGATACAATAGTTGAAATTTATACATTATAATCTAGTAATATAATAATCATATTTAAGGGATACTCATCATGTAGTAGCTCTACAAAGCTCCCAACATAAGAGTGGATCTTCTTAATACATGTAATGAAATATTCCCACTTATCTTCATTGGGATCATCATCAATAACCCATGTTCATCATACATTGACTTCACATAACAAAAATATATTGACAAAAATTAAATTATCATATCCATTAGAACATTTGGGTTCTTCACCACATGTGCTGGTATGCCTAACACACATCCTTCCTTAGTGGATGGATTGCTGAGCCAGCACCCATGGACCAGAGGCCATAGTCTAGAAGATAAGATACATTCATGAAGGAGTAATAATAGAATTTTCATATGTCATAGGAATAACATCCCCTTATAATCATCTCATCACAATGTGATCATTATTGGTAGGCATTTTTCATGGAAGGCATTAGAAGGGAAACTTCATTTAATTATGACTGGTTATCAGATTATCCTTATAACTCAGGTGAATGTATGTTCCAATGAATAAATGATACAACTGTTCTCTCATTGATTTCGTACATAATTTATAAACCATATAATCTTGATTAAATTTTGTATTCATATTTTTGTATATTAATTTTTATATAATTATGATTTCATTAATTTTAATTTGTTTTTTTATTAAAAATATTTTTTACTTAAAAGTGATTTTTAATATTTATACATTTTTATTTTATTACTTCCTCATTTATAATAATTATATCATTGATATAATTAATATTATGCATTTATTTTAATATTTTTTTAATATATTTTATTTTAAACAATTTTTGTTTATTAAATTTTAATTACTAATTTAAAATAATTATGTTGTACATAATTTTATTTTTTTAATATTTATTCATTATTAATATAAAATTTATTGATTTTCATTTTTTTTAATTTATTCATTTTTAATATCTATTGATTTTTATTTATTTTAATATATAAAATTAATATTATTTATTCTTTTTTAATATTTTATTAAATTTAATTATTTTTATATAATTTTTTCTATATTTTATGTTTTAATTATAATTTCAAAATTTTAATTATCATTTTTGGTACTAATTTGTTTATAAGAAAAACCTTATAAATTGGGTGTTTAACAATACTGATAAACACATTCTGTTATTAATGATAAATTTAGCACCAAAAAATGATATATTTATTAGATTTTATTGTTTCAGTTCTGCTAAAGACGTATTTTATCAATGCTTTTAAATTATTGGAAATAAAACCCTACATCTGTTTTTAAAAGAACTACAATAGTCATGATACCCTTTGTCATTTAATATACATAAATAAAAGTTAAACCCTACAGCCTCATGTTTTGAAATATATGGATGATTCAAACCTCAAATTTGATGAAATTCTATTCATATTTTTTTTAAGTATTTATCAACTTATCTTGAATGTTTTTTTCAGGATTCTTGTCTCATCATTCTCTATCAATTTGTGCGATTTATTACCTATTTATGTAAATTATTATGTATTTGTTTATATATAAATTTAAATACAACCAAAAAGATTAATTTTATCCTTAACAATTTTTATTATTCGTTACATAATCATCATACTATATTTTCATATATATACATATATATATACATATATAAATGTCTGTGTTCCATCCGATTTTATATTTATATATATGGATATATGTTTTTATGTCACTCCATATGTGTATTTATATATCTTTGTGTGTGTGAATATACACACACACACAAATATATATATATATATATATATATATATATAATTATATATTTACATATAAATATTATTTTATATTATATATGATACCTAATTTTTTTTTCTATTTATAATTAAAATAGACTACAATTATATAAACAGAATAAGATTAAAATATATATGTTATCCTATATATAATATTTATGATAGATAAATATTTAAATAATATTAATAATTAAATATAAAAAAGATATTAATGGGGTCTGATTATCACATTTATAATTTGATTTAGTACTTCAATAAAGATTAAAAATCAATATATTTTATTAAATTCGTAGAATTAGTCTCATATCACAATAATAACCCAATTATATTCTAAATTATTATATTATCTATAAAATAAATATATTCACAAAACAGTTGAATCCATTGGTAAATTCACAATAAAGAATAGAATTTTTTATAATAATATGAAATTTATCCTAAAAATATATTAATATGGATAGTTACAAAGTTATCAAAATAATTTTTGGGCACAACATCTACTAATGATAAGAACCCAAAATATAAATAATAATGGAAACAATAAATAAATAAATAAATAAACTAATACAGTAATAATGAATAATAAATTTTGGATACATTGGCATTCCATGAGAATAAATACAATGACATGAAGTATTTTAAATAAAACCCAAGAAAACTAATAAGTGGTTGACGAGAAAACATCGAATGATATACAATGTCGGTATAAATTTCCAATTTTTTGTATTCTCTTTATATAAATTAACACTAAATTTAAGTAAATCTCAGGTAAATTTATTTTTTCTATGACTTTTGGAAAATATGGACTTCATTTGTTTAATGGCATAAAATTTCGTTTTTAATTATTTTATATATTTTTGAATTAATTAATAGTTATACATTTTGTGAATGTTAAATTTAATTATTTTTAATAATTTACTCTTTACGTTTTATTCATTTTTTAATTCGATATGAACATGTTTGATTTCGATAAATCAATTGAAATTGTTTAAAAAAAGAACTGTAAATCATAAATCGTGAAACGTCATTCTAAATTATTTAAATCTGTTTTTAAAGATACACTTAAAATTAATTATGATACTGAAATATGATTTAAATTGGTAAAAAATGATTTGGGAATTTAATTATATGAAAAATAATTTTATTTAAATTGTTTCTGTTAATTTAATTTTTTTTGGTAGAAAATCCACACTAAAAATCTAATTCTCTAGGTGCAAGTCGAAACTAAAAATGCTGCAATGTCCCGAAGTGACTGGATGATGAGATGATAGTGACCATGAAAATTTAGTATTGTATTAAATCTAATGACTATTCATAATAAAAAAAATATATCAATGTCATGATGTATATTAATGGAGAATTTGGACTGTATGTTTCTGAATATTCAATAATGTACTAAAGCTACCGCATAAAAAAAGTCTCACATTTGATTGTGCCTCTTATAAATGTGGCCATATATTTTCACCAATGATTATACGCCGATTTTTATTCAACCACACCCTTTCTATCAAGGTATAATTTATCAATGGTCAATTGAAAGAGATATCAACTTGATAAGAACTGAGAACCTAAAAGCTATCTCAATTGAGGATCATATGAACATCAATACAAATAAAATCATGATGCAAACTAAATTTTTACCACATTGAGATTAATAAATAGAAGATCATATGACTTATGAGTAATATGGTTGAAATTTGATTCCTGAATCAACCATGACAAAATGATTAAAGCTTATTGACGAGTCTATATAATGGCAATGAATCGAGTGAGGCTGAAGGTATCAAGCATTGTCTTTGTGAATAAAATAGAACTACAAAATATAGAGGTTTATAGTATTGGGTGATTGTATTGAGGATGGTTAATTCAATTTGAAGAATTAAAGACTAATTTGATCATTAATTGGTGACCGAGAGTTGGATCTAGTAACCCATTGATGAACTAAGCTTGGGAAAAATTGTGAGGAAGAAGAACAAACTCGATACCAAAATTTGATCACATGATGAACTGAGAACCAAGGTCTGGTAGAGAATAAATTTATCTTTTCATGTCTAAAAACTAGAAGAATCTACAAATTTTTAATGAATCTTAAACAATGAATAAATTTTGAAGTTGAACAATGAACTAGGGGATCATATTGAATCGCTTTCTAATTTGATGATTGATTAATGGAAGGTGAAACTAATTATATTGTATAGAGACAATAATGATTAGATAAAACAAATTGATAGAGATTCATTGTGAGTTATAATATACATAATCAAACCTGAGCTCTACCATAATTTAGCTTGGCCAGAAGTCTTAATAAAGAAGACACTTATATGGGTCGAGATTTGTGTCGAATCCAATATATAATAATTGTGATGTTAGCAGCCATGTGGTATCTGTGTAGTACAAAGATGGAAGAGCAGTTGTTCCCCCAAATCATTGTTCACTAAATTGAAGTCCAATGTACATATGATGGTCATTTGGACTCACCAAAGAGATCAAAATTACAACATCGAGGTCACATCTACTTGGCATGAAGCCCTTATCACCCTTTATGGCCTCAACTCCTCTTCTCGTATTACCAATCAATGATATATATAAACCTTCACGAACCCCATATTCAATATTCATGCCTCAAATTTCATGAAATATGTCCAGAAGAAGGAATTCTGGTAAATGTGCCTATGATGAAAGGATCATTCTAAGGAGACTACTATAAAATTCAGAATCAATTTTCCTTAGGATGACTAGATTAAGTGAAGAAGAATCTCATAATATTTATTGTCAAATTATCAACTACAAGTAAAACCATGTAATCTCTAAATCCATACATCTTGGATACATCATCTTCTTGAATATTCACTTACATGGCTCATTGATGTTTCTCAAATCTACATCTCACCATTACACCATCATCAATCAACAATCCCAACTACTTTTTTTCATTACAGAAATAACAAAACAATATTCTCATGACATATATGACCATTTAATTTGAAACACAAATAGTCAACCATAGCCATTTATGTTTGGGGATGGATTAAATAGACATGATTTATAAGCCAATCAACCTGTAGACCCATCCCTATTGGAAAACGAGGTCAACCTCAACATTTTTTGAAGCCCTAATACGATGACATATAATACCATGTACTGATGAATATATAAATTCAGTGACATATAAGACAAAATTTATACAAATTGGCACTTCTTTTTAAGAGAACCATTCAAAAATATGATTTATCTTCTTCCATAAAAAGTACATTGATATCCATTGAATCTTTGGAAGAGAAAATATTTTTCTACAATAATTCATTAAGAAGTATGAATATTGATTATTAGAGGAGAATGTATTAATAACAAAAAAATGTGTTTTTCAATTTACATTAATATGTTGTTTGTAAAATTTATCTAGTTTTATTCACCTCAGTACAAAGCATAATTAATTCAACAAAACTCCTTCACAATCACTCCAAAGTAGCTTATAAAATCAATCAATGTATATCTTTCATCATACACATTAATTTTTAGTTTTATCATTCCCTTGATAGTTTTTAAAATCTAAATCCATCTTTATAATCATCATCGAAAAACAACAATGTAAGATATTTGTAATAGCTAGATTCTACAATCCCACTAAAACTCTTATTATTAGTACATCATGTAGATACAATAGTTGAAATTGATACATTATATTCTAGTTATATAATAATCATATATAAGGGATAATCATCATGTAATAGCTCTACAAATCTCCCAACATAAGAGTAGATCTTCTAATACATGTAATGAAATATTCCCACTTATCTTCATTGGGATATTCTTCAATAGCCCATGTTCATCATACATTGACTTCACATCACAAAACTATATTGACAAAAATTACATTATCATCTCCATTACTACATTTGGGTTCTTTACCACATGAGCTGGTATGCCTAACACACATCCTGCCTTAGTGGATGGAGTGCTGAGCCAGCACCCATGAACCAGCGGCCATAGTCTGGAAGATAATATACATACATGAAGGAGTAATAATGGAATTTGAATAACTCATAGGGATAAAATCCCCTTATAATCATTTCATCACAATGCGAGCATTATTAGAATGCATTTTTCATGGAAGGCATTAGAAGGACAACTTCCTTTAATAATGGTTAGTTATAAGATTATTCTTATAACTCAGATGAATGGATGTTCCAATGAATGAAAGATACAACTGTTCTCCCACTCATGTCGTACATAATTTATAAACCATATAATCTTTATTAAATTTTGTATTAATATTTTTGTATTTGAATTTTTATATAATTATGATTTCTTTAATTTTTATTTGTTTTTTTATTAAAAAATTTGTGTACATAAAAGTGATTTTTAATATTTATTCATTTTTATTTTATTAATTCCTCTTTTTTAATAATTATTTCATTAGTATAATTAATATTATGAATTTATATAAATATTTATATAATTTATTTTTATACAATATTTGTTTGTTCATTTTTAATTACTAATTTACAATAATTATTTTGTACATAATTTTATTTTCTTAATATTTATTCATTATTAATATAATATTTAATGATTTTTAATTTTTTTTTAATTTTTCATTTTTAATATCAATTCATTTTTATTGTTATTTTAATTTATAAAATTAATATTATTTATTTTTTTTAATAATTTTTTAAATTTAATTATTTTTATATAATTTTTTCAATATTTTATTTTTTAATTATAATTTCAAAATTTTAATTATCATTTTTTGGTACTAATTTGTTTAAAGGAAAAACCATTTAAATTGGGTGTCTAACAATAGTGATAATCATATTCCATTATTAGTGATAAATTTAGCTCCAAAAAATTATCTATTTATTAGATTTTATTGTTTCAGTGCTGCTAAAGATTTATTTTATCAATGCTTTTAAATTATTGGAAATAAAACCCATCATCTGTTTTTAAAAGAACTACAATAGTCACGATACCCCTTTTCATTGATTATACATAAATGAAAGTTGAACCCTACAGCCTCACGTTTTGAAATTGATGGATGATTCAAACTTCAAATTTGATGCCATTCTATTCATACTTTTTTAAGTATTTATCAACTTATCTTGAATGTTTTTTTCAGGATTCTTGGCTCATAATTCTCTATCAATTCGTGCGATTTATTACCAATTTATGTAAATTATTATGTATTAGTTTATATATAAATTTGTATACAACCAAAAAGATTAATTTGATCCTTGACAATTTTTATTATTCGTTACCTAATAATCATACTATATTTTCATATATACACATATATATCTACATATATATATAAATTTCTATTTTCTATCTAATTTTATATTTATAAATATGGATATATGTTTTTATGTCACTCTATATGTGTATTTATATATCTCTGTGTGTGTGTGAACATACACACAGACACAAATATATATATATATATATATATATATATATAATTATATATTTACATATTAAAATTATTTTATATTATATATGATACTTAAAATTTATTTCTATTTATAATAATAATATACTACAATTATATATAATAAATAAGAATAATATATATATGTTATCCTATATATAATATTTATGATAGATAAATTATTAAATAATAATAATAATAAAATATAAAATATATATTTATGGGGTCTTATTATCACATTTATAATTTGATTTAGTACTTAAATAAAGATTAAAAATAAATATATTTTATTAAATACATAGAATGAGTCACATATCATAATAATAACCCAATTATATTGTAAATTATCTTATTATCTATAAAATTAATATATTCACAAAATAGTTAAATCCATTCGTAAATTCACAATAAGGAATATAATTTTTTTAATAATATGAAATTTATCCTTAAAATATATTAATATGGATAGTTATAAGGTTATAAAAATAATATTTGGGCACAATATCTACTGAGGATAAGAAACAAAAATATAAATAATAAAGGAAAAAATAAATAAATAAATAAATAAACTAATACAGTAATAATGAAAATAAATTTGGGATACATTGGCATTCCATGAGAATGAATACAATGACATTAAGTATTTCAAATAAAACCCATGAAAACTAATAAGTGGTTAATGAGAAAACATCGAATGATATACAATGTGGGTATATATTTCCAATTTTTTTGTATTCTCTTTATATAAATTAACCATAAATTTAAGTAAATCCCAGGTAAATTGATGTTTTCTTTGACTTTTGGGAAATATGGATTTTATTTGTTTAATGGAATAAAATTTTGTTTTTTATTATTTTATATATTTTGGAATTAATTAATAGGTATAAATTTTGTGAATGATAATTTTAATTATTTTTAATAATTTAATCTTTAAATTTTATTCATTTTTTAATTCGATATGGACATGTGTGATTTTGATAAATAAATTGAAATTGTTTTAAAACAAGAACTGTAAATATTAAATTGTTAAACATCATTCTAAAATATTTAAATGTGTTTTTAATGATACACTAAAAATTAATTATGATACTGAAATGTGATTTAAATTGGTAAAAAAATTATTTGGGAATTTAATTATTTGAAAATTATTTTGATATAAATTGATTCGGTTAATTTAAATATTTTGGTAGAAAATCCACACTAAAAATCTAATTCTCTAGGTGCAGGTCAAAACTAAAAATGCTGAAAAGTCCTGAAGTGATTGCATGATGAGATGATAGTGAACATGAAAATTTAGTATTGTATTCAATCTAATGACTATTAATAATAAAAAATATATCAATGTCATGATGTATAATAATGGTGAATTTGGACTGTCTGTTTCTGAATATTCAATAATGTACTAAAGCTACCACATAAAAAAGTATCTCATTTGATTGTGCCTCTTATAAATGTTACCATATATTTTCACCAATGATTTTATGCGCATTTTTATTCAACAACGCCCTTTCTATCAAGGTAAAATTTATCAATGGTCAATTGAAAGAGATATCAACTTGATAAGAACTAAGAACAAGAAGGCTATCTCAATTGAGGATCATATGAACATCAATACATATAAAATAATGATGAAAACAAAATTGTGACCACATGGAGATAAATAAATAGAAGATCATATGAATTATGAGTAATATGGTTGAAATTTGATTCCTGAATCCACCATGACAAACCGATTAAAGTTTATCGATGTGGAAATATAAAGGCAATGAATCGAGTGAGGCAGATGGTATCAAGCCTTGTCATTGTGAAGAAAATAAAACTACAAAATATAGAGGTTTATGGTATTGGGTTATTTTGTTGAGGATGGTTAATTGAATTTGAATAATTAAAGACTAATTTGATCATTAATTGGTGACTGAGAGTTGCATCTAGTAACCCATTGATGAACTAAGCTTGGGAAAAAGTATGAGGAAGAAGAACCTACTCGATACCAAAATATGATCACATGATGAATTGAGAACCAAGGTCTGGTAAGGAATAAATTTATCTTTTCATATATAAAAACTAGATGAATCTATATATTTTTAATGAATCTTAAACAATTAATAAATTTTGAAGTTGAACATTGAACTAGGGGATCATATTGAATTGCATTCTAATTTGATAATTGATTAATGGAATGTGAACCTGATTAAATTCTATAGACACATTAATAATTAGATAAAACAAGTTGATACATATTCATTGTGAGTTATAATGTACAAAATCATACCTGATCACTACCATAATTTCACTTGACTAGAAGTCTTAATAAAGAAGTCTCTTATATGGGCTGAGATGTGTGTCGAAAAAAATATAGAATAATTGTCCTCTTAGAAACCATGTGGTATCTGTGTAGTACAAAGATGGAATAACCGTTGTTCCCCCCAAACATTGTTCAACAAATTGAAGTCCAATGTATATAAGGTGGTCATTTAGATTCTCCAAAGAGATCAAAATTACAACATCGAGGTCACATCCACTTGGCTTGAAGCCCGGATAACCCTTCATGGCCTCAACTTCTATTCTCGTATTACCAACAAAAGATATATATAAACCTTCCCGAACCCCATATTCCATATTCATGCCTTAAATTACATGAAATCAGTCCAGAAGAACGAATTCTGGTCAATGTGCCTATGATGAAAGGATCATGCTAAGGAGACTGCTATAAAATTCAGAATCAATTTTCCTTTGGATGACCAAATTAAGTGAATATGAATCTCATAATATTTAGTGTCAACTTATCATCTACATGCAAAACCAAGTAATATCTAAATCCATACATCTTGGCTACATCATCTTCTTGAATATTCATTTACAAGGCTCATTTATGTTTCTCCAATCTGCATCTCACCATTCTACCATCATCAATAAACAATCCCAACTCCTTTTTTTCATTACAGAAATAACAAAACTATATTCTCATGAAATATATGAAAATGTAATTTGAAACAAAAATAGTCAACCATAGACATTTATGTTTGAGGATAAATTAAATATTCATGATTGATAAGCCAATCAACCTGTAGATCCATCCCTATGGGAAAACTATTTCAACCTCAACATTTTTTGAAGCCCTAATATGATGACATATAATTCCATGAACTGAAGAATATGTAAATGCAGTGACATATAAGGCAAAATTTATACAAATTGGATCTTCTTTTTAAGAGATCCATTCAAACACATGAGTTGTCTTCTTCCATCAAATGTACATTGATATCCATTGAATCTTCAGAAGAGAAATATTTTTCTACAATAATTCATTAAGAAGTATGAATATTGATCATTATAGGAGAATGTATAAATAACAAATATATGAGTATGTTAATTTGGATAAATATTGAATGTTGAGCTATGAATATGGTGGAAATATGAATAGAATGAATTTATGTTGACACTAAAATCAAGTAACATTCTTAGAGTAAGTGGATAACATTGATGTATTATATAGTTTTGAGAGTATCCTATTTGGAATTGTTAACGTTAGCAGGTGGTGGACCATTCTACTTCATTGTTCAAAAACATTTTGATTTTTTGTAGATGAATTATATTATAAGTCAAATTGATATTATTTCATAAAATTAATAGAAACTCAGAATTAGATCCCCAATAAGTGGGGCACGTGTGGTAAAAAATTCTAAATACCCTTTTTTTCTAAAATTTTAAATTCAAGAAATAAATTCCCATTTGGGGAATTTATCATTGAACAAGGTACATGAGACATCAAATCCCACATATCTAAATGTGTGTCAGCTTTGATACTCTCTATATCATTACAAAGATGGATGAAGTCATGTTTAAGGAATCAATATTTTTGATTTCATGTACCAATGGCGGTTTCAAATGTAACCAAAAATTATTCAAGGGTATATAGATTATTACGTTACATAGTTTAGAGCTCAGAATCAACCAAAAATAATATTAAATTTCCATCATGGTTATCCACTGACCTTCTAACGTTCACCATTCCAAAGTGGATGCTCTCAAACCTATATAATCTATCATCAACAGAAATATAAAGAACTACCAGGATGGAATTGCTGAATCATCTTATGGAATCTAACACCACATAGAAAACTATAATCAACACTCATGGATCAGTACTGATTAATATTATAACTACCATCAATGACCTTAAAATCAAGTATTAGCTAATATTTATACTCAATAAATTCCTAACCCCAAGATAAATACATTTTTATTTTATGAATGAATGGAATGTATTTGTGAAGTAGTGAAGTTTCACCATCTCAAAAGGGATATGAAACTATACCTAATGAATATAGCCATGAAAATTATTTTTATGCACCTATGGAAACACCACTACTAATGAAAGATGAAGGTAAATCCATTTTGGAATACCTACATCTTCCTGAAAATCACTTATAATCTAGAGAAAGACCCCATAAGAGAACTAATGAAGAAACACTATAACATGAGATCCTAGTGATATTAAAGTAATGGGATATTTACATCCCCTATTGCAAACCATATTCCAAATTTAAAGGTGAATAAAAATTAATCAAATACATGTGCATTGAGAGTAGAAGATAACAAGGTAATGAAAAGGTAAGTATAATTTAAAAATTTTCTATACTTCTAACCCCCCAAATAGTCTAGAAATGTAATGATATGGGTGCATTCAAAATCTATTCCACAATTGGAAAGAGTAATTTTTTCAATTTACTATGTGATCTTGGATTATTGATTAATGTAATGACTTATTCAATTTATTATTATCTATATATTAGATAACTCAAACCAACACATGTTAATATAATGTTGGCCAATCGAAATATTATCAACATAGTAGCTGTTCTAGAATGTTTCTTGGTAAGGGAAATGTATTTATATTTAATGATGCCTTCTACATTATAAAAATGGAAAAAGGAGAAGATAAATATCATTACCATATTATTTTTGGTAGGAAATTTAAAATATACTCCAAAAAATTAGTTCTGTTAATAAAGGATATCATTTATCAAATTCATAAAAAATAGTGAATTTTAAAATTCTAATTTCAATAAAATACCCCCATAATGTGAAATATATTTTTACAATTAATAATATTAAATTACCTTGTTTCTATAATGATGAAATTAAAATGGTTGATGACATAATATAAATAAAATAAGATCTACAAATACCTACATTGCCTATGTATCAATTTTTTCAAAATGAGGTAAATCTATAATAGTGTTATGTTATTGATAGTTAGAAGAAATTGATTAATGTTATTATGGAAAATGATTTGTGTCTCCTCCGCTTGGAACTTGAGTAAGGATACCCCTTGTGTGGATGGCTGCAAGCCCAGTCCCTCCCCCGCTCGAGGGAGAGGGACTCCGTTCGTTCTCTACAGCCTTTAGAAATTCATTCCTGCCCTTTTCAAATCCCAACTTTCGTCCCACTTTACCCACTATCGACCTCAGCTCAAGAGTCCTCGATATTCACGGTGGCTGACCTCACCTTTCATTACCTACTTCAGAATTCAATGATGCATTGACTTCATTAAATTTGACCTTGTTGGCATGCTTCAGGAATCTTCACCCTTCGGTTGATGATTTTGACAGATATGTATTTGATCCTGGGGTTTGAAAGACATAGCGGTTGTAGGGATCCTTGATAGGAGACACATGATTATTCATTTCTCATCAGAGGAGTACCTGATCGTGGCGTGGTCCAGACCATATCGTGTATGCAAGAAATCATGATTCTCCATTGCTCACTGGTTCTATGATTTCTAAATGAAATGTGACCACCCGTCTACAGTTGTGTGGGTTAGTCATCCCAAACTCCACCTTCCCTTACAAAATCCTTCTATAATCCATATTCTGGGTAATATGATTGGATGATTCCCCATTTCAGATATAATAACTGAATATGTGGGTGAACCCATCTCCCTATGCATTTCTGTTGAGGTGGATACTTACAAACCCCATGTAGACTCTATATAGATCACCGTCGGGGAGTAATTCCAGTGCAAACAACCTGTGGTTTTTGAATCTTCGACATAATTCTGCATTTCATGTTGTCACATCGAAAATTTATACAAAGCTTGTCAGATGAGTTGGTCGAATCAACTTGGGGTGCTGATGGATGTTCCACAAAATGGGTCTTTGTTTCCCTTGGTTGTCGCAATAACAATCTCAGTTCTATGGAATCACAGAGGAATTATCTTATTCATAAAGAAAAAGGACCTAAAAATATGAAGGTAATTGATATCATTAATAAGTTGAGGCATGTTTTGGATTCCAACCATCAACCATGACCTATTCTTGAAGAAGAAACTATGTTTATTCGTTTGGTTTCTCCTTAATTTGAGAAAATGTGATGAATAGAAGCTTTCTCACTAGGGAGGATGGTGCCTTTGGTTCCGGTATCATGATTGTTTATGTGCATGTAGTGTCAAGGCTTCCAACTTAGGTTGCATCAGACGTGAATACTTCAGTCAATCAGAATATTGGATCTAATGAATAAAATGATGTTTTTATTTTCTATGATCATTCCCTTAACAATATATACATGGTTGAGGTGGAAATTATAGGAGGCTCTACTGGTATCATGGGGACAAAAGATATAGATGATGGAAAAAATACAGTTACAATGTCCAAACTAGAAAACTATCAAGAAAACATCAGACTTGTAATTTGTTTTGAAGCCTTGATGGAGGAAGGTATAGTTTAGGACTAGGAAATAGACCTTCTATCCAGTGGTGGTATTAAGGATGACATCCTGGTTCAAGACCTAGGTACTACTTCATATGTGGGTGCACCATTAGTAGTGGAGTATCCCTCGGGTGTTCAAGATATATCATAGGGTTATAATGAATCTGAGGACTCTAGTCAATTTTCTATTATTAGTGAGGAGGGATAGAGAATCCGAGGTCACCATAGCCTGGGTAAGAAGAAGGGTAAGAAGGGGAACTGTGACACAAGGAGATGAATCATGACTAAATAGAATTGATCTAATGGGAGGAAAGAGTACTCCTTGATGCCTATGTCGAGCAAACAAAAGCAGCTAGTAAGGAAATGTAAATAGACAATAAACCAAAACCAAAAGATTTGGAATCTTCTGGCCAATGATGTGGAAAGCTTAAAGCTATGTGTGGAGACATCCAAGTGGTCAGTGGTGTGGCAGGAAAGAAGAAAGGGGATAAGACTCAATATCTTGACTTGATTCTTAATTCTAATTAAGAAATTCATGAAAAGGATATAAAACATAATTCCTCAATGGAGGAGGTCAAAATAATCCTAGAAAGAGAGGTTAAAATGGATGTTACTAAGGAATAAAGGGACTGGATCAACTACCAATATTTTATATTGGCATGGGGTTTCAATGCATGAAAGATTAATGTGGAGGAATATATCCCAGTATGGAACATGCTAGCTACCTGCTTTGATGACTTAATTTCGAATGATCCAAGCACAAAGGTTGAAGCACAAAAATGGAAATTATATTGGATATGCATTTATAACAATATTTTTATTGTTTTCAATGATTTTATGATATCCTTTTATGTTGGTTAATCGTTGGATTTTAGTTTACCATTATGGTTTCTCAATTTTCCACAAAATTTTTTTTAATTAAAAATTAATTTTGAGTCAAAAAATTTATGATACATTGGTGATTTGATAAAAACCACAACATTCAGTTATAATTTACATTTATATTCGACCAAGATGAAGAATACTGATATAAAAATATAAAAAACCACTATAAGATATAACTAATATTTCTACCCCCATATTTGAAATATGCTTATTTAAATTAGAATGAAAAACATATATTAATTATTTTAAATAATTTAAAACCCAAACAAGACTATCAAATTACATAATGTTTGGAACATACATTTAATAAAATAGGATGGAAACTACTATTGATTATATGGATTTTCTTTACCACATGTATTTATATTATTTGTCTTGAAAATGAGTCCAAAAAAGTGATAAATCACTAAATAAGGGTCAAATCAACCTTTATATAAGTATTGAAAAATGATGTATAAATACTATAGGAGATGGATTAATTTAATCCATCCTAGAACCCCAATGGGTGAGTCCCATTAAAATATTCCTTAATAAATCTGGACAAATAGTTTTACAAATTAAAATAATTAATTTGTTCCCACAATAATTCAAAATAACTAGAGAGTTATCATTAACTATAGAATAATTAATCATGTGACCCACAAAAATCATTTATCAATTCCCTTTGTAGGATAAATATTAGAGTTACTAGTTGTGAAGGATCAATAAAATTTACCTGTTAGATTTTTATAGCACATCCTTGTTCAAATAGCTCTATAATTCATATAAAAGACCACATGTAAATATCAATTTGGAAAATTTTCATACTGAAGGATCCCTTTTAGTATTTTAAATACCCTATTTCCCTTCAAAAATTTTAATGGGAAATATCTTCTTAGACCCAATTAAGTGATGAATAGAGGTATTCATTGATGACTTTATCGTCTATGGAACATTAATTCAAATATTTCCAAAGAGATTATAAAAAGTGTTAAAAAAGTTATATTGGGAATTACTTAGTAATAAATTTTAAAATATGCAACTTCATGGTAGAAAAAGAAAATATTTTGGACCACATTATTTCTAAATATTGTTTTAATATTGATATGAAAATAATTGATGTTATCCTTATATGAATTACCATAGTATTATGTGACACATTATTTCAAATATATGGAATGCTTGATTTTAAAATATATATATTATGGACATTAGAAAAATTGATTTACCCCTAGACAACCTACTCAATAAAGAAACTGATTTTGATTTTGATAAATCATGTATCATGGCCTTTGATAATATAAATGAATGTATTACCACTAATACCATAATCATCCTGCCAAATTGGGATCATGGATCTGATATTCTATTTGAACCTTTTATTATATCTATAAGAGCTTCAATTTGCCATAATATTGATGGAAAATCAAAAATGGAATCCTAGGTAAAATAGACCCTACAAATAAATTAGATCAAATATAGAACCAAATAGGAAATTTTTTATTGTTGCCATTTCCCTAGAAAAGTTTCAATATTATGTGTTAGGAAGAGAAGTTACGTTTTTCGATGATCACGAATCACCCATGCATTTGATCAATAATGTTGACGAAAATCCATAGTTAGTAAAATATATATGTTGCTAATACATGAATTAAAATCGAAGATCATGAATAAGAAAGGTTGTTATAACCTGGTTTCATACCACATGAGTATACATCCCCACAATTTTGAGGTTGAAAAATAATAAGAAACAAATTTTGCTGCCTCGTTTCTTTGAGTGAAGCTGTATAATTCCATTCAAGAACCATGGTACACTAGAATTATGAGTTTTCTAGTCTAATAAAAGGTTAAATCCATTTTTTCTAGATATAAAAATATTAATTTAAATATAAATCAATATATTATGTTTCAAAAAATCCATATTTATTGAAAATATATTGTGATTGAGAATTAAAGTGGTATATCCCTAAAGAGGAAATTAAATCCTTTTTTATAATTTGTCTTACACTTGAATCTAGATTAAATTTTAAAGATAAATAGATATAAATGAACGTTTAAGATGTAGGACTATTTTAGCCACCAATTTTCAAATAATTACTTTAATGTTTAAAAAAGATCCCAAAATACATGTTTACTAGAAAATTTTAAAAAATCCACAATATTCACAAAAAATCATTAATTTTTTATGAAATAATTATTGTATTAGATTTCATCTTCTTATTTAATATGAAATTTTTTATTTATTAAATTTTTTACTAGTGTATTAGTTTTATATGTGGTTTTAATAAAAATAAATTTCAACTGATGATTCAAAAATTATGATATTTTTTTGATAACTTTTTTAAATGTTTGTAGTTCCTTAAAAAATAATAAGTGAATAAGGTAAAAACATCTGAAATAAGAAAAAATAATACTTGATGAAGATATATGGAGTGCATAAAAAATCTCATATCCTACCACCCCCAAACCAATTGGACGAATGAGGTTTCAAATAGAGAGATAAAAATTATTCTGGAGAAGATAGTTTAACCTAAAAATAAGGGATAGAGTAAGAGTCTTAATGATACATTATGGGTAAACAATAATACGTAAAAAACTCCCATAGTTATGTCCCCCTATGAAATAGATTATGAAAAAAAATCACCTCTATGTTGATTTACAGCAAAAAGATTACCTGGATGTTTTGAGAGAATACATGGAGTTCACGAAACATATAGGGTATGGAAAGTTATAGTTGATAGAGCTTAAAGATTTGAGAAGAGAGAAATATAATTATAAAAAGCTTTATAAAAATAAATCTAGATCTATTTGAAATAGAATCATATGGGAAGAAGTTTTTAAAATTGGTGATAATGTGTTTCTGTTAACCTTAAATATGAAATTAATGCAGTTAAAATTTATTCCATGTCAACTGAACCATACAAAGTGGCTAACACATTTCTCTTTTGTCCAATTATGATTAAGGGAGAGGAATCACAGTTCCCCTTCAATGTTAAGGGAAAAAAGTAAATCATTTTACTGAATATTTTAGTTTGGATGAAATGTTTGATTCCAAAATTCTCGTAGCCACCATGGATAAGGAACTATGAGGTTCTCTCATTTTATACCACTAGTTTATATACCATTATTTTTAATCTACCTTATTATCTAAATACATGATATAATTAAATGGAAGTGTTTTTGAACATGGTGTGAGGGAGAGAAGAAAGTATCATATTATGTAAAAGAAATATATATTGTCTTTAATATTATTTTATGTGTTCTTAGCATAAAAAATATAAAAACAATAAAAATTCACCTGATTGTAAATGTCGTATATAACTCATTTTTACGATATTTTTAAAAAATTTATTTAGCTAGTTTCTATCTTGGTTAATATGAATAACATTCTATGGTGGATGTATTCTACTAGTTCTGACATTATATGAGTTATTGAGGAATGATTTTTATACAACATTCAGGTATAATTTAGTCTTATATGTGGAAAAGGGAGTGTGAGTTAAATTATTTTTATGGAAGAAAAAAATAACATGAGGATATTAGACATTTTAACTTAATCTAATGTATCTTGGACCATGTAAAAGAACACCACAGGGATATAACTCAAAATAAATTGATACAAGTCTTTTGAAACTAGAGTTAAATAGGATATTAGGACCCCAAAATGAGTCTATGAGACATTATGCATAGTTTGTGTAATAAAATATATTTATATATATATCTAATATGAGAAATAACATATTTATTTTCACAAGAATCATCCAGAAATAATAATAAATAAATAAAAAATACATACATTTCAAAAAATTAATTAATTTTGATTAGTGTAATACTGGACCTAGATGGATAAAGGGAGAATTTACTTATAAGAATGATTATTATTTGTATGGATGAATATTAAATTAAATTTTTTTAATGAAAATTATGATAAAGGGATAAATAGAGATTCTTCCTGTTTAAATTTTAATTCCACTTAAAACCAATTTATTCTTCTCATGTACGAGGAATGCATAGATAAATTGAAGGGAGAGACTTAATTTAAATCATATATGATTAATTAAAAATCAATAAATACAGGCATTTTGATTTTCATTTTCTCACGACGATGTAATAAAATTAGGTAGGAAAAATATTTTTGAATAATGAAATTCAATGTATTTCTTATGATTGATATTTTTCATGTGTTGGGGATTACTTTCAGTGGAATTTCATTTAAAAACTTATTTCCATATATATTTACCCCCCAATTAAAATTAATATTTAGTCAATTGATTCTTTTTGTGATTTTATAGAAATATAGATTTTACTTGTTTAATGATTAAATTTGAGATTTTTAATTATTTTATACTTTTTTGAAATAATTAAGAGACATAAAATTTAATTTTATTGATATTAATTTTCTTAAGAATTTCATCTTGATTTGTTTATAAAATTTTTAATTCCACTTTAATAAGTGATATTTTTGTAAATTGAATATTTTTTTGAAATAAATAACTATTAATTTTAATATGTAAAATGTTGTTATAGATTTTTTAAAAAAAATATTTAATGACATGATGAATATTAATTATAATTTTTTAATATAATTTATATTATTCATAAAAATGAATTTATCATATTATTATTTAAAAATAATTTTTTTTTGAAATGAATCATTTAATGGAATATTTTTTGGGATAAAATCCACAATGAATATATTTTTCACTTGTTGGAGTTATAAATTGAAAACGAGATAACATATCAATGTGAAATAAAGTTTAAATGAATGTAACCGTGATACTTTCATCTTGTGTTTTGACTAATATCCATGCATGAATAAAAATCAATGAACTAATGAAGCTTCCACATGATGACTATGGAGTGATAGTTTGTGAAAATTTAGTAAATCACTGAAACAAATATAAGATCAATTCTCATGGTCAACCATGACACATAGAATATAGGTCATGTTTTCTCCTCATTGACCACATTTTCATTTTCATTTGATCTCACCCATTAAAATAAGATATAGTGTGGTTATGGTTGACATCATGATATATAAAACTAATAAGAACATAGATACAAATGTCTATCTCAAATGAAATTTTTTGAAGAGCAATGAAAACTGAATCACATTGACGACTGAATCAAGTCTAGATAGAGATTAATAAAGTGATTGTTGGATAAATTATGAGTTTTATGGTTGAATAATGGCACATGAATTGACTGTTAATAATCATGTAATTCTTCATGATGCAGCCATTCAAATCCAATGAATCGAATGAGGATGAATTTATTGAGCCTTGTGTTTATAAAGAAAATACAATTGTTGAATCTAGAGGTAGATGGTATTGAGTAATCATATTGAGTATGATCAACTGAATATGAGGAATTGAAGCTAAAGTTGATCAAATTTTGACAACCAAGAGTTAGATCTAGTGAACCAATGAATAACTAATATTTGGCTAATGTATGATGTAGAAGAAGAACTAAATCTAAGACAAAATATTATGAAATAATAAAATAAGACCTAGGGTATGGTAGAAAATAAAGAGGGATAGTAAAATCTAATAAAATAAAGATGTTTTATTTTCAGAAATAATCTTAATCAAGGAGAAAATATTGATTCCATAAAATGAACAGATATTTCATATTAATGGTCTTATAAATTCAAGGATTGTTGGATGGAATTTGAATCCAAATTAATTGTATGAAGATTATAAGTATGCGATGTCACCAATTATGACTAATCTATTATGAGTTGTACCAATCCCAGATTATCCCATGCTCTAAAATGAATGAACATGATAAAATATATTTATAAAAAAGAAATTGTTGCAGAATGAGCATCATGTGGCATTATAGGTGGTATAATTGTGTTTTTTGTCCCCATATGTTCACTATGTAGTATGATTATAGTGGGATTTCAATTCCTACTAATAAACTTATTAGAATATTTAATTCTTATATAAAAAATATTTTTTGAAATTCCCCAAAAAAATCATCATTACGTCATCACAGGAAAACCCAACATCTCAAATCCATGATCACCCTTCACAACACCAAAGCCCATTCTCACACAACTGATAATGGTCATGTATAAATCTTTAGTATCCTAGAATTCCATTTATATTTATTCACTTTAATGACACCAGTCTATAATAATGATGTTTGGTCAATGTGCCTGAGATGTAAGATCATGCTTATAATAATTCTATCAAATAAAAAAACAATGTGTCCAAGGATACTCTAATTAAGTGGAGTCGAATCAAAGAATTTTAAGTATCATGCATTCAACTGTGATATGAACTAATGAATATTCAAATCGAGTCATTATGCACACTTCAGTTACTTAGAGCATCGTCTGCATGGATCATTAATTTTGCTTCAAGCTCAAGATCACCATTCCAACCCATTCAATCCATGACCCAAACTAATTTTATGTATTCCATTAATTAAAAAATTAAATGATAAAAACATCGTCATAATTTTCAGTTAAGGCATGAAGAATAAACTCTTATCATCAATGTTTGATGTTGGATGAAATATATATGTTTGATAGGCCAATATTCCATTACAACCAACCCCAAGGTCCAACTATATCAAGAACAACATTTCCTTAAATCCTAAATCTAATGAATTATAGACACATGTACTAGCTCTACTCAAAATGTAGTGACGTATAGGGACAAATATTTTCAAATAGACTGTTATTTTTTAGAGAACTAATCCCAACACATAAATCATCTTTATCCTTCATGTATAATTTTACATTAATTAATGTAATGGACTGAAAATCATTTATCTTTGATCCCTCTAGATTGTGTATATATATTAGTCATCGGAGGAAAATGTTTTATCATAAAATATTTGAGTATGATTATTTTGATAAATATTTATTTTTTATCTATGCATGTGGAGAAAAAGTGAATAGAAGGAATTAATCTCAGCACTAAAATCTATAAATATAAAATGAGTCACCTGAAGGAGTTAAAGAAACTCATGTGATAAAATTGGGGGAACATTGAAGAACTCTACCTATTCCATTATATGATAAAAAATGTACATTTGAGTTAACCAGATGTTTCTTCAACCACTCAATCAAAAAGAGTGACTCTTGATGTTTCATTCCTGCTATATTTATGTATTTTTATTTGAAAATCATAGCTATTGTAACAGTAATACATTATATCATGATCCATAGAGATTCCCATTAACCAATCTAAATTAATACACCATTGATTTTTATCATTTATTGATCTATTTGAATTTGTTGAAACTATTTAGATACTATGGTTTTTAATTAATTATAAGAATTTTTCTTTTTTATTCCCTCTTTCATTGTATTTTAATATTATAACACTTAGAATATATCTAATACTTGTGATCATAAACATTCAACTGATCTAAGGATTATTGGAGACATTTTATCGTTAGTGTAGGTGATGTGGGATTTTTTAATGATCATTTCATTACATTGTTTGAGCTAAAATAGTTACGAGAGAGTGATCAATAAGGTTTCATCTTATTTCAGTGAGAAAAAGTGAATTCAATAAATATTATGATTTTATATAAACTGTAAGTCGATATATGAGGTTAGGAATCTTCATTCTAATCTATATTTGAAACAAAAAAAAATCTCATATAATATTTTCCCAATACCAAACCCATTAAATAAAATAAATACATATTCATAAAACTATCCTCAAAAATAGAAAACTTGAGTCTACCATTAATACATTTATTAAGGATCATTTTTTAATGAGGGCCTTATGACTGACCACTCATTAATACACAAAGAAAAAATAAAACTATAAATATAAGATGGATCCAAACTCCCTAGGCAGCACACACCCTCCCCCAGGGTTTCGTCATCTCCTTCTATGGGTGATTCCAAACATCTCTCTTCTTGCTGATTGGTGAATTTGATAACCACCGGTGGGTTTCATGAGTTTTTGATAACTACATTATTCGAGTTTTATTGAAATTTATCCTATTTCATGCATCCGTTCATGATTTTTTCTTCTACAACAATTGGATTGTCTTCCTCATTCCAGGTTCCACTTCAGATCATACATCTTCTGATCTGGCTCTTTTTCTCCCCCACCTGGTGTGATGTTTTCGATGGTCTCCTTCATACTTAATGACCCCCCTCCACCAGATCTATTCTGATCCAGTCTCCCTGTGTAGTTTCTTCTCGGGAAAGAAGAGATGGGTGAGGATGGTGATGGTGGCCCTGGATTCCTCTGAAGTGTTTCATGACGGTCTTTTAGGGAGATCAGCTTGAATTGTGATGGACTTTTTTGTCTTTTGGGATCATGCAGTAGAGTTCTGTTAGTTTATGGTGGATGTTTCGTCATGTGGTTGAGGGAGAGATACTCCACTTCCCTGTGTTTTCAGTATGAACACCTCTGTAGTGATTTATGAACTTTTTTGATCATGAAAATGCTCTAAAATGGTTTCATACATCTTGAAAAACATTATTCATGATTGGTTCAATTTTTTATAACAAATGATGACATTATTATGAGAATATTTTATGTTCATATGACTGAAGGAAAGGGTTTCATATGGGTTGCAGAATAGCTTCTATTGGTTGATGTGGAGAAGACATCAGGGGGTTGGATGTTTGGTTGGTCTGGTTTAAGGACATGTGGTGCTTAAGGTTTGGGAGTGCCTTGGTTCGGCATGTTAATGGAACCTCTTGTTTGGATTCTTTGTATTTCTTTCAGATGGTTGGTGTGAAACTGGCTATTTTTATGTAGTTTTAGTAGAGATCGCACTGGTTATTCTTTTTTTTTCTATTTTGTGTTGGATGATGATCTGGTTGCACTACATTAGAGTGTTTTGAAGGATTTTCACTTTATTCTGCATTGGTATCATTGATCCTTTGTGTTCTTATGAAGTGATTTTTTCGTGGAAACTTGTCTCTCTCATTGAATTTGGATGGTGCAACATTATGTAGGTAACATTTGGTGGGTGACCTCGAAATAATGATGGGGTGTTGACACCCATCATCATTAATCTGTCATCTCATGTTGTACATATTGGTTCTTTTATATGACAGTTGCTCTATGATTTTTAGTCTCTGATTGTGTTGCATTAGGTTGACACTGCAGATACTCTTTTCATGATTTTTCGGGTGAGTGGCTTGAAAGAGAGAAATGTTTACTAACGCCTTTCATCTGTCTCTCCTCAACATGTTTTATTAGAGAGGTGCTCTAACATGTAGTGCCACCAGCATGGTTAAACTTCTTGATAGTGTGGGTAAGACTTTTTTTTATTACACTAATTGGTGCACTATTTGGCAAGGGGGGCGATGAGATTTCCTGGTGTCTGCCTAGAAATCTATTTCATTTGGATTTTTAGGAGCATTTTGCCATGTGCTTCAATGTTGTGTTCCCTTCATGTAATGGGTTTCCTCTTGCCCTGTCTTAAAGTGGATTCTCTTTTTCTTCTTGATCAATTTAGTGGGACTGACCCCCAAACTTCATAAAAAACTATAAATATAAAGATGATAATCATATCCGTACAAAAATCTTCTCTACACATTACAAGACTTACATTCCAAGCCATTATGAACATACCATTTTACTTGTATGGAAAAAATATTTTATTATTCAATGAGGTGTGAATGAAGTGTGTATGTTATAATGAATATATATTATTTCACCAAAGTACCACCAACCACTCATCATGGTGTAACTATGTATTTCAATGCTCATTAGGGATTTAAGATGCTTTTGAATCCAATTTTACCCAAACGGTCATTCAATGTAAATATATTTCACAATAAACTCTTTCCTGATATATAGTAGGTAACATAACCATGAGTTAAAAATAATCTTCAAGATAATAAATAATTGGAAATCCCACCCTTATATGGAAAGGTATATTTTATTAATAAAAAATAAGTAATCTCCTCCCAGTTAAAGAGAAATAAAATCATCTTATGGGATCAATAATCATAACCATTAAATATATTTTTCACCCCTTATTTCATAAAACATATATACATAGTTATAATCTTATTTGTTAAATTTATATGTATTAATGTATACTTATTTT
This sequence comes from Viscum album, assembly GCA_963277665.1. Taxonomy (NCBI): domain Eukaryota; kingdom Viridiplantae; phylum Streptophyta; class Magnoliopsida; order Santalales; family Viscaceae; genus Viscum; species Viscum album. The sequence continues at coordinate 1,039,986,363 of OY728133.1, read as the reverse complement.
ATGTATGTATCATAATTTTCATGCATATTTTTAAAATTAATATTTTTTAAATTTATACGTTACATGACTTATCCTTGTAAAAAATGGTACATTATATGAATACTATATATATATAGTTAAATATGACTATTTTTGAACCAAATAGGTTCATTAGGAATAGAAAATAAATGCATTATCTTTAAAAAATAGAAAGTGGATGGTGTTAAAGAGTTTATCAATTTCACAATGGAGCTTGTAAATGATCCTCAACATATTATTTATCTGTGTTTACATTGATGTTATTAAAAATTAGTTAGAATAAACATTGATTTTTCATGGAATAGATCAAATTTATAAAAACTAAGCATAGTTAAAAGATGAATAAATATAGTGACTAGGATAACATTATGGTTTTCATATTTTCTGATACGAGTAATACAATTAACAATGATAAATATCATAGTAAATAAAAGAAAAAATAAATACATAATGACCCATAAAATTGTGAAAAAAATGTTTTATAAGTTAATGAGTATTGAAAATATGCCATTTTATAATAGATTTAGTAAATATAAAATTTTTACATCCAAAATAAAACGATATAATTTAAAAACTATCAATGAATAGAGTGAAACCGACATTAGATAATTACATTCTCTCAGGAATGATATGTCACCAGAAGATAACAAGAATCATTGTCTAACAAATGATGTTAAAATAATGCTATATTCAATGGGTATGGTCTCTAGAATAATATATTCTAGTCCAAATTACTATATATTATCTTTCAATGAACATAAATTACATAAAAATTCAATAAAATTAGTGTATCTTGATACAAGAATTTTTAATTAATTACATTGAGTGATTTTTGATTATTTATAATAATTTCATGGTTTATAAATCTATATTTATGTGAGGATATTGTATGTCATTTGACATGTCATGAGGATACAAGAATTCAAGAAGTGAAACTTCATCACCCATTAGACTCTCCACAGAGGAAGAAATTTGATGAGGAGTTTCCGAAATTTGGAGATAACAGAAGAAACCTTTATATTGTGATATCTATAGAAGGAATGAATTATATTGTTTTATAAATCATTATTCATATTATAAGGTTATTTATGTTAATGAATTATAACTTTACCATGTGGTTTTGATTGAAGTACAAGTATATTATGTTGTATCTAATTATACTAGGCCTAAAAATATATTTTAATAATATTAATGTTTTTTTGGATATATTAATCAGAGACCATTAATTGATGTGGGATTATTATGTTATGTTATATAATGATTATAGAAATGAAGTGTTCATATTAAATGCCATGATTTTTGAGATAATAAATGACTTTTCATATAATTGATTTTTTAATATATAACATCAAAAGAATGCTAGGATGTCCCATTTGTGAATAAGGTACACACTCAATTTGTTTGAAACAATAATTATGTAGTTTTTTCAAGGTATTAATAAATTTTTTCCCTAATAAAAAATTTAAAATCATAAAAATAATAATTATTTGGGAATTAAAAATAATGTATAACTCCTTATCTATTAATATGTGATATATGTTTTGAGAAAGTAAAGGATATTTTCACTCATTTTGGTGAAAGTGTTTGAGAAAATGTGTTGGAAAAAGCGACCGATTTTTTTGAATCATGGTATTAAAAATATTTGTACATCACACATTTTATTAATGTATTTATTGTATAGAAAATATATGTGATAAAGATATTGGAACATTACTAAACACACATGAAAAAATAAAACATGGAATTAGAGATAGGTTGGACATGACTGATTAGAAGATATGGGAAGAACTGGTGCCAGTGTTGGAAAGAAGATTGGTATTTCATCCTCCAAAGAATTGCACTCTTTATAGGTAAGAGGGATTTTAGTTTTATAACATTCTTAATAGTGTAATGGTTATTGGGGGATATTCACCAAATATAAATAATATTATGTCAATATCTGATTTGATGTTAAAGGACCTAAGATCATATCAATATAATGAATTGATGAAATATTTAATTCTTATTTATTTTTTGGATTCTACCTAAAAACACATTATGCACATTAACCAAGATTTGAATCTTTATAAAGCTATATATAGTAATTTGATTGAGGAATTAAATTAGTAGTTGGATGGGAGATGAAAAAACTCTCTCATGGAATCCTATCAATGTCCTAATGATAGAGTTTGTCCATGTGGGCCTGATGAAGAATTTCAAGCCAATGAACCCCCACCTCTCTTTATAATCAGATAATACAAGGCTCCTTTTTCCACAAACTCTTTTACATTTCCTTATTTTCACAATTTTCAATCGATTCCATTGATACTAATCATGTCAAAGGACCTGATATCTATCAAGGTATCCCTAAAATTTCTTCTTTCAGCATATGATTGTTTAGATTTCGTCACACATAGTTGGAAACTCATGGAAAAATTCAATTAATTCAAACTTTTATGGACTTATTTAAGTGTAATTTCAACCCAAAATGGGTTCTATGTTCTATATATGTGGTGGGGATTCTGGATCATCAACATCTCAGTGTTCTGATTTTTCAAAATGATGAAATTTGATTTTAATAGTTTTCAGTGTCATACTAGTGTAACAATCAAAACATCCTTCACTTCTGATGGATGATAGATTCTGACAGAGTTCATAGATGTAAGCATAAAATTGATTGGAATCATTTTCCCTATATTCCACTTACCTTATAGAACCCATCTATTCTCAACGGTATCAGTTTCCCTCACCTATACATCAATAAATACCTTTCAAATCACTTCCCAAATTTTATATGTCATTTTGTGGAAGGTGAATGTTATATGGAGATGTATCCAATATGAATTAACCATATATTTTTGTTCATTATAATTTTGGAAAGGTAAATTTACATCATATGGTTTTCATCAATAGAGGAGAGATCATAAGGTATCACTGACCAAACCTAATTTCACTATAGCTTTCGTAGATTTTAAGGATACTGCAGGGATGACTTTGGGTTTTGTGATTAATCCATGAAAATCTAATTAACCAGTTATAAAACATTTATCATCAAGAATTCAACCGAGTCTATCCAAATCAAATTTGGTAAATACCTCATTGGTGGTTGTATAGTGTTCATATTTTTGAACCTAATGGAGTTTATGTATATTGACATTTTTTCCTATTGTTTCCCAATATCATCATCTATTCTTTCCTCATTTTCCCAAAGTCCAGTGAAGATCGAATGAGTAGGGGCATCATTGCTGGTGTGGATGTTGGGTATGTAGGATCTTCTTATTTTATGGCCTAATACCCCCTTTCCTATGAAAACAATGTGCATGTTCTGGTGACTAACACATTCAATAGAAGTGTTGTACCAACAATTTAGGGGACCCATAACAAAAATGGTGTCCAAAGAATTTAGGAAAACCAAAAGTCAGTAAAACCCAATCCTGTAATGATGTTGGCCAGATCAGTGGCATGGGTTTCTACAAGAAAAATGCAACTAGTTTGGTCACTTATAACCAATTTTTAATCTTTTATGAGTTGATCTTCCAAAAAGGAATCCAAAATTTAGAGGTAAGTCAAAAGATATTTATAACCATTGTTTTTTCCATATGGTCACAACAAATTAGGATACAAGAGGCATGGGAAGGATGCGTACTCACTCCATTAGCAGTCATTCTTATTTTATGCATGATGATTCAAACTTTTATTTTGAGACGAATGTGGATATATTTTTACGTATGTATGATGATTTTTTATAGATTCAGGTTCATGGATTTTCACCGCAATAAGAGTATTCTTTTTAGGCTCTCACTTAACCATAATGATATTAGAAAATACAAAAAAAATATTTAGTGGTAGTAAAGTTAATGACCTAGGAAAATCACTAAATATATAGAAATAAACTTCAATCATAATTTTTGAATTGGATATGTTATTACCATTAGTATTATTTGATACAATAGTTTAGTTTTGGTGCACTTGGTTAGAGGGATTCAACTATTTAGTCATGTACATTATAGATAGTTGTACCCTATTGAATGGTATAAGAATATTTTAAAATGGAATATAAAAATCAATGTTTTTCATAAGGTTTTATTATAGAGTGATATATTTTAGTGGAATTCATTGAGTTTTTTCTGACTACCCATTCGATGTGGATAACATCGGTCTCCAAAAATATCAATATAAAGAATAATATATGGGTGGAGAAATTTTTAGAAGAGATTTTTCCTCACATAATATTATAGAGTGTTAGAATTATCACCTTTAAGGTTTATATAATATTATTATGTTTCCCAACACATTTAAATTCACAATGAAATTATTTTGTATTTTGATCTACCAAAGACATAAATCTAGATATCAAATATGCATAAAAAATAGTTAATAGGGTGGTTAGGATGCTATATTTTTAAGTAGATATTTATAAATATTAATTGAATTTCAGAATGACATTGAGGGATAACCAAATGACTAAATATACATGTATTTATAATAAAATGGATATGTAAATAATTGTATAATATTCTATACCAAGGAATGTGTTGAATGAAATATGATAAAAAATAGTTGATTTAATCTTATGGGGGAAGAGATACATATATTTGGTTCCAGGAGCGGATGTCTAATTTACATTAATATTTCATACATTAGAACAAAAAAAGTGGTAGTAGGATTTTATAGCTCTATATGTGATGATTTTTTATTTCAAATGTGTAGACAATAAGAGTTCGGTTAAAATATATGTGTTGGGAAATGTGAAAATAAATTTTAGTAAAGAATGGTACAAAATGATGGAATGTTGATTATGAAATTGTAGGTAGCACTAGTATTTCATACCTTATATCCTGCAAACACAAGTTGGTAAAAAAAATTGTTGTCGACTAAAACAACTACAAGTTAAAATGTAAATTCAATTGAGGATGAACCTTTCATTGGATGCCGTAATCATTTTTTAGTGGTCCCAACATTAATTGGGTATTTTATTTCCAATGGTACTGTATAGAGGGAATTTTTATACTCAATAGAAATGATAAATCCATTCAATACTTAAAGAATAATATTGGTAAATGATCATGACAATTTTCTATAATTATTATATAAACAATTATTCTACCCCTAATTTTATGTGTCCACAAATTCATTTAAATAATCTAAAATATATTTTTAACCACTTGTGAAGTAAATGACATCAGCACATTTTTATTCAATAAATGTTTAGGAACAATATGATGTAGAAATTTTGAAAATATTATTTGGTGATGAACATATTGTTTAAGAATGAATGTAGCAGTGTATCACTATAGTGTTAGAAAACATTATTAAGTAGACAAGTAATGGTATAAAATTTATAGCTGAATAGAATAAACATAGTAAACCTATTAACCAAAAAAAATATTTAACAGTTAAATTGGATTCAGTACTCAAATTCATGTTTTTATTGTTATATATTCTTGGAATAATTTTATATTTCATTTAAGATAATAATATGGAAATAAATTTGGGTACCATTATGAGATACTATCTTTTTGTTACTAAAAAATAAAATAATGAAACATAAATTTACTCTTAATTATACCTTACAATGTTCTTTTTTATTCAAATAATTACGAATGAAATTAATATTGGTAGTTTCTATAATGAATCATATAAAATTTTATGAAAATGTTCCAAAATAATCATTTGGATGCTAAAGAGAAACTAAAAACCCAAAAAATAGATATATAAAAATACATACAAATAAATAAAATTAAATTATTTGTTTCATTTTCATGGGTAAGAAGAATTCTTGGCACATTTTAATTCGTGTTATTTTATTTTTCATCACATTTTTTAATCACTTTGATTTTGAATCATAGATTTAACAAACAAAAATGGATTGAATAAAATAAATAGCATACCTCGAAACCAATATACCCCTAATATAATGAAAATGTGGGGTGAACCTTAAAAAAATGGAATGTATTTTTAAATCTATATTAAAAATTTTATGTCATATGAAATAATAACATAATAGTGTTCCTTTGATTATAAGAAAAATAATAAATTTAAATTCCCATAAACATCCATCCCACGTCATGTGTTATGGTAGGAGTATCATGTAAAAAAATGGACAAAAAGTATATTAAAACACATAGAAAACATGGGAATAATGTGTAATTATGGAATAATGGAAGTTTTTTTTAAAATAGTATTTCATAATAATGAAAACTTATTTTCTTAAATATTTTTTGTCTAATTTAGGGAAAATAACCAACTTTCAATATAACTAATAAATGACTAAATTCAATGGATTTGAAGTGGATAGAATATTATGGATGCCTTAGAGGTGTAGTTCTAGGAGTTTTATCTCATGAATACATTTAGAACATAAAGAAACATATAGATACAAAGAAGATAATGGAAAACATACATGCATAGATAGATTATTTAAAAGAAACTTTTATTTTGTATTTTGATTTGATTAACTAGTTTCTAAAGATGGACTATTGAGAAGAAACAATAAATCAATAAATTAATAGCATCAATAACATGATCCACACTTTCCTGATTTGAGTCTATCCATTTCCCCTAAAGTCCTTCATTATCTATGTAAAACAATTTTTTCATTAATGTTTCTACTACATAGGATGAAAACAACAGAAACATATCTTGTTCTCAAATGTTTCAAGATGAAATTTATTAATATTTATATCAATTAGTACCTACATATGTTTTTGTCATGGGAGGTATATTGTATTGTATCCAATATGATAGTATATACCATATAAAACTTCCAAAATATAATGTGAAAGTTGGGATTCCCATAGATCATGAATCGAACCTGGATATACCTTTTCCCATTAATGTTCTTTATGTTCATAAAATATAACAATAAATTAGAATACGCATAAAATACATGTTTAATATTATAAATATACCAAATGAAAATTACGTATGTCCATTCAAAATTTTTTATATAAATAACTTTTATAATTTGTGAAATAATTTCTAAACTATGGTTTGTTATTATAGAAGGATAAACTAAAGGTATACACAAGACAATCACTAGTAGAAAAATATGATTTGATGCAGAAAATTTAACATTATTTTTTTTAAAATGAAATCAAATTATATATGAAAGGATTTTAATCTATGTTTTATTTAAAAAATCATTAACCATCTTCCAGATATACCTTTATCATTTGTTTTTAGAAAAAAATTACTTCAAAGGTTTTTTAAATCTACTTTTGATGTCGTTTTTTTAATAAAACCAACATAAAATATTTTTTATATTTTTATATTGGCTTTTATAAAAACTAATTCGAATACATTAAAAATTTAATTGGAATCAAACATAATTAAATCAAACATCATAATCCTTAAGAAAACACATACTAATGGGTTTACCTAAATTAATTATTGTATCTTTTAAAAAACATAATAGGTGTGATGTTTTACTCTCAACCCCTTTTTATTAGACTCAATTTTTCTCAATTGGTCAATATTTTACTTCATTTTTTAATTTTTATTATCCATTACATCCTCCAACCTCTTTTTTTGGTTCATTTATCCCAATAATATTTATTCCTGTATATTTTTTGAGTTTCAATATCATCGAATTTCATTTCTATTTTTAGTTGTCTTATTTAATTTATTACAATATGATGTTTAAAAATTTCCATTTTCTATCTATTTTTTAAATTAATTTTTTTAGAATAGTTATTTATTAATATTTAGTTTTAAATTATATTCATTCATTGTATTATATATATATATATATCCTTTTCATTTATAAATTATCGTGGTTATAATTTTTTTAGAGTATAATTTCATTGTGATTATAAATTGATTATTATTGTGATTTATTTTATTTGTAATTGGAATTAATTGTATTTATAATTATTTATATATTTATATATTTAATGAATCTATATAATTAATTTTTTATTAGTAACATTTTTGATAAATAGATATTGAAGGATATATATTTGAAATTTTTGTTAGATGTTTTTATATTAAGGATTGGTAAATAATTTTGATAGCCGGTCTTTAGATAATTATTTGTAGATTTTTTTAGATTATGTTAGATGTTTTGATATTAGAGATTAGTTAATCATCATCATAAATACGATCACATTGTATCATTATATTTAATTTCATATACTCAAATTACATATGTTTATCTGAACGTTTCATATTATTATTATAATTTTTTATTTTCATTAAATAGTCACAAATATATAATTAATTGCTTGTTTTGATTATATGTATTTTTATTTGTTAAATTTTTCTATTTATATATATTTGTAAATGATCACATTTTTTAATATATTAATATTTTATATTGTGATCTATGTCAATTAATTGATCATAATTATGGAAATTTAATAGGAACTGTTGACGAATATGAAAAGGGGGTCATCAATTTCATGGTGTTTTCTAAGAGAATTATTGAAAACAATGATTTTATTTTTTGTACATGTGGGAAGTGTTTGAATATAAGATAGATAAATTCAAAATATATCAAAGACCATATGTATTTATATAGTTTAAATAATAATTATACACTTTGGATCAAGCATGGTTAAATTTTAGGAATGTTAATACCTAATGATGATGATGATCTTCAACATAAGGAAAATGATCAAATTGAAGAATTATTCAATGGCATAGGTAGTGAAACCATTAAAATAATAGTACCTAATATTTGATTATATGGAGATTCTAAGAAACCATTAATCTCATGTTATACTAAATGTATATTTTTACTATAAATTCTATTATTAGATAATATTAATTCTTAAAAATTGTTGATTAGTAGCAGTTTCACTGAATTTCTTAAACATTTAAAAAAGCTATTTCTGCAAGGTAGTGTGCTCTTAGATACCAATTATGATGCAAAATAATATTATTCCCAATGGTATTCATCTATAAAAGGATATATTACCACCCATGATTATGTATTGTGTATAAATATAAATTTTTAATACAATGTCCTAAATTTGGGTCATCACGATATAAGATGGATGAAAAATTTAACTCTAAATCATTATCAATTATAAGAACATAAATTTCCAAAATAATATTTTTGGTATCTTTTAATTTTTTTATTTTAATTGTCTATTTGAAAATTTAAAATTAAATAAATAGGTTACAATGATATACAGATAATTGTATCTCTGATGGAAATTGACTTAAAAAATTTTAGTCATTATATTGGAATAGATTTCAAAAAAAATTCATTATATTGGAAATAAATATAGAAATCTCATTATGGTAATATGTAAAGATAAAAATAATCCATATGAGAGCATCAATAGGAAACAAAGTTCATGACCTATTATGTGTATAATATTTCTTACATTCATGGAAAAAATTTTATTATTTAATTAATGATAATGTTCATTATAAATTAATTTCATTTATATGTAATCTTATCTAGATATAATATTAATGGATATAAATGATGTAAAATTTATAAATTAAGGACATTAAATTATCAACTATAGAATGAAGGAAATATAATATACAAGAGAAATAAAATATATTTTTAAAAATATTTTCTTTATCATAGATTAGAAAAGTAAATTATTGGTTTAAAATATTATAATCTTCCCCATATAAATTTTCATATTAAGAAACATATAACATGGTGAAAAATATTGACTTCACATTTTATATATAAAGAAATTTTAGGTCTTAAAAATACCTATAAGAAATAATCTATATTATTTGGGATTACTTATTACAAATTTTTTTAGAAAAAATATATCCTTGATAATATTAATGTTGATAAAAATATATTTAAGAGTTTAATTATAACTTTAGATGAATTAAATGGAATGATAAAATATGGATTTCATGAAAGTGAAGACTTAATATCCATGGGAATATTATGTAGTTATCACCCACTATGAAAGGGAATAGAAGTTATTAACCTCAAATATGTCACACATTAACCAAGTGTGGGAAGATGAATTTATTTTAATGTATACATGGTATAAAATTACACAGTGTATATTATTAAAATCTAAAGAATTAGGTTTCATTTAACGATTAGAAATTAATGGTTATGAAATCTCATGTCTATTTTGAATTGATGAAACATCATATACTAGTCACACTATGTGGTATATTTCAAATAATTATTATGAAACTATAATTATTTTATATTACTTTGTAAAATTCATTTATAGCAAGGCCATGGATTCAAATTTCTTAGATGTGTTAGATTATGATTCCACCATCAATTATTTTCATGTAGAAATTTATTTATCATCATCTTTTTTCATATAATGGTTTATGAAGAAATTAATTTGTTTTGGTACATAATAATATATGTTATTTCTTATTTATAGTATATATATCCTTTTTATAGATATATATATAAATTTAAATTTAGTTGTAAAAAATCCCCAGCCACTAAAGGCCACTATTGATCAAAAATATATTTCAGAAGTTGTAATAATATTATGTACTAATTATTTTTATTAAATGGAAAACATTGGTCTTCCCATATCATTAATTTGACAGTTTATTGTGAAGGTATAGGGATTAATTTCCTTAAGGTAAATTCAATGTTATGAATTAATCCAAACATATTTTTACATTTTAAACAAAACTAAAGATGTTCATTCGTATATATATAATAACAAATTAGATTACATAAGGAATAAAATGTAAAATGAAATGGAATGTGGTTGATGATTAATAATAAAATGACATTTATTTATGGTTTAAAGAGAAATTCAACATTGATTTATATAAATCAGATAAATTAAAATTTTTATTAGGAAAACCATCTCTTAATGCATTCACATGGGTCGGTTTTAATATGAAAAGTTACACATTTTATAAAAAAAATAGGATGATAAGATTAAAATTCTAAATATTGGGTTATAGGTCACCACCGAAGAACTATTTTTTTATTTTAGAAGGTAAAAACTCATTTTCCTCATTAATTCCATATTATGGAGTTTTTGAAGACATATGGGAAATTCATTATAATAAACTTCTAGTAATCATGTTTAAATGAAACTAGCTTGATAGTAATAGTTGTTTGGAATCTGATGATTATGGATTTATACTCCTTGATATGAAAAAATTTAGTTTCAATGATGAACTATTTTTCATAGTGACACATGAAAAGATGACATTTTATGTTAATGACCCAATGATGATAAGCGGTATATCATTTTGAAAGAAAAATAATTTATTTAGGGAAAGAGGATAATGATGATGTTATGGATATATGTGTGGTTTCTTTTTCTATTATTTTATTTAATAATTATAATAATAAATATAATGTAGACATAACATATGATACACAAAATGTTCATTTTTATGGGATAAAGGAAAACACTAAATTATTCTTTTAATTTTGCTGGTAAATATTTATTTTAAAATTTTGACATGTTATAAATAAATTTTTTATTTGAATGATTATTTATATATTGATAATTTTGGTTATTTTTATAATAAATATTATATTCAATAGTTCATGTTATACATTTATTGATTGAAAAACCCATCATCATTTCGTTTTGGTGAAATTGAAACATATAAAAACACTTTTCTAATTGTGATATTTAAATTTATACATTTAGACCATTTATGTTATTTTTGGATTAATTGATATATTTATTATTTTAATTTACATATTAATTGGTTATGAATCATGACATATTTTATTGAAACATACAGAAGAAATTACACTATTTATTTTCTTAGATATTTATGTATTCATTGTTTTTAGATATTCAATTTTATAATATTATATTTGTATAAATAATTTTATTATATTTATCTATTTAGATGAAAAACATAGAATCAATGAAGACTTTAATAAGCTATGTGTATGAATTTTAGATTAAAAATGATTAATAATTAAATTATTTATTCAAATAATTGTTTCAATGTGTTAACATTATTTTAAGACAAACTAGAAATCCTCCTAAGGTGGGTCTTCTAATACTTATTCTATAGAGAAATGATTCCTTGAGTTAGTATATGTGGTATTACCCATTTATTGAAGAATTAAGTTGATCGTGGATAATGGATGATATATATTAAAATCTATGAATATAGAACCACATATGTCCCAAATACAATGTATTTTTTCAACTACATCCCCATACAGTACCATTGTAAGATTAAAATTTTATATTCGGATTGGAATTCCATTGACAAGATGATAAAATATCATATTTGGGAGTACTTAATATTGAAATATCACAATTGATTTATTTTTATTCCATTATTAAAATATTAATTATTATATATGACTCATATTTAATGTATTCCGCTATAGATATATTCAACTTTTGAGAAATGAAATAAATTAAAAATGTTTTATATCCTTAGTAGAATTTCTATGGAGAGATTTTAAAACAATATTAGCGAATAATTATGTTTTTGGGAATTTAGAGAATGAGAACACATACTTAATGTTTGTGATTTTATATGGAGATACATGGACGAAATTTTCAACATCCAAAACAGTGAAGAATTTTTAGTATGAAAATTATTCAATTTTTTTAATTTTTTATATTGATTGATTTCTTATTCATTTAAATTGATAGAAAAGGACCCTAGAATATCTCAGTAAGAGATTTAGCTGTAGAATGTATACCCCCAAAAATTATTATACGGAAGGTATAATTTACTAGAGGAGAAAAATGATGGAAGAAAATATTCATGCATTAAGAGATAAATCTTTTAGTAACTCATACATGGTCTAGATCAGTCCTCCACCCCCTTTCTATAAAAAATAGGAATGGCTGATAAAGTAAAAAAATTTATAGCTTCTTATATGTTAATCTAAATAAATAGCTAATACAATTATAAGATTTTTTTTATTTTTTCATAAATTTTAGTATTTTTTAAATAGTAGCACTAATATATTATTTTAGTATATAGTTTCAAGAATTATTTTATGATCAAGAGACAATTGGAAATTTTATTCTAGTGGGTATGGTGAACATTCTAGAATATACATCTGGAAATCCATAACACCTCCAGAATGTAAGAGTATATGAGTCAGCTATTAGTGTTAGGAATATTTCTGGTCTTAAAAGTAAGAAAATGGGGAAAAGTTAATAAAATATTTAATAATTGAGGTACAAGAAAAAAAATAGTCAGTAGGAAATCAAATTAAATAATCTGTGTAGGTGGTGTTTGAACAAATAAATAGACAACCAAAGATTCCACTTCCAGCAAACCTAGCTCCCCCACCTCCTCATTTTAGATCAACCTTATAATGTAAGTTCTATGTTAAGGATCCACATGTACATATTGTAGTGTATGTAGTAGTTTCTATTTTGGGGGATTATACATCTGACCTGCCTATGAAGTTAGGTTAGGTAATAGCAATGATTTATGATGTTATTAATCAAAATTCTATATTACGATTTCCAATATAGGATGTTATCAGATTTTGAGACTCTGTGGGTTTTTTAATCTTGTCTGCTAGCCTTCTTCTTGGCATAACATATGCAGCATGCTTTTTTTAAAATTTTATTAACTTTAGATAGAAAATTAATTAAATGTTTTCATATATTTTATTGAAAAATATGTATTTAAAATTATAATAATTAATAAAAAATAAAAAAACGTTAATGAACCAACACTTATAGATATGTTTATGATTTCTAAAGGGCTATAAAGTTTATCCAGTATTTATTTCTTCAAATATTTTTTTTTTGACTTTTTTATGATTTTTGATATATGTTAAAGAAAATATACATTAAGAATATTAAAATATGATATAATAGATCTTATTATTTTTATTATATCATCGTACATTTTTTTGTAGCTATTTTATATGAACATAAATTTTAATTTATTTTAACTTTATAATAATAAAAATGAATTTAATCGACTTAATTTACCACTTACTTAGGTAGGTATCCGAACACACTTTTCATTTAAAATTAGATCAATACTATCTATGGTTTTATGAATCCATAATACATTTCAATGAATATGATATATCGGGATGACTATTCTAGAGTTACAAATATATGTGAAACATTAAAAAATATCGATATAGGGTGTTTGTTTTTTCCATTCCATGATTGGTAAGTAGACTGATATAATTATGGAAAAATATTCATTAAAATTATATTAATTTTGGATTTTTTATATTTTATTGTTCATTGGATGTTAGGAATATTCTTCATATATGGGTGAGTGATATTTTTTATTCAATATTAAGTGAACATTATAAAACTTTTATACAATGGATACAAAAATTAATTTTTATTTGTTTTAAAAATATATTTTGTTGTAAATATTCTTATTAAATATGTTCTATATGTTGATATATGAAAATACAAATCATGATAAATTTTTAATTGTTTTAACTTGTCGATTAAAATTCTACATAAAATTAAATACATGAAAATACAGGTAAATAAATTTTATATTGGATAATATTTATTTTCAATAATATATGTGTTGGTTTTTATTTTTCATGTTAATGTTTCATAATCGTAGTGTCATCATCAAAAATGAAATGTGGAATGTGGTTATTTTTTTTAATATTAATGATTGAAATCATCTCAATAAGGATGATATCAAAATTTAATAATGTTATAGAAATATGAATTTTTGGTTTTATATCAAAATATTACATTTCATTAATCTTATAAAAATCATTATTATTAGATGCTTTTAATGATATTATTCGATATAAAAATGGTGACCTTACGGAGATTTGAAATTGGATTGCACAATATTATTTTGGTATGGTTATTTTATAGATTTGGTAACATGTATGTTTATCATTTAATCTCAATTTTAAATTTTTTTTAATATATTATTTTCTAGTTTATTCTATTTGTCACTATTGGTTTTACTTGAAATTTTTTAGATTTATTAGGTATATATATATAAATTTAATTAATTTTTTAAAAAATTTAGTACATTATATGTCTTTTTATAACAAAAATTAGGTATAGTGTGAAAATAATAAGCTTTTGAAATTAGTTTATAACAAAAACTGATGTCAAATGCAGCTTTACGCGTCCATTTTTTCAAAATAACAGATTAAAAGGCTGATATTTTTTTTAATTTTTACATGATAATGTTTAGATTCAATCAACATTGAATGAGAAAATTTTATTTTTATTGATTTACTCATTGGTATATATCTAAAATTGATATATAATGTTCACATAAATGCTTTTTTTTTATGTTTCAATGTTAGTTTTCAAAAACTAGTTGTCAAATCTACTATTTTTATCTTCAGCTACGTCAACATCAGGTAAAAAATAATGCTATAATTTAAAAAAATGAGTTAATAATAATGTTTTCCTTTATTGAATAAAAAGGATCAACTAATAGATCTCAAGGACCTATTAAGAATACCATTAACCCACTAATTCCATTACCATGTGTATTAACATAGAAACTACTTATTTATACATAATTCCAAGGAAAAAAATGTCATATAATGAATTTGTAGAATAAATGTAATGAGATAACATTACTTGAATTATTGGTCATGATAATGTAAATATATATATCTTGCATGAATCTTTGCGAGTATCTATTTGGAATCCATAAATTTGGTACCTTTTTCATAATAATTTTTTATAATAATTTATTTATAATTTTTATTTTATTTTAAAAATATTAATAATTTTTATAATAATATATATCACTCCAATGTAAAGGGATAACCCTATGATGAAATTTTTTGATTCTTTATTCCGCACACAACTTTTTCAAAAATACAATAATAAAGGAAGACCAAATCATTATAAGATAAAACCAGGTAGACACTACATTTGAAAAGAAAATTACAGATGATGGACACTTCATAATACCATGAATGTAGGGGTAGTTCAATTCATTGTAATAATATAGTATATATTTTTATTTTTATTTCTTATTTCTTATTTTTTTAATGAATAATTGGATTTTAATGTGATTAATTTGGATACACCAATTATATATTTTTTAGATCCAAATTATGGAAATCAAAAAAATTTACCACACATTATGTCCCTTAAGGTTGTAAATACACTAAATTGATTATTTTACAAAAAACATCAGATTATATGTTCTATATTATTTTTTAACTAATATAATTTATGATAGGGTGGTGTTTATTAATCATCAAAACCATAGTATGTGGACATAAAATTCTCACTATAAAGTTATATAATTCAATAAAAAGATAAATAGTAGGTTATATAACGTTATTTCACTAACATAACTTATATCAAAAAAAATTACACATTTTTCATATTGATTATGCTGGGATTCGAACAATTTAATGGTAATGATAATTGTTATTAAAATTCAAAATTTACGAAATATAACATATTTCATCCACAAAATAGAATCATAGATGATGTTTTTATGAATTTAACTATAGTCACATTTAAAATATTTATTAACGATCTATTTTTTAAAAATATTTCAAGTACTAGAAGGTCTAGATACAACCTTTATATTAAAAATATAAAAAATATTTTTATATGAATGAGTGTGAAACATACATAGTGTTATTATTTTATCCATTAAATCATGATTTCCTATAACATATTTATTTTTTGTTCTATAGAGTTTAAGAAGTGGCGGTTAATCTAATGTTTATTTATTTAATCTTCTTATCATTTTAAGGTATTATGTAAAAGATCATGGTATAATAGATTGGGATATAAGAAATGAGTCTTTGTATCTGACTATAGTGGTGTACAGTAATCATATGTCCTCAGTGAAGGATTATCTAAAAAAGTTCTACATTTATTCACTCATGTAGCTTGCATTTAATAACTCATTGGTCATGTTTTTTTATTTTGAATATATCAATTTTTATAAGATCTAATGGATGGAAGTTTTATTCAACTGTATATATTATTAGATTTTTTATGATATTCTATATTCATTTATGCTATCTAGTTTTTGGGAATGATTTCATAGCTCCAGTTATATTGAAATGATTCCATGTAACAATATATTAATGAGTGAATAACATATAGTAGTTTTTCCACTTTCTATATTTCAAGGTCCCATGTAAAACTCTAGATATTGAGTATTTAATGGGGGTGTAATCCCCTTACAAATTCAGACGATTGTATTCCGGACAATTTAAAGACATTACACATTCTTCATCATTATTTTTTAATGAATATTAATATTCTAATACAACACAAACATTTTACATCATCAATACTCCCCATTTACTATTTTCAATTAATTGACCATCATGAATTTCATAGTTAATTTTGTTCCATTAATTAAGAATAACTAATACATTTCAGGAAGAGAATATGAATTATACAAATATATTCCCATTATTTATTTATTAAAATCAAAAAATTAAAATCAAAACATTATAAATTTCAAAAACATATATAAATACTATAAATCCCATTCATGACATGTAAAATATATTCTCTCTAAATTAATTTACCCTAATTAATTCACTACAAATCATAGTAAGAATAACCTACTAAAATAAAATTTTAAAATAGTAGAATAATTAATACTAATTAATCCCCAATATAAAAGGTTTCATACTTCTATAATCACATGTTATCAATTAATATTTTTAATTCAAATAATTAAATATTTAATCGCATCTCCATTTTAAAATAACATCAATAAATAAACCCAAGTTAAAATTTACTACATTAAATACAATAAAAAAACTCTTATTATAGTGGTTTATCATCAATGCTCTTTTTATTTGCATTTATATAGGGTGTGGATTTTTTGAAGTTAAATGTGTTCTTAAATGAGATATTGGTGTATTCCGTTAAATATAGTGGGATTCGCTCTGATGATAAATAAGTTCTCCAATTTGGGTGTGATAAAAACATTACAAATCTAGTGGGACCTAGAATGAGAGGTGAATATGAGATCTTACCGATCATATTGATTCATTAAAAATACTCAATGATGCCTTTTAATGATGAAAATCCTTGTTTGGAGAGTTCTAATGATCGATTTTTTTAGATGTTGGTGGAATTAGAAAAATGTATGATCTTAGTTTAGAATCGTGAATAAAAATTAATTTTGGTGATTTAATTATACAAAAGTTAATTGTGATGTATTTTGAATGTTTAAACAATGGTTTTGGGGATATAATTTTGGATTTAAATACATTGAGCTATAATTATTTTATTTAATGGAAATAAACATTTGTTGGGTAAAAACAGAACCTACTTGATTTGTATTAACACTATAGGAAAATGATCTATGATTAATTTGTAATTTTTATTAATTAACCACACATTAATATGACACATACTGTGTATGGTATGAATAATAGTTCATATTTTCATTTAAAATATATATTTTATTTTAAAACTCATTTTATATACAAAAAACGAAGAAAACCTTCTCATATTATGCTGATAATTTAGAATTTTTTTTCATAAATCATTTTTCACATATAGGAATTAACTACAATTTAATCCAACACACGGTGTAGATGGTATGTATTAATGTTCATGTTTTCTTTTTAAAAGTGTCATTTTAGATCAAAACATATTCCACATACTCAAAATTAATAAAAAACACTCGTACTGTCTTGAAACATTTGGAAAATTATCATTTTTTCATTTTTATGTGTATAAAATGACCACACATCAATGCAACAAACAATGCGCTAATAGGAATTAAATATTTATTTTCAATTAAAAGTGTCATTTTTGTTCAAAACTAGTATCAAATACCCAAAAAGGATAAAAAATGATCTAACTATATTGATATTATAATATATATATATATATATATAATTTATTTTTAATGTTTAAGAATAAAAAACATGGCAATATGACACATGATGTGTCCTATAAGACTGAAGGTAAATGTTTTTAGTTTGAGAATGATATAATTATTCCAATAACATTTCAAATACATGAAAAATGAGAAAAAAAAATTAATTATTTGTAATGGGAGATTAATAAAAATGTCTTTTATTTTTTGTCACTTGTAGGAATTAATTTAACAATAAAAAGATATTCGGTGTTTCTTGTATAACTGAAAGAGTAACATTTTATTTAAACATAAACTTTTAGTTGAAAATGAACATGACATACTCAAAATTGAGAAAAATTATCATATTTTATTGATGCATTATTAAAATTATACTTGCTTTATTTGGGATATATAGGAATTAACAACATGTATATCTAACATGTGAGGTAAACTGGATGAATTAAAGTTCATGTTTTTAAATTAAAAGTGACATTTTAGTTTAAAACATGTGTCAAATAATCAGTACCAAGAATAAAAATGGATTATCACGCCCCTCCACAAAAATTGTACCACTCCTGGGCTGGAAATGTGAGAAGGGAGATAATGACCCACGAGTCCCGCCTCCAGAAGGCCTCGGGTTGGCAACTAGCACCGAGGGTATAACAAACACACAAATTGTAGGCATTACCATATAAGAGAACACATGACAAAGATAGAACTAAGATATACACCAAACAACTCCAACTTATATAGAAATACAAATGAAAACCCGAGTACACATATGAAATGTCATGAAAAACTACTACAACTGAAAGGGGAAAAAATACATGTACCCAAAAGAATGTAAAACAATACAATCACATGCCCGAACAACTCATTAAACCCCAAACTAGTAAACACCAACCTGATCTCCATCCTACTCCAAGTGACCTAAAAATAGTTTATATATACATAGGGTGAGTATAATAGTATACTCAGTAGGATCCAGCCCTAAGCCTCTTTTTAAAATGTAAAGGAATCATTCTGAAGCACGTCATACAACAAGTGAAACTAACACATCAACTAATCATGTATATTAATTTCCCAACCTCTCCATGGATACTATTTCCAAGTAGCACATACAATAGTATATAATATAATAAATATTATCAAGGGTTCCATGCTACTACTTCCCCTCTGGTTTGCCGCTTTTCCCCAACTCTGCACATCCTAAGCATCTCTCTCCAGAAAGGCTTACCCACAGACACTTGAGCGAAGCACCACAACATGAACCTATTACAACAAAACAACCACGTCTATGTATGAAAAGTAAATTGGAAGTTTACAGGATCCACCACAACCCGCATAACATGTTTCAAACGTCGGGTATTATAACTCAAACCATTACATACCATACACTGAGTAAAGATCCTCAAGCCATCACAACCTATACATGTTACACCTATTGTAGTCCATGGGAAACTATATCTAGAATATATGTGTGTGAATAACCAAAAGCCATTACATAACTCTACACACATATATGGGGAAAACTAACCGTTGTGCCTACCAGAACAAGTAACTACCAAGAGAAGAGTGCGGGACCAAAGGGGGTATTCATCTATTCATCCTCCCACTAGAATGATTGGGAAAGCACCCCCCAAGGCTCAGAATCCATAGGGTGTTATTTTACCTTACTGACAGGGTGGACTAGCATATAGAAACACAAGAAGTACCAGATATACTGTATCTAACAACCACACTAGAGGCATAACCTAGTCTTATACTCAATTGCAGCTAATGTCTCTCGGACACTGGGCTGCTACTTCTAAGACTTGGTATCCTATAAGCACACAACCATTTAAAGATATTTAATAGATTACTTCATTCCATTTTTATCAGTTCCACTTTACGTTAATTAATTCTTTAAAAATTACTTAACCCTTTACAAATCCACATTAATCCTTGTTTGCATCACACCCAAAGTCAATTGTCCTATTAAAATTACAACCTCGTCATTATGTTCCAGTAACTCCAACCCAAAGGGTTAACATAATTTAATCTATTATTCATTACAGAATTACATTCCCATATTCCTAGGAATTCTAGAAAACATTTTATGCTACTAAACACAAGGGGGATCAACACGGTGAGTTTATATACTACTAGTCGAGTCTTTGCTTCCTATAGAATGTGTGTAGACCCATCCTCCCTTAAGAAGCTAAACACGAAATTAAGATTGCATACCCAGCCTGTCATCACCTATTTTGAAAGAAGGGTAAGCAAGAACAGCTGCCTTGAGAAGTTGGAAAATGTAAAGTAGATAATCACACAATAAGAATGTCCAGGAATCCAACAATCACATCCATAATGTTCCTTCATCCCTACTGTCCTCCCCAACACCCACATGCATAAACCGATGCATCTCGCTACTCTAGGAATCATCTGCTGCCACAACCAAAGATCTTTATGCCCCCACATACCACAACAACCATCCAGGCTTACTTCGCAACACAAGTAGTAGGAAAACAAATATAACAACCCTGCTTTTATTACAACCTTAAACATGATTTATTACATAAAACTTTACATGATAAAAAAAAGAAGATCGAGAGGTATAGTGTCTTTGGGGCTTAGGATAATTACATAAAAACATAAAATAGGAGATATAACTTCTTTATTGAAAACTTCCTTTACATGACCACTACATTCCCTCATACTTAGCATTGCATGGGATAACCTGATGACATGCATAAGAAAAGGGTGATATATAAATCCCAGTAAAGGAGTACATATGGAATAACATGAGGAGTAAAATACATTTTATACAATAGGCATATCAATAGAGTATAAAATAAACATGAACATAAAGGAATGATAAAGCATGATAATTATAACATGGAAATGTGGCAACAACAATTAACATGAATTTACCATGAGCCAAGGCTCATTGCACATGGAGCAGGAGTAAATCATCATTGATCATAAAGCACGAGTAAACCCTCATTTCACATGAATTATCATGAGTCAACACTCATTCCACATGACATATCATGATACTATACTTTACCCAATGCATTGGAGAAATATAAGGGCGCACCCTTCATAAACATTTCATTTCATGCATAAGTGTTCCACATGGATCATAAAACATGGATTCATAAAACATAATAATTTATTGCATTATAAAGTAATGTGGAATTCATACATGAAACTTTGTAATCAATAAGTAATGGTGCATAATGTTGGATACCCTTGATGGTGAAATGGGCATGGTATCCACTACACAATGGCATTGGCTTAGAAAATCGGTGTGATTTCGGCAACGTAACGGCGTGACATAAAAATTAAAAAAAATGGTTGATGAGAGACAAAGGGTTTCCTCATCATATTTACATGTAATGGATAGTAATGAGGTCATATAGATACATGTCCCAACAAATTTAATATAATTTAGATTCATTATACATAAATATTGCTTGAATGTAAAAGAAGAGAGAGAAGTTCCTTTCGGAATTTCGGCATAGTAACGTGTGTAAATGATAGAAATTTAATGAGAGATAAAGGGGTATACCATTTTTCAAACAATAAGAGGGAATTATGGGGGAGTTTTGAATCCATACCTCATCATTCATAATTGAAATTAAATGGCAATAAAAATTGTAGAAAATTTGACAAAACGAGAAAGGATGAAAAAACCCTTACATGGAAGTGTGCTTCCAAAGGATAGAGAGAGGCTTGTTAGAGGCTTCTTGGTAGCTTAGGACACTTTGGAAGGATTCTAGAGAGAGTAGGACAGATGTTGGATGAACTCAAAGGGTTTTGAGTGAGGAGGAAGTGGGAGATTGGATGGGTTTATATAGGAAAGGTGAGGGAATTATTTATTATTTAGGTTTGGGACCCCTTACATTAATTAAATCCAAACAACAAACCATCCTTTGGAAAAAGGAAAAGGAAAAAAATATTTTTAAAGGAAAAAGTCTGAACTTCTTAAAATATTAGGGTTTCTTATGCGGAGGTGAGTTACACTCCCATGGAAATTAATTTAAAAGTCAAGGTGTTGAATAAGTCTTGAGGGGTCCATTAATCCTTTAAAAAGTAAGTCAAACAAACCCAAAATAATATTATTTTAATGTTAAAACATATATTGGAAGAACATAAAGATTATAGTATTTTATTACATCACTATTGGGTCATTATTATGTTAGAAAACACATTATATATTTAAACAGTATTTAATTTTTACCCAAAAAATTGACTGTCTAAGAAAATAATGAAAAAATCACTGTTGGATAATTTCGACGACCTGATTTGAGAAATAAAATTTATTTTATCTACATAATTTTATAAATAAGTTAATTTTAACTTTTAATAGAAAAACAGACAGTTATAAAAAATTCTAGGGTTTTGACAGAAATGCCTTTAAAACATTAATAAAAATTGTAATTGCATTCATAAAATTATAAGATCATTTATATTTAATAAAAATGAATTTAATATTAATAATATTTTATTAAAATGTTATTTAATTAAAAAATCCCTTAATTTAATAAAATATAATTCTTAATTAAATAATAACTAAAAACACCATTTCTACTTTAAAAACTATTTACAATGTATGAAAAATGAATAGAAATTATATTCATTATTATATAAAAAATAATGTACATGAACATAGTACTACTTATTTGTTACAAAACCCCTTAAAACAGCTGCATAATACCTAAGGGTAAGGTGTGTGATGGTTACAGACTCTTGTGATGGCTCGGATAACATCACTCAAGTGGTAATTTCAATACACTTCCACTTTTCTCGTAGATGGTCACGTTTGAGCTTGAAATGATGAATCTCAGCTAGGGATTGGTCAGGGTGATGCCAAATGATGCCACCTCCTTTTAGAGCTCTGAAAAATGGGCTTTATATGGAGAAATTCTACTAGATGAGGCCATCACTTCCTTTGTCTGAGTAAAATTGGATGTGTTAAAGCCCTATATTTATACTAATCATGATATCCGAGTTCAACGGTTATAAAAGTAACGGTCACAATTTATATAATAAAACCAATGAAGTTGACAATTTATAAAAACATTTTATATAATGAGACATTTAATAAGATCAAGTGGGATTTTCCATTAATAAAACTTTGGGTCGTTACAATATTCCCCCTTAAGAAATTTCACCCTTGATATTTTACTTTTCCCACAATAAAACAAATGTGGGTAACTCAGCTTCATCATTTCCTCTGAATCCCATGTTGCTTCTTCAAACTTGTGGATTCTCCACAACACCTTAACGAGGGGAATTTTCCTATTTCGTAGAACGTTTTCTCTACTATATAAGATCATTACTGGTTTATCCTCATAAGAAAGATCGTCTTCCAATTTTACAACCTCAGAAGAAAGTACATGTGAAGGGTCAGATATGTACTTCCTTAAGAGGGATACATGAAAGACATCATGTAATTTGTCCATAGAAGGCGAAAGTGATAGTCAATAGGCCACAACCCCGACACGATCAAGAAACTCGAAGGGGCCGATGTACCTTGGACTTAACTTCCCTTTCTTTCAAAACCTCATGACCTTCTTCCAGGGAGATATGCATAGAAACACCGTGTCTCCAAGTTTAAACTCAAGGTCTCGTCAACGATTATCTTTATAACTATTCTATCGACTCTGGGCTACCTTGATATGCTATTGAATTGTTTTCACCTTCTACACCATTTCATCGACCATTTATGGTCCAAGCAGCTTACGTTCACCAACCTCATCCCAACATGTTTGTGTTCTGCAACTTTTCCCATACATTGCTTCATATGGTTCCAATTGGATGCTTGAGTGGAAACTATTATTATAAGAGAACTCAACCAAAGGATGATTATGATCCCATCCTCTTTTAAAGTCCATTTAGCATTCTCTCAACAAATCCTCAAGTGTTTAGATAGTCTGTTCGGATTGCCCATCAGTTTAAGGATGGCATGCCGTACTGAAGATCAGTTCAGTATTTAGAGTATGTTGAAGACTCTTCCAAAACATAGATGTGAATCTTGGATCTCGGTCAATCACAATAGATAGTGGTACTTCATGAAACCATACCACTTCTATGATATATATCTGTTCCAGTTTATCCAAAGAGAAGTCCTCCTAAATAGCACTGAAATTTGCAGTCTTTGTAAGACGATCCACAACATCCCAAATTTCATTGTTTCCTTTGGATGTACTTAGAAGTCTGGTGACAAAGTCCATGGTGATGTTCTCTCATTGCCATTCTCGTATGGAAATGGTTGCATCATCCCCTTAGACTACTTCTTCTCTGCCTTCACTTGCTGACACACCAGACACTTTGATGTATATGCAGCGATCTCCGTCTTCATATTATCCCAGCAAACGTTTTCTTGGAGATCTCGATACATCATTATGCTCCCTGGGTGAATAGAGAAATTTGAACTATGTGCATCATCTAAAAGTTCCTTCTTCAGCTCCGGACATTATGGAACACATAATCTTTTCCGAAACCGCACAATTCCTTCTTCATTAACATTAAACTCCAAGGATTTCCCCTTATTGATAGCTTCCACATTTTCTTGAATACTCACATTATCCTTATGATTATCCTTTAACCATTCCAAAAGAGATGGTTGAGCAACCATTTGTGAAAGGATTTATGATGTTCCCTTCTCTATGATTCCCACGTCCATCTTCATCATGTCTAAGAATATTGGATCCTTCTCAATTCTCATCATTGATTAAATTGTTGATTCCTTTCTACGTAGGGAATATGCCACCTTGTTCGCTTTCCCAGGGTGGTAATGTATTGAATAGTCATAATCCTTGATGAGCTCTATCCATCTTCTATGGCGCATATTAATCTCTTTCTGTGTGAATATATATTTAAGACTCTTGTGGTGAGTATATATCTCATGTTTCTCTCCATAGAGATAATGCCGCCAGATTGTCAAGTCAAAGTCCACAACTGGCAACTACAGATCATGAGTTGTATATTTTCGCTCATGGATTTTCAACTACCTTGAGGCAGAGGATATAACTTTATCATTCTTCATTAGCACACAACCTAATCCCTTCTTCGAAGCATCACTAAATACCACAAAAGCTCCCCACTTGTGGGTAAAGTGAGCATCGGTGAAGTGATAAGCCTCTTTTTCAACTCCTTGAATCTTTCTTCGCATTCATCACTCCAAGAAAACATTACTCCCTTTCGAGTTATCTTGGTATTAGGGTTGGACAATCGTGATATATTTCTCACAAATCGTCGATAATATCCAGCTAACTCCAAGAAGCTACAGATATCGGTTACCAATATTGGCCTCATCCATACATCAATTGCACCTATTTTGGAGGGGTTCACAGATATCCCATTGCATGTGATGATATGACCTAATAATGAGACCGCCTTCAACCAGAACTCACACTTGATGTACTTGGCATAGATCCTCTCCTTGGAAAAGTATCTAGTACAGTTTTTAAATACTCCTCATGATCCTCCTTGGTTTTGGAGTATATTAGAATATCATCTATAAATACTACCAAAAATTTGTCAACGTATTCTCTAATGACTCTATTCATCAATTACATTTATATTGCTAGAGAATTGGTGAGTCCAAAAGGCATTAATATTAATTCATAGTGCCCGTATCTTGTACGAAAATTAGTCTTGGGGACATCTTCCTTCTTCACCCTTACTTGATAATATCCCGACCGTAAATCCACCTTAGAGAAGTATTTTTCTCCACGCAATTGATCAAAAAATTCATCGATTCTTGGGAGAGGATACTTTTTTTTATCGTGATTTTGTTAAGTTCATGATAACTGATGCAAAGCAGCATTGGCTCATCCTTAATATTGACGAAGAGGACTTGTGGACACTGTGGTGAAGCACTTGGGTGTATAAACCCTTTATCTAGATTCTCCTGTAGTTGTTTCTTCATCTCTTCAAGCTAAACAACATCAATTCTATATGGAGTCTTGGATATTGATAGCGCCCTAGGTATAAGTTCTATTGAGAACTCAAAATCACTTCTAGAAGGAAGACCAGGCTGTTCCTCGTGAAACACATCCGCGAATTCCCTCACAATAGGCATTTCTTCAAAAATGGTTTCTTTTTTGGACTCAATCATCTGATCCAGAAACACTTTCTTATAGGGATGTAATATCAATGCTTGAGATGATGGAGCTAAAGTAGGGTCATCTTCCTCCTGACACTTGTAATGAATCGGGGGTCGATTCTCCATATGGAGTGTGATTTCCCTCTCCCGATAATTTATGTTGGCTCTATATATGGAAAGGCAATCCATGCCAAGAATTGCATCAAATTACACCATAGGGAGTATGAAGAGGTTCACTGGGAAATTCAATCCACAGACTATAATAGGGGAGGACTTATATTCATGGGATGTAATGATTTCCCCATTCGCCGTACTCACCGACATCATTACTTCCATGATTAGTGGTGGTTCTGGGATTGTTCTACTAAACTTTCGAGATATAAAAGAATGCGTTGAACCTAAATCAAAATGTACATTCCCTATTCATGAATCAATTACTAGCATACATGTCACCACTTCGTTGTCGGGGTTCAATTCGGCAGAACTGATGGCAAAATATCTTCCTTGCTGGCATGGAGGTTGTTGGTTGTCTCCGAAAACCCTTGGATTAGGGCAATGATTTGAAAAATGACCCGGTTCATTGCATTTGTAGCATTGAACAACGCGTTGAGGTTTGAATGAAGAATTCCTCTCCTCTGTCACAGTCGTGGGTCTTTCTTGCCAACAGTTAACAGCTAGGTGTCCTTCTCTTCTACACCTGAATCATTTTCTCATCCCCTTAAGGCAATTTCTAGGGTGCTTCTCTCTACCCTTTTGGCAGGTGGGGTGATGGATCTTCTTAGAACCGTTGGATTTATCCATCGGACCACCAACATTGAAGTCCACCTAACGCATCTTGTTCCCATGATACACTTGTGATTTCTCGATCCCCATTTCAACCTTGAGGGTATATCATACAATTTCCTCATAGCTGTCAAAGTCACGGATTGCTAATGCTTTCCACAAGATAGGCTTCATCCCACCTAAGAAGCAATCAACCTTGCATTTGGGGGTAACGACAAAGTCGGAGGCGTATCATGCAAGCCTTTTGAATCTTTCGTCGTACGCTTCAATATATTCTTCATATTTTTTCTTGAGGGAAATGAATTCCCTTTCCATATTAAGCCGTATGGTGCGCGGAAAATATTTATAAAAAAACATCTACCTGAAATACTTTCATTCCAACGCCTCATTCTCCTCCTCAGGCTTCGTATTTTCGATCAACGTCCACCATGGAATAGTATCACCCTACGTATGATAAGCCGTTTGGAGAACCTTCTCTTGTTCAGAACATTAGAGGATGGAGAATATCTTTTCAATGGTGTGGATCCATTGTTCAGAGATTGTGGGATCAGATGATCACTAAAAGTAGGAGGCCTTTGTCCCATGAATCTCTCGATAGCGAAATGTTATTTCTTAGGGGGGTTGAAAGTTCCTCTTGACCCGAGTTTTTATTCAAAACATGAGTTAGCTGAGAGAGAAGTGTGACAATGTTCGTGATTCCTGCTCCCATTGGATTGGGCATCTCATTAGTACATTCATCACACTGATCATTAAAACTTTTGTTAGCCAGATTCCTCATATTACTAGCCATGGGCTTGAATAAAAGGACAGATAGGGGTAACACATAAAGGGTAATCCAAAGACAAGAGTTTATGACTTATAAACATACTTTTATTTCCTTACTCGAGAGTCTATATGCTTCAATCTAGGCTATTCATGATCTACTTTCTAAAATATATTCATAGGGGGATTTTTTTAAATTTACCTTAATAAGGGATCATACTATGCTTTTAAATTTATCAAAACATATCCCCTGAGAGTGTTATAACAAAGAGTACAGTAAGGCCCGTTGACTTTCACTAGTTCTCATTCAATTCTAGCTCAAAGCGGTGTTTTTGGGTTTTACCCCTAGGATACATCTGTGCCAGAGCCGCCTCTACCTGCTCGTATTCAGACTGGGATGTATTGGTTTGATAAACCAATTAATCTATATTTACCAAAACTTATGGATGTTTTTATTATACTAAGTATTGTATCTAAGGCATTACTTGGGTTTCCCAATCCCAAAAATAACTAAACCTATCCTCTGATACCAACTATTACAACCCTGCTTTTTTTACAAACATAAACATGATTTATTAAATAAAACATCACTTGATACAACAAAGAATATCGAGAGGTTTAGTGTCTTTGTGGCTTCAGGTCATTACATAAAAACTGAAAACATGAAATACAACATCTTTATTGAAAACATCCTTTACATGACCACTACATTCCCTCGTATACAGTATTGCATGGGATAACCTAAAGACATTCATAAGAAAAGGGTGAGCTATAAATCCCAGTAAGGGAGTACATATGAAATAACATGAGGGGTACAATACATGGTAGATAATAGGAATATCAATAGAGAATAAAATAAACATGAACATAAAGGCATGATAAAGCATTATGAACATAACATGGTAATGTGTCAGTTACACTTAACATGGAATTAGCATGAGCCAAAGCTCATTACACATGGAGCATGAGTAAATCCTCATTGCACATAAATCATGAGTAAACCCTCATTGAAATTGAATTATAATGAGTCAACACTCATTTCACATGACATATCATGATACTATACTTTACCCAATGCATTGGAGCACTATAAGGGCTCACCTTTCTTAAACATTTCATTTCATGCAAAAGTGTGCCACATGGATCATAAAACATGGATTCATAAAACTTAATGATTTATTCCATGATAAAGGAATGTGGAATTCATACATGAAACATTGTAATCAATAATTAAAGGTTCATAATGATGGATACCCTTGATGGAGAAATGGGCATGGTATCCACTAAACAATGGCATTGGCTTAGAAAATCGGTGCGATTTCTTCAGCGTAACGGCATGACATAAGAAATCATAAAAATGGTTGATGAGAGAGAAAGGGGTTCCTAATCACATTTACATGTAATGGACAGTAAGGAGGTCATATAGATACATTTCCCAACAATTTTAATGGAATTTAGATACATGATACAAAATTATTGCTTGAATGTAAAAGAAGATAGAGAAGTTCCTTTCGGAAATTCGGCATAGTAACGGGTGTACATGGGAGGCATTTAATGAGAGAAAGGGGTATTACATCATTCAAAAAATAATAGGGCAGTATGGGAGAGTTGAGAAACCATACCCCTACATTCATAATTGAAATTTAAAGGAAAACAAATTAAAGAAAATTGGACAAAAAAGAGAAAGGAAGAAAATCCCTTATTTGGAAGTGTGCTTCCAAAGTCTAGATAGAGGCTTGTGAAAGGCTTCATGGGAGCTCGGGTCACCTTGGTAGTATTATAGAGATATTAGGGTAGAGTTTGGGTGAACATAAAGGGTTTTTAGTGAGTATTAAGTTGGAGCATGGGTGGGTTTATATAAGAAAGGTGAGGGGATTCTTTATTATTTAGGTTTGGGTCCCCTCACATTAAATTAATCGAAACCACAATCCATCACATATTTATTGCCCATGGTTTTTGGAAAAGGGAATAGGAAAACAATATTTTATAAGGGCAATGTCCTAACTTCTTAAAATATTAGGGTTGCTTATGTGGAGGTGAGTCACACTCCCATGGAAATTAATTTAAAAAGGCAAGTTGTTGAATTAGTCTTGAGGGGTCCATTAATGCTTTGAAAAGTAAGTCAAAAAACCCAAAATCACATTATATTAATGGAAAAAATATATTGGCCGAACATAAATATTATAGTATTTTATTACATCACTATTGGGTAATTATGATGTCATAAAACACATTATATATTTAAACGGTATTTATTTTTTACCCAAAAAATTGTCTGTCTATGAAAATTATGAAAAATTCACCATTGGATAATTTCGACATCCTGATTCCAGAAATAACATTTATTTTATCAAAAAAAATTAAATTTTTTAAATTTCACTTTTAAAATAATAACCGACATTTATCGAAAATTCACGGGTTTTGACAGAAATGGCTTCCAAACCGTAATAGAAATTTTAATTGCATACATAAAATTATAAGATCATTTATATTTAATAAAAATTAATTTAATAATTTTAATATTTTATTAAAATATAATTTAATACAAAAATCCATTAATTTAATAAATATAATTCTTAATTAAATAATAACTAAAAACACAATTTGTAATTTAAAAACTATTTACAATGTTTCAGAAATGACCAGAAATTATATTCATTATTATATACAAAAATAATGTACATGAACATAGTACTACTTATTTTTTACATAACCCATTAAAATAGTCGCATAAGACCTAAGGGTAAGGTGTGCGATGGTGACAGACTCTTGGGGTGGCTCGGATAACATCGCTCGAGTGGTAATTTCAATAAACATCAACTTTTCCCATAGAAGATGACGTTCAATCTTGACATGATGAAGCTCAGCTTGGTCTTGGTCAAGGGTGAATCCCAAGGATGCTACAACTATTCCAAACTCCGACAAATGGGCTTCGTATCGGGCAATTCTACTGGATGAGGTCATCACTTCCTTTGTCTGATTAAAATTGTATGTGTTAAAGCCCAATAATTATACTAATCATGTGATCACTGTTCAACAACTATAAAATTAACCGTAAATATTCCTATCATGAAACCAATGAAGTTGACATTTTATAAAAACATTTTATATAAAGAGAAATTTAATAAGATCACAAGGGATTATCCATTAATGAATCTTTGGGTCGTTACAACAAACATATTAACAATTGGGCTCTTGGGACTTTAACAATCAAGAGGGTAACTCAGAACACTTCAAGGAATTATCAAACAATTAGTTCTTTAATACATCTTGAATTAATCGATTTATTATTCGTCATTTTCAAATTTGGGAAACCTAATTAGTAAGATATCAAATATAATTAAACATGATTACTATGCCAATTTGATTAACATCAAATTACAACAAGGAGAACCAGAATAATTTAAATGCCTCTTTAACTTTTAAAGGGGTGAAACTATTGGATGCTGGAAACACTGTTCATTAACCTCACTATTGGAACCTCACAGTTCTAGAAACAATGTTCATAAATCTCACCATTGGAACATCACAGTTATAGAAAAAATGTTCATGAAACTCACAGTTGCAACCATAGTGTTCTGGAAACACTATTCATGAACATCACTATTAGAACCTCACAGTTTTGGAATCACTATTCATCTAAGGTTACCATTGCACTGTTCATAGAAGGTTAATGTTGACACTATTCACCTAAGGTTACAATTGAACCGCTCACAGATGGTTAATTTTTACATTGTTCACCTATGGTTACCATTTCACTATTCATAGTAGGTTAATGTTGACACTGTTCACCTAAGGTTACCGTTGCACTATTCACAGATGGTTAATGTTGACACTGTTCACGTAAGGTTAACATTGCATTGTTCATATAAGGTTAATGTTGACACAGTTCACCTAAGGTTACCATTGAACTGATCACCTAAGGTTACCATTGCACTATTCATAGAAGGTTAATGTTGATATTGTTCACCTAAGTTTACCGTTTCATTGTTCCCAGAAGGTTAATGTTGAGACTGTTCACCTAAGGTTGTCGTTGCACTATTCACATAAGGTTACTGTTGCACTGTTCACAGAAGGTTAATGTTAACACTGTTAACCTCTGGTTACCATTGAACTATTCAACTAAGGTTAATATTTCACTGTTCACAGAAGGTTAATGTTGACACTATTCACCTAAGGTTACCATTGCCCAGTTCAAAACTGTCTACTATTGGAACTATAAACATGGAAAAGTTTTGGGGATAAGTCACATTGACCTCCCTAAACACCTCAATAATCATATTTTTACAATGGAATGGACTAGAGGGGTTACAGACATTACATCAGATAACCTTGAAAATATTATCATCCTCAAGAATTCAAAACCCATATAATGGAAAAACTAAACAAGATCTGAACAACTACCCATCAGGATACCTTCAAAAGAGAGAAATCCACAAGAAGAAAGAAAATAAATTCATATTATAAACATGAAAGGTTTATAACCTCAAAGAAAAAATTGTTACATGAAAAGAGTTAAACATCAAACAACTCTGGTTACATAGCATGTATCTGTCACTCACGTTCCCAGCTGCTCTCCTCCATGCCACCTTTTTGCCATAATTCACAATCCAAGGGGGCAGAATGCCCACACAACACATTCTCCTTGCGGTCTTGGATCTCCATAGGTCTGTCTTCAATGGTTTCATCATCCCCAAAAATGATCTCTCCCCAATCGATGACTTGAGAATCATCATGAAGATAACAAAGGAGATGTGATACTTGGAAAACATCATGTATCCGACTCATATGTGGGGGAAGTTATACTCGTTATGCCACAACTCCAACACAGGATAACACCTCTAAAAGCCCAAAAATGTGGGGAGAAAGCATACTCCCATGACCAAACCTTCCCTTCACTTGATAGGGAGTCACATTCAGTAACACATGATCCCCAACATTAAACTCTAAGGGTCTCCTCCTTTGATCATCATATTATTTTTGAGGATCTTGCGCTGTCTTCATGCTCTCACGAATCATCTAAACCATCTCTATTGTATTCAGAACTAGTTATGGTCTGAGAATTGCTAACTCTCTGACCCGAGTCCAGCACAACAGAGAATGGAATGGTCAGCCATACAAGGGTTCATATGGCACCATACCAATTTTGGAGTGAAAAATATTATTGTAAACGAACTCCATATACGGTAAGTGCATCCTCCACGAACCTCCAATATCAAGAACACACGAGCATAACATGTCTTTAAGAGTCCAGATGGCTGCTCTATCTGAGAATCTGTTTGAGGATGAAAAGCAGTGCTAATGCATAGTGGAGAACCAAAATAATGTTGGAGACCTCTCCACACCCTGTAGGTAAATCAAGGATCTCGATCAGATATTATATTCCTTGGGACTCCAAGATGTATCATAACCTCCTCCAGATACTGCCTCAATTAAACTTATACTATGCTCGACTCCATGATTGCTATGAAGTGGTATGATTTTGATAAATGATCCACTACCACCCAAATAGCATCATGCCCTCCCGGAGCACGAGGAAAACCAGTAACAAAGTCCATTTGTATGTCCTCCCACTTCCACCGAGGAACATCTAATGGCTATAGAAGACCACCAGGAACATAGTGTTCGACCTTCACCTTATGGCAGAACAAACATCAAGACACAAACTCTACAACCGCACGCTTCATCCACTTCCACAAAAACTATCTCTTCAAGGCTCAGTACGTCATTGTCATGCTAGGATGCACCGCTAAAGGCCAACTATGAAACTCTTTGAGAACATTCATCTGCATCATCAATGGAACAAAAAGCCTTCTGTGATAAAACACTAGGTTTTGTTCATCCTTCCACAAACCATCATGTGCTTCACCACAAAAAAACCCGGTCTCTCAATAGTTCCACCTCTAGATCCCCAAACTGGGACTCTTCCACCTTCTGCACTAGGTATGACCGTACCATCATCTGAAAATGAAGATCTCTTTCCCTAAATTCTCCAATATCATGATTTAATGCAGAAAACATTTCCATTACTCTCCAGGAATCCCCAGATTCACACACTACATCACTATGTGACTTTGAAATCAGTGCATCAGCTACAACATTCCCATTTACAGGTGTATACAATATTTTGAAGACATATTCCTATAAGAACTCCATCCAGCTACACTATCGAAAGTTCAGATCATGCTTGGAGAAAGCATACCACAAACTGTTATGATTGGTGAAAACCAAAAAGTGCTCGCCAATGAGGTTATGTCTCCAAAACATCCAAGAAAACACCACAAATTCCAATTAAATATCATGGGTGGCATAGTTACGTTCATGGGGATGCAACTACCGACACCCATAAGAGACAACTAAACTTTGCTGCATGAGATCGCTTCCTAACACTGATCAATTCATATGAATGCCTGATACTTCTTGGTCAAAGCTGTCAGTGGATTTTCAAATCATGAGAAATTTTCTACAAACATCCTGTAGTAGCCCGTGAGACCACGAAAACATCGCACCTCTGTCAATGTCTTGGGGGCTACCGAAGACATAATTGCATCTATCTTTGATGGATCCATAACTACTCCCTATTGGTACACAACATGCTCCATGAAACGGATTTCTCGAGCCCAAGACTCACACTTAGACAACTTCCCAAACAGATGATGTTGATGAAGAACTCTCAAAACATCGTGTAGATGCTCTTCTTGCTCCTCCTCAGCTATGGAGTTCAGAAGCATGTCATCAATGAAAACCACCATGACCTTGTCCAGAAACTCACGAATCACAGAATTCATAAATCCCATGAACACAACTGGTGAATTCTTCATGCCGAGCAACATTACAACGAACTCATAATTCCCATGAAGACAACAGAAAGTAGTCTTCAGGATATCTTCATTCTTTACAAGCATTTGATGATATCCTAACCGCAAGTTGTCCTTTGAAAACCAACTTTCACCCTTCAGTTGATTGAATAAATTATCAATACATGGGAGAGGGTATCGATTCATTATGGTCACCTTTTTCAAGTGATGATAATCGACACACAACTGTAAACTACCATTAACATTATTCATGAACAAAATTGGGGCACCCCATATCGACACACTCGGACGAACACAACCACACTATAACATTCCATATAACTATATACATAACTCTCCTAACTCATAAGGGTCCATCATATATGGAGACATAGAGATAAGAGATGCTTCTGGTTTTAGTTCAATCCCAAACTCAATCTCTCGTCGAGGGGGTAATTCTACAACCTCTTCTGGAAAGACCTCAAGGTACTATTTTATGACCGTAGGAAATTCCATCTACTAAACCTCTAAAAAATTCATCATAATCTCAGCCATCATGAATAATAATTACATAACGTGCCTATGACCCATCCAAGAATCTCACTTTCCAACAAACACCACCAGGTCTCCATTTTCACTAATGAAAACAAACATCTTCCTGAAGAAATCCATGATATCCTACACTAAATACAACCAATCCAGGATGATGATGACATCATAAGGTTGTATTCGTAGACATAGGAAATCTATCCAAGAGCGGTGTTTCCCCAGCACAATCTCTCAGTCTCTACATACTTCAAACAAGTTAGCTAGACCTCCAACTAGTGTAGTCAATGCCAAGGGCACTCGAAGCCTTTCTACCCTATTTACCAATGCATGGAAAAGGTTAGGTGATATTAAGTATTGTGTCACACCTGAATCAAACAAGGCATACACCAAGGTAGAAAGTAAGAAAATTGTACCTCGAATGACGTGTGGTTCGCCTAGAGCTGGAAATGATAGAGCAAGAATCATGACCACAACCTCCTCCATGGCCTCTCTGACCCTGATGTCGACCACCACCGTGGCCACAGTCTGCTCTCGGAGAATGTGGAGAGTCACCGGGCTACACTCTGACTACCCCATCTAACCTCTACTGAACTAATGCTGGTGCAACCTCCTACTACTACCTCGGCTGGAACAGCCTCTACGAAGGAACCTAGAGCGTAGAACCCGGTGCACGATGACTTCTCTTAAAGGTTGGGCACTCTGTTAGTACCAATAGTGGCCTATATAACCTGAGAGGGGGGGTGAATCAGGATATGGATATTCTTTTTCAAAATTATTCATACCCCACTGGATCTTGACCTCTTTGTTACAAGTGTCAATTTGTTTTCACTTGTGTCTATGTTATGATCACTTACTTTCTTCATTATCTGACGATGATGATTTAAATTAAATGCAGACAAATATGCAGGAAAATGCAGAGATTTTTACTCTGTTAACCCTCACTGGGTTACATCCAAGGAGCATACACTCAAAAGATGTCAACCGTACCAAATTCCACTAATCTTTACTAGATGTGGATACAATGTTTGGGATGGATCACTTTTATACCCAAAATCACTGCCTTTACAACGTTTAGGGTCAGCTCCCTGCTTTCCCAAGGGTCACTCCATGTTTCTCTCTCTATGGATCACTGCCGGTGGAGAGGATCACCTTCTTTCTCTTCCTTTGCTCACTGCTCTTGGAAGGAATCCACTCACAGTTTATAGAACTGTAGTTCTCTTCATTTTCATGAAGGAATGAATATTCCTCTATATGTAGATGCTCTGTTGAAGTACAAAATTCACCCATAGATGAATATCTCTTTTCACAAAAGGTATCAGGAAAACATCCATCTTCCACGCAGCCTGGAAATCTCTGCTGGAAATAAACCTTATTTGGCGCGCAAGTCTATCTCGGCGCACATGTATAGGTGCCCAAGTCACAACAGGCACGCATGTCCTCCTCAAACACTTGCACGACACAAGCCTCCCCAACTCCAAACTTGCGCGACTCTCTTCCTTTTACGCCCAAAACAATATTGGCGCACAACTCCACACTGGCGTGCAGCTTCAAACACTGGCGCCTAACTATCACCTGAGGGCCAAGACCCACCTGCGTGACCTCACACACCACTTTCGTGAAAACCACACCTGCGCGACGGGAGCTCTGATTTCTCAATGTATTGAACTCCGGTAAAGAATGAAGAGGGTCTTTCCAGTATTTATAGTCAAATCGACCACCTTGCACGATGACGTGCAAGTCACATGAGCGACCCAGTCTTGGCACGCAAGTCTTCGGTCCTTCTAGTCACTTTCACGACCATCTCCCAAACATGTGAGAACATGTTTCCATTGCCATATTTTGATCTTCTAATCTTGAAAAACGTATGGCGCTCATGTTTCCTATACTCCAAGTCCTCGGCGCAGAAGTCCCTTTTCCAAAAAACACTTTTCTTCATTTGTGGATTTTCAAGCCCAAAAATTTAGCAAACACTGGAAAACGGCGCCACCTTGTATCTGTTCTTTTGTACCGCCTCCATATCATCCATTCCTTTTGTCATCGTTCTTGAATAAAACATGGATTGTTGACCTCAACTCTTGAACTCGACATTCCATCATGAAATCTTCTTTGTCAACAAATTTGTATGTCATTGTTTTGCTTTGTCAACAATCACCACTCAGATGTCCACTTTTTCAAAAAACACAATCACCTCAAAAATGATTCAATGATGCCTTGAGGGATTTTTCCCAAAAATATCCCCCTTTGGGTTTGTTGACAACTCTTCCAGAAAAATATACGGCGTTGATTCTTTATCCAAAATTCGCCTCATTGCGATTCTGATAGTGATCAACGATTTACTCAACACGTACTCTAAGCCCACATGAGTAATACTCGGTGTGAGAATCATGAGTAAATGAAAAGTTTATCAATGAATCACTTCATCTCTGACAACCACTGTTGACATGAAACATATACCAATTTGTACTAAAGTGATACCAATTGTTGAAGGACTTGTTGGAAGACCAATGTTTGGATTGGAAATATTCTTACCACTCTCCAACACCACTCGTATGCTTTTATCACGATCCTCAGTGGTCGTGATATCTATTCTATGATCGATCACCTCTAGCATCATCAAATTTTCTATGCTCCCCCTTTCTGCTCTCAGCATCAACACCTCTTTAACCCTATTTCATGTGTTTTCCAAGCTAAGCTCTGGCTAAGAACGTTCAACTAGCTTCAACTCCACCAATATGGCTGCTCCACCTATCAGCTTCTCCACATATCATTCATGATTTATAAAATCTCCACATTGTCTCCCCCTTGAAAAAATCACTATTTTCCCCCTTTGTCAATGAACCCAAAGGACACGTCTTTGTAGTCTGTAACATAGTAGAGAACACATATCAGCACATTAAGAAAAAACACATCATACCTCGGGGAGAGGGAGATTGGGTTTCCACATCTACACTATTTCAAGTGCGGGGAGTCGACTGAACTCCCACAGCCAGTGGATGCCTTTCGAATACTTCTTTGGGTAAGTCCTTTGTCAGAATATCTGCAACCTGTAACTCTATAGGAACATACTCCAACTTCACAAGCCCTTGCTCCACCTTCTCCTAGATGAAATGATACTTTATCTCAATGTGCTTTGTCCTTGAGTGATGGAAGAGATGTTTTCTATGATTTAAAACACTTGAGATGTCACACTGGATTCGGATCAGAGACATCACTTCAACTCCCATATCATCAAGATGTTTCTTCATCCACAATAACTGTGTGCATGCTTGAGTGTCCGCAATATATTCATATTCTACGGTGCTCAAGGAAATACAATCATGATTCTTTCTTAACCATGAAATATGTAGTCCACCAAGATAGAATGCACCTCCTGACGTTGATTTTCTGTTATCTAATGAACCAGCCCAGTCTGCATCAGTATATCCCAATAAATCTATCTGAGATTTTTTAGTATATGTCAGGTTGAAATCCATTGTGCCCTAGATATACCGAAGTATACTTTTTACTGCAATCATGTGGCTTTCCTTGGGATTACTCTGATATCTCGCTACTTGGCATGTGTTGAAATCAATATTAGGCCTTGTTGCAATCAAGTACAACAATCTTCCAATAATTTTCCTGTATTGTGTGATATTAACTGCCTTTCTATCTTCATCTTTTGATAATTTCATCCTGGAAGCAACCGAAGTCTTCAACTCCTTGGAATTATCCATTCCAAACCATCTCAGAACCTCCTTGCCATATTTTTTAAAACAACCTTAACTATGCTTCATTTGAATCAGAGATTCTTCATATATTGATTCAGCAATGAATATCATTTTCTCAATTCTTGTTCCAACCCATATAATTCCCTCTTCAGCCAACAAAACCTTATTCTCATTTTTTATGAATGAGAAAACCATTTGGATGCTCGATATGCACTACTTCCTCCAGAATCCCATTCAAGAAGGTTGATTTGATGTCCATCTAGAATACATTGATCATTCGTTGCACTACAATGGCTAGGAATAATCTAAGTGTCTCATGCCTTGCAACTGGTGAAAATGTCTCATCAACATCTATTCCCTCTATCTGGGAGTATCCTTTTCACACTAGCCATGCTTTGTTTCAAACCACTGCACCATATTCATTCATCTTATTGTGAAAGACCCATTTAGTTCTGATGACGTTCTCATCTTCTAGCTTCGAAATAATCTCCCACATCTGGTTCTTCACAATCTGATCAAGAACTTTATTCATATCCTAAACTTATTTTTCAACTTCATCTGCATCAGCAAAGAATTTTAGCTCTGCATGAGATAGGAAAGATGTCTGGTGCAGTGAATCCATTATTCTTGTT
Organism: Viscum album; assembly: GCA_963277665.1. Taxonomy (NCBI): domain Eukaryota; kingdom Viridiplantae; phylum Streptophyta; class Magnoliopsida; order Santalales; family Viscaceae; genus Viscum; species Viscum album. Next base: position 1,039,946,348 of record OY728133.1, on the reverse strand, counting down.
TGAACAAGAGCTGCCTGGTCACCAATGATATTCTTTCTATCAATTTCAGCTCAGCTCTATGGATTCCTTGTAGGTATAAACTAGACACTTTATTCTTCATCATTTGTATCTTCTTCTAAATCAGCATAAACCACTTCTACTTCCCTTGTGTTTCTTTCTTCCTCAACACATTCGTCAGGAAATTGATCACTGACTCATTCTTCAGTGGCTTCATTTCATTCAGCTACTTTTCTATGTATCATTGTTCAATGAAATAATTTCTTTGAAAACCATCTCTCAGATTTTTGTTGACACACATTTTATTTTCTCTCATAGCTTCACGGTATCTTGAAAGCAGTCAGCTGATACCACATTGTTAGAACAAAATAGATAATCATGAAAACCTGTGTGCTACTACTTTTCCACCAATCATTCTTCATGAGCATAGAGATTCATCCTTTATATCATATTGGGATCATGCATCTAACTAGGATATAGAATTATCCCCCATAGTTATGAAACTCTTACATCTTTTAGACCCAACAGAATAGACACGTAAACATTCATTTCCTCATCCATCATTTATTCTCATATTCCAATTAGAATTGATCCATTAACAAAATATCTAAGCCTTCTGAGTTGGTACTATGTGTAGGAAAAAAGAGACAAGTCAATAACACAATCACTTCCTGTTGTGCTTTGTTGCTCCCTTTCATCATCAACTTTGATACCTGATTTGAGTAAATCAAAACACTGAATCATATGACATCTCCACATTTCATCTTTATATTCCACTTCCCCTTGGATCGTATCTCCCTAAAACCTGAAACACATGAATCATCAGCTAATATCAGTTATATACATAGGTAGATGGGTTGTTTTCTTACATCCTCAAGATAAGGATAGTGGATGATCCTAATGGGTCAACCATTTGATTATTTCTTGGAGCGCATCACATTCCTTTCTTGCTTCCTCTAGCTGCCTGGCCAACTTCAACTACTCTGGCCATATGACTAAGAATTCTTTACCTACATGCTGAGTCGTTTTCTGATATGAAGATTCTGTAGGCCTGGCCTTTCTCACCATTTGTGGTTTAAACCCACAAGTTCACATTTCCATCTTTGATGTTACTCTAAAATTCCATTTCCCTTGATTCCTACTCTGAGTTGTAATATCGTTTCATTCCATCTTCACATGCTTCGTCCACCATTGCAAGGATCTTATATATTCTTCTAGTTTATCCTATGGAACACGACCTGCGAATCTTTCATTACATTCTTTGTTCATCTTTCTATTATAAAATTTTTGATTCAGCACGCTCATTTTCACTGGTGGTGAGTCCTCTATTGAATATTTATTCTTCTTTATCACAACTGGAGTAGATCTCCCCTTAGTCTTCCAGGTTTGTTCACATTTTCTCCTTGAGAGCTGTTTTGAGTATGATAGAGGAGGTGACTGATACACCTTTCATTCATCTTCATATGATTTCCCTGAGGCTCTAAGACTATTATTCTCCTTACCACTTTGTCTCCCAGTGAAGGATTCATTCTTGTACACTTCCTGTGGTGGAGATCTCTTTTCAGGTTCTTTTTCCTTTCCTTATTTCTTTTTGCAGCAATGTCTAGCCGAATGCCCATAACCAGAACATATAAAAAATGTTCCATAAAATTCATTCCTCATTTCATCAATTTTTGTTGAGATGTTGATGCATATTGAGTTCTTCCTCTGATATTGAGCCCTTGAGATTCCAGACACATACTCATGGTGTGTCCCATTCTTCCACAATAATAGATTCTAACAAATGCTTTCCTCTGTGAGACCCTTCTTTATTATTTCTCATGATGCTTCATCTTATTATCAGATTTTTTAAATTTTCTATTTTCACAATACGAAATGTATTCACGAGCCTCTGAACAAAAATATGATGTGTGACCATGAATCCCGTAGAAATAGCACATGTCACCACTTCTTCTTGAAAATGTCCTCTCAGGCCTATCTCCAGCACTTATAGTATTTTCCGTACTTATGTAGATTTTAACTACATTTTTATTACCACGCAAATTTGTGTTATCATCATATCAAATTCTAGATTTTCCCCAAATGGATGGCCTCTGGGATGATACAATCCTTTCATTTTTCTCCTCTGATGTAGCATATTTGGCTTTCATTTTATCATCACTTTCCGAAGGATAGTCAATTAAATATGTGAAGTTCATCCTTAAACATGGGCTTATCTTCATATTAAGATTTCTCCATTTCACTCTTGACCAATTCTATTTCTTCATCCAGTTGCTAAATCTTTTTATCTCTTGACACAAGTTGAGCATTCAGTTATTTTCAGAGATTCTTATGGCTACTCAACTCATCTTCAAGTTCCCATGTGAGATTTTCCATAATGTCACTTTTCACATACACCTTCAATTTTTCATGAGATACATATTTAGTGATATACTCATTCTCTTGTTGTATCCTTTGATTCTTCTAAACTTCTTTCGACAACTGTGTTGCTAGATCATCATTTATAACATTCAGATTCCGAACGTCATCTGACATTTGATTCTCTTTAAATCACTAGCCTTCTTTTTTCCTTTCAATTTATCCATCTTTTGTAGTTATTCACCTTGAGAATAATTCATCTTCTTTAGGTTAGTAGCTATGTAAATAATCATTTGATTCAAACTTCTTAGCTTGTTGATCTCAGTTTCTAGTGATTGGATCCGAATATCTTTAGATTTAATTTCATCAGTGTTTTTAACGTCACTTGAAATATCTGGTTCTTTGATACACTTGACTTGATCTTTCACTTTTTTATTCAAGCCATCAATCACCCTTTTCTGTTCTTCAATCTGATGCTTATACTCACTAACTGATTCTGAGTTCTCTCATGTTGATAACTTCAGATTCTCAATTTATTCCATAAACTCAGACTTCTCTTCTTCCTACTGCTGCATATAGAGTTTGGCATCATGAACAACTCTGTTAAATTTCATTGTTTTTTCTCTCCAAACATCTATCTCATCAAGAGAAGCCTCTAACGCAGCTCGTATATCTATTCTGCCATCAATTTCTTCTTCTGTTTAAGAATCACTCTGATGCTCATGTACATCACTCATTCCAACATCATGATTGAGTGAAAAAATATTTTACCTATCCGATTCATCCAGACCTTCTTTCAGTATGTTGTTTGATTTTTTAGTTGAATCACACTTTTTCCAAAAAAAACTTCCACACTGAGGGAAATTACCAGACTTTTGATTCTTCTTTGATGCTTTTCATTTTCCCATGGAAGATTGAGAAAAGAGAAAATTGTATCTTTAAACACAAAGAGAGACTTCACCAAGTCAGAGCAAAAAAATATGATAAAAGAAACCTTCCCTTTGATACCAATTGTTAGGTCTAATAGGGGCCTATATACCTTGAGAGGGGGGGTGGATCAGGGTATGGATATTCTTTTTCAAAATTCTTTCTACCAAAATTGGATCTTGACCTCTTTGTTACAAGACTCACTTTATTTACACTTGTGTGTATGTTATGTTAACTTAGTTTCTTCTTTATCTGATGATGATGCTTTAAATTAAATGCAGAAAAATATGCAGGCAGACGTAGATATTTTTACTCGGTTCACCCTCACTGGGCTACGCCCAAGGAGCATACACCGACAAGTTGCCGGTCGTACCAAATTCCACTAATCTTCAATAGATGTGGATAAAATGTTCGGGATAGATCACTTCTATACCCAGGCTCACTGCATTCCCTAGGGTCACTCCATGTTTCTCTCTCTATGGCTCACTACCGGTGGAGAGGATCACCTTCTTTCTCTTCCTTTCCTCACTGCTCTTGGAAGGAATCCACTCACAGTTTATAGAACATTTGTTCTCTTCATTTTCATTAAGGAATGCATCTTTCTCTGTATGTAGATGCTCTGTTTAAGTACAACATTCACCCATAGATGAATATCTCTTTGCAACGAAGGTATCGGGCAAACATCCAGCTTCCATGCAGCCCGGAAATCTCTGCTGGAAATAAACCTTACTTGGCACGCAAGTCTATCTCGGCGCACATGTATAGGTGCGCAAGTCACAACGGGCGCACAAGTCCTCCTCAGACACTTGCACGACACAAGCTTCTAAAACTCCAAACTTGCATGACTCTCTTCCTTTTATGCCCAAAACAATATTGGCGCACAACTCCACACCGGCATGCAGTTTCAAACACTGGCGCCTAACTATCACCCGAGCGTCCAAGTCCCACCTGTGCGACCTTACACACCACTTCCGTGACAACCACACATGCGCGACGAGAGCTCTTATTTATCAAAGTGTTGATCTCCGGTAAAGAATGAAGAGGGTTGGTCCAGTATTTATAGGCAAATTGGCCACCCTGCACGATGACGTGCAAGTCACATGCACGACCGAGTCTTGGCACGCAAGTCTTCGGTCATTCTAGACACTTGCGCGACCAACTCCTAAACTTGTGAGAACCTGCTTCCATTGACATATTTTGATCTTCTGATCATGAAAAAACATATGGCACACAAGTTTCCTATACTCCAAGTCCTCGGCACGCAAGTCCATTTTCCAAAAAACACTTTTCTTCATTTGTCGATTATCAAGCCCAAAAATTTTGCAAACACTGGAAAACGGTGCCACCTTGTATCTGTTCTTTTGTACCGCCTCCATATCATCCATTCCTTTTGTCAACGTTCTTGAATCAAACATGGATTGTTGACCTCAGCTCTTGAACTCGACATTCCATCATGAAATCCTCTTTGTCAACAAATTTGTATGTCATTGTTTTGCTTTATGAACAATCACCACTCAGATGTCCACATTGTTAAAAACACAATCACCTCAAAAATGATTCAATGATTCCTTGATGGATTTTTCCCAAAAACATCCCCCTTTGGGTTTGTTGAAAACTCTTCCAGAAAAAGATATGGCATTGATTCATTGTCCAACATTCGCCTCATTGCAATTCTGATAGCGATCAAGGATTTACTCAACACATACACTATGCCCACATGAGCAATACTCGGTGTGAGAATCATGAGTAAATGAAAAGTTCATCAATGAATCACATCATCTCTGACATCTACTGTTGACACCAAACTGATACCAATTTTTACTAAAGTGATACCAATTGTTGAAGGACTTGATGGAAGACCAATTTTTGGATTGGAAATATTCTTACCACTCTCCAACACCACTCATATGCTTTTATCACGATCCTCAGTGGTCGTGATATCTATTCTATGATAGATCACTTCTAGCATCGTCAGATTTTCTATGATCCCCCTTTTTTCTCACAGCGTCAACAGCTCTTTAACCCTATTTCATGTGTTGTCCAAGCTATGCTCTGGCTAAGCACGTTCAACTAGCTTCAACTACCCCTATTTGGCTGCTCCACCTGTCATCTTCTCCCCATATCATTCATGATTTATAAAATCTCTACATTGTCTCCCCCTTGAACAATCACTATTTTCTCCCCCTTTTTCAACGAACCCAAAGGACACACCTTTGTAGTCTGTAACATAGTAGAGAACACATATCAACACATTAAAGAAAAACACATCATACCTCGGGGAGAGGGGGTTTGGGTTTCTGCATCAACACTATTTAAAGTGCGGGGAGTCCACTGAACTCCCAGAGCCTGTTGATTCCTTTCGAATTCTTCCTTGGGTAAGGCCTTTGTCAGAATATCTGCAACCTGTAACTCTGTAGGAACATACTCCAACTTCATAAGCTCTTGCTCCACCTTCTCCTATATGAAATGATACTTTATCTCAATGTGCTTTGTCATTGAGTGATGGACGAGATGTTTTCTATGATTTAAAACACTTGAGTTGTCGCACTGGATTCGGATCGAAGACATCACTTCAACTGCCATATCATAAAGATGTTGCTTCATCCACAATAACTGTGTGCATGCTTGTGTGGCCGCAATATATTCATCTTCTGCGGTGATCAACGAAATACAATCATTCTTCTTTCTTAACCAAGAAATAAATAGTCCACCAAGATATAATGCACCTCCCGACGTTGATTTTCTGTTATCTACTGAACCATCCCAGTTTTCATCAGTATATCCCAATAAATCTGTCTGATATTTTTAAGTATATGTCAAGCCGAAATCCATTGTGCCCTGGATATACCGAATTATTATTTTCACTGCAATCATGTGGCTTTCCATGGGATCACTCTGATATCTCGCTACTTGGAATGTGGTGAAAACAATATCAGGCCTTGATGCAATCAAGTACAAAAAAATTCCAATAATTTGCCTGTATTGTGTGATATTAGCAGCCTTTCTATATTCATCTTTTGATAATTTCATCCTGGAAGAAACCGAAGTCTTCAACTCCTTGGAATTATCCATTCCAACCCATATCAGAACCTCCTTGACATATCTTTTAAAACAACCTTAACTATGCTTCATTTGAATTAGAGAATCTGCAAATATTGATTCCGCAATGAATATCATTTTCTCAGTTCTTATTCCAACCCATATAATTCCTTCTTCAGCCAACAAAACCTTATTCTCATCTTTATGAATGAGAAAACCATTTGGATGCTCGATATGCACTTCTTCCTCCAGAATCCCATTCATGAATGCTGATTTGATGTCCATCTAGAATACATTGATTATTTGTTGCACTACAATGGCTAGGAATAATCTGATTGTCTCATGCCTTGCAACTGGAGAAAATGTCTCATCACCATCTATTCCCTCTATCTGGGAGTATCCTTTGCACTCTAGTCGTGCTTTATTTCAAACCACTACACCATATTCGTTCATCTTATTGTGAAAGACCCATTTAGTTCTGATGACATTCTCATCTGCTAGCCTCGAAATAATCTCCCACATTTGGTTCTTCACAATCTGATCAAGCACTTTATTCATAGCCTAAACCTTGTTTTCAACATCATCTTCATCAGCAATGTATTTTAGCTCTAAATGAGATAGGAATGATGTGTGGTGCAGTGAATCCACTATACTTGTTTTAACAAGAGCTGCTTGATCACCAATAATATTCATTCTCTTAATTTCAGCTCAGCTCTATGGATTCCTTGTAGGTATAGACTAGACAATTTCTTCTTCATCATTTGTATATTCTTCTAAATCAGCATAAACCACTTCTGCTTCCCTTGTGTTGCTTTCTTCCTCAACACATTTGTCAGGAAATTGATCACTGACTCATTCTTCAGTGGCTTCATTTCTTTCAGCTACTTTTCTCTATATCATTGTTCAGTGACATCATTTCTTTGAAAACCATCTCTCAGATTTTTGTTGACACACCTTTGATTTTCTCTCATAGCTTCATGGTATCCTGAAAGTAGTCACCTGATACCACATTGTTAGAACAAAATAGATAATCATGAAAACATGTGTGTTGCTACTTTTCCACCAATCATTCTTCATGAGCATATACATTCATCCTTTATATCATATTGAGATCATGCATCTGACTAGGATATAGAATTATCCCCCATTGTTATGAAACTCTTCCATCTTTTAGACCCAACAGTATAGACCCATAACCATTCATTTCCTCATCCATCATTTATTCTCATATTCCAATTAGAATTGAGCCATTAACAAAATCTCTAAGCCTACTGAGTTGGTACTCAGTGTAGGAAAAAAGAGACAAATCAATAACACAATCACTTCCTGTTGTGCTCTGTTGATCCCTTTCATCATCAACTTTGATACCCGATTTGAGTCAATCAAAACACTGAATCATATGCCATCTCTACATTTCATCTTTAGATGCCACTTATCCTTGGATCGTATCTCCCTAAAACCTGAAACACATTAATCATCACCTAATATCATTTATATACATAGAGAAATGGGTTTTTTCCTAAATACTCAAGATAAGGATAGTGGTTGATCCTGATGGGTCAACCCTTTGATTATTTCTTAGAGCGCATCACATTCCTTTCTTGCTTCCTTCAGCTGCCTGGCCAACTTCAACTGCTCGGGCCATATGACAAAGCATTCATTACCTACATGCTGACTCCTTTTCGGATATGAAGATTATGTAGGCCTGTCCTTTCTCACCATTTGGTGTTTAAACCCACAAGTTCACATTTCCATCTTCGATGTTCCACTAAAATTCCATTTCCCTTGATTCATACTCTAAGTTGTAATATGTCTTCATTCCATCTTCACATGCTTCATCCACCATTGTAATGATATTGCATCTTCTTACAGTTTTTTCTGTGGAACACGACCTGCGAATATTTCATTACATTCTTTGTTCATTTTTCTTTTATCAGATTTCTGAGTCAGCACGCTCTTTTTCACTGGTGGTGAGTCCTCCATTGAACATTTATTCTTCCTTATCACAGCTGGAGTATATCTCCCCTTAATCTTCCAGGTTTGTTCACATTTTCTCCTTGAGAGTTGTTTTGAGTATGATAGAGGAGGTGACGGATACACCTTTCATTCATCTTCATATGACTTCCCTGAGACTCTAAGCCTATTATTCTCCTTACCACTTTGTCTCCCAGTATAGGCTTCTTTCTTGTAAACTTCCTGTGGTGGAGATCTCTTTTCAGGTTATTTTTCCTTTCCTTATTTATTTTTGCTGCAATGTCTAGCCGAATTCCCATAACCAGAACATATAAAACATGTTCCATAAAATGCATACCTCATTTCATCAATTCATTGTTGAGATGTTGATGCATATTGAGTTCTTCCTCTGATATTGATCCCTTGAGATTCCAGACACATACTCATGGTGTTTCCCATTCTTCCATAGTAATATCATCTAACAAATGCTTTCCTCTATGAGACCCTTCTTTATTATTTCTCATGATGCTTCATCTTATTCTCATATTTTTTACATTTTCTATTTTCACAATATAAAATTTATTCAAGAGCCTTTGAACAAAAACATGATGTGTGACCATGAATCCCGTAGAAATAGCACATGTCACCACTTCTTCTTGAAAATGTCCTCTTAGGCCTATCTCCAGTACCTATAGTATTTTCCTTACATCTGGAGATTTTCACAACATTTTTTTACCATGCATAGTTGTGGGATCATCATATCCAATTCTAGATTTTCACAAAATGGATGGTCTTTGGGATGAAAAAATCCTATCATTTTTCTCCTCTGATGTAGCATATTTGGCTTTCAGTTTATCATCACTTTCCGAAGGATAATCAAATAATAAGTGAAGTGAATCCTTCAACATGGGGTTATCTTCATATTTAGATTTCTCCATTTCATTCTTGACCAATTCTATTTCTTCCTCCAGTTGCTGAATCTTTTTATCTTTTGACACAAGTTGAGGATTAAGTTCTTTTTTGAGATTCTTATGGCTACTCAACTCATCTTCAAGTTCCCATGTGAGATTTTCCATAATGTCACTTTTCTCATACACCTTCAATTTTTCTTGAGAAACATATTTAGAGATATATTCATTCTCTTGTAGTAGCCTTTGATTCTTCTGAACTTTTTTCGACAACTGTGTTGCTAGATTATCATTTATAGCTTTCAGATTCTGAACGTCATCTGAAATTTGATTCTCTTCATAATCACTAGCCTTATGTTTTCCTTTCAATTTAGCCATCATTTATAGTTCTTCACCTTGATAATCATTCTTCTCCTTTAGGTTAGTACCTATGTCAATAAGCATTTGATTCAAACTTCTTTTCTTGTTGATCTCAGTTTCTAGTGATTGGATCTGAATATCATTAGATTTAGTTTCATCATTGTTTTTAACGTCAATTGAAATATCTGTTTCTTCGATACACTTGACTTGATCATTCTCTTTTTCTATTGATGCCATAAATCACCCTTTTCTGTTCTTCAATCTAAAGCTTATACTCACTAATTGATTCTGAGTTCTCTCATGTTGATAACTTGAGTTTCTCAATTTCTTCCATCAACTCAGACTTATCTTCTTCATACTGCTGCATATAGAGTTTGGAATCATGAAAAACTATATTAAATTTCTTTGTTTTTTCACTCCAAACTTTTATCTCCTCAAGAGTAGGCTCTAACTCAGCTCGTATATCTATTCTTCCTTTAATTTATTCTTCTGTTTAAGAATCACTCTGATGCTCATGTACTTCACTCATTCCAAAACCATGATTGAGTGAATAAATCCTTTACCCATCAGATTCATCCAGACCTTCTTTCAGTAAGGTGTTTGATTCTTTTAGTTGAATCACACTTTTTCCAAAAACTCTTCCACACTGAGGGAAATTACCAGACTTCTGATTCCTCTTTGATGCTTTTCCTTTTCCCATGGCAGATTCAGAAAAGAGAAAACTGTATCTTTAAACACACAGATCGACAGCAACAAGTCAGAGCAAAAAAAATATGATAAAATCAACCTTCCCTCTGATACCAATTGATAGGACCAATAGGGGCCTATATACCCTGAGATGGGGGGTGAATCAGGGTATGTATATTCTTTTTGAAAAATCATCCTACCCCATTAGATCTTGACCTCTTTGTTACAAGAGTCACTTTGTTTGCACTTGTGTGTATGTTATGATCACTTACTTTCTTCTTTATCTGATGATGATGCTTTAAATTAAATGCAAACAAATATGCAGGCATACGTAGAGATTTTTACTCGGTTCACCCTCACTGGGCTACGCCCAAGGAGCATACGCCAACATGTTGCCGGTCGTACCAAATTCCACTAATCTTAACTAGATGTGGATAAAATTTTTGGCTAGATCACTTCTATACCCAGGCTCACTACTTTCCCAAGGGTCACTCCATGTTTCTCTCTCTATGGATCACTGCCGATGGAGAGGATCACCTTCTTTCTCTTCCTTTGCTCTCTACTCTTGGATGGAATCCACTCAATGTTTATAGAACTGTTGTTCTCTTCATTTTCATTAAGGAATGCATCTTCCTATGTATGTAGATGCTCTGTTGAAGTACAACATTCACCCGTAGATGAATGTCTCTTTGCAAAGATGGTATTGGGCAAACATCCAGCTTCCACGCAGCTCGGAAATATCTGCTGGAAATAAACCTTACTTGGTAAGCAAGTCTATCTCGGCGCACATGTATAGGCGCGCAAGTCACAACGGGTGCGCAAGTCCTCCTCAGACAATTGCGCGACACAAGATTCCCCAACTCCAAACTTGCCCGAATATCTTCCTATTACGCCCAAAACATTATTGGCGCACAACTCCACGCTGGCCTGCAGCTTCAAACACTGGCGCCTAACTATCACCCGCGCGGCCAAGTCCCACCTGCGCGACCTCACACACCACTTTCGTGACAACCACACCTGCTCGACGGGATCTCTGATTTCTCAAAGTGTTGAACTCCGGTAAAGAATGAAGAGAGTTGGTCTAGTATTTATAGGCAAATTGGCCACCCTGCACGATAACGTGCAAGTCACAATCGCGACCCAGTCTTGGCACGCAAGTCTTCGGGCCTTCTAGACACTTGCGCGACCAACTCCCAAACTTGTGCGAACCTGTTTCCATTGCCATATTTTGATCTTCTGATCTTGAAAAACATATGGCATGCAAGTTTCCTATACTCCAAGTCCTCGGCGCACAAGTCCCTTTGCCAAAAAACACTTTTCTTCATTTGTCGATTTTCAAGCCCAAAAATTCAGCAAACACTAGAAAACGGCGCCACCATGTATCTGTTCTTTTGTACCGCCTCGAGATAATCCATTACTTTTGTCAACGTTCTTGAATCAAACATGGATTTTTCACCTCAGCTCCTGAACACGACATTCCATCATGAAATCCTCTTTGTCAACAAATTTTTATGTCATTGTTTTGCTTTTTCAACAATCACCACTCAGATGTCCACTTTGTCAACAAACACAGTCACCTTAAAAATGATTCAATGATGCCTTGAGGGATTTTTCCCAAAAATATCCCCCTTTTGGTTTGTTGAAAACTCTTCCAGAATAAGATACGGCGTTGATTCTTTATCCAACATTCGCCTCATTGCGGTTCTAATAGCGATCAAGGATTTACTCAACACATACTGTAAGCCCACATGAGCAATAATCGGTGTGAAAATCATGAGTAAATGAAAAGTTCATCAATGAATCACTTAATCTCTAACATCCATTTTTGACACCAAACTGATACCAATTTGTACTAAAGTTATACCAATTGTTGAAGGACTTGTTGGAAGAGCAATGTTTGGATTGGAAATATTCTTACCACTCTCCAACACCACTCATCTGCTTTTATCACGATCCTCAGTGGTCGTGATATCTATTCTATGATCGATCACTTCTAGCATCGTCAGATTTTCTATGCTCCCCCTTTCTGCTCATAGTGTCAACACCTCTTTAACCCTATTTCATGTGTTGTCAAAGCTAAGCTCTGGCTAAGAATGTTCAACTAGATTCAACTACCCATATCTGGCTACTCCACCTGTCAGCTTCTCCCCATATCAATAATGTTTTATAAAATATCCACATTGTCTCCCCCTTGAACAATCACTATTTTATCCCCCTTTGTCAACGAACCCAAAGGACATGCCTTTGTAGTCTGTAAAATAGTAGAGAACACATATCATCACATTAAGGAAAAACACATCATACCTCAGGGAGAGGGGGTTTGGGTTTCCGCATCAACACTATTTCAAGTGCGGGCAGTCGACTGAACTCCCAGAGCCAGTCGATGCCTTTCGAATGCTTCCTTGGGTAAGGCCTTTGTCAGAATATCTGCAACCTGTAACTCTGTAGGAACATACTCAAACTTCACAAGCCCTTGCTCCACCTTCTCCTAGATGAAATTATACTTTATCTCAATGTGCTTTGTCCTTGAGTGATGGATGAGATGTTTTCTATGATTTAAAACACTTGAGTTGCCGCACTGGATTTGGATCAGAGACATCACTTCAACTCCCATATCATCAAGATGTTGCTTCATCCACAATAACTGTGTACATGCTTGAGTGGCCGCAATATATTCATCTTCTTCGGTGCTCAACGAAATACAATCCTTCTTCTTTCTTAACCATGAAATACATATTCCACCAAGATATAATGCACCTCCTGACGTTGATTTTCTGTTATCTGCTGAACCAGCCCAGTCTGCATCAGTATATCCCAATAAATCTTTCTGAGATTTTTCAGTATATATCAAGCCGAAATCCACTGTGTCCTGGATATGCCGAAGTATTATTTTAACTGCAATCATATGGCTTTCCATGGGATTACTATGATATCTCACTACTTGGAATGTGGTAAAAACAATATCATGCCTTGTTGTAATCAAGTAAAACAAACATCCAATAATTTGCCTATATTGTGTGATATTAACTGCCTTTCTATCTTCATCTTTTGATAATTTCATCCTGGAAGCAACTGAAGTCTTCAACTCCTTGGAATTATCCATTCCAAACCATCTTAGAACCTCCTTGACATATTTTTTAAAACAACCCTAACTATGCTTCATTTGAATCAGAGATTCTGCAAATATTGTTTAAGCAATGAATATCATTTTCTCAGTTCTTGTTCCAACCCATATAATTCCTTCTTCAGCCAACAAAACCTTATTCTAATCTTAATGAATAGAAAACCATTTGGCTGCTCGATATGCACTTCTTCCTCTAGAATCCCATTCAAGAATGCGGATTTGATGTCCATCTTGAATACATTGAACATTCGTTGCACTACAATGGCTAGGAATAATCTGATTGTCTCATGCCTTGAAACTAGAGAAAATGTCTCATCACCATCTATTCCCTCTATTTGAGAGTATCCTTTGCACACTATTCGTGCTTTGTTTCGAACCACTACACCATATTCAATCATCTTGTTGTGAAAGACCCATTTAGTTCTGATGACATTCTCATCTGCTAGCCTCGAAATAATCTCAAATATATGGTTCTTCACAATCTGATCAAGCACTTTTTTCATAGCCTAAACCTAGTTTTCTACTTCATCTGCATTAGCAATGCATTTTAGCTCTACATGACATAGGAAAGATGTCTGGTGTAGTGAATCCATTATTCTTGTTTGAACAAGAGCTGCCTAATCACCAATGATCTTCTTAGTTGAATCACTCTTTTTCCAAAAACACTTCCACACTGAGGGAAATTACCAGACTTCTGATTCTTCTTTGATTCTTTTCCTTTTCCCATGGCAGATTGAGAAAAGAGAAAACTGTATCTTTAAACACACAGATCGACTACAAGAAGTCAGAGCAAAAAAATATGATAAAATCATCCTTCCCTCTGATACCAATTGATAGGACCAATAGGGGCCTATATACCCTGAGATGGGGGTGAATCAGGGTATGCATATTCTTTTTGAAAAATCGTCCTACCCCATTAGATCGTGACCTCTTTGTTACAAGAGTCACTTTGTTTGCACTTGTGTGTATGTTATGATCAATTAATTTCTTCTTTATCTGATGATGATGCTTTAAATTAAATTCAAGAAAAATATACAGGTAGACGTAGATATTTTTACTCGGTTCACCCTCACTGGGCTACGCCCAAGATGCATATGCCGACAAGTTTCCAGTCGTACCAAATTCCACTAATCTTCACTAGATGTGGATAAAATGTTCGGGTAGATCACTTCTATAACCAGGCTCACTACTTTCCCAAGGGTCAATACATGTTTCCCTCTCTATGGATCACTGCAGGAGGAGAGGATCACCTTCTTTCTCTTCCTTTGCTCACTACTCTTGGAAGGAATCCACTCACAGTTTATTGAACAGTTGTTCTCTTCATTTTCATTAAGGAATGCATCTTCCTCTCTATGTAGATGCTCTGTTGAAGTACAACCTTCACCCATAGATGAATATCTCTTTGCACAGAAGGTATAGGGAAAACATCCAGCTTCCACGCAGCCCGGAAATATCTACTGGAAATAAACCTTACATGGCGTGCAAGTCTAACTCGGCACGCATGTATAGGCGTGCAAGTCACAACAGGCGCGCAAGTCCTTCTCAAACACTTGTGCGACACAGGCTTCCCCAACTCCAAACGTGTGAGACTCTCTTCCTTTTACACCCAAAACAATATTGGCACACAACTCCACACTGGCGTGCAGCTTCAAACACTGGCGCCTAACTATGACCCGGGCGGCCAAGTCCCACCTGCGTGACCTCACACACCACTTCCGTGACAACCACACCTGTGCGACGGGAGCTCTAATTTCTCAAAGTGTTGAACTCCAGTAAAGAATTAAGAGGTTTGTTCCAGTAGTTATAGGCAAATTATCCACCCTACACGATGAAGTGCAAGTCACATGTGCGACCCATTCTTGGCATGCAAGTCTTCGGTCCTTCTAGACACATGCGCGACCAACTCCCAAACTTGTGAGAACCTGTTTCCATTGCCATATTTTGATCTTCTGATCTTGAAAAACATATGGCATGAAAGATTCCTATACTCCAAGTCCTCGGCGCACAAGTCCCTTTGCCAAAAAACACTTTTCTTCATTTGTCGATTTTCAAGCCCAAAAATTTAGCAAACACTGTAAAACAGCACCACCTTGTATCTCTTCTTTTGTACCGCCTCCATATCATCCATTCGTTTTGTCATCGTTCTTGAATCAAACATGGATTTATGACCTCAAATCTTGAACTCGACATTCCATCATGAAATCCTCTTTTTCAACAAATTTGTATGTCATTGTTTTGCTTTGTCAAAAATCACCACTCAGATGTCCACTTTGTCAACAAACACATTCATCTCAAAATGATTCAATGATTCCTTGAGGGATTTTTTCCCCACACACTCCAAATATTCATGACCATGACCACCAAAAGAAAAACAATATCCTAATCCCTTGGAATAGGCATGAGAGTTGCTGCCTCTGGAGAAATGTGATGTGAAAGGCTGCGACCTACCCTAGGATGAAAGAACACTATTTTTCCCTGAGAACCGACAACCCCAGACCACAGCTCTGCTTCATGAGGAATCATGACGATTCCCCTCTCGTGATTATCCGGTTCTAGGAAAATTACACTTGAAAACCTCTAACCTTACCATCACCTCATGATATGTCTTCAACATAATTAGGGTGACCTACTGCTGGATCTCTGGATACAAAGCCTCCTTGAAATGCCTCGCCATGGCCTCTTCATCTAGCAACAGGTTTGAAGAATATCATAAAGGGTTACTGAAATTGATTCCAAACTATGATACACTAGAGCTCCCCTATCAAATAAATAGAAGTTCCTGGTGAATGGACACATTCGCAGTAAAATAATGAAATTCGACTCTAAACTTATCTCAGAACTCCTCCCTTGAGATTGATAACTCATCGCGATCCCCGAGGAACAAAAACCACCACTACCTCGCTGCTCCACATAGCATCATCACAACCAATAACACCTAGTGCTCCTTCTGAGCACAGATCCAACTAAAACTAATCTCGACCTCCTCTAACTAGTCATCCATGACTATATTTGAAATAGAACCCTCATACTTCTGCAGACTCTAGGGATTAAACTCTCGAATTGTTTTACTCTAAGTGTCATCATCGCCAACCTCTATTGTAACACCTCGAGCATCCATGATACACTTCTCATTCAATAATGCATTAACTTGCATTGTACGCAACATCGAGTTCTAAAACACCGCGACTAATCAAAGTAGCCGTTATGAAAAGTAATAAAAACTTTTTAAAATTATAGAAATTTTATATTTCAAAATGGACTTCATTTTTGGATTCGGAATATCGAAATTAGCCTATGTTGAATTTTTTGTATTTTTCTGAGAACTTCTAATTTTTTATGAATAGTGAAAAATAGTTAGAAACAACTTTTTTAATCAAAAACATTTATAGTGATAAATTATACTATTTAGTGGTTTTAATGTACAATTAAAATATATTTTTACCATTTTATGCAATGGTGGTCATCAGAATTAATTTAACATTGAAATTGGACATAAACATTTGCCAATGTTTTGATATAAATTGTTTCTTAAAAACACGCTAGTTATTGTGACAGCGGTAATTAATTATAAAATTAATTAATGAAACATATATGTTTGGAATTTTTTAAAATAGACATCATTTTTAAATTCGGAATATCAATTATAGCTTAGGGTGAAATTTTGGCATTGTTCTGAAAAACTTCAATTTTTGATGAACAGTGAAACCACTAAGTGGTAGTTAAATAACTGATTTTTCGTTTAAATGAAATATTACCACTTCTGTGATGTGATTTTCAAAAATCCGACATACATGGTTGTCATTAAGAAGTAATATGTTGTTCAATGAGATCAAAATAATTTTTTGGTGAATAGTAACTTTTAAGTTCTTAATCGCGATTAGAGGTAATTAGTGTATTTTAAGGTAAAAATAATGTTTTAATAATATGAGATGGGCATGAAACTTTCCCTACTCCTATTGGATGAGTCATGGCAGACCAAGAAAATCCATGGGTCAACTTGGGGAGCCCATGGAGCCACTTTATTTGGAAAATGACATAAATACCTTTTATTTAATGTTAAAGTAAAAAATGACACAAACATGAAATGTTTTGCTAAAACAATTTTTACATGGGGTTATACAAGTCATATTTTAGACTATAAATAGTCATTGGGAAGATAAAAAGATTTCCTACATCATATTATTTTTATATAATTTTTAGACATTAAATAAATTATATTATTTATGACATCATTATGATGCAGCGATGACCTCATTATTTAACGATTTTAATATAATGAAAGGATAATGAACAATACAAGACTTAAACTTCTCCAAAGACTATTGGATGGGTAGATTTCGAACCCTTATCACCTTAACCACGAATTATATAAGTGTGGGACCTTTAGAATCCGAAATGCATTGTATAATAATGTAACATTTCAATCTTTACAAAAGAGCCCCTCCTCTCCTCTTATAAAAGGCTCCCACCTCTACCACCTCATTCACACTTTCAAGCCATTTGGCTCGGCCAAACTCTGCCCAAATACTCTCCCAACTTCCCCCTCTTACTCATAGATGCCTCACTTTGGGATGAAATCTTCCCAAGGAAGCCTTAGGCTCAAATCAAAAAGAGTTACCCGATTTTGAGGTAATGTCTTCTCTAATGTTGTTTTGTTTTATTTTTCTTCTCCAACCCCATAAACTCTTTTTATTCATTTATTTTGTAACAACACCAGTATCCTCAATATACTAGGATGTTTTTATAAGAATTATTAGAGATACACTTACACACACCTACATCTAATGGTTAAAGAACATACGGTTTCTGTGGATGGCAAATTTCTGCCTCACGAAACGATGATTGTTCAACACTCATATAACACCTTCAAAGGTGGACATTAAGATGTCACTATATTTATATATGATATATAATATGTTTATGTTTTACTTATGCTTCTTTATTTCTCATTTATGGCATACTTCATGATTTCCATTATGGGTAAAACGCGATAATTTCATTTTAGGAAGTGCGGACTACCGCCCCCTCAAAGTGATTTGAATCGTTATTGCCATATGTGGGATGTATAATGGATTGATTAAATTGTATTATAAACTATATTATACTGTAATTATATTATAAATTTATATCATTATGATTTCATTCCATTAAATACGAAATAGAAATGAAAGTAGCGTTCATGCGTACGTACGGCTTACCGTCTCCATGAACGGTGCATTTCATTTCTTACCTCTAAATGGTACGTGACATTATGAATGAATATATATACTGGATATATATCATATATATTATATCTACATCATTAATATAATTCTGTCTATAATGGGTATTTCACCACATGAACAACTTGTAATTTTAGGAAGTTTATTTTTGACTCAAGTACCAAAGATCGACAAAACGACCGTTATTAACTTAAATAATTACATAATGTTCATAAAATGGTAATAAGGGATATAAAATGAATAATGAACATGAAAAAGGTTCTTATGTAAATAGGAATTAACTCTATTTTATTATTCAGGAGGTTAAAGAACGGTCGAGTCAGGACATGATGCAAGGTAAGGGAACTTCTTAACCCAACTTCCATTCTTTGGGTTAATCTCCTACTTTAAAATTATGTCATGATATTATTATGTCTTACTTTGTATTTTAAATTTCTTTATGTTTACCTTTAGTGAATACACATAATATATCTATTTTATTTTAAAAATGATCTTTGTAAGGACTTCATCTCAATCTCCTTTCATTGAGGCATATTTGGTTTTATACACAAATTTCTTTTATACGGTGTATAAACCACTTTGACTTTTACGTTTATTCAAAAGGAATCTTTTTTATATGAAGCGTTTACTAAACGACAAAAGGGAATGTTTTTTTTTGTACGTATGTGGCGACAACGACTTCTCCACCCCCGTGACCACTATTTGAGTTTCTGCTTCCTCTACAAGCCATACCATTTTTTTAATGAAAAATAAATACCATGTTATACTTTTAATTTATTTTTGTATTGAAAATGGTTTTGAAAGTGTTTTTATTATATAAATGTGTTTTATTGATATCTTGTGATTGAAATATGGAAATGTTATGTTTCCTTTATGCATGTTTTATGTGATATGATTATGTTATGGTTTATGAGATGTTTAAACCTGTTCATATGAGGAATTTATTGGACTTAATAAGTGACGGCTGGAGCCCGCTATAGCTCCTCGATGCATCGGTAGGTCTCATGAGACAACTAGACGTGGAATTGGCCGAGGCCCTTTCCCAATTTGATTTATGGTTTTGGCCGAGGCCTTAATCATTTTAGACGTCTTGGCCGAAGCCTTGACAAAATGTTTCAGAATGTCCGGCATTATACATTCCCTCATTATGAATGTTTTTATTGATATTTCAAGTTATTATTCGAGCAGTATAATATCTACGTGAAGAACTGAATGGAATTATCTAATTTTACTTTTGCCATATTATGTTGATTTTCAAGTTTAAAAGGCTTTTGTTTTAGTTATACATTGCCTTAAATTTTTATGTTTATTTATGAAAGCTTCCGCAATATTGTTATCCTTACTGAGCATCTGAGCTCACCCCTTTCAATGTTTTAATATTTTCCAGGATGTGAAGAATTATTTTATGAATGACCTGCAGGGATTGTGAGAAGTGGATATGAGTGTGGACTATGGAGACTTTGTTATTGTAGTTTTTCACTTTATGATGTAATGTAACGTTTGCGAATGTATCTAGTGTTTCCAAGGCTATTAAACTAATCGGTCTTTCGAGACTTGATCTTTTGTGACCATGCCAATGTTACGAAGTAACGCACAGGCTCTGGGTAGCTGGGGTCAGGTCGTTACAGTTGGTATCAGAGGAAGTTTAGTACAAACCTTGGAAGCTAGATTTAGATAAACTCTGATTAGATCACATAGCCCAAAGATAGACTTTGAGGATTAGTATAGATGAACTTCCTAGAATTTTGGTATTATATAGATGTTATGAGTTTTCCGAGAAATACATCCCTTTCTGGATTCGAGCAGGTAGAGGCAGCTCTGGCACATATGTACCTAGGGGTAAAACCCGAAAACACCGCTTTGAGCTAGACTCGAACATGAACTGGTGCACGAAAACGGGCCTTGCTGCACTCTTGGTTACGACACTCCTGGGGGATATGCTTAGGATAATTCTCATTTTATTTACATACCACTATGAAGGATTATGAGTATATACTTCCTCAAAGTAAACATTTCTTTTTATGATTATGGATAATATCCATAAATAGTTCAATTTATGTAAAGTGTTTTACAAGTATGGAATTATGTTTTTTGATTCATAAACTAATCTAGTTTATGCCATTGTTTAGAAATGGCTCCTAGTGGAAGGAATTGAAACCGTATCAATGCATGAACTCTGGGTAGGGATTACCCTCCTGCTCAAGATAATTATTGTGGATCTGGAGATACAACTGGTTCTGATCAACTTATTACCATACTGGGACAACTCACTCAGGTTATGAATAATAACCTTACTCGTATGGAGCACCCTGATCTGCAACGTGGAGGATCAATGCTAGACCGTTTCATGAGGCAACAACCACCAACCTTCAATGGAAGTACAAATCCTATAGTAGCTGAGCAATGGATAAATTCCTTAGAGAAAATATTCCATTCCTTGGGGTGTAGTGAAAGGGAGAAGGTTGTCATGGCAGTTTACCGCCTCACTGGAGATGCCGATCAGTGGTGGTCGCTGATTCAAAACACAAAGGAAGATGATGACGTATCGAATATGGAATGGAGGGAGCTCAAAGAACTTTTCTTAGCAAAATACTTTCCTCATGACCATCGAGCAGATATGGAAAGGCAATTTTGGAGTCTGAGACAAAAGGAGGATGAGAATTTCGCAAAGTATGAGGCGAACATTACAAGGTTGGCGAGGTATGCTGCAGATTATATATGTAACCCAAGAGGTAAGATTGATCGTTTCTTTGATGGGTTAAAACCATTTCTCCGTAGAGCTTTAGTATCACAATCTTTCTCAACATACGAAGATATTGTCTCATGTGCTATCAAGACAAAAAACGAATTCTCTAAGTCTTATGACAACAAAGTAAAGCAAGAGAAGAAGAGAACGGTGGAACAAGAGACAGATAAAGGGAAAAAGGGAAAGAAGGATTTTCCATTATGTGATAATTGTGGGAAGAATCACCCTGGTACTTTCCTAAAAGGAATGGGAGTTTGTTATAAATGTGGAGAAAAAGGTCACCAGGCACGTGATTGCAAGGGAAAGAAAGAGGCTATCAATGTTGAATGCTAAAATTGTAGGGAAATGGGGCATTATGCAAATGAATGTCCTAAGCGTCAGGTTAACTTACCTCAGAAAAGGCCAAGGGATTAGGGACAATCTTATGCTGTTACTACAGTTGAAGCGGAATAATTAATGTATTTGTGCTTTTGGACTCATGGATTATATTCTGGTTATTAGAATAATGTGATATATATATAAGGATTGTACTGCAGTACATCTTGTTTCTGTAAGGTTTTAATATGATGAAGGTAATCATATTTTTAGTATGTGACAATAAGAGAAACTTTACTTTGTTTGGGGAATATGATAAATTGATTTTGGAATTAAGAGACCTTTTAGAGAAAGTCTGTACAGAGGTATTTTGGATAACTATAAAGGTTGGAGTGGATTAAGTTGATCTTTGGATAATATTGTTTAAGGTTAAAAAATTTATGAAGATTATTTTTGGAATATTATAATACTATAGTTTTAGGAAAAGGACAACCTGTAGGGTGGGGCATAACCCGTAGCGTCAGTCAAAGATGTAGGAATCGAACCCACAATCATAGTGCGACAGACCATTATTTCCTACCACTAGCTTACAGGAAGTCCCTGGTTATTACAAAATAATTTTACTAATCTAAATGGTATGTGTTAACATTTGGAACCTTATATAATTAGGGTAAATAGAATATTTTTGAGTTTCGTTACCATTTGGAGTAAAAGTTGGGTTTGTGGTAAAAATTTATTAACGAATGAAAGTATACATAACAAGTATGTATATTACCTTACGTTCTTAGTAAATCTCTTAAATAAATTCCTCAACATTATAAAAGGTAACTTAAAACAAAAATGTTGTCGGTTAGCTTTTCCAACTGGGGATTCAATGACTGTTTAACCAATCACAAGTTTGTGATTTTCTTGTAGTTATACTTTCTCCTAATCCTGTTTTCTATAACTCTCCATCAGACCTTGATGGTTTGTTTCTCCTCCATATCCATATTTTCATATAATCATAGAATGGGCTATATCGGATGACCTTTGTACTTATCTTGCTTTATTTTAATGTTATATATTTATTAACCTTATTTCCGATGTGTGTTTTCCACAAAGGTATTTTCTATTTTCCACCTTTTATTTTCAAAGAAAATTTTCAAATTGCGAGGATGCAATTTATTGAAGGAGGGCAGAATGTAACACCCCGAGCTTCCATGATACGCTTCTAATTCAATAATTCAATAGCTTGCATTGTACACAAATTCGAATTCTAAAACACCGCGACTAATCAAAGTAGCCGTTAGGAATATTAATAACCACTTTTTAAAATTAAAGAAATTTTATTTTTCAAAATGGACTTCATTTTTGGATTTGGAATATCGAAATTATCCTATGTTGAATTTTTAGTATTTTTCTGAGAACTTCTAATTTTTTATGAATAGTGAAAAATACTTAAAAACAACTTTTTTAATCAAAATAATTTATAGTGATAAATTATACTATTTTGTGGTTTTAAAGTATAATTAGAATATATTTTTACCATTTTATCCAATGGTGGTCATTAGAATTAATTTAACAATGAAATTGGACATAAACAATTGCCAATCTTTTGATATAAATTGTTTCTTAAAAACACGCTATTTGTTGTGACAGCGGGAATTAATTATAAAATTAATTAATGCAACTTATATGTTAGAAATTTTTAAAATAGACATCATTTTTGAATTAGGAATATCAATTATAGCTTAGAGTGAAATTTTGGCATTGTTCTGAAAAACTTCAATTTTTTATGAATAGTGAAACCACTAAGTGGTAGTTAAATAACTGATTTCTCGTTTAAATGAAATATTACCACTTCTGTGATTTGATTTTCAAAAATCCGACATACATGGTTGTCATTAAGAAGTAAAATGTGGTTCAATGATATCAAAATAATTTTTTGGTGAATAGTAACTTTTAAGTTCTTAATCGCGATTAGAGGTAATTAGTGTAGTTTAAGGTAAAAATAATGTTTTAATAATATGAGATGGGCTTGAAACTTTTACTACTCCTATTGGATGAGTCATGGCCGACCACGAATATCCATGGGTCAACTTGGGGACCTAATGGAGCCACTTTAGTTGGAAAATGACATAAATACCTTTTATTTAATGTTAAAGTACAAAATGACACAAACATGAAATGTTTTACTAAAACAATTTTTACACGGGGTTATACAAGTCATATTTATGACTATAAATAGTCATTGGAAAGCTAAAAATATTTCCTACATCATAGAATTTTTTTTATAATTTTTAGACATTAAATAAATTATATTATTTATGACATCATTATGATGCAGCGATGACCTCATTATTTAACGATTTTAATAAAATGAAAAGATAATATACAATCCAAGGCTTAAACTTGCCCAAAAACTATTGGATGGGTATATTCCGAACCCTTATCACCTTATACACGAATTATATAAGTGTGGGACCTTTAGAATCCGAAAAGCATTGTATAATAATGTAACATTTCAATCCTTCTAAAAGAGCCCCTCCTCTCCTCTTATAAAAGGCCCCCACCTCTACCACCTCATTCAAACTTTCAAGACATTTGGCTCGGCCAAAATCTTCCCAAATACTCTCCCAACATCCCCCTCTTACTCCTAGAAGCCTCAATTTGGGAAGAACTCTTCCCAATGAAGCCTTTGGCTCAAATCAAAACGAGTTACCCGATTTTGAGGTAATGTCTTCTCTAATGTTGTTTTGTTTTATTTTTCTTCTCCAACCCCCTAAAATATTTTTATTCATTTCTTTTGTAACAACACCAGTATCCTCAATATACTAGGATGTTGTTATAATAATGATTCGAGCTACACTTACACACACCTTCATCTAATGGTTAAAGAACATACAGTTTCTGTGGATGGCGAATTTCTGCCTCACGAAACGATGATTGTTCAACACTCATATAACACCTTAAAAGGTGTCCATTAAGATGTCACTATATTTATATATGATATATAATATGTTTATGTTTTACTTATGCTTCTTTATTTCTCATTTATGTCATACTTTATGATTTCCATTATGGGTAAAACGCGATAATTTCATTTTAGGAAGTGCGGACTACCGCCCAGTCAAAGTGATTTGAATCGTTAATGCCATATGTGGGATGTATAAAGGATGGATTAAATGGTACTATACACTATATTATACTGTAATTATACTATAAATTTATATCATTATGATTTCATTCCATTAAATACGAAATAGAATTGAAAGTAGCGTTCATGCGTACGTACGGATTACCGTCTCCATGAACGGTGCATTTCATTTCATACCTCTAAATGTTACGTGACATTATGAATGAATGTATATACTGGATATATATCATATATATGATATCTACATCATGAATATAATTTTGGATATAATGGATATTTCACCACATGATCAACTTGTAAATATAGGAAGTTTATTTTTGACTCAAGTAACAAAGATCGACAAAACGACCGTTATTAACATAAATAATTACATAATGTTCATAACATGGTAATAAGGGATATAAAAGGAATAATGAACACGAAAAAGGTTCTTATGTAAATAGGAATTAACTCTATTTTATTATTCAGGAGGTTAAAGAATGGTCGAGTCAGGACAGGACGGAAGGTAAGGGAACTTCTTAACCCAACTTCCATTCTTTGGGTTAATCTCCTACTTTCAAATTATGTCATGATATTATTATGTCTTATTTTGTATTTTTACTTTCTTTATGTGTAACTATATTGAATACACATAATATATCAATTTTATTTTAAAAATGATCTTTGTAAGGACTTCGTCTCAATCTCCTTTCATTGAGGCATATTTGGTTTAATACACAAATTTCTTTTATACGGTGTATAAACAACTTTGACTTTTACGTTTATTCAAAAGGAATATTTTTTATACGAAGCATTTACTAAACGACAAAAGGGAATGTTTTTGTTGTACATATGCGGCGACAACGACTTCTCCGCCACCGTGACCACTATATGAGTTTTAGCTTCCTTTAAAAGCCATACCCTTTTTTAATGAAAAATAAATACCATGTAATACTTTTCTTTTATTTTGGTATTGAAAATGGTATTGAAAGCGCTTTTATTATATCAATGTGTTGTATTTATATCTTGTGATTGAAATGTGGAAATGTTATGTTTCCTTTATGCATGTTTTATGTGATACGTTTATGTTATGGTTTATGAGATGTTTAAACCTGTTCATATGAGGAATGTATTGGACTTAATAAGTGACGGGTGGAGCCCGCTATAGCTCCTCGATGCATCGGTAGGTCTCATGAGACAACAAGACGTGGAATTGGCCGAGGCCCTTTCCCAATTTGATTTATGGTTTTGGCCGAGGCCTTAATCATTTTAGACGTCTTGGCCGAGGCCTTGACAAAATGTTTCAGAATGTTCAGCATTATACATTCCCTCATTATGAAAGTGGTTATTGATATGTCATGTGATTATTCGACCAGTAGAATATCCATGTGAAGAAGTGAATGGAATTATCTCATTTTACCTTTTCCATATTATGTTGATGTTCAAGTTTATCAGGCTTTGGTTTTAGTTATACATTGCCTTAAATTATTATGTTTATTTATGAAAGCTTCCGCAATATTTTTATCCTTACTGAGCATATGATCTCACCCCTTTCAATGTTTTAATATTTTCCAGGATGTGAAGAAGTATTTTTTGAATGACCTGCAGGGATTGTGAGAAGAGGATATGGGTGTGGACTATGGAGACTTTGTTATTGTAGTTTTTCACTTTATGATGTAATGTAACGTTTTTGAATGTATCTAGTGTTTCCAAGGCTACTAAACTAATCGGTCTTTCGAGAATTGATCTTTTGTGATCATGACAATGTTACGAAGTAATGCACCGGCTCTGGGTAGCTGGGGTCAGGGCGTTACATCTACCCTATGATGATATGCTGGAAGAGCCTACCATACATCTTCCATGCGATCCTAATGAGGACGTCGACCTGGATCCGTACCTATAAAATAAAAATTAGTTACGTATCCTAAACCTGGAATTTGGAAGAATAAACATTAAGTAATTGGTTTCTTTTATTTATTTAGGTTATCCTATCCCAATGTCTACCCATTCAAACACAGGGACAAAGAAGAATGATGCATGATCCTTTCCTAGGTCTTTACACTGCAACTAGAAACACCTCATTTAATAGCCATTGTAAATTTAAAGGTTCGTACATTAGATCATTGGGGGCCTTAAACACCTATGAATGAACAAGTATCCAATGTCAACCTCTCTTTATAAACATGAATTACACCGTTTCTCTACCATCCCATGAAACCTCACTTGTTCCTAGCACCAATTTCCATCCTATCCCTCAACCAGACCATTGACACAACTCTGTCATGACCCCCTCCGCACATAGTGTACTCCTATTAGGCCGACAATGTGAGAAGAGAGATACTTACCCCTGAGGACTACCTCCAGTTGGCCCCGAGTTGGCGACTAGTACTGAGGGTATAACAAACACACAAATGGATGACATTACCCTCTAAGAGAAAACATGCAGAAGAGAGAGATACGATAGACACCAACCAAATCTAACTCAGATAGAAATATAAATGAAAACCCATGTACACATTTGAAATTTCATGAAAAACTACTACAAATGAAAGGGAAAAAACTACAAGTGCACAAAGAAAAGTAAAACAACCGCAACCACAAGACCGAGTAGATCCTGCAATACCAAGCTAGTAAACACCAGCCTGATCTCCAACAATCTCTAGGTGACCTGAAAATCAATAAATATATACACAGTCTTAGTATAATTGTATAATCAGAAGGATCCTCCCCATATACTCTCGTGCAAAAGTAAAGGAAGCATACTAAAGCACAGTGAACAACTAGTGAAAATAATTCATCACATAAACAGGTATACTAAGTTTCCAAATTCACGATGGACACTCTCACCATGTAATTCAAGCAAGAGTATATAATATATTAATGAATATCAAGGGTATCTCACTAATAATTCCCCACTAGTTTTACGCTTTACCCCAACATCCCACGTCATAAGAATCTATCTCCAAAATGTCGTGAATGAAGACACCTGAGCGAAGAACAACAACATGAACCTCATGAAAAAAACCACCACGTACATGTAAGAAAAGTAACCAAGTAGTTTCTGGCGGCCACCACACCTCGCATAACGTGTATCACACTTCGAGTATTATACCTCAAGCCATTACAGCCTATACACTGAGTAAGGATCCTCAAGACATAATAGCCTATACACGTTACACATATAGTAGTACATGGGAAACTATATCTACAATATATGTATGTGAATAACCAAAATCCATTATAGCTCTCTATACACATATATTGGGAAAAAACTTCTATGCCTATCATCACAAGTAACTACCAAGAAAAAAGTGTAGGGACAAAGGGGGTATTCAACATTCATCCTCCCACCAGAATTTTGGGGAAAACACCCCCCAAAGCTCAGAATCCTCGGGGTGTCAGTTTCCCATAGAGATAGGGTGGAGTAAAATATTGAAACAAAAAATGTACAAGATATAATATATCTCACAACCACACTATAGGCATAACTTAGTCTTATACACAAATGCAACAAATGTCTCTCAAAATCTAGGCTGCTACTTCTAAGACTATGTATCCGATAAGTACACAACCATTAAAAGAGCATTAATAGATTAATTCATTACATTTTTATCAGTCCCACTTTATGTTAATTAATTCTTTATTCTTTAATTAAACATTTACACTTCCATATTATACATCGTTATCATCACACCCAAAGTCCACTGTCCATTGAATATTACAACCTCATAATTATGTTCCTACAACTCCAACCTCAAGGGCTAACATCATATAATCAATTATTCACTAAAAAATTACTTTCCAATATTACACAGTATTCTAGAAAACATTCTATGCTACTAATCACAAGGGGGATCGTCACGGTGAGTATATGTACTACCCATTGAGTCATTGCCTCCTATAGTAAGAGCATAAACCCATCCTCCCTTGAGAAGACAAACACATAATGCACATGGAATACCACGCGTGTCTTCACCTCTTTCAGAAAAATGGTAAGCAAGACTGACTACATTGAGCTGTGGGGAAAATTAAAGAATATAATCGACCAATAAGAATGAGAAAGCATCCAACAATCACATCCTTCTTGTTCCATCATCCTTAGTGTCCTCCCCAACAACCACATGCATAAACCAATGTATCTTGCCACTCTAAGCATCATCTATTTCCACAACCAAAGTTCTCCATGACCCCACATACCACAACAGTCATCCAGGATCAAATCACAACACATGTAGCCGGTAAAAAAACATCATAACAATTGGGCTCTTATCCCTTTAAAAATCAGGAGGGTAACTCAGAACCCTTAAAGGAATTATCAAACAATATGTTTTTTAATCCATATTGAATTAAGAAATTTATTATTCATAGGTTCTAAATTCAGGAAAACTAATTAGTACGATATCAAAAATAATAAAAAATGCTTACTGCACCAATTTGATTAACATCAAATTACAACAAGGAGAACCCTATTCATTTACATGCCTCTTTATATTTTAACCAAACAATTATCAATTAATTCCTATCAACATTTATTACCAATTTCTATCAAGAACGAATAGCTAAACAAAGAAATCATATATATCACACTTTAAAGAAAAACAAGATGCAATTACATAAAATAGATATCAAATTTTTAATCGGGTTCTAATATTTATTATGTCAATTCCATTTTCATCCAGTGGGATAAAACATGCTAATGAAACAATTTCATGTAAAAGAAGAGAGAAGCAATGAATCCCCTACCTCAAACGGTTCTTGACGTTCTTTATATCACAACGGTTCACGATTGCCTCCTCTCATGACAACTACATCCAACTGAGGATG
Source organism: Viscum album (assembly GCA_963277665.1). Classification (NCBI taxonomy): domain Eukaryota; kingdom Viridiplantae; phylum Streptophyta; class Magnoliopsida; order Santalales; family Viscaceae; genus Viscum; species Viscum album. The sequence continues at coordinate 1,039,916,773 of OY728133.1, read as the reverse complement.
CCACGGTATGACGACAACAACCAAAATACAAGAAAACTCCATTAGAAGAATGGAGATCACAAGATATAATATGGAAAGGAGAAACATGAAAAGTTGAACCCCAAAATAATAACAATAAAATATTTCTCAATTCAGTGAATGATCTACCCTTTCTTTTTTCACCAAAGTAGTGGGTGCACATACAACAAGAAGAACTTCAAGGGGAAACCAATCCATGGGGAAAAGTTTCATCTCACGATTCCTATGGGAAGGAAGGAAAGGTTAGAGCGTCTTGCACCAGAGAAAAAGAAGGAAGAACAATGAACAAGGATAATGAAAAAAGGAAGATAAAAAAACATGGAGGTAGAACATAGGAGGAAGATATCTTGTCCCTTTTGAATATGTAAGACCCGTAAAATTCAAGGAAATTTTTTTCTTAATTTTCTTTAGAATTTTACAAGAGCGCGGTTTCAGACGGCACCTGATTCCGAGGCCCGGAGTGCCCGGAATTAATTTCCGAAGTTTGGCTCGGGTACGTTCAGTGAACGAACGAGCGGGAATTCCTAACTTTTGACCCGGTGCTCGGAATTGAAATCCGAGGGCACCGATGAACTCGCAGCGCCGATATTCGCTTAAAGAGACCCTTTCGGGAGTTGCGTTTGTTGCGGGACGGAAGTTAGTTTTTGGGAGAATTATAAATTGTTGAATAAAAAAATGTGGATTCTTTTTATTTCACTTTTGTAGGTTAACTCCTCTCAAAAGGAGTTGGGGGTGGGATCCACACCCACTTAACCTACTTTGAGAGGATTAAGTGTGGTGGGACCCACACGAACCTAAACCTCTCAACTTCCCCCTTAAACTCCCCTCTCTCCCTCTTAATTGTTTGTAAACTTAACATCAAATTAATTACACATGACATGTTAATTAATTAAGTGTTATGTTTGAATTTTGAAGTTTTGAATTCCTAGGCTTGGTAAATAAAATAAGGAGAGACCTTATTTTATTTTGTTAGCCAACTTGTGTGGTTTTCATTTGAGAGCTCCTCCTCCATCTTCTTCATCTTGACGAAGAACGTTCATCTTGACGAAGAACGTTCATCTTGACGAAGAACGTTCATCTTGACGAAGAACGCTCAAACTCCGACGAAGAACGACGCCTCTCTTCTTCGTCCTCGGTGTCAACAAGAGGGAACGCTGCATCCTCCTCGGGCCTTCTTCGTCGGCAAACGAAGATCCGCCAACAACGTGTCGCATCGGACGTAACTCTTCGTCAACGGATTTGACGAACGACGACCGCGACGCCCGACTTCCGCGACGCCGTCTTCCGCGGAACGTAGAAGATTCTTTGAATCTCAAACCCGAGGTAGGGGATGTTATTTATTGATTATTTTATTCCATTCTTGAATCGTGGATTTTAGCATGACTAAACGTGAGGCTATTGGATATTCTTAGTTATGTTATTATTTAACGTGAGGGGGGTCGGACCGCATGAACACGGCCGAACCCCCCCCCCTCCTTAGTTCTCGTTTTATTCTTGCGGGTGGAAGCAAGTGGCGTGGTGCCGTCGCACCACGCGGATGAACATGCCTTTTTCTTTCCGCAACGCCGTCGCGCCGCGTTGGAAGGATTCATGGTACGGCGAATGGGGCGCGGTGCCGTCGCACCGCGCCGGACGAGAAGACCGCGGCCGGTTCCGGGCCGCGGCGGGACGAGGAGACCGCGGCCGGTTCCGGGCCGCGGCGGAAGGAAAGACCGGCGGCCGGGCCGCCGGCGTCGGAAGTCGAGGGCGGGACCGGAAATTCCGGTCCCGTTGGTAAAAACCGGCCGGCCAGCGGGCCGGCCGGATGTCATAAAAACCGGGGGATTAAACCCCCGGCCGGTCCTTCAAGACCCCCCTCTTAATGAGGGGGGCGGTTCATTAAAGGAGGGGGGGGGGGCAAAGCCCCCCCCGGTTTTTGTCCAGCCGGCCCCCACCTGCGGGGGCCGTTTTTATTGCAAGGCACGGCTTTTAGCCGTGCCGCTTGTGAAACGCGGGGCTTAGCCCCGCGTGCCTCCCGCCGCCGCCACGCGGCCCGCCGCCGCCGCCACGCGGCCCGCCGCCGCCACGCGGCCCGCCGCCGCCGCCGTCCGCCGCCGCCGGCCGCCGCGCCGCCCAGGGGGGGGGGTCGGGCCGGGTCGGCCCGGACCCGGACCCCCCCGTTTCGGACCAGATTCGGTTTTTGGCTCATAACTTGAGCCTCGGACCTCCGAATGACGAACCGTCTGCGGCAACGCGATCCTTGGATCGAGACGGTCGTTTCGGTATATCGCACTCAAGGTTTCGGGTTACTTTGAGTTCGGCCGGGTTGGTTCGTTCACGAAACCAACCGGGCCTTCGGAGCGGAAACGCTCATATCTTGAGCTACGGACGTCCGATTGACGTGCCGTCTGTCGCGTAGTGTTCCTCTTAGTGAGACGGATCTTTTGGCATACTCCGCCCGAGGTTTGGACGCAGGTGGAGTACGGTCGGGTTGGTTTTGCCTTAAAAACCAACCGGGCCCCGGAAACGAAAATGCCAATAACTCTCAGACCGGGCGTCCGATCGACGCGCCGTCTGTTGCGTTGAGTTCCTGTTGACGATACGGAACTTTTGGATACATCAACTTCGGTCTTCGTGACAGTTGATGTATCAGCCTCTCGGCTCGTGGAGCGGATCCTCCGTACGAGCTTGCTGTGTGCGGGAACCCTAGTGCTGGCTGCGACTGTTCTACTGCTACGACTGCTACTGTGACTGCGACGACGACAGTACAGAGATCCTGTGTGGATTTGACGACGACAGTACAGAGATCCTGTGTGGATTGGACGACGACAGTACAGAGATCCTGTGTGGATTCGACGACGACAGTACAGAGATCCTGTGTGGATTTGACGACGACAGTACAGAGATCCTGTGTGTATTTGGCGACGACAGTACAGAGATCCTGTGTGGATTTGATGACGACGACTACAGCACTCAGCGATCCTACGTGGATCAGTGCTACAGGTTCTGTGTGAGCCCGATCCTGTGTGGGTCCTTGCGCTCTGCGGTTCTGTGTGAGCCAGCGCCTACAGGTTCTGTGTGAGCCCGATCCTGTGTGGGTCTTTGCGGGGGTTAGTTACCTTTCGATCCTTCGTGGGTCCGACGACTTAGATGGATCAGTGATCATCTTTATCGTCCTTGAAGAAGTATACCTGTGTGAGCTGAATCCTGTTGTTTTCCTGTGTGGATTGTGTTGTGCAATCCTGTGTGGATTATATTTTGCTTCCCTTTGTGGATTACGTATACTTTCCTGCGTGGACTGAGTTGTACTTGGGCTCGGAGGTTGGAGCGTATCTGAATTGATGACTAGGGTATATGTATGGGCATATACCTAAGCAGTGTCGGTTGTTACTTCGTGATTGTACTTTTCTTTGTGGTTTATCCATTGTGGATTTGAGAGACCTTCAGGGGTCTCGGGGTCCCTACTGAGTAGCTTATACTCACCCCTGCACGGGCTTCGCCCGCACTACGTTGTGTTGGTTGCAGACGACGGACAGCGTTGACTTAGCTGAGGCTTGTAGAGCGGGACGGTACCCGGAGGTGGACCACTGGGCGGGACGTGCACGGAGCGGACGGCGGGACCCGTGGAGCAGAGGAGCTATCTGTACCCACCCTTCAGGTGGGATTTCCGGTGGACAGCTCGGAGTAGCGGCTTTTACTTTACAGTTGCTGTTTTTCCCTTTTTGAGTTGTACTTTACTTACAGTTTGGGTTTGTATTCTGGCCCATTTACTTTTCCGCACTTTCAGTTGTACTCTGCTTGTTTAGTGTTTACTTTCCGCTTGCTTACTCTGTGGAGTTGGTTACTTTTCAAAGGCAATGCCTTCCCTTTTTACTGGGATTTACGCCTTGGTGCTAGTCGCCAGCCCCTGGCCTATGGAAGGTGGGCTTGGGGTAGTCACGGCACGGACCCCGAGGGCGGGTCGTGACAAATTGGTATCAGAGGAGTTCGGTTCTACCGCGAACTCTGATCTTTTCTATGTGAAGCAATAATGTTTAGCGTATTGAGTGTGGTTATCAGTCCAGGGAGTCCAGTGTTGGTGCGGCGGCCGACGTATCCGTACACCAGGACCCTGACTTCTGATTTCCGACTTAATGCACGAAAACATTGATTGCGTGTGTGTTTCAAGTTTTCTTTGTGATTACTTGTGTCAGCTCACCGGGTATACTGATCTGCTTTATGAAAGTCTCAAGTTTTCCTTGTGATTACTTGTGCCAGCTCACCAGGTATACTGTTCTAACCGTGGCGCACCTGTTTCCTTTTCAGGATGGCCCCACGACGGCAGCCAGCTAGGGTTCCGAGAGTCGAGCGAGACGACAGCCCACCGAGCGACGAGGCCTCGGTACAGGGCCCTTTTTCAGTAGTGGCACCGGCGGTAGCTTTACCCGCCGAGCCCCCGATGCTTCCAGCAGCAGCCGCTGACGATGCACGTTGCCTCAGTGCACTGCATGAGTTTCAGCGCCAGCGACCACCCAGGTTTCGCGGGGAGACGGATCCTCAGGCAGCAGAGGACTGGCTGGAGGTAGTGGTTCGAGTGTTTAGGCTAGTGAGGACACCAGCAGACCTCATGGTGATCCTCGCTGCAAGCCTACTACACGCAGCAGCAGGACGATGGTGGAGCTTGATGCTCCAGGTGCACGATGAGGCATCTCTTCTTTGGACGGACTTTGAGAGCATCTTCCGCTCGGAGTTCGTCCCAGCCACCCTTCGTGCGGTGCGTATCCAGGAGCTTCTACAGCTGCGGCAGGGCAGCATGACGGTCGCTCAGTACTCGGCGAGATTTACCGATCTCTCGCGCTACTCGACCGACATGGTACGGGACCCATTCTTCCGGGCCCGGACCTTCGAGCAGGGTTTGAGACACGAGATCAGGGCATCACTGATCTCCCTCAGCATACCGACTCAGACAGGAGTACTGGAGCGGGCCCTTCTGATCGAGAGCTTCCTTGCTGAGTCTACACTAGCACAGAGACCCACCGCAGGGCGGCACGTGGCAGAGTCATCTGCAGCTGGCAGTCGACGAATGACTCAGGGGTTCAGACAGACCAGACCTCAGGGCACTGGCTCAGCAGTGCAGGGCACACAACGCGGAGCCAGTCTTTCGAGTGGAAGACAGTGCTATGCATGCGGCGGGCGAGGCCACATGGCTCGTGACTGCCCGACCCGCCATGCGGAGGAGCAGCAGACGGTTGAGGAACCACCTAGGCAGAGGCAGAGGTTCGACCGTGGCGGTCCGCAGGGAGGAGGCGGACGAGGCAGAGGAGCTGGACAAGCAGCTGGTGGTGGCCGACGCTTTGAGGCTCTACCACCACCACCACCAGGAGGTCCACCCCGACCGCAGGGGAGAGCTCAGCTTCAGGCAGCCGATGGACAGGAGCAGAACTAGTGGATACATTCTTTGTACTTCTGGTTCCTTGTTGCTTTTGTGTAGCGTCTTGTATTACGAGCTGCAATAATAAAAGACGCATACCTTGTGATGTTTTCGTTCCTGTCCTCTATCGTAATGTTACTAAGAGATTCCAGTTTTGGCTGTTGACTTGACCCTCACTTGTGAGACATCTACTGGAGGAGACCCAGTTACCACACACTGATGCCGACAGTGTGACTCAACCCTTGGAGGCGAGAGTAACGGTTGAATCTCTTAGTAGTAGCGTCGAGGCCTTACGACGTCATCCTTAGTATGGATTAGTATCATCCATGTTAGGATTGACTGTTTTAGGCAAAGAATGTGGTTCATCTAGGGGATGAGACCAGATTTCTCTTTTCGGCAAAAGAGAAATCTTGCAGCTCTGGTGGGACCGGAGATGGTCCGGGCCACGTCAGAGGAGGTCCATGTCATCCAGGAGCGGGTCCTACATGGGCGATCGATTCCTCTTGTGCGCAACAGATGGCAGCACGGGAATCTCCAGGAGAGCACATGGGAGCGGGAGGCTCAGATGCGTGCTCAGTATCCTCTTTTTGTTTCCCTAGTTTTTGATGTAGCTTTACGGGGACGTAAAGCCCTGAGGTGGGAGTAATGTAAGACCCGTAAAATTCAAGAAAATTTTTTTCTTAATTTTCTTTAGAATTTTACAAGAGCGCGGTTTCAGACGGCACCTGATTCCGAGGCCCGGAGTGCCCGGAATTAATTTCCGAAGTTTGGCTCGGGTACGTTCAGTGAACGAACGAGCGGGAATTCCTAACTTTTGACCCGGTGCTCGGAATTGAAATCCGAGGGCACCGATGAACTCGCAGCGCCGATATTCGCTTAAAGAGACCCTTTCGGGAGTTGCGTTTGTTGCGGGACGGAAGTTAGTTTTTGGGAGAATTATAAATTGTTGAATAAAAAAATGTGGATTCTTTTTATTTCACTTTTGTAGGTTAACTCCTCTCAAAAGGAGTTGGGGGTGGGATCCACACCCACATAACCTACTTTGAGAGGATTAAGTGTGGTGGGACCCACACGAACCTAAACCTCTCAACATCCCCCTTAAACTCCCCTCTCTCCCTCTTAATTGTTTGTAAACTTAACATCAAATTAATTACACATGACATGATAATTAATTAAGTGTTATGTTTGAATTTTGAAGTTTTGAATTCCTAGGCTTGGTAAATAAAATAAGGAGAGACCTTATTTTATTTTGTTAGCCAACTTGTGTGGTTTTCATTTGAGAGCTCCTCCTCCATCTTCTTCATCTTGACGAAGAACGTTCATCTTGACGAAGAACGTTCATCTTGACGAAGAACGTTCATCTTGACGAAGAACGCTCAAACTCTGACGAAGAACGACGCCTCTCTTCTTCATCCTCGGTGTCAACAAGAGGGAACGCCGCATCCTCCTCGGGCCTTCTTCGTCGGCAAACGAAGATCCGCCAACAACGTGTCGCATCGGACGTAACTCTTCGTCAACGGATTTGACGAACGACGACCGCGACGCCCGACTTCCGCGACGCCGTCTTCCGCAGAACGTAGAAGATTCTTTGAATCTCAAACCCGAGGTAGGGGATGTTATTTATTGATTATTTTATTCCATTCTTGAATCGTGGATTTTAGCATGACTAAACGTGAGGCTATTGGATATTCTTAGTTATGTTATTATTTAACGTGAGGGGGGTCGGACCGCATAAACACGGCCGAACCCCCCCCTCCTTAGTTCTCGTTTTATTCTTGCGGGTGGAAGCAAGTGGCGTGGTGCCGTCGCACCACGCGGATGAACATGCCTTTTTCTTTCCGCAACGCCGTCGCGCCGCGTTGGAAGGATTCATGGTACGGCGAATGGGGCGCGGTGCCGTCGCACCGCGCCGGACGAGAAGACCGCGGCCGGTTCCGGGCCGCGGCGGGACGAGGAGACCGCGGCCGGTTCCGGGCCGCGGCGGAAGGAAAGACCGGCGGCCGGGCCGCCGGCGTCGGAAGTCGAGGGCGGGACCGGAAATTCCGGTCCCGTTGGTAAAAACCGGCCGGCCAGTGGGCCGGCCGGATGTCATAAAAACCGGGGGATTAAACCCCCGGCCGGTCCTTCAAGACCCCCCTCTTAATGAGGGGGGCGGTTCATTAAAGGAGGGGGGGGCAAAGCCCCCCCGGTTTTTGTCCAGCCGGCCCCCACCTGCGGGGGCCGTTTTTATTGCAAGGCACGGCTTTTAGCCGTGCCGCTTGTGAAACGCGGGGCTTAGCCCCGCGTGCCTCCCGCCGCCGCCACGCGGCCCGCCGCCGCCACGCGGCCCGCCGCCGCCGCCACGCGGCCCGCCGCCGCCACGCGGCCCGCCGCCGCCGCCACGCGGCCAGCCGCCGCCGCCGCCACGCGGCCAGCCGCCGCCGCCGCGCCGCCGCTGTCCGCCGCCGCCGCCCAGGGGGGGGGTCGGGCCGGGTCGGCCCGGACCCGGACCCCCCCGTTTCGGACCAGATTCGGTTTTTGGCTCATAACATGAGCCTCGGACCTCCGAATGACGAACCGTCTGCGGCAACGCGATCCTTGGATCGAGACGGCGTTTCGGTATATCGCACTCAAGGTTTCGGGTTACTTTGAGTTCGGCCGGGTTGGTTCGTTCACGAAACCAACCGGGCCTTCGGAGCGGAAACGCTCATATCTTGAGCTACGGACGTCCGATTGACGTGCCGTCAGTCGCGTAGTGTTCCTCTTAGTGAGACGGATCTTTTGGAATACTCCGCCCGAGGTTTGGACGCAGGTGGAGTACGGTCGGGTTGGTTTTGCCTTAAAAACCAACCGGGCCCCGGAAACGAAAATGCCAATAACTCTCAGACCGGGCGTCCGATCGACGCGCCGTCTGTTGCGTTGAGTTCCTGTTGACGATACGGAACTTTTGGATACATCAACTTCGGTCTTTGTGACAGTTGATGTATCAGCCTCTCGGCTCGTGGAGCGGATCCTCCGTACGAGCTTGCTGTGTGCGGGAACCCTAGTGCTGGCTGCGACTGTTCTACTGCTACGACTGCTACTGTGACTGCGACGACGACAGTACAGAGATCCTGTGTGGATTTGACGACGACAGTACAGAGATCCTGTGTGGATTGGACGACGACAGTACAGAGATCCTGTGTGGATTCGACGACGACAGTACACAGATCCTGTGTGGATTTGACGACGACAGTACAGAGATCCTGTGTGGATTTGGCGACGACAGTACAGAGATCCTGTGTGGATTTGACGACGACGACTACAGCACTCAGCGATCCTACGTGGATCAGTGCTACAGGTTCTGTGTGAGCCCGATCCTGTGTGGGTCCTTGCGCTCAGCGGTTCTGTGTGAGCCAGCGCCTACAGGTTCTGTGTGAGCCCGATCCTGTGTGGGTCTTTGCGGGGGTTAGTTACCTTTCGATCCTTCGTGGGTCCGACGACTTAGATGGATCAGTGATCATCTTTATCGTCCTTGAAGAAGTATACCTGTGTGAGCTGAATCCTGTTGTTTTCCTGTGTGGATTGTGTTGTGCAATCCTGTGTGGATTATATTTTGCTTCCCTTTGTGGATTACGTATACTTTCCTGCGTGGACTGAGTTGTACTTGGGCTCGGAGGTTGGAGCGTATCTGAATTGATGACTAGGGTATATGTATGGGCATATACCTAAGCAGTGTCGGTTGTTACTTCGTGATTGTACTTTTCTTTGTGGTTTATCCATTGTGGATTTGAGAGACCTTCAGGGGTCTCGGGGTCCCTACTGAGTAGCTTATACTCACCCCTGCACGGGCTTCGCCCGCACTACGTTGTGTTGGTTGCAGACGACGGACAGCGTTGACTTAGCTGAGGCTTGTAGAGCGGGACGGTACCCGGAGGTGGACCACTGGGCGGGACGTGCACGGAGCGGACGGCGGGACCCGTGGAGCAGAGGAGCTATCTGTACCCACCCTTCAGGTGGGATTTCCGGTGGACAGCTCGGAGTAGCGGCTTTTACTTTACAGTTGCTGTTTTTCCCTTTTTGAGTTGTACTTTACTTACAGTTTGGGTTTGTATTCTGGCCCATTTACTTTTCCGCACTTTCAGTTGTACTCTGCTTGTTTAGTGTTTACTTTCCGCTTGCTTACTCTGTGGAGTTGGTTACTTTTCAAAGGCAATGCCTTCCCTTTTTACTGGGATTTACGCCTTGGTGCTAGTCGCCAGCCCCTGGCCTATGGAAGGCGGGCTTGGGGTAGTCACGGCACGGACCCCGAGGGCGGGTCGTGACAGAATATGTAACAGAGTGATGGTTTAAGATAGGTTTGATTTCCCATTAAAGGGGATCACATTAAACCATGCAGTTTGACCAAGTAAAAACATCCCAAGCCATAGGAATAATGAATATAGGAGTTATGGCCTTTAAATCATCCTTAGAGTCATTAAAATAATGCTTCAAATGCATTTTACGTCAAAGGATACGTTAAAGGGGTGAAATTGTAGGAAGCTGGAAACACTGTTCATAAACCTCACCATTCTGGAAACACTGTTCATGAACCACATCGTTAGAACCTCACTATTTTGGAAACATTATTCATGAACCTCACTTTTCTGGAAACACTATTCATGTACCTCATTGAAGGAACCTCACCGTTCTGGAAACACTATTCATATAAGGTTACCGTTGCACTGTTCACAAATGGTTAATGTTGACACATTTCGCCTATGGTTACCATTGCACTGTTCACAGAATATTCATGTTGACACTATTAACATATGATTACTATTTCACTACTCAAAGAAGGATAATGTTGACATTGTTCACCTAAGGTAACTGTTTCACTGTTCACAGGAGGTTAATGTTGACACTATTCACCAAAGGTTACTATTTCACTATTCACAAAAGGTTAATGTTTACACTATTCACTTAATGTTACCATTTCACTATTCACCTAGGGTTACCACTGCACTGTTCACATAAGGTTAATGTTGAAACTGTTCACCTAAGGTTACCATTTCACTGTTCACCTATGGTTAGCATTGCACTATTCATTGAAGGTTAATGTTGACAATGTTTACCTAAAGTTACCATTGCACTATTCACCTAATGTTACCGTTTCCTAGTTTACATAATTTTAATGTTGACACTATTCACCTAAGGATACAGTTTCACCATTCGCAAATCTCTACCGTTGGAACTGTAAATTTGGCAAAGTGTTGGGGATAATTCACCTTGACCTCCCAGAACAACTCAAACACCATATTTTCACAAAGGAATAGACCAGTGAGGTTTGGGTCATTTCATGGATTGTCTTGAGACATTAGGATAAGTGGATCATGATTCATTTTTGATATGTAGGAATTATCCATTGATCAATCCAACACACATGGTGATCGGTATGACTAAAATATTGTGTTTTCTTTTAAATGTGACATTTTATATTAAATTGCATGTTACATAAAAAAAATTAATAAAAATAACTTGGGTCATATAAATAAATTATAAATTGAATCATGATTCATTTGGGATGTGTATGAATGAAACTCATATCAATATGAAAAATGGTGTGGTCGATAGGTCTGATAGTTCTTGTTTTTATTTTAAAGTGAAGTTTTACTTCATGAAGCTTGCTACATACTCTAAAATGAGAAAAAACACTTGTATTTTCATGATTATTTAGAAAAAATAACTGATTAAATGTTAATTTTTAGAAATTAAACATATACCAATCTAACATAAAATTTGTCTATTTTTACATAAAGTTTACATTTTCATTTAAAAGTGACATTTTAGTTCAAAACGCATGGTGCATACTGAATACTAAAAAAACCCAGATTGTGTATAAGCATTAGAAATGAAATTGTTGAATCAATTAAATTTTTTATGAATTATCCTAAAAAAATTAGACAAATTTTTTTTCAATATGATTTAAAGGGAGTGATTTTTAGTTTAAAAGTTAAATTTTAGTTCAAAACATTTGTCACATAATAAAAAATTAGAAAACATAGTTATTTTGTAATTATATTTTAGTACAATGTTTCATGAATTTTTTGATGTGTATTAATTAACTACACATCAATGCGACACCTAGTGTCGTTGTTTTGAATTAAATTGAATGTTTTCATTTGAAAGTTACAATTTAGTTCAAAATGGATGTCATGAACTAAAAAATGATCAAGATTGATCAGATTTTCCATATAAATTATTATAATGATGTGTTTCATTTTTTTATTTAGAGGAATAAACCACATATCAATCAAAACATGATGTTATCAATTTCACTTTAATGCATTTTTTTAGTTTTTAATTGAATTTTTAGTTCAAAAAAATTCATATACTCAAAATTATGAAAACACGCTCATATATTCATAAACCATTAGAATAACAACTATTTATTCATTTATGATGTCGTGACCCGACCCAAAAAAGGACTCGAGATGCAACTACCCCATGAACACCAACATATGATACAGGTGGAGACAAGAATCGAAGGGACAGCTAACTCTGGGAGGAAATTCCTATGTCCCTATATGTACACAAACATGCATCTCGATGAAAATGTGATGAGGGAAAGACTAAAATATGCAATACTTCTATAAAGTAATCCAAGAACTCATGAACCTCCAGATAGTACAGAAGTATGATAGTGTAATTAAAAATTAAAGGTAAAAATAGAATCTATACCTGAAATTTGTCACAACAAGAAATAAATTCAACAGAAATCTTCTACAAGAGATACCAGCTCATGTATCCCCATATATTACCATTGTATGTAGTCGAAGTGCCTAGTATCCATAAGATCTTTTGAATTCACCATATAACTATCTGTTGTATGCATAAGACACAATACCTGTGGGTAAATCCCATTCCGGGGTGGGTATATACATACCTAGTTGGATACATCAAAAGATCAAGAGGGGTTAATAAGAGATACAACAAGAAAGAAAAGAGATTAGAAGAAAAATATAGTGAAAGTGAATATCTAAACCCAACCAAGAGTGAAATTAATCTCATCCATGAATAAGTGGATAAATACTATGAGTAAATGAACCACACAGCGAGTCTTCGCCACCTATAACAACAGAGTAGACATGTCCAACCAATAGAAACTAAATTGAGAAAGCACATGACATACACTGCACGTCTTCATCTCTCCTGGAATGAGTGTAACCAATGTGGATATATTATGATACATACATATATATATACATATTTAGACGAATCCCAAATGAGAGAATAATAGGATTTATATCTCACAGCACCGTCCAAGAATATGAGTATGCAATATTTCTAAAATCCCATCATCAATGCCTGACATCTCATGGGTCTACTCAGATGTAACCATGATAGTCAATCCATGCATTTTCACCGTACCGTAAATTTGAGGGTCTAAAAACTCAATGTATAGGAAACATGACCTTGTACGTTAGGGGGTTTCACTGTATATTATCCATAGACAAAAAATGCCCATGATGATTTGGGGGTCTACTCTAGCGTGACAAGAAATTACTCTCTATACTAATATGGGGTTTCCTTTTCATATGGTAGAGGAACCACACCCATACCGATGATGGGTTACACTGTAAAGGTCAAGGAATCGTGCCCATGTGTGATATGTGAATCCAACTTAGGTCATTAAGGATTCACACCCTACCTGGAAGGGGATTTCACTTAGAAGTCTAGGACCCACACCACATTAAAATAATGAGTTATACTCTAGTCATTGAGGACCAACATAATAGTTGGTAGGGGTTAAACTCAAAAGGTAGCTATATAAGAACTGTGCCCATACAGATGTGGGGATATATTCTAGTCATTGAGGACTCCACTACACAACTCTACCAGAAGATAAAACACTGTAGTCACTGGTGATTTTGCCTGATCACTACCATCATTGAGTATTTCCTCAATAAAATCATGTTCATAATATTTCACATCATATATCTAAATCTTTAATGAATAGAACAATCAAATTCTATGTGGAAATAACACTCATGATAGGAAATTTGTTGGATAAAATCTGAGTTCAAATGAAAGAGATATATAACATTGATGTTTCCTCAAAGGAGGTCAAGTGGAACATAACCTATGAGGGGACACACGTGGTTTGTGTTCTTTCTCCACCACCTGGCTGCATTCCTGGAAAAAAGATGTGTCAAAACTATATAGTAGTACATTCCATGTAGGTGGACTATATGGTGTGTTAAGACTAACATGAACCGAGTAACGCACAATTTTTTGTTTCTGTGTACTCGAGTACATGGCCATGTACAAATCTGTGTACTTATACACAAATTGTTCACCATATGATTCATTATAAGGGGTTTCCATCTAGGTAAGGGGTACATATATTTTTGGAATGATACATGTCATTCAACCTTATGTTTTACAAAACCCTATAATCCACCGCATATGGGGCTACATGTCGTGTGTTCATCCTTGTATTCAGTGTGTAGTCGAGTTGTTGTTAGAATTTACAGATATTCAGATCTACTTCTGGAACATCATATCTGGCCTCACATATTAATATTTGGTGATATTTATGTCCAAAAAGCTGGATCTATCTTAAAATCACAGTTTCCAACTTTCGTTCAAAAAACAATCATTGTCTATTCACCCACGAGGGTTCTTCACACTAACCGCACACCATGGCACCTTACAATTTCAATTTCAAGATCTAAATTCACCAATAAAAATTCTATTCTTTGATCTTCTATCAATGATCTGTTCCTCATACATGATTTCATCGCTGTTTTGGCAGTCATATTGGACTCACTACCACCCGAAAAAGTCTAACTGGGACCGTAGGTTCTAACTGCTGAACAATGTGATGAAACGAGTAACAAAAGAAAAAAACAATTTTTTAAACTTCATTTGAAAATATTTCATGGAAAATGATTAATAACATTCATTAATAGTTTAAAAACAATTAAAAATAATTTTTTTTACCTGATCACATGTAATTGACCACAATTGTTACAGATCGAAGAAAAAGTATGGATCTGCTAAAAAAATTAATCAAAGGGTGTAAATATCAAATTGATGAGTCCCATCCCAATTATGTGTAATTCATTCATGAATAACATGTCTTCCAAAAATTAAGAGAAGCTGTTGTGTTTGATGCACCCTGATCTAATCTGATCCAGTGTTTCGTCGTCATCCAATGATATTTACCAATCAAGAAATGGAGATATATGTACTTATATTATGGTTTATATAGATAAAACTATATAATTAACCCTAGAAGTAATCTTATAGATAATTTTTCTATGTCATAATTAATTATTTAATTAAATTAAAAATTAATTAACATATTAAACATACTATAAATGAGTGAGGGTTCTGAACTCCCAATACCGATCCATTTTATGTCACACCTAGGGTAAACACCATGTAACATACTCAACATTCTTCCATTTAAAACTTATCACATTTTCTTTATGAAGTTGCATGTGCATAATATAAAATATATTAAATAACTTTATAAAATTAATTTCAAGAACACTTGGCCTTAGAATCACATGGTATTTCAGTGCATATCTTTGGAAATATATAAATAAATTTATAATAATACAAGGAAAAACATGGACCATACATAATTTCATTATTCAATAGTTTCAATCCTAAAAAGATAAAATTGTAAAATGATCTTTGGATACTGAGACCACTCATGGATTTCCTGCTCTTAAGAACTCTCTTACATGTTCCTATTCTATCAAAACATATTTACCAATGGGAAGGTCCATCCACATAGGGTCCTCTCCGCTCGTTCCTTAATATCCACTAGGTTCTCCTCAAAAGAATCTCTATCCTCAATGTCTAACTATCCCCAGTTGATAACATTCAAGGGGACATTAATGAGTCTCCATAAATGCGACATTTGGATGAAGTAATGCATATTATTTAGTTGTGGGGTTAGTGAGGGGTGGTAAGAAACCTCACTAACCCTCATCACAATATTGAATTAATAGATGAAGCTTGAGGATCGTTTTCCTTTCCAGTTGAATCACCAAAATTCTCATCATGTAGATTCTCTTTGGAAAATGTGGTCTCCTTAGTCAAACTCCAAGTGACTACAATAGTGATCCACCTAAGATTTATGCCTACTTCGGGAAAACCTCTTCTACTCATGGATGACCTAAACATTCTCCATCATCACATGAACTATCATTAGGCCCACAAGATATGTCTCACCGATCTCTATCCAGCATAAGGGTGACCTTCAGGTTCTCTCGTATAGGGAATCAAAATGTTCTATGCTGATAGTAGTGTGGTAGATATTGTTAAATGAAAACTATTCCAAGGGTTGGTGATCCTCCTAGCTCCGATTGAAGTCTAACACAAATTCCTTCTACATATCCTCAAACACCAATATATTTCACTAATATTCCCATCATTCTATGGGTTTATGTTGGTACTCATCCTCATTTGGGTCTCAAATACCTAGTGCAGGCCTCTCCAAAAGGTTGACATAATCCACACATCCCGATTCAATAAAATCATTGTGGGAAACCCATGATGGAAAATAATACCATGTATGTAAAAGTTCAATAAACTCTCAACCTAAATCTGTTCCTTGACAGCAAGGAGGTTTGATGACATTGTGAGTGGGTCAACTATCACCCAAATAGTGTCATGACCCTTCTCAATGTGCATAAGACAGGTCAGAAAGTCCTCGGATATGACATCACCATTCCACTTCGGGATCTCAATGGACTACAAAAAACCTTCCTATACCAAGTGCTCAACATTCACAAACAGACAAATGATGCACTGAGAGATGAACTCAGATGCACTCTATCACATTCCAGACCACCAAAACTACCCCAAAAGGACAATTTATATCTTACCAACATAGAGATGTAAAACAAGGGGATATGTATGCAACCCTCACACCACCACCTCCTAAAATTTGACTGGGACGTGAATCCATCCCTATAAAAGATAAACTGATTATCTTTTTAAGAATATCCACCTAGTGTGTCACTTAAGGATATATAATAACATAATTAATCACAATATATGTCCCCAAACTTGGACTCTCTCACATTCATGATATGTAATTAAGTCAACATCATCGATTGTAGAAAAGATTTACCCTCTTGATTTACTAGGGTTAGCTGAATGGAGGCCAACATCTTTAAAGTATCTGAACTAAGTGAGTCTAGGACATATTGATAAGGGAATATAAAAAAATTTCCCTTCCATAGAGTATAGACTATTTTGAAGCCATATTCCTCTAGATACTCAAACAAGCACTTTTGTTTCAGGTTTAGGTTTCTCTACATGATGACATAGCTGAGACTATAATGGTATGAGTAAACCACAAAGAACACTCCTGGAAGGTTCATCCTCTAAATATTAAAGGATAAAAATACTATTTCTAGATCTAAGTTGTGAATTGTGTAGTTATCCTCTTGGGGGTCCAACTACTTGAACTACATGTGATAACTTCCTTCTGATGCATCAACACATAGTCGAGCCTAGATCCCATGGAATCACAATAAACAATGAGCTCCCAGAATTTCTCTGGTAGTCTCAATGATGTAACACTCATTATCCTCATCCCTAACTCATAAAAGGGACACTTTCACTTCTCATACCAATAATGTGACTTCCCTTTCTATTTTAGGGTGGTAAAAGTATCCGAGATTCTAGAGAAGTCTACCAAAACCTCCTATTGTATACTGTAATGACTCGGAAGCTATGCACTTCTAACATTATCTTAGGCAGATCCCAATAAATCGTTACCCCGATCTTCACTAGATCTATAGATAAAGCATGATTTTAACTTCCATTCCACAAAAAGTGAACCTCAAGAATCTAGGACCATAACATTGAGATCATTCCATAATTATATTTCTATTGAAGAAAATTATAGAACTATTCTAAAGTCCTCAACATGTTCTTCCTATGATGCAAGGTTGATGAGAATGTCGTCGGTGAAGAATACCACAAAATGGAAAATGTATGGATGCAACATCTAGTTCATCAATGAAATAAACATGGAACGGGAATTTTTCACATGAAACGGTATCACTAGAAATTCATACTTTCCATAGAGACATCAAAATTCTAACTTTGAAATATCATCCTAGAAAACCCACAACTGGTGGTAGATAGACCTGAGATTTATCTTTGAGAACAATCTCGCTCCTCACAATTGGTCAAATTGGTCCCCAATCCTAGGAAAGATTTACTTTTTATTATTCATGCCTTGGTTCAGGTGATGATAATACACAATATCATGTAAACACTCATTCACCTTTTTCTCGAACAATATCATAGCTACCCATAGATACACATCAGGTCTAATTAAACCATTCACTTGATGGTCTTACAACTACCACTGTTTCTCTCAGTTCATGATAGGGGACATTTGATATGTCATATAATATATTAGAGTGATACTAGGATGTAATACAATGAAAAATTTCATATCCCACCTTGGAGGTATTCACAAAACATCATTTAGGAAGACATCAATATAATCCTCCACAACCGAAGGAACCCATATGCCTGAAGAGCCTACTACACCATGGGATATACTTACTTACTTATGTGTAATGGGGTACAACCTCTTTCTTGTAGAACCCTAATATTCATACATGATATCTCTCTTTCTTGAATATATAATATCATCCCATAAGTGCATATGAATCTGAATTTTTGTGGTGATATTTAATCAAGGAACAAATGATGGGAAAAAATATCCATTCCCAAGATGATGTTACAGGGTTCCATCATGATGAACGAATGGTTTGATGTGAAAATATCTCCACCAAGTGATAGGCCACACTATCAACAGGCAAAAGATTTAGAAGAAGAGTTCCCTACAAGAACTTCAAGATTAACCTACTGGTCTAGCTCCTCAACTGGGAGCTCCAACTCATGCACCAGAATTGTATAGATAAATGATTATATGGACATCTGTCTACTAATACTTAATAAAGTGTATAAAACAAACATATCACACCTCTTATTATCATGGTAATCTCATGATCATATACATCCAATGCCTATAACTATCCACAACCCCAAATTCCAGCTCCCTAATCCTGACATGGGCTGCCCGATGGTGGTGGTGGAAGGATCTCATAGTAGTCCCACCACCCATTTATCTTCATTCTTATCTTCTAGCTCCAAATCCTTGATGGCCAAATTTTCCAATCCTGATATATCCTTGATGATGGTTTTAACTCATCTATGGTGGTCCATTAGTTATCTGCATGTTATACTCAACGTGTCTAATTGAATAGTCTCATGCCCTGTGACCTCACCCATCACAGGTAAATCACCACCCCTCTTTGGGATTCCTTATTTCTCTTCATTTCGTCTAACCTCACACCTATGTATGATCATAGGTATATCTCATATGCTGAGATCCTAGAAACCAACATCTATTAGGTGATTCAGATGACTCAACTGTAAGAAACCCACAACTAACTCCAGCTATCTAGAGTCCCTCTAATTAAAATATCTCTATCACCAGTGCCCACTACTACACACCGACATAATTGGTGATGAAAAATGTAACAATGATATCTCATATATATCTATAGAGTCCCCACTCAAACATCCATGCTTAGAATTATCCACCCTAAAACATGTTAATAGAGTACCTGAAAGGTATGTGAACTTCATTTCATACTCATCCTCCATCATCCCTCTATGTTATTGCTCCAGATACACTTGGATCTCGACTAAACATAAGATGGAGGATTAGTACTCTTCAATGAGAAGCTATTGAAAGTTAGTCCATGATAGTGTTGTCTCATCATTCATTTATTTAATAAGGCTCTTATAGTTCTGATATTTTCCATGTTAAATTCTAGCTACCAGTGAAACCACCCAATCTGTCAAACTTCAAACAATATTAAATATGTAGGCCACCAACTCTATCCAAAACTCTTCTTCCTGAGGATCTAGACCTCTACAAAACATCAATGTCCTCTAGTGCTAGAAATTAGAAAGTGTACTAATCACGCAAACATCCTTAACATTTTATAATGGAATGATTTGATACTCAATAGGTGGAGGAGGTTTTACTTGGACATATATAAGAATTTTATCATAGGAAAACCATATATTGAGGCCTCTTCCCTCATTGGATCATCGTCATGATCCAGAACTAGCATATTGTATGGATATCATCATGAGGTATCCTATGATTTAATATGACATACCGTAGTTAGATGAACATGTGTATATATATATATATTAATATCAACAAAAATGGGTAGTTGAATCAAGAAGGATAGTCAATGACTCAATCCAATACTATGTATTCACCATTTCCCCCTAAAACACATGTCTCGACATGTTGAGTTGACAAATAGTTAGTTAGGGACGTGATGAATGGATACGTTGGCAGCCCAAACCATAAGTGGTCTCCATAGCTGGAGAGCCACACATGATACACTTTGACCAAATTTCCCTAAACCAAACCAAATACTATTAAGGGGGAAATTTCAAATAACATCACAAGGATTAATCATTCTATGATACCAATATATCATGACTCGACCCAAGCCAGTGCTCGAGCTATAAATACGATAATCCAACGTCCACGAACCTATGGTGGAGACAACTTCTGAATGTACAACTAACTCATGTAGTCCTATACCTATGTAACTATAAACAAATATACATCCATCTAAATGAAAAAGTGCAGAGGGAAAGGGAACAAGATTCAACACTTCTATAAAGTAAACCAAACATGCAGGAACCTGTAAATAGTACAAAAGTATGGTAGTGAAACTAAAATTTAAACGGGATAATTGCACAACCAAACATAAATTTGTCCCAAACTCAAAAAATGGGAGATTATATTTCTAAAATATATCCTATATCCAGAATCCCAAGCTATAACCCCAATACATGGTATAAAAAAATAGTATCCCTAAGCTCCTCTGATGTCACCGCTGACCTATCTACCGTTTGAATAAGACACAACAAGAGTAGGTAAATTCCATGAAAGTGTGAGTATATACATACCCGGTGCGACACCATAAAATCTAAATGGGGGAGAATTAAGAGATACAATAAGAATGAAATCACAATAGATGCAAAATATAGTGATGAAGATAAACTGAATCGAACCAAGAGTGAATGTATGATCATCCAACAATAGGGTCCAATCATAGAGAGTATGTGAAATACACGTCGAGTCTTCACCAATAATAGTGGAGAGTATACTACTCTAACCATGTGAATCTGAACAAAAAAAATTACTTCGAATACCATGTGTGTCCTTTCCTCTCATAGAAGGAGGGTTACAGAATACATGGAGATGAAACAGAATGATATATATATTATTGGTTTAATGAATCCTAAAAGAGTGAATATGGGGAACTCCAAATCATATTTTATGCTATGAAGATGAGTAGCAAATAGTTCCAAATGTTCATCATCAATGACCATCATATCATGAGTCTTCTTAGAATTATTCGTTCAAGTCAAATTGTGCCTCTTAACTATGATGCACATTCTAGGGGACACAAAATCTAAGTGGAGGACCCACAAACTAGTATGTTAGGGGTGTTCCACTCAGATGTATTTGGAGATGACTGGGGCCCATGATGATGGGTGTGGGGGTTGACTCTAGCATCACAAGGACCTATACGCTAAGCTGATATGGAGTTCCACATGGAAAGGTAGAGGACATATCTTCATACTGATGGACGGTTCAACTATAAAGGTCCAAGTCATTTTTATTGGTACAATAAGGGTTCCAATAGATTCATTGGGGACCTTCTTCCCTCCCGGTAGGGGGATCCACTTTGTATTCGAGGACCCATGCCCTACCCGGTAGGGGGGTTCCTATATAATCATTAAGGACTCCACTGCCCATCATTAATGGAGGGTACAACTCTATAGTCTCTGGTTAATCTTCCTGATCATTTCCATCATCAGATTCTTCCTGGAGAAGAACCATGCACAAAAAATTTGACATCATATCTCTAAATCCATAAACATGGCCACTATTGTGTTCTACATGAAAAAACAGTTAGGATAATCTACCTATATTTAAAAATCCATGTTCAAATGGAGAATATATGAATCCATGAAGTTTCCTCAAATGAGGCCAAGGGGTACATAGCATGTGAGGAGAACAACAAGACATGTGGTCCCACAAAACCACATGACCTTGTCCCTAGATAGTACACAACACCATCCCATACAGTTTCACAAACCATGTAGGTGGAATACATGACATGTCCAATCTATCTAGGACTAGGCTCTGTATTGTTGGTCAGGTCTATTTACTTAGGTACATATATGTGTACCTATACATGTATGTCCACATAGGGTCCCACCCATGTGATCCTCCACCTGAGTTTTCGAACCTATGAAGGTGTTTACAACATGTAGGAATGCTATAAGCCATTTCATCCTTATGTTTACCAAAATCCTATCCATCGTTGCTTAGGGGGATACACGTTGTGTGTTCATCCTTGTACATGGTTTGTAGTAAGGGTTTTCGTTAATTTATAGATCTTACAATTCTCTTCTATTGTATCAAATCTGGATCATCACTACATAACTAGTGTTATCTCTTTCTAAAAAAGATGGATCTAACCTATAATCACGCTTTTTGGTCATCATTTTCCAAAAATCAGTCTCCATCAACCATGGTGGCCCATTGTATTAATAATATTCTAATGAGACTTCCACCATAGATTCCATGATCTCAAATCACAAAAAAAACCTCCATTCCTTAAAAATATTTATGATATTGTAGAGACCTTAAGCTTGACGTACATGGACATTACATTACTTTTGCAGAATACATAGTACATAACAAAAACACACACTCAAGGACTGTAATAGTTTATTGTCTTTGGAAACTTGGAATGTAATCTTCTAGTCATGGTGAAAGATCTTCAACATCTCACATAAAGATCTTCACTTTTTTTTACCTAAAACAATTCATTATATCCCGGGGAAAAGAACACAAATAAAGGAGAGCTCAAATGCTCAGTAAGGGTATGCAAAATAAATATCAATCACATCATATTCATAAGAACATTACATTTTGTAAATATTAACCTGCAAAAGAGATCATAATATCATAACATGGGATAAATCATAGTAGTGATATGTAATCAAAATAATCATAACATAAAACATGAAACTTTGTGGCGTACACACATAATCATAGAGAATTATTTCTTATTAGTCAAGACTCATTGCCAAGACTTTCTTAGTGGACAATGTCCATTTCTGAACCGAGTTCATTCCTCGTTTCAGTCCTGTTTCACTGAACAGGTTTAACCTGCCGTTCCAGCCATGTCTATCTCATGAGATATAAAATATTTACCCAATTAATTGGAGGGAGATATAGGTCCCACCCATATCATAATGATACCATTCTTATGTGTTCCACAAAATCAATAATCATACATCATTACATAACCCATGTAATAAAAATAGGATTCATAAACAACATGACATCATAAAACAATTCATATAAGATAAAGGATTTCATAAAAATAATTACATCACAACAAAATCAAATCAATGTAATAATAGAGATAGAAACGTACCCCTATATTATCTTAGATGGAAAATAATTTTGATAAAACACTTGAACTCCATTCTTGAAGAAAATATCCTTTCTACTTCAAAAACATTTTCCTTTCTTAACATGTCATACCATTTTAAACTAAAAGAAGTTGATTAAAAATAAACATGAACACTTGTAAAGTATTCTTCTTGGAAGTAATTTTTTAAATCCATTCATGCTGTATATGTTAAAAAAACATTCTTCTCGTACTTTTGTCGGAAAAGTCAAAAAGTACCTCGTGCGAAAAATGACAAAAGATTCATTTCATATCTTTTACTAAAAAATCACAGAAGGGTAAAATTGGATATAAATAATTTTAGTTGGATGGAAATAATATTACATATTGAGGAAACATGGACGTGGATGATAAAATACACCCCAGTAAATTTCAAAGTTTAAACAATCTCGGATAAAAATGAGATTGTGATATTTCCCTTACCTTAGGTCTGATTTGCGTCGTAATTGTCCGAACCTCCTGTAAAATGATTTAAATAATTTCATTGAATTATTCCATAATCATACTCCTTGTTATGATATCATATATGGTTCACTTATGACTTTATTTTACTCTTTCTTTTGTAAATTCCATGTTAAAGAGCGTTTTGGGTAAAATTGTTTCATGTGTCATCCGTGTTTTGACTTGTAATTATTCATATTATTAATTATATCATGATTAATTACTTCCAGATTATAAAATATTTATTATATAATATATATTCAGAATATACATATATATAATAAATCAGTAAATGGAAAGAAATACACCGTTCATGGAGACGGTTGGCCGTACGTACGTATGAACGCTATTTTCATTTCTTTATTGAGTTGAATGGAATTAAGTAGATGACATACCCATATATACACATAAATACAGTATCATTATTATTTCATATATTTCATTATTAATTATTATATATACTTTATAATCATTCATGAATGGTTAACGTCTAGAATGAATCTCATCGCGTCGTGGAGACGGTATTTTGTACGTACGCACGCGCGGTGATTTCGTTTTCCATAGGATGGATAGATGGTGAAATAGAGTTTTATCATACTTATAATAACATATCAGTATATTAGTGATACTGATGTTATTACTTCGTAATGAAACAACCTAAGAAGAAGAAGTGGAAGAAGAAATAATGTTGAAAGAATCGGTAACGGGCATTACCTCTTCTTTGAAGCGCCTCTTTGAGTCCTCTTCTTAGGGAAATAAATTGATCTTTGAAGAAGACCAGTACCTCTAGGATGTTTCTAGGGAAGTGGAGAAGAGAATTTGGCAGGTTTTGGCCGAGCATGAAGGCTCAATGTGGTGTGAGGAAGAGGGGGAGGAGGTTCCCTTTTATAAGAGAGGAGATGGGCACCTTTGGAATAACTAAAAATATTATTTTATTATAAAGCCAAATTCGGATTTTAATAGATCAAAATTGATTTATTTTGAAACTAAGGTGGGTATGGGTCTAAATAATCTTATCCAATATAATTTAGACAAGTTTAGGTCATTATACTAACCTTATCTTTTAGTTTTAATTCTTAATTAATTAGATTGACATTTACCATGTCACTTTGTATTTTTATATTATATAGTTAATAAAATTACAATATACATACAAGGGATCCCCAAGTGGTACATTAATGATACACCTATCTTGATATAAGAATTTTGGACGAACCTTAGATTTTTAGGAATAAAATAACAATCAATAATATAATATTTTTTTAAAAAAGTATTTTATGTCAATTTTGACACTATTCAATAGTTGATTTTTTGTGATACTCATAACATTATTATTACTTCGAACAAAGTTAAATAAATCATTACTAACATGTCCTATTAACCTATATAATTAGTGTAATTCATTAAAAGTCTCAAATTATATTTATTTGGGTATTTATAATATCAATTATGTTAATTTTTCACTATTATGGTAATTACTACATCATCATTGTGTCATATATAAATTAAATTATTTAATATCTAAACATTATAAATAAAATATCATTATGTAGTAAATCCTTTTATCATTCTAATTAATATTTACAATCGAAAATCCAACATATATAACCCTATGTAAAAATTGTTTTTTTCTAAATGATATATGCTTGTGTCATTTTTGTATTCATTTTAACTTAATTAAAATAAAGTGTCCCTATCACTTACAAGTGGCACCATGGAGTCCCAAAATTGACCCAAATATTCCCATGGTCGAACATGTATCACCCAATAAGGTTATCACACGTTTTAGGGTAATTTTTTTGTATTATAATATTAATTGTTAACCCTTATTTACTGGATTTACCCTTTAACCATGGTAAATAAAATATTTACCGAAGTAATTATTCAAAATGTCTAAAAATAATAATTAGATATTTACAGAATTTGAACATCCTGATTCCAAAAATGGAATCCATTTTTCCAAATTCAAAACACAAAAGTGGGAGAAATTAATTGAAAATTAATTCCCGCTGTCAAAACAAAAAGCGTGTTTTTAAGATACAATAACTATCAAAAGATTGATATTTGGTTATGTTCGGTTTAATTGGTAAATTATGTCCAATGAAAAACATTGTATTAAATATTGAAAATATATTATAAATATAATTTAAAACCACTCAAATTCATAATTTATCACTATTAATTATTTTGATTAAAAAAGATGTTTTTAATTTAAATTTAGTAATTTTCACTATTCAACAAAATATGAAAGTTATCCAAATATTACCAACATATTATCTTATGCTAAATTCGATACTCCGAATCCAAAAACGAAGTCCATTTTGAGAGATAAAAATTCTAAAATTTTAAAAGGTGGTTATTACTATTCATAACGGCTAGTTTTAATAATATTTTAATAGCATATCGTTGTTTAGTGAAACAAGGTATTGTGTACTACACACGCTATCGAGGAAGGTTGCAATTGCGGGTAATACAAGGCAAGTCAAGGATACATGTTGTGAAAGCTCCTTTTGGTTTAGCGTACAACACAATACATTAATGAAATTAAAAACAAAATTTTTCATAAAATCTTGGGGTGTTACATTCTACCACCCTTAAAATGAATTTCTCCCTCAAAATTCAATGGGGTTATAAATGGTTTACTATTCAAAAGATTCATTATTAGAAACGCACATCATAAAAAGGAATACCAAAACAAATCTTTAAAAACAAATGTATGAAACGTAATGGTTACCCAAATAATCTAATTACTGGGTTTCCACATAGGTGAAAATATGGATATGGAAGAGAAATATAACCATCATGTTCTGATGGAGAGTGGTAGATAACATGGCTATGGAAAAGCCGGCAATCACAAAGCCATCAATTTGTGATAATCTACAGTACCATCTGATTCATCAGATATAAGAGCACTATGACAACATTTTTGGTTTTCAAGATCATTTCTCTAAAGTTGATGAAATTTGAATGAGAAGAAATGCTTTCGTGATTTTGGTATAGTCTCACCGTTGGTCGTTCATTGGACAACTTCCACTTCATATCTTAATGAAATGAAGTTGAATTTGTCATTCATGATGTGTTAGTAGATCATGTGATAGAATGATGAGTCATTCCATCTGTCTCAAACAAAAGGTTAGAAAAGTTATCAAAAATTCATAAGTCTATCTATAGTGAGATTAATCATATATGGTTTCTAAAATGGACTTATAATTCATATATCATACTTCTTAATTTAATAAAACTAGTTTCTACTAAACATGGACTTCCTGTAGGCCAGTGGTTGGCAATAAAGGCCAATCACACTTCGGTTGTGGGTTCGATTCCCACAGTCTTGTCCGCTCGATGGGTTGTCACCCATCCTGCAGGTTGTCCTTTTTCTAAAACTACATTAATGTAACTTCCCATAAATAATATCAAAAAAACTTCTATCATTAAACAATAATAACTTATGTCCAACATAATCCATTCCAATCTTTAGGCTTATCCAATATAATGCTGTCTAATCTCATATTATAGTGAAAACAATTAACAAATAGTTCATACAACTAGCATGTCAATACCATTGTTGAACCCCATATATCATGAGATATGTTTTGTTGGTCACATTCCAAACATTCAAAGGTCTTAATCATGTATTCTCTTGAATAAAAATGAATACTCATCGAACCTTATTGAAAACATGAATGCTGTTAAATTAACTCTTTCCACATACCAAAATCCTCAATATTCTATATACTCAAACCATGATATCACTTAGTCCATATATCAATTATGAGCTCATGAATATTGTCAACCATTTCATTTTTTCCTTATCCCTTCATTATGTTCATATCATCTTTTTTCCAAAAATATCTCAATCACTTTCCATGGTTACCGGTACCATAAAATTATTGAAAGCGACAATAGACCAATACATAAATATTCCAATATTCAACGATACTATATACAACATTATTTTGGAATCCCATTACATACACACTTAATCATTCCACAACATCGTTGTCATATTCAACATCGACAATGGTGATTGCATGTGACTTCCCATTGTCTGTTTCATTAAGTGGTTGCTCATGTCGATCATCACTAACCCTTGGATTAGGGAATTTATTAACATAATGACCCATTTCCTTGTACATGAAGCATTGAAGGGTAGTAGGTTCATTATGTGTATCACTTCATTTTTTTGCATCATTAGACATCTTCTTCCCCTCATTGAATTATTCAAATTCCCGATGACCTTTCGTTCCACATTTGAAACATTTACTTGGCCCTTTAAGACAATCTCAACCATTCTTGTTTCTACACATTGAGCATAAAAAAACATTCATCTTCATTTCACCATTATTATAAGATTTCTCCTTGAACTCCATCATTCGATTCTTGTCAAAACTATGAGATGGATAAGTAACACCAACTTCCATTTCAACCTTGATAGCACACCACACAATTTCTTCATAGCTACTGAAGTCTCTCATAGCTAATGCCCTTCGAAGATTTGGTTTTAACCCACTGAAGAATCGATCAACTTTACATTCAGGTTGGATGATAAATCCAGATCCATACCTTGCAAGCCTTGTAAAATTCGCTTCGTATACACCAACAGATTCATCATCCTTTTTCATTAGTTCAAGAAACTCCTTCTCCATCTTTGTTCAAAGAATACGAGGGAAGTATTTATTGAAAAATATGTTCTTGAACTCATCCCATTCCATGGACTCAATTTCAACTCTTGGCCTCGTATTCTTGATAAGATTCCACCATTGATCAGCTTCACCTTCCAAATGATATACTTCTATGATTACTTTATCATATTAAGAACATTGAAGAACTGAAAATTTATTTTCAGTGGTACTGATCCTTTGTTCAGCAACAAGTGGATCAGAAGACCCACTGAAAGAAGGTGGACGTTACCTCATGAAGGACTCAATAGAATACTATACCCTCCTCTTCTCATTTGGAAGTCCAGAATTATTCATATCTTGTGTAAGTATAACAATAATATTTTTCACTCCATCTCCCAAAACATTTGTTTATTCAGGAGGACAAACATTGTATTGATCAACATGGTTCCTTCGGGTTCCAGCCATCGTCTAAAACCCCAAAAGAATAGTGTGAGAGGAAAAAATAATGCTATGGAAAACAACATAATAAAGGGGGAGTACCTTCAATATCTAACATCTTAGGTTACCGTAATCCCAGTACTATAACCTATACTTATACTTAACCATAGGGACATCCCTAGACATACCTTAGAAATATCCCTAAGGATCTCACTAAAGTTCTCGCATCCTAGTTTCCAAAGGCTGACTAAACCTTTTCTCTAATACCAACTGTAGATACCCTATGCTTGACGTACATGGACATTATATTACTTTTCCCAAAAACATAGTATATAACAAAAACACACACACAAGGAAAGTAATAGTATAGTGTCTTTGGAAACTCGGAATGTAATCTTGTAATCATGGTGAAAGATCTTCAACATCTCCCATAAATATCTTCCCCTTTTTTTCTTACATAAAACCTTAATTTGTATCTTGGGGAAAAGAAAACATAAAATGGTGAGCTCAAATTCTCAGTAAGGTTAAAAAAAAAATATCAATCACATCATATTCATAAAAACATAACAATTTGGAAATCATAACCTGCAAAAGCGATAATAATATCATAACATGGGATAAATCATAGTAGTGAAATGTATATCCAATAATCATAAATTAAAACATGAAACATTGTGGTGTACACAAATAATCATACAGAGTCATTTGTTATTAGTGAAGACTCATTTCCAAGACTATCTTAGTGGACAAAGTCCATTTCTGAACCGAGTTCATTCATCGTTTTAGTCCTGTTTCACTGATCCAGTTTAACCTGTCGTTATAGCCATGTCTATCTCATGAGATATAAAATCTTTACCCAATGCATTGGAGGGAGATATAGGGCCCACCCATCTCATAATGATACCATTCTTATGTGTTCCACACAATCATAAATCATACATCATTGCATAACCCATGTAACAAAAATGGGATTCTTAAACAACATGACATCATAAAACAATTAATATAAGATAAAGGATTTCATAAAAATAATTCCATCACAACATAATCAAATCAATGTAATAATAGAGATATAAACAGAACCCTATATTATCTAAGATGGGAAATAATTTTGATAGAACACTTGAACTCCATTCTTGAGGAAAATATCCTCTCTACTTCAAATTTTTTTTCCTTTCGTAACATGTCATACAATTTTAAACTAAAAGAAGTCGATTAAAATTAAACTAGAAAACTTGTAAAGTAAGCTTCTTGGAAATAATTTTTTAATAATCCATTCATGCCGTATATGTAAAAAGAACATTCTTTCGTACATTTGTCAGAAAAGTCAACAAGTACCTCCTATGAAAAATGACCAAAGATTCCTTTCATATCTTTTACTATAAACTCACCGAAGGGTAAAATTGGATTTAAACAATTTTATGTGGATAGAAATAATATTATATATTGATGAAACATGGATATGGATGATAAAACACACCCCAATAAATTTCAAAGTGTAAACAATCTTGGATAAAAATGAGATTGCGATATTTCCCTTACCTTAGGTCTGATTTGCTTCATAAGTGACTCAACCTCCTGTATAATGATTTAAATAGTGTCATTGACTTATTCTAGAATCATAATCATTGTTATGATATCATATATAGTTCACTTATGACTTTATTTTACACGTTTCTTTTGTAAATCCCATGTTAAAGAACGTTTTGTGTAAAATCATTTCATTTGTCATCTGTGTTTTGACTTGTAATTATTCATATGATTACATAGATCATGATTACTTAATTACGAAATATAAAAACGTGATTTATATAATATATATTCAGAATATACATATATATAATAAATCAGTAATTGGAAAGAAATACATCGTTCATGGAGACGGTAGGTCGTACGTACGCATGAACACAATTTTCTTTTCTTTATTGAGTTGAATGGAATTATATAGATGACATACATATATATACACAAAAATAAAATATCATTATTATGTAATATATTTCATGATTACTTATTATATATACTTTATAATCATTCATTAATGGTTAACGTGGAGAATGAATCTCATCGCATTGTGGAGACTGTATTCCGTACGTACGCACGCGCGCTGATTTCATTTTCCGTAGGATGGATAGATGGTGAAATAGGGTTGTTTTGATACATATAATAACATATCAATATATGAGTGATATTGATGTTATTACATCATAATGAAACAACCTAAGAAGAAGAAGTGGATGAAGAAATAAAGCTGATAGAATCGGTCACAGACATTACCTCTTCTTTGAAGCGCATCATTGAGTCCTCTTCTTAGGGAAATAAAATTGGACTTTTAAGAAGACCAGGACCTCTATGATGTTTCTTGGGAAGTGGAGAAGAGAATTTGGTAGGGGTTTTCCGAGAATGAAGTCCGAATTTGGTGTGGGGAAGAGGGAGAGGAGGTGCCCTTTTATAAGGGAGGAGATGGGCACCTTTGGAATAACGAAAAATATTATTTTATTAGAAAGCCAAATTCGGTTATGAATATCTCAAAATTGATTTATTTCTAAGCTAAGGTGGGTATGGTCGAAATACTCTCATCCAATAGAATTTAAACAAGTTTATGTCATTATACTAACCTTATCTTTTTGTTTTAACTCTGAGTTAATTAGATTGACATTACCATGTCACATTATATTTTCAAATTATATAGTTAATAAACATACCATATACAAAAAAGGGACCCCGAAGTGGTCCATTAATGATACAAATATCTTGATATATGTATCTTGGACGATCCTTAGATTTTTAGGAATAAAATAATTATCAATAATATAATATTTGTTTTATAAACTATTTTATGACTATTTTGACACTATTCAATAGTTGATTTTTTTGTGAAACTCATAACAGAATTATTACTTAGAAAAAAGATAATTAAATCATTACTAAAATTTCCTATTATCCTATAAAATTAGTTTAATTAATTAAAAGTCTAAAATTATATTTATTTGGGTATTTATAATATCAATTATGTTAATTTTTCACTATTATGGTAATTACTACATCATCATTGTGTCATAAATAAATTATATTATTTAATATCTAAAAATTATAAATAAAATATCATTATGTAGGAAATAAATTTAGATTTCTAATGAATATTTAAAATTGAAAATCCAATATATATAACCCTATGTAAAAATTGTTTTTTCTAAAAGATATATGCTTGTGTCATTTTTGTATTCATTTTAACTTAATTAAAATAAAGTGTCCCTATCACTTACAAGTTGCACCATGGGTTCCCAAAATTGACCCAAAGATGCCCATGGTCAAACATGTATCAACAAATAAGGTTATCACACGTTTTAAGGTAATTGTTTATTAATATAATATTATTTTTAACCCTTATTTATCGGATTTACCCTTTAACCATGGTAAATAAAATATTTACAGAAATAATTATTAAAAATGTCTAAAAATAAAAATAACTTATTTACACAATTTTAACATCCTGATTCCAAATATGGTATCCATTTTTCCAAATTCAAAACACAGAAGTGGCAGAAATTAATTTAAATTCAATTCCCGCTGTCAAAACAAAAAGCGTGTTTTTAAGATATAATAACTATCAAAAGATTGATACTTGTTTATGTTCGGTTTAATTTTGAAATTATGTCCAATGACCAACATTATATTAATTGATAAAAATATATTTTAAATATATTTTAAAACCACTCAAATTCATAATTTATCACTATTAATTATTTTGATTAAAAAAGATGTTTTTTATAAAAATTTAGTAATTTTCACTATTCATCAAAATATGAAAGTTATCAGAAAAGTACCAAAATTTTACCTTAGGCTAAATTAGATACTCCGAATCCAAAAATGAATTCCATTTTGAGAGATAAAATTTATAAAATTTTAAAAGGTGGTTATTACTATTCATAACGACTAGTTTTAAAAAAAAATTAATAGCATATTGTTGTTTAGTGAAACTCGGTATTGCGTACTACACACGCTATCAAGGAAGGTTGTGATTGCGTGTAATGCAAGGCAAGTCAAGTATGCGTGTTGTGCAATATCCTTTTGGTGTAGCGTACAACATAAGACATTAATGAAATTAAAAAGAATATTTTTCATAAAATCTCGGGGTGTTACAGATATGGTCTTACATCATCAATCATTTCCTCACATGTGATTCCATCGGGGTTCTCGAGTGTCCGATTGGGCTCGGTACCACCCAAAAAAGTCGAACTGAGACTGTGTGGTCTATCTTGTGAAGAACATGAAGCAACATTGGGGAAATGATAAATGAAATGCTCTAAACAATTTGGTCCATGTATTCATGGAAAAAAATCTTGAAAAGGAATACAGTGTTAGAAAACTATCAAAAATAAAAATCATTAGGTATCTGGGAACATGAAATCAGACATAATGGGATCAAATCAATTTCTAATGATGTATATGATAAAAAATTTAATAATATAGCATAAATAACAAATTGAAAAGTCATACCTCAATTAAGGGTCTTCATTTATGAAGAACATGTCCACCAAAAATTGAGAGAGGCCATTGCATTTGCTGCATCCTAGTCTGATCATATATGATGGTTCACTATCATCTGATGTGATTCACCAAAAGAGAAGGAAGGGAGATATATAGAATTTAAACTAGATTTTTTTGAATCCATCCATCGATAAATAAAATAGGAAGTAATATTATATATCAGTTTACTATGTCAAACATAATTAATGAATTAATTTAATAATTAGTTAACTCACTAAACATACCACCAACAAGGGAAGTGCCCGGACGCCTAGCATCCAACCATTTTATGTTTGGCTTAGGTTAAAATCCATGTTCCACTCTCATCCATGGTGTCAAATTTATGATCTGAGAATTTGATTAACTGTTATCCCATTTTCATTATGAATATTCATTCATGTAATTTAAAATATATTTAATATCATTAAATATTTAATTCCAGGAATATGAGGCCTCAAAGTCATAGTCAGTCTCAATGCCTTGCTCTAGAAATAAATAAATGAAATATTTTAATGTCTTACCTGGTAAAAACCAGGTCTCTACATATGAGATGTATTTTCTAATAGAATATCATTCCAACAAAAGTTTATCACTTATTATATAACATTAAATATATTCTTTTTTCATATGATTTTATTAAATAAGCAATTTTTTATTATGGTCACATTGTTAATTTTTTGAGGTTGAGTTGATCATTAGAGAAGTCCTGTTATTTTTGTTTTGTTTTATTATCGGTTTTCATTATTATTTTTACCTAATTTAAATTAATGAATTTATATTCAGCTTAAATTATTTTAATGTAATATTTGTATTGAAATTGAGAAATGTAAATATATTATCTATTATATAGTTTTATTAAATTGAATGAATATAAGTTTATTTATATGTTTTTAGCTATTTTATAGTGTTATTTATATTTTTTTAATTTAATATACATAATCGATTAATAGTTTTTATTAGTGATAGGTGTACCATTGAAAAAGACCACATTTATCAGTGCTATGTTTAGTAGTGACAAAATACTCTTTTATTAGTGCTGATAGTGTTAATCCTTTATAATTTCTAAAATTATCACTGATAAAGTTTGTTTTTGTTAATTATTTTTTTCAGTGATAAATTCCCATCCAGTTTATCAGCATTGACATTATCAACCTCGATTTAGCATTGATAATGCATTTTAATGAACCTTGCAAGACCATAATTGTAATTGTGTTGATAGATGCTATTACAGTAAATCCTTAATAATTTCTTTAAAATGTTATGTTATTATGATTAGGTAAGTACTCATTCATATTATAATCAAGATCAATATATACATAAATATAATAATTGGTTTACTTTTTTTTAATTTTTATTAACATTTCAACATATTAAATTTTTTATTTTTAATAAAAATTATAATTATGGTTATATTTTTCATGAACAAGTGAATATTAAGATATAACCTAATTAAAATGATGCATATGTAATAAACTAACCTAATTCGACATTAATCCTGTCACCCAAGTTGATTCATGGAAAGGACCGAAGGGTATTCCTGATCCCCACGGACTATCAACTATTGTCAGGCACAAAACAAAAATAGGAGGGAACATTTTTAACCAATATAAATAAATAAAACATCTAAAACTAAATAGATAATCCCAATAAAAATATAAATATCCAAAATGAACATTATTTATACAAAATCTAAAAATATAACAAGTGGAGAAAAAAACCAAATTGAGCATAATGACCACAATAAATCCATGTGATCCCGAAAATCACTCTATGATGCTAATACCACACATCCACCACAAATATCAATTCCCTACATAAATCTACACCATAAGATAAAAATAAGAATGAACTATAAGCGTGAGTATTAAAACTCAATAGAAACTCCCAAAAAAATATATTCCCAATGCACTTCCCTCAAAATAAATGAAACAAAAAATTCATGTTTTAAATACGATGTATAAACATTTGAAAACATTTTATCAATTTTGGAAGAAAACCACACTTCACAAGAGGTAAGAACAAAAACATACAACATGGAAAATTTTAAAATTTCACACAAGTTAATACTATCAACTGTGTGTCCTAATCATCTTCCATGAAAAAATATATTCCTATTATCATTGGTGAACATAAGATCCTATGAATAATGTATAACATAATAATACATGGTTAATCATTTGTGAAATAATTCCTTTACTCAATGATATCAATAATCCCCTCACACAATCATCCACCCCTACATGTTACTGACTAAGGGGCACTATCCCATAGAAACAATAACAAAATATACCCTCCTACTATGGTTCATTTGTTAGAGCGTAATCCAAACCAGTGAAATAATAATTCCCACAAAATTCCCTCACTCTGATAGGTTCCCATTTAAATATGTAAAGAGTGTGAGAAAAATGATGCCAACTAAGTATCTAATCATATACCCCTATATAATAATAATTAATAAACATGCATCATCCGTGTCACCCTAATTAATAATCTCTTTCCATAGAAAAAATAAATCTCATGGAGTCCACACCGTGGATATCAAATTCCATTCAATGTAAATGAGTCATGAGGATCTCCCATTTCAAACAACAAGAATCATCCATGTCTCAAAGAACTCATAATGATCTAATTGGTCATCAATACCCACTTTTACTATCAATATTGGGTCCATCGTCAGTCATAAGTCATATATTTATCTATCCCATCAACCCCTGGCCTCAAGACTCACATGAAAACCAACAAGAACATGGAACTCACCTTATATACCTTACATTTCAATCCATACCCAAGACCCACCCAATCCCTCTTTAAACTCAACTAACACCCTTTCTCCTGTGAGACATTATTTTTGGGGAAACTTGATTCATTCATGTACTATAGAGAACATGGTATCATCCCTAGATATTCAAATAAATCATGTAATCTTTACTAAGGACACTAAAAATCCTAATATCCTATTACAAAACCAATGAAATTATACAGGCATCCATTATCATAAATATACAGTCATATGGTTTTTTATCATAGGGAATCCATATATAGAGCACAAAGTTAACCCCTTGTTGAGATGTATTTAGTCGTGTCCAGGGGAATATTCCCTCAACCACTCACCTAGAAACCTTTCTCACAAAAAATAATAATTAATTAATAAAAAATTATAATTATTTTTTAAAAAATTATTCAAATATGTATAAATACGTAAATTCTCACCGATTGTTCCCTATACACAAAAACCTAGGAAACAAATGTGTGGAAGCTCTACAAAGAACTCCTAAATTCATCCCATATTTCATAACTATCATAAGACATCTTTATAACCAAATTAAAATTTAATTTAATTGAAAACCCTTAAATAAATTATCCAAGAGATATACCTTAACTAAAACTATGTGGAACTATTTGTAGATACAATCTCGGGTCATCCTCTATGAGAATTGAGAAAAAGTCCCATCGATTAGGATGATTTCCACCATGACATAGAAAATATCATAAATAATCCTAATAAAAATCATGTACAATCAGTGGGAACCATGATAAAACCAAAATAGAAGGAGAGTATGGTATAAGAACACCTAAAATTGCTTTGAAATATCTATGAAAACAATCCCTTATCAAGGGGTGGTCAAATGTATGAGAGATATAACTTTTCACTTTGCATGAATATTCACTCAACTATAAATATGTGGGATTGATATAAAAAAAAAT
The DNA here is from genome assembly GCA_963277665.1 of Viscum album. Taxonomy (NCBI): domain Eukaryota; kingdom Viridiplantae; phylum Streptophyta; class Magnoliopsida; order Santalales; family Viscaceae; genus Viscum; species Viscum album. Next base: position 1,039,880,051 of record OY728133.1, on the reverse strand, counting down.
TATTTAATAAATTCCCATAAATACCATTTCATGGAACAGAAATAATTTTCATGTATTGAACCACCTAGATAGAGGGGTTTCCCTTCAATCCTCTATACATTCACTGTTGGTTCCGTTAGTAGTGGAAGTGCGTTAGTGTGTTTTCCCAACATTAATTTTATCGTTAAACAATATTCAATCTAAGATCCATCATGATCATAAAATGTCGGATCATCGAAATAGTATGATGAATTAAACGAATGAGAAGGGTCTAGGAATCATCGAGATAATCATCATATGTTGGTTATAATTAATTTAATTCATTGACAAGAATTACCTTTATGGAATTCTTCCTTCATTGATGTTTTCTTGTCACGTTTAAATGTGATTTTTCATTGCATCATAGAAGCCAACTGTATACTTTCTCTAGCGGTGATCCAAATGTGCACCACGTTTCTCTGGACATCACCAAAGGAATCTTCAGGTGCAAGTGTAGAGAAGCCTTTGCTTGCACTGTCCGCCTTAGATCAACTTTATCTGATGGAGGAGGATCTCACTCAGTCATTAGAGCATTCTTGGGGGAAGGAGTTCTCTCATCCTTGAGAGAATTTTCCAGAACTGTTTTGCACAGTGATTATCTCTAAAAACGTGTTGGGGGTAGTGAGGATATTTATAATAGGGTTTGAGGTTATAGAGTTATGATAATAAATAAATGCATTATGAATTTTATTTATTTTATTAACTTGTATTGAAATCCCCCATGCCGAATAATTAAATCCTTTAAATGCGCCCATGCTGATTATAATATATTTCATTTTACAAAATGATATTATTCCCTCAAAATCCAGATTAGAAAAACTACACAACGTTTAATCATTAGTACATGACGTGTACTCGTTTTCAATGAAAACTAAATAGAGTTTACATTCAATGTACACAACATGTTTATCATGTTTTTATTTTTCTATATTACTTCCACCACCTTTATTAGACATTGAGTAATTGATATTTATTTCATAAATAAATGTAACTGCATTACTTGCTAATAAATATATATTATTTCACCCACAATATACTCTCTTGAATTTCTAGTGTTGAAATAAATGTGATCAAGCATCCATAAATAATTATTAAACCACGGTAGGTAATAATATTTAATTAACATGTTAAATTAATATTTAACTAAGATACATGGACACACTTAGTGTGTGACCCTCTAAGCCTTTTTCTCAGTGGAATTAGGAAGAGCCTGACTAAAGTCGAAGGTTAACATCTAGAAACATTCCAAGGCACCCATAGAGAAAGAAGTTAATGCCACAATGATCTGTCACCACAAACAAACACTTACTATGTAATATTATCCCTTTTTCATGATATCCCAAATCAAGCAGGTTGCATGCTAGTGCCATCAGCCCATGTGATCAATTATTTTTCTTTAACTTTCCAGAATTGAACTTTACCATACCTTACTATGGAAATGGATTTATTTAAGATATATCAATTCCATAAAAGTGCATGAGATATCTACTTCTGTTATGGAATAGATCGAAGAAAATCATTTCTCGCATTATCAATTAATGCAGTATCACTCATGACGCACCCCAACATATCTACCTCACTACGAACTATGCGTCATCATAGTTTTCATCAAAACATCTAAGTGTGTGAGTTGTAATACCCATTAATAATAATCTTAATGTTTAAGTACCAATACACACATCTGCATATTGGAACATCTAATTACACAATGAAATGTAGATTTTATAATGGCAGGTCTCGTTCTCATAATATCCTCCTGGATATTACCAAGGGAACACACCATGAAAAGGTGCCTCAATGATTTATGAGTCCTTGACCCTAATGGCTTATGTTATTTGTGTCCCTCAAATATCACCATCCAGCCATAGAACATATATTCAAGAACAATGTTATGGAACTTTCAAGTTCTCATAATAGTAGGGATCCACTATGACACATTAATGCAACAACTATCCTTGGAACATTATCACATGAATTGTAATGAAAAAGAACAATCAAGATGGTATATGGTGTTTATTTAATGAATAAAATAGAATGAAGTTGGTTTTAGGCCACCAACGCCAATAGACTCCCACTTGGACTAGAGCCAACTGATATCATCCTTTAACCTGCTGTATCTCACATGATATTCATGCTTTTGCTACGATAGACCTTTAGTCATGGGGTCCACCACATTCTCTTCTGTAGAAACTCTACTCATAGAAATATCACCCCTTTTATAGAAATCCATCAAGAGGTGGTACATCCGGAGTATGTGCTTTGTCCTTTAATGTGACCTTGGTTCTTTTTTAAAGAGCCACCACTATAGTATTATAGCAATACATCGTGATATGATCATTACTACCGGGCACCACATCATGCTCTTGGACAAATATTCAAATCCATACGGCTTCCTTGGCTGCATCAGAAGCTGGTATATATTTGGAATCCACTGTGGAATCTATAACAATTGGCTTCTTTGAACTCTTCCAGCTCACAACTCCTCCATTGAGTCATAAAACATATCCAGATAGCAATTTAAGATCATTCTGATATGTCTGAAAACAAGCATCTGCGTACCCTCTAATGATAAGATCATTATCTTCTCCATACACTAGGAACATATCCTTAGTTCTTCTCATATTCTTATGGATAGTCTTAACAATAGTCCAATGCAATTCTCCTAGATCTCCTTAATATCTTCCAACCAGGTTCAGTGCATAGGTAACCTCAAGCCTGGTACATACCATAGAATACATGATAGATCCTATAGCCGAAGCTTATGGGATCTTACTCATTCTATCTTTCTCTTGTTGCGTCTTAGGACAAATTTTCTTAGAAAGATATAGGCCATGTGACAATACAACCAATCCACTCTTGGATTGTTCCATTTTAAGTTTCGTTAGTATCTGGACAATGGATGTACGCTAACTTAGTCCAAACATCCTCTTGGATCTATCACAAATGATCATGATCCCTAGAATGTAGGATGATTCACCCAAATCCATCATGGAGAAACACTTGTTCAAGAAGTCCTTAACTGACTGTAAGACAGGTACATCATTTACCATAAGAAATATGTCGTCAACATATATTACTAGGATAAAAATCACATTCACATTAATCCACTTATAAATACATGCTCAAATTCATTCTTAATGAAACCAAATTTCTTTATGGCTTCATCAAATCGAATTTCCCATGGCCTGGATGCTTGCATTAATCCATAAATGGATTTATGCAACTTGAAAACTCATTTGGCTACATCTAGTGTCACAAAACCTTCTGGTTGTGTCATATAAACATCTTCCTGAAGGTTCCCATTAAGTAATGTTGATTTGACATTAATTTTCCAAATATTATAGTCATGGTAGGCTGCTATGGCATGTATGATTCTTATGAATTTAAACATGGAAACTGGAGAGAAGGTTTCAACATCGTCAATTCCTGGATGTTTTTAAAATCCTTTAACCACTAGCCTTGATTTATTGGTGCTAACTTGTCCTTCCATGTCCAATTTTCTCTTGAACACCCATTGGCATCCAACATGATTTACATCAACTGGCTCATTGACCAGAACCCAAACATGATTCTGATACATGGAATCCATCTCAGAATTCATAGCTTCTATCCATCTTGCAACATTTAATCTTTCCAACAAATCTTTGTAGGAGATAGGTTCATCATTTTCCAATAATAATGATTCAACATCCTCAGTGAACAGAGAACCAAATCTCTCTTATTCCCTTACCTATCTTGAGACCCTACACAATACTTGTGTTTCTGGAAACTCTTCCATGGGGACCTGTATAACTTTTTCCTATACCAACTCTTGTGTATCTTGAGCATCATCTTCATCTTAGTCAATCTTGCTCCTACAATCCCTTTTGTGGATGTGCTCCCTCTCAAGAAAGAAAGCTTGTCTTGAGACAATCAGTTTCTTATCTTGAGGGTTATATAGGTAATATCTTATTGTTTCTTTGGTATATCCTATAAAGATACACCACATGCCCCGAGGTTCTAGTTTGTTTCTTGAGTAGGCCTTAATAAATGCCTCGCATCCCCTTACACATGTATACAACAAAATGGATTTATTTAAATTCCATAACTTGGAGGAAATTCCATTTTCCGCCTTAGTTGGTACTCGGTATAATGTGTATACTGCAGTTTGTAATGCATATCCCTAAAAGGATAATGGAAGATCTACATGACTCATCATCAACCTCTCCATGTCCAACAAGGTGCAGTTCTTCCTTTCAATAACACCATTCCACTATGGTGTATAAGGAGGAGTGAGCAGAGATATAATACCATACTCCCATAGATGATCGATGAATTCATGGTCCATATATTCTCTATCTTGATCTGATCAAAGATTCATTATCTTCTTACCAAGCTGCTTCTCTACTTCATTCTTGAATTCCTTAAATTTTTCTAAGGCTTCGAACATATACCTCTTTAAGTAGACATAGCCATATCTAATCAAATCATCAATAAAAGTAATGAAGTAAGAATATCCACCTCTAGATATTACTTGAAATGGTCCACACACATCTGTGTGCACCAATCCTAGATGCTATGTGGCCCTTTCACCTTGTCCACCAAAGGGTGTATTAGTCATTTTTCCTTGTAAACAAGAATGGCAACTATCAAGTGGTGTTAGCTTAATAGAGTCCAAATAACCATCTTGATAGAGCATTTTCAACCGCTACTCATTTACATGACCGATACGGTGATGCCAGAACTGGGTGATGTATGAGTCATGTATGTTTGTTTCGTTATCGATTTCCAACACTTGGCTTTCATAATTTAATACATACAAACCATTATTTAAATGTACCATACCATAACATATATGGTTCTTATAAAAGAGGCAACACTTATTTCCATACGTGAAAATAAATCCATCCACATCCAAATAAGATATATAAATTATTTTCTTGTTAACACTCATCACATAATAATTGTGATGAAAAAAAAATTATACCATTTGGCAATGAGAGGTGGTAATCACCAATATCCAACATAGATATCCTTTATCCATTGGTAGCTCGAAGATCCTCCTCCCCTCTAGAAATCTATGTAAATCTACTTGGTTCCTACATTTGAATACATATGTGATCCCTGTAAGATGTATCTAATACCCAATGTGTAGAAATGGAAATTTTAACCTTGAAAACGAATGCACCATTAACATCCCAACACTTCTGACTGTTATTCATCTTCCAGTGGCTGTAACAGCCCGAGATTTTATGAAAAATATTCTTTTTAATTTTATTAATGTCTTGTGTTTACGCTACACCAAAAGGAGCTTGCACAACACGCATCCTTGACTTGCCTTGCATTACACGCAATCTCAACCTTCCTCGATAGCGTGTGTAGTACGCAATACTGAGTTTCACGAAACAACGATATGCTATTAAAATATTATTAAAACTAGCCATTATGAATGGTAATAACCACTTTTAAAATTTTAGAAAATATAGCTCTCAAAATGGACTTCATTTTTGGATTCGGAGTATCGAATTTAGCCTAAGGTGAAATTTTGGTACTTTTCGGATAACTTTCATATTCTGATGAATAGTGAAAATTACTAAATTATAATTAAAAACAACTTTTTTAATCGAAATAATTAATAGTGATAAATTAATAATTTGAGTGGTTTTAAAGTGTATTTAGAATATATTTTTACAATTTAATACAATTTTGGTCTTTGGTTGAAATTTCACATTTAAACCAGACATAATCAAGTGTCAATCTTTTGATAGATATTGTTTCTTAAAAACACGCTATTTGTTTTAACAGCGGGATTTAATTATAAAATTAATTAATGCAACTTCTATGTTATGAATTTGGTAAAATAGACTTCATTTTTGAATTCGGAATATGAAATATAGCTTAGGATGAAATTTTGGCATTGTTCTGAAAAACATCAATTTTTGATGAATACTGAAACTACTAAGTGGTAGTTAAAAAAATGAATTTTTCATAAAACTTACTTTTACCGGTTCTGTGAATAGAATTTCAAAAATCTGAGAGACACAGTTGATGTCAGTAAGTAAAATGTGGTTCAATGAGATGAAAATAATATTTGGTGAATAGTAACTTTTTACTTTTATTTACCACGGTTAAAAGTAAATAGGGTAATTAAGGGTAAGAATGATATTAATATTACCCTAACACATGTCCTAATTCTATTGGACAAGTGTATCTCGACCAAAAACAACCTTAAGTGTAAAATATTATCATTTAGGCCCACTTGGATTAGATTAAGACATTTATTATTATTTAATTCAAAGAAGAGTTAAAAGAGTTAAAATCAAAGTTTATTTACTAAAACATTTTTAATATAGGGTTTTACATAAGATAAATTCGATTGTAAATATTCATTAGAAAGATAAAACTATTTACTACATAATGGTATTTTATTTGTAATTTTTAGACATCATATAATTTACTTTACTTATGTCACAATGATGATGCATTAATTATCTTATTAATGAAATATTGACATAATTGATGTTATAAACACCAAAATAAATGTAATGTGAGACTTTTTATGAATCCCAATAATTTTATAGGTTACTATGATATATTAGTGTTGTTGTAATCAAATTTGTTAGAAAATATAATTCTGTTATGACTTTCACAAAAATCATATATCAAATAGTGTCAAAATTGACACAAAATAGTTTTTAAATCAAATATTATATTATTAATTGACATTTTATTCCTAAAAAATCTATGTTTCGGCAAAATGACTTAGATAAGGATATATATATATTAATAATAAACAATTTGGGGTTCGTTTGGCATGTTATAGTAAGTGTATTAACCATATTGTGTAAGAAAACAAAAAGACACGGTAAAAGTTAAATTATTTAACTTAGAGTTAAATCTAATTGATAAGGTTAAAATAATAACCTAAACTTGTCTAAATCCTATTGGTTGATAGGATTTCGACCCATCCCCACTTTATCTTCGAAATAAGACCCTTTGGAACCATTATAAACCGATTTTGACTTTAATATAAAATAATATTTTGAGATATTCCTAAGGTGCCCCTCTTCTCCCTTATAAAAGGGCACCTCCTCCCCCTCCTCCTCACACCAAATTGAGCACTCAAGCTCGGAAAAACCCTGCCAAAATCCCTGCTCCACTTCCCTAGAATAATCCTAGAGGTCCTGGTCCTCTTCAAAGACCAATCTTAGTTCCCTAAGTGGAGGATTCAAAGAGGCGTTCCAAAGAAGAGGTAATATCCATTACCGATCTTTTCAATTTCTTTCTTCTTAAACTTCTTCTTCTTTAGTTGTTTCATGATAAAGTAATAACATCAGTATTACTTACATACTTATATGTTATTATAAATATGAAACAACCCTAATTCACCTTCTATCCATCCTACGGAAAAATGAAATCACCGCGCGTGCGTACGTACTGAATACCGTCTCCACGCCGTGGTGTAATCTATTTTCCACCACCACCTTAAAAGGATGTGTATAATGGTATAATGAGTAACTATTTATGATTATTATAAATTAATATTGATACTGAAATATTATACATACACTTCAACAGAATTCCACGACCATGGGAACGATATCATCGCTCGTGCGTACGTACGGACTACCGTCTCCACGACGCGATGAGATTCATTCTCAATGATTAACCATTCATGAATGATTATAAAGTATATATAATAAGTACTAATGAAATATATGACCTAATAATGATACTGGAATTATTTATATTTATATGTAAGTCAACTACATAATTCCATTCAATTCAATAAGGAAACGAAAACAACGTTCATGCGTACGTACGGACTACCGTCTCCATGAACGGTGTATTTCTTTCCATTTACTGATTTATTATTTATGTATATTCTGAATATATATATAAATCAAGTTTAATATTCCGGAATTAAGTAATCATGATCTAAGTAATCATATTAATAATTACAAGTTAAAAACACGAACGACAAATGAGACGATTTTACCCAAAATGCTACTTTAACATAAATTTACAAAAGAACGGGTAATATAAAGTCATAAGTGGACCATATATGATATAATAACAATGAATATGATTCTAGAATAAGTCAATAACATGATTTAAATCATTATACTGGAGGTTCGGACACTTACAAAGCAAGTCAGACCTAAGGTAAGGGAAATATCACAATCTCATTTTTATCCGAGATTGTTTATTCGTAAGTATTTACTGGGGTGTATTTTATCATCCACATCCATGTTTAATCAATATGTAATATTATTTCCATCCACCTTCAATTTCTTAAATCCTTTTGTACCCTTCGGTGAGTTTTTAGTAATATGTATGAAAGGAATCTTTTGCCGTTTTTCGTACGAGGTACTTTTTGACTCTTCCGACAAAAGTACGAAGAATGTTTTTTTTAACTTATACGACATGAATGGATTTTTAAAACATTATTTCCAAGAAACTTCCTTTACATGTTTTCAAGTTTATTTTTAATCAACTTCTTTTATTTTAATGTCGTATGACATGTTATGAAAGGAAAAATGTTTTTGAAGTAGAAAGGATATTTTCCTCAATAATGGATTTCAAGTTTTTTATCAAAATTATTTTCCATATAAGATAATATATGGTTCTGTTTTTATCCCTATTATTACATTGATTTGATAATGTTGTGAGGTAATTATTTTTATGAAGTCATTTACCTTATATGGTTTGTTTTATGATGTCATGATGTTTCAAGAATCCCATTTTTGTTACTTATGTTATGCGATGATGTATGATTTATGATTATGTGGCACACATAAGAAAGGATTCATTATAAGATGGGTGGGACCTATATCTCCCTCCAATGAATTGGGTAAAGATTTTATATCTCATGAGATAGACATGGCTGGAATGGTAGGTTATACCGGTTCAGTGAAACAGGATTGAAATGAGGGTTACTCGATTCAGAAAGGGACTTTGTCCACTAAGATAGTCTTGGAAATGATTCTTGACTAACAAGAAATGATTCTCTATGATTATGTGTGAATGCCACAAAGTTTCATGTTTTAAGTTATGATTATTGTGATTACATTTCACTGCCATGATTTATCCCATGTTATGAAATTATGATCTCTTTCACAGGTTAAGATTTCCAAAATTTATGTGCTTGTGTATACGATGTGATTGATATTTCTTTTATTTACCCTTACTGAGCATTTGAGCTCACCCTTTTATGTTTTCTTTTCCCCAGGATATAAAGAAAGGGTTTAGGTAAAAAAAGGAAGATCTTTATGGGAGATGTTGATGATCTTTCACCACGATTAGAATATTATATTCCGAGTTTCCAAAGACACTAAACTATTACGATCCTTGTGTGTGTGTTTTTGTTATGTACTGAGTATTCCGCAAATGTAATGTAATGTCCATGTATGTCAGGCTTCGGGTCTCTACAATTGGTATCAGAGGAAAGGTTTAGTCAACCTTTGGAAACTAGGATGCAAGAACTTTAGTGAGATCCCTAGAGATATTTCTAAGGTATGTCTAGGGATGTCCCTAAGGATAAGTATACGTATAGGATAAAGTCCTAGAACTATGGTAACAATCATAGAATTTAACCTAATATGTTAGTTATTAAGGGTACTCCCCATTTATAATGTTGTTTTCCCTAGCATGATTTTTGCCTCTCAAACTATTCTTTTTTGGGTTTTAGAAAATGGCTGGAAACAAGATGATTCACGATAATGGAGGATATGATGGACAATGGAATGATATTCTTCATAATGAAATGGGATTTGGAAGTCCAAACATCATTTTTATGCCGAATAAGCAATCTCATAATATGATCATTAATGTAAAATTTGGTAAGTTTCCTGACTCGGCTAATAGGAGAAAGATGGAGTTTCATGATGATCATAGAGGAAAGAAAGTTCAATTTCCCCTATGTAAATAATGTGGGAAGAGGCATCAAGGAGAATGTTTCAAAGGAACTGGAAGATGCTTTGGGTGTGGAAAAGAAGGACAAAAAGCAAGTAAATGCAAAGGAAAAGGTTCAGTTAACAACATGGATGAGGATAATGGTATTGCTACGACATCAACAATGGTAAAATGTTTTAAATGTGGAATGTGCAGGCATTATGAAAACCAATGCCCTAAGGGAAATTCTCATGAAGATAATAAGTATGGTTGTATGGGAAGTATTTATGTGGATGATGATGAAGAGACTACAAATGATATGTGAGATGAAAGAATTGTTGAAGCTCGATCAATGGTTTAAGAATGTAGTGGAATGATTACATGTTTATCATGTGTAATGTTGTATAAGTAATCTCATGGTACTATGGAATAAAGAGACATGTAAGGATTGTTACATTGTTGTCTGATTAATGTTACCAGTATCCATGAAAGGTTATTCAGATATTTTTGGAATGTAGATGATATGCTCATAATGAAGGGATAAGGAGAAAATTAAATGTTTGATATTATTCATGAGCTCATGACTGATATAAGGAGAAGGTTATATCATGGTTTGAGTATATAGAATTTTTGGATTTTGGTATGTGGAAAGAGTTAACTTTTGACAGCATTCATGTTTTCACTAAGGTTTAATGGGTATTATTTTTTTCAAGAGAATACATCATTAAGGTACTCACATGATTGGAATGTGACCAACAAGATATATGGGGGATAAATGATGGTATTCTCATGCTTGGTTGACGACATTTCAAGTAATCATTTTATTTATACTATGAGCTTGGACCGAAGTATTTTAGATAAGCCCAAATATTGTAATGGATTATGTTACCCATAAGTTAGTATTGTTTAAGTATAGAACTTTTTTTTGATATTATTTATGTGATGTTATAGTAATGTAGTTTTAGAAAAAGGACAACCTGCAGGACGGGCGACAGCCCATCGCTTCGGACAAGGCTGTGGAAATCGAACCCACAACCGAAGTGCGACTGGCCTTTATCGCCTACCACTGGCCTACAGGAAGTCCCTGTTTAGTAGAAACTAGTTTTATTATATTAAGCTGTATGACATATGATGTATAAGTCCATTTTAGGAACCATATATGATTAATCTCACTATAGAACGACTTATGTATATAATTTTTTTGCTAACCTTTTGTTTGAGACAGATGGAATGACCCGTCATTCTATCACATGATCTGCTAACACTTCACCAATAACAAATTCAACTTCATTTATTTAAGAGATGAAGTGGAAATTGTTAAAGGCACGAACAACAGTGAGATTGTACCAAAATAATGTATGTATTTATTCTAATTCAAATTCTTTAACTTTAGGGAAACAATCTTGAAAACCAAAAATGTTGTCCTAGTGATCTTATATCTGATGAATCAGATGGTACCTTAGATTGTCACAAATTTATGGCTTTGTTATTACTGGCTTTTCCATAGCCATGTTCTCTACCACTCTCCATCAGAACATGATGGTTAGATTTCTCTTCCATATACATATTTTCACCTATGTGGAAACCCAGTGATTAGTTTATTTGGGTAACCATTACGTTTCATACTTTTGTTTTTAAAGATTGGTTTTGATATTCCTTTTTACGATGTGGGTTTCTATTAAAGAAACTTTCGAATAGTAAACCATTTATAACCCCGACGAATTTCTAGGGCGAAATTCATTTTAAGGGGGGTAGAATGTAACAGCCCAAGATTTTATGAAAAATATTCTTTTTAATTTTATTAATGTCTTGTGTTGTATGCTACACCAAAAGGAGCTTGCACAACACGCATCCTTGACTTTCCTTGCATTACACGCAATCTCAACCTTCCTCGATAGCGTGTGTAGTACGCAATACTGAGTTTCACGAAACAACGATATGCTATTAAAATATTATTAAAACTAGCCATTATGAATGGTAATAACCACTTTTTAAATTTTAGAATATATAGCTCTCAAAATGGACTTCATTTTTGGATTCGGAGTATCGAATTTAGCCTAAGGTGAAATTTTGGCACTTTTCGGATAACTTTCATATTCTGATGAATAGTGAAAATTACTAAATTATAATTAAAAACAAATTTTTTAATAGAAATAATTAATAGTGATAAATTATTAATTTGAGTGGTTTTAAAGTGTATTTAGAATATATTTTTACAATTTAATACAATTTTGGTCATTGGTTGAAATTTCACATTTAAACCAGACATAATCAAGTGTCAATCTTTTGATAGATATTGTTTCTTAAAAACACACTATTTGTTTTAACAGCGCGATTTAATTATAAAATTAATTAATGAAACTTCTATGTTATGAATTTGGTAAAATAGACTTCATTTTTGAATTCGGAATATGAAATATAGCTTAGGATGAAATTTTTGCATTGTTCTGAAAAACATCAATTTTTGATGAATACTGAAACTACTAAGTGGTAGTTAAAAAAATGAATTTTTCATAAAACTTAATTTTACCGGTTCTGTGAATTGAATTTCAAAAATCCGAGAGACACAGTTGATGTTAGTAAGTAAAATGTGGTTCAATGAGATGAAAATAATATTTGGTGAATAGTAACTTTTTACTTTTATTTACCACGGTTAAAAGTAAATAGGGTAATTAAGGGTAAGAATGATATTAATATTACCCTAACACATGTCCTAATTCTATTGGACAAGTGTATCTCGACCAAAAACAACCTTAAGTGTAAAATAGTATCATTTAGGCCCACTTGGATTAGATTAGGACATTTATTATTATTTAATTCAAAGTAGAGTTAAAAGAGTTAAAATCATAGTTTATTTACTAAAACATTTTTAATATAGGGTTTTACATAAGATAAATTCGATTGTAAATATTCATTAGAAAGATAAAACTATTTACTACATAATGGTATTTTATTTGTAATTTTTAGACATCATATAATTTACTTTACTTATGACACAATGATGATGCAATAATTATCTTATTAATGAAATATTGACATAATTGATGTTATAAACACCAAAATAAATGTAATGTGAGACTTTTTATGAATCACAATAATTTTCTAGTTTACTATGATATATTAGTGTTGTTGTAATAAAATATTTTCGAACATATCATTCTGTTATGACTTTCACAAAAATAATATATCAAATAGTGTCAAAATTGACACAAAATAGTTTTTAAATCAAATATTATATTATTAATTGTTATTTTATTCCTAAAAATCTATGTTTCGGCCAAATGACTTAGATAAGGATATATATATTAATAATAAACAATTTGGGGTTCGTTTGGCATGTTATAGTAAGTGTATTAACCATATTGTGTAAGAAAACAAAAAGACACGGTAAAAGTTAAATTATTTAACTTAGAGTTAAATCTAATTGATAAGGTTAAAATAATAACCTAAACTTGTCTAAATCCTATTGGTTGATAGGATTTAGACCCATCCCCACTTTAACTTTGAAATAAGACCCTTTGGAACCATTATAAACCGATTTTGACTTTAATATAAAATAATATTTTGAGATATTCCTAAGGTGCCCCTCTTCTCCCTTATAAAAGGGCACCTCCTCCCCCTCCTCCTCACACCAAATTGAGCACTCAAGCTCGGCAAAACCCTGACAAAATCCCTGATCCACTTCCCTAAAATAATCCTAGAGGTCCTGGTCCTCTTCAAAGACCAATCTTAGTTCCCTAAGTGGAGGATTCAAAGAGGCGTTCCAAAGAAGAGGTAATATCCATTACCGATCTTTTCAATTTCTTTCTTCTTAAACTTCTTCTTCTTTAGTTGTTTCATGATAAAGTAATAACATCAGTATTACTTACATACTTATATGTTATTATAAATATGAAACAACCCTAATTCACCTTCTATCCATCCTACGGAAAAATGAAATCACCGCACGTGCGTACGTACGGAATACCGTCTCCACGCCGTGGTGTAATCTATTTTCCACCACCACCTTAAAAGGATGTGTATAATGGTGTAATGAGTAACTATTTATGATTATTATAAATTAATATTTATACTGAAATATTATACATACACTTCAACACAATTCCACGACCATGGGAACGATATCATCGCTCGTGCGTACGTACGGACTACCGTATCCACGACGCGATAAGATTCATTCTCAATGATTAACCATTCATGAATGATTATAAAGTATATATAATAAGTACTAATGAAATATATGACCTAATAATGATACTGGAATTATTTATATTTATATGTATGTCATCTACTTAATTCCATTCAATTCAATAAGGAAATGAAAACAGCGTTCATGCGTACGTACGGACTATCGTCTCCATGAACAGTGTATTTCTTTCCATTTACTGATTTATTATATATTTATATTCTGAATATATATATATATAAATCATGTTTTATATTCTGTAATTAAGTAATCATGATCTAAGTAATCATATTAATAATTACAAGTTAAAAACACGAACGACAAATGAGACGATTTTACCCAAAACGCTACTTTAACATGAATTTACAAAAGAAAAGGTAATATAAAGTCATAAGTGGACCATATATGATATAATAACAATGAATATGATTCTGGAATAAGTTAATAACATGATTTAAATCATTATACAGGAGGTTCGGACACTTATAAAGCAAGTCGGACCTAAGGTAAGGGAAATATCACAATCTCATTTTTATCCGAGATTGTTTATTCATAAGTATTTACTAGGGTGTATTTTATCATCCACATCCATGTTTCATCAATATGTAATATTATTTCCATCCACCTACAATTTCTTAAATCCATTTTTACCCTTCGGTGAGTTTTTAGTAATATGTATGAAATGAATCTTTTGACGTTTTTCGTACGAGGTACTTTTTGACTCTTCCGACAAAAGTACGAAGAATGTTTTTTTAACTTAAACGGCATGATTGGATTTTTAAAACATTATTTCCAAGAAACTTCCTTTACAGGTTTTCAAGTTTATTTATAATCAACTTCTTTTATTTTAATGTCGTATGACATGTTATGAAAGGAAAAATGTTTTTGAAGTAGAAAGGATATTTTCCTCAAGAATGGATTTCAAGTTTTTTATCAAAATTATTTTCCATATAATATAATATAGGGTTCTGTTTTTATCCCTATTATTACATTGATTTGATTATGTTGTGAGGTAATTATTTTTATGAAGTCATTTACCTTATATGGTTTATTTTATGATGTCATGATGTTTCAAGAATCCCATTTTTGTTACCTGTGTTATGGGATGATGTATGATTTATGATTATGTGGCACACATAAGAAAGGATTCATTATAAGATGGGTGGGACCTATATCTCCCTACAATGCATTGGGTAAAGAATTTATATCTCATGAGATAGACATGGATGGAATGGAAGGTTATACCGGTTCAGTGAAACAGGACTGAAACAAGGGTTACTCGATTCAGAAAGGGACTTTGTCCACTAAGATAGTCTTGGCAATGAGTCTTGACTAACAAGAAATGATTCTCTATGATTATGTGTGAATGACACAAAGTTTCATGTTTTATGTTATGATTATTGTGATTACATTTCACTGCCATGATTTATCCCATGTTATGAAATTATGATCTCTTTTACAGGTTAAGATTTCCAAAAGTTATGTGCTTGTGTATACGATGTGATTGATATTTCTTTTGTTTACCATTACTGAGCATTTGTGCTCACCCTTTTATGTTTTCTTTTACCCAGGATATAAAGATAGGGTTTAGGTAAAAAAAAGGAAGATCTTTATGGGAGATGTTAAAGATCTTTCAACCACGATTAGAAGATTATATTCCGTGTTTCCAAAGACACTAAACTATTACGATCCTTGTGTGTGTGTTTTTGTTATGTACTATGTATTCCGCAAATGTAATGTAATGTCCATGTACATCAGGCTTCGGGTCTCTACAGTGGCCATGCTTTCCACATGTAAAAAATACTTCCTCTCATTCCTTGCCCTGCCTTGGGATCTTCCCCTTCTTGGAGGGACGATGCTCGAGGGATTCAAACCGATTATAATTCTTTGCCTCCATTACCATGTCCATCATTTTCATATTCACCATAAATATTGTAGGTTTGTTATGCCCCATGTTATTATCTACATAGGGAATCACGGTTAGAATTTCCGATATAATCTTATCATTGTTACTCATATTATAACTAACAATGAAGCTAGAGAAGGTCTTGGGTTGTGATGATAGGATGAGATCTATAGAAAACTAATCCAGGAATGTAATCCCTATGATGTACAGATGTTCAATGTATCCAATAAGATTGAAAACAGAAGGCCCAGCTGGTGTAGACTCTCCTAGCTTATTTGTAAACAAATCATTGAATATCTCATGTCTATATTGTCATGCCTTCGCTTGGTAGTGATTTTTAAGGCGAGACATCATGCTATACACATCTATGTCTTCATGTTGCTTTAAGATCTCATTAGACATGGCCGATAGCATGAAGCACTAGACATATGTGGAATCATTCATATGTTTCTCATATAGATATATTTCCCCATCATTGGCCTCTTTCCTAGGTGAAACTGGAATATACTCTTCTAGCACATACAACTTCCTCCTGTGGAAATGGATGATGTGTAAATGCCTCTACCACTCTTAGAAATTTGACCTGGTGAGAAGGTTTTCCTTCTATAGTATGGTTCACAATGATATGTTTGAAGTCATTTTTCTTGTTGTTTCTACTAATTAACATGACAACAGGTTTTAGTACATTATAAAACTAAGACAAATAAATATATTAATAATTATTAATCTCCCACTATTTTATCGACATCCAATAGACCTCACCATTGACTTCGGAATATTTTGTTTCTTGAATATTCTAGTTAAAAGGGTCCATATTTCCCTTAACATTACCCTAATTAGGGTTGTTCATGTATCATGAATTGTTGTTTGTAGGAATTCCAAATTCCAACTACATTAACTTGCAGCTCCTTGATCCGCTGAGTGGACTCCCCAATCCTAAAATCCTTTTATTTTGTATTTCCTCATCCTTTTCCTCTTGGTCACACCATGTCCTACTGTGGAAGTCAACCCTTGATGCCAACCAAGTCATTTCAATGTAAAACCGTGAATTAGAATTCCTCGATAATTTAAAGTACCCAAACTAATGATGGTAAAGCACTTTGAACTATGGTTTGATTCTAACCATGATTATGGAAGGCTATACTGACTTAATATTTACTTGAGAGATTTTATCCTTATATGTAAATCTCCATTTTATTATCTTTGATTAAATTATTTTTAATACTAAGGTGGATATACCTAAGTGATTAACCTTGTATAAGATAATATTTACGCATAAGCTGGTCATATATTAGTTCCATCTTGCATGATTATTTAATTCATTAATTCTGTGATAGTGACAACACTCCCACAATAAATAAACCATGAAAATGACAAAAATAAAATAAATGGTATGATCTTGAGATTGTTCTATTGGTTAGTTTATCTAGTGGTCGATAAACTAACCCAAGACCAAGTGGAGAAACTCCTTGAACATTTTGGGTTCATGTTTACAGCTTTCCACATGTCCACTTTTGTATCTCCTTGGATTGGTTTCTCCATGGCTCCTGACATGAGCCGCCTCCACTAGCTTGGGATCTCCATCCATTGCATATGAATTTATCTCACAAACAGGTGAGGGGTAAAAGTGTTTTTTTATATAAAATAATCCATGGGCACGCAGGCCCTACATATTAATGAGGAGAAGGCTCACATACCAACAAATTTAAATATAAATAAATAAATAAAAAGAAACAATTCAAATACAAAGGTCATGGTGAAGCTCATGATCATACATACATGGAACTATATTTACATATAAATAAAATTATCAGTAAATTCATTAATCATTCTTATTTAAGATAAATCACGCTCGAATCAACTAATTATCTTTAATTAATCAATCCTTTTATCTGAAACCCTTTTTTACATTTCCTTGTGATTATCATAAATCATAATTTTAAACAAATAAATTCATTTAAAATTATCATTATAAGTAACTTGTACCTTGGAGGCAACCCAGTGAATTCCTGTTCATTACACAGATGTTAAATTTTACACATAAATATAAACACCTATCACATGTTGTGGATCACAATTATTCATGCACTATGGTACACATCTAAAGGGTTTGTATAATATAATAATAAGTTTTCATAAATCTGTATAATTGGGATGAGTTCACGGCGTGTAGTTCTGACTACAAAGCATGTACTTTTTTTTCACCATCCACCCAAAGTATACTCCTAGGGACATGGTTTGAATATGTACTTTGGAAATTTTCGGAGTACATGGTGTGTTCAGTGGGACACACGCCATGTAGTATCCGCATTACATAGTTTCTAGCTGGGAAATCCATGTACGTGGTATATAGTCCAACCCTAACTCAAAGGGAAAACACATCTGGTTCAGTGGACGACACATCATTTAATCCGGAAACCATGGGCCACCTATTCCTAGTTAACAAACATTGTCATTTATGACTTAGGTATACTCTAATACATGACATGATTTGGCAGACTAGTCTGATTCATTGAACCTAGACTAAACGGTGTGTACTTTTGAATACACACCATGTATTCTCGTTTTGTACAGCCATGAACATTTTAAACCTTTGAATGAAATCCTCTATTTTATTTTAATCAATGTTAAATGTAAAATTTGTTTCTGTAAGGTGAATGATAAATGAGAGAGGATGAACAGATCTTGGGATTTATATTTAATGAACGATTAACATGAATTAAAAAAACTAAATTATTAAATGTATAAATCACCAATTAAAAACTAAATAATTATAATAAACAATATGACCACTCTGATACCACTTGTAGGATTCGGCATAGTGGATGTGAATTCGTGGGTTTTCCCAACAATAATTTTAGTGCTAAACAATGTTCAATCCAAGATCCATCATGATAATAAAACGCGGTATCTTCAAAATAGAACGAAGAATGAAAACAATGACAAGGGTCCCAGAACCATATAGAGGACCATAATATGTTGATTATAATTAATTTAATTAACTGAAAAGAATTACCTTGACAATTTTTGGGGTTGTGCACAATGATTCTCTCTAGAAAATTTTTGGGATTGTGAGGATATTTATAATTAGGGATGAGGTTATAGAGTTTTGACAATAAATAAATGTGTTACACATTTTATTTATTTCATTAACACTTATTGAAAACCCCCATGTCAAATGATTAATTCCTTGACATGTTCCCACGCTGATTATAATAAATATCATTTAATAAAATGGTATTATTTCCTCAAAATCCCAGATATAAAGACTACATGGTGTGTAATCATGAATACATAGCGTGTACTCATTTTCCATGAAAACTACATGGCGTGTACATTCAATGTACATAGAATTTTTATATTGTTTTCATTTTTATTTATTTTCTCCACCACATTTATTAGACCTTTAGTAATGGATATTTATTTCTTAAATAGATGTAACTGCATTACTCACTAGAAAATATTTATTATTTCACCCCCAATATATTCTCTCGAATAACTACTGTTGACATAAATATAATCAGAAATCATAAAATTATTATTAAACCACTGTCGGGAATAATATTTATTTAACTTGTTAAATTAATATTTCATTGAGATACATGGAAACACATAGTGTGTGACCCTCTAGGTCTATTTCACATTGGCATTAGGTGGAGCCTACCTAAAGTCCAAGGTTAGCATCTAAAAACACGCGAAGGCACCCATAGAGAAAGAAGTTAATGTTGTAATGACATGTCACCTCATACAAATTCTTAATATGAAATAGAATACATTTATCATGAAATCTCGAAACAAGTGGGTTGCATGCTAGTGCCATCAACCCATTTGCTGGAATATTCTTTCTTTGAATTTCTGGAATTGAACTTTCTCATACCTTACCATGTCCACGGAATTATTTAGGCTATTCCAATTCCATCAAAGGGCCTGAGATATCTACTTCCCTTATAGAACAGAAGGGACAAATCCTTTCTCGCTTTATCTATTAATGCAGTATCACTCGTCACACACCAACCTATCCTAACTTTCTACGAATAGTTTGTCATCGCAGTATTCATAAATAAATATATGTTCACGAGTTGTAATACCCATTAATAATTATCTTAATGTCTAAGTAACAATACAAATGTACCCTGATTGGAACATCCAATGACATTATGAAATGTGGATTTCCTACTGGCGGGTCTAATTCTTATAATATCCTTCAACATATTACAATGAGATAACACCAATTAGAAATTGAATCAATTTTTTATGAGTCCTAACACCTAATGGCCTGTATTATTTGTGTCCCTCAAATAACACCATCTAGGCATAGAACATATATTCAGGAATAATGTTATGGCACTTTCATGTTCTCATCATAGCAGTGATCCACTATGACCCTTTAATGCAACAACTATCTTTTGGACTTTTTCACATGCATTGTTATGAAGAAGAATAACCAATATGTAATATGGATTTTATTTAATAAATAATGTACAAAGTAGTTGGTTATAGGTCACCAAATTCAACATTCACGATGTGATTATTCTGTCACACAGTGAATTGGCTTCAATTGCTCCTACATCCTAGAACCCAGCCACATGAACCTATCCCAAATTCTTATCAGACACTGGGCACACCACTCAATCCCTAGACCCCATAAAACATCAACTTTGAAATGTATCCAAACTCCCAAAATCATATTCTGAGTCTTATTTTATAAAATAAATACCATCAATAAACGAGACATTCAATTTCCCTTGAGAATTTTCAACCATAATGATGTATGTTAATACAAATTTCCTTTCATAACACTTTTAATCCCGTAGAGTACCTGGTAATTTCTCTAACTAAAATTCTAACCTTTATCAATCTCTAATTCAATAATAAATCACTATGTTCCAACTCTAAACACTAAATGTGACTCCATTGAATAACTAGACACTAAATGTACTATTAAAAAGAAGTCAAGCTACACAATCACCACAAAGGTAATATTGAGATAGTGCTCACCAAACCCATCTATCTCAACACAACATGGTTTATTCATCCATTTCAACTTTAGGATATTTGTTCTCCAAACAATATGACTATACATTCCAAGGATGATTCTAAATCACGTTTCTAACCACTATATTAATCTCCTGGTAAAACATTCACTTCAATTATTTCATTAACCCATGAAACAAATCATAATTGATGATCTTTATTTGGTTTCAATCTCATCAGATCTAATTCTACAATAAAATTCCTTTAATTCTATATACATGTAAACATTACCAATGAATATTTTTTCACCCTTTGATAATTCACTAAATACCCAATCACCATGACTTAACTCAAATGGACATCATAAAATCATCAAAGAACCCCCACTAAATTCTAATCATAACTCTTGGAGTAATTTTATGGTCATATCACCACCACCATTATAATTATAATACTTTGACCCCAAGCACTAACACACCACTAATTTGGATCTATGTATGATCTTTCCAGAACCACCTCAATCCCAAGGACAATACACTGATCCAGTATAATATCTGATCTAAAAAGAATATCCACTATTACCCATGGAGATAGATATTTTTCAATCTTATTACAAAATAATATCCTAATGATGCCTTGACTATCCCCATATTGGTATAACCACATTAGAGATCATTTATACATATATATCATTCACATAGAATAAATATAATGATCTACATCAAAGGAATATCATTATCATATCTCAAAAAACCAAAAACTGATCCCCAAAATCCAGGTTCAATCCATTACCACACATAATGATTAGATGTGGATGAACCACTCATACATGACCACCAATTAAAAAACAAACCACCAATGCTGTTAGAACCCAACCTACCAAGAACAATGTTTTTAAAACCTCCATGTCTTTTTTCCCTTTTATATTGACCCCCTATACAACAATTTAACAAATAACCCAAACATGTCCTTTCACCAGTCTCACCCAGTATATTCATTCTTGTAGAGGTATGTACCTAGATCGACCATACCATGGTACCTTTATACATTGATGATTTCATTTCTCACTGTGGAGTTACATTTCCTAATTCGCCAAAACATGGGTTTCCAGGCCCAAGTGTGTCTATCATTTTGGTTTTACACAACCTGATAAAATTTTAATAGATTCGTACACAACCCATTCACCAATATTTAACCTAATTGTGAACTACGAATACCAAGTGCACAACTACTCTCAGACAAAGACATTTCTATAAAAATACACACCATTTTTCACTCTTCTACTCCAAGGCATAGTGATCCTTTAAAAAACCTATCACACATTCATGATGATGATCATACTTGTCTGACCATAACCATATGAAATTTACTCTTCTACAACCTAATCACACAATTGGACTCATAACCCCATGATTTACATCCCATCAAACCAAGGATCACATGCCTAACCTGCTGACCATGAACCCCTACAAGTAGAACTCACCCACAAACCCCAAGTTATCTCACTAATGTTTTTGTTAAATTAATATTAACCCACCAAATGGTCATAATTCCCAAACCATGAGAATATAACAAAACCCCCACCAAACGACTTGATTATTTATACCATGAAACGCTATGCTAGGAATACAACCAATCCTTCCGCAAAAAATAGACTTAATACTAGAAATGATCAAGGAACATCAAATCCAAAAATCCATAAGCAATATTATTCCTTTCCTCAATAATTATAAGGGTTACCCAAAAAAATAACTAGTTTAGTAAGGTATAAACATAGTAAGAACATATATGAGAAATCACTATATAGGTTGATTTTTACACTTTTAATAACCTATCCAATGTTCCCATTACCTTTATGGGTCCATAATTTTTAAGAGAACGTATTCCCATACTTGAAAAACCTATCAAGAATACCACTACCTCTTTGATTCATTACAAAGGAATTAATGCCTATAGTGACCAAAGATAGTCTCCATACATACCACAATGAAGGGACTATATTTTTCATCAAAAGGGATCCTATCATTGTATGATCCACATGACCAGCTATTAGAATGAATTACACCATGTCACGATTAATTATAATTGCACTAGTATGTTATATAATAAAACACATTAAAATTTATTGTTGACATTTTAAACAACTGAACCTTTTATCAGAAATCAACTATAGGGAAGAGCACACGTTTCATGTGGATCTTGTGTGACTAATGTGATGCAAGAACATGATATATTGGTAATGTTTCCTGATTAAAAAACAAAAAAATACAAAATAGAAAACTCAAGTGCATCAATTATGTTGATACCATGAATTTATGACATCAAAAACTAAAAATAGAAATCCCATTCATTATTAACCAAGAATTTATATCAGAAAAGATCTTATTTATGAACTGGTTTGATATCTATCACAAGCATTAACTCATTACCATACCAATTATCTACCATATGCCTAATTAGTAATATAAAAATATATGATAACAATTTTTGATACTATCCACACACAACCATATGTAATGATACCACTTTCTGACACCCCAATCCTAGTCCAATCAATATTACCTCGGCCAAGGATTTCACATGGCTGTAGATGAACCTACCCATATTATAGAGGTTTATGAATATTGATGAGGTTCTAAAACATTCATTGGGGTGACTATGACCTTAAATAATATATATAAAACACAATAAAAAAATATCTACATTAGATTAAATAGACTAAATAGACACATCTAATCACATATAATAACAAAATGTTCGTTTATACAAAAAAATACAGATCTCCAA
Source organism: Viscum album (assembly GCA_963277665.1). Taxonomy (NCBI): domain Eukaryota; kingdom Viridiplantae; phylum Streptophyta; class Magnoliopsida; order Santalales; family Viscaceae; genus Viscum; species Viscum album. The sequence continues at coordinate 1,039,856,307 of OY728133.1, read as the reverse complement.
TATATCAATCCCCAAATATGGAAATAATTAATGGAACCAAAATACACACATTGGAACTACTAATAACCGTAGTACTCATCCCCCTCATATTATACCCATGATATATCCAAAAATGCTACACTACATATCTAGTTCTCTATCATGAATAATAAACACATGTTTTTAATGTTTATTGAGATTCACATACATTAGTTTGATCATATAACACAGTATGGTGTCATTATACACCTCTAATACACAAATTCATATGAACGAGTATGTATGAGGAAAATAAATAATTATCTATGAGTTTTTATTACTTAACCAGGATTCCACAAAAATTTATGAGAAACACACACCCATCAAGATATCAGGTGATAAACAGGACCCCTAAAATCTAACTATAATTAATTTATTTCCATGTGATAATCCACTCCTAACTTTTTTCCACTATAACCAATGATTAAACCATTCTCAACGAATCATAGTAGCGTGACATACAAAACACTACCCACTACCCAAAGTGATAGGGCACATTCGTACATCTACATCTCTACCCACCGACTGATCACTCTATATAGGGTACATCAATTATGTCTCCCATCACACAATGACCTATCCCTTTAATGTGAAGTCATAAAACCAATCATACAAATAAATTTTCCACAATGAATATAACCCATCTACCAAGGTGGTCCTTTACCCATGAATTTCACAACAAGGTCCAATTTTTGTCTATCGAACCATCCCCACACACTTACGAACTATATCTGTAACACAGACTGATCTCCATAGACAAAAGTGAGGTCATATCAACTACACCATTATACCACCATAGTCTCAAGGTAGTTCACATCATGTTCATAAAATATAGGAATCTCTTATTAGCTATCGTATATTCTTCTAAAAGATCCTATGGTGATAGTTTATCAAGACCCATCCCTCATCATAACACATATCAAATCAATAATTATCAATTCTACATGTCCTTCAAATACCATCAATTTATCTTCTAATATATTCCAAATCACACCTATCACCACTCAGTAGAACCATATCCCAAATTACAATCATGATGTATACCTTAGGGCATAGTTCAACCTTTCCAAAATCACCATCTTTCAGTGACCAATTACTATGGATTTTCCCAATCTATCACATTTTACATAAGATTCACCTCAAGAGGTGGGGTAAAAATCAATGAAAACTCCCATTATATTCAAAATTTTAGGTCCCAAACAACTCCCATGACTCTAACTTGGGTCTCATATCACATATCATATGGGAGACCTCCAAATTCATCACCAGGAGAGAACCCATATCTATCATATACACCAATTACCAAAGCACTCCTCTCATTAAAATAATGCATCATTACTCAACACCATACTCTAGAGGGATTCCCTCATCACATTAAAGACATACAAACATATAACCCCTCAACACATGGACCTATGACTCACATTCCAACCCAATAAATATAGGCACTCACCCATGATACCCCACATATCAACAAATATCCCAAAACAACCCCATGGCATCTCATTAACTCAATAAACACCATCACCCCTTGGTTTTATAGTTAGTGGGTGATCCTAATTCATATAAGATTTAAATAGAACATGTTCTCATCATGGGATATTGAAATCCACCTATCATCTCTCTAAATTTATCTACCAATCGTTATACCCCATTCCTAATCTAATGAAATTAATATGGCAGAAAAAGTCATAAATAGACATGCATATGGTATTGTATCATGGGGGCCACCTACCTATAACATGAATTTAACACATTGATGTGCTCTTCCAAGCCTCATCCAGGCCCAAAAATTTTCATACATTATCTCGAGAACCTATATGAAGACTAAAAACAACAAACATTAATATAACTAGTTAGAAATATTTAGTCAAAATTTTCCAAATATGTATAAATTCCAAAAAGCTTACTAAAAATTCATACCACAACTAAACTATGACTATATTAACTTTCTAGGATTTTAATGTACTCCCATAATCAACCTAGGAACAAAAACTATCACATAATTCTTGATTAATCAATAATTTTTTAATTTAATTTATAAACCCTAAATAAATCCACCATTTAATGTACCTCTAATGAAACATCATCTGGACACATGAATATACCTTCCTGGGTTTTACTTTATTACTGCAAAGTAAAAACACCATCAATTAGAATTACTTCTATAACTATCAATTAAAAATAATAAAAAATCCTAACAAAAATCTATTAAAATTAGAGGGTAGTGAGAAGAAACCAAACAAGGATAGTAGTGGAGAAACACACTAGAAATTATCATGAAACTCCTTCAAAAATAATACCTTCACATGGTTGGTTATAAGATCCCAATTTTTGGAAGGGTATGTTTTGCTGTGTTCTTGGTTGAACCCTTTGCGTTTGGGACATTAAAATTTTTCTTGAAAGTTTGAGAGGCCTTGGGGGTGTTCCATGGGCTCGGGGAACGGAAGAAGGGATGTCTAGGAAAAACAGACCATGCCGCACGACCTGCGCATGATCAGCTAAACCATGCAACCTACCCAAGCGAAACAATGCGACCATTCCTCCTCTAGACAAAAGCGAGCACACAGTTTGCGCACGGTTTTCCAAACCATGTGGCTAAACTGTGTGACTCCTCCTCCTCTGGGCAGTGGCATGTGCATGGTTTCCGAACAGTTTTCCAAACTGTGTGGACAAACCGTTTGGCCACTTAAAGTTAAGAAATTTTACAAAATTTCCAATCTAGGCTTTTAAACCCCACTCTATATGTTCCTCCATTCCTTCCCTCTCACCCCAAGTGACGAACTTGCCCAACAAAAACTTCCCAATGGTGGATCTCCCCCGTTTCTAAGGCATTTTTGTGCTGTTGGTTGCTAATCGAAGCTCCGGGCAAGGCAAACCTCATCCATGATTCTCCATTTGGTTTTGGGTATTTATCATCTACCTCTCTTTTTATGAATCTCAATAACATATCTTTTGGGAGTTTTTAATGTTGAGGCTTAAATGGTTAGTGGGATTGAGGTCTAATGACTCAATTGAGTGTGCGTTCAAATGTGGTTTTGTGGTAGGTGGTCTATAAGTTATATCCTATGGTTATTTAGTGTTTTATGAATAATTAGTTGTGTTCTTTCTTTCCTTTGGTTATGTTTGGAGTAACCTTGTCATGTTGGTAATAATTATTTTTCCAATGATAAATGGGAACCCTCACGATCCCTATGGGATGTGATGGGATGGACATGACCTAATATAGGGCCATCCATGGGATGTGCCGGTTGGTCCCGGGTTTTGTGATTGTTATTAAACATGTGACCTTATTGTAATGAATTGTAGTTCCTTGAAAAATATATTGTCATGATTGGTTGAACTTGTAATATAAATTAGGTGATACACCTAGACATGGCAATAATATAAGAGATAATTGGAAGGGTTTTACTGGTTGATTCATTGGAATAATAAACGAGTTAAATGGGTTAATGTGTAAACTGATTGAAGACTATAATGGGATGAATTATGTGTCTAGTGTTGAATTCATAGTGAGATAGGAATAACACATGGGAATTGGGTAAATGGATAAATGATGTGAAATGGTAATGTGTTAATGGGTTAGGTAATGATGTGAATCTCCTGTGTGTTGTGAATGCTTTTTCCATGGGGCAATGGTATCAATGGTTGACGGTTACATATATATATATATATAATCATGTTCACCTGCACTGGAAGAGAGTGGTATGATTGTGGCTCTACACCCACGGGTCGAGTGAAGACTGCTGCTCTGAACTCCACCCAAAATGCATGGGGTAGGGATAGGGTTGATGCTATGTTTCCCTACCAGTTGCATCCACATGGAATGAGGCTTCAAGGTGAGGATATGGTTTCTATGAGAGGGTTGGTCCTAGTGATATATGACAATGATGTGTTTACCCTCTTGCATTTTATTTTTGGCCATAGACCCATGTAACATAATGTATGTGTTTAACCCATGGAAATGTGATGAAATGGTTCGTGATGATAATTGGTGTGAAATGAATGATAATGGAAGTGGAAATGGGTTTGGCTCTGAACTAGTTAATGGAAAATTAAATAATTACATGGAAATTATCATTCATATTTCTTTTGTATGCACTACATGTTCATACTGGATATTTTATAGACACCGTTGGTGGTGGCCTACTGAGTTGTACTCACACCCTTCTCAGGCCGCCGTTGGGTACCTAAGCAGACTTCATGTTTATTGGTCTAGAGAAGGGAAATGGTCCTTGCAAGATTGTGAGTTGCATGGGTAGCACATGGTGGAGGATCTAGACTTGGATTTGGGACCATTTTATGGATTTTGGCAATTGTCCTTATTTTGGGCTTTTTTTCCCTTTTTCACTTATAGTATGACAAGTCATATGTAATGTTGGAATTGGTTGTTCCCCAATTTTCTTGTTTATTGATTATTGTTTCCGCTATTGGTTGTTTCTATTGTGGCTTAATCTAATAAAAAGGGGTTATAGTCTACCCACATGACTACATAGATCCCTACTGCTAGTCGGCAGCCTTTGTCTTACGGGGAGGCACGCTTATGGTCATATAACCACCCGGCTCAGAGCACCGGTTTGGTGGCTTCTTGGTCGGGCACGTTACAAAGTGGTATTAGAGGAGTTATTTATTCTCCTTCTCTGAGGTCTTGTTATTTGGGATTGGTAGCCAAGGGTTACGATGTGTTGGGCCTTGGTAATGAGCTCATGCTTGGGAGTAGCTAACTTAGGTATGGGGGAATACCCAAGTCACCATGGGTGGGGAATGTTGTTCTTGGTTGTGTATTGTTATAGTTGATGATATTTCACCATTGGGTGATGCACATGTGGTTTGATGTGATTTTTTTTCGATATTTGGATCGTGGCCCTAATGGAACAAGTATTTGTACTCGTCCATCATTGTAGGCACCTAGGGAGATAGTTGACATGCATTGTATTAGGAACACGCACATGAGGGGTGTGTGAGAAACGAAAGTAGAGTGAATGATGCATTTCATGAAATATTGAAATAATGAGATGTATGAAATGAAAAAATTGGGAAAATGATGTATAATGAAACCTATGGGTTTGAAATGAAGTGGAAAATGTCTTGAAAAATGTTGCGTGAGTTGGTGGTGATGCATAATTATTTACCCCATGTAGACCATGGCCCATGGTAGGGATGGTTGGGGATGTGAATTTGAGGTGTTAACATTGTTAAAAATGGGTTGTTGTAGCTAGTTAATAGTTTTGATGATGTTGTGAAAGTTTTAGGGTATGTTTCCTAAGTCTCGTGCTTGTAATTATATAGAGATTCCACCACAATGTCGGTTACTAGTCAGGTAATGAGAGGATGTTGCTGAGAAAACTCCTCCAGGTGAGGGGAAAGAAAATGTGGTGATCAATGAAGGTGGTGTAATGTCAATTGAAACTCCGTTGGGGGTTCGAGTTGAGGATATCAAGAAGTCCAAGGGATGTGCATTGGAAGGTGGTGGGTATCATTTTTTATGGGACTTGTTCGTCCTTTATATTTCTTGCTTTGATCTAATCTTGGCAATGGATTGGTTGGTGTAGTACCGAGCACACATAGATTGTTATCGTCGCAGAGTAACATTCATGTCGCTTGAGGGTGACGTTTATGTCCAGCATGACGAATGGGGTGCCCGAGGAGGCCGTGCAGGGCTGTTTTTTCAAAAGATGAGTAGAATCAAGACCCAGGTGGCATGTCTCATGCTCGATGATGATGAAAAGGGGGAACCATTTATTTTTCTTCCTATGGTGGAATGGTTCTGGGACATGTTTCCTGAGGATTTCTCGGGGTTTCCACCCGAGAAGGATGTTGAGTTAACGATCGAGTTGCTGCCGGGAGAGGAGCCAGTTCCTATTCGGCCATACCAAATGGCACAGGCAGAACTGCATGTAATGAAGGTTCAACTTGGGGATTTGGAGCGTAAGGGGTTTATCTTTCCTAATAAGTCTCTTTTGGGATCTCCCATTCTTTTTGAAAATATGGCCAATGAGTCGTTGAAGTTGTGTGTTGATTATCAAAGGATGAATTAGATGATAATGAAAAATTGGTACCATCGTCCTAGAATTGATGACTTGTTTGATTAGTGTAGGGGTGAATCGGTGTTTTCTACGATGGAATTGAGGTCGGGTTATCACCAGTTGAGGGTGAGGTTTTCTGATGTACCACAAACATCTTTCCGAAGTCGGTACGGGTCGTTTGAGTTTGTGGTAAAGCCTTTCGGCTAGACCAATGCACCGGCAGTGCTTATGGAATTGATGAACCAGATATTACATCCCTATCTAGATCGGTTTGTGGTTGTCATTGTTGACAATATCTTAGTTTACTTGAAAACTCACGACGATCATGCCCAACATCTTGACATCGTCTTGGGTATGCTAAGAGAGCATCGGCTATACGCCAAGAAATCCAAGTGTCAATTCTGGATAGGTGAGGTTCATTTTTTAGGGTCAAATCATCTCGGAGACAGGTGTGATAGTGGATTTAGAGAAAGAGGAGGCATTTGTATCTTAGGAGCATCCCAATAGTGTTTCTAATGATTTGTGTTTTCTGGGTTTGGCCGGGTATTACCGAAGGTTCATCCAGGATTTCTTTAGCTTGGCAGCACCACTCTCGGGATTAACTAAGAAGGGAATCAGGTTCGAGTGGTCGAGGTCTTGTGAGGATGCCTTCCAAGAGTTGAAGAAGCAGTTGACAACTGCACCTATCATGATCTTACCTGAACTGGGTAAGAAGTATTTCGTGTTTTATGAAGCATCCAGAATCGTACATGGGACTGTGTTGATACAAGATGAGTGGGTTTTCACTTACGGGTCAATGCAGTTGATACCCCATGAGCAGAACTACCCCACTCATGATCTTGATTTGGATGTAGTACTGTAGGCCTTGAAGTGTTGGAGGGACTATTTGTTGGGAGAATGGTTTACTATATTTACTGACCATAAGAGTTCAAAGTACATATTCTCCCAGCGGGATCTGAATCTTCGACAGTGGAAATGGTTTGAATAACTCCAGTCTTTTGACTTTGAGTTGGTGTACATGCCAGGAAATGGAAATAGTGTTGCTGATTCTCTGAGCAAGAAGATTCAGAATCAGGTAGTTCAGGAGTCCAACACCGAGTGGAGGGTGATGACTTTGTTTGTTGAGATGCACCTGAAGATGCAGGAGGAAAGTGGTCAAGTCACTCTTGCTTCCTTAACGACGGAGTCGATGCATTTGGGTCGAGTTAAAGAAGGTTAGCATGATGATCCTGAGTGATTAGACAAGAAAGAAAATCATAAAGGTGGGGAGCTTCCTTCTTGTTGGGTCGTCGATGTGGAAGGTGTTGTTCGTGTTTGTGATCACGTTGTTGTGCCAATGTGTGAGCGGGAAGAGTTAATGGGTGAGTTCAATGCATCAAAGTGGGCAGTGCATCCTGGTTTGACCAGGATGTACATTGATCACCGAAGGCAGTTTTGGTAGCTTGGAATGAAAAAGGATGTTGCGTCTTTTTGGCATGGTGTCTTACCTGTCAGGATGTGAAGGCCGAGAAACAATGCGCATGTGGTTTTTTTCATCCATTTCCCAATTTAGAATGTAAGTGGGATGATGTAATGATGGATTTAGTTGTGGGTCTTCCGCGGATGTCGCAAAAGAATGATGCAATCTGAGTGGTCATGGATCTATTAATGAAAGTGGCTCATTTCATACCAATTTAGGAGACATTCACAGTCGACCAGTTGGGTGAGCTATATGATCGGGAAGTTGTGCAGTTGCATGGGGTACCACAGACCATAGTTTCGGATTGAGATCCACATTTAACATCACGATTATGGCAAGGGTTGCAAAAGGAACTTGGTACACATGTGTTTTTTAGTACGACATTCCTCCCACAGATGGACGGGAAGTCAGAGCGTATAATCAAAGTATTAGAAGACAAATTGAGAGATTGTTTCATGGACTTTGGTGGTTCTTGGGAGAGGCACCTATTGTTGGTTGAGTTTTCCTACAACAATATTTTTCAGGCTACAATTCAGATGAAACCATTTGCGGCGGTTTATGAAAGACCATGTAGATCTCTGTTGTGATTGATAGAGGCCGTTAAATCTGAGTTGTTGGGGCCATGTCTCATACAGGAGACATCAGAGAGAGTTCATTTTATTAGGAAGTGAATGGCTACGACTTAGATTAGCGAGAATTCATATGCAGATCAGAGGTGTAGACCTCTTGAGTATGGGGTGGGTGATAGAGTTTTCCTTCGGGTGTTTCCAAGGTTGGGTCACCGTCAGATTCAAAAGAAGCGTAAGTTGGCGCCCAGGTATGTGGGACCTTTTGAGATTGTGGAGAGGATCATATTAGTGGCTTACCGATTGGATCTTCCACAGTGGTATGGGGGAATGCATGATTTGTTTCATGTGTCACAGCTTCGACGATATCACCCTAACCCATCTCAGGTTGTTGATGTTGAAGATGTGGAGCTTGAGGTTCTTGTGTCCTTTGTGGAGCATCCAGTTCGTGTGGTGGATCGTAGTGAAAAGGTAGTGCGAAGCAAGGTTGTTCCATTAGTGTGAGTACTATGGAAGTATGGGAATTTTTCGGAAGAAACATCGGTGCGGGAATCATATATGTGGTCTCAGTAGACCGAACTCTTTTCTTCAGTGGAGCAATGGAGCTTGGAAGCTCGGATTGAGGACGAGCCGTTATAAGGTGGGGATGTTATAATATCCCGGTTTTGGTAAAGATATGCTTTGTTGTGTTTTCGGTTGAAACTATTTCTTTTTTGACATTAAAAGGATTCTTGAAAGTTTGAGAGGCCTTGGGGTTGTTCCTGGGGCTCAGGGCACGGAAGAAGGACAGTCTGGGCAAAGTAGACCAAGACGCATGACCTGCATATGGTCAGCCAAATCGTGCGGCCTGCCCAGGTGAAACCGTGCAACCCTCCCTCCTCTGGACAGAATTGAGCACACAGTTTACACAAGGTTTTCTAAACAGTGCGGCTAAACCGTGTGACTCCTTCCCCTCCAGGTAGTGGCATGCACATGGTTTGCGCACGGATTTCCATACCATGCGAACAAAACTTGTAGCCCCTTAAAGTTGGGAAAATTTAAAAATATTCAACTCCGAGCTTTTAATCCCCACTCAAGATATTCCTCTATTCCTCCCCTCTCACCCCTAGCGACGAACATGAACAACCCAAAAATCCCAAGGGTGGATCTCCGTAGTTTCTAAGGCGTTTCTGGTGTCGTTGGTTGTAGATCGAAGCTCCGGGTAAGGATAACCTCATCCTTGCTTCTCCTTTTGGTTTAGGGTTTGTATCTTCTCCCTCTCTTATTTTGAAGCTCTAAAACCCTATCTTTTGAGAGAGTTTAGGGTTGAAGCTTCAATGGTTGGTGTGATCGAGGTCTAAGGACTCAATTGAGGGTGCGTTCAACCACGGTTTCGAGGTAGGTTGTCTACAAGTTATATCCCATGGTTATTTAGGGTTTTGTTCATGTTTAGTTGTGTTCTTTATTTCCTTTGGTAATGTTTTGAATAACCCTGGCTTGTTGGTAATATTTATGTTTCAAATGGTAAATGGGAACCCTCATGATCCCCGAGGGATGTGATTGGACGAACATGACCTAATTTAGGGCCATCCATGGGATGGGCCGGTTGGTCCCGGGTTTGGGGATTGTTATTAAACAATTGAACTTGTTGTGATGAATTGTAGAGCCTTGACTAATATGTTGGCATGATTGGTTGAATACAAAATAGAAGTTAATTGATTCACCTAGACTTGGAAATAACCTAAGGGTTAATTGGAATGGGTTTACTGGTAGATTCATTGGAACGATGAATGAGCTAAATGGGTTAATGTGTAAACTGATTAAAGACCATAATAGGATTAATTATGGGTCTAGTGTTGAATTCTTAGTGAGATAGGCATAACACGTGGGAATTGGGTGAATGGATAAATGATGTGAAATGGTAATGTGTTAATGGGTTAAGTCTTGATGTGAATCTCCTGTGTGTTGTGAACTCTTTGTCCATGGGGAAATGGTATGGACTGTTGATGGTTACATATATATATATTTAATCATGTTTAAATTTCTTTTTAGAGTAGGGTATGACTAAGGCTCTACACCCATGGGTCGAGTGAAGACTGATGCTCTGAATTCCACCCAAATTGCACGGGGTAAGGATAGGACTGATGCTCTTTTTTCATATCGGTTACATCCACCCAAACTGAGGCTTCAAGGTCAGGATATGGTTGCTATGAGGGGGTTTTTCCTAGTGAGATAGGACAAAGATGTGTTTACCCTCTTCTATGTGACAGTTGGACTCAGACCCATGTAACATAATGTATGTGTTCAACTCATGGAAATGTGATGAAATGGTAGGTGATGATAATTGGTGTGAAATGAATGGTAATGGAAGTGGCAATAGATTTGGATCTAAACTGGTTAATGGAACCTTAAATAATTACTTGGAAATTATCATTCATATTTCTTTTTCATGCAATACCTATTCATAATGGATATTTTGTAGACACCGTTGGTGGTGGCCTACTGAGTTGTACTCACACCCTGCTCGGGCTGTCGTTGGGTACCCAAGTAGACTTCATGTTTGCAGGTCAGGAGAAGGGAAAGGGTCCTTGCTAGATAGTGAGTGGAGTGGGTAACACCAGGTGGATGATCCAGAATTGGAGTCATGACCATTTTGGGGATTTTTTCTATTGTCCTTATTTTGGGATTTTGTTCACTTTTCCTCTTGTAGTATGACATGGAATATGCAATGTTGGAATTGGTTGTTGCTCAAGTTTCTTGTTTATTGATTATTGTTTCCACTATTGGTTGTTTCTGTTGTGAATTACTATGATAAAAAGTGGGTATAGTCTCCCCACTTGACTACATAGACCCATGCTACTAGTCGTCATCCTTTGCCGTACAGGGAGGTACGTTTAAGGTCATGTGACCACCCGGCTCGGAGCACCGGTTTAGTGGCTTCCGGGGTGGGTATGTTACATTGGTTAAATGGTAAGGGAGAGCCAACCATTTTATCCTCCCATGCACATCCATAGAGAAGAAAAATGGGGTTTTTATGACAAACTTTTTTTGAAGAATATATCCATCTCCTTCCATGGAATAAACATAATGTTTACACTATAAACTAAATGGGTAGAGGGATTTCCCATATATCTTCAATACATTGAAGGTGTGACAATTATGTCACACTATGAATGGGATAAAATTTAAACTTCAAAATCCCCAACCACCAATTACCTTTGATGAAGCCCTCCAAGTTACTTGAGACACCACATACGATTTAAAAACAATAAAAAAACATTTATTTGTATCAATAATAATAGTATCATATATTGAGTATTGATTCTCAAAACTAACCCATTAAAAATGAAAAATCCAAATTCTCTGAGTAATTTATAACCATAATAATATAGGTTGTCACATACATATAATAAAATATTTTAGGTAATATGGTAAAAATAAATCCTCTCTAAAAATATTATGTTTTATATTCTTTCCAATGTAAACACATGTTAAAACCTCGATCAATCAACTAGGTGGGTTTTTGGAAAATCAATTAATACCTAGATTATCTTTTTTATGGAATGGTTAAAATGTAAAATCATAAGTGTTAGGTTACCAGATCACTATCTAAAATTATGGTAGAAATTTACCAAAAAACCTTATGGATTAATGGTTAATGAATTATTTTGAGTTTATCTATCTGATGGTTTGAACAAATATTGGTCTACATTAGCATACAAGAGTCATATATGGTTTAATTTTCATAAAATATTACCTAAATAGAAAATTAGTGAGATTATTAAAAATTATGAATCATTTATTAGTGAAATATAGATATTGGACTAACAATGGATATGATAAATTATAAAATGGGTCAACATTTTAATAGAAACACATATAATGCATCTCTTTGTTTAATGAAAACTAAAATATGAAGATCATATGATAAAATATTATGTTGTAGAAAAATTAAATAATCATCATCAAAAATTACATTTAAATTAATATATAGAATATTAATGTAGTCAAATTATTTTTTGTGTATAAAAATTGTTAAATGTACATAAAAAAGGAAAAATAATGTGATAGAAAAACCCCATATTGACCAAACAACCCCTAATGTTGTTCAAAAAATGATTGAAATATTTATGAGAATCATAAACTATCTGACTCATGGTTACAAAATAATTAGATGTATGATAACCTATGGGACTAGAGTGTCCACTCATATAGTCAATGTGGTGCATTGTGCCAATGACTTTCTTAAATTGATAGTTTTATATAAGGATTATATTAGTTATAAAGTTCATTCTAAAATCATCATTGAATTTTTTTTGATAATTATAATTAGTACAAGGAATTTTGAGACTATTTAATCAAAATGATTAAGAAATATTAACAAGATAATTTGATATCAAAGCATTGGAGTTTCATTGAAAATACATGTTAGAAAATGTTTAAATTTTAACAAGAATATATAGTTAGTAAGTAGAAGTTTTTGTCTTCTAGTAGCAAATAGGTGACATTGAATCCCAAATATAAAATATTTATGAATGGTTAATGTTTCTATATGATGTAATTGTCCTAGATACTTGAAGAAATTTATAAAAATTCATAAAATTATATTGTAAGGTATTAATGTTATAGAAATTAAATTCAATATTTTTAAGGATATATGACATAAATTTTGTGACATATATAGGGTCACTGGTATGTATTTAATTTATATTTTCTTTCAATAATGAGTTTTTTAGAGTTTCTAATGGGTTGTAATTTAAAATATGAATTTATGTGTAAAATAAGTGTTCATGATTAGCACAAGTTAGTATTAATCGTGCAACTAACCGTATAGACATGGAAGTGGAGGGGGAAAATTTCATTTAACATGGTCTTTTAAGTGATTATCAGACAATGAAAAACCTTAAATAATACCATAAAACATAGGCAGTGGATAGGGGTGGCCCACATGGTATGAACACATATGGAAAATCATGTGAGAAAACCATGAGTACGTCCCATAATTATAAAAATTTATGATTTACTATATTTACCTCTTGATATCTTAACTCTCAACATCCTATTTCATCCCTTCTACTTAATCAGTTCATTCCCTAATGGTGGGATTATTCTCCCATGGTTTTTAGTATGATTCCCATTTTGTTTTGGTGGATTATTTCAAGGCTAGTCATGATTTCATCGTGTTTTATCATCCATCCTCATATTCTAAGTCCTTCCTCTTACCATGTGTGTTCTAATCCAAATGCTCATGGGTGGAAATTATATAGGGTTTTGGGTGTGTATTTATTGAATTTTCAGAAATTTGAGGTTGGTGAGGATCCCTCTACATCTTTTATAGTAATATTTTTTAATGTTGGGGACATTTCCTCATATTTGAGGTAGGTATCTCTAAATTCTAATAATTTTCCTTTGTCTCAACATTGTTATTGAGTATTTCTTTACATTCTAATGAATTATTATTCTTGTATTCATTATCAAGGGACTCTATACATTTATTTTTGATGTTTATGTAATTTTTTAAACAAAATAGTAATTTCTAGGAATTTCACTTTTTGAAATAATGTTTATTCTTCAAAATGGTTTGATAAAAATCATTAAAAAATATTATTTCATTTATAAAATATTTCGATGAGAATTTGAATGATTAATTTTATAAATACCATATGTCTTGATCATGGGACACAATCTATAAGATGGTGGTAGTTATGGTTTCACAAGGTAAACTTTGGTTGTGTGGTTTTTAGGATTAGTGTCACCCTATATATTGGCACCTGTTATCTGGTGTCTGTAACTAAAGTATTTGAGAGGTATAAGTTATGTTATTTATTTTTGTCAATGTAGAATGGAAAAGAAATATTTTATTGAAACTTATTCACCAAGATAACATTTTTCAGATCCCCCCTTATTACTCAAATACTTTTGATTTATTATATCATTCTTTAATATGATTCCCATGAATTATTTGATTATGAACATAATAGTTATTTTTCTACTCTTGGTTTTATTTTTTAGATATTATTATCAAGCTATTTATCATAATATATTATTTTTCAAAACCAAATAAATTTGTATAGTGTTTCAAAAGAATCACTTTTAATGTATTATATGGTGGTATATAGATTTACAGTGGCAACCAACTAGGATTTAGACTGTATATTATATATGAAATTTGGTATATGAATGTTTGGTTTTATCTGACATAGGAAATGGAAATGGAGTTGAATCCCATGGAATGGAATTTTTATTCATATTTCAACTTACACGTTAAGGATTGGTGTTGGCCAAGGGCCATTTGGGGTTAGTTTTGACCGACATTGTGGGATCCTATATATTTTAGTATTCTAGGATTTCATACATGTATTGGACCACGTTTCATAGAAAATATTTTGATTCATGTTTTTTATTTTCTAGACCATTTTTAGTTATACCTCGACTCTAGTTACCATTCCTCATGACGGTGCTTCATGTACGAAATTTTTTATGATTTATAGAACTGGATTTTTTATCTATTGGAATGGTTGTCGAACCATTAAATGGGTCATCATGGATTTTTGAGTGAGAAAATATTCCCATGAAGTCACTATATTTACCTTGTATCTACTAAAAAAACTAGTGCGATTGGGAACACACGACAAGCCATGTGGAGGGCCAACCTTGGTGACATGATAGGTTGACCATAGTTAATTTGGTAAAAAATTATTTTTTTAAATGTATTAAATATATATGAAATCAACATGAATGAAATAATTTATGGATTATATAGTCTATATAAAATTTATAATAAAATGGATGATGAATAATAGATTTGAATGCAATGTAAAATTATCATGCATAGATAGATCTAATTAAAAGATGTATATCATTATCTCATTTCCCTTACATAATAAGAGAAGTTGTTTCCTGAAAAAACTTATTATGATCAATATGAGATAATGGTTTTAATAGACATGGTTTACGATTTTTTTCACACTATATAATATAATTGGGGAAAAAATATCCGAAAAGGTGTTTCATACATGATAAATGAGTTTATCCATATGAAGAAAAGTGTTTTAATCACACCATCATGATAAAATATTTAAGTAATAGCCTTTTCATTATATATTTTTAAGAACATAATGTAAAATATAAGACATGGATGTCGTAGTTTATTTGTGAAATATTCCCACAAAAATAAATAAGTATTATTTTCTGAAAAATAGTTTTCATATATTAGTATGATATTTTTGTGAAAATATAGTATTTTACTGGATAACGAGGGCACATTATTTCTTTAAGAAGTCTTATGTTTACAAATAAATGATTATTATTGTGAAAATTCGAAGTGAATTTCTCCTAATATCCTAATGAGTTTAGGGTATATCACTAAGAGAAATGAAAAGTGTTACATTTAGTTTCTATACTGATGTTAATAACAATTTATTTCCTAAAAGTTATTTTGATATGTTGGTAAAAAAGGTTTATAGAGTTAAGTAAGTTATTAAAATGATCATAAGAGATATTTATAATTGAAAAGTTAACAAGAAATACAATGATGATGGATAACAAAAAAAGAGTTATAAGGAGAAACAAAAAGTCATTAATATGGGATAATTTGACATTTTGAAGTTATGAAGTTTGAATACTATGTTCAAATAGTTGAACATTATAAATTTGATTCCAAAGACACATTATTCTTAAAATATTCATACTTCATATATGTTAGTTAAAAAGGATTTTAGTGGGAGGTTTTTAAAATATTTTAACATTGATATATGGTAGGAATTATATATATATATAAATGTAATCAGTTTAATAGAACCATAAAAGTGTAGTAAAATATTGAAAATATGGTGGTCAATAATTTTGGAAATGATTATATAGACACTTAGGTATAGTTTTGAAAATTATCTTTTAAGAGTTTAAGGATATAAAATATATCATTTAAATACAAAAGATAATCACCAATTTTTTATATTGACTCTATATATTAGAAGACTTATCTTATCAAATAATTCATTAGGTTATCCATAGCCTATATTCATCATGGAGTATTATGATTATGATGAAATGTTAAGGATAGTGTGAGTTGGTTTTTTTATAGAAATAAAAAATACATCCATGAGGTATAAATGGATTTTTATGTGCTAGATTAACCCCATGTATACAATGTATAGTGGGATAAAATTTTTATTTGGTATTCTACTGGTGTTAATTTCATATTGATATTTATACATACCTGAGGTTGGAGAGTTATCTGTTATGAGAATATTCAAACTTTTATACCATTATTATATAGTTCATGAAGCTTGGATAATCATAGGGTAGTCGGTTATGTTATTGATTATATTCTCTTTTAGATCTTAAATAATATGATAAATTTCTTCTCTTATGAAGAGTATGAAAAATTGGTTCTCACTTGATATAGATAATGGAAGTATATGATAATATATAGATATGAAATATGATGTTATTATGTAATGTATATGGGGAATGTGATATGATCATCTATAAAGGTTAATTAAATATGATATATTAATTGACTTGGTTTATCTATACTCTACGAACCAAGAGCATTTAAGTAACTATATGAGATTGAAATTCAAGTTTCTTGTTTATACATGATGTCTTGGGTAGATAAATAATATGAAAAAATATGTTTGCATATAATGTATATTTTGGATAGAAGTATAGAGATACATATATTCAATGGAGATAACACCATATTCTTGTTTATATTTATTAGAACTGATTTTTTTAGAGTATACTCTTTACTTATAATTTTTAATTTTAATATTTATATTTTTTGTAATTTCTATAAATTCCCAAGGAGTTACACATTGTGGTCGAATTAATGGGGATTATGTTTTATAGAAATCAAATGCTTTCCATACAAATATTTTGGATTTTATAAAAAAATATTTTTTTATGTATAATCATACGATATTTTATATGATGTCATACATTGAGATATAAATTTTACATTTAGTAATATTTTTTGGATAATATCCCAAAGAAGTATTTTACATTATTTCAAAAGTTATTTTATATGATATAGTATAAGGTAAAATGGAAAAAGTTTAATGGGAAGTATGTTCAAGTGAGAGACTAATTTTGATATGTTTTAAGGAATATATATTGTAAATTACTATTGGAATATATTCTATAGAACTGTTATAAGTTTAATAGTTTGGTATGATATTGTCAAATATCATATTATTTTCTAGTAGTCAAATGATTACTGTTATCACTAATTCATTCTTCTACATTTGTTATCATAATTGTGAATGTTTCATATGATGAAATGCATGGGAGTATCGACAATGCATTAATGTCATTAATTCATGAAATGGTCATAGTATTAACTAAAATTTTATATATTGTATAAGTAAATTAATGAACACTCAGGAATGTACTTAGGGATATATAAGGGGCTACTAGCATTGAGAAGGGTAGAAAAAAATGTTAGAAAGCTCTTCTTGATTCTCTAACTCCATCTCAAAGCTCTCATCCTACATCTCGATTTTCCTCCAGAGAAAATAACTTGTCCTAAGAATATAGGAGGGCATTCTCTATTCTATGGATTCTTCATGTAATCCCATGGAAACACCATAGGAGTTATTCATTTGGATACCTCTATATGATTTTTATTTTTCATATGAATATATAAATCTAAAAATAATAATTCATTAGTGTAAGGTACACACTAATGAATTTTAATTAAATATATGGTTTTGTTTTCATATATTGTAATATTAAGAATTTTAGGATTCCAATTGCTTTTTTCCTTGATTAAGAGTTAATTAACCATTGTAAAGCATTCAAAAAAATATTAAAATACATTATATAAGTATAAATAGAGAAACAGTGAGGGGGAGAGAGATAAATTTATAAAAATACAAATATTAAAATGGTAATATAATAATCTATATATAAATATATACAATTATTATATATAAATAAAAATATATTTATTTTATTAATTAATAATAATATATATGTGTGCGTAGTAAATATATATATATATATATAACATTATATAATAAAAATATAAACAGGATCTAATAGAAAGTGTCACAACCCCCCCTCTCTAAATATACCATAATGATTACGGAGAGATAATGACCATTGAGTCCTGTCTTCAGTAGGCCCTGAGATTGCAACTAGCACTGAGGGTATAAAAATATTACGTATGAGGGGAATTACTATGTATATTAATATAGGAGTGGAATATATGATGAAAATTTTGAAAAAAAATAAAAAATATATATATAAATATATAGGGAAACCCAAAAATAATCCCACAATGCATGTATAAATAAAACAGATAAAAGTCATCAAAGAATATACCCAAAAAGTAAACCTATTGTAGTGGCACAACAACTGTCACAATGCCTATGAATGTAATGACCATCATAGTCCACACAACCCTCTAGAAACCTGAAAAAATTATATTTTTTGGATGAGAATATATGTATACTCAGAAGAAAAAACCAATTCTTTAATGGTCATGTTAAATAAAAATACTAATACCTCTATGGGAAAACATCAAAACCAAACTCCACCTATTAAGGTATACTAACTGTTCAAACCATAACAAGGCGTAATCACCATGTAACGCATGTCATGTAACATAATATAAAGTGAAGCATATCGGTCATTGTGTACCCAGCACCAATTATACACTAGTATTCCTCTGTCTGCCAACATTTTACATGATAGCGCTCCCATCCTTTCTGTATACCACATCACATCTCCCCCGCAAACACCTAGGCCTCAGAACACTTCCTTCCCACACACACCTGATCTTCACAAATAAAATCAATTCTACACAAAACTAAGACTCACAACCCAACACATCATATCACATATCATAAAATCTCAACTTTAAGAATCAAGGAAAAGAACATAAAATCTCATCCCAATGACACATGGTAAAGTACATCAGAAATCATCCTGAAGACACATGGTAAATCTCATATAAAATCATCCCAAGGACTCTTGGGATACCAAAAAACCATATAATGAAGTAACATAATTCTGTCCATAATAACCATAGAAATACATACTTCTCTTAGAAGAGACAGTGGAAATGAGCGGGTAGCCATTCATCTATCCTTTCACTGGTATGTTGGGAAATACACACCCACAAGACTATGCTAGTTTTTGAAACAAAACTCTCAAAAAGAGTGGAGTGATTATAAAAATCACAAGAATATACAAGTATATATATATAGAAATTTTATCAAACACTCAAGACCAAAATTTTGGTCCTCAAATAAACAACCAAATAACATCACTATTACCTTTTTTGCGAACTCTAAATGCCAAACCCAAAAGAACAAGCCAAAAACCTAATTTAACATTCTCAACCAATTACCATTTAATCATTTCCTTATTTTCACTATATAGAATAAACCATGTTTAATCACACAACCCATCATTTAATTATCCATTAACTATTTTCATCCAATTAACCAAACCAAATCATGTCACTCCAACCATTATTAAACAATATTATATTTATTCCATCACTACTTGGGAATCTAGAATAATAAAACCACATTCCATATACTACTCAGCATTCCAAATAATATCACCTTGCTTCCCCATAATCATAGACAAACAATTTGTCACCTCACCACCCCAAAAGCATAAACCAAAAACTATCTTCCCCAAAACCCCAACCACAAATTGTCGTCCCACAATCATGAAATCACATCACAATATATCAAGATCTATTTATAGATTTACAATGGGGATTTTTATCACATACAACTTTATTTTAGGGGTGATATCACACAAATCAAAATCCTAGGGAACCCATTTAAATATCCATGTATAATTAATTATCCTATTTCCATTTAGGGTGATATCATTGAAATTACAACCAAGGTAGAAATAACGACATATATATCCAGTGAAAACAAATCCCCCTATGGAAACAATTTTATGTAGGTCATCATGCCCAACCAATCCACAATATCACAATCATATCAAGATTGTAAATACATTAGAATCAAAACCCATTTCCCATTTAAATTCAATTAACCAATTATTTATCTTTAATAAACCCAAAAACACTAAAATACGTAGTTAAAAAACACATCCTTCATGATGCAAAAAGAATGAAAAAAATATAAATGCTACCTCAAGGAATCCTTTAAACATGATGCACATCTTTGGGTAAGGAAGAATGCCGAAAAACCACAACCACACCCTAAGGAACCGTAGATCAAACTATTCACAATCCCAATACCATAAAACGTAACCCAATTCACAACTAAACCATAGTAACACCACCATAACAGATCCATTGAAGAATATCAGAAGAAACAAGTGGGAAAAAGAAGATAAGTCATTATAGAGAAACCACAAATCACCAATGAACACACATCGAGATCAATGGTTTGAATATGGAGGAAGAGGGATCGATGAACACCTCGGGGCACCTATGGTTCACCCTAAATCAGATAAAGAAGACTAAAAATCTGAATGAATAAAAGTTATGTAGAAAATAATTTAAAAAACATCACTGAATCAGGGTATTTCATGAAATTTAATAACCTTCCACACCATGTAACACCCTGGGTAAAATTTGTACTGAAACATGCATCGCATATGAATTTTATTTTTTATTCGTAAACCCATATATATTATACATCGTGTAAACCCCTTTCACAATGTGTGAAATGAGTATACATCATGAAACCCTCTGGATAAGCCTTGAAAAATATTTTCACGTGATGTAATTTACTTACACTATGTGTGATCTCCCTATATCCACACTTCACCATATTGTATTCTGCAGAATCCCTCCAAAACTTCTCCAAACACCTTCAAAAACGAAAAATGAAAATGTTATGAAGTGAGAAGGCATAAAATGTTACATCAGATACCTCTCATACCATTATTTCCCTTGAGAATCAAAATCCAATCCCAGAGGAATGAGGGGTCTGAACAAACACCCCATGAGAAACCTCTCAAGAGTGTCTCCATACAACAAATGTTATAACCATCTAGTAACGAAAATCCAAATGAACAAAAACTTCCAACAAAACGTATTAACCATAACCACACTTAGACACAACCACTAACAATCTATCTCAACCTCCATGCAACCCATCATAAAAACAAATATAACAAATGAACCACACTATACCGAACACCTGAATTAGAGAATTCCATTCTCTATGTTAATATGGGATCTTCTCTAGGTGAAACATACTTAACAACATAGGTTTAATCATATCACAGTTACTTTTTTCCAATGAGGAATCTAGTCCTGCACTTTTAATATGTCAAGAATCTATTATATATAATACCACACTCATCAAAAAACAAAAAATTAACCATATCATAAAAAAAGGGTACAAACATTACATCACAATAAAAAACCTAGAAAATAAAAATTAAAAATAACTCTAGGTATTGGGGATAAATATGGGTCCCTTACTCACAAGTACTCTCCTCCAGGTCAACATACATCAACAACACAGAAACCAAAGAAATGATTTGTCCACCAAGTTCCTTCTTATGATGATCTTGGAACTCTTTTAGCTGCTCCACAAACATTGTTTCATCATCGATATCCAATTGTCCCTAGTCATGGACATGGGAGTCATTATACATATACTAATGAATAAATTATATGTGGAATATTTCATGTATCCTTTCCAATGATGGTGGCATCTCCAAAAGATATACCACCTCACCAAATCAACCCAACACTATAAAGGTCCAAAAAAACCTAGGAGAATGATTTCTCACTCTTCCAATCCTCTACTCCCCACGTGGAAGGGAAACATTTATGAACACATGGTCCCAATCCTCAAACTCCAAGGGCCTACTTTTGGGATCGACAAAGGACATCATCCCATCACAAACTATTTTTATCCTTTCATAAACATGCTAAATATTCTCTATAATTATCTACACCACATCAAGAAAAATAATTGATGTATCACCATCCTCAATCAAAGACAATAGTGAACAAAAAGGTCTCCCATACAATGCCACAAAAAGTGCCACGAAAATGGATGAGTGATAACTATTATTATAAAAATGCTATTACTAATTTAGGTTTTGCACCCAAGATCTTCAAAAGTCTATGATGCACTCTCTCAACATATCCTATAACATCTACATAGTTAATTCTTTTCACCCATCTGTCTGAGGGTGGGAAATATTGTTGACGCATAATTGAGTGAAAAAATAATGATACAATCCCCAACAGACTCATGAGGTAAAACTGTGGTCCTACTCTGAGACAATTTACATCAAAATTCCATGAATCCATAACACCTCATCCACATACCACTTAGACAGGGAATCCGCTACATAGGACTCCATGATCACTAAGAAGTGTGCAATTTTTTTCAAATAATGCATGATCATCAAGATAACGTAACGACCGACCTTATATCTGGAAACCCTATAAAAAATCCATCGATATGTCATCACATTTCCACTTAAAAACATCCAAATGTTGCAACCAACCACTAATAATTTTTTTTGTCTCTTTAACTTTTAGAAAACGAAACACATTTCTACAATCTCCATTATTGCACATTTTATCGCGGGACACCAAAACCACATTCTCTTGCCATGATACATCATGAACACAGTTGGTTGTACCTCAAAAGTTGATCTATGAAATAACTAAGGACTCCCTTATTCATTTCAGAAGAACTAGAACCCTCCCAAGAAACAACATCTCATTTTGGATGTCCTCCGTCCATCCCTCTAGAGCATCACCATGGCCAACCTGATCACACATTACCTTTGACTATGAGTCTCCCCACTAAGACTCCTCCACCTGTTGCATCAAAGAATACTGTACCATTATATTAAACAAAAATTATCTACCACCATCCACTCTTTCATCTATGTACAAGGGTGCCCACCCCTCCATTTTTGTCCATGAATATGTAGACAACCTAACAACACCATTTAATGACATTCTGCTCACAACATCATCATAAAATTTCCCCTTTCCTGAGGTGTATGATATCTCAAAATCTCAATATTGAAAAAAATATATCCACCTACACTTACACATGTTTAAAACACAATGGTAAAATATATAACATAATGTCTTATAATCTGTGAGGACAAAAAATTTCTCCCAAATGAGGTAATGTCAATATAAAATCAACAAAAACACAACTTCTGCTAGATCTATATCATGGGTGGTGTATTTACGTTTTTGGTAATGTAACTTCCTAAACCTATAAGAGATCACTTCTCACTGTTACATCAACACGATTCCCATTCCCTGAGGGGAAGTGACAAAAAGAACCTTAAACAATACACCCTCTATAGAATCTAAGTCACTAGAGAACTGGATAAATTCCCCTTCACGTAACCAAATACTATCTGCAAATGGTTAATGCACAAAAAATATTGGTAATTCACAGTCAAAACTATCAATGGTGTTGAAAATCATGATAAATCGGGTAAAAATATCTGATAATTGCCTATAATAACAAGGAAACATTGAACCTATATCACATTCTTGGGTTCTTCCCAAGAAAAAACTACTTAGGACTTGAAGGAGTCGACTTACACACCTTATTGAGACGACACATGCCCCCATTAAATTCACTTCCTATGTCCATAACATAAACTTTGTTATCATTCTGTGGTGATAGTGGCTTTGATGAACATGCAAGACAATTTTGAGATTCTTAACATGTTCTTCTACAAGATTTATGTATATTAAGATATCATCAATGAATATGATGGAAGAATGATATATGAAATCATGAAAAATAGAGTTCATATGCCTCATGAACATGGATGGTGCATTCATAACAACTAATTTCATGACAAAAACTCAAAGATCTCATGCCTACATTTGAATGATGTTTTTATAATATCTCCCTCCAACACCCTCAACTAGTGATATCCAGAAAACATATTGATCGTAGAAAATCATCCATCCCCTCTCACATGGTTGAAAAAATCTCATATCCGGGGAAGACCGTAATGGTTCTTGTTTGTCACCTGATTCATCCTCCGATAGTATATGCACAACCTAAGACCACCATCCACCTTCTTTACAAAAAACACTGGAGAACCCCAATTTGACACACATGGCAAGATAAAATCCATCTTTATCAGATAATCTATCTAAAAACTCTATTATTGCAACATAGAAGGTTACATCTAATAAGGATCCATAAAAATTAGATAAAAACCAACCTACAATTCTATCCTGAACTCGACATCAAGTCAAGGGGGTAGTGTCACAACCTCCATGGGGAAAACATCGATGAAATCCCAAATGACCCTGGTAAACTATACCATCCCAGTGTCCATTGATTCCACTAAAAACACATCCAACAAGGAATAAAGGGGATCTAAAAACCATATTACCACCTAAAAACTCCGCTCACCATTGAAAACCATAGGTTGACTATCCACATCGAAAAACATGATGCTCATCAGTAAGTTTTCAATAAAAACAAATAAAAATAATACAATTCTATGATGATAATACCATCATATGGATGCATCTATAATATGAAAATATCCCCACGAGACTTATATGGCCCCATTAGTCTAAAATCCCAACACACATCAAACAAGCTAGTATGACCTCTGACTAGAATTGTTAACATGAGGGGTATGTGAAGCTTTTATATGTCTATTCCAAGAGCATGGGATAGAGTGGGTGAAAAAAGTAGTGTGAAACTCCTGAATCAGACATGTCACAAACAAGGGTACTAACCAAATTTATAACACTTGTGACGATCTCTTTCCCCTCTGAAAATACTTCTTCCACTACATGCAATAGACAATGCACAACTCCTATTACTATCTACTAATGACCACCACCATGAATATTCTCGGATCACGGTTCCTAAGCATAGGGAACATACTGATGTCGACCTATAGCTCCTCTATTTCCCCTTAGTTGAGAAAAAACATTCTATCCTTACTTCTGAATTAACCTAACATAAAATTTCCAATAAGGCTGGCACTGAACCTATCAACCTCCCACAAACTAGGCTTGGAGAACCACTAGGAACTAGATCTAAATATCATAATTACCACATAACGAAAAATTGATATCACAAAGCTCCCATGAAAAGCATGGAAACCACTACCAACAGAAGTCCAAAATGGATGCTACTGAGGGAGACTCCCTACCATTTAAAACATTGAAGGCCCTGGCACATGATATCTTCAAATGAAATCTATACCCCACTAAGAACCCTTCTAGTTCCCTTAACAAACAAAACCTCCTCATGAGTTCAATTTTTTGATCTCATCTTCCTTCTTCTAAAACTCTAGTTAAATTGGAAATGTAAAAGGAGTAATTATATACTAGATAGAAGGATGGAGTGAATCCTTAATATGTCTCCCATGAGACTCCGCATCTGGAAATATATCACAGAAAAAGAAATAATGTCATTTTACATAATTTCCATATATCACATCGACATGCTCTCCTAATAAATAGAATGAAGAGACTACCACTTTACAACCTTCATGGCCGATGAATGGAACACTACCCAAAACTCCTTTTAGATGTTGGCCCACAAAAAATCTTCCTCATTCTGCTATCCCAAATAAATCAACCACCACTGATGCACAACTCCATACATATGACTAAATGTATATGGGTAATGATTCTCTTTTGAGGTCCTGATTAAACTAAAATTGATATCATCCTTTTCCATTCATCTCTCTATATCCACATATGATACAATTCCCTCATACTTTCCTAAATCCTACCACCGGAAATCTCACAAGTTCCTATGAAACTAATTCTCCTCAACCATATCAACCCTATGACAATCAATCAGATCATCCTGCTTAAAATCAATATATTGAACCACACACGAATGATGTCCATGATCTATATCTTTATGTTAAAAAATTATTTCATTATCCTAATTATTATGGAATTTTATTATGATATAATTTAATTAACTTTAATATTTTTTTTCAATTTTTACATTCCTAGAACCATAGAATTCAAACAAGAATGATATTCAATATGATGCATGTACCTCTCTTATGCCTCCACACTACAACCATTGTAGCCCCACTTGGTTGTTCTATAGTCTCATAGTCCTTAAAACCAATCATAGGGGTCCCTAAAATTCCTTTTTCTAACTGATTTTCCCTAGCCTATGTCATGCACCATGATAATTTGACACTATTTCCTTACAAACCCATGAAATCCTCATTGTGCCTAACTATAAAACCTATCCTATATCTCAACCATATCCATTGATACACCTCTGTCAAGACCGCCTCCAACCAAAGAAACCATAATGAGGGGAGAGAGATAACGACCCCTGAGTCCTGAATTCTGTATGCCTCTGGTTAGTGACTATAATCAAGGGTATACAAATATTAATAATAGGAGGCATTACACAATATTTTAATATTTTAATCATAACATTAGATAAGTCAACCTCAATAATTCTAATACATATATATTTATGTAAAATAAATAACCATTCCACGATGCATGTATAAATTTAATCTATTCAAATACAATATACTCATCTAATTAAATACCCAAAAGTAAAGATAAAGCAATAACATAACAACTATTCAAAGGACCAAGATATAAAAACCTAGAATGATCCATTTAATCCTCTATAAAACATGAATATAGTTTTATATATTTAGGGTGATAATAAAGGTATAATTAGTAGTAAAACCAATGACTCTCAAGCACATGTGAAAGAATAATAAAAATTCCCCTATAAGAAAATAAAATAACCAAACAACACCTATAAAGGTATAATAACCATCCCAAGATCACCACGACATGCTCTGTATGTAATTTAATTACTATAATATAATATAATTTAAATAAAATCGATGATTGGGTACCCCACACCACATTCCCACTAGTGTGCCGCTCTTTCCCAAAGTCGTACGTCTTGGGTCTCCCATCCCTTTAGTATATAACATCAAATCCCACCATCACACACCTGGACCTCAAAACACAGCACATCATACAAATATCATCACAACATGTCCTGAAGAGCCCTTAGAAAGCACATCACAAATATTCCCAATGAAACATGGGAAATCAAATCACAACTCCCCCTAATGAAAAATGGGAATGAATATCACAAATCATATTGATGAAACAAGGGATACCAAAACCACAATCTAATGGAGTAAAAGGCTTCCATACATCATAGAATATAGAATACCAACCTCACCTAAAAGTGAACAGAAAATGGAGGGTATATGACTATCCATCCTCCCACCAAGATGTTGATAATTAACCCCCATCACAATGTGGGTGTTCTGAATATTGTTTTCAATATGGGTGGTGTGTGTATAGAAATAATATGAATATACAAGAATATAAATAGTATCAAACACTGAAGCCCAACATATGGGGCCTAAAAGAAACAACCAAATCCCATAATTTTCACCTTTGTTACCACCTATAAATTCATAACACCACAGAACAAGCCACATGCCTCATTTCATATTCCCAACCAATTCCCATTTAATCATTCCGTTCTTTTCATTATTTATCATGAACCATGTTTAATCACACAACCCATCCATTTATTATCCATTAAAAATATTCAAACCATTACCCAAAAAATCATGTAATTCCATCCATTATTAAACAATCATTTATATATCCCATCACCACTCGAGAATCTATCTCAATGGAACCAAATTCCAGAAATAACTCAACATTCTTAACAATCTCATATCACTGCCTCCAAAGCATGTCCAAAAAAGCACAAACCACTCCATACTAAAAGAAAGACCCACCAAATATCATCCAAACTATCCCCAACCATATATCCCCATTACATAAGCATGACCTCATACCACAACACATCGTGATTCATTTACAGAGTTACAAATGGGATAATTAATCATATTCCACTTTATTTTATGGTTGTTATCACACAAACCAATGTCTGGGGGAAACCATTTAATTATCCAAGTATAATTAATTAATGACATTCCATTTATTTTGATATGATAAAAATAAAAACCAAGGAAGCAATCATAGTAGATATATCAAGCGAAAACAACACCCCCAACAACCATAATTTTCAACAGGGCATCAAGAACAAAAAGTAAAAAATTTCACAATCATATCAAGGATATAAAAACATGTGAATCATATCCCATTACCTATTTTAATTATATTAACCACTTTTTTATCTTAAATAATCATAGAACAACAAAAATCTATAGGTGAACAAAAGAAACCCCTCCCACATTATGGACAATAAAAGAAAAATGATGTAAATCATACCTCAATTTGGCTTTTCAACTTACAACACACACCATGGAGGGGAAGAAAGTCCAAAAACCATAAGTGCACTATGAGGATTTGTAGATCATCCTACACGGAATCTCAAGACATTAAAACATAACCCGATGAACACCCAAAACCATTATAACAACACTAAAATAGATCTCTAGGTGAAGAACATAAGAAAAAAGGTGAAAAGGAGAAGAGAACTCACCAAACATCAACCAAAAATTTCAAAAGCACATCCACATAGATAAACAGATTGAAGAGAGAGAAATAAGTCTTGAATAACCCCATGGGGCACCAAGGTTTCACAAAAAATTAGTGAATGAATAAAACACTACTGAATGAATAAATGTTTGGATGAAAATAATTTTAAAAACTAAGCACAATCAAGGTATTACATGACCATTGATAACCTTTCACATTGTCTATTACTCAGGTTTCAATTTTTTGAATAAATGCATCTCTGATTCATTTTAATATTTAATTTTAAACCCCTAAATATTAAATTTCACAAAACCCACATTCATGGAATGTAAAATGTGTACACATTAGCTAACCCTATGGAAAAGACGTGAAACCGACTTTCAAATCGTGTAATCCACTTACACAACATGTAATCTTTATGATTCCATCCGTCAACAACTAAACATCATTATACTCTCTCTAGGACTTCTACAAACACCTACAAAAACAAAAAATGGAAATGTAATGGACTGGGAAGGCACAAAACATTACACTAATGTCTTTACTTTAGAATAGACTTTGTAGTGGTTTAAAAATAACACCACTATATTAAATTGGGAATTTTGGTGAGATGATGTCCCATTGAGCATATATGTAGGCACATGTGGATGAGGTTTTTATAGACTGAACCCTATGGTGGTTGATATACCCATCATAATTTAAAATATTTTTAGCTATTTTAATTAGCATAGAAAAAATATCACATTTTCTCCACATAAAATGCACTAATATAGCCTTTTATTCATCAATAATAATTAACATTGATAAATTTAACCTTTATCAACCACTTAATTCTTACAAATCACCTACAAATTATCATCACTATCACCATTTATTATTTTAAGGTGTAGATAAAGCCTATATTTAGGATAAAGAAATGCTAAATATATAGTAGCATAATATATATATATATATATATCATATTTTATAAAATAATATAAATAAATATATATATAACTAATAACATGTTTTTATATATGTAATTATATTTCAATATTTTCATTATAAATATATTTATATATATATATATTTTAATATATATGAAAATATATATTGGATATTTAAATTTTTAAAATTAATGACATAAATTAAATGTATATAAAAATATAACAACATTAAAGTATAATTTTATGTTTAATATTTTTAATGAAAATATGGAATATAAATTGAAAATCAATACCAAAAAAATAGTTTTGTGTGTTTGTGTGAGTGTGTGTTATTTCTCAAATTTGTTTAAATTTAACACACACGCATGTTCTATTATATACAAAAAAATATTAAATTAAAATTTATTAATTAATAAAAAATAATTAATTAATGTATATATGTGTATAGAATATCATTTAATAGAAAATTTTATAGTATTATAATATATTTAAAAAATTAATATAAAAATAATGAAATATTTTATTTCAATATATATTATAAAAAATAAAAAATAATTTTTTTGATCTAATTATATAAATTATATTTAAAAATAATAAATAATATATTTTTATATAGGTAATTATATTTTTATTTTTTAATATAAAAGAAGGATTCATATAAATATATTTTAATTTATATTTTCATATATATATATATATATATTTAATTTCCTAGTTCATCATGCAGTTACACTGTGAGGGGTGGGGGTGCCTCAATATTATTATTTTTTATTGAATTATTTGTGGTAGGATCTTAATATTTATTGAATATTCAAATATTTATACTAGTTTGGATGAAGGTATATTTTATATAAACAAAACATTCAAACCACATGAAAAAATTAATTTAAATAGAGCATATTTAAAATTATTTTGTTAAGGTTTTATCCCAATGGGGTGTATCTACTCCTTGTTGTGCTCTAGTTTATTATGAGACATAAATTTTCCACTGATTTCAACACAAATTACATGAAGTGTAGGAATATATCTTCACTTAACTAATAGAATTCCCTAATAATTGTGTCTCCCAAAAGGTTATTTATAATGGATATAGCGCGTTTATTGTTTCTTAACAAGTTTTTGTTCTGATTCATTCCATTTTTTCATTAGTAACGTAAAAAAATTGGGTAAGACATTTTTTCTTTATATTTCCATTACACATTAGATACTTCCAAAAAATGATGAGCATCCTCTATCATTTCATGGTAATTTAAATCATAACTTGAACACATATTTAAGAGAATCAATAATTTGATCTTATACAAGATTATAACACTGTCCCTGCTCACAATCTCATGGAATATCACTTTCCAAACATACTCTTCATTATATACATCATCAATTGGAACATTTTTAGATCATTTAGGAATGTTGGCCTCTCTCACTAACTACCCATTTATCAATTTTCAAAATCCACGCATTGATACATATGTACTTCATACTTCAGATCATGTAATTATTTTTCCTAAAAAATATTAAAAAGTTATTGTCATATCCTCTATATCTCTTTAATATTACTCTCATCAGAATATCTTTATATGATGTTATATTTCCCTTGGTAGCACTTAATAAATATTGAATCATATATGTTATAATATTCTTCCTCAATTATGTAGTATTACTTTTGATAAGATAATATTGACTAAGAATTTTCAATATTTTTTTGTCATCAATCAATATTTTTCACTACTTCCCCAAATATCATTGTGAATCATGAAATTTGACATTTTGTTATTATATATTGAATTTAATTTCAACATATTCACCATGAATTAGACTTCATATTAATGTTATGAAACAATATTATAGATTTAATATCTTCGAATTCCGTAACTTCCATATAATTGTGTTTATTCTGACATGTAATACATTCTTCGTTTGTTTTTGGTTCTTCCCTTGCCTCTACATTACTCAATAATCATGATTATTAATAAAATACATTTGGATCATTGATCTAAATATAATAAAAATCCCAAGCTTCTAGTTTTATTATTCCATAGCTCCAAAACATCAATTTAATTATGAATTATAGAATTTTAACATTATAATATATATTCTCATCCTATAAAATTTTTGACCATCTTCAAATTCTATTATCCTCGGTATCCACAAAGAATAAAATAATTAAATTTTTCTATACTCAAATTTTGATCATCTATAATTATTAAAATTGTCCTCATAGAACATCATTCAAATTAACATAAATAAAATTTACTTTTACTATCAATTTTTCTTTAACTTTTTTTGTTCCAAAAAACCCTCTTTAAATTTAGTATCCATTGAATCTATATTGAATAATCACATATAATTTAATTACTCTAAAACATTTAGAATTACTTTAATTGAAATTATTAACATTGCTAACCTCTTTATCTTCTATTCTTTAACATAATACTTCTCAATTTATGTACCAAATTATAGAATCTCACTAAATTATGTAATTAAATAAGATAATCATCAATATTCAATACTTTAGCTTCTATATTTTCCTTCTAAACTATTTTTTAAACAACCAAAACCATACATATAACAGAATCATACACCAAATCATGAAAGGAATGAGTGGAATTCCCAATATCCATTAGTTGGCACAAGTTATTGTGAATCATGGAAACATCATGTAGGAATTTTTTTTATGATTTAATTAATAAAATTACAAGTTAAAATTAAATAAAATTTTGGAATGACCCATACATAAATCATAAACCCATACTTGAAAAAATTAAACAAACAATATTATTTGTATCAAAACAAAGAATTTAGTGAAAAAGAAGTGACCACCAAAAACCTACATCACCCTTTAAACACCAACTATCCTAAGGAAAATATGAACACATCCAATGTATCTTCTTCATCCACCGAAAATAATAGTTACCCTCCATATTTAGAAATTAGTAAAAGTATAAGTGTCCAAAGTGAAAGAAGAAAATAAAACAAAACTAAACCACAACATACATGGATCCTTGTAACTATACAACTAACTACCCAACACAAAAGATTGTCGATTCCCCATGAGAGAGAATAGAAAAGTGGAAACATTCCATTAGAAAAAATTATAGGGATATAGGTATGAGTACACAAATTCATATATGTGATGCACAAATATAAAACACATCATATTCCTTATCTTTAATGAGAAAAGCATTTAAATATAGTTCGAAAATATAAATATGTGCAAATAATATTTCCCATTTCCTTTAAAAAAGGTAACATGATATTGTTTCAAAATAGAAACAATCTTCTCCTTTAATTTATGTAAATCATTTTCAGTGAATAATATATTTTCAAATAATTAATTTATAAGAATGTTCAAGTAGAAAATGTGACAATCTCAAAAAAATATCAACAGTAAGTATAATATTATTATGTACTAAAAAATTGAGGGATGTAAAATATCATTTTTATTATTTTCGATAGGAAAATACAATTAGTAAGAAGTGAATTTAAAAAAATTTCCCAATAGATTAAATGAGTAAATGAGAGAAAGAACCATGGGAAATACCTTTTTAACTAGGGTTTGTGGGTAATTAGAATCCTTGTACTCTATATGATTGTCCCTAGAAGTGGAGGCCCATTATTCTGATCGCGCCAACCAATCAACCCCATCATATTTTTGTTAACATTGAAACATAATACCACTAGGTAGGGTGTGCCATTACTAGAATAAATTTTCCAATATTACTACCCAGATACACAAGATTACTGTGTTCTATTACCATAACATAAGGGATGTATAGAAGAAAAACCAAAATCTAAATCACCCAACAATATATAGAAATAATACAAAAAACACCTCACCTCCCTGCATTACCAATTAGATTCCCATTTAAATAAGTCATACCATCATGGAAATCATATAAAATATAAGTTCAATGGATACTCAAAATAATTGGACTCTAATTAACTCCACTAACCATTTTGAAATTCATTATAAAGTTCCAATCATCATATAGATTTTTGTTAAAAAAATTATCATTTTATAAATCTATTTTCATACCATTGCTTTCCTGTTTCAAACCATTATACTTACATGAACAATTATAAACCTTTATATATATAAGTACCCCTTAATCCAATGAACATATTCCAAAAAAACATGTGAGAATATGAAAAAATACAGAACAAACACACACATATATACACACACAGATATATATATATATTTATATGTTTGTTTGTATGTATATGTATATAAGTAACCTTTTATACAATTAAGAATTATAAATCACTTAGATCCTCATTAGGAAACTAGAACATGCCCTTGATAATTTATGGAAAACTTGTCAGAAGTTTAAGAAATCGTTAGGCATTTCATATATACCAAATTTAATGAATATTAATAAATAAAAAAGAACATAAAATGTGGAATATTTAAAAATAGTCTTTGAAATGTTATTTAATAAAAGGACATCTCCCAAAAATATGGGGAATATATGGAAATCAAAGTAATAAATTATTCAGTTCATTAAAACATGTTCCAATAATATATTTAAATATAAATATAATAAAAACACATGTTAAAAGAGTCAATATATTAATTCATTCAATTCAATGGCCCAGACATATGGTAAGCTACCTCAAAAAGGCTAAGTAAAGTTATATATGCCTTGATAATCATCACCTTTTATAACCCTGGATAAAATGAGTTTAACAAGGGTGAAAGAAGCCTTGCTGAGAATAATCAAAAATAGAAAACCCAAATATTGGGATAATGTTAGGGTGGTTCATAGGCAGTGTATGGAAGTGGAATAAAACTAAAATTAGAGAGAGAAAAAATGTCATTGAGAGGAGGACACACCAACATGGATAGATCTCACAAGTAAATAATAGAGAAATTTCCCAAAAAATGAGGGTTTATAAGAGTAGGTCACATAGCTGGGGATCCCCCTTAGGTGTCATTGAACATGATTGAGGGTATGGGGAAGAGGCACCCCATTTAGTGTTTTATTTATCTAAGGGTGAAAATAATAAATATATGATTTTAATCCATATGGAACCATCATTTGATTCAGTTTCATAGTTGGCCAAACCTTGTTCCCTCTAATAGATCTCCTCGGTAACCTGGAATGCATATTCCACATAGTTAGAGAATCCATTCTATGGAGATCTGGTTGACTCTATAATGGATATAAGCACCCTTGAATGTTATACACATAATTTCAACTAACCATGATACAACTATGTACCTATGATGAAAACATCAATATTTTATAACTTATAACACACTTTATGCATAAAATCATAAAAATTATAAAAATAATTAAATAAGTAAAAATTTTAAATTATAAATGGGAATAGTGTGAGAAATATCCATACCCTGACACTTTCTACACCAATGAATTCCTAATAAGTTCTCTTGATATAACCCAATTCTAGGATAAACTAATACTAAAATGTAAATTAGAAATCAAAGTGAGAAAAAAACACACTACCTTATTTTCAAAACACAACAACACAAAATAACATAATAGGATAAGAGATCATCTCCAAATTTTAAATCAATATCCTAGGAAATTGAATATGAGATCAAGAATCTAAAACTGTCAATGGATGAATCAAAATTGAGGGACCAAATTTTCAAAAATCTACCTCAAAACATAGAACACATTGACCCGTCAAAAATAAATCACAAAAAAATCATGGTATTTTATGATCTTTTTGATAATCCTACTCATTACACACAATCTATTCCAAACAAAACACTATGATTGGGGTTAGTTAGGGCGGGAATAAGTGATAACCCAATGAACAATTCCTTGAAAGAAGGTTCTTCATGGAATCCTTCTATAGTGGTCTCCCCACCATATTTGGACTCTTGTTAAACATTGATTTCTATGGAAAGAACAAACTAACGATTACCAAACACCAAAATAACTAATTCATGGAATGAGTAACTTCACTAATTCACACTAAAAGTATCAAAACTTCCCCAATGATATTCACATTAAAAAATAATTCCCAATTGTCAGAAAAAGAAAAGTAGAATCATATTAACGTATACTAAAACAAAACTATCCTGAAAACATTTAAAAAAAATTTAATACCTCCAAAAAGTGGTACCACAAAAAAACCATAAAAACCTACTAAAATGAGATCTCGAAGGACTACCACCTCAGATATTGAAAATTGGGACCATCTGATAAAAGTAGGAAGATAATATATAGTTATGATTTTCCCAAAAAAACAAGAACGATAAAGATCAATGTGGGTTCTAATCATCCTTCATTGGAGAAAACCAAGGTACCAACACTTAGAATTATGACCCTCAACAGATTCACGTGATCAAATCAAACAGAAAAATCCTTCCCATCCTTCCTAAATTCTCACCTTATACTTTTCCCATTCAAAAAATCAATACCAACATAGATTCATATACCTTGTAAGAACAAACAATCATTGAAACAATCAATACCATCAAAGGATTTTTCAAAGGGTAATACCCATATATGCAATTATTAATAATTTTCACAATGATTCAACCCATCCAAAACATTAAAAAATAAAACCATAACATTATAGCCAAGAAGATTTTAAAAATGAAATGGTTTCCAAAAAAAGAAAAATATTGATATGGAAAACTCAAATGGTTTCTTAAACGTCTTTGGAAACAAATTTTTTTATCAAAATCCATCATACTTAACAAGTCATCCAATTTTTGAAAATATTCACTCTAAGGCCTATGAATAGAGAACTAATATCTAGGGTTCCTTTGGTGAAATGAACTTAATTTCTTGTATGATATCATCTGTTAACAATTTATCCAAATCCATACCTATATCAGATACCCAAACCAGACTACAATATGGCCCTAAGGGAATTATTGATGCCCATAGGATGTCATTAATGAATAATATTCCAGGAAACATCACTTTTTAATTATTTATAAAATTATTTAATTAATAAATAATGTATTGGAAATTATGTAAAATTAAGGAATCACCATTCATAAATTAGACCCCATGCTATATAAAATCAAAAAAATAAAAATGATAAAACCAAGATATAGAGGTAATTAAAATATTACTAAGAACCAAAAAAACATAATCCCCCTTTAAGAAACCTCTCCTACAAGGAAGAGATTCCCACCAACAAAGAATGTTCTTCTCCCATAAGCAACTATAGTTTTCACCCATTTGAAGAATGTAGTAAAATATTATGTGAAAAATGGGATTAAATAAAATGAAAAATACTAAATTAAAATATACTTATCTTTTCGTGACTATAAAAATATCCACAAAACATGCAAGGATGACGATTCCTGTAGGGTGAGAATAGATAAGCACCAAACATATACTGAAAAAATGAAATACATAAATGAATGAGCATAAAATGACCTGGAGGGATGAAAAAAATAGAATGTACGCATTATTCTTTTCAGTTAATGATTATTTTTTACTATTTCATTAAAATAAAGACATATAAAAATAATATTTGTCATTTAATTTTAAAATGAGTGACGTGAAAATGATTCATAAAAAGAAAAAAATTTATTATTTGATTTTTCAAAATAATTTCCCAATATATAAGATATTTCTAATTGATGTATTTCTAAGATAGAATGTGGTAGTCAAGTAAGAGTCTCAAAAAAATCCTAAAAATAAATAGAATATTATTTGGTGGAACAAAATATAGGGAAGTAAAACACTTATTTTATTATTTTATTATTGAAAATTTATCTAAGTAGTAGATAATTTTAAAAAATTAGAATGGTATAAAATAGTAGTAAATGATAGTATGAACCATTGGAAATCCCCATGTAGATAGGGTTAGTGGGATCTTGGATATCAATTATATTAGCGGTCGACCATGAAAATAAAGGTATGTAATCTTATTCAAGCCAAACAATCCACCCCATAATAGTTTAGATAGTGTTGTAATGTAATCCTCATAGGTAGGATGGGTCATTCATGTAGTACTTTTCCAAGTTATAACTACTAAATACTTATAATTCATGTTTTATTTCCATAACATATGATAACATTAGTATAAACACCAAAATAAAATTCACCCATAAAGACAAATAAAATATAAAAAACACACCTCATCTCTCTATAGTACCTATCATATGACCTTTTTCGTAAAATCATACAATCACAAAAAACATATAAAAGGTGAGTCCAGTATATTTATAAGTGTTTGGGATTAAAATGGTGTGCACTTCACTTTTTAAAAATCATTATAATGTTACAAAAAAGACATAAAATTTTATAAAAAAATTGTTTTTTGGAAAACATATTTTCATACAATATTACAAATCATTACTATAACAATGCTAGTAAAAGTTATTTATCAGTGTTGATAATGTGAGAGATGATAAAGGTTTGGCATTAATAGCTCTCTTAGAAAGTGTTTTTAATGGTCACATTTATTGGTTCTTTTTTAGTGGTTTTAAAAGCCACATTTATGAGTTATAAAAAATCACTAATAAAAGGGGGAAAATATTTTTTTTCTGAAACACTTAATTCACTTGAATATAGCAGTTCATTACATAATTCAAGCCTCACAGTGTACCCCTGCCTCGAGTGTGTTTCGAATTTGAGTCCTCCCCCTCATATTCCTGGCACTTTTCCACTACCATATATTGTTTTGTTATTTATTATATGATATATATATACATTTAGATATATTTATAGACACAGACACACACACACATAAATATATATATTAGAAAACATTTATACAATATATTTTGTGTGAGTGTGTTTATAAACACACACACACATAGACACACACACACACAAATATATAATTATTCAAGTAAATCTATAAATATAATTATACCTATTTATATTTATATACATATATTATATTATAATATTTATATACATATATTATAATATATAGATAAATATATATCTATTTTTCTAAACATACACACACACACACATATATATATTAATTTAATTATATACGAATATATATTCTTACATTATTATTTAAAATAAAATGGATATTATTTTTTATTTAAACAAGTTTTATATATTTATAAATATATTTTATATGAAAATATGTAAATATATATATTTATAAAATTAAAATTTTATTTGTGGATATATACAAAATATAAATATATATTTATATATATTTGATTATAAATAAAATTAGAATATAAAAAATTATGAAACATTAAAATCATAATATCAATATAAATGTAATAAATGGGAAGAAATTAAATATCCAATAGAAAGTAATACCGCCTTAAATAAGACTTAAATTAAATAAAATGTTAAAAAATTGGGACACCCTTACTCAAAATCAAATATGGAGGCATTATAGGCATTTTTCTAATATAAAATTGTATCCTAGGTTTCTCCAAAATCCAATGCATAAATATTTTTACTGGCTTCCATTTGATATGTGGTAGAGCTGAAACATTCCCATATATCAAAAATTATGAAT
This sequence comes from Viscum album, assembly GCA_963277665.1. Classification (NCBI taxonomy): domain Eukaryota; kingdom Viridiplantae; phylum Streptophyta; class Magnoliopsida; order Santalales; family Viscaceae; genus Viscum; species Viscum album. The sequence continues at coordinate 1,039,817,437 of OY728133.1, read as the reverse complement.
GTTGGAAGTTCATGTAACATTTTCAACTTATTTTGGAGTTCTTATAAGTTCATTGATTTGTTTGTTATAAAATTTTTATTATATTACTATTACTCAATAATAATTAGAAAGTTATTAATTAATATTTTTTTAAATTACTTTATAGATCCGTTTTACTAAACATAAAATACATTAAATGTAAATGAATATTAATCAATATACAAAATACATTTAATAATATATATATATATATACATATCTAAATAAGTAACTTTTTATGTTAACTTATTATTTTAATGATTTATAATTTTTTTTGAAATTTACACATTATCAACACTTATAAAATATCATCAAAAATACCCCCCGCCCCTTATTAGTGATTTTTTACTATCACTAATAAGGACCCCACCTTTATCAATGTTATTTTGATAGCGTTTATGGGGAGTCTTTATTAGTTATTTTTTCTAGAACTAATAAAGGGAAACATTTATTAGCAGTTTTTTTATAGAGATAATAAAACCACAATTTATTAATGGTTTCTAATTAGCACTAATAAATATCCCCCATTAATAGTGATTTTTTATCATTGATAAAGTCCCCCCTTTATTAGTGATTTGTTTTTATAAATAAAGGGGGCCTTTATAAAGACTTTTTTCTAGAGATAATAATGTTTTCATTTCGTATCAATTTTAGCAAGCACTGAAAAATACATGAACACTTAAAATAATATTTTGTATTACTGATACCATATCATTCATGATTCAAAAAATAAATTCCCACTTAATAACATATAAACCATTATATAAATATATCCATTGTCTATAAGAACATATTCCTCAAACCACGTGACAATATGTACAAATATTGAACTTATATTTACATATATCTATTTATTTATATGTATAGAAGCTACATTTGATACATTGGAGGATTAGAAATCAATTAGAGGATAATCAAGAATCCAAAACATATCTAATGGAATTTATGGATAATCAGTAAAAGACCAAAAAAATATTTCAGAAGTTAAAATTTATTTGATTAAACCCATTAGAGAAATCAAACAAGAACATAGGATGCCTAAATTTCAATATAGGCATGGAAAATTTATTATGAAAAAAACTATGTCTCAAATTGGGGGAATGTGTTTAAATCATGAATGAAATTGAGTTTTTTCATTAAAACAAATTATTATAATTTATTTATTTAATAATATAATAAAACAATTATTACAAACATCATCCATTATGGGTTTCAATTCAATAGATCATACATATGAAAACCAACCAAATTAATCCAAATATCAAGTTGTGTAAGGTATGAGAGTCATAAACTTCAACAATTGTGGCTATAATGCGCTTAATAAGGGAACAAGAACACTAGATGATTAGAATAATCAATCGAAATTCCCAAAATTGTTATAGGGTTTTGGTAGGCCACCAACACACTAAATGATAGGGGAATAAAATAGAAATCAAAGAGATAAGAAAGGTGAGGGTGAAGAGGAAACACCAACCTAGAGAGATCGTACTAGGAAATAAAATAGACATCATTCATCAAATGAGGGAGGATATGAAGAGGTTGTGTAGCTGGGGAGACACCTTGGGAGACATTGAGTGTGGGTGAAGGTGAGGGGAAGAGAGACCCCCTTGGGGTTTTATTTATTTAATGTCAAAATTGTAAACTTAATTTTTTCCCTTATAGACCCATCAAATTAATTGGATTAATAGTTGGGAAAACATTGTGCACTCTATTAGAACACCTAGGGAACACTACATGTGCAAGATGCACAGTTAGAGAAATGTGTGTAGAATATGTGGGCGAATCTATAAATGTTACAAAAAACCTCAAAATGTATGTCTAATGTTTCAACTAACTACGTGCTAACCATTAAACTGTGATGAAAATCCACACATTTTATAAAAAAATCATGGTTCTGATAAAAACTCAAAAAAGACAAAAATAATTAAAAATTTAAAAATTATAATGAAATCATGTTCACGGTGTCACATGTACAAACTCAAAATAATTTTTCCATTAATTTATCATTTTATAAAAAATTTATGACAATTGATAATTATTATAACATAGAACCTATTTTAACATAAAAAACCAATTAATCATTGGTTAATATTATATTTCTATTTATCCATGTTATGAATGACTACAAAGATAAAAAACATTCATTTCAAAAATAATTCCAGTTTGTCTACAAAAATGAATGATTAATTTTCATAATATATCTGGATTCTAGGAAACTACTGAAAGATGAAAATGAATGTAACCTTTCATATATTGTTGATAATAAAGGAACTGCACAGATTAATGATATACCTGTGGTTAATTATTATCATGATGTTTTTCCTAATGAGTTTTCTTGTAGAACAACTAATCGGGAAGTTGAATTTACAATTGACTTTGTTCCTATTTCTTAGAAAATTTCAAAACCCCCTTATAGATTGGTGAAAATGTGACTTTTGTAGATAATGAATAAATTTCAGGTGTTATTAGATAATGGATTCATTTGACCCAGCACATCGACATGGAGTGATCCTGTCTTGTATGTTAAAAATAAATATGTGTCAAAGAAACTTTTCGGTGATTATAGATCCTTGAATAACTTAACTATAATTAAATAGTATCATTTTCATTATTTCTATAATTTATTTGATTATATTTAAAAATATTAGTATTTTTCGAATATTGACTTGAGGTCAGGGTACCATCAGTTGAATGTAAAATAAGTATACATTCTTAAGACCACATTTTATTGTATATATGACCATTTTGATTGTTTAGTTATGTCCTTAGAGTTATACAATGCACCTGTTGTATTCTTGGATCATATGAATGGATTTTTTTTTGAGTTCTTGGATATTTTTTGGTTTTTGGTTATTGATGATATTTTGTTATATTCTTAAAGTAAAAAGGATCATGAAATTCATTTAATTGTTTTCTTGAAAATCATAAAAGAAAAAAACTATATGATAAATTCAGCAAGTATGTGTTTTGGTTTAAAAAAACATCATTCATTGCTCATGTTTTTTCTAAAGATGGCATATTGTTGATCATACTAACACAAAAGTTAATTAAGAATGGGAATGTCCCACAAATATAAGCAAGTTTTTTATTTTTCTTAGTTTAAAAGGATATTAAAGGTGTTTTTTTGATGAATTTCATAGTTATATAGACCATTGACTATGTTAACATAAGAAGTTTTTATGTATATATGGAAAAAATAATTAGATTAGTGTTTTTTAGAATTGAATACAAGATTAGTGAATGCTCATGTTTTGGAACTACCTTCTAGAAATGGTGATTTTTTTATCTAAAGTGATACTTCATTAAAGGAAGTTGTTTTTGTCCGAAGAAAGAATTATTAGTTAATTTATTATGCTTCATGCGAGTTGAAACCTCATGAGGTAAATTATCTTACAACTGATTGGAATTATCTTTTGTTGTTTTTGATTTAAAAAATTTGAGGCATTATATGTATGGATTAAAATGTGAAATATATACTAACCATAAAAGTTTGAAGTATATATTCACTCAGAAATAATTAAACCTAAGACATATGAGCTGGCTATAATTAAGAAAGGATTTTGATTTCACAATCCATTACTATATAGAAAAGTCAAATAAAGTAGAAAATTCTTGGAGTCGAAAGAGTAATTCTATATTAACCATGTTACGTTTGGAACAAGATCATTTGATTCTTGATTTGATTAAATTTTTATTAAAAGTTGTTTGTTCTTGGAGTTACTATATTTTTTTTTTCTGGTGGTAATGAAATCATATCTAGAATATAGAATAAGAAAACTGCTTAAAGAGGATAGTGAGTTGAAGAAAAAGTTAGAATTGGTTTATAAGGGTAAGTTTCCTGAATTTAACATTGAGAAAGATAGTGAGTTGAAGAAAATGTTAGAATTGGTTTATAAGGGTAAGTTTCCTGAATTTAACATTGAGAAAGATTTTTTTTGAGGTTGGGCGGGAGGTTATGTGTGCCTTCTGATTCATAGTTGAAGGAAGAGTTTTAATGTGAAGATCATATTTTTCTAGTATCAGTTCATCCTAATAGTAATAAAATTTAAAGAGATATTCACATGTATTATTGGTGGGAATGAATGAAAAAGTGATATTGCTGACATTACCATGAGATGTTTGACTTTTCTACATGTTAAAGAATATTGGAAGTTACCTAATGGGATACAACATCCTTTTCCAATTCTTGAGTGGAAATTAGAAAATGTGTCCTTGTATTTCTTAGAGGGATTAACAGAGACTTCTCAATGTAAATATGAAATCTGGGTTATTATTGATAGATTGACTAAATATGCCCATTTTATTTCTATTCGAGATAATCTGTCTCTAGATCAACATTCTCAGTTGTATATTAAAGAGATAGTTCAGATTCCTAGATTTCACCACTCAATTATATCTAATCCTGATCCTAGGGACACTTCTATCATTTGGAAGGGCCTTCAGAAGACCTCGTGGATTGAATAAAAATTTAGTACAAATCTTCATCTACCATCAGATGGGTGGTAAAAACGAACAATACATACATTGGATGATATACTATATCTCCTTCAATGGATTACCATGAACATTGGGACCAGCATCATTCTTTGGTTGATTTTTCATATTATAACCTTTTTCATTCAAATATACATATGTCACCATTTGAGGATTTATATGGAAAACAACACCGAACTCTAGATTTTTGGGATAAATTAGTTGAAAGGAGGTTGATGTGAAAATAATTGCTATAAGAGATGGTTGTAAAATATTAGTAGATTCAAAAGCACATGATATTAGTTCAGAACATGTAGAAAGGTTATATAGATTACTGAAGGAAGGATATTTCATTCGAGGTATGTGATAATATCTTTCTCAATGTTTCTCCATGTGAAAGTGTGATGTGTTTTGGTAAGAATGGAAAGATGAGTCTGATGTTCATTAAAACCTATGAAATCATAGGGAAACTGGGATAAATTATCTACATAGTGGCTTTACCTCCAGGTTTATGTAACGCCCCGACCCCAGCTACCCAGAGCCGGTGCATTACTTCGTAACATTGGCATGATCCCAAAAGATCAAGTCTCGAAAGACCGATTAGTTTAGTAGCCTTGGAAACACTAGATACATTCATAAGTCTTTCATTACATCAAAATTAAACAAACTACAAAAAAACATGGTCTTCATAGTCCACACTCATATCTTCACTGATTATTCTTGCAAGTCAGTCATAAAATACTTCTTCACAACCTGGAAAATTTTTAAACATTGAAAGGGGTGAGCTCAAATGCTCAGTAAGGATAACAATAATGCGGAAGCTTTCATAAATAAACATTAACATTTAAGGCAATGTATAACTAAAACAAAAGCCTCTTAAACATGAACTTCAACATAATATGGCAAAAGTAAAATGAGATAATGCCATTTACTTCTTCACATGGATATTCTACTGGTCGAATAATCACATGTAATATCAATAACCACTTTCATAATGAGGGAATGTATAATGCCGGACATTCTGAAACATTTTGTCAAGGCCTCGGCCAAGACATCTAAAATGATTAAGGCCTCGGCCAAAACCATAAATCAAATTGGGAAAGGGCCTCGGCCAATTCCACGTCTAGTTGTCTCATGAGACCTACCGATGCAATTTTTTTTAGAAGATACTTACGTTTAAAATTGCTCAAATATACTCCAGTGTTTTTCTGAAAACATTATGCAAGCTTCTGAAAACAAAATAACTAATTCTGAGACTGCTCGACTAATTACAGGCAATGATGGGTCCACGCCCAATCCCTTCCTGTCTACCACACTCGAGAGTCGGGTTTTCTGAAAACATTTTTAAGCTTGCGTTAAGTACGTATACATTTGCACTGGATTTTCATATATTGGAGAGAAATATCTCTATTTTGAAATCATTTAAAAATCACGTAATTATAAAAGAAAACCTTTTGAATAAATGTAATAGTCAAAGGGGTCTATACACCGTATAAAATAAAGTTGTGTATAAAACAAAATATGCCTCAATGAAAGGAGATTGAGATGAAGTCCTTACAAAGATCATTTTTATAATAAAATAGATCTATTATGTGTATTCACTATAAGTACACATAAAGAAAGTACAAATACAAGATATGACATAATAATATCATGACGTAATTTGAAAGTAGGAGATTAACCCAAAGAATGGAAGTTGGGTTAAGAAGTTCCCTTACAAAGAGCATTTTTAAAATAAAATAGATCTATTATGTGTATTAAATATAAGTACACATAAAGAAAGTACAAATACAAAATAGTACATAATAATATCATGACATAATTTGAAAGTAGGAGATTAACCCAAAGAATGGAAGTTGGGTTAAGAAATTCCCTTACAAATAAAATAGATCTATTAGGTGTATTCACTATAGATACACATAACGAAAGTACAAATACAAGATATGACATAATAACATAATGACATAATTTGAAAGTAGGAGATTAACCCAAAGAATATAAATTGGGTTACGAAGTTCCCTTACCTTGCGTCCGACTTGACTCAACCGTTCTTTAATCTCCTCAAAATCGGGTAACTCTTTTTGATTTGAGCCAAAGGCTTCCTTGGGAAGAGTTCTGCCCAAAGTGAGGCTTCTATGAGTAAGGGAGGAATGTTGGGAGTGTATTTGGGCAGAGGTTGGCCGAGCCAAATGGCTTGAAAGTGTAAATGAAGTGGGAGAGGTGGGGGCCTTTTATAAGTGGAGAGGAGGGGCACTTTTGGAAAGATTGAAATGTTACATTATTTCAAAATGCTTTTCGGATTCTAAAGGTCCCACACTTATATAATTCGAGGCTAAGGTGATAAGGTTTTGAAATCTCCTCATCCAATAGGATTTGGACAAGTGTAAGCCTTGGATTTTGCATTATCTTCTCATTTTATTTAAATCGTTAAATAATGAGGTCATCGCTGCATCATAATGATGTCATAAATAATTTAATTTATTTAATGTCTAAAAATTATAAAATAAATACTATGATGTAGGAAATCTTTTTATCTTTCTAATGAATATTTATAGCCAAAATTTGGACTTGTGTAACCCCAGTTAAAAAATGTTTTAGTAAAACATTTTATGTTTGTGTCATTTTTTACTTTAACATTAAATAAAAGGTATTTATGTCATTTTCTAACTAAAGTGGCTCCATGGGGTCCCCAAGTTGACCCATGGGTTGTCTTGGTCGGCCATGAAACAACCAATGAGGGTAGGACATGTGTCTAGGTCATTTCATATTATTAAAGCATTATTTATACCTTAAACTACACTAATTACTACTAATCGCGATTAAGAACTTAAAAGTTACTATTCACCAAAAAATTATTTTAATCTTATTGAACCACATTTTACTTCTTAATGACAACCATGTATGTCAGATTTTTGAAAATCAAATCACAGAAGTGGTAATATTTCATTTAAACGAAAAATCAGTTATTTAACTACCACTTAGTGGTTTCACTATTCATCAAAAATTGAAGTTTTTCAGAATAAGGCCAAAATTTCACCCTAAGCTATAATTGATATTCCGAATTGAAAAATGATGTCTATTTTACAAAATTCCAAACATATTAGTTGCATTAATTAATTTTATAATTAATTCCCGCTGTCACAACAAATAGCGTGTTTTTAAGAAACAATTTATATCAAAAGATTGACAATTGTTTATGTCCAATTTCAATGTTAAATTAATTCTAATGACCACCATTGGATAAAATGGTAAAAATATATTCTAATTATACTTTAAAACCATCAAATATTATAATTTATCACTATAAATTATTTTGATTAAAAAAGTTGTTTTAAGTATTTTTCACTATTTATAAAATTTTAGAAGTTCTCAGAAAAATACCAAAAATTCAACATAGGCTAATTTCGATATTACGAATACAAAAATGAAGTCCATTTTGACATATAAAATTTATAATATTTCAAAAAGAAGGTATTACTATTCATAATGGCTACTTTGATTAGTCGCGGTGTTTTAGAACTCGAAGTTGCGTACAATGCAAGCTATTGTATTACTGAATGAGAAGCGTATCGTGGAAGCTCGGGGTGTTACATTCTCCCCTCCTTCAATAAATTGCGTCCTCGCAATTTGAAATTTTTCTTGGAAAATACAAGGTTGAAAAGAGAAAATACCTTTGAGGAAAACCCTCATCGAAAATAAGGTTAATAAATATATAACATTAAAAGAAAGCAGGATAAGTACAAAGGTCACCCGATATAGCCCATTATAGGATTCTATGAAAATATGGATATGGAGGAGAAACAAACCATCAAGGTCTGATGGGGAGTTATAGAAAACAGGATTAGGAGAAAGTTTAACCACAAGAAAATCACAAACTTGTGATTGGTTAAACGGTCATTGAATCCCTAGTTGGAAAAGTTAACCGACAACATTTTTGTTTTAAGTTACCTTTTATAATGTTGAGGATTTTATTTAGGAGATTTACTAAGAACGTAAGGGAATATACATACTTGTTATGTATACTTTCATTCATTAATGAATTTTTACCACAAACCCATCTTTTACTCCAAATGGTAACAGAACTCAAAAATATTCTATTTATCCTAATTGTATAAGGTACCAAAGGTTAACACATACCATTTAGATTAGTAAAATTATTTTGTAATAACCAGGGACTTCCTGTAGGCTAGTGGTAGGAAATAAAGGCCTGTCGCACTTTGATTGTGGGTTCGATTCCTACAGCTTTGTCTGACGCAACGGTTTATGCCCCACCCTGCAGGTTGTCCTTTTCCTAAAACTATAGTATTATAATACTCCAAAAACAATCTTCATTAATTTTTTAACCTTAAACCATACTATCCAAAGATCAACTTAATCCACTCCAAAATAACTCTGTCCAGACTTTCTCTAAAATGTCTCTTAATTCCAAAATCAATTGTAGCATCAGATTCCCCAAACAAAGAAATGTTTCTCTTATTGTCACATACCAAAAATATGATTACCTTAATCATATTAAAACCTTACTGAAATCAAAAAGTAATGCAGTACAATCCATATATATATATTACATTATTCTTATAACCAGAATATAATCCTTGAGTCCAAAAGCACCAATACATTAGTTATTCTGCTTCAATTGTAGTAATAGCATAAGATTGTCCTTGATCCCTTGTCCTTTTCTGAGGTAAGTTTCCTTGACGCTTAGGACATTCATTTGCATAATGACCCATTTCTCTACAATTGTAGCATTCAACTTTGACAGCCTCTTTCTTTCCCTTGCAATCACGTGCCTGGTGACCTTTTTCTCCACATTTATAACAGACTCCCATTCCTTTTAGGCAAGTACCAGGGTGATTCTTCCCACAATTATCACATAATGGAAAATCCTTCTTTCCCTTTTTCCCTTTATCTGTCTCTTGTTCCACCGTTCTCTTCTTCTCTTGCTTTACTTTGTTGTCATAAGACTTAGAGAATTCCTTTTCTGTCTTGATAGCACATGAGACTATATCTTCGTATGTTGAGAAAGATTGTGACACTAGAGCTCGACGGAGAAATGGTTTTAACCCATCAAAGAAACGATCAATCTTACTTCTTGGGTTACGTATATAATCGGCAGCATGCCTCGCTAACCTTGTAAAGTTAGCCTCATACTTTGCGACATTCTCATCCTCCTTCTGCCTCAAACTCAGAAATTGCCTTTCCATATCTGCTCGATGGTCACGAGGAAAGTATTTTTCTAAGAACAACTCTTTGAACTCTCTCCATTCCATATTCGATACATCATCATCTTCCTTTGTGTTTTGAATCAGTGACCACCACTGATCGGCATCTCCAGTGAGGCGGTAAACTGCCATGACAACCTTCTCCCTTTCACTACTCCCTAAGGCATGGAATATTTTCTCTAAGGAATTTATCCATTGCTCAGCTACTATAGGATTTGTACTCCCATTGAAGGTTGGTGGTTGTTGCCTCATGAAACGGTCTAGCATTGATCCTCCACGTTGCGGATCAGGGTGCTCCATACGAGTAAGGTTGTTATTCATAACCTGCGTGAGTTGTCCCAGTATGGTAATAAGTTGATCAGCACCAGTTGTATCTTCAGGTCCACAATAATTATCTTGAGCAGGAGGGCAATCCCTACACGGAGTTCGTGCATTGATACAGTTTCCATTCCTTCTACTAGGCGCCATTTCTAAACAATGGCATAAACTAGATTAGTTTATGAATCAAAATACATAATTCCATACTTGTAAAATACTTAACATAAATTGAACTATTTATGGATATAATCCATAATCATAAAAAGGTTTTATTTGAGGAAGTATATACTCATAACCGTTCATAGTGGTTTGTAAAGAAAATGAGAATTATCCTAAGCGTATCCCCCGGGAGTGTCGTAACCAAGAGTGCAGCAAGGCCCGTTGTCGTGCACCAGTTCCCGTTCGAGTCTAGCTCAAAGCGGTGTTTTCGGGTTTTACCCCTAGGTACATCTGTGCCAGAGCCGCCTCTACCTGCTCGTATCCAGACAGGGATGTATTGCTCGGAAAACTCATATCATCTCTATAATACCAAAATTCTAGGAAGTTCTTCTATACTAATCCTCGAAGCCTATCTTTGGGCTATGCGTTCTAATCAGAGTTTATCTACATCTAGCTTCCAAGGTTAGTACTAAACTGCCTCTGATACCAACTGTAACGCCCCGACCCCAGCTACCCAGAGCCGGTGCATTACTTCGTAACATTGGCATGATCCCAAAAGATCAAGTCTCGAAAGACCGATTAGTTTAGTAGCCTTGGAAACACTAGATACATTCATAAGTCTTTCATTACATCAAAATTAAACAAACTACAAAAAAACATGGTCTTCATAGTCCACACTCATATCTTCACTGATTATTCTTGCAAGTCAGTCATAAAATACTTCTTCACAACCTGGAAAATTTTTAAACATTGAAAGGGGTGAGCTCAAATGCTCAGTAAGGATAACAATAATGCGGAAGCTTTCATAAATAAACATTAACATTTAAGGCAATGTATAACTAAAACAAAAGCCTCTTAAACATGAACTTCAACATAATATGGCAAAAGTAAAATGAGATAATGCCATTTACTTCTTCACATGGATATTCTACTGGTCGAATAATCACATGTAATATCAATAACCACTTTCATAATGAGGGAATGTATAATGCCGGACATTCTGAAACATTTTGTCAAGGCCTCGGCCAAGACATCTAAAATGATTAAGGCCTCGGCCAAAACCATAAATCAAATTGGGAAAGGGCCTCGGCCAATTCCACGTCTAGTTGTCTCATGAGACCTACCGATGCAATTTTTTTTAGAAGATACTTACGTTTAAAATTGCTCAAATATACTCCAGTGTTTTTCTAAAAACATTATGCAAGCTTCTGAAAACAAAATAACTAATTCTGAGACTGCTCGACTAATTACAGGCAATGATGGGTCCACGCCCAATCCCTTCCTGTCTACCACACTCGAGAGTCGGGTTTTCTGAAAACATTTTTAAGCTTGCGTTAAGTACGTATACATTTGCACTGGATTTTCATATATTGGAGAGAAATATCTCTATTTTGAAATCATTTAAAAATCACATAATTATAAAAGAAAACCTTTTGAATAAATGTAATAGTCAAAGGGGTCTATACACCGTATAAAATAAAGTCGTGTATAAAACAAAATATGCCTCAATGAAAGGAGATTGAGATGAAGTCCTTACAAAGATCATTTTTATAATAAAATAGATCTATTATGTGTATTCACTATAAGTACATATAAAGAAAGTACAAATACAAGATATGACATAATAATATCATGACGTAATTTGAAAGTAGGAGATTAACCCAAAGAATGGAAGTTGGGTTAAGAAGATCCCTTACAAAGAGCATTTTTAAAATAAAATAGATCTATTATGTGTATTAAATATAAGTACACATAAAGAAAGTACAAATACAAAATAGTACATAATAATATCATGACATAATTTGAAAGTAGGAGATTAACCCAAAGAATGGAAGTTGGGTTAAGAAATTCCCTTACAAATAAAATAGATCTATTAGGTGTATTCACTATAGATACACATAAAGAAAGTACAAATACAAGATATGACATAATAACATAATGACATAATTTGAAAGTAGGAGATTAACCCAAAGAATATAAATTGGGTTACGAAGTTCCCTTACCTTGCGTCCGACTTGACTCAACCGTTCTTTAATCTCCTCAAAATCGGGTAACTCTTTTTGATTTGAGCCAAAGGCTTCCTTGGGAAGAGTTCTGCCCAAAGTGAGGCTTCTATGAGTAAGGGAGGAATGTTGGGAGTGTATTTGGGCAGAGGTTGGCCGAGCCAAATGGCTTGAAAGTGTAAATGAAGTGGGAGAGGTGGGGGCCTTTTATAAGTGGAGAGGAGGGGCACTTTTGGAAAGATTGAAATGTTACATTATTTCAAAATGCTTTTCAGATTCTAAAGGTCCCAAACTTATATAATTCGAGGCTAAGGTGATAAGGTTTCGAAATCTCCTCATCCAATAGGATTTGGACAAGTGTAAGCCTTGGATTTTGCATTATCTTCTCATTTTATTTAAATCGTTAAATAATGAGGTCATCGCTGCATCATAATGATGTCATAAATAATTTAATTTATTTAATGTCTAAAAATTATAAAATAAATACTATGATGTAGGAAATCTTTTTATCTTTCTAATGAATATTTATAGCCAAAATTTGGACTTGTGTAACCCCAGTTAAAAATTGTTTTAGTAAAACATTTTATGTTTGTGTCATTTTTTACTTTAACATTAAATAAAAGGTATTTATGTCATTTTCTAACTAAAGTGGCTCCATGGGGTCCCCAAGTTGACCCATGGGTTGTCTTGATCGGCCATGAAACAACCAATGAGGGTAGGACATGTGTCTAGGTCATTTCATATTATTAAAGCATTATTTATACCTTAAACTACACTAATTACTACTAATCGCGATTAAGAACTTAAAAGTTACTATTCACCAAAAAATTATTTTAATCTTATTGAACCACATTTTACTTCTTAATGACAACCATGTATGTCAGATTTTTGAAAATCAAATCACAGAAGTGGTAATATTTCATTTAAACGAAAAATCAGTTATTTAACTACCACTTAGTGGTTTCACTATTCATCAAAAATTGAAGTTTTTCAGAATAAGGCCAAAATTTCACCCTAAGCTATAATTGATATTCCGAATTGAAAAATGATGTCTATTTTACAAAATTCCAAACATATTAGTTGCAATAATTAATTTTATAATTAATTCCCGCTGTCACAACAAATAGCGTGTTTTTAAGAAACAATTTATATCAAAAGATTGGCAATTGTTTATGTCCAATTTCAATGTTAAATTAATTCTAATGACCACCATTGGATAAAATGGTAAAAATATATTCTAATTATACTTTAAAACCATCAAATATTATAATTTATCACTATAAATTATTTTGATTAAAAAAGTTGTTTTAAGTATTTTTCACTATTTATAAAATTTTAGAAGTTCTCAGAAAAATACCAAAAATTCAACATAGGCTAATTTCGATATTACGAATACAAAAATGAAGTCCATTTTGACATATAAAATTTATAATATTTCAAAAAGAAGGTATTACTATTCATAATGGCTACTTTGATTAGTCGCGGTGTTTTAGAACTCGAAGTTGCGTACAATGCAAGCTATTGTATTACTGAATGAGAAGCGTATCGTGGAAGCTCGGGGTGTTACATTTATCCCATGTACACAATGTTTTTTATGTTTCGATGTTGATTAATTATATACTGGATCCATCTTATTTATTGAGCCCAATGGTTGTTCTGTTTGAATAGAATATTTCTTATGTGGAAAAACCAGTACAGATTCTTGATTGATGATATAAAGTGTTACACAATAAGGTAATTGATAATATAATGGTTTTTTGGAAAAACAATATTGATGAAGAGGAAACATGGGAATATGAAAATGATATGAATGATAAATACCACAATTTATTTAACATGTTAACTGAATTCCAAGGATGTAATTCCCCAAATGGGGAAAGGTGTAACGACCTAGGTATTTATAGAATAATAACTTTCCATTTATATTAATATTTATAAATAAGATATAAGTTTTAAATTAAAGGGGATTATTTTTCTGATAGAATACTCAACCTGTAGCAATGGGTTTGTTTGAAATCTTACGTGGCACACAACTTTGAGTCATACCGAAAAATAATATAATATAATTATTTTTTTAAATTTTAATTTATGCCCAGACATTTTACTATATAGAATGAAAAGAACTAACTAAAATATTATTATACATGTTTTTTAAATGTATTTACATTTTTTCAACAACTTTTATAGGCCTTAAATAAGAAATAATATAATTTTAAACATGAAATACTCTAATATTTTTAAAAAGATGATTTACCACATTTTGATGGGGATCCATTTTTAAATATATTTTGTCACATTTATATGTTATATTTTACAAAATATACTTTTTCTATATAATTAGTATATCAAAATTTACATTTGATAAATTTTACTAAATTTTCTGATAAATTTCATTTTTAACAAATATTTAAAATACTGCATTTTAGGTCAAAATTACTTTCTTATCTAATTTATTTATATAGCTAGATTATAAATTTATTTTTTTAAGTGTAATTAGATTATATTTTTATAATTTAATCCAAAATTGGTCAATGGATGTAATTTCAGTTTAATATTGGACATAAACACATGTCAATCTTTTCGTAATTTTTTCTTCTTAAAAATACGTTTTTTTGTTTTGACACTGAGAGTTAATTCTAAATTAATTTATAAACATTCATTGTATTTATTTGGAAAAAATGGGTTAAATATTTGGAATCAGGAGGTCAATTTTTTTTAAATAGTTACCTTTTATTTTTATACTTTAGGAATTTTAACTTCAATATTTTATTTACCATGGTAAAAGGGTAAACCAGGTAGATAAGGGAAAAATATTACTATAGTAATTTTAATCTACCCTACCTCCAACTATAATACTATTGGATGAAATATTTATAATCATGTACATCCATTGGTCGATTTCATGACCACATAATGACACATTGATGTGAAAATGATATTTTATTAGAATTATTTCAATGTAATGAAAATTAGAACATAAACATGTATTTTTTACAAAAACAATTTTTATATGGGGTTATATTAGTGATATTTTCGACTATAAATATTAATTAGAATGATAAAAATATTTCCTATATCATCTTATTTTATTAATAATTTTTAAGCATCATATAAATAAATATATATGTGACATAATGATGTTGTAGTGATTACCATATTAATGAATGATTTATATAAATGAGATTATAAATATTGAAATAAATTTATTTTGAGAAACATTATTCAATCATAAAATTTTATATATTATTATGTATTTTTAGCTTTTACATAATTTTTTTTATAAATAATCATGTTTTTATGTATTTTTAAATATTCATGATATGAATATTGTCACGAAACAACTTTGGTTGACCCTGAACCGGTCAGCTGAGCCGATCCGCATTAAAGCTATAGACGAATTCCTGATCCTCTTGGGCTAGTGATAAGCACCAAGGCATCAATAGAGACTGTTGGAATGGATTCTCCCAAGAAAAATAAATAAAATAAGACGAAATAATACAACGCAATGTAGAATAAATAAACCAATCACACAACTAAACAAAAACAGAATAGGAAAACCAATACCGAACTCTAAGGTTGAACTATCTCCATGTGACCCCACATGACACTCTCCAAATCACTGAGAGAGCATCTCTCAAGGTGACTGCACCCATTTCGGTGCCTGCACAAACACTAAAAACAAGAAAAACAATATGTGTGAATATTAAAACTCTGTAGGCTAGCCCGACATCTATTCTCAATGCACTTCCTTGAAAATAAAAGAATAATCCATTTATATGTTTGAACTACAATGTATAAATCTAAGGTTTTCTAAATGTTTCTCAAATAAATTATGATTCATTCCCCTAATCCATTTAAAAAGAAACCTTGTTATTATTTTAGTGGGACATTGGCATTTTAAAAAGGGGAAAGTGATGTTTACATTTTAAATTTGAACAAAAATAATAAAACAACATTCTTTGAAAACTGTTTCCATAATCCAAAAAAAAACACATCACTTTCCAGTAAAACACTACACATGAAATCCCTACAGTAGTTACGTAAAAGGGATATAAAGAAATAAGAAGTATAACCAACACATTTTACACTACATGAACTAAGAATGAGTATACATAGGCGAACCTATGAGATCAAGAATATTGCATAAGACACCAATACGTGAGACCTCATCCACAATGACATGTTACACATGATGAAATAAAAAACGATCAAAAACTCCTCCATCCTTTCTCAGTAAGGCCGAGGGAAAATACCATATCAATGAACCCAAACATATCTGCGTATTATGGGCCACATGTCAGTACTATAACCTACCAGTGGGACACACAATCTCAGTATATTCTCCCAATATTCCAGGTTCTTATGCCTCTTTCCTTAAAAATTGTGGGGGCTGATCGATTCCAACCGAACATCCAATCACAATATATATAATAAAGCACAGTAGGCATCACCCTGAGCTATTCCATAGAGAATCCTCTTGCCATTAAACATTTTGAGAACCCAGGTATCCTCTATGCCGGGGCCTCCCAAATAATCAGTCACAACCACAGTATGAGATTTATGCTAGGAGTGTTTTCAACAAAACAATATCATCATTTTCCATAAATTAACAAATAGATATTATACATGTTTCACAAATCAACACTTTAAAAATAACTAAATTATTTCTCCAAAAAGGGGAAAACCACTACTTTCTCTTCCATAGACATAAAAAATCCAATTTCATTATAAGACAAAAACTAGTTTGAAACCATTTAAGGAGCCCCAAAAATAACACATTGAAAGTTATAAATATTTTTATTAGAACCAAACCAAATAGTTTTGTTTTTTCCAAATATACTGTCAGAGCCAAACAGGAAATTATCAGTGACACACCAATCATTTACTAAAATATTTTCCATTTAAGACTCAACCAAGAGCAAACAAAAATTTAGTTCCACGAACATATTTAATATGATAAACAAGGTGTGAAATTAATAAAACATTTAATTGAAAACATGTAATGTGAAGACATATCAAAATGAAAACATTTTTCACTCAACAATAATCAATATATCAATTTACAAACCAAATAAATTAGCAACAAATTGTACATCAGTAATTATAACAATTATAGGATGAAAATGGCATGCATATAATGAACATAATTAATAATGTAAAGATAATTATGAAACCTACCTCAATATCCAAGTATGATGAAAACGAAACATCAGAACCAAGCCGTGACGGTAACGCTCGCTCGGAATCAATGCGCGACCATAATGCTCACTCGGAATCTCTTCAAACAGGATATAAAATATTGAACCTTCCCCAAACAATGATTAATGAACAAAACCCCTAATTAATCCATGGTAATGTATATATATATATCAAATATAAATACCAAGTAGAACATGAAGAAAATAGGTATACCATGGTTTACCCATCAGATTGATGTTAGGAATGCGGGAAAAAGGGATTGGAAACTTGGCATTTGACAGGGAGGTGACTGGTGGGTATCGACTGGGTAGTGGGGTTGCGCGCTAGCTGCACACTGACTAGGGAAACTGAGGTAGTGCACATGTAGAAACCAAAAGGTTTTGTGTGAGGATGGAGGTGGCACGTCCGGGGGGGGGGTGGTCGAAAAATAAAAACAAACAACAATACCAGGAATCAGGGGGTCTGAGGGATGTTCAGCCGGAGGTCGGGCAGAATGAGCGGTCTCGACAAGAGGTCGGGCATTTCACAAGGGAGAAGGCAGAAATAGTGGTACCAACGGGAAGGTGGGGCGACATTGAAGGTCACCTTGAGGTTGTTGGGGTGCCCTGCAAGGCCTAGGGGGTCGAGGTCGGCTAGAATGACCGAAGCAAGGGTAAAGGGGTGTGGACCCCAGCCAAAATGCTAAGGGGGTGTGAGGTGGGGATGGGGATGGGAAGGAGCACTGATGGGGGTTGATACCCAGGGTTATTTGGTTATAGCATAGAGGCCGAGGGAGGATCCATGTTCACTCAGAACAAAGGGAGGGCAAGCCGCTGCACTGGGAGAAATATCATGATAGGGGGAGCTGTTGGGGGTAGGTGCAAGAGAGAAGACAACTAGGTGGGGGCATGATGGAGAGAAGAGTTTGGCTGCTACAAAGGAGGAGAAAGTAAGGAGTGTGCCATACACAATTGGATGAATGTTGTAGGGTAAATTGGATAGAGAAGAAAATAAAAAGATCTGACCAAAAACCATAGAACATGGGAAAAATAAAATAATAAAAAACACAACCAAATAAAATATAGGAAGACCTAATAAAATTGTTATAAATTTTTAATAATAGTAATAATAATTAAGAGAATACTATTAATATTAATATTAATAAGATGAATAATAATAATAATAATAATATGAATAGTGATATTGATAATAAGAATAATAATAAAAGGAATAGTAATAATAATAATAATAATAATAATAATAATAATAATAATTAAATAATAAAATAATTTCTAAAAATTTATTTAATTAATATAGTAACATTAATAATAATTCATAATAATAAAATTATCAATTTATGTTTTAGCCTAAATAAAAATAATAACATTCTTAATAACTATGAAAAAAATGAATTTAAATGACACAATAAATTTACATCTATTTATTCTTTCTAATACATCAACGATGAAAATGACATGTAGTTGCCTGAGGGAATTGATGCGGCGTCGCACTATTCCCACCCATTTAAGGACATCAAACCCTAAATGTGCACTTTTTAACATAAACTATAATTTTTTGTCCGGGACTCGCCTTGGACCCTAGAAAAAAATATTTTACGATAATGAAATAATGAAATTAATTTATACACATGGGTCAGGGTGTGACAATTCTCCCCACCATATTTCTTTTTTCCCCAAGAAATCCAAAACATTATCCAGTCAACCGATCAACACATTAGGATTCCACATAATCCTGATCCAACATCTAAACTCAATGATATTCAACCGACAACCAGTGGGACTCATCATCATTGTCTGAAACATATCACATGTAGAGGGAAGTCCTGACCAGGCTTCCCACCCAAAGAAATCAACTATAATATGGTAATGACATAAGTGAAAACCCAAAAAGATGGTGGGTCTCCCCACCATAGTGAACCAACCTATACACGGTCAATATAAATCCAACTTAGACATGCACTGGGCCTTACTCATGTTAAAAGATTCACATTAAGAACATTCAAACCACTCACTACATTATGAGAGGGATATGCGATTAAACTCAAACTCTATACAAACAAAAAAATCTAACCCCATGGGAGGGGAGAGAGAGACCATGGATTGGATAAATGAATCTATAACTGATAATTAGTCATGACATACCACTTCGATATGGACACAATCCAAAGCCACAAATGATCCACATGGGTGGTCCATGCAATATCACTAATCGATAACTCACATCCAAAAGTAACAATTACTGATATTGATTGTGGGATAATCCATCATAATTTTATGGTGAGAAAAAATTTACAATGTTAGAGAAACCACAACCGACACACTAAAACTGCTTCAGCACAACGATAGAGGCACAACCTTTACCAGACTCCATAAAATTTCCTAGGGTTCCTTATTACATGTCGACTTTAGTTTGAGGCCTTTTAACTAGAGTGATAATGGATGAAGTGTCTCATGCCTCACATTCAGGTTGTGATAATCACAAAAAGTATCATACATCTTTTGATTTCACAAAAGAATAGATGTGATTTCAAAATAAAATCCACACTGACACTGATAACTAGAGTTCATCAAAAGACCCATGACATTTCTATTGGTTGGTGGAATATTAAATAGAAAAGTTTTTTTTGTAATTTATTGTTTTAATATGGGATAGAATACACTATAGTCCAACCCACCTTGTGCTAGAGGATCACCTATATTCCACAAGAATTGATCACCTATATACCATGGGCAGAATGAACACACAAATTATGGGGCATGGTCTCATGTGTGGGGCATGGGGAGCCTGCTTACGTTCCATGATTATTTTTGCTTCCAGAATACAATATTAGAGGGAATAGAATGTCCAAAATAGTCAGTGTTTCTACACCAAACAATTTCTAGTCAGTATGTTAGGATTCAGGGTGTGGCATGATCAATACCATTATAGCTGTGGTGAACATCGACCACATTGTGGTGTTTTTTATCTCAAAATTTTGAGATATATAATCAGACACCTAGTTTTTATAGGAGGTTACATCCATTGATGGGGGTTGTGATATTTTAATGAGAGTATAATTATCATTTTTTGATTTGGGTTTTCCTCTATTAAACCATTCATATTCATTTACATGTGATGGTTTGGGACTCAAGTGAATTATTTGGTGTCTTTTGGATAACATCATATTTAATAGGATTTAGCCTCAGGTGTTATAAACCTACCTTGACTTGTATTTTTTAGAATCATTGTTTTGGGATTAGTTTAGAGGTATGTGTTTTTCAATTTCCTTCATTAATAGAAATATCATTGAATTATATCTTTATAACATAATTTATTAAGTCTAGGGACCTTTCTTATCACCTTGGATAATTGTCACTAAATTCGGAATGTTTATTCCTAGATCATTACATAATAATTATTTTTGGATAGGTGGTTTTATAGATGGATTTGTCTTATAAACTATGCATGACTTCTCATTTCAAATTTGTTTTTTAAATTATTTAATGACATGATTAATCATTTTTTTATTTTGATATTAGATATCATTGTGAAAATGTATTTTCTACCTTTATCTTGTATGTGGTTGTTTAGTATCATACCACCCTTTATTTTTCACCTAAATTATTTAAATGAATTAATTGGTTTTAATTATGAAGTTGTGATGCACCATGTTATATGATCTGTACATTATGAATTGATTTAAATTGAATATGGGAAATCTCTATGTGTTCATTGTAGCACATGGGAACCAGGGGTACATATAAGGGGTATAATTTGAACAATCAGTCTAGGAATTTTTTGTTTTAACTAGTATGGCCACATGATTAAAACACATAATAAACAATTAAAATAATTAGTATTGTATCATATAATTGAGTTTAAATATTATTTCTCCTTCATAAATGAGTTTTTATTTTCCTTATAAATATTTTAAATGTTTGAAATTAATTTTAATTATATGAATTATTTGAAAGGAAATCGGTTTCATGAAATTTTAATTGAAATTTTGTTTATTTGGAATGGTTTTATGAACTTCTTAAAGGGGTGGATTCCCAGGTTTTGATATAAATTATAAAAATTTATTTAATGTATTTGTTTTTTTGTAAAAGAGAATAATTGGTTTACCTTATAAAGACTACTTATAAAAAATTATGTGGGATCCTATTGTGATAGTTTTGTCAAACCCTACTTATTCATTTAGGCATTTGTTGATCTTATTTTATCTATTGTATTTATATTCAAAGAACTACATGATGAAGGTTGGTATCAGTATGGGTAAATTAACCATGGGGACCCTATTAGAATTGGGACCAGAAAAATACATGGTCTTTAATTACATGGATTATCTATACAATTTATTTACATATACAAAAAAAGATTGAAGTTAACCTATATGAAGGAGATGATAACTACAATAATACAATTTTTGGATAAATTGATACATGTAATAGTTCCTAATGTAAAATCTGTTCATTTTTATTTATCCTCAAAAGAAAAAAATTATTACTCTTTGTTGAAATGTAATCCCTAATTGTTCAACTGCATATAATGATCTAACTAAAAGAGATGCATAACCAAAAATTTTCATTTTGTTGTTCCTAAATGGTCATTATATATTTATCATTTAGTTTTATTATGTACTTTGAGTAAAACCCTTCTTTATATTTTTAATATAGGGTAATACAAAAAGAAACACAAATCCTAATAATCCTTATATTATTTCTATGCATTCCATTTTTTCAATGACATGGTGTGTTTTTTACTAATGTATGAAATTTAGAAGAGATGACTTTATTTTGAGTAATTTAGTTTAATTATTTTAGTTTTTTCAATTATTTAAATAGTATGATTTCGAATTCCTCTATATGAAACCATTTCAATGAGTTGATGATCTTAAATATAAATATATATATATATATGTCTTTGTTGTCTCACTTAGTTTTATATTTTTGGGGAAAATCATTCCCAATGTATTTCTTGATGACCTATTATTTTTCACTAGCCCATGGGGATTATGATATCCCCTCAGGACTTTACACAAGATGGATTGGGTTTTTTGGTCAGATATCTCCATGAAAGGTTTATAAAAATGTGGTATAAATGGAATGTTTTCTTTTCTTCTCATGATATTCTTCTCTCATGTTTTTTAAATATATGAGAGTAATTTTAAAACATAATTGGTATATTATGCATGATTTGATGGCTATATTTCATTATAACTATCCTTATGTTACCAAGGTATATATCTATGTGTATCTATTGTATTGAGTTTTGATCTTATCCTAGTCACATTATAGTTTCTCTTGACTCAATGTGATATTTAACTTTTTTTTGATTGTCTCTTTCATTTCATTGACATACTACCATGCAACCATAAGACATACCTGAGTTCCATAGGAGGGTGATGTGGATGATATTCAATGACTAAACCATACATAGTATCAAAACATTTCTTAAATCATTGGAATATAAGTTATTTCCAAAATCCATAATGTTTTCCCTACCCTGATTCCTGCTAGATAGAAACTACATTGAATTGAAGAAGATAAATATCCTACCAAATAGTTTCTTCACCAAAAAATTACATCCTTCCAATGAAAAATTGATCATGGGAATTAAAATACATGGTGGTGAATATTGAATTTATATTTTACTTCTTTGAAACATTAGATTTTACACCATTGTGATTGAGGGACCTAGTAGAAGACAAAGGGACACATTGGTTTAGGAAAATAGACTTTAATGTTTAGAGTGGAAGCACTTCTGCACAGTTATTGTCTAATAGTTGTATACTGAATAAATTTTTATTGATTAAACCATTTAGTTCCTCTCTAATCTATATGTTGATCAGACTACGACTGGGTATGCCGAAAATATTTCTAAGATGGTTCATTTTCTCTTAAACAATATATAAAATGATAAGTTTAATAATAAATGTTTTTAGATGGTTGTTTGAGAAACTGTTTATTCTCACATTTTCATGATGAATCTTAACTTATATACTGAAGTGGATAACATAGTGGTGGTAGAAAATATTAACCCATTAGGAAAGTGTATGTTAGTTGAAATTCGTTTTCTAGAAAGTGGTAGTTTTAGTAGCTCTCATAGATATAATAGGAAGTGGAGTGAGAATCAGAAAAAGGTGTTATTGTATTTTAGTAGTATACTTTCTAAACTCCTTGGGTAGGAGATAACATTATTCCATTGTCATTATAACATTGTTCCAAGGCTAGACATGTAGTATCCCCAAACACGACATGGTATGTTTCTCTTAAATACATTCTAGTTATAGCCTATATTTCATGAATCACATAGCCTATATAGAAAAACATGGTTACTTATAGACGATATCCATAATGGATCCATTAAAATTAAATTCTCTAACTCTACAATGTGAATTTCGTAAATTTGACATACATGGTTGTGATCAGCAAGTTATTTGGCGTCTGATAATGAAAAATCAATTTTTGATGAATAGTAAATTACCATTATGAATAGAATCCTACCCTTATGAATATTACCTTACCCTTATTAATAGTAATACGACTCTTATGAATGGTATTCATACCATTGATATTATAAATGAATTTAGGCAACTTGAAAATGAAGATGAGAATTTTAGGTGTTTGTATTTTTAAATTAAATAGAGATTTTAATTAAATATTTAATTAATCATATTTAGAAAATTATTTTTGAAAATGAAATTAATTTATGGATTATACACTTTAAAAAATGGTTATGATGAATTTTTGGATTTATCTGAAATGCTGGAATTTTGATGAATAGTAAAATCCGAAAATTCACAATAAATGCTAAATAACGGATTAATTAAATCATTAATGATGATCTACTGATGTAAGACCAATTGGTTCGAAGTCACATTCATATATTACTGTTATTGTTAATGTAATACTCACTATTGTTTTTCTTGAGAGGAAATAATAAATTAATGATTATAATATTAAGAAAACTCTTCTCCCCTCCATTATATAAACCACCTCTCACAACCTCTTCCTTCCACACCACTCAAGCTTCATTCCATGCCTAAATTCTTTCAAATACAATTCTCAAAACCTCTACCCACGTCTGTGACCTTCTGGTATCACCAAAATTCCAAAAAATGGCCATAATGAGATTTTCAAGGAGGAGTACTCAAGAGGTGAACATTCCTTCTCTTTTCTATCAATTTCTTTTACAAAGTTCCATTATTTTGTTCTCTCTTATCACCTACCATCATCCCAATGACCTGATAATTCTAGTACTTTAATTGTACTAGATGTTCATTTTTCAAATGAAATATTTCATAATAATCTCACTTTTTCCCTCATTTTATACAATAAATGAAAACACCATCTGAGATGTGTAAATTTGTCACAGTCAAGGAAGATGGGTTTTCAATTTGAATTAATATCAACAACAATGGTCATGAAACATTTTCAATCATTGATCCTGGTCATAATATATATATATATATTATCTTTATTAATTTTCTGTAATCTTTACACGTTCATAATATAGAATAATAATACAAAACAAGTTTATTGTGCACCAAACCGCCAAGCCAAATCCAAACATTTATTTTAACTCACTAATTGAGTCATCCTCATAGTATATATCCAGAATTATTATAAGTTCATATATATCTCTTTAATTTCTCTAATAATATATATTAACAATTATGGATGTTTAACCACATTTCAAATGAACTTCCATTAATGAATAAAAGTAATCAAATCTTGAAACCAAGTAAGAAAATGCTTACAAAACCATAAAATTGTATCTCTTAAACCCATAAAAAGGAAATTAATTAACATAATAAGGTTATAACATATCTATTAAATATTTATGATGTTCTTTAATTATTAATTAATGAATATAAATTTTATTATTCTGGTCGTTAAGAACAAACAAGAAAACCTTCGAGCGTAAAATACGGGATCCTCTCTCACACTTTTGTTCAAGAATCTCCCATATATTGTGATTTTTTTAATTCCTAATGATGGGGTATGTTTTCACAACTCCAAAATACATTCCATGTGAAATATAAATAGTTTAATACCCCTTTACTTCTCATTAATCCCTCACAATAACACTCGTTACCATGCAGAAATGTTTTTAAGGGGTTTTTCATCGCACATTCATTTTTTTGAGATAACCATTGTTCGCCACTTATTTATTATATGTGGTATATGTGTACTACCATTTGATATTTAATAACATTAATATTTTTATATTAATGTTATTAAATGATTCATTTGAGGGTAATTATGTTCTGGTCATATTATTTGACCGATTACATTGTGGTAAGAGACTTTGTCTCAACTACTATTTCGTTATAACTAATTTTGTATTGTGCACCAATAATCCTTATATGGTGTACCTACTACCCATTTGAGATAACTTTTTCAATTGAAAATTATATTTATATTAAATATACATAATTTCATATCATGGATATGTTTGTTGTCTAAACCATATAACATTTTACATAAGGTGCTTTATTTGGAAAGATATTTTAATTATGGAAATATTGATGAATCTATATCATATATTCAATATGGATAATGTAATGTCATATTGATATTTTTTGAATATATGTATAAATAATGATTTTTATATAGAGTTGGGTGGGGTCCACTATACCCTCTCGATGAATCGATAAGTCTCATGAGACAAATCAGTTGGCGACAAACCCTTCATATTTGATTCCAAAAATCATACATTTTTCTACCAATAGAAGTAAACCGTTTTAACGATATTATGGTTTCATGTTCCAGATACATGATTTCCAATTAATAGGAATTTTCTTTATTCATTATTAGTTATTATTATTATACATAAGGTTTTCACTATGACAAAATCTATGGATGCATTTTCATTCTCATTTTATTAATGGAAATAGTTTTTCATTTATTTACCATGCCATATTGATTATGTCAGATTGATTATGATTCAATTATTATTTTATTCATTCTTATGATATTTTAACCATTACTGAGCATTTGATATCAACCCATTCATTTTTTACCTTCTACATATGATAATGAGAAGTTCATTTATTTAGTTTTTGTGGTTGAAATTTTTAGTTTTGTTATGTATTGTATCTTGTAACCTTTTCAATGTAATTTGTGCTACATCTATGTATGTAGTTTCATCAAGACTACTAAACTGTTCATTGCTTTGGTATTTTTCATTCCTACTAACTATGCCAATATTACAAGTAATGCACTGGCTCCAATCTACAAGGGTCGGGGTGTTATAATTGGTATTAGAGGAATTTTAGTAGAGAACATAGAAACTAGGGTAGGAAATGTATAGTAGGGAACATATAATTAATTTATTATTTGGGTATTAAATTATAATAATGTCTTAGTATTTTGGTAAGGAATATATTATGTGAATCTTTTAAGCAATATGTCCATTTCTGGATACGAGCAGGTAGAGGCGGCTCTGGCACATATGTATCTAGGGGTAAACACTGAAAACACTTCTTGGAGCTAGACTTAAACGGGAACTGGTGCATGACAATGTGACTTTCCACACACTTGGTTACGACATTCCCTGTGGATATGATTTGGATAATTTACATTTTCATACCAATCCATTATGAATGAGTTTAATGTAAATTTTTTATCAGAGAAACCATGTTTATAATATTTTCTATGCATAGAATTTGAATCTATGTTGAGTTATTTTCTATTTGAAATTCCTAAACTGACTTAGTGCATCCCATTTTTAGAAATGTCATCTAATGGATGGAGGAGAATCAATACTCATGGGAAAAGTAAGTATATCCCTACTGAGAAAGTCAACCCAGTCAATGATGGAGTAGATCAGATCATGACAATATTAGGACACCTTACTTAGGCTGTAAGGAATAACCATTCCACACCTATGTTGGATCATTTCATGCAGAAAAAGCCCTCATATTTTAGTGGTACTACTAACCCAGTGATTTCTGAGCAGTGGATCAAGTCCCATGAAATGATATTCAAGGCATAAGGATATAATTAAAATGAGAAGGTAGTTCTGACAGTATATTTTCGTAAGGGTGAAGCTGATAAATGGTGGTCCTTGATTCAGAATACCACAGAGGAAGAAGAAATAGAATATATGAAATGGAGGACTTTTATGAAAATATTCTTCAATAAATATTTCCCTCATGAGAAATGGACTAAAATGAAGAGGAAATTCCTTATCTTAAAACCGAGGGAAGAAGACAGTGTTGTAGAGTATGAGGATACTTTCACAAGGTTGGCCATGTATATCGTAGATTAAATACATGACTCGACAGACAAGATTGATCATTTCTTTGAAGGTCATAAGATAAGTCTTCCACGAGCACTGGATTCTCAATCATTTTCATAAAATGATGAAATTCTATTAAGTACCATCAAAACAGAGAGGGAATTTCCAAGATCAAATATGTTCAATGGAAACCATGATAATATGCAGTACTCTGATAACAAAGGAAAGGGAGAAGAAACAAAGAACAGAAAGGGATTAAATCTATTCCCATTATGTGAGAACTGTGGAAAGAATCATTTAGGGAAATGCTTGAAAGGCATAGGATTTTGTTCTAACTATGGAGAAAGGGCTTATTAATCTGATGAATGAATGGGGAAGAAAAAATTCAATGATATTAATTGATACAATTGTACAGAGATGGGAAACTATTAAAATGAGTGTCCGAAGCACCAAGAAAACATGCCACAGAAAAATCCAATAGAATAAGGGAGAGCCTATGTGATTACAACCACATAGGTTGAAAATTTTAATGGTGTGGTGGCATGTACATTAATTATTTCCTCAAACATATAAGAAACATAATTTTATTTTGGATCATCACATTCATTTATATCTTCTTAGTTTGCTAAGATAATTAGACGTGTCCAATTTTATTTAATAAAGGATTTTTCATTCAAGACTCCCATGGGATGTATCATTACGAAAAGGCATGTCGACTAGTTCCCCATCTAGACACCTAAACGTGCTTAATATGTATCCTTATCATCATAACAATGACTTAATTTAACATAATTCGTGGTATGGATGGGTTTTCAAATTGTGATGCAATGATTTATTGTAAGAAGAAGGAAGTTTCATGTTTTGAAAATGGTGTACAAACCCTTGTCTTTAGGGAAGAAACATTGCCACCTGATTCTTATCTAGAACCAAACCAAATAGATATACTAAATGAAATACTTTGAGAGGAATATTAACCAATATCTACGGGTGAATAATGGAATATTCAAATTGAAGATGTTCACATAGTGCAAGAGTACATTGATGTATTTTCAAGGGATTTACCTGGATATCCTCTAGAGTGAGAAGTTATGTTCTCTATTGTTTTAATTCATGATGTAAGACCTATATCAAAGACTTACTATATAGTATCCATTGTGGAATTAATAGAGCTAATTAAACAACTAGAGGATTTGAGTGAAAAAATATTTATTTGACCGAGTGTTTCTCCATAGGGAGCCCATGTCTTCTATGTCAAGAAGAAAGATGGATCCATGAGGCTTTTCATTGATTATAAGGATATCAATGATATTACAAAAAATAATAAGTATCCTCTGCCCCGAATCAATGATTTAATTGATCAATTTTAGTGAACTCATTACATATCAAAGATTGACCATCGATTCATATATCATTAGTTGTGTGTGAGGATGGATGATATTCCTAAAACTACATTTTTGACCACGTATGGGCATTACGAGTTTACAGTTATTCCTTTTGGACTGACAAATGCACCCTCTATTTTCATCGATTTATTGAAAATAATTTTCAAGGAATATCTTGACAACATTGTGGTTTTATTCATCGATGATATCCTCATATATTCAAAAAGCTATGAGGACTATGATAATCACTTGCAGTTTATTATGATAACACTTGGATGAAATAAATTATATGAGAAGTTTAGAAAGTGCAAATTCTAGCTTCAATCAGTTTTTATAAGACATATTGTCTCTAAAGATAAAATCCTAGTTGATCCTATCAAGAAAAATGCAATCCATGTTTGGCCCACACCAACAAACATAACTTAGGTTCGTTTGTTTTATTGTCTTATCAGGTTACTAATGGTGTTTTGTTCATAATTTTTCCCGACTGGATAACATGCTAACCAAGCTCACACATAAAGGAGTTATGATTGTGTGGATGCTTTGAATAATAGAAATTAATATTGGTCAATGCTCCTATTTTAACTCTTCAATATGGAAGTGAAGGATTTTTAGTATACAACGATGCATCAAAGAATGGACTTGGTTGTGACCTTATGAAAAATGATAATGTTATTGCTTATGCATTAAGGCAGTTGAAAAGTCATGAGAATAATTATCCAACTCATTATCTTGAGTTATCAGCTGTAATCTTTGATTTGAAGATATGAATGTATTATCTCTACAGAAAAAGATGTAATATTTATACGGACCAAAAGAGTTTGAAATACATTTTCACAAAAAAAAAGAACTCAACATGAGAAAATGAAAATGGCTTGAGTGACTCATATATTATGATTGTTCAATACACTATCACATAAGAAAGGCGAATAAGTTGGCATATGAATTAAGCAGGAATGATATCGGCCTTCTATTTCAAATGATAATAGAAAGAGATCCAATATTCATGGATATTCTGATGATTGAAATGGGAATTGTTAAGGAAGGGGAAACATCACCCTCCTTTAATATTCTTTCTAAACCATATTTATTAGAGAAGATTAAAATATTTCAATCTCATAATGAGAATCTGCATATGAAAATTAATGTTGTCAAGGATGGGAGACTAGATGACTTCGGTTATGAAGAAGGAGTTCTGAAATTTGGGAAAAGGTTATGTGTTTCATCAGTACCTATTCTAAAAAGTGAAATATTAGACGATAATCATAGCTCAAATTTCCCTATACACATAGGTAGAACCAAAATATATAGAGATATGAAGGAATATTTTTAGTTGGATAATATAAAGAAGGAAATTACTGACTACGTGTCAAGAAGTATGGTTTTTCAACAAGTGAAGGCAGAGAGACAACATCCCAAACGAGTGATGCAAACTGTACCTATTATTATGTGAATGTGGGATAAAATTGCGATGGATTTTGTCACCAGACTGCCGATGAAACCTAAAATGAATGATGCAATTTGTGTAATTATTGATCGTCTCACAAAATAAGCACATTTCCTTCCCATAAATGAGGATTTTCCACATGATATATTTTAAAGACTATATATTAATGTTGTTGTAAGACTTCATGGTGAACCTTTATTGATTGTGTCTATTGAGGATCATTGGTTTACATCAAAATTCTTGAAAATTCACCAGATGTCTTTGACTACTGAGCTTTATATGAGTACTGCTTTTCACCCCTAAACTGATGGATAGTCTGAAAGTACTATTCAAACTACAGAAGTCATGTTGAGGTCATTCTCTCTTGACTTCTAAGGTATGTGGGATCAATACTTGCCGTTTTTGTAATTTTCATGCAAAAATAGTTTCCATTATAGTATTAAAAAAGGATCCATATAAATCATTATATGGAATGATATGTTGAACACCATATTTTTGGGATGAAGTTTATGAGAGGAAACTTATAAACCTTGAACATATTGAAGAGACCACGACAAAGGTGATGAAAATACAAGCCCACATTAAAGTATGCCAAAGTATGCAGAAGAGTTATGCTAAAAATCAGAGAAAGAATTTTGAATTCCATTTTGGAGATCATGTATTTCTGAATGTATCTCCATGGAAGGCTGTCTTAAGGTTCGGTAAGATAGGGAAACTGTGCCCCAGGTATATCAGACAATTTGAAATTCTGGAAAGAATCTTAGTAGTAGCTTAACATTTAGAAATAACACCAAATATCTCAAAAGTCCATGATGTGTTCCATGTGTCATTGTTGAAGAAATACATTCCAGACCCAACACATGTACTCACCAATAAAGATATTGAACTGGAACATGATTTTTCAAACTGTGAAAACCCTATTGGGATTCATGACACAAGGGAGCAGTTGTTGAGAAATCAGAAAACACATCTAGTAAAGGATCTTTGGAGGAACCAAAATATAGTAGAATCAACATTGTAACCATATGATTTCTTGAAAAAGAACCACCCATATATTTTTGGTTGGCTTCATACATAATATTTTAAGGATGAAATTTTAGAAATATGGAATAATGTAGCACCCCAAACACTCCATGGTATGTTTCTCTTAAATACATTCTAGTTATAGCCTATATTTTATGAATCACTAAGCCTATATGGACAAAAAAAGGTTACTTATAAGCGTTAATAACCTAGCCATTAAACATATAGTTTCTAACTCTGCGATGTGAATTTCGAAAATCTGACATACATGGTTGTGATCAGTAAGTTATTTGGAGTTTGATAAGAAAAATCAATTATCAGTGAATAGTAACCTATAATTATGAATAGTAACATACCCATAGAAATATTATATTACCCTTATGAATATTAATATAACTCTTATGAATGGTATCAATAACATTGAGTGTATAAATGAATTTAGTCACCTAAAAATTGAAGATAAAAATTTTAAGTGTTTATATATTTTGATTAAATAATGGTTTTAATTAAAAATTTAATTAATCATATTTAGAATATTATTTTTGAAAAATGGAATTCATTTTTGGATTCTACATGTCAAAAAATGGTTAGGATGAACTTTAGGATTTTTCTGAAATATGTGAATTTTTGATGAATAGTAAAATCCGACAATTCAAAATAAATACTAAATGATGGATTAATTGAGTCATTGATGATGATATTATAGTGTAACAACAATTGTTTAGAATTCACATGAATATATTACTATTCTTGGTCATGTAATTCTCTCTATTGGTTGTCTTGAGAGGAAATTATAAATTAATGATTATAATATTAAGAAAACTCCTCTCCCCTCCACTATATAAACCACCCCTCACACCCTATTCCTCCCACACCACTGAAGATTAAATACTTGCCTAAATTTTACCAAATACTCTTCTAAAGACCTCTCCTCACATACAAGACCATCTGGTATCACCAAAAGGCTAGAAAAAGTGGCCTGAAGATTATTATTAAGGAGGAGTACTCAAGAGGTGAACCTTCCATCTCTTTTCCTTCAATTTCTTTTACGAATTTCCATTATTTTGTTCTCACTTCCCAAATACCTCATAAAAATTCAATGATAATTAAATTAAATTTAATATTATAGATTTCAATTATTCTAATGGAATATTTCATCATAATCAATCTTTTTCCCTCCTTTTATACAATAAATGCAATCACCATCCGAGATGTGTTAATTTATCACACTCAAGGAAGATGGATTTTCAATTTACATTACCATCTTTAATAAAGGTCACAAAACCATTTCAATGGTTAAACCAAGTCATAACATATCTATTTTATCTTTATTATGGTTCTTTAATCTTTACATATTCATAATATGGAATAATAATACAAAACAAGTTTATTATTCAAAAAACCGCCAAGCCAAATCCAAGCGTTTATTTTAACTCATCGAATGAGTCATCCTCATGGTATATAACCTGAATCATTACAAGATAATTTATTTATAATTAATGTAACTAATAATATTTTTTAAAATTTCTTGATGATTAACCACATTTCATATGAACTTCCATTAATGAATTCAAGTAAAAAATCATGAATCAAACTAATAAAATGATTTCAAAACAATAAAATTGAATATCATACATGCATTAAAAAGGTCAATAATTAACATAATAATGTTATACCGTATCAATTAAATTATTATTAGGTTATGTAATTATTAATTAATGAATATACATTTTATTATTTAGGTTGTTAAGAACAAACAAGAACACCTTCATGTGTAAGGTAAGGGATCATCTCTCTCACTTTTGTTCTAGAATATCCCCTATGTTGTTCTCTTTTATTATTAATTCCATATAGTGGGGTATGTTTTATAACCTCCCACATAATTACCTTGTGACAAATAAATAATGTAATACCACTTTACCTCTCATTAAGCCCTCACAATAACACTCATTACCATGCCGAAATGTTTTCAAGGGGTTTCTCATGTCACATTCATTTCTGTGAGATTTTACTTATTCACCACATATATATATTGTATGTGGTATATGGGTACTTCCATTTTATATATAATAACATGATTATATTTATATTAATTATATTAAATGGATCATTTTATTGTTATTAATTCCTGGTCATATGATTCGATCGATTGTATTGTGGTAAGAGACTTTTTCACAACTATTATTTTGTTGTGACTAACTTTTTATTGGGAAACCAATCATCCTTATATGGTGTACATAAATACCATTTGATATCACTTTTAATTTGAATATTATATTTATATTAAATATCCATAATCTCATATCATGGATATGTATGTTTTCTAAACAGTATACCATTTTACATACGGTGTTTATTTAGAAAGTTATTTTAATTATAGAAATATTGATGAATCTGTATCCTCTATTCCATATGGATAATGTAAAGTCATATTGATCTTATATTGAATATATTTATAAATAATGCATTATATTTAGAGGTTTGTGTGTCCCACCATATCCCCTCAATGCATTGGTAGGTCTCATGAGAAAAAATATCCGGAGACAAACCCTTCGAGTTTGTTTCTAAAAATCATACAGGTTCCTACCCACATAACTAAACCATATTAATGGTATTATAGTTTAATGTTACAGATATATAACATCTAATTAATAAGCATTATATTTATTCATTATTAGTTATTATAATATTCCCTGATGTTTTCACTATGAAAAAATCTATGGATGTAGTTTTATTCTCAGTTTATTAATGGCATTAGTTTTTCATTTTTTATCCATGCGATATTGATTCTGTCAGAGTGATTATGATTCACTTATTATTGTAATCATGCATCTGCTATTTTTAACCTTTATTGAGTGTTTGAGCTCACCCCTTTCATTTTTTACCTTCAACAAGTTATGAAGAGATGTTCATTCATTGAGTTCATGTGGTTGAAGTTTTTAGTTTTGTTATGTGTTGTATCTTTTAACCTTTTCATTGTAATTTGTTTTACAAATATGTATCTAGTTTCATCAAGAATACTAAAATAGTCATTCCATCGTTATTTTTCATTGGTTATAATAATGCCAATATCACAAGTAATGCACTAAATCCATTCTAGAGGGGTCGGGGTGTTATAAGACACATGATATGTCTTTCCCCACTCCTCTAAAGATCTAAAATTCATATGGATGCCAAAGTCACTTGTAAACATTTTATCTAGCTCTTTATAGTCCTCTTTATATATCATTTCCATTATCCCTAAATGATATGTAGTGTAGTTTTATGAATCATAGTTAATATTGTTCAATACATAGGCCACTTAGATAGCTACCCATAATGGTAGTGTCTCTTGTGGGAGGTGATTCATGTCCTTCGATAGTGAGGGGTATTATCTTAATTTCTTTTCCTTTAGTGACCACATTATTTATTGTTTGTACCTCACACTCTATCATATCAAATATATTTTTTAATCTTTTGTAGCTTCTAATAAAACTCATGTCATTTTTGATGGATTTGGATATGCCTTTTAAGAATAATTGAGAGAAGGTTTTTTGATGTCTCTTATTTTCAATGTATTAAGTAACACTATTTTGATATTTATTAGTTCACAACATAGAAATATTTGATGTTATTATTAGAATAAATGGATCTTCTGATTAGAAATAAACAGTTAATTATTTTCATCGGTTGGTTTATTTTATTTTATTTGATGTGTCTCATAGGTATTTTAGGGAGTGGGGGATATGATGTCAAGTCAATCGGTACCTCTAGTTCCAAAATGGTTTTCTATGAAGATATTAAAAATTTGTTTTCCCAAATTCTATAAATAAATTATAAAAAAATTATATCATATTTAAGATCAATATTTACATATTATTTCATATTTTAAATTCATTTTAAGCATAAAATTATAATAACTTGCATTAA
Organism: Viscum album; assembly: GCA_963277665.1. Lineage (NCBI taxonomy): Eukaryota > Viridiplantae > Streptophyta > Magnoliopsida > Santalales > Viscaceae > Viscum > Viscum album. Next base: position 1,039,782,057 of record OY728133.1, on the reverse strand, counting down.
ATTTAATGACCACGATAATGGTGAAATTATTATTTTCAATGAATTTTTTTATATTAGGAAACATTTATCAGTTAAATTTAATTGATATAATTTTTATAATGGATTTTCTATAAAATTTAAATATGTATAAATATATTTTATCATTCAATTAATTTGTAATTAATGATACGTATTATTAAGAACCGTTAATTGTAAAATGATTTTGATACAAAATATTTTTCTTATATAATAAATTATTTAGTTTAAAAATTAATTTTAACTTTTATTTATGTTTAAATAGATTATATGGAGCCAAAATTTTGTTTCATATAATTATAATTTATTATGAATGATCATCTTTTTTTAATAATATTTATATTACTTGGATAAAAAATTGTTACAAATGTATAAAACCAAAATTTCAAAATGCATGAAACAATTAGTAAATGTTTTGAAAAAAGTTTAAAAGAATTATAATAATGAATTTTATAGGAATTATTGATCATATGTCACCAAAAAATTCATTCTTTCCCACTTTAAGATCCATTGACCCTTCAATAGTGTCCTGCCATAACATGAAAAGCAATAGGTATTTAAAAAAGTACCATTTTTTTCAATTATTACTTGGGATACCTTCAACCAAAACCAACTAAAAATTTAAAATAAATAGATATAAAAAAATTATACCCAATAATCTAATAAATACTCTCATAGAATCGTATATGCTTTGGTCTTAAAAAAACTACGAACTCTTAATGTGTTACTTAATCGGGAACATCATATGAGAGAGGTAATCTTCTCCACTAATTTATATTAATTATTTTCATAATATACCTTTACAACCTACTATATCCATAATTTTTTATTTAATAATCAATAATAATTTTTATAAATTTTTTATACTATACTAAACTAATATCACTTTTCTACCTCCCTGTAAAACAATTATAAAATTAATGATTTCATCAGGCGTATGTGAGGACTATCGCTTCCAGGAATGAAGAGTTCTATTTTTCCATTACCACATAAAATAAATTTATTTTAAAATGTATTTAATATATAAATACAATTTTTGTAACATTTTTAATATTTATAATGTTAATATTAGAAATTATGTAAATTATTTTGACAATAAACAATCATAGTAAACTTCTCTCACTACATAATAATATCAATACACCATTATTAACATGAGTCTATTTTGTTAAAACGTAAGAATATTTATAAATTTATTACTAGTAAAATAATAAAAAACCTAAAACATTAATTTTTTTATTTTATTAATCTATGTCAATTTTTTTTACCGTGCTCAATAAGTTGAAGAAGTTTTAAAGTAATCAACCAAACCACGTCATGTTACCACTATAAGAGAAGACTATTTAATAATAAAATAAAATATAACAATAAATAGTACTTATAAAATTAAATATATATGAAATATTTTCTTATTAATATTATATATAAAACTAATTTTATTATTCATGATGTTAGGTGAACACAAAAAATTAATAATACCATAAGTAATGGTTTTTTCCTCTCAATTTTTTATAGGGTTATGATGTGTATTCCCCAGTTATTTATTTTTTGAAGTATATATATTGGGAATAGAATTAATTTCTAATTTATTTTAATGAAATAGTATTTTTGAAAATTTTCAACTCATGTTATACATTTCATTGGTTCCCAATGTAAATGATAATTATGATGTAAGAGTTTCTATGTCTAATTTTTCAAATCAATGGGACATGATTAACATTCCACAACTTATTTTATTTTATATAATACATTAACTTCCCTATTAATTTAATAATTGATAAATATACACCATTTAACTAGAATAGAATTTATATTTCATTTTCTCCCTCTCATTGTCTTTCGATTCCTACATTAGCAAATTTTCAAGTGATTTGGATAACTCAAATCACTTTTATTGGGTTATAAATAATTTTCATGAAAATATTCCTTATATGAATGGTTTATAACACTACAAGGTTTTATGTAATGGCGATTTATATTCCTATATATTGTAAAATTAGTTTTTAATTAAAATATTTTACATAGGTTTATTTCATTCTGAAAATGTATATCGTAGTTGAGAGAAATTCCCATCCTCTTTAACAATAGTTTCCCATCATTGGCGCTATTTTTTCTATTACCACAAACATTATACATTATATTTAGAAACCCAATTTGATGATATCTCTTGGTATCTTAATATTTCCCTTTTACCCTCATTAAAATAACATTTTATTATACATTTTTATATTGGAGGTTGCAGAAAATGTATTTTAAAATACCAGAAACAATTTTTCATTCCATGATTGTTTGCATTATCATCCAATATACATTTAAATGATTTAAAATATTTGTATTTTTAAACGATACAATATTAATGAACATTTTTTATAATTAACTTTTTTTAAATTTTTTTTACCCGTTAGAAATGACATATGAAAGAGACACGTGACATCATTTTACCTCAAATTTAAAATAATTTTTGAAAATATATATTACCATTAAACATTAATTTTTTTATTTATATATAGAGGCTATATATCATTTGACATTATTTTTAATGAATATAACTATAAATTATATTATGAAATACTTTTGTGGGGTGTTGTAAATTTGAGTATGAATCATCCACATTCTTGAATTTAACTTTGATGATGCCATTTATAAATGTGGAAAAACTAATTTTTTTGTGGGATATGTATAATATGATGAATGATTTATTTCAAGACAAACAGATATATAGATATATATTTTATTTATGGGTGGGGTCCAATATTTTTCCAATATCTATTTGTTATGTGTATATGTATCAATTGATAATGATGTTAAGAATTAAGATTTTGTTTATTTAAAACATGAAGTTGGATATTTGTTTGTTTCCTACATGAAGGATGATTTTTTTCCACAATGTAACATACCATTTAAAATATTTCTTTAATGGTTACATGGGTTGGTTCTCAACAAGAACATAATCATTCATCCCCAAACTCAAGAGGCTGTAGACTAGAAGTGGAGATCTACAGAGGTATCATGTGGTAAATATACCCCCTATATCAATGTGAAAAATCATAAGTAAATAATTATAAACCATAAATATCATATTATATAGAAGGGATAAATAAAATTAAAATTTAATATCAAATTAAAATACCAACATAATGAATTTTTGTAATATACACTAAATTTATCATGGGGATAATCATATATTTAGGTCAAACATAAAAGGCTAACGATAAAAGAAATCGATATACTAAAACTCTGAACCATAAAATATCCTTTGATTTATTTTAAATTCCATGTCATCTCGGTCGACCAATCCTTGGCCACATCCCAACCTATTTATGCGACCATGTGAGTGACTATATAGGTACACTAGTGAAATGGTGGATAGAGAAGGGTGGGATTATATATTTCGACAGTTCACCATTAATGAATTCACAAAATATATAAACAATGTAGTGATATGTGCATGTGACATGTTCAAAATAAATTAACAATTGAAAATAATTAAATAAAAAAACTAACATTCCCTATATTTTTTGGTATCAAAATGAATCTATTTATATCTCATTGATCATTTCGACATTAGTACCAAATATATTATAGTTTTCAATCATTGGGATCATGACCTCAATCTAACAAACCTTCATTATCCAATTCTATAGTGTCTTTAAGCACATCAGGATGATAATGTTTCAATATAAATAATCAATTTTAGGTCATAACACATGAATATCTAATCTATATATTGAAAAATCAAACAAATCATCATAAATTGATCTATAGTGTAATCCTCAATGTCTAGAGAAAGTCTCCAACTCATTTTATAATAAATAGAACAAAGAATATTCATGAGATTCCTAGAAAGCATCTAAATCAGAAGAATCTCTAAATCACTATGCTAGGCATAAAAATACAAGGCATCTCTTACATCCCAATCTTCATGTTATGTAATTAGAATTGACTAAAAAATTCATGGGGGAAACCCAAGAATCAAATAATAAAAATATTTATCACAATCCCCAAGAATGTATAGCTGGATCCTAGAAAATCTAGGAATCATATGGATGGTGGCATCTAGGTCATCCCAAATAGAACTGATATTGAATCAAGGTGTCCTAAGAATTAATCAAATGGATTAATAGCCAAATCCTTGGTGGTAAACAGAATCCATCGTGATGTTGCCACATATAAATTTTACAATATTTTTACTACCACAAGAGTAAATCTAGATCCCTGAAGCACCTCTTGGCATACCGAAATTCACAATTACATCCAAAATGAATCATATTCCAGATCCCCAGAAGCACCTCTGAGCATTGATGTGTTTTTTCTAATGTGATTTTCCATATCATTTATTATAAATTATTTGATTTTTATTAATAAAATGTTTCTTTTTGGAATATTTCCCATCCTTATTTAAATTTTTATTTTATTATAAATTAATTTTTGTGAAAATTTTATTTTATTGATTATTTTATTAATTTTAAATAATTTACAATTAATTAATTAATTCTGTTTTAACATTGATATTTTTTTAATTATTTTTGGATTAAATTATAATTTATTTTTATTTCAATTAATTTTGTCAAATTTCTAATAGGATTTTTATTTTTCAAAATAACTATTTCATTTTTTTGTTTATTTATTTATTTCCTAATATAATCAATTTTCTTGTAAATAGTTCTTATATTGAGTAATTAATATTAATATTTTTATTATTTTTATATATGAATAAATTTTATTTTTCATTTTAATTAATTCTAAAATTTAATTAACGCATTACATTAATTTGATAATAAATAACATCACCTTGTTTCCCTTTTATTAAAATTATTTAATTATTTTTATTTCAATTTATTTTTTAAATTATAATTTCAAAAATTTTTGATAATATTATTTTGTTTTTTTGTTTTTTTACAGTTTAAATTTATTTAGTAAATTAATATATTGAGTTATTTCAAGTGTTGTGTCACCCCATCCTATCACCACGGTGGACCCACCACTAGCCATCAGCTACTGCTAGGATGAAGTCACTGCCAACACTACCCATCAGTGACTCCTAAGCCACTGCCAAACCCCACCCACCATTAGAATTTTCCAATTGTGAATACTTTAACCACCATTGGAAATTTATATGGTGAATCCTCCATACCGTCACCCACTATCGATATCACAGTGCTAGACCTAGTGACAATGCTACTCCCTGATTCGACTCCACACCTCAAGCAACCAGTGGCAGCTTGACCCACCATTGTCCTCCACCCTCCCCCCACAACCAACCCATTTTTGGAAAACATCAATGGAGAATCCTTAATCCACAATAATCACCCCTCCAAACCAACTTTTAAACCATCCCAATGGAAGAATAAAAACATATACAGTAGCACCACTGATGCACTTCAGGCAGACCACCAATTGAAAACCAAACATGAAATGAAAAAACATATATATCTAGAATCATCATAGATCAAGGAATCTAACAACACATTGATTTTTTCTCAGATATGAAAATTTTGAATTCTATATTGTATGCATTACTATATATATCTGACCGAATATGAAGAATTAGATCAAATGAACCTGGACCCCCTTAGTTACCTTGATGTAACCCTCACTTCTGTTAGATCAAATCCACCATTGGGGTCACCGACTGAAGGATAAAATGCTCTGTATGATATAGCCCATACAAAAACCCACTAATATTCCTATAGAAGAGGATTTGACACAAATCCTTTCATATCCAACCATTCTGTGTGACCAAAGTTTCATACAAATCAACCTGAAACCACCATCACCTTACTATGAGCTCCCCTTCTCTGATTGACCTGCACCGCTCCCTCAATTTCTCCTTCCATAAAGTACATCCACATTCTAATTTACTTATTTTATTAAATTTAATTGTATATGTAATATAATATAAAATTATAATAATACATAATATATATTTAGATATTTAGATATATGTATTCTATTATATAATAGAAATTATTTATTTAGTTATATATATATTTTTATTTTTAATATATAATAATTTATTTATTAATAATAATAGTGATAATATTAAATTTTTTACAATATTAATATATTTATATTTAATACTAATATATATATATATTTATATATATTAATCTAACAATGTTTAAAAAATGCTCAGACATCAAATAATGGTGCCTGAGCCCAAAAAACAGTTTTTTATTTTTTATTCCCAATGATACCTTCTTGATAGGATTGGGTGATCATTGGAACTAATTAAGGTGATAATGGGAATATTTTAAAGGGTAAAAATTATTATGTGAGGCTTGATATTATCACAAAGATGTTACTCAAAAGTGGTGACCAACATTTCTGAGCATGCCATATGGAATAACAATGCCTGTTAAGAACCGTTTTTCATTTTTTTTAAATTTTAGAATAATAGGACTTCATGCTATAATTTTTGGAGAAACCTAGACATAATAACCATCTATTATGTGAGAAGGTAACCCTTATCCATAGTCTCTTCAATTTTCTTCATTTCTTTAATTTCTGTTTCTGTTCGACAAATTTGTTTTTGGTATATGTTTTCATGAATATAATTGTGTTGTTTGTTAGACCATATATTCTTTCCAACTCATATTGTAATGATAACTAAAATCTAAAGTAACATATTCATAATTATCATCTCCTCATTAATGAATTAAATCTCTACACTTCTTGGTGATCTGTACATCATGACTATCATCACCTCTTCATCACTCTGTGGATACCATAAATGTGTATTGTCTTTTGCAAGAGAACACTGTTGAAATTGAAACGTCTCTATCATGATTTCCAATTATCATTTTCTACTTATTATCGTAATGTTATCAATGAAGAATGTAAGTAAGGACTTTTTTATTTTTTATTCATTTATAATCACTTCAATCCGGATTAAATTGTTTATTATAGTGATTTAATAAGGATATTACATCACATTGGGACAATGCTCATGTATTGTAAGTGATTCTTACAATGATTTATAAATTTTTTGGTTGAAATAGATATTTGTATTGATCCATTGACCACGAAATGAATGAGGATGAGAGTTGTAAATTTATTTCATTATTCGATATTTGGTAATGAGTTGATGGTGGATCAACCTGGGTTTAATCATGGTCTCACATAATTTTCTTCTCCATCATTAGGCTTCCTCAACTGTTCTCCTATTTCATTTATTTGTCACTATTCTATCACTCATCAATATTGTTTTCATCATTATTTATTCCTATTTTAATTTAATTTAAAAATAATTAATAGCACAAAAATATTTTTTAAAATACCACTAGGGAACTCGAACGTAATTCCTTGAGTGTATCCTCAATGATAGAAACCAGGATATATATTGGGTCTTATATATTTATCTTTTAAATTATCCATTAATAAAATAATATGATAAAATTTTCGCACCATTTATAAAGAATTGATGTTTTCTTGAGTGGAGTTTTGAAATTTTTTTTTCTTTTAAACAAAAAAAATTAAATTAATTTAGAAACAATGAAACCAAAAATGTTCAAACCACCTAAAATATCATAGGATTATGTTGGGTTTCATACATATGAAATTATGGAATAATTCAATATTTTGAATTAAGATGATTTTTAGTAACAAATTGTAAAATATGAGAATGTGTTGAGACAAAAAACGATATAATCCTTAGTGAAATAAGGAAAATAATTATTTAAAATTTTTCCAATGTTCAATGTTACCGAACTCTATCCACTTATTCTATTGAACTACACATATATTACTGGTTAGAAATCATTTATCCATCTGACAAGGACACTTCCAAGACATTAAACAATATGGTTCATGAATACATTGAAGAATATGGTAGTAATATATAATATCATTTTATTTTCTGCACTTAATTAGAATAATTTTTTTGTTATGAATTGTATAATGATTTTTCAATGAATCAACTGGTTGAACTAGCATCATACATCCTCTTTTTTCCTTGGAATACATTAAAAATGTGGTGGTGTGTTTTGAAGAGATTTTGGATGAGGTTGACTACCTCAATACTAACCATGATATACTACTATGTTCACTGAATAATCTTAGTGATGAGTAATATAAAAAAATATATAGATATTCATTTTATTAAACAAGATTTTCTTTTATTTAATTCAAATTTTTTATGTTACTAATGATAAATATGATTCTACATGTATAGTATATAATGATAAAGTTGAGATGTTTTCTTTTCTTAGAGAGTCTGGAAGATGCATCTCATAAAGAAGAAAAAGTGGATTGTTTGGAGTTATGCATGGCTGCCACAATGTGCATTGAAACATGTCATATATCTAATGATGAAGTTAGGAGTTGTTTGAACCAGAATATAAGACTCGCAATATAATTTATTTTTAACTACAATTTCACCCTTAATCTCAAGATGTTGATGTGGTGAAATATCCACACATTTTTATTTCCCATACCCAAACTCAAAAGATACACTTCAACTCTAAGGATAGGTATTTTATAGATGTTGACCATGGGAGACATCAAAACTACATCCCAGAGAAGCAGGAAAGAATCACATATAGTGGTCCAAATAAATAAGTTTAAACCTCCATCATACTATGGTTGATATGCTAACATTCTATCTATAGAAAATCAATATACAACACCCTTTGGGTGTTATACCAAAATTAGATATATATTTTTCTCATTTTATTCATTATTTTATTTTATTCTTACTATTTAGTTAATGTGGTTTTCCTTATTAAGTCAAAAAATATTTAGTAATTTTTATGTGGTAGTCAGTAAAGGACAACCAGAAGCATCACACTTAAGATCACATAATTGATCTCCTGCACTCAAACTTAGGTTTCTTTAATTTTTATCTTAATTTATTTAGTATTAATATTAATCATTTTAAATATTATTGGAAATTGAAAGAAGAAACATGAGATCATTAAAAAATTAAACAAGGGTTGACCTGTATGAACTCCATGGTTTCAATGATTATGAACTTGGGTAGGGATTGGTTTAATTATAGAATTTTGGTTAATTCATACATCATGTTTATAAGTATAAAGGGTGGTGGAATTTCCCATTTTTAAAATTATCTTTTATTGTTTTCATGCTTCTTTATAGCTTTCCAAAATTATGAGTGTTAGAAATTTAGTTTAGATGAATTGTGAAACCTGTTTGAACCCACTCCACGAATCAAAAATGCATACATTTCTAAATTATAAGTGGGGGGTGTATTTCAACAAAAATATATTCTTAAATTATGGACACATTGATCCCCTATTTTTATTTCAAAAAGGTCAAAATCAATCTCAACCTGATGGACATTTGGCCTTAAATTTCACCTAAATTATATAATTCCTAGTGGATAACAACATTTTGGTTATTGAGAGTTTCACATATTTATGATATTATTAGGGATATACGATTGGTGAGTGGAGTTGCACCAAATTGTTATGAATATTATGTTTAAGAATTGAATAAGAATTTAATATAGGATATATATTTTTGAAAATAAGATCATAAATTTAGGGAATTATAAATTTTAACTCGAAAGTAGGGGTCTCAACATTTAAAATTAAAAAAACAACTACTTTATGGAACCAACTAAAATTGTAATATTATAAGTCCTTTAAAACCATAGAAAAATCGGGAAATGAGATCCCATGGTTATAATCTAATACTCTAGGCACTAGGTTTCTATGTAACCCATCTGAACATTTTAAATATGTTTTTTTCCTAGTTCTATACACATATATGGCTGGGTAGAATTCAAAAATATAGAATAATGTGCATAGTGGTTTAAAATGTGGTCATCAAGGTGAGGGTAATTCTGAACCTAGATAAAGAAGGAGACAATAGACAAATTATAATATCCTTTGAGTTGTATCAATAAAGTGATAAAAATTATTGTTGGAACCTAGTAGAAAGGTATAATTGATGGTTCAAATTTTTTTGGTTTTAATTTTTCTAGATCTAACCTATAAACACTCTTAGATTTCAATATTTATCTAGAATTGAATCACGATGTATGTGATTTCATTTAAGTGGAATGACATCTTTGATAATGGATGAATATGTGTTTTCATGATTTCCAGTGTTTTTTTGAATCTAAATTGGACTGTATGTGAATGAATACATTGAAAATCCTAACCCACCAATATTTATGGGCCTCTATTTTTTTAAAATAAAGACAAAATAATTTTGAACTAACTGTGAAAAATTATGTATTCTACTTTATAAAGACAAAAGCATGAATTTTTTGGGGAAAATATTTATGTGTGTTTGAGATCAATGTGGTTATTTTCAATGCACTTTTCAACATCATTTATTATTCTTTTTTTTATTTTTATTATTACAATGATGTTTTTTTGTAATACTTCTCATATATTGATGATTTTTTATTTTATTATTCAAACAATATTTTTAATAAATAAATTTATTTATTATTTTAATCATTTTGAATAATTTAAAATTAATTAATTAATTCTATTTTAACATTCAATTTTTTTCTCTTTTTTTGTTTAAATTATAATTTATTTTTAACTATATAAATTATTTCATTTTTATTACATAGTTTTTTTAAATATATTTTATTTACTATTTTATTTAATTAATTAATTATGTAATTATTTTCAAGCTAATAATTTTTATGTAAAGTAATTAGTCATTTGGTAATTATTATTATTTTAATTAATAAAAATTCATTTATATTTTAAAAAAATAGATAATTTTTACTAACCCATTGGTTTAATTTGATAATAAATAACATCAGTTTATTTAATTTTTAAATTTTTTTAATTTCAACTTATTTTAAAAATAATAAGTTTAATTTATTTTTGATACACTTTAACTTAAATTTTAATTTTTTTTCATTATTCATTTGATAATTTTAAACTCGTCTAATTTATTATGTATTTTTAGGTGTTGTGATGCCCCAACCTACTACCAGGGTGAACTAAGCACCAAACATCACCCACAACCAGGATGATTCCAGTACCAGTTTAACACCATTTGTAAATAAAGAATATGATATTTTCAATTTTATTAATATTTGTGAATTAAATATTAATTTTAATTTAAATGGAATGATGTTTTTTAAGGATTACCCAACAAACAGCAATGAGTTTATTTGAAATCATACATTGCAGACATTGTTGAGTTATTATGAAAAGTAATATAATAACATTATTATTTTAAATGGTAGTTAATTCATAGATATTTTATTGGTGGTAATGAATAAAACTAAATAAAATATTATTATTAATAATGTTTTTTAATTGTTTTTATATTTAACTAATAAAAAATAGAAGCATAAAATGTGAATGAATCCAATTTTAAGCATAAACACTTTAATATTTATTTAAAATGTAGATTAACCTGCTTTTAATTGATAATCCATTTTAAATCTATTTTTTTTAAGTTTATATGTTATATTTGACAAAATAATATTTCTCATTATAACAAGGAAATCGAAATTTACATTGCATGAAATTTTCTTATTTTTCTAGTAATGTTCATTTTTAATGAATATTAAAAAATACTGAATTTTAATTCATAATTACCTTTTAATCTAATTTATTTATATAGTTAGATAAATGTTTATTAGTTTTAAAGTTTATTTGGATTATATTTTTACCATTTAATTCAATTTTGTTCATTAGAAGTAATATCCCTCATAATTTGGATAGAAAATGGTAATTCATGATAATTAATATTTCTTAAAATCATGTTTTTTGTATTGACAATGGAAATTAATTTCAAATTAATTTATGCCACTTCTGTGTTTTGAATTTATAAAAATGGATTCCATATTTGGAATCAGGAGGTCCAAATTTCTTGAATAGTAAACTTTTATGTGTATATATTAGGAATATTCACTCCAGTAAATATTTTATTTATCATGGATGATGATTAAATCTGTTAAATACAGGTGAAAACTAATATTTTAATAAGAATAAATTACTCTAACACTTGTAATAACCATATTATATGACACGTGTCTGACCATGAGAATCCATTGGTTGATTTTATGACCACATGGAGCCACTTGGGAGTGATAATGACACTTAATATTAATTAATTTAATGTAAGGGAAAAAATAACATAATCATGAATCTTTTTATTAAAAAAATTTTAATATGGGGTTATATAAGTTATATTTTCAACTATAAATATTATTTGGAAATATAAAATGATTTCATAAATCATGTATTTTATTTTTAATATTTAGTCATTAAATAAACAAATTTAAATATGTCAAAATGAGTTTTTTATAAAAGATTTTGACTAAAGCTTCATTTTATTATTTAAAGCGAAGACATCTTTATGCTGGGTAGAGGGAGACTCATTACATAGCCTGAAGGCCCAATGCCAAGTGGCATAAATACTAGGCTTTATATCCCATTGTTATTAGCACAAAGAACCTCTATGTGAATAGTACTTCTACAGTACCTGGGCTGCTACAGTACCTTCTACAGTACCACTGCCGCTACAGTCCCTACTACAGTGCCTCCGCCGCTACAGTGTCACCACCACAACAGTTCTACAACTACTATAGTACTGCTACGGTACCCTACTATAGTGCTGATACAGTACCCCCATAAATTAGTCTCTGCTTGAATTTGATCCTGGGTCTTTTGGATGCCAAGAAGGAGCCTGTACCACTAGGGTACAAGCTCATTGGCTATGTCAAAATAGTGATACAATAATTTATTCTTTAATAACACATTCCAATAAATGATATTATAAATGTTAAAATAAATTTATTTTGAAATTTTTTATTCCATCAACTAATTTTATATATTATTATTAATTGTTATATTTTAATTAATTAATTTTCTTCGAATAAATCAAGTTCATTTGAATATTTTAAAATGCCATGATAAAAATAGTATTAAAATTGAAATAAAAGTGTTTTTAAAACAATCAACATTTTATTAAATGATAAAATAGTCCTAAAATCGATGGTTCATAAAAAATACATATATAATGTTAAACGTATCATTAATGATCAATTTTGGGTCTCCATCCATTTTATAGTTAATATATTAAACATATAGTATAAATATATAAGAGTACGTGGTAAAAGTTAAATAAGTTAACAAAGGGTTAAATAAAAAATATAAGGATTAAAAAAATATCAAAACCCTATACAAATATTATTGGATGATCTTATGTTGACTTATATACATCTTATATAAGAATTAAATATGTTCTAGACCATTAAAAATAGAAAATCATTATTTAATTTAATAATTTGTTCAAACATTCCTAAAGATCCCCTCCACCCCCTTATAAAAATACATCACCTATAACCCTTACTCATACCTCTCAAGCCCCCATGGATCATCCAACCTCTACCCAAATAATTTCTCAAGATCCCTCTATTCCTTCTAGAAGACTTACCTTAGACAGAAAGTACATCCAAGAAGCTATTTGTTTCAATCCCATGAGAGTTACCTGATTTAAAGGTAACGTCTTCCCAAAAGTTTTCTTATTTTATATTACATCTTCAATCCATATGATCTTATTATTCTTTGTTTACATAACAACAGTAATATCCTCAATATAATAGGTTTTTTTGTGAGATGGATTCAAACTACACTTACACACCCATCAATCTAATGGATACGAACATATCGTTTATGTGTACGGCAAACTGCAGCCTCACGAAAGGATGATTGTTCGATTATCTCCTACCACCTCTCATGGTGGAAAATTTTATGGCACTATATTTATATGTGATATATATATATTATTCATATTTTTTCTATGATTCTGTATTTCTCATTTATATTATACCTTTATGGTTTCCATAATGGATAAATACGATAATTTAATTTGAGGAAGTGCGAACTTCCGCCCCTGAAAAGAGATATCACTCGTTCATCCCATAAGTGGAATGTATAAAGTATGGTGTTACTAAAATTATATATGATATTATAATGGAATTATAATATACCTTTGTATCATTATGTTTTCATTCCATTAAATATGATATATAAATGAAAGTAATGGTAATGTGTACGTACGACTTACCGTCTCCGTGAATGGTTCATTTCATTTATTGTATCCAAATGTTATGTACTATTATAAAAACATATATATAATATATATATATGATATTTATGATATCTTATACATGTGTATAATTTTAGAGATAATGCACTTTTTACCACTTGGACAACTTTTAATTATAAGAAGTTTATTTTGGATTCAAGAACGGAATATCGACAAAACAAACCTTATTTATATAAATGAAGATGTAATGTTTATAACATGGTAATAAATAATATAAAAGGAATATTAAACCTGAAAAATTTTCTTAATTAAGTTGAAATTAACTTTATTTTATTATTCAAGAGATTAAAGAACGAATGAGTCAAGTCGCACATGAGGTTAGGGGTTTTCATGTCAATTTTGTTTCCCATGAGATTGATGTTATACTGCCACTATTTCCTTTTGTGATGTGTATGTACTAAAAATGAATGTATTCATTGTGTAATATACTTTAATTTATGGATATTTAAACTTTTATTGTGTGATCCTTCATTCATGTGTTGTATATTTCATAAGTTACCAAATTGGTAAGAGAACCTTTCACCCTCATCTTCTTGTCAAAGTATTCATTAATGTCATGTCTATAAATTTTAATTCTTGAATGTTGGTATATGTTATTATATTTCTTTATTGCTATAAATTTTATGTCTATCTGATGAGATACCCTTTTCTCTCCCATCAACTCATTTTCCGAATTTTTATGCGATGTCGTTAGGTTTTCGAACTTCTGTAAGAGAACATCTTAACCCAATATCAATTATTTGGGTTAAACTACTACCTCTTGAATATGTAATTTTATGAATATGTGTGAATAAAATATGATTGTTTTACACATAATATCCACTAATATTGTGCTTATTATTATTTTTCACACATAATTATGTCATTGATTTGTCCTTAATCAAAGGATATGATCTTCACAAGGAACATCATCTCAATCTCCATTCATTGAGGCATATATTGTTTTCTACATGACTATATTTTATATGGGGTACATACCCCTTTTAATTTTACATTCATTGAAAAGGATATTTTTCTCTATGTTGCATTTTACTAAATGACAAAAATAATTTTTCTTTTTCACGTACACGGTGGCAACAACATTTTATGTCGCCGTGAGTGTTATTTGATTTTTGGATTTCTTAACAAGCCGTATTTTTCTTAAAAGGAAAATAAATAACATATACTATTTTATATATTTTGGCATTGAAAATATATTTTGTATTTTATTTTCTATGCCAATATATATAATTTATATATTGTTATTTCAATGTGGAAATGTTATCTTTCCATTATGTTATTTTAAGTGTTGTGAATATGTTATGGTTCTTTGGAATTGTTTAGGTATACAGGTGGTTCCATGATAAACATAGGGTGGTTGATCCCAATATATCCCTCAAATACATTATGTAATGTGACTGAGGTAAATGTAAATCATTCTCCCATGATATTTAGGGAATATACTATGATGGGTATTTTAAATGTAACAATATACATATCTGTGAAAGCTAAAACGTTAGTATGTTATAGATGCCACAAGTTTCATCTATGATTTATGATTTCTATTCATTATTCATAAATAATATGACTTTGTGTGGTAATTATGAAAAGTATTATTTCATTGATTTGTATGTGTTGATGGACTATTGTTTTCTTTTATTTTTTTTATAACCCTTACTAAGATTTTTAATTCTCATACCATGATTTAGAAATGATTTTCATATCGTATAAGGATATGATGATAATTATCTATAAATGAACTCTATTTTTTCTTATAAGAGTTTTTATTTTATGAAAAAATGGATAATTAGTAGAGGTGTCTTCATTGTATCAATTGAGATGTAATGTAATAGTTCTGGACTAATTCTCAATACACCAAAAATAAGAAAATCATCAATGTGAATTATTGTCTTAACGCAATATTATATAATGTTTAATTTTGTGTCCTTATAGCTTGTATCATAGGTCAGTTTAGAGAACATAAGGAGTAATGGTATTGTTAAATTAATATCCATAAATTAATTTACAGTATGATTGAAATGATATAGTAGTTGCAAATTACAATTTCTTTTTCCTAAGATATTTCTATTCTTGAGAATGGGTTTTCATAGAAGAAATAGGGAAACAATGTTGGGAAGGAATAAAAAGGGAAATGAACATCAAAATTATCATCCTTAGATGGTCAGAATCAGAATTGAACAGTTTGTTACAGTGATGGCTCACTAGTCTTAGAAATTAAAAAGAAGGTTGCTGAATTCTCTAGTTTTAGAACTGCCTTCTAGAGATGGTGATTTTTACGGATAATGAATCTTCATTGAAATAACCTGGTTGTGTACTAATGAATAATTATTTGGTAATTTTTTATTATTCATGTTAGTTGAAACCTCATGAGTTGAATTACCCTACACATGGTTTGGAAATAACTGTTGTTGTTTTTCATTTAAAAATTTGAAGGCATCATTTTTATGTAAAAAAGCCTGAAATCTATACTGACCACAAATTTTGGAAGTATGTATTAATTTAGATATAATTAAACATAATAGATTGGATATTGCTTGAATTAATCAAGGATTATGACTACATGATTCATTACCCTCCACGAAAGGAAAATAAATTGGTTGATGATTTGAGTTGAAAATGTAATTCAAAATTAACCATGTAACATTTGGAATAACATCATTTGGTTAAAGGTTTATTGAACTTTGGAATAAAAGATTTTGGTGTATGAAATTTTTCCGTTTTGCTATAGGTGTCAGTAAAATCATCTCTATAAGACATAATTAAGAAAGCGCATAAGGAAGACTGTGAGTTGCAGAAAAAGGTAGAGTTGGTTCAAAAGTGTATGTTCTCTAAATTTATCAATGAAAAATATTATGTTTTGAGGTTTGGGAGGATATTATGTGTGACTTTTGATTCACAGTTAAAGAATGACTTGTTATGTGATGCTCATAGTTACTTATTTTCAGTTCATTATTGCAGTCATATGTTGTAAGAGATCTTTGAGAGTATTACTGGTGGGATGGAATGAAAAGATACATTCATGACATTATTGTGAAGTGTTTGACTTGTAAATATGTTAAATGAGAGAGGTAGTCTCCGAAAGGGATGCTTTAACATTTACCAGTGCTATAGTGGAAATAGAAAATATATCCCTGGGCTTCATTGTTGGATTACCAAAGACATCTTGAGTTATTAATGAATTTTGGGTTATTGTTGTCCAGTTCACTAAATTAGCTGATTTCCTTCCTATTCAATATAAATTGTCTCCAGATCAACTTTATCAGTTTTATGTTAAATGGATAGTCATATTCCATGGATTTCCCTTCTCCATTGTATCTGATCATGAACCTAGGTTTACATATAAATTTTGGAACAACCTTCAGAATTTGTTGGGTACTAAATAAACTTATATTACTGTTGAGTCAATAAGGTTTTCCTTATGACTTTTCCATTCCTTCTTGTTTTGAAAATCACAAACACCTTATCTTTAAGGAAAATCGCTTTTGTAAGGAAAAATGCTTTCTTAAGGAAAATTGCTTTTATAAGGAAAATTGCTTTCTTAAGGAAAATCGCTTTTATAAGAAAAATTAACCTTATCATTTTTTTCATTCATATTTTTCTTAAGTATAAGATTCATATTCATTTTCTCGGAATCATTAAAACTTAGATATAAAGCATTCTGTTTAGTATTCGGATTCTGGACAAGAACTATAAGGAAGTTTCATTCCGAATTCCGGATAAGAACTCTGACTAAGTTCTATTCCAGATTCAGGATACGAATTCTGAAGAAGAATTCTCATTACGAATTCTAATGAAGAAATTCCATTCCGAATTCTCATTACGAATTCTGAAGAAGAATTCCCATTACGAATTCCAATGAAGAATTCCCATTACGAATTCTGATAATGAATTCTCATTACGAATTCTGATGATAAATTCTCATTATGAATTCTGATGACGAATTCTCATTACGAATTCTAATGACGAATTCTCATTACGAATTCTGATGACGAATTCTCATTACGAATTCTGATGACGAATTCTCATTACGAATTCTGATAATGAATTCTCATTACGAATTCTGATGATAAATTCTCATTACGATTTCTAATGACGAATTCCTATTCCGAATTCCTATTCCGAATTCTCATTCCGAATTCACATATTAAACAGAATCTGATTATCATTGTATTATACATTATGAATTTATTCACTCCGAACCTTCACTCCGAAATTTCTATTCCGAATTTTTTTGTTAGAGTTTAAAATGATGTCGTGCATTCTGTTACACTTACTTTGTTATAAAACGATGTCTTCCATTTTGTTATAAAATAACTGTTGTTTAAGTGACACGTGTACAGGTCCCTCCGAACTTTAAGGAAAATATGACCATTGGAGGAGGAGCCGACCTTACCTATAAATAGGAGCTCATTTGAAAGAGCTCGGTGCTGATGGCTGATTCATATGTTGATTGTTGAAAAAGTGATTACATGCTGTTGAAGTGATTTGTAGAGAGAGAGTCTCTTATTAACTCTCAAAGCTTCGTGTGACTCCGAATGTTGGTGATTACATTCGAGGGCTTCTGGGGATAGGAAGACAGAGGTGCCGACTATCCTAAAGATCGAGGGCTTTCTTGCTGAGAAATACAGAGGTTGCCAACTACCTTGAAGTTGAGGGCTTGCGGGGATAGCAAGACAGAGACTCCAATCTTCGTATCGAGGACTTACCCTGGTGTGGGTAAGACAGACTTGCTTGAAAGTATAAATCAAGGTACCATTATCCAAGGTTGTTGGATACCCTTCTCTTTGGGTTAAAAGACTTTTATCTTGTTACTAGTATTTTTACTACTTGTTTCTATTCCGCTGTAATTTGTATCTTAAGGAAAGTATAACTTTCTTATACTTCCTTACTTACTCTGATTAGTTTAGATTCTACACGCTTTAAGGTAGAATCTCATATTGTAACTTTTGTTAAGTTTCAATTTCCGGAACCATATTTCCGGAACTGACTTTTGGAATCTCTTTCCAAGTTCAGTTTGGTGTTAGAGGTGTTGTGAATTTACTTAGTTTAACTTTGTTAAACTTAGCCCTTTCCTTTTCATAAGGAAACTTTAGTTATTCATAACTAACTTTAAAGGTTCCAATGGAATTTTTAAAGTATACAATTCACCCCCCTCTTGTATATTGAGCATCTCATATTATATTTCGATCCTACAATTGGTATCATAGTTTGGAAACCTCTTACTCTATACCATTCTTAAATTTGGTATCAGAGCCAAGGTTACTGAAATACTTGAACTCACATACAAGTTTTTCTTTCTCATTTTTTTCATTCCGAACTTTGTCATTCCGTTTTATTCATTCCGAACTTTTCCCATTCCGAACCTTGTTATTACGATTCTAAGCTACTAACAAGTTTGTATCCAAGTTATTTTTAGTATGGCAGGAATTAATGTTGGATCTATTGACAATCTGAATCCTACAAGGCCACCTATCTTCGATGGTAATGACTATGAATACTGGAGAGATCGTATGAAGACATTTGTTATTAATACTGGAGTAGACAACTTTGTGATGGTTACTGGTGATTATAAAATTCCTGACAAGGAATTCAGAACCTTCACTAACCAGGAGAAGCAAGAATATCAACTTAACTATAAGGTACGCAATACTTTATTATGTTCAATGACTAGAAATATATATAGCCAAATTTCTTCTTGTGAAGCAGCTAACTGTATATGGAAGAAGTTAGAGGTTACACACTTTGGGACTTCTAAAATGATTGAGACTAGAAGGGCAATGCTTAGAGCTGAATATCATGGTTTCAATTTTCCTTATGGAGAACCTATCTGTAAAGTTCAACAGAGGTTTATGACTATTGTCAACAGTCTACAATCCATGGGAGAAAAAGGTTTAGATGATGAAGCTCTTGTGGACAAGATAATCGATATTATGCCCAATGAGTGGGAATCCAAGAGAATAGCTATAGATGAGAACAGGAAGGTTACTCAAATTACTCTTGATGAATTATTTGGAACTCTTCTACAACATGAGACCAGAATGAAGAGGGATGCTGACAACATCAAGAAGAAAAATGGAAATGGTACTGTTGCTTTTACTACAACTTCAAATCAAATGAAACCTAAGACTCCTGAGAGAGTAACCAGATCCAAGTCTAAGAAAGTCATTTTCCAATCCGAATCTAGTGAAAGTGAAGTTTCAGAAAATGAATTAGCCAATCTTGCTCCAAGGATGAACAAGATAGCCGGTCAGAGAAACTTTCAATCTAAGTATAAGAAGAAGGACAGGAAAGATAAGAAAGATGGAGAAGTTACTTGTTACGAATGCAAAAGAGCTGGACATATTAGACCTGATTGCCCTATGCTCAAAAAGAAAGAAAGAAAGGAAAGGCATTCAGACAGAAACAGGAAAAAGTATTACAAAGCCAAAGCTAAAAAAGTTCTGAAAGCTAATGACACCTGGAGTGCCAGTGGTGGTGACTCTTCAGATGAATCTTCTGAATATGAATCTTCTGGACAGAAGAATCTTGGTCTTATAGCCAGATTGCCTATTGAAAATCATTTTCTTATGGCTAAGGTACGAAATGCTGAATCATTGACCAATGTTTCTTTAAATTCTAATGATAGTAAGTATTATAGCTCTTCTGATGAAGAATCATCTTCTGATGAGGAAAATACTTTACCTACTTTTGAAGAAGTCTCTAGATTTGCTGAACTTCTTGAGATTGAGAATTCCAAACTCAACAAGAAACTTGATAAGGCAAATTCTTGGAATTCTATTCGTACTAAAGAGATATCAGATCTTTCTAAAGATCTTGATAAGAAAAATGCTGATTTTGAAAATATTTCAAAAAATCTTGAGGAAGTAAGTTCTGAGAAGAATAAACTTTCTAAAGAATTAGAAAAAGTAATTTTTAATAAAAATGTTTTCGAGCCTAACTCTAGTTCCAAAACTAATGATTTTGAGGATAAAAACTTGGTTGTAAAACTCAAGTCCGAAATTTTTTCCCTAAAGAAATGTTTATCAAACTTTACCCATGGTAAAGAAAATTTTGATAAGATGTATTCTCAAATACGACCTTTACGAAATAAATCCGGATTTGGTTATACCCATGCAAAACCTGTTTTCAGTAACAACTATTTTGTTCCTCAAAGTGCCCCATTTTGCACTAAATGTCAATGTGGTGGTCACTGGGCAAGAAGTTGTTCCTTAAACAAAACCCAATCCTTAGGTTTTCATAAAGCATATTTCTCTAAGAAAATGTGGGTTCCAAAAATTTTATTGTCTGGAAATCTCGGATCCAAACAAATTTGGATTCCGAAAGTCTAACTTTGTTCTTAATTTCAGGAAAACAAAGAAAGTTCCAGCAACAATATTTGGTACATGGATAGTGGATGTTCCCGACACATGACTGGTAACAAAAGCATTTTTGAAAAGATTATCAAAACGAAAGGAGGAAAGGTAACTTTTGGAGACAATGCTAAGGGAGAGATTGTTGGTATTGGTAATATAGTTCTTTTGGGTAAAACTATGATTTCAAATGTTCTTTTTGTTAAAGGTCTTAAGCACAACCTCATTAGCATAAGTCAGTTATGTGATGAAGGTTACCTTGTGAATTTTAGGAATGATAAATGCTTAGTTCACAATTCCAAGGAAGAATTTATTCTCTCAGCAAATAGGCAAGAGAATGTTTACACCTTAAACTTAGAAGACCTAAGAAACCAAGATTTACCTTGCCTAAGTGCAATGGAAGATCATTCTTGGTTATGGCATAGAAGACTAGGACACTGTAATATAAGAAACCTATGTAAACTTTCTAAGAAGAAATTAGTTAAGGATCTACCGGAGTTTAGATTTGATTCTTCTAAAGTCTGTGATCCTTTTCAATATGGCAAGCAACATAAATCTAGTTTTAAGTCAATCGGTGAAGTCTCAACAACTGATGCATTACAGTTGGTGCACATGGATCTTTTTGGTCCAACACAAACTGGAAGTATTGGAGGCAAATACTATGTGTTTGTTCTAGTTGATGATTACACTAGATTTACTTGGGTCTATTTTCTAGCAAAGAAATCTGAAGCTTTTTCTTATTTCAAAAGTTTTAGAGATCAAGTTAAAAATGAGAAAAACCTTCCATTGAAAACTATTCATAGTGATCATGGAGGAGAATTTCAAAATTCTGATTTTGAAACTTTTTGTAGTAAGAAAGGTATTAATCACAACTTTTCAGCACCTATAACTCCTCAACAGAATGGTGTAGTTGAAAGAAGAAATAGAATTCTTCAAGAAATAACTAGAACCATGTTGAGTGAATATTCTATTGCTAGACATTTCTGGGCTGAAGCTGTAAGTACTGCTTGTTATACTATAAATCGAGTTTTGATTAGACCTTTTCTTAATAAAACTCCTTATGAGTTATGGAATGGTAGAAAACCAAGACTTTCCTACTTCAAGGTTTTTGGTTGCAAAGTATTCATTTTGAATACTAAAGATATCTTACATAAATTCGCACCAAAATCAGATGAAGGAATTTTCTTAGGTTATTCCACAACCTCTAAGGCCTATAGAGTTTTTAATAAAAACACTTGTACTGTTGAGGAAACAGTACATGTGAAATTTGATGAGTCAGACCCTTTTGTATTTAAAACCTCCCAACCAACATCTTCGGATGTGTTTTCAAAAACTGATTATCAACCTTTGATAGAAGAACCTTCTGATAAGGAAATTGTTCAAGAAGATACTTCTGAAACATTTACCCCAGAAGACTTTCTACCCTATGTTGATGAACAAGTTTTACAAAATCCAAATCAGGTGTTTCTTAAGAATCATCCCAGTGATAGTATCATTGGTGATGTAAATAAACCTGTAAGGACTAGAAGTTCCTTAAGAAATGAAGTAGAACATCTATCATTTCTTTCCCAATTAGAACTTAAAAGCACTGATGAAGCTTTAGGTGATGATGATTGGATTAAAGCCATGCAAGATGAACTAAATGAATTCGAAAGGAATAAAGTCTGGACCTTGGTTGAAAGACCTTAGGGAACTTCTGTTATTGGAGTAAAATGGGTCTTCAGAAATAAATGTGATGAAAATGGAGTCATAGTAAGAAATAAAGCTAGACTCGTTGCTAAAGGCTATAACCAGCAAGAAGGAATAAACTATGAAGAAACCTATGCTCCAGTAGCTAGACTTGAATCTATCCGTATTCTTCTTGCCTTTGCAGCATTCTTTAATTTCAAACTATTTCAAATGGAAGTGAAATGTGCTTTTCTTAACGGCTATGTTCAAGAGGAAGTTTTTGTTGAACAACCTCCTGGCTTTGAAGATACAAAACATCCAGATCATGTTTTTAGACTTACCAAAGCGTTGTATGGCCTTAAACAAGCCCCACGAGCATGGTATGATAGACTTACTGGATTTTTGCTTCAAAATAACTATGTTAAGGGAAATGCAGATCCAACCCTTTTTATAAAGAAAGATAAGAAAAATGTTTTGATTGTTCAAATTTATGTTGATGACATTATATTTGGTTCAACTCAGCAATCCTTGACTGACTCTTTTGCTAGTCTAATGAAATCTGAGTTTGAAATGAGTATGATGGGTGAGTTAACATTTTTCCTTGGTTTTCAAATTTCTCAAAAACCAGAAAGAACTTACATATCTCAACATAAGTATATTAAAGATCTTCTTAAAAATTATGGTTATGACAACACTAAGAGTATAAGTACTCCCATTGGTACCTCAAACTCTTTAGATCTTGATGAAGCTGGGAAACCAGTAGATCAAACATCTTTTAGAGGTATGATTGGAAGTCTACTTTACTTAACAGCTAGTCGACCAGACTTAATGTTTTCAGTATGCTTATGTGCAAGATATCAATCCAATCCTAAGGAATCTCACTTAAAGGCAGTAAAAAGAATTTTTCGCTACCTTAAGGGAACCATGGATCTAGGATTTTTTTATACTTCTGGAAATGATTATGTTCTAAAAAGCTTTTCTGATGCTGACATTGGTGGATGTAGAATGGATAGGAAAAGTACATCCGGAACTTGTCATTTCTTAGGAGATTCATTAGTTTCTTGGTCATGCAAGAAGCAACATTCTGTTGCACTCTCCACTGCTGAAGCTGAATATGTAGCAGCTGGAAGTTGTTGTGCACAAGTGCTGTGGATGCAACACACACTCACAGACTATGGCCTGAGTTTTACTAAAACTCAAATTTTGTGTGATAACACAAGTGCCATTGCCCTAAGTAAAAACCCTGCACATCACTCTCGTGCAAAACACATTGATATTAGGCATCACTTTCTTAGGGATCACACACTTAAAGGAGATATTATTCTTCAGTTTATCGGAACGCAAGATCAACTTGCTGATATTTTCACAAAATCTCTGCCTTCTGATAGATTTGAATATATTAAACAGAAGTTAGGAATGATAACCGTAAGGTAATCTTCCTTAATTAACTTTTTGTTGAAAAAATCTCCTTATAGTAATAAACTCCTTTTCATAGGGGGAGTACATATGATTGTTTATTTAACAAGGTTTCTCAAAATTTGTTTTCAAATTTTTTCGGAACGAAAATTTCCGGAATGGAACTTCCGGAACTACAATTTTTCAGAAAGGATATTTTCGCACAGAATATTTCTGGAATGGAAGTATTTGTATTGAAAATTTCCGGAATGGAAAACTTTCGTACTGGTATTTTCATAACGGAACTTTCGTACTGGATCTTCCATAACAACCTTTCGTATTTACTTTTTCATATTGAGTTTTTTGTATTGAGTTTTTTGTATTGAGTTTTTTGTATTGAGTTTTTCGTATTGACTTATCGTATTTACTTTTTCATATTGAGTTTTTTTGTATTGAGTTTTTTGTATTGAGTTTTTTGTATTGAGTTTTTCGTATTGACTTATCGTATTTACTTTTTCATATTGAGTTTTTTGTATTGAGTTTTTCCTATTGAGTTTTTCGTATTGACTTATCGTATTTACTTTTTCGTATTGGGTTGAACGTAGTCGTCTTCATATTACCCATTACGAATAACTTTCCTAAGCTAATCCGAAAGGTATGATTTCCTTACTGAAGTTTTCGTAATCATATTTTACTTGCTGGCAATTTCTTATAGTTTGTTTTTGGTTTTTGGATTTCTTAATTCTTTACTTTAATAAAACCTCAAAAAGATCGTATTCAAGCTTTCAACCGTTAGATCTGATCTCAGATCGTTCTAAACCGTTAGATCAACCGAGGAAGTTGAACCGTCATCCCATTGCCTATATAAAGGGGACCCTATTTTCTCGTCCCACATCGATTTCAAGCTTTTGCGTGCTGAAGCTCTGACTTTCTGATTTAAGGCCGTTCCGAACCATAGTTTTCTCAGTTCCGAACTTCAGTCTTCTCTGTTCCGAATATCTCAGAGGACTTCTAATCCGAATGTCTGCAGAGTTAGCTTCTCAAAAAATGTCTTCAACCAAGCCTATTTCTCAGTGGTTAGTCTACAGAGAGAGGTTAGTTCATCCGAATTTCTTCAGAAACTACGATTCTATTATTTCAAAGAATATCAAGCTGAATGGCTGGGAAGGTGTTGCGTTATCAAAAACTGGCAACCAAGATGAAGTCTACTCTGACTTTCTTGTCGAGTTTTATGAGTCGGTCGCTTTCTTCGAGGAAGATAATAGAGAAAAATTTTCTTTCAAATCGTATGGCAAGACATATAAGCTTTCTTACACCAAGGCTGCAAGCTTGGTAGGGCTAAGTTATGAAGGGGAAGATGAGTTTATTTCCCACGTATTGCCAGACTCTTTGGGTAGCTTCAACAAGGAAAAGGCATTAGAAATTCTCGGATTGGATGATGACAAGGCTCCGAAAATAGCAAGCCTTTCTACAAACTTCCGGATTTTGGAGTTATGGGTGCAAGGGAATATTGTACCGAGAAAAGGAGATAAGGACAGCTTGAAGAAGAGTGAGATATATATCATAGATTTTCTGATAAATCTAAGGAAGTTCAACCTGATGAAGCATATCCTTCTTAATATTGAGAACTTGAAGAAGGGAAATCTGAGAGCTCAGATTGTGATGTACCCAGCAATATTGTCAAAGCTCATAGTTCGGTGCCTTGAGTCCTTCAAGGTAGCTTGTATTTGTAAGCTGAAAGTTTGTAAGATCATGTTTCTCAGTGATGCCACTCTTAAGAGAATGAATATAGCTTTTAACAAGGAGTCAGGGAAGTTTATTGATCTACCTCCTCAAGTAGAAGTGACTCCGAAAGTGGCTGATCCGGAATCATCCAAGCCAGTAAGAAAGAGGAAGCTGAAAGAAGTGGTAGTCGAAGCTGAGGAACCCAAGTCTAAGGAAGTCCATTCCACACCTCCTAAGTCTAAGAAGAAGAAAACCTATACTGATGAGGTTGCAGCAAAGTGGAGAGCTGATAAAGAATCAAGGAAGGAAGGAGATCCGCAGTTCGAATTGGATCCTGCAGAGGCTAAAGCTCTGAAAGAGAAGGCTGCTGATGAGCTCGAGAAACAAGCAAATGAGAAGAAACTGAAGAAGAAAATGTACGAGGCTGAGGTAGCTCAGGCCTTGTTAAAGTTCAACGAAATGGTTTCAGCAACCATTCCCGTTCCGAGAAATTTTTCTCTGGAATCTCTACCTGAGACTCCAGGAAGAAATCTAGATGCTCCAGAAGAGGCTGTTGCTACTGAGGAAGTAGAGCAAGTGGAAGAAGTTGAAGAAGCTGCTGAAGGAAGTGGTGAGACAGGAGATGAGCTCAAACAAGTAGATGAATACAAGGGAAATCCTTCGGAACACCTGTCGCTCCGAACATCTGATGCTCAATCTTCAAAGCTTGTTACTCCGACTATGGAAGAAGAGAAAGGCGAAGAAGAAGTTTCTTGTCTGAGAGAAGAATAACATCTTTCACTTGATGCTGCTCAGAAAGAAAATGTAGAAGTTGCTGATGAGGAAGATTTGGTTGTTCAAGTGTCTGATATCGAGAAGAAATCTCCGGAACAGATTTCTATTCCGGAAAAAGATAAGGGGAAAAATATTCTTGCTGATACACCGAGTTCAGAAAAGAGTATGAGGAAGGAAGCTGGTAGTTCTTCGAAGAGGAAGTTGGATCTTATTGACGAAGAAAATTCTCCTAGCAAGATTTCAGATTCGGAGTCATCTTCGTTGGGGCACGATTTTGTTGTTCAGTCCTTGAAGAAGTTGGTGGGAACCATTCCGACCTTTTCCAGTATAGACTCCAGATGCCAGATGCTTCAACATGCGCTAAATCAGAAAACCGACTCCGTATCAATGGTAATGTATAAGTGTGTTGAGATTGAAGCTCAGTTCAAAACTTTCTTCGTTGGTTATGAAGCACATAAAAGATCTTGCAAGAGGATGACAAGCTGGTCTAAGAAAACTGTGGAAGAAATGAGGTTGCTGGATGAGTTTCAGGATAATGTTAAGGATGCATTTGAAACCGAGGACAAGAAGATTAAAGAGCTGATTGCATCATTCGAAGAAAATATGACAAAGGAAAAGAACATTCGGATTCAGGAATTGAGAGATCTGAATGGAAAGCTCAACTCTGTTAATCAGAGTTGGAAATTTGAAAGGGATCATCGGATTGATTTTCTAGAAAGAATGAAAGCTCAGGAAGAGAAGATGAAAGCTCAGGAAGAAAAGTTGAAGGCTCAGGAAGAAATCATTGAAGCTCAGTCAGCAAGAATAGTCGTCTTAGAGAAGCAAGCAGAGGAAGATCATAAGGACCTCAAAAAGATCAAGACAATTATCAAGGGGCTAATGTCGAAGGAGAAAGATCTGAAATGACCAATCCGATCTTTTTTTTGTAATCTGTTTTTGTTGCTGACATTTCAAATATAATAAGAATTGTGTTTGTTGTTTCGTTTGTACTAATTTTTCAGGTACTTTGTTAAGTTTTTCCATTTCCTCCAATTCTTTTTGAAAATCACAAAGGGGGAGAAGGAAAGGATCCTTAAGAAAAAGAGGAAATCTAATAAGTGCTTATCAAAGGGGGAGAAATAAAAATACCCAAGGAAAAAGAACTCTAATAAGAGTTTGTTTAAGGGGGAGTTTTTTCTTAAAAAAACATCACTCAGGAAATATGAATAAGATCCTTAGAGTTTCAAAGCCTAAGGGGGAGTTAGTCGTATTCATCTATATTCTTAAACCATGGGAGATAAGCTTTAATGTGTTTCTTTCTTTTTAGAATAGCTTTTTCGTAAGGATGTTTGTGCTTTCCAAAAAGGGGGAGATTGTTGAGTAAATAAGGTTTTCCTTATGACTTTTCCATTCCTTCTTGTTTTCAAAATCACAAACACCTTATCTTTAAGGAAAATCGCTTTTGTAAGGAAAAATGCTTTCTTAAGG
Organism: Viscum album; assembly: GCA_963277665.1. NCBI lineage: Eukaryota > Viridiplantae > Streptophyta > Magnoliopsida > Santalales > Viscaceae > Viscum > Viscum album. Next base: position 1,039,753,609 of record OY728133.1, on the reverse strand, counting down.
AAAATTGCTTTTATAAGGAAAATTGCTTTCTTAAGGAAAATCGCTTTTATAAGAAAAATTATCCTTATCATTTTTTTCATTCATATTTTTCTTAAGTATAAGATTCGGATTCATTTTCTCGGAATCATTAAAACTTAGATATAAAGCATTCTGTTTAGTATTCGGATTCTGGATAAGAACTATAAGGAAGTTTCATTCTGAATTCCGGATATGAACTCTGACTAAGTTCTATTCCAGATTTAGGATACGAATTCTGAAGAAGAATTCTCATTACGAATTCTAATGAATAAATTCCATTCCGAATTCTCATTACGAATTCTGAAGAAGAATTCCCATTATGAATTCCAATGAAGAATTCCCATTACGAATTCTGATGATGAATTCTCATTACGAATTCTGATGATGAATTCTCATTACGAATTCTGATGACGAATTCTCATTACGAATTCTGATAACGAATTCTCATTACGAATTCTGATGACGAATTCTCATTACGAATTCTGATGACGAATTCTCATTACGAATTCTGATAAAGAATTCTCATTACGAATTCTGATGATAAATTCTCATTACGATTTCTAATGACGAATTCCTATTCCGAATTCCTATTCCGAATTCTCATTCCGAATTCACATATTAAACAGAATCTGATTATCATTGTTTTATACATTCTGAATTTATTCACTCCGAACCTTCACTCCGAAATTTCTATTCCGAATTTTTTTGTTAGAGTTTAAAATGATGTCTTGCATTCTGTTACACTTACTTTGTTATAAAACGATGTCATCCATTTTGTTATAAACTAACTGTTGTTTAAGTAACACGTGTACAGGTCCCTCCGAACTTTAAGGAAAATATGACCGTTGGAGGAGGAGCCGACCTTACCTATAAATAGGAGCTCATTTGAAAGAGCTCGGTGCTGATGGCTGATGCATATGTTGATTGCTGAAAAAGTGCTTACATGCTGTTGAAGTGATTTCTAGAGAGAGAGTCTCTTATTAACTCTCAAAGCTTCGCGCGACTCCGAATGTTAGTGATTACATTCGAGGGCTTCCGGGGATAGGAAGACAGAGGTGCCGACTACCTTAAAGATCGAGGGCTTTCTTGCTGAGAAAGACAGAGGTTTCCAACTACCTTGAAGTTGAGGGCTTGCGGGGATAGCAAGACAGAGACTCCGATATTCATATCGAGGACTTACCCTGGTGTGGGTAAGACAGACTTGCTTGAAAGTATAAATCAAGGGACCTTTATCCAAGGTGGTTGGATACCCTTCTCTTTGGGTTAAAAGACTTTTATCTTGTTACTAGTATTTTTACTACTTGTTTCTATTCCGTTGTAATTTGTATCTTAAGGAAAGTATAACTTTCTTATACTTCCTTACTTACTCTGATTAGTTTAGATTCTATACGCTTTAAGGTAGAATCTCATATTGTAACTTTTGTTAAGTTTCAATTTCCGGAACCATATTTCCGGAACCGACTTTTGGAATCTCTTTCCAAGTTCAGTTCGGTGTTAGAGGTGTTGTGAATTTACTTAGTTTAACTTTGTTAAAGTAAGCCCTTTCCTTTTCATAAGGAAAGTTTAGTTATTCATAACTAACATTAAAGGTTCCAAAGGAATTTTTAAAGTATACAATTCACCCCCCTCTTGTATATTGAGTATCTCATATTATATTTCGATCCTACAATTACAACTTTTCATCCTCAATCCTAAGGGAATTCAGAAAAAACAATTCCAACATTTGATGATATGTTACGTGCTTGCTCAAGGCATTACTAGTGAAGTTGGGACCAACATATTTCTTTGGTAAAATTTTCTTATAATATCATTTTTCATTAGAGTATATAGATGGAACCATTTGAGAGATTATATGGAAAGAGATGTTGAACTCTAGCTTTTTGGGATGAAGTATGTGAAAGGATGTTGATCGGACTAGAATTGATAGACGAGATGGAATAAAAAATTTCTACAGATTTATAATCACATGAAAACAGACTAGAGAAGGAATAAAATTTATGTGGATAATAAGAGAAGGATATTTCATTTCAGGTAGATGATCATGTCTTTATCAATGTTTCTCTATGGAAAAGTGTGATGTGTTTTTGGAAAAAAGGTAAATCTGAGTCTGTGGTTCATTAGACCCTATGAAATCATAGAGAAATTTGGATAAATTGAATACATAGTTACATTACCTCAAATTTTATCCAAGGTATATAATGTTTTTCATGAATCAATGTGAAGACTCTATATTCTATATCTATCTCATGTTTCGAGTCCAGAGGTAGTTCAGTTGGGTGGTACTCATTATTATGATGAACAACTAGTCCAGATACATTATTGAAGAGAGAAAGTGTTTTGAAATAAGTTAATTCATCATGTAATGTTTCTTTTTGAAAACCCATATTGTTGAAGTTGCAACATGTGAATCTGAGAATGCTTTGAGAGATAAATACCCCCTTTTATTTGATATGCGAATAAAATTGTGAGGTTGCAATTACAAAAAGGGGGGAATGTCTCGAACCGAATCTCGTAAACACCAAATTTAGAACTAAACCTTGTGTATGGTAAGGACCTAAGTGAACTCCATATCCCTACATGTTGGCAAAAGTGCTTGGGTATTAAACAATGAGGTTTGGGAACAATTTACCTAAGTTTGAAAGCATAAAACCTTGAAAATAATCTATAATATAAATTTGATATTTTCCGCCAAAATAGTATTAAAAACCCATAATTGAATAAATTTCATTTAATATAGTATATGAGTTCCAAATAATAATAAATAAATCATAAATACATCTTCAAGGACTCCAAACGGTAAGGGATCATAACCCATATGTTATCTCCAAAACTCCACCCCAAGGATGGGAACTAACACCCAGATCCACCCTCACCCAAAGCCAACCCATTACCTGAGTGAAGAATAATAACGTCTACTTACAACCATGGGATTTAAGTAGGGTTTGACCTTATGACCAGTAGGATAAAACCCAATTATTGCAATGTTTATGAAATATATGGTGAAAAAGCCAGCAGTTTTAATATGCAAAGAAAAGCGATGACAATGCCAAAAAATAAAACATTATTTGAAAATATTTTTCTAGATAAAAGCTTTAGAATATTAACACAATTCAATAGTCATGTTAGCTAATGTAATATTCTGCCAAACACTCCCAAATAAAAGGTTAAATACAACAAATATAATGAGGAACGAAAATGGGAACACCCCTAGGCAATAGATAGTCTCAGGCCCCATGTACCTCATACCTCGGTGTAAAGTAATCATAGTAAAATCTGTTCTCATGCACATTCCACTAGTAGGGAACGTAAAAATAACATATTAGTCCCCAATAATCATCCATATAGTTTAGTTAGAGTTTAATTATCAAAATGATAAGTGAAATAGGGACAAAACTCATCCGTTCCACTAGATGTACTAGAACTTATCTGCCCCACCTAGGTACCCAAGCATTCCCATTTGTGCTCAAAAATTTTAAGCATACTACACAAATAGATTTTTCATTTAAAAAAACTAATGGTCACAAAAAATAAATATATTATCTACACAAATTTTAAACTAATTAAAACACACAATATAACACATTGTTTTTTAATAAATCAATTCTCCAAAAATCACTCATTGTTTTTCACCCAAGACACTTTGAAATCCCCATATTTCATACGATGTGATTTCTCAAAAGTAAAAAAAACAGAAATTTCATACCAAATAAATATCATATAATCCAACAAATCAATTTAGGGTACCCCCATGTGAACCATGAAATGTTATCTTTGTAAAACATCAATTTTTAAAAAAACATGGAACCTAAAGATTACAAGTTCAACAAACACCATTAAAAACCACATTCTCATCGAAAACCAAAGGTTTTAAAAATTCAAAACATTATATAAAACCCTATTAAATTTAACTAGAATCAACAATGTAATTATAGGGTATCCCTAATTGAACCATTAATATATTTCTAGTAAAAACACCACAATTTTAAATAAAATTGTCCCTACAAATTCATTTTCATTACAAACTACAATTACACCAGTTTTCTAAAAATTAATATAATCCAATAAAGTTGAAAATATCATAACAAAGCATTCAAATTAATAGAAATTTCATACACATGGAACCCCTTTCCAAATTAACAAATACCATTGAATCCATTGTGTGAAAATCTATCGCACCATCGCCGCACCAAGAGGAAGGTATATTAAACCTAATAGTTGAATATTGGATCTTGAAAATCAAAAGTTAAACCATATGATCGAATCCCTAGTTTCTGGACATTAGTAACCTCAAGGATAAGGGTATAAACACTAAGAAAATTGAATGAAACCCTAAGAAACATGAAATAAGAATGAAGGATACCCACTTTCTTGAGGGATCTTGAAGAAATCTTCTCAAATACACTAGTAGATGAATATCAAAAAACCACTAAACATTAAAAGGATATTATAAAAATTTTGAGGATAACATGTAGGAACTAAAATGGGGGAATAACAATGATAAATTAATGCATTATGAATGAATGATGCTACCTCTTCCAATATGGATGATTTGAGAACCGCTATGAAGGTTTTCCCTAATTCTCGATGCACACGAGATAAAAAAATTGGGAAATGGTAATGGTAATGTGGCTATGGATGTTAGCTTAGAGTGGGAGTGGAAATCATTGACAAATAGTAAACAATTAATATGTTATTAAATAAGCATAATTTATTTTTAAAACTAGAAATGGGCTTCAGGGCATTCCCAATCCATTAAATAAAAACCCAAATTCACTATTATTATGGATTAAAAAATATTCTAAATTAATATTGTGGATTTAATAGGTAAGGGGAAGACAAGTAAAAATTTGAATGGATGAAAAATATTGTAAATGAATGATTTATAAAGAAAAAATAATTTATTTTTAAATATGGAATTTGGCACACAGTTTGGCCCAAATTATAAAAACTCACCAATTCATCCATAAAAGCATGGGAAACCCCCATAACAGAGCAATAATAGAAATAAAATTAAAAACACCTTTAAAATATGTCATGGATGAGACAATTATTTACACAATAAAATAATTTTCTCCTTAGAAAGTCAACTTGAAGCTTGATCAAATAAAAGAACAGGTACTCTTCGTCAACACATGACTTCCACTCCCATGTATCATGTGTATCACTACCATGCTTCCAATGTACCTGAACCAGTGAGATAGACATCCCATAAAGAACCTTCTCTTGGGAGTCCAATATTTTCATTGACTACTCAAAAATTGACATGTTAGGATCTATCTTCAGTTCTTCCTAACTTAGCACATGGGACATATCCGAGTTGTATTTTTTCAACTGCGAGACATGGAAGACATAATGGATAGACCTCAACATAGATTGTAAGGCCAACCAATAATCCACCATTCCAATATGAATGGTTATTTAAAAAGGGCCCAAATAGCACAACATCAGTTTCCCTTGCATCTCCATTCAACGATGGCCCAAACGATAGGCCACTTTCATGAATACCCCGTCACCCATAGAAAACTCCCAATCTTGACGCCTCGAATCATCATATGATTTATGGTGACTCAGAGCAGTCAATAAATTTTTCCTGATAAACTTGACCTTATTAAGATTCTCCTACACCAAAAATGGGCCAACATTTTGTCTTTCCTACCTCAGCCAAACATAGGGGGAACGACAAGGCCGGACACAAAAAGCTTCAACTGGAGCCATTAAATCGTGGATTGGGAACTATTATTATAAGAAATCTCAACCATAACCAAATGGCTATTCAAAGAACCTCCAACATCCAAAACACATGCACAATGCATGTCCTCTAGAATTTGTTTCCCACATTTTGAGTGACCATCCGTTCGATGATGGTATGCTGTGGTAATCTTAATCGGAGACCCCAATCCCTTTTGAAGGCCTTCCAAAAATCATGATATAAAATTGGGTTCTCTACCTGAGACCACTGCTAATGGCACGCCATGGATTCTCAACACATCTTAAATATACAAACATCCCAACTCATCCACTTTAGCTGTATCTTTTTTTGAAATCATGGGGGGGATTTAGTCAGATGATCAATCACCACCAAATGGAATTATAATCCCAAGGTGTATGGGGTTAGATAATAATGATGTACATGGTGACCTTGTCCCACATTTAGGTAGGAATGGGTTATGGTTGGAGAAAACTAGAGGGTCTCTAATGCTTTGCTTTCATTTTTTGGCACGTGTAGCATCTCAACACATAGTTCTCTATGTCCCGTCGCATACCTAGCCACCCAAAATGTGATAAAACATCATAATACAACTTGGTGGAACCCATATGGACATACCATTGAGATTGGTGGATATCCTGAATTACAACCTTCTACAAAGACGATGGAACTACTGAGCGTCCCTTGAAATATAAGATTCCCTCTAGGGATGATGAGAAATCAAAGGACGCCTCCCCATCATGAAGAAACTACATCGAGCACTAACAATGATCATCACTAGGCAATTTCTGATGAATCAAATTCAAAAGAGAAGGAGTCAATTGGATGATCGCGAAGAACACACCTCAACTATGCTCCCTTATATCCATATGCATCTGGGATAAGTGTCCCATAAAATCCGATTCATCACTGTAATTACTCAAAGCCTACACTATAACTCTTCTTCTCATGGAATCAACCACCACATTAACCATTCCTGGGGTATAGAAAACGTCAAAGTCGAACCCCTGGAAGTGCTCCATCCAACGACACTGCCTCATGTTGAGGTCCTTCTACGAGATGTTATTGGACATGATTTTATTATCAGAGTAGACCACAAACTTATCTCAAATGACATAGTGATGATCAGTCTTCAAATCATGCATCACCATTGCTAATTAAAATTCATGGGTTGGATAATTCTTTTTGTCTGGTTAGTGTTTTCTAGACCCATATACCACCACAAGATCATCCTACACAAGCACACACCCAAGGCATATACATGAAGCATTACAATATACCACATACCCCTTCCTGGATTTAGGGAAAATAACCATAGGGGAGGTATTAAACCACTATTTCAGCTCCTCGAATGATTCCTGACATTCTGGGCCCCATAAAAATATCAACCCTTTTTGGGTGAGCGTGTTCATCAATGAAACAAGCCGAGTGAAATATAGAATTAATTCCATTGAACAACAATCCAGGCCAAGGAAAAATTAGATCCCAAAAAAAATATGGTTTCTTCCATGAAATGACCACATTGATCTTCTTGGGATCCACTAAAACCTCCTGATCCAAGATCACATGCCCCAAAAAATTCATCTCCCTAATCCAGAATGTGCAATTTGACAAGTTTTCATAGAGGTGGTGATCCCGCAAGGTTCCCAATACGATCTATAAGTGATTTTTGTTTTCCTACTCAGAGAAAACGTATATTATAATGTAATTCATGAACACCACAACAATAGAGTCATGATACGGATGTAACACACTATTCATGAGTTCCATAATGATTTCTATATCACCCTTCAATCCGATGGGCATAACCAAATAGTCAAAGTGGTTGTACCTAATTTGGAAGGTTGTCATTGGAATATCTGTCTCATTCACCCTGAGTTGATGGTATCCAGAATGAATGTATATTTTTGAGAACCATATTTCCCCCATAAATTGATCAAACACATAATCTCTTCTAGGAAAAGGGTATTTTTTTTTAAATTTTTACCTTATTCAGCTTCTTGATTGTTAATGCATAGTTGGATGGATCCATTGTAACAACCCGAGATTTAATGAAAAATATTATTTTAATGTCTTATGTTTTATTCTACACCAAGATTACCCTGCGCTATACACAACACCGTATTAGCTTGCAGTACACGCAACACTATTCTTGGACCGTGTTACACACAATTTTGATAATAGTTATTCTACGCAACATTGAGTATATATATATATATATTAAATGTATAAATGAAATATGGTTGTATTCTGTTATACGAAACAACGAAGGATTCTTTCACAACACGCAACCCAGACTTGGCTTGCATTACACGCAATCGCGACCTTCCTCGATAGCGTGTGTTGTACGCAATGCCGGGTTTTAATAAACAATGTTATATTATTATAATATTGTCATGAACTAGCCGTTATGAATAGTATTAACTAAATTTTGAATTTTATAACATTATTATTCATCTTACACATTTCTAGAACATGGTATAAGAACAAAATAAATTTTTCGGGTAAAATAAGTATTTTTCGAAAAATGCAGTTTTACCGCCTTTTGATGGCGCACCCAATTTAAATATAGTTTTTGACATGTTTATATGTTCAATTTGAAAAAATAATATTCTTCCTTTGAATCAGGATATAAAAATTTACATTAGATAAAGTTTTGATATTTTTCCGATAACTTTCATATTTTAAAGAATAGTAAAAACACGCTATATTTTAATTAAAAACAACTTTTTTCATCATAATATCTTATGTGGTTAAATTATAATATTGAATTGTTTTAAAGTATAAATAGAATATATTTTTACCATTTAATATAATGTATTTCATTAGCATTGATTTTACCTTGAATTCGTAGGTTAAATCAATTCAATCTTTTGCAATGTTTTAAAGAAAAACCTGTTTTCTTTCGACAACGGGATTAATTTTAATTTAATTTCTGCATCTTTTGTGTATTGAATTTGGAAAAATGGATTCCATATTTGGAATCAGTGGGTCCAAATTATGTTAATAATCTACTTTTTATTTTTGGGAATTATGAATAGTAACTACGGTAAATTTTATTTACCATAGTTAAAGGTAAATCGGGTAATTAAGGGTAAATATAATATTTTAAAATTACCCTAACAAATGTCAAAATCCTATTTTATGACTAAAAGTCGACCCATATCACCTAAGGGTCGGATTATAATCATTTAATGGACATTTGTCCATGAAAATAACTTAATTATTATTAAAACCAAAGAAAGTGACAACATGTCACTCTCTTAAATATTATAAGTATAATAATTTTAAATTAGTGATAAACATCATAAAATTTCGAACATGAATAGTCTCCAGAAAGCTAACAAAATTATCTACATCATGAGAATTTATTTAGAATTTTTTGGGATTAAATAATTATCATTATTTGTGACACAATAGTAATGCTGAAATTATTTATCTAGTGAAAAATCAAGAACATAGTTTTTATTAAACTAATAGTGACCATAAAAGGCACAAAAACCTGACCAAAACTTATTGGTCATGTAAATGGAAACAATAATAATCCAATGGTCGAATATTTGAACATTTGGAGCCTTATAAAAGCTATTATGACACTTATATTATTTTATTTTAAATGATGCCAAAGTTGTCACCTTCATAATTTAATAAATATAACAATTTAAATATTGTGATTTTAAGATGATAAATTCGAGTAAAAGTATTATTGTGAAAGTTAATATATTTATCTTTATATTAGGATTTTATTTTAAATTTCTATACAACAAATAAGTATATTAAATAATTATACAAAAATGATGTAGTAATTATTTTATTAAGAGATAAACCAAATAAATGGTTTTAAAAATAATAAAATAAATATTATATGAACTATTTAATGTGATACACTAATTTTATAGATACATATGACCTTTTTATTAATATATTAAAGCTTTTAGTTCGAACATATCTTCTTTATATATTTTATTTAAATTCAAATAAATGAATAGTGTCAAAATTGACACTATTGTTATTTTACAAAAATAACATATTATAAAATTGTTTAAAAATCACAAAAATATTTAAAAATTATAAATTTAAATCTATATGGTCTATAATGTTATAAAGTAAACAATTATGGAAAATTCACAACAAATAAGTAATTATTTGTTATAATTTAAAATTTATAATTTTATTACCACAAATAAACTTAAATAGATTAAATAAGGATAAATGAAAATGATAAGGTTTAAAATAAGATCCAAACATGTCTAAATTTGATTGGTTGATGAGATTACAACCCTATCTCATCTAATATTCTAATATGAGTCATTTTTGGTGGTTTTTAAGTGGGGTTAGATTTATTATAAATTATTATTTTTAAGAATTCCTAAGGTGCCCCTCTCCTCCCTTATAAAAGGGCACCTCCTCCCCCTCCTCATCACACAAAATTTGAGCACTCAAGCTAGGCCAACCCCTGCCAAAATACCTTCTCCACTTCCCTAGTATAATCCTAGAGGTCCTGGTCTTCTTCAAAGACCAATATTAGTTCCCTAAGTGGAGGATTCAAAGAGGCTTTCCAAAGAAGAGGAGGTTTGGACACTTACAAAGCAAGTCAGACCTAAGGTAAGGGAAATATCACAATCTCATTTTTATCCGAGATTATTTATTCGTAAGTATTTACTGGGGTGTATTTTATCATCCACATCCATGTTTCATCAATATGTAATATTATTTCCATCCACCTACAATTGTTATAATCCATTTTTACCCTTCGGTGAGTTTTTAGTAATATGTATGAAAGGAATCTTTTGTCGTTTTTCGTACGAGGTACATTTTGACTTTTCCGACAGAAGTACGAAGAATGTTTTTTTAACTTATACGGCATGAATGGATTTTTAAAACATTATTTCCAAGAAGCTTCCTTTACAAGTTTTCAAGTTTATTTTTAATCAACTTCTTTTATTTTAATGTTTTATGACATGTTATGAAAGGAAAAATGGTTTTAAAGTAGAAAGGATATTTTCCTCAAGAGTGGAGTTCAAGTTTTTTATCAAAATTATTTTCCATCTAAGATAATAAAAGGGTTCTGTTTTTATCCCTATTATTTCATGGATTTGATTATGTTGTGATGGAAACATTTTTATGAATTCCTTTATATTATATGAATTGATTTATGATGTCATGATGTTTCAAGAATCCCATTTTTGTTACATGTGTTATGGGATGATGTATGTTTTATGATTATGTGGCACACATAAGAAAGGATTCATTATAAGATGGGTGGGACCTATATCTCCCTCCAATTCATTGGGTAAAGATTTTATATCTCATGAGATAGACATGGCTGAAATGGTAGGTTATACCGGTTCAGTGAAACAGGACTGAAACGAGGGTTACTCGATTCAGAAAGGGACTTTTTCCACTATGATAGTTTTGGCAATGAGTCATGACTAACAAGAAATGATTTTCCATGATTATGTGTGCATGCCACAAAGTTTTAAGTTTCGTGTTATGATTATGGTGATCTCATTTTCACTTCTATGATTTATCCCATGTTATGATATTATGAGCTCTTTTGCAGGTTAAGATTTCCAAAGGCAATGTTCTTATGTATATGATGTGATTGATATTTCTTTTGTTTACCCTTACTGAGCATTTGAGCTCACCCTTTTATGTTTTCTTTTCCCCAGGATATAACGAAAGGTTTTTAGGTAAAAAAAGGGGAAGATCTTTATGGGAGATATTGAAGATCTTTCACCACGATTAGAAGATTACGTTCCGAGTTTCAAAAGACACTAAACTATTACGATCCTTGTGTGTGTGTTTTTGTTATGTACTAAGTATTCCGCAAAAGTAATGTAATGTCCATGCACGATAAGCTTCGGGTCTCTACAGTTGGTATCAGAGGAAAGGTTTAGTCAACCTTTGGAAACTAGGATGCGAAAACATTAGTGAGATCCCTAGAGATATTTCTATGGTATGTCTAGGGATGTCCCTAAGGTTAAGTATACGTATAGGTTATAGTACTAGAATTACGCTAACGATCATTGAATTAAACCTAAGATGTTAGATATTGAAGGTACTTCCCCTTTATTATGTTGTTTTCCCTAGCATGATTTTTGCCGCTCACACTATTCTTTTTGGGTTTTAGGGAATGGCTGGAAACAAGATGATTCACAATAATGGAGGATATGATGGACAATGGAATGATATTCTTCATAATGAAATGGGATTTGGAAGTTCAAACATAATTATTATGCCGAATTAGCAATCTCATAATATGATCAATAAAGTAAAATTTGGTAAGTTTCCCGACTCGGCTAATAAGAGAAAGATGGAGTTTCATGATGATCATAGAGGAAAGAAAGTTCAATTTCCCCTATGTAATTCATGTGGGAAGAGGCATCAAGGAGAATGTTTCAAAGGAACTGGAAGATGCTTTGGGTGTGGAAAAGAAGGACACAAAGCCAGTAAGTGCAAAGGAAAAGGTTCAGTTAACACCAGGGATGAGGATAATGGTATTGCTACGACATCAAAACTGGTTAAATGTTTTAAATGTGGAATGTACAGGCATTATGCAAACCAATGCCCTAAGGGAAAGTCTCATGAAGAGAATAAGTATGGTCGTATGGGAAGTATTTATGTTGATGGTGATGAAGAGACTACAAATGATATGTGAGATGAAAGAATTGTTGAATCTTGGACAATGGTTTAAGAATGTAGTGGAATGATTACATGTTTATCATGTGTAATGTTGTATAAGTAATCTCATAGTACTGTAGAATAAAGAGACATGTAAGGATTGTTACACTGTTGTCTGATTAATGTTACCAGTATCCATGAAAGGTTATTCAGATATTTTTGGAATGTAGATGATATGCGCATAATGAAGGGATATGGAGAAAATTAAATGTTTGATAGTATTCATGAGCTCATGATTGATATAAGGACTAAGTGATATCATGGTGTTAGTATATAGAATTTTGAGGATTTTGGTATGTGGAAAGAGTTAACTTTTAATAGAATTCGTGTTTTCAATAAGGTTCAATGGGTATTCAAGAGAGTACAAGATTAAGGCCTTTGAATGTTTGGAATGTGACCAACAAGATATATCTTATGATATATGGGGATCAACGATGGTATTAAATCTCTGGTAATCGTTTTCACTATGTTATGAGAATGGACTGCAGTATTACGGATAGGACTAAAGATTGGAATGGATTATGTTGGACATATGTTAGTATTGTTTAAGGATAGAATTTTTTTTCTCGATATTATGGAATGTTATAGTAATATAGTTTTAGAAAAAGGACAACCTGCAGGACGGGCGACAACCCATTGCTTCGGACAAGGCTGTGGGAATCGAACCCACAACCGAAGTGCGACTGGCCTTTATCGCCTACCACTGACCTACAAGAAGTCCCTGTTTAGTAGAAACTAGTGTTATTATATTAAGAAGTATGATATATGAAGTATAAGCCCATTTTAGAAACCATATATGATTAATCTCACTATAGATCGACTTATGCATATAATTTTTGCTAACTTTTTGTTTGAGACAGATGGAATGACCCGTCATTCTATCACATGATCTGCTAACACTTCATGAATAACAAATTCAACTTCATTTATTTAAGATATGAAGTGAAAATTGTTCAAGGCACGATCAGCAGTGAGATTGTACCAAAATAAAGTAAGTATTTATTCTAATTCAAATTTTCAACTTTATGGAAATGATCTTGAAAACCAAAAATGTTGTCTTAGTGATCTTATACCTGATGAATCAGATGGTACCTTATATCATCACAAATCTATGGATTTGTGATTACTGGCTTTTCCATCGCCATGTTCTCTACCACTCTCCATCAGAACATGATGGTAAGATTTCTCTTCCATATCCATATTTTTACCTATGTGGAAACCCAGCGATTAGTTTATTTGGGTAATCGTTACATTTCATACTTTAGTTTTTAAAGCCAAGTTTTGGTATTCCTTTTTACGATGTGATATTCTATTAAATAAACTTTCGAATAGTAAACCATTTATAACCCCGACGAATTTCGAGGGCGAAATTCATTTTAAGGGGGGTAGAATGTAACACCTTGAGATTTAATGAAAAATATTATTTTAATGTCTTATGTTTTATTCTACACCAAGATTACCCTGCGCTATACACAACACCGTTTTAGCTTGCAGTACACGCAACACTATTCTTGGACCGTGTTACACACAATTTTGATAATAGTTATTCTACGCAACATTGAGTATATATATATATATATTAAATGTATAAATGAAATATGGTTGGATTCTGTTATACGAAACAACGAAGGATTCTTTCACAACACGCAACCCTGACTTGGCTTGCATTACACGCAATCACGACCTTCCCCGATAGCGTGTGTTGTACGCAATGACGGGTTTTAATAAACAATGCTATATTATTATAATATTTTCATGAACTAGCCGTTATGAATATTATTAACTAAATTTTGAATTTTATAACATTATTATTCATCTTACACATTTCTAGAACATGGTATAAGAACAAAATAAATTTTTCGGGTAAAATAAGTATTTTTCGAAAAATGCAGTTATACCGCCTTTTGATGGCGCACCCAATTTAAATATAGTTTTTGACATGTTTATATGTTCAATTTGAAAAAATAATATTCTTCCTTTGAATCAGGATATAAAAATTTACATTATATAAAGTTTTGATATTTTTCCGATAACTTTCATATTTTAATGAATAGTAAAAACACGCTATATTTTAATTAAAAACAACTTTTTTCATCGTAATATATTATGTGGTTAAATTATAATATTGAATGGTTTTAAAGTATAAATAGAATATATTTTTACAATTTAATATAATTTATGTCATTAGCATTGATTTTACCATGAATTCGTAGGTTAAATCAATTCAATCTTTTGCAATGTTTTAAAGAAAAACCCATTTTCTTTCGACAACGGGATTAATTTTAATTTAATTTCTGCATCTTTTGTGTATTGAATTTGGAAAAATGGATTCCATATTTGGAATCATTGGGTCCAAATTATGTTAATAACCTACTTTTTATTTTTGGGAATTATGAATAGTAACTACGGTAAATTTTATTTACCATAGTTAAAGGTAAATCGGGTAATTAAGGGTAAATATAATATTTTAAAATTACCCTAACAAATGTCAAAATCCTATTGGATGACTAAAAGTCGACCCATATAACCTAAGGGTCGGATTAGAATCATTTAATGGACATTTGTCCATGAAAAAAACTTAATTATTATTAAAACCAAAGAAAGTGACAACATGTCACTCTCTTAAATCTTATAAGTATAATAATTTTAAATTAGTGATAAACATAATAAAATTTCGAACATGAATAGTCTCCAGAAATCTAACAAAATTATCTACATCATGAGAATTTATTTAGAATTTTTTGGGATTAAATAATTATCATTATTTGTGACACAATAGTAATGCAGAAATTATTTATCTAGTGAAAAATCAAGAACATAGTTTTTATTAAACTAATAGTGACCATAAAAGGCACAAAACCCTGACCAAAACTTATTGGTCATGTAAATGGAAACAATAATAATCAAATGGTCGAATATTTGAACATTTGGAGCCTTATACAAGATATTAAGACACTTATATTATTTTATTTTAAATGATGCCAAAGTTGTCACCTTCATAATTTAATAAATATAACAATTTAAATATTGTGATTTTAAGATGATAAATTCTAGTAAAAGTATTATTGTGAAAGTTAATATATTTATCTTCATAATAGGATTTTATTTTAAATTTTTATACAACACATAAGTATATTAAATAATTTTACAAAAATGATGTAGTAATTATTTTATTAAGAGATAAACCAAACAAATGGTTTTAAAAATAATAAATAGAATATTATATGAACTATTTAATGTGATACACTAATTTTATAGATACATATGACCTTTTTATTAATATATTAAAGCTTTTATTTCGAACATATCTTCTGTATATATTTTATTTAAATTCAAATAAATGAATAGTGTCAAAATTGACACTATTGTTATTTTACAAAAATAACATATTATAAAATTGTTTAAAAATCACAAAAATATTTAAAAATTATAAATTTAAATCTATATGGTCTATAATGTTATAAAGTAAACAATTATGGAAAATTCACAACAAATAAGTAATTATTTGTTATAATTTAAAATTTATAATTTTATTACCACAAATAAACTTAAATAGATTAAATAAGGATAAATGAAAATGATAAGGTTTAAAATAAGATCCAAACATGTCTAAATTTGATTGGTTGATGAGATTACAACCCTATCTCATCTAATCTTCGAATATGAGTCATTTTTGGAGGTTTTTAAGTGCGGTTAGATTTATTATAAATTAATATTTTTAAGAATTCCTAAGGTGCCCCTCTCCTCCCTTATAAAAGGGCACCTCCTCCCCCTCCTCATCACACAAAATTTGAGCACTCAAGCTCGGCCAACCCCTGCCAAAATACCTTCTCCACTTCCCTAGAATAATCCTAGAGGTCCTGGTCTTCTTCAAAGACCAATATTAGTTCCCTAAGTGGAGGATTCAAAGAGGCGTTCCAAAGAAGAGGAGGTTTGGACACTTACAAAGCAAGTCGGACCTAAGGTAAAGGAAATATCACAATCTCATTTTTATCCAAGATTGTTTATTCGTAAGTATTTACTGGGGTGTATTTTATCATCCACATCCATGTTTCATCAATATGTAATATTATTTCCATCCACCTACAATTTTTTTAATCCATTTTTACCCTTCGGTGAGTTTTTAGTAATATGTATGAAAAGAATATTTTGTCGTTTTTCGTACGAGGTACATTTTGACTTTTCCGACAAAAGTACGAAGAATGTTTTTTTAACTTATACGACATGAATGGATTTTTAAAACATTATTTCCAAGAAGCTTCCTTTACAAGTTTTCAAGTTTATTTTTAATCAACTTCTTTTATTTTAATGTTTTATGACATGTTATGAAAGGAAAAATGGTTTTAAAGTAGAAAGGATATTTTCCTCAAGAGTGGAGTTCAAGTATTTTATCAAAATTATTTTCCATCTAAGATAATAAAAGGGTTCTGTTTTTATCCCTATTATTACATGGATTTGATTATGTTGTGATGGAAACGTTTTTATGAATTCCTTTATCTTATATGAATTGATTTATGATGTCATGATGTTTCAAGAATCCCATTTTTGTTACATGTGTTATGGGATGATGTGTGTTTTATGATTATGTGGCACACATAAGAAATGATTCATTATAAGATGGGTGGGACCTATATCTCCCTATAATGCATTGGGTAAAGATTTTATATCTCATGAGATAGACATGGCTGAAATGGTAGGTTATACCGGTTCAGTGAAACAGGACTGAAACGAGGGTTACTCGATTCAGAAAGGGACTTTTTCCACTAAGATAGTCTTGGCAATGAGTCATGACTAACAAGAAATGATTTTCCATGATTATGTGTGCATGCCACAAAGTTTTAAGTTTCGTGTTATGATTATGGTGATCTCATTTTCACTTCTATGACTTATCCCATGTTATGATATTATGAGCTATTTTGCAGGTTAAGATTTCCAAAGGCAATGTTCTTATGTATATGATGTGATTGATATTTCTTTTGTTTACCCTTACTGAGAATTTGAGCTCACCCTTTTATGTTTTCTTTTCCCCAGGATATAACGAAATGTTTTTAGGTAAAAAAAAGGGGAAGATCTTTATGGGAGATATTGAAGATCTTTCACCACGATTAGAAGATTACGTTCCAAGTTTCCAAAGACACTAAACTATTACGATCCTTGTGTGTGTGTTTTTGTTATGTACTAAGTATTCCGCAAAAGTAATGTATTGTCCATGTACGATAAGCTTCGGGTCTCTACATCCATCATCCTTTTTGAAAACACCATAGGAGCGGCCCAATGAGAAATGGTCAGGAGAATAAATCCTTTGGAATCTATGTCATCTAGCTATTTCTTTAATTCCCTATACTCGGTGGGCTCATGCGACATGAGAGAAGAGATAAAATATAGGTTCTCTATACCAGATAAATCAAAATCTCCACATCCTACTCTGGGGGAAAACCTAAAAAATCATCTAGGAATACCTCCAAAATCTCATATACTACATGAAGTAGTGCACCTTCAAGGGAAAACAATCATTTTATAGCACTATAAATGATAAATAGAAGATAAGACGTCCCAACACTAGGAGTGGAGGTCATGCGTGACCCGAATGAGGATCCCGTTCTCTTCAAAAAACCATAGAACTCCCATTAGGTGTCGTAAAACTCACTCACCACTTGCAGCAATAAATCTACACTTGGAATTGTAATAACAAATACATGAATAGTATTATGTCAAATAGATTCATATATAGGACCAAGAAGTCCCACTACATCTCAACCCCTAACACAGAAAGAGCGCATGAGGGGCACCTGAGACCCTACTTCTTATTCGTTCCAAGTGGCGTAACCAACTCCATCAAAAAAGACAACAAATTAGTTGGAAAATTCATTGTGTCTAAAAAATAGGTAGAAATTAATGAATCAATGGCACCAGTGTGAAAAATAGTTTTATCTATAGATGATGTGATAAAAACAATACCTCAAAGAGTTGACGGTCCTGCCTCTGATCCTGCTGGTGGTCGATCGACCATATGGAGATGTCCGGTGTCTACATGAGGATTACCACTAGTCTGTGGCAATGAATGGCAATAGATCTACCCAGAATATGACCTAGCCCTTCCACCACAACCACCAAATTTATATCCCCAAGTCATTGATGGATCATACTATGCTGGCACTCCTCTTGGATCCACCGTACCTACCCCACTCAGAAGTGGAAGTGCCACCCCGCAAAAGCACTGTAAATTCCTCATGCCTCCACCCTGGTAACATGGATTTATATTAAGTGGGAATTCTATTCTGATGTGCCAGAGCTTCCCACCATGGTGGCACATGACCGACCTTGTATTAGCAGTCATAAAAAAAAATTTCCTGGAAGAGTGGCCTGAACTAACACCTCCTTTCGTCACATGTTCCTCCCTCTTCCTTTTCTTATTTGAGGAGATTCCACTACCCACTATTTATACTGAACTAGAGAAACCATAAATTCATTGCTTTTCAATCCCCACAATACATGCCAGGTCAATGAACTCAACATGCTTCCTCAGATTGAACAAAAATAACTAGGAGTATATCTATGGTAGCAAGCCTTTCACAATCATATGGGCCTTCAATTTCTCATTCGAGATGACTTTAGGGGCATAAAAAACCCGCTCATAATAATTTTTGGCATACTCAATAACAAAATGATTCCCCTGAATAAGATCATTTAACTCCTTAGATCTGTCACATGCCAAGACCTTAGGACAATATAGTTCATTGAAGATGACCTTAAAATATCCCCAGCCTATCTGATAATTCTTCCCAATCTGAAGCACTGACTCCCACCACTTACGAATGGGACCCTCCAATAGATATGAGGTAGACATCACCATGATATGATCAGGTGTTTCTAGGAACTAAATCATATGCTCTATATTCTCAATCCATTCCTCGACTTCCTGGGGTTCTGAGCTGCCTCAAAAGGTAGGAGGCTTGATTTCAGAAACTCTTGTGCTTTATATTTTCTAGGAACTATCTATTCTACCCAAATAATAATATAATAAGGATCTAGTATCTATACCAATGCTTGGAAAGCCCAGACCAGAGCCTTGAATAGCCTCTGATCAATCAGTGTGGGATAACTCTTTCAGGCTTCCTCCTGTGGGGACATCTGATCTATATGGGGACACATGTTGTTAAAAAGTGCGATAGTCACAAAACAAAAATCAACACCATAATTTGTAAAATTTTAATCAGATACCTAAAATATAAAAAATCTAAAAACATGTCAATAATAAAAGAAATAACTACTCCACCCCCGACCGGTGTCCACGTGTGGTCTGCAGCCCACACGGCTCACTGGGATGTGAAGTCAATATGAAAATTACAACATCACTCGGTGACTCATGGTCTTCCATGAGAGGTGTGGGCCGAGCATCCTACTTGAAACTGAAACCCCAAGTCACTATATTACTATCTCTTGTCCATCCTGACTCATCCAAAAAAAGTTATACAACCGAAAAACATTAACCTCCTATGATACCATTTTGTCTCAAAATGAATATGGTTACCACCAATAGCGAAACCAAAACTAGGCCATGGAAAAACCAGAAGGGCATTCCGTACCACCACAGGATGGATCAAGTGTCCGCATATCAAACAATTTGGGTTTGGAATGATTTACTTTAGTATAAAATCATGAAACCTTAAAAAAATACATAATATAAATATTCAATTTTTAGCTAAACAAGTCGTAAACAAAAAACAATATTTGAATACATGTATTTGGATATAGTACAGGAGGTCAAAATACAAATAAAAAAACAAATACTCCGACAAGGAATCCATAAGACAATGGGTCTTCACCCACAAGTCATCTCCATAGCTCTTCCCCGAGGATTGGAACTAACACCACGAACCGCCATCACCCAAAGCCTTCCCTTTTCCTGTTTCAAGAATAATAATGACTACTTATACACATGTGGTGTCAGTAGGGTGTGAGAATAATCCATATAGTATACAACCCAATGATTCCATTGTTTATGTAATTCAATTTGAAAAATCATGTAGTTTTAATATGAGAAGAAAAACAGTGACAGATTCCACAAAATGAAACATTAAATTAAAAAAAGTTTTTGAGAAAAAACATTCATAATGTTAACAAATTTAAATAGTCATGTTATAAACTATCATACACTACCAAAAAATCCTAATGCACAATTAAATATAATAAATCCAATTGCCAATAAAATAAGGAAACCCCCTAGTTGGTTTAGAAAAAACCACGAGTTTCCTTATTGAATCCCCCATTTTTTCTAGTATCTTAAACAGAGAACCACCACAATTTCCTTTAAACCTGTTGTCTCATTGGTACCTGCTAGATCCATCCATTAACTAAAAACAGAAAGGTCAGTGTGAGTATATCAACATAACCATCATGTAATAATGAGTGATATAAACACTAAGATATACATACTCATTTACATTATCTAAAAACTATGACACTTTCTAAAATCCTAGCCAATATGGCAATGTCACTTATGCTTAAAGAATACTCTAACCACTAAAGTAATCTAAACCAACCATTGATACCAACTATACATCCCCAACCTTAAACTTTACTTAATCATGAGTTATTACAAGATAACACATTGAGGATCTTTTCAGGTTTAGAGTTTTAGAGAATTAGATCATGAAACTAGCATTACATTACACATTTAAACAAAGTGGTTACAAAAAAAGACAGTATTAATTCTTCCCATCAATGGAAACATATTTAAAATAAAACATGGATTATTTCTTGAAACATACTTGACACTATCATCACATCATGTACCTTTCCCATGACCTGTGAAAAACATTTAAAAAACATGGGATGAGCTTAAAAAGATCAGTAAGGGTTATAAAAATATGGAAAGGAATCATGAGGTCATATATACATAAGAATGAATTCATACTTTACCCATAAATCATAGGCACTTTAACATACCTCATCAAATCATGAATAAATCATAGAAATCATAAGACATAAATGTAACTTGAGGCATTCATAACATTCTTACAAAGGGAGTAACCCTCTTGGTTACGTTTGGAATACCCACCACAGTATATTCCCAAAATCTCTTCAGAGAAACCTTAACGTTTCACTCCTTCACGTTACCCAATACATTGGAGAGCTATATCGGGTCCACCCGCCCTTAGTTTATAACAGAACCACCCATCTTCATAATAATCCCCAAGAACCATAACATAATCATATCACATAAAACATGCATAAAGGAAATATAACATTTCCATATTTCAATCACAAGATATCAATACAACACATTGATATAATAAAAAAATTATGAAAACCATTTTCAATACCAAAATAAAAGAAATGTAAAACATGGTATTTATTTTTCTTTTAAAAAGAAGGTACGGATTTTGGAGGAAGCCAAAACTCAAATAATGGTCACGACGGTGGAGAAGTCGTTGTCACCACATACATACGACAAAAACATTCGCTTTTGTATTTTAATAAACACTTCGTATAAAAAGGATTCCTTTTTAAATAAACATAATAGTCAAAGGGGTTTATACACCATATAAAAGAAGGTTGTGTATAAAACAGAATATGCCTCAATGAAAGGAGATTGAGACGATGTCCCTTACAAAGACGATATCATTGGTTTAAGGATAAATCAATTACATAATTATGTGTGAAAAATGAATACACCAAATATAAGTTGATATTGAGTGTAAAATAATCAAAGGTCATTCACACATTGTCAAAGGATTACATATTCAATAACTAAATGTTGAACCCAAAGAAATTGAAATTGGGTTAAGAAGTTCCCTTGAGAGCCTAACGGCATCACATCAAAATGATTTGATGAGAGATAAAAAAAAGGTATCTCATCACTTGGACATAAGATTTACATCAATAAGGATATATGAGAAAATATCCCAACATAACAATATGTAAATTAAAAGACCCAACAAAATAAGTCTTTTAAAAAGTGGAGGGTGAAAGGTTCCCTTACCGACTTGGGTATCTTTCGAAACATACACCTTGTGAAAGAATGACAATAAAACATTGATGTAAATACTCATAAACGAAATTATATTACACAATGAATAAAATAATGGGCAGTACAAACACCAATCAAAGGAAATTATGGCAAATGTAGAATAAATCTCACAGGAATAAAAGTGAGATGAAAAATCCCTTACGAAAACTCGACAGCCTAACGACGCCACATAAAACTTACAAAAATGGATTGATGAGATCAAATAGAGTATCTCATCATATTAACTTAATGTTTATAGAAAGAATAATATAAAATAACATCCCCCAAAATAACAAAGAGGATATTAAAAGAATTGACATAAAGGAGAGTACTTAAAAAGAAAGAGAGAGGTTAGATCTCTTATGAAAATTCGGCAGCCTAACGGCGCCACTCAAAACATCCAAAATGGATTGATGAGAGAGAATAGAGTCCTTCATCACATGGACATAAAAATTATAGTAATATTAATATATAGGAATATCCCAATAACATGAAATATGTTCTTTAAAAGGAATTACATAAAAGAGTGTACTTAAAAAGAAAGAGTGGAGTAGGATCCCTTACCTCAAGTCCATCTTGTCTTGTTCGTTTTTTATATTCCTGAATAATAAACCTTGGTCAATTAATAATAGCCTATGTACCTCCTTTATAGATTAATATTCAGTTAATATCACATATTATAATGTTATAAATTTTTTTAATAATGTTAGTTCATAACAGACGTTTTTGTCGATGTTTGGTACATGAGTCAAAAATGAACTTGTTTGAAAAAGGATTGCCCATGTAGTTATATGTAAATAATTACCATAATAGTATTAATGATTAAAATATCATATATATCCAGTAAATATTCAATTTATACTATTCCATATCATTTGGAAATAAAAAATGAAAAGCATCGTTCATGGAGACCGTAGGCCGTACGTACGCATGAACACTACATTCATTTTTTGTCATATTAATGGAATTAAAAAAATGAGAGAGATATATATGTTATAATTCCAGAATGATATCCATAATTTAGATGTAATATATTACATATATATCCATTATATATATGTACTTATAATATTACATACCATTTTGAGATAAGAAATGAAATGTACAGTTCTTGAAGACGGTAAGCCGTACGTACGCATGAACGCTACTTCCATTTCTATTTCATATTTAATGGAATTAAAACATAATGATAGGTAATAGTATTTTAATTCCAGTATGGTATCATATATAATATCATTAAATATATCCTTTATACGTACCACATATGGTATTAGCGAATCAAATCACTTTGAGGGGGCGGTAGTCCGCACTTCCTTAAATGAAGATATCACGTTTACCCATAACGAAAACCATAAAGGTATGCCATAAATGAAATATACAGAATCTTTAGTAAAACATAAACATATTAGATATCATATATTAATATAGTGTCATCTAAATGGACACCTTTGAAGGTGTTAGAAGAATGTTGAACAATCATCGTTTCGGGAGGCAGAAATTCGTCATCCACGGAAACAGTTTGTTCTTTAACCATTAGATGTAGGTGTGTGTAAATGTTTCTAAAATACATCTAATAACAACATCCTAGTATATATAAGATAAATTATTTGTTACAAAATAAATTAATAAAAAGAGTTTAGGGGGTTGGAGAAGAAAAATAAAACAAACGGACACAAGTGAAGACATTACCTTAAAATCGGTTAACTCCCTTTGGTTTGAGCACGAAGGCTTCCTTGGAAAGATTTATGCCCAAAGTGAGGCTTCAAGGAATAAGGAAGGGAAGTGGAGTGACAAAATGGGCACGGGTTGGCCGAGACAATGGATTTGGGAGTGTGGGTAAGGAGGTAGAGGTGGGGGCCATTTATAAGAGGAGAGGACGGGCACTCTTGTAAAGTTACAAAATGTTACATTTTTTTCAAAAGAGTTTCGGATTTTAAAGGACCCACATTGATGTATTTAGAGGATAAGGTGATAAGGGTTATAAATCCACTCATCCAACAGGTTTTGGACATGTGTAGGTCTTAGATTTTACATTATCATTCCATTTTATTTAAATCGTTAAATAATGAGGTCATCGCTGCATCATCATGATGTCATAAATAATTTAATTTATTTAATGTCTAAAAATTATAAAAAAATACTATGATGTGTAAAATCTTTTTATATTTCCAATGACTATTTATAGTCGAAAATATGACTTGTATAACCCCATGTAAAAAATGTTTTAGTAAAACATCTCATGTTTGTGTCATTTTTACTTAACATTAAATAAAAAGATATTTATGTCATTTTCCTACCAAAGTGGGTCCATGGGGTCCCCATGTTGTCGTATGGATTGTCTTGGTCGGACATGACACATCCAATGAGGGTAGGACATGAGTATAATTCATTTCATTTTATTAAAACATTATTCTTACAATAAACTACACTAATTACCTCTAATCCCGATTAAAAACTAAATAAGTTACTATTCACTGAAAAATTGTTTTTATCCCATTGAACCACATTTTAATTCTTAGTTACAACCATGTATGTCGGATTTTTGAAATTCAAAACATAAATATTGAAAATTTTCTTTTAAACGGAAAAATCAGTTTTTATAAGTACCACTTAGTGGTTTCACTATTCATCAAAAATTGACGTTTTTCAGAAAAATACCAAAAATTTACCCTAAGCTATAATTGATATTCCGAATTCAAAAATGAAGTATATTTTACAATATTCAAAACATATAAGTCACATTAATTAATTTAATAATTAATTCCCGTTGTCAAAGAAAATAGTGTGTTTTTATGAAACAATAAGTATCAAAAGAATGACACTAGTTTAAGTCTGATTTCAAAGTGAAATTAATTATAATGACCATTATTGTATTTAATGGTAAAAATATATTATAATTTCACTTTAGAACCAATTCAAAATATAATATAATCATATAAATAAGTTATATTAACGAAAGGTTTTGAATTAAAATACAACATTTTAAACTATTCATAAATAAAATGAACTTTATCGGAAAGATACCAAAAATTTACACAAAGTAAATTTTGATGTCCCGGTTCTTAAGAGGAGTTTTATATGGTCCAATAGAATGTATAAAAGTGAAAAAAAACTATATTTAATGACTGTTCTCCATCAAAAGGCGATAAGTGAGCCTTTAGTGAAAACTAGGGCATATACGCCTAAAATTTAATTCTTTCTGTATTTTAAGCCTTTATCTTTTATTAGATAAATGTAAAAACATTTAAAAACATATATAATCATATTTTAGTTATTTCTATCCATTATCACCAATACAATGGCAACATGTTAACTACCATTTAAAATAATATTATTTTATTATTAGAGTGCAATTTATGATTCCCAAGAAACTCGTTGTTGCGTGTTGGGTACACCATTGATCATAGCGTCCCCATTAAAGAAATATTAATATTTTATTCACAAATATGGATAAATATAAAAATTTCATATTATGTATTTACCTGGTGTGTTACAAATGGCGTTTTGTACTATGTTCATAGAGATTACATTGTGTGTAATGGGGTCACACAACATGTCTTTGGTGTCTAGAAACTACTATTGAACTATTTACATTGTGTGAATGGTGTACACACTATGAATTAGATATTATAAATTAAATATAAAGGGATTAGTTTTTATAGAAAAAGAGACAATTGTTTCGGCGTATATGATACCAATGGATTAAATGATGTGTAAATGGGTTACACATCCTATAACTATCTAGATCTCTTCTTTACTGATTTTTTAATACTCTCTTCAATCCGAATTGATTCTTTCGATGATCGATCATTATTTTAGTTCTATTCCATCTCTCTGAGTGAGTAACCAATTTTACTTTTTCATTTACATTGATTACATTAACACTATTTCATTTCACTATTGGATTTGTTGATCTATGGTGATTATTCCTTTTTTTCTTGTAGATCTATTGTGAAATATTATCCATGGGTACAATCCTTGTTAGTTGACTTGAAATAAGTATTTGTTCATGTGGTATATGTCATTTACTCTTCTCCACTAGACCATTTTGTTTAATTTGATAAATTTTATGTTGTTTTGAATTATTCATGGTATTATATTTTTTTATCCCATTCTTTTGGTGGGTTATTTTGTGGGTATGTGAAACCCTAGGAATTGATATAGGTTATTGCATATCTAGAATGTGTTTTTTAACTACATTGATCTTATTTTATTGAAATATTTTTATAAAATACAATGTAATAATATGAGTTATTTAATTTTTATGTATGTCACTAGGATTTTATAAATATTGTATTTCCCAAGGGTTTGGTAAAATTAAAGGTGTTTTCAATGAAATGTAAAATGGATTTCTAAAATAGAATGTGAAATAGATTCAAATATTGGTTTAATAAAAATAGATTGAACAATTGGTTTAAAAAATGAAGCACATGGGATGCCTTCAGTCTTTAGGTGGAATGTTTAGTAATAGGACTTATCAATATTCTTGTGATTTCCCATGGCGATTATCTTTTCTCCCAAGGCTCATTATTTTAGTAACATGTTTGAATTGTTTGGGGGTTTACATTCTAAGGTTTTCCTTTTCTATCTAGGATTAAACATTGTGTCCTATGTCTTGATTCATACATGATTTTTTTATGTTAGGTATGAGTGTCATCGCTATCTTGTCCCTGTGTGATCCTTAAGATGTTGTTACCTATGCATATATTTTTTGATGGTATGATTTTGTTTTACTATCCTTTATTTTCATATGATATGTGATGTAGGATATTTATTACATTATATTTCAACTATGATATATGGATATTAATTTCAATGAAAACTATTTTTGTGATTAATTTTAAATTTTTGAAAAAGGATATATTGTAAAACATTCCATTTTTTTGGGTATAAAAATTGTTAAAATGTAATGATACCGTGTTTTCTTTAAAGTTGAGTATGATTGGATCATTATTCAATGACATGATATAAGACGCCAAGATTAGAATCTATCAATCATATTATCTCGCACCCTCCATACCTCTTTAGTGGTGTATATTCCTTGTTATTTACATTGATGTATGGAAAAGAAAGGCTTCATAGTGAGGTGGTGAGTGTTTCTGTTAGCTGTGATGGGTTTTTGTTGGTGGGATGGTGGGAGTCTTCCCAAACAATCACATGGGGAAGTTGGTTTTTTTCTCTTTTGGTCATTTATTGTGGTTTTAATTGTACTTGGATAGTTTTTTACTCTTGAGTAGTTTGGTCTCTACTATTTGTTTTTCTACTATGTATTATATATATTTATTCATTGTTTCTTTCTATTATGTCTATATATATTCCATATTGTTTTCACTTTAGGTTGGACGAAATATTTCCCTCTAGTTTTTGTTTAATGATTGGGTTATATTCTCCAGCACATGCGGATTGGGAATGCCCATTCGGTATATGGGGTTCTGGTTTGGGTACTAATTTTGTAGGGAATTTTATATATTTCATTATAGATCACACAATCCATGTAATTTTCAATAGTATATGCTGAGTGTCTTGGGTTATAGGGCGAGGGATGTGTTTTTGGGGTACACACCATGTAATTTTATAAACATGGTTATTTTATCCTATTTTTTACCTAGAGTATGAATGTGACTTTTTAGTTGTTCATTGTGTTAATTAATTACATAAATCACATTGCTGATTCTTTTATGCATTTAAATGATTTCTGGATTGTGTTTTATGATAATAGTGTTTAGTAGGAGGATTTATTTGAGGGTTGGTTTCCAAATCATTCTACATGTTGGGTTGTGAGATGTGAGGACCATCTGAGGGTGTGATATATTTATAATTCATTGCTTGAAGATTATATACTATTTTTTGGGTTCTTTTGGATGGATCTTAGTAGGTGTAATTGATAAGTATCTCTGAGTAGATTATTGTTTTCCCTACAAGTTAGGATATGATACATGATGTCAGATCGGTTTAGGTTTAGATCATGGGTTGGAGGAAAAAATATATTAGAACCTTTGGGATGGGTTGACATAGTTAGATGGAGGATACAATTTGGTGCCATTGAGATATTATGGGAAGTATGAGGGACTTATGGATACTTCCATTTTCATGAGGGTAACTAATCATGTTCTCAGTGGTTGTTGAAGATGGATATTGTAAATGTTAGCGGTGAGTGGTTTCTATTGGATTATGATCCATGGTTATGTATTTATTATTGGTGTTTATGAAAATTATTTTGAATTCCCCTATTGGAGGGATTCTTCTTTGGAATCCATTTTCACATGTTATTGATCGAGGATCAGTTGGATTCCTAGAAGGAAAATTGGTATGTTCATTCATAGATAATGTCACATGATTTTTGATGATGTGGATGAACCCCTCATTATTTTTCCTTATCTTGTTGTGAACCTTGTTCCATTTGAGGTTATTTCAGATGGGTAGGGACTAAGAGATTTGGTACAATAGGAGAGTCTCACAATTGACATTGTCTTTGTGCCATAACTCTAAGGTAATTGGGATACCAAGATTGGTTTGTACCTAAGGTGGATCATGGAGAACACTTGTTGTGTATTTTATGAATTATTATATCCAAGGTGTTGAAAATGGAATCATTAAATTTTTTTTGAGACTTTTTTACACTTCTAGTTTATCTATTTATATGGAGGGTCTAAGGTTATATCATCCCACATTTGGTTGGCCATTGGCCATGATGTTTGAGGTAGATTATACTTAGGATATTGGACTGAAGAGGAGACATTTGGGATATCATTGAAAAAGCATTGGATATAATATTTATATGGTTATCTAATCCATTGTAAGACTATGGTTATATGTGATTATGGATCAAATGAGCGATCTGGATGAGTGAAACCCCGATTTAGTTTAGTTTAACACACCCACTAGAGTTTATTTAGGATCATGAGTTTCCAAGTCACTCATAGTGTGTGTTTTGTTATATTCATAGAGACTAGTGTTCTTATGATTATGTGGATGTTGTATGCTATCAATGTTCTATATAGATCCCTTTTTTGGGTCCATAGTTGGTGCCTGATATTTTATATAAAACCGTTTTGGACAGAACGATTATTTTGTTTTATCATATTAGATTTTCATATCACAGGTCCATATCACGATATTGGCTTCATAGATCATGATATATGTTCTTATCTTATGTATGCTTATGGTCATGACATAGTGTCTGACATTCAGTCCTATTGTTTTTAGACATATTGGAGATCATGTGTAGGACAAGAGGACACACCAGTTATTGTGCATCCAGGTGAGCCATGTTCCGTAAACATTTGGTAGAGGCCAAATCAAGGGTAGATTTTCATCATGTGTTAGTATAGATCATGTGGTTGGCATTTTCCCTTGTTCTTGTTTTCCCCTTTTTTATTTAATTTTTTATTTTTTAAGGTAGCTTTATATATTTTATCTTGGCTTGGAATATTAAATGTTTTGGAAATTTTTAGGATAATAGATTTCATGTCCACCATTGGGGGTGACCCACTGCGATTTATTTCTCATCTCATAGACCTTCACCATGGTGTGCGTGTATGAACTCATTATAATTTTAGTTTAGACAAAAGGTTTTGTGATGGATCAGGATAATTCATAGTATTTCTTGGTTTTGAAAATCCACTCATGTGGAGTCTCAGGATTTGTCTGGTGCTTCTTGAGAATCATGTACACTATGTATGTGGTCTAGATCAGTGTTAGTAGTAGAGTCTATTATATTTATATGCAGTTTTATTTTTTTTATGTTGTTTGTATAGTGGTGAATTTGATATTGAATATTTTTTGTGCTTACGAGTATGCATGACTATTTGTTTTATCTCATATATTTCACCATACTTATATTTCAATTTATTAATTATTTATATTCTGATGTTAATTTCTTGTAGATATTTTGGTTATTACCAATTTTATTTAACTATAACAAGAGTGTAAAGTCTCCCTACATTATCTTATAGAATCTCACCACTGGTTGAATGCCTCTAACATTTGGGGTGGTGTGATTTATGCCATGTGGTGAGCTATATTAGGTTACATGTGAAGTTGACATTGGCATGTTCATTTAAAAATGGTATTATCATATTTTGGTTTTTTGATTTGTAGGTTTTATAGAAAAATTATCCAGTAATGTGTTATAAATTATGATGAATATTGGAGTGGGGATTCCTGAAGATCCTTATCGATAGGATGTCCATGCTTCTAGGGCATGGGATTGTTATTTTTTTGATTTTATTTTTACTGTTGCATGATTTCTTCTCGTGTGATGCAAAAGAGATTGCAGATTTATGGGTTATTCTTTTTTTCTAAACCTATAGGATAGAGACTAGTGTTCATACATAATTATATAATTATAGGATTCACATGACATAATCCTTTTCAGGGTGTTTTTCTCTACAATAGAGGTAATTTTTTTGATTGTGTCAGAAATATGTAATATATTGTGTTTTCACATAAAAGTAATTTTTTGAGTTATACTCAAATGAACTGAATGTTTATATATTCATATGATGATAGGTAATCTGGATTTTATGTTCAGATGTTAAATAGTGGTGGTGATGAAAACCATTCATTGTTGGATGCTTGAAACCCTTGTGGGTAATTAATAGGTTTTTAGTTCCATGTTTCTAGACTGACGAGGGCCCAGATTCATGGGAGATCATTGGATTGTGATAATTTTTCCTTGACATAGAGATTCCCTAATGTCCGATGTTTTTCTACATGCGGGGGATATTTTCTTTCCATTTCTTTTCAATCGATTCTTGTGGTGGGTCCCATGTTCATGATATCATTTATGGCTTGGGTGGGGGTGTCTTTTTTTTGTTGGTATGCCCATTTTAGTATTATATCAATAGGATATGGTTAGGAATGTGGACTCATTTTGTTTGGAAAGAAGATCACAGAAAGTTTGTTCTATCTCATGGATGGATTGGGAGTGTAGGTTTTTAGGACCCCTAGACATTATTATTTTGGACTTTCTTGAAGAATTATGTTGATAAATTGGTTGGATACTTGTGTTTTTGGATATATTCATGAGTGGAGGGTGGTCTTGTGGCTTATCATGGCATAAGATATATGTATCAGTGTTGAATATTAGTGGGGTGGGTCCTTTGGATTTTTGGAGCTATCCTATGCAAGGAGTATAACAATCCAATTCTTTATTTCATATTACTAATTTATTCGTTACATTAAAATTCATATAATACAACCTAGATGATTGATAAGTATAGTGTCTTTTTTAATTATGCAAATATAATAACACCATGATCTTGGGATAAAAAAATATTATTAAAAAAATCTATAACAAGCTTATAAAATTTCAGGGCTTTTAATACTACATGAGATAACCTAGGGAAATATATTAGAATGAGGTTAGCTATAAATCCAAGTAAAGGAATAAACATGGGATATAATGAAGATAGTAATATGATTTACATAATAGGCATATAAATATGGATTAATGGGAGTAGGGGTCATAAACATTAATAGTTATTTATGATATAAAATGATACCCATCAAGGAAACATGGGAAATATAATGCCCTATACTTAAACGTTACACAATATCGAATTATGTTAATAATTTACATTGTGTATATTTTTAGGTTTAGAGTTTTATAGAATTAGGACATAACTATTAAATTACATCTCAAATGTTACAAAATAGACACTTTTACTCAGTATTCATTTTTACATAATATTATAACTATTAAAAGAAAACAAGAATTATTTTCTTGATATAAACCTTATTGAATTATTCCTTTCTCTTAATAATTCTTGTACCCTATGAAAAAAATTCAAAAAAAAACTTGGGATGGGCATAATATGCTCAGTAAGGCTTATAAAATTAATAAAGAAATATTTATTCCATCAATACATACAAAACATAATATCATAAACATACCTTAGGAAATCATAATATTTATGAATAACACATAGAAATCATAAATCATAAAGGTAAACTGTGGAATATATAACATACATACATTGTATCTTTCACAACTACGTAGGGAGTTACGTTCATTATAGTCATCAGGATATATTCCTTAAATCTCTTTGAAGAAACATTAATGTCTACCTTTTTCACGTTTCCCAATGCATTGGAGAGAACCCTTGGGCTGACCTACCCTTGGATTATAACAGAACCACCCATATGCATAAACAATTCAATGAACCATAACATAATCATAACACATGAACAAGAATAATCTAATGATAAAACTTCCACATTGAAATCACAATATAACACTTCAATATAGTGAAATAATCAATACATTCCCAAAACCGTTTTCAATACCAAAATATATATAAAGATAATATGGTATTTATTTTTATTTTAAAAACATTATGTCTTGTTAAGGAATCCAAATGTCAAATAATTCCCGCAGTGGTGGAAAGGAGATTGTCACCATATACGTTAAAAAACAATATTTTTTTGTTTAGTAGAATGTTTCATAGAAAAAATATTCCTTTTTATTTAAATGAAAATTAAAAGTGGAATACACACCATATAGGGGAATGTCGGTTATAAATCAATGTATACCTCAATGAAAGGAGATTGAGATGAAATCCCTTACCTCATGTCTGACATGACACGTTCATTATTCATTTTCCTGAATAATAAACTGATATTAATTTATACTTTATTCAAAACCTTTTTATAGATTATTTTTTGTTTTATATCACTTATTTCCTTGATGCAACAATTAGTTTAATTTTTAGTTCATATTGATCATTTTAATGATGTTCGGAACTTACAATAATATATAAACTTGTAATAATTACAATTTTTCCATGTGGTCAAAAGTCCATTATCCAAAATATTTATTCATGATAATAATATTATATATAAATTATATATATTATATATTTATTTATAATAGTCCATATTATTTTTATATATGAAAATGAAATTCATTATTCATGGAGATGGTTAGTCATACGTACGTATGAACAATAATTTCATTTTTTTTCATTTTTAAAGAATGAAAACCAAATGATACATATGTATATTATTATTCCATTATTAAATCATATTTTATATATGTTACATAATTTAATTAACCAAATCCTTTATATGTTCCATGTATGGTATGAACAAGTCAAATCACATTGAGGGGGCTATAGACCGCACTCCCTCAAATGAAATAGTCGTATTTTTACAACATGAAAAGCATAAAGGTATGTTATAATTGAAAATAACATAAGCATAGAGATAAAATAAATATCATTAATATCATATATAATTATAGTTTCATCATAATTTCCACCAGGAGAGGATGTAGGATAATATTAAATAGTCATCATTTCGGGAGGCAATAGCTCACCGTCCACAAAAATAGTATGTTAGTATCCATTTGATGGAGTAATGTGTATGTTTAGTTAAAATCAGTATGATAAAAATCCTAGTATATTTAGGATACTGATGTTGTTATTTAATCAATGAATAGAAAAAGATCATATGGTATGGATAAGGAATATAAACTAAAACAACTTTATAGAAGACACTACCCATAAATGGTGTAACTCCCTTTGATTTGAACAAAAAAAAATTACAGAATTTTCTCCTACCCAAAGTAATAATTCGATGTTGAATATATTCATATTGAAACATTATTAGGGAAGATTTTGGATGATCCAAGTGCCTTGATAGTTGTGATTAATGGGTTAGAGATGGTTTCCTTTCACAAGAGGGAGGAGGGGCTCTTTAGGAATGTTTGAATGTATTATTCAATTAAAAAATGTTTTTTTCTTTCAATGGTTCGAAATCTCATTAAATTAGAATATAAGATAAATATAAGCCGAAATATAATCATACAATAATAATTGGACTGGTTTTGGATAATTTTTAATCCTTATATTTTTATGTAACCCTTTGTTAACTTATTTAACTTTTACAATGTCTTCTTGTATATTCGTACTATGTGGTTAATATAATTATAATCAAATTATAAGAGACCCAAAATGTATCATTAATTACATTTTAATATTACATATATTATTTTTCATAATCTATGATTTTTTGTACTATTTTATCATTTAATAAAATATTAATTGATTTAAAAACTCATTTATGTCATTTTTTTAATATTCATATAATGAATTTTAAAATATCTATTATAACTGGATTATTTTTAAAATAATTTATTAATTGAAATATAAAAAGTCATCATAATCAATAAAATTCATGGATGTCATAAAATATTCCAAAATAAATTTATTTTAATATTTATAATCTCATTTATTAATAACATTCAGTAACGAGGTAATCATTACATCACCATTGTGTCATAAATAAATTTATTTATATGATTTATAATAATTATAAATAAATTACCATTATTTAGTAAATATTATTATATTTTATTGAATATCTATAGTTTAAAATATCTCCTATATAACCTTCTATGAATTTTTTTTACCAAAATATATGTTTTTATGTTATATTTTCCATAACATTTAATTAATTTTTATAATGTGTCATTTTCACTTAAAAGTGGATTCATGGGGTCCCAAAATCGACCCAATGATGACCATTTTTGGAAACATATAATAAAAAAGTGTTATGACATGTCTTATAGGAATTTAATATTGTTATAATATTATTTTCACCATTATTTAGCAAATTTACCCTTTAATAATTGTAAATAAATTATTTACTCATGTTACCATTAATTAAGTATAAAAAGAAAAGTTACCCATTTTCAAAATTTGTACCTATTGATTAAAAAAATGGAATCTATTTTTATATATTACAAACATAGAATTTGTATAAATTAATTTTAAATTAATTCTCATTGTCAAAACTAAACAACGCATTTTTATAAAAAAATAACTATAAAAATATTGACATTTTTTATATCCAGCATCAATTTCAAATTACTTAAAATGAAAAAATGATTTAAAATGTTAAAATATAATACAATTAAAAATTAAAACTAATAAAAAGTACAATATAACTATAAAAATAAATTATATTAAAAAAAGTTGTAAATTAAAAGGCAATATTTTGCAATATTCATCAGAAAATGAACATTATTATAAAAATACTAATATTTTACCCACTATATATTTTGATGTCCCTGTACTATATAAGAAGTTTTTATATCAAATTGATTATATAAAATTGAAAAAAACTAGATTTAAAAAGGGTTCTCCAACAAAATGTGGTAAATCGACCTTTTAAAGAATATAAATGTATTTCATGCTTAAAAATGAATTCATTCTTATTTAATGACTATAAAACATATTTGATATAAGTAGAAACATTTAACAACCATGTTTAATCAACTTTTTTTCAATTATTTTCATTCCCCCCAATATAATGGCTAGGTGTTAAATGCTATTTAAATTAATAATATTATTATATTATTTTCTACATAACTCAAAGTAGTGTGCAACACAAGATTTCAATAAAACATATTGTTTTGTGTTGAGTATGATATCAGCCATAGAATAACCTTAAAAGTAACATTAATATTTATTTCCAAAAATATTAATAAATATGAAAATGTTTTATTCTTTATTTAAATGGGATGTTACATCCTTCCCCCTTTTGAGAATTGTGTCCTCATAATTTTAAAATTGGGCTCAAAATCATCATTAAAAGTCAAGCATTGGAAAAAGAGTACATGAAACTATCATAGTAAAATAAATAAAGATAAGTACAATGGTAACATGAGATAACTCATACTAGTATCCCACATAGGAAAGATTGTATACGGAGGAGAAACTAACTGTCATGTTTTGATGGACAGTGATAAAAACATGATTAGGATAATGTTAACCACCAGAATGTTACAAACATGGGATGGTTAAATAGTATTTGATTCCCCAATACAAAAATTAAACAATGAAATGATTTTTAGGATCCCTTTCATAATGTTGATTAATAATTTTATGATATTGATTAAAAAAATAAGTTAATATACCTAACTTTTAAAGTAGATCATCATCCATTAATAAATTTCTACCAAAAACTCATCTTTTCTCTAGACGATGAGTATTCTAGATTACTTGGTCATACATGAAGTGCTATAATCAACTTCTAGACAATTATACATTTTAAAAAAGATAAACTATATGTTTCCTTTGTCTTTATAAATTAATGAAACCCAGAAATTTTATTACAAGATCAGGTAATCCCCAAAAGAATAAATAGAAATACTATTACTAATCACCAAAATTTAAAAACGTGTACCCAACGTTCAACAAAAACCAATCAATAAATTTTATTTCCTTAAAATCCTTTAATATATTAAAAAATTCCTTTGAATCCCAAAATTATGAATGATGGGATCACATAGCCTTCCTTAAAAATGTTAACATTTATCTCCAAAAAACATCAATTACTCTTAAAGGCTTGTACTAAAAAGTAATTATCCAAATCACATATTCTCTATGATAGGTTAATCATTTCCATAAATAACTCAAATATCTATATGTCCACAATAAAGACATGTATTTTTTAAAAAAAATTCAACCATTACATCACAAAGGAAATCCCATATTATTCTATTTTTCATTGGTATATAATGATCCCAAAATTATGAAAATATTCCAAACTTTCCGTTATCACTTAATAACCAAATACATTCCTATACTACGGATATCCATTTATAAAAACATAATTTCCCTAAATCAACATATTTTAATCCATAAAATAATTTAAATGAAAATAATAAGTCATATTAATCGGTACCTTCACATAGGCTAGTGGTAGGATATGCACCCTTGTTTCCTTTCGGTTGTGGGTTTGACTTCTATGAACTTGTCGGATGTGACGGGTTGTCACCCATCTTGTGTGTTTTCCCTTTTTATAAAACTCAAAAATAACCCTAACATGATTTAACCTCAATTTTTTTATATACCTATCATTTCCATCCAATCTCATAATGACCTCAATATCTTAATTCATGAATTCATATATATATTGAATTTTTTGCCTCCATAAAATAACATTATTCCCAAAGAAATAACATCATACCTTGATCATGGTGTCCACCTGGTTTCATCATCATCATGTTCACGTAGATTTATGGTCCCTTCATTGCAAAAATGATTTAGAGATCAGTCAATATCATCAACTTCTTTTACCCAAATACACCTCATACATCATGGGTCATATGTGTATTCACAAAAAATTAATTTCTGAAAATAATCATGTATGACATAAAATTTCAAAATATCTAATTTAAAATTATTTTTATAAAATAGTCGGACCAAGTTTGAGTTGAAACATTCAATCAATGGTCCTTTTAAAATATCATAAGTATATTCTGACTGTCTATAATTTAAGAGTAAATATATATAGGTTGTGAAAGGGTCTCCTTCTTCCTCACCTTTTTGAAAATTATAATATTACTTAAAATCTTTTGATAAGATAATAATTTTAAAATACATTGATAATATTAAATTTCTTTAAAATATAAGAATAATGTGAATATAAGATTCAATAAAATACAACCCAAGATCCATGATGTTATCAAGGTATAACAGAGGTGTTTGATATCTCAAAAATTTTCTTCCAAGTGAGTTGTATGTTAGAATGTGTATTTGAATCATCTGGACATGACCTTGAAATAATTATTGCAAGCAAGTCATTAGGAATTGATACAATGTTCATTTGAGATCCTCCTCCTTCCATTTGGAACAAACGTTCCTTTGATAAAAAAATATTACAAAAAAAGGTTTGACTTTATGAGTATACATAGAGACTAACCATGTTACTAAAAAAACTTTAAATCCCTAAAAATGTATAAACCGATTGTTGATACCAACTATAAGGCCACAGACATAAACATTGCATAATCTTGAATTTTTTTAATATTTCACATTGAGGATATTTTCATGTTTATATTTTTATAGAATTAGGCCATAATTATTACATTACATCTCAAATATTACGAAGTATACACTTCTCTCCAGTATCCATTTTTTCATAAAATAAAATCTCTTAAATGAAATAAAGTTTTATATTATTGATATAAATTTTATTGAATTCTTCCTTTCTCTTACCCTTCCTTATACCCTATGAAAAAAATTCTAAATAAACATGAGATGTGCATTAAAAACTCATCAAGGGTTATAAAAAAAATCGTTATTCAATAAATACAAACAAAACATAAGATATTTTACATACCACATGATATCATAATAATTATGAATAACGCAATGAAATCATAAATCATAAAGGTAACATGTGGTGTCCATAACATAATTAAATTGTAACATTCGCAACTATGTAGGGAGTTATGTTTGGAATACCCATTACAATATATTCCCTTTATCTGTTAAGAGAATCATTAATGTTTACCTCTTTCATGT
The DNA here is from genome assembly GCA_963277665.1 of Viscum album. Classification (NCBI taxonomy): domain Eukaryota; kingdom Viridiplantae; phylum Streptophyta; class Magnoliopsida; order Santalales; family Viscaceae; genus Viscum; species Viscum album. Next base: position 1,039,714,869 of record OY728133.1, on the reverse strand, counting down.
TACCCAATGCATTGGAAATCTATCTCAAGCATTCCTGCCCTAGGTTAATCATGGAACCACCAGTATGTGTAAACAATTCCCAAGTACCATATCATAATAATAACACATGAACAAACATAAAGGAAAGATAAAATTTATACATAGCAATAAAAATATAAAATTTCAATATATTGAAATAATAAATCAATTCACAAAAACCACTTTCAATACAAAAATAATTAAAAATATTTTATGATATTTATTTTACATGTAAAAACATTATGACTTGTTAAGGAATCCAAATGTCAAATAATTCTCACGGTAGCAGAATGGTGGTCGTCACTATGTACGATAAAAAGAAAAATTATTATTGACATTTAGTAAAAAAAATTAATAGAAAAGATTCCATTTTCATGAAATTAATATTTATAGGATTTTATAAACCATATAAAGGATAGTTGTGTATAAATAAAAGTATTCCTTAATAAAAAGAGAATGAGATGAAGTACCATACCTCATGTCCGACTTGACTCGTTTTTTCTTTAATCTCATAAATAATAAAATAATGTTAATTTATAACTATTTCAAAACCTTTTTCATGTGTATTTATTCATTTATATCACACATAACCTTGATACAACAATTATTTTATTATTTGAGTTAATATCAAATATTTTGCTGAAGTTCAGAACATGAGTAAAAATGAACTTGTTATAATTACAAATTGGCCATGTCATCAAAATTCACTATCCCAAATTTGTTTTCAAGATTTAAATGTAATATATATCACATATATCATGTATATATGTATTTATAATAGTAAATATCATTTGGATATATGACAATTAAATTCACCGTTCATGGAGATGGTAAGCCGTATGTACGCATAAATGCTACCTTTATATCATTTTTTTTATTTTTAATGAAATTAAAAACAAATGATACATAGAAATATTATAATTTCTATATAATATAATATTTTATATATGTTACATATGTTAGTTAATTCATTCCTTTATACGTTCCATGTAAGGTATGAACGAGTCATATCACATTGATGGGGCGGTAGACCACACATTCTTAAATGAAATTATCGTATTTATAAAACATGAAAATCTTATAGGTACGTTTTCAATTAGATTTAATGAAGAATAGAGAGAATATAAATATCATGATTATCAAATATATTTACATTCCCATCATAATATCCACCATGATATGTGGGAGGATAATATTGAACAATCATAATTTTGTGAGTTAGCATTTCAACGTCCACAGAAACAATATGTTCATATCCATTTGATGAGGTTTGTGTAAGTGTATTTTGAATATTTCTCCTAAGAAAAACCTAGTATATTATGGATACTAGTATGGTTATGTAAAATAATAATAATAATAATATCATAGGGTCTGGAGAAATAAAATAAAAGAAAATAACTTGCGAGAAGAAGTTAACATCAAATCAGGTAACTCCAATTGGTTTGACCCAAAAGGATTTATTGAATTTTCATTATTCCCAATGTATGGTTTCTAGGTGATATTTTGCGATGTTGGGAGATTATTTTAGAAGTGGATGGACAATCCAAGGGGCTTTAGAGGTGTGAGTAATGGGTTAGAGGAGGTGGCCTATTATAAAAGGGAGGAGGGGCCCTTTAAGAATGTCTGAAAGTTTTATATTAAATAAAAATTATTTTCAGTTTAAAATGTCAAAAACACATTAAATTACCATATAAGATTAATATAATTAGAAATAAAATCATCCAATATGAATTTTACTGGTTTTTTGATAATTTTTAATCATTATCTTTTTTATTTAACCCTTTTTTAACTTATTTAAATTTTATCATGTCTTCTAGTATATTAATACTATAGTGTTAATATATTTATAATGAAAGTGAAAGAAACCAAAAATGGATCATTAATGACATTTGTAACATCATATATGTCACCTGGATGAATATTATATTTTTAAGTCTATTTTATCAATTAATAAAATATTAATTGATTTAAAAACTCATTTATGTCAATTTTTATACTATTTATATGATAGCTTTTTATAAATCCATAACAAATTGATTAATTCAAAAAAACATAATTATTGAAAATATAAGAAGGAAAAAAAATATATAAATTTTTTGGATGTCATAAGAAGTTTCAAAATAAATTTATTTCAATACTTTTAATCTCATTTATTTACAACATTCATTAATGAGGTAAACATTACATCAAAATTGTGTCATAAATAAATTTATTTATATGATTTCTAAAAATTATAAATAAAATACAACGTTTTATTAAATAATTTTATATTTTCAATTAATGTTTTATAGTTGAAATGACCACTTTTATAACCCTTATATAAATTTTTTATTAAAAGATATATGCTTTTGTTACAATTTCTTTAAATTTTAATTAATTTTTATAAACTGTCATTTTAACTTATAAGTGACTCGATGGGGTCCCAAAATTAACGAAATAATTCCCATTGTCTTAAATTTATAAAAAATATAATTTAGAGAAGTTTTAGGGTATTTTAATATTATTATAATATTATTTTTATACCCTTGTTTCTAATATTTATTGTTTTACCATTGTAAATAAAATATTTACTAATGTTACTATTCATAATGTCTAAAAATAAAAGTTATCAATTTACACAATTTATAGCTCATGATTCAAAATATAGAATCTACTTTTCCAAATTCAAAACATACAAGTTACAGAAATTAATTTAAAATTAATTCACATTTTCAAAACCAAAAAATGTGTTTTTATGAAATAATAACTATAAAAGATTGACATTTGTTTACGGCCAATTTCATTGTAAAATTACATCCAATGAAAAAATTGGATTAAATTGTAAAAATAAAATCCAATAAATCTTTAAATTATATTAAAATTATAATCTATCTATATAAATAAATTAGATTAAAATGCAGTTTTGAATTAAAATGCAGTATTTTACATTATTCATCAAAATATGACCTTTATTCAAAAAAATAAAAAAATTCATTAAAAAGTAAATTTTGATGTCGCAAATATAAATAAGAATTTTATTCTATTAAATAGAACATATATAAATGAAAATATGTAGATTAAAAATGAATCTCCATAAAAAGGTGATAAATGACATTTTAATACATATTAAAGTATTTCATGCTTAAAAATAGATTCATTCGTATTTTATGCCTCTAAAGCATATTGGATAAAAGTAAAAAATATTACAATAATGTGTAATCATATTTTAGTGAGTTTTATTCATTATTTCCTATTCAATGGATAGGTATTAACTACCATTTAAAATAATAATGTTATTATAATATTTTTCGGTATAAGTCAATGTTGTGTGCAACATAGGACTAAAAACAATTGTTGGTTGTTGAGTACTCTATCAGACATAGAATCCCCTTAATAGTTATAGTAATAATTAATTAAAATTATTAATAAATATGAAAATTTCATATTTTTTATTTACCTTGTATGTTTCATCCTTTCCCCCTTTTGGAAATTGTTGCCTCTTGATTTTAAAGTTGGGCTCTAAAACATCATTAAAAGTCCCACATTGAGAAAATAGTCAAATAGCCTATAACATTATAAGAAATAAGTCGAATTAAAAAGGTCATTGGAGATAATACATAATATGATTACATATAAGAAATCATTGATATGTTGGAGAAATTAAGTGTTATGTTATGATAGAAAGTGATAGAAAACATGATTAGGAGGATGTTAACCACCGAAAAATCACAAATGTGTAACTGTTCAACAGTCATTGATTCCACAATTGGAAAATTAAATAGACTATGTTTTTTGCTTTTGGACCCCATTCATAATGTTGAGGATTTATTTTATGAGATTGAATAATAACATATGAAAATATACTAACATTTCAAGTAGAGCTTCATCATTTAATAAATTTCTTCCATGAACTCATCTTTTCTCCAAACGATGATATTACATATGTCTTGGTCACAATTGAAATGCTAGAAATAACTTTTAGAGAATCACATTATCCATAGAAGATTAACTATATTTTTTTATTATCTTTAGACATTAAACAAAACAAAAATGGTTTGTACAAGATCATATTGTCCCCAAAAGAATAAAAATAACTACTAACATTTATCTCCCAAATTGAACAATTAGTAGCCAAAGATCAAAAAATACCATTCAATAAAAAATTATCCTTAAAATACTTAAATATAATCCAAAATTAGATTGAAACCCGAAATTCAATAGGATTTTATCCCGTAGTCTTCCACAAAAATTTTTACATTTATATCCAAATAAAATCAGCTTCTCTTAAAGTCTCACATTGATAAGTAAATAACCTATTCACGTATTCTCAATGATAGGATAATCATTTTTATAAATAACCCAAGTTTCAATATATCCAAAATAAAAACATAGATTCTTCCAAAATAAAATCTCAACCATAATTCCACAAATTTAATCCCATGGTATTATATTTTCCATAGGTATATAGTGTTCCAAAAAGAGAGAACATATTCCAAACATATCATTATCACATAGTCACCAAATCTATTTCTGATACTAAGGATATCCATTTGAGAAAAGAAGAATATAAAAAAAATCAACTTATTCTTGATCTATATAATCATTTAGAAAAATGAATAAGTAAAACTAACTAGCAAGATCACATCAGTTAGAGGTAGGCGATACACCATTATTGCCCATCATTTTTGGGTTCAATTCCTATGGACTAGCTGAACGTGACAGATTGTCACCCATCACACATCTTGTCCGTTCTTATAAATCTAAAAAATAACCCTAACATGATTTAACCATATTGGCTATCTTATACCTCTCATTTTCATCCTAACTCATAATGACCTCAATATCATAATTCATAAAGCCTTATATATATTGAATTTTTTTACCTTAATAAAATAACACTATTTACAATGAATGAAAATTGTACCTTTATCATGGTGTCCCCCTGGTTTCATCATTATACTATTCACATAGATAGATGGTCCCCGCATTTAAAAAAATAGAGGTCCTTGAAAATATACTAATTCATTTATCAAAATACACCTCATATAACATGGTTAATATGAATGTTCACAAAAAAAATATTTTTGGAAAATAATCATTTATGACATATAATTTCAAAACATCTGATAAAACTTTCTTTTTATAAAATAGTCGGACCGAGTTTGAGTTGAAACATTTATTCAATGGTTCTATTAAAAAGAACACAATTGTGTGCTGAATGACTATAAATTAAAAGCAAATATATACAGTTTTTGTAATGTTTTCCTTCTTCAGCACATTATTCAAAATTATAATATGCTTCACAATCAATTTATAAGGTAAAATATTTTAAGATGCCTTGAAAATATTTACTTTTCTTGAATATAGTAAAATATTGAGAAAATGTTTTTGTGATTAAAAATTACCCATGATCAATGATGGTATCTCGATATAGAGTAGGTGTCTAATATATCAAACAACTACTTGCAAGTGATTTGTATGTTAGATAATTTTATAGAATCTTCTGGTCATGACATTGAAATAATTATTGATAGAAAGTCATTAGGCTAAGATAAAAATGGAATTTAAGATCCTTCTCCTTCCATATGTAACACAAATTCCGTGCTCTGAAAAAGTTACAAAATAAGGATTTATCTTATAGAGTATACACAGAGACTAACCATGTGTCTAACAAAAATACATAATCACTAAATTTGCCTATTTCAACATTTTATACCAATTATAAGGCCCCATCATTAATGAATTAATAATCTTGAATTATGTTTATAATTCACATTGAGCATGTTTTCAGGTTTAAATTTTAAGTGAGTTAGGCCATAACTATAACATTAGATCTCAAATATTATATTGTAGACACTTCTACTCAGTATCCATTTCATCATAAAATAAAAAGTTTTAAAAGAGAACAAAAATTATTTTTATGATATAAATCATATTTAATTATTCTTTTCTCTTACCCTTCATTATACCCTATGAAAAGCATTTCAAAAAAACTTGGGTTGAGCATAAATATCACAGTAAGGGTTGTAAAATAAAAAAATGATTGTAGTCCATAAAAACATAAAAAAATTAAGATATTTAACATACCTAATGATATCATTATATTGATGAATAAAACATAAAAATAATAAATCATAAAGTAAATTTGGTTCATTCATAACATACTAACATTATATTTTCATAGCTAAGTAGGGAGTTATGTTTGGAATACCCATCATGGTATATTCCCTAAATATCTTTGTAGAAACAATAATGTTAACCTCGATCATGTTACACAATGTATTGAAGATCTATCTTGGGCTCACCCATCCTAGGTTTATCACCAAACCACCTGCATGTGTAAAAAATTTCCATGAAGCATAATATAACCATAACACATGAACACACATAAATGAATTATAACATTTCCATATTGAAATAACTATATAACATTTCAATATATTGAAATAGAAAATCCATTTTTATAACTGTTTTCAATAACAAAAATACATAAAAAGTGTATATGGAATTTATTTTATTATTTATAAATATTATGGCTTATTATGTTAGATAAATTTGAAATAATTCTATCAGGGGTAGAAAGGTTGTTGTCACCACATACATTAAAAAATTTTTTTTTTGGACATTTAGTAAAATGTTTCATAGAGAAAAAATACCTTTTGAATGAAATTAATTGTAAAATGGGTTTATACACCCTATAATGAAAACTCAGTTATAAATCAAAGTATGCATCAATGAAAGGAGATTTAGACGAATTTTCTTGCCTCATGTCCAGCATGACACATTCTTTCATTAATATAATTAATAATAAAATAAATTTAATTTATAATTGTTTAAAAACTTTTTCATCTTTATTATTCAATTTATATGAAATATTACCTTGCTAAAATAATTAGTTATTTATTTGAGTTCATATCATACATTTTGTCGATGTTCAGAACTTGAGACAAAAATGAACATGTTATAATTAAAAATTATACATGTGGTCAAAAGTTACTTATACCATATTTTTATTAATTATTTAAATATCATATATATCATATATATCTAGTTTATATATATTTATAATATTCCATATCATTTTGATATATTAAAATGAAATTCATCGTTCATGGAAAGGGTAAGCCATACATACGCATGAATGATTCTTTCATTTCATTTTATTTCAATTTTAAATGAATGATAACCAAGTGATACATTGATATATAATTATTACAGTATAACATAATATTTTATATTTTTTAAATAAGTTCAATAACACTATATTTTATAGATTCCATGTATGTTATGAATGAGTCATATCACTTTGATGGGGCAGTAGTCTGCACTTCCTCAAATAAATTTATCATATTAATACAACATGAAATGATTAAAAGTATGTTATGAATGAGAAATATAGAATCAAAATGATAAAATAAATATCATAAATATCATATATATTTAAAATGCCATTATAATTGTTTCCATGATAGTTGGTAGGAGAATATTGAACAATCTTCGTTTCATGAGACATTTGTTCACCATCTATAGAAACAATATATCCATATCCATTAGATGGAGTTGTGTGTAAGTTTAGTTCACATACATATCATAACAACAATATAGAATATTTAGGATACCAGTTTTGTTTTGTAAACAAATAATTAGAAGATCATAGGGTTTGGAGAAGGAAAATAAATGAACAGAACATGAGAGAAGATGTTGTGTTTAAATCAAGTAACTCATTTTGGTTTGAATCGAAAGGATTTATTGAATTACGTTATTCCAAAAGTAAGTATTCTATATGGAAGAGATTTATTTTGGGAGATATTCGAATTGATTTTGGATGATCCAAGAGGCTTTATAGGTGTGAGTAATGATATAGAGGTGGTGGACTTTTATAAGAGGGAGGAGGAGCTCTTTATGAATGTTGGAAAGTATTTGTTCATTATAAATTTTTTTCAGTTTAAAAAGGTCCACAACTCCAAAAATCCTACGATGAGATAAATATAAGTCAAAATAAAATCATACAATAATAACTAAATAGGTTTTGGAAATTTTTTAATCATTATTTTTTTTATTTAACCCTTTGTTAGCACACTTATCTTTTAACATATCTTCTTATATATTCATACTATATGGTAAATATATTTAATATAAAATCACAAGTGACAAAAAATGGATCTTTAATGACAATTTTAACATCATATATGTCATTTTTTCGATTCTTATATTTTTTGGACTATTTTATAATTTAATAAAATATTAATTGAATTAAAAACTCAATCATGTCAATTTTTATACAATTCATATCATGACAAAAAATATATATAAAAACATTATTATATAGAAAAATCCACTAATTAAAATATAACAGGTCATCCTTATCAATGAAATTCGTGGATGTCAAAAAAATTATGAAATAATTTTATATTAATATTTGTAATCTCATTTAATAAAAGATTCATTAATGAGGTAATCATTTCATAAACATTGAGACATAAATACATTTATTTATATGATTTATAAAAATTATAAATAAAATACTATTATATAATAAATATTTTTAGATTAATAATTATTATTTATATTAAAAAATATCATTTATATATTCGTATATAAAAATTATTTTACTAAAAGATATTTGTTTCTTCACATTTTAATTAACATTAAATAAATTTTTATACTGTTATTTTCACTTACAAGTGGCTCCACGGTGTATAAAAGTTGACCCAAAGGATTCCCATGGTTAGAAACATATCCCAAAATCAGGTTATAACACATGTTACGATAATTTAATATTATTATAATATTATTTTTAACCCTTATTTACCATATTTATCCTTTAACCAAGATAAATAAAATTTTTACTAATTTAACCATTAGTAATATATAAAAATAAAATATACATATTTACCCAATTTGGACCTCTGGATTCCAAATATGGAACCTATTTTTACAAATTCAAAACACCAATGTTTCAAAAATTAATTACAAATAAACTCATATTGTCCAAACCAAACAACATGTTTTTATGAAATAATACCTAGTCAAAGATTGATATATGTTTATGTGAAATTTTAAAGTGAAATTACTTTCAATGAACAAAATTTGATTAAATTGTAAAATTATAATCCAATTTATTTTTAAAACCACTTATATGTATTATCTAACTACATAAATAAATTATATTGAAATGCAGTTTAGAATTAAAATGTATTATTTTTGACAATTCATCAAAAAATGATCTTTATCAGAAAAATACCAAAATTTATCTGTATGTAAATTTTTTTATCACTTATAAATAATATGTTTATCCTTTTAAATAGACCATATAAATGTTACAAAAAAATATTTAAAAATGGGTTTCCATAAAAAGGCTATAAATCAACCTTTTAATGAATATTAAAGTATTTCATGCTTTAAAACAGATTCATTCTTATTTTAAGCCTCTAAAACGTATTGGAAAAAAGTAAAAACAATTAAGAAACATTTTAAATCATATTATAGTTAGATTTGTTTATTCCCGCTAATACAATGGCTATGAATTAAATGCCATTTAAAATAAATATATTAGTATATTATTTTTCTATATAACTCAATGTTACGTGCACCGTAAGATTTTAAAGAAACATGTCATTCGTGTTGAGTATGATATAGAACATAAAATCCTCTTAAAAGTAAAATTATTATTTAATTAAAAAATATTAATAAATATGAAAATTTCATATTCTTTATTTACAAGGGATGTTACATGAAATATGGAAACAACTTAAAACAAAACATCAAAATCATAGGTTAAGGATAAACCATCAAGAAAAAATGTTGTAAAAAGTCCCATAAAAGAATCACATTCACTCCACATACCAAAATTATTTATCATTATTATAAAAATTTCATAATTCATTGGAGTTCTATATAATTCTGTCTGCACTCATCAAATTCCACTCTGTATAATGCTTAAGTATCCCACATAGAGCATACAACATGGATTAATTAATCATTATATTTTATCCCATGATAAATAAGTGTGGAATAACTACATGTATGTACGTATAAAAAATTTTATATGTGTATAATGGTGAATACCTTTGATAGAAAATTGGTATGTTATTCAAAACACAATTGTTTTGGCATGGATAAATCATAGTGAAATTTCAATAGAATAACTAATTCATATAAAAATTAATAACATGGGTTGATGAGAGTGTAAGGGTTTTTTTATAATTTATAAATTACATATATAGTAATTGGTATATGTAATAACATATCATATCATAGAGAAATGAACATATAATGTATATGGTAAATATGATAGCAAAAAGAGAAGAAAGTACAAAACCATTACTTGAGTGTGTGACACCAAATGATTGGGGTAGATTCTTGAGTGTTTGGTGGAGACATGGGATGTGTAAAAAGTGTGTCGGGTAGAGTATTGACATTCTCCATTGAGTTTTAGTGAAGAGAAATGGGATATTGGGTGGTTTTATGTCTGAAAAGAGGGGGATTTCTTTTTTTATTTAGGTTTTGGATGCTACGTAATAAAATAAAAACTAGAAACCATACATTTGGTTTTCCCTTGGTTTTATAAAAATGGGAAGGGATATATTATTATTTAATACCGAAGAGACATAAAATTAATGAAATAATACAATTTATTATGTTTATGTGAGATATAAACTTAATGAAATTTGTTTAAAACCATAAAATATATTAATGATTTTTGATGATTCATACGTGATTTATAAAATTAATAAAATAAATATAAAATCACATTAATTTGAAGTTAAACAATATATATGGTCGTTTATACCCTTTATATTATATATTATATCACATTTGGGTCATTATGATGTCATAATATACAAAGTATACTTATATGGTATTTAATTTTATCCTGAAAATTCAACTACCATAGAAAACTTTGAAAAATTCACCTTTGGATAATTTCGATTTTATGATTCAAAAAATTATATTCATTTCATATAAATAATTTTACAAATATGATAATTATTTCTTTTAAAATACTAATATTTATTTATCAGAAATGATGTGTCTTATTTGACAATAATTGTTTTTGAACCCTTATAAAATTTACACCAGTCTTCATAAAAATTATATAATAATTTATATTTAAAATATATATTAATAATAATATTTAAATGATATATTATTTATTTAAAAAATAAATTTATTCATTAAAATAATTTCTTTAATTTAGTTTTACTGTTACCCATAAATACAATTATATCGAAATAAAAATCATTCATAATGTAACCCTAGTAGGATGAATATATATTCATAATTATATAAAAATAATATACATACTTGTATTTCTAGTTTCTCGATACCAATCCATTCAATACACTAGAAATATATCTAAGGGTAAGGTGTGTGATAGTGGGACAATTATTCGGCGGTTTTGGGAACATGGGTCGGGACATGAGCTCGATGAGCACACAATTATAATGTAAATAGTTTCTCTCATGATTAAGTTATTGGATATCAGATTGGGACTATTTAAGTGAAAATAACAACGATTTTATCTCCCTCAGAGGCATTGATAAATGGGCTGCATAGGGTATGATCCTAATGGTTGAGGCCATCACTTTCATTTTCTATGTAAATTATATTCATTAAACCAATATATTTACATAAATCTTGTGATCATGGATCAAAGATGATATTATAATAGTTAATTATACTTAATAATATTTTAAATAAAATATAATATAATCAAACAAACTAATTTCATGTGTTTTTTTATCCATATGACATAATAATATATTGAATTAAATCAATGGGGAATTTTATTTATAACAGTTTGGGTCATTAAAATCATCCATCATTAAAGAGTTTTTCCCTTGAAGTTTTCATTTCCCATACAAAATCATATGAGGATAACTCTATTTCATCACCTCCTTGGGTTTTCATATTGATTCTTCAAACCTATGGGTTTTCAATAGAACATTGATAAGGGGGGTTGTTTTATTTCATAGGTCTTTTTCCCTATGATCTATGATCATCACTGAATAATATTTAAAAGAATGGTCATTATCTTATGGTACCGCCATTGGATTGAGTACATGTGAGGGGTGTGGTATTTTCTTTCTCAAGATGGATTCATGGAATACATCATGTTCCTTAGATATGTTATGTGGTAGTGCATGTCGGTAGGCCACTGCTCTAATGTGATCAAAGATATTCAAGGGGTTTATGTATCTTGGAATAATATTTACCTTCTTATTAAATCTCACCACCTTCTTCTATAAAGATATGATGAAGAATACCATGTATCCTATATCAAACTCTAGGTCTCATTGATAATTGTCAGCATAGCTCTTTGGATAACTCTGATCAACCTTGATGTGTTGTTGAATAGTCTCGTCCATTTTGACAATTTCCTCAACCATTTCCAGACATTCCAGTTTTTGATCCTCATATTTATCCCAACATGAAGGTATTCTAAACATATTCCCATAAAAATATTCATAGAGATCCATTTGGATTTAAGAGTGGATAATATTGTTTAAATAATTCTCGATCAGAGTAAGATCTTTTCCCAATCCTACTTTAAAGTCAATATAGAATTCACCCAACATATCCTCATTTTTCTAGATACTATAATCATATTGACCATTAATCTGTAGGTAATAATCTATGATGATGTTTAACTCTTTATTCAAATCGTTTTGGAGACTTTTCTAGAACATATAGGTTAATCTTTGATCTCGATCTTATTCAACTAATAGTGGTGTTCCATGCAACCACACAACTTCTCATATATATAACCTTACAAGTTTATCAAGAGATAAATCATCTTGAATCAAAATTATGTGATTTGTCTTTTTAATATTATCCACCAAGATACATATAGAATTATTGAATTAATATTTCATTATAAGCTGAGTAAAGAAGAACATGGTAATGGTTCCCCATTTCTACGTAGTTATGTTTGATGGTTGTATCATCCCATTGGATTTTTCCAATCTGCATTCACTTGTTGACATAGAAGACATATTGATGTATATTCCATGATCTCCTTCTTCATATTTTCCCACCAATTCTGTTATCAGATATCTTAATATGTATTTATGATTCCTTGGTGGATATAGAAGATTGTGATATTTGCATCATCCATCAATTCCTTCATTGATTTTGGATTTGATGGAAGACATAGTCATGACCCAAATATAAAGAACCATTTTTCATTAGCATTGAATTTAAAATACTTACATTTCTATAATTTTTCACTTTTTTATGAATTTATACATCATCTCATTGATCATTATTTAACCTCTCTATAATTGATGGTTAATAAAAAATTTGTGAAGGTATTAATGATGTTCCATCTATTATGATCCCTATGTCATACCTACCCCAATATAAAAAGATCATATCATTCTAAATTATCATCAATGATACAATTTATGTGTCTTTTATAATCATGTCATATATTAATTTATTATATTAACACTGATGGTTGTGAATTGAACTATCATCATCCTTGATCATCTCTAACCATTTTTATTGTGGCATATTCCGTTATTTCTATGTGAAAATATACTTTAGACTTTTTGGATTTGTTTATATTTAAAACATCTCTCGAGAGAGGTAATAAATCCATATTTTTAATGTTATGATCACTTCATATAAATATATATCATATATTGAGTAGTTTTTTCTTGAACATTCAATGGACATGAAGCATGGGGAATGAATATTTCATTCTGTATTAACACAAAACCCAAGACCTTCTTCGAAGCATCAGTGAATAGCATGAAAAGTTCTCTAGTTCTGGGTAGTGTGACATCATGTGAAATGATAAGCCTTCTTTTTTAGTTTCATCAATCTATTTTCACACACATCATTCCAAGAAAACATAATTACCTTATGATTTATCTCTGATAGATGGTCTGAAAATTGCGAAATTTTTCTCACAAATCGACAACAATACCTATCTAATCCAAGGAAACTATTAATAGATATCACAATTCATGGCCTCAACAATCCTTTAATTTCTTATTTTATTGATATATCCATAAATACCCCATTTTTTATGATGATATTACCTATGAAGTATACTTCCTTGAACCAGAACACAAATATGTTGTACTTTCCATAGAGATTCTCATTTTTCATGGTCTTCAGCAAAGTTATCATATTCTCCACATTGCCCTCCATGTTTTTAGTGTATATTATAATATAATCTATAAATACTAAAAAAATATTTCAAGGTAATATATAAATACAATATTAATCATGTCCATGAATATTTTTCTAGCAATAGTGACTCTAAATGACATTACTATGAAATTATTGAGCTCCTACGTTATATGAAAATCATTTCTGGGGATATCATCCTTCTTTACACTAACATGGTAATATCCTGACCAAGGGTCCAAATTGATGAATTATTTTTATCTTGATAGCTGATATAATAATTCATCAATCAATGGAATTGCATAACAATTTATTTAACATGATATTTTTCAGATCATAATAATTTCTAAAAAGGCCCATTGACCCATCATTCCACTTGATAGAGTGACCTAGTTCAACCCATGATAAACCACTTTGGAATATTAACCCTTTATCTAGATTATCCTATAGTTTTTTAATTAACTCCTCATCTTCCATAATAGACATTTTATACAGAGTTATGGATTATTGAAACACCATAGTTATAATCTTGATTGAAAATTAAACATATTTGTTTGGAAATTAAATAGAAAAAACCTCATCATTTCACCTCAAAATATTAATGTGTCACGACCACTCCCACCAAATATTCCCCTCATGAGATGGAAATGGTGAAAGGGAGATAATGACCCCATGTCCCACCTCCAGTAGGCCCCAGGGTGGCGACTAGCACCAAGGGTATGAGTTTCTACAAATATGGGAGGCATTACCCTTTTTATTATTTAGGATAGGGAAATAGGATGAGTCAAACACAAAAAAAAAAGAACAAGTAAAAGGAAAGAAACCCAAACAAATCACACATGAATGTTTAATCAATTATAAATCAAGGTACAAGTACAGGAAAGCTCAAAAGCAACGTACCAAAAGAAACATGAGTACAAAAACTGCAATAAATCCAACTATCCCGACTAGTAGGGTCCCGCACGGCCCTGGTAGACATCATGGAAAATAAATGTAAACGTAGGGTGAGAATACAAGTATAGTCAGTAGGGAAACCTAAAGCTCTCTTGCTCAAGTGGGGAGACATCCTAATGTCCAGTGAGAACAACAGAAGAAACCAAAATCTATCAAGGAATTCTATCCACCCAACCTCACCAACCACGCTCACCAAAAACACAAAACAACAGGTAGTAGTAGTATATAAGAACAAGAGTATTGGGTTCCCCGCACCATTTCACACTAGTTAGATGGTATTCCTAACGGCGAACATCTTGACGCTACCACACTCTTCCTAGCCACACACACCCGGGCCTCACAACCACATATCCCACACGCACACACATGGGCCTCACAACCGCATATCCCGCCCACACACACATGGGTCTCACAACAGCATATCCTGCCCGCACACACTTGGGACTCATCCTGAAGGTTCTTGGGAAATAGTAAAACCTTCCCGAAAATTATTGGTCTAAAACAACCCCAATCGAAACCTACCCGAAGAGTCTTGGGTGTAAGGTCGCCTCAAAACATCACAACCTATGGAAGAAGAAGCAGGAAGGATCTAGTAAGTAAGGGGAAAACACCCTCTCCCATGAAATGGGAGTGTTCAGCAATATGTGCTCAACAGGGGTGGGGTGCGAGAAAACACAAATATAAAGATATATATATATATATACCAAACACACAATCCATCCTATGGCATCTAAACAGAGGATTGAGCATGTGCCTCAGCACTACTATTTCGAATCATGCATACAACAAACAACCCCAACCCCATTTAGGTTTCAATGTTTCAACAAAATCAGATTATTTGTTCCTCAACTGTTGGGAAACTATCCCCAACCAACCACATTGATTGTTCATAAATCATATCCATGCCATGCACAAATCAAGTTAGGAAAACTCAAGAAACACAAACAAGTCCCTTATTATTAACCAACCAAACCCATTGATTATTGTTCTCATTCCATTACCATGAACCGCCATTCAATAACTCTTCCACATTTATTTATTATTCAAAACCCATAGTTCGTTAACATTCAAACCCATCCCTGCAGCCCCGCTACCAACCACCATAACCATAACACACTGAAACTCAAACACTATCATCCCTTGATACCATTTATCACATCTTCGCTACCTGTCACCAATATAGCATTACACCAACCAATAACCAAGCCAACTATAGCCCCACTTATCACCCAATCCACAACAACCGACAAATAAACCCTAACCAGCACCCACATGTTTATTATTTCAGTTTTGTTCAACCGGGGTGATCACACTAGGCTTCTAGATTTCAATTTAATCATCCAAATTTACGTGATTAACCAATTTCCACATTCCAAAAAGTTTCCATCCATTATCGGTCTAGAAATATAGTACAACATTTAATTACACAAGCAAAGGCCCCAATCAACCATGATTTTCAGTAGGCATAAGCCTATTAATTCACAAAATGATATAATGGGATATAAATAAAAAGGCAACTACATTCACAAACTTCCCATTCCGATTATATAAGCTAGTTATTATCTTTAATAAACTTGTTCAAATGTGTTTCACGTAAATAAGATGACACCCACCCCGCCTGATGAAAAATTTATAGAGACGAAAGTAAGAACCTTACCTCAACAGTTTCTGATAATAATGCTCCCCCGGGTAAGCTTTAGAAGATGGCTGTCAGCGTCTGTCGCTTCTGTCAAACCCTGGAAATACCTAATCATGTGGAATCTATGATGGAAAGGCCGGAGGTAATGTAACAGATCCAAGCTCGTATGTTCCGCCTCGTCATTACGATCCTGTGGCCGCTGATGGATCGTAAATCAGAGCTCGGACAAAGATGTTATGGAGGAAAGGAGCCTTGGAGTCTCTCAGGAGAGCTCTGCTAGATGTTGAGGGGAGGAGTGGAGTTATTTGAAAAGGAGGAGAGTACCCCTACTTTTATAGGAAAGAATAACTAATGTACCCTATGAGTACTTTATAGTACACGGCGTGTACTCATCCATTTCACACGGTCACCACGCGGCTTCCAACACGACCTTTAATGCGGAACATGGTTGTTGACTGGTTAACACATGGTTTGAGGGAAACACATATGCAGGGGGGAACTACACGACATGTAGTTACTGCCACACGAGGTGTACTAATTTATTTCACATGGAAAGGACATGACTTCAACACGGTACATGGTCGTTGACTGGTCAACAAACGGTTTGAGGGTAACACATACGCGGGAAATAACTACATGACGTGTTGTATGGGATACACGACGTGTAGTCATTTATTTCGAACAACAAGGACACCACTTCAACACGAGGTATACTCGGAAAAGTGGTACACGAGGTTTACTCACACTACATGACATGTAGTTACAAAATTCTGGAAAGTGTGGGAAAAGTCCATTCTACCCTCCAGAACACTTCATGACCTTCTTTTCGACAATGGAATGGGCCGGAGATGACCGGGCAATTATAGATTGTCTTTGAGGAAGGTTATTTCCTTATAATAAATCATTTTATGTATATAATTTCACTCATAGATAAATAATATCAATTATATAGATTTGTTTGTTAACTAATATTCATCCAACTCCTTGTACACGTATAAAATAGGGGGTCTATTCACAATACAAAGAGTGATTACTTCTCATAGAAATTTTTGTTGGCTCTATATAGGGTAATATAATCCATGCCTATAATTGTGTCAAATTCCTTAAAAGAGAGTACAATAATGTTTTTGTGTATTTTAATCAACAAATTGATATAGGGTAGGAGTTACATAAATAAGGTTCAATAAATTCCACAATTTCCATTTTCACTGATAAATCAACTACTATAATATTTGGTAGGGTTTAAATAGTCTTATTAAACATTCATGATATGAAGGAATGAATTGAACCAGAATAAAAAACTATTTTCTCTATCCATGAATGAATAATCAGAATACATATCACCACTTTTTTTTTCAGGATCCACCTCAATGGCAGTGATGGAAAATGTTTCCACTCACTAGCTTGGATGATTTTGGGTACCTATAAAAACACTTGTCTTAGTGAATTTGTATGAAAAGCTCCACGTTTCATTTTAGTTTTAGGTATGAAAAATGAATTTGAGGATTGGTTGGATAATTTTTTTCCCTCCATCACATTAGCGGGTTACTCTTTTCAAAAATTGTTTGCTATATTCCCCTATTTTCCAAAAATTAAGCATCTCCTCACCTCTAGAATATTTTAGGGTTTTTATTTACATACATTTGACAAGTTTGATGAAGAAATTTCATGGAACCATTCGATTTATACATATAACCACAATAATTAAACACCCCATTCTGGTTTAATCCCCATGATACCCTTGAGATTCTCTGATCCATGTTTAGTCATCGAAGGAACATCAGACAATTTCTTCATAGCTATTAAAATCATGGACGACAAGTGATTTTCATAATATGGTTTTTATCACACCAATTAAGTTGGAAACATTGCATTTAATGGTAATAAAAATGATGAAGGTGTATCATGAAAGTGCACTGAAATTTTCCTTGTAAACCTTGATAGATTATTTTTCTTTTTTTATATAGGTTAAGGAAATCCATTTTAATTTTAATATAATGATTTCAAGGAAATAAATTACTGAAAAAAAATCTATATTTCCTTCCACCCCATCACAACAATATCCTCCTAATGATTAATATTCTTGATCAATGCCAACCTCTGATCAACTTCTCCCTAAATATGGGAAAAAAACAATAGAACCTTCTATAGAATAATACATGTAAGGATAGATAAGATTTTATTAATTGAGTTGATCTATTGTTCTTCGATTAATGGATTAGATAATTTATTGATTTTCTGATAACTTTGTCACGTAAAGATTTAAATCATAGATTGTTTTACCTTTTAGGGGATTTGGGTGCTCATTCTCATCTTGGATTCAATTAAAACTCCAATTTAACTTAGATATTATAATAATAAAGTTACCAATTCTATCTCTCATCATGTTGGGAAACACTTTGGGCTAGTCATCAAATTGCTCTACATGTGCATTGTTTTCCTTATTACTCTGATTTCTAGCCATTTGTTAGAATAAAAGGGAAATTATGTTTGACTATATTTTTTAAAATATTGAACACATAAATGCAGAGTCCAATGGCATTAATGGGATAAATTATAAAATACAATTGTTTCTATAAATTATTAATTTATAGTCATCAATCATTGTTATCAATGATCTACTTCCAAATGTATACTCTCATGGGATTTTTTCCCTATATAATAGTTCATAAGAATATTATGAATTTACTAAATTATATCTTTACAGAGTGTTAAATCATGGGAAAATTAAGCCACCTTTTTGTGTACTAGGTTACATAGAGTTAGGACTAACACACCTTGTCATATTTTATACCCCTTGTTACATCCCTACCAGAACCACATACCCTTATATTATCAATAAGAAGATATATTTTACTGATAAACTAATTAAACTATAAATGCCAAAAAATTTGGATGCTTTCTTA
Source organism: Viscum album (assembly GCA_963277665.1). NCBI lineage: Eukaryota > Viridiplantae > Streptophyta > Magnoliopsida > Santalales > Viscaceae > Viscum > Viscum album. The sequence goes on along the minus strand of OY728133.1, from coordinate 1,039,695,231 downwards.
TAATTAATATTATTACTATATTTTTTCAATATTTTTTATAATCCCAATCATAAAAATAACAAAACATTTCCTATGATACGAACTATACCAACCATATTCTTTATTTCACATCAATACATGATTTATTACATTATATTACACATGATACAATATAGAATTTTTAAAGGTCTGGTTTCATCAAAAAGTAGATACATATCATAACATCTTCAACATGGGACACAACAACATTATTAAAAAAACATTAACATGCATCCAAATTTCCATGGTTTTTAAAAATTCATTGGAAAACCTGGGGTCAAACATAAGAAAGGGTGAGATATAAAGTCTCGTAAGTGAATAAAAATGTGATAAAATGAGGAGAATAATAAATTTTAGATTGTAGGAATAAAAATAGATCATAAAAATAATATGGATCATATGAATTATCCATGAGACATGATATACCATGATCATCATAAAAGAGACATGAAAATTGTAGAAAAAACATAAACACTACATCATACACATATGTTAAGGATTAACCACCAAGATATCATGGTTGTAAAATTCACAGAAATTAATCAGGTTCTCTCACTATCAAAACATGATGTCTCATGAGACTAAAAATTACACAATACATTAGATCACTATAGAATTTGGAGCACACCTATCACATTTATATTATTATAATTATATAGGTTGTCACATAGATTATACAAAATGGATTCATTCATCATCATATTTTAATCCATAACAAATAACTATTGAATACAAATATGTACGTACCAATTAATACAAGCAATATTGTACAAATTTGAAGACCCTTGATAAGAAATGAGTATTTTATTCACCACACATATGATTTGGAATAGAAAAATCACGGTTCTATTTCAACATCATAACTACGTCACATTAAAATTAATAAAATGTGTTGATGAGAGGGAATGGGTCTCTATTAATTTATAAATCAATTGGATAGTAATGGGGATATTTAATAACATATACCATTATAAGGAAATGAAGATAAGTTATATAAGGTAAAAAAGATACTTGAATAAAGATGAGAAAAGAAAATATCTCTTACATGAGTGATTGAATCCAAATGCCTGGAAGGGGATTATTTAGAGATTCAGAGCACATTTGGGGGACTCTAGATTGTTTAGGGAATATTATTTATACACTACAAGGATTTTTAGTGAAGATAAATTGGATATTTGGTGGGTTTATATATGAAAAGTGGGGGATTTCTTTATTATTTAGGTTTTGGAAACTAAATAATAAAATAACTGAAACCACAAACCATTCAAAGGGGTTTTCCAATAGTTTCTTCCAAATAATAGTGGTTATAATTATTTTATAAGTACAAGGGATGAAATTAATAAAATAATACTCTTTCCCATATGGGGGTGAGATATACTCTAATGTAAATAGTTATAAAACTACAAAATATAATAATCATCATTGAGGATTCATAAGGGATTTATAAAATTATAAAATAAAAAAATCAAATTACATAAAACATAGAACATATATTTGTTCATGGATATCAATTATAATATTTATTAAATAACTTTTGGTTCATTATGATGTCATAATACACAAATTATATTTATACGGTATTTAATTTTAACCTAAAAATTTTATTGTGTTAGAAAATTACCAAAAATTTACGATTTTATATTTTCAATATTATGATTGAAAAATATTATACATGTTATCTTAATTACTTTTAAAATATGTGAATCATCACTTTTAATGTATTAACCAACATTTATTAAGAAATACTGGGATTTTAATAACAAAAATCTCTGAATCATTATTAATATTACTTCTGACTTCATAAAAATTATATGATCATTTATATTTCAAAAAAAATTATTTAATAATGAAATTTAATTTGTTTAAAAAATTCCATTAATTTATCAAAATAATTTCCTTATTTGTGTTTTAATGATACATAAAAATACGATTTCTTTTTTATTATATCGAAATAAAAATATTTTAGGAAGTATCTATAATACGATAGACATATATTAATAATTATATAAAAAGAGTATATATACTCATATATAGTGGCTATTGATAAATACCCCTTCAATACATCAAAAAAAATTATGGGTAAGGTGTGAGATGGTGATAATTTCCTAGGGAGATTCCATAAATATATATTTTGGGAAATGATCTCAATGAGCTATAACTTATTCCGGAATTTTTTTTATCAAGATTATGTTATTAGATAACATCTTAGTCTTGGTCATGGAAAAATATTAGAGATGTTATCTCCCTCGTATAATTTTATAAATGGTATTCATAGTTATGATCCTACTTGTCGAGGATATCACCTTCTATGTATGTGTCAATTTGATTTTTTAAAACCCAATATTAACAAAAATCATGTGATCACTATTCAATGGCTATATTATGAATGATAATGATACAAAATGTTTTTTTAATCCAATTGGAATTAATAAAACTAATTAACTACATGTGTTTTCTATTACTATATACATAAAAAACATTTAATTTAATTAAAAGGGAAAGTTTATTAGTAATATTTAGGGCTTTTACAAAGAGCATGATTAGTGGGTTTAGGAACATTATCGTAATTTTTTAGGAATTGGGAAATGTGAGTATGATTCATGTTTCACTATTGGACGTGGATTATGTATATCCTTGTGGTAGAGAGTTCACTATAGGCTCTTAGATGTGGAAAAAGTCAATTTATGTGTTTTTTCCAGAATAGTTATCATTATTTGTGGTCACAAAATGAGTGGTTCTATATTTTTAAACACGGTGATCAGGGGTGAGTAGTTCTGACATATCTATCCATTGTGTTTATTTATAGATGTATTGTGGTATATGTTGTTTCTTTTTGGGTAACTAGGAAGCGATAAGTATACTCCTATATTGGGCAGAATCAAACTAGTCACAGATGGATATCACTTGTGTTGGGAAAGATTTATGGATAATGTATGAATAATCAATGGATAACCAATATAGTGTTGTTTTTTTAATTCATTGGGATATCATGGTTTTTCATTGTTTATAAAGGATTCTTAATGAAATGAGTCATTTGTGTTGTGGAGTTTTTGAAGACTTCTGTCCTCATAAGATGTGAAATTCAAGAGAAATTTTATATTTTCTTCACATAAGTGCAGTAGGCTAAAACTGCTAAATTATCTTGTAAGAAAATATAAGATAATTTTTCATACCACACTATTGATCTTGGAATATGGTGTTTACCCAAGCAAAAGAGTTTTGTGGAAATCTCAGATGTTCGAATTTTCAAAATATATATTATATTTATATATTAAATATAAATATATTCATGCTAGTTTTTTAGTATTGTATTTTGAATAGAGATTCTTATTGAGAATCCATTATTACGGTTGAGTTTGGAAGGATGGGTTTTCCTAGGAGAGGCATAACATTACATCGAGCATGGTGGTTTGGCCCACTTTTTTCTATGTCTTATTTTTTACATTCTTTTTAATATTTTATCTTACATACCATGATAATCAGGCCCCCCATTCAGGGTTTCCTCCTTAACAATGAGAGGATATGGAGATAGATTGCGAGATGAGAGAGAGTGAGAAATGGGGAAGGATGAATCATTACAGAGCCCAGATAGGGCTAGATCATCATACAAGAGTTACAGATCATGGATTAGTTGGAAGATGTGGAAATTTCAACCAAGATGTAGGTTATTTAATGTTTTTTACTATAAATAACTACATCATTGTTGTTTCTAGTTGTTAATATATTTTTTGGGTTGTTGGGGACCTCTTCAAGGGACAATCTATAGTTTTTCGGAGTAAAGCAGCCTTTTTAGGATGTTTCGGGGGATTCATATTAGGGGAATCCCATGTACATGGTATTTAGTCTAGGGAAAATATTCAACATGTTCCTCATATTTGGGAAATATGGGTTTTTCAGAAATATACTCTATGTACTTGGAAATACATTCCATGTAGTGTATGATCATGATGTTGCTACGGGTACAACCAAATATCATGTGTCTAGGGAACCTAGCCATGAAAGTGAATACAAACATTGCATGGGTAAGGTACATAGTTAGTGGTCATGTACAATGTTTGGTTAGACCGTGAATAGGGGTACATTTCTAGTTATATAATGGGTACACCATGTGGAATTCCACACGATTTACATGCAGTACATTCAATGTAGTTGGGCGTTTTATGCATTGAGTGGGGTTAAGGTACTTGAGGAGGTACCTATTTCGGGTCATAAAACATTTATATAGTAAAAAATGTAGAATTTGGAAAATAAATGTTGTGTGTCTAGGAGATCATATCCAGGAATAAATTTAGTTGTTCATGATCTGTACCCCATGTATATAGAGTGTACTTTTCTTACCCTAGCCTATTTATCCATTTTTTCACCTAATATTCAGAATGATACTTGGTGTTGGGAAAACATTGTGTATAAAGATTGTATTTGTCATCAACAGTTTTCAATGCTGGTCAAAATGAAGATGTAGATGAAGAAGGATTGTAATGTAAATAGAGATCGATTGAAGTGAAGATGTCTAGAGAATTGTTTTGGATTCTTGGCATTGGATGCCAAAGTTGTGCAATTCTCTATGTTGTTACAAATCAGACGATTGATGCACTAATATTGAAAATTTCTAAGAACATGTATCATGTGTGATAAAATTTTTAAAAAATTAATGTAGAATCCTTTAATGATTATTGAATTACTTTGGATTTAATAATTCAAAATGTTGAGGAAGAAATAGAAAAGAAGGGAGTAGAATGATCTCAGCACATGAAGGTGGTATCCATGCATGTGCATTATGTTTTAAGGTGGACATTCATTATTTTATACTCAGTTTTATACCATATACTTATTACATGGCTTACTAAATAATTGGGTCCATCCCATGAGCTAGATACCCCACTCTAAACCCGAGTCACATGAAGGGGCCATAAGGGGTCGTCCACGCCCTTGGGGAAGCCTAGGAAGATCTAGATCAAAAGAGGCATGTGAGGGCCATGTATAGTCCCATATGAGTGTGTGCATAGTGATCAAACAATGCACATGGATTCATAGTTGGTGCTAAGAGTGCTCCCATAGGATGTATAGGAGGGCGTAGAAGCGCACTCGTAGAGAACCTGTGCGAGACGACACCAGAGGGGGGAGAGTATAATTCTTAGCAGTGTTCGACACGAGTTTATTGATAAACCATGAGAAGACCATGACCCATTTCTATGTGGGATTCATTTTAAAAAAGTGGAGGAAATCCTAAAAAATCATCTAATCTCATGAGAGATCTCGACTGCACACCTCATCCCACATCTTGTGTTATAATTGTTGTCGTCTAAGATCATTCCAAGCCCATCAAATGGTTTTGACATCGTCTTAAACCTCTAATTACATGGAGAGAAACCTAATGCCACTGATCACCATCTCCACTGCTGATCCACCATAATCGCACTCATGTTCAGCATTGATGATGAAATCTCACGCATAGTGATCGTCTGATCGAACCGAGACCATGCACAAAATCTATGTCTTGCATACATGATATCACGAAGGAGGGTGAAGGAACGGAGTTCCGAGGACTTAATTCATGTCCGAGATACATGGAGGATCCATATGAGATTCATTAAAAATAATTTTTCACATGATCTTGACTCCATACATGAAGATATGATTCCTTGTTGAAGTGGAATAAAACAGAGGATCTGGGCTTATCTTCACCCGTGGGTTTGGAGATTTCAAAACACCAAAAATTCTGAGCATTCAAACCATGATCCCCTCATCCTCTCACACAGTTTATAAATGTATAAGTGGTTATCCCCTTGTCTTTAAATGTAGGAGCCTGAGATGAAGAATGTGGCAACACCTATATACCTGAGAGATTCTGCTTCTAAAAATATAGAATCTCTGTGTGCACCACTTTGTGAAAAGAAACCAGGAGTCTTGCGAGCCTTTTGATTTGTGAAGAAGAGTTTTCGCAGGCCTTCGACAGGTTCTATGAACCCTCGAATATCTTTTCAAAGAACCAGTACCCATAATTGTGATAGTTATGGTAAAAACCCTCACTATGCTTCATGAAATCCATGCCATCGTGAGCTAGTGCATGAGATACTCTCTCACTGAGCATTGTGAAGAGGCAGAATTGTGCACCTCATGCACAAATAATATCCATGTATCTTTTCATGAAGAATAAAACCCGAGGCCTCCTCATCTTCATAAGATGAAGAATAACTCTTTGAGGTACACATTTTAACACTATACTGTTTGTAGGGATTTGTAATTTAGTGGAGAAGGAGAGAAGGCCACCACATATTTATACAATAATGTGTATTGCTTAAAGATGCTCGAGTTCTTTCTTTGAGTGTTTGAAGAAGAATCTCACAAAATGAAAGGGTTTCACCCATTTGGGGTTTAAGGAAAACACAAAAACACCCTAAGCTATTATAAGAGGAAAAATAAAAATAATGAGGAGGAAGAGGCTGAGTGTGTGTTCGTTTAAAAAACCATATTGATTATGGGTATTCAAACAATATGTAGAAGAGGAGAATGCATGTTCGAATTCATGAACACGCACATGTGAAGTGACTTAAATAAATAATAAAAAACAAGTGAGTTTCCATGTATAAAGAGGAAGAAGAAATAAAGGGAAGAAATTGTTCAACCTAATTTCATATGCATGATCACATGTATACATGAACATGAAGGAAAGAACTGATTCAGGTGATTCCAAGTGAACCTATCTTGACTGCCTAAATAATCACATTGGTGTATGTGATTCTTTCTAGGAAGAAAAAATATGTTTTAGTGAAGTTAGTTGTTGAACTAAAAAGAATAATGAAGAAGTCTAGCACAGTTGGTGATGCACTACAGATGTTGAAAATAAAAGAAGAAAGAATTACTTGCCTACATCTTTGTAAGTAATCAAGTGAAGAGAACTAAAAAATACCAAGAGAGGAACCTACCTTATCAAGTAGGAATAAGACTTTCTCCGTATGTAGTATAAATAACCAACTAGAGGTTGTATGTTGGAATAGGACATCACTAGTCTAGGTAAGAGGATTGTTTCCCACCCCCTCTAATGTTTACAGACTCAAACATTCTAGAGGATTGATTTCATAGACACTCCACTATAATATCATATCACATCATAGTGGATAATCCATGCACTGGTCATATCCATGCATGGAATGAACTTATAAATTCTTATTGAGCAGTGAACCTTGAAAAAATATCATGTGCATATTTTTATTTCTTTCTATTATTTCATACAACAAGGAAAATAGAATAAGAGAATCAAGATCATAACAGGTCAAGATGAAAAGGGATAAAAGTTGGAATTGGTTTAAAAATTCCCCAACACCGATTCAACACCCTATCAATGTTAGGTATATCCCAAACTGGTCATCTCAATTGGTACCATAGGGAAATGTTCGGATCTATTGAATTCTCTACAGTGAAGTTATTCCATTTTTATGGCTTGAGTTTCTTTCCTACGATATCAATGGAGTGAAATTTCAGTGAAAAATTTGTTGTCTTTGAGCAGAAGGCTATATCTAAAAAGACCTTTATGAATATGAAAAATAAGGAGAAGATAATGTTGAGGAAGAATTACCTGTTATATAAAGAAGAGGAAGCATCTGGTTTTCTATATCTGGCTAACATTGATGACACACAATACATGGAATGTAATGAGAAGGTGTATCAAGTTCCAACTGAGAAAATGGACAACCTTTCTACCAAAAATGATAAGGAGGTATGTGTTAGTACATTTGGAAATTATTCTCATGATGAAAATTCTAGAACTAGTGGTGATGATCAATCTAAAACATCTAAAGAAATATCATTTGATAGATTATGAATGATTATTTATGGTATTCATGATGAAATTATATCACTAGTTTTTGAAGTATTTCAATGCATGTAAGAAAATATCACTTAGCTGGAAGAAGAAACTGATGTTATGGAGAAAGTCATACAAGTAAAAATTATTGAATGTTTAAAGCTCTCCAGATAGGTTGAAGCCTTTGATGAAACAAAGAGGGGATTTGATGTAATCTCTTCAAAGTTTCTCAAAGATATTGAAGAAAAAGAGAGAGTCAATTAGAACTCTTCATATATAAAAAATGTTATTTGTATTTCATAAGAAAAAAATGATTGAACCTTATAGGGGTCTACTAACAAATTTTAATCCAAGATGATGTGTCCCAAAAAGTTATTAAAAATAGTCCAAAAATGAAACTTATATAGCTTGTAATATAGATTTTGTTCTCTTATTATACTCAGGATGATGTCAATATGATGAGAGTGATCATCATGAGTATTGGAGTATACCAAGATGTCATCCAAAAACACTGCCACAAACTGATCCTTATTTGTATGTCAGAACATATTCATATGGTCCATAAAAACTACTAGTGTGTTCATGTACCAAAAGGTTATTACAAAGAACTCATACATGCAATACTATCTTTTGAATGATGACCTCGGTATGTAAGAGGAGAAAAATCTCAGCTGATGATACATTGATCTCCAGTTTATCTTCGAGAACACACAATCCTCTCTCAACTGGTCAAAACGTTTATCGAAACATAGAAGGGGATACTAATTATTTATGGTTTTATTTTTCAACATCTGGAAATCGACCCACAGGTGAAAACACCCATTAGATTTTTTGGAAAACAACAAGGGTGATCCCCAAGCTGACATTCCCAGACATATTAACACATTATCCTCCAACTCCTCCATGGAATTATTAAACTATTAACTCTCTATTATTAATATAATAGATCAACCCATATCATGTAATCAATAGTTAATTTCATCTCTTTTTCAGGTTTAGGCCTTATAATTTATCACGACATACATCATAAATTTATTCCACGATAGGTGGAAGGAAATATTTCATAGCACCCTCATCATCTATAAGAAGAAAAGAAACATGGTTCATGATCTCTCTTAGTTTCTATTTAAATACCTCTTATCAACCCAATTGGATATCCCTCTCTCCATGGTGAATGTAACAGTCACCTTTAGGAGGTTTAAATAAAAATCTTTTATGGTAAAAATCAATGTGGGGTCGGTATGAGACTATCAAATACATACCCATAATTAGTTTGAAGACTAACATAACAATAATTGTAGAGGAGAACAAAAAATGATACTCCCCACACTCGAGAGAACATCCCATTCACAAACAAATGTCTATAGATTGTATTCCCAAGTATGTATCTATTGTCAAAACCCCTATCACAAACTCTTCCACAAGGATCATACAATTAACAAGTTTTAAAGGTATAATGGTATGAGGGGAACTGGTATCAAATAAGGAACTAACTAGTATGGAAGTTAGAAAAATAGTACCTCTCATGGTTCATGGTACAACCTCACTATCTATAAGTGTAATCTAAACTACATGTAGTGTCCTTGCCCCTATTACCTTTTGGTACATGAACAAACCAGTAGTGTTTATGGACCATATGAATATGTTCTTACATACAAATAAGGATCAGTTTGTGGCAGTGTTTTTTGATGACATCTTGGTATACTCCAATACGCATGATGATCACTCTCATCATATTGTCATCAACCTGAGTATAATAAGAGAACAAAATCTATATTACAAGCTATATAAGTGTCATTTTTGGATAATTTTGGATAACTTTTTAGGACACATCATCTTGGATTAAAATTTGTTAGTATACCCCTATAAGGTTCAAGAATTTTTGTCTTGGGAAATCCAAATAACATTTTTTATATATGAAGAGTTCTATAGTTTTATATATATATAGTGAAAAATTTGATATTTATAATGATCACTAGAGTTTGAGATATATTTTCCACAAAAAGTAATCAACATGAGGTAAAGGAGCTACCAAGAACTTCTCTAGGATTATTATTGCACAACGCACTACCACCCAAGGAAGGAAAATAAGGTGGCAGATGCTTTATGTAGAAAGTATCATGGATTTTTGAACAAGATGAGAATCTATAGGGATCCTATTTTCATGGATCTATTAAATATGGATATGGGAATATCCATGGATGTTCAAACATAAATTATTTTTCAATTGGTTTCCAAACATATTTATTAGATAGAATAAAGAGTTCTTATACTAATGATGTAGAATTTAATTAGAAATTTAATGGTGTTAATAATGGTATATTAAGTGACATCATACATGAAGATTGGATTTTGAAATTTGGGAAGAGACTTTGGGTTCTCGATATTCCAGATCTAAAATGGGAATTTTTATATGATGCACATAGCTCCAATTTATCTATACACCAAGGTAGCACCAATATGTATAGTGATTTGTAGGAACATTTTTTGTGGGACAACATGAAGATGGAGATTGCTGATTTTGTTTCATGATGTATTGTTTGTAAACAAGTGAAATATGTAAGGAAATATCCTATAGGAGTCATGCAACCACTTCCCATACCTGAGTGGAAATGGGATAATATTATGATGGAATATGTCATGGAAGAACCAAAGTATCCTAGAATGAATGATGCCATATGGGTCATTGTTGATCGTCTTACGAAGTCAGCACATTTTCATGATATAAGAAAAGATTTACCACTTGAACATCATGTATGACTATGTATTAATGATGTTGTGAGACATCATGGAGTACCATTATCGATTGTTTCTGACCGTGAACCCAATTTTACATCATGTTTCTTGAAAAGTATTAAAAAAGACTGGGATATTAAATATTGTTTAAGCACTACCTACCACTCTCAAACTGATGGACAATCAGAATGGACTATTCAAACCATAGACAACATATTGAGATATTTCTAACATGACTTTCAAGGTACGTGGGATCAATATTTCACTCTGTTATAATTTTCATATAACAACAGCTTCTATTCAAGTATTCATATGGCACCATATGAAGCATTATATGGAAAGATATATCGCACACCAACATGTTTTGATGATGTTGTAAAAAGAAAACATGTTGGTCCTGAACGTGTTGAGGAAACAATGGAAAAGGTGAAGGTTATCCAAACCCACATCAAAGTATCCAAAAGTAGAAAAAAGAACTATTCCGATAACTAAAGGAGGGATATGGAATTTCAATTTGGAGACCATGTTTTCTTGAAGGTATCTCTATGTAAGGGTGTTATACATTTCGGTAAGAAGGATAAATTGAGTACATGGTACATCATACCTTTTGAAATTCTAGAACGAATTGGTGTTGTTTATTACCATTTGGAAATGCAGCCAAGTCCCTCTAAAGTTCACGATGTGTTCCATGTATCACTGATCAGAAAATACATGCTATAACCAATGAATGTACTCACCTATGAGGAAATTGAACTTGAACCTGATTTGTCTTATTGTGAAGATCCTATCAAAAATTTTCATACCAGAGAAATATTGCTGAGAAACTAGATGACGTGTCTGGAAAATATTTAATGGAGATATCCAAAGATGGGAGAGGTAACATGGGAACCCAAGGAACATTTGGTGAAGAATCACCAAAATCAATTTATGTAGTAAAATTATAGAAATTTCGAGGATGAAATTCTTTTAAAGAGGGGAGAATGTAACACACGATGCTCCCGCGGTACATTTCCCTTTACGTAATACAATAGGTTACATTGTAGGAAACTTCAATATTCTAACACACCGTGACCAATCAAACTAGTTATAATGAATAATAATAACCAACTTTTGAAATTCTATAAATATTTTCATTCAAAATGGACTTCATTTTTGGATTCGGAATATCAAAATTGGATTATGGTGAATCTTTGGTATTTTTCTAAAAACATTCAATTTTTGATGAATAGTGAAAAACACTGTGTTATTGGTTAAAACCGACTTTTTATTTAAATAATTATTTATTTTATTTAAATTTATTTTTTGTCAAAATAGATACATAATGCCTATATATGTTCAATTTAATTAATTGGTGTCATTTTATAATGAGTTTAGATATATAAAATTTTTATTGAACTTTTTAATGTCTTTTACTTACCTCCTAGGAGCATTTGAAAATTTGTATAACATATAATTTTACCACTTTTGTGAGTTGAATTTCAAAAATCCAAGAGACAAGATTAATATCAGTATGTAAAATGTCATTCAATATGATGAAATATTTTTTTGGTGAATAGTATCTTTTTACTTTTATTTACAATGATAAAAAAATAAATTTTGTAATTAAGGGTAAAAATGATATCATAATTACCATAAAACATGTCTTAATTCTATTTAATAAGTGTAATTCAACCAAAAACAACCATAGGAATAAAATATGATCCTTTAGGTCCACTTAGATTATATTAGGACATTTATTATTATTTTATTTAAAGAAGAGTTGGAATAGTTAAATTTAATATTTAATAACTAAACCATTTTTAATATATGGTTACACACAATATAAATTTATCAATAAATATTCATAATAAAATGTAACACCCCAAGCATCCATGGTACATATCCCTTTGAATAACGCAATAGCTTGAATTATACACAACTTCGAGATTCTAACACATCGCGGCCAATCAAACTAGTCATTAAGAATAATAATACCTACTTTTTGAAGTTTTATAAATTTTATCATTCAAAATGGAATTCATTTTTGGATTCAGTATATAGAAATTAGCTTATGGTGAATTTTTTGTACATTTATGAAAACATTCAATTTTCGATGAATAGTGAAAAACTAAGTTATTATTTAAAAACCAACTTTTTTAAATAATTATTTAATTTAATTTTATTTCATATAAAAATAGATACATAATACCTATATATGTTTAATTCAACTCATTTGAGTCATTTTATAATGATCTTAGATATAAAAAAATATTATTGAAATTTTTACGGTCTTTTACCCACCTCTTAAGAGAATTTGCAAAATTTTATAAAACATAATTTTACAACTTCTGTGAGTTTAATTTAAAAAATATAAAATAATAAGTTGATATCGGTATGTAAAATTTGGTTCAATATGATTAAAATAATTTTTGGAAAATAGTAACTTTTTACTTTTATTTACCATATTTAAAATTAAATTGTGTAATTAAGGGTAAAAGTGGTATTATTATTATCATAACACATGTCCTAATTCTATTGAATAAGTGTAATTCTACCAAACATAACCTTAGTAATAAAATATGATCCTTTAGCTCCGCATGGATTAGATTAGGTCATTTATTATTATTTAATTTAAAGAAGAGTTACAACATTTAAAATAAATGTTTAATAACTAACCAATTTTTAATATAGAGTTATACATAAGATAAATTCAAAAAAAAATATTCATTAGAAATATAAAATTATTTATTACTTAATGGTATTTTATTTATTATTTTTTGACATTACATAAATAAATTTATTAATGACACAATGATGATGCAATAATTACCCTATTAATGAATGATTAAAATAATTTATATTATAAATTATCCATATAAATATAATTTAAGACTTTTAATGAATTCCACTAATTTTATAGGTTAATATGACATTCTAGGATTTATTAAATGAATTTTTTTCTAACTAATATTACTGTTATAAATTAAAAAAACAAAATACCCAATAGTGTCAACATTGACGTAAAAGAGTTTTTAAAACAAATATTATATTATTTACTGGTATTATATTCCTAATATAAGTCACCAGCCTTAAAACTTACTTAATCTTGTGTTATTACAAGATTACACATTAGGGATCTTTTCGGGTTTAGAGTTTTAGAGAATTAGAACATAAAACATGCATTACATTCCACATTTAAACAAAGCGGTTACATAAAGATATTATACATTTTTCCCATGAACGTAAATATATTTAAAATAAAACAAGGATTCTTTCTTGACACTTCCATGACACTATCATATTATCATGTACCTTTCCCTTGACCTGTGAAAAATATTTCAAAAAAACTTGGGATGAGCATAAAAAAAAGCTCAGTATGGGTTATAAAAATATGGAAAGGAAACATGAGTTCATATATACATAAGAATGAATTCATACATTACCCATAAAATATAAGCACTTTAACATACCTCATCAAATCATGAATAAATCATAGAAATCATAAGACATAAAGGTAACTTGAGGCATTCATAACATTCTTACGTAGGGAATAACCCTCTTGGTTACATTTGGAATACCCATCACAGTATATTCCATAAATCTCTTCGGAGAAACCTTAACGTTTCACTACTTCGCGTTACCCAATTCATTGGAGAGCTATATCGGGCTCACCTGCCCTTAGTCTATCACAGAACCACCCATCTTCATAATAATTCCCAAGAACATCAACATAATCGTATCACATTAAACAAGCATAAAGGAAACATAACATTTCCACCATTCAATCAGAAGATATCAATACAACACATTGATATAAAAACATTATGAAAAGCATTTTCAAAACCAAAATAAAATAAAATTAAAACATGGTATTTATTTTTCTTTAAAAAAACGGTATGGCTTGTAGAGTAAGCCGAAACTCAAATAATGGTCACAGCGGCAGAGAAGTCGTTGTCGCCACATACGTACGAAAAAAACATTCCCTTTTTTCATTTTATAAAACACTTCGTATAAAAAAGATTTCTTTTGGATAAATGTAAAAGTCAACGGAGTTTATACACCGTATAAAAGAAGGTTGTGTATAAAATAAAATTTGCCTTAATGAAAGGAGATTGAGACAAAGTCCCATACCTCGGGTCTGACTTGACTCGGTCATTCATTAATCTCCTGAATAATAAACATAATATAATTTCTACTTGTTTAAGAACCTTTTCCAAGTTAATTATTACTTTTATATCACTTATTGCCATATCATGAACACTATGTAATTATTTAAGTTAATAACGGTAATTTTAACGATCATTGGTACTTGAGTCAAAAATAAATCCTTTATAATTACAAGTTGTTCCTGTATCCATTATATCCAGAATGGTATTCATGATTTAGATATCATATATCATATATATCAAGTACATTCATGTGTTTATAATATTATATAACATTTAGAGGTAAGAAATGAAATGCACCGTTCATGGAGACGGTAAGCCGTACGTACGCATGAACGCTGCTTCCATTTCTATTTTGTATTTTATGAAATTGAATCATAATTAAACAAAGTTATATTATAATTATAGTGTAATATCATATATAATATCATAACACCATCCTTTATATGTCCCACATATGGTAATAACGTATCAAATCACTTTGAGGGGGCGGTAGTCCGCACTTCCTTAAATGAAGATATCACGTTTACCCATAATGGAAACCATAAAGGTATGCCCAAATTGAAAAATATAGAAGCTTAAGGAAAACATAAACATATTATATATCATATATAAATATATTGTCATCTTAATGGCCACCTTTTAAGGTTTTAAAATAATGTTGAACAATCATCGTTTTGGGAGGCAGAAATTCTCCATCCATGGAAACAGTATGTTATTTAACCATTAGATGTAGGTGTGTGTAAGTGTATCTCGAATCCTTCTCATAACAACATCCTAGTATATTTATGAACCTGGAGTTGTTAGAAAATAAATTAATAAAAAGTGTTTAGGGGGTCGGAGAAGCAAAATAATACAAAAGGACTCAAGTGAAGACATTACCTTAAAATCGGTTAAAACCCTTTGGTTTGAGCTCAAAAGATTCCATGGGAAGACTTCTGCTCAAATTGAAGCTTCAAGTAGTTATAGAGGGATGTGGAGAGACAATATGGGTAGGTTTTGGCCGAGCCAATGTCTTTGGAATGTGGGTAAGGAGGTAGAGGTGGGGGCCTTTTATAAGAGGAGAGGAGGGGCACTCTTGGAAAGTAAAGAAATGTTACATTATTTTAAAATGAGTTTCGGATTAAAAAGGTCCCACATTGACATAATTAGAGGTTAAGGGTTATAAATCCACCCATAAAATAAGTTTTGGACATGTTTAGGTCATATATTTTACATTATCATTTTATTTTATTTAAATCCTTTATTAATGAGGTAATCACTGCATCATCACGATGTCATAAATAATTTAATTTACATAGAGTATAGAAATTATAAAAAAATTACTATGATGTAGGAAATATTTTTAGCTTTCCATGAACTATTTATAATAAAAAATATGACTTGTATAACCCCATGTAAACATTGTTTTAGTAAAATAACTCATGTTTGTTTCATTTTTACTTTAACATTAAATAAAAAGTTATTTATGTCATTTCCCAAACAAAGTGGCTCTCTGGGATCCCCAAGTTGACCCATGTATTTTCTTGGTCGGCCGTGACAAATCCAATAAGGGTAGGACATGTGTCAAGCTCATGTCATATTATTATAACATTATTTTTACCTTAAACTACACTAATTACCTCCAATCGCGATTAAAAGCATAGAAGTTACAATTCACCAAAAAAATATTTTAATCCAATTGAACCACATTTTACTTATTAATGACAACCATGTATGTCGGATTTTTGAAATTCAAAACACAGAGGTGGTAAAATTTCATTTAAATGAGAAATCAATTTTTTAAGTACCACTTAGTGGTTTCACTATTCATCAAAAATTGAAGTTTTCTAGAAAAATACCAAAACTTCACCCTAAGATATATTTGATATTATGAATTAAAAAATGTTTTCTATTTTACAAAAGTCATAACATATAAGTTTCATTAATTAATTTAATAATTAATTCACGCTGTCAGAGCAAATAGCGTGTTTTATGAAACAATAAGTATCAAATGATTGAAACTAGTTTAAGTCCAATTTCAAAGTGAAATTAATTTCAATGACCACTATTGGATTAAATGGTAAAATTATATTATAATTTCACTTTAAAACCAATTCAAATGATAATCTAATAATATAAATAAATTAGATTAAAAAGAAGTTTTAATGTAAAATGCAGTATTTTTCACTATTCGTTAAAAAATGAACATTGTCAGAAAAACACCAAAAAATCACACAAAGTAAATTTTGATGTCCCAATCAAAAAGAATAAGTTTATTTTGACAAACATAGCTTATATAATTGACAAAAGATAGATTTAAAAATGGTTTTCCATCAAAAGGTAGTAAAACAATCTTTTAAAAATATTAGTGTATTCCATGCTTAAGATTGGATTTATTTTCAATTTAAGCCTCTAAAACACTATCCAATTCATTAATAGAAATAGATAAAAATATCTATTATTCATTACTTACTTGGGATGTTACACGTAAAAATCTTAGGATAAGACAAATGTATCAAATAATATTATATATTTCATTAATGAACCACATGGGGTTATCTTGGAAGTTTATAGTTGGTTTATTTACCATATAATATAAAAATTCAAAAATACATGGTAAATGTCAAACTATTTAAGTAAGAGTTAAATATTAATGATAAGGTTAATATGATGACGAAAACCTATTAGAAACCTACTCGTTGAGTGTTTCTTGAGCCATAACCACCTTATCCTTTAAATAAATAATTTTGGAGACATTATAATCCAAAAATAATTATATTATAATAAAATATTTCACGCGTTTCCTAAAGTGACCCTAATCTCTCTTAAAAAGGGATTTTCCCCTTCTCTCAAATTTAAAACATCAAAGCCATTTGGCTCGACCAAATGCGGCCCAAATATCCTCTCAACTATCCTCCCATAATCCTAGATGCATTCCATTAGTCATAAATCCAACCTAAGGTGCCCTTTTGATCAAATAAAAAGGAAGAACGCAAAGGAGAGGTAAATATTTCATCACCTCATTCAAGTTCTTTTCATCTTCCACATAATGTTTTTTTATTGGTTCCATTATAAAATAATAACATTAGTATCTTCTATATACTTTGATATTATTATAAAAATTCTACAACCATATTCATTATTCTATTCATCCAATAAATGATAAAGTCACCACATGTGCGTACATATGGATTACTATCTCCATATCGTGGTGTAATTTGTTGTTCAAATACTTCATCAATTGGATGTGTATAATAATGAGTATAAAAGATGTAAATAATAAATATAACTAGATAAAGATTCTGTATATATGATATACCATCCAATTATATATGATTTTAATATCAAAATATTGATATTGTTGGTCATAAGTACGTACGGATTACTGTCTCCACGAACAAGATGAGATTCATTACCCATCGTATCCATTCAAGAATAATATTCATTTTATGATTAAAAATAATGTGTAATGACATTAAATCATTATTAATATGAATATTATACATCCTATTCATTATAAACATTACTTACGTAAGAAAATAATATAAAGGAAAACAAATTAGTAAACACCCGAAACGATGATACTACTGAAATATCAGTAACAAATTATATTATAAGATCATATAAAATATCATATTAATTTATATTTTTATTTAATAATTTAATAAAAATGGTTTCACCATTATACTGGAGGTTAACCTACCCTCGACCAAGGTAATGTACAAGGTAGAGGGTTAATTTCAAAATCTCTTTATTATCCATGGTTGTTTTTATGTTACTATCTACTAGGACTTCTTCATCATTAAAATCTGTGTTTCTTAAAAATGTATTCAAAAACATATTTACTATTTACTACAATATGGTTTAAATACATTTCTACACTTTTTTACTTTTTATAAATTTTTTTGAAAGGAATATTTCAGTTATTTTCCAAACAAGGTACCTTATAATCTTTTCCACGAAATTAATGTATGAATTTTTTTATCATATACAGCGAGTGAGGCTATTTTCCGCCTTTATAACATCATCAAAGCTTCCCTTACAATATTATAAAATTTTTTCCAAATAAATTATTTCTTTTATAATTATATGAATTTTAAATGATTTCAATATAGAATAAGATATTTATCTATAAAAAGTTTTCATTTCAGCTTTGCCTACATCCTTTGATTGATTTTAAGATTATTTGAAGTTTATTTATTATGATAAAAAACATCAATATTGTATTGAATGATTTATAATATTTTTGACTGTGGATGTGTTATTTTTACACCATTCATGGTTTATGGAAAATGTATTGACCTTTTGTATGCTAGTTTTAAAATAAATGTTTATGTTACGTTTAAACCATTTCATATAAGAAATGCATTGGACATACTAAGTGATAGGTGGAGCCCTCTATAGCTCATTGATGCCTCAGTAGGACTCATGAGACAAACTACTTCCTTGGCACAAGGCCTTGAAAAAATCTTATTTGTAGTCTTGGCACATGTCCTTGACTATGTGGTTATGAAGTCTAAAATTATGCATTCCATCATTATGAAAGTGGTTATTGATATTGCATTTGAATATTTGACTAGAAGAATATCCATGTGAATTTTTAAATGGAATTTCTTGATTTAATCTTTTCCATATTATGCTGATGTTCAAGTTTAAATGGCTTTGTTTCTTCCTTAGATTTCCTTAAATGTTAATGCATATTTATGAATGATTCCTCTATATTGTTATCCTTTATAGGAATCTATGCTCACCCCTTTCTTTGTTTTATTTTTCCAAGATGTGATGAAGTATATTATGACTGACCTGTCGGGATAGTCTAAGGGATATGAGTGTTTCCTATGGAGAGTATGTTTTTGTATATTTTCATTTTATAATGTAATGTAAAACATATCAATGTATATTGTATTTACAAGGATACTAAACTAATAGGTCTTTTGAGACATGATATTTTTTGATCATTACAATGTTATGTAATAATGCACAGAGTCTGGGTAACTAGGGTCAATGTGTTACAATCAGTATCATATGAATTTTAGTACAAACCATGTAAGCTAGATTTATAAAAACCCTGATTAAAGCGCATTACCCTAAGATAGACTTTAAGGATTAGTAGAGGAGAACACCCTAGAATTTTGGTACTGTAGAGATTTTGTGAGTTTTACATGAAATAAATCCTTATCTGGTTACGATCAGGTAGAGGCAGCTCTAGAAAATATTTACCTAGGGGTAAAACTCGGAAACATCACTTTGAGCTAGACACGAATAGGAACTCGTGCACGACAATGGGCATTTTTGCACTCTTGGTTACATGACTCTCAACAGACATGCTTATGGTAATTCTCATTTTCATTACAAACCATTATGAAGGGTTTATGAGTATATACATCCTCAATGAAAACATTTTTATGATTATGGATTATATCCATAGACTGTTCTATTTATGTTAACTAATTTAGAAGATTGGAATTATGTATTGTGATTCATAATCTAATATAGTCTAAGTCATTCTTTAGAAATGGAACCTAGTGGAAGTAATTAAAACTGTATCAACACTGGTAATCCATGTTGGGATTATCATCCTACTCAAGATAAGTATAGTGGAGATGGTGATGCAACTGGTGCTGATCAGTTTATCACCATACTAGGACAACTCACTCAGGTTATGAATAATAACCTTACACGTACGGAGCAACCTGGTCCAAAATGCGGAGGATCAATGTTAGATCGCTTTATGAGGAAACAAACAAAAAAATTAAATGGGATTACAAATCCATTATTAGATGAGTAATGGATAAAATTTTAGATAAAATATTTCACGCTTTGGGAAGTAGATAAAGGAAAAAAGATGTCATGGATGTTTATCACCTCATTGGAGATGCAGATCAATGGTGCTCATTGATTCAAAACAAAAAGGAAGACAATGAAGTATCAAATATGGAATGGAATGATTTTAAATATATTTTCATAGAAAAATAATTTCCTCATGACCATCGAGTGGATATGGAAAGATAATTTTTGAGTCTAAGGAAAATAGAGAATGATAATGCTGCAAAATATGAGGCTAACTTTTCAAGGTTAGCAAGACATGCTGAATAATATATATATAACCCAAGAAGTAATATTGATCTATTATTTTATGGGTTAGAAAAATTTATCTAGGGAGTATTAGCTTCATAATAGTTATTTTCATATGAGGATATTTTGTCATGTGCTATCAAGATAGAAAAGTAATTCTCTCTGTCAAAAAAATTTAAAGTAAAGAAAGAGAAGAAGAGATATGTTGAACATTATGGAAATGAAAATAATGGAAAGTAGGGAAAAGTTGAATATCCATCCTGTGGTAAATATGGGAAGAAACACCCTAGTACATTTCTAAATGGAATGGGTGTCTTTTACAAGGGTGGTGAAAATGGCCACCATGGTCGTGATTTCAAGGGGACGAAAGAGGTTGTCAATGTTGAATTATATAATTTTATAGAAAGGGGACATTATGCAAACGAATTTCCTATGCACTAAGAAAACATACAATAGAAAAGGACATGAGATCAAGGACAAGATTATGTTATCACTACTACTAAGTTTGAATATCTAAAATACATGGTGGTAGGTAGTTTAATATTTCTCTCATGTTTATCAAATTATTTATTTGATTCTGGATCATCGCATTAATTAAATCTTCCTATTTTGCTATGAAAAATGGATATTTTCAATTTGAATTAACAATGGATTTTTTAGTAAAAATACTATTGGAAGTATCATTGAAAAAATGTTTTGTGAATATGTTCCCATAAGGGCATATAAATGTTCATTATCTGCTTATCTCAGCATCATACCGATGATTGAATTTGATATAATCTTTGGTATGGATTGTCTTCCAGACCATAATACTAAAATTTATTCTTAGAATATGGAGGTTACAATTTTTGATGATGATATGGAGTACCTTATCATTAGAGTAGAAACATCACCACCTGATTCTTATCTAGATCCACCCCAGTAGCTCAACTAAATTCAAGTATTGGGGGGGAAGTGAATGAAATAACTATAGGTGAGGAAAGGAATGTTCAAGTAGAGGATGTATCTGTTGTTCAAGAATATGTTGATGTGTTTCTAGATGATTTACCTAGATATCCTCGAGAACAATAAATTGAGTTTTCTATAGATATAATTCCGGGTTGAAGGCCTATATCGAAGACCCCATATAAGATGGACAATGTGGAATTAGTGGAACTAAAGAAACAACTATAGGTATTTTGTAATAAAGGATTTATTCACCCTAGTGATTCTCTATGGGGATCCCCTTTTCTTTTCGTTAATAAGAAAGACAGATCTACAAGGTTTTGGATTGACTACAGGGAAATAAATGCTATAACAATAAAGAAAAGAATACCCTACATTGCATTGATGATTTTTTCTTTCAACTTCATTGTGCTCAATAGATTTCAATGATTAACCTTCGATCCATATATAATCAATTGTGTGTAAAGAAGGAAGACATTCTGAAATTTTTTTCGAACCATGTACGAGCAATACGAGTTTACAGTAATACCTTTTGGGTTGACTAATGCACCCTTTGTCTTCATAGATCTAATGAATATATATTTCCAGGAAAATAATCATGACATTCTAGCAGTATTTATTGTTGATATCAGAGTATATTCCAAAAGCTATGAAGATCATAAAAATCACTTGTTCATCATTCAAAAAACTCTTAAAAGAAATGAATTATTTGGGAAATTTACCATGTGTGAATTCTGGCTTTAAGAGATTTCTTTTCTTGGCCATATTTTCTCTATGGATGTAATCTTTGTTAATCCTTCAAAGAACAAGGCAATACAAGAATAGCCAGAATCAACGAGTATAACTGAGGTACACAATTTTACTGGTTTAGTAGGTTATTATTGATGTTTCATCCATAACTTTTACCTGTTGGCTAACCCATTAACAATGCTCACATATAAAGGGGATAAATTTGTATTGAAAAAAGAGTGTGAATAATGTTTTTAGGAACTAAAGAGAATATTATTCAATGATCTTATCATGAATATACCATCGGGGACTGAAGGGTTCATTATTTATAAGGATGATTTAAAGAAAATACTTGGTTGTGTCCTTATAAATAATGAAAAAGTTAAGGCCCATTCATCACAGAAGCTAAAAATTCATGATAAAAACTATCCTACTCACGATCTTGAGTCAGAAGTTGTAATCTTTACTTTCATGATATCGAGATATTATCTCTATGGTGACAAATATTATATATATACCGATCACTAGTGTTTAAAGGATATTTTCTCATAGAAAGAATTCAACATGAGGAAAAGTATATTGATTGAACTACTCAAGGATCATAATTTCTCTATAAACTACCACCCAGGGAAGGAAAATAAGGTGGATGATGCATTGAGTATAAATGATCATGGAGTATTGAACATTATGAGAATTTAAAGGGATCCAATTTTCTTGGATCTAGTAAATATGTATATGGGAATAAACATGAAAGGTCAAACATTAATTAATTTTCAAATGGTTTCCAAACCATCTTTACTAGAAAGGATAAACAGTTATAAGACTGAAAATGAAGATTTTCAAAATAAATTTAAAACTACGAATGATGGGAGATTTAGTGATTTCATATATGAAGATGAGATTTTGAAACCTGGTATGATACTTTGTGTTCCAAATTCAGCTGATCTAAAAAAGGAATTTTTGGATGTTGCTCATAGATCAAATTTTTCTATACAACCTGGTAGCACTAAGATGTATACAAATTTTAAGAAACATTTTTGGTTGGACAACATGTAGAGGGAGATTGCTTATTTTGTGTCAAGATGTATGGTTCTTCAAAAAGTTCAAGTTAGAAGGAATCAACCTGGAGGAGTCATGAAACCTCTTCCCATAACATAGTGGAAATGGGATAATATTATGATGGCCCTTTTCATGTGGGTACCAAAAACTCCTATAATGAATTATTCAATATGGGACATTGTTGATAGTCTTACCAGGTCATCACATTTTCTTTTTTGAAGATAATATTTAACACTTGAATGTCTAAAAATTCAATATATTAATGAAGTAGTAAGACTTCATGGAGTACCCTTGTAGAACGGTTCTGATCATGATCTCCTTTCTACATCATGATTCTTGAAAAGTCATCAAAATGATTTGGATACTGAACTTAATTTGAGCACTTCCTACCACCCTCAAACTGATGGACAATAAGAATTTACTATTCAAACAATAGAAGACATGTTGAGATCTTCCTCACATTACTTTCAAGATATTTGAGAAAAATATTTACCTTTGGTCGAATGTTCCTACAATAATAGCTTCCATTAATATATTTAGATGGCACCATATGATGAGTTATATGGAAAGAGATGTCCCACACCAACGTTTTGGGATGATGTTGGTATAAGAAAACTCATGGGCCCAGTACTTGATGAGGAAACGATGGAAAAGGTGAAGTTTATCCAAACCCACATCAAAGCAGCACAAAGTAGGCAGATGAGCTATGCCGACAACTGAAGGAAGGATTTTTAATTTTAGGTATGAGATCATGTTTTCTTGAAAGTATATCCATGGATGGGAGTTATACGATTCAGTATGAAGGGTAAACTAAGTCCCAAGTACATCAGTGCTTCTGAATTTCTAGAACTAATTGGGGTTGAATCTTACCTCCGTGGCAATTCCGCCATGCCTTTCCAATGTTCACGATGTGTTTCACAAATCACTATTATGAAAATACAAGCCTGACCCAATGAATTTACTCAACTATGGGGAAATTAAACTAGAACCTGATCTATCTTATTGCTAAGATCCTATAAAAATTCTTGATATGAGAGAACAAGTGCTGAGAAACTAGGTGAATCATTTTGTAAAAGTTCTATGGAGAAACCATAATATGGGAAATCCAATGTAGGAACCAAAGGAACTTATGATGATGAACCACTAAGATCATCTTATGTAGTAATATTCTAAAAAACTCAAGGATGAAATTATTTGAAGGAGGGAATAATGTAACATCCCAAGATTCCACTGTACATTTTCCTTTGAATAATTCAATAGCATTCATTATACGTTACTTCAAGATTCTAACACACCCTGACCAATCAAACTAGCCATTATGATTAGTAATATCAAATTTTTGAAATTTTATAAAAATTATCATTCAAAATGGAATTTTTTTTTGGATTCGTAATATCATAATTATCTTACGGTGAAATTTTAAAATTTTGCTGAAAACTATTAATTTTTGATGAATAGTAAAAAACACTGAGTTATTGTTTAAAAACCAACTTTTTATTTAAATAATTATTTATTTTATTTATATATATTTTTGGTCATAAATTATACATAATACCTATATAAGTTCAATTTAATTCATCATATTCATTTTACAATGAGTTTAGTTATATAAAAATTTTATTGAACTTTTTACTGTCTTTTACCCACCTCTTTTGAGCATTTAGAAATTTGTATAAAACATAATTTTACCGATTGTATGAGTTGAATTTCAAAAATCTGAGACACATGGTTGATATTAGTATGTAAAATGTGGTTTAATAAGATGAAAATAATATTTGGTGAATAATAACTTTTTTACTTTTATTTACCACAGTAAAAAGTAAATTGGGTAATTAAGTAAAAAAATGATATTATTATTACCCTTAAACATTTCCTAATTCTATTATATAAGTATAATTCGACCCAAAACAACCATAGGGATAAAATATTATCCATGTGGTCATCTTCTATTAGATTATGACATTTATTATTTTTTTAAAGAAGGTTTAAAATTGTTAAATTCAATGTTTATTAACAAAAGCAATTTTAATATAGGGTTATACCTAAGATAAATTAAACTATAAATATTAATTAGAAAGATAAAAATATTTCCTAAATAATGGTATTTTATTTATATATTTTATACATTAAATATTTAAATTTGTTAATGACACAGTGATGATGTAGTAAGTACCTTTTAAATGAAAGAATAGAATCATTGAAATTATAAATATCCAAATAAATCTAATATGATACTATTAATGAATTCCAATAATTTTATTGGTTAATATGACATGTTAGGGTTGGTTGAGTGTATTATTTTTCTATGTAATAATTCTGTTATGAATTTATTGAAAACAAAATAAAAAATAGTGTTAAAATTGACATAAAAGAGTTTTTAAAACAAATATTATATTATTAATTGGTATTCTATTCATAAAAATCTAAGGGTATTCCAAAGTGAATAAATAATATTATATATGTCATTAATGAACCACTTCTGGTTCTCCATGAAGTTTATAGTATGTTTATTAACCATATAATATAAAAATACAAAGAGACATGGTAAATGTCAAACTATTTAACTAGGAGTTAAATATAAAAGGTAAGGTTAATATGAAAACCTAAACCAGTATAAAACCTATTTTTTGAGAGTTTTTCAACCCATATCAACATTATCCTTTACCTAATTCATTTTGGAGCCATTATATATCGAAAATGATTTTATTATAAAATAATATTTCAAGATTTTCCTAAAGTGACCATCACCTCTCTTATATCAGGGAACATCCATTCTCTCAAATTCACATCTTCAAATCCATTTAGCCCAGCCAACCCATTCCCAAATATCCTCTAAACTATCCTAACTTAATCATATAGTAATTCCTTTAGTCATAAATCTTACCTTTGGAACCCTATTGATATAATCAAAAGGATGAACCCGAAGAAGTGGAAAATATTTCATCACCTCTTTCAAGTTATGTTCTTCATCCACATCCCATTTATTTATTGTTCCTATTGTAAAAAAATAAACTTAGTATCTTCTATATAATATGATATTATTATAAAAATGGATCAATAATATTCATTATTCTATCCATCCAATAAATGGAAATTTCACCATACATATGTACGTATGGATTACCGTCTCCATATCGTGGTGTAATTTGTTATTCAAATACTTCATCATTTTGATGGGTATAATAATGAGTATAAAAATTTTTAATGATAATTATAACATGATAATTATTCATTCTATATGATATAACATCCAATTATATATGATTTTAATATCAAAAGAATGATATGGTTGCTCATGCGTACATATGAATTACTGTCTCCGCGAACATGATGAGATTCATTTCCAATCGTATCCATCCCGAAGTAATTTTCATTTTATGATTAAAAATAATTATTAAATACTTAATATAAATCTGAATATAAACACGATACATTATATACATAACAAACATTACTTACGTAACAAAGTATATAAAGGGAAACAAATCATTTAACACCTGAAACGATGATACTACTGAAATATCATTAACAAAGCAATATTAAAAGAACATATATGATATCATATTAATTTATATGGTTCTTTAATAATTTATTAATAATGGTTTAAGCATTATACAAGAGGTTAATCTACCCTTGACAAAGGAAAATTACAAGGTAAGGTTAATTTCACAACCTCTTTATTATCTGAGAATGGTTTTACGTAAGTATCTACTGGGAATTCTTTATCATCCACATCCATGTTTCTTAAAAATGTATTACAAAACATTTTTACAATTTACAAGAATATGGGTTAAATTCATTTATATGATTTTTTAATTTTTATAATAGGGTTTGAATGGAATCAATCTGTCACTTTCCAAAAAAGTTAACTTATGACCTTTTCGACAAAATTAATGTAAGAATGTTTTTTTATCTTATACGGTGGGTGCAGTTATTTTATGCTGTTATAACATCGTCAAAGATTCACTTACAAGATTATAATAATATTTTAAAAATAATTTTTTTCTAATATAATTATATTACATTTAAATTATTTCAATATAGAATGAGATATTTCTCTAAAAAAAGTTGTGATTTCTTATTTGTCTACATCCTTTGATGGTTGTTAAGATTATATGAAGTTGATTTATTATAATACAATACATACATATATTATTTAAGGTTTTCTGATATTTTTGACTATGTTGGTATTATTTTTACATCATTCATGGTTTATATAGAAATTATTGACATTTTATATGCATGTTTTAATTATAATGTTTATGTTATGTTTAACCCTTTTCATATGAAGAAGGCATTAGACATAGTAAGTGACGGGTGAAGCTCGCTATAGATCATTGATGGATCAGAAGGTATCATGAGACAAACTAGTGTTTTCTCACAATTCCATGAAAAAAATATTATTTGTAGTCTTGGAACAAGGCATTTACTATGTGGTTACGAAGTATGGCATTATGCATTCCATCATTATAAAAGTGGGTATTGATATTGCATGTTACTATTTGAGTTGTAGAATATCCGCCTGAATATGTAAATGATATTATTTTATTTTATCTTTATCATATTATGTTGAGTTTCATGTATAAAAGGATTTTTTTATCCTTACACTGCATTAAATGTTTATTCTTATTTATGAACGTTTCTGCTATATTGTTATCCATACTGAACATCTAAGATCACCCCTTTCTATGTTTTATTTATCCTTGGATGCGAAGAAGTAAACTATGACTAACTGACAGGGATAGAATAAGGATATGATTGTGTTATATAAAGACTATATTGTTATAGTTTTCATTTTAAAATGTAACGTAATACTTATGAATACATATAGTATTTACAAGGCTACTAAACCAATCGGTCTTCTGAGACTTGATCATTTGTGATACTACCAATCTTATGTAATAATGCATCAATTCTAGGCAACTAGGGTCAGGGAATTACAAGAAATCTAATAATATTCTCTAAATAATGGTTTTTTATTTATAATTTTTAGACCTTAAACAATTTAATTTATTTATAATGCAATGATGATACATTAATTACCTTATTAATAAAATATTTAAATAATTTATATTATAAATATACAAAAAAATGTAAATTTATACTTATGATAATGAAAAATAATTAATTAGGTTTATATGAAATGTTATGGTTTGTTAAATAAATTTTATTCTAATTGATAATGTTTTATGGCTTTCAATAAAATAAAATACTAAATAGTGTCAAAATTGACATAATTTAGTTTTTAAAACAAATAATTTATTATTAATATATATAATATTATTAAAAATACAAAGTTCATCCAAAGGACATAGATAAGGTTATATATATTAATAATGAACCACATGGGGTTCTTTTGGAATGTTATTTTTTTATTAACCATGTCATATAAAAATACAAAGATACATGGTAAATGTCCAACAATATAACAAAGAGTTAAATCTAAATATATGGATAATATTGTGACCAAAACCTATCTAAAACGTATTTGTTGAAACGTTTTCGACCCAAATCCACCTTATACTCAAAATGAATCATTTTGGAGCCTTTAGAAACCGAAAATTATTTTATTATAAAATAATATTTCATGTTTTTTCTAAAGTGACCCTCACCTCTCTTATAATAGGAAACTTCCTCTTCTCTTAATTTCACACCACCAAACACTTTTTTCTCGGCCAAAAACATCCCAAATATCTTTCCAACATTACTCTCAAAATCCTAGATTCCTTCCTTTGGTTAAAAATCTATCCTATGGATTCCTTTTGATCAAATCAAAAAGAAGAACCCAAAGAAGAGGTAAATATTTATCACCTCTTTCATGTTATTTTATTCTTCCAGTTCCTATTTAATAGTTGATTCCATTATAAAATAATAAATATCGTATCTTCTATATACTTTGATGTTATGATAAATATAGTACAAAAATATTCATTATTATATCCATCATATGAAGGACAAAGTCACCATATGTGCGTTCGTACGACTTACCATCTCCACATCATGGTGTAGTTTGTTTTTGAAACACTTAATTATTTACATGGGTATAATAATGAGTATAAATAATATAACTAAAAATATAATATGTTAATGATTCTGTATATATGATATAATATCTAATTAAATATTATTTAGACATCAATATAATGATATTTTCACTCGTAAGTATATACAGATTATCGTCTCCACGAACGCGATGAGATTCATTCCCCATCATAACAATTCAAGAATAAATTACATTTTATGATTAAAAATATTTTTTAAAAAGTTAAAATTATTCTTTATATGAATCATATACATCATATTCATAACAATCATGGCTTATGTAACCAAGCATATAAAGGAAAAAAATCAGTTAACACCAGAAACGATGATATGACTAAAATATTATTAACAAAGCAATATTATAAGTTTATATATGATTTCATATTTATGTATATGGTTCTTTTATATATTAATATGTATTATTTAACAATTATAAAGGAGGATAATGTACCCTAGACAAAGTAAAAGTACAATTTAAGGGTTAATTTCACAATATCTTTATTATTTGAGGTTATTTTTATGTAAGTAACTATTGGGAACTCTTTATCATCTACATATGTGTTTTCATAAAAATGGAATTAAAATCATTTTTACTATTTAATATAATACGGGTTAAAGTAATTTATAACCTTATTTGAGAATATATGTTTTGAATGTAATATTTCAGTCATTTTCTAAACAGGGTACTTTATGACTTTTTCGACAAAATTAAGGTAAGAATGTCTTTTTTTTTACTTATATGGCGGGTGTGGATATTTTCTGCTATTATATAATAGTCTAAGCTTCCCACACATGCTTATAAGTATATTTTAAAAATAAATGTTTTCCTATATAATTATATGGCTTTAAGATGATTTCAAAATAGAAAGATATATTTATCTAAAAATGTTTTGATTTCATCTGTGTCAACATCCTTTGATGGATTTTAAGGTTATTTGAAGTTTATTTATTACGATAAAATACGTCAATATTGTAATGAATGTTATGTGATATTTTTTATTATGGATGTTATCTTTTTACACCATTCATGGTTTATGGAAAAATTATTGACATTTCATATGCTTGTTTGAATAATAATGTTTATGTTATGTTTAAAATATTTCATATGAGGAATGAATTGGACTTTGTATGTGACGGGTAGAGCCCACTATATCTCATCGATTCATCAGTTGTCTCATGAGACAAACTAGTGTCCTAGCACAAGGCTTTGAAAAAAAATTATTTGTATTCTTGGAACAAGGCCTGACTATGTGGTTTTGTAGTCTACCATTATGAATTCCATCATTATGAATGTGGCCTTTGATATTTATTTTTATTATTCCACTTGTAGAATATACTTATGAATAACTACATGGATGTATTTTATTTTATATTTTCCATATTATTCTGATGTTTATGTTTAAAAGGTTTTTGTTTTATTTTTATACATTTCATTAAATTTTCATGCTTATTTATATAAGTTTCTGCAACATTTTTATCCTTATTGAGCATCTGAGCTCACACCTTTCTATATTTTATTTTCCCTGGATGTGATGAAGTATTTTATGGTTGACCAACAGGGGTAGGATAAGAATATAAGTATGTTCAAAAGTGGAATTTTTTTGATGTTACTATTTCATGATGTATTGTAAAACATATGAATGTATGTAGTACTTTCAAGTCTATTTTACAGATCGGTCTTTTGGGATTTAATCCATTGTGATCAGGCCAATGTTATTTAATAATTAACCTACTCTAGGTAACGGTGGTCAGGGAATTAAACTACTGATATGTGAGATGTTTTCATCTAGTAGCATGATTGTATGTTGTTATCATTGGGGGACTGTACACCCTTTATTAGAGTTAAAAATCATAAAAAATAACCATGAATAATATTCTTCTAAGTATGAAAAATGAATAAAGAAACTAAATATGTGAGATTAAAATAAAAATATGAAATATGGAATATAAAGTGTATTGAATCAATCCCCCACTATCTCATTAAGATATATTGGATAAAAAATGTAAATAAAAAATAAATGACTGTAAAAAAATTCCAAACAAAACTATTTAAAATGATCTATGTACCCATCAGAGACACCTCTCTATATCAAACAAGGGCTTCAACCAAGCCTGTTACTATAACCAAGTGAGTGTCTAATCTGTAGGGAACCACCAATGTAGCCTCTAACTATTCTAAAATTTAGGTGATATGTTCATGTGGAATTATTATAATAATTAAATAGGTGAGAATAAATAATTTAATTACCAACTAACATCACAAGCATTAACCTGAGGCCAGGATGTATCTGAACATGTATCATATACCACGAAACCTCATTACCCTATAACATTTTGTTATCAATCCTTGGGTATATGACCCTCATTTAACATGCCTGCTTCAAATATTTTATTTGTTTTTATGAGGAAAAAAAACATTGTTCCTATGTATAAATATTTTATCATAGATCCTAACCAAGACAACCACAATCCTTAGGATAATATGGAAAATAACTCATCATAAATGGAATCACAACTAGATATTAGAAATCATTATAATCACTAAAATCTCCATATATAATGAATGGATAAAGGGTTATTCTCATGAATCCTAGGAAATCAATAAAACAATAGAATCACTATATCAACATTATAAAAGGCTAAAACCTAGGCAATATAGGCATACCAATATTCTTTTAGTTTCATCAAGTTTGATTGGCTCGACCCTTTTATTGACCCATTCTTCACTGAATAATAATCAACATGAATATAATAATAGTGGTAATAATCCCAGAGCATGGATAACCATGAACTAGTATGTTTATATATACTTGGGATCATTGGAATTTAAGGTTTCCCATATTGACCCAAGGTTGAATCTTGATGTGTTGTTCATTATCTACATGTCTAAATAGTTAAATACTAGGAGCCTCCACGAATCTAGGGTGACATGATCAAATTTATCTCATACCATATCAGTATCACTGAAGGCCAAAATCCAGAGCCCAGGCATCACATCTCAGCATCTCCAAAGTCACAATCACATTAGATAAGGTTCATAATCTAGAACCGAGGAAGTACTTTTGATAATACACATTTTATAAAATCAAATAATAAAACAAAATAAAAAAGATACGTTTGGCCAATCACCAAAACATAATATCACTATCCATAAGGCTACATGATTACTATTTTTTCGTTGGATCTACGACGACATTTGATACCCTCATTATCTAATCCCATAACACAATAATTCCTTGTCATTCAATCATTAGGTTATCTTCTGGAGTCCCATAGGTCACATTAAAAAATATATAACTTATTGGGGGTCCTAAATCATAGTTAATTCATCATGTTTTTTCCAATCCCGATGAGCTCATTTACTCCACAATCATTTGAGGGTTATTATATAGCCAACATGGTTCATTCAATTAAATATATTCCTCACATTTATAGGGTGGAATCCAAGGGATATACATTGGGCCACTAAATAACTCTCCCCTCAGCCACCCCCTCTTATATCTAGAATCCATTGGGAAAACCCAAATTACTCATAGCCTCATCCTATAGTTTCCAAGGAAATCATGGCAGTTTAGATGACCAATACAACATGAAAATATATACCATTTTTTATAAGCGTCATAATTTCAAATAAACAATGAAAATTACATTAAAGATTATATTAATTCATCGAGCTGATCAATACCCTTAGGGGGATGAAATCACATCATATGTATCATAAAAAACATTCTATAATACAAAAAGAATGTTTTGAGGACAACCCACCTTAATTGATCTTTTTACCATTTTATTTCATAGCCTAAAAAATCTTATCGTTGCATGTAAAAACTATTCAATGGAAATATCAGTAGCATTGTACAAAACCCACACTCTAAAGAATCAACATAATTTCAAGTTATCATAAAATTTTAATTCTAACCAGTTAGAATTAATTATAGAATTTATTCTAAAAATATAATAATCCCTGAAATCCCACTAGAGACCCTTATAAAGCTAGAACCATGTTCAATTACACATTGGAGGCCCACATAGAACTTCCTATTTCAACACAAGATAAATACCTAACAAAAATAACCAATTATATAAGAATTTAATTTAGTTTTAAAGGGAAAAAAATGATATAACAACATATTCATAAAAAAATAATAGAGTAAAATTCCTGGACGACCTCCTAGGAATCCCCCTTACTAGGTAGAACAAAAGTTCCATATCGATTGTACTATTCCCAAATGACTATGTGAAATTGGAACAAAAAAACCTAAAGGGTATAAAAATTAAATTATATAGATGACAGTATAAATATATACATTATGAGGTTGAAATTCACATTAAATCACTGATAGATACATCCTAAAACAACCTCATTACAGGTCATGAAAAATGTGAAAAAATGGGGGGTGATACTCATGTGAGTAAAATGTTGGGGAGAGGAGGATTATCACATCTTAAAAAATATTGGGGTCATGTTATAATATATCCACATAAATACCACATCAAATAGATGGTACCAGTCTGACAACTAACTGACGGCACTTGTTGTGGAACCGAAACTACTATTTACCCCATTTACTAGATAATTTGCTAGTATCATCAAATGAGTTAATATAGTGTACATCCCAACTAGATCTTCATCCCTCCCTTGCATTCCAAAACTGTATATCTACCATTTTAACATCATTACACATCCAAACCCCAATTTTTGGGGTTCTGACTTTCAAAATTCAATCACAAATCCCTATTCAAAATTTAAACAACCTAGGGAATAGGAAACTTAAAATTCCGTTGAAATATTAAAAACTATCCTAACATGGTGTTTTACACACAACATAATTTGTGTTATTTTTTTTCACAAAAATGAGCATGAGACTTTTGTTTTTTTAGAATATAAATCATGAGTATTATTTTATTCACAGCATGATGTGTAGGATCGTTTATTATTCACAATATGAAGCATTGGTATTTTTTTAGCATGATGAATAAAAATATAGTTTTTTCACAACCATAATCATGAAAATGTTATTTATACACAATGTTATAATTTCATTATTCATATATTTATTTAAATGTTCATTATGTTTCTATGTTTCTTGGAGATGTTACATTTCCATTCCATATACCTATGATTATTTTCCAGTATGAAATATTATTGAAAAATGATACAAAAATATTTCTAAAGGGTATATGTTTTCCCATTTGATATTACAAGTCATTTTAATATGAATTATAGAGAACTGTTATTGTTAAATATACATTTTTATAATATATTTATCCCCTACACATATTTTATTATATTAATATGATATAACCATTGATTAAATGTTTATACAATCACATATATAACATTGTATCTATTCCGATTATCTTGTTTCCATTATAAAGGTTATGATGATAAATATAACATCTTCTAAATCTTGAAGAGAGTATATTATGTATCAATTATAAATAAATTTCCACAAGTATTTCAAAGTAAGTTGACTAACTATCTATTATTTAATGACACAAAGACTTAAAATTTTGGAATTATGTGTTTATTATGAGATTTAGTTTTAATATTATGGAATTGACATAAAATATATATGTGTTTAGCATGGTTCATATCCCTTATATTATATTCTATGTGTAATTTAGGTGTTATTTGGTCTATAACTAATATAATTGGTCAGAAGAAATATATTTGGTATCAAAGAAGGTTTTATTTAATTTTTAATATTATTTTAGTAATTATTGCGTAGTAATACAACAATATATTATTTAAAACCACATAGATAAGTATATGTATATGATGCATCTTGAAATTTTAGTAATTTTTTTAGTATATGGGTTTCTAAAAATTTATATATCTCATAGAATATTGGAAAGTGGGTGTCTATATGGCATAAATACGCCAAAATGTAATAAACATGATAAATTTTATTTGAGTATAAACTCAATCATTCCATAGTGCACGTTGAGTGGGCCTAAGACCGCAAATCTGAATAGACACTCTTAGATGATATTCATTGGTTAATCACATTCTCTTTAGAAACCATTATGAATAGTTTGAATTGATTTTATAAAATGGTTATAAAACTTAATAGAGAAATGAACATGGACAACCATGGATAATCTAAAGGAGTGATAGGTTAATCGAATGACATCACATTTGAATTGAAAGTACCATTGGTTGAAATGATAGTCTCATTGAGAACACGCATTAGGATTTATTTTTTATATTTAAATAATCTTTTACTTTTATTGTTGAATATTATCATAATCATTTTTGTTTTGTTATTTGGTTACATATAGAATTAATAAAATGATGTTGTGAATAAATGTCCTAATAAATTCTTATAACCAACTAAATATATATATTTTGTTCAAATTATTTAGATTAAGAATAAATATTAATACATTTCTATTATAAATTAAATAACTAGACTCGTGATATATTTGATTTCGAGGTTGGTATCTCAGTAGAAGATATATATTGAGTTTCTTATGAATTCTATAAATTATTTTGGTGAATGATAATAAAAATAATGAGGAAATAATATATTTATTCTAGGGGGGATAATGAATCTTCAACACGTCATGTTTTTATAGAATATCTTTTTTAAAAAAAAATTTAGTGGCTTGTGATACACAAAACACTTAGTTGTAAAAAACTGCAATAATATATTAACACTATTAATTAATAGTGAATTATTTAAACATTCATTATAATTAGTGGAATTTATTTTAATTATCTATTTTTTAAAAAATTAATTATATTTTTTTATATAATGAAATCATACATATAAAGTAGTATTTAATTTTTATTAAAGTAATTATATGTATTAAAAATAAAAATTTATCAAAAAATGTTTTTATTGTTTTGTGAATAAAGTAATTATTTTTTAAATATTTTATAAAATTTAATTTAATATAGAAATTTAATAATTTAAATTTATCACAAAAACTATATTTTACTGAATTTTTTATAACCTTTTGGAAATAATATATTTTCTATGAAGAGTAAAGAAATAATTTTTATTATTAAAAACATGTTTTTTATTTTAGTTATTTATATAGTAACCCTATCATTTCATTCATGAATATTACATCATTTTAGATGAATATTTTAGACATTACAAAATTACATTCCTTATGAATGTAATAGTTTAGTGTCTTCAGAAATTTAGAACACAGTCTTTTAACTTGGTGATAGATCTATAATTTTCTCATAAATATCTTATCATTTATATCTCCAACTTAAATCCTTTATTCATAGCCTAATGAAAGGATATATATGAAATGGTTATCTCAAAGTCTCATTATGTTTAAATAGTGGAGGTTCGTAAGAATAACATGAACATAAGGGTATTTGAATAGGATCATAACATTTGAAGATCATACCCTTCATATAAAAGACCATATATATAAGTCATTCCATAAATATTGGATGATTATAAGACAAGAATCAAACATTATTAAAAGAAAGTGTTACATGAGAAAATAAGACAATGATTTTTTTGTTATACATATACAGATAGAAAATATTATGTCAAGACTACCCACCAATAATTTTATAACATGTTATTCTGGAGATAACAACCTATAAGACTACTTTTGGCATGGGATAATAACACATTTACCCACCTCTTTAGGCATGGGATGACGACACTAGTATCCTCATCTTTTCTTTTGGGATGACCAACAATGTACCATCATCTTTGAACTTGGGATCACCACCAATGGTCTATAATATTTGGACTTGGTATAAATACATTTATACCATCATAGATCATATAAAATTATAAATTCCTAAATTTATTGAAGTGATATTAGGGCACAACCATCATGTATGCTATAACGGGCTCACTGGGTGATATCCGGGTCACCACATCATATAATATGTAACATGATTTATCGTCACTATCTGGCCACCCCATCGTATAATATGTAATTGTATTACCAAATACTATCTATGATTACACATTATGTATGAAATTTCCTGGATACTCAATAAGATTAAAGTACAAAGAATTTATATTTCATCATAAAATTTAGAAAAATTGTAGTATTCTCATTATGACATGATTAAACAATATAAAATATATCAGTTTTATGAAAATGTAATTTAAAATTGATTTAACTATGTAAAAAATTAGTATCTTTAATAATATATTTGAAACAAGATGAAATTTTGGAAAAAAAGTGGGTTCCATAACATTCTATTTGAAAATGTTTAACCCTTTAAAAATAAATTGTTTTCATAATCATTATTATAAAAAATATAATCCATTGATATAAATAACATGAATGGTATCTAGGGATCATATCCTATGTATGGAATATATAACATCACTAGATGTATTCATAGATGAAAAATAATGTTTAAAGTATCATTTAAAACATTTATTGTAGATAATTTCTCTTCCTC
This sequence comes from Viscum album, assembly GCA_963277665.1. Classification (NCBI taxonomy): domain Eukaryota; kingdom Viridiplantae; phylum Streptophyta; class Magnoliopsida; order Santalales; family Viscaceae; genus Viscum; species Viscum album. The sequence continues at coordinate 1,039,657,295 of OY728133.1, read as the reverse complement.
TTTGATTTTTTAAAACATAAAATATATTACAAACATTTTTTTTAATGTAAAATATAAAACCTATAAATTAGTATTTGAAAATAATAAAAAATCAATAAAATTATTTTATAATATTTTTCATTGAAATATTTCTTCAAAAACTATTTTAAAATACTTTTGAAAACATTTTTACCAGTTTGAAGAAAACATATTTCTAAATGAAGATATAAATAATGTTAGATTATATATATTTTTTAATTAATTATATTAAGTAAAAAATAGTGTAAATATGGTACCAATACAATAAAATATCCTGAATAACAATATGATAATAAAATTAATGATAATTATTAGGATGTATATCATGATATTTCAACATTGTTGACTTGATAAAATACAATCATGATAAACAGTGAGATAATATCATTAAACACTTACCACTTTGGTAACATTGAATCCTAATCCAAATGAAAGAATAAAATAAAAAGAAACATAAAATATCTTGAGGATTAATAAATTCATCACATTACATGTCAATGGGGCTATGTATACACCTTGTGAAATAATATAGGGACATAACATTACATATGTCTCAAAAAAAGAAAATTGAGACAAAAATCACATTCCAATTTGGTAACATCTCAACAATAAGCACCACGAAAGAGAGATAATAAAATTCAGATGTAAATACTTGTAATTTTAATAATAATAATCATAATGTATATCTATGCATAGTATATACACCAAATAAAAAAGAGGTTGTCAATATGACATGTGTCTCACAAATGTAAAATGTGAGATATAAACCCCTTACTAATGGAGTAACCTTTGAATAATGATAGAAATTAAAGAATAATAGAAATTTAAAAATTTAATATAATTAAATAAAAATATTAATGTGAGAAATTTTCATAGGGATGTATATACAACAAACAAAATAAAAAAGTTGTTAATATGACATAAGTCTCGTAGAAATAAATGTGAGACTAGAAATCCTTTACCTTACGTTTTGACTTCCTTCATAAATATTATAAACATCTTATATAGTAGATATTAGTTTATTATAAATCAAAAAACAACATATTAATATACATTTCAAACCATATATTATATTATTAGGAATTTATATTTCCTCTTTATTAACAATTAAATTTTAATGTTATGTTTTGTGAAATAACCTCTTTGTTTTTCACATATTTTTTAATTATTATTTCATGTGAAATTACATTTATCATGATTATAATGTTTCAATAATTTTAAAAATGATATAAATATAATATATATTATGTATAAATATATTTTTATTAAAATATATAATTTAATTATATTGGAAATTAAATACACCATTCATGTAGACGGTTGGACGTACGTACACATGAACATTGTATTTATTTTCTAATCATATTGAATGGAAGAATAGTAAATGATATATATAAATATACATATATTTTCATTCTATTATAATTATATTTTAATAAATAACACATATTATTATAAAACACATCTTCAATACATTCAATTTAATCCATAAATGAATTGCATTGCTTCACAAGGTGGTAGTCTGCCGTACACACGAACAATGTAATAATATAACCAGAAATAGAAATACTGTTGGTATGTGTTTTTTAGAAATATTATAAGAAACAAAATCATAAAAACAATATATCAATATATTATCTATCATTATTACCATCCTTAATAGGATTAAATGAAAAAAGTAACGACAACAGTTCACAAGGTGGTTGATCGCCTTACACAAGAATGATGCTTTTGTAGCCTATTTGATTGAAGACTGTGTGATTTTTGGTCGTACCCTTAATAGATAAATATTATTAGTATTTATGGAATTTATTCTAATATATAATTAGGGTATAAAAATAGTTTAATAGGTTTTTAGGAAGAAATAAATAAATAATGATCATTGATGAAGGCTAACTATTAATTGGGTATCTCATTTTAGTTTTAACAAAAGTACATCATTTGTTGTATGTATAACCATATTAAGAAATATATGTGTAGGGTAAAAAGGTTTTTAAGTTATATTTGTATGTTATAGTCGATTAAAATGGATTTATATGTGTGAAGTTTTGGGGAGAGGGTGTGGCTATTTATATATGGTGGGAGAGGAAACACATATAATATTAGAAATGAAGATATGTGTACACATGATTTTTTCTAAAAAAGGATTAAATAATTACAAAAATTAAATCTAATATGGTTTACTATAAAAATATTACAATAAAATGACTATTGAATAAGTTTAATGGCATTTTTTACATTATTTTAATGTTTATTCTCTTGGTAAGATCATGTTTCTCTTAATCATTATGATTAATTTAAACAATTTCACTAATTATTTTTTTAATGAATTATTTTATCATAATTTGAAATTATAGAATATTATTATTAGAAATATTGAATCTAATTTTCCAAATTCAATTAACACAATCAGTTGAAATTGATTTAAAATTAATCTTATAGACATGACAAGATAAGAGTTTTTTAAGGTGAAAATTTCAATTGTTATCATGGTGTATATATCAATTTTCTATAAAAATTTTATTTAAATAACCTAAAATGTATTAATATATTTATATATTAACAAATTATTCTTTTAGAAAATTTTACTATTATTTTTCTATAACAATTATTTGAATAATAATCTCGTTTTCAATTAAAATTATTATTTTTCACTATTCATAAAAAATCAATCTTTTTAGGAAATTCCAAAATATAAACCTAATATAATTTTTATGCTTGTATTGAAAAAACAAGTTTTATTTTTTAAATATTATTTATAAAATTTTCAAAATATTCATTTAATATAAGTACACCATTTAAAGGAGGTAAAATCGCCTTTATGAAGAATATATAATTTTATATGTAAAATAATATTTTTTCAAATATCATGTATAGAAAAAACCTAGGATCATTTTTAAATAGTTGATTGAAAATATAATATATAAATTTCTTTAAAATATTTTTCAAATGTTTTTTTATTTATTGAGATAAAAAGTGTTTGTTAATAGAAAAATAGTAGATCATGAAATGTTTTTCATACTTACACTATTCTTACATTAATTTATAATTATTTGGTTAAGCAATATTAAATTTTATAATCCTGAATATACAATATCTTAAAATTTTAGATAATCCATTTCATGCCCACCATTATTATGTCTAGGTGATAACTATAATAATATTTTCATTATATGTTACATTTCATTTAAACTCTTGGTTGTGTGTAATGAAAGTTATGCTCACTGTTCCATGAAAAATAATATAGACATAGTGATTTATATAATGCATGATAAACCTGTTGGTTCATATATAACAAGACTAAATTTGTGTTTTCTGTATTCCAATATTAACATGGTGTATCATTCCCCATAGGTTATCAAATAATTTAAATTTATTTGAAAAAAATACATAAACATTTGGGGTGTTAGATTATACCCCCCTTAAAAAGAATTTCTCCATAAAAATTTTCTCGGTTATCAAAAATTTCAAACTTGATAATTAATTTAATATAGACATATATTTAAAAAATAAAAACCAAAAATTATTTTAATAATGGTATTTTGGTAATATAATGGTTACCTAAATAAACTCATAAAATGGTTTCCACATTGAAGAATATAGGATGGATGTGATGATTTAATCATGGATGAAAAGAATAAATAATAATATTGGTTATATAGATCACTGATCATAAGAAAGTGGATGATCAAGAAGAAGTTAACGATCAAATAACAATAAATCTATGATGATATATGGGAAATTATGATTCATCTAAAATGAATATACTATAAAAAAATTTGTGTTTCAAGATCCTATTCTAAAAGATGATGAATTTTCACAAAGAGATATACTCACTTGATTTCATTTCATTTCATATTAACAATATCAACCATTGATTATGCCTCGACCAATTTAAAATTCATCTTTTACACTATGAAATAATTGTAAATATGTTATCTTTGATTCACTAATAGATCATATGATCCACATATGGAATGAAAAGTAATTCTATATCTCTTGAGTTATCAAAAAAAATGTTTATCACATTTTATCCAATATGCATAATCTATTATATGGAGAAATAATAAATTAATATCTAAAATATCATTAAATTTTCATCATAATCTATTTCATAAATGGTAATCGTTTTGAAAATAGTAAATAATGAAAATCCAACTCTTTTGAAATAAGGTTACTAAATTTCTAAAAAAATGATAACTTATCATTGATCTCTATATATAATAATTTAGCACTTGATTGAAACATACACATCATAGAAATACCTTAATCCAAAATTCTCATGAAACCAGGTAAAATCATGAGTTACCATAAAACCATACATGCATTTTCATTCATTATATTGAGCTCTCATTATATGACATATTATTTAAATCCAAAAATATTGTAAACTCCATCCATGATCACATAAACTACATTGTTCACAAATCACTAATATGTTCAAAGGTAATCATTACTATAAAATTCACTTTATTCTCTATGAAATATCATTATCAAAATTAAGCACCATTTTCACGACATATATAAAATTTTAATCATTATATTCCCCTTAAAAATTAGTTTTACATGAATTTCATGTTTTTATGAAGTCACATTTATAGTCTATCTGCCAAAATTAATCATATTTTTTTAATTCTTAATGAATATCATTTACAGAACAATACCTAAATATTTAAAAATTCATAATTATTGAATCCATATACATAAATATTTTAATCTTTCAACTTCAATTATTACTATGTAATATTCCCTTACTTGGCCTAGAAGTAAATTCTTAGGCTAGTGCATTGAGTTGGGTAATTCTCTTATTCTCCATAGATTACCAATTAAACTACTATATAATTTGTCACTCTATTATCCTTTTCCACATGAATAAAAAATTCCCCAACATTTTATATATCACATTAGGTTTTTATTCCCACCTTTATGATATGTGTGGAGCCAAATATTATTTCATCTATGATTATTATCACATGGACATTCATATAATTCTATATTAATATTATTATATGTGTCAAGAGTCTTACTGAATTTCATGTTTCTAATAATATTTTGTGAATACACGTTTAGAAAAATGAAAATTTCATTATCACTAATTATCATCCAATTTTGGTGCTCATAATCATGGAATTTTCCACTATACTAAATGTTTACATGATTCTACCGGGTTCCAAAAAAAACTAAATGGAAAATAATAGTGTATGAAACACTAATCATATTGTGGGACCACATAATCCAGATGATAAATTATAAAAATTCTAAATCATGAAATATTTTTCTTTAATATACAAAAACTGTTATTTGTCATAGTTAATCAATAATCATATTAAATTTAAATCCATCATGATGGTTTGTAAATTTTTTTTGAATTCCAATGAATATCATAATGGGATTTTAAAAGACGTTGTATAGAAAGGCCCATTGTCAGGAACCTATTCCTGATTAACTCTTGCTCAATATGGTGTTTTCATAGTTTTCACCCATATGTAAATCTATACAAAAACCAACATCTAATTTTAGTACCCATACATAGATGTATATCATAGATACTACTCACTCAATCATTTACCAAAATTCCAAGACGCTTTCTTCTATATTTACCATCCTTATACTTATCCTTAGAGACATACATAGATATATACATTGAAATATCCTTGGAAATATCACTAAATTTTTTTCATCCAATTTTCTAAAGGTTGAAAAAACCATTCCTTTGATACCAACTATAGTGTACGGGGATCCTCCTACAAGGATATTTCATCCATTTAGATGAATATGCATCAATATTTAAAAGTACTTTTTTGTGGTCCATACAATTTTAGAGTGTTTGGAATGTAGGAACACAATATTCTAACATGGTAAAAGATCTGAAATGTTCTCCCAAAGATATTACAATTAAGTAATCATACATAAAAACATTATTCATAACCCATGTAAAGGGAAAATAAGAAAGGCTGAGTTTAGATTCTTAGTATGGGTAAATAAATAAGATACATTACCATAACAAGAAAATAAGAGTATTAGAAAACATGTATAAAATTTCAATATCATACCCAATATATTAAAGATCAATTACATGAGACATGGAATAAATATTGGCAGATTATATGACATGAATCTTAATAAAATCTAATAACATGACCCATTTGGGAATAAAAAATTGATATTTTAGCATACATATTATCATATAAAACCTTATGACAATGATACCCACCAAGACGTTTATAACATTTTAGGCTTGCGATATACGCTTGTGTACGTACATTGGGAATGGGATGATGATCCATATACCCCCCCCCCTCCTTGGGATTTGTATAAACACCCATGTACCCTCATCTTTGGGCTTTGTATGACCACCCTTGTACCATCATCTTTGGTATTGGGTATTCTACCCATGTGCCCTAATTTTGTGGTTTGGGTTAAACAATCGTGTACCCTCTCAGACCATATATCATTTATCAAAAACCATTGAATTGAAGTGGTATATTATTTTTCCAATAATGTAAGCTATAATAGTACCACCCAATGATATATGAGATACCTCATAATATATCCTATAATGGGCTTACTCGGAATTATCTTGTACATTTCATCGTATAATCTATAACGGGCTTACCCAGCGCAATATAGACCTCTACATCATATATGTTTTAAAGGGATTAGTAGGATCTATCTATCCAACCCCATTGTATAAGTTTCAATGGTACTATCTAGTTATATAGTATTACCCATCATATAAGGAATGTTAATGAACCACAAAATGAATAAATAAAAAAGTGATTTTATTTCATCACAAAAAATATAATTCTCTTTATAACATGATTTAACCATGGAAGACAAATGAGTTTCATGCAAATATATTTTAAACATTATTGAAGAATTGAAAATAAATGGTTTCTACAAAAATTTATTTAAAATTATTTAACCCATGTAAACTAATGGGGTTCAATAGCAATCTCATTGAGACATGATTTACACGGGGAAGAGAAATATCATCCATAAACATAATCCACTAAAACATAAACAATTTAGAGAGAGAAAATGAATTGTATTTTGGAATAATATCAATCGTAAGAAATATTTAACACTTAAATATAAAATCCTAGATGGAAAATAATTTATAATGTTTAATTTTAAACATTTAATGACAAAAGTATACTTTACACATTGAATAATTATTTTTAAATCATTCAACATTTTGGAAAACTTTTTCATTGATTGTATTAGTAAAAACGTGTATATAATGCTTTTAAGATAATTTTAATTAATTAAAAAATGTTAAATTATATTTTAATTGAATGTCTCCTTAAAATATAATATAAAAACACTTTTTAAAACCTTTTTATATAACATGGTTTTTGAATAAATTTGATTTTCAATCGAAGAGAGAAATAATACATGTTTTTCATTAAATCAATTTTTTATTTATATTAGGTACCAGAGAGTGAAAAAATGGTAACATCACTTAAATATATCATGAATAAAAATCTGATTAAAACATTCATGATAATTTTTGAGTGGTATGTCAGGATATCTCAACATTGGAGATGGGATCATATATAATCCCAATAAATAGTGGGATTATAACATAAACCTGTTACACATTTGGTAACATAGAATCATAAGTACAATGATGGAATAAAATTTAATAAAAATTAAAATATCATCGGTATTAATAAATTCATGATATTAAATTTTTAATAATCTATATATACACCTTGGGAATGAATATAGTTCCATAACATAACTTACGTCAAAAATAAGGAAAATTGATCCAAAAATCTCTTACTAATTTGGTAACTTTTAAACTATAATCTACATGAATGATATATCCTAAAATTGATATTTAAATAGAAATAATTTTAAATAATAAAAAAATAAAATAAATTCATTTGAAATATATAAATAAAATAAAAAATATATTTTTTTGAAAATGATATGTGTCTCACAAAAGTAAATAGTGAGATGAAAATCCCATCATTCTTAACTATATTTTGAATCATGATCCATGGGAAATAATAAAAATAAATTGAAGATTTTAATAAAATTAAATTAATTAAATTAATTCTATAAAATTTCATTGGAATTTTTTAAACACCAAAAAAATAAATATGTGTTGAAAACAATATACGTCTCATAGAAATAAATGTGAGACCAGAAATCCCCTAACGAAAAGTCTTGACATTCATTCTACATGTTAAAACGTAATTTATAATAAATATAAAACTATTATAAATATTAAAAACATATTCATGTATATATATATATATCCATTATTTATTTTATAATGACTTTATATTACTCATTTATTAATAATTTTTTATTAATTTTACGTTTTGCCTAAAACCCTATTTGTTTTCCATTCATGTTTTGAATTGTTATTTTTTATCCTTGTACTTTGGTTAGGATTTAATTATTTCAAGAATATAGAAAAATATATAAATTTTAAATATAATATGTATATAATTAATTATAAAAATATTCAAATTATAGAAATAATAAATAAAATACATCGTTTATGGAGAGAGTAGGGCGTATGTACACATGAATAATGTTTCTATGTTATTATCATACAGATAGAATGAAATATAAATTATATATATAATATCATTATAGTAGAAATATTATGAGTTATATATGAAATATTTATATCATACCCATCCTTAATACATTCCATGTAAAATGTGAACGAATCAGGTCGTTTCGCTAGGCGTTATGTTGTTGTACACAAGAAAAACGTTATCATATTTCCACAAAATGGAATGCATTAAGGTATGTGTTATATAAAGAATAAATAAAAATTAATACATAATAAATATCTTAAATATCATATATAAATAATATTTATTTTATTATTACCATCCTTAAGACATGTTAATGGAAAAAAATTAGATTCGTTCACGAGGGGGTAATACACCTTACACATGACTGACGATTCAATAGCCCATTTGATTGATGTGTGAATGATTTTAGGTTTTACACATAAAATAAACAATGTCAGTATATTTATGATAATAAGCTATTTATATAAAAATTTTATAAAAAATTGACGGTGTATGAGAATGAAATTAAACAAAAGCGTTTGTTGATTTATGTTACCGGTTCTTTGGTTATCTTTTTTTTTTGTTTTCAAAAAATTACAACCTTAGTTTGATTTCTAACCATATTTACTAATATATGATGATATGAGATATTTTCTGAAAGTTTTTATGGTTAGTTTTGGTTGACGAAAATGAAGTTATAGTTATGGTTAAGTGAGGAGAGGGGTGGCCTTTTATAATTGAGGGGAGAGGAGATACATTTAATTTTTGAATAAAAGTTATGTTTACCACTATTTTTACCTAAAAAGAATATAATAATGCTTATAATTATATAATTTAAGGTATAAGGTCAAAATATTTCCATAAAATGCGTTTTGGAATAGTTTCTAATTCATTTCCCCATATGTTTAATATTTAGTCCTTTGGTATGTTCATTTTTCTCATAATTTCTATGATTAATTTTATCTATTTTTCATAATCACATTGGTCAGAAATTAAGTATTACTTATTAGAAGATATAAATATTAAGTATTAAAAAAATTTAATCAATTTTTCTAAATTAACTTCCCATAAATGGCATAAATAAATTTAAATTTATTCTAGAAGACACGGTGAAATATATAGTTTTTAAAGAGGAAATTCTCAAATACTTATAAAGTTTTTATAGCCAATTTCGGTAGAAAATATAATAAAATAAATTAAATTAGATTAATAGATTAATAATTGAAATCATTATTATTAGAAACCAATTTAAAATATAATTTAATTATATAAATAATTCAAAAAATCTTGTTTTCATTTAAAATTCAGAATTTTCTACTATTCCTCAAAAAATGATTCATTTCAAAAATATCCCCAAAATTCAACATAAGATAATAATTATGTTTTTATTTCAAAATGAAGAATAAATTTTGAAATATAATTTTTTATATTTTAAAATTTTTGTTTTAAAATAACTACGTCATTAAAAGTTGGTAGAACTGCCTTTTTAAAAAGTACATATTTTTAGGCGTAAAATAGAATTTCATTAAATATCTTGTCTAAAAACTGATATAAGTAATATTAAATACTTTTTTAATATAAAATATAAAAATTCCTTAAAATAATTCATATAAAGTATTTATTTTAATATATTTAGATAAAATGAATTTTTTCAAATAACAATATTTATTCAAAAAAGGAAAATTTTTATTCTGAAAAAGATTTTTTCATTCATTTATAAATAATTTTTTTAAAAATAATTTATCTTATAAAAATTAATAAACCGTATTGTAAATATTTAGTTAATACTTTTGATACCCACCTTTCTGATGGCAAGGGGACAACAACAATAATATTTTAATAATATGTTATGTTTCATTTAAACTCACTATTTCTAGTACTGCAAGATATGATTTGTGTTTCATGTATTAAAATCCTAACATAGTGTTTCATGAAATGAAATATGAAATAATTTTACTTTTTATAGAAACATTAAATTGGTGTTGCGTATAAAGAAATATTATGTTTGTGTAGTGTGCGACACATGTTTTCAAGGAAATTTTATTTCATTGAAATAAATAATTCACAAAAATTGAGAGTGTAACAATTTAAGAGAACCATTTTAAGATTGTATTAATTGTAAAATTAGTTAAACCATATATATATATATATATATATATTTTACTAATCCAATTAATTTAATTTTAATCAATATAATATTTAATTTCAATATTTAATCTTTCTATAATTATGAAAACTTTCTATTTAGAAAACAGATTTTTTCCAGCTTATATGATTTTAATTTTAAAATAATAAATTCCACTTTTTTGAATGTAATTTAAAAGAATGGATTCCATATTTTTAATAATAATAATAATTAATATGATATAATATTAGATACAGTTATTTTAAAATAATGACTAGAAAAATACTAAAAACTAATTATATTGGTCAAGGTTAAAACGAGTTTACTAGGGGTTAAACCTAAAATATATGGGATTAAATTTCTAACGATGTTTTCCAAATACCTTTTTATATCTATATATCAATCTTTCGTTTTTTGATGTTTTATAATTATCATTTTTCATCCATTTATCATGTTTAAAATGTGGGTACACCTTTTTCTTTTAATTAATTCCAACTCTGTCCTCTCCCTCACATATAAGATCCCAGCCATTCTACTAAACTCTACACAATTACAAAACCATTTTATTCATCAAATAACTTCTAAAATAAAATAACTAATTATATCCCTATATTATAAAGGAAATATTTTTATTAATAATCTTTCATAATAAGGCATTTGGTTCTGTCCTAAAGAGGCTATAAGATGAAGATGTGTCTTTCTTAATTGGGAATTTTAATGTTATTTATTCTATCGAATCCATGAAATAATACTAATCTATGATTTTATAACAAAATAATTAACTGAAATAAATTTATATGTTAATATGTTAATGGAATATACTATATATACCTCATCATTCATCAAATGGGAAATAAAACAGTAAATTATGAGTATGACAGACTACCACCTAACGAATTGATTTGATTCAAATTCCATCAATATCGATCATGAATGTACATACTGATGAAACTAAATTATATATATAATATTCAAGACATTATAATACTTATATAATTATAATATCCAATATACCTTATTTTGTTTTCATATATGAGAATATGAAAATGTCACACATGTGTATAAATGATTATTGCATTATGAATCAATGTGTTTTTTAACACCCCATGCTTCTGCGGTATGCTTATCATTGAATAATTCAATAGTGTGTGTTCATTGCAACATCGATCCCAAACAAACACCACAACCAATCCAACTAGCCATTATGTATAGTAATACCTAATTTTTAAAAAAATTATACATTTTATCATTCAAAATGGAATTTATTTTTGGATTCATAATATCAAAAATAGCCTAGGGAGAAATTTTGGTACTTTTCGGATAACTTTCATATTTTGATGAATAGTGAAAATTACTAAATTTTTATTAAAAACAACTTTTTTAATCGAAATAATTAATAGTGATAAATTATGAATTGGAGTAATTTTAAAGTGTATTTAGAATTTATTTTTACCATTTAATACAATTTTGGTCATTGGACATAGTTTCACAATTAAACCGGACATAAACAAGTATCAATCTTTTGATACATATTATATCTTAAAAACACGCTTTTTGTTTTGACAGCGGGAATTAATTTTATATTAATTTCTTCCACTTCTGTGTCTTCAATTTTGAAAAATGGATTCGATATTAGGAATCAAGATGTCCAAATTATTTAAATAGGTATCTTTTATTTTTAGTAATTTTGAATAATTATTTCGGTAAATATTTTATTTACCATGCTTAAATGGTAAATCCGGTAAATAAGTTTCAAAAATAATATTATAATAATACTAAATTGCCCTAAAACGTGTCCTAACATTATTTGTGGATACATTACCAACCATGGGAATATTTGGGTCTATTTTGAGACCCCATGGAGCCACTTGTAGGTGATAGAGACACATTATTTTAATTAAGTTAAAATAAATAAAAAATTGACATAGGCATATATCTTTTAGAAAAACAATTTTTAAATATGGTTATATATGTTGGATTTTTTAATATAAATTTTCATTATAAATATAAACAAATTTCCTATATAATGGTATTTTAATTATAATATTTAGATATTAAATAATTAAATTTATTTATGACACAATGGTGATGCAGTAATTACCTAATAAGGGAAAAATTAGAATAATTGATATTATAAATACTCAAATAAATTTAATTTGAGACTTTTTATAAATAAAAAAATTTTATAGGATAATATGACATGTTATTATTGATTTAATATAATTTTTTAGAAGTAATAATTCTGTTATATGTTTTGGAAAAATATATTATTGAATAGTGTCAAAATTGACATAAAAGAGTTTTTAAAACACATATTATATTATTAATTGATATTAAATTCATAAAAATCTATGGTTCTACCAAGAGACTTATATCATTATAGGTGTATCATTAATGGACCACTTGTGGGTTGCTTGGATATATATAGTATGTTTATTAAAAATATAATATAAAAATACAAAGAGACATTGTAAAAGTGAAACTAATTAACAAATAGTTATTAATTAAAGATAATGTTAATATATTGACCAAAACCTATCTAAATTCTATTGTTTGAGTGGTTTTAGACCCATACTCACCTTAAACTTTAACTAATCTACTTTGGAGTCATTATAAACCAACTATGAATTTATTATAAAATAATATTTCTAGATTTTCAAAGGTTCCCCTGTCCCTTCTTATGAAAGGTCACTCACCCTTCTCATTAATTCACACCATCAAATCCTTTTGGATCAGACAAACCCAGACCCAATACTCTCTCAACTTCCCTCAATACAACCTAGAGGGATTAGTTTGATCATAATTCCAACCTAAGGAGTGCTTTTGATCAAATAAAAAGGAAGCACCCGAAGAAGAGGTAATGTTTTCACCACCTTTTTTCAAGTTCCTTTCATCTTCCACTTATTTTTTCATTGTTTTCCCATTCAAAAATAATAACTCCAGAATCATATATATACTGTGATTTTATTATAAATATGTTACAACAATATTCATTATTCTATCCATTTTTTGAAAAACATGTCACCATATGTGTGTACGTACGACTTACCGTCTCCATGTCGTGGTGTAATTGTTATTCAATAAATTATTATTTGGATGGGTATAATAATAATATTAAATTCATGTATATAATAAATATAACATGATAATGATTCTGCATATATGATATACCATCCAATTATATATTATTTTAATATCAAAATAATGATATTGTCGCTCGTGCATACATACGGACTACCGTCTCCACGAACACGATGAGATTCATTATCCACCGTATCCTTTCAAGTATAATTATAATTTTATGATTTAAAAATAATGTATAAGGATTTGATATAATTCTGGATATGAATAAGATACAACCTATCCATGACAAAAATTCTTACGTAACAAAACATATCAAAAAAACGGGTGAGTAAACAACTGAAACAACGATAATACTAAGATATTATTAAAAAATAAATGTTAAAAGATCATATATGATATCATAATAATGTATATGATTATTTTATAATTTAATAACAATTATTTAACCATTATACAGAAGGTTAACCTACCCAAACCAAGGAAATGTACAGGGTAAGGGTTTATTTCGCAGTCTGTTCATTATCCGAGGTTGTTTATACATAATAATCTACTAGGACTTCTTTATCATCTGCATCCATGCTTCTTAAAAATGCATTTCAAAACATTTTTACAATTTACTAGAATATGGGTTCAAGTCATTTATACCATTTTTTGAAATTTTATAAGGGGTTTATAAAGGAATATTTTCGTCATTTTCCAAACAAGGTCCTTTTAACCTTTTCGATGGAATTGAGGTAAGAATGTTTTTTTAACTTATACGGCAGGTGCGGAAATTTTTTGCCATTATAAAATCATCGATGCTTCCCTCACATGCTTATAAGAAAATTACCAATGTAAATGATCAATTTTATAATTATGTGACTTTTAAATTTTTTGAAAGAAGATATATTTCTCTCAAATAATTTTGATTTCATCTATGTCAACATCTTTTGATGGATATTAATCTTATTTGAAGTTGATTTATTGTGATACAAAACTTCCATATTGTATTGAATGGTTTTTTATATGTTTTACTGTGGATGTATTATTTTTATAACATTTAGTGTTTATGGAGAATGTATTGGAATTTTGTATGCTAGTTTTAATACGAATGTTTATGTTATGTTTAAGCCTATTCATATGAGGAATGAATTGGACTTAATAAGTGATGGGTGGAGCCCGCTATAGCTCCTCGATGCATCAGTAGGTCTAATGAAACAAACTAGTTTCTTGGAACAAGGCCTTGACAAAATATTGTTTATAGTCTTGGAACGAGTCCTTGGCTATGTGCTTATGATAGCTGGCATAATGCCTTCCATCATTATGAAAGTGGTTATTGATATTGAATGTGATTATTCGATTAGTAAAATATTGATGTGAATAAGTAAATGGCATTATTTCATTTTATTTTTTCCATATTATATTTAAGTTCAAGTTTAAAAGGCTTTTGTTATAATTATACATTTCCTTAAATGTTTATTCATATTTATGAAAGTTTTCACTATATTGTAATCCTTACTGACCATTTTAGCTCGCACCTTTTCTATATTTTATTTTTCCCTAGGATGTGAAGATGTAATTTATGAATGACCTGCAGGGATAGTATAATGGGATAAGAGTGTGGACTATGGAGACTATATTTTTGTAGTTTTCATTTTATGATGAATTGTAATCTTTATTAATTTATCTAGTTATTCCAAGGCTACTAAACTGATTCATCTTTCGAGACTTGATCTTTCATGTGATCATGCCAATGTTATGTAATAATGCACCACATCTGGATAACTGGGGTTGGGATGTTATAGTTGGTATCATAGGAAGTTTAGTACAAAACATGGAATCTAGATTTAGATAAACTCTGATTAAAGCACATATATTTAAGATAGATGTAGAGGATTAGTATAGAATATCATCCTATAATTTTGGTATTGTAGAGATTTTGTTAGTTTTCCAAGTAATACATCCCTGTTTGGATACGAGCAGGTAGATGTGGCTCTGGCACAGATGTACCAAGGGGTAAAACCCGAAAACACAGCTTTGAGCTAGTCTCGAACGGGAACTGGTGCACGACAACAGGCCTTGCTACACTCTTGGTTACGACACTCCCAGGGGGTACGCTTAGGATTACATTCATTTTCATTACAAATCATTATAAAGGGTTTATGAATATATAAATCCTCAAATGAAACATTTTTATGATTATGGATTATATCCATAAATAGTTAAATTTATGTTAATTGTTTTATAAGTATGAAATTATGTATTTTGATTCATAAACTGATCTAGTTTATGCCACTGTTTATAAATGAAACCTAGTGGAAGAAATGGAAACTGTATCAATGCACGCACACCATGTAGGGATTTTACTCCTATTCAAGATAATTATAGCGGAGCTGGTGATGCAACTGGTGCTGATCAACCAATCACCATACTAGGACAACTCACTCAGGCTATGAATAATAACCTTACCCGTATGGAGCACCCTGATCTACAACATAGAGGATCAATGTTAGATCGCTTCATGAGGAAGAAAACACCAATATTCAATGGGAGTACAAATCCATTAGTAGGTGAGAAATGGATAAGATCCCAAGAGAAAATATTTCATGCTTTGGGAAGTAGTGAAAGGAAAACGTTATCATGGCAATTTACCCCCTCACAGGAGAAATAGATCAAAAGTGGTCATTTATTCAAGACAAGAAAAAAGATTATGAAGTATCAAATATGGAATGTAGGGAGTTCAAAGATCTGTTTTTAGAAAAATACTTTCTTCGCGAACATCAAGCTGTTATAGAAAGGCAATTTCTACGTTTGCGACAAAATGAGGATGAGAATGTCACAAAGTTGGAGTCTAAAATTACAAGGATAGCAGGGTATACGAGAGATTATATACGTAACCCAAGAAGTAAGATTTATCATTTATTTGATGGGTTAAAACCATTTCTCTGTCGAGCATTAGTCTCACAATCCTTCTCGTTGTACGAAGACATTGTCTCATGAGCTATCAAGATAGAAAAGGAATTCTCTACGTCTTATTAATTAAAAGAAATGAAAGAGAAGAAGAGATCTGATGATCAATCTCAGAATGGAAATAAGGGGAAGAAGGGAAAGGATGAATATCCATCATGTGATAAATGTGGGAAGAAACACCCAGGTACATGCTTAAAAGGAACGAGAGTCTGTTACAAGTGTGGTTAAAAATGCCACCAAGCTCATGATTGATAGGGGAGGAAGTAAGCTATCGATGTCCAATGCTACAATTTCTTGGAGATGGGACATTATGCAAATGAATTTCCTAAGAGTCAGGGGAACATACCTCAGAAAAGGCCAAGGGATCAAGGACTAGCTTATTTTATCACAACTGCTGAGGTAGAAGCTCCGAAAGATGTGGTTGCGGGTAATTTAATGGTTTCCTCAAGTTTAGAAAATGCATTATTTGATTCTGGATCAACACAATTTTCATATCTTCCTAGTTATCTATGAAAATAAGATATTTCCAATTTGATTTAACGAGGGAGTTTTCAGTTAAAACTCCTAAGGGAAGTATCATTGCAATAATGTTTTTTGAATCAGTCGCCATTAAAACACATAACTGTTGTTTATCTACTAAACTCATCATCATACCTAAGATTGAGTTTGATATAATCCTCAGTATGTATTTTCATTCGGTCCATGATGCGACGATTTATTTTATGAAGAAGGAGGTTATGATTTTTGATGATAATGATAAGGAACACCTTATCTTTAGAGTAGAATCATCACCACCTAATTCTTATCTAGATCCACCCCCAGTAGCTCAACTAAATTCAATTATTTGGGAGGAAGAGAATGAAATGACTGTGGGTGAGGAAAAGAATGGTCAAAAAAAGGATGTACATGTTGTGAAAGAATATTTAGATGTGTTTCCGGACGATTTACCTAGACATCCTCCAGAACGAGAAGTTGAGTTTTCCATTGATTTAATTCTTGGATCAAGGCCTATATCGAAGACCCCTAATAGAATGGCCACTATTTAAATAGTTGAACTAAATAATCAACGAGAGGAATTGAGTAATAAGGGATTTATTCGACCTAGTTTTTCTCTATGGGGAGCATCTATTCTTTTTGTTAAAAAGAAATATAGATATATGAGGTTATATATTGACTACTGGGAGATCAATGCTACAACAATAAAGAACAAGTATCCCTTACCTCACATTGATGATTTATTTGAACAACTACATGGAGCTCAATACCATTCAAAGATTGACCTTCGATTTGGATACCATCAGTTCCATGTGAAGAAGGAAGACACTATGAAGACAACATTTCGAACCAGGTATTGGCAATACGAGATTACAATAATGCCTTACGTATTGAGTAATGGAACCTCTGTATTCATGGATCTGATGAATAGTGTTTTCAATGGATATCTCAATTAATTTGTGGTGGTATTTATTGATGATATCTTGGTATACTCCAAAAGCTACGAAGATCATGAAAATCACTTGCGCATTATCCTGAAGACACTGAGAAGACATGAATTATATGGGAAGTATAGCAAGTGTGAATTTTGGCATCATGAAATTTCTTTTAATGGCTATATTGTCTCTAAAGATGTAATCTCTATTGATCTTTCTAAGACCAAGGCAATCCATGAATTTCCAGCACCTACGAGTATAATCGAGGTACATCGTTTTATTGGTTTGGTAGGTTATTATGGACGTTTCGTCCAGAATTTTTCCCGGTTGGATAACCCATTAACAAAGATAACACTTAAAGAGGTTAAATTTGAATGGAAAAAAGAGTGTGAAGAATGTTTTCATGAACTGAAGAGAAAATTAATCAATTCTCCTATATTGACTCTACCATCAGAGAATTATGGGTTCGTTATTTTTAGTGATGCATCGAAGAATGGACTTGGTTGTGTCCTTATTCATAAGGATGGGGTTATTTCCTATGCATCACGATAGTTGAAATTTCATGAACAAAACTATCGTACTCATGATTTCGAGATAGAAAATGTGATCCATTCTTTCAAGATTTGGAGGAAATACCTCTGTGGTGAAAAATGTGAGAGTTATACTGATTACAAGACTTTAAAGTATATTTTCTCACAAAAAGAACTCAACATGAGGCAATGGAGATGGCTTGAATTACTCAAGGATTGTGATTATATGATACACTACCACCTGGGGAAAAGAAAACAAGGTGGAAGATGCTTTGAGTAGCAAATATCATGGAGTTTTGAACAATATGTGAATCGAAAGGGATCCAATTTTCTTGGATCTAGTGAAGATGGACATGGGAATAACCAGGGAAGGTGAAACATTAATTCTTTTTCAAATCGTTGCGAAACCTTCTTTACTAGAAAGGATTAAGAGTTCTCAGACTGATGATGAAGAATTTCAAAAGAATATTAAAGATGTGAATTATGGGAGATTGAGGGACTTTGTGTATGAAGAAGGAATTTTGAAACTTGGGAAGATACTTTGTGTTCCCTATATACCTGATCTAAAAATGGAATTGCTAGATGATGCTCATTGTTCCAATTTCACTATACACCCTGGGAGCACCAAAATGTATAGAGACTTAAAGTAACATTTTTGGTGGGACAAGTTGAAGAGGGAGATTTCAGATTTTGTGTCAAGATGTATGGTTTGTCAACAAGTGAAATCTGGAAGGCAATAGCCTGGAGAGTCATGCAACCTCTTCCCATACCAGAGTGGAAATAGGACAATATTACAATGTACATTGTCATGGGGCTAACAAAGACTCCTAGATGGAACGATGTAATATGGGTTATTGTTGATCGTCTTACCAAGTCAGCACATTTTCTTTCTATAAGAGAATATTTACTATTGGAACATCTAGTAAGACTATATATTATTGATTTGGTGAGACTTCATGGAGTACCTCTATCGATTATTTCTGATCGTGTTCCCCATTTTACTACCAGATTCTAGAAAAGTCTTCAGAAATCCATGGATACTGATCATTATTTGAGTACTGCCTACCACCCTCAAACAGATAGACAAATCAGAATGAACTATTCAAACCTTAGAAGACATTTTGAGATCATGATCACTTGACTTTTAGGGTATGTGGGATCAATATTTACCTCTGGTAGAATTTTCCTATAACAATAGCTTCCATTCGACTTTTCAGATGGCACCATATGAAGCGTTATACAGAAAGAGATGTCATACACCATCCTTTTGGGATGACTTTGGTGATAGAAAACTTTTAGGCCCAAAACTGGTGGAGGAAACGATGGAAAAGGAGATGGTAATCCATAACCATATCCAAGCAGCTCAAAGTAGGCAGAAGAGCTATGTCGATAATCAAAGGAAGGATTTGAAATTTCAAGTCAGTGATCATGTATTCCTGAAGGTATCTCCGTGGAAGGGAGTCATACATTTTTGTAATAAAGGTAAATTGAGTCCTAGGTACATCGGACCTTCCAAAATTATAGAATGAATTAGGGCTGTAGCTTACCAATTGGCAATGCAGCCAAGTCTCTACAAAGGTCATGATGTGATCCACGTATCTCTATTGAGGAAACACATGCCTGACCCAACACATGTACTCACCAACGAGGAATTAGAATAGGAACCCGATCTGTCTTATTGCTAAGAGCCCATAAGGATTCTTGATATGAGAGAACAAGTGCTAGGAAACCGGACGACTCGTCTGGTAAATGTTCTATGGAGAAACCATAAGACAGACGAGGCAACATGGGAACCCAAGGAACTTATGATGAAGAACCACCCAAGTTTTTTCATGTGGTAGTATTCTATAAATTTTAAGGATGAAATTATTTGAAGGAGGGGAGAATGTAACTCCCAAATCTTTTACGGTATGCTTCTCTTTGATTAATGCAATAACGTGTGTTGTACGCAACATCGAGCTCTAACCCACAACACAACCAATCAAACTAGCTATTATGAATAGTAATACCAACTTCTTAGAAAATTTATACATTTTATCTTTCAAAATGGACTTCATTTTTGGATTTGGAATATCAAAAATAGCCTAGGGTGAATTTTTTGTACTTTTCAGATAACTTTCATATTGTGATAAATAGTGAAAATTACTAAATTTTAATTAAAAATAACATTTTTAACTGAAATAATTAATAGTCACTACTTCAAATTTGGCCTTTATCAGTGCTAAAAATGTCCTTTATCAGCGCTAGAAAAAGCGCTAATAGAGCCAGTGAAGATAGGGGGGGGGGGGTCCCCTTTATCAGCGCTCCGAAAAGCGCTGATATAGGACCCCTTTATCAGCGCTTTTTTTAGCGCTGAGAAAGGGGTCCTATATTAGCGCTTCCTTTTTCAGCATTTTTTTAGTGATGATAAAAGTTAAAAAATTTAAACAAAATTTAAAAAATTTAAAAAAAATAAAAGAAAATTAAAAAATAATGCGAATAGGGTGGGATTTTATAGCGCTTGATCCCCCCATTTTACAGTGCTTTTCTGCCCCTCTACAGCACCCCACGCACCCCACGCACCCCCTTCACCCTTTAACAGCGCTTGCTGCTAAATTCTCCCATGCGCGCGCGCCCCTGCTTCCCTCAGGATTTGATCTCGAGACCTCCCCCATGCGTGCCTAAGCCTTTACAACTACTCTATTTTGATTTGTCTTCCAATTCAGGATATAAATATATATATATAGTTATATTTATTCGTATAGTAATATATATTTATATTAATATATATAGTTATACTATAATATATATATATAGTTATATTGTAATATATATAGTTATATTAATATATATATAGTAATATTAATATCTATATATAGTGATATTAATATATATCTATATCTGTATATATATATTTAGTTATATTTATTTGTATAGTAATATATATATATATTAATATATATAGTTATATAGTTATAAAAACATATATATAGTTATATGAATATATATATAGTTATATTAATATATATATAGTGATATTAATATATATATAGTGATATTAATATATATATTTATAGTAATAATAATATATATATATGTAGTTATATTAATATATATATATATATAGTTAGATAAATATATATATATATATAGTTAGATTAATATATAGGTATATAAATATTCATATATTTTTATTTTAAATAAAATGGATGTTAGATATTATTTAGATAAAGCTAATATATTTTATATGTAAATATATTTTATTATTTATATTTATAATTCAATATTTAGGTGTGAATATATACAAAATATGAATTTATTGTTATATTTTTTTATTATAAATAACAGTGCATTAGAAAAAAGGATGAAATTTCAAAGACATAATATCAATATAAATGTAATACCTTGGAAAAAATTCAGACGCCACCAAAAAAATCCAATAATACCCCCTTAAACGAGGGTGAAAATCCACAAAATGTTAAAAAATCGGGGTACCCCGATAGAAAACTCAGTTTTGGTGGCCTTCTGGGCCTCTTTTGATCTCAAAAATCCATTTACCGGGGTTCCCCTGAGGTCATAGCGATGTAGAGCTTGTCGCATTCTTCGATTTGATATGTGGTAGAGCTCAAACGGACACCCAGATCAAAAGGTATGGCAGTTTGAAGTTTGAGTTGCGTTTTCAACATATTTTGGATCTTTTTTTCATTTTTTTTTAATTTTTTTAGTCTTCAAATTGTTATTAAATGACTATTACTCCATAATTATTATCAAATTAATAATTAAAAATATTTTTTTAATTTTTTAAGAAGCCATATTTTTTAAATATCTTATATATTATGTATAATAAGAGTAAATGTACATTTATACTTATCTAAAATATATTTAAAAAATATATATTATATTTATCTAACAATATAACTATATTTATATATTTATATATTTATATATTTATATATTTTTAATTTTTTTGAAGCCGACCCTTTATCAGCGCTTTTTAAAAAAGCGTTGATAAATCCCCCCCCCCCCTTAATCAGCACTAGAAAAAGCACTGATAAAGGCACCCCTTTATCAGCACTTTTTTTAGCGCTGATAAAGGCAACCATTATCAGTGCTTTTTTGAGCGTTGATAAAGGCACCCCCCTTCATTAGCGCTTTTTAATTAGCGTTGTTAAAGGGGGGCGCTACGAAAAACAGTTTTTGTGGTACTAAGTGATAAATTATGAATTTGAGAGGTTTTAAAGTATATTTAGAATATATTTTAACCATTTACAACAATGTTGGTCATTGGACATAATTTCACAATTAAATCAGACAAAAAAAAGTATCAATCTTTTGATAGTTATTATATCTTAAAAACACGCTTTATATTTTAACTACGGGAATTAATTTTAAATTAATATCTACCACTTCTATGTTTAGAATTTTGAAAAATGGATTCCATATTTGGAATCAGGATTTCCAAATTTTTTAAATAGGTAACATTTATTTTTAGTCATTTTGAATACTTATTTCGGTAAATATTTTATTTACTATGGTTAATGGGTAAATCTGGTAAATAATGGTTAAAAATTAAAATTATAAAAATATTAAATTTCCCTAAAACGTTTCCAAACAATATTGGTGGATATATTTCAGACCGTGTGCTTCTTTGGGTCGTTTTTGAGACCCCATGGAGCCACTAGTCGGTGACAGGGACACATTATTTTAATTAAGTTAAAATAAATACAAAAATGACATAACCATATATCTTTTAGCAAAACAATTTTTACATTGGGTAATATATGCTGGAATTTCGACTATATATATTAATAAGAAATATAAAAGGATTTCCTAAATAATGGTATTTTAATTATAATTTTTAGACATCATATAATCGAATTTATTTATGACACAATGGTGATGCGGTAAATACCTAATTAATGAAAAATTATAATAGTTGATTTTATAAAAACCCAAATAAATGAAATTTGAGACTTTTAATAAATACCAATAATTTTCAAGGATAATATGACATGTTTTTATTTAATTAATTAAATTTTTTTGAAATATTCATTCTTTTATGATTTATAAAAAATCACTTATTGAATAGTGTCTAAATTGACATTAAAGAGTTTTTAAAACAAATATTATATTATTAATTGATATTTAATTCCAAAAAAATCTATGGTTTGGCCAAGATACTTATATCATGATGTGTGTATCATTAATGGACCACTATTGGCTTCTTTAATGTATATATTATGTTTATTAACAATATAATATAAAAATACAAGGAGACATTGTAAAAGTGAAACTAATTAACTAAGAGTTAATAATTAAAGATAAGGTTAATATATTGACCCAAACCGGTCTATGTTCTATTGGTTGAGTGGTTTTCGACCCATCCCAACCTTAACCTTTAAATAATCCCCTTTGGATCCATTATAAACCGAATATGAAATCATTATAAAATAATATTTCTATCATTTCCAAAGGTGCCCCTCACCCCTCTTATAAAAGGGCACTGGCCCATCTCATTAATTCAGACCCTAAAAGCCTTTTGGTTCGGCCAAACCCTGCCCAAATACTCTCTCAACTTCCCTCAAAACAACCTAGAGGAATTAGTTAGATCAGAAAGCTAACCTGATGAGCCTTTTTGATAAAATCAAAAGGAAGAACCCGAAGAAGATGCAATGTTTTCAACACCTTTTTTCAAGTTCCTTTCTTCTTCCACTTCTTCTTTCTTTGTTTTACAATTATATAATAATAACTATAGTATATTATATATAATTTTATGTTATTATTAATATTTTAAAACCATATTCAGTATTCTATCCATACTTTAAATAACATGTCATTATACGTGCATACGTACGGCTTACCATCTCTACGTCGTGGTGTAATTGTTATTCAATAAATTATTTTTTCGATTGGTATAATAATGATTTGTAATTCCTGTAAATAATAAATATAAAATGATAATGATTCTTTATATATGATATACCATCCAATTATATATTATTTTAATATGAAATTAATTACATCGTTGCTCATGCGTACGTACGGACCACCGTCTCTACGAACGCGATGAGATTCATTCTCTATTGTATCCATTCAAGTATAATTATCATTTTATGATTTAAATATAATGATTATGGACTTGATATCATTCTGGATATGAGTATGATAGAACCTATCCATGACAAAAATGGCTAACGTAACAAAACATATAAAAGAAAACGAATAAGATAACACCCGAAACAACGATAAAACTAAGATATTCTTAACAAATCAATGATAAAAGATAATATATGATATCATAATAATGTATATGATTATTGTATAATTTAATAACAATTATTTCACCATTATATAGGAGGATATCCTATCCTCAACCAAGGAAAGGTACAAGGTAAGGGTTTCTTTCGAAATATCTTCATTATCTGTGGTTGTTTATACGTAATAATCTACTAGGACTTCATTATCATCTGCATCCATGTTTCTTAAAAATGAATTTCAAAACATTTTTACTATTTACGATAATATCGGTTAAAGTAATATATACCATTGTTTAACTTTTTATTAGTGGTTTATAAAAGAATCATTCTGTCTTTTTCCAAACATGGTCCTTTTTAACCATTTCGACAGAATTAAGATAAGAATGTTTTTTTAACTTATACAACGAGTTCAGCTATTTTATGCTGTTATAAAATATTCAAAGATTCCATTACAAGATTATAAAAAAAATTCAAAGTAAATGTTTCATTTTATAATTATGTGACTTTTAAATTATTTAAAAAAAGAGATTTTTCTCTCAAATAGTTTTGATTTCTTCTATGTCAACATCTGTTGATGGATTTTAAGCTTATTTGAAGTTGATTTATTGTGATACAAAACATTAATATTTTATTGAAGGTTTTTTGATATGTTTGAATGTGGATGTGTTATTTTTTATACCATTAATGGTTTATGGAGAAATTATTGACATTTTTTATGCTAGTTTTAATATGAATATTTATGTTATGTTTAAACCTGTTCTTATGAGAAATGAATTGGACTTAATAAGTGATGGGTGGAGCCTGTTATAGCTCCTCGATGCATAGGTAGGTCTCATGAGAATAACTAGTGTCTTGGCACAAGGCCTTGACAAAATCATGTTTGTAGTCATTGCACGAGGCCTTGGCTATGTGGTTACGATAGTCTGGCATTATGCATTCCATCATTATGAAAGTGGTTATTGATAATGCATGTGATTTTTTGATTTGTAGAATATCCATGTGAATATGAAAATGGAATTATTTCATTTTATTTTTTCCATACTTTGTTGAAGTTAAAGTTTAAATGGCTTTTGTTTTCTTTATACATTTACTTAAATGTTTATTCTTATTTATGAAAGTTTCAGCTGTATTGTTATCCTTGCCGGGCATTTGAGCTCACCCATTTATTATGTTTTATTTTTACTAGGATGTGAAGTAGTAATATATGAATGACCTATAGGTATAGTATGAGGGGATAAGAGTGTAGAATATGGAGACTATATTTTTTTAGTTTTAATTTTATGATGTGATATAACTTTATTAATGTATCTAGTGATTCCAAGGCTACTATAATAATCGTTTTTTAGAGACTTGATCTTTCTTGTGATCATGTCAGTGTTATGTAATAATGCACCGACTCTGGGTAACTGGGATCAGGGCGTTACATGATTAATTTTTTTCTTATGATATAATTGGAAGATAAAAATGGTAAATTTAGTAAATATATGTGATATATATGAAATAATAATTAAGCTATAAATTTTATCAATTTCTTACCATAAAATTATTCCATATTTCTAGCAAATGGAATGAAATTTCATGTGTATGTATGACATAACATCTCCATGAATGATATAATTAATATTCTATATATAACATTAATGGATTACTATAAAAACATATGAAATAAATATATAGGATATTTGAATCATGTTTAATAATATATAGGTGATTTAAATATGATCTATTTACAATTAATGAAAACACCAAACCAAAACATAAATGAACAATGAATATGTTCTTACCCAAAACATGATTTTAACAATGATTTTTTAATAATTTTGTTATAATAGATAATATGTGAACCATAAAGGGAAGGATATATATATATATATATATATATATATATATATTTTCTAAAATATATTTACTACAAAGATATATTTATTATATATGTTGTCAGAATTTGTATGAAGAAATTAAAAACCTAATATAAGGGGTTTATGTTCTCTCTTTTTTTGAAAGGAGATATATGACATGTTAAAAACATATTTATTATGTGTAGTGTATATATCAACCATAAATTTATTATTGAATATTTTGAGGAATTTTATTGGTATTTAAATATCTATATATAGTTATTTATTTCATAGGTATTATGATTCAAATGATACCAAAGTAGAAATAGTTTTTATGATAAAATCCCATTATTTATTTGGATTTTTTATGATTATGATTCTAATGATGAAACTGAAGGATATACCAATAAAGAAACTCATTTATTTTCTTAACATAGGGTATGTTATTTAAATTTCATTTTTTAATTTCATTTTTTAATTTCATTTTTTAATTTCATTTTTGTCTCATTATATACTCAATATTCAAAAATATTATTTTTAAGGGAAAACTAAAATTATTTATCCCTTCATTCAAGAACCATTTTTCATTAAAATCCATATTTTTAAAAAAATTAAAGAAAGATTTCATTAATCTACAATAAATTTTCAATTAAAATTTTCCCCTTTAAGAATTACATAAAATTTATCAAATAGAATATAATTTTTTTCTAATTAGGAAATAATGAATCTTTACCTAAAATGTGAAAGGTATTTTCGTGTTAATGTATATAACTAGAATGAAATCCTATTGTTTGCTGACCAGTCAATTATTTGAAACTTATTTTTAAAATTTTAATGTTAGTTTAAAAAAAATTATTTCCATAATATTTTTATGATTTATATTTTTTAAAATGCTATTTCAAATTGAAAATTATGTTTTCCAAAATAAATGTTCCAATGGATCATTGAAAGTAATTTTCTATATAAGATGTGGTCCTTTATAGTTAGCTAAGATTTATTATGTTTACCATCCAATGTTACCATGGTTATGTACTATCTATATGGACTATATTTATTATGAAATGAGTTTAATGATTAAAAATCAATTTATTTGTGTTATTCTATGATGAAATTTTTATAAATCATGTTTCCCTACATTATGTTATGACACGATGAAATGTTAATGAAATACATTTAATTTCATTGATTATGATATGATTAACATTTTATGGTCATTTCTCAAAAATTATATGGATTATGTGATGGGAGGGACTTATATCTCAATCTAATACATTTTCAATGATTATTGTTATATGATCTCAGAGGGTACATGAGATGTTATGTTATGATTGAGAAATAGGGTATATTAAGGCTATCCCAAGCAAAAAAAGCGGGTACCTGAGAGGCTATACTAGGCCTAAATTAGGTACAAATGTGGTTAGGAAAATCCAAACCTGTTATGAATTTCATGGATGGTATCCTTAAATAGTTTTTTTATATTAATATATGTATACCATAAATTTAAATCTTATGTCAATGTTATGATCCCATGGTTCATATAATTTGATTAATTTTAATTCATGTCATATTAAATTACATGTTTTTTTAATGGCTCAATTTCATGTTCTATGATATATATGGTATGGTTTTAAATTTTGTTATCATGTATTCAAACCTTTATTCTCATTTTGTATTGATATCTCATTTGATTACCACTAGTGATCATATGAGATCACCGATTACTATGTTTAATTTCTGTATGTTACGATGAAATGTTTTATATAAGAGATGCCTAATAAAGGATCTCTTTATGAAAAACTACATGGCACAATATCTAGTCCACGTATGTAGTACTCGTTTATGTATGTGAAATTCCAATGGAATTAGACCCATTGGATACTACATTGGATTATTGTGTTATGAAATGAACAGTTATCTACTAGTACGTGATATCTATGAATGAGAATTGTGGGAATTTAAATTATCAACTCTAAATTCAGGAATATATTTTGCTCAAGATTAATACTATATTTGACATCATTCTCAACAATCAACTGCATACTAAAATGATCTAAGAAAAATTAGAAGAATATTATTTATAAATTTTATGAATAAAAAAACCTCTAGTAAATAAAAATATAATAATAAATTATAAATTAATATAAAATAGGTTTAAAAAGGATAATGTTATAAAATATATTTTTTAATAAATGATTCTATTCTATATATTTTCATTGAGATTCTAAAATTTTAAATTTTATAATGTTAATTTTTTAAAATGAGCAACATTTTATTTAACAAATACTACATCCATTCTTACCATCCCATTTATTAAATTATCATAATATAAGAATGAATTATTTTATTAAATTTATTTTTATAAAATACATGACATTAATGTAAAATAAATCATTGACAAATACTATATGAAAATTTTAAAATCCATGTGTAATGTTTTAAAAACATATATAATATTTTACAATTAAATCATATTTATTTTCATATATTAATATTTTGTTTTTATTAACTATAAAAATTTAATATAATAATATAGATTTAATATTTTAGATCAATATAATCATATAATATAATATGGTTAGTTTAATTTTCTTGCATAAATGTCTGATTACAATGACTATTGTTAATGACCATAAAATTGATGAAAGGGTAATTGTTGAATAATTGTTTTATTAATATAATGTATTATTTATCTAATAAATTAAACAAATATATTTTTTAAATTGAGTTTTATATTTTTATTATACTTTTATAAAAATATATTTTCACCATTTTATTTATTCATTAATGTTTTATAATATTAAAAAAACTTCATGGTTAAAATAATATTTTTCAATGAAACAGTTTATGTACATATTAAATGTTTCAATTTACATGATAAAGTTATATTTTTTAGAAATAAAAATAGATTATATGTACCCTAAACTTTGCTTCATACAATCAATTTTGGTAAGAAGTTTTTCTTAATATAATTATAAAATATATAATAATTGGTTAAAATTTTCTAAAAAAGATAAAAACCTGAATAGTAAAATGTAAAAAATAGTTGTAAAAGAAATGAAATATGCTTAAAACATGTGTGAAAATGAACTTTAGGGGATTTATCACTCTTAAATCACTACACACTTCATTATTTCCCATTTTTGGAGAAATTGACCCATGAATAGTGTCATGATAAAATTGAAAAAGAAATAGATATTCAAAAATGTGATATTTTAATCACTTATAAAATGTGATCACTTGAAACATATTTATCCACCCATTACATATATAATATATTCCCAAAATACTACTTATTCACTCTTAACCATCTCCCCGCATTCTATAAGCCTTTGTTCTACAAAAAGTCGTCGCTACAGAGACTTATTGTGTTACCCAAGAGAGAACATCCAAAGGGGGAGGTATTGTTCTCAATGAGGATATGTTAATTATTTTCTTATTATACTACCAAAATA
Organism: Viscum album; assembly: GCA_963277665.1. Taxonomy (NCBI): domain Eukaryota; kingdom Viridiplantae; phylum Streptophyta; class Magnoliopsida; order Santalales; family Viscaceae; genus Viscum; species Viscum album. The sequence continues at coordinate 1,039,627,090 of OY728133.1, read as the reverse complement.
ATACATCTATGAGATTATGATGGAATTAGTAAAAATCAAATGATTAAATATTATTATAATATCAAAATATCAGTTTTATACATTCCTCCATTTAAAAAATCAATATTTAGTTATGAATTTAATATAGAAAAATTATATCTAGGACAATATTAATATTCTTGAAATTTAATATTGGACATTCAATAAGGGATAATAATAATAAATGTTTATTTTAAACATGACTTCATAAAATAATCATATCGTGGATCAATTATTAATTTTATTCCATTTTGAGAATAATTATGAATTTATATAAAATTTTTTATAATAGTCTAATAAAGCATAGAAACCTTATATTTTATCAATATTATGAAGATATTTTATAGCACTATTGGTCTCAATCAGTTTACTAAGGATGCTTTAGTCAAAATCAATTAGACCACCTCAAGTAACCACCATAAGAAAAACAAATCAATTAATAAATATAATATGATAACGATTAAACCATAAAAATGTAATATATATGAAAAATATTATAATATAGATTATAATAAACATAATTATATTATATAGGTTTCTATATTAACTCACATAACTAATTACTACTCTATTTAAGGGTTCTTTGAATCCTAGTTTTAATTCATTTATATATGTTGTGCATTCACCAATTATTTATTTTTATTAACTATACTTTCCATGTATTTTTGAAACAGTTTCTTGAAATTTAAGGGATGTAAAAATCTATCTAATTTTATATCATTCGTTGGTTCTAAATTAAAAAGGTAATGATTATTATAGATTTAAATTTTCTCAATTTTTAAATCCATGAGACATGTTTAGCCAAAATGGTATGATATCCTTCTTTTTATAGATTTTTTATAACCCCACATTCAAAGGATGAGGGGATCCCTTACAAGGCCCATAGGAATAGAGATTACATGACCAGAAGGTCATTGTAAATTTATATACTATACTTGTAACTCCTCTTCCCTAGCATATTTATCATTATATCATCTCTCCACCATCACATGACTTGTTTGGCTAGGCATCCTGTCCAAACACAGGCTGGGCCTAATGGAAAATCCATACCCTTTATTCTTGAAAAATCCTCTTAACATCTACACTAGTGAATGTGTATTCAATAAATCCCCATCTGATGTCTTTTTCTTGTATAGTCTGTCTGATAGTTGATGTACAATTTTCATATGGCCTAAAATCTTTGAGATGGCTCGAATGCCTTGATGTGGCATGAAGACTTTACTACCCCGATGGCCGTGGGTGGCCCAAAGGCCTTAAAAGATATATGGCCCAAATAGTTGTCCCAAAATCACAGAAAAATGATTAGTTTTGGATACTATAGAAAAAAACATTTCCTGTTATAGTGCCCAGTATAGTTCCTTCTACATAAGTGATTTTGATAACTCTATTATCTTTTTTTGAGTTATAATTCCACTTCTTGAACATTTTTTTCTATTTTTGGTTTCACCAAAACTGATATTTTATTTCATGGTACTTTCTATCCATCTATATAATAATATTAATTTTTAACTCAACGCTTTTACCTTAATGTATTTATTTCACAAGAAGTTTATCGTTATTGAGAATAATTTCCATCCTATTTAATGATTGGTTCCCCTTCCACATACATATTTTTGTATCCCCACCAATTTTTTCTGTTATATTTGGAGACATAATTTGGTTCTTATATATTTTGATCTTCAAATTTTATATATTCTATTTAACTTTTAATATATTATTATTAAGGGACCATAATTCTCACAACTCAACAATAGAATAAACTGAGGGTAAACATCAAAACATTGAATCAATGAATGTTTATGATTATTTTTCATATGTTATATTTTAGATAAAATTAACCATTTTATCCCTAGGTAGGTCTTGATAGATTGAATCTCAAAATTGAGCTAAATCATGTACATGAAAAAACAAGTTCACTGCATACATAATAAAAAATATTTATCATGCCCTCTTAATATAATTCACAACAAATAGTGGATTTGAAGTCCTACTATAGTATGGTCAATTCTATCACATGATGGACTAAATAGTGAGTTATTATTATTTTTTTGTTAATTTGGGACCTCCATAGGGATTGGGTTATTACTCATAATATGAGATATTCTAACTATGAAGTGTCACACTCCATCTCTAATCCCATTTGGTTATTCATTGGGAAAATTATATAATATTCTCTCACATTCCTTGTTTACTCATTTCCTCCTAGTTCGTTCCATTTACTATGAATAAAAGATTAATATGTTTAGTAAAAAAATACCCTCTAAATAAAATAATAGTAAAAAGTTCATTTTATTGAAATAATAACACCTAAGATGACTTACTCTAAGATACCATCATTTCAATAAATAATATTTTTCGTCAACATAAGATTCTTTGCATTTTATTATATCATATTTTTTAACTTAATAATTAAAATTTATCGAACCTCTCTTTAATACAAACTACAATGACCCAAACATTAGATATAATTCTTTTACATCATTTCAAACAATCAAAATTTATAACTCTGAAATAAAATATACTACTGAAATCTAAAGGTTTACTAGATTTGAATACTGGCTTCATATCTAACATATTTACATTAATAGTTTATATTTATTAAAACACATTCATAATAAATAAATTACATTATTTACATATCATATATGATATTATACTTTATTTATTTCTGGTAAAGCAACCAAGTGATAAGCTTGAGATAATATTAAAAATAAAAAATCATAATGGGTCTGAGATATATTGAACTACATCACTAGGTTTAAATTATTAGTTTAATTGATTTATTAAAGTGGTTAAATACATTTCTGCGAATAAATTTATCGAATTATTTGATTAATTGAACACATAAAAGTACTAATCATCTATTTTTTTGGATAATTACAAATTATAATATTATTTCATTATTATTAATTTTTTTTTCAAATATAACTAATTTATAGTTATATGAATAATTAATAATTGTGTTATTTTAGGAATATTTTATGAATGAGTATTTTATTTAGTGGTCAATGTAAGAATTGTGATTTATTATTTATTTATTAATAATTGATTTTGTGTAATTAAAAAAATTTATTATTCTATTATTGATGCTTAATAAATTTGATTTTGAGATGTTTATAGTGGTATTCATAGGGGGACTTAATAATAATAAAATTTAATATTTTTATTATGAAATTGTAAAAAATATATTTCCGTATGATAAAATTGAAATATGCACACACACACACTCACATGTATATTTGTATTTTTTTGGATGTGTATATATGTGTATGTGGGTGTGTGTATATCTATATAAATTTTTTTTGTATATATATGTGGGTGTATATATGTATATGTTTGTTTGTATGTATATAATGTATATATATGGGTTATATATATATAGTGATTTGTATATATATTTAGGGATGATATTTTAAATATATTTAATGAATGATTAAAAGTGTTTAGAGTGATGTTTGGAAAAAGGGAAAGACATAATGTATTTATTGGGGTGACACATGGAATTATGTAGGATATAGAAAATAAAAATTATTACTTAAAATAATTAAAAAATATTTTATGTGGACCATGTAGTGTATAAATTAGCATTTAGGAGGGAATATTACATTTTTACTCTTTTAGAAAATACATATAATAAATTTTTTAAAGTGGTATTAAATTATATAGTATGATAATTATAAAAATTGAATATTTATTAGAGTAAGGGTGACATGTGGTCATTACATAGGAAATCTTGGGAGGGGTTAATGTCCATTCATATAATGCATGATTATAGAGGTAAATGTAAAAAAAAAAGTGGAAAAAAAATAAATGAAACTTTATAGAAATTATAAAATTATTTATTGGGGTTTTCCTAGAAGTATAAATACAAACCATACCTCAAGCCTCTTTACCTCTTTCATACCTCCCTCACACTCCCTTGAACTGTTATAATTTTATTTATTTTTGAAATTTTCACTTCAATATCTTCTATAATATTGATAGTATTGACATGTTGTCAGTTCTGTTGATTTTATCATGATGTGTAAAAAAATCAAATTCTATGTTTGTTCTTCAAGATAGTGAGTTATTTTATTCAAATGTAGTTTGATATTTTTTTTAAATAAAAAATATGTTTTCAATTATAAAAAATATGCTTTCACATGGAAACATATTTTGGAGGAGAAATTAGATTTGGTTAGTGACCCTTGTCATCAAAACATCATTTCACATAAGGTAGGGTGATCCTTAAATATTTGGTATTTTGTAACACATGTTTCATTATTATAATTTTGGAATAATAATAGTTGATAATTTTTCATGACATTTATTGATTGTGGGTGTGTGAATCTCATGATACCAGCTATGATATTTAATTCAATGAGTATTGCATGAGTATCTTGTTACAATGTATGATTATGGTCATATGATTTTATGTGTTGCTACTATATTCCCATAATAATATGCTATTTCAATATTGAATGAATTACCTTGTATTTTTGTTACAATTTCATAGGTGGTTTAATTTTTACTGGAAAAATGTGGACAGTTTTGTATTGTTCATTACTAGATTGAGAGTACACATGAATTTTGACGAAGATGAATATAGATCTAAGAATAAGTAATGGGAATGATGTTTTGGGGGTATGACCTTAAGAAACACATTAGGGGAATAATATTATATGGGCCTAGCCTGGGGAATACTATTTATTGCATGATGATCTGGGGGCCCAATCCAAGGAAACATTTTTGGGGCATAACTGCCTAAGGGCCTTACCTGAGGAAAAAACAGAGTACAATGGTCTGGGGGTCTGACACGTCATGGAGCTGGGATTTGAAATTCTAGGGAATTGATCTATATCAGTGCATTTAGAACAATGAGAGATGTTTTATGACCCAAATTAATAGTTCTTTCTCACATTGACTTCTATGATCAACCTTTGATCATGAGCTATAGTAGGTACAACTGAGGGTCGTTATAAAATTTGTTAGTGCAAGACCACTCAATACTGTATTTTACATACTTATTCTTGTTATAACATTACAATATTCAGGGTATAATCCTATTTATAAAAGAAAAATTATTTTTGAAATTATTGGTGGTCACTTTTTACTTATTTCACTCACACCATACTCTTGAATTTTGATGCACATGTAGATTTCATGGCTAGAGGCTCAGAAATGGGAAAGGTCCATATGATGGATGGATGAGATGTAATGCCTCAACCCAAATTACCCAGAGTCGGTGCATTATTATAAAAAATTGGCTTTATCACATGGGATTATGTCCTGAGATACTGATCAATTTAGTATCATTAGATGTACTAGATACATATATTAGTTTTACATTACATTACGAAATGGAAAAAAATACAACATTATGTCTCCTTTGAACATAGTCATATCTCTTAAATCCTATTCCTACATTCCAAACATAATATACTTCTTGGAATCCTGGGAAATCAAAACATATGAAAGGGGTGATCTCATATGCACAATAAAGGAAAATAAATTAGTGGATGGTATACACTTATAAGGAAATATATGTAATAAAATAAACTACTTTTTAAACATAAACCTGAAAATAATTTGGAAAATATATATCAAACATCACCATATAAACATGCACATGGATATTCTAATAGTCTAATAATCAGATGTAATAACAAATTTATAATGTGGTAATGCATATTATCAGAAATCATAACCACATAGTGGAGGTCCTGTGCCAAGACTACAAATAAATTTTTTTCAAGGCCTTGTACCCCGAAACTAATTTTCTTCATGACAAATACCAATGTATCAGGGGAAATATTGGGCCCCATCAATCACTAATTATTTCCAATGCATTCCTCATATGAAAAGGTTGAAAAATAACATAAACATTCATATGAAAATGGTCATAGAAAAGGTCAAAACATTAACTACAAACCATGAATGGTATAATAAAACAACACATAAATAGTCAAACATATCATAACCCATTAAATAAAATATAGAACATTTAATTATAATAAATAAACCTCAATAATGGAAAATATACAGTGAATGATGTTGACATTATTTAAAATGATTAGTAAAACTCATTGAGATAAAAATGCATTATTCCTGAAATCAATTAAAAGTAACAGAATTTAGAAAGGAAGAAATTTAGAATACATTTTTGAATCAAAGTGTATCATACAAATTTGAAGCATTTTAATGGAATTGATATATTAAAACATTCATGTCCATATAAATAACCACATAAAACCATTTTGTAAACATGGCCATTATGGAGAATGATTTAGAAGAATAAATATTTTAACCAACTAAAATATTGATTTAGTTAAAGATTCCAATAAAAAAATCCTTTTGAAAACTATTTTATGAAACAAGGACATGGATCATAAATATTTCCCAGTAAATACATACACATAAGAAATCTCAGATAATAATTAGATGGAGGAATTAACACTTACATTGTACATTAATTTGGTCGAGGGTAAATTTAACCTCCTGTATAATATCAATAGTCTGTTATTAAATTATATCATAACCATATTCAAATCTATTATAACATTATTGATTAATTTATGCCTTTATACTACCCATTTAATAATAATTTCTATGTTAAAATAACATTTTGGGAAATAATCCCATCCTCTATCATACGTTTTTAACATGTTATTATTTATCATATTACTTATATCATTATTGAAATGATTTAAAAATATAAAAAATTCATTATGTATCATATATATTCATAATATAAATATGTATAATATATATATATATTAAATGGAAAACACTGTTTATGGAGACAATAGTCCATACATACACATAAATGGTGGTTCCATTTTAATATCATATTTAATGTAAGTAAGAGAATGATAATTATGTATATATATATACAGTAGAATTATTATTTCATATATTACATAATTATTAATAATATATATTTTTATAGTAATTGTTGAATATTTACGGTTGAAATGAATCTCATCGTGTCGTGGAGTCGGTAAGTCATATATTCTCACAAGAAACAATATCATTCTCTTAACGGTGAAATAATATGTAATTAGATGGTATATTATATATAAAGAATCATTCAAAGGATATATTTATTATTTAAATCAATTATACTCATTATTATACGCATCAAAAAATTGATTTTTTGAGTAATAAACTACACCGCTGTGTAGAGATGGTAAGCAATATGTACACACGTATGGTGACATTGTCAATCATAGGATTGATAGAATAATGAATATTGTTGTACCACATTTATATTTACATATAAGTATATTGAATTTATTGTAATTATTATTTTGGTTTGTAAAGGGAAAAGAAAGGGGAAGTGGAAGAAGAAAATAATGTTGAAGGAAGTGATGATGTAATTACATCTTCCTTGGTTTTCTAATGACCCATAAGTTCCATGTTATTTTTTTGAATATATGGGAATTTTATGAGTCTGAAAAAATTGAGTCTGTGTGATTCCGAGGCCCGTTGTGCCTGGAATGAATTTCGGATCTTTTTTTCGGGTAAGTTTAGCAGACGTACAAGTGGGATTTTTTAACTTTTGAACTGCTACTCAGAATTGAAATTTTAGGCACTATTGCACTCACAGTGGTGATATTCTCTGAAAGAGAACATCACCTTGACTTCAGTAGGTCAACGGAGAATATTAGTTTTTCCATTCTTGTGGGAAAAAAATAATATTATTTTAATGTTTTATTTTTATTCCTGAAACCCCTCAACATGCGTTATGGGGGTGGGGACCAACGAGCTCAAAACCTCGCAATTTGAAATTAAGTGTGGGAACCACCTGAACCCCCTGAACTATTTCATTAATATGGAGATAACACTTGAACTCCCCTTTAATGGGAGATAACCTTTGGTATCATCCCACTTTAATGGTTCCAACCACATCATAAATTAATGATGTCAATTAAATTTTGTGCCAAAAATTACATTGATGAAACAAAACATGTTGGATATTTTTCTTTTGGGGTGGAATTGGGAGGAAGGAATGGAAGAGGAGAACCTTGGAGAAATTCTTCTTCTCCAATGAAGAACGCTTCTCCAATGAAGAATTCTGTCGTTCTCCAACATCTTCGACTTCTTCATTGGGACATCCTCTAACGTGGTATGACTTCAATTGATTACCTTCATTTCCCCCTCATCGATGTCAACAAAAAAAACAAGGTAGATCTGTGTTTTAAATTGATCAATGATAATTTGTTCCCCTCACACTGATTATACCACTTGTGCCTCTTGCTACCTCTCTAACGCGGAGGGTGAGGGCCAAACAAACATGGCCTGACCCCTCTGCTATTCTTCAGGAATGGTGTGTTCATCATGATAGAAGAAGGAAACATTGGTCCACAGTGAAAAATGAAGAGTGGATGGCCAAACCGGATGCTGGTGAAGGCACAACACATGACCATGCCACATGGAATGAATGATTAGCCATTCTGCCAGCCACGACGGACCACCATGATGAGACCACCCCACATTCATCATGAACACCCCACCGAACAGTAGCCTCCACGCCACCTTGCACCACCCTGCGGCCTCGTGCCACCCACATACCCCATTGATGTTGCCACATCATGGCCCCCGTAGACTTTGCCACTCCATGGCCTCTGTGGCATCTCGATCTCCCCATCCCTACGGCCTCTGTGGCCCTGTGACCTCTAGAGCCCTACACCACACATGAAATCCCTATGGACTGCTACCCAATTTGGGCCGAGTTAAATTGAATGTAGTCGACCGAGGATGGGTCGGGCTGGGGTGGTCCGACCATTTAAGACAAGACTCAGAACAATTTCGACCCTATACTACGTTTTTCCATAACATTGTCACCGGGTGTCCGTTTGATGAACCATCGATGGTGATTGAAACCTTGGAGTGAGGTGTTCTATTTGTTATAACCCACTATATATTCTAATAATGTTGGTGTATAGTTGGTTTGGATTGGGCACAAATCCAACCGGCCATTAGGACAAAAAGGGTAAAAACTTACCGGCCATGCATCTGTTTGAAACAACATCTTTTGCGTTGAGACACTTATGACATGGAGGTCCTTTGATATGATTCTTCATAAGACTTTGTGGAATTTGGAGAATTGAATAGTGGATTTGGGAGCGGACCCTACCGGAGACAAGAGAGCTTATTGTGGGAACCCCGTAGAAGGTTGTGACGATGTACTAGGTTCTTGTGTGGGTCTGACAATGTACTGATGATGTACTAGGATCTTGTTTGGTTTTGAAGACATACTTATGATGTAATAGGATCCTATGGGGGTATAACTACGTACCAATGATAAACTAGGATCTTGTGTCGGTCTTATGACATAACGACAATGTACTAGGATCTATTGTGGGTATGACGATGTACAGATGGCCTACTAGGATCCTGTGTGGGTTTGATGATGTACTAAAATTGTAATAGGATCCTGTGTGGGGATGATGATATACTGATGATGTACTAGGATCCTATGTAGGTCTGAAGACATAATAATGATGTACTAGAATCCTGTGTTGGTCTGAAGATGTACTCGGATCCTATGTGGGTCTGACGACATACTGACGATGTACTAGGATCCTATGGGGGTCTATCGATTTACTATTATTCTATGTGGGTATGAAAAGGTACAAGGATCTTGTGTGGGTATGAAAATGTACTACAATCCTCTGGGAGTCTGATGATGATTTACGATCCTTTTTGGGTCTTCCTCTTAACAGAGTAAGATGATTTAGTAATAACATCTAATCATCTCTACTATTGTACCTATGTTATACCTGGTGTGAGTTGTGTCTATACATTGTGGTACTTTCTTTTGTGGTATTACCTTGGTGGTATTATACTATATAGTGAACCTGTGTGGTACTTACCTTTGTGATATTCCTTCCTCTATGGAACAGTCGAGCTTTGGGCTTTGAGTTGGACTCTCTTTTTTCCTAATGAATGAGATTTGTATATTTGATAACTTAGGTATATTTATGGGAATATACCTAAGTAGGGTTTTCATTTGAATTCATTCCTTATGGTATATCCGTTGTGGATTTTTTGAGACCTTTTGTGTCTCAGCGTCTCTAATGTGTATCGTTATACTCAACCCTATATGGGCTATGCCTGCACGTTGTTGTGTTTGGTGCAAATGATGGACAAAGCTAATCGAGGCTGAGGGTACCAGGTCTGGACGGTGCCCAAAGGTGGACTGTACGGCGAGTGAGAACGCAGAGGAGACGTACAAACATAGAGTTATGATGAACTGATATGAACCTACCCTCTATGTAGGAACCTTGGAGGATGACCCTATAACTGTCATTCTCTTTCATCTGTTTTATTTTATTTTAGTTTTTCTTGTACCTTTACTATTGAGCTTGTATTCCAGACCCTCTTACATTTAGAACACCTTTTTATATATAGTTTTCATGTGTTCATATCTTGTTGTGTGCCTGTTTGCATGTGTTCAAAGGATATAAGGGAAATACCTTCCTGATTTTAGGGAATACACCCTTAGGTTCTAGTTTCCAGCCCCTATACTATTGAAGGTAGGTTTGGGGTTGTCATAGAACGGGCCCTGGTGGACATGTCATGACAAATTGGTATTAGCGGAGTCAGTTATAATATAAAACATAGTAATATGGCCTTTTTGATGGAAATAGTGTTATGTTTATTGAGTGTGGATATCAGTTTAGGGAATCTAGTGTTGGTGTGGCAGTTGACGTATCCATACACCAAAACCCTAACTTCTAATTTTTTACTTAGTCAATGAAAAAACTGATTCTGTATATGTTTTAATGATTTTTCTTTCTGATCTCTTTGATTCATATCACCAGGTATAACTTATTGACTGTGGTTCACCTACTTCATTTCTGGATTCCTCCACATAGACATCCATCTAGGGTTCCAGATATAGTACGTGCTGATAGCCAATCGAGTGATGAGGCCTCAGTGTAGTGTCCGCTTTTAGTAGAGGCACTAGCGGAGGCACCAACGGAACCATTACCCATGGGTATGATGATGCTAGAATCCCCAATAGTAGAGGGTGCAGGCCGCTTGAGCACATTTCATGAGTTCTAGTGCAAGAGGCCACCCAGGTTAAGGGGAGATATTTACCCACAGGAGGCTGGGGATTGGTTGGATGCCATAGTGAGTGTATTACCACTAGTAAGGACACCATATGATCTCATGGTGATCCTTAATGCCAGTCTATTACAGTGATAATCAGGAATATGGTGGAACTTGATGCTCCATGTTTGTGATGATGCGACGCTTCTCTGGGAACGTTTTGAGAGCCTATTTCAGGTAGAGTTTGTCCCAATGACTCTTCATGCAGTGCGCATACATGAGCTTCTTCATCTGTAGTAGGGTGGCATGAATGTGGCTCAGTACTCAGTGAGGATCACTAACCTCTCATACTAATCCACATATATCATGCGGGACCCATTCTTCAGGGCCCAAACCTTCGATTAGGGACTCATTCATGAGATCTGCACTTCAATGATTTCTCTTAGCATTCCGACACATGAGGGGGTGTTAGAGCGAGCCCTTTTAGTGGATATTTTTCTTACTGAGCAGTCAAAACCATCGAGACCCACAACCGAATGTTGAATACTTGTGTGGTAACTACATTCATGGTATTCCTTAATTTGTGGAAATGTTGATCTTTGGGATTTGAGTTGGACTCTATGTTTTCCTCATGATTGAGATGGGTATACATGATAAGTTAGGTATATTTCTAGGCATATACCTAAGTAGGGTTGTCAGTTGATTTCATGCCTTGTGGTTTATCCTTTGTGGATATTGTGAGACCATGAGTGTTTTAGGGTCCCTATTGAGTATCGTTATACTCACCCTTGCACGGGCAATGCCAGCACCTTATTGTGTTTGGTGCAGATGACAGACAATGTTGATCAAGGCTGATGGTACTAGGTCTGGACGGTGCTTGGAGGTGGACCATACGATGTGTCAGTACGCAGAGGAGATAGGCATACATGAGTGATGAGGAGCCGATCCGTACCTACCCTTTCGGTAGTAACCTTTGAGGATAACCCAATAGATGTATTTCTCTTTCTTCAATTGAATTGTATTTCATTTGTACTTGTACCTTTACTATTGGGCTTGTATTTTGGCTCGTCTTACTTCCAACACTCTTTTTTCTATACAGTTTACTAGTGTTCGTATCATGTTGTGTGCATGGTTTCTTGTGTTTTTAATATATAATGGAAATGACTTTCTGGGTTTAGGGAATACGCCCTTTTGTGCTAGTCTCCATACTCTGGCCTATGGAATGAGGTATTGTAGTTGTCACAACATGAGCACTGGTGGACAGATCGTGAGAGGGTTATTCCATTTGATTTGAACAAGAAGACTCCATAGATTGGCTTTATGAACAATTTGAGGCCTAAAAATTTATTTGAGAATAGTTGGGAGGATATTTTAATAGGGTTTTGCAGAGCCAAAAGGATTTGGATGAGTGAATTTATGATAAGGGGAGTCTCCCTTTTGTAAAAGAGTTGAGGAGAACTTTATGATAAGATTGAATTATTAATTTATTACAACATCACTGTAAGTTTCTAAAAGATTAAAATGGAATTATTTAAAATATAAATTCTGGATGGGTCAAAATTCTCTCAAACAATAAGTTTCATACAAGTCTAGATCACCATATAATCCATAAATTTTAAATTTAACCATTAGTTAAATAGATTATATTTTACTATGTCTTATTGTATTATTATAATACATAGGGAAATAAACATAGTATAAAATTCCATGTGAAACTATAGTGGTTCATTAATGACATATATATCATTATATATGTTTTCTTGTTAAAACAAAATATTTTTAAGACAATTATATATTTTAATATTATACTATTTTTTTTAAAAACTCATATTTGTCAATTTTGACACTATATATTATTTTGTTTTTTTTGAAAGTTTTGACAACATGATTACTTTGAAAAAAATTCACTGAATCAACCCAAACATGTCATATTAACCTATAAAATTCATGGAATGCATTAAAATAATCATTTTAAATTTATTTTAATATTTATTTCATCGATTACTTTAGAATTTCATAAATAAGGTAATTACATCATCATCATTGTGTCGAAAATAAATTTTATTATTTAATGAATAATAATTATAAATAAAATACCATGATGCTGTAAATATTTTATAATTTCTAATGAATATTTATAGTGGAATTTTACTTATTTATAACCATATATTAAAAACGTTTTAGTTATTAAAATTAGAATTTACCACTTTTAACTTTTATTTAAATAAAATATAATAAATGTACTAATCTAATCAAAGTGGATAAAAAAAGATCATATGTTTGTCTTATGGTTGATTTTGGTTAAAATTCACTTATATAATATAATTAGGACATGTGTTAGGGTAATTATAATATAATTTTTAACTTTAATCCCCCTATTTACTTTTACCCATATTAAATAAAATTTAAAAGTTACTATTCCACAAAATTATTTTCATCCTATTGAGCCACATTATACATACTGATTTCAAATATGTCTCTCTGATTTTTGAAATTCAATTAAAAAATGTTGTAAAAGTACGTTTAAGGGAAAATTGAAAATGTTCATTGATTGTGGGTAAAAGACATTAAATAGTTCTATAAAATTATATATATATATTTTATTACAAAATGACATCAATGAATTAAATTAGACTAATATATTTATTATTTATCTATTTTCACTTTAAAATTAATTTATTTAAAAATATTAACTATTTAAAAAAATGTTGGTTTTAAACAATAACATAGTGTTTCTCACTATTCATCAAAAATTGAATGTTTTTAAAAAAATATCAAAAATTCACCCTATGATAATAATTATATTAAAAATTAAAAAATAATGTCTATTTTACCAAATTTGGAACATTGAAATTGCATAAATTAGTTTAAAATAAATTCATGTTTTCAAAACCCGAAAGCATGTTTTAAGGAGTAAGAACAATCAAAAGATTGGCATATTTTTATGTTCAATTTAAATGTTAAATTACATAAAATTACCTAAATTATATTAAATGATAAAAATATAATCTATTTATATTTCTACAAATAATTAATTTAATAATTTAACCCTATAAATTTGTTTGATTAAAAAGTGGTTTCAATAAAAATTTAGTATTCTTCACTATTCATCAAAATATGAATGTTATCAAAAAAGCACCAAAAATTTATTCAAACTGAATTTTTATGTCCATCTTATAAATAAGAATTTAGTTCCATTAAATTAAATATTTAAAACTGTAAAATGTTGGATTTAAAAATGGCCTGCCAAAAAATGGTGGAAAAACTACATTTTCTAAAAATACACCTTTTATCTAAAAATTTAATTTTTAATTGTATTATGTATAAGAAACAGAAAATGTGAATATTAAAACATTATAAGATATATATATATATATATATTAAAATTATATTAATACTATTCATAACCAATTTTTAAACTACAAGTTTGATTGGAGGTGAGGTGCTTGAACTCGGTTTTGCGTGTATAAAAAGCTATTAAATTACATTAAAGAGATAATGTACTTTAAAATTTTGGGGTGTTATATTCTCAAATAATTCAATAAATTTCACTCTGTCGACTTCAAGATGTTCCTTGAAAATAAATGGTTAAAAATATAAAATATTTTTTTGGAAAACACACATAGGAAATGAGGTTAGTAAAATTTAGTCTTTATAAGAGGGAAAGGGAAATGAAAAAGTCACATGAAAATTAATATTTAAAATGGCATAACATTGGTGGAAATATGAGACACATAATTGGAGGTAAAACAAAACAATTTATAGGAAGTGATTTAGGTCATCAATCACAACCATGTGAACAATAAATGGAAAATTGATGGACATAAATCCATAAATATATGATGAATTAAAATATCATTTGTTCAAAAAACATATGGAAATATGATAACGAATTTTTTTGTTACTTTACCTAATTTTTATGATTTAATTTCATCATAGAATTTATAGAAAAATAATACTTTTATTGTGGAGTTCTATCCTTTAAATAATTTCTACCACATACTCATATTTCACTCCAAATATAATATAACTCAAAAGTATTCTATTTAACTTAACGGTATATTCTACCAAAAAAATATAATTTAGAACTCATACCATTTAAAAAAACAACATTATACAAACCACGAAATCTCATTGCCTAGTGGTATATGATGCACCCTTGTCACCGTTTAGTTTCAGGTTCAAGTGTCGAGAACTTGGTGGACATGATAGATTATTGCTTGACCTCTGGGTTTCCTTTTTTATAACAATACAAAAAAATATTAACAGATTTTATATCCATAAACAAAAGTATCCAATGACCAACTTAATTTATTCCATAATTTAGGCTTATCCGAAATACATCAGTCTAAACTCACAATCCATCATTTAGAAGGATGTTAAACATTTTGAAGATCTCTTTTTCAATTTAATAAAATGTGAGTACCTTCATCATGTATTCTTTTTAAACATTATAACACCCTTAATTACCGTTATAACTTATTGATTACTTTCAATCTCCCTTATTACTTATAGAATATTGGATATACTCTTTATATCCGAACATAACGTATACTCCAAAAATGATATAATATACAAACGAATAATTAGTTTTTAGGTAGTTTGGAATATCAAATAAAATTTGTCCAAATCAATCATATCTTATTCTATAATCAGTACCCAAGAATGAGAACCATATTAAGGTTTATCTTTCATTAAACCATGTGTCATCCAAAATGTATAACTTTCTATTGAGTCACTTTTCATAGAACCATATAATCTCAAATACTTAATGAAAATGTACTGCAGAACAATCACTATATACATTAAAAATATTATGACATGTAAATCATTAATACAATACTCAAATGACACAATTATTTAATAACAAAATAACAATATTAATCATTCCTCTTTATCTATGGTAGTATCATAACATGATTATTAACCAATAGATTCATTTTGGGTAAACTCTGATGTTTGGGGAATTGATTCATGTAGTGTCCCAACTCATTTTCGATGAAGCATTGAGCATTGGAAACTTTTTTCTTACCCTGGAAATCACGAACTTGGTGTCTTTTTTTCTCCACACTTATATCTGAATCCCTGTTATTTTATGAACTTATCTAGGGGATTCATTCCACAGTTATCACATATGCAAAAATCATTATTTCCATTCTTCCATTTATCAATCTTTCTCTCTAATATATTCTTCTTCGAAGGATTCCCTTCAAAGACATATGAATCATTGAATTTATTATGTATATCATTAATACACAATACTATTTCCTCATATGATTAGAATACGTGGGTGAAAATTTTCATTCTAAATGTTGGCATAAGAAAATTCCTAATATGATCCTTCTTACACATTGGATCATGTGTATTATAGAGTTCTTATTACATCTACTAGGCACCATTTCTTAATGACAGAATACACTAGGTAAGATCATATCATAATGTATAATCCAAAAACAATAAAAATTATCAAAATTAGTTGATGATTTTCACACATCTAGTCTCATAATACTAAAAATGGTTTTTTTCGGAAATTTTCACTCATAAATCCTTCATAATGGATTTTAATGATAATTTGAATTATCATAATAATCTCTCCCAGGAGTGTCAAACCAGGTGTGCAGTAAGGCATGTGGTCATGTAGCAAGATACCCCAGGACAAGCCCAAAACTCCATGATATATTTTTCACTCCATGGTACATTTATGCTACAACCACATCCACATGTAGTATCCAAACATAGAGGTATTTCATGGAAATCCCACATAATATCTAGATTACAAAAAAAGTTGTACGTTACTCTATATTAATCATCAATGCCTCTCTTAGGGTAATGTTTTCTAATCAGTGTTTTTCTAAATGTATTTTCCCTATTTTGTACTAAACTTCTTCTGATACCAAATATAACTCCTAGACCATTATTACTATGGTTTTGTGCATTATTACATAACATTGGCATGATCACTGGGAATCGCGTCCCGAATGACCAATCAGTTTAGTATCCTTGGATATACTAGATACATACATCAGTTTTAAATTATATTATGAAATGGAAAAACTATAACATTTTGCATCATCTGAACACACTCATATCTCTTAGCCTATTCAATCAGGTTAATCATAATACACTTATTGGAATCCTATGAAAACAAAACACAAGAAAGGGGTGATCTTAGATGTAGAGTAAGGGTAAATAATTCATTGGAAGCTATAAACAGTTATGAAAAAATGTTTACTAAAAACAACAACCATTTAAGCAAAAAAAAAGAACATAATTTGGAGAAAATAAATCAATAATTACCATATAAACATGTGCATGTATGTTATACTAGTTGAATAATAACATATAATAACTAATTCTATAATGGAGGAATGCATAATGCCAGACATCATTACAACATAGTCAAGACCTTATGATAAGACTACATAAATTTTTTTCGTCATGTCCTATTTTCAAGAAACTAATTTGTCTAATGAGACCTACTGATTCATCAAGGGGCTATAGCGGTCTCCAAATGTCACTTACTATGTGTAATTCATTTTTCATATGAAACAGGTGAAACATAAAATAATCATTTTGAATTAAAACTATCATACAAAATGTCAGTACATACAATATAAACCATGAATGGAATAAAAAAATCACATCCATAGTCCAACATATCACAACTCATTAGATACTATATAGAACCATGTATTATAATAAATAAACCTAAATCATGAATAATATCCTATAAAAGAGGTTGATATAGTTGAAAATGATTTGTAAAAATCTTTGAAAGAAATATCCCTTTTTAATGAAATCATTTAAAACTCACACAAAATAGAAGAAATGAAATTTATAAGAAAATATTGATCCAAGGTGTCTGATAACACTTTAAAAAAATGAAATGAATGAACATTTTAAAACATTATTTTCCATATAAATAATTACATGAAACTATTTTGAAAATATAGACCTTAATGAAAATGATTTAAAAGAATAATTATTTAAACGAATTAAAATTATGTTTTTTTATAGATTCCATTAAAAAGATTCATCTCAAAATCTATTTTATGAAACATGGACATGGATAATAAATATTTCCCAGTAATACATACACATAAATAATCTATGATAGAAATGAGATTGAGGAATTGACCCTTATATTGTACATTCCTTTGGTCGAGGGTAGGTTTAAACTAATGTATAATGACCATTGTATGTTATTAAACTATAAAAAAATAGTTTTCATATTTATGATATCATATTTTATTCATTTATGACATTATACTAATCATTTAATAATAATTTCCAGGTTAAAATAATAATTCAGCTAATAATCTTTTCCATTATCGTACAGGTTTTAGCTTGTTATTCTTGATCATATCACTTATATCATGATTTAATAACTTACAAAATATAAAAAATTATTTTAATAATATATATTTTTAATATAAATATGTATAATATATTATTAAATTCAATAATTATAAAATATTATATGTTTACTATTAAGTGTATTCATGGGTAAGGAGTAGGGGATTCATGCGCATACATTGGTTAAAAAATATTATTAATTTTTATTAACTAAAAGATGAAGTTATTATTATAAAATAAATTAATAATATAATATATGTACTTTTTAGTTGCAACATAGAAGTAATAGGAGGAGTTAAATGTCATTACTATAATTTATGAAGATATAAGGGAATATAATAAATGATTAAATTGAGAAATAAATAAAGGAAATGATAAAAAAATTACAAAAGGTTCGATGAATAATGAACCTAGAATGATAATTCATTACTACCCCAAAAAACATTCTCACTCTATAACACCATTCTCTCCCTACCCCTCTACAATTTAATTATTTATCATCAAACTTCTCTCTTAAATATCATCTCTGATAACGATTCAATATATACGTTATTGGTACCCTTGGGTTCCTCTCGATGAGTAGAAAATAAATCCAATGTTTTATTTTGCATGTAGTGAAGTATTTTATTAAAAATTAATATAATCCATATTTATAATTTTCAAATATAAAACATGATGATAATTATATCCAAATAATCATTCACTAGTAAATGTCTCCTAATTGTGAAATTGGACTTTGTTAGTGACCCTTATCATCATAACATGATTTCATAAAATGTAGGATGTTACATAAGTATTAGGGATTTTGTAACACATATTTGTGGTTTTAATTTTTGTGTTAATATAATTAATAACTATTCTAGACATTGATCTCATGTGGGTCTATGTATCCAATTATATAAAATGATGAGTGTTTATGATATTTTATTTGATAAAATTGAATCTATTTGATAAATTTTATGACAATTATTACTCTATTTGAATGAACCATTATATAATATTGAAAATATTATTTAAATTAGACCATCAAAACCTAGCTATTAAAATTTATTTTATAAATTTGAAAAACTATGTTCTAAAGAAACTAGGTATATTTATTTAATTAAAAGGAATAATATTAATAAAATATTTTTCAAATTTTAGTAAAATATTTATTTGTCATGAAGAATTTTTTTTCCTAAATAAGTTTTTAATACTTTTTAATAAAAAATAAAATTATATTTCAAAATTGTTAGAATTTTATTTAAAAAATAAAAAATTACAATTTAAATGTATGATTTATCATTGAGTTAATTTTTGACAATATTATAAAAATATTAATTTTTTATGTGTATTTAAAAATAATGATTTTTATTAAAAACTACCTTTTCATTTAATGAATTTAAAACCATTATTTTACTTCATTATACATTTAAAATAAACATTAATTTAATTATATATATATATATATTACAATTTATGATATTGGAATCAATTTAATATTGATTTCTACTAATAAAACCTTATATACATTTGAGAATTTTCTTTTTGGGAAACCCCATTTTCATCAGGTCAGTGGTAGTAATTTTAAAATACCATTTTTCAATTATGTGAATGGAATTTGGAAAAATAGATTCCATATTGTTAAAAATAATAATAAATATACTATATATTTCCATTCTAGTTTTATTGGTCAAAATTAATATTAAACGAAGTAAAAAAAAACATTTCAACGACTATTGATTAAATAATTTTACTAAGAGGGTTAATCTAAAGAAGGATTACAATGAACAAAAAAACCATTTGTTGGCCATATTTAAACCATATATCATATAATAATTCATAATTATCAATTTTATATCATCGTATGAGTATTAATTCATGGGTAGAGCTTTTTCTATTAAAAAATTCTAATGGTGTCCCCTCTTACACTTTTAAAAGGCCGCCCATTCTCTAATACTTTTCACATGTTAAAAACTATATGATTTTGAAAAGTATACAAAAATAAAATAATTTATCTTAACCAATATCCTAGAGTTCCTATTTTGATTAGAAAAAACATTTATTAAGGCAATTGGTGTTATCATAAAGAGGATTTCTAATGAAGACACATTGTTATTATCCGAGCATTTTTATTTTAATTATTCTTCCACCTCATTAAAAAAACAGAAAACAATACTAATAAAATTACATAATTATATCAAAGATACTAATACTTAATTATTTTAATTAAATTACCTATATCTATCTCATATTCCATCAAATGACAAATGAAATCATCGATCCTTCGTATAATATACTAAAACGTTAGGAATCGATGCAATTCGTTTTCCATAACCACTAAAAAATTAATGAAATAATGATGGATATCAATTTAATATTTTATATTAATAAAATAATAATACTTTTGGAATTATATTATCAATTATAACATCTTATACTAAATTCCATTGGAATATGATAATGTTGTTCATGAGTACGGAGGACTACCTCCTCTCAAAGCAATTTGATTCGTATTTCACGTATGATTTACCAGGAAGTTAAATTTGATAAATTTAATGACTATATGTTATATATATGAAATAATAATGACTATTTAATTGTGAAATATATTTTACCTCCCTTTTTTTAAATCCATTGAGAAATTTTTAACATCATTCATTAGTATAAATAACATACTATCTCCATGAACTATGTAATTCATTTTGTGTTTCTATTTTTATGGATTCCCAAATATATATTTAATTAATATATATAATATTAGTATCATTGTTAAAATTATGTATATTATGTGAATATGATAAAAGCAAAACAATCAAAATACTAAACCAAATAATACATCAATACAATACCATTTTTACTCAAAACAATATTTTAACAAGGAATAAAAATGTAAGAAATATAAGTCATAATAAAATAATATATAGTATTATATATGTATTTTTTTATATAATATATTTTTAAAAAAACTATATATATTATATAGTAATTTTGAACATGCAAGAATTAATTCTCTGTATAGTGTAAGTATCTCTAATAATAAATTTATTTCTAGGAGACATATACAATATTCACCAATTATTTATGTTTTGTGGTGTAAATAATTACAATAAATTAATTTTATGATGATTATTATTAATTTTAGTAACATATACATATCCAAATATGATTCTTTATTCTATGGGGCTTATGATCAATGTATACCAATGTGGTAATGTTGGTTTGTTAGAATATAATTGTTTATCCATATAGTTTATGACTATGATTTTGATGATAGAATAATAAAGTATAATTATTAATAAACTCATGAAATTTTAATCCTATTATTATTTGTTGAAATTAATTTTTTCCTTAATTTTTATCTCTTCATATAATTACGATTCCATTACAATATTTTAGAGGAAAATAAAATTTATTTCTCTAAATGGATGACTTTTTTTTAATTTCCCATGTTATCATAGAATATTATAAATAATATTTTCACTGTTATTCAATGTTTTCTCAATGATATTGTTAACATTTTGATTACTTTTTTAAAAAAACTAAAAGGAAAATCTTTTTTCCCAAACAAGTCATTATTGACTTTAAATCAAAAATATGAATGGAATATTTTTTAAATGTAAAAAACATGAAAATAATTTTATACCATTATGAAGAAAAGACTATTTTAAACATAGTTTAAAAAATATCAAGGTAATTTTCAATGTAAATTATTTTTATAATATTATGGATGTTTTAATTTTTTAAATAAATATATCAAATTAGAAATGATATTTTATTCATGAAATATTCTAAGTGATATTTAAAAATAACATTCCATATAATATGACACCCTTTTATGTTACATAAACTTTACTAGGGATTTGATCTAATGTTTCCATCCTTATTATTTTAGGGGGTTTATATTTGGGATGAAAATATGTTTGTGAAACTGGTTCCATTTTCACTGGTTATACTCTGATGAAATGAAAAAATGTGTATGAAACCCAATTTATATCTACTGGTTATGTTATGATGAAATTTTTATAAAAACAATTTCATTTCAAGGGTTGTTATATGATTAATGTTTTATTATATTTTGAAAAAATTGAATGGATTGTGTAATGGTTGCGACCTATATCTATATCCAATGAATTGGGTAATTATTAATTTTCTTTAATCCCAGAGGAAACACATGTGGCTATCTGAGGCACAAAAAAGTGGCTACATAGGAGGTTATCCCAAGCCTGATGTACATACATGGTAGGTTATCCCAAGACAAATATGTTATGAATTTCTATGTCAATATCCATGACATAATGTTTTATATTGTAATATGTATGCCACAAATATATTCCTTATGTGATGGTTATGATATTATAGCTCATGTTATTTTATTTCTTTATGATTCATGACTTATATAAAACTAATATTTATTCCATGACCCATGTGTGTCACATATGATATGAATTGTGTCGTATTCTAGTGTTATTATCATTTTATCATACCCTTATGTTCAATGATTTTTTTATATCTCCCTTATTTACCCTTTTAGAGCATATGAGTTTAACCATTTTTATGTTCTCTTTCTGTAATTTATGAATAAAGGTATTATGTATGATATATCTAATAGATGTGATAGTTATGAAGAACCAAGTGGGAGAAAATGTAGTTATCTTATGAACCTATATTTTATATATCCTTATGTCCAAAGAAAATATGCCCATATAATTATGTCATCGATTATTATATTTTAGAGTTATATTCACCTATTAATATGTAAAATCTTTATATAATGTGTTCATATATTATCAGTTGGTATCAGAGAATAGAATACACATCCTATTCATGGGAGCTATCATGTGTGAGAATTGGATGGATCATGGATCTCCAGCCAAGGGATCCATGAGAAAGGGATTCCACAATATATGGTTGTATGAGTCCCTCTCATGAGGTAACATAACATGAGGTGTTATGAGGTGTGCAATTATAGCCCACTGGTAATTTTTTAGACCACTATAGTTTGTTTAATATAATTGTTCAATTAACCATTAAAACTATTTTAAGAAAACATTAGTGTTAAATATTAGGATAAGTTTATGTTTAATTTTAAATATAAAAAAAATATCCTAAAATATTGGTGAAGGATAGAGAGGGTGGTACTCATGAAATTACAACACTATCATGAAACTATAGTTTATGTGTAAATATCACCTTTATATATAGGGGTGATAAATTTGAGAAGGGCGCATTGAACTAGATTTGATTTTCACATAGTACATGATAACAATCCTTACTACACACCTGATTTAACACATCAAGGGGATTTTCTTTACAAATTTATAATATATTTTTGAACTATCATGAAGGATTTAAATATTGATAATGAATGATCTAGGTTATGTTTAAGGTTTGAAATATTATAAAAATGTTTTTATTATTTAGAAATCTAATAAGTTATTTTTCCTAATTATGTGGTTTCCAACTATTAATTTTTTTAATCAAACTATGGTTTTTGGTTTTAGTCAATTTTGGAATCACAAATAAACAATAATAATGATGAATGAAATAGATTTTACAATGTCTGTTTTCATGAGAAAACAAATTTTAATGGATATAATATATGAATTATTTTTACCATACTAACACTAATTTATAATGATATGAATCATATTGAAATTACAAATAAGATAAGGATGGAACAATATACTATAAAGTACATCATGGGGGAACTCCAACATTACATTAATGGTTTTACTGAGCTACTACTCTCATAAAAATGGATCAGAAGAACTGGAAATATTTTTTCCGCTCTCTATTGTTTGGAGCATGAAAATTTCATTTTGTATGGTTACCATTTGGTAGGTGAAACAGATAAATTCTAGACTATTATCCAGAATATGTGGTAATAAGAAAAAATAAAGACAATGATGTGGTATATGTTTTATATATTATATTTAATATGTATATTCCTCTTATTATTCATACGATAATGGATAAATAATTATTTTAGACAAAATAAAAGGATGGTGAATTTTTTTGTACAAATGGGGAATATTTAAATGGCTTCTAAAATACACATTTGGTATAATCATCCACCATAAAAGTAATGTAGTTAAATTATTTACTGTCTTAATACCAAGTATCATATGTCTGTTATCCATATGGGACTTTATTAACAATGAATAAAATATACGATCTCCTGTCAAGGTGGAAAGGAAGATCGGATTTACCCATAATTCTCCATGTTTTGAAATCAAAAAATATATAAATTTCAAATGAAAAATTAAAATCTATAAAGATAATAAGATGAATTGTCCATTATGATTGAAGTGAAGAAGGAAATATGGATAATATTTGAGTAAGGGAAAAATAAATTTTTATATTTGGAATAGATGTTTATCAATTATATAAATTCCAATGTGATGACACGAAGTTTGCTAGATATGAAAATAGATTGAAATATTCAAATAATAAACTTCATGTAATACAGTGATTCAAATGTACCGTGTTATGGATATATGAAATAAATGCATTAACCCAAGGGATAACGAGGATAATAATATGTAACAATGTATGATGACCATGAAAAAATGGAAATATTATGCAATAATAATAGAAAATATGAATAATAAAAATTAAGAAACACTCATCAACTTCTATAGAGATTGTAATATAGTATGGGAGTTTGTATGAATGATAACTATGAAAATACTATTTTTAAATACTCGTTGAAGTTTAATGTTATTTTTACCATTTATTATATCCATCATCAAGGATATATGTATAATGAAATCACATTTGATATTATATTGATGTAAGGATGAAACCAAGATCCTAGTGGAAATGTTTTTATTAAATATATAATATTATTTATGAAATAATGGGTCAAATATCTTTTGTATGTATATACATTTCCATGTAAGATTAAATAAAGTGTTATTTATACCACCATGGGTATATGAGTTTAGGGATGATCATAAGTTTAAATTCATATACACCATTTAAAAGTTTTAAATGAGGGATATTTATCAATATTAAGGATATTTTGAGAGGCAATTATGACAATAAAAATATTTGGTTTTGTATATAATTTGGTGGAATGCAATTATTTGGTGTGGAATTTATTTACATTTTTCGACATGTTATTAATGAAATTGGTAACCTTTAAGGTTTATCATATCTTGTTTGTAATGATAGTAATTGGTTATTGGGGTTTTTTGAACATTTCTTGAGTTAAATTAATAATTTTATGGGAAAAGGATGTCTTGTAATTTGGGAGAAAACCTATCACTTCCATTTAGGCTATATGGCATGAACTCGCATACAAAAGGTGCCAATGGTAAAAAATCTAACCCTGGTCTTTATGAAAGTGTATTTCAACGGGGAAAATATGACGTGTATTATTTCTGAGTATGTATATTGGTTGTTAGTATGTCAAAAAGTTTAGGATAAGAGATAAAAGTCTTAGGTGATACTGTAATCATGATTCATACCTGAATGAATGTCGGAAAGAAATTCAATTTATTTCTTTATCAGACTCCCCAAAAAAGGGAAAAATTCTATATGTATTGTAGAAAAATGACATAAAAATGAGTTTAATTCATTTATTTTAGATAATATTTATATCCATGTAATATTTCTATGTTATACATAAGGAATTGGTATGTTTGTATATAGTAACCCATTCAATTGAATATGATAGAGATCCAAGTATTATGAAAAAGTTATAGAGAAGTCTTCAGAAGATAATGGTAGTGAGATATGTTTCAAAACTAAAGATTATCCTCACATTAATGGTTAGTATATTAGAAAAATAAAACACCTATAGGATATGATGAGATATTTTCCATGGTTTTAATAGGTGGTTTTTATTATTACCTTCTTCTCATTTAGTTTAAATACAATTTTATATTTTAATTTAAAATTCCTAAGAATCCATAGAAAGAACATTATAGAAGGAATTGTTGAACTCAAGTGTACTTAGGTAATGCTAGAGAAATAAATCTATTAGGAATTGGGAAATAATAATATATTTATAGTAAGGTTAGAGACATTCCTCAATATATAAGGGTAACACAACCTGATAGAAAAGTTATAATAATAATAATCAACATGATCTATAATTTAAAATTGGTGATAATGAATTGTAGTAATATCTCTTTTGATGAGGGTATTGAGATTTTCAAAATATGGGAAAACTAATAGCAATGTATATCTTATCCTTTTAAATTCTTATTTATATAGTGATAATAACTTATCTATTAGAGATTCCACTAAAACTATCTCTATTCCACAATGTGTTCCATGTATCTATTTCAAAAAAGTAAATAGCAGTTTACTCACATGTACTAATCATAGAGGATATACCTATAGAGAATGATATTTCATATAATGAACAACCAGGGGTGATTATGGATCATAGAGAGAATGTTCTACAAAAAGGGACATATAACCTAGTCAATGTTTTATTAAAAAAAACAAAATTTAAGAATCTGCATGTGATCCTGAGGATATTATATGCAAGAAGCTTCCTTATATTTTTAAATAAAAGTGAAATATTTTCAAGGGTTAAATTAAATTTTAAGGGGGATAGAATGCAACACCCTATGTTTTTATGGAATATTTTTTCCAAAAAAATTAAATTTCCTTGATATCATACATTTCATGAAACAATGTGGTTTAAATAACGTCAATAGAAAATTATTGCTATTTTGTAAACATGACCATTATTATATAACATTAAATAATGAAAATATTAATAGTAATAAAATAATTTTTTTAAAAATAAATATTAAATTTTATATAAAAACTCATTTTGATAAAATGTAGGTAATTTTTTGTAAATTCGTTATATGTTTTGGAGGACAACAATTTTATCCAAAATCATTTTACATGTTTTTGTGAAAAAATATTAAAAATAACTTTCAAAACCTTTATAACTTTTTTTGACAAATTAATCATTAATTTTTTAATATAAATTTATAAATAATATTTTATATAATTATTTATAATCTTCTAAAAAGTTTAATTTAATTATGAATATTAAAAAATATAGATGTTTATCAAAAAACTACCAATTCATTTTATGAATTTATAGGGTAAATATTATTATATAATGGTTTTAAAAGTAAAACATTTAATTATGTATTTATTAATCCAATTTAGTTCATTATAATCATTTTAATAATAAATTTTTTTATTTAAACATTTATTTCATATAAAACTTTTCCCTTTAGAAAACGTCATTTTGGTTGTGTTTGCAAGTTTAAAATTTTAAAATATAATTTTCCTATATTATGAATTGAATTTTTATTTATGTAATACTTATTTGGAATAATCTTAATTCACCTTATCTAATATGTTCAACATAATTTTTTGTTAATATGAATAATGAAAATAGTTAACATTAATTACAACAGTTATGGTTAAAACCGTTTTACCATTGGTTAAACAAAAAAGTTAAGGGTTGATATGAAGAATAAAATGCATAAAATTACGATTTTATAATAATATTTATACTTTTTATCATGATATGTTATAAAATATTCCATTTTTATCCTTTTGGAAAGATTCAAATGTTGTTAAACCTTTTTATTTTCAAATAAATTATGAGTTTCATATTCCTCTTTAAAAAACATCACCCATTATACTCTCTTATTAACTAATAAAATACAATTTTTTCAGTAAATAAAAACCCAAATTTTTTTAATTACCTACCTATATTATATATTCCATATTTTGATTAATAAACCCTCATATAAAGGATTTTATTTGTAATATAATAATGTTGTCTGAAGAAGAGGTATCAATTTTAACCGAGTGTTTTTATTTAATTTATTATTCAAACACCATAAATTCATCTTAAAATATATTGATATAATAAAATAAAAATATCCAATATAATTATATAGCATTATTTTAATATAATGACCTACATATATCTCATATTCCATAAAATGGGAAACAAAACTATTGATCGTGTGTGTGGAAGTCTAATGCATCGCGGACCAATGTAATTAATTTTCTATAAAAACATATCTTGAAAAGATATAACTATGGATATATATTATATACAAGATATTAATAATATAATTATTAATTTTCATTATAATACCACATATATCTTCTTATATTACATTTCATGGAAGTACGATAATATCTCACTTGCATATAGCATATTACTGCCTCGCGAAGCCTTGTGATTTGATTTTCAATTTCACATTTCATGGAATTCATTAAGGATAAATTTAACAAATATAAGTTATATATATATAGAAAATATCATTAATATATAAATGTTATATATTATTTTACTTTATTTCATTTCATCCGATTATAAAATCGAACAAAGTTCATGCGTATGTACATCTTATCGTTTCCATGATAAGTGTAATTAATTTTCTATATTGGACATTAATGTATTAATCTAAATACATATATAATGAAATTATTTTATATTTAAATCATTTATTATATTCATGATATTATTAAATCATGATTTATTTAAATGTACTAAAAATACCATACCAAACCATATATTAAAAGAGAAGTAGTTTTAAATTGAAATATGATTTTAATAAAGAATTTCTAATAAATGGGTAATGAAAGAAAATAATTTAATATTATATTATATTATATATAATATTATGGTTATTTAATGGATATATAATAAAAATATAATTATTTTAAATTATGTTTTATTGTGTGGTAAGGAATTTGATAATTATAATAAGGGATTTCTTGTCTCCATTTTATTTCCTTGATACATATGTCACAATCACCATTTGTTTCTTTTATATAGTGTATATACATTCAAATCCTTGTATTTTATGATTATTCTTATAAATATTTAGGGGATTTAAAAATAAACATATTGTTATCTCTATCAAATATCTTATGATTCAAAATAAACCAATATGGAAAATGTTGTTATGTTATATTTATCAAGTTTTATTATCACTATTATTGTAATATTGAAATATTATGACCTACCTCTCAGGAAACTAATTAATTTTATTATAATATGGTTAATTTTTTTAAATTAAATATTTCCCTTTTATTTTCCACTATTATGTACTAAATATTGAAAAATAATGTTTTAAGGAAAAACAAAATTTATTTCCCCATTCAAACAAAAAACCCTTTTCATTCAATGTAAATTTTTTTCTAAAAATGATTTAATGAAAGTATTACCTACAATAAAATTATTATTCAACGAAAAATTTTCATTTCTTAATTATTATAAATTTTTTCAAAAGCAATATTTTATTCATTTTTTAAATGAGGATAAACTGAATTCCTATCGAAAATTAGAATGAAAGCATTATTTTAACAAACACGGAATGAACGACATTTTTTATAGTTATGACCAATTAATTATTTTATGTATAATTAATTATTTTATATGGATACTTTATGATAAAATTATTTCATTAATATTAGTGTTTTTTTTAAAAATAATTTAATTTCAAAGTAAATAATATATTATTCTCATGAAATGTTATAAGTGATCTTTCAAAATCATTTTATGTATAAGAGTACTTCCTTTGATTTAACCTACGATTTAATGGGGAAATGATACAATGGGATGATACTTATTTTTATCTATAAGAAATATATTAATTATGGTAACATATTTATGAAACCATTCTTTTTCCATGGGGTTTTGTATGATGAAATGATGATTTTTTAAAAACTATATATTTTTTACTAGTTATACTATGACTAAATGTTTATAAAACCCAATTATTTAAATTCATTATTGTGGGATTAATGTTTTATGATATATTGGTAGCCAAATTAATCGATTATGTATGGGGTGTGATCTAAATTTTCATCAAAATAATTTTTAATCTATTAATTTTATATGATCTCAAATGGTATATAGGGTGTCATCTCATGCCAGGAAAAAGGGAGAATGAAACGTTACCTCATGACTATAGAAGAGGTTAGATGGGAGGTTATCCCAATCCTAAATATAGTACATGGGTGGTTCGACCAATTCAAACATGTTATAAATGTATTTATGGGTATGATTGAAATACAATTTTTAATGCTTATATGTTTTAAAAATATATATGTCTTATCCCAATGTTATGATCTCATGACTAATACTATTTAATTATATAATAAATCATGTCTTATGTACAACCATGATTTATTCCTTGACACGAGTTTATGACCAATTATATTTGTGGTATGGATTTTAAATGTCAATATCATGCTCTCATTAGATTATTCTCATGTTATATTGATATCTCAATTATTTATGCTTATAGAGAATCTAATATCACACTTTATAATATTTATATTCCACATGTTATTAAGAATGATACTATGTATGATATGTTTAAGAGGGATGATAGTTATAATTAAATAAGATGGATATGATGATGTTCCCTTATAATCTAGTTTATTATGTATCCATCTATCCAGAGGAACTATACCCATCTGATTATGTATTTGATCATTATTTTATGTAATGAATATTTATATATCAAGATGTGATACCTATATATGATTATTTTTGGTCTATAATAATTATTTATACTATGATATTTATTTTCAAGAATATTACTAGAGTAGTATATTTCCATGTGATCTTATAATATCAAGCTTTTATCTGTTCTTATTATATTATAATGATGATATGATATACATATGTTGTATACTTTACCATGTATGTATGTTCCCATGCCATGGGGGTTGTTATTGGTTCATGTGATAGGTGGACCCTTATGTCTCATTTATTCCAAGAAGGAAAGTGTTCCTATATTTTGATAATTAAGTTAATGGACTTAGGAACATGATAGGGACATGATAATTTGGGGGTCTCATTCATGGTGTAATGTTAAGGAAATTTTTGTTTTGGGTGCCTAAATTGAGGTATAATGTTAGGGGGACAATTTTATGGGGATTTCCTAAGGCACTGAATTTCGGACATGATGACATGGGGGCCTGACATAATACATAAAATGGGTATGACGGTCTGGTGTGCTGAACCATATTATATTTACGATATGATAGTATATGGGCATGATCTGACTCAACGCCTTGAGATTTTTAGGTGATATTTTATGAGAATCATGCCTTATTATTACTCACCTAGACATAAAACATTATCCTTTTGTCATGACATAAATATGGTAATGTCAGGGATCTGTGGCTGTTTGTTATGCACATGACCATTATGTTTTGGATTATATTACTTTTTTCTATTATGAATATTTTATATTCATTGTATACACATGTATAGTTCATTACATTTGGTTATTTATTCTTCTTTTGGTTTCTTAATCAGTCTTCTACTGGCACCCTACTCATGAATCCAACAGTTCTTATAGACTTCATCACCAGAGATTTGGTGAAGGACATGTTCCTTATGGTAAATGGTTGAGAAGATGATCATAAATCTACTAGTAGACTAGGATATACCCTGAAGGGTCCAATATTTATTTATTTATATTTCTTTACTAATTAAAATATTTTGGATTGAAACTTTTGGAGATGGATTATTTTATAAAAATTTATTACATATTTATATTTTTCCATGTACCATGATTATATTTTTTATATTGATAATTATTATTATTTTTTCTAGGACTAGAAACTGAGGGTATATTCTCTCCACAGATAGACATAGAAACTCATTTCTAAATGGTATCATCATGGGTATAGGGAGTCATACATGAGTTCATATGACCATTCAACTTGGTATTGGAGGTTTAGACCATTATATTATGTGGGAGAATATATAATAATATAAAAATAAATACATAAATTTAATGTATGATCCCATATTTCTTTTTATGGTATGTTCTTGATTATGATTCAGTTTTCATCCTATTTTGTCATTAATTAAATTTTTTCACAAGTACTTAAGACATATAGAGGGTGTTCTAGGGGTTTGGGACCCAAAAAGGGGGAAAAGGGGGTGTTCTCATCACCCAACAAGGTTTTCATATGGTTTGGAAAACCGTGTGTGGGGAAACCTTATGGGTACTGGAAATCTGAATGGTTTTGGAACGGCTTGGAAAACCGTGCGAGAGAGATGGTGTTCGGGAAGTAGCCTTGACATGGTATGTGTACAGTTTAATAAACTGTGTGGTTAATCCATGTAGCTAGTGATTTTTTTGTAAATTTAAAAAAATCCATTATATGGGAAATAAGGGGAACTTTAGATTTAGCTCCCTTCTTCCTCCTCCATCCATAATGATGAAAAACAATCTCCTAAAGCTTCCACGAACCAATATCTATCATCTTAGGGTCATTCAGATTGCCGTCATGTTTGGATTTAAGATCCGGGTAAGGCTAATATCACTCTTGTTTCTCTTTTGGGTTTGGGGTTTTTACTTCATTACCATCCCTAGGAGAAGCTCTTAAACCTAATTTTCAGTGAGATTTTGAGTAAAGATACAATTCTTGGTTGAATCAAGATATAAGGCCTCAGATGAGAGTGTGTTCACCAACAGATTCATGGTAGGCGATATGCATGTTATATCCCTTGGTTTTTGTGTATATTTGTTCATGTATGGTTTCTATTATTTCCATATTTTGAATTTTTCATGGTGCATTTGAAATGATGTGATGTAGTGGGTGTGTAAATTGTTAATTGAATCCCTCTTTATCCCCATGGGGTACTAAGAGGATTAGTTGACCAAATTAGGGCCACTTAAGGGGTTTTCTGATATTCCATTGACATAGAGTTTATATAAGTATGTGTATGCTAATTTTGTGAGAACAAGGAGCCCATTATGAATATATTAATATGATTGGAAGATGTGTAATTAGGTTTAGTAATACACGTAGTTTGGGTAATGGACTAAGAGGTTGTTTGGTCTACATGAAAAAGGGTTAAATATATTAAAGGGAAAATGTTAGGGGCATAGCTTTGTACTTGAAAATTCTTAGTGAGAAAGGCATGGGATGTGGGAATTGTGATTATAGGGGTAAGTAATATAAATAATTAATGTGTTAATAGATCAAGGGTAATTATTAAATTAACATTTATTGATATTTTTGGGATGTTCTATTGTTCATGTATATGTTTTGGGTGATATGGTTAATTGGGGTGAAAAATTAATAAGCATGTGTACGTGGCTTGGTTGAGAGGGGAATCGACATGAGGTTTTATGCCCACAGGTTAAGTTAGATCAAGGTTCTAAATAAAAGGGTTAGATAAGGGGACTGAGTTCTATTCCCCAAATTGATGCATTCTACCTAGACTAGGTCTTCTGGGTGACGATTTAGGGGTTGTTATAATATGATCCACAGTGTTAATAGTCTTGATTTTATTCCCATATTCATGGAAATATTTAATATGTCTAATCCATTGAACAAATGAAAAGGTAGATTAACTCATGAGATTCTAAGGTTGTTATCCTAAATTCAATGTTAGTAAAGATCACATAAAAATAGTTTAGAATGTCCCAATCAACTGTATATCCCTACCTGTAATCATTTATCACATGCAATCCCTATCTTCCTTTACGGGATATTTTGTAGACCCAATTGGTGGTGGCTTACAGAGTGATAATCATAACCTTCTTGGGCCGCTATTGGGTACCTGAGAAGATTTCATGTTTTTAGATTAGAATAAAAGAAATATCCCTATAACAAAAATTTTAGTAGGACATGGGGCATATAGGTTGATGTTTTAGAATTTTCATTTGGACCATTTGGGGGATCCTTCAGTTTTCTTTATTTTGGGTTTTTCCACTTGACATTGTACCATGGCATGAAATATTTATTGTTTTATATAGTTGTACCCAATTTTTGGAATTGGTTCATTATGAATGTTATTGATTGTTAACATTCATTCCATTAATTAAGCTATTATTTATTTTGGATTAATTTGTTAACTAGGGTATAATATCCCCACATGACCTATTTGACCCTCAGTACTAGATGACAACATCTATAATACGAAAATGCATGCTGGAGGTCGTGTAGCGACCTAGATGGGGGAACCCGATTAGTGGATCTTAAGCCGGTGATGTTACAAAGTTCTATCAATGGATTTATTTTCACTTTATCTCTATTTTGTGATGGTACACACGAGGTTAGGAATGTTTCAGGACTTGGTGAAAAGCACTTTCTTGGGAGTAGCTAACCCATGTGTGGGGGAAAACTCGCATCACCATAGGAAGAGATTGTTTATTCTATTGTGTGTTGTTCCATTTGATGATATTTCAGCTTTGGTGATGCACATGTTCTGTTATTTGATGGTTTTTTTAAATTAATCACGTGTCTAGAAAGGAAAAAGGATCTGAATACATGCATCATTCTAGGAACCTGTGTTGGTAAGTGACATTAATGATTATCAAAATACACCTGATATGGGTGAGTGGGATATAACGGAAAGGATGCATATATTTTCATTAAAGGAATGAAAAATTTGTGCCTAATGAGATGTTATGAACTATTTAAAAGGGATGTGAGAATGTTAAGTAGTAATTTAAAAAAATGGTGTTTACTAATGAAGTGAAAGTGGGTTAAGTGTAGTATGATTAAATTATAATATGGAAATGGTATTGAATGGGTTTAAAAGATAAGGCTCGTAACCATGTGAATTAGTTACCCGTGTTAGCCATGACCTAATGATAGATAGCGAAGGGTAGTGATCCGATTATGAGTGGCCTCATTGGGGAAGGGTGTGAAAAATGGTTTGGTTTTAGAAAGTGATGTGATTATTGATATTTATTCATTCTCATAAAATATTTATGGTTTCATTGTAAATATCATGATGGAAATCATAGAGAAATTCCACCTTGAAGATTTTCGCCAGTTGGGTGACAGGAAGACGATGCTGAGAACGCTCCTCCATTAGTAGAGCAAGAGCATGCGGTGATCAAAGGAGATAGGGAAGAGCTGTTTCATGAGAACATAACACATTTTATGCAGATGATGGATCAAGACCCATGGTGGGTTGCACCGAGCATGATTGAGCTTAATAGGGAGTTTCATCAACATCACCCTTCAACCTTCACCAGAGAGTTTGAGCCAAATCCAGAAATGTTCTGGATAGAGTCTTTCCAAACAATTCTTGACAATATATAGAATCATATCAAGAATCAAGTAAATTTAGACACCTATATAATGAGGGGTCATGAAAAACGTTGGTGGGGAATTATTTTTGAGACTGAGCAGGCCGAGGGAATGATGTGGAAAAATTTATAGGGGATGCTTCTTGAGTACATCTATCTATAAACCTTGAGGTAGTAGAAGGCGGTAGATTTCTTGTGGTTGATTTAGGGGATATGGTCAGTGATGCAATATTCTAGTCATTTCCCTTTATTGGAGACAATTTGTTATGAAGTTGATGGGATATGAGGTAGCTATTTAAAAACACCTCAATTATGGGATGGGGCACAAGATCCTATCTCAAGTGAATAACTTTCGTATGAAATGTTTTGATGAGGTGGTGTATCTTTCCCTTATCTAATAGGGTAACCTGAATGGAGATTCAAGTAGTGAACATGTGGTTTCAATTGGGTGAGTATGTTTTATGTATCATTATAGTAGGAAGAGCCACTTTGGAACCATGAATCATGTTTGAAGAACATAGAGAAGTCAAAAATGTTTTCTAGCTTCTCAAGATGGAGACTAAGTATTCGGTTATTTGTATGGCAGGCTAGTGAACAAGCGTGACCAATTTCCTTTCCCATGGGTCAATTTTCGAGCGTGCATTATGATAAGTCATGTGTAGAGGTTATTTAGGAACCTGTGATAGTTAGTTGATGATGGAGGATAGAGCCAAGTGATGAGTGTAGGAAGGGGGTCAATTACCCCATATGAGGCAGGAAATTGGAGCTTAGTGGTCTGATCTAGTATGGGCGGTGGACATGGAAATCTATGACGGGATCACCCTAACCAATTGAGTAGTGTAGTAAAAGGAACTCAGGCTGGAGCCTAGGGTAATGGGGAAAGTCATCTCCATAACCTATAGGCTACACCTATGAGTGGTGAGGCAAGAACATATACTATTAGAGGTGTGATTATTAATGCTTCCATATTTTCTAGTGCATTATTTGATACAAGTTTTATGAATTACTTTATTTATGCTCAGTTCTCAGTTGAGTTATGATGTACTGTGAAGAATATGTGTGGTGTAATTTCACTTGATACTCTGTTTGGGGAACAAGTTGAGGAAATTAGGTATTGTAAATGTTGTACTCTAGAAATTGGTGGGTGTCCTTTTTGTGGAATCTATTTTTCCAATAGATGTTATGGATTGAACTAATATTTTGAATAGACTGGTTGGTTTTATATCATGCTCATATGGACTATTACTGACATCAGGTAATGTTCAAATCTCAGAATGGGAGAACATATGTCTTTCGTAGTAAGTGGGATACTTGAGTGGGCCACACAGCGCCGTTATGACAACAGTTGGGGAACAGACATTCCTAGTGTCATTTATTATGATAGATGATAGGGAGAAAGGAAAACAAATCTACCCTTATTTTGTGGACCCGTTCCATGATTTTTATTCATGAGGACTTCTGGGGTTACCACCTGAGAGAGGTGTTTAGTTCCACTTTAAATTGTTTCCTGTAATAGAGAATGTTTCCATTCAACCTTATCGAATGGCGCTTGAAGATCACTATGAACTGAAATTTCGATTAGAGGAATTACGGAGTAATGGGTTTACATGTCATAGTACATCACATTGGGGATCTAATGTCCTACTTTCAAAGAATGATGATGGTTCACTAAATATATTTTTCAATTATATGAATCTGAACCTAATGATAGTTTAGAACTAATAACATTTTCCTACAATCGTTGTTGTTTTTCATTAGCTCAGTGGAGACTTAGTGTTTTTCAAGATCTATTTGAGGTCAGGATACCATCCGTTTATGGTGAGACCTTTTGACATACCCTGGATATCTTTCAAGAGTAGGTAGGGGTTGTATGAATTTATGGTGTTTTCATTCGGGCTGAACAACACACCGACGATGTTGATGGACGTGATGTAATAGACATTCCACTCATATGTAGATCAGTTTGTAGTTATTTTCATTGACAACATCTTGGTGTACTCTAGATATCAATATAATAATTCCAAAAATCATGCCATCTTCTTGAGTACACTAAGAGATCACAGAATTTACTTAAAGCTATCGAAATGAATGTTGTTAATTGATGATGTCCACATTCTGAGACACATCATATTTGTGTTAAGTGTGTTAGTGGGTCCAAAAAAGGTACAGACTGTGGTGTCTTGGGAGAAACCAATAAACATCAATGATATTTACAGTTATCTTGGTTTGGCTGGTTATTACAGAAGGGTTATTACTTATTTATCTTGTTTTGATGTACCGTTCACTAGACTACCCAATATGGGTGTTATGTCTGATTTTTCTGAGGCTTGTGATAATTATTTATAGAAGCTAAAAAAGAAGACGACTACCACACCAATTTTGATCTTACCCAAACTTGGTAAGAGTTTCAACTTGTTCTATGATGCATCTGGTGTGTGAATTGGGGCAGTGTTGATGAAAGATGATCATGTTATAGAATACAGGTTGAGAATGTTGAGTCCACATGAAATATATTATCATCCTCATGAAATTGAGTTTGCTGATATGGATCATTACTTGATGTTTTGGAGGCACTACTTGTTAGGAAAACCTTTCACAGTGTTCAAAGACAATAAAAGTCTCAAATAAATTTTATCCTAGTGGTATTTGAATCTTAGATAATAAATGTGGGTTGATTAGCTACAATATTGTTATTTTGAGTTGATCTATAAACCAGGGAAAAGTAATAGTGTCACCAATGCTCGGAGCTGAAATACACAGAATCAATTAGTTCAAGAATCCACATTAGAGTGGGTGAAAATGGCCTTGTTCTTTGATATGCATATAGAGTTACATGATGTGTACATGCAGATGACCCGTGTATCAATATTAGTTGATCTTACGCTTCTGAGCCATGTTAAGGAGAGACAGTTGGTGGATCTGCTGTGTTTAGCTATGTTGGAAATCCTTAATGGTTGGGAGTCAACTTTTGGTTTGACCTTCTGTGCCGATGGAGTTTCTTATTGTCATGTTTTAATTATGAAGACAATAGGTGTAAAATAATATTTGATGCATCAGTCCCACAAATAGATGTTGGATGCTTATATAGGATAGACTAAAATGTATTGTGATCTTCATAGGATGTTTTGGTGGTTGTGGAAAAGAAAAAAGTTTTGAGTTTTGTGGCATGATGCCTTACCTGTCAGCACATGAATGTGAAAAATCAACTACAATTTTTGAACTTATAGTCATTTCATATTCCATAGTGAATGTGGAATGACTTCACAATGGACTTTTTAGAGAGTCTTCCTAGGATGGATCATAATAATAATGCAGTCTTTTTATTTGTAGATCGGCAGACCCATGCGACACATTTCATGCTGATTCAAGAGACCTATACTGTCGACTAGTTGGTGGAATTGTATTTTTGCGCTATAGTTTGGTTCCATGGTGTGCTTGGAATCATAGTCTCAAATCATTATCCATGATTCACTAATATATTTTGTAATGGACTTCATAAGGCACATGGTATATAAGTGTTATTGAGTATGTCTTACAACCCACAGACTTATGGGAACTCAGAGCATATGATTCATGTATTTGAATACATGTTTAAGGCATGGGTTCTATATTTTTGTGGATTTGGGGAATGAACTACTATCTTTTTGTGTTTTCATATGAAAATAAATTTTATATTATAGATCAAATGGAAAATTTTTAGGCACTTTATAAGAGACAGTGTTGATTTCTATTACGTTGGATAAAGACCAAAGAATCTGGGGTGTTAGGATTGAGTCTTGTGCCGGAGATGTTAGAAAAGGTTAGTTTGATTCAACATCATATGAAAATGGCCAAGAGTAGGCAAAGGTCATATGTAGATCGGTGTCATAGACCTCTTGAGTTCATGTTGGGTTGTAGAGTGTTTTCAGCTATCAACAAGTCTAGGTCACCTTCGAATTCAAATGTAGCAAAAGTTATTGTGTAGATAAGTGGGACAATTTGAGATTATGGAGAAGATCATACCAATGGATTACTGATTGGATGATCCACATCGGTAAAATGGGATGCATGATGTTTTCCATGATTCACAACTATGACAGTATCACCATGACCTGTCTCATGTGATAAATCTTGAAAATGTCAACCTTGAATTTGATGCATCCTTTGAAGAGAAACCATTTCATAACGTGGATCATGATTAAAAAATTATGCTCGTAAAGGTTGTTCCTTTGCATTGTGTTCTATGGATGAATGGGAATGATCAGGAGGAAACTATGTAGCAGGAGTATGATATGTGGGACTAGTAGAACGACCTAATTAATTTGGAAGCCAGATGTTTCTAAGAAGAGCAGCATAAGGATGAGTAATTATATGGTGGGGAGGTTTTAAGATCTAGAATTTATACTTAAGGTTTTAACATGTATATGTTTTAGTTTTAGTCCCCTTTTTTGGTTAAATAAATGTTTTCCCAAATCTTTAAGAAGTCTCAAGGGTGTTCTAGGGGTTCGTGACATGAAAAAGGGGGAAAATGGGGTGTTCTGGACAGTCTGCACAGTTTGTGCATGTTTTTGAAACCTGTGTGTGGGGAGACCAGGAAAGAGGTGGCAATCTGAATTGTTGGGACACAGTCTATAAAATCATGAAATAAATAGGGTGCTCAGGCAGTAGCCTTCTTACTATTTGTGAGTGGGTTTGAAAAATGTGGAAGAAAATAGTATGGCCTGGTATATTGAAAATATTTACAAAAATCCCATTACAGGGGAAATAAGGGGAACCCGGGATATTCCACCCATCTTCCTCCTAGTGCCCAAGTGACTTCCCAAAAGTTCAAAGAGCATCAATGGGCCATCAAACTCATCTTAAGACTGTTTGGAGTTTCGTCAGCTGTGGATTGAAGACCTTGGTAAGGATAATGTAACACTTGTTTATATTTTATGGTTTCAGGATTTTATTTGATTCCCATCCCCATAAGAAGCTATCAAACCCTACTTTTTAGTGATATTTAAGGTAATTCTAAAGTGTCAGTTGAATCGATATCTAAGTCCTCAATTGGGAGTGTGTTCACCAGTTGATTAATGGTAGGTGGTCTATATGTTATATACATTGGTTTTTTATGTAGATCAATCCATGTAAGGTTTCTATTAATGTCCTATTATGAATATTTCATGAAGACAATGACATTATGTGATAAATTGGGTGTCCAAATTGTTAATTGAACCACTATTTATTCCCATGGTGTAAATCGATGATGACTCGACTATATTAGGGCCACCTGATGGGTGTGCCGATATTCCCCGAACATAGTGTTTAGTTTTGTATGTGTATGGTTGTTGTGTGATAATATAGTGCTCATGTGGAATATTTTAATATTCATGAAGGATTTTTAATTGGTGTTTATTAATAAACATAGGTTGGGTAATGGACTTAGTGGTTGTTTCGTAGGCATGAATAAGGTTAAATGTATTAAAGGGAATATTATATGGGATATATGTTATACATTAATATTAATAGTGATATTGGATTCATAAATGGGGAAGGGGGATGATAGGGTCAAATAATATAAATGTTTAATGTGTTTATTGATTGAGGCTATGTGTTAAATTCCAATTTATTGATATTTTTATGATGTTGTAAATGTTATTGTCTATGTTTTTGGTGATATAGTTAAATGGGGTGAATGATTATTAATCATGTGAACATGACTTGGTGAGTGGGGTACTAGATTGTGGTTCTATTCACACTGGTTGAGTTGGACATGGGTTTTAGTTTCTATCCTAAATGAATGGGTTAGGGATGGGGACGAAGATCTATTCCCCTATCAGTTTTATTCCTCTCGGACTGAGGCTTCAAGGTGAGGATTATGGGTTTGTTATAATGTGATGCCTAGTGAGATATGACTTGATTTTATTCCCATATGATTGGAAATATTTAATGTGCTACATCCATGAAACACATGAAAATACAGATTGACTCGTGAAATTCCTAGTTAGTGAACTCAGATTCAATGGTAGTATAAATTAAATGAACATTGTCAAGAATTTCCCAATATAATGGTTATTCATACATTTCATCACTTATCACTGACATGCACTATTTTCCTTTGTTGGATACTTTTTATAAATTTTTGGTGGTGGCCTACTGTGTTATACTCACACCATTCTCAGTCCTTGATTCGGTATCCGAGAAGATTTCAAGCATATTGGATATAACAAGGGTAAGGGACCTATGGTAGGGAGTGAGTTGGAAATGGGAAATGATGAGTGAGGTTCCATATTTGGAGTCTGGTCTATTTTTTGAATCCTACTATTTTCATTTTTTTGGGTTTTTTTAACAGGACTGAGTAGCATGGTATGGCAAATTGACTATTGTATATGGGTGTACCCAGTTTTAGGAATTGCTTAATTAAGCATTTTATTGATTGTTCTACTTTTTTATATTTTTTGATTAGTTGTAGATTAATCTATTAATGATGTTATTGTCTCCACATGTGACTTATTTGACCCATGCTACTTGACGGAAACCTCTGGCATACGGGGAGGCATGCTTGAGGTCATTAAGAAACCCGGGTCAGGCCACCTGAGGGATGCCTCGATATTCCATTGATTTAGATTTATCTATGTAAGTGTAAGGAAATTGTGAAAGAACATAGATCCCATGATGAATATGTTAATATCCCTGATGGTTGTGTAATTTTTATTTATTAATACAATTATGTTTGGTAATTTCCTAACAGGTTGTTCGGTTGGTAGGAAAAAAGTGTTAATGGGATTAAAGGGAAAATTATAGGGGACTAGCTATATATTTAAAATGATTAGAGAGATAGGCTCGGGAAATAGGAATTTGGATAAAATGGTATATTAATATAAATAATGAATGTGTTAATGTCTTTAGTATAAGTTTTAAATTCCCATTTATTGATATTGTTGTTATGTTTTGAATGTTATTGGATCTGTTTGTGGTGTTAAGGTTAATTGTGGTGAGTGATAAATAAGCATGTGAATATGGATTTGTTGAGTGGGGTATTGAATTGAGTTTCTTTACCCATGATTTTAGTTATACCGAGGTTCTAGATGATTCCCTAATGCATGGGTTTGGGAAGGGGACAATGTTTTATTCCCCTAATAGTTGAATTCCACCTGGACTGAGGCTTCAAGGTGAGGATTATGTGTTTTTATAATTTGATTCCTAGATATACATTTCATGATTTCATTCCCATATTCTAGGAAATATTTATTTTCATAATCCATTAAATTCATGAAAAATATATATTAACTCAGGAAATATAATGGTTTTGATTCCAGATTAAATGGTAGCATAAATTAAAGGAACATAGTGTAGAATGTCCTAATGAACTGTTTATCCTTACTTTTCATCATTTATCACTTACATGCACTATCTTACTTTACTGGATATTTTGTTGATGCTGGTGGTGGTGGCCTACTGAGTTATACTCAATCCCTACATGGGCGTCCTATGGGTACCCGAGTAGATTTCATTCTTCCAGGTCAGAACAAGGGCATGTGCCCTATTCTAGGGATTTAATATTCACATGTATCCTTTTGGGGGTGGTTCCATGTAACACCCTAGGTAAATAAAGAATAAGACATTTTCATATTTATCCATATTTGTGAATAAAATTTTAGTATGACTTTAAAGGGGACGCTATGCTCGATGGCATACCCAACGCGCAACAACTAGTTTCTTGGGTATCATACATTGCACTATAATAATAAAATAATATTATTTTAAATGGTAGTTAACAGGTAGCCATTGTATTGGCGGGAATGGATATAAATAACTAAAATATGATTATATATGTTTTTAAATGTTTTTACATTTATCCAATAAAAGATAAAGGATTAAAATATGGAAAGAATTCAATTTTAGGTGTATATGCCCTAGTTATCATTAAAGGTTCACTTATAGCCTTTTGATGGCGAACTGTCATTAAATATAGTTTTGTTCACTCTTATACATTATATTGGACCAAATAAAACTCTTCTTAAGAATCGGGACATCAAAATTTACTTTGTGTAAATTTTTGGTATCTTTCTGATAAAGTTTTTTTTAATGAATAGTGTAAAATGTGGTATTTTAATTCAAAACCACTTTTTAATCTAATTTATTTATATGATTGGATTATATTTTTAATTGGTTTTAAATTGAAATTATAATATATTTTTACCATTAAATCCAATAGTGGTCGTTGGAATTAATTTCACTTTGAAATCAGACTTAAACTAATGTCAATCATTTGATACTTATTGTTTCATAAAAACAGGCTATTTGCCCTGACAGTGGGAATTAATTATTAAATTAATTAATGTGACTTATATGTTTTGAATTTTTTAAAATAGACTTCATTTTTGAATTCAGAATATCAAATATATGTTAGAGTGAATTTTTGGGTTTTTTCTGAAAAACTTCAATTTTTGATGAATAGTGAAACCACTAAGTGGTACTTATAAAAACTGATTTTTCCGTTTAAATGAAATTTTTCTTTCTTTGTGTTTTGAATTTCAAAAATCCGACATACATGGTTTTCATTAAGAAGTAAAATGTGGTTCAAAGGGATAAGAATAATTTTTTGGTGAATAGTAACTTATTATGTTTTTAATCACGATTAGATGTAATTAGTGTAGTTTATAGTTAGAATAATGTTTTAATAAAATGAAATGACCTAGAAACATGTCCTACCATCATTGGA
Organism: Viscum album; assembly: GCA_963277665.1. Lineage (NCBI taxonomy): Eukaryota > Viridiplantae > Streptophyta > Magnoliopsida > Santalales > Viscaceae > Viscum > Viscum album. The sequence goes on along the minus strand of OY728133.1, from coordinate 1,039,582,984 downwards.
TGTGTCAGGGCCGACCAAGACAATCCATTGGTCAACTTGGGGACCCCATGGAGCCACTTTGGATGGAAAGGGACATAAATATCTTTTTATTTAATGTTGAAGTAAAAATGAAACAAACATGAGATTGTTTACTAAAACAATTTTTACATGGGGTTATACAAGTCATATTTTTTACTATAAATATTTATTGGAAAACTAAAAAGATTTCCTACATAATAGTATTTTTTTATAATTTTTAAACATTAAATGAATTAAATTATTTTTGACATCATGATGATGCAGCGATGACCTCATTATTTAACGATTTAAATAAAATGGAACGATAATGTAATATCTAAGACCTAAACATGTCCAAAACCTATTGGATGAGTGTATTTGGAACCCTTATCACTTTATCCTCGAAATAAATCAATGTGGGACCTTTAAAATCCGAAACGCTTTTGAAAATAAAGTAACATTTTGTAACATTACAAGAGTGCCCCTCCTCTCCTCTTATAAAAGGCCCCCACCTCTACCTCCTTACCCACATTCCCATAGCCTTTGGCTTGGCCAACCCCTGCCCATTTTGTCTCTAAAAATCCCTCTATTAATCCTTGAAGCCTCACTTTGGGATGAAGTCTTCCCACGGAAGCCTTTGAGCTCAAACCAAAAGGAGTTACCCGATTTTAAGGTAATGTCTTCACTTGTGTCCTTTTGTTTTGTTTTGCTTCTCCAACCCCTAAACTCTTTTTATTAATTTACTTTGTAACAAATCCAGTATCTTCCATATACTAGGATATTGTTATAATAAGGATTCGAGCTACACTTACAGACACCTACATCTAATGGTTAAAGAACATACTATTTCCGTGGATGGTGAATTTCTGCCTCCCGAAACGATGATAGTTCAACATTCTTCTAACACCTTCAAAGGTGGCCATTAAGATGACACTATATTTATATATGATATCTAATATTTTTATGTTTTACTTATGCTTCTGTATTTTTCATTTATGGCATACCTTTATGGTTTCCATTATGGGTAAACGTGATATCTTCATTTAAGGAAGTGCGGACTACTGCCCCCTCAAAGTGATTAGATTCGTTAATACCATATGTGGTACGTATAAAGGATATATTTAATGATATTATATACGATACCATACTGGAAGTAAAATACTATTATGTATCATTATGTTTTAAATCCATTAAATATGAAATAGAAATGGAAGTAACATTCATGCGTACGTACGGCTTACCGTCTCCATGAACGGTATATTTCATTTCTTATCTCAAAATGTTATGTAATATTATAAGTACATATATATAATGGATATATATGTAATATATAACATATAAATTATGGATATCATTCTGGAATTATAACATATATATATCTCTCTCATTTTGTTTTATTTCATTAATATGACAAAAAATGAAAGTATCGTTTATGCGTACGTACGACCTACTGTCTCCATGAACGATGCTTTTCATTTTTTATCTCTAAATGATATGTAATAGTATAAAATGAATATTTACTGGATATATATGATATTTTGATCATTAATAATATTCTGGAAATTATTTACATATAACTACATTGGCAATCATTTTTCAAACAAGTTCATTTTTGACTCATGTACCAAACATCGGCAAAAACGTCTGATATGAACTAACATTATTAAACAATTATTATAACATTATAATATGTGATATGAACTGAATAATAATCTCTAAATTAGGTACTTAGGAAATTATTAATTGACAAATGATTATTATTTAGTAATATAAAGATACGAACAAGACAAGTTGGACTTGAGGTAAGGGATCTTACTCCACTCTTTCTTTTTAAGTACACTCTTTTATGTCATTCCTTTTAAAGCACATCATTATTGTTATTGGGAAATTATTTTATATTAATCATACTGTAATTTTTAAGTTCATGTGATGAGAGACCCTATTCTCTCTCATCAATCCATTTTGGAAGTTTTGAGTGGCGCCGTTAGGCTGCCGAATTTTTGTAAGAGATCTTACCTCTCTCTTCTTTTTAAGTACTCTCCTTTATGCCACTTCTTTAAATCTCCTCTTTGTTATATTGGGGTATGTTCTTTTATATTCATATTTCTATAAAATTTATGTTAATATGATGAGATACCCTATTTTATCTCATCAATCCAATTTTGTAAGTTTTATGTGGCGTCGTTAGGCTGCTGAGTTTCCATAAGGGATTTTTCATTTCACTTTTATTCCCGTGAGATTTATACTACATTTTCCATTATTTCCATTTAGTGTTGTATGTACTGCCCATTATTTTACTCATTTTGTATTATAATTTCTTATATGATAATTTACATCAATGTTGTATGGTCTTTCTATCACGAGGTGTATGTTTCGAAAGATACCCAAGTCGGTAGGGGAACCTTTCACCCTCCTCTTTTTAAAAGACTTATTTTGTTAGGTCTTTTAATTTACATATTGTTATGTTGGGATATGTTCTCATATATCCTTATTGATGTATATTTTATGTCCAAGTGATGAGATACCCTTTTTTTATCTCTCATCAACTCATTTTGATGTGACGCTGTTAGGCTGTCAAGGGAACTTCTTAACCCAATTTCTATTTCTTTGGGTTCAACATGTAGTTATTAAATATGTCATAATTTGAATATGTGTGAATGTACTTTCATTATTTTACACTTAATATCCACTTATATTTGGTGTATTCGTTTGTCACACATAATTATGTAATTGATTTATCCAAAAACCAAGGATACCGTCTTTGTAAGGGACTTCGTCTCAATCTCCATTCATTGAGGCATATTCTGTTTTATACACAACCATCTTTTATATGGTGTATAATCCCCTTTGACATTTACGTTTATTCAAAAGGAATCTTTTTTATACGAAGTGTTTATTAAATGACAATAGGGAATGTTCTTGTCATACGTATGCGGCGACAACGACTTATCTGCCGTCGTGACCATTATTTGAGTTTCAGCTTCCTCTATAAGCCATACCTTCTTTTTTAAAAGAAAAATAAATACCATGTTTTACTTTTCTTTTATTTTTTTATTGAAATTGGTTTTCATAATGTATTTATATCAATGTTTTTTATTGATATCTTGTTATTGAAAGGTGGAAATGTTATATTTCCATAATGCATGTGTTATGTGATACGATTATGTTATGGTTCTTGGGCATTGTTATGAAGACGGGTGGTTCAGTGATAAACTAAGGGTGGGTGAGCCCGATATAGCTCTCCAATTCATTGGGTAATGCGAATGAATGAAAAATTAAGGTTTCTCTAAAGAGATTTAGGGAATATACTGTGGTGGGTATTCCAAACGTAACCAAGAGGGTTACTCCCTACGTAAGAATGTTATGAATGCCTCAAGTTACCTTTTATATCTTATGATTTCTATGATTTATTCGTGATTTAATTAGGTATGTTAAAGTGCATATGTTTTATGGGTAAAGTATGATTTCATTCTTATGTATATATGAACTCATGTTTCCTTTCCATATTTTTATAACCCTTACTGTGATTTTTATGCTCATCCCACATTTTTGAAATGTTTTTCACAGGACTTAATGTGGAATAGGGTGAAGGGTGGGATCAAGGGAAAGTCATGCAGCCTAAAATATGGAACTGGACATGTTTCTTTTTAAGAGTTTTTATTTTATGGAAACTTAGTAAAAGTTTCTACTTTGTAATCTTTTGAGATGTAATAGTAAGGTCCTAATTCTCTAAAACTCTAAGACTGAAAAGATCCTCAATGTGAATTATTCATTTAATTCAATATTAAGTAAGGTTTAAGGTCGGGGCCTTATAGTTGGTATCAGAGGTCGGTTTAGATAACATTAGAGGTTATGGTATTCTCCAAGCATAAGTGACAGTACAATAATGGATTGGATTTCAGAAAGAGTCCTAGTTTTAGATAAAGTGAATGAGTAAGTATATCGTAGTGGTTATCTCCCTCATTAGTACATGTTGGTTTTGTTTATATGCTGACAATGACATTTCAGTTTTTAGTGAATGGATGTATCTAAAAGGAACCAAAGTGACAATAGGTTTGAAGGAAACTGTGGTGGTTCTCTGATTAAGAGACTAGATAAAATGGGGGATTCTATGACGAAACTCGTGGTTGTTCTAAACCATCTATCAAGGAGTCATGATCAATCACTTGAACCTTGGTATTATCTTTAATGCATCATGTACGAGATGACCAATCGATGTGGAAGTTCAGGTAATAATTATAAAGGTAACCATTAGAGTTTATATGATCCTTTCTTTTGAGGTAATTATGGGTTACTACATGTTATGATGGAAGTAAAAGGCATGAGATAAAATTGAGGTTAAATTATGTTATGGTTATTTCGATGATTTTATCTCTTTTTGGGGAATGATTTGAGAATTATTTAGTTTTGGAAAATGGACAACACGCAGACCGTGTGACTACCCGTCACGTCAGACAAAGCTGTGAGAATCGAACCCAGAACCAAAGTGCGACTGGTATTTATCACCTACCACTGGTCTACGTGAAGTCCCTGGTTAGTTTTACTGATTCTTTTTAGTTATATGATTTTTTGAATTAAGAGTAAGTTTATTTTGGGTTATTTATGAAAATTAATAACCTATCATGGATGATATGTGATTATGTTAAGTACTATTTAATACGATACTTTAGGAGAAACTGATGTTGTTTGGAGATAAATGTTACGATTTAACATGGAGGACTATGTGACTGAATCTTTCAAATATTTGGGTTTCAATCATAGATTGGATTACATTGAAAAATTTTATGGACAAATTGTTTATCGGATGGTCCGCGTTGAACTTTGGGTTTTGTTGGAAAAATTTTGGAGATTAAGCATATATTTTCTTTTTAAAGGGTTATCCGTTTCTGGATTATCTGACCCTGTAATAACCTTTTTGGTTTTGGTTTTGGTTAAGGTCTAATGATATGGGACGTATATAGTTCTCTTTGGTTTATTAGGTGATTCTCTAGAAGTTGATTATAGTACTCTTAATGAGAACAAGTCTCCCTAAATACTCCTCTTTTGGAAAAAAATATGAGTTTGATTAACGAATCTAGTAAAAGATGAAAGTCAACATGATAAGTGATTATGTTTCCTTATGAATAAATTCCTCAATAAAAAGTAACTTAAAATAATGATTTCTATTAACTTTTTCCTGCTGGGGAATCAAATACTGTTTAACCCATCACAAGTTTGTGATTTTCTTATAGTTACCTTTCTCCTAGACATGATTACTATCACTCTCCCTCAAGAACATGACCCTTTTATTTTTCTTCCATGTCCATGTTTTTCTACATGGAATCCTAGTATGGGTTAAATCCGGTGACCTCTGTACTTTTCTTCCATTATTTTAAAGTGATTTTTTTACCGACTCTTGTTCCGATGTGGGACTTTCAAGGATATTTCCAAGCTCAATTTAAAAATTGCGAGGACGCAATTCCCAAAAGGGGGGAAGGATGTAACAGCACAGGTAAATAAAGAATATAAAATTTTCATATTTATCCATATTTTTAATAAAATATTAATATGATTTTAAAGGGGACTCTATGCTCGATTGCAGTACCCAACACGCAACAACTGGTTTCTTGGAAATCTTACATTGCACTCTAATAATAAAATAATATTATTTTAAATGGTAGTTAACATGTATTCGTTGTATTGGCGAGAATAGAAATAAATAACTAAAATATTATTATATATGTTTTTAAATGTTTTTACATTTATCCAATAAAAGATATAGGATTAAAATACGGAAAGAATTCAATTTTAGACGTATATTCCCTAGTTTTCACTAAAGGTTCACTTATCGCCTTTTGATGGAGAACCGTCATTAAATATAGTTTTGTTAAATCTTATACATTCTATTGGAAAAAATAAAACTCTTCTAAATAATTGGGAAATCAAAATTTACTTTGTGTAAATTTTTGGTATCTTTCCGATAAAGTTCTTTCTATTAATGAATAGTGTAAAATGATGAATTTTAATTCAAAACCTTTTTTAATATAATTTATTTATATTATTGGATTATCATTTGAGTTGGTTTTAAAGTGAAATTAGAATATATTTTTACCATTAAATCCAATAGTTGTCATTGGATTTAATTTCACTTTGAAATCAGACTTAAACTAATGTCAATCTTTTGATACTTATTGTTTCATAAAAACACGTTATTTGCCCTGACAGTGGGAATTAATTATTAAATTAATTAATGTGACTTATATGTTTTGAATTTTGTAAAATAGACTTCCTTTTTGAATTCAGAATATCAAATATAGCTTAGGGTGAATTTTTGGGATTTTTCTGAAAAACTTCAATTTTTGATAAATAGTGAAACCACTAAGTGGTACTTATAAAAACTGATTTTTCCGTTTAAATGAAAATTTTCCATCTTTGTGTTTTGAATTTCAAAAATCCGATATACATGGTTTTCATTAAGTAGTAAAATGTGGTTCAATGGGATAAATATAATTTTTTGGTTAATAGTGACTTATTAAGTTTTTAATCGTGATTAGAGATAATTAGTGTAGTTTATAGTAAGAATAATAATTTAATAAAATGAAATGACCTAGACAGATGTCCTACCCTCATTTAATGTGTCATGGCCAACCAATACAATCCATGGGTCAACTTGGGGACCCCATGGAGCCACTTTGGTTGGAAAATGACATAAATATCTTTTTATTTAATGTTAAAGTAAAAAATGACACAAAAATGAAATGTTTTACTAAAACAATTTTTACATGGAGTTATACAAGTCATAGTTTTTACTATAAATAATAATTGGAAAGATACGAAGATTTAATATATCATAGTATTTTTTTTATTATTTTTAGACATTAAATAAATTAAATTATTTATGACATTATGATGATGCATCGATGACCTCATTATTTAACGATTTAAATAAAATGGAAAGATAATGTAATATATAAGACCTACACATGTACAAAACCTATTGGATGAGTGGATTTAAAACCCTTATCACCTTATCCTCGAAATAAATCAATGTGGGGCCTTTAAAATCCGAAACTCTTTTGAAAATAAGGTAACATTTTGTAACTTTACAAGAGTGCCCCTCCTCTCCTCTTATAAACGGCCCCCACCTCTACCTCCATACCCACACTCCCAAAGCCATTGGATCGGCCAAACCCTAACAATTTCGTCTCTTCACTTCCCTCTATTACTCCTTGAATCCTCACTTTGGGTATAAGTCTTCCCAAGGAAGCCTTTGATCTCAAACAAAAGGGAGTTACCGGATTTTAAGGTAATGTCTTCACTTGTGTCCTTTTGTTTTATTTTGCTTATCCAACCCCCTAAACACTTTTTATTCATTTCTTTTGTAACAAATCCAGTATCTCAAATATACTAGGATGTTTTTATAAGAAGTATTAGAGATAAACTTACACACACCTACATCTAATGGTTAATGACCATACTGTTTCCGTGGATGGTGAATTTCTGCCTCCCTAAACGATTATTGTTCAACATTCTTCTAACACATTCAAAGGTGGCCATTAAGATGAAAATATATTTATATATTATATATAATATGTTTATGTTTTACTTAAGCTTTTGTATTTTTCATTAATGGAATTCCTTTATGGTTTCCATTATGGGTAAACGCGATATCATCATTTAAGGAAGTGCGGACTACCGCCCCCTCAAAGTGATTTGATTAGTTAATACCATATGTGGTACGTATAAAGGATATATTTAATTATATTATATATGATACCATACTGGAATTAAAATACTATTATGTGTCATTATGTTTTAATTCCATTAAATATGTAATAGAAATGGAAGTAGTGTTCATGCGTATGTACAGCTTACCATCTCCATGAACGATACATTTCATTTCTTATCTCAAAATGTTATGTAATATTATAATTACATATATATAATGTATATATATGTAATATATTTAATCTAAATTATGGATATCATTCTGGAATTATAACATATATATATCTCTCTCATTTTGTTTTAATTCCATTAATATGACAAAAAATGAAAGTATCGTTCATGCGTACGTACGACCTACCGTCTCCATGAACGATGCTTTTCGTTTTTTATTTCCGAATGATATGGAATAGTATAAAATGAATATTTACTGGATATATATGATATTATAATCATTAATACTATTCTGGAATTTATTTACATATAACTACATGGGAAATCGTTTTTCAAACAAGTTCATTTTTGACTCATGTACCAAACATCGGCAAAAATGTCTGATATGAACTAACATTATTAAACAATTATTATAAAATTATAATATGTGATATGAACTGAATAATAATATCTAAAGGAGGTACATAGGAAATTAATAATTGACCAAAGTATATTATTCAGGAATATAAATAAACGAACAAGACAAGTTGGACTTGAGGTAAGGGATCTTACTCTACTCTTTCATTTCAAGTACACTCTTTTATGTCATTCCTTTTAAAGCTCATCATTCATGTTACTGGGATATTATATTATATTACTCTTACTATAATTTTTATTTTCATGTGATGAGAGACCCTATTCTCTCTCATCAATCCATTTTGGAAGTTTTGAGTGGTGCCGTTAGGCTATCGAATTTTCATAAGAGATCTAACCTCTCTCTTTCTTTTTAAGTACTCTCCTTTATGTCACTTCTTTTAAGCTCCTATTTGTTATATTGGGGGATGTTCTTTTATAATCATCCTTATATAAACTATAAGTTAATATTATTTGATACCCTATTTGATCTCATCAATCCATTTTTGTATGTTTTATGTGGCGTCGTTAGGCTGCCGAGTTTTCGTAAGGGATTTTTCATTCCACTTTTATTCCTGTGATATTTATTCTACATTTTCCATAATTTCATTTGAGTGGTGTATGTACTGCCCATTATTTTACTCATTGTGTAATATACTTTCTTTTATGAGTATTTACATAAATGATGTATTGTCCTTCTTTCACAAGGTGTATGTTTCAAAAGATACCCAAGTCGGTAAGGGAACCTTTTACCCTCCTCTTTTTAAAAGACTTATTTTTTTTGGCTCTTCTAATTTACATATTGTTATGTTGGGATATTTTCTCATATATCCTTATTGATGTAAATTTTATGTCCAAGTGATGAGATACCATTTTTTATCTCTCATCAACTAATTTTTATGTGACATTGTTAGGCTGTCAAGGGAACTTCTTAACCCAATTTCGATTTCTTTGGGTTCAACATGTAGTTATTGAATATGTCATCCTTTGAATATGTGTGAATGACCTTTGATTATTTTACACTTAATATCCACTTATTTTTGGTGTATTATTTTGTCACACATAATTATGTAATTGATTTATCCTTAATCCAAGGATACCGTCTTTGTAAAGGACTTCGTCTCAATCTCCTTTCATTGAGGCATATTATGTTTTATACATAACCTTCTTTTATACAGTGTATAAACCCCATTGACTTTACATAAATTCAAAAGGAATATTTTTTATACGAAGTGTTTATTAAATGACAAAAGGGAATTTTTTTGTCGTACGTATGCGGCGACAACAACTTCTCCACCACCGTGACCATTATCTGAGTTTTGGCTTCCTCTATAAGCCATACCTTCCTTTTTAAAAGAAAAATAAATACCATGTTTTACTTTTCTTTTCTTTTAGTATTGAAAATGGTTTTCATAATGTATTTATATCAATGTTTTGTATTGATATTTTGTTATTGAAATGTGGAAATGTTATATTTCCTTTATGCATGTTTTATGTGATACGATTATGTTATGGATCTTGGACATTTTTATGAAGACGGGTGGTTCCATGATAAACTATGGGCGGGTGAGCCTGATATAGCTCTCCAATGAATTGGGTAACTCGATGAAGTGAAACGTTAAGGTTTCTCCGAAGTGATTTAGGGAATATACTGTGGTAGGTATTCCAAACATAACCAAGAGGGTTACTCCCTACATAAGAATGTTATGAATGCCTCAAGATACCTTTTATGTATTATGATTTCTATAATTTATTCATGATTTGAGGAGGTATGTTAAAGTGCCTATGTTTTATTGTAAAATTATGATTTCATTCTTATGTATATATGAACTCATGTTTCCTTTCAATATTTTTATAACCCTTATTGAGCTTTTTATGCTCATCCAATGTTTTTGAAATGTTTTTCACATGACTTAATGTGGAAAAGGGTCAAGGATGGGATCAAGGGAAAGTCATGCAACCTAAAACATGGAACTGGACATGTTTCTTTTTTTGAGTTTTTATTCTATGGAATCTTAGTAAAAGTTTCTACTTTGTAATCTTTTGAGATCTAATAGTTATGTCCTAATTCTCTAAAACTATAAACCTGAAAAGATCCTCAATGTGAATTATTCATTTAATTCAGTATTAAGTAAGGTTTAAGGCCGGAGCCTTATATTCCAGACATGGAGTCCAGACCAATTTTGGGATCCTACTATTTTAATTATTTTTGGGATTTGTTCACTTGACATAGTAGCATCTCTTAACATATTAACTATTTTATATGGTTTTACATAGATTTGGGAATATGTTCATTATGAATTTCATTGATTGTTGTCTTCTATTTCCATTTTTTAATATATTATCTATTGTAGCTTACTTTGTTAATGAAGGTATAGTCTACACATATGAACAATTATAATCTTATAGCTATTCAGTAATTTTTGGTGAACAGGGAGGTTCTCTTGAGGTTATGTAGCGACCCTGCTCGGGGAACCATATTATTGTTTCTCGGGTCATGGACATTACATATCAACATTGAATAAATAAAATAATTAATAAAATAAGATCAATAAATCATAATAAATGATCATGAGTCAAGATAGTATAATTAGTGATCAAGTAATAATAATATAAAATATTAACAAAATCATCAATAAAATATAATGCATAAAAAATGTCATAATAAACTATATTATTATGAATCTCTGTGATATATCATATGAATGTTTCACAGGAATACATTTAAAACCATAATACATGTCATGTATCTCAACCATGACAATAATAACATAGTATATTTTTCATCACTATGGACAAGTTATGGTTAAAAACACATACATGTGATGTTTGAATAAGTTCACCAATTATAGATTAATTGTCACATGAAAATAAAATTAGTTACCAATTTTTTTGATAAGGTATCATAAAAGAAGAAATTAGAAACTTGTTCAAATTATAGCAAGAACTAAATTGACTAAAATAATCATACTTTTAGGAAATATAGAGGGTGATACATGAATGATATGAAGTATTCATATTGATGGATATTCTATAGTAGTAAATTAAATTAGTATAATCTATTAAATACATTTAATAATATTCTAAAAATGGTTTTAATAAAATTATGATATAAGGCACATTCAAAATAATTTTAAATTAGCGAATAAAAGAATTTGAAAAACAATATAATAATAATAAGTGGCCCAATAATGTAACATTAAAAATAAATAAGAGAAATATATAATAAATTTGTTGTGAATGATACTAAACGACATATAAATTATATGAAATACATTATGTGAACATATTTATGTTTTTAATGTAACCAACAACAAAAAAGGTATATAAAACATATTTTATTCCTAGAGATATATAAAAATATGAGTATTATTGAACAAAATACATATTTATATATAATATTAATAATAATAATGCTTTATGGTTATAAAAAATTTGGATATGTAAGAGAAATACCCTATATAGTGTGTCAAAATTAACCTTTATCACATTGTATTTTTATAAAGTATGAAAATAAATAAAAATGAATATTTTGATAATAATATTTAATTTAAATAAAAATAAATAGAAAACATCACATTATATAGGGATTTTTTAGAATATACCATTCTTATCATAATATAGATAGATAGGAAATAATATGACTCAATAAAAGGAGAGCGATTCAGAAAAATCCATTACCTTGTATTCTTATTTTCTAGGATGAAATATAAATTTCTATAGAATAAATTTATATTTTTTATAAAACAATATTAAATCACAAATTATTTTTATTTTACCAAATTAAATTCATTTGTATTTCCATTTAATCAATGTATTTAATAATAAAAGATAAAATTAACCATGAGGTGTTAATTGTTTAGTTTTTTCCATGGTTGCCTTGGTATGTCGGTTTACATCCAGACACCTTGATCATTTTTAATAACCTACATACTAGTCACATTTATTATTTACATTTATATTATAGTTTTATGGGATTATAATATTATTTAATTGAATTTAGAATAATGGTTTATAATTACAATTAGAACATTTCTCTTTTTTATAAATATTTAATTAATGAAAATAGTTTATTTAATTAGTGAATATTGGTATATATTACCATTCCATAATTAATAAAAAATTTAAAATTATAATTGGTAATATATGAATATTATTTTTTTATTAATCATTTTGGTTGAAATTTTTATAAGATAATTCATGTTGGTGGTTAAACTAACACAAACAAGTCTGTTTTAAAATAATTAAAAAAGTAAAAATTATTGTTGAATTTCTAATATATGAATTTTATAAAATAATAATGACTTTAATTAAACGTTATTATAATGTTAAATAATATTCAATGAGATATGGATGAATATGATAATGTAAATTCATATTAGAAATGATTTTATTTATTTTTATGAACATAACCTCCTTTGTAAACCATCATTGGGTTTGAAGGATTTGGCGATTCTTATTGATATTAGAGGATCTCAAACAAGTATAAGTCATGTTAGAGATGTATCATTGGTATATATTTAAGTTAAAACCATATGTAATGTGTGATTTGATGTGGTTATATAATATTTTATATTATATGTGATTTTTAATGGTAATTTGTACAAACTCCGTCCTTAATGTGCAAGGAACAATATTTTACAAGAATGTGGATAAAAATAAAAAAATAATGGTTTGGTTATGTCAATAAATTAAATAAATAATTTATTGACAATGAATCTGGATATTTTATCACTTAACACCATAGTATAAAATTTTACCTCACTTTACCTATTAAAGTGGCGGATCACTTTTTACCTCATGTTTTTTTTCCAATAAGGAATTCAACAATATTAACTAATTATTATGTGAAATATAATAACATGAATTCCATTTTATTAAATGATATTTATTTACGTGTTAAAATAAATAATTATATTTAATAAATATATTTTTTATAAAATAATAATTTTAAATAAAAATCAATTTTATTCTAATTTATGGAAATTAAAAATCATTCCATGAATATTGATTAATATATATACATATATATAGTAAAATTTATTAATTTTTAATATATATATATATATGTTGTTTGTTTTTGTAACATCCCATATAATTAAAGAACATAACATTTTCATTTAAAAAAAATATGTGAATTAAATATTAATTTTACTTTAATTGGGATGATATATTCGATGTTATACCCAATACATAGCAATGAGATTATTTGAAATCTTATGTTGCACACAATGCGGAGTCACACTAAAATTAATAATATAATATTATTTTAAATGGTAGTTAACGCCTAGAAATTTTATTGGAGAGAAGGGAAAAAATAACTAAAATATGAATATACATATTTGTTAAATGTATTTACATTTCTGCAATATATTTTAGAGGCTTTAAGTAAGAATAAATCTGATTTTAATCCTAAATGATTTAATATTCATTAAAAGGTTGATTTACCATCTTTTGATGTAGAAACATATTTAAATCTAGATTGTTTCACATTTTTATGTTCTATTTTTTAAAAAACAAATTCTGTATTAAGATTGGGACATCAAATTTTACTTTGGGTAAAATTTTGGTATTTTTTGAAAAATTTAATTTTTTATGAATAATGAAAAATACTATATTTTAATTCCAAACTGCATTTTAATATATTTTATTTATATGTATATATTATCTTTATAAATTTTTTAAAGTGTAATTAGATTATTTTTTTACCATTTAATCTTATATTGGTTGTTTGAAGACATTTCACTTTGAAATTGAACATAAACAAGTGTCAATCATTTGATAGTTTTTTCCCTAAAAACACGCTTTTTTCTTTGAAAAATGAATTAATAAGAAATTAATTTTTCCCAATACTGTGATTTGAATTTTAAAAAATGGGTTTCATATTTGGAATCAGGAGGTGAAAGTTGTGTAAATAGGTAAATTTTATATTTATACATTGTTAATATTTACATCAGTAATAGTTTTATTTACCATGGTTAAAGGGTAAATCTAGTAATTAAGTGAAATTAAATATTATAATAATAATAATAAATTACCCTAACATGTGTCATAACCCTATTGGTTAATACATTTCTGGACATTTACATCTTTTTCTCGATTTTGGGACCCCATGGAGCCACTTGGGAGTGATAATGGCACTTTATATTAATTAATTTAAAGTAAAGAAAAAAATGACTTAAACATATATCATTTAGTAAATCAATTTTTAAATGGGGTTATATATATTATCTCTTCAGAAATAAATATTCATTTGAAATATAAAATTATTTCCTCAATAATTATATTTTTTATAATATTTATACATTAAAAAAATAAATTGTTTATGACCCATTAATAGTGCAGTATTTACCTGATTAAAGAATGATTTAAATAAATATGATTACAAAGATTAAAATAATATCTAAAACCAGTCCAATTTTTATTGGATAATTTTATTTCGAACATGAGACATCTTATTTGTTACTATAATGAGTTTAAGAGCATTAGAAATTGAAAATAATCAGAAAATAAAATAATATTTTAAAACATTCTTAAATAGACACTCCCCCCATTATAAAAAGCCCTAACTTATAACCCAATCCACCTACATCCCAATCCCCTTGACTCATCCAACCTCGACTAGATTAATATTACTACATCCCTATCCTCCTCCTGGAATCCTTCCCATAGTCAGAAGGCAATTAGAATAATCCTTTCAGTTCCAACCAAAGGGAGATATCTGATTTAATTGTAACGTCTTCTCTTAAGTTCATTTGTTTTATTTTACTTCGCCAACCCTATAAACTATTTTTATTCCCTTATTTTATTGCAACACCAGTATTATAAATACAATATTTTTGTGGGAATTATTTGAACTACACTTACACACACCTCCATCTAATGGGTAATGAACATACTATTTCTATGGACGGTGAACTACTGCCTCACAAAACGATGATTGTTCAATGATATCTAACTACCTCCCATAGTTTCCATTAAGATGGAACTATATTTATACGTGATATATATTATATTTATTTTGTTTCTATTATTCTATATATTTCATTTATAGAATACCTTTATGGTTTCTATAGTGGTTAAATACGATAACTCGATTTGAGAAAGTGCAGACTACCACCCCCTCAATGTGGTATGACTAATTCATGCCAAACATGGAACATATAATTGATGGAGTTAATGAAATTATATATGATATATATGGTAATTTAAATATATCTATTTATCATTATGTTTTTATTCCATTAAATATGAAATAGAAATGAAAGTGGCATTCATGTGTACGTATGACATATCGTCTCCGTCAATGGTGAATTTTATTTCTTATATCTAAATGTTATGTAATATTATAAATACACATATATATATATAGGATATATATTATATATATGATATCTAAATCAAGAATATCATTCTTGAGATAATGTATTTTCAACCACATGGATAATTTATAATTATAACAAGTTCATTTTTTAACTCAAGTTACGAACATCGACCAAATGTCCGATATGAAGTCAAATAACTAACTAATTGTTATAGAAAGGTAATAATTTATACAAAACGAATAATAATATTGATTAATGTTGTTAATAAATTATAAATTTATTTTATTTTATTATTCATAAAATTAATGAATAATCGAGTCAAGTCAGACCCAAGGTAAGGGGTTTCTAATCTCACATTTAATTCTATGATATTTCCATTAATAGTCACATATTTATTTAATGTGGTGAATTTTGTACTTCCATTTGATATATATTATCATTATTATCTTTATATTCCTGGTATTATGTGATTCATTTTGTTGTTATTAACATTTTTCCATACGACTCGATTGATTACAGCTTGGTAAGAGGTTTTCATCTCACTTTTTATTCCAGTGAGATTTATGCTCTCTTTGTCACTAATTTCGTTTATGTGGTGGATGTACAGCCCATTATTGTATTAATTATGTAATATAATTTAATTTAAGGTTATTTTAATCATCATTGTATGATCCTTATTTCATAGGGTGTATATTTCGTATGTTACCAAATAGGTATGGGAACCGTTCACCCTCCTCTTTTTAAAAGACTTATTTTTTTTTGTTATGTCTTTTAATTTACATATAATTATGTTGGTATGTGTTATTCTATATCCATATTGCTATAAATTTTATTTCCATTGGAGTAGACACCCTTTTATCTCTCATCAACTAATTTTATGAATTCTAAAGTGACATTTCTAGGTTATAAAATTATGTAAAGGATCTTCTCCACCCTATTTTTATTCTATGGGTTAAACTAATACTTCTTGATTATGACACCTTATGAATATGTGTGGATAGACTATGATTATTTTACAAATAAAATACTATTATTGTTTGTGTATTAATATTTATCACACAAAATTATCTCAGTGATTTATCCTCAATCTAAGGATACCATCTATATAAGGGATTTCGTCTCAATTTACATTCAATTGAGAATTCATTGATGTCATGGTCCAATACAATTTTATATGGTGTATATAATATCTTTTGGAATATTATATCATGAATAGAATTATTCTAATGATATTATAATGTTTGTATTAAAAGTTCTTTCTAAATTATTTGTATTCAAGAATCTCTCATTTGGTTAAGAACTCTTTATCAACAATATTGTTTTATTGGTTTTTTCTTCTAAATAATTCTCATTAATGACCATGATTTAAAAATGGTTTTAAGGATATATTTAAATGGAGATTAATGTTTTAAAATTTAAATTCCTTTAAAATCTTCAAAGGTGTATGGGACACATTTACTCAGAAATCTTTATATTAAATGGATTTGAAATTTTTTTGATAATGCATTGATTATGAAAATATATTCAAATGATATATTGTCATTAAAACACAGAAATGTTATTTTTACTTTATTATTGTTTTATGTGTTATGGATATGTTATTTTTAATAGAAATTGTTTAATTATATTGGTGGTTCCATGATAATCTCAGGGTGGGTGAGCCCGAGATTGCTCTCCAATGGATTGGGTAACGTGAGAGAGGTAAACATTAATGTTTCCCCTAAGAGATTTAGGTAATATACTATGATGGGTATTCGAACGTAACTACCTATGTAGCTGTGATAGATAAAATGTAAGTATGTTTTGTATGCCACAAGTTAGATTTATTATTTATCATTATTGTGTGTTATTCCTAAATATTATGATTTCATAAGGCATGTTATGATTGAAAATTATGTTTTCATTGAATTTTATTTATTAATGGGATAATGTTTTCTTTCCTTATTTTATAACCATAACTAAGATTTTTTTTTTCACATTCCATTTTATTGAAATGTTATCCGGACATAAAGATTAATAGGTTCATGGATGGGATCGATGAAGAAGTCATGTTCTCTAAACCATGGAAGTAGACATGTTACTTTTATTAAGAGTTATTTATTTTATGAAAAAAATAGAAACTATGAAGAATTTTATACTTTTTAATTTTTTTAGGTATAATGTAATAGTTATGGACTAATTCCTTAAAACTCAAAACCTAAAAATATCCTCAATGATAATTATTAATTTAATTTTAGATTGCATAATTTTTTAAGGATGGGACCTTATAGTATTTATTAGAGGTCATTTTAGACAACATTAGGGATTATGAGTTTTTGTTAAACTCATGGATAGTTCCTATGCCGATTATTCCAGTTAAATATATGTTTTACAACATTTTCAGATCATGGAATGTCAGTTACAAATGAAGGGAGGTGGATCTGAAATGACATTCCCATATCTTCATGATGATATGTTTGCAATAATTATTGTAGTGTCATGTTATGATGATTGTGAAATTGTTTCTAAAATACAAGTCACTTGAATGTAGTTTTACGAGTATCAAACACCTCTAATATTCATCAATATCATTGTGGCTCACGGGTTGTATTTAATCAAATTCTATTTTCATATTATTTTCATATTTTCAAAAAAGGTATATATTTTCAATGAATTTTCAAATATTTCCCCTTATCACATGATTTTGAAGCATAATATGATTTTGAAAAAGGTACTAAATAAGGAGACCCTTACACATCATATTTATATTTTCATTTAAAATTGTATCTATCAGTACATACTTATGGTATTTTAGATGTACCATTGATTGAATGATTCAACTCAATCTCAGTCTTACTATTTTATAAAAATCATGTTTTTTTAGATATTTTGAAATTATTTGTTATACATGATTATTTTATAAAACTATTTTTCTACGAACACCCATATGACCGAAGTTGTACAAGGTTTATTTGGATGAAGGAGGAAAATTATTTTTAAGGATCTCTAAATCATTGTTGCAATGAATGGACCTTCTACCTACTTGAGCAAGATGATGATGAGACTATTTAGACACTATGATCAAAGTATGTTGTTCTTTCTATTAGGTAATATATTTATTTTTTCATATTTTTGTGAATAAAATGACAATATATGTGATGTTGAGGTATTAATGTAATGGTATGAAAAGTAAAGGTATAAGAAAACAATTCAAGTTAAAACATGTGAGGGTAATTTATGAGTTTTGTAAAAAGGAGAACCCGTAATATTTTTGACAACTAGTCGCGTGCACAATGTCCATAGGAATCAATCCCACAAATGAAAGGAAACAAGGGTGCATCGCCTACCACTATCCTACGTGATGTCCCTAGATTGTATGACTTTTTTCTTATATGTAAATTGTTTTTATGGATCAAGAATATGATTATTTGGAATATTATTTTTTATCAAAGGTACTTCCTTAGTATAGGAAAATGATTTGGCGATTAAGTAAAAAAACTTATTTTGGAAGAAATTATCTCTTCTGGGAACACTATATGATTAAGGAAAATATAATACTATGGGATTTAATTTGTGGAGTAATGGTTGAGATATTATTTTTAATGAATCATGTTTTTATTGTGGACATAAGGTGATTTGGGTTATTTATTTAAATTATTAATTTGTCATAGAGAATAATTCTATAGGTTAATTACACATCATAATGGGACTTTAAGAGTATTCGATGATTTTAGAGATAAATGTTAAGATTTATTGTGTAAGACTATGTGATTAAATCCTTATTGGTTTAGGGTTTCAATCTTAAGTTTTATTATTTTTATGAATTTTTAGGACAAATGTATATTGAATGGTCTTTTTTGGAACTTTGGTATCTTTTTGTTTAATTTTTGTGATTAAGAGTAGTATTTATTTTTATAAAAGATTATCTTTTTGTGGATTATCATATCATGTACTTACCATTATGGATTTGGTTAATATCTAAAGACATGGGAAAAATATATTTCATCTTTTTTGTATTATGTTATTCTATAGAAGTTGATTAGAGAACATTCAATTTGAACATGTCTTCTTGAATACTCATCACATGGAGAAAAGATGAGTTTGTGGGATAAATCTAGTAAAGGATGAAAGTCTACATGGAAAGTATGTACGTTTCCTTATGTTCTTATTCAAGTTATTAAATAAACTCATGAACTTTATGAAGAGTAACTTAAAACAAAAACATTTTCCATTATGTTTTCCTACTGGGGAATCAATGACTATTTAACCCATCAAAAGCTTGTCATTTTCTGGTGGTTAACATTCTCAAAATCATCTTTTCTACCACTCTCCATCAAACCATGAGCTTTGTTTCTCTTCCATGTCCATATTTTCCAACATGGAATCCTAGTATGGCATATCTCGAGTTTCCTTTTTATTTCACATTCTTTCTTTTAGGGTGATATTCTTATTGACTACATTTCTGATGTGGTACTTTCAATGAAGTTTCCAAGCCCAATTTTAGAATTGTGACGATGCAATTCCAAAATGATAGGAAAGATGTAACATCCAAGGTAAATAAAGAATAAAAAAATTTCATATTTATTAAAATTTTTGAATTAAATATTAATTTTACTTTAAAGGGGATGTTATGTTTGATAGCTTAGCTGATACACAACAACTGGTTTCTTTGAAATCTTATGTTGCACACAATGTTATTTCATACTGATAAATAATAAAATAAAATGATTTCAATTTGTTTTTAGAACCTAGAAATTGTATTTGAGGGAATGGATAAGACAAAATAAAATATTAATATACATGTTTGTTAAATTATTTTACAATTATCCAATAAATTATTGAGTCTTAAAATAAGAAAGAATATGATATTATTCATAAATGCTCTACTTTTCATTAATAGGTCAATTTACAGCCTTTTGAAGAAGAACCCTAATTAAATCATGTTTTCGTTACATTAATATGATTTAATTTACAAAATAATATTCTTCATTATAATCGATACATAAAAATTTACTTTGGAATTTTTTTTCGCATTTATCTGATAATGTTCATTTTTTATTAATAATAAAAAATAATGCATTTTAATTCAAAACTTCCTTTAAAAAAATTTATTTATATGATTACATTATTTTTATAAATTGTTTAAAATTTTAAATAGATTATATATTTACCATTTTATAGTATATTTTTCTTTGGAAGTAATTTTACTTTTGAAATTTTATAAAAAAGTGTCAATCTTTTGAAAGTTATTATTTCTTAAAAACTAACTTATTGTTTTGACAACGGAAATTAATTTTAAATTAATTTTCTCCATGTATATGATTTTAATTTGTAAAAATGGTTTCTATATATGGAATTAGAAGATCCAAATTGTGTAAATAAGAAACGTTAATTTTTAGACATTATGAATATTTATTTCATAAAAAAAATTATTTACCACAGGTAAAGGGTAAATATAGTAAATAAAGGACACAAAATATTAATATAATAATATAAAATTATGCTAAAATGGGTCATAATTCATTTGTTGATACCTTTATGACCATGGAAATCCTGGGGTTGATTTTGAAACCCCATGGAGCCACCTAGGAGTGATAATGACACTTTATATAAGTTATTTTAAAGTAAATACAAAAAGAACATAAACATATATCATTTAGTAAATCAATTTTTACCTGGGGTAATATAAGTTATCGATTCAACTATAAATATTAATTTTAAATCAAAAAATATTTCCTTCATGTTGATTTTATTTGAATATTTAGACATGAAATAAATAAAATTATTTATGAGACAATAATGATGAAATATTTACCACATTAATGAATGATTTAAATTAATAAGATTTTAAAATTAGAATAATATCCTTAACCTGTCCAATTCTTATTTTATGGTTTTATTTAAAACGTGACTTATCTTATCTTTTAAATTAATGAGTTTTGGACCATAATAAACCGAAAATAATTATATAATAAAATATAAATTTTAAACACTCCTAAAGAGCCCCTCCTCCCCCTTATAAAAATCCCTCAACTCTATCTCATGCCCCACACTTCTAATTCCCCATGTATCATCCAAAATCTTCTTAATTAAGCTTATTAAATCCCTATACTACTCTTAGAATCCTTCTACTATACAATATGAAATTCAATTAAACCATTCGGTTCAATCCAAAGGGAGATACCAAATTTATAGGTAACATCTTCTCTAATGTTATTTTGTTTTATTTTACTTCTTCAACCCAATAAACTCTTTTTATTTCTTTATTTTTTAATCAAATCAGTATACTCAAATTTTTTATTTTTTTATGAGATGTATTCGAACTAAACGTACTCAAACATTTATTTAATGGGTATAAAACATTCTGTTTCTGTGTACGGTGAACTATTGCCTCATGAAACGATGGATGCTCAATTATCTACTACCAACTCTCATGGTGTCCATTAAGATGTAACTACATTTACATATGATATATATTAATTTCTTTTTGTTTCTATGCTTTGGTATTTTTCATTTATAGAATACCATTATGGTTTCCATAGTGGGTAAATACGATAATTTCCTTTGAGGAAGTGCGGACTACCACCCCCACAAATTGATAAGACTCATTCATGCCGTAAATAGAATGTATAAAGTATGGATTTAATGAAACATATATGTGATATTAAACTAGAACTATAATATACCTATGTATCATTATATTTTTATTCCATTATATATGAAATAGAAATAAAAGTATCATTTATGCGTATGTACGGCTTACCGTCTCTATGAACGGTGCATTTCATTTCTTATCTCCAAATGTCAGGTACTATTATAAATTCAAATATATACTGGATATATATGATATATATGATTTCTAAATCATGAATATAACTCTGGAGATAAATTAATTTTGACCACATGGATAATTTATAATTATAACAAGTTCATTTTTAACTCATCTTCCGAACAACAACAAAATGTCCGATATGAAATCTAATAATTAACAATTTTCCATAACAATGTTATAATTGATATAAGAAGAATAATAAAAATTAAAAAGGTTCTTAAGAAAGTATAAATTAAATTAGTATATTATTTAAGAGATTAAATAACGATCGTGTCATGTCGGACACGAGCTAAGGTGTTTCTTATCTCACATTTAATTATGTGATGTTTCTATTGTTCATCACTTATTTATTGAATGTGGTGTATTATGTACTGCCATTTTATATATATTACCTTGATTCTATTTATATTCATAGTTTTCCGTGAATAATTTGGTGGTAATTAACTTTTGGTCATGTGACTAGATTAATTACAACATGGTAAGGGGTTTAATCTCAATTTTTTATTCCTGTGAGATTCATGCTATATTTTCTAATATTTATTTTTCTGTGGTGGATATACTACCCATGATTCTATTATTTGTGTAATATACATTAAAAGTAATATATACAGTTCTTTGAAATATTATATATTTGAAAATATTAATTTGTCTATTTTTATTTTTTTCAAATTTATTTTTTATATGTTTGTTACATATCAAAAATTATATTTTGTCATGTTTCTAACATATACATTCGAATTAAAAAATTTGAATATATTGATTGGATAGATGTTTACCTAATGACCATATATTTTATGGTCATATGTCCTAAAACTGTATAATGATTAATAATACAACCAAGAAACATATAACAATCAATATATGTTCCTATATATAACATTACATACATCACTATAATCATTCCTCACATAAACACTTTTTTCAATAATTTTTTATATTTCAATTTTTTAACTATCTATAGTTATCATTAGAAATATGTTCCCTATAAAATATCATGATGATTAATGTTTCAATCTTATATAATTTTTATGTACTTGTGGTTTTATTGTAATTATCGTAGTTATCTTTCATGTAGTAAAATTTTAGCATATCATTTTATATGATAATAATATATATTAATAAAATAAGTATTAATTAATTTTATATTAATGTAGTGTCTTAAAAAATCTATTCAACTCATTGGATTTATTAAATGAAATTTAACAATAAAAATATAAGGTATGAAAACCTCCCTACACATGAAGAAACAATCTCATATTTGTTTTTCTATTTATGAGGATTATATGATCAAATTTTTATCATTTTATATATTGGTTTTGTAATAAAATTTTGGAATAATAAAGGAGATCCCTTGTCAACATCATGATGAAAAAATATCAAGGTGTACTTCGAATCTCTATGGATGAAGAATGAAATAGATTCTATAATATATAAAGGATCATGATTCATCTATGGTTTTTGGACAATGGTATCACCAACAATACTACTATGTGGTAATACCCATGACACCATGGTTCATGAGATGAAAAAATGGTACATATTTATGTGTCTACCTATATTGGAATGGATATTGTTGTTTTAATATGTTATTTTGGTTGAAATTATAGTTATATCCATATAAGTATTATAAAGGCATACCACATAGCATAATATTATATAATCCATGGTTCAGTTATCATTTAAAAGTTTTTATGGAGGTATAAAGATATGATATGATTATATATATATATATATATATGTATGATCATATTACAAAGATAAAATATTTCAGTATTGTATGCCAATATAGATATCCAAATTTACTAGTTATAAGATAATCCTATAGTGAATAAATCATCCATGGTTCAAAGCAACTTGAAGGGAATAGAAGAGGATCATATATGATTTAACACACTGACCATTAATATATCATACCTTGTATTAAATCATGAATATACATAAAGTGTATAATATTGTCTTTCCATCCCATACTTTATTCATCATTGATATTAAAATAAGAATTCATGAAATTTTATAATTCCCATCGATCACCAGGGACAGGACACATATAAAGTGTTAGTGAACATTGTATAACACATTAATTTCATGTGTTGTTATTTATCTCTAAATATCAATCAAATTCATTTTTTATCATTTTATAAAACATGAAATTACAATAATTAGGTAATATTTTCTAAAATGGGAGAAATTTCTGCATCAAAAAACATCTTTTCATTAACCACCCATTATAATGGTCGACACATCAATCAAGTGGAATTATCAAGTTTATATAAGAATCATATTTATATTTTTAACGAATAAGTATTAAATGATACATATTAACTTTCCCATTTTAAATATAATATTAGAAAAACATTATCATATATCATAATGATGTTTATAGTGTATACTAAGTTGATATGATAATGCCTACTACATCTATATATTTTATAAAATTAAAAATAACATAAGGAAAATCCCATCCCTCGAAATGTATTTATTAAGTGTGTCATGATTTTCATATAAATAATGTTTTACTAAAAATTATAAATAATATATATATATATATTATTGGTATGTGGACACTAGTAAAAGAAATCAATATGCAATGAGATAGATTCATAACAATAATGATTGGATGACATAAATTATTTTTTATTGTTTCCAAGAACTATAAAGTGGGTTTTTCAAGCACTTATGTAATTTTTTTCCTTTTGAAAATAAATTATGAATGTTTTCATTATCATTATTATATATTATGGTTAATTTATCCAAATAGTATATTTATAGATATTAGTTTCTTATAAGATATATAAATATGAATCATAAAATCAAAACATTGAAAATAAGTCATGGATATAATAAAAAAATTCTAATGATAATTGATTAATATGTGAAATTTAATAAAAACATCACACACAGTTGATGTGTGATTTGTCCAAAAAAAAATAAAATGTCATTTTTAACTAAATATATTTCTTTATCTATAGACAAAAAAATACAATATAATTTAAAATAGTCATGAGTTTTCATTGGATGATTTTTCATTGAAATATGATTTATTGGAGAAAAATTGTAAAAAATATGTCATCAATTTGACATTGGATTTTATAGGAATGATTAAAAGTGAATTGTTATATTTGACCAATGTGCCTTAGAAAATCAAAATTGAGAATATAAGCTCTTATTTTATCAAAACAAATTCTAAATTATTTATTTTTCATTTTACAACTATTGAAAAAGATATATTTCAATATGACATGTGATTTTACAAGAATTTTTAATTTTTTATTTTAATATTTAATGTCTTTGTAGTTCTCTAAATATATATCAAATAATAAAAAATCATAAAGTGATCAGACATTTTTGTAATTTTTTTAAATAATATTTGATTCATTTCTATCATTTTAGAAAAAAATTACACATCTATATTATATAAGGTGTTACATAATTAATTAAATGTATATTTATAATTTTTTTAAATATGCATAAAATGTTAAAAAAATATGAAAAATTGAATGGATTATTACGAAACATTTTTGAAATAATAACTAATTTATTAGAAAATAATAAGAAAAAATCCTTTTATTAAAAGAACATAAATGGTGCCGAAATGATAAATATTATATTTTCACTATTAAAAGTAATTATAATACTATTAATAAGAGTGGAATATCCCTGAATGAAAAAATAAGTATGGTATTTCCCAAAAAATATAGAAAACTTTTTTTAACACATTTTTAACTTATACAATTAAACGAAATATTAACTCGATGCACAATTTTGTCATAATTATGTAATGTTTTATTTTTTGATTAATAATATGTGTTGTTATATAAGATCATGTGTAATGGTAAATACCTACGAACAAATTTTGGAGTGTCTGTTTTTCTTGGATTTCTATGGAATAATTATATTTCATTGGTATAATCAAACAGAATATCAATTAACATGTGATGCGACCAACATGACCTTAAGATATTTTTAGAAATAAAATCCTTTTATAATTCATAAACATATATAAAATGATCACATCAATGAAAATATGATCTAATTACTAGATAAATCATCAATTAATTTAAAATATAAGATAATAAACTACACATCAATCTGATTTTCAATATTATAGGGATAATCAACTATTTTTCTAAATTTAATTTAATATTGGATTTACAATCACATATTTGAGGATCAAAAACATGATTGTAAATTTGAATTTTAAAAAAATTAGAACAAGGATAATAACTTTAATTATGATTGTTATAAACAATCAATATAAAAAAAATTTATAATATTTTCCTAGAATTATCTGAGGTGTCATTTAAAAAATATAAACATTTTTATATGTTATATAAATTTGATTTAAGACATTATACAGAACAAAAAAGATCAAAATATCATGAAAACATAGTATAATGACTATTTATTTATTTTTTACCAATAGAAAAAAAACTTCATATCTATCAAAATCTAGTTTTTAATGAAATTTTCCAAACTTTATTTTTATATTTATTGTAACATCCTCAACCCAGGATCCACTATTCTGGTGCCCAGGTCAGGTCACCACATGACCTATAGAACACCACTCTATACAATAGAGGTTACCAGTATGCAGTGGGGGTCTAATAAGCTTCGTGGGGAGACTATACCCTCATTAAATGAGTAAGACATTACATATAATAATTTAAATAATATAAATAGTATGAAAAAAAATAACATGAATAAACAAAAAATTCCCAAAACGAGGTATAACCATATACAACATTAAATATGACATTCTATGTTACAATACTGAGTGAAAAGAAACCCAAAAGGAATAAAAAATAGAATCCCCATAATGGTTTAGACACTATGTATGGAACCTCACCCATATATGTCCCATGTCACACACAACTCCAATACATAGGGACTTTTCCCTTGTCTTGACCAGAAAGCATAAAATCTACTTGGTTACCCAATGGAAGCCTAAACAGGTTGTGAGTATAACAAATTAGGAAACCACCAAATGTGTATAAAAAATATACAATAATAGAAGATAGTTCATGAAAGTGATATAAAATGGAATTTAAATGTAAATCATTAAATAGAAAATTCTAGGAAATTATCCCTAAACTATATTACCCTTGAGTCCATGTTCAGATCATTGAAAATTCATGGTTCAATATACCCTTTCCATGTGTTCAATGTATTAGGAATATTCAATGATCTCAATAATATGGGAATAAAATAAAGCCATATCTTACTAGGGATCACATTATAATAACTGCATAATCCGAACCTCAAAGAGACCAAATGTTTAAGGTAAGAGACATGGTATATCTCTACACATCTCCTTGTACGCGGATCATTAGATTTTGGAAGAAGGGAAAGATATGTTCCAGTTACAACAACTTCTTAGAGATTTCTATTTTTAATGTAGCATTGATTTTGTCAATATAATAAAATGAAATATTATGATTGTAATGTGGAAATGTAATCTTTACTTTATGCTTGTTTTATGTGTTAGAAATATGTTATGGTTATTGAGAATTTTTTTCTTATACGGGTGGTACCATGATAATACTAGGGAGGGTTAGCCCAAGATAGATCTCCAATGCATTTGATAATGTGACAGAGGTAACCGTTAATGTTTCTCTTATGATATTTATGGAATATACATTGATGTGTATTCCTCTATAACTCCCTATGTAGTTTTGATAGCTACAATGTAAGTATGTTTGAATGACATAAGATTCCTTTATGATTTATTATTTCTGTGTGTTATTCATAAATATTATGATTTTATAAGGCATGTTCTGATTGAAAAGTGTGGTTTCATTGAATTGTATTTATTATTGGGATAATGTTTTCTTTCTTTCTTTTATAACCCTTACTATGATTTTTTACTGATCTTATGTTTTTGTAATTTTATTAATAGGAAAAAAATATGAATATGGTCGAGAATCAGATCATGGAAAAATTTACGTGTTCTAAAACATTGAACTAGACATGTGACATTTTTTAGAGTTGTTATTTAATTTCAGAATGTTAACTGAGTAAAAGTGTCTAATTTGTATTTTTTTGTGATGTAATGTAAAATTTTTGTCTTAATTCTCTAAACATATAAACCTGAAAAGATCCTCAATGTGAATAATTAATTTATTTAAAGATAATGTAATATTTTAAGGCTTGGTTCTTATAATTTGTTAAATGGAAACATTTAATATATTAAAAAATGTCATTTTTAAATAAATCATTTTTTTATTGTGGAATATAAATGTCTAATTCCATATAATTCATTAATTATTTTTTGTATAGTTATATAAATATTTAATATAAATCAATAAATATAAAAAATAATTCTTTTTAAATTATTTGATAAAAGTAATATATAAATATATTTTAAATATTAGATATTGAAAAATATTAATTTGACTATTTTTTTATTCAAATAAATTTCTTATATGTTTATTAAAAATCAAAAATTTTATTTTGTCATGTTTGTAACATATACATTCAAATTACAAAATTTTAATATATCGATGGGATACTTGTATAATCGATGACCATATATTCAATGATCATAAGTCCAAAACTATATAATGATTATGAATATAACCAATAACCATATAACAATAAAAATACATTCATATATATAACATTACATACTTCAATATAATCACTCCTCGCATTAAAATTTTTTTCAATAATTTTCTCATATTTCAGTTTTTTATCTATCTATAGAAATCATTAGAAATATTTTCCCTATAGAAGATCATTATTATTAATGTTTTAATCATATAGTATTTGTATTTACATGTGGTTTTATTGTAATTATCATAGTTATCTTTTTTTAGTAATATTTTTGCATATCATTTTATATGATAATATTTTATATTAAAAAAATAGGTACAAATTCATTTTATATTTATCTAGTATGTTAGAAAATCTATTCAGCATAGGGAATTTATTAAAGGTAATTTTAAAATAATAATTTAAGGTATGAAAACCACCATCCACATGTAGAAACAATATCATTTTTGTTTTCCTATTTATCAGGAATATATGATCAGATGTGTATGATTTCTTTATATTAGTTTTATAATAAAATTTTTGAATAATAAAGGAGAGTCCTTGTCATCATCATGAAGTAAAACGATCAAGGTGCATTGAAAATCTCCTTGGTTGAAGAATGAAATGGATTCTTGAATATGTAGAGGATCACGATTCATCTATGGTTTTTGGAACATGGTATCACCAACAATACTACTCTATAGTTATACACATTACACGATGGTTCCTTAGATGCTAAAATGGTACATATTTTAGTATCTTCCTATATTGGAATGGATAGAGTTGTTCGAAAATTATATTTTGGATGAAATTATAGGTATATCCATATAAGGATTATAAAGGCATACAAAAAAGCATAATATTATATAATCCATTTATTAGTAATCATTGAAAATTATTTGTGGAGGTATAATGATATGATATGATTATATATTTATGTATGATCTTATTTGAAAGCTAAAATATTTCAGTATTGTATGCCAATAAAAATATCCAAATTTACTAGGTATAAGATAATAATATAATGAATAAATGATCCATGGTTCAAAGAAACTTGAGGGAAATTTAAGAGGATTATATATGATTTATCACGCTCACCATTAATCAATCATACCTTTTATTACCTAATGTATATTCATAAGGTGTATAATATTATCTTTCCACCCCATAAATTATTCATCATTGATATTAAAAAAAAGAATGCATGAA
This sequence comes from Viscum album, assembly GCA_963277665.1. Classification (NCBI taxonomy): domain Eukaryota; kingdom Viridiplantae; phylum Streptophyta; class Magnoliopsida; order Santalales; family Viscaceae; genus Viscum; species Viscum album. The sequence goes on along the minus strand of OY728133.1, from coordinate 1,039,552,840 downwards.
ATTGTATAATGCCCACCAATCACCATGGACTAGCCACATATAAAGAGTTAGTGAACATTGTGAAACATATTATCTTCATGTGTTGTTCTTTATCTCTCACTATCTATAAAATTCATTTCACATTTATCATTTTATAATACAAAAAATTACTATAATTACGGAATGTTTCATAGACGTTTGACAAATGTTTCTGTCATAAAACATCTATTCATTTACCACCCATTATAATGGATGACACATCAATAAAGAGGAATTATCAAGTGTATATAAGACTAATATTTATTTTTTAATGCATAAGTATTAAATTATATATATTAACATTCCATTTTTAAAAATAATATCAGAAAAACATTATCATATATCATAATGATGTTTATAGCTTATAATAAGTTGATATGATAATAGCTACAACATCTATATATTTTATAAAATTTAAGAAAAACATAAGGAAAACCCATCCCTAAAAATGTATTTATTATGTGTGTCATGATTTTCTTATAAATAAAATTTTAATAAAAATTATTAATTAAAAATTTATATATATATATTAGTGGTATGTGAACACTAGTAAAAAACATCTTTAGACAATGAGATTTATAAATAAAAATAATTATTGGATAAAATTAATTATTTTATTATGTTTCCAAGAACAATAATGTGGGGTTTTCAATCACTTATGTTATAACAACCCAACCTTCCATTGTACGCTTCTCTTTGAATAATACAGTAACATGTGTTATACACAGCTTTGAGTTATAACACAACACAACCAATCAAACTAGCCGTTATGAATAGTAATACACACTTTTGCAATTTTATAAATTTTATCGTTCAAAATGGAATTCATTTTTGGATTCAGAATATCGAAATTAGCATAGGGTAAACTTTTGGTATGTTTCTGAAAACTTTCAATTTTTGTTGAATAGTGAAAAACACCGAGTTATAGTTTGAAAACAAATATTTATTTAAATTTTTAATTATTTTATTTAAAATGATTTCAGGTCAAAATACATACATAATACCAATATAAATTCATTGTAATTCATTAGAGTTAGTTAATAATAGTCGTAGATATATAAAAAGTTTAACTAACTTTTCACCGTCTTTTACCCACATCCTAGGAGAATTTGAAAATTCATATAAAACATAATTTTATTGCTTATGTGAGTGGAATTTAGAAAATCTAATAGAAATGGTTAATATCAAGGAGTAAAATGTGGTTAAATATGATAAAAATAATTTCTTGTGAAAATCAACTTTTTACTTTTTTTACCACAAATAAAAGTAAATAGGGTAATTAATGGTATAAATGATATTATTATTACCCTAACACATGTCATAATTCTATTGGATAAGTATAATTTGAACAAACAACCTGAGGAATAAAATATGAACCTCTTTGATCCACTTGGATTAGAATAGGACACTTATTATTATTTTATTTAAAGAAGAGTTAAAAGAGTTAAAATCAATGTTTAATAACTAAAACATTTTTAATATATGGTTAAACATAATATATATTTGACTATAAATTTTTATTAGAAAGCTAATAATATTTCATACATAATAGTATTTTATTTATATTTTTTAGACAATAAATAATTAATATTATTTATTACACAATTATAATGCAGTAATTTCTTAATTAATGATATATTAAAATAATTGATTTTATAAATTTCAAAATAAATGTAATTTGAGACTTTATATGAATTCCAAAAAATTTATATGTTAATATTAAATTTTAGGGATGGTGATATGAATTGTTTTCAATGTAATAATGCTATTATGAATTTATAAAAAACAAAATACCAAATATTGTCAAAATTGATTAAAAAGAGATTTTAAAACAAATATTATATTATTAATTTATATTATAATCTTAAAAATATAAGTTTCATCCAAAAGAATTATATAATTATATTTATATCATTAATGAGCCACTTGGGATTTTCTTGGAAGTATATAGTAAGTTTATTAACCATATCATACAAAAATACAAAGAGACATGGTAAATGTCAAACTATTTAACTAAGAGTTAAATCTAAATGATAAAGATAATATAGTGATCCAAACCTGTCTAAGACCTATTGATTGATATTTTTTCTACCCATAACCAACTAATGGATCGAAAATAATATATTTTGGATCCATTACAAACTGAAAATGATTTTATTATAAAATAATATTTCTAGCTTTTCCTAATTTTCCCCTCACTACTCATAAAAAAGTCCACTTCCCCATCTCTCAAATTAACACCTCTAAAGCCATTTGGCTCAGCCAAAACCTACCCAAATACCATCTCAACTACCTCCATTCATCCGGGAGTCCTTTCTTTTTTAGAAATCCAACCTATGGAGCCCTTTTGATCAAATCAAAATGATGAACCTGAAAAAGAGGTAAATATTAAATTACCTCTTTCAAGTTCCTTTTTTCTTCCACATCCTTTTTCTTTCTTGTTTCCCTTCATAAATAATAACTCTAGTATCTTCTATTTACTATGACATTATTATAAATATGGTACAACCAAATTCATTATTTTATCCATCCTTTGAATAGCATGTCACCATAAGTGTGTATGTACGACTTACTGTCTCCACGTCATGGTGTAATGGTTATCCAATACATTATTATTTGGATGGGTATAATAATGATGTGTAATTGATCAAAATAATAAATATAACATGATAATTAATCTATATATATGATATACCGTCTAATTATATATTATTTTAAGATCAAAAGTATGCTATTTTCTCTCATGCATACGTACGGATTAATGTCTCGACAAACACGATGAGATTCATTTCCCAACATATCCATTCAAGACTAATTTTAATTTTATGATAAAAATTAATTTTTATGGACTTAATATCATTCTGAATATTAATAAGAATCATCCTATACATAACAAATATCACTTATGTAACAAAGCATATATAAGAAAACAAATCAGTTAACATCCGAAATGGAGATAATACTATGATATTATTAACAAAGCAATGCTATAAGATCCTATATGTTATCATATTAATATATATGATTCTTGTGTAATTTAATAACAATTAATTCAATGTTATATAAAAAGTTATCCTACCATCGACCAAGGAAAAGTATAATGTAAGGGTTAATATCACAATCTCTTTATTATCCAAGGTTGTTTATACATATTTATCTATTGGGACCTCTTTATCATCCATATCCATGTTTCCTAATATTGTATTTCAAAAAATTCTTAATATTTACTATACTATGATTTAAAGTCATTTTTCCATTTTTTTACTTTTATATTCTTTTTATATAGGAATCTTCATTTCATTTTTTAAACAACGTCCTTTATAACATTTTTGATAAAATTGAGGTAAGAATGTCTCGTTTGAACTTATATGACGGGTGTGGCTATATTCTGATGTTATAACATAGTGTAACCTTCCATTACAAGCTAATAATAATATATCCAAAATAATTATATTCTTTTATAATATATAAATTTTAAATGATTTCAAAATACAAAGAGATATTTCCCTAAAATGGTTTTGATTTCATCTATGTCAACTTCCTTCGATGGATTGTAAGATTATTTGAAGATGATTTATTATGATACAGAACTTACATATTTTATTGAATGTTTTGTGATATGTTTGACTATGGATGTGTTATTTAATACTATTCATGGTTTATGGATAAAGTACTGACATATCCAATGCTAGTTTTAATGTGAATGTTTATTTTATGTTTCAAAATTTTCAGATGAGAAATGCATTAGTCATAGTAAGTGACTGGTGAAGCCCGCTATAGCTTCTCGATGCCTCAGTGGGTCTCATGAGACAATCTAGTGACTGGGAAGAAGGACTTGACAAAATCTTGTTTGTAGTCTGGGCATAAGGCCTTGATTACATGGTTATGAAAGTCTGGCATTATGCATTACATCATTATGAAAGTGGTTATTGATATTTTTTCTGATTATTCGACAAGTAGAATATCCATGTGAATAAGTAAATGGAATTATTTCATTTTATTTTTGTGATATTATACTAAATTTTATGTTTAAAAGCTTTTGTTTTAGTTATACATTACCTTAAATGTTTATGCTTATTAATGAAAGTTTCCACTATATTGTTAACCTTACTGAGCATCTATGCTCACCCTTTTCTGTCTATTATTTTTCCCAGGATGTGTAGATGTATATTATGACTGACCTATAGGCGTAGTCAAAGGGATCTCAGTGTTTTATATGGAAACATTAATATTGTAGTTTTCCATTTTATGATGTAATGTAATTATTATTAATTTATCTAGTACTTTCAAGGATACTAAACTAATTGATCTTTCGAGGATTGATCTTTTGTGATCATAAAAATTTTATGTAATAATTCACCTACTCCGGGTAACTAGGGTAAGGGTGTTATAGTTTGTATCAGAGGATGTTTAGTACAAACCATAGAATCTAGATTTAGATAAACTCTGATTAGAGCACATTACCCTAAGATATACTTTGAATATTAGTATAGAAAAACCTCCCAGAATTTTGGTATTGTAGATATTTCGTGAGATTTACAAGAAATGCATCTCTATTTGGATACGAGAAGGTAGATTTGCCTCTGACACATATGTACCTAGGGGTAAAACCTGAAAACATCACTTTGGGATAGACTCGAAAGAGAACTAGTGCACGAGAACAGTCTTTCCTACACTCCTGGTTACGACACTCCCATGTGATTTTGGATTATATCCATAAAATGTTTAATTTATGTTAAGTGTTTTACATGTTTAGAATTTTGTATTTCAATTCATAAACTAATATAGTTTATGCCATTATTAAGAAATGGTGCCTAGTTGAAGGAATGGAAACCATATCAACACACATAATCCATGTAAAGATTTCCCTCCTACTCATGATAATTATAGTGAAGCTGGTGATACAACTAGTGCTGATCAGCTTCACACCATACTAGGACAACTCACTCAGGTTATGAATAATAACCATACCCATATGGAGCACCCTGATCCACAACATAGAGGATCAATGTTAGATCTATTCACGAGGAATCAACTACAATCATTAAATGGGGGAACAAATCCACTAGTAGCTGAGCAATGGATAAATTCCTTAGTGAAAATATTCCATTCCTTAAGGAGTAACGAAAGGTAAAAAGTTTTCATGGCAGTTTACCGCCTCACTAGAGATACTGACCAATATTGGTCATTGACTCAAAAAACAAAGAATGTGACGAAGTAACAAATATGGAATGGAGAGACTTTAATGAAAATTTATTATAAGAATACTCTCATCATGACCCTCGAGCAGATATAGAAAGACAATTTATGAGTCTATGACAAAAGGAGGATGAGAATGTCACAAAGTATGAAGCTAACTTTACAAGGATAGCGAGGCATGCTGCAGATTATATACGTAATCCAAGAAGTAATGTTGATTATTTCTTTTATGGTTTAATTCCATTTATCTGTAGAGAATTAATCTCTATATATGTCTCGTCGTACGAACATATTGTCTCAGGTGCTTTAAAGATCGAAAAATAATTCCTTATGTCTTACGACATTAATGAAAAGAAAGAGAAGAAGAGATCTACAGAGAAATCTGGAAATGGAAATAAGGGGAAGAAGGGAAAAGTTGAATATCTATCCAGCAGTAAATGTGGGACGAAACACCCTAGTACTTACCTAAAGGGAATGAGACTCTGTTACAAGTGTGGTGAAAAAGGCCACCAAGCTCATGATTGCAATGGGAGGAACGAGGCTGTCAATGATGAATGATACAATTTTAGAGAAAGGGGGCATTATAAAAATGAATGTCCTAAGAGCCATGGGATCTTACCTTAGAAAAGGAAAAGGGATAAAGGACAAGTTATGTTATCACTATTGTTGGGGTTGATGCTCCGAAAGATGTAGTGGAAGGTAATTTAATGGTTTCATCAAGTTTACCAAATGATTTATTTGATTCAGGATCATCACATTGTTTCATATCTTCCCAGTTTTCTATGAATATTAGATATTTTTAATTTTATTTAACAAGTGAGTTTTAGTAAAAACTCATATGGGAAGTATCATCACAACAATGTTTTGTGAATCAGTTCCTGTTAGAGCATATAAATTTAATTTATCTCTTAATCTCATCATCATACCCATGATTGAATTTGATATAATCCTTGGTATGGATTGGATCTCAGAACATGATGCGAAGATTTATTGTAAGAATAATGAGGTTACAATTTTTGATTATGATGTTAAGGAACACCTTATCTTTAGATCAGAATCGTCACAACTTAATTCTTATCTAGATCCACCCCCAATAGCTCAAATAAATTCACTTATTGGGGAGGAAGATATTGAAACAATTGTGGGTGAGTAAAGGAATGATCAAATAGAGGATGTAACTATTTTGAGAGAATATGTTGATGTGTTTCTAGATGATTTACCTAGACGTCCTAGAGAATGAGAAATTTAGTTTTCCATTGATTTAATTGTTGGTTCAGGGGACATATCGAAGACACCTTATCGAATGGAAACTATGGAATTAGTGGAACTAAAGAAACAATTAGAGGAATCGAGTAATAAGGGATTTATTCAGCCTATTGTTTCTCTATGGGGAGACCTTATCCTTTTTGTTAAGAAGAATGACAGATCTATGAGGTTTGGCATTGACTACATGGAGATCAGTGCTATAAAAATAATGAAAATGTATCCACTACCATGCATTGATGATTTATTTGACCAACTAATTGGAGATCAATACTTTTCAAATATTGACTTTCAATCAGGATACCATCTATTTTCCATGAATAAGGAAGTCAATCCGAAGACAGCATTTCGAACCATGTACGGGCATTACAGGTTTACAGCAATGCCTTTTTGATTGACTAATGTACAGTTGGTCTTCCAGGATCTAATGAATAGATTTTTCAAGGAATATATCAATGATTTTGTAGTGGTATTTATTTATGATATCTTGGTATACATCAAAAGATATGAAGATCATGAAATTAAATTGTGCATTATACTGAAGACTAGGAGAAGACATAAATTATATGGGAAGTTTAGCAAGTGTGAATTCAGGATTCAAGAGATTTATTTTCTTCACCATATTATCTCTAAGGATAGAATCTCTGTTAATCCATCAAAGACCAAGGAAATTCAAGAATGAAAATCACCAATGAGTATAATAGAGGTACACAATTTAATTGGTTTAGCATGTTATTATGGAGTTTTCGCCCAGAATTTTTTCTCGGTTGGCTAACCCATTAACAAATCTCACATGAAAAGGGGTTAAATTTGATTGTACATGATATTTTAAATATTGTATTGAAGAACGGAAGAGAAAATTTGGCAATGTTGTTATATTGAATATACCATCAGGGAATGATGGGTTTGATATTTATAGTGATGCATCGGAGAAAGGACATGGTTGAGTCATTCTGAAGAATTATAGTGTTATTGACTATGAACCACAACATCTGAAAATTCATGACCAAAACTAACCTACTCATGATGTTTAGTTAGTAGCTATAATCATTACTTTGAAGATATAGAGACATTATCTTTATGGTGAAAAATGTGAGATATAAATTAATCACAATAGTTTGAAGTATATTTTCTCATAGAAAGAACTCAATATGAGGCAAAGACAATGGCTTTAACTACTGAAGGATTATGATTTCATGATACAATACCACCCGAGGAAGGAAAATAAAGTGGAAGATACTTTGTCCAGAAAGTACTATGGTGTTTTGAACAAGATTAGAGTTGAGATGGATCATATATTCATGGATCTAGTAATGATGGATATGGGAATCTCCATGGAAGGTGAAACTTCAATACTTTTTCGAATGGTTGCAAAACCATATTTACAAGAAAGGATAAAGAGTTCTCAGACTGGTGATGAAGAGTTTTAAAAGAAGATTAACGCTGTGAATGATGTGATATTGAGTCACATTGTGTATGAAGATGGAAATTTGAAATTTGGGAAGAGGCTTTGTGTTCCCGATATACCTGATCTAAAAAGGGAATTGTTGTACAAGGATCATAGTTACAATTTCCCTAAAAACCCTAGTAGAAGTATGATGTGTAGATATTTTAAGGAACATTTTTGGTGGGACAACATGAAGAGGGTGATTGCTGATTTTGTGTCAGGATGTATGGTTTGACTAAAAGTGAAATAAAAAAGGAAACATCCTTGAAGAGTCTTTCAACCTCTTCCCATTCCGGAGTGGAAATGAGATAATATTACTATGGAAATTGTCATGGGACTACCAAAGACTCCTAGAAGGAATGATTCAATATGGGTCATTGATGATCGTCTTACCAATTCAGCGCACATTCTTTCTATAAGAGAATATTTAACACTTGAATATTTAGCAAGATTACATATTAATAAAGTTGTAAGAGTTCGTGGAGCACCACTATCGATTGATTATGATCGTGATCCTTTTTTTACATCAAGATTCTAAAAAAGCCTTCAGAAATCCCAGGATACTAAATTTCATTTGAGCACTACCTATCACCACCAAATAGATATACAATTATAATGGACTATTCATACATTAAAATCCATGTTGAGATCATGTTTACTTGACTCTCAAGGTATGTTAGAGCAATATTTACCTCTGGTAGAATCTTACAATAACAATAGCTTCCATTCGAGTATTTAGATGGAACCATATGAAGCATTATATGGAAAGAGATGTTGCACACCAACCTGTTGGGATGGTGTTGGTGAACAAAAACTAATAGGGCCAGAAATTGTGGAGGAAATGATGAAAGGGGTGAAGGTAATCCAAAAACCCATCAAGGCATCTCAAAGTAGGAAGAAGAGTTATGCTGAGAACTAAAGGAAGGATTTATAATTTCAGGTAGGAGATCATGTTTTCTTGAAGGTATCTCCATTGAAGGGTGTTATACGTTTTGGTAAGAAGAGAAAATTTAGTCCCAGGTACATCAGAACTTTCGATATTCTAGAACAAATTGGGGTTGTGGCTTACCATTCGCAAATTCCCCCAAGTCTTTCCATAGTTCATGATGTATTCCACGTATCACCATTGAGAAAATACATGTCGAACCCAATGCATGTACTCACCTATGAGGAATTAGAACTGGAACCAGATCTATATTTTTGTGAAGTGCCTGTTAGGATTCTTGATAAAAGAGAACAAGTGTTGAGAAACCGGACGACTCGTCTGGTAAAATTTCTAGGGAGAAACCATAAGATGGAAGAGGCAACGTGGGAACCGGATGAACATATGAGGAAGAACCACCCGAGTCTTTTTATACAATAAATCTATAGAAATTTTGAGGATGAAATTATTTGAAGGAGAGGAGAATGTAACACCTCAAGCTTCCATTGTATGCTTCTCTTTTAATAATACAGTAGCATGTGTTGTATGCAACATTGAGTTCTAACACACCACAACCAATCAAACTAGCTATTATGAATAGTAATAACCCTTTTTTGAATCTTTAGGAATTTGATCATTCAAAATGGCCTTTATTTTTGGATTCAAAATATCAATATTATCCTAGGGTGAATTTTTGGTATTTTTCTAAAAACATTCAATTTTTGTTGAATAGTAAAAAACACCGAGTTGTAGAATAAAAAAATTAAAAAAAGTATTTATTTAATTAAATTTATTTTTGGTCAAAATGGTTACCTAATACCTATATAAGTTTAATACAATTCATTGGAGTTAGTTTATAATAATTTTAGATATATATAAATTTTAATGATGTTTTCACCCTCTTTTACACACCTCCTAGGAGAATATTCCAATTCATATAAAAAATAATTCTACCACTTCTATGAGTATAATTTTGAAAGTCCATGGGACATGGTTAATATCAAGGACTAAAATGTTGTTCAATAAGATAACAATAATTTTTGGTGAATAGTAAATTTTTTACATTTATTTACCACAGTTAAAAGGAAATAGGGTAATTAAGGGTAAAAATTATATTATCATTACCCTAACACATGTTTTAATTATATTAGAAAAGTATAAATCGACCAAAAAACCTTAAGAATACAATATGAACCACTTTGGTCCACTTGGATTAGATTTGGACAGTTATTATTATTTTATTTAAAGAAGAGTTAAAAGAGTTGAAATAAATGTTTAATAACTAAAAAATTATTAATATAGGGTTACACATAATATATAATAGACTATAAATGTTAATTTTAAATATAAAAATATTTCATACATAATGGTATTTTATTTATAATTTTTAGAAATTAAATAATTAAATTTATTTATGGCACAATAATGATGAAGTAATTAGGTAATTAATGAAATATTAAAATAATTGATATTATAAATATCTAAATAAATGTAATTTGAGAATGGTTTTTAATTAAACTAATTTTCAAGGTTAATATGACATTTTAGGGTTCGTTAAATGATTTTTTTTCGAAGTAATAATGCTGTTATGAATTTAGAAAAACAAAATACCAAAGTGTGTCAAAATTGACATAAAAGTGTTTTTAAAACAAATATTATATTATTAATGGATATTCTATTCATAAAAATATATGGTTCGTCCAAAAAACATATATAATGGTAGGTGTTTCATTAATTAACCACATGGGGTTATCTAGGAAGTATATAGTATTTTTATTAACCATTTAATATGAAAATACAAAGAGACTCGGTAAATGTCAATCTATTTTACTAATAGTTAAATTTAAAAGATAAAGTTAATATAGTGACACAAACCTATCTAAAACCTATTGGTTTTGTGGTTTTAGATTAATTCCCACCTTATCGTTTAAATTATACATTTTGGAGACATTTGAAAACGAAAATGATTTTATTATAAAATAATATTTCTAGCTTTTCCTAAGGTGCCCCTCACTCTTATAAAAGGGCACATACCCTTCTCTCCAATTCACTCCTTCAAATCCATTTGGCTCATCCATCCTCGGCCCAAATGCCATCTTAACTATCCTAACTTCATCTTAGAGGCCTTACTTTTGTCAGAAAGTCATCTTAAAGAGGTTTTTTGATCAAATCAAAAGAAAGAACCCGAAAAATTGGTAAAAATTGCATCACCTCTTTCAAGTTCTTTTTTCATCCACTTCCATTTTCTTTGTTAATTCCATTATAAAATAATAACTCCAGTTTATTATATATACAGTGACGTTATTAAAAATATGGTACAACCAAATTCATTATTTTATCCATCCTTTGAATGACATGTCAACATATGTGTGTACATACAACTTACCGTCTCCACGTCGTGGTGTAATGGTTGTTCATTACATTATTATTTGAATTGGTATAAAAATGAAGTTTAATTGATTTAAATAATTAATATAACATGATAAATATTATGTATATATTATATACTATAAAATTAAATATTATTTTGATATCAAAATTATGTTTCTGTAGCTCGTTCGTACGTACAGATTAACATCTCCATGAACGTGATGAGATTAATTCCCCAATGTATTCATTCAAGACTATTTTTCATTATATGATTAAAAATATTGTTTAAAGACTTAATATAATTATTAATATTAAAAAGATACATCATATACATAAAAACATTACTTATGTAACAATGACTATATAAGAAAACGAATCAGTTAACACACGAAATGACAATAATACTAAGATATTATTAACAAAGGAATGTTAAAAGATCATATATGATATAATATTAATATATATAATTCTTTTATGTTTAATAACAAATTTTTTACCATTATAAATGAGGTTAACCTACCCTCAACCATGGAAAATATGAAGGTAAGGGTTAATTTCACAATCTCTTTATTATCTAAGGTTATTTATACAAAATTATCTACTGGGACCTCTTTATCATCCACATCCATATTTCCTAAATATATTTAAAATAGTCTTACAATTTAAGAGATTATGGGTTAAATTAATTTATTCCATTGTTTTACTTTTATAAGATGTTTATAATGGATTCTTTCCGTCATTTTCGAAATAAGGTCCTTTATAACATTTTCGACAAAATTAATGTTAGAATGTCTCTTTTTAACATATATAGTGGATGTGGCTATTTTCCACTGTTGTAAAATCATCGAAGATTCCTTAAAAAGCTAATAAGAATATTTCCAAAATAAATGTTTTCATTTATAATTATATAAATTTTAAATGATTTCAAAATAGAAAGATATATTTCTCTAAAAAATGTTTCGATTTCATCTATATAAACATCCTTTGATGGATTTAATGCTTATTTGAAGATGATTTATTATTATACAAAACATCCATATTTTATTGAAGGATTTGTAATATGTTTGAATGTGGATGTGTTATTTCTTACCTTTCATGATTTATGGATAAATTATTGACATTGTGTATTCTAGTTTTAATACGAATGTTTATGTTATGTTTCAAATTTTCATATGAGGAATGCATTGGACTTAGTAAGTGACGAGTGTGGCCCGTTATAGCTCCTTGATAAATTAGTTGATCTAATGAGACAAAATAATTTCTTGGATAATGGCCTTGACAAAATCTTATTTTTAGTCTTGGCACAAGGCCTTGATTATGTGGTTATGAACGTTTGGAATTATGAATTCAATCATTATTAAAGTGGTTATTTATATTGCATATGATTATTCGACTAGTATAATATCCATGTGATTAATTAAATAAAATGAGTTCATTTTATTTGTTCTATATTATGATGATGTTCATTTTTACAAGGATTTTGTTTTAGTTATTCATTTCCTTAAATGTTTATGACTATTTAGGAAATAATCCTCTTTATTGTTATCCTCACTGAGCATATGAGCTCAACCCATTCTATGTTTTATTTTTCACCGGATGCGAAGTAGTATATTATGATTTTCCTACTGGGATAGTCTATGGGATATAAGTGTTGTATATTGAAACAATATTAGTGTAATTTTCCATTTTATGAAGTATTGTAAACATTATGAATATATCTAGTACCTCTAAAAATAACTGGAAATTTCAAGGATTTTTTTTTCTTATTTTCTTTGGAATTTTACGAGTCTGTGGCTTCTGAAGGCACCTGATTCCGAGGACCAGTGTTCCCCAAATAAATTTCTGAAGATTAGCTCGGGTACGTTCAGTGAACGATGGAGCTAGTTTTTCTATCTTTTGTATCGTTGCTCGAATTGAAATCTGAGGGAACCAATGAACTCACAATGCCAATAATTTCTTAGGTGGACCTTTTTCGTAGTTGCATTTTGTGCGGGTTGAGGTTTAATAAATGGGGATTTAGAATAAATAGATAAAATTTGTTGTGAACAAATTTTATATAAGGAATGTAGTTTTTAATCCTATAAAGGGGGAGTTAGAGGTGGGACCTACATAAACCCTTAACTCCTCACCTCCACATAACTCCCCATGACCTCTTAAATCCTCCCTTATTATTTTCATGGAAACTTTCCTTCTAAAAGGGGAGCATCTCCACCTCCCAAATTTAATAAGCCATCTAAGGGGATTTAATAAACTTATTAATTATCCTTGTCACACCTTTTGGCTTTATGAATTTCATGGTGATCTTTTAATTAAAGGGGGCTTAATGAAATATTGGGTGGGAAAATATTTTGGGAGGATTTGAGGAGAGCCTTTGTGTGAAGAAAGAAGTAAGTTCCTCCTTCATGATGAATGACTCCCTCCTTTGATGAAGTACAATTCTCCGTCTGTCAGATCTCCAATGAATGATGCTCGAGCTGGATCGAAGGCCCTTGAAGAAATGACGAATGCCAGAGACCATCGTCATCTTCATATCCTCCCTTTAGATGGCGTCGACGAGCCGACGACCACCCTCTCGCGATATCGTCATCAAACGATGAACGACACAATGTAGGGGTTTTAATTTGTTCATTATTACTCTTTGTCGTCTAACGTATTTTTCATTTAGCTACTTGATACCGAATTAACGGAGAGTTCTGGACCACATGAACATGGACTTCCCTCCTCCACCTTTGTTTATGTATTCATTTCGGCTCAGAAAATGGCAGCGTGGTGCAATGGCACCGCACGGAAACAAGGAGGTACGCGACGAAGAAGTGAGGTTCCATCGCGCCACGTCGTTATGGCCGAAAGAGGCCGCGACCGGAGCGGGGCCGCGACTAAGGGGAGCGGCCCCGTCATGTTGCGCTGGAGAACCACGAAGAGGCCATAGCCGGAATGGGAACACAATGATGTTTGAAAGATGTCGTAGTGTAGAGTAGGTCCCAGGAGGACTGCTGGAGAAGACAGCAGGAAAAACGGGCCCCCGGAGCCCGTCTGGTGGTCCGTGGAAAATGGTGGTGGTGCGCCACCCTAACAGAGCTGCCGCGATGGTGGACCAAACCAGAATGGCCTATCCGTTCTGGAAGATGAGGGGGCGCGACCTCAGTGCTGTGCCAACTGACTTCCAACGACCTCCCATGGCCGGACCGGGGCAGGCCGAGCGGACCGGACTGCCAGCGCCGGCTAGGCCGGGTCGCACTGGCTGTGTCGGGCCATGCTGGCAAGGCCATGCCGCAGCAGCCGGGCCGCGCCGTGCCCTAGTAGGCCAGACCCAGACCGGGGTCAGGTCACCCTGGTTCAGGCCAACCCAGAGGGTCTCAGTCTGGGTCGGTCTGGGGACAAAACCACCTAAAAACGAGAAGGTTTTTGAAACGCCCGTAACATGGGCTACGCGCCTTCGAACGACACACCGTTAGTTTAAATTCAATCCTGGGATCAGGACTGTCATTTTGGTATATTACACTCAAGTTTTTGGAGAACTTGGGGTATGGCTGGGTTGGTTCGAACACAAAACCAACCGGGCCATCCTATCGAAAATGATTATAACTTGAGCTCCACATGTATGATTGAAATTTCGTCGAATTTTTAGGATTCCTCTTAGTGAGACAGACCTTTTGGAATACTCCATGCGACGTTTGGACGCAGATGGTGTACAGTTGGGTTGGTTTTATCTTAAAAACCAATGGGGTCCATCAGACGAAAAATCAAATAACTCTAAGACCGGGTGTCTGATTGACGCGCCGTCTGTCATGTTGTGTTCTTATTAATGTGGAAGAACTTTTCGATACATAAACTATGCTCTACATGATAGTTGACGAATCAAACTCTTGGCTCGTGGAGAAGACCCTCCAGGAACGACCGTGCTGTGTGTGGAAACCCTAGAGCTAGCTAAGACATGACGACTATTGATCGATCGAATCGAAGTGTTTCAATAACCCAGTGGGGAGAACTTGATTGTAGTGGTAGACCAATGGGTAGGAGAGCTTGGTTGTAGCGGTAGACCCATGGTGGGAAGTGCTTGGTCGTAGCAGCAGGCCCACTGTACTCGATAAGTGGAGTTCTACAGCAGTCAAAGGTTAGTGGGAAGCGCTTGGTTGTTACGGAGGCCCACTGTACTCGATAGAGGATGAGTTCCCTAGCATATATGGGTTTGATGGGGAATACTATAGTACTGAAACCATTCATGGGTTTGACGATGATGACAACTATAATGGAATCCTCTGTTGGTTCGACGGTGAAGACTATCGTACTGGAATCCTCCATTGGATCGACGATGATGAAAACCATACTCGAATCCATCGTGGGTTCGATGGTGAAGACTGTCGTACTAGAATCCTATGTTGGTTTGACGACGATTACAACTATACTGGAATCCTCCATGGGTTCTATGGTGAATACTATCGTACATGAATCCTTTGTGGGTTCGATGATGACGACAACCATACTGGAATCCTCTGAGGGTTCAGCGGTGTAGACTATAGTAATTGTATCCTTCGTGGGTCTGTCAGTATTGACCCCTATTTTAGTATCCTATGTGGGTCCGTCAACTTAGCTGATCTAGTATCCTACATGGGACCCATCTATTTGAATCAATGGCTATATCTGATCATCTCTAGTAACTTACAATGAAGTATACCCATGTGAGCTAAGTCTTGACATTCAATCATTATCTTCGATATGATTGACTTTCTTTTCTATGTGGATTGTGTTGTGATTTCTTGTATAGTTTGGGTTGTACTATCCTATGTGGACATGATCAAACTTGGGCTCAGATGTTGGATCCGAACTGAAATTTATGACATAAGTATATGTATGGGCGCATACCTAAGTAGTGTTGGATGTTACTTCGTGATTGTATCTTTTCTTTGTTGATTATCCTTTGTGGACTCTGGGAGACCTTCGAGGGTCTCAGGGTCCCTACTGAGTAGCGTATACTCACCAATGAGTGGTCTATGCCTGCACTATGTTGTGTTGGAAGCAGATGACGGACATCTCTGATCGCGGTTGAGTCTTATGGAGTAAGTCGGTAACTGGAGGTGGACAACTGGGTGGGACATACACGGAGCGGATGGCTGGACCCAAAAAGTAGAGGAGGCTATCTGTACCTACTTTTCAGGTAGTACTTCTAGTTGAAAACTCGAAGTTGCAGCTTTTCTTTCAGTTTTTGTACTTTCTTTCCAGTTGTACTTTACTTTCAGTTTGGGTTATTATTCTGGCCCACTTACTTTTCCGCACTACAAATGTACCCAGTTTTAATTAGTGTTTACTTAAAATTTCTTAATTTGTGGTGTTTGTTTACTTTATAAATGCAATACCTTCCCCTTTTTTTGGGATTTGCACCTTGGTGCTAGTCTCCTGCCCCTGGCCTATGGGAGGCGGGCTTGGGGTAGTCACATCATGGGTCCCAAGGATGGGTCGTGACATATTGGTATCAGAGGAGTTCGATTCTACCGCAGAACTCAGGAATCGGATCTTTACTCTATGTGAAGAAATAATCTTAAGGTTATTGAGTGTGGTTATCAGTCCATGGAGTCTAGTGTTGGTGTGGCGGCCGACGTATCCGTACACCAGGACCCAGACTTCTGATTTCTGACTCAGTGCACAAAAAAATTGATTGATTGTGTGTTTAAAAAGTTTTATTTGTGATTAATTTGTGTTAGATCATCATGTATAAATCATTGATCGTGGCGCACCTGCCTCCTTTTAGGATGGCCCCACGATGGCTGCAATCTTGGGTTCAGAGTGTTGTAAGAGATGACAACCCACTGAGAGACAAGGTTCTGGTGTGGGGCCATCTTACTATGTTGAAATCTTCAAGTGGTGTACCAGCATCACCACCACCCGTTGGGTAGCATATCCCTCCGAGGTTTTGAGTCGATATGGTTCCTATGTAGTAGAGGACTGGATATAGGCGATTGTTAGAGTTCCACCCAGTGTATACACTAGTAGTGCAGGTGGTGATCTTAGCTACTAGTGTTTTCCAATGAGTAACCATGAGGTTTGTCTGTTTTGTGAAGAGGCTTCGGTATGTGCACTGATACCTGAGATAGTAACTTCGAGTAGTGTGTCAACTACATCACTACCTGTTGGTCAACAGACACTACCGGCAGTACTGGTAGAAGACACTTGTAGGATTGGTGCCTTACATGTTTCAGCACCAGATATCTGTCATGTTCCAAGGCAATCCCAACTCATAGGCGGCTGAGGACTGGCTTGAGGTGGTGTCTGAGAGTTTCCTAGATCCTACACAACTTCAGAAAGACATGTCGGTAGCTGATAATTCATCGGGTCATACCAATCCATTCCTGGTACTCAATGACGACAATCCAAACGGTGCATCAGAGCTCCGAATTTTGAGTGAGGTATGTCTAAAGGATATATGATCCAACATTTCATCCTCTATTCATTCCTACTTATACTAGGGTTTTAGAGAGAACCTTTGTTGTTGATAATTCTTTTTCTGAGTGGATGCAGCCAGTTAAAGTTAGCCATAGGAAAGCATAAAACTGGCACTAGTCTCAGAGACTTGGGAGTGTAAAATGTTTCATGTAGAGGAAGTGAAAAGGACAGATGAATGAGTAGTGCAACAGGCATGGAAGTTGATCTAGGAGAGAAACATGGGGTGGTGAACATTTTGAGAAGTTGCAACCACCAACCTTTGTAATACCCACTAGGCTCAGGGAGATGGAGGTTAGAGGAAAGAGTAGCTGCATGTGGTCACAGAGTGTGACCGAAGGGCTCTATGGATGATTCGAAGTATGGACTATGTCTTTTACTAGCGATCGTAACAACATAAATTGATATGAATCATCCCTTCCTTCCATGAATCTTGTCCCTAACCTGGAGTTTCCGGTTAATCCATTGACTTGACCCTCACGTCTGGATATACCATTGGGAGGAGACTCGATAACCACACTTGCACCGACAGTGTGATCTAACCCTTGAGGTGAGAGTTTTGGTTGAAACCTCTTGCTAGCAGTGTTGAGTCCTTACGACGTTAGTTTTAGTATGAAAGGTGCACTCATAGTTTACACACAAATTGACTGTATTATGCAAATTTCGGGATGGGTTTTCCTTGGTTGGTGAAAAGGAAACCCCAGGCGGCACATGATTAACTCTTTCTTAGGAGGGTGTATCCGATCAGTCTTGGGTCGGCCAACCTTACCCTCGTGGATGTATGAGTTTTGAGTTTTAGTTCCAATCAGGAAATAGAGGCCTCTATAGTTTGAGTATGGTGACCATGTTCTTATATGGGTCTCACCTCGATGAGGTTTACAGAGATGTAGCAGAGGCGGCGAGTTATCTCCAAGGATCAATAGACCTTTCTAGGTCCTCGGCAGGGTAGGCATGGTGGTTTACTGCTTGACCATTCCACCTCAGTTGCACGAGGTGCATGATATCATCCACGTACATCAGCTGAGGAGATACGTTCATTATCCTTTTCACATCATCGACCACGGGGGGTTAGACGTCGATGAAGGGGTGACTTTCATAGAGGATCTAGTTGTGATCGATGATCGACAGGAGCGGCTCCTACGTGGATGGTTGATCCCTCAGGTCCACTTTCACTAGCGGCATGGGAACCTCCAGGAGAGCACATGGGTGTGGAAGGCTTAGATGCTTGCTCTGTACCACTTTTGTTTCCCTTGTTTGTGTTATAGCTTTACGGGGACATAAATACCTGAGGTGGGAGTAATGTAAAGACCCAAAATTTGAAGAAATTTTTTTTTCTTAATTTATTACGAATTTTACGAGTATGTGCCTTCTGACAGCACCTAATTCTTGAGGCACAGTGTGCCCGGAATCAATTTCTGAAGATTAGTTCGGGCACGTTCATTGAACGAAAGATTGGGTTTTTCTATCTTTTGAACTGGTGCATGGAATTGAAATCTGAGGGCACCAATGAACTCGCAACGCCAATAATTTCTTATGTGGACCTTTGTCGTAGTTGCGTTTTGTGCGGGTTGAGGTTTAATAAATAGGGATTTAGAATAAATAGATAAAATTTGTTTTGTATAAATTTTATATAAGGAATGTTTTTTTAATCCTACAAAGGGAGAGTTAGAGGTGGGACCCACACGAACCCTTAACACCTCACCTCGTCATAACTCCCCTTGACCTCATAAATCCTCCCTTATTTTTTTCTTGGAAACTTCCTTTCTTGAAGAGGAGCCTCTCTACATCCCAAATTTATTGATCCATCAATGGTGATTTGATAACCTTATTTATTATCCTTGTCACACCTTTTGGCTTTTTGAATTGCATGGTGATCTTTTAATAAAATGGTGCTTAATGAAATATTGTGAGGGCAAATATTTTGTGGGGATTTGAGGAGAGCCTTTGTGTGAAGAAAGACAGAAGTTCCTCCTTCGCGAAGAACAACTCTGTCCCTCGACGAAGAACGGTTCTCCATCCATTAGATCTCCAATGAACGACGCTCGAGCCGGATCAAAGGCCCTTGAGGAAATGAAGAATACCAGCGACCATAGTCATCTTCATCTCATGCGTTGTGACAGTGTCGATAAACCGATTACCACCCTCTCGCAGTATCATGAACAAATGACAAATGACACAAATTAGGGCTTTGAATTTTCTCGTGATTACTCTTTGTCGTCCAAAGTATTTTTAATTTAGCTGCTTGATATCGAATTAACAGAGAGGGATGGACCACCAAAACATGGTCGTCCCTCCTCCGCCTTTGTTTATGTATTAATTGCGGCTTGGAAAAAGGTGACATGGTGCAACGACACTACGCGGAAACAAGGAGGAACTCGACGAAGACGCACGAATCCATCGCGTCGTGCCGTTAATGATGAAAGAGGCCTCATCCGGAGCAGGGCCGTGGTGGAGGGGCACAACACCATCACGCCATGCCAGAGAACCAAGAAGTGGCCGTGGCTGGAATGGGACCGCAAAGACGTTTGAATGTCGTCGCAGTGAAGAGCAGGTCCCGGGAGGATCGCTGGCGAAGACAGCAGGCAAAACGGACCACGAGAGAGCGTTAGGTGGTCCGAGGAAAACAGTGGTAGTGGCGGCAACCGGCGATGCCGGTGCGCCGCTTGAACAGATCCTCTACGGCTGAGCCACATCGTTGGACCGAACCGGAATGGCTTAGCTGTTCCGGGAGCTGAGGGTCATGACCTAAGTGCCATGCCACATGGCTGCCAATGCCCTCCCCTGGCCGGATCGGTGCGGGCCGAGCGGACCGGAACGCCAGCGCAGGCTGGGCTGGGTCACCCCGGCTGGGCCGGGACATGCCCTAGTGGCCCGAACCCAAACGCGGGTTGGGTCGACCAAGTTCGTGCCGACCCAGGGGGTCTCAGGCCGGGTCGGTACGGGCCCAAAACCCCCTAAAAACGAGTAGGTTTGGTTAAAGGACCGTAACATGGGCTACATAACTTCAATCGACACACCGTTAGTTGTGATGCGGTCCTTGGATCAAGACTATCATTTTGAAGTATTACACTCACGGTTTTGGAGAACATGGGGTATGTCCAGGTTGGTTCGAACATGAAACTAACCAGGCCCTCACATCCGAAACACTTATAACATGAGCTCCAGAAGTCCGATTGACATGCTATCGACATTTTTGGATTCCTCTTAGTGAGATGGACCTTTTGGCTTACTTCGCATAAGGTTTGGATGCAGCTGGAGTACGGTCGGGTTTCTTTTTGCTTAAAAACTGATCGGGCCCCTGGGATGAAAAAGCCAATAACTCTCAGACCAGGCATCTAATTGACACGCCGTCTATCGAGTTGTTTTCTTATTGACGTGACTGAACATTGCGATACCTCAACTCTAGTCTACGTGACAGTTGATGCATCTACCTCTTGGCTCGTGGAGAAAACACTCCCAGAATGAGCATGTTGTGTGCGGAAACCCAAGAGCTGGCTGAGAATTAACGAATGTTGATCGATCGACTCGGAGTGTTTCGATAGCCCAGTGGGGATCACTTGGTTGTAGCGACAGACACACGGCCGAGAGATGCTTGGTTGTAGAGGCAGACCCGCTGTACTCAACAAAAGAAGTATCTCTGTAGGATATGAGGGGGAGCGCTTGGTTGTAGTGGCAGGCCCATGGTGGGAAGCACATGGTTGTAATAGTAGGCCCACAATACTCGACAGGTGGAGTACTACAACAGTCAAAGGTTAGTAGGAAGCACTTGGTGGTAGCGACAGGCCCACTGTACTCGATATAGGAGGAGTTCCCAAGAAGCTATGGGTTCCACGATGAAGACTATGGTACTGGAATCCTTTTGTTGGTTCGACGATGATGACAACTGTACTGGAATCCTCTATGGGTTCGATGGTGAATACTATCATACTGGAATCCTCTGTGGGTTTGACAGTGAATACTATCATAATGGAATCCTCCGTGGGTTCGACGACAATGAAAACTGTTTTGGAATCCATCATGGGTTCGACGGTGAAGACTGTCATAGAGGAATCCTCCATGGGTTCGACGACGACGACAACCTTACTAGAATCATCCGTGGGATCAGCGGTGAAGACAACCGTCTTTGTATCCTATATGGTTCTGACAGTATTGAAATCTATTGTAGTATCCTACATGGGTCTGATAGCTTTGCTGATCTAGTATCCTATGTGGGTCCCAGCTCTATGAATCAGTGGCTACATCTGATCATCTTTATCACCTTATGAAGATCTATACCTGTGTGAGCAAAGTCTTGACTTTCAATCATTATCTTCGTTATGATTGACTTTCATTCCTATGTGGATCGTGTTTTGCTTTCTTGTATGGATTGGGTTGTAATATCCTTTATGGACATGATTGAACTTGGGCTCAGATGTTGGAGCCTAACTGGAAATGATGACTTAGATATATGTATGGGAATATACCTAAGTAGTGTTGGATGTTACATCATGATTGTATCTTTCCTTTGTGGATTATCCTTTGTGGACTCTGGGAGACCTTCGAGGGTCTTGAGGTCCCTACTGAGTTGCGTATACTCACCCATGCACGAGCTATACCATCACTACGTTGTGTTGGATGAAGAAGACTAACATCAATGATCGTGGTTGATGATTGTGGAGAAAGTCATTACCTGGAGGTGGAACAATGGGCGGGACGTACACAAAGAGGATGGCGAGACCAGTGGAACTGAGGAGGCTATCTGTACCAACCCTTTAGGTGGGACATCCAGTTGAGAGCTCGACGTTGATTCTTTTCTTTCAATTGATGTACTTTATTTTCAGTTGTACATTACTTTCAATTTGTGTTTATATTCTAGCCCACTAACTTTTCCACACTACTATTGTACCCAATTTTACATAGTGTTTACTTCATCTTGCATACTCTGTGTTGTTTGTTTACATTATAAAGGCAATGCCTTCCCCTTTTTGTCGGGATTTATGCCTCGATTCTAGTCGCCTGCCCCTGGCCTATAGAGGGCGGGCTTGGGGTAGTCACGGCATGGGTCCCGAGGACGGGTCGTGACTACTTCCAAGGCTACTATACTAATCAATATTTCGAGACATGATCTTTCCTGATCCTGCCAATGTTATTTAATAATGAACTGACTCTAAGTAACAAGGGTTGGGGCGTTATATATGTAATTATTTTCCTTTTTAAAATATATTTTTTATATTTTTTATTATCAGTATTATATATTATGGGTAATTTATATAAAGTGTCTTTTTATACATATTAGTATCTTATAAGACATATGCATATGAATCAAACAATCAAAACATAGAAAATATGTTATGGATATAATAAAAAATTATTCAAATGATAATTTATTAATATATGAAATGTAATAATAACTTCACACAAATTTGATGTGTGATTTGTACAAAATGATCTAAAGTGACATTTTTTTACTAAATATATTTATTATTATACATACAATAAAATAAAATATCATTGAAAATAGTCATGAGTTTTCATTGAAATATTTTTGATTGAAATTTTATTCATTGGATGGACATTGTAAAAAATTTGTCATCTTTTCTACATGGGATTTTGTAGGTATGATTGAAAGTGAATTGTTATATTCTGAAAATGTGCCTCAAAAAAATCAATACAGAGAATGTAAGCTCTAATATTATAAAAAACCATGGAAAATTATTCATTTTTAATTTTTTAATTATTGAGAAAGATACATTTCAATCTGACATGCGATATTCCTAGAATGTTATATTGTTTATTTTAATATATAATTTCTTTATAGTTATCTAAATGTACATCCAACAATAAAAACTCATAAAATGATCTTACATTATTGTAAATATTTTTCAAATAACATTGGATTCATTTATCACATTTAAAAAAATTACACATCAATATGATATACGGTGTTACAGAATTAATTAAATGTATATTTATAATTTATTTTAAATATGCATCAAATGACAATAAATATGAAAAACTTAATCGATTATTAAGAAACATTATTTAAATAATAACTAATTCATTTGTAAATAACAAGAAAAAACCATGTATAAAAAGAACAAGAATGGTGCCAAAAGGATAAAAAAATTATTTTCACTATTAAAAGTCATTATAATACTATTAATAAGAGTGAAATAACCCAAACTGAGTAAATAAGTATGGTATTTCACAAACAATATAAAAATAATTATTTAACTCATTTTTGACCAATACAATAAAACGAAACATTAACTCGATGCAAATTTTTATTGTAATTATGTAAAGTGGTATGATATGATTAATAGTATATATTGTTATATAAGTTCACATGTAATTATTAATACCTACCAAAAAAACATGGAGTGTCAATTTTACTCGGATTTCAATGGAATCAATATTTTTCACTAGTATAATCATCCTGAAGATCAATTAACATGTGATGCAACCTAAATGATCCTAAGAGATTTTTGGAAATAAAAGCCTTCTATGATTGATAAACATACACAAAATGATCACAACAATGAAAATATGATCTAACTATTAGATTAATAATAAATTAATTTATAATATAACATAATAAACTACACATCAATCTGATTTTTGATTTTCTAGGGACAATCAAATATTTTTAATATTTAATTTAATATAGGTTATATAATCAGACATCCAAATATGAAAAACATGAATGTAAATTTGAATTAAAAAAAATTAGAATAAAGATAATAAATTTAATTGTGACTATTATAAACAATCAGTATAAAAATGTAGTATAATAATTTCCTAGAATGATATTAGGTGCCAATTTATAATTAAATGTTTTTCTATGTTCTATAAATTGTATTTAAGAGATCATATTGACCAAACACGATCAAAATATCATAAAAAATTAGTAAAATGAACTTTGATTTATTTTTTATCAATCGATACTAACTTCATATCTATAAAACTCTAGTGTTCTTATGATATTATCCAACCATTATTTTTAGATTTATTGTCACTTCATCAACCCAGGATCCACTATTTTGGTGCCCAAGCCAGGTCACCAGAATAAGTATAGCACACCTCCCCATACAACATAGGTTGTCGACTGGCAGTGATGGTCTAATATATCACATGGGGAGACTAATCTCTCATTACAAGAGTAATCCATGATAGAAAATAATTTAAATAATAGAATCAGTATGAAAAATTAAATATCATGAATAATCCAAAAATTCCCAAAAATGGGTACAACCATATAAAATAGTAAATATGACATGTCATGCTATAGTGCCAAGTGAAAAGAAACCCAAAAAGAATAAAACAATAGAATTCCTAAAATTTTTCAGACTCTATTTCTGGAACCTCACCCATATGTGTCCCATGTCACACTGAACTCCCAAACATAAATCACTTTCCCTTGTCTTGACCAGCAAGCATAAAATATGTTTGGTTACCCAATGGCAGCTCGAGCAGGTTGTGAGTATAATTCATTAGGACACCACCAAAGGTGTTTAAAATATATACAACTGTAGAAAATATTGAATGAATGATATATATAATAGAATATAAGTATAAAAAATTCAATAGACAATTCTAGGCTTGGTTCCTTAAACTATATTACCATTAAATTATTGTTCATATCTTTGACAATTCATGGTTCAATATACCCTTCAATGTGTTCAATAAATTAGGCATATTCAATGATCTCAAGAATATGGGAATAAAATCAAGCCTTATCTCACTAAACATCACATTATAACAACAACATAATCCTCACCTCAATGAGACCAGTTGTATAAGGTTAGAGACGTGGTATATCTCTACATATCTCCTTATATAAGGATCATGAGATTTTGGAGGAAGGGAATGATATGTTCTAGTTACAACAACCACTTGGAGATTCCTGATTTTGTTGGATATGTGGCCTATCAACTAGCACTAATACCAACCATGTCTCAAATACATGATATATTACACATATACCTCCTTAGGAAGTACATATCAGATCTCTGACATGTATTGAATCTAGAGGTGGTACTGTTTTAACGTTAAATCTTTTAGGATGACCATATGTTGAAGATGTTGGGTGATAGAGATAAATTTCAATGAAACTAAAATACTCACCTGGTCATGTAATTATGTGGAAACACATATACCAAGACAAAATATGGGAACTAGATGAAGAAACGAAAGATACGTACCCTTAAATATTTATTTTGTAAAAAAAAATTAAAGGGTGAAATTTCAAATGGGGGTATAATGTACCAAACCAAAATTTTATCATTGAAAATTACCTTTTTATTAATATTCTAAAATGAATAATATTTATAAAAATGCAAAGGGAACGCATTAAAAATATTATAAATAACAAAATAATGAAATTAAGAGTATTTCTAGAAATTAAGAAACATATACCAATGGAATAGTAACATGACCTCTGGAATAGTATTATGGAATTTTTGAATAGTGTTCTAGTTAATAAAATAGAAACCTCACCAATGTATATATAAATTAAAATGTTCCGTCTTATTAAAAAATATAAGATATAATTATATCATAGAATAATAAAATAAATGTTTTATAAATTATTATTAAAGGGACAATATCTTTATAAAACATAATTGATTATTTTAAATTTTATATTCAAAATAATTATTTTAAAAAAAATTATGAAAATTCATTCATAAATAAATATTTTTAACACCATATGATCCCATGGTACACCACTTTTTGAATAATACAATAACTTGCATTGAATTCAAATTTGAGTTCAAGCACACCATGTCCAATCAAACTTGTTGTTATGAATAATAATACCAAAATTTTGAAATTTTGAAATTTTTTTATAATCTGATTATATTTTGATTTGGAATATAAAAATTATATTAGGGTTAATTTTTTCTATTTTTCTCAAAACATTCAATTTTTTGATGAATAGTGAATACCACTACGTTTTTGTTTAAAACTAACATTTTAATTAAATAATAAATTTATTTATTTAAATTTATTTAAAGTCAAAATAGATACATAATACCTATATATTTTGAATTTAATTAATAGTATTCATTGTATAATAATATTTGATATATAAAATATTATTTAAATATTTAACACATTTTACCCACCTCTAGGAACATTGGAAAATTTTCATAAAACATAATTTTACAGCTTCAATGAATTGAACTTGAAAAATAGAAGTGTCACATTTTACATCAAAAAGTAAAATGTGGTTCAATAGAATGAAAATAAATTTTGGTGAATAGTGTATTTTGAATTTTATTTACCACCGTAAAATGTAAATTGGGTAATTAAATGTAAAAATGATATTATAATTACCCAATCACATACACTAATTCTACTAGATAAATATATTTTGAAAAAAATCTACCATATTACAAAAATAGGTTCTTTTTTTATTCACATTTATTAGATTATGATATTTATTATATTTTATTGAATGAACAATTAAAAGTGTTAAATTAAAATTTTAATAACTAAAAAATTTTAAGATAGGGATACACATAAAATAAATTCGACTATAAATATTCATTAAAAAATATAAAGATTTAATACATCAGGGTATCTTATTTATAATTTTGATATATTAAATAATTAAATTTATTTTTGACACAATGAATATGTAGTAATTACCATATTAATGAATGAATAAAACAATCAATGTTATAAATATTAAAATAAACGTAAATTTAGACTTTTTATGATTACATGAATTTTCTAGGTTAATATGACATCTTATTATTGATTTTATGATTTTTTAGAAGTAATCATATTGTTATGACTTTCACAAAAACAGAATACTAAATATTATTAAAATTGACAAAAATGAGTTTTTAAAAAAAATATTGTTTTATCAAATTATATACTTATCCTAAAATTACTTTTTTTGACCAAAACAACATATATAATGATAGAGATGTAATTAAATAACCACTTCTGGTTATCTTGAAATTTTATAATTTGTTTATTAAACATGTAATATAAAAATACATGAAGACATGTTAAATGATAAACAATTTAACATAGAGTTAAATCTAAAAGATAAGGTTAATATGTTGAAATACACTTGTATAAAACCTATTTTTTAGATGTTATTGACCCATCGACACCATATTTTATAAATAAATCAATTTTTAGCTATTAAAAACAGTAATGTATTTTATAATAAAATAATATATCAAATTTTTCCTAAAGTGAACCTCACATCTCTTATAAAAAGGTACTTCCCCTTCTTTAAATTCAAAACATCTAAACCATTTTGGATCATCCAAACCTACTCAAATATCCCCCAAAATACCCATATTTAAAAAATAGAGGCATTTTATTGATCCAAAATGCGACCTAATGAGCCCTTTTGTTCAAATCAAAAGGAAGAACTGAAGAAGAGGTAGTTACTCCATCACCACTTTCAATGTTATTTTATTCCTCCTCATCCTCATTATTAGTTGTTTACATACTAAAATAATAACTCTAGTACCTTTTACATATTTATATTTAATTATAAATATGTTACAACTATATTTATAACACTGTCCTTCATATATATGACAAAGTCATCATACATGTGTACACATGACATACAGTCTCCACTTCGTGGTGTAGTTTGTTATTCAATAATTAATTATTTGGACAAGAATAATAATGATGATAAATAATTTAAATAATAAAGAAAACATTTTAATTATTATTTATATATATTATACAATCTAATTACATATGATTTCAAAAATTATTGAATGATAATGTCGCTCGTGCGTATGTACAACATATCTCCCCATGACACGATCAAATTTTATTCCCCATCTTACCCATTAAAGAATAATTTTCATTTGATGATTAAAAATAATGTTTAAGAACTTAATATCATTCTGAATATGAATTAAATACATCATATCCATAAGATACATGACTTACGTCACAAAACATATAGAAGAATACAAATCAGTTAACACCCAAAACAAGGATACTACTGAAATAACATTAACCATGAAATACTAGAAGATAATATATGATATAATATTTATATATATTGTTCATGTATAATTTAATAAAAATCATTTCACAATTATACATGAGTCTAACCTACCTATGAATAAGTAATAGTGTAAGGTAAGGGTTAATATTGCAATTTATTTATTATCCGAGGTTGTTTATACATAAGTATATACTAGAAATTATTTTTCATCTACATCTGTGTTTCATATAAATGTATTTAAACCATTTTTTATTATTTAATAGACTATGGGTTTAAATAATTTATACCTTTTTTTAAATTTTTATTAAATTATTTGAATAAAATTTTTTCAGCACATCCCAAACAAGGATCTTTATGACCTTTTCAAAAAATTAAGAAAAGAATGATTATTTAACATATTCTATGGGTGAAGCTATTTTCTGCAAGCATATCACCTTCAAAGGATCCATTAAAATATTATATGAAAATTTTAAAACAAATGTTTTATTTTATAATTACATGACATTAATATTATTTAAAAATATAATGATATATTTCTTTCAAATAGTTTTGATTACATAAATGTCAAAATATTTTTTTGGATTTTTTGCTTCTTTGATGATGATTTATTATGATACAGTCTTCCATATTGTATTGACTGTTTTGAAATATTTTTGATTGTGGATGTTCCATTTTTATACCAATAATGGTTTATGGTTAAAGTATTAACATTTTGTATTCTAGTATTAATATCAATGATTATGTTATGTTTCAACCATTTCATATGTAGAATTCATTGGATGTAATAAGTGATTAGTGGGGATTGATATAGCCTCTCGATGCATCGGTAGGTCTCACGAGAAAAACGAGTGTATTGTCACAAATCCTTGATTCGATCTTATTTTTAGTCTTGTCATAATGCCTTGACATTGTGGTTTTGATGTCCGAAATTATGCATTCCATCATATTAAAATTAGATATTGATATTACATGTGATTATTAAACTATTAGAATATCCATGTGTATAATTTAATGTAATTAATTGATTTATCATTTGAATATTATGCCAAATTTTATGTTTAAAAGGACGGTGTTTAAGTCATATACATTTCCTTAAATGTTTATGTTTTATTGAGATATTTCCTTATAAATTTTTATCCTTACTGAGAATTTGAGCTGACCAATTTCTTATGTATTTTTTCATAGGATTTGAATATGTATATGATGATTGACCTTAAGGAATAAGCTATGTGATATGAGTATGTTAAAAAGAGACACAATGATTTAGTTTTTCTATATCATAATGTATTGTAAAACATATGTACGTATCAGTTACTTCAATGTATACTAAAATAATTCATATATCGAGACTTGATCTCTTGTGATCATGCCAATGTTATGTAATAATGCACTGACTCTGGGTTACTAGGTTTAGTGAATTAGAGTTGGTATGATATGATGTTTAATATAAACCATAGAAACTGTATTTATAATATATCTAATTAGATAACGTTAATCTATGATAGACATTGATGATTAGTGTATAAGAATATAGTATAATTTTGGTAATGTAATGTTTTTCTGAATTATACAAGAAATATATCTCTTTCTAGGTATGAGTAGGTAGAGGAGGCTCTGGAATAGATGTATATAGGGGGAAAACCCAAAAACATTATTTTAAGCTAGACTGAAATGAGAACTAGTGCACAACAACGAGCCTTGATACACTCTTGGTGATGACACTCACTGTGGATAAACATAGGATAATTCACATTTTCTTTAAAACCATTATGAATGATTTATGATTAAATACCACCTCAACTAAAATATTTTTATGATTATGGATTACGGTACTAACTGTTGTATTTATGTTAGGTATTTTATTAGTCTTTAATTATGTATTGTGATTCATAAACTAATCTTGTGCATGCCATTGTTTATAAATGCTTCTTATTGAAAGGAATAAAAACTACGTTAGTGCACTTAATCCATGTAGGGATTTCCCTCTTACTGAAGATTATTACAATTGAGCTAGTGATTCAACTGGTGTTGAACAACTTTTAACCATACATGGAAACTCAATCAGGTTATCAATAATAACTTTAACCATGTAGAGCACTATGATCCACAACATAGAGAATAAATTTTAGAACATTTCTTAAGGAAACAACCACCAACATTCAATGGAACTTCAAATAAATTAGTAGATGTCCAATGGATAAGTTCTGTTGAGAGAACATTTCATACATTACGGTGTAGAGAAAGGGAAAACGTTTTCATGGAGGTTTATCATCTCACATGAGATGAAAATATATGGTGGTCATTAATTTAAAACACAAAGGAGGATGGTGAAGTTTAAAATATGGGATGAAGGTAGTTTAAATAACTTTTCAATGAAAAAAATTTCCTTTTGAATATCGAGTGGATATGGAAAGGATATTTCTGAGTCGGAGGAAAAAGGAGGATGAGAATGTCTCAAAGTATGGTGAAAACATTATAAGCATAGCAATGAAGGCTAATGATTATACATGTAACCCATGGAGAATTATTGATCTATGAATTTTTGGGTTAAAACCATTTCTCTGTCGAGAATTAGACTCACTATACTTCTCATCATATGAGGATATTTTCTCATGTGTTATCAAGATAGAAGAGGTATTATCTAAGTATTATTAAATTAAGGAAAACAATGTGTAGAAGAGATATGTCGAACACTATAGAATTGGAAATAATGGGAATAAGGGAAATGATGAATTTCCATCCTACAGTAAATGTGGGAAGAAACACAATGGTTCATTCCTGAGTGAATGGATGCCTATTATAGGTGTGGAGAAAAAGGCCAAAAATATTGTGATTGCAAAGGGAGGAAAGGGGCTATCAATGTTTAATGATATAGTTATAAAAAAATAGGGAATTATACAAATTAATGTCATATGCATCATGGATACATACCTTAGAAAAGGAAAAGTGATCAAGGCCATGCTTATGCGATCAAAACAACAGAGGTTGAAGTTCTGAATGATGTAGTGGTAGGTACATTAATCATTTCCTCAAATTTAACCAATGCTTTATTTGATTCTAGATCTTCTCATTCTTTCACATATTCCTAGTTGTGCAAAAAAAATTTGATATTTACAAATTTATTTAAAAATGATGTTTTAAAAAAACACCTTAGAGATGTATCATTACAATAATATTTTTTGAATCAGTTACCATTATAGAATATAAAAATGCTTTATCTCGTGATATAATTTTAATACATATTATTTAATTCAATATAATCATCAGTATGGATTCGATTTTGGGCCAGGATGAGAATATTTATGATAAGAAGAAGGCGATTTCAATTTTTGATGAAGATATTGAATACCTTATCCTTAGAGTAGAAACAACACCATCCGATTATTATCTAGATCCACCCCTAGTAGATCTAATAAATTCAATTATTAGGTAGGAAGAGAGTGAAATAACTATGGGTGAGGAAAGGAATGTTCAAATAGATAAAGTACCTATTGTGAATGAATATTTTGATGTGTTTCTAAATGATTTACCTAGACATTATATAATATTAAAAATTGAGATTTCTATTTATTTAATTCTTGGTTCAAGGACCAT
Source organism: Viscum album (assembly GCA_963277665.1). Classification (NCBI taxonomy): domain Eukaryota; kingdom Viridiplantae; phylum Streptophyta; class Magnoliopsida; order Santalales; family Viscaceae; genus Viscum; species Viscum album. Next base: position 1,039,520,620 of record OY728133.1, on the reverse strand, counting down.
ATCAAAGACCCCTTATAGAATGAACAATGTGGAATTAGTGAAACAAAAGAAACAACTAGATAAATTTATTAATAAAGTATTTATTCTCCATATTGTTTCTCTATGGGGATACCATATTCATTTTGACAATAAGTACAATAGATCTATGAGGTTATGCATTGAATACATAGATATCAATGCTATACCAATAATGAACAAGTAACCCCTACCACTCATTGATCACTTATTTTATCAACTTCATGGAGCTCTATATTTTCCACAAAATTACCGTTAATATAGATATCATTAGTTGTGTGTGAAAATGGAAGACATTTTTAAGACATCATTTAGTACATGGTATGGGCATTATGAGTTTATTGTAATGCCTTTTTCACAGACTAATACACCTTATATCATTATGTATATAATTAATAGAGTTTTCAAGGAATACCTTGATGAATTTGTAGGGATATTTACTGATAATATCATAGTATAATCCAAAATCTATGAAGATCATGAAATTCACTTGTTCACTATTCTAATGACTCTTAGAAAAAATTAATTATTTTGGATGTACAGAAAGTTTGAATTCTGTCTTTAGGATATTTCTTTTCTTGTTCATATTGTCTCTAAGGATGTAATATCTATTTATCATTTAAAGATAAGAGAAACATAATAATGGCTAGCACTGACCAATATAATTGAGGTATGATGTTTTGTTGGTTTAGCAGGTTATTATTTGCATTCCGTCTAGAATTTTTCCCGTTTGGCTGACCCATTATCCATGATCACATGTAAAGGTGTGGAAATTGATTGAAAAAATGATTGTGAATAATGTTTTGAAAAACTGAATAGAATATTATTCAATGACATTTTATTTAATCTACCATCATATAATGATGAGTATATATTTGTAGTGATGCTTTAATAATTGGACAATGTTGTGATTTTATACAGTATGAAAGAGTTATTTCCTATGCATCACCACTGTTAAAAATTCATGAAAAAAACTATTGTACTCATGATAATGAGTTACAAAATATAATATTTTCTTTGATGATATGGAGAAAATATATCTATGGTTAAAAATGAGAGATAAATACCAATCATAAGATTATGATGTATATTTTCTCATAGAATGAACTCAACACGAGGCAATGATGATGTCTTGAAATACACAAGGTTTATGAATGAAATATATAGTACCACCCAGTGAAGGAAAATAAGTTGGAAGAGGCTTTGAAAAATAGGATCATGGAGTTTTGAACAAGATAAGAGTTGAAAGGGATTTTATATTGATGGAACTAGTAATGATGGATATAGTAATAATCATGGAGGATGAAATATTGATACATTTTCTATTAATTTCAAAAAATCATTAATAGAAAGGATAAAAAGTTCTTAGACTGATTATGTGAAGTTTTAAAAGAAAATTATAGGTTTGTTTGAAGGGAGATTGATTGTCTTCTCATATGAAGATGGAATATTATAATTTGGGATGAAAAATTGTTTTCCTGATATACCTGATCTAAAAAGGGAAATGATGGATGATGCTCACAGCTCCAATTTCTCTATACACCCAGGTAGCACTAAGATGTACATATATTTGAAGCAACATTTTTTATGGTATACCATGAAGAGGGATATTGATGATTACATTTCAAGATGTATGGTTTGTCAATAGGTTATGGTTGGAAGACAACATCCTAGAGGATACATTAATCCTCTTCCCATACAAGAGTTGAAATAAGATTATATTATGATGGAAATTTTCATGGGGATACCAAAGACACCATGAAAGAATGATGCAATATAGGTCATTATTGATCATCTTACCATTCCATCACATTTTCATTCCAGAAGATAATATTTACCAATGAAATTCTCAAAATATTATATATTATTGAATTTTTAAGACATCATGGTGTACCCTTATCGATTGTTTATGATCATGATCCCCATTTTACATTAAGATTTAGGAAAAGTGTTCAGAATTTGCCAGATAATGAACTTCATTTATGCTCTGCATACCTCCCTCAAACTCATGGACAATTAGAATAGACTATTCCAACCTTACAAGTCATGTTGAGTTCTTTCTAACATAACATTTAATGTATGTGGGATCAGTATTTACCTCTGGTATAATTTTCCAATAACAATATCTTCCATTAATGTATTCATATGGAACCATATATAGTGTCATATATAATGAGATTTCGCTCACCAACATGTTGGGATGATGTTAGTGAACAAAAACATTTAGGGCCAGAAATTGTAGAAGAAATAATGAAATTGGTCAAGATTATCCAAACAAACATCAAAACATCTCAAATATGGAAAAAGTGCATTGCCAATAACCGAAGTAAATATTTCTAATTTCAAGAATGAGATCATGTTTTCTTAATAGTATCTTCATGGATGGGTGACTTACAATTCTATAAGAAGGGTAAATTGAGTCTCATTTACATCAAAGCATCTCAAATATGGAAAAAGTGCATTGCCGATAACCGAAGTAATGATTTCTAATTTCATGAATGGGATCATGTTTTCTTAAATGTATCTTCATGGATGGGTGACTTACAATTCTATAAGAAGGTTAAATTGAGTCTCATTTACATCAAACCTTTTGAAAATTTTAAAATAATTGGAGTTGTACCTTATCATTTGGAAATGCCTATATGTCACTCCATAGATCATGATGTGTTCTACGTATCACTGTTGAGAATATAAATGAATGTACTAATGTATATAGTCACCTATGATGAAATATATCAAGAACCTAATATGTCTTATTGTGAAACAAATGTCAAGATTCTTGATAATAGAAATCAAGTGTTGAGAAACCTGTCAATTTGTCCATAATTGTTCATTGGAGAAACCACAAAATTAAAGAGGAAACATTGGAACCTAAGGATCTTGGGATGAAGAAACTCCATAATTTTTTTATTCAATAAGATTCTATAATTTTTGAGGAAGAAATTATTTAAAGTATGGAACAATGTAGCACCCCAAGATCTCATGGTACACCTCTCTTGGAATAATACAATTGCTTGTGTTGTATGTGACTTTGAGTTCTATCACACCACGACCAATTAAACTAGCTATTATGAATAGCGATACACACCTTTTGAAATTTTACAAATTTTATTATTCATAATTCAATTCATTTTTTGATTGGGAGTAAAAAAATTATATTAGTGTGAATATTTGGTATTTATTTGAAAACATTCAATTTTTTAGGAATGGTTAAAACACTGCGTTGTTATATAAAACCAACATTTTTATAAATAATTATTTATTTTTTAGATTTATTTTACGTCAAAATAGAATCATAATGACAATATAAGATCAATGTAATTCATTAGAGTAATTTTATAATAATAATAGATATATAAAATTTTATTTAACTATTTAACCCCTTTTACCGACCTTCTAAGAACATTTCAAATTTTTATAAAACGTATTTTTTCTATTTATTTTATTTTAATTTCAAAAATTTGAGAGGAAAAGTTTACATCAGTAAGGAAAATGTGGTTGAATAGGATGAAAATATAATTTTTGGAATATTATCTCCTGAATTTTATTTAACACATTTAAATGTAAATAGGGTAATTAAATGTAAAACTGATATTATAATAACTATAACACTTTTACTAATTATATTAGATAAGTGTATTTCGAAAAAAAAACCATAGGACAAAAATATGATCTTTTCTGATCCACATGGATTAGATCATGACATTTATTAAATTTCATTTAAAAATACGTAAAAAAGATTAAATTCAATGTTTAATAACAAATACATCTTTAAAAAAGGATTACAAATAAGGTAAATTTAAATATAAATATTAATCACAATTATAAAAATTTTACCACATCCTGGTATGTTATTTTTAATTTTTAGACATTATGTATTTAAATTTATTTACGGAAAAATAATGATGTTGTAATTTCCTTATTAATGAATGGCTAAAATAATTAATGTTATAAATATTGAAATAAATTTTAATTGAGAATTTTTAGTTATTCCACGAATTTGATAGGTTAATAAGACACGTTAGTATTTATTAAATGAATTTTCTTCTATGTAATATTTTTTTATGACATTCACAAAAACCAAATACTATATACTGTCAAATCTGACATAAACGAGTTTTTAAAACAAATACTAATTTATTAAATTATATAATAGTCCGAAAAATATAATGATTTGACAAAGGACTTATATAATGATAGATATGTCATTAAATAATTTTATGAGGTTCTATTAGCATTTTATTGTATATTTATTAACCATGTAATAAAAAAATACAAGAAGACATGTTAAATGTTAAACTATTTATCTATAAATTAAGTAGAAATGATAAGGTTAATATGGTGACCCAAACATGACTAAAACCTATTGGGTGAGATGGTTTTGACCCATACCCACCATATACTCCAAATAAATCTCTTTGGAGATATTAAGAAAAAAAATTATTTTATAATAAAAAAATATTTCATGATTTTTCTAAAGTGACCATCACCGCTCACCACTCATATAAAAGGGTACATCTATTTATCTTAATTTCACACCACCAAATATATTTGTCTCAGCCAACCCAAGATCAGATATACTTCCAAATAACCCCAAAAAAACTAATAGGCATTACTTTATCAGTAATAAAACCTAAGGAGCCATTCTATTCAAATGAAAATGACGAACCCGAAGAATATGTATTTACTACATCACCTCTTTCAAAGTATTGTTTGTCTTACACATCTTATTTATTTGTTGTTTCCATACTAATATAATAACCCCCATACCATATAAATAATGAGATTCTTTTATAAATATGGTAAATCCGTATTCATTATTCTATCAATCCTATAATGATTACGTCACCATATATTCATATGTACTACTTACTGTCTCCATATCATGGCGTAGTTTGTTACTCAACACTTAATTATTTGGATGGGTATAATAATGATTATAAATAATATAAATAATAAGTAATTAATTTTAATTATTATTTATATATAATATACCATCCAACTGAATATGATTTCACCAATAAATGAATAATATTTTCGGTCGTGTGTATGTGTGACTTACAGTATCCACGTCGCGATGAGATTTCATTCCCCATGATAACCATTCAAGAATAATTTTCATTTTTTGATTAAAAATAAGGTTTAAAAAGATAATATGACAATATATATGAATCGAATACATCCTATCCATAAAAAACATGAATTACATAACAAAACATATAAAGAAAAACATATTAGTTAACACCCAAAATAATGACGCTACTGAAATATCATTAACAAAACAATACTAGAATATAATTTTTGATATCATATTTATGTATGTGGTAATATTATAATTTAAAAATAATTATTTATCAATTATATAAGAGGATAACCTACCCTCAACTAAGGTGAGTGTTAATTCTTGAGTCTTTTTATTTACCGAGGTTCTTTATACATATGTATTTACATGGGATTATTTATCATACACATCTGTGATTCATAAATATGTATTTGAAGACATTATTTATATTTAATGGGTTATGGGTTAAATTAATTTATTCCCTTGTTCTGTTTTTTATTTGATATTTTGATTGGAATATTTATGTTTCTTTCCAAAGAAGGTACTTAATGACCTATTTGACATATTAATGGAGACATGTTTTTTGACTTATACGGTGGTTGCAGCCATTTTCCACTATTAAAACACATTATATACATCTATTATAATATTGTAATAATATTTTCAAAATAATTTTTTCTTTTATAATTACATTAATTCTAAATGATTCAACCTAGAAAGAGTTATTTCTCTCCAATAGTATTAATTTCATCTACGTAAACATCCTTTATTGGATTTTATGGCTGTTTGAAGTTGATTTATTATGATAAAATCTTTCATATTTTATTGAAGGTTTTTAAATATGGTTAACTATGGATGTTCTATTATCATACAATTAATGGTTTATGGTTAAAGTATAAACATTTCCTATGCTAGTTATAATACGAGAGTTTATGTTATGTTTCATCCTTTTAAAATGAGGAATCCAATTGATGTAGTAAGTGACAAGTAGGGCCCACTATATCCACTCAATGCATCGGTAGGTCCCATGAGACAATCTATTTTCTTTTCAAAAGTCCTGGACAAAATATTATTTTTAGTCTTGCCATGAGGCCTTGACTATGTGTATATGTTGTCTAGGATTATGCATTCCATCATTATGAAATTAACTATTGATATTACATTTGATTATTCGACAAGTAGTATATTTATGTGAATAATTTAATGGAAGTATTTGATTTATCTTTTCCATATATTGATATATTTTATGATTCAAAGGCATGTGTTTTAATCTTATACATTGTCTTAAATATTTATGTTTTCTGATGATAGTTTCTACTATATTGTTTTCCTTAATAAGCATATGATATCACCTATTTCATTGGTTTTATTTTTCATAGGATGTGGGGATTTGTATTATGGTTGGCATACATGTTTATGTAAAGAGATATGAGTGTATTCAAAGGAAACATAGTGTTGTTTTTTTTCATTTCATAATGTAATGTAAAATGTATGTATGTAGCTAGTACCTCCAAGGTTTCTAAACTAATTGGTATTTCAAGACATGATCTCGTTTGATAATTCCAATGTTATGTAATAAATCACTGACTCTGTTTAAATTGGTTCAAGGCATTAAATATTTTTTTCTTATGATTTTATGATAATTTTATGGGACCTTGATTAATTTTTCATTGTGTTAAAAAAAGTTAAAAAGTTAAAATTTTTATTATCCAAATAAATGATGAATTTAGTGATTTGTTTTCATATTTTAAAAATTATATTCCTAAAATATAATCCATTTTATAATTCTACACATAGAAAAAAAAATCCTAGGGACTTTGGGATTTTACTAAAATAGTTGAATTTTTGGTGAATAGTAAAATACGGTACACATAAATTATAAGTTAAATATAATATTACATGAGTCATAAATGATATAATAATAGTATAATTGAATTATCCTTATCACATTTCTATATTTAGTTGTATAATCATCACTATTTCTTATATTGAGGAAAAATAATAATCTAATTAATAAAATATTGAGAAAACACCCCTCTTCCCCATTATAAATACCACCTCTCACCACTACATCTCATGAAATTTCTTAAGCCATGAATCTGGTCCAATTTCTACCCAATACATATCCCAAGACATTTAACCAAATTAATGATAAATTCATATCAAAGAAATTCTTAATCTAATTTTGTATTGTGGGTTCTCATGGAGGATAATACAAGATGTAAAATCCACTTTATTTTTCATTTTTTTTCTAAATTTATTTATTTTCATATTACCTACTAAAATCTCCTTATTCATGTGACATTGTAACTCTAATATATAACATATAATTTTTTTATTATTTTAATGGAATAATCAATCATCATTTCATTCCACAGTCCTTTTTTCTAGAAATGAAAACATCTTTTGTGATGTTTTAATTTATCACAATCAAGGATGATGAGTTTACAATTTCCATTACAGACTTCATGGATGGTCATAAAATCATTTTTATAATTGAAAAATTTGATATTATATGTATTGAAACCTATGTATCGTTCTTGAACATTTATATATACATTAAATTATTTAATAAAATAAAACATGTTATTGATGATAAAAATGACAAAGTAATCTAAATGGATATCATTAATGTTTTATCTAAGGATTAATACTAATATATTGAACCAAAATGATATATAATACATTTTAATATAATTTATGTTAATTAAAAACATATAATTAATTTTTTTACTATTCCTTGTTTACATGATTTTTTATTCGGGTATACAAATAACCGAACTTGAAAACCATGAAAAGGAATGCTCACAAATGATAAAATTGAATTTTTTTTATTCATCAGAAAGGCAATGAAGAGAATTGATAAAATTAAAATTAACATAATTATTTTTGAATTTAATATTAATTAATTTACTATCAAATATAATTTGTTATACAGGACATTAAGATCAATTATAGAACAATTTGAGACATAATGTGAGGGATTCTTTTTGAACCACCATTTTTCCTTCGGATTGTGATTTATCTATCTTTATCCAAATGTAATTATGAAATATTAATATAAAATAATCATAAATTAAGTATTAATATTATAATTATATGCACCTAGCTCACTCTTTCCTTCTTTAACAGGGAAATATATGCTTTAAAATGGTTCCCATCTCAATTCATCATAATAAGGAATAAATGGACTATCACTATTTGTTACCCATATTAATGTGCACTCAATAATATACTTTAACCCACAAATTATTGTATTAAATAAATTATTTTATCTTTTACAATGATCTTCATTCAATTATTGTTTTATATATACAATTGTTCCTTTAACATTTTAAATAATCTTGAAAATTTTCAATTAAATTTTACTAAAATTTATTATTTCTAATGTTTTATAAGATTTTTTTTAATTGTTCTAAAATTAGTTTGAAATAACATAAAATAAAAAATTCATATTATCCCTGATTATTTTCCATGTATATTTTAATTCCATTATTTCATGAACACCATTTTGATATTACCTTTTGATATTTCTTTTGACATGACTAGGATAAAAATTCATTCCATGGGTAAACCTTATATTTATGTTGGATTATTTATATTTGACTAATTATGTGGCTCACATATGCATGGTAATATTATTATGATAATGACCAGATATCTCTATAATTTTTTGAATGATTATTAATCCTATGAGACATCATGTGCAACGATCTTGGTGGTTATCCATGACTCATTCTCGATATGAAATGATCCTGGTGGTTAGCCTTGACTCATGCTCCATGTGAAATGGTATTTGGGGTCATACTAGACATGTTATCTGCCATGTTAAATGATACATGACTCATTATTATATCATTATTTATCTTTAAATGTAATTTCTATGATTCTATAATTACATGATCCCATGTTATATATGTTACGCTTCCATATGTTTTTATGTTACATGCCTTATTTTCTTATAATATTATAGATTCTAACCCATGTTTTTTACATTATTATATTATTTATTCTCTTAATGATATTTTTATATAATTGTTTTTCATTTATTTATTATGATATACTGATTATATTTATGGTCTCAATGTGTGTTAGGATAACTATATGATTTTTAAATAAAATATTCTTTTATTTTGGTTTCATGTTTTCCAGTTTTATGTACCTAATACTATATAAACACTATAAATTATAATTTTTTGATTCTTATTAATTGTTAATAATACAGAAATACATTTTTTAATATTATTTAATGTTTATTTCCAATATAATTAATCTATCCCTTTGGGTTTTGTGATGAATCAGACAATAACAAAACATTCAATTTACTAATGTCATTACCCCAAACACACTTAAACAGTTTGATAATCCTTTCCTTTCAATGAATAAACCATTTATTCATTAATAAAAAACTATTATATTACCTAATACTGTAGTATATGCGAGAAATAAAAGTAAATTAATTAATTATTATATTAATACACATCATTACAGGTATTGTAGAAATAATCAATTCGAATCCTTTAACCCCGAGATATTGAAACAAATAATTTTTTCAGAGTGTTGATTATCCATCTTAGTAAATATTGAAATATTTATTCTTTACCTTTTTCATAAAAACCATTTATTACTTTATTTAGTATACAAAGAATTTACTGAGAAACATTTAACATGAGTAGTGGGACGGAGACATACCATTATCTTGATGAAATTCATATGTGAAAAAAGGGGTCCCAATTTTTCCATATATATATATGGATTTTGTTGGACTCTAAAATATAATATATTTCATTAAAAATATATTTTTCGGTAACACTCGTTTCAGGTTATCTATATATTGATCTCATTTTATCACCTCCACCATTTTAATAACATATTACTCGACCTAATAAATTAGGAAATGATACTTTATTCTGATGATATTTATCTTCTTATGTTGAATGGGATTTATAATAATCTTTATAGAACTCTCTTTTTAAATCATAATTCAAATAATATATACCTCATAAATACCAATATATTAATTATTTTTGTATCTATATCAATTGATCACACACTTGAGTTTCTTCCTCAAATTACACCCCTATAGTTCTTACGTTTATATAGTCCTTCATTTAATTTTATTGGAAATTAAATAGATAAAAAAAATTAACCCACATAGTAATATATATATTCAGTTTTCCTAAAATCATTCCCAATCATCATCTATGTATCCCACTATTTTATGATATTTATATAAAAATATTAGTCACTATCCACTTCTTGGGTTTTATAATGAAGTATTTGACTCAAAGTTTTCGGTGACTTTCTATAGAACAAATTTAATATCATAAAACGTGATATGTTAAAAAAGAATGGAAGAGTGGATATCTAATAAAGTAGTAAGATGATAATTTTCCTATCGACTTTCATAGAAACATTATATAACTGACACCATCATTATATAATTTCATACATGTATGTGTTAGAGTATCCATTGATTATAAATAGTCTAATTGAAATCATTTCCACAACACCTAAGAATATTATTATGGACATAAAAATCATGTAATTCTTTTAAATCATTTATAACCCAGGGAATAAGAAAAATTCACCAATTAATGAAATTTGAAATTCCCAGCTCAAAACTTGTCAAAACTAACATCATTATATGTTATATGATACTCAAATTAAATGCCATCTATATATAGAAGTATGACTAACCAAATTCCATTTCCCTTCTTGATGTAAAGGATTTGATCTACTGAACCTCAATTAAAATAAGATTCATTAGTTTCTATTTCATTCATTAGTACCAATATGATGGTGTTTTTTTAACCTGTATAATTCATTCCTCAATCAACACACATTTTATTATTATAAATGATGAGAAATCCATTCTATTGATCATTATAGACTTCATCTTCAAGGACTCCTTCTAGAAATACAGATTTTATATCTATTTAATATATATAAAAACCATTTGATATGGTCATTTATCGAAATAATCTAATGGATTCTATCCAGGCCACATATGTAATGGTTTCCACAACATGGATCACATTATAATGGGAATAGACCTTACACATGAGACATTACACGATCCATGTAATTGTTCCATCATCATTTAGTTATTTATAGAAAATCCATATGGTTTTTACCACATTTTTGTTTTATTTTCTTCTGATAACTTTACACATTTTTTAGAAATTTTATCAATAACATTATTAATGGATTTTACATAAAATGCAACATGAACAACATCATAAAACTCTTTTGGTTCCACTTGAGATTGAAATGAATATTTAGGACACACCTTCATCATTATGTTGTAATCACTATTTTTTTATCATTTTGTTAATTTAAATTAGTCATTTATAATCTACTAAACCATTGTAATATAATATTTTTTGGTGTTGTATTTTCATCCCCGTCAGATCTATCATTGGTAGTTGTTTGATCTATGTGATCTCCCAGTGACACAAAAACATATTCATTGATGTCTACATAAAATTATGGAAAAACACTGGGGAAGATTTTACCCTCTGAAGCTAAAATATTCTAAGAATAATTTTAAATCTAATATTTTTTAGTCCAAGGAACATCAAAAAGCTCTATAAATATTCCCATCTATTTATTGTAGAATTAATATTCCTTACTCTTGGATATATTTCAAGGAATTATACCTTCATCACCTAAGGCTACAAACATTCTATTATTCTCCATGTTTAGTATGAAGAACATTTTTCCAAAAATATTACTATATTTCAATGTGTGTTTCCTTCCATACCACATATCCTATGGGGTATTATCTTTACTCCGAAAAATAAGTAACTAATTAAATATGTTCACTACATTTAAGACCAAATCCTTTTAACACTTATCTAGTATAGAATTTTCAATGAGTATAGATCATGACACATTTTTAATGATATTATTTATAAATTAAAAACTGCATTTTTTTAGGATTTATCCCTACAAAAAAATTTATTTTTATCCCATGTATTTATAAATTGTTCTAAAAATTCTGAATATTTGAAAAATTTATCATTTTTGGGTGTGAAATTATTAAAATTTTATCCCAAAACATATTTGAACATATCTCTAATATAATTTGATATGCTTATATACATATTATTATAAGTAATTAATATAAACCAAAAAATAATTCTCAATTCATAAAAAAATAAATCAAAGTAATTTTTTCCATATGATGATCTATGAGTAATCAACCCACATACATCCATAGGAACTAAGATAAAAACTATTGATGACATCCAAATATTTTTACTTTTTGTCTTAAAGACTAGTTTCCTACATTGATAAGATTCACATGTATATTTTTTTCACATGTGATCATATCAATGTATTTTTATACATCATCCTTTATCATATTATCTAAATATCATTTGACAATGTTTCAATGTCTCTTATTCCATATCTTTTTTATCTTCATTCTAAAAAATAACAAATTTAATTCGAAAATGAAATATATATTATACATTTGGTTCATCATACTAAAAAAAATTAAAATATCCCCTTTTACATAACTCTATTACCCTTATTTTGGTATTCCATTGCTTTTTATAAGTCTCAAAACTGGCTCACATTAAAATTTTTTTGGATAATACATTCAATAAGAGCACTCCATTATTATTGAGATCATTACCATAATCATTGGACATCACATAGCCCATAATTTTCAGTCCATCATCATTTCCAAATTGAACAGCTCTTACTTTTACATATTTTATTGTTGTGAAAATATTATTTTGGTCATTTTTGAAGAACATCCATGGTTCATAACCCAGAATTTGGACATGTTCATTTCTATAAATGAATCAACAATTTTTTATACACTTATAATTTATTATTATTTATTAAGAAATGAAATTTTTTTTATAATCATTGATAATCTTACAAGCCCCTTTTTATCACTATACCAATTTCAGAAAAAATGAAGATATGTTTTAAAAAATCAATGTATGGGATAGAGTTCTCAATTACAAATATAGTCTTATCTGGGTATAATAAGTTACCTCAAATTGATATTTAGATGAAAAATTGGATACATTATGTACATATATATTACCCTAAAATAAATAACCATAAATATCATTACATCATTATGGAGAAATTATTAACAAGATTTTGATGTTGTTTCTCCCCCAAAACCCATTTCACAAGGAAAAATACATATTGGATGGGTAATAATTTTCCAATGTAATAACACATGCTATTTGGTGTAATTTTTTTATTTCTCAATTCTTGATAAATATTATTTTCAGATACTCCCAAATCCACATTACTTTGAGGATTTTATTCCTGTTTCCTATAATGGATCATAAATTTTTAATCCATTTTATTATGTTATGTAATGGATTTCTATTTTTAATAGAAATTGACCTTTAGAATGAGAATAATATCTTCAGTAAAGTTTCCCATGACATATTTAGCATTAGAATAGTCTATATTCTTTGAACTACATGGTATCATTTTGGTAGTAAGGAATCTCTATTGTTCCTCAAACATACACACAAATGTCATGATTTTTTCAGTCTCTATAATCTCTTCCTTTGGTATAATGGTCATGTATTCCACAATTCATATATATTCCTATAATTTTATATTTAATACACTTAATTTGTTGTTTTCCTATAGATTATACATATTAATCCTTTAATTAATTTTTCTAATTTTATTTTTTCCTCATATTATTGTTTATACAAGTTAGATTCATTAAGAACTAGTTTTGTTTTCTTGTTTTTAGTCTTCAATTTTGCTGTTCATAAATATATATCTCAAGTTAATATTTTAGATTAACTCTACCCATGACATCGTTATTTTCAAAAACAATATATTTAATTTTTTATAATAGATAACAACAACCACTACATCTATAGTATGGTCGAGGAAATCTTAAACGTCTTCCACTTCGTACTCATCTAAAATTCCAAATTCATGTGAATATATATGTTTTTTATTGAATAAAATTCACAATATTTATTCTTTTTCATTTAACATATTTAAAAGTCTTATTCCTAGATTAATTATAATTATACTCTAGAATATTTTTATGAACTTATTGGTGATAATACATACCATTCCACACTGGAATCCCACAAGAAGAAAAATTCCAATGAAATATACTTTTCCCCTACTAATGTAGAGGAATGAAAATCAATCACCACATTAACCTCATTGTTTTTTGGATAAAATTTAATAGAGAGAGTATTTATTTACTTGAATGTTTCTTCCAAATAGTTTTTCGTTACTACATATTCATTTTTTTTATTTCTCATTTCTTATGTGAAAAGTGTACTATGAAAGGGGTCATGTGATACATCCTTTTAATATTTTTCTTCAACTACGGACACATTATCATTAAAATGAAGGGAAATTTTACTCAATATTAATTTCTTTTTCTTTGTATAATTAGTATTTTCTACAGTACCTCACATTTATAAAATAAGATCATTAAAATTTTAAAAAAACATATCAATGGTCTCTGTTAGACTCATTATTTGTTCGTCATATTTATTCCTTATCACTTTAATGATTACATCTTAAACATTTCAATGACATTCCTAAATGATAAAGAGTTATTCCTAGATGTAATGATAATAACTAAAATATATTACCAAGATATATATAGGGTTGACTATGGATCCCACTAATATAATGATTGTATTTTCATATGTTTCAATAATTTATGGACCCCATTAGATAACTGACCAATTTCCATGTTCTTTTTAGTTCTATGAATTGATATTTTGAAATATTCCATTCCTAATGATATTATGTAGTGATGTTTCTAATTCTTTCATACCTAGAAATTATTTCCATCATACTTTGGAATTCCTTTGTGATTCACTAATATACCTTCTTCCAATATCTATGATAGAAAAAATCACCACATAAACATACAATTTGATACCACATATTGGTCATATATCATGGGTATTAACCTTAGGGATGAATCATAGTTACCCAAATTTTAACCCTTTAATTCATTGATCATGAATTTATTCTCTCTATATGAGGAACACTTATTTTCTCTCCCGTACATTATCTTAAAAAGTGATGAACGCAATAAGTCACAGAAAAATAATTTTAATTGGTTCAACTTAATAGGTAATTTATTAGTATAATGTGATCAATGATGCATCGATACACTATTAATAACATAGTGTAGTTCTTCATTTGTATGACATAATTTATAAATCTCAATAATCATTCAAAATCACTATTTATATTTGATGAGAAATCTTACTACATCTTAATTGAGATACGATCTCATTAATCCCTTTGTAACAGACATGATCGTATTTATAATATTAATTTAGAGAGCATACAACAAATATACTAGTCCACTTACACACATTCTGATGATATTATAATTAGATAAACCTCCCATAATTCACTTCTTCTTTCATTCCCTCTTTTTTTAACCATCCGGAAAATTTGGGAAAAATATTTTTTCTTTCAAGAGGTTCTATTCTCATATTATTTCAATATAATTGTTGGGATTGAATATCATTCATTCATGTTTCTATTATGTATCCTTTGTAGTTAATTGGTTCATACTATTTTATAGTATTCTATATTTTATTACATTGGGGTCATGCAAGAACTCCCTTTTTCAGTTTCATGAAAAAATACCTCCAAAATATAACTACCCATTTTTAGTGTGATCATGTATTTTACATCACATCCAACAATCTTTTTACATATACTAAATCATTTTAACCTTTGATATGGTGCATACATCATTCCTATAGATCTCACTATCGTGTTTTCTATGATACTGCATTGTGGTCTATCATCTTGTGCTATGGTCACCTAAACATGACCAAATCAACAAAAAATAGTTTTCAATTTAAATTATCCCATGATCTCTATACACCCTCATACACCCATCTTAACTCATCAAACATTTTATGGTGTACACACTTTCACAATGTTGTGACATTCTTCAGAATTTATGATATAGAGATCCATGATTCAGTTAAATTTGAGCCCTCCATAATTTAAGGCTTAACTATAGTGTTCACATCATATCATTGAATCAATGATTATGGCCTAGTTATATATCCAAATCGTAGATTCCTTGAAAATTATAGTGGAATCGAAAAAATAAAAACAACAAGAAATCGTAACCTACAAGATGGTTTATATAATTGTGGTGTGTTCAAAAAACGCCTATTCCCAAATTATAAATTTCATCAAAATTCCAGCACTATATATTCCTAGACATCTCTCAGCTACGCATTCCTGGTTGGATGGTTCTAGTACTTACCTAAATCCTCCTATATTAACCCCCATGCGAGAGTCTGAAAACACACTCTCATGAATTTAAATAATTTTTTTCCTACCTTCACACAAATATGTTTCTAAGGGCATAAATTCTCACATGGTAACATCTTTTGGACAACTATGTTCTTTGGCACCTAATATTGCCCACCATATTTTTTAATGGGCACTCGGGTGTTGTCTTTTAGTGGAACAAGACATTTTATTTAGTAACATTATAAAAATAATGGTATTGTAACCATGATTATAACTAAATAAAAAAAATTTACGTAATTCATCATTATATCTTCAGGGGTACATTTGGATACACCACCCCACAAAACTCTCAAAGATAAAACATTTTTTTTTTGTATGGGGATGGATTTATAGCATGGGGTCTATTTTCATACACCCATCCTCTTAAAATACATATAATTATTCCATGAACATCATTCTTCAACCTATAAAAAAGCAATACCCTCACAAACGTATAAATGGGAATTGTTCAATAGTTTGTATGATATTATATATTTAAAATGATTTTAGGTTTTAAAAAATTTCATTTTTTGGGAAAAAATTAATTTCAAAATTATTTTAAATGTTTCTATGTGATATTAATAAATTTTATTGAGGATATTTTAAATATTATAATTTTAAAATGTATTTATAGTGAATATTTTAAAATATTTTTGTCTTAAGGCATTTTATTATATGATTTTCTTTGAAATAATAATTATTTTCATAAATAATGGAATTTATTTTGTAAATGAGTTTTATAAACCATATTGGGTAATATTTTTGAACATCAATGTCTTATTTAATCACAAAAATTTGGATTTATGGTTTAAATTTTTTTTATTAGATTTTAAAGTTGTTGAAATAGTTTGTTTATTGATGACTTCTATTATTTATTTATTTTTTTCTATTTGTGATGGTACTTATTTATTATATTATTCCCCAATTATGATTTAAAATTCTTGTTTAATTAAACTGGTCATTTTTGGATGGTTTTCAAATTCATCTTGTATTAGGGCTCAATGTTATTTTTATCAATCCCTAGAATGAGAAGGTTTTTTAGAGTTACAAATCCTAAATCCTACAAACTTATTCATGATACAAGGTTCTCATGAAGAAATAATAGGGATGATTATGGTTGATGATATTTTCATCCAGCTTTAGGTTCATGAATAAACAATGCTTATGTCTATAACATCCATGCAAGAGGGTCTGGTTTGGATTTGATGGAAGTTTATCATCTAGAAAAATCCAAATAAGGACCATTATTTGGAATACTTCATGGTGTCATGCATTCTAGTATCATTCTCTAATTTGGTGAATGTGTCAAAATCTATTTAATTTCAGGGTCACTAGATGGAATATAAATAAATGTTTCAGTGTGTATATAATTTATTCATTATGGCGTCATATCATCCTCATCTATCCATGAATAATACATTAATTGATTAGAGTTTTAGGATGTTATTCTACCAGATCTATCAGAGGTTCAATTTTTCATTTTAATTTACACCTATATAGAAGTGATGAAGTATGATATTAGAGATAATGGTTTATTTTTAGGAGAACTATGGGAATTTGATTCTTCTTTTTTTTTTTCTAATGTATGGTGGAGGATATTCTAATAAGAGAAAAATGATTCATCCCATGTTAGACCCTACGAGTTGTTTTTTCATAATACATTATTTTTTCTTATATAAATTTTATCTAGAAATAAGTACATGGATTTACATCAGTTAATAAATATTTTATATTAGAAAAATACATTTTTTAGGACTCTTAAGTCTAATCATGTTTTTGTTTATAATGGACTTTCAGAATGGTATTGAAGAGAAACTCTTTTTAAAAAATGATGGTGGGAAGTCTAAAACTTCTGGAGAACCGATATTTCATCACTTTGATATCAATGTCTATGTTAAATCCATTTAACATTCCTTTTATATAAGACAATTATCCAATTGAACTCATGATATTGATAGTGTATATTTGGCTATCCAAGAATTTCAATATTGATGGTTTGAGATTTACAGTCTCATTGTTTGATTATATCATATTGATGTAACATTTAAATTTATATAGAGTTTCATTTTATCATTTTCTAATATTAAATTACCATAATTTAATGAATTTAATTTCAAGGGTATGACTTTTAGTTATGTCATAATATAGTGATGATACCACATATATATGTTTTCCTGGTCAATAAAATGTATTCTCTTTAAAAAATGTGTGATATTTTTCATTTTGTGAACATGGAACCTATGTAATTCATTGGATACAAAAAAATGTTAATGTTATTTATATGTGGTCATTTATTTTCATTTTCATTGTCTTAAACCCTATGTGTTTTTGGTTGTACAAAGATTTTTTATGATATTGTAATCTTGGTTTTTCTATTTAATTTGTTCAATGTGATATATGTGTTGAGAAATTTCATTTGAATTATTGAAAATATTAAATATTGGGTAGGTGTTGGGGTAACCAAGAGTTTATGAATGTTATTATTTTATGTTCTATACATTCACTTAGAGTTGGTGTTTGAATGTTGTGATCCTAGGGCACACTAACATGAAAAATGGATGAACTATTTTAAATATATTGTGTAATAATTCCATATAAGATACTTATATTTATTCTCTATTTTTCATATTGAATGATCTTATTCAGTGTCTTTGTATGAAGTGGTAATTATTTTGTCCCTATTTTTTAGTTTTATGTTAAAGGAATAGTGTGTGTTGTGAATTTCATTTTTATTTTGGATATTTATGATTTTATTTACCAAAAATTTAATAGATGGGGGATATATATTCAATATAATGAATAAATAATTCTTTGTGAATTATTTTGAGAGTTTCCCATTAATACCAAAACCAGTTATTTGGTAATATTTGGAAGTATATTTTTGTGAATAAATACTTTGGAGATATTTTCTATAAATCTCTTTTTATTGTTTGACCAACTTAATAATGTGTTTTGATTTTTATTTTTCAAGGTTGAATGTTTGATGTCACTTTGCTTCTTGGGTTTTTTAGTGTATCCTTGGTTGTGCGCTTCATCTTAGTTTTTAATTTCACCATCATCATGATCAACTGTTATCCTTGAAAAGTTTTAGTAGAATAAATCATTATGGTTGGGGAAATTATCGGATCCTAATAATGTTTAACTCAATTAGGTTATTTATATATTATTCCCTCATATCAATCTTCATATAGGCAGTTTTTTAAAATATGGGATTATTTTGTAGGGATAACCATTATTGGAAATCATACAACATCTATATGAAAAGATGATGTTAGCTTTAGAATACCCAGAGTGGTGCATGATTAAGCTAATTTTTTTTGTCCTTCTACAATGAAAATTCATTTTTGGATATAGATAATTTTCATAGTTGGTACATGGATAGTCATACTATGTGACAAAACTATGTGATTTTCCTAAGTGTGTATAACCTGTCATATGGTTTGTGCCTGAGATACCAAACCATTCCAACAAACCATGAACTGATAATTAATTAATATAAAACATTAATTTTCAACCTAAAACACATATCATTGACCTCATTATTTCTCTTGTGTATTATTTAATTGAAACTAAGTCCTTATCATGGAGATATTAGAGATCCAAATCCTTATGGAGATTGATTCTGATGAAGAATGTAGAAATGATTCATAAAAACTATAGGTACACATGTTTACTCAATAATTATTCATTATTTATCTAGATATCCTATCATTTACTAGAAATTAATGTTAGAACATGGATATTTCCTCTAGATTATGGTCTGTGTTTTGATATAACAAATTTTATATTAGATCGATCATTGGGAATGTGTGAAATCACCAGATCCATTGATCATTATAAGAAAAATTAATGGATTTTGGTGTTAATTACTATCATTAGAATTCTATCGATATAGGGGTTATTTGTATGGTATTCTATTCCCTAGTTTTTGAAGGATAACTCTGTCCTTCATTTTTTGGAGTTCTCTTTTTATTCATCTTGTGGATCCAGTATGGTTTTAAAAAATTCCAACAATTTAATGAAGGTGTCCTAATTATATCTCTTGATAATTTAATTTATAATTTATTGTTGTTGCAACATTTTATTTTAATATCATAATTATTACAACTTATACTAAGGTATCTATATTATAGAATTATTATTTCATGGTTATTTGTTAAAATTATTAAAATGAATTTTTTATATGAAATGATCTACAAATCCATTTTAAGGAAATAAATTTTATTTATATATTGGAAGGCCCTATTAGATATTTATAATTATTGTAGAAATATTTTATGTTTTTTATTTTAAAATCGATGGTAAAGGTGTTTTTCCTCAAAATGTCAGGTTCTATGGCCCTTTTTTTGAAATTCTTATGAATGCTTTAATTTTTAATGTAATTAAATAATGACTTATGTGCTTGGTTTTCAAAAAAAAAATCAAGGATTTATTGTCATTAAAACATTTCATGGGATTATTGGAACATTAAATGGTTATGTTCAAAAATTTCAACTCATTGTACAAGTCCCTTTATATGAAATAGGAACACATAGTTGTTTTTGATACCTTTGTATAACTACCCCTATAATGGTTGTTATGTTAAATTAAATGGAAAATTATGTTCATTTTGGACACCAAGAGATAATTACCACCATAGTGGTTGTAATGTTATTTTATTATAATTTAATAAATGGAACTATATTATGAAGGTGTTTAGATGTGTAATCATGATTCATAATTGAATGGTTGTTTTATGATATTATTATATAATATTGTAATACATTAAAATTATCACCATCATTTTAATATGTCATGGGATGACATGGGTGTCTAGGTTGGATATCGTGGTTCACAGGTGCACCATTTTTGAATTATGTTATGTCTATTTTCCTTAGGGGGAATTAGTTCAACCTATAGGATGTTCCCCATCAACTAGGATCGCATGTGTAAGACTAAGAGTGTGCAATGGTCAATTGATATGTAATTTTTATCCAACATAAAAATCTAACTTCCTTGATTACCATGTTATCTCTATTATATAATTTTTCTTTTTATTACATTGGAGTCATTAGTGACGATGTATGTATATTCACCAAAGTGTAGTTGTTTGGAAATTTTTTAAATCATATTCCATTTCTTATATTTTTCCGTAAAACAGATTAAAATACAATTTAATATTTATATAATTAATAAAATAATAAATTTTACTATTATTTTTAAAGAGCCCTATTTTTTTGGAAATTGTTTTCCTTTAATAAAAAACCGATTAGTAAATGTTTTATAGAAATGTAATCTAGAAAACAAATTTTTTCCTTATTTAAAAACGTTCATGAAATAGATTTACTTTTAATGTGTTATTGATACTTTTGTCATGTAGCAAAGTACTAGGATTTTATATCACAGTTATATGTATTATAGGTTTAATGGTTTTTTAGTGGATATCGATTTAACTTCGGGTTAATGTTATAGTGAAAACATGAATTTAATTTCTACACATTCAAATGCAGGTGTTATAGAATTTTGTTACTAATATCTTACAGTTTTCTTTGTATATTTGTCTTTTATCCAAGTTTATTATGTTCTTTTTGATTCATTAATTATTGTGCATCACATTTTATGATTTTATTGGATTTTGATTCAACCTATTATGTGGTTATATTAATTATTCATGGGATAAATCAATCCCATTTGGTTTTAGATGATGCCCCATTGATTCTCACCATCCTTTAGGGATTATGAATTCCTTTGTATTATATCCACAACAGGCATGGGATTCATGTTCATGTATGAATTTGGAGGGTTCATGAAATTTTTATTGAATCCTAGTTCGTATCACATTGATGTTTATTTATGGTCAACATTTACCACCTTGGTTATACATGTTTTGTTTTATACACTATATTACCCCACACTAAGATAGAGATATCTAGTAATATGATATTATAAAAAAACATGCAGTGCCATTTTCTATTCTAAATAAAATCATATGATTCTAAATAAAGGAAAAAATAAAATATTTATTTACCAAGAAATTTTATAATGGAATTAATCTTTCAATCGTTTTATATAACTTCCAAAAAAAGGAGAATGAAAATCACACATATTAATATAAAATTTGTTTGGTGGTATTAATAAAAATTATAAAGGAAGATATTGAAGTAAAAATTATATTAATTTTATTTCTTTAAATAATGTAAATAGTATTGTAGATAATAATATTTCAGTATGTGTTGAGGAACTGAGAAAAATTAATGAGGAGTTGATGATGCTGGGGGGATTTGTATGGATACATTTTGAAAATTAATATCTTATGATTGGAGGTAAATTATTTTTATTGAAATTATTAGTGGCAATTATTATGATCAAATTATAATCAAGAAGATTTTTATGATATTTTTGGGATAGACAAAAGGTGACAATGAAAATGAGAATACATTTTGTATATAATTATATTGATTGAATATTTTCACGTGAGAATTATAAGGAAATATCATGCCTATAAAATGTATTTTTTTCTAATTATTTATTTCTGAAGGGTACCTAAATTATTTTTTAATCTAGCCTTCAATCTAAGAATCTAATAACCAATTATATTGGGGATTTTTTAAGGAAAAATAACACTATCAGCTATAGAGGAGAATAATCAGTGCTAGAAAATATGCAGGGTCGAACATAGGCTTCTGAGTGTATGGTCCGACACATGCTATGATAGAGGGTTATTAATCAAAATTTTGTAGAATTAATTTGAGGAAAATAGAGATATAAATATCCATATACAATTTATTTATGAATGCATAGATTGTAAAATGTTATCAAGTGTATTTAAAATGATGTCAAAAATAATATGTGAATCACAATTTTACCATGTAATATTAATATTGAATGAGATTTAAAAACGGGAATGTATTTAAAAATAAAATTAATAAAGTTGTAGTCAGAATCCTTATCATATGTAGGGATTATATATTACAAAAATTATATTGAAATTTTCAATAATGTAGACATCTTAAGCTTGATGTTAGTGAGTTCGTGACTAGGTAAGGGATGAGAAAATGGAAAAGTCATGAGGTACACATACATTTCACGTGGCACATGATAATGTTGTGTGATAAATATATTTAATAAGTGAAATATGTGATAAAATAAATGAAAATGTGATTTAATAATTTTTATATGACAATACAATGTTAACACGTGATCATAAAGAAGGATTCAATGTGATTATGCAAGGGATCTTTACAGATTATATCATATTACAGGTTTATTCAAAGTTCATAATATTTGGGAGTTTGATATTATGAGTGTAACACCCCAAGATTTTATGAGAAATATTATTACATTGAAGTCTTGTGTTGTACGCTACACCATGATCAGATTGCACTATACACAACACCATATTAGATTACAATATAATCGAACACTATTCTAGGCTTGTGTTGCACACCATAGCATCCTTCCTCGATAGCGTGTGTTGTATGCAATACCGAGTTTCACTAAACGAGATATTATTATAATATTATTATGAACAAGACATTATAAATAGAAATACACAATTTTTGAAATTTTATAAATTTTATCATCCTAAATGTAAATCATTTTTGGATACGGATTATTGAAATTATCCTTGGGTGAATTTTCAGTATTTTTATGAAAACATTCGATTTTTGATGAACAGTGAATACACAAGGTTACTATTTAAAACAGACTTTTTATTTAAATAATTATGTATTTTATTTAAATTTATTTTAGGAGAAAATAGATAAATAATACCGATATAAGTTCATTGTAATTCATTGGAGTAATTTGATAATATTATAGATATATAAAAAATTTATCAAACTTTTTACCGTCTTTTACCCACTTCCTAGGAGCATTTGCAATTGTACATAAAACATAATTTTACTGCATCTGTGAGTAAAATTTATAAAATCCTAGAGACACGGTTAATTTGAAGGAGTAAAATGTGGATCAATAAGAAATATTTAATTTTGGTGAATAGTAACTTTTTATTTTTATTTGCCATGGTTAAAAGTAAATAGGTTAATTAAGGGTAAAAATGGTATAATTATTACCTTAATACAAGCCCTAATTCTATTGGATAAGTATAATTCGACCAAAACCAACCTTAGGAATATAATATTATCATTTTGGTTCACTTGTATTAGATTAGGACATTTATTATTATTTAATTCAAAGAAGAGTTAAAAGAGTAAAAATCAATGTTTAATATCTAAAAAATTTTAATATAGGGTGACTCAAAAGATAAATTAGACTATAAATATTAATTATAAATATAAATAAAATTCCTATATAATTTTATTTTAAATATATTTTTTAGATATTAAATAATTGAATTTATTTATGACACATTGATGATGTAGTAATTACCTTAGTAATGAAATACTAACAAAATTGATGTTATAAATACACAATTAAATATAATTTGAGAGTTTTTATGAATTCAAATAATTTTATAGGTTAATATGGTATATTAGTATTGATTAATTTACCTTCATTTGAACTAAGAATGTTGTTATGACTTTCACAAAAATCAACTACCAAAAAGTGTCAAAATTGACATAATATAGTTTTTCAAACAAATATTATATTTATAATTGATATTAAATTCATAAAAATCTATGGATTATCCAAATTACATATATATGGTTATATATAATAATAATGAGCCACATAGGTTTCTTTTGACTTGTTATAGTATGTTTATTAACCATATAGTGTAAGAAAACAAGAAGACACGGTAAAGATTAAATTATTTAACTTAGAGTTAAATCTAAATGATAAGGTTAAATTAGTAACCTATACTTGTATAATACCTATTTTTTGAGAGACTTTAGACCCATACCCACTATAGATTCAAAATCAATCAATTTGGAGCTATTATAAACCGATAATGACTTTATTATAAAATAATATTTTAAGCTTTTTTAAAGTGCCCCTCTCCTCCCATATAAAAGGGCACCTCCTCCCTCTTTATTGACACAATTTTGAGCCTTCATTCTAGGAAAATCCCTTCCCATTTACCTTCTAAACTTCCCTAGAAAAATTATAGAGGTTCTGGTCTCCTCAAATGACCAACTGTAGTGAATTAAGAGGAAGCTTAAAAGAGGTGCGTCGGAATAGAGGTAATCTCTTCTACAGGTTTATTCATGTTTTCTTCTTCAACTTATTATTCTTCTTTTGTTTCATTATAAATTAATTACATCAGTATCAATAATATATTTATATGTTACTATAGATATGTAACAAACCCATTTCACCTTCTATCCATTCTAGGAAAAATGAAATCATCGCATGTGCGTACGTACGGAATACCGTCTCCACGCCGTGGTGTAATCTGTTTTTCCACCAACCACCTTACATGGATGGGTATAATGGTGTAAAAATAACTATATATGGTTATTATAACATCATACGTATTCTGAGATATTATATCATTCACTCCAATTCTACTCAATAATTATGGGAACGATATCATCGCTTGTGCGTACATACAGACTACCGTCTCCACGAACGTGATGAGATTCATTTTCCATGATTAATAATTCAAGTATGATTATAAAGTATATACATAATAAATAATAATTAATTGTATTACATAAAATGATACTAGATTTATTTACATATATGTTTCTTTTAATTATTTAAATTCAATTAAAATAGGAAACGAAAACAGCATTCATGCGTATGTACAACCTACCGTCTCCATGAACGGTGTATTTCATTCCATTTATCAATCTATCAAATATATTTATATACTTAATATATATTATATATAAATCATGTTTTACATTCTATAATTATGTAAATCAGGATATTAGTAATAATATCAAGAACAAAAAATCGAAACACGTACGATAAATGAAACAATTTTACCCAAAACTCTGCTTTATAATGGAATTTAAAAAATAACGGGTAATATAATGTCATAAGTGAACCATATATGATATCATAATAATAAATATGATTCTATAATAATTCAATTACATTATTTATGTCCTTATACATTAGGTTTTTATACATATTAAGCTTATCATACCTAAGGTAAGATATAATTTTGCAATCTCATTTTTTATTTGAGATAGCTTATACGTAAGTATTTACTGGAGTTATATTTATCATCCATGTCCATGTTTTATAATTTTTTTTCATAAAGTATTTAATACTCTTACATGTATTTTTAAATTCATTTTCACTCTAATTTTACTTTTACATTGTGTTATGGAAGAAATCATTCTTTTGTTTACAATACGAGTTACTTTTTGACTTTTCTGGAAAAAGTACAAGAATAATATATTTTAAAATTATATGGCATGAACAGATTTTTACGATTTTATAACGCCTTATATTCATGAAGCATACTCTATAATATTTTAGGAATATTTTTAACAAAATCCTTGTCTTTTAAAATTTCATGGCATTTATTGAAACGAAAATGATTTTGAAGAAGAAAGGGAATTATCCTCATGAATTCATTTCAAGTGTTTTATCAAAAGCATTTTCCATCTTAGATGACATTATTTCATAGGTGTATATTTCAAGTATAATGTCTCTATGATTTACATGGTTTCTCTTTTCTTATGATGAAATGATATCCATTTTTTTATGTGGATTATGTTATGAAGGGATGAGATTTATGAAACCCATTTTATTCATTGGGTTATGATGAATGATTTTTGTTTATGTTGTGGTACACATAATAAATATTTCATTAAGAGATAGATGGGACCTATATCTTCCTCAAATTCATTGGTTAACGATTTATATCTCATGAGATAAACATGGATGGAATGGTAAGTTAATCTGGTTTAGTGATACAGGACTGGAACGGGGAGAGAACTAGATTCAGAAATGGATATTATCCACTAAGATGGTCTTGGCAACAATACCTTAGCTACGATGGAAATAATTAAATGTGATTAATGGTTTTCCACAATTAAATGTTTTATTCTAATTCTATTTTATCATGATTTATGTTACTTTATGATATATGCTTTATGTACTTCCATGTTTTAGGTCTTTGCTATTGATTTTGAAGTTTATATTTTATGTACATGTTTTTTGCATTAAAATGTTTATGGATTGTTTTATGTTCTCTATGTTTACCCATACTGAGAATATGAGATCACCCTTTTTATTTTTTCTTTTTCTCATGATATAAAGAAATGATCTAGGTAAGAAAACAATTGGGGAATATCTTTATTGGAGTTGTTGAAGATCATTCACAATGATTAGAATATTATTTTCTCGAATTTCTAAAGACACTAAACTATTATGGTCCTTGTCTGTTTGTTTTCTTATGTAATAAGTATTCTACAAAAGTAACGTAACATCCACGTATGTCAATATTGGGTCTCTGTAGTTTGTATTAGAGAAAAGGTTCTGTTAAGCTTTTGAAACTAGGATACAAAAACTTTAGTGAGATCCCTAGAGATATTTCTATGGCATGTCTAGGGATATCCCTAAGGTTATGTATAAGTATATGTTATAGTCCTATAATTACGGTAATGATATTAGGATTAAACCTAGGATGTTATATATTGATATTAATCCCCATTGATTATTATTTTTTCCTCTCACGCTATTCTTTTAGGGTTTTAGAAAATTGTTGGAAATATAAAGATTCACGATAAGGGAGGATATGATGGACAATGGAATGATATTCTTCAAGGGCAACCAAATGAAATTTGATCTGGAAGTCCACATATCGTAAATATGCCTAATCATAAATCTCATAATATGATCAATGATCTCAACATTGTTATGTTTCCCAACACATATAATAATAGAAATATGGAGTTTCATGATGATCATAGAGGAAAGAATGTTCAATTTCCCTCATGTAAATCACATGGGAAGAGGCATCATACAGAATGTTTCAAAGGAACTGGAAGATACTTTGGGTGTTCAAAAGGACACAAAGCCAGTAATTGTAAAGGAAAAGGTTCAGTTAACCCCATTGACAAGGATTATTGTATTTCTATGACATCAAGAATGGTTAAATGTTTTAAATATGGAATGTAAGGTCATAATGCAAACCAATGCCCTAAGGGAAAATCTCATGAAGAGAATCAGGATGGTCATATGGGTAGTATTTATGTGGATGATGATGAAGAGACTACAAATGATATGTGAGAAGATAGAAATTATGAAGCACAGTTAGTTGTTTAAGAAGGCAGTGGAATGATTGTATGTTTATCAAGAATAATGTATGGTATAATGGAATAAAGAAAAATCTAAGGATTGTTACACTGTTGTCTGTCCTTGAGTTTTTGAAAGTATATGATGAATGTTATTGGTAACCATGAAAGGTTGTTAAAATATTTTTGGAAGGCAGATGATAGGTGAATAATGAAAGGATAAGGATATAATGCGATGTTTTATAGTTTTAATGAGCTCATGACCGGTATAAGGATAAAGTGATATCACGGTTTGAGTATATAGAATTTTGGGATTTTGGTATGTGGAAAGAGTTAAATTTTGACAAAATTCATGTTTTCACTAAGTTTGAATGGGTATTCATTTTTCAAAAGAATAAATTATTATGGTATTCACATGTTTGGACTATGACCAACAAGATATATCTAATGATATATGGGGGATAAATGATTGTATTCACATGCTTGTTATCTGACCTTTCAAGTAATCGTTTTCTTTATACTATGAGGTTGGACATATGTATTTTGGATAAGCCTAAATTTTTTAAATGGATTATGATGGACATCAGATATTAATTTTTAAGGATAAAACATTTTTATATATTATTTCTTGAATGTTATAAAAGTGTAGTTTTGGAAAAAGGGACAACCTGCAGGACGAGCGACAACCCGTCGTGTCAGAAAAGGTTGCAGTAATCGAACCCACAACCGAAGTGCGACAAACCTTTATCGCCTACCTCTGGCCTACAGGATGTCCCTGATTTGTATAAACTAGTTGTATTTTATTAATCGGTATAAAAGATGAATTATAAGTCCATTTTTGGAACCATATACGATTAATCTCACTATAGATGGACTTATGTATATAAATTTTTCTAACCCTATGATTGAGACAGATGGAATGACCTATCATTCTATCGCATGATCTAATAACACATTTCAAAATTAAAAAGTCAACTTTATTTCTTTAAGAGGTGATGTGGAAATTTTTCAAGGTATGAGAAACAATAAGATTGAACCAAAATCAATTAAGTATTTCATTTAATTCAAAATATTTCAACATTTGGTAAATGATCTTGAAAACCAAAAATGTTTTCCTAGTGCCCTCATATCTGATGAATCAGATGGCACCTTAGATCATCACAAATTTATGGATTTGTGATTGTTGGATTTTTTATAGCCATGTCCTATACAACTCTTTATCAGACGTTGATGGTTATATTTCTCTTTCATATCCATATTTTCACCTATGTTCTCTTATGTGGAAACCTAGGGATGAGTTAATTTGGGTAACCATTAAATTTAATACATTAGTTTTTAAAATAATGTTTTATTTTTACAATGTGGGTTTTTATTAATGAAACATTCAAGTAGTAAACCATTTATCACCACAACGAATTTCGAGGGTGAAATTCACTTATTAGGGGGTAGATTTTAACACCCCAAGATTTTATTAGAAATATTATTACTTTGATGACTTGGGATGTACACTACTCCAAGATTATATTGCGCTATACACAACATTGTATTATCTTACAGTATACATAAACACTATTCTAGGCTTGTATTGCAAGCCAGAGCGACCTTCTTCGATAGCGTGTGTTGTACGCAATACAACGTTTCAATAAACGGGATATTATTATCATATTATTATGAACTAACGTTTATGAATAGTTATACCCACTTTTTAAAATTATATAAATTTTATCTTTCAAAATGGACTTCATTTTTGGATCTGGAATATCGAAATTTGCATATGTGGATTTTTTGATATTTCTCTAAAAACCTATAATTTTTTATGAATAGTGAAAACTCTAGGTTACTATTTAAAACAAACTTTTTATTCAATTAATTATTTAAATTATTTAAATTGATTTTAGGTCAAAATCGATACATAATACCTATATAATTTCAATTTAACTCATTGGAGTCATTTTATAAAAATATTGATATATAAAAATTTTATTGAACTTTTTATCGTCTTTTACCCATCTCCTAGGAGCATTTGCAATTGTAAATAAAACTAAATTGTACCGCTTCCCTGAGTTGAATTTTAAAAATCCAAGAGAAATGGTTAATATCAAGGAGTAAATTTTGGTTCAATGAGATAAAAATAATTTTGGTGAATAGTAGCTTTTTACTTTTGTTTGCCACGGTTAAAAGTAAATAGAGTAATTAAGGGTAAAAATGATATTATTATTACCCTAACACATATCCTAATTCTATTGGATAAGAGTAATTAGACCGAAAACAAAATTAAGAATATAATATTATCAATTAGGTACACATGGATTAGATTATGACATTTATTATTATTTAATTCAAATAAGAGATAAAAAGGGTTAAAATCAATTTTTAATAACTATAACATTTTTAATATAGGGTTATAAATAAGATAAATTCGACTATAAATTTTAATTATAAATATAAATAGATTTCCTAAATAATGGTATTTTATTTCTAATTTTTAGAAATTAAATAATTTAATTTATTTATGACATAATGATGATGTAGTAATTTCCTTATTAATGAAATATTAACATAATTGATGTTATAAATACCCAAATAAATGTAATTTGAGACTTTTTATGAATTCCACTAATTTTATATGTTAATATGATGTGTTAGTATTGATTAAATTAAATTTTTTCGAATTAATCATTCTGTTATGAGTTTCACAAAAATTGATTACCAAATAATGTTAAAATTGACATAAATTAGTTTTTAAAGAAAATATTATATTATTAATTGATATTCTATTCTTAAAAATCTACGGTTCTGCAGAATTACTTATATAATGTTATATATATTAATAATGAACCACTTGGGGTTTTTTTAGCTTGTTATAGTCGGTTTATTAACCATATAGTGTAAGAAAACAAGAAGACACGGTAAATGATATATTATTTAACATAAAGTTAAATCTAAATGAAAAGGTTAAAATAGAAACCTAAACTTGTATAAAACATATTGGATGACAGGATTGAGATCCATCCGCACTTTAGCTTCGAAATATAAAAATTTTGAGCTATTATAAACAGAATATGACTTTATTATAAAATAATATTTTAAGCATTTCCTAAAGTTCCCCACTACTCCCTTATAAAATGGAGCCTCCTCCCTCTTTCTTCACAAAATTTTGAGACTTAATGCTCATACAAACCCTGCCCATTTCCCTTCTCATCTTCCCTAGAAACAATATAGAAGTTTTGGTCTCCTCAAAAGAAAAACTCTAGTGCCTTAATAGGAAGCATAAAAGAGGTGCCTCGAAGAAGAGATAATAACTTCTACCAATTCTTTGAAGTTTTCTTCTTCAAATTATTCTTCTCTAGTTTTATCATTATAAAGTAATTAAATCAATATCACTAATATATTTTTATTTCATTATAAATATGAAACAACCCCATTTCACCATCTATCCATCCTACGTAAAAAGAAATCACCTCACGTGCGTACATACAAAATACTGTCTCCATGTCGTGGTGTAATATGTTTTTCCACCACCACCTAACTTGGATGGGTATAATGGTGTAAATTATGAATATATATGGTTATAATAACATCATACTGATTCTGAGATATTATAACATTCACTCCAATTCTACTCAATAATTATGGGAATGATATCATCGCTCGTGCGTACGTACGGACAACCGTCTCCATGAACGCGATGAGATTCATTTTCAATGATTAACCATTTAAGTATAATTATAAAGTATATTCATAATAAATAATAATGAAATATATAACATAATAATGATATTTATTTATTTACATATATGTTTCTTTTACTTAATTCCATTTAATTCAATAAGGAAAGGGAAACAACGTTCATGCGTATGTACAGCCTACGGTCTCCATGAACGGTGTATTTCATTCCATTTTTCGATCTATCATATATATTTATAAAATGAATATATATTATATATATATGTCATGTTTTAAATTCTGGAATTAAGTTAATCAGGATATGAGTAATAATATCAAGAACAACAAATCGAAACACATACGATAAATGAAATGATTTTACCCAAAACACTGCTTTAAAATGAAATTTAGCAAAGAAGAGGTATATAGAGTCATTTATGAACAATATATGAAATCATAATAGTGAATATGATTCTATAATATTTAAATGACATTATTTAAGTCATTATTCATGATGTTCGGATACATACGATGCATATCAGAGATAAGGTAAGTGATAATTTTGCAATCTCATTTTTTATCCGAAATTGCTTATACGTAAATATTTTCTGGGGTTATATTTATCTTCCATGTTCTTGTTTTATAAAAATGTCTTATTAGTGTATTTAATATTATTCCATGTATGTTTAATGTAATTTTTACCCCTATTTTACTTTTACATTGTGTTATGGAAGGAATTTTTCTTTTGTTTACCATACGAGGTACTTTTTTACATTTTTGCTAAAAGTACAAGAAGAATATTTTTTTAACTTATACAGCGTGAATAGATTTTTACGGTTGTATAATGCCTTATTATCATGAATCTTACTCTACAAGATTTCATGAATATTTAAAAAATAATAATTTTCTTTTAAATTTCTTTGCATTTTCTGAAAATAAAATGATTTTGAAGAAGAAATGATATTTTCCTCATGAATTAATTTCATGTGTTTTATCAAAACAAATTTCCATATAAGATGACATTATTTTATTTTTTTATCTTTCATGTATAATTTCTCTATTATTTAAATGGTTTCACTTTTCTTGTGATGAAATGGTATCCAATTTTTTTATATGGATTATGTTATGAAGGTATGATGTTTATGAAACCTATTATATTCTTTGGGTTATGATGAATGATTTATGTTTATGTTGTGGCACACGTAAGAATGGTTTCATTAAGAGGTTGGTGGGTCCTATATGTCCCTACAAAGCATTGGGTAATGATTTATATCTCCTTATATGGAGATGGCTAGAATGGTAAGTTAATCTGGTTCAGTGATACTGGACTAGAATGAGTAGTGGACTTGATTTGGAAAGGGACTTTGTCCACTAAGATGGCCTTGGCAGTAATTCCTTGGCTACAATGGAAATCATATAATGTACATAATGGTTTGACACAATTTCATGTTTTATTCTCATGCTATTTTATCATGATTGATGTTCCTTTATGATATATGCCTTACGTACTTCCAAGATTTTTTTCATTGCTAAATATTTTGATATTTAGATTTTATGTTCATGTTTTTTTTTGCGTTAAAATGATTATGGATTGTTGATGTTCTCTATGTGTACCCTTTCTAAGCATTTGAGCTCACCCTTTTTCTGTTATCTTTTCCCCCTGATATAAAAAATGGTTTTAGGTAAGAAAACAAAAGGGGAATATATTTATGGGAGATGTTGAAGATCTTTCACAATGATTAATTGATCATTTTTTCATGTTTCCAAAGACAGTAATCTATTACGGTCCTTGTGTGCTTGTTTTTTGTTATGTATTAAGTATTCTGCAAAAGTAATGTAACATCCATGTACATCGCGATTGGGTCTCTACAGTGAGGATGGTACATGATGACATATGTATGTTACAAGGAAGGTCTGTGATGCAAAAATTTATAATTAGTGAATGGATGGTATGTATATGATGAAGGGTTGTCTTTGTAGACTGTGTTTGATCATCGAATATGAATGGTTTACCAAGAGAATCATTGTCTACGAGGTGGTACAATATCATTCACATGTGGTTCATGATATTGTAGGTATTACTAAATGTGTATATAATACTAGTTTATATAATTTATGACAATTTATTACATTAACTAATGCCATTATATTTTTTATTTTTTTAGTAATGAATCATTAAACCGAATTATCAAGATAATCATGAGATATGAACATGTTTTTTTGCTTATAAACAACTAATATTTCATTGGTGAATATTTTAATGATATTTAGAGAGTATAATTGATATAAAAATTCTACCCTTGATTTTCAAGTCCCTTATATGAACAATAAAACCATATTTATTTTTTTATGTCATGAATTCTCAGTGCATTAGTATAGTACGTGAAAATGGTTGATGAAATCACTTAGTAAATTTTATTGAGTTAGGATGTTCAAAGTATCATTACCTAAAGCAATAAATTAAAATTTTAAATCAAAACTATGTGAATAATTGACTCACATAGTGTCCCTTATATTAGTTGAAGTGCATGCATGAAATTATTTTTCATTCATTCGAGAAATTGAGACTATAATATTTGTTCATCAAATCATTGTATGATCATTAAATATATATATATACAGAATTTTGGTCAATGTAAATGTAAACCCATTGAAAAGAATAGAATCTGAGGAAACCAATACATCATTGAATCGAGAATAGGCAAGATATTGAAGACACAAGATACTTAAAGATGTATAGTATCATGTATAGTATACACTATTATATGAATATATAGATCATACAGATATATGAGTATTTGAAAATGTCAGATGTTCATGTTACGAATAAGACCAGAATATACATACTTGTTTGTATACACAAATGGTCCAAATCCTCCACGGTTATGGAGGAAGGTCATTCTCAGTGGTGAAAAATAATAATAATCTAGATGTAAATATATTTTATTTAATATTATAAAACCTATTATTCCATATTTGTTTTTAGGTTTTGAGGTAAATTTGGTGCTTCCTGTTGGTAGAGGGGACTGTTTTCAAATTTGAATTATAATTATAATTCAAAGGGTTGAAACCCCTAAAAATTACTTTTTTGGACTTATTTGTTGTATATACGTTGTTTTAATTATCTTTATTGAGTTCATGAATCCAGGGAGGTTATTGTGGCATACAAAGAAAGAGCTATAATACCACCAACTAGAAAGCTAGATGCTACTAGCTAACAGGTGACCATCTGAAATGGGGATTGTTTCTATGTAGTATCCCTAAAGGAATCAATAGAACCTAAACGATCATCTCATGTTGATACTCAATATCCATTAGGTTCAAATCAATGGTCTATCCATCCTTGATTTCAATCTCTCCCTAGTATATAATTTTTGATGGGTCGTCTACATACATCATCATCTATAAAACATGGAATATATCATTGACCCTATCTATACAACAACCAAACATTCATTAATGAAAATTCCTCTTGATCTAATTAAATGTTTTTTAATGGTTATATGAAATGTGAAATTTATTGTTTTTTTGTTTTGTGGTTTTTAAATACCGTTATGAATTGTGACCATTGCTAATGTCGCCATTGAACATTGATCACATGATTTGTATAAATATAGGGCTTTAACAAATACTATTTACTCATATAATGAGAGTGATTGACTCAACTAGTATAAGTTACCTATTAGAATCCCATATGTCAGAGATTAGAAAGGAGGTGGTGTCATTGGGAATCACTTTTGACCATGCCCAAGAAATGCTTGAACATGTTATGTTTGAGCAGAACAGACTATGAGAGAAGTGGAAGTTAATAGAGATTACCACCCAAGCGATGTTATCTGAGCCACCCCAAGAGTCTGTCACCATCACACACCTTACCATTCAGTCTTATGTTGACTTTATAAGGGTTTATGTAATAATACCATATCACTATGACTATGTACATTATTTTTTGTATGAAGAATGTGCATTCATTTTTTATTGTTACATTGTGAATAGTTTATAAATCACAAATAGTATTTTTAGTTAATATTCAACAATGATTTATATTTTGATGAATTAATGGATTTTTAAATTATATAATATTTTAATAAAATATTATTATAATTATATTAATTTTTATTAAATATAAATGATCATATAATTTTATGAATGCAATCATAATTTTTATTTTGGTTTGAAAGTCGTTTTTGTGAAAACCCATGAATTATCAATAAATGTTGGTTTTTATATTAAAAGAAAAAAATCAAATTTTTAGATAATTATTTATATAAAATGAATATAATTTTTGGAATTAGGATGTTGAAATTATCTAATAGATAATTTTTCATAGTTTTCTAAGACAGTCAAATTATTGGGTAAAAATTAAATACCATTTAAATATATAATTTTTTTATGACATCATAATGACCCAATAGTGATGTAATAAAATAATATAATCATTATTTTCGGCCAATATATGGGTTTTCATTAAAATAATTTTATTTTATAATTGATTTATTTATTTTACAAAGCATTAGTGGACCTTCCAAAACTTATAAAACATTTTTTCTATTTAAATTATTTTCCTTGAGTGTGTGACTCACCTCCATAGAAGAAAACCCATTGTTATAATAATATCATCCATTTGGACTTATAAAATATTGTTTTTCAATCCCCTTTACAAAAAACTTTGGGAATAAACCATGAGTGGGTTAGTGGTTTTGATTAGTTTAATGTGAGGTGTCCCTAACCTGAATAATAATTAATTCTCTCCCCTTTCCTTTATAAACCCAACAAAGCTCATACATCCCATTTCACTCAAAGCCTTTTGAGTTCTACCAAACCCTGAAATCCCCTCTCTATAATCCTCCCAAGGTGCCCCAAGCTCCAAATATTCCTCTCTCAAGCCTTTTTCAAACCATTGGGATCACACTTCCAAGTAAGGGATTCATACCTTTCTCCTTTCATCCATGATTTTGAAAATTGTTATGCCCTTTTATTTTAATATAAAATATTGCGGTATGATTTCAAAACTCCCACATAGTTATATATTTATGCTTTAATTATGATATATCCATTTATCTCTCATTAAATACCTCCCACGTACACCTGTTGCTATGCCAAAATTTTGAAAGGAATTTCTCTCTCCTCATTTTCGTTGAAGAAATTATTTTGTATCATGAATCTAAATTCAATTAAAATTGTTTGGAAATGTATCTATATAAACCCTATTACATTCCATTTCATGTAAATATGATGAGACACCACTTTCTCTCTCATCAAACATTTTTTATAAATTTTAATATCATGTCATTAAGCTTCTGAAATTTCCCCACGTTTTTCCAAGCCAAAGTCATTGTGTTCTAAATACCATTCCCATTTCTTTATCAAGGGTATTCACCTGCATGCACAATAGAATATTTATTATAGAGTTTAATTTATGAATTCCACATTCATTTATTGTGGAATAAATTATTATGTTTAATGAATCCAATTTTTCTGATCCATGTGGCACACTTATGCATGAAATGAAATGTTTAAGAAATGGTGTGCCCTAATAGTGCTCCAATGCATTGGGTAATGTATAGTATCATGATAAGTCATGTGGAATGGGTGTTGAATAATTATAAATAACGTTCAGTGAGTTTTTACTCATGATTCATGTGCAATGATGGTTTACTCAAGCTCCGTGTGCAATGAGCCTAGGCTCATGCTACTTCCATGTAAGGTGTTGTTGCCACATTTCCATGTTATGATTATCATGCTTTATCATGCCTTTATGTTCATGTTTCTCTTGTTCTCCATTGAAATTACTATTGACTAACATGTATTGAATTCAATATGTTATTCCATGTTTATTCCCATAACGAGATTTATAGCTCTCCCTTTTCTTATGCATGTCCTCATGTTATCTCATGCAATGCTAAGAATGAGGGAATGTAGTGGTCATGTAAATGATGTTTTCAGAAATTTTTTTTTTGTTTTATGTTCTATGTTGTTATGTACTATTCTAAGACCCAAATACACTATACCTAATTATTTTTTATATTGTATCAGATGAATATTTTATATAATAAATCTTGTTTAATTATGAAATAAAAAACTTGATTATTATAGTTAGTATAAGAGGATATGTTTCGTTATTTGTGGGATTAAGATTAGAAAATCCTAGTGGATACATAGAAACATGAATAAGTTAAATAAAAACATCCCTATGTATAGGTGATTATTAATTATATTGTTTATCAAGAAAATACATCCATGTCTATATACGAGAAGGTATAGGTGGCTCTTGCACAGATGAATCCTTGGGGTTAAACCCGAAAACACCGCATTGATCTAGACTCGAATAGGAACTAGTGCATGAAAATGGGCCTTGATGAACACTTGGTTTTGAAACTACTGGGGGATATGCTTTGGTAAATTCACATGTTTAGTTTGAACCTTTATTTTGGGAATGAAAAAATGACCCTAAGAATATATGTTAGAATGTAGATCCTGAATAGCATAGATTGAAGCCTATGGGTTCATAAGATAAAGAAATAAAAGTTATTTATAAGTCATCAATTTTTTCAATGGATTATCCTTTATGTGTTACACCTAACATTAATTTTATTCTAGACAATGGTCGGTAATAGGAGAACTCAACCTAAAAAAGGATGTGATGATCAATGTGATGATTGTGTTAATGAGATGCCCAATCCAATGGGAGTGGGAACCACATATATTTTAATGCTTCTCTCTTAGTTAACTCAATATTTGATTAGAAACATGGGTCAAGAGGAAGGCTTAACCCCCCGAAGAAAGAAAAACATGCTATTAAGAGTTTCAGGAGACAAAGGCCTCCTACTTTTAATAGATCATATGATCATTCAATCACTGAACAATGGATCAACTCCAATGAAAATATGTTCTCCAACATTCAATGTTCTAAACATGAGATGGGTATCCTGGATGATTATCATATGGATATTGAAGCTAATAAATGGTGGACACTGATCAAAAATACGATTCATGAGGAATAGATCAAGGCATTGGAATGGAAGGAATTCTGGAAGATTTTTTTCGATATATATTTTCCACACACCCTCCATATTAAGATTGAAACCGAGTTACATGAACTCATGAAAAAAGAGGATGATTCTATCAGAGTATGAAAGGAAAACTTTACAAGGCCTACATGATATGCTTTCTGATTTTTTGTTACCCCCGAATATAAGGTTTACCACTTCTTTGATGGGGTGAATCCTAGCCTACTGAAAGCACTGGAGATTCATGACTTTGAGAGATATGAGGAAATTTTACAATGTTCCCCCATGTTCTAAATGGAGATCATAAAATCTTATGTGTATCAATCATATTAGAAGAATAAGGAGGAATTTAATATGGGTGGTATGATGGATAAATCCAACGGTGCTATGATGATCCAACACCCCACATTCCAAAGGTGCAGAACGAATCACCCTAGAATTTTCCTGAAGGGGACGAGAAAATGCTTTAGGTGTGGAAGGGAAGGGTACCTAGCTATTAACTGTCGATAAAAAAACTCACAAATGAAATTTATGGGATTAACGCTCTATTTGAACCTCAACGTTTTTTTCATTACTACAACTATAAAAAACCAGGGCATCTTGCAAATCAGATCCTTAAGACAAGGTTTTTTGAAGGAAATCAGCAACCTCCAAGGCAGCAAGGGAGATCTTTTTCCATCACCACAGCCGATGTGAGCCCTGACAATGAAGTGGTGACATGTAATGTAGATATTTAATAAAGAATAGTGAAATTACTTTTTGATTTTGGTTCTAATCATTATTTATATCCCAAAAGTTTAGCAGAACAATAACAGCACCACTAAAATTCTTGGATGTAAAGATGTCAGTGAGTATGGAAAATGGGTAAATAATTGCATCACATGAATATAAAACCGTCCCTATCATAATATGTGGATATAATTCCCCAGTGAACCATATCATACTCCCTTTTTTGGAATTTGATGCAATTCATGCCATGGATTGGCTTTCTTTATACAATGTCAATGTAAATTTTTTTTGAGAGGGAAATCGCTCTCCTTGTGAAGAATAGACCCTTGATTCTGTATAAGTGTAAGGAGGAAGATGAATCTTCATTAACTCTATCATCTCTAGAGTGGATATTACTACACTATTATTATGCGTATCTAGCTCAGATGATTGAGTATAAGGTGGCATCCATTTTGAAGACATGCCTATTGTGAGGGAATTCACTGAAGTGTTTCCCATGTAATTTCCTGGTCATACTCCAATAAGATATTTTAAATTCTCAATTGAACTTATTCATGGGGAATTTACAATATCCAACACTTCATATAAAATGGTTGTTGTGGAGCTTGAGGAGCTGAAGAAACCACTACACGAGAGTCAGGATAAAGGGTTTATATGCCCAAGTGCTTCACCATGGGGTGTACCATTCCTCTTGGTTAATAAGAATGATGGTACAATGCTCCTTTTCATTGATTATCATGAGATTAAATAAATCACTATAAAGAACAAGTATCCTCTCCCAAAAATCGATGACTTTTTTGAACAGCTGTGTGGAGCACAATACTTCTCGAAGGTGGATTTGCAGTTGGGATATTGCCATTTAAGGGTGAATAAGAAAGTTATCCCCAAGGATAATTTTTGATTAACTTACAGTAACTATGATTTCAAATTAAATAATTTTGGCCTCCCTAATGCCCCATAAATCATTATCACCTTGATGAATAGATTCAATAGAGATTACCTTGACAAATTTTTGGTAGTATTTATATATGATATTTTTATATAATCCAAAACCAAAGAGGATCATTAGGAGCATCTAAGAACTGTAATAGATACCTTGAAGAAAAATAATCTCTATGAAAAGTATAACAAGTGTGATTTCCGCTATAAAGAGGTCTCATTTTTGGGCCATATCATCCCAATAATGGGATATATGTGGATCTCTCTAAAACAGATGCAATTGAGTAATGGTCGAGGTCATCATCGGTAAAAGATATATATATATTCTTGGGGTTAGCATGATATTATCGATGATTTGTGAAACATTTCTCATTATTTTCCAACCCTATTACCAAGCTAACTCAGAAGGGAGTAAAGTTTTCATGGAGTGATGAATGAAATGGAATCTTCAAGGAGTTAAAAAAGAGGTTTATCACTGTGTTAGTTCCCAAATTACCCACAAGGGGAGAGATTTTTGTGGTATTCAATTATGCTTCAAATAATGTCATGTGATGTGTGTTCATGAAAAATTACAAATTCATTACATATGATTCATGGAAATTTAATGTTCATGAGTAGAATTATCCAAGACATGATTTGGAGTTAGCTATGGTGATATTTGAATTAAAGATTTTGTGGAATTATCTCATTGGGGAGAAGAGTGAAATATATATGGACCACAAATGTCTCATGTATATATTCAATCTAAAATAGTTTAACATGCACCAACAAAGATAGTTAGAGCTGATCAAAGACTATGACTGCTCACTCAATTACCACACTAGGAAAGTGAACAACGTGGCGGATGCTCTAAGTAGAAAGGACCCAATGATTCAATTAATGATGATAATTGAGAAGGATCAAATCTTCTTATAATTGATGAATATGGACATGGGAATAATAAATAAGAGAACATCATCAACCATTTCACAAATTTTTTTTAACCTTCTCGTTTGGAAATGTTAAAGGTTGCTCAAAAAGATGATGTGAGAATAAAAAAAAAGAGGAAGCTACCAGAAAAATTAAATCCTTGTAGTTAAAAGTTAATGAAGATTGAATTGTGAGATTTGTGAGAAACTATGTGTTCCATCTAGTCCATAGCTAAAGACTTTTGGTTGATGCACAAATTTCAAATTTCTCTATTCACCTAGGAAAGAAAAAGATGTATTGAGATCTCTGAGAGCCTTAATTGCGAAATAATATGAAGAAGGATATCACTAAGTATACATCAATGTGCCTAGTGTGTTAGAATGTTAAGGCAGAGAGGTAGATGTCTAAGGGGATGATGCAACTATTGCCTATACCAGCATGGAAACGGGAGAACATCACCGCTGACATTGTCACCAGACATCAAAATACATCCAAAGGAAACAATGAAATATGGGTTGTTGTGGATCATCTTACAAATTCTGCACACTTTATTGCAATTTGGGAGGATTTATCATTGGATCAACTGAAACAGATATATATCAGAGAAGTGGTATGTCTTCATAGAGTACAACTATCTATTATATCCGATCAAGATCCATGATTCAACACTATGTTTTGGATGATTCTTCAACATGCTCTGAATATAGAAGTGAACATCAGTACGACCTATCATCCTCAAACTAATAGCCAATGTAAGAGAACTATTCAGACACTGTAGGATATGTTAAGATCATGTTCTATGGAATTCAATGAAGGGTGGGACAAACATCTCCCACTTGTTGAATTCTTCTACAATAACAGTTTACACATGATCTTATGAATGGAAACTTATGAATCCATGTATGGGAAGAAGGGAAAAACCCCAACATGTTGGGATGAAGTCAGTGAACATAAGCTTCTAGGACCAAAAATGGTCGAAGAAATGGTGGATAAGGTGAAAAACATTCAGTAGAATATCAAGGCAGCCTAGAGTCGACAGAATAGTTAATCTGATAACCATCAATGAGACCTTGAGTATGATGTTTGAGACATGTTATTTCTTGGAATATCTCCATGGTAGAAGGTAATGAGGTTTTGGAAAGGAAGGGAAGTTAATTCGTAGGTAAATCGGCCCCTTTGAGATTAATGATCATGTTGGGGATGTGGCCTATCGACTATCACTTCCACCTACCATGGCCAAATTACATGATGTCTTTTATGTATCCCACTTAAAGAAGTACATACCAGACCCTTCACATGAACTATATTTATAGGTAGTAGAACTAAAGGATTATCTTTCTTATGAGGAG
The DNA here is from genome assembly GCA_963277665.1 of Viscum album. NCBI lineage: Eukaryota > Viridiplantae > Streptophyta > Magnoliopsida > Santalales > Viscaceae > Viscum > Viscum album. The sequence continues at coordinate 1,039,477,497 of OY728133.1, read as the reverse complement.
AAACCATTGATGATAATAGATCTTAGAGAAAAAGTTCTACGAAATAAGACAGTTCCCTGCATCAATATGCTGTAGTGAAACCAAAAGCTTGAAGAAGTAATATTAGAATCAAAGGAAGTGATCAATTAGAGTTACCCACATTCGTTTTAGAGTGGGTAAAAAATTATTGAGGGTGAAATTTTTTATGGGGGGAAGATTGTATCAACCCAAAATTTCATTAATGAAAAGTCTTCTTGATCAAATTAAATGTCTTATTATGGCTAAATGAAATGTGAACTTCTTTGGTTTTATATTTTGAGATTTCAAAATAATGATTTGAATTGTGACCATTTCTAATATAGTGGTTGAACAATGATCACATGATTTGTATAAATATAGGGCTTGAACAAATCCAATTTACTCAAACAAAGGAAGCGTTGGCCTCATCCCGTAGACTTTCCCCATATGAATCCCATTTTTCAGAGCTCAGAGAGGAGGTGGAATCATTGGGTTTCTCTCTTGACCAAGACCTTGTTGTGGTTGAAAATGTTAAGATACGGTGGAACTGACTATGATAGAAGAGGAAGTTATGAGAGATTACCTCTCGAGCGATGATATCTGAGCCACCCCATTAGTCGGTCATCACCACACACCTTACCCATCAGTCTTATGTGGGTTTTATATGGGGTTATGTAACAAGACCCTAGTACAATGACTAGGTACATAATTTTATTTGTATAAATAATTTGAATTAATTTTATTAGTTTTCTTTTGAAATGGTATTTATAAAATCAAATAGTATTTTTAGTTAATATTTAACTAGTAAATCTATTTTGATGAGTCAATGTATTATTTAATTAAATAATAATTTATAAAATATTATTATAACTAAATTATTTTATATTTAATATAAATGATAAAATAATTTTATTAATGCAATTGTAATTTTTATTAAGGGTTGAAAGTTATTCTTTTCAAAACCCTTGAATTTATGATAAATGTCGTTTTTTATTTTAATATTATAAATTCACATATTTAGAAAATTATTTAGATAAAATGAATATTATTTTTGGAATCAGGATGTCTAAATTATCTAATGGTTACTTTTTCATAATTTTCTGAGAAAGTCGAATATTTGGGTAAAAATTAAATACCCTTTAAATATATAATGTGTTTTATGACATCATAATGACCCAATAGTGATGTAATAAAATAATATATTAACTATTTTCGGCCAATATATGAATCTTTATTAATATAATGTTATTTTAGATTATCTTTATTTATTTTACAAATCATTAGGGGACCCTCCATGACTTATAAAACATTTTATCTTTTTAAATTGTATTCCTTGTGAGTGTGACTCACCTCTACATAAGCAACCCAGTTGTTTTAAGAAGATAGGCCATTGTCCTTATAAAATATTTTTTTCATCTCTCCTTTGGACAAAGAAACGGCCAAATATCATGGGATGGTTTGTGGTTTTGATTAGTTTAATTTGAGGTGTCCCAAACCTAAATAATAAACAATTCCCTATCCTTTCCAATATAATCCCATCCATGGTCGCACTTCCTCTCCAGTCAATGACTTTGGATTTTGGCCAACCCCTGACCTCCTCTCTCTAGAATCCTCCAAAGGTTCCCCAATCTCCTAATAATCATCTCTAAAGCCTTTACCGAGCCTTTGGGATAACACATCCAAGTAAGGGATTCCTAGCTTTCTATTTTTATCCATGTTTCTTAATATAGTTATGCCATTTTATTTTCAGTTAACAATGTTAGTGTATGATTTCACACCTCCCCCATACATCCATATTTATTTTTAAATGATCGGATATCCCTTTCTTTCTCCTTAAATTCCTCCCTGGTAAACCCGTTACTATGCCGAAATTCTGATTCGAATTTCTCTCTACTCAATTGCATTCAAGCAATAATTTTGTATCATGAATCTAAATTACATTAAAATTATTGGGACATATATCTATATAACCCCCATTAATTTCGATTTAATTTGAATATGATGAGACACCCCTTTCTCTCTCATCAACCAATTTTTATGAATTCTTATATCATGTTGTTATGCTACTGAAATTGCCCAACGTTTTCCAAGACAATGTCATTGTGCAGTGAAAACCATTCCCTTTTCTCTATCAAGGGTATTCATCATTAGGAAAAATTACATATTGATTATATTGTTTCATGTATGAATTCTTCATTCTGTTATAATAGAAAAAATGATGATGTTTAATCAATCCATGTTTTATGATTCATGTGGCACACTTATGCAGGAATTGAAATATTTAAGAAAGGGTACGCCCTGATAGCAATCCAATGCATTAGGTAAAGTATAGTATCATGATATGATATGTGAAATGGTTTTTGGTTCATGATAATTCATGTGAAACTAGGTTTCACTCATGCTTCATGTGCAATGATGGTTTACTCATGCTCTGTGTGCAATGAGCATTGTCTCATGCAAATTCCATGTTATGTGTTGTTGCCACATTTACATGTTATCATTATCATGATTTATCATTCCTTTATGTTCATTTCTCTTTTGTGACCCATTGATATTCCTATTGTATAACATGTATATTATTCCTCTTTTTATTCCAAGTTTATTCACATTACTGGGATTTATAGATAACCCTTTCTTTATGCATGTCATTAGGTTATCCCATGCAATGCTATGTATGAGGGAATTTAATGGTCATGTAAATAAATTTTTCAATAATGATGTTGTGTGTTTTATGTTCTATTATGTTATGTAGTGTTCCTAATCCCCAAAGAAACTAGACCTATGGATCTTCTATGTTGTATCATGTGAAGATTTTATGTAATAAATCAGGTTTAAGTGTGTAATAAAAATAAGGGTTGTTATAGTCTGACTGTTGATGTTGAACCAAATGGTATGCTACCTCAAAAACTCTAAATAGTACGTGGAAGGAGCCGATAAACCTTGGATAATTATTTCTTCCCCAAATAATCTCCATAATCTCCATCTACTTATAACCAAAAGAAACACATGGTCTCATTACATGAACACAAAAGGGATCTGACACATGTTAGAATAGTACTCCTATTGGATATATACAATCTTCATTAGAGCCAAGATGATCTGGACCCTTTCTATATGATCTTGTACTACCTTTGATCCCTTGAGTGATGACACTCATGGGCCAGTCCTATAATGTTGTGACCTCTGTGTTTTCCCATACTTTTCATCAAATGGGGCCATACCAATGGTGTGATGGTTTCTATATTTTGTATGAAAACTCCACCAGTGGTATTTGATCCCTGTAACTATGGCCAAAGGATAACATGCATGCCCACATCATGAAATCAATAACCTGAATGTTCCACTAATTTTGGAAATCGGTTTGTGGGTGAAACATTATACTGATGAGTGATTTGGTCTGAAAAACCTGATGTAATACATCCACAACTAAGAGGTATTTCATGTTTAATGATTAGAAACAATCATTGATGGAACTCCATAGAGTCAAACTATCTCATGGAGGAAGTGGAATCACATGTTTGCTACTGAAATTTTCTATCAAATACCTAAGAATTGGGATGAATTGATGTGTCAGTACACTATCACCCAGAAGTAATCTTTTCCATGGGATGAATGTGTTAAGCCCATAACAATGTCCACAGATTTCCACTCAGACTTCAATTTTGTCAACTTAAGGGGTTCAGCTAAAACTGCTAGAACCTAGTGCCTACCCTTTATTTTGGAACAATTATGGTACCGAGAAACAATATATAATATCATTACTTTATGCCTAGCCACTAGAACAAGTTTAAGAAGTCCTATTACATCTTAACCATACCTTGGTGTACTGATAATGGTGATGTATGAAACTACATCAAAACCTCATCCCACAACGTCACTTGTTGCATCATGTATCCTATGAAAAGAACAACGTGATCCCCATGTTTTCAATATCTATTATAAGCATACCATATGTACATCCGGGCATATAGGATTGAGAAATTAGTATCCCCAAGTTGTGCCTCCTTGTCTCACTATAAGAATGGAGGGGTGACAACTATCGTTTATAGGTAAGCTGGTCCACCAACATCCATAAAGGATATCAGTAATGAGGAAAAATTCTCCTACTATCTATTTAAAAACATTGAACCAGATATTATTATGAGTTCATATTCCACCATTTTCCCCTTCAAAAGAGTATTTAAAATCTCATAGTCATAGTCTTGGTGGAACTCTAGACCTCACATCATCATCAGGTTAAGGAATATTTGAGAAAATATACAGCTGATGATATTTTGATTAGAGTATAATACAAAACACTTTCCCATTAGGTAGTGTCACCACACATTCAATGTAAAAAACCCACTACCATATTGTGATAATTGGTATTGTAGTTCTAATTTTGTTGTTGAAATTTGTATGGACCATATTCAATCACTGAATTCCTCTACATTAGGACATAACTCAGATCGGTCCATGATGCATCCTACAAGCCAACATTCTGGATGCCTTCCTCCAGTAACCACATGATTATATAACCAATAAACCAATTAATCAACATTTTAAAGGAATTTTGTAACTTTTCAGTCCACATGAAATGTTGAACCATTTATGTGAAAGCATTCAAGGTTGCACCAACTATAGAAATGTTGGGTAAAATTGTTTGACAATACCATTCCAATCAATGGAAACTCCCCACCTCAGTAACACTCTTGGGTGCGTCTCAAGAATGAACAACCCCAAACACTTATGTATCCATGGAAACTCCGTCATATGAGATGAAATTCCTTATAAAATGGGCTTATTGAATCCAAAACAATCACAATGAGAGAATCTTCTTACATTGGTGCTTTTGGAGTGTGTCTTGGACTATCCTTATGTGCATCACGTGCTCTTAATCAAATGAAAAATAAACTTGGATGTCATTGAGAATAAATAACAAAAACAAGTCAATGTAATGCTGAAAAATATGTTTTATGAGTCCCATGGACACTGATAGGGTGTTCATAATTGCTAAAGGAATCAACATTTACTCACAGTGGTTGTAATTAAATATGTTGGTATTTTTTGATATATCCTTATCTCATACTTGTAGTTAGAGATATCCTCATTTGAGGACAATATTTAAGTGCCACTGTTCCCCCCACATATGTTCAAATGGGTCCCCAATCCTTAGTTGTGTATACATGTTTTTCATGTTAACTTGGTTTAAGTACTGAATATCTAAACATAAATTCAAGGACCCAACTCCCTTAGTGGTAACAAAAATTGGTGATTCCAAGTGTGAAACAATGGGTCTCACAAAGCCCTTCCACTACAATTCTTCAAACCTAAACCTATAGTCACAATGCCCAGTGGGGACCATAAGATATGTTGTTGTAGATATTAATTTCATACCTTGGTGTATATCAATGGATAACATTATCATCTTGTAGTGAGGTAAACATGGAAAATCATCAGTAATAACATCCTTATAATCTACCACAAGTACAAAAAAATATATTACTCATCATATCCACTACACAAATGGTCAGGCTGGCCAAAGGATGAGTAATCAGTTGCATCCTCCTATGTGTGAGTCCATCCTATGCATCATAGATTTCATTTCCACCATAAAATAAAAACATGGTCTCATAACTATGGACAAAATTAATAATTCACCTATAATAGTCAATATGATAATGAATTGTGGACAACAAGTTCATACCAGTAATGACTTCTTATAGCCTCATTTCGAATGATAATAGATCCCAAATGAAACTCTGAACTCCAAGTGTAAGGTCACAATGTTGGCATCATTGAGGGAGCATCTAGTCTCATCCAGTATGAGTCTCCAAGCATATCGGTTGAGTCAATGGTCCAGATGGAATGTTTACATCTTAAACAACATTCGCAGTGAGAAGACAATGACTATCACATGTGTCTTTCAATAATGTCACTAATATAGAAAATAAATAGATCATACCTTGTATCATACATGGAGCCTTGAGGTTATAAGGCTTCATAGCCTACAGTTAGCCTCATCCCTATCCACTAGATCCCTGATCCTAATGTGGACCACCTAGGGGTGGTGGTGTTAATAGGATGAACCTATGACCACCTCATGCCACCCTACCAACCCCTCATCCATATCTGCCACCTTGCAGACCACCCTTCCTCTATCTCTATCATTATCTAGTCTTCCCATTTACTATATCCTGATCAAATATATGATTGGTATGGAAATATATGTCCAGATACCCCTGATCATCACAGGAGAAACACCACCTCTCCCATGACTGATTTAAGCCGCCCTGGGATCATTGCACTATTGACCCTGAGTTCTAAGATCACATCGCGAAGTTCCTAACCCTATTTAGTCATTATGAATACCATTAGAAACTATCCACTGAGGTCAGAGCTACTAGGTTCCCACTGCTCTATCCCGCTACTGATTTCAACTCTATAATAAAACAATCTACAAATAGGGATCACTCAAATAATCTTGCATAAGTAGAATTGTTATAGGATTCCACTTATTCCATGATATTCTGATTCAAGCCCTACTCAATGTTCTTATCCATAAAGAACTATTCCCATACTATTTCCATGGATTATCATGAATGTCCTCTAAACGTCGCTGAATACTGCACCATGGTCATAATACCATGCTGTAGATACAAAATCTCTTATATGAATTATCATCACAATGTGTCCTGATAGGGATCCTCTCTAAAGAGACGCTCAATGTCTATCAATGATAGGGCTATATCGTTGTGTGATTGAGTTACCACGCTCTAAAATCACCCTACAATTCCCTAAATAAGTCACGCTTCATTGTCATCTAACTGATCTGCATGCACCCTCACAAGGAAGAAAACAAAATTGACTACCTCTAGTCAATCATCAGCCAACTATGGGGTCTAGATCACAATAAACCTTAGATGTCACTAGATTTGATTTTCACTTAGTACATGATAAAAATCATTACCACACACCTAGTTTAACACTTTTTAGGGATATTATTTTTCATTTTATAATATATTTGTGAACTATCATGAAAGATTTAAATAATGAACATGAACGATCTTTGTTATGTTTAAGGATTCAAATATTGTAACGATGGTTTTCTTATTTAGAAATATTATATGTTATTTTTCATCATTATGTGGTTTCCAACTATGAATATTATTAATCACACTATGATTTTTGGTTTTAGTCAATTTTTAATCACAAATAGACTTAATTAATTATGAATGAGATGGATTTTTCAATGACTTTTTTCATGTGAAAACTAATTTTATTGGATCTAGTATATGGAATATTTTTACCTTGCTAACCCTAATTTATAATGATATGAATTATATTGAACATACAAACAAGAAAAGGATGGAAAAACATCCTATAAATTGTTTCAAGGGAAACACCAAAATTAGTTTAGTGGGTTGACTAAGCTACTAATCTCATAGAAATGGATTAGAAGCACTGAATATATTTTTTCCACTCTCTGTTGATTAGTGCATGAAAATGTCATTTTGTATGGTTATCATTTGGAATGTAATATAGATAAATGATTGACTATTATCCAGAATATGTGGTAACATAAAGAAATAAATGAAATTTTTTGGTATGAGTATAATAGATTATATTTTAATAAGCATATTCCTCTTATTATTCATATGATAATAAATAAATAATTATTGAAGATAAAATAAAAGTATGGTGAATTTTTCTGTACCAATGAGTAATATTTAAATGGTTTGTAAAGTACACATTTGGTATTAACATATAATCTAAGATGAATGTTGTTAAATTATTTAGTGACATAAAACCATGTCTCCAATTTATGTTATTTTTAAGAGACATTAGTAGCAATGATGAAATTATATGGTGTTCTATCAAGGTGGAAATGAAGATCAGATTTTCCCATAAATCACATTCTTGTGAAATGAATAGAAATATGTAATTCAAATGAAAACATAAAATCTATAGATGTAATAAGATGAAATGTCCATTATGATTGATGTGTTGAAGGAAATGTGGAGAAATGTTGACAAAATTTTATTAAGGGAATTTGTTTTGTGTTTGGAATTGCAATTTATTAAGTATATGAATGCCAATGTGATGAAACAAAGATATATAGATATGAAAATAGATTGAAATATTAATAGAATATGTAACACAAAAACCGCAACTGCCTAGAGTCGGTGAATTATTATATAACATTGGCATGATCGAAGAATATCAAGTTTCAAAAGACCGATTAGTTTAGTAGTCTTGGAAGTACTGGATACATTAATAAGGCTTACATTACCACATAAAATTGAAAAAAACAACAACATTGTTTCCATATATAACACTGATATCCCATAAAATATACCTATTGGTCATTCATAACATACTTATTTGCATACTGGGAAAGATAAAATGTAAAACGGGGTGAGCTCAGATGCTCTGTAAGGATAACAATATATTGGAAAATTTAATAAATAAGAACAAAAATTTAAGTCAATGTATAAGACTAAAACCAAATCCTTTTAAATAGGATCTTCAACATAATATGGAAAAGATAAAATCAAATTAATTTCATTTACTTATTAACATGGCTATTGTACTAGTCTAATAATTACATTCAATATCAATAGCCACTTTCATAATGATGGAAGGCATAATGTCAGACTTTCATAACCACATAGTCAATACCTTGTTCCAAGACTACAAATAAGATATGGTCAATGCCTTGTGCCAAGAAACTAGTTTGTCTCATGAGATCTACCGATGCATCAAGGAGCTATAGAGAGCTCCACCCATCACTTACTAAGTCCAATGCATTCCTCATATGAAAAGTTTTTAACATAGTATAAACATCCATATTAAAACTGGCATAAGAAATGTCAATACTTTATCCATAATCCATGAATGGTATGAAATAACACATACACATTCAAAAATATCACATAAACTTCCATATAATATAGATGTTCTGTTTCATAATAAATCATCATCAAACAATCTTAACATCCATCAATGGATGTGGACATAGATGAAATCAAAACCTTTTTAGTGAAATATCTCTTTCTATTTTAAAATAATTCAATGGTCATGTAATTATAAAAGAAAAAATTTATATTTGAAAATATTCTTATAATCTTCTGAGGGATGATTTGACGATATTATAATGGTGGAAAATATCTGCACCCATAGTATAAATTTAAAAAACATTCTTACCTTAATTTTGTAGAAAAGGTTAAAAAGTACCTTGTCAGGAAATGACAAAAATATTTCTCTCAATTAATTTTTTAAATATTAAAACAAAGGTATAAATGACTGTATCCCACAGTCTAGTAAATAGTAAAACACATTTGGAATACATTTTTGAGAAACAAGTATGTGGATGATAAAGAGGTCCTAGTAGATACTTACATAAAAACAACCTCAGATAATAAAGAGATTTTGAAATTAAACCATACCTTGTACTTTTCCTTGGTCAAGGGTAGTTTAAACTCTTTTATAATGGTGAAATAATTTTTATTAACTTATAATATAATCATATACAATAATTTTATATCATATAAGTTTTTTTAACATTGCATTGTTAATAATAACTTAGTAATATCATCGTTTTAGGCGTTAACATATTTGCTTTCCTTTATATTCATTGTTATGTGAGTCATATTTCTTATGGATGAGATGCATATAATTCATATCCATAATGATATAAAGTCATTAAAATTATTTTTAATCATCTAATTAAAATTTTTCTCAAATGGATAGATGGGGAATGAATCTCATCGCCTTTGTGGAGATGGTAATATGTACGTACGCATGAGTGGCAATATCATTATTCTGATATTTAAATAATATATGATTGGATGGTATATCATATATAAAACATAATTATCATGATATATTCATTATTTACATCAATTACACATCATTATTATACCAATCCAAATAATAATGTATTGAATAACAATTAAACCACGACATGGAGACGGTAAGTCGTACGTACGAATGTATGGTGACATGTCATTTGAAGGATGGATAAAATAATGAATTTTGTTGTATCATATTTATAATAACATCACAGTATATAGAATATAATGGAGTTATTATTTTGTAATGGAAACAACAATGAAAAGTATGTGGATGAAGAAAGGAACTTGAAATATTTGATGCAATATTTACCTCTTCTTCAGGTTCTTCATTTTGATTTGATAAAAGGGGAACCACAGGTGGGATATCTGACTAATTTAAGGCCTCTATGATTATTGTAGGATAGTTAGTAGGGTATTTGGGTAGGGGTTGGAAGAGAAAAATGGCTTTGGAGGTTTCAATTTTATTGAAGGGGAAGTGCCCTTTTTTAATAGGAGTGAGGGGCACCATAGAAAAAGCTAGAAATATTATTTTATAATAAAATTATTGTCGGTTTCTAATTGCTAAAAAGAATATCATTTGAAGTATGAGTTGAGGATGGGTCGAAATCCTCTCAACAAATTGGTTTTAGATAGGTTTGGGTCACTATATTAACTTTATTATTTAGATTTTATTCTTAGTAAATAGTTTGACATTTTCCATGTCTAATTGTATTTTTATATTATATGGTTAATAAAAATACTATATAATTATTCTAGAACACCAAGTGGTTCATTAGTGAATCATATAACATTATATAAGTATTTTGACTAAACCTTAGATTTTTAGGAATAGAAAATAAATTAAAAATATAATATTTGTTTTAAAAACACTTTTATGTCAATTTTGAAACTACTTGGTATTTTGTGATTGGTAAATTTTTAAATGAATTATTAATTAAATTAAAATTCATCTAACCAATTATTATATGTAATAATATCCTATAAAATTATTCTAATTCATATAATGTTTAAAATTTCATTTATGATGATATTTATAATATCAATTATTTTAATATTTTATTAAATAGGTAATTACTGAATCATCATTATGTCATAAATAAATTAATTTATTTTATGTTTAAAAAATATAAATAAAATACCATTATGTCTGGAATCTTTTTATCATTCTAATGAATATTTATAGTCGAATTTATCTTATGAGTATCCCTAAACTAAAAATGTTTTAGTTATTAAACATTGATTTTAAATCTTTTAACACTTCTTTAAATAAAATAATAATAAGTTTCCTGATCTAATCCATGTGGTCCAAAGAGGTTAATATTTTATTCCTATGGTTGTTTTGGCCGAATTATACTTATTTAATAGAATTAGTACATGTGTTTTGGTAATAAAAAATTGATTTTTACCCTTAATTACCCTATTTACATTTAACCGTGGTAAATAAAAGTAAAAGATAATATTAAAAAAAATTCTTATTATCTCATTGAAGAAAATTTTACTCCTTGATATTAACCATGTCTCTCGGATATTCTAAATTCCACTCACAGAAGCGGCGAAATTAAGATTGATGTTAATTTTTCAAATTCTCCTTGGAGGTGGGTAAAAGATGGTAAAAAGTTAAATAAAATGTTTTTATATCTAAACTTTTTATAAAATTACTCTAATTAATTACATTGAACATATATAGGTATTATGTATCTATTTGTACATAATATAAATTTTAAAAAATTAACTATTTATTTAAATAAAAAATAATGTTTAACCAATAAGTCATTGTTTTTCACTATTCATCCAAAATTGAAAGTTTGTAGAAAAATACCAAAAATTCAACCGAATATAATTTTGATATTCTGAATCCAAAAATGAATTCCATTTTGAATGATCAAATTTATAAAATTTTAAAAAGTGGGTATTACTATTCATAACAGCTAGTTTGATTGGTTGTGGTGTGTTAGAACTCAAAGGTGCGTACAATGCAAGCTATTGATTTATTCAAAGAGAAGAGTACCGTGGAAGGTTGTGGTGTTACATTCTCCCTTCCTTCAAATAATTTCATCATTGAAATTTCTTGATTATTATTGCATAAAAATACTCAGGCAGTTCTTCATCATAAGTTCATCTGGTTTTCATGTTCCCTCTTCCATCTTATGGTTTCCCCATAGAACTATTTCCAGATGAGTCATCTGTTTTATCAATACTTGTTCTCTGTTATCAAGAATCCTGACGGGATCTTTCCAATTTAATATATTGGGTTCCAGTTCTAATTCCTCATCGTTGAGTACATGTGTTGGGTCTAGAATATATTTTCTCAATAGTGATATGTGGAACACATCGGGAACTTTGGAGAGACATTGTGTCATTTCCAAATGGTAAGATACATCCCCAATTCGTTATTGAATTTTGAAACGTCCAATGTACATGGGACTCAATTTACCCATCTTACCGAAACATATAACACCCTTCCATGGAGATACCTTCATGAAAACATGATATCCTACATGAAATTACAAATACTTCCATTGATTATCAGCAAAGCTATTTTGCCTACATTGAGCTTCTTTGATGTGGTTTGGATTACCTTCACCTTTTTCATTGTTTCCTCCTCGATATCTGTCCCAACGAGTTTTCCTTCACCAACATCATATTAATAGGTTGGTGTGCGACATCTCTTTCCATAAAACACTTCATATGGTTCCATCTGAAAACTTGAATTGAATCTATTATTATAGGAAAATTATACCAGAGGTATATATTGATCCCACATAACCTGAAAGTCAAGTGATCATGATCTCAACATGTATTCTATGGTTTGAATAGTCCGTTCTGATTGTCCATCTGTTTGGGGGTGGTAGGCAGTGCTGAAACGAAGATCAGTATCCCAGGTTTTTTGAAGACTTTTCCAGAATCATGATGTAAAACATGTATCACAATCAGGAACAATCGATAGTGGTACTCCACGAAGTCTTATAACATAATGAATATACAATAATGATAACTTTTCAAGTGTTAAATCTTATCTTTTAGAAAGAAAATTTGATGACTTGGTAAGATGATCAACAATGAACCATATTGCATCTAGGAGTCTTTGGTAGTCCCCTGAAAAAGTCCATCGTAATATTGTCCCATTTCCACCCAGGTATGGGAAGAGGTTGCAAGACACCTCCGGGCTATTTCCTTCTAGCTATCACTTGTTGACAAACCATACATCTTGACAAAAAATCATAAATCTCCCTCTCCATGATTTCCCACAAAAAATTATCCTTCAAATATCTATACATTTTACTGCTACCATGGTGTATAGAGAAATTGTAACTATGAGCGTCATAATAAAATTCCCTTTTTTGATCAGGAATATAGAGAAGACAAAGACCCTTCCCAAACTTCAAACTTCCTTCTTCATACACAGAGTCACTCAGTCTCTAAAAATTCACTACATTAATCTTCTTTTCAAACTCTTCATCAATATTCTTAGAACTATTTATCCATTCTTTTAAGGATGGTTTGGAAACCATTTGAAAAAGTATCAATGTTTTACATTCTAGGGTAATTCTCATATCCATAATTACTAGATCCCTGAATATAGGATTCTTTTCATCTCTCATATAGTTCAAAACTACATGATCCTTTCTGATCAAAGAATTTTCGACCTTATTTTCCGTCCTTGGGTGGTAGTGTATCAGTCATTCATAATATTTGAGTAGTTCAAGCCATTGTATTTTCCTTATATTGAGTTCTTTCTGTGAGAAAAAAATACTTCGTTTTCTTGTGATCAGTATATAACTTAAATTTTTCACCATATATATAATGTATCCATATATTCAAAGCAAAGATTACAGATTCTAACTCAAGATCATGAGTAAGATAGTTTTTCTCATGAATTTTCAGTTATCAAGATGCATAAGAAATAACTCTATCATTCCGCATAAGGATACAACTATGTCCTTTCTTTGATGCATCACTATAAATAACACTACCATAATTCCCCGATGGTAGAGTCAAGATAGAAGCACTGACCAATATTCTCTTCAATTCTTAAAAACATTCATCACACTTTTTTCTCCAAAAAATTTTCACCCCTTTTAGTGTCAGCTTTGTTAAGGGATTATCCAACCGAGAAAAATTCCGGTCGAAACGTCGATAATAACCTACTAAACCAATAAAACTTTATACCTCAGTTATACTTTTTGGTTCTGTTCGTTCATGGATTTCCATTGTCTTTGAAGGATCAACAGAAATTCCATCATTAGAGACAATATGGCCATGAAAAGATATATCCTAATGCCAAAATCCACACTTTATAAACTCTTATATAATTCATTTATTCTAATAGTTTTTAGGATAATGTGCATGTGATTCTAATGATATTAGTATCATTTTTAGTATACCAATATATCATCCATAAATACCACAAAAAAAGGATCAATATATTCCTTGAAAACTCTATCTATTAGATCCTTGAAGGAAGAGGGTACAATAGTCAATCTAAAAGGCATTACTGTAAACATGTAATGTTGTACCTAGTTCGAAATGTTTTTTTTTGGATTGTGTTCCTTCTTCATGCAAAACTGATGGTTTCTAGATTTAATTTCAATTTTTCAAAAGTATTTAGCTCCATCTATTTGGTCAAATAAATCATAAATTTGAGGTAGTAGATACTTGTTCTTTATTGTTATAACATTGATCTCCATGTTGTCAATGCACAAACATCATTGATACTTCTTTCTTTTTAACAAAAAGTGTCGAGGCTCCCCTTAGAGACACACTAGGGTGAATAAATCCCTTATTACTCAATTACTCTAGTTTATTCTTTAGTTGCACTAATTCCACAGTGTACATTCTATAATGGGTCTTCGATATGGGCCTTGAACCAGGAATTACATCAATATAAAACTCAATTTCTCGTTCTAGAGGATGTCCAGGTAAATCCTCTGGAAATACATCAATATACTCTTGAAAAATAGGTACATCCTATATTTTAAAATTCTTTTCCTCACCCATAGTTGTTTCATTCTCTTCCTCCCCAATAATTTAATTTAGTTGAGCTACTGGGAGTTGATCTAGATAAGAATTAGGTGTTGAATACTTTACTCTAAAGATAAGGTGTTTTTTATCTTAATCATAAAAAATTTTAACCTCATTATTATTAGAATAAATCTTCAAATCATGGTCTAAAATGTAATCCATACTGACGATTATATCAAATTCAATCATGGATAAGATGGTGACATCAATAGATAAAGTTCATTTATATTCTCAAATGGGAACAGATTCACAAAACATTGTTGAGATGATACTTACCTTAGTTGTTTTGACTCACAACTCCCTTGTAAAATCAAATTAAAAATATCTAATTTTCTTATCAAACTGGGAATATATGAAACAATTCGATGATATAGAATCAAATAAAGTATTTGAAAAACTTGAGGAAACCATTAAATTACCTACCACCATGTCTTTCGAAGCTTCAACCTCAGCAGTAGTGATAACATAAACTTGGCATTGATCTCTTGGAAATTTCTGAGGTAAGATCCCCTCGTGATTCAGAAATTCATCGGCATAATGACCACTTTCTCTACAATTGTAGCACTGAACATCAACAGCCTTTTTCTTCCCCTTGCAATCATGATATTGGGGGCTTTTTTCACCACACTTTTAACAAACTCTCATTTCCCTTCAGACAAGTACAGGGGTGTTTCTTCCCATATTTATTACAGGAAGGATATTCAACATTTCCTTTCTTCCCCTTATGTCCATTTCCAGAGTTTTTAATATATACTTTCTTCTCTTGATGTTCATTAAAGTCATAAAACATAGCGAATTACTTTTATATCTTGACAGAACATGATATAATATATTTGTATGATGAGAAGGAGTGTGAAACTTATTCTCTAAAGAGAAATTGTTTTAACCCATAAAAAAACAATCAATCATACATCATGGGTTACATATATAATATATATCATCCCTCTCTAACCTTGTAATGTTAGCTTCATACTTTGGAACATTCTGATCATCCTTTTGTCTCAGTCTCATAAATTGCATTTCCATATCTTCTCGATGGTAACGAAGAAATAATTTTTCTATGAAAATATATTTAAACTCCCTCCATTCCATATTTGATACATAATCATCTTCCTTTATGTTTTTAATCAATGACCACTATTGATCAACATCTCCGGTGAGGCGGTAAACTTCCATGACAACTTTTTCCCTTTCACTACTCCCCAAGGAATATAATATTTTTCTATGGAATTTATGCATTGATCGCCTACTAGTGTATTTGTAATCCCATTGAATGTTGGTGGTTGTTTCCTCATGAAGTGATCTAACATTGATCCTCCCTGCTGTGGATTAGGATTCTCCATACGGGTAAGGTTATTATTCATAACCTGAGTGAGTTGTCCCAGAATGGTGATAATCTAATCAGCCCCAGTTGTATCACCAGATCCTCTATAATTTTCCTGATTAGGAGGGAAATCCATACATGGAATACACGCATTGATACTGTTTCAATTCATTCTAATAGGCACCATTTCTAAACAATGAAATATACTAGATTTTTTTTGAATTGGAATACATAATTCAAAATATGAAAAACACATAACATAAATAGAAATGATTATGGATATATTCACTAATTATAAAAAATGTTTTCTTTGAGGAAGTATATAAACCCTTAATAAGGGTATGTATTGAAAGTGATAATTATCTTAAGAATATACCCTAGGAGTGTTGTAAACAAGTGTGCAACAATGACCATTGTCGTGCAACAGTTCATGTTCGAGAGTAGCTCAAAGTAGTGTTTTTGGGTTTTACCACTAGGTACATCTGTGCCAGATCTGCCTCTACCTTCTTGTATCTAGATAGGGATGTATTTCTGGGAAAACTCACAAAATATCAACAATACCAAAACACTAGGAAGTTATTCTATTCTAATCCTCAAATTCTATATTAGGGTAATGTGCTCTGATATTAATTTATCTAAATTTGGCTTTCAAGGTTTGTAATAAACATCCTCTAATGCCAACTGTAATGCCCTGATGCTAGTTATCTAGAGTTGGTGCATTATTAAATGACATTGGAATGATCACAAAGGATTGAGTCTCAAAAGGCCGATTAGTTTAGTAGCCTTGGAAGTAATAGATACATTCATAAGGTTTACATTACATCATAAAATCGAAAACAACAATGACATTGTTTCCATAAAAAACATTGAGATCCCATAGAGTATCCATACTGGTCAGTCATAATATACTTCTTGCCTCATGAGAAAGATAAAATGTACAAAGGGGTGAGCTGAGATGCTCAGTAAGGACAACAATATAATAGAAACATTCATAAATAAGCACAAACATTTATGACAATGTATAAGACTAAAACAAAATCATTTTAAACATTAAATTTAGCATAACATAGAAAAGATAAAATAAAAATAATTCCATTTACTTATTCACATGGATATTCTAATCATAAAATAATCACATGAAATATCAATAGACACTTTCATAATGATGTAATGCATAATGCCATACTTTCATAACCACATAGTCAAGGCCTTATGCCAAGAATACAAAAAATGATTTTATCAACACCGTTTTCCAAGACACTAGTTTGTCTCATGAGACGTACAGATGCATCGAGGAGCTATAGTGGGATCCACCCATCACTTACTAAGTCCAATGCATTCCTCATATGAAAAGGATTAAACATAACATAAACATTCGTTTAAAAAATGTCATACGAAATGTAAATACTTTATCCAAAAATAATTAATGGTATGAAATAACACATCCACAATAGACCATATCCCAAAACCATCAATACAATATGAATGTTTTATATGATAATAAATCATCTTCAAACAAACATAAAATCCATAAAAGTATTTTGACATAGACGAAATCAAAACCTTTTTAGAAAAATATCTCTTTCTATTTTGAAACGATTTAAAGGTCAGGTAATTATAAAAGAAAACATTTATATTTTAAAATATCCTTATAATCCTACAAGGGAAGCTCTGATGATGGTATAACGATGGAAAATAGCCGCACCAACTGTATAAGTTAAAAAATCATTCTTACCATTATTTGGTGGAAAAGGTTAAAAAATTAACTTGTTGGGAAAACGACAGAAAGATTCATTTCAAACCATTTTTAAAAAAAATCAAACATAGGTATAATTGAATTTAACCCATAATCTAGTAAATAGTAAAATTGTTTGGAATACATTGTTATGAATCATGGATGTGGGTGATAAAGAGGTCCTTGTAGATACTTACATAAAAACAACCTCGGATAATAAATGGATTGTGAAATTAACCCTTACATTGTACTTTTCCTTGGTCGAGGGTAGGTTAACCTCCTGTATGATGGTGAAATAATTGTTATTAAATTATACATGAATCATATACATTAATATGATATCATAAATTATCTTTCAACATTTCATTGTTAATAATATCTTAGTATTATCGTTTTTTTGGGTGTTAACCGATTCATTTTCCTTTATATTAATTGTTATGTGAGTGATATTTTTTATGGATAGGATGCATCTTATTAATATCCAGAAAAAAATCAAGTCTTTAAACATTAATTTTAATAATCTAATGAAAATTAGTCTTCAATGGATATGTTGGGGAATGAATCTCATCCCGTTTGTGGAGACGGTAATCGGTACGTACACACGAGTGACAATATCATTATTTTGATATTAAAATAATATATAATTGGATAGTATATCATAAATAAAAAAATTTCTTTTTATATTCATTATTTACATCAATTACACATAATTATTATACCCATCAAAATAAAAATGTATTGAAGAACAATTACACCACAAAGTGGAGACGGTAAGCCGTACGTATGAATGTATAGTGACATGTCATTAAAATGATGGATAGAATAATGAATTTGGTTCTACCATATTTATAATATAATCAAATTATATATAAGAAAATAGATTATTAATTTTAGAATGGAAAAAACAATTAAAATGGTAGTGGAAGAAGAAGAAACATTAAAGAGTTGATGAAATAGTTACCACTTCATTGGGTTCTTCCTTTTTATTTGATCAAAAGGACTCCATATGTTTGCCTTATGACTAAATGAAGGCCTCTAGGATTATGTTAAGATAGATTTTAGGGTATTTGGGCTGGGATTGGCCAAGCCAAATGGCTTTGGAAGTGTGAATTTGAGTGAAGTGGAAGTGCCATTTTTAAGAGAAGTGAGGGGAACCTTAGGTAAAGATAGAAATATTATTTTATAATAAACTTATTTTCGGTTTTTAATGGCTGAAAAGTTGATTATTTAAAGTATAATGTGGGTATGGGTCTAAAAAAACTCAACTAAGAGGTTTTAGATTGGTTTGGGTCACTATATTATCTTTATATTTTAGATTTAATTCTCATTTAAATAGTTTGACATTTACCATGTCTCACTGTACTTTTATATTACATGGTTAATAAACATAATATATACTTCCAAGAGAACCCCAAGTGGTTCATTAATGATACAACTATCATTATATAAGCCTTTTTTCCGAACATTCGATTTTTTGGAGTAGAATGTCAATTAGTAATATAATTTTTTTAAAAAAACTCTTTTATATCAATTTTCACACTATTTGGTATTTGGTTTTTTCTAAATTTATAAAAGCATTATTACTTCAAAAAAAATTCATCTAACCATTCCTAAAATTTCATATTAATCTATAGAATTAGTTTAATTCATAAAAATACTCAAATTACATTTATTTGGATATTTATAATATCAATTATTTCACTATTACATTAATTAGAAAATTAATGCATCATCATTGTGTCATAAATAAATTAAATTATTTAATTTCTAGAAAATATAAATAATATACAATTATATATTTAATATATTTAGATTTTTATTTAATATTTATAGTCAACATTATCTTATGTGTAACCCTATATAAAAAATGTTTTAGTTATTAAACATTAATTTTAACTCTTTTAACTCTTCTAAAATATAATAATAATAAGTGTTCGAATCTAATCCACGTGGACCAAAGAGGTTCATATTTTCTTCCTAAGGATGTTTTTGGTCAAATTATACTTATCCATTAGAATTAGGAAATGTGTTAGGGTAATAATAATATCATTTTTATCCTTAATTACCCTAATTAATTTTAACTGTGGTAAATAAAAGTACAAAATTACTATTAAACAAATATTAATTTTATCTTATTGAATCACATTTTATTTCTTGATTTTAACCATTCCTCTAGAATTTTCTAATTTCCACAAATATAAGTGGTAAAATTATGTTTTATGTGAATTTACAAATTCTCCAAGGAGTTGGGTAAAATACTTTAAAAAGTTCAATAAATTTTTATATAGGTAAACATATTATAAAATGGCTCAAATGAAATTCATTGAACTTATATAGGTATTATATATCTATTTTGACCTAAAATAATTATAAATAAAATAACTAGTTAAAAAAATAAGTTTTAACTAATAACTCGTTGCTTTTCACTATACGTCAAAAATTGAACTTTTTCTGAAAAATACCAGAAATTCACTTTAAGATAATTTCGATATTCCGAATCCAAAAATGAAATCTATATTGAGAGATAAAATTTATAAAATTTTAAGAAGTGGGTATTACTATTCGTAATGGCTAGTTTGATTGGTTGGGGTGTGTTAAAACTTGATGTTGCATACAATACAAGCTATTGTGTTATTCAAAGAGAAGGGTACTATTGAAGGTAGGGGTGTTACATAATAAACTACATGTAATAAAGAGATTAAAATGTACCATGGTTTGGAAATATGAAAATAAGTGCCCTAATATAACAGATAATCAGGATAATAATCTGTAACAATGTATGATGACCCTGAAAAAAGGGAAATATTATGTAATCAAAATTGATAATGTGAATCCTAAAAATTAGGAAACAGTCATCACCTACTATAGAGATAGTAATTTTGTAATGGAGTTTGTATGAATGAGCACTATAAAAATATTTTATTCCATTACTCATTGAAGTTTAAT
Source organism: Viscum album (assembly GCA_963277665.1). Taxonomy (NCBI): domain Eukaryota; kingdom Viridiplantae; phylum Streptophyta; class Magnoliopsida; order Santalales; family Viscaceae; genus Viscum; species Viscum album. Next base: position 1,039,456,637 of record OY728133.1, on the reverse strand, counting down.
GTTTTTTATAATTTATTATATCCATCATCAAGGATTCAAGAATAATGAAATCACATTTGATATTCCATTGATGCAAGGATGAAACCAATATAATAGGGAAAATGTTTTTGTAAAATATATGATATTATTTATGAAATAATTGGTCAAATATCTTTTGGATGTATAAAAATCCCCATGTAAGATTAAATTAATTGTTATAGATACCATCATTGGTATATGAGTTGAGGGATGATCATATGTTCAAATTCATATACACCATTTTAATGTTTTATGTGATGAAGATTTATCAAGATTAAGGATATTTTGAGCGGAATTTATGACAATAAAACCCTTTGGTTTTATATATAATTTGGCTGAATGAAATTATTTGGAGAGTAATTTATTTAATTTTTACATCATGTTTTTAATTTTATTGGTAACATTTAAGGGTTATCTTATCTTGGATGTGAATATAGTTATTGGTTATTTAGGTTGTTGAACATGTATTGAGATAAATTAATAATTTTATAGGAAAATGGATGACCCATAATTTGGGAGAAATCTTATCACTTCCATTTAGGCCATATAGAATGAACCTATATTCAAATGGTGTCAAGGGTAAAACAAATAACACTAGCCTTTGTGAAAGAGTATTTCTATTAGGAAAATAGGACGAGTGATATTTCTATGTATGTATATTGGTTCTTAGTATATCAACACGTTATGTATGAGAGATAAAAGTCTTATGGGAAGTTGTAAACATGTTTTATACCTTAATGGATGTTGGAAAACATCGCTATTTATTTTTTCATTGGACTCCCAAAGAACAATTATGGAATAATAATATATGTATTATAGAAAAATGACATATAAAATTAGTATTATTTATTTATTTTAGATAATATTTATATCCAGGTAATCTTTATAGGTTAAAAATTAAGCAATTGGTATGTTTGTTTGTAGTAACCCATTCAATTAAATCTGGTTGGGATCTGAGGATTATGATAATGTTCAAGAGAATTCTTCAAAAATATCATTGTCATGAGTTGAGTTTTAAAACAAAATATTATCCTCACATTAATGGTTAGTATATGATAAACATTAAAAACCTATAGGATATGATGATATTTGTTTCCATGGATTTAATAGGTTGTTCAAATTATTATCTTCATCTTGTTTATTTTTAATACAATCTTATCATTCACTTTAGAATTCATAGGAATCCATAAAATGAACATTATTGATGGAAATGATGTACTCAAGTGTACTGAGGTTGTGTTGGAGAAAGAAATATATTGGGAATTGGGAAATAATAATATATTTAAGACAAGGTTAGATCCCTGAATCAATACATAAGTGTAAATAAATTTGTTAGAAAAGTTATAATAATAATAATCAACATGATCTAAAATTTAAAATTGGTGATAATAAATTTCTAGGAATATCTATATGGATGAGGGTATTGATATTTTAGAAATATGGGAAAACATATTCCAAGGTATATCATTCCTTTTAAAATTCATGTTTATATAGAGATAATAACTTATCGATTGGAGCTTCCACTAAAAATATCTTTATTCTACAATGTCTTCCGTGAATTTATTTCGGGGAAGTAAATACCATATAACTCAAATGTACTAAACATAGATGATATACCACTATATAATTATATTTAATATAAAGAACAACCATAAAATATTATGGATCAGAGAGATGCTGTTCTATAAAAAAGTTACTCAATCCTAGTTAATGTGTTATAAAAAAACCACTAATTTTAAGAAGCTACATGTGATCATGAGGATATGATGGGGAAGAATAATCCTCATATTTTTACATCAAACTGAATATTTTCAAGGGTTAAATTCAATTTTAGGGGGATATAATGAAAAACCTAATGTTTTTATGGAATATTGTTTCCAAAATAAATTAAATTTCCTTAATATCATGCATTTCATGAAACACCGAGGTTTAAATATCCTCAATCGAAAATTAATGTTATTTTGTAAACAAGACCATAATAATATAACATTAAATAATGAAAATATTAATAGTAATAATTTTTTTTTTGAAAAATTAATATTATAGATTTATATAAATACTCATTTTGATAAAATTTAGATGATTTTTTGTTAAGTATTTAGATGATTTTTAGAAAACAGTTTTATCCAAAATTATTTTACATATTTTTTTTAAAAAAATAGTAAAAATTTATTTCAAATCCTTTATAATTTTTATAACAAATTAATCTAAAATTTTTGAATCAAAATTTCAAAATTATTTTTTATTTAATTATTGATAATCTTATACAAATATTAATTTTTTGATTAATAGTAAAAAATATAGATGTTTATCAAAAACTAGCCTTCCTTTTTATGAATTTACACTAAAAATATTATTCTATAATGGTTTTAAAAGTCAAATTATTTCAATTATATATTTATTAATCCAATTTAGTTCATTATAATCATTATTCAATGAATTTTGATATTAAAATATTTGTTTTATATAAAATTTTTCCATTTAGAAAAAAATATTTTGGTTGCATCTTGAGGTTTAACATTTTAAAATTAAATTTTCCAATGTTATGAATTGAATTTTTATTTATGTATTCAGTATTTGGAATAATAATAATTAACATCATCTTAAATGTTCCAAATAATTGTTGTTCAATATAAATAGTAAAAAAATTGAACATTAATTACCACCGTTATGGATAAAACCATTTTACCATGGGTTTAACTAAAAATTTAAGGGTTAAAATGAGAAAAAAATGTGTAAAATTATGATTTTATGATAATATTTATACTATTTATCATGTAATGTTATGAAATTTTCCATTTTTATCATTTTTTAATTTTTGAAATGTGGTTATACATTTTTTCATTCAAAAATTTTAAGATTTTCATATCCCCCCTTAAAAAAAGTAACCCATTAGACTCTCTTATTAACTATTAAAAAACATTTAGAAAATACCTACCCAATTTTTTTTAATTACTTACCAACATCATATAGGCCCTATTTTTATTAATAAACCCTCATATAAATAATTTCAGTTGTAATATAACGATGTTATCTAACAAAGAGGTATCATTCTTAACCGAGTGTTTTTATATAATTTTTTCTTTAAACTCCATAAATTCTTCTTAAAATATATGGATATAATAAAATAAATATATTCAATATAATTATATTGTAATATTTTAATTTAATGACTTATATATAACGCATCTTCCATAAAATGGGAAATAAAACCATTAATTGTGTGTGTGGAAGACTAATGCATTGTAGACCAATGTAATTTTCTTTTCCATCAAAACGTATCATGTAAGGATATAACTATGGATATATATTTTAAATATGATATTAATAACAGAATTATATTTTTTCATTATAATACCACATATATATTCTTATATTCCATTTCATGGGAGTATGATAATGTCTCTCTTGTATACAGCGGATTACTACCTCGTAAAGCCATGAGATTTGATTTTCACTTACACATTACATGGAATATAGTAAGGATAAATTTAAAAAATATATGATATATATATATGAAATTATTATGAATATGTAAATGGTATATATTATTTGATATCTTTTCATTTCATCCAATCAGAAAATGGAAACAACATTCATTCATATGTACATCTTACCATTTTCATGAAAAGTGTAATTAATTTTCTATATTAGACATTAATGGATTAATATAACTAAATATATAATGGATATATTTTATATTTAAATCAAGTTTAATATTCTTGATATTATTATATCATGATTTATTTCAATGTACTAAGAATACCAAACAAAAATATATATGAAAATGGAAGTTGTTTTTAACTAAAATATGATTTTAATAATGAATTTTTAATAAATGGGTAATAAATGTATATAATTTAATATTATATTATATTATATATATTTAATTATGGTTATTTAATTGACTTATAATAAAAATATAATTATTTTAAATTAGGTTTTATTGTGTTGTAAGGAATTTGATACTTATGGTAAGGTATTTCTAATCTCCATTTTATCCCCTTGAGACATATGTCATATTCATAATTTTTTTCTTCTATTTAGTGTATATACATTCCAATCAATGTATTTTATGATTATTCTTATAATTTTGTTGGGTATTTACAAATTAAAATATGGTCATTTCTTTCATATGACTTATGATTCTAAATATACAAATATTGAAAATTTTGTTATGTTACATTACCATTATCTATCATGTTTTCTATGACTATTATTCCAATATTGAAATATTGAGACGTAACTCTCATGAAAATATTTAGTTTTATTTTACTATGGTTATTTTTTAAAATAACATGTTTTCTTTTCATTTTCCACACTTATGTACTCAATATTGCAAAATAATGTTTTAAGAAAAAACCAACTTTATTTCCATATTCAAATGAAAACACTTTTCATTCAATATAAATATTTTTATAAAAATTATTTAATGAAGTAATTCACGGTTATCATATTATTATTCAAATAAATTCTTACCTTTTTAAATTATTATAATTTTTTTCAGAATATATCTATTATTAATTTTTTAAATGAGGAAAACATTATTTTTTGTCGAAATGAGAACAAAATCATTGTTTTAATAGGCACAGAATGAAGGAAATTTTTCTTCATCATTAACAACTATTTCTTTTATTTATAATTTATAATTTTTTATTGATATTTTTTGATAAAATGATTTCCTTAATATTTTTTATTTATTTTTTTTAAAAAAAATGTTCATTTCAAAGTTAATAAGATATAATTATCATGAAATGTTCTAAGTGATGACACAAAATCATTTTATGTATAAGATTACATCCTTTAATTAAACTATGACTTAATGGGGATATGATACAGTGGTATGATCCTTATTTTATATATATATGAATTATATTAATGATGGTAATATGATTATGAAACTTATTCCTTTTCTATGGGGTATGTTAAAATGAAATGATTATTTTTTTAGAACCATTTTTTCCAATAGTTATACTATGTAGAAATATTTATAAAACCAATTTATTTAGATTTATTATTGTTTGATTAATGTTTTATGATATTTTGGAACCCAAATTAATGAATTATGTATGGGGTGTGAGCTACATATCCCTCAAATTAATTTTTAATTGATTAATTTTCTATTGATCTCAAATCGTACATAGGGGGTCATATCATGCCAGGATAAACGGTGAATGAGACATTACCTCAAGCTAATAGAAGTGGTTAGATAGAATTTATCCCAATCCTAAATTTAGTACAAGGTTGGTTTGACCAATTATACGATGTTATTAATTTATTTGTGGGTAGTAATGACATACACTTTTCTATGCTTATATGTATTCCAAAAATTATGTCTTATCCCAAAGTTATGATCTCATAACTCATGCTATTTAATTATATAATAAATCAGGTATTATGTACTACAATAATTTATTCCCTAACACATGTTTATGATCTATTATATTTGTCGTATGGTTTTCAAATTTTAATATCATGTTCTCATATGATTATTCTAATATTATATTGATATATCCATTATTTATTCTTATAGAACATATAATATCACACTTTATAATATTTCTAATCCCCGTGTTATTAATAATGATACTATGTATGATATGTAAAAGAAGGATTATAGTTATAAATAATATAGAGGTATATGATGTTGTTCCCATATAATCTAGTATATTATGTATCCATCTATCCAGAGGAACTATACCCATCTAATTCTGGATTTGATCACTATGTTATGTAATGAATATTTATATATCAAGATTTGATACCTATGTAAGAGAATTTTGGGTCTACACAAATGATTTATAGTATGATATTTAATTCCAAGAGTATCGTAAGGGTAGCATATTTACATGTGATCATATAATCACATTATTTTACCTATTCTTATTATATATTCATGATGATATGCTATGCCTATATTGCATACCTTACCATGACTTGGGGGTTATTATTGGTTAATGTTATAGGTGGACCATTATGTGTTATTTATTCCATGAAGTAAAGTGTGCATGTATTTTGAAAACGACGATAATGGACTTGGGCACATGATAGGGTCATGATAATTTGGGGCCTCATTCTCAGTATCAGGTTAGGGAAGTGTTGTTTTTGAGTGCCTAAAGTGAGGTATAATGTTAGTGGGACAATATTATGGTTATTTATTGAGGTATTTAATTTGGTACATGATGACTTGGGGGCCTGGCCTGATGCATAAAATGGGTATGACGGTCTGGTGTGCTGATCCATGGTAGATTTAGGATACGATAGTATATGGGCATTATCCCAAAGAAAACCTTGAGATTTTGAGGAGACATTTTATGATAATTATGCCTTATTATTAATCACCTAGACTTTAAAAATTATGTTTTTTCTTGTGATAAATAAGGTAATGTCTGAGATCTGTGGCATTTTTCTATGAACACGACCATTATGTTTTGGATTGTATTGCTTATTTTTGTTATGAATATTTTATATTCATGGTATACAAATGTATAGATCATCACATTTGGTTATTTATGCTTTTTTTGGTTTCCTAACAAGTCATGTACCAACACCCTACACAATAATCCTAGTGTGCTTATAGACTTCATCACTAGGGATTTGGTGAAGGACATGGGCCCTATAGTTAATAGTTGAGAAGAGGATCATAAATCTATTAGTATACTGGGATATACCCTGAAGGGTACCCTATTTGTTTATTTATATATCCTTACTAATTAAACATTATTGTCTTGAGACTTTTAAATATGGTTTATTTTTAAAAATGTATTCCATATTTTTATTCTTCCATATATGATGATTATATTTTTTATATTGATTATTATTATTATTTTTTCTAGGACTAGAAATTGAGGGTATAGTTTCTCCACCGATAGTGTAACATCCCATGAAAATAATGAATAAAACATTATCATATTTATTAATATTTACGAATATATTTTTAATTTTATTTTAAAGGGGATTCTATGTACGATAGTGTACCCAATACGCAACAAAGAGTTTCTTTGAAATCTTATGTTGAATACTAGTAATAAAATAATATTATTTTATATAGAAGTTAACACATATTCGTTGTATTTAAGGGAATACATATAAATAACTAAAATATGATTATATATGTTTTTTAAATATTTATACTTTTATCTAATAAATGATAAAGGCTTAAAATACGGAAATAATTCAATTTTAGCCATATATGGCCTAATTTTCACTAAAGGTTCACTTATCGCCTTTTGATGGTGAACTGTCATTAAATATAGTTTTGTTCACTCTTATAAATTCTATCGGACCAGATAAAATTATTCTTTAGAATCGGGACATCAAAATTTACTTTGTGTAAAATATCTGTATTTTTTCGATAAAGATCATTTTTTTATGAACAGTGTAAAATGTTGTATTTTAATTCAAAACATCCTTTTTATCTAATTTATGTATATGATTAGATTATCTTTAGAATTGGTTTTAAAGTTAAATTATAATATATTTTTACCATTAAATACAATTGTTGTCATTGGAATTAATTTCACTTTTAAATCAGACTTAAACTTGCATCAATCTATTGATACTCATTCTTTCATAAAAACACACTATTTACTCTGACAGCGATAATTAGTTATTAAATTAATTAATTCAACTTATATGTTTTTAATTTTGTAAATTGGACTTCAATTTTGAATTCGTAATTTCAAACATATCTTAGGGTGAAGTTTTGGTAATTTTCGGAAAAACATAAATTTTTGATGAATAGTGATACCACTAAGTGGTACTTATAAAAACTGATTTTTCGTTTAAATGAAATTGAACCACCACAATGTTTTGAATTTAAAAAATATGACATAAATGGTTGTCATTAAGAAGTAAAATTTGGTTCAATGGGATTAAAATAATTTTTTGGTGAATAGTAACTTTTAAGTTTTTATTCACGAATAGAGGTGATTACTGTAGTTTAAGGTAAAAATAATGGTTTAATAATATGGAATGGCCTAGACACATGTCATACCCTTATAGTATGTGTCATGGACAACCAAGAAAATACATGGGTGAACTTGGGGACCCTATGGAGCTTCTTTGGTAGGAAAATGACATTAATAGCTTTTTATTTAATGTTAAAGTAAAAATGTCACAAACATGAGTTTTTTTACTAAAACAATATTTAAATAGGGTTATACAAGTCATATGTTTTACTAAAAATATTAATTGGAAAGTTAAATAGATTTCCTACATAATATTATTTTTTTATAATTTTTTGACATTATCTACAATAAATTATTTATGACACCATGATGATGCAGCGATTACCTCATTATTTAACGATTTAAATAAAATGGAAAGATAATGAAAAATATATGACCTACACATGTCCAAAACCTATTAGATGGGATTATTTAGAACCCGTATCACCTTATCCTAGAAACACATTAATGTGGGACCATTAAAATCCGAAACTCATTCTATAATAAAGTAACATTTCCTTACTTTCTATGAGTGCCCCTCCTCTCCTCTTATAAAATGCCCCCATCTCTACCACCTTACCCACACCTCTCAAGCCTTTGTTTCGGCCAAGATCTGACCTTTTTGTCTCTCCACATCCCTCTCTTACTCCTAGAAGACTCACATTGGGCATAATTCTTCCAAAGGAATCCTTTGAGCTCAAATCTATGAGAGTTATTTGATTTTAAGGTAATGTCATCACTTGTGTTCTTTTGTTTTATTTTGCTTCTCCGACCCCCTAAACTCTATTTATTCATGTATTTTGTAACAACTCCAGTATATTCAATATACTAGTATGTTTTTATAAGAATAATTAGAGATACACATACACACACCTACATCTAATGGTTAAATAGCATACTGTTTCTGTGGATGGCGAATTTCTGCCTCACAAAACGATGATTGTTCAATATTCTTCTAACAACACAAAATGTGGCCATTAAGATGTCACTTTATTTATATATGATATATAATATGTTTATTTTTTCCTTAAGATTCTGTATTTTACTTTTATGTCATACCTTTGTGGCTTCCATTATGGGTATAGGCGATATCTTCATTTTAGGAAGTGCGGACTACCGCCCCCTCAAAGTTATTTGATTCTTTAATGCCATATGTGGGACGTATAAAGGATGAATTTAAAGTTATTATTTATTATCTTATACTGGAATTATAATATACCATTATTTCATTTTTATATCCTTCCATTAAAGTATGAAAAATAAATGAAAGTAGCGTTCATGCGTACGTCCGGCCTACCTTCTCCATGAATGGTGTGTTTCATTTCTTATCCCCAAATGTAATGTACTATTATAAGTACATATATATAATGGATATATATGATCTATGTTACATATAAATGATGAATATAATTCTGGAATTAAAATATACATACTTATCATTTAGTTTTAATTCCATTAATATGACATTGAAATGAAAGGAGCGTTCATGCGTACGTACGGCTTACCGTCTCCATGAATGGTGCATTTCATTTCTTACCTATAAATGATTATGTAATATTATAATTGCATGTATATGTTGGATATATATGATATATATGATATCCAAATACTGCATATCATTTTGGATATAATGAATCTTTGACCACATGAACAACATGTAATTGTAAGAAGTCCACTTTCGACTTAAAAACCAAATTTCGAAAAAATAAACATTAGTAACTTAAATGATTACATAATGTTTATAACATGGAAATAAGTGACATAAAAGGAACAATAAGCTTGAAAAAGGTTCTTCAGAAAGTAGAAATTAACTCATGTTTATTATTCAGGAGGTTAAAAACGATCGAGTCAAGTCGGACCCGAGGTAAGTGACTTCATCTCAATCTCATTTCATTGAGGCATATTTAGTTTTACACACAACTATCTTTTATATGGTGTATAAAACCCTATGACTTTTACTTTTATACAAAAGGAATATTTTTCTACGAAGCGTTCTACTAAATGACAAAAAGGAATCTTTCTTTTAACATATGCGATGACAACGACCTTTTCCACCAACGCGAGTATTATTTGGTCGTTGGCTTCCTCAAAAACCTGTAATGTTTTTAAAATGAAATAAATATCATATACTCTTTTATGTATTTTGGTATTGAAAATTGTTTTTATAATGGATTTGTTATGTCAATATATTTAAATGATATATTGTGATCAAAGTCTGGAAATGTTTTCATTCCATTATATTTGTTTTATGTCTTATGATTTTATAATGGTACATGGACATTTGACGGGTGGTTACGTGATAAACCATATGACGGGTGGTTCCGTGAATACTAGGACATGTGGTTACATTATAACCACTAATGCATTGGGTATCGAAGTCGGTCGTATGGCTATTCCATTAAGTATGTATGGAAGTTGGCCATATGGCTATTCCATTAAGTGATATGTGTGGATTTCGACCATATGGTTATTCCACTTAAGTATGTTTGTGTCCCAAGTTACCTTTATATGTGATGTGTTGTTTATATGGGTTTAATGGTAATCCTTTAGTTACAAAAGGGTAAGTAATTATATTTTATTCAGTGAAGAGTTTTTACTACTTCACGAAGGTGAAGGTATTACTTTGATAAAGTATACATGGTTTATTTGATGTTGGAAAAACTAATAGTTTTGATTCATTTTGTATCCTTTACTGAGCGTTTTATTCTCACCCCAAGTATTTTGAAATGTTTTTCACAGGACTTAATGTGGAATAGGGTCAAGGATGGGATCAAGGGAATGTCATGCTATATAAAACATGGAACTAGACATGTTTCTTTTTAAGAGGTTTTATTTTATAGAAACATAGTCTACTTTGTAATAATTTGAGATATAATAGTTATGTCCTAATTCTGTAAAACTCTAAACCTGAAAAGATCCTCAATGCGAATTATTCATTTAATTCAATATTAAGTAAGTTTTAAGGCCGAGGCCTTATGGTTTTTATCAGAGGTTGGTTTAGAAAACTTTAGGAGTTAGAAAATTTTTAAATTATATGTTAATTTATGGTATGACTAAAATGATATAGCATTTTTGGATTACCATGTTTCTTCGCCTAAGATATTTCTATGTTCAGAATGGTTTTCTGCAGAGGAAACAAAACAACTATGTTGGGACGGCATCAGGATGAAGACAACCTTCCAAATCTGCAACCTGAGATGGTTGGAATCGGAACTGAACAGTTTGTTGCAGTGATCGCACAATTGGCTCAGGCTATAAATGGTGTTGGTATCCATGCACGAGATCAGCCAGATCAATCATAGAGGAACATTTCAGTGGTGAAAAATTTAATGAGGCAACATCCCTCATCATTCATAGGATCATATGACCATGTGCTAGCTGAAGGGTGGATTAAAGCTCTGGAGAAGATTTTTGATGTCATGGGATGTTCAGAACATCAAAAGGTTAGTCTTGCTAATTACCGTTTTGAAGGATTAGATTATCATAGGTGGTCGATAGTGAAAAATATCATGGATAGTGATGAGATTGATGATCTTCATTGGGACGAATTCAAAGGTATGTTTCTTGAGAAATATTTTCCAAAGGTGGTTCGTCTTAGGATGGAAAATCAATATCTTGAATTGAGGTAGAAGGATGACTTAGTGCCTTCTTATAAAGCAAATTTCACTCGACTAGCAAGGTATGCTCCAAACATCATACAAGATCTTGATAGTAAAATAAACCGTTTTTACTTATGGTTAAATGTAACACCCCGAGATTTTATGAAAAATATTCTTTTTAATTTCATTAATGTCTTGTGTTGTATGCTACCACAAAAGGAGCATTCAATACATGCATCATTGACTTTCCTTGTATTACATGCAATCGCAACCTTCCTTGATAGCGTGTGTAGTACGCAATACCGAGTTTCACTAAACAACGATATGCTATTAAAATATTATTAAAACTAGCCATTATAAATAGTAATAACCATCTTTTAAAATTTTAGAAATTTTATCTCTTAAAATGTACTTCATTATTGGATTCGGAGTATCGAATTTAGCTTAAGGTAAAATTTTGGTAGTTTTCGGATAACTTTCATATTTTGATGAATAGTGAAAATTACTAAATTTTAATTAAAAGCAACTTTTTAATCAGAATAATTAATAGTGATAAATTAAGAATTTGAGTGGTTTTAAAGTATATTTATAATAGATTTTTACCATTTAATACAATGTTGGTCATTGGACATAATTTTCCAATTAAACCGAACATAAACAAGTATCAATCTTTTGATAGTTATTATATCTTAAAAACACGCTTTTTGTTTTGACAGCGGGAATTATTTTTAAATTAATTTCTTCCACTTCTGTGTTTTGAATATGGAAAAATGGATTCCATATTTGGAATCAGGATGTTCAAATTGTGTAAATAGTTAATTTTTATTTTTAGACATTTTGAATAATTGCTTCGGTAAATATTTTATTTACCATGGTTAAAGGGAAAATCTGGTAAATAAGGGTTAAAAATAATATTACAATAATAAAAAAATATCCTAAAACGTGTGATAACATTATTGGTTGATACATGTTCGACCATGGTCATCTTTGGGTCAATTTGGGGTCCCCATGGTGCCAATTTTAAGTGATAGGGACACTTTATATTAATTAAGTTAAAATGAATACAAAAATGACACAAGCAGATATATTTTAGAAAAATCAATTTTTACATAGGGTTATATATGTTGGATTTTCGATTTTAAATATTTATTAGATAGCTAAAAATATTTAATACATAATGATATTGTATTTATAATTTTTAGATATTAAATAATTTAATTTATTTATGACACAATGATGATGCAGTAATTACCATAATAGTGAAAAATTAACATAATTGATATTATAAATACCCAAATAAATATAATTTGATACTTTTAATGAATTAAACTAATTTTATATATTAATAGGACATGGTAGTAATGATTTAATTAACTTAGTTCGAAGTAATAATTCTGTTATGAGTATCACAAAAAATCAACAATTGAATAGTGTAAAAATTGACATAAAATAGTTCTTAAAACAAATATTATATTATTGATTGTTATTTTATTCCTAAAAATATAAGGTTTGTCCAAGATACTTATATCAAGATATGTGTATAATTAATGGACCACTTGGGGGTCCCCTGGATGTATATGGTATGTTTATTAACTATATAATATAAAAATACAAAGTGACTTGGTAAATGTCAATCTAATTAACTAAGAGTTAAAACTAAAAGATAAGGTTAGTATAATGACCTAAACTTGTGTAAATTCGATTGGATGAGAGTATTTCGACCCATACCCAACTTAGATTCGAAATAAATCAATTTGGAACAATTTAAAACCGAATTTGGCAACAAAATAAAATAATAATTTTTGTTATTCCAAAGGTGCCTTTATCACCACTTATAAAAGGGCACCTCCTCCCCCTCTTCCTCACACCACTTTGAGCCTTCAAGCTCAGCCAAACCCAGCCAAATTCTCTTTTCCACATCCATAGAAACATACTAGAGGTCCTGGTATTCTTCAAAGACCAATTTTCGTTCCCTATGAAAAGTACTCAAAGAGGCGCTTCAAAGAAGAGGAGGTTCAGACAAATACAAAGAAAATCAGACATAAGGTAAGGGAAATATCACAATCTCATTTTTATCCATGATTGTTTATACATTGAAATTTACTAGGGTGTATTTTATCATCCACATTCATTTTTCCTAAATATGTAATATTATTTCCATCCACCTAAAATTGTTTAAATCTAATTTTACCCTTATGTGAGTTTTTAGTAAAAGATATGAAAGGAATCTTTTGTCATTTTTCGTACAACGTACTTTTTGACTTTCTCGACAAAAGTATGAGAAGAATGTTTTTTTAGATTATACGGCATGAATGGATTTTTAAAAAATTATTTCCAAGAAGCATACTTTACAAGTTTTCAAGTTTATTTTTAATCAACTTCTTTAGTTTAAAATTGTATGACATGTTAAGAAAGGAAAATGTTTTTGAAGTATAAATGATATTTTCCTCAAGAATGGAGTTCAAGTGTTTTATCAAAATTATTTTCCATCTAAGATAATATAAGGTTATATTTCTATATCTATTATTACATTGATTTGATAATGTTTTGATTGAATTATTTTAATGAAATCCTTTATCTTATATGAATTATTTTATGATGTTATGTTGTTTAAGAATCCCATTTTTATTACATGGGTTATGCAATGATGTATGATTTATGATTTGTGGCACATATAATAATGGTATCATTATGATATGGGTGTGACCTATATCTCCCTCCAATGTATTGGGTAACGATTTTATATCTCATGAGATAGACATGGCTGGAACGGCATGTTAAACTGGTTCAGTGAAACAAGACTGAAATGAGGAATGAACATGGTTCAGAAATCGACATTGTCCACTAAGATAATCTTGGCAATGAGTCTTGACTAATAAGAAATTATTCTCTATGATTATGTCTGTACGCCACAATGTTTCATGTTTTAAGTTATGATTATTGGGATTACATTTCACTACTATGATTTATCCCATGTTATGATATTATGATCTCTTATGCAGTTTACGATTTCCAAAATTTTATGTTTTTATGAATATGATGTGATTGATATTTCTTTTTTTACCCTTACTAAAGATTTGAGCTCACCCATTTATGTTTTCTTTTCCTCGGGATATAAATAAAGGTTTCAGGTAAGAAAAACATGGGGAAGATCTTTATGGGAGATGTTGAAGATCGTTCACCATGATTAAGAGATTACATTACGAGATTCAAAATACAATAAACTATTATGGTCCTTGTGTGTGTGTTTTTTTTATATACTAAGTATTCCGAAAAAGTAATGTAGTTTCCATGTAGGTCAAGCTTAGGGTCTCTACAGTTGGTATCAGAGGAAAGGTTTAGTCAACCTATAGAAACTAGGACGCGAGAACTTTAGTGAGATCCCTAGAGATATTTCTAAGGTATGTCTAGGGATGTACTTAAGGTTATGTATAAGTATAGGTTATAGTACTAGAATTAAGGTAACCTACGATGTTAGATAATGAAAGTACTCCCCCTTTATTATGTTATTTTCCCTAGCATGATTTTTTCCTCTCACACTATTCTTTTTGGGTTTTAGACGATTGCTGAAACACGAAGGAACCGTGTTGATCAATGTAATGGACAATGCACTGATTGTCCTCCTGAACAAACAAATGTTATGGGAGATGGAGTGCAAAATATTATTTCTATACCTACACAATCTATGAATCATTATGGACTACCAAATGGGTAGATAAGGGAACAATATTCTATTGAGTCCTTCATAAGGGAATGCCCACCTTTTTTCTGTGGGTCTTCTGATCCACTTGTTACTGAACAATAGATCAGTACCACTAAAAAGATATTTTCGGTTCTTCAATGTTCTGAACATGATAAATTCATCGTAGCAGTATATCATTTGGAAGGTGAAGCTGTTAAATGGTGGAATCTTATCAAGAATATGAGGCCAAGATATGAAATTGAGTCCATGGAATGGGATGAGTTCAAGAACTTATTTTTCAATAAGTACTTCCCTCGTATTCTTCGAACAATGATAGAGAATGAGTTTCTTGAACTAATGAAAAAGGCTGATGAATCTGTTGGTGTATACGAAGCGAATTTTACAAGGCTTGCGAGGTATGCTTCTGGATTTATCATCCAACCCTGAAATTAAAGCTGATCGATTCTTCAGTGCCTTAAAACCAAATCTTCGAAGTGAATTAGCTATAACAGACTTCAGTAGCTGTGAATGAATTGTGTGTTGTGCTATCAAGGTAGAAATTGATGTTCGTGTTACTTATCCATCTCATAGTTTGGACAAGAAACGAAATATGATGTTCAAGGAGAAATCTCAGAATAATGGTGAAAAGAAGATGAATGTTTTTTTATGCTCAAAGTGTGGAAAGAAGCATGGTGGAGATTGTCTTAAAGGGACAAGTAAATGATTCAAATGTTGAAAGGAAGGTCATCAGGGATTTGAATGCCGTAATGAGGGGAAGAATATGTTTAATGATGCAAAAAAGGAAGGGATACATAGAATGAACCTACTACACTTCAATTCTTCAAGTGCAAGGAAATGGGGCGTTATTCTAATAAATTTCCTAATCCAAGGGTTAGTGATGATCGACATGAGAAGCCAGTTAAGGCAAAGGAAAAAGGGAAGTCACATGTGATCACCATTGGCGATGTTGAATATAACAATGATATGGTGGAATTATTAAGTGTTTATGTAATGAGATTCCAAAATAATTTTGTATATAGTATCTTGGAATATTGGAATATTTATGTATTTGTCTATTGTGGTTTTCAATAATTTTATGGTACCAGTAACCAAGGAATGTGATTGAGATATTTTTGGAAAAAAGATGATATACGCATAATGAAGGGATAAGAAAAAAAATGAAATGATTGACAGTATTCATGAGCTCATGATTGATATAAGGAATAAGTGATATCATGGTTTGAGTATATTGAATATTAAGGATTTTTGTATGTGGAAAGAGTTAACTTTAAACAGCATTCATGTTTTCAATAAGGTTCAATGGGTATTCATTTTTTTCATGAGAATTCATGATTAAGGCCTTTGAATATTTGGAATTTGACCAACAAAAAATATCTCATGATATATGGGGTTCAACAATGGTATTAACATGACAGTAGTATGAACTATTTGGTAATTGTTTTCACTATAATATGAGATTAGACAACATTATTTTGGATAAGCCTAAAGATTGGAATGGATTATGTTGGACATAAGTTAGTATTGTTTAAGGATAAAAGTTTTTTCAATATTATTTATGGGAAGTTATAGTAATGTAGTTTTAGAAAAAGGACAACCTACAGGATGGGCGATAGCCTATCAAGTCGGACAACACTGTGGGAATCGAACCCACATCTGAAGTGTGACTGGCCTTTATCAGCTACCACTGGCCTACAAGAAGTCCCTGCTTAGTATAAAGTAGTTTAATTATATTATGCAGTATCATATATGAAGTATAATTCCATTTTAGAAACCATATACGATTAATCTCACTATAGATGGACTTATGTATTTTTTTGAAAACTTTTCTAACCTTTTGTGTGAGACAGAAGGAATAACCCATCATTCTATCACATGATCTGCTAACACACCATGAATGAAAAATTCAACTTCATTTCATTAAGAGATGACGTGGAAATTGTCCAAATAACGACCAACGAAGAGACTATACCAAAATCACGAAATATTTCTTCTAATTCCAATTTCATCAACATTAGGGAAATGTTCTTGAAAACAAAAAATGTTGTCCTAGTGCTATTATATATGATGAATCATATGGTACCTCAGATTGTCACAAATTTATGGCTTTGTGATTTCTGGATTTTCTATATCCATGTTCTCTATCACTCTCCATCAGAATATGATGGTTAGATTTCTCTTCCATATCCATATTTTCACCTATGTGGAAACCCAGTGATTATTTTATTTGGGTAACTGTTATGTTTCATACTTTTGTTCTTAAAGATTGTTTTTGGTATTCCTTTTTATGATGTGGGTTTCTATTAAAGAAACTTTCGAATAGTAAACCATTTATAACCCCGACGAACTTCGAGGGCGAAATTAATTTTAAGGGGGATATAATGTAACACCCCGAGATTTTATGAAATTTTTTTTTTATTTTATTAAAGTCTTGTGTTGTACGCTACACCAAAAGGAGCTTTCACAACACGCATTCTTGTCTTGCCTTGCATTACTTGCAATCGCAACCTTCCTCGATAGCGTGTGTAGTACGTAATACTGAGTTTCACTAAACAACGATATGCTATTAAAATATTATTAAAACTAGACGTTATGAATAGTAATAACCACCTTTTAAAATTTTATAAATTTTATCTCTCAAAATGGACTTCATTTTTGGATTCGAAGTATCGAATTTAGCCTAAGGTAAAATATTGGATCTTTTCGGATACCTTTCATATTTGGTGAAATGTAAAAATTACTAAATTTTAATTAAAAACAACCTTTTTAATCAAAATAATTAATTGTGATAAATTATGAATTTGAGTGGTTTTAAAGTATATTTATAATATATTTTTACCATTTAATACAATGTTGGTCATTGGACATAATTTCCCAATTAAACCGAACATAAACAAGTATCAATCTTTTGATAGTTATTCTATCTTAAAAACATGCTTTTTGTTTTGACAGCGAGAATTAATTTTAAATTAATTTCTGCCACTTCTGTGTTTTGAATTTTGAAGAATGGATTCCATATTTGTAATCAGGATGTTAAAATTGTTTAAATAGGTAATTTTTATTTTTAGACATTTTGAATAATTATTTTGGTAAATATTTTATTTACCATCGTTAAAGGGTAAATCTGGTAAATAAGGGTTAAAAAATAATATTAAAATTAAACAAAATTACCCTAAAACGTGTGACAACCTTATTAGTTGATACATGTTCGCCAATGGGCATCTTTGGGTCAATTTTGGGACACCATGGTTCCACTTGTAAGTGATAGGGACACGTTATTTTAATTAAGTTAAAATGAATACAAAAATGACACAAGCATATATCTTTTAGAAAAAACAATTTTTACATAGGGTTATATATGTTGGATTTTCGATTGTAAATATTTATTAAAAATCAAAAAATATTTCCTACATATTGATATTTTATTTATAAATTTTTTATATTTTATAATTTAATTTATTTATGACACAAAGATGATGCATTAATTACCATAATAGTGAACAATTGACATAATTGACATTATAAATACCCAAATAAATATAATTTGAGACTTTTAATGAATTACAATAATTTTATTGGTTAATAGGACATGTTAGTAATGATTTAATTAACATTTTTCGAAGTAATAATTCTGTTATGAGTTTCACAAAAAATCTACTATTGAATAGTGTCAAAATTGACATAAAATAGTTTTTAAAACAAATATTATATTATTGATTGTTATTTTATTCCTAAAAATATAAGGTTCATCCGAGATACTTATATCAAGATAGGTGTATCATTAATGGACCACTTGGGGTCCCATGGATTTATATGGTAAGTTTATTAACTATATAATATAAAAATACAAAGTGACACGGTAAATTTCAATCAAATTAACTAAGAGTTAAAACTAAAAGATAAGGTTAGAATAATGACCTAAACTTGTATAAATTATATTGTATGAGAGTATTTAGACCCATACCCACCATATCTTCGAAATAAATCAATTTGGTGCTATTTAAAATGGAATTTGGCTTTATAATAAAATAATATTTTTAGTTAATCCAAAGGTGCCCCTCTCCTCCCTTATAAAAGGGAACCTCCTCCACCTCTTCTCACACCACTTTGAGCCTTCATGCTCAGCCAACCCCTGCCAAATTCTCTTCTCCAATTCCTTAGAAACATCCTAGAGGTCCTGGTCTTCTTCAAAGACCAATTTATGTGCCCTAATAAGAGGACTCAAATAGGAGCTTCAATGAAGAGGAGGTTCAGACACTTACGAAGCAAATCAGACCTAAGGTAAGGGAAATATCACAATCTCATTTTTATCCGAGATTGTTTATAATTTGAAATTTACTGGGGTGTATTTTATCATCCACATCCATGTTTCCTCAATATGTAATATTATTTCCATCCACTTAAAATTGTTTAAATCCAATTTTACCCTTCGGTGAGTTTTTAGTAAAAGATATGAAAGGAATCTTTTGTCATTTTTCGTACGAGGTACTTTTTGACTTTTATGACAAAAGTATGAGAAGAATGTTTTTTTAACTTATATTACATGAATGGATTTTTAAAAAATTATTTCCAAGAAGCATACTTTACATGTTTTCAAGTTTATTTTTAATCAAATTCGTTTAGTTTAAAACTGTGTGACATGTTAAGAAAGTAAAATGTTTTTGAAGTAGAAAGGATATTTTCCTCAAGAATGGAGTTCAAGTGTTTTATCAAAATTATTTTCCATCTAAGATAATATAGGGTTCTATTTATATCTCTATTTTAACATTGATTTGATTATGTTTTTGTGGAATTATTTATATGAAATCCTTCATCTTATATGAATTGATTTACGATGTCATGTTGTTTAAGAATCCCATTTTTATTACATGGGTTATGCAATGATGTATGATTTATGATTTTTTGGCACACATAAGAATGGTATCATTATGAGATGGGTGGGACCTATATCTCCTTCCAATTCATTGGGTAAAGATTTTATATCTCATGAGATAGACATGGCTGGAACGGCAGGTTAAACTGGTTTAGTGAAACATGACTGAAACGAGGAATGAACTCGATTCCGAAATGGAAATTGTCCACTAAGATAGTCTTGGAAATGAGTCTTGACTAATAAGAAATGACTCTCTATGATTATGTATGTATTCCAAAAAGATTAATGTTTTATGTTATGATTATATGGATTACATTTCACTACTATGATTTATCCCATGTTATGATATTATGATCTCTTTTGCATGATACGATTTCCAAAATGTTATGTTCTTATGAATATGATGTGATTGATATTTCATTTTTTTACCCTTACGGAGTATTTGAGCTCAACCTTTTATGTTATATTTTCCCTAGGATATAAAGAAAGGGTTTAGGTAAGAAAATAGGGGATAATCTTTGTGGGAGATGTTGAAGATCTTTCAACAAGATTAGAAGATTACATTCCGAGTTTCCAAAGACACTAATCTATTACGATCCTTGTGTGTGTGTTTTTGATATGTACTAAGTATTCCACAAAAGTAATGTAATGTCCATGTACTTCAAGCATAGGTTCTCTACATTAAATACAATGCATCGAAGTGCTTTAGCTTCTCGTGAGTTCAAAAGTTATGAAAAACTTGTTTGATGTGCGGAGAAGGTGGAAATGGATTTTGCCGATGATCATGTGTTCTTTGACAAACAACATAATAAGAGGTGTGGTTGGAAGGAAAATGGGAATAATTCATCAAAGAAACAAGGAGGTAAGAAAACCAAATATCCATCCTGTGAGAAGTGTGGTGGAATGCATTCGAGAGAATGTTTATCCTAGTCTAGTAAGTGCTTTCGGTGTGGTAAGTCTGGTCATATTGCTCGTAAATGTAAGGAATATGATCAAGTATGCAATTAAAAGCAAGCGGTAAGATGTTTCAAGTGTAATTAAATGGGTCATTATGAAAATGAGTGTCTAACGAAGAACTCAAATAGGGGAAAGCATCCAGACTACAAGCAGAAAGGGGTGGTGAAATCATTTGGAACAACTTCAGTAGATATTGGGCCATCGAATGAAGTAGTAACAGGTTCACTGTTTGTTTGTTCGGAGTATGCCAATATGTTGTTTGATTCATGTTCTACACACTCATTCATTTATGAGATGTTTTCTAGTAAATTGGAAATTACATCTCAAGATATGAATACTGATCTTATGGTAAAAACACCCAAAGGGAACGTTGAGAGAAAAAGGAATTATAAGAACCTTCATATCCTTGTGTGTGGAAAGAATCTACCAGAAAACCTTATTTTTTTGCCTCTAGTAGAGTTTGATGTTAATTTGGGCATGGATTGGCTTTCTGTTTATCATGATAAGATTGATTATAGAGCTAAAATGTTTTCTTTTCCGAAATATATTCAGTTTGTGTACAAGAATGAACCCTTTCTCTTGATAACATACCAGGAAGTTGAGAAACTAGTAAAAGATGGAAAAGAATATTACCTTGCACATATTGTTGAAAATAAATGAACTATTTAGATTAATGATGTGCCAGTGGTAAATTAGTATCTTTATTTTTTCCCCTGATGAGTTGCCTAGTATTATTCATGATCAGGAAGTTGAATATATAGTTGACTTAGTTCCTAATTCTAAGCCATTTTCAAAACCCCCTTATCGAATGGCTCAAGTTGAACTATTAGAGTTAATGAAACAATTGCAGGAGTTATTAGTTAATGTTTTCATTCAACCTATCACATCACCATGGGGTGATCCTGTATTGTTTGTAAAAAAAGAAAGATGGTTCAATGAGACATTGCATTGATTATAGATCCTTGAAGAACATTATTATTAAGAACAAGTATCCTTTTCTCATATCAATGATTTGTTTGATTAGCTCTAGGGAGATCAGTATTTTTCAAAGATTGACTTGAGGACGGGGTACCATCAGTTGAAAGTAAAAGAAGCAGACATTCCGAAGACTACGTTCGATACTAGATATGGCCATTATGAATTTGTAGTTATGCCTTTTGGGTTAACCAATGCACTTGCTGTATTCATGGACCTGATAAATAGAATTGTCCATGAGTTCTTGGAAAACTTTGTGGTTGTTTTCATTGATTATATTTTGGTGATTTCTAAATGTAAAGAAGATCTTGAATGTCATTTAAGGGTTATCTTTCTATACTTAAAAGAAAAGAAACTGTATGGAAAGTTCAGTAAGTGTGAGTTTTGGTTAAAAAATATTTCTTTCCTGAGTCGCATTGTTTCAAAAGATGGAAAACTTTTGATCATGCTAAAACAAAAGTTGTTGAAGAATGGACAAGACCAATAAATGTAACCGAGATCCGTAGTTTTATTGGTTTGGTAGGTTACTACTGAAGGTTTGTTGAATTTTTTTAATGATTATCCAATCTAATGTCTAAGCTAACTCAAAAGGGTGTTAAATATATCTGGGCAAAAGAATGTGATGATTGTTTTCAAGATTTTAAAAGAAGATTGGTGAATGCTCCAGTTTTGGCACATCCTTCCAGGAATGGTGAATTTGTTATCTATAGTGATGCTTCGTTGAAGGGACTTGGATTTTTCCTTACGAAAAATGATCATGTAATTGCTTATGCTTCATGTCAGTTGAAAACTCATGAGGTAAATTACCCTACACATGATTTGGAATTAGATGTTGTTGTTTTTGCACTAAAATTTTGGAGGCATCATTTGTATGGAGTAAAGTGTGAAAGATATACCGATCACAAAAGTTTAAAGTATATATATTCACTCAGAAAGGAATGAACATGGGACAAATGAGATGGCTGGAATTAATCAATTATTATGATTGTACAAATCATTACCATCCGGAAAAAGCAAATAAAGTGGCTGAAGCTTTGAGTCGAAAAAGTAATGCTTTATTAACCATTCTACAATTGGAACGAGATCCTTTGGTTTTTGATTTGATGAACTTTGGCATGGAAATTGTGGGTGCAGGATTTTATTCTATTTTGTTTCAGATATCAGGGAGATCATCTCTATCAGATAGAATTAAGCAAGCACAGAAGAAAGATAGTGAGTTGTAGAAAAAGGTAGATCTGGTTTAGAAGGGTATGTTTCCAGAATTCAACACTGATAATGATTGTGTTTTGAGATTTGGGAAGAGATTTTTTGTGCCTTGTGATTCGTAGTTGAAGAGAGAGTTATTATGTGAAGCTCATAGTTCTCTATTTTCACTTTATCCTGGTAGTACTAAGATGTACAGAGATCTGTGGGAGTATTACTGGTGGGATGGAATGAAAAGAGATATTGCTGATTTTACTGTAAAGTGTTTGAATTATCAGAAGGTTAAAGTAGAGCGGCCGTTACCGAAAGGAATGCTTCAGACGTTACCAGTGCCAGAGTGGAAATGGGAAAACATATCCCTGGACTTTGTTGTGGGATTACCGAAGACATCTCAAGGTAATAATGCAATCGGGGTTATTATTGATCGCTTAACTAAATCTGCTCATCTCATTCCTATTCGAGATACATTCTCTCTATATCAACTTTCTCGATTGTATCTTAAAAATATAGTCAGGTTGCAGGGAGTTCCCCTCTCCATTGTATTTGATCGTGATCCCAGGTTTACTTCAAAAATTTTGAAAACCCTTCAGAAGTCGTTGGGTGCTGAATTAAATTTTTGTACAGCTTTTCATCCTCAATCAGATGGGTAGTCAGAACGAACAATTCAGACCTTGGAGGATATACTAAGAGGATTTTCGATGGATTATCAGGGAAGTTGGGACCAACATCTTTCTTTTGTTGATTTTTCTTATACTAATAGTTTTCATTCCAGTTTACAGATGGAACCATTTGAGTCATTATATGGGAAGCGGTGTTGAACTCTAGCTTTTTGGGATGAAGTTGGTGAAAGAATGCTGATGGGACCAGAATTGGTAGAAGAGATGGCAGAAAAAGTTCAGTTGATTCAGGAACACATGAGAACAGCTCAGAGCAGGTAGAATAGTTATGCAGATAACCGGATGAAGGGTCTATCATTCGAGGTAGGTGATCATGTTTTTCTCAAGGTTTCTCCATGGAAAAGTCTGATGCGATTTTCTATGAAAGGAAATCTGAGTCCAAGGTTCATTGTACCATATTAAATTCTAGGGAGAGTAGGATCAGTTGCATACAAAGTGGAATTACCTCCGAGTTTATCTCAGGTACGCAATTTTTTTCATGTTTTGATGTTGAGAAAGTATATGCCTGATCCATCTCATGTTTTGAGTCCAGAGGTAGTTCAGCTGGAAGAGAACCTATCTTATGAAGAATAGCTTGTCCAGATTTTCGACCACAGAGATCAAGTGTTACGGAATAAGGTGATTCAACAGGTAAAGGATTTGTGGAAAAACCATATGGTTGAAAAGGTAACGTTGGAATCTGAAAATTCTATGAGGGATAAATACCCCCACTTATTTTGATAAGTGAATAAAATTGCGAGGATGCAATTTCCAAAAGGGGGGAAGGATGTAACATCCCAGGTAAATAATGAATAAAACATTTTCATATTTATTAATATTTACGAATTAAAAATTAATTATACTTTAAAGGGGTTGCTATGTTCGAATGCGTACCAGATACGCAAAAAAGAGTTTCTTTGAAATCATATGTTCTACACTAGTAATAAAATAATATTATTTTAAATGGTAGTTAACACATAGTCGTTGTATTGGCAGGAATGGATAGAAATAACTAAAATATGGTTATATATGTTTTTTAAATGTTTTTACTTTTATCTAATAAAAGATAAAGGCTTAAAATATGGAAAGAATTCAATTTTAGGCATATATGCCCTAATTTTCACTAAAAGACCACTTATCACCTTTTGATGGTGAACTGTCATTAAATATAGTTTTTTTCACTCTTATAAATTCTATTGGACCAAATAAAATTCTTCTTTAGAATTGGGACCTCAAAATTTACTTCATGTATGTTTTCTGTATTTTTCCGATAAAGATCATTTTTTAATGAATAGTGTAAAATGTTGTATTTTAATTCAAAACCTCTTCTTAATCTAATTTATTTATATTATTAGATTATTTTTTGAATTGGTTTTAAAGTGAAATTAGAATATATTTTTACCAATTTATCCAATATTGGTCGTTGGAATAAATTTCGCATTGAAATCGGACTTAAACTAGTGTCAATTTTTTGATACATATTATTTCATAAAAATCATCCATTTGCTCTGACAGCGAGAATTAATTATTAAATTAAATAATGAAAATTATAAGTTTTGAATTTTTTAAAATGGTCTTCATTTTTTAATTCGGAATATAAAATGTATCTTAGGGTGAAGTTTTGGTATTTTTCTGAAAAACATGAATTTTTTATGAATAGTGAAACCACTAAGTGGTACTTATAAAAACTGATTTTTCGTTTAAATGAAATTTTACCACCTCTATGTTTTGAATTTCAAAAACCGAAATAAATGGTTGTCATTAAGAAGTAATATGTGGTTCAATGGGATTAAAATAATTTTTTTTGGTGAGTAGTAACTTTTATGTTATTAATCGTGATTAGAAGTAATTTGTGTAGTTTAAGGTAAAACTAATGTTTTAATAATATGGAATGACCTAGAAACATGTCATACACTTATTTGATGTGTCATTTCCGACCAAAAAAATCCATTGGTCAACTTGGGGACCCCATGGAGCCCCTTTGGTAGGAAAATGACGTTAATACCTTTTTATTTAATGTTAAAGTAAAAATGTCTCAAACATGAGTTGTTTTACTAAAATAAATTTTAAATATGGTTATATAAGTCATATTTTTTACAATAAATATTAATTGGAAAGATAAAAAGATTTCCTACGTCATAGTATTTGTTTTATAATTTTTAGAAATTAACTAAATTAAATTATTTATGACACCATTATGATGCAGCAATTACCTCATTATTTATCGATTTAAATAAAATGGAATGATAATGTAAAATCTAAGACATACACATGTCGAAAACCTATTATATGGGTAGATTTCGAACCCTTATCACATTATCCATGAAACACATCAATGTGGGACGATTAAAATCTGAAACGCATTCTATATTAATGAAACATTTCCTTATTTTCCAAGAGGGCCCCTACTCTCCTCTTATAAAAGGCCCCCACCTCTACAACCTTACCCACACCACTCAAACCTTTGGATCGGCCATGATCTGATCTTTTTGTCTCTCCACCTCCCTCTATTACTCCTAGAAGCCTCACATTGGGCATAAGTCTTCTCAAGGAAGCCTTTGAGCTCAAATCTAAGAGAGTTACCCAATTTTAAGGTAATGTCATCACTTGTGTTCTTTTGTTTTATTTTGCTTCTCCAAACCCCTAAACTCTTTTTATACATTTATTTTGTAAAAAATACAGTATCTTCAATATACTATGCTGTTGTTTTAAGAATCATTCTAGATACACTTACACACACATACATTTAATGGTTAAATAATATACTGTTTCTGTGGATGGAGAATTTATGCCTCACGAAACGATGATTGTTCAATATTCTTATAACACCTTCAAAGGTGGCCATTAAGAGGTTAATATATTTATATATGATATATGATATGTTTATTTTTTCCTTAATATACTGTATTTTTCTTTTATGTCATACATTTGTTGCATCCATTATGGGTATATGCGATATCTTCATTTTAGGAAGTGCGGAATACAGCCCCACTCAAAGTGATTTGATTCGTTAATGACATATGTGGGATGTATAAAGGATGAATTTAAAGTTATTATATATGATTTTATAATAGAATTATAATATATATTTATATCATTATTATATATTTCCATTAAAGTATGACAAAGAAATGGAATTAGTGTTCATGCGTACTACGGCCTACCGTCTCCATGACCGGTACGTTTCATTTTTTATCCCAAAATGTAATGTATTATTATAAGTACATATATATAATGGATACATATGATCTATGTTACATATAAATTATTAATATAATTCTGGAATTAAAATATACATACCTCTCATTTAGTTTTTAATTACATTACTATGACATGGAATTGAAAGTAGCGTTCATGCGTACGTACGGCTTACCGTCTCCATGAACGGTGCATTTCATTTCATACCTATAAATGATTATGTAATATTATAATTTCATATATATGATGGATATATATTATATATATGATATCCAAATCAT
The DNA here is from genome assembly GCA_963277665.1 of Viscum album. Lineage (NCBI taxonomy): Eukaryota > Viridiplantae > Streptophyta > Magnoliopsida > Santalales > Viscaceae > Viscum > Viscum album. The sequence goes on along the minus strand of OY728133.1, from coordinate 1,039,429,228 downwards.
GCATATCATTCTGGATATAATTAACCTTTGACCACATGAACAACATGTAATTGTAAGAAGTCCACTTTCAACTTAAAAACAAAATATCGACAACACAAACACTAGTAACTTAAATTATTACATAATGTTTATAACATGGAAATAAGTGATATAAAAGAAAAATCAATATTTAAAAATGTTCTTATGAAAGTATAAATTAACTCAAGTTTATTATTCATGATGTTAAAGAACGATCGAGTCAAGTCATACCTGAGGTAAGGGACATCATCTCAATCTACTTTCATTGAGGCATATTTCATTTTATACACAACTAACTATTATACGGTGTATAATCCCCTTTAAAATTTACTTTTATATGAATGGAATCCTTTTCTACAAAGTGTTTTACTAAATGACAAAAAAGAATGATTCTTTTAACGTACGCAGTGACAACGACCTTTTCCGCCTCTGTGAGTATTATTTAGTCTTTGGCTTCCTCAAAAAGTTGTAATGTTTTTAAAATGAAATAAATATCATATACTATTTTATGTATTTTGGTATTGAAAATGGTTTTTATAATGGATTTGTAATGTCAATATATTTATGTGATATATATTGATCAAAGTGTGGAAATGTTTTCATTCCATTATATTTGTTTTATGTCTTATGATTTTATAATAGTAATTGGACATTTTACGGGTGGTTAAGTGATAAACCATATGACGGGTGGTGTCATGAATACCAGGACAGGTGGTTACATTATATACTCCAATGCATTGGATATGGAAGTCAGCCGTATGGCTATTCCATTAAGTATGTATGGATGATGTCCGTATGGCTATTCCATTTAGTGATATGTGTGGAAGTCGACTGTATGGTTATTCCACTTAAGTATGTTTATGTCCCAAGTTAACTTTATAATTTATGTGTTCTTTATATGGGTTTTATGGTAATCCTTTGGTTATAAAAGGGTATGTAATGATATTTTATTTGGTGAATAGTTTTTACTACTTCATGAAGGTGAATGTATTACTTTTATTATGTATACATGGTTTACTTGATGTTTGAAAAACTAATAGTTTTCATTGTTTGTGTATCCCTTACTAAGATTTTTATGCTCACCCCAAGTTTTTTTGAAATGTTTTTCACAGGTCTTAATGTGGAATAGGGTCAAGGATGTGATCAAAGGAAAGTCATGTTATCTAAAACATGGATCTAGACATGTTTCTTTTTAAGAGTTTTTATTTTATGGAAACTTAGTCTACTTTGTAATCTTTTGAGATGTAACAGTTATGTCATAATTGTCTAAAACACTAAACCTGAAAAGATCCTCAAAGTGAATTATTCATTTTATTCAATATTAAGTTAGGTTTAAGGACGGGGCCTTATAGATAGACTTAGACACTCATTTCAAGTTAGTATCCTCTTGTGTAGATGGAGCCATACATGAGTTTATATGACCATTCGTCATGGGATTGGTGGTTTAGACTATGATATTATATGGGAGAACATATAATAATATAAAAAATAATAGATAAATATCATGTAAGATCCCAAATTTCTTTTTAAGTTATTTTCTTTTTTATGATTCAGTTTTCATCCCATTTTGTGTGTAATTAAATTTTTTTCACATGTCCTTAAGAAATATAGAAGGTTTTCTAGTAGTTCAAGACCCGAAAAGGGGGAAAAGGGGGTGTTCTTAGCACCCCACATGGTTTTCACATGGTTTGGAAAACCATGTGAGGGGAAACTGTTCGGGTAGTGGAAATCTGCTTGTTCTAGGAACAGTTTGGAAAACCGTGAGAGAGAGAGGGTGTTCGAGAAGTATCCTCAACGTGGTTTGTGTATGGTTTAATAAATTGTGTGGGTAAACCGTGCAACTTGGGAATTTTTGTATATTTACTAAAAATCCATTACAGGGGAAATGTGGGGAAGTCCGGATTTACCCCCTTCTTCCTCCTCCAGCCTTAGTGATGGGAAAAAAACTCCCATAGCTTCCACGAACCAATCTCCATCATCTTAGGGTCGTTTAGAGTGCGGTCATTTTTGGATTTATGATCTGGGTAAGGCTAATATCACTCTTGTTTCTCTTTTGGGTTTGGGGATTTTACTTCATTTCCATCACCATGCGAAGCTCTTAAACCTAGTTTTCAATGTGATTTAGAGTAAATATTAAATGGTTGGTTGAATCAAGATATAAGGCCTCGGTTGAGAGTGTGTTCACCAATGGATTCACGGTATGCGGTCTACATGATATATCCCTTCATTTTTGTGTATATTTGTGCATGTATGGTTTTTATTTTTCCATATTTTGAAGATTTCTTGGTGCCTTTGAAATGATGTGATGTAGTGGGTGCTTAAATTGTTAATTGAAACCATCTTTACCCCCATGTGGTGCAAGGAGGATTACTTGACCTAATTAAGTCCACCAAAGGGGTGTCCTGATATTCCATGCACATAGAGTTTAGCAAAGTAAGTGTAATCTTATATTGTGAGAAAATGGAGCCCATGGTGAATATGCTAATATTCTTGAATGATGTTTAATTGTGTTTAGTAATACACATAGTCTGAGTAATGGACTAATAGGTTGTTTGGTTGGCATGAAAAATGGTTATTGATTTTAAAGGGAAAATTCTAAAGGACTAGCTTTGTACTTGAAAATGCTTAGTGAGAAATGCATGGGAAGTGGGAATGGTAATTAAAGGTCTAAGTAATATAAATAATTAATGTGTTAATGTATCAAGGATAATTGTTAAATTCCCACTTATGGATATGTTCATGATGTTTTTAATGATAATGGCTATGTTTGTGGTGATATGGTCAATTGGGGTGAATAATAAATAAGCAAGTGCATGTGGCTTGGTTGAGAGGGGTATCGACATGAGGTTCTATGCCCACAGGTATAGTTAGACAATGGTTTAATCTATTCTACTAAATTCAAGGGTTAGTGGAGGGGAATGAGTTCTATTGTCCAAACGATTTCATTCTACACAGACTAGGGTATTTGGGTGACAATTATGGGATTGTTATAATATGATGCATGGTGATATAAGTCTTGATTTTCATTCCATATGCTTGGAAATATTTAATGTGTCTAGAATGCCCCAATGAACAATTTATCCATACTTGTAATATTTTATCTCTTGCAAGAACCATCTTCCTTTGCTGTATATTTTATAGACACCATTGGTGGTGGCCTACAGAGTTATACTGACACGCTTCTTGGGCCGGTGTTGGTTACCTGAGTAGATTTCATGTCTATAGGCCTGAACAAGGGAAAGGTCCCTATTCTAGAAAGTTGAGTTGGACATGGGAAATGTAGGTTGAGGTTCTAGATTTGGAGGTTGGAACATTGTTGGGATCCTTCTTTTTTACTTATTTTGAGTTTTTTTAAACTTGACATTTTACCATGGCATGACACATTTACTATTGTATATGGTTGTACCCGGTTTTAGGGATTTGGTTCATTATGAATTTTATTTATTATTATCATTCATTCCATTATTTATGTTATTATTTGTTTTGGATTACACTGGTAACTAGGGTATAGTTTCCCCATGCAACTTATTTGACCCTCACTGCTAGTCAGCAACATCTAGCGTATGAAAATGCATGCTAGAGGTCATGTAGCAACCCAGAAGGGGGAACCATATTAGTGGATCTCAGGTCGGGGATGTTACAATGTGGTATCAAAGGAGTAATTTTCAGTTTATTACTATTTGGTGATGTTACAGAAGAGGATTGGAATGTTTCAGGCCATGGTAACAACCACATACGTTGGAGTAGCTAACCCATATATGGGGGAGAACTCACATCACCGTAGGAGGAGATTTTTTTGTTTTGTGTGTTGATATATTTGATGATATTTCACTATTAGTGATGTACTTTTTATGTGATTTGGTGATATTTTTGAAATTTCTCACAAGTCCAGAATGGTACGTGGATGGGAATTCATCTATCATTCTATGAACCTATGTTGGTAATTGACATTTTGGATTATCGAAACACTCCTGAGATGGGTGTGTGGGATATAATGGAATGAATGCATATATTTTCATAATAGTAATGAAAATATTGTGCCTAATGAGACGGTATGAACTATTAAAAAGGGATGTGATAATGTCAAGTAGTAATTTCAAATAATGGTGTTTACTAATGTAGTGACTGTTTGTTAAGTTCTGTATTATTAAATTGTAATATGGATATTATTTAGGATGGGTGTAAATGGTGAGTCTCATAACCATGTGAATTAGTTACCCGTGTAAGTCATGATCTAATGATAGATAGTGAAGGGTAGTGATCCTATTGTGAGTGGCCTCGTTGGGGTAGGGTGTAAAAAATGGTTCAGTTGTAGAAAGTGATGATCTTATTGACATTTTTTATTTATCAAAAATTTATTATGGTTTAATTATAAATATCATGATGGAAATTCTAGAGAAATTTCATCTTAAAGACGTGCCCCAGTTGGGTGACATGTAGACGATGCTGAGAACGCTCCTCCATTAGTGGAGCAAGACAATGAGGTCATAAAATTAGATAGGGAAGTGATGTCACGTGAGTAAATAACTCATTTTATGCTGATGACGGATCAAGACCCATGGTGGGTAGCACCAAGAAAGTTTGAGGTGACTAGGTAGTTTCAGCTACAGCACCCTCCGACCTTCACCAGAGCGGGTGTGCCCAAACCACCAGTGTTCTAAATAGAGCCCATCCAAACTATTCTCGGCAATCTATAGAATCCTCTCAAGAATCGAGTCATGTTAGATGTCTATATGATGTGGTGTCATGAAAAATGTTGGTGGGAAATTATATTTGAGATGGAGTAGAATGAGGAAATGATGTGGAATTTTTTTGGAGATGATTCTTGTCTACATTCATCTAGAAAGATTTAGGTAGGAGAAGGTGTTAGATTTCATGAGGTTGCCTTTGGGAATAGGGTTGGTGATGGAATATGCTATTTGTTTCACCGATTGGAGATGCTTCATTATGATGTTGATGGGAGATGAGGTATCTGTGGAGAAACACATCCATGAGGGGATGGGGCACAAGATCAGATAATAGGGGAATAACTTTCATCTGAAAAGTTTTGATGAGTTGATGAATCATGCCCTTATCTCATAGGGTAACCATAATGGAGCTTTAGGTAGGGAACATTTGTTTCCAGTAGGGTGAGTATGTGTTATATATCATTATTGTAGGAAGAGACACTTTGGAACCATTAATCGTGGTGGATGCACACAGAGAAGTCAGAAATGTTTTCTAGCTTCTCAAGGTGGAATCCAAGTCTTCTTTTATTTGTGTGGTAGGCCAGGGAACAAGCGTGACCAGTGTCATTGCCCACCGATCAAGTGTAAATCATGCATTAGGTTAAGAAATATTTAGAGGTTTATTAAGAAACCATGATAGTTAAGGAATGATGGAGGTTAGAGATAGGTGCTGAGTGTAGGAAGGGGGTCAGTTACCCCATATTAGGCAGGCAGTTGGAGCTCAACTGTCTATACTTGTATGGGCGGTGGACATGGAAATCCAGTGTGAGATCACCCTAAACAACAGAGTATTGTAGTACATAGTACTCAGGTTAGAGCCCAGGGTAAAGAGGAAAGTCATATATATGATTTATAGGAAACATCTAAGGGTGGTGAGGAAGAAACATCTACTATTAGAGGTATGATTATTGATGCTTCCAAATTTTCTATAGCATTATTTGATACAAGTTCATGGAATTCCATTATTTATGCCCGGTTCGTAGTTGGGTTAGGATTTACTATGAAGAATGCATGTTTGGTAATGTCACTTGATACTCTTCAAGGGGAACAAGTCTAGGAAATCAGGCAGTATAATTATTGTTCTCATGTAATTGGTTGGGGTATTTTTTGTGGGATCTGTTTTCTGTAGAGATTTCAGGGTTTGAACTAATATTTTGAATAAACTGGTTGGTAATATATCATGCTCATATCAACTATTAATGACATCAAGTAATGTTCACATATTTTAATGGGATATCTTCTGTCTTTCATAGTGATTGGTATACTTGAGAGGGACACACAAAGCCATTATGACAATAGTTGGGGAACTCACAACCAATGTTTCATTTCGTATGTTAGATGATGGGGAGAAAGGAAAACTATTCTTCCATACTTTTGTAGACCAGTTCGATGATTCTTTTCATGAGGACTTTTGGGTTTACCGACTGAGAGATATGTTTCTTTCTCGGTCAAATTGTTGCCTACAACAGAGCTCGTTTCCATTCTACCATATCAAATGGTGAAAGAAGATCTCCAAGAACATAAATTTTCGCTAGTGGAAGTATAGATTAAGGGGTTTATATGTCATAGTACATCACATTTGGGATCTAATGTGCTACATTAAAATATGGATGACAGATCCCTTAAGATATTTTTCAATTATAAGAAGCTGAACCTGATGATAGTTAAGAACCTATAACCCCTTACTAGAATCAATGATGTTTTTCATCAGCTAAGAGGTGACTTAGTGTTTTGCAAGATCAATTTGACATATGGATACCCTCAGAATAGTGTGAGACCTTTGGACATACCTTGAACATCGTTTTGAAGTAGGTACGGGTTGAATGAATTTATATCATGTCGTTTGGGCTGACCAACACACCGACAATGTTGATGGACAAGATGAAATAAACATTCCACTCATATGAGGATCAGTTTGTAGTTATCTTCATTGATGACATCATAGTGTACTCCAAAACAGAATACAATCAGTCTAAACATATTGACATCATCTGGTGTACACTAAGAGATCACAGAAATTATTTAAAGTTATCTAAATGAATGTTTTTGATTAATGAGGTTCTCATTCCGTGACACATCATTTTTGAGTTAGAAGTGTCAATGAATCCAGAAAAGGTGCATACTATGGTGTCTTAGGAGAAACCAATGATCATCAATGATATTAGGAGTTTTATTTGTTTATCTAGTTATTCTTGAAGGGTTATTAGTTATTTATCTTGTTTGGAAGCACCGTTCACAGGCCTACCCAATTTGGGGGTTATGTCTGATTGGTCAGAGGCTAGTGAGAATGATTTATAGAAGCTAAAAAATAAGTTGACTACCACAACAATTTTGATCTTACCCAAACTGGGTAAGATGTACAATTTTTTCAATGATTCATCTGGTGTGGGACTTGGGGATGTGTTGATATAGGTTGATCATGTAATAGAATATTGGTTGATAATGTTGATTCCACATGAAAGATATTTTCCTCCTCATGAAATCTATTTAGCTTTTGTGGTTCATTCCATGATGTTTTGGAAGCAATACTTGTTGGGATAACCTTTCATAGTTCTCAAAGACCATAAAAGTATCAAATGCATCTTCCCTCAGGGTTATTTTAATCTTAGATTGGAACAGTGGGTTGAGTACCTGTAGTCTCTTGATTTTGAGTTGATTTATACAACAGGGAAAAGGAATAGTTTCACTAATGCTCCAAGCTGAAAGACTGAAAATCGTGTAGTCCAAGAATCCAGTTCATAGTGGGTGACGATGGCATTTTTTTCTGATATGATTATAGATGTAGAGGATGAGTACATGCAGATGACCCACACATCAATAGTAGTTGATTATATGCTTTTGAGCCTTGTTAAGGAAATTCTGTTGGTGGATCTAGTGTGTTTGGCTATGAAAGAAATACATAACGGTGGGGGGTCACCTTTTGGATAGACCTTCAGTGCCAAGAGTTTCTTATGTTCATGGATCCATTGTGATGACAATAGGTGTATAAGAATAGTTATTTCATGAGTCCCACACATAGATGTGGGATGTTCATCGATGATAGAATAAGATGTATTATGATATTCGTAGGTTGTTTTGGTGGATGGGGTAACGAAAAAAGTTTTGATTTTTGAGGCATGATGCCTTACTTGGAAGCATGTAAAGGTGGATCATCAGCTACTATGTGTGTTCTTATTGTCATTTAATATTCCCGAGTGAATGTGGAATTTTTTCACGATGGACATCGTGGTGGTTCTTCCTAGGATTCCTCAAAAGAACGATGCAATATTTTTATTGGTAGATCGGCAGACGCATGAGACCCATTTCCTATCGATTCAAGAGATATATACAGTTGACTAGTTGGGGGAATTATATGTTCGATAAATAGTATGGTTTCAGGGAATTCCATGAATCATAGTCTTAGATCATCACCCATATTTTTCCAATGTCTTCTGAAATCAAAATCAGACTGTCCATGGTATATACGTGTGATTGAGTATGTCTTACCACCCAGAGACTTATGGGAACATAGGGTGTACGATTTAGGTATTTTAATAAATGTTGAAGTAATGTTTTCAAGACTTTGATGGTTTGTGGGGAATGCAGTTATCTCTTCTTCAGTTTCATATGAAAATAACTTTTATTCTATAGTTCAAATGGCACATTTTGAGGAACTTTATTGGAGATAGTGTGGATCTATTTAGTGTTGGATAAAGACCGAAGAATTTGAGATGTTAGGATTGAGTCTTGTGCAGTAAATGTAAAAAAATGTTAATTTGATTAAAAAGAACATGAAAATGGATCAGAGTAGGAAAAAGTCATTTACAGATCGGTTTCCAAGACCACTTGAGTTCATCATGGATTATTTAGTGTTTATTCAAGTGTCAAAAAGTCTAGGTCACCTTCAAATTCCGAAGTAGGATAAGTTAGTGCATAGATAAGTTGGACCATTTGAGATTATGGAGAGGATTTGAATGATGGATTACTGATTGGATCTTCCACATCGGTACAATGGGAAGCATGATGTTTTACATGATTCATAACTCTAACAGTATCACCCTGATCTGTATCATGTGATAAATGTTGAGGATGTCGACCATGAATCTGATGCGCCCTTTGAAGAACACCCAGTTCATATTGTGGATCACGATGAGAAAAATATGTTGGAAACAATAGTTCCCTTGGTTCATGTTCTATGGAAGAATGGGAATGTTCGGGAGGAAACATGGTAGCAGGATATTGATATGCGAGACTAGTAGCCCGACCTATTTTATTTGGAAGACTAATGTTTCTCGGAAGAGCAGCTCAAGGATGAGTCATTATATGGTGGTTATGATGTATGATCTAAAATTTATTATCAAGGTATGGACTTTTCTATTTTTTAGTTTTAGTGAAATTTTTTGGTTAAATAAATGATTTCCCAAATCCTTAAGAAGGCTCATGGGTGTTCTGGGGGTTCATGACATGAAAAGGGGGGGGGGATAAGGTGTTATGGGTAGTCTGCACAGTTTGCAGAACGTTTGGAAACCCGTGTGAGTAGAGAGCATAAGGGAAGTTTGAATTTGAATAAAAGGGACACAGTCTCGATAACCATGCATGAAATAGGTTTCTCAGGTAGTAGCCTTCGCACAATTTTAGCTTGGTTTGGAAAAAATTGTAGGAAAACTATGTGTGCATAGATTTTATAAAAATTTACAAAAATCACATTGTGGGGGAAATAATGGGCACTCAATATTTTCCTACCTCCTTCCTCCTTGAGCCCATGTGACGTCCCAAAATCTCAAAGAGCATCAAACTACCAATCTCCCTCATCATAGGACTTTTTGGAGTTCCTTCTGTGGTGGATTTAAGATCGTGGTGAGGCTAATATCACTCTTGTTTCTATTTCATGGTTTCAGGATATCATTTTGTTCTCATCACCATATGAAGAAATCGAAACCTACTTTTTAGTGATATTTAATGTAATGATTCATGGGTTGGTTGAATCGATATCTAAGGCCTCATTTGGGAGTGTGTTCAACAACAGATTCAAGGTAGGTGGTCTACAGGTTATGTACCTTTGTTTTTTATGTAGATCTATCCATGTAAGGTTTCTATTCATGTCCTATTTTGAAGATTTCAGGGTGAAATTGACATGATGTGATGAAGTGGGTGTACAAATGCTTAATTGAACCACTATTGAGCCCCATTGGGAAAATGTATGATGACTCTACAAAATTAGGTCCACCAAAGGGGTGTTCCGATATTCCCCGAACATAGATTATTGTTATGTAAGTGTATTGTAGTTGTTTGATAACATACTGTCCATGAGGAATATGTTAATATTCATGAGGGAAATGTAATTGGTGTTTATTAATACACATATAATAGGTAATGTACTAAGTGGTTGTTTGGTCTGCATGAATAAGGTTAAATGTATTAAAGGAAAAATTTTAGGGGACATACATTATACTTGAAAATTATTAGTGATAATAGATTGAGAAATGGGAAATGGGGATGATATGGTTAATTAATATAAATGTTTAATGTGTTTATTTATTGAGGGTATGTTTTAATTTCCAGTTTATTGATATTGTTATGATGTTTTAAATGTTATTGGCTATGTTTGTGGTGATATGTATAATTGGGATAAATGATTATTAAGCATCTGAACATGGATTGGTTTAGTGGGGTACTGTATTGAGGTTATATTCCCATGGGATTAGTTGGAAATAGGTTCTAGTCCCCCCCCCCAAATTAACGGGTTAGGGATGGGGGTGAAGATCCATTCCCGTAACAGTTGCATTCCACCGAGATTGAGGCTTCAATGTGAGGATTAAGGGTTTGTTATAACGTGATGACTAGTGTGAAATGACTATATTATATTCCAATATGATTAGAAATATTGAATGTGCCTCATCCATTAAACACATGAATATGTCACATTAACTCATTAAATTCCTAGGAAGTGAACTTAGATTCAATGATAGTATTAATTAAATGTACATTGTCATGAATTCCCCAATGAAATGTTTATCCATAAATTTCATCACTTATCTCTTTCATGCACTATATACCTTTTCTGAATATTATGTAGATGTTTTTGGATGTGGCCTACTATGTTATACTCACACCCTTCATGGTCCTCCATTCAGTACCCGAGAATATTTCATTCTTGTAGGATAGAACATGGGAATGGGACCAATTGTAGGGAGTTGAGTCGCAAATGGGACATGTTGAGTGGGGTTCTAGACATGGAGTACGGTCCATTTTGTGGATCCTACATTTATATTTTTTGGGGGGTTTTGTTCGCAAGGCAGAGTAGCATGGCATGACATATTGTCTATTGTATGTGGGTGTACCCAGTTTTAGGAATTGGTTCATTGTGCATGTTATTGATTGTTCTTTTTTTACAATTATTCTTTTTCTTTATCGGTGGTAGATTACTCTAGTAATGAGGTTATAGTCTCCACATGTGACCTATTACACACATGATAATAGTCGTCAACCAATAGAATATATGGAGGCATGCTTGAGGTCATGATGTGACCCGGCTCAAGCCACCAGAGGGATGTCCCGATATTCCATTGACTTAGAGTTATCTATGTATGTGTAAGGCTATTATGAAATAACATAGATCCCATGATGAATATGTTAATATACTTAAAGGATGTGTAATTGGTATTTAGTAATATAATTAGGTTGGGTAATGGCCAATGAAGTTGTTTGGTTGGCATGAAAAAGTGCTAAAGAGATTAGTGGGAAAATTATATGGGACTAGATTTATATTGAAATTTATTAGTGAGATAGGATAGGGAAATAGGAATTGGGATAAAATTTAAAATTAATATATATGATGAATGTGTTCATAGATTGAGGAGAAGTGTTAAATTCCCATTTACTGATATTGTTGTTAGGTTTAGAATGTTATTGGCTATGTTTTTGGTGATTTCGTTAATTGGGGTGAATGATTAATAAGAATGTGAACATGGATTAGTTGAGTGGGGTATTGAATTTAGGTTCTTTACCAATTATATGAGTTAGGCCGATGTTCTAGATCCTCCCATAATGCATGGGTTAGGGAATGGTAAAACGTTTATTCCCCTAAAAGAATCATTGTAACACCCGAGATTTTTATGAGTAATATTTTGTTTTTTATATATCATCATAGAATCTTTCACTACATACTAGCTTGGCTTAATTTACACGCAATCGCGACCTTCCTCGATAGCTTGCATCGTACGCAATACCGAGTTTCACTAAACAACGATATGCTATTAAAATATTATTAAAACTAGTCGTTATGAATAGTAATAACCACTTTTTGAAATTTAATAAATTTTATTTCTTAAAATGGACTTAATTTTTGGATTTGGAATACCTAAATTAGCCTAGGGTGAAATTTTGGTATTTTTCTGAAAACTTTCAATTTTTGATGAATAGTGAAACCACTAAGTGGCAGGTTAAAAACTGAATTTTTCATAAAACATAATTTTACCGCTTCTGTGAATGGAATTTCGAAAATCCTATAGACACGGTTGATATCAGTAAGTAAAATGTGGTTCAATGAGATAAAAATAATTTTTCGGTGAATAGTAACTTTTTACTTTTTTTTACCGCGGTTAATAGTAAATAGGGTAACTAAGGGTAAATATGATATTACTATTACCCTAACACAAGTACAAATTCTATTGGATAAGTGTAATTCAACCAAAAACAACCTTATGAATAAAATATGACCATTTAGGCCCACTTGGGTTAGATTAGGACATTTATTATTAATTTATTTAAAGAAGGGTTAAAATAGTTAAAATAAATGTTTAATAAGTAAATCATTTTTAATATGGGGTTATACATAATATAAATTCGACTATAAATATTCATTAGAAAGATAAAAACATTTCCTACATAATGGTATTTTATTTATAATTTTTAGACATTATATAAGTTAATTTATTTATGATACAATTATGATGCAGTAATTATCTTATTTATGAAATATTGACATAATTGATGTTATAAACACCAAAATAAATGTAATTTGAGACTTTTTATTAATTAAAAAAATTTTCTAGGTTACTATGATATATTAGTGTTGATTTAATCAACTTGGATCGAACATATAATTCTGTTATGACTTTCACAAAAATCATATATCAAATAGTGTCAAAATTGACACAAAATAGTTTTTAAATCAAATATTATATTATTAATTGTTATTTTATTCCTAAAAATCTAAGGTTCGGCCAAATGACTTAGATACGGATATATATATTAATAATAAACAATTTGGGGTTCTTTTGACATGTTATAGTAAGTGTATTAACCATATAGTGAAAGAAAACAAAAAGACACGGTAAAAGTTAAATTATTTAACTTAGAGTTAAATCTAATTGATAAGGTTAAAATAATACCCTAAACTTGTCTAAATCTTATTGGTTGATAAGATTTCGACCCTTACCCACTTTAGCTTCGAAATAAGACGATTGGGAACCATTATAAACCGATTTTGACTTTAATATAAAATAATATTTTGAGATATTCCTAAGGTGCCCCTCTCCTCCCTTATAAAAGGGCACCTCGTCCCCCTCCTCCTCACACCAATTTGAGAACTCAAGCTCGGACAACCCCTACCATTTTCTCCTCTCCACTTCCCTGGAATAATCATATAGGTCCTGGTCTTCTTCAAAGACCAATCTTAGTTCCCTAAGTGGAGGATTCAAAGAGGCGTTCCAATGAAGAGGTAATATCCGTTACCGATCTTTTCAATTTCATTCTTCTTCAAATTCTTCTCCTTTAGTTGTTTCATGATAAAGTAATAACATCAGTATTAATTACATACTGATATGTTATTATAAATATGAAACAACCCTAATTCACCTTCTATCCATCCTATGGAAAAATGAAATCATCACGCGTGCGTACGTACGGAATACCGTCTCCACGCCGTGGTGTAATCTATTTTCCACCATCACATTACAAGGATGGGTATAATGGTGTAATGAGTAACTATTTATGATTATTATAAAGTAATATTGATACTGAAATAATATATATATATACTCCAATACAATTCCACGATCATAGGAACGATATCATCACTCGTGCGTACATACGAAATACTGTCACAACGATGTGAAGCGACTCGTTCTACATGATAATCATTACATAATAATTATATAAATGAATTGAATGAATAAATATGTTATATTTTACACTAATACCATTCTGGATATAAGGTATATATAACCTTAAAAGAAAAATAAGAATTTATTCGGCAAAACATGCATAAGAACAAAAGGCAATAAAGACCCGAGTAACAAGTAACAATGAAATATTACTAACAAGAAGCTAAGAATATGACCATATATGATATCATATCAATATGAATGATTCTTTAATAAGTCAATAACATTATTTAAACCATTATACAGGAGATTCAGACATGTACAAAGCAAATCAGACCTAAGGTAAGGGAAATATCACAATCTCATTTTTATCCGAGATTGTTTATTCGTAAGTATTTACTGGGGTGTATTTTATCATCCACATCCATGTTTCATAAATATGTAATATTATTTCAATCCACCTACAATTTTTTAAATCCATTTTTACCCTTCGGTGAGTTTTTAGTTAAAGAAATGAAAGGAATATTTTGTCGTTTTTCATACGAGGTACTTTTTGACTTTTATGACAAAAGTACGAAGAATATTTTTTTAACTTATACGGCATGAATGGATTTTTAAAACATTATTTCCAAGAAGCTTCCTTTACAAGTTTTCAAGTTTATTTTTAACCAACTTCTTTTATTTTAAAGTCGTATGACATGTTATGAAAGGAAAATTGTTTTGTGAAGAAGAAAGGATATTTTCCTCAAGAATGGAGTTCAAGTGTTTTATCAAAATTATTTTCCATTTAAGATAATAAAGGGTTATATTTTTATCCCTATTATTACATTGATTTTATCATGTTGTGATTGAATTATTTTTATGAATTCCTTTATCTTGTATGAATTGTTTTATGATGTCATGATGTTTAAGATTCCAATTTGTATTACATGGGTTTTGCAATGATGTATGATTTATGATTATGTGGCACACATAAGAAAGGATTCATTATTAGATGGGTGGGACCTATATCTCCCTCCAATGCATTGGGTAAAGATTTTATATCTCATGAGATAGACATGGCTGGAACAGAAGGTTATTTCGGTTCAGTGATACAGGACTGAAACGAGGAGTGAACTCGGTTCAGAAAGGGACTTTGTCCACTAAGATAGTCTTGGCAATGAGTCATGACTAACAAGAAATGATCTTCCATGATTAGGTGTGCATGCCACAAAGTTTCAAGTTTTATGTTATGATTATGGGGATCTCATTTTCACTTCTATGATTTGTTCCATGTTAAGATATTATGATCTCTTTTGCAGGTTATGATTTTCAAAAAGATATGATTATTATTTCCTTTATTTTCCCTTGCTGAGCATTTGAGCTCACCCTTTTATGTTTTCTTTTCCCCAGGTCAGGAAGATGGATATTAAGTAGAATATTCTAAAAGAGACCCTAGATATGATGAAATAAATGGGAGACACTGTAGAAGATTTATGAACCAGTTGTTTATGTTTCCCAGTTTCTAAAGACACTATACCTATACGGTCCTTTGTGGTTTTGTCATATGTTGTAATAAGTGTGCTTCAATTTTGAAGTATTAACAATGTATGTAAAGTATGTGTTGTTATAGTTGGTATCAGAGGAAAGGTATAGTCAACCTTTGGAAACTAGGATGTGAAAGCCTTAGTAAGAACCCTAAGGATAAGTCTATGAATAGAACACAATCTTTGTGTTTTAGAAATGGCCATGAATACCCTAGGATAAAACCTTAAGTGTGAAATTTTATCCTTGCTTATGTGGTTTTCCTATTATAATTAGTGTTGATCACACTATTCTTCTTGGTTTTAGTCGATGGCTGGAACCCAAAGGAACCGTGTTAATGTGGAATGCGATGGGCAATGCAATGATTGTCCCCCTGAGAAACCAAACGATATGGGAGCTGGAATGCAAAATCTTGTAGCCATGCTCACACAACTTTCTCAAGCTATGAATCATGCAAGACTTCCAAACGAGCAAAGAATGGAGCAACATTCTGTTGAATCCTTCATGAGGCAGCGTCCACCTTCTTTCAGCGGGTCTACTGATCCATTAGTTGCTGAACAATGGATTGGTACTACTGAAAAGATATTTTCAATTCTTCAATGTTCTGAACATGATATAGTCATCCTAGCAGTGTATCGTTTGGAATGAGATGCTGATCAATGGTGGAATCTTATTAAGAATACGAGGGAAAGGGATGAAATGAGTCTATGGAATGGGACGAGTTCAAGAACTTATTTTTCAATAAGTACTTCCCTCGTATTCTCCGAACAAAGATGGAGAAAGAGTTTCTTGAACTGAAGCAAAGGGATGATGAATCTGTTGGTACCTATGAAGAAAATTTTACAAGACTTGCAAGGTACGCTTCTGGTATTATTATCCAACCTGAGAGTAAGATCGATCGATTCTTTAGTGGCTTAAATCCAAGTCTTCAAAGGGCATTAGCCATAAGGGACTTCAATAGCTACGAGGAAATCGTTCGATGTGCTCTCAAAGTCGAGATGGAGATTGGAGTAACCCATCAGTCGCATGGGTTTGATAAGAAGAGGAAGATGGAATTCAAAGGAAAATCTAAAGAGCACACTGAAAAGAAGATGACCATTCCCTTATGCTCAAAGTGTGGAAAGAAACATGGAGGGAGTTGTCTTAAAGGGACAAGTAAATGTTTTAAATGTGGAAAGGAAGGTCATCGGGCATTTGAATGCCGCGATAATGGGAAGAAGATGTCTAATGATGCAAACAAAGGAAGGGATACACAGAATGAACCTACTACACATCAATGTTTCAAGTGCAAGGATATGGGGCATTATGCCAATCAATGCCCAAATCCAAGGGTTGATGATGATGGTCGACGTCAACAAAATCATAAGGCTAATGACAAAGGAAAGTCACATGCAATTTCTATCAGCGATGTGGAGTACGATAACGAAGTGGTGAAAGGTACACTTACTATCCACTCTAAAGTAGAAAATGTTTTATTTGATTCTGGATCCACCCACTCTTTTATTTTGGAAAATTTTTCTAAGGGTATCACTGTACTACCTCAACAATTAGATTTTGAGTTAGCTGTGACACACCTAATGGCACAACAGTCGCATCAAAAGTTTATAATTCTTCTCCGATCGAAGTTTGTGGGAAAGTGCTTCCATCAAATCATGTGATCCTTCCTTTAGTGGAATTTGATGTGATTATTGGAATGGATTGTCTTTCTCTACATGGAGCTCATATCAATTGCCAAAGAAGGGAAGTCACATTTCATATTACAGATCAATCTACAATCGTCTATCAATGCAAGGATGAACATAACCTTCCAGTGGAAATTTCATCCATCTTATGGGTATTGATTCCACTAAATGAAGGTTATTTATCTGAAATGGTTGGTGAGAAACTCACAATTAAGAATATGCCCAGTGTACGAGAGTTTGATGATGTATTTCCAGAGGAATTACCGGGTCTTCCACCAAATCATGAAGTTGAGTTTTCAATAGAACTCGTACTGGGCGCTTTTCCAATTTCAAAGACACCTTATAGAATGGACCCAATTGAGTTGTAGGAATTGAAGAAGCAACTCCAAGAGAATCTTGATAAGGGATTCATACGCCCTAGTGCATCACCATGGGGAGCACCTGTTCAATTTGTTAATAAGAAAGATGGATCAATGAGACTCTGCATTGATTATCGAGAACGTAACAAGATCACTATCAAGAAAAAATATCCTCTCCCACGCATTGATGACTTATTTGACCAACTACGCAGAGCTCAATACTTTTCCAAGATTGATCTTCGTTCAGGGTATCATCAATTAAGGGTCAAAAGGGAGGATATACCAAAGACGGATTTCCGTACAAGGTATGGACACTATGAATTTATTGTGATGCCATTTGGTCTTACTAATTCCCCTGCTATCTTCATGGATCTAATGAATAGAGTCTTTATAGACTATCTTGATCAATTTGTGGTAGTATTTATAGACGACATTCTTGTCTATTCAAATAGCATAGAAGAGCATGAAGATCACTTGAGAATTATATTGAAGACCCTGATAAAGGATAAGATTTATTCCAAATTTACCAAGTGTGAATTTTGGCTTCAAAAAGTTGCATTTTTGGGTCACATAATCTCAAAAGAGGGGATATCTGTGGATCCAGCAAAAACAGAGGTTATCGAAAGATGGTCAAGACCAACAACAGTAACTGAGATCCGAAGTTTTCTTGGTTTGGCAGGATATTATCGACGTTTTGTAAAGGATTTTTCATGATTATCTAATCCACTCACCAAGTTGACTCGGAAAGGAGTTAAGTTTGTCTGGACAGAGGATTGTGAAGAGAATTTCAAGGAGTTGAAAAGAAGGTTATCCAGTGCACCTATGCTCACACTTCCTTGTAGTGGAGAAAGGTTTGTGATCTACAGTGATGCATCCAAGAAGGGATTGGGGTGTGTTCTTATGCAAAATGATATGGTGATAGCTTATGCCTCACGATAGTTGAAAATCCACGAGCAAAATTACCCAACTCATGATTTGGAGTTGGCTGCGGTAATCTTTGCATTAAAGATTTGGAGGCATTACCTTTATGGTGAAAGGTGTGATATTTATACAGATCATAAAAGTTTAAAGTATATTTTCACACAAAAGGAGTTGAATATGCGTCAAAGAAGATGGTTGGAGC
The DNA here is from genome assembly GCA_963277665.1 of Viscum album. Taxonomy (NCBI): domain Eukaryota; kingdom Viridiplantae; phylum Streptophyta; class Magnoliopsida; order Santalales; family Viscaceae; genus Viscum; species Viscum album. Next base: position 1,039,410,709 of record OY728133.1, on the reverse strand, counting down.
TGATTAAGGATTACGACTGCTCAATCCATTACCACCCTGGGAAAGCAAACAAGGTGGCAGATGCATTAAGTCGACAAGACCGTGCTAGTTTATCCATGATGAGGATCACAAAGGATCCAATATTTATGGAATTACAAAGTATGGATCTAGGAATTATAATGGAAGGAGAAAAATCTTATCTTTCTCAAATGAATGTTCAACCATCTATACATGCGAAGATTAAGGAGGCACATAAAGAAGATGTCGAGTTACAAAAGAAGGTGAGAAATTATTCTGAATTCAACCTTGATTGTGATGGGATAATAAAGTTCAGGAATCAGGTTTGTGTTCCCCCCATCCCCAAATTAAAGAAGGAGTTGCTGGATAAGGCTCACAGTTCATCATTCTCTATTCATCCTGGAAGCATGAAGATGTATAGAGACCTAAAAGAGTACATCTGGTGGGATGGCATGAAAAGAGATGTTGAAGAATTTATCTCTCTATGCTTGGTTTGTCAACAAGTTAAAGCTGAGAGACGGAAGTCTAAGGGGATGTTACAACCATTACCCATACCCGAATGGAAATGGGAAAACATCACTATGGACATTGTCACAGGACTTCCTAAAACATCCAAAGGAAATAATGCTATTTGGGTCATAGTTGATCGTCTTACAAAGTCTTCACACTTCATTGCTATTAGAGAGGATTTCTCTCTAGATCATCTTTCCAGGATATATGTAAAGGAAGTGGTAAGATTGCATGGAGTACCACTTTCTATTATATCTGATCGGGATCCGAGATTTACCTCGAAGTTCTGGCGAAGTCTTCAACATACTCTGGATATAGAGTTGAGTTTCAGCACTGCTTATCATCCACAGACAGACGGTCAGTCTGAGAGAACAATTCAAACCCTATAAGATATGTTGAGGGCTTTCTCTATGGATTTGAAAGGAGGTTGGGATCAACACCTAGCTTTGGTGGATTTTTCTTATAATAATAGCTTTCACTCCAGTATTCAGATGGCTCCTTATGAAGCTCTCTATGGAAAGAAATGCAGGACTCCAACTTGCTGGGATGAAGTTGGGGAAAGAAAGCTGTTAGGACCTGATCTCGTTGATGAAATGGCAGAAAAGGTTAGATCTATTCAACAACACATAAGAGCATCTCAGAGCCGACAGAAAAGTTATGCCGAAAACCGAAAAAAAGACCTAGAGTTTGAAGTGGGTGATAAAGTGTTCTTACGAATATCTCCCTGGAAGAGGGTTATGAGATTTGGAAAGAAGGGGAAGTTGAGCCCTAGATATATCGGTCCTTTTGAAATACTGGATCGTGTTGGGAAGGTAGCTTACCGATTGGAGCTTCCACCGAATCTCTCTCAAGTTCACGATGTGTTCCATGTATCTCTCCTGAGAATGTACATACCTGATCCTTCACATGTACTCAGCTCAGAAGATGTACCGCTGGAGCAAGATCTTTCTTATGAAGAACAGCCGATAGAGATTCTGGATCGTAGAGAAAAATTCCTACGAAACAAGACCACACACTTGGTGAATGTTTTATAGAGGAACCACCAACTTGAAGAAGCTACATGGGAGCTTGAGGATATGATTAGGGAGAAGTATCCTAATCTGTTTGTTACAAAGTGACAAATTTCAAGGGCGAAATTCTTTTTAAGGGGGGTAGATTGTAACACCCGAGATTTTTATGAGCAATATTTTGTTTTTTATATATCATCAAAGGAATCTTTCACTACATAATAGCTTGGCTTACTTTACACGCAATCGCGACCTTCCTCAATAGCTTGCGTCGTACGCAATACCGAGTTTCACTAAACAACGATATGCTATTTAAATATTATTAAAACTAGCCGTTATGAATAGTAATAACCACTTTTTGAAATATTATAAATTTTATTTTTTAAAATGGACTTCATTTTTGGAATTGGAATACCGAAATTAGCCTAGGGTGAAATTTTGGTATTTTTCTGAAAACTTTCAATTTTTGATGAATAGTGAAACCACTAAGTGGTAGGTTAAAAACTGAATTTTGCATACAACTTAATTTTACTGCTTCTGTGAATGGAATTTCGAAAATCAGACAGACACGGTTGATATCGGTAAGTAAAATGTGGTTCAATGAGATAAAAATTATTTTTTGGTGAATAGTAACTTTTTACTTTTTTTTACCGCGATTAATAGTAAATAGGGTATCTAAGGGTAAATATGATATTACTATTACCCTAACACATGTAATAATTCTATTGGATAAGTGTAATTCGACCAAAAACAACCTTATGAATCAAATATGACCATTTAGGCCCACTTGGGTTAGATTAGGACATTTATTATTAATTTATTTAAAGAAGGGTTAAAATAGTTAAAATCAATGTTTAATAAGTAAATAATTTTTAATATGGGGTTATAGATAAGATAAATTCGACTATAAATATTCATTAGAAAGCTAAAAAGATTTCCTACATAATGGTATTTTATTTATAATTTTTAGACATTAAATAATTTAATTTATTTATAACACAATTATGGTGTAGTGATTATCTTATAAATGAAATATTGACATAATTAATGTTATAAACACCAAAATAAATGTAATTTGGAACTTTTTATGAATTACACAAATTTTATAGATTACTATGATATATTAGTGTTGATTTAATGAACTTGGTTCGAACATATAATTCAGTTATTACTTTCACAAAAATCATATATCAAATAGTGTCAAAATTGACACAAAATAGTTTTTAAATCAAATATTATATTATTAATTGTTATTTTATTCCTAAAAATCTAAGGATCGGGAAAATGACTTAGATAAGGATATATATATTAATAATAAACAATTTGAGGTTCGTTTTGCATGTTATAGTATGTGTATTAACGATATAGTGAAAGAAAACAAAAAGACACGGTAAAAGTTAAATTATTTAACTTAGAGTTAAATCTAATTGATAAGGTTAAAATAATACCCTAAACTTGTCTAAATCTTATTTTTTTATAGTATTTCGACCCTTCTCCACTTTAGCTTCGAAATAAGACCCTTTGGAACCATTATAAACCGATTTTGACTTTAATATAAAATAATATTTTGAGATATTCCTAAGGTGCCCCTCTCCTCCCTTATAAAAGGGCACCTTCTCCCCCTCCTCCTCACACCAATTTGAGCACTCAAGCTCGGCAAACCCCTGCCATTTTTTCCTCTCCACTTCCCTAGAATAATCCTAGAGGTCCTGGTCTTCTTCAAAGACCAGTCATAGTTCCCTATGTGGAGGATTCAAAGAGGCGTTCTAAAGAAGAGGTAATATCTGTTACCGATCTTTTCAATTTCATTCTTCTTCAACTTCTTCTCCTTTAGTTTTTTCATGATAAAGTAATAACATAAGTATTACTTACATACTAATATGTTATTATAAATATGAAACAACCCCAATTTACCTTCTATCCATCCTACGGAAAATTGAAATCACCGTGCGTGCGTACGTACGGAATACCATCTCCACGCCGTGGTGTAATCTATTTTCCACCATCACTTTACAAGGATGGGTATAATGGTGTAATTATTAACTATTTATGATTATTATAAATTAATATTGATACTGAAATAATATATATATATACTCCAATACAATTCCATGATCATAGGAACGATATCATCACTCGTGCGTACGTACGGAATACCGTCTCCACGATGTGAAGCGACTCGTTCTACATGATCATCATTACATAATAATTATATAAATGCATTGAATGAATAAATATGATATATGTTACACTAATACCATTCTGGATATAATGTATCTATAACCTTAAAACAAGAATAATAATTTATTCGGCATAACACGCATAAGAACAAAAGGCAATAAAGACCCGAGTAACAAGTAACAGTGAAATATTACTAACAAGAAGCTAAGAATATGACCATATATGATATCATATCAATATGAATGATTCTGGAATAAGTCAATAACATTATTTAAACCATTATACAGGAGCTTCGGACACGTACAAAGAAAATCGGACCTAAGGTAAGGGAAATATCACAATCTCATTTTTATTCGAGATTGTTTATTCGTAAGTATTTACTAGGGTGTATTTTATCATCCACATACATGTTTCATAAATATGTAATATTATTTCAATCCACCTACAATTGTTTAAATCCATTTTTACCCTTCGGTGAGTTTTTAGTAAAATAAATGAAAGGAATCATTTGTCGTTTTTCGTACGAGGTACTTTTTGACTTTTCTGACAAAAGTACGAAGAATGTTTTTTTATCTTCTACGGCATGAATGGATTTTTAAAACATTATTTCCAAGAAGCTTCCTTTACAAGTTTTCAAGTTTATTTTTAACCAACTTCTTTTATTTTAAAGTCGTATGACATGTTATGAAAGGAAAAATGTTTTTTGAAGAAGAAAGGATATTTTCCTCAAGAATGGAGTTCAAGTGTTTTATCAAAATTATTTTCCATCTAAGATAATAAAGGGTTCTGTTTTTATCCCTATTATTACATTGATTTGATCATGTTGTGATTGAATTATTTTTTTTGAATTCCTTTATCTTGTATGAATTGTTTTATGATGTCATGATGTTTAAGATTCCAATTTGTATTACATGGGTTATGCAATGATATATGATTTATGATTATGTGGCACACATAAGAAAGGATTCATTATAAGATGGGTGGGACCTATATCTCCCTCCAATGCATTGGGTAAAGATTTTATATCTCATGAGATAGACATGGCTGGAATGGAAGGTTATTTCGGTTCAGTGATACAAGATTGAAATGAGGAGTGAACTCGGTTCAGAAAGGGACTTTGTCCATTAAGATAGTCTTGGCAATGAGTCATGACTAACAAGAAATAGTTTTCCATGATTATGTGTGAATGACACAAAGTTTCAAGTTTTATGTTATGATTATGGGGATCTCATTTTCACTTCTATGATTTGTTCCATGTTAAGATATTATGATCTCTTTTGCAGGTTATGATTTTCAAAAAGATATGATTTTTATTTCCTTTATTTGCCCTTGTTGAGCATTTGAGCTCACCCTTTTATGTTTTCTTTTCCCCAGGTCAGGAAGATGGATATTAATTAGAATATGCTAAAAGGGGCCCTAGATATGATGAAATAAATGGGAGACACTGTAGAAGATTTATGAACCAGTTGTTTATGTTTCCTAGTTTCTAAAGACACTATACCTATACGGTCCTTTGTGGTTTTGTCATATGTTGTAATAAGTGTGCTTCAATTTTGAAGTATTAAAAATTTATGTAAAGTATGGGTTGTTATATTCATTCCCCTCGGCAGAGGCTTCGTGGTGAGGGTTATGGGTTTTTATAATTTGATTCCCTGTTATATAGAACATGATTGTATTCCCATATTTTAGGAAATATTTAATTTTCCTAATCCATTGAACACTTGAAAATGGTAGATTAACTTTTTGAAACACAATTGTATTGATCCTAGATTAAATGGTAGTATAAAATAAATGAACATACTTTAGAATGTCCCAATGAACTGTTTCTCCTTAATTTCATCATTTATCACTTTTATTCAATATCTGCCTTTATAGGATATTTTTTAGATGCTGCTGGTGGTGGCCTACTGAGTTATAATCAAACCCTACTCAGGATTCCATTAGGTAGCCGAGTAGACTTCATTCTTCCATGTCAAAAAAAGGGAAAGGGCCCTATTCTACGGAGTCTAGTTTCACATGGATCTTTTTGGGGGAGGTTCTAGACATGGAGTCCAGACCATTTTGGAGGTAGCAAAATATTAATTATTTTGGGTTATTGTTCAGTTCACAATGTAGCATCACTTAAAATATTAACAATTATATGTGGTTTTACATAGTTTTGGGAAATTGATCATTTTTTATGTTATTGATTTTTCTATTTTTTCAATTATTTAATATATTATATGTTGTAGATTACTCTGGTAATTGAAGGTATAGTCTACCCACATGACCTATTAGGCCCTTTTAGCTATTCGGTAACCTTTGGTGTACAATGAGGCACGATTGTGGTCATATAGAGACCCTGCTACATGCCCCATATTATTGGATCTTTCATCGTGGACTTTATATATCAACATTGAATAAATGGAATTATTAATAAAATAATATCACTGAATCATAATTAATGATCCTGAGTCATGATAGTATAATTATAGATCAATGAATAATAATATAGAATATTAATATAATCATCAATAAAACATAAAAAATAAAATAACTTAATAAAAAAACTATATTACTATGAATCACAATGATATCTCATATGAATTTTTGAAAAGAATTCATAGAAGACTTTAATACATGTCATGTATCTTCTTAATGAAAATAATATCATATTATATTTTCATCACTATACAAAAAATAAGGATAAAACACATATATTTGATGTATGATGAAATTCACCAATTATATATTAATCGTCACATGAAAATAAAATTGGTTACCAATTTGTTTGATAAGGTATCATATAAGATGATATCATAAAATTGTTTAAATAATACCAATAATTCAACTGACTAAAATAATCATACTGTCAAGAAATATATAGGGTGATACATTAATGATATGAAGTATTCATATTGATGGATATTCTAGTGTAATAAATTAAATGAATATAATCAATTAAATACTTTTAATAATATTCTAAAAATGGTTTTAATAAAATTATGATATAAGGAACCTTCAAAATAATCTTCAAATAGATAGAAAAAAAGAATTTTAAAATCATTATTATAATAACAAGTGACCCAATATTATAAGACTACAAATAAATAAGGGAAATATATAAGAACTTTTTTTTGAATGATAATAAATAGCATATAAATTATAATAAATACATTAAAAGAACTTATTTATGTTTTTAAAGTAACCATCATCAAAAAAGGTATAAAATACATATATTATTCATAGAGATATATTGAAAAATGAAATTTATTAATAATAATAAATATTTAGATATAATAATAATAATGTTTTACGGTTAAAAAAATAATGATATATAAGATAAATACCCTATATAGTGTGTGAAAATTAACCTTTATAACTTTATATTTTTATGATGTATAAAAATAACTAAAAATTAATATTTTAATAATAACTTTTGATTTAATAAAAAAATAAAAAACATCACATTATATTGGGATGTTTTGGAATATACAATGCCTTTCAGAATATTGAATGATATGAAATAATATGACTCAATAAAAGGATAGCGATTTAGAAAAATCCATTACCTTGTATTATTATTTTCTAAGATGAAATATAAATTTCTATAGAATAAATTTATTTTTATTATAAAACCATATTAAATAACCATTTATTTTTATTTTTCCTAATTCCATTCATTTATTTTTTATTTTATCAATGTATTAACATAAAATAGTCAAAATTAGACATAAGGTGCTAATTAATTAGTTTTTTCTATGGTTTCCTTGGTATGTCAATTTATATCCATACACCTTGATCATTTTTAATAACCTACATACTGGTCACATTGATTATATAAATTTATATTATTGGTTATTGGAATCCCAATATTATTAACTGAATATATAATAATGATTTATAATGATCAATTTGAACATTTTCATTTTAATAAATACTAAATTAATGAAAATAGTTTATTTAATTAGTGAATATTGGTATATATATTATCCTTCCAAAATTATTAAAAAAAATAAACTTCTAATTGGTAATATATTAATTGTATTTATTTTTATTAATAATTTTGGTTTACATTTTTAATAGATCATTCATGTTGGTGGTTAAACTACCACAAACAAGTATGTTTGAAAATAAATAAATGAGTAAAAATTATTGTTGAATTATGAAAATATGAATTTTATAAAAGATTAACAACTTAAATTTGAAGTTATTATAATGTTAAATAATATTCAATGAGATATGTACAAATATGAAAAAGGAAATGAAGTTTAGAAATAATTTTCATTATTTTTAAGAACATAACCTCATTTATAAACCATCATTGGGTTCGAAGGATTTCAGGATTATTAAATAATTTACAAGATCTAAAACAAGTATAACATGTATTAGAGATGTATTATTTTTATATATTGAAGTTATAACCATATGAAATGTGTTATTTGAAGTGGTTATATCATATTTTTTACTATATGTGATTTTGAATGGTAATTTGTACAAACTCCATCCTTAATCTGCAAGAAACAATATTTTACAAGAAAGAGGATAAAAAATAAAAAAAATAATTGTTTGGTTAAGTTTACAAATTAAATAAATAATTTATTGACAATGTTTCAGGATATTTTCTCACTTAACACCATTGTTTTAAATTTTACCTCACATTACCTATTAAAGTGGAAAATCACTTTTTACGTCAGAATTTATATCCCAAAAAAATCAACGCTATTAGATACTTTTTGTATGAAATATAAAAACATGAATTCATTTTTATTAAATAAAATTTATTTAAGTGCTAAAATAAATAAATATAATTTATAAATAATTTTTATAAAACCCTCATTTTAAATAAAAATCAATTTTATTCTTATTTATGGAAATTAAAAATCATTCCATGAATGTTGATGTATTTATATACATATATATAGTAAATATTATTAATTTTCATAATCTATATATGTGTTGTCTTTTTTTGTAACATCCCAGGTAAATAATGAATAAAAAGTTATAATATTTAATAAATATTTTGAATTAAATATTAATTTTACATTAAAGGGGATTCTATTTTCGATGGTGTACCCGACACCTAATAATGAGATTATTTGAAATCTTATGTTGCACACAATACTCTGTCACACTAAAAAATAATAATATAATATTAATTTAAATGGTAGTTAAATCTTAGTGGTTTTATTAGTGATAATGTAAAATATATCAATAATATGTATATACATGTTTTTTAAATGTTTATAGATTTATCAAATATATATTTTTGGATTAAAATAAAAATAAATCCAATTTTAAGCATAAATGCTCTAATATTCATTAAAATGGTGATTTACCTTCTCTGATGGAGAAAATTATTTAAATATTGTTTTTTTCACTTTTATATTTTCTTTTTGGAAAAATAATATTCTTTTTTTAATCGGTACGTCAAAATCTACTTTGAATAAAATTTAGATATTTCTTTGATAAATTTAATTTTTTTTATGAATAGTGAAAAATACTATATTTTAATTAAAAACGGCCATTTAATATATTTTATTTATATTGATTGATTATATTTATAAATTTTCTAAAGTGTAATTAGATTATATTTTTACCATTTAATCATATTTTGGAAATTTGAAGTTATTTAACATTGAAATTGGAAATAATCAAGTCTCAATATTTTGATATTTATTATTTCTTAAAAATACGATTTTGGTATTGAAAACATGTATTAATTATAAATTAATTTATTCCACTTATGCTATTTGAATTAGTAAAAATGGTTTTTTATATTTGGAACCCGGAGGTCCAAATAGTATAAATTGGAAACTTTTATTTTTAGACATTATTAAAATTTACTTCAGTAAAATTTTTATTTACCCTAGTCAAAGGGTAAATCTTGTAAATAAGTTAAATAAAATAATTTAATAATAATATTAAATTACTCTAACATGTGTCATAATATTATTGGTTGATACATTTCCCACCTTGGGCATCCTTGAATCAATTTTGGGACCCCATGGAGCCACTAGGGTGTGATAATGACACTTTATATTAATTTTTTTAAAATAAAGACAGAAATGACTTAAACATATATCTTTTAGTAAATGAATTTTTACATGGTGTTATATAAGTTATATAATTTAATAAAAACATTAATTTTAATTTTAAATTTATTTACTACATAATTATATTTTTTTATAAATTTTATACATCAAAAAAATTATATTATTTATGACCCAACAATGATGCAGTATTTACCTCATTAATGAATGATTTAAAAAATTAAGATTACAAAGATTAAAAAAATATCCAAAACCCTTCAAATTTTTGTTGGATTATGTAATTTCGGACATGAGACATATTATATTTACTTTAATGTATTTTTGACATTTATAAATTGAAAATCATTATATAATAACAAAATATTTTAAAACATTTCTATAGAGCCCCTCCTCCCCCTTATAAAACGCCCTCACTTATAACCCAATCCTCAAAATTATAAAGCCCCTTGGCTCATCCAACCACTACCAAATTAATCTCCCTACATACCTATACTCCTTCTAGAATCCTTCCCATAGTCAGAATAAAATTTAAAATTCCTTTCGGTTCAAACCAAATAGAGATACCCAATTTAAAGGTAACATCCTCTCTTAAGATCTTCTGTTTTATTTTACTTCCCCAACCCTAAAAATTTAATTATTACATTATTTTAAAACCAAAACACTATTATAAATATTATATTTTCTTTTTATGATAATTATTATAACTACACATACACACACCGACATCTAAGGTGTAATGAACACACTGTTTCTAGGGACGGAAAACTACTGCCTCACGAAACAATGATTGTTCAATTATCTCATATTGCCTCTCCTGGTGACCATTAAGATAGAAAAATATTTATATGTGATATATATTATATTTATTTTTATTATATGATTATTAATATTTTATTTATATAAATCCTTTATGGTTTCAATAGTGGGTAAATACGATAATTTCATTTGAGAAAGTGTAGACTACCACCATTTCAAAGTGATATGACTCATTCATGCCATACGTGGAACTCATAATTGATGTATTTAATGATATTATATATTATATTATAGGGGAATATTAATATACCTATGTATAATTATATTTTTATTCCATTAAATATGAAATAGAAATTAAAGTGGCGTTCATGTGAACGTAGGACTTACTGTCTCAATGGACGGTGCATTTCATTTCTTATCTCGAAATGTTATGTACTATTATAAATAAATATATTTATATATAATATATATGATATATATGATATATAAATCCTGAATATAATTGTTGATATAATAGAATATTTACCACATGGACAATTTACAATTATAACAAGTTCATTTTTTAACTCAAGTTTCGAACATCGACAAAATGTCTGATATGAACTAAAATAACTAAAAAATTATTATAGAAAGGTAATAATTAATATAAAAGAAATAATAAACATGATAAAGGTTTTTAATCAACTTTAAATTCAATTGATTTTATTATTCGTAATATTAATGAATGATAGAGTCATGTCAGACATGAGGTAAGGGGTTTCTTATATCACATTTAATTCCGTGAGATTTCCATTGTTCATCACTTATTTATTTCATATGGTGAATTGTGTACTTACATTTGATATATATTTTTATTATTATATTTATATTCATGTTATTATGTGATTAATTTGTTGGTTTTTAACTTTTTTTCATATGACTTATTTGATTAAAACATGATAAGGGGTTTTCATCTCACTTTTACTTCTAGTGAGATTCATGCTATATTTGTCAGTAATTTATATTATGTGGTGGTTATACTTCCCATGATTGTATTTATTGTGTAATATTCATTAATTTATGTTTATTTAAATCATCATTTTATGATCCTTATTTCTTGGGGTTAATGTTTTGTATGATACCAAATTGGTAAAGGAACCTTTCACCCTCCACTTTTTGAAAGACTTATTTTTTGTTATGTCTTTTAATTTACATCTTATTATGGTAGGATATGTTCTTATATATCATTATTATAGTAAATGTTATGACCATGTGATTAGATACCCTTTTATCTCAAATCAATGCATTTTCAGAATTTTAATGTGACGTTGTTAGGCTATCAAATTTCTATAAAGGAACTTCTTCACCCAATTTCAATTCATTGGGATAAACTTACACTTATTGATAATGTCATGATATGAATATTTGTGAATACTCAATGATTATTTTATACCTAAAATACTCTTATATTTGGTGTATTTTTATTTTCTCACTGATAATTTTCTCATTGATCTATCCATAATCTATGGACATCGTCTTTATACGGGATTTCGTCTCAATTTACATTCAATTGACACTTCATTGCTGTTATAGTCCAACTCAATTTTATATGATGTATATACTCTCCATTGAAATATTATATCATGAATAAAATTATTCTCTTGATATTATAAAGTTCGTATTAAATGTTTTTCCTCAATTATTTGTATTCCTGAATCTCACAATTTGTTAATATTTCTTTAACAAAAATATTGTTTTAAAGATATTTCTTCTAAATCATTCTCATTATTGACCATGTTTTAAAAATTGTTTTAAGGATTTATTTATATGCAGATTAATGTTGTAGAATGGAAATTCCTTTAAAAGACTCAATGTGGTATGGGATACATTGATTCAAAAATCACTGTATTAAATGGTTTTGAAAATGGTTTGATAAAGCATTTATTATTTCAATATCTTGAAATGATATATTGTGATTATAATATGGAAATGTTATCTTTACATTATGCTTTTTTTATGTATTATGAATATGATATTGTTAATGGTAATTTTTTACATATATTTTTTTTCCTTGATAAACCTAGGGTCGGTGAGCCTGAGCTAGCTCTCCAATGTATTGGGTAATGTGACAGTAGTAAACATTAATGTTTCTCCAAAGAGATTTAAGTAAAATACTGTGATGGGCATTCCAATGTAACTCCCGATGTAGTTGTGATAGAAACAATGTAAGAATGAATTGTATACCACATGTTAGGTTTATTATTTATTATTTCTATGTGTTATTCTTAAATCATTTGATTTCATATGGAATGTTATCATTGAAAAGTATGGTTTCATTGAATTGTATTTATTAATGGGCTTATGTTTTCATTTAATATTATATAACCTTAACAGAGATGTTTTTCTCATTCCATGTTTTTGAAATGTTATTCAAAGTACATAATGGTTAATAGGTTCAAGGATGGGATCATAGATTATTTCATGTTGTCAAAAACGTGGAACTATACATGATTCTTTTTTAAGAGTTTTTATTTTATAAAAAAATAGAAACTAAGTAGAAGTGTCTACTTTGTAATTTTTGGAGATGTAATTTAAGAGTTATGGAATAATTCTCTAAAACTCTAAACCTAAAAATATCCTCAATGAGAATTATTAATTTAATATAATATTATGTAATGTTTTAAACCTGGGTCCTTATAGTTGGTATTATAGGTCAGTTTAGACAACTTTAGGGATTTTAAGTTTTTGTTAAACACATGGTTAGTCCATATGCATATTATTTCTGCTAAATCATAGTTTTATAAATTTTTCAGATCTAGTAATTTATGTTTCAAATGAAACGAGGTGGATCTCAAACAACATTCCTATCTCATCATGATGACATGCGTGCAATAATTCTTGTAGTGTCATGTTCAGATGATTGTGAAACTATTTCTAGCTTGCAACTCACATGTAAGCAATTTTTTAGATATCAAACACATCCAATATACATAAATGTAATCATGGATCATGGGTTGTATTTAATCAAATAATATTTTCACATTATTTCCATATTTTTAATAAAGTTAAATATTGTCAAGGCATTTTCAAATATTTTACCGTATCACTAGATTTAGAATCATATTATGATTTAGAAAAAGGTTTTGAAGAAAGAGACCCTAGAGAAACCTATTAATATTTTGTTTTACAATATAGTCTCTTAGAACATACATATGGAATTTTAGAATTACCATTGATTGAATATTTCAAATCAAACGTGTTCTTCATATTTTGTGAAAATCGTGTTTTTTATATGTTTTGAAACAATTTTTAATACATGATTATTTTTTAAAACTATTTTTCTACAAACTCACATATGTCTCAAGTTTTCAAGTTGTATTTGGATAAAGGAAGAAAATGATTTGGAAGGATATCTAAAAAAAATTGCAATGCATGGACATTATACCTACATTAACAAGATGATGATAAGACCATTTAGACATCCTGATCAATGTATGAAGTTATTTCTTTAAGGGAATAGATTTATATTATCACATGGTGCTGAGAAAATGAAAATATATAAGATTTCTAGGTCTTAATGTATTGGTATGAAAATGAAAGGTATGAGAATAAAATTATGGTTAAAACATGTTAGTGTTATTTTTTGGTTTTGTAAGGAGAAGAACCAGTAAGATTTTTTAAAACTAGTCATGTCTGGAAAGGCCACATGAATCAACCCCAGAACTGAAGGGCAACAAGGGTGCATCGCCTACCACTGTCCTATGTGATTTCCCTACTTAGTATGACTTTTTATTATAAGTTAAATGATTTTATTTATAAAGCATATGTTTATTTGGAATATTATGTTTCTTTCAAAGGGTCATCCTTAGTATAGGAAAATAATTTGGTGATTAAGTAATAAATGTTATTTTGGAAGACATTACCTCTTTTAGGAACACTATATGCATAGGGAAAATAAAATACTTTGGGATATAAATTTCAGAAAAAATGGTTGAAATATTATTTTGACAGAATCTATGTTTTTATTGAGGACATATGGTGATTGGGGTTATTTATGGAAATTATTAATCTATCATAGGGAATATGTGTTGGGTTTATTACACTTCAGAACGAGAATTTAGGAGTAGTCGATGTATTTTTAGATAAATGTAAATATTTTCCATGGAAGACTACGTGCTTAAATACTTATGGGTTTTGGGATTCAATCTCAAATTTTATAATTTTGATGAATTTTATGGACAATTGTATATTTAATGGTATTTCTTGAAATTTTGGTTCTTTTTGTTGAATTTTAGAGTTTAAGAGTAGTATTTATTTTTATTAAAGATTATCTTTTTGGGGATTATCTTATCTTATACTAACCATTTTGAATTAAGTTAATGTCTAAAGACGTGGGAAAAATATAGTTCAACTTTTGTGGATTTTTTAATTATATAGAAGTTTATTATATCACTTTCAATTTGAACTATTTATCTTAAATGCTCAACATTTGGAGAAAATATGAATTTTTGGTAGAAATATTGTAAAGGAAGACAATCTACATGAAAAGTAAGTATGTTTCCTTATTTTCTTATTCATGCACTTAAATAAATTTATCAACTTTATGAAGAGTAACTTAAAACAAAATCCATTTTCGTTATGTTTTCCAACTGGGGAATTAAAGACTGCTTAACCCATCACAAGTATGTAATAATCTGGTGGTTAACTATCTCAAAATCACGTTTTCTACCACTCTCCATCAAACCATATATCTTTTTTCTCTTTCATATCCATATTTTCTTACATGGAAAACTAGTATGGGCTATGTTGTGTGCCATTTTGATTTCCCTTTCATTAAATTAGTGAGATATTTTTATTGAATCTTTTTTTGATGTGCGAATTTCAATAATGTTTCCTAGCCCACTTTTAAAATTGCATCTATGTAATTCCCAAAAGGGGGGAAAGATGTAACAACCCTGGTAAATAAAGAATATAAAATATTCATATTTATTAAAATTTGTGAATTAAATATTAATTTTACTTTAAAGGGGATGCTATGTTTGATGGCGTATCTGTTACACAACAAATGGTTTATTTGGAATCTTATGTTGTACACAATGTTACATCATACTAATAAATAATAATATAATATTATTTTAAATGGTCGTTAATAAATAATATGATTTTAAGCATAAAGGATCTAATTATAATTAAATTTTCGGTTTACAGCCGTTTGAAGGAGAACCCTCATTAATTAACGAATTTATTACATTTATATATAATTTTTGACAAAATAATATTCTTTTTTATAATTGGTACATTAAAAGTTACATTGGAATTTTTTTTGGCATTTTCCTAATTAAGTTCATTTTTTATGTATAGTAAAAAATACAGTATTATAATTCAAAATTGCATTTTAATATAATTTATTTATTTGATTATATTGTAATTATAAATGGTTTTAAATTGTAATTAGATTATATGTTTACCATTTTATTCTATATTTCTCATTGGAAGTAATTTTACATTGATATTTTAGATTAAAAAAAGTGTCAATCTTTTGATAGTTATTATTTCTTAAAAGAACCATTTTTGTTTTGATAGCGGGAATTAATTTTAAATTAATTTCTACCACCTATATGTTTTGAATTTGTAAAAATAGTTTCCATATTTGTAATAATGTCTTTCAAATTGTATAAATAGGTAAATTTTATTTTTAGACATTATGAATATTTACTTTTGCAACAAATTTATTTACCTTGGTAAAAGATTAAATATGGTAAATAAGGGAAACAAATATTATTATTATAATAATAAATTATGCTAACATGTGTTATTATCATATGTTTCAACGCAGTTTTGTCCGTGGCCATCCTAGGGTCGATTTTGAGACCCCATGGAGCCACTTGGGACTGATAATTACACTTTATATTAATTAATTTAATGTAAAGACTAAAATTATTTAACAATATATCATTTAGTAAATCAATTTTTACATGGGGTTATATAATTTGTCTCTTAAAATATAAATTTTCATTTTAAATCTAATATTTTTTCCTGCATGGTGATATTTTTTTATAATTTTTTGACATCAAGGAAATAAATTTATTTATGACATAATAATGATGCAGTATTTATCACATTAATGAATGATTTAAATAAATAAGATTATAAAATTAGATTAATATGCATATCCTATCCAATTATTATTGAATGATTATATTTATTACATGAGATTTTTATTATTATACATTAATGTGTTTGGACCTTTATAAAACAAAAGACATTTTATAAAAAAAATTATTTTTAAACACTCCTAAAGATCTGCACCTCCCCCTTATAAAAATCCATCACCTCTAACTCATTACTCACACTTTTCATGCCCCTTGGATCATCCAAAATCATTCAAATTAAGCCTCATACATCTCTATACTACTCCTAGAAGCCTTCCCCTATGCAGAAATATATTCAATTAAACCTTTTTGTTCAAACCCAAGGGAAGTACCCGATTTAAGGGTAACTTCTTCTCTTAAATTATTTTTTATTTTACTTATCCAACCATATAAACATTTTTTATTTATTTATATTATAAAAAAACCACTATAATAATAATACTAGGTTGTTTGTATGAGAATGATTCAAACTAAACGTACACAAACATTCTCTTAATGGGTATAGAACATAATGTTTCTCTAGATGGCGAACTACTGCCTCACGAAATGATGGTTGTTCAATTATTTCCTATCATCTCTCATGGTGGCCATTAAGATGAAACTGAATATATATGTGATATATATTATATTTTTTATTTCTATTCTTATGTATTTTTCATTTATAGAATACCTTTATGGTTTCCATAGTGGGTAAATACGATAATTTCATTTAAGGAAGTGCAAACCACAACCCCCTCAAAGTGATAAGACTCATTCATGCGATTCGTGGAATGTATAAAGGATGGAGTTAATGAAATATAAATATGATATTACACTGGAACTATAATATAACTATATATCATTATATTATTATTCTAATAAATATTAAATAGAAATGAAAGTAGCGTTCATGCATACGTACGACTTACCGTCTCCATGAACGGTGCTTTTCATTTCTTATCTACAAATGTCATGTACTATTATAAATTGCATATATATTTATATATATTGGATATATAATATATATATATATGACATCTAAATAAAGAATATAATTCTGGATATAATGGAATTTCAACCACATAGACAATTTATAATCATAAAATGTTCATTTTTAACGGATGTTCCGAACAACGACAAAATGTCTGATATGACGTCAAATAATTAACTAATTGTTATGTCAAATTAATAATTGATATACGAAGAATAATAAACACAAAAAATATTCTTATGAATGTATAAATAAAATTTAGAATATTTTTCAGGAGATTAAAGAATGATCAAGTCAAGTCGGACAAGAGGTAAGGGGTTTCTTATCTCACTTTTAATTCTGTGATTTTTCCATTGTTCACCACTTATTTATTGTATGTGGTGTATTATGTAATGACATTTTATATATATATCAATGATTTTATTTATATTCAAGGTATTTTGTGAATTATTTTGTGGGTATTAACTTTTGGCCATACGACATGATTAATTACAACGTGGTAATGGGTTTAATATCACTTTTTTATTCCCATCAAATTCATGCTATATTTTCCACTATTTCCAATTGTGTGGTGGATATAATACACATGATTGTATTATTTGTGTAATAAATTTTTAATTTATGTGTATTTAAATCATCTTTGTATGATCATTCTGTCATGGGGTTTATGTTTCATAAGTTACCGAATTGGTAATGGAACCTTTCACCCTCTCATTTTTAAAAGACTTATTTTTGTTATGTCTTTTAATTTACATCGTCTTATGTTGGGATATATTATTCTATATCCTTATTTATGTAAATTTTTTGTACAAGTGATCATATAATATTTTCTATCCCATCAAATCATTTTTGGAATATTAATGTGATCCCGTTAGGTTGTTGAATTTCTATTGGGGAACATCTTCACCCAATTTCTATTCTTGGGGCTAAACTTATACTTCATTATTATGTCATGAAATTAATATATTTGAATAACCTAGGATTATTTTACACCTAATATCCACTTATATTTGGTATATTTATATTTTTCACAAATAATTATCACATTGATTGTTCCTTAATCTAAGGATACCATCTTTATACGGGATTTCATATCAATTTACATTCAACTAAGTCTTCATTGATGTTATATGCCAATTAAATTTTATATGGTGTATATGATATACTTTATAATATTATATCATTAATATATTTATAATAATTATATTATAATGTTTTGATTAAATATTATTCCTCAATATTTTGTATTCACGTATCTCTCATTTGCTTATGAACTCCTTAACTACAATATTATTTTAAAGATTTATTCTTATAAATAGTTCTCATTAATTTCCATGTTTTAAAAATGGTTTCAAGGATTTATTTATATGGATGTTAATTTTAAAATGTTAAATCCTAAAAAAGAAGAAAATTTTTATGGGAAAAATTGATTATAAATTATCTATATTAAATGGTTTTGAAAATGATTTAATAAACCATTGATTATATCAATATCCGGAAATGATATATTGTGATAGTAATGTGGAAATGTTATCTTTAATTTATTATTGTTTTATTATTATGAATATGTTATGGTTATTAATAATTTTTTACTTATATGGGTGGTTCCATGATAATCCTAGGGAGGGTGAGCTCGAGATAGCTTTCCAATGACTTCGGTAATGTGATAGAGGGAAATGTTAATGTTTCTCCTGAGATAATTAGGGAATATATTTTGATGGGTATTGGAATGTAACTCACTATGTAGTTGTGATGGATACAATGTATTTATGTTTTAAATGACACAAGTTACTTTTATGATTAATTATTTCTGTCTATTATTCATAAATCTTATGATTTTATAAGGCATATTATGATTGAAAAGTGTGGTTTCATTTAACTATATTTATTATTGGGAGAATGTTTTATTTCCTTATTTTATAACCCATAATAAGCTTTTTTTCTCATCCTATGTTTTTGTAATGTTTTTAACAGGATATAAAAATGAATGAGGTAAATAATGGGATCAAGGAAAAAGACTTGCGGTCTAAAACATTGAACTTGACTTGTGAATTTTTTTTAATAGTCGTTATTTTATGAAAAAATAGTAACTCAATAAAAGTGTCTACTTTGTAATTTTTTGAGATGTAATGTAAAAGTTAGGGCCTAATTCCTTATAAATCAAAATCTAAAATGATCCACAATGTGAATTATTAATTTAATTCATGATTATGTAATGTTTTAAGGCTGGGTTCTTATGTTTTTTAAATAGAAAGATATAATATATAACAAAATATCATTTTTAAATAAATCATATTTTTTTGATTATGGGATATAAATTTTTTATTCCATATAATTCATTAATTATTTTTTGTATAGTTATATTAATATTAAAAATAATTCATCAAATATAATCAATCAATTTTTTAAAATTAATATTTTAAAGGAAAATATAATTTTTTTTAAATATTAGATATTCAAAATTATTAATTTATCTATATTTAATTTATTCAAATATATTTCTATATGTTTATTACATATCAAATATTAATTTTATCATTTTTGTATCTTATACATTCAAATTACAAAATTTTAATATATCGATGGGATACGTGTATAACCAATGACCATATATTCCAATATCATAAGTCCAAAAACTATATAACGATTATGAATACAACCGAGAACCACATAACAATCAAAATACATTCCTATATAGAACATTACATACTTCAATATGATTATTCCACTCATTATCACTTTTTTCAATAATTTTCTCATTTTTCAAATATTTTTCTATCTATAGTTATCATTAGAAATTTTTTCCCTTTAGAAGATCCTGATAAATAATGTTTCAATATTATAGTATTTGTATTAACTTATGGTTTTATTGTAATTATCGTAGTTATCTTTCATGTAGTAATATTTTGGCATATCATTTTATATGATAATATTATATATTAATATAATAATTAGTAATTCATTTTATATTTACGTAGTGTGTTAGAAAATATATTCCATTCATGGGATTTATTAAAGGGAATTTTACAATAAAAAATTTATGTTAAGAAAACTGCCCTTCACATATAGGAATAATATCATATTTTTTTTATATTTATCAAGATTATATGATCATATATTTATCATTTCATTATATTAGTTTTCTAATAAAATTTTGGAATAATATATGAGAGTCCTTGTCATCATCCTGATGAAATAAGATCAAGGTGTATTTCATATCTTTATAGGCGAGGAATGAAATGGATTCTATAATATTTTGAGGATCATGATTCATCTGTGGTTTTTGGACCATGGTATCACCAACAATACTACTACATGGTTATACCCATTACACCGTGGTTCCTCAGATACTAAAATGGTACATATTTAAGTATATACCTATATATGAATGGATAGATATGTTTGAATATGATATTTTGGTAGAAATTATAGTTATATCCATATATGGATTATAAAGGCATAACACATAGAAAAATATTATAAAATCTATGGTTCAATTATCATTGAAAAGTATTTATGGACGTATAAAGATATGATATGATTATATATATATATATGTATGATCCTATTACAAAGCTAAAATATTCTAGTATTTAATGCCAATATAGATATCAAATTTTACAAGGTATAAGATAATAATGTAGTGAATACATCATCCATGGTTCAAAGCAAATTAAGAGTAATGGAATAGGATCATATATAATTTATCACGCTGAATATTAATCTATCATACCTTTTATTACATCATGCATATACATAATGTGAATAATATTGTCTTCCCACCCCATACTTTATTCATCATTGATATTAAAATAAGAATGAATGAAATTGTAGAATGCCCACAAATCACCAGGGACTAGCCACATATAAAGTGTTAGTGAACATTGTAAAACACATTTTCTTCATGTGTTGTTATTTATCTCTCTCTATCTATCAAATTCATTTCACATTTACCATTTTATAATACATGAAATTACTCCAATTTGGGAATGTTTCATAAAATGGGATATATGTTTGTGTCAAAAAAATTTCTATTCATTCACCACCCATTATAATTGGCGACACATCAATCAAGTTTAATTATCATGTGTATTTATGAATACTATTTTTGTAATGTATAATTATAAAAGTATATATATATATATATTGAAATTTCCATTTTAAAAATAATATCAGAAAAACATTATAATATATCCTAATAATGTTTATGGTGTATATTTAGTGGATTTGATAATGGCTACTACAACTATATATTTTATAAAATTAAAAAAACATTAAGAAAAAGCATCACTAAAAATGTATTTATTAAGTGCATCATGTTTTTCCTATAAATAAAATTTTACTATAAGTTATAAATTAAAAATTTATATATATATTTTAGTGGTATGTGGAATCTAATAAAAAAAATTATAGACAATGAGATAGATTCATAAAAATAATTATTGGATAACAGTAATTATTTTAGGATGTTTCCAAGAACTATAAAGTGAGGATTTCAATAACTTACATAATAATTTTTAGTTTGAAAATAAATTATGAATATTTTTTATTATCAGTATTACATACTATTTTTAATGTATTAATATTTGAAATGTAATAAAAACTTCACACAAATTTTATTAGTGATTTATCCAGAATGATGAAAATTTTTATTTTTTACTAATTATATTTCTTATTAAACCGAAAAAATACCATATAATTGAAAATATTCTGTGGTTTTCATTGAATTATTTTTCATTTAAATTTGATTCATTAGACATAAATTATAAAAAATATGTTATCAAATTTACGTTTAATTTTATAGGAATGATTAAAAGTGAATTTTTGCATATGACAAAGGTGCCTAAAAGAATCAAAACTATGAATGTAAGCTCCAATTTTTTCAAAAACATTGGATAATTATTCATTTTTCAATTTACAATTATTTAGAAAGATACATTTCAATATGACATGTGATATTCCTATAATGTTATATTTATTATTTTAATATTTAATGTCTTTGTAGTTCTCTAAATGTACGTCCAAATATAAAAACTCATAAAATGATTATACATTATTATAAATATTTTTAAAACAATATTTTGATTAAATTCGCACATTTTAATTAAAATAAAAAATCAATATGATACAAGGTGTTACAAAATTAATTAAATATATATTTATAATAAATTTTAAATATGCATCAAATGATCAAAATTAGGAA
Source organism: Viscum album (assembly GCA_963277665.1). Classification (NCBI taxonomy): domain Eukaryota; kingdom Viridiplantae; phylum Streptophyta; class Magnoliopsida; order Santalales; family Viscaceae; genus Viscum; species Viscum album. The sequence goes on along the minus strand of OY728133.1, from coordinate 1,039,387,922 downwards.
AAATTGAATGGATTATTATGAAACCTTATTGAAATAATAACTAATTCATTTTTAATTAACATTAAAAAAACCTTGTACAAAAAGAGCATGAAAGGTGAGAAAATGATACAATTTTTTTTTTCACTATTAAAAGTCATTATAAAACTATTAATAAGAGTGAAATAACCCTAACTGAGTATAAAAGTATTCTATTTCACTAAAAATATAGAAAATTTTATTTAAATCATTTCTAACCTATATAATAAAACAAAAAATTAAATCAATGCACAATTTTATTAGAATTATGTAAACTGGTAATTTATGATTTATAATATTTGTTATTATAAAAGTTCATGTATAATGATTAATACCTACAAAAAATTTTGGAGTGTCAATTTTTGTTGGATTTCTATGGTATCATTATTTTTCACTAGTATAATCAAACAAAAAATCATTTAACATGTGATATGACCTAAATGATCTTAAAATATTTTTAGAAATAAAAGCCTTCTATGATTCATAAACATACATAAAACGATCACAACGAAGAAAATAAGTTCTAATTATTAGACCAATCATCAATTAAATTATAATAGATGATAATAAACTACACATCAATCTGATTTTCAATTCTCTATGGATAATGAAATATTTATTAGAAATTTAATTTAATATAGGTTATACTATGAAACATCTAAAGATCAAAAACATGAATGTATAATTGAATTTAAAAAAATAGAAAAAGGATAATTTTTTTTATTACGACCATTATAAAAAATCAGTATAAAAATTTAGTAGAACATTTTGTTAATATGATCTGAGGTTTCATTATATAATTATAATTTTTTTCTATGTTCTGTTAATGGTATTTATCACAACATACTGACCAAACATGATCAAAATATCATGAAAAATTAGTACAATGACCTTTGATTTATTATTTTTCAATAGAAAATAACTTCATATGTATCAAACTCTAGTTTTTTATGATATTATCTGAAATTATGTTTTATATTTATTTTAACATCCTCAACATAAGATCTATTATTGACGTGCTTAGGCAGGGTCACCACATGACTTCTAGCACACCTCCCTATACAACAGAGGTTTCCAACTGACAGTGAGTGTCTAATAAGTCTCGTGTGGACACTATACCCTCATTAATAGAGTACTCCATGGAAAATAATAATTTAAACAATTGAATCAGTATGAAAATGTCAATAACATGAATATACAACAAATTCCCAAAACTGGGTACAACCATATACAACAGTAAATATAAAATGCCATGTTATAGTTTGAAGTGAAATGAAACCAAAAAGGAAGAAAACTATAGAATCACCAAAATGGTTCAGACTCCAGCTAGGATGATGTGTGAAGTGTCGTGCACATATCCCCTCAGCTAGGATACGTGGAAGACGTCATGCACCCGGTACAAATGAGGTAAAAGAGCTAAGTGGTATGGCACCTCCCCAACTCTGCTGAGGACCTGAAAAGTTCCAATGAGATGTGAAGATAAATTGTTTCCTCGATCAAATCTCTGTAAACCTCGTCGGGGTGAGACCCGTAGCATGACGTGGTCACCATCCTCGAATTCCATAGGTCACCATCTCTTATCATCATATGACTTCTTCCTACTTTGTGAATTATTTATCATGTCTTGGATGATCTGCACCTTCACTGTGGTAGCTCGTACCATCATTGGTCCCACTACTGCTGACTCCCCTGGGTCTTTCCAACATAAGGGTGATCAGTATGGTCGCTCGTATATCACCTCAAAAGGTGTCATCCCAATGCTGGAGCAATATCTATTGTTGTAAGAAAACACCACAAAAGGTAAGTGACCAACCCAGTTGTGACTGAAGTTGAGGACATAAGCAAACAACATGTCCTTGAGGGTCTGAATGGTCCACTCAGTCAAACCATCTTTCTGAGGATTAAAGGCAGTACTCAGATAAAGCTATGTACCGAAAGCCTCCTAAATCCCCTTCCATAGTGGGGATGTAAATTATGTGTCCCGTTCCGAGATTATAGAATAAGGTAATCCATGAATCCGCACAGTCTCCTGCATATTAAGGTGTCTCAAGATCTCTACCGAACCATGCTCTATGATCAGTTGGGAGTGGGTCAACTTGGTGACTCTATCAATGATCACCAAAATTGAGTCGTGACCCTTGGATGTATGTGAAATACCCGTCACAAAATCCATGGATATCTCATCCCACAATCACTCCGGAACCTTTAACATATGTACCAAGAATGCTGGTTTTTGATGATCCATCTTCACTTGCTGACATGTGATGCACTTAGAGACAAACTCTAAAATTTCCTTCTTCATCCCAGGCCATCAGTGCTGTCATATGAGATCCTCGTACATCTTTCCCAATATTAGATATACCTCTATAGGGGATGTGTGTAACTCATTCAACACTTTCCATTGATGTGACACGGGCACCATAGTATGTCCTCTAAAGAGGATTACGTGATCCCCACCTTCAAAAAATCCATCAGGTTCCAACCCTATGTATATCTAAGCACGTCGTTTCTCACGGTTAGTGTCTCTACGCAGTTCCTCCCTAACTCACTAATGAAGTGGATGAGTTCCTGTAAGATATTAATGGAATTATTCTCCATCTCAGTCCAAAAAGGATATCTATAAAGCAGCCAACTACACTTTCACCTGTCCTAGTTGCTGTATACCAGTTCTCTTATTGATTCCATCTACTACAACATTCCCATCCCAGAAGTATAAACTATCTCAAAGTCATAGTCCTGGAGGAACTCAAGCAATTTTTTGTTGTATCATGTTCATGTCCTTTTGAGAGAAGATATACCTTAGACTCTTGTGGTCAATGTAGAACATGAAACACTCAACCATCAGATAGTGATGCTACATATTCAAGGTAAAGACCACTACTACTAACTCAAATTAATGGGTGGATTAGTTCTCCTCATTCTCTCTCAACTGACGATAACCATAAGCGATCACTACTTGCTCTTGCATCAAGAAAGACCCGAGTTCGGTCTCTGATTCTTCACAGTATACTACATACCCTATACCTACCTCTAGAATTCTCATGATGGGGGCACTAGTCAGCCTCTGCCTCAGCTCCTAAATGCTCTACTAGCATCACTCTGATCACACAAAGGGTTTCCCCATATTTTTCTAGGCTGACAGTTGTGCTATAACTCTGAAGAATTATAGTACAAACCTCTATTAAAATCCATCCAATCACAAGAAACTCAAATCCTCCATCACACTCTGGGGTGGCTACCAAGCATGTACTGCCTCAATCTTCACTACATCTACTGCAACTCTGGCCACCGAGATGACTTGTCCCAAAAAGTGTACGTCATGAATCCAAAACTGGAACATTGAGAGATTACCATAAGGCTGTGTCTCTCAGAGTGTGTCATGTACTATCTATGAATGTTAGGCAAGCTCCTCCTAAGTAGTTGAGTAGATCAGAATGTCATCGATGAAGACTATGACAAATTGATCGATGTATGGGTGGAAGATATTGTTTATGAGTCCCATGAAGACTACTAGAGAATTGTTTACACTGAAAGGAATAACCAAGAACTCTTATGGGTCGTAGAAACATCTGAAATCCATCTTCTGTGCATCCTCACCTCGAAATCTAAGCTGGTGAGAGCCTGGTTTCAGTTATCTCTTCGCGAAAGAGTGTGATCCCTTCAGCTAATGAAAGAGGTTGAAAATCCTCATGTGTGGTTACTTGTTCTTCACAGTCACCTTATTCATGAGATGATATTTGACACAAAGACTCATGAATCCATCCACCTTCTTGGTGAACAAAATCAATGTTTCCCAGGGAGTAACACTGGGCCGTATGAATCCCTTCCCCTGCAAGTCCTCTATCTATACCCACAGCTCACGAAGATTAGTGGGTGCCATCCGATATACAGGTGTAGATATCGGTGTTGTCCCAAGGTATAGGTCAAAGTAAAAGTCCACCTCTATATGAGGAGGTAGACCAAGGACATAATTAGGGAAAACATCTGTGTACAGGTCCACCACTATAGGATACGTCAGACTCTACACATCAACTATTTCTAGGGAAAGGTAGGACAACTAATGAGTGATCATCTTCACCCTCCTCTAACCAAATCAATCATGTGCTGAAAAAACACACTTCACTCCAGTGAAGGTAAAACTGGTCCCATCCCTAAGGATACAACACAATTTTCACCTAATACAGTCGATCTGAGCATGTCTAGTACATAACCATTCCATAACCAAGATGATGTTGTAAGGCCTCGACACCGCTACAAGGAGATCTTAGCCGATGCTCTCTCTTCCTAGAGTAAGCCCACACTACCATCACCAGTGTGTAATGATCGAGTCTACACCCGTATGAGACTCTAGCCATAAGGATCAAGCCAACTGCTCCATCAGAATCTCCGTGCTCCGAACGAGGGTAGTGGAAATGAAAGAGTGACAATAACCTATGTCGATAAGTACTGTATCTAAGGTCGAGTAGACATTGATAGTATCTCAATCATCTTTGGAGATCTGTGGTTGTATACTTCAGCTGCCTAAAGCTAAGCTCTCGCCTGTCTACCAGCTCTTTATGGTCGGGGTGGACCTCTTATTGATGGTGGTATCACCTCAAAACTTCACCCACCGCCAGCTGTTTGACCATCTCCTCTACGATGTCTGCCTGCTCTATGCGGACTACCTCGATCAAATCTTTTTATCTACTTGGGTGGTCCTTAGATCGTCTGATTATCATCGGAATAGCGGGCTGGAGAGTCATGACTCATGTGACCATGACTGCCGCATGAGTTACACGGCATGCTCCTAGAATGTGTGTCTCTGCCCCGGGTGCCCCGTACAACCGACTCTGAGTCAGGCGGTCATCCACCCGTGGGTCTGTTCCTCTTGGAACTTTAGGACATCTATCATCTTCCAACTGCAGGAGACTCCACTATATGTTGACTAGTGGTGGGTCTCACTGCGGGAGACTACTCATTAAAGGAAACTCTCCAATAATAGGGCTCGCTCCAACACCCCTACCTGCATCGGGATGCTGAGGGAGAACATCGAAGACTTGATCTTTCGCTTGAGCCCCTAATCGATGGTCTAGGCCCTGAATGGGTCCCCACACCATATATGTATAGTAGCATGGGATTTAGGTTAACCTCAATGATTTCTATGTAACTTTCATGCTACACTACTTTAGATGAAGTATCTCCTGTATCCGCACCGTACATAGGGTGGCTGGGATAAACATCGCAGAAAATAGGCTCTCAATGTCTACCCAGAGTAGTGTCTCCTCGACATGCACCTGGAGCATCTGGCTCCACCATCTACATGATGGTTTCTGAAGGAGACTGACGGTAAGGATCACTGTATGTTCTACTAGTATCCCTACCAGTCAGAAGACACTCACCATAACCTCCATTCAATCTTCATTATCTATGGTTCCTTCTCGCCCCAGTACCTGGGAGGCCTCTAGCACTGGAACTCATAAAATTCACTCAGGTGGCATGCAATCTCTGCTGCTGGGATTTGTGTCATCAGTGGCCCAACACGTAGTGGTACTACTGGTGCCTACGCTGTGATAGGGCACTACACCGTGGCCTCATCACTTGGTGGGTTTCCATCTCATACAAAGGCTGGAACCCTAGTTGGCGGTCTGCAAGGAGGCATCCAGTAATGAAATAGGTGTGCCACGGTCATGATGTTATACCCAGTGAGTTGACTCAAAAGAGATCACAAATAAGACTCTTAAAAAATACACATAATAAGTGTTTTTGTGCACTTAGTTGGAAATCTGAAGTTAGGGTCCTAGTGTATTGATTCGTCGACCACTGAACCAACAGTAGAATACTTTAATTGAAAACCACAGCCAACACCCTTAACAGTATTTCTTCACAGAAAAGATCATATTTCTAAGTTCTACGGTAGAACATACTCCTCTGATACCAATTTGTCACGACCAGTCCCCCAGGACTCTTGTTGTTTCTACCACAAGCCCGCCATCCATAAGCCAGGGGTTGGCGACTAGAAACAAAGATGTAAATCCCTAAATTGGGAAGGCATTGACTTTATAACTGTAAACACACACAACAGAGCACACAGCTAGATAAAAAACAGTAAGTAAAACTGTATAAAATGAGAGTGCTGAAATGTACTTGGGTTGGAAATACAATCCCAACTGTAATGTACAACTAAAACTAAAAAGAAACAAATAACTGAAAGGTGAAAATCATATCCTAGATCATCCACCATAGTTCATACCTGAATGTTAGGTACAGATAGCCTCCTCATCACTCCACGTCTGCCAGTCTCCTCTGGGTACCGACTTGTTGCAAGGTCCACCTTCGGGTATCATACAACCCTTGTACACTCAACCTCAGTCACCATTGTCCTTTGTCTGTATCTAACACAACATGGTGTAGGCATAGATTGTGCAAGCTGATTATAACGATACTCAGTAGGGACCCCAGGACCCTCAAGGTCTCTCAAAATACACCAAGGATAATCCACAGAGCATGAAATCAACAAATAACCCTAATTAGGTATATGCCCATACATATAAATATGTTATCAAGTAATCCATCACAATCATGAGGTAATCAAAAAGTTACTGAGTCAGCTCAGATAGGTATACATATTTTGTAGAGAGATGGTGATGATTAGATGTAGCCACTGATTCCTATATTCTGTCGAACCTGCATAGGATCCAGGAATATAATTAAGAACTATCGAACCCACACAAGATCCATGAACTGTAAAAAGAGTTGTCGAACCCACACAGAATCTAGGAATAGTCCTCGTAGCTATTGAACCCACATAGGATCTAGGAAAAGTCGTCAGTGTTATCGAACCCACAAAGGATCTAGGAATAGTCGTAAGTGCTGTCGAACCCACATAGGATCCAAGAATAATTGTCAGTGCTTTCGAACAAACACATGATCTAGAAATAGTCGTCATTGTACATCCAACCACATGGTTTCGCACGAATAATGCTTGTTTTTAGGAGGGTCTTATCCTCAGTCCATGTTTTGATACCTCATCATCCATGAAGTCCCAAGGATAAGTATCTCAAAGGTTCTCCTCATCATAGGGGTTTCAACGCAATAAATGTCACATCAATCGGATGCCCGGTCTGTGAGTTATTAGCCTTTTAGTCTCGGGGTCTCGGTTGGATTTGTGTACGAAAAATCCTGACCGCATCTCAACTAAACCCCAAACACTAGTGGGGTATACTCAAAGAGATGAATATAATCCACGATTTCTAGCACCTCTGACAGATTATTAAACAGACATCCATGCCAATGATATGGGAAAAGAATGTAAAGGGTCAGTAGTGGGCACAGGTCCGGTCCCACCCTGTAGGACTGACCCTGTTTAACCCAGGGTATGCCCTGTCCAATTGGGTGGGCTAGCCTCTTTGGGTTTTCCATGCCCGCTGGGCCCAGCCCATCCCCCCCGCAACGGCGGTTCGGCCCGAGCTCGGGGCCAGTTCAGCACGGAGTATCACAAAGGCGTGGCTTGGCATAGATCGGCCCGGAGGGCGCTGCCATTCCGGTTTGGCCAGGGTCTCACTAGGGGGACCGTGGACCAGTTATTAAGGCTGGGTGGATGAAAAGAGGTCGGGCATTGTGTGGCTAGGTGGACCAGCGGGCAGTAGGTTCGGGTAGGGCGCGACCAGCGGGGGAAGGCTGGAGGCTGGTTCTAGTGCGGCCAGTTTGTTCTACGACTGGGAGGTGCACATCCAGGAGGGACGATTGTAGGAGGATGCACGTCCAGGCAGTTCCGTGGATGGGAGGTGCGCGGCCAGGTAGGCCGACGGTAGGTAGGTGCGTGGCCAGGTGGGACGACAGGCAGCCGGGAAGCCGACGGCTGTCGGGAGCCAGGCTGTGTGGGCTGGCTGCAGGGCGGCCGGGGTGGCTTGACCGGAGGACCGCGGTTCGGCTCGAAGCAATGGAGCGCCAAAGGGGAAGCGCGGTTCGTGAAGGCCGCATTTAGCATGGCCTTTTTCTTCACCATGTTGTGCATCGCCATGCCTAAAGTTCAACATAAACAAGATCGATAGTGGGGTTGGGCCATGTTGGTTTGGGCCATACCCTCCACATTTAGGGTGGTATCAATTGGTTCATCAAAAATGTCTGATGTACATCAATTTTTTTACAACCACATAAATAATTTTTTTATAAGAAGAAGAGAAAGATAAAAGTAATAAACCACAAAAGTAAACCCCCTACCTTTCTTATTCGTTCGTCATTTGTGGACGGAGTCACGGAAACTAGACGAATAAATTCATCTTTCATCATGTTCGCCACATGTTTCTAATCCCAAGCGGTGTCACCTCGTGGAAGACAATCCATGTCAGTAGGTTTCCAAAGAAGAAGTTCAAAGAGGATCAGAGTTCTTCGTCGGTGGAGTATTCTTCATTCTTTGTTGGGAGATATTCTCCTTAACTCTCATCTTCCCAAGTTCCACCAAATGAAAATTGCCAACAAAAAGAAATATGTCCCCCAAAAACAATATATTCTCATTTAATTTAGAATGTTGGATTTAAAATTCAAAATAGAGTATTAAACAATTGGCCCCACCTAATTAATGTGGGGGATTAGGGAAAATTCGACCAAATTAAATAAAGGGGAGTTGAATCGGCTCCCATATATCAATTTATATCTTGAGTGTTTCTCAAGATTAATGGGGAGTTTCAAGGGGTTAAAATCCCAGGTTTTCCCCACCACAATTAACATGATGGGAAGGTTGGGTTCGGGTGGGACTCACCACCATAACCTCTCATTGGATGTTAAGGTGCGGTGGTCCCACCTCCATCTTCTATGTGGAGGTTTTAACCACCAAACACTCACATGGATGATCAAATAAAATAAATTGTCACTAAATTTATTTTATTATTATTTATCCATGAAAAATCAAAAACATACTTTTATTCTCAACCAACTGTCGTCGAGGTGAATGTCTTCTTAAATGAATACTGACACTGCGAGTTCAACGGTGCCCTCAAATTTCAATTCCGACAACCAGTTCAAAAGTTATAAAAACCCACAAATACATTTATTGAGGGTACTATAACAAAAATTCATAAATTCATTCTAGGAACACCGGGCCCTATAATCAAGCACCGTCAATTTTTTCAGACTCATAAAATTCCCACGTAATTGAGAAAAAAAATTCATAGAATTTTTGGGTCTTTACATGGTGTCATTTTTCTATCTCTCAATACATGATAAATATTATTTTTAGATACTCCCAAATCCACTTTACTTCGGGGATTTGATTCCTATTTACTATAAGGAATCATAAATATTTTATCCATTTTATCATGCTATATAATGGATTTCTATTTCTTAATAGCAATTGACCATTGGAATGAGATGAATATATTCAGTATGTATTCCCATGACTTATTTAGCATTGGAATAGACTAGAATCTTTGAACTACATGTTATAATTTATGGAATATGGAATGTCACTTGTTCCTCAAACATACACCACCAGGCCATTAATTCGATTTTTGTTTTTTTCAGTCTTTATAATATTTTCCTTCATTATAATTCTCATTTCTTCAAAAATTCCTAAATGTTCCTACACATTTATATTTAATATAGTTACAGTATTGAGATTCTAGAGATTAAAAATAATAATCATTTAATTATTAGTTTTAATTTAAATTTTTTCCTCATATTTTTGTATATACAACTTTGATTCCGGAAGAACTATATTTTATATCTTGTTTTTAGCCCACCATTCTCACGTTAATCACGATTTATCTGAAGTTAATCTTTTAGATCAACTCTCCCCATGAAATCATTATGTTCAAAAACAATATCTTAAATTTATTTTCAATAGATAACAACAACAATTTCAGCTACACTATGGTCAGTGAAGTATTAATCGTCTTCGAATTTATACTCATCTTAAATTCCATCTTCATGTGAAATTATAAGTCTTTTATTGAATTACATTCACAGTATGTTTTATCCTACTTTTAAAATATTTAAACATATACTTCCTATATTAATTATCGTTATAATCTATAATATTTTTATGAACTTATTTTTGGTAAGACATACCATTCCAAATTGGAATCCCAAAAGAAGAAGATATCTATTTAAATTTTTTATTCCTCTCATAATGTAGGAGGAAAAAAATCCATCCCACCATTAACCTCATTTTTTGGATAAAATTTAATTGAGAAATTATTTATTTACTTGAATGTTTCTTCAAAATAGTTTTTCTGTACTCCGTATTTGTTTTAATTATTTCTCTTTTCTTTTGTGACAAGTGTACTATGAATTGGTTGTATTGATACATCCTTTTGATATTTTTCATCAACTATGGACACATTATCATTAAAATATGGCAGAACTATACTCACTATTAAATTCACGATCTTGTTATAATTTTTCTCTTCTACAATACCTAACATTTATACACTAAGAGCATTAAAATGATCAAAAATGTTATCAATGGTTTCAGTTAGACTCATTCTTTGTTCTTCATATTTATTCTTTTCACATTAAGGATTACATCCTAAACATTTCAATGAGATTCATAAATGATTAAGTGTTATTCCCATATGAAATGATAATAATTAAAATACATTACCTTGATATTGATATGGTTGACTATGAATCCCACTAATATATTGATCGCATTTTCATTTGTTTCCAATAATTTATGGTCACCTTTAGATAAGTGTTCAATTTCCATGTTCGTTTTAGTACCATTAATGGATATTTTGTAGGATTCCATTCCTAATGATATTATGTTGGGATGTATTTGATTATTAAATAATTAGAAATAATTTCCATCAAACATTGGAATTCCTTTGTGATTAACCAATATACCTTCTTCAAATATCTATGATAGAAAAAATCACCACAAAAACATACCATTTGATACCACATGTTGGTTATATATCATCGGTATTGACCCTGTGGATGAATTAGGGTTACAATAATTTTAAACCTTGAATTCATTGATCACAAACTTTTTCTCTTTATATGAGGAAAACATATTTTCTCTCCTTCACATTCTCTTAAAAATTGACGAATTAAATAAGTCACAGACAAAAAAAATTAATTGGTTCAACTTCATAATTATTTTATTACGATAATGTGATCAATGATATGTTGATACACTAAAAACAATAGAGTGTAGTTCTTCAATTGTATGACATAATTTTGAAATCTCTCCAACAATTTTAAATCATTGTTTAAGTTGGATGAGAAATTTAACAACATCTTAATTGTGATATGAACTCATTTTACCCTTTGTAAAAACCTTGATCTTCTTCATAATATTCAAATAGAGAGAATACAAAAAAGATAGTAAAACTCTTACACTAATTATAAATATTTTATGATGACATAAATCTCATATAATTCCCTTCTTCTTTTAGTCTCTCTTTTTTGAACCATCCAGTAAATCTGGAAGAAAAAATTTTTTTATTTGAAGAGGTTCTATTCTCTTATCATTTCAATATAATGGTTGGGATTGAATATCCTTTTTTCATGTTTCTATTATGTATCTTTTTCAGTTAATGGGTCAATATTGTTCAATAAAAAACTATATTTTATTACTTGGGGCTGAGGAATGAACTCCCTTTTTCAGTTTCAAGAAAAAAATACCTCCAAACTATAACTACCCAGTTTTGGTGTGATATTTTATTTTACATCACATCCAACGACATTTTTAGATATACTAAATCATCGTAACCTTTACTATGGTACAACCATCATTTCAACATATCTCACTACTGTGTTTTATATCATACTTCAGTGTGGTCTATCATTTTGTGGTGTGGTCACCTTAACATGACGAAATCAACAAAAATAGTTACCCATTTAGATTATCCCATGATCTATACAACTCTCATACACAAATCTTAACTCATAAAAAATATTATGGTGTATACACTTTCCCAATGGTGTAACATTCTTAATAATTTATGATATATTAGATCCATGATTCAGTTAAATTTGGACCCTTGATAATTCAAGACATAGATATAGTATTCACATCCACTCATTTAAAAAAGGATTATGGCATATTTATCCAACCAAATCGTGGATTCCATGAAAAAAATTTTGAAATTGAAAAAAATAAATACATAAAAAATAGTATCCTACATTATATTTTACCTAATTATGGCGTATTAAAAAACAAATATTCCTAAGAGAGAAATTTCTCCAAAATTCATGCACTATATTTTCATGGACATATCTTGGCTTCTCATTCATGTTTGGATAGAACTCATAATCACCTAAATCCTCCTATATTAACATCCATTTGTTAGTCTAAAAGCACACTCTCTTGAATTCACATAATTTCTAACCTACCTTCACACACATATTTTCCAAAAGACATTATTTCACACATACAAACAGCTTTTGGACAACTTAGTTATGTGGAACCTAATATTTCCCACCATATTTTTTATAGGGAAGTCGGGTGTTATCATTGAGTGGAATTATACATTTTTTAGTAACATTCTAAAAATAATTGTAGTGTAACTATGAAAATAATGAAATGGAAAAAAATTTATGTAACTTAATATTATATCTTCAAGGGTATATTTCTATACACCACACCACAAAACTCTCAATGATAACACATTTTATAGTTTAGTGATGGAATTATATCATAGGGTTTATTTTCATATACCCATCATCTTATACTATATAATATAATATTGTGAGCATCATTCTTCACCATACAAAAAATGATACCCCCACAAACCTATAAATGAGATTTTTTTACAATATGTGTTATGATATTTTATTTTTAAAATAATGATAGGTTTTTAAATAAAATTCATGCATTGGAAAAAAAATATTTTCATAATTTTTTTAAATGTTTCTATGTGATATTAATAAATTTTATTTACTATATTTTATATATTTTATTTTTAAAATGTTTTAATAGTGAATATTTTAAAATATTTTAGTGTTACGGAATTTTACTATATGATTTTTTAAGAAATAATAATCTTTTACATAAATAATTGTATTTATTTTATAAATTATATTTAATAAACCATATTGGGTAAAATATTAGAACATCATGTCTTATTTAAACACAAAAATTTGGATTTTTTGTTTATAAGTTTTTATTATATTTTAATGTTGCTGAAATGGCTTGTTTAGGTTTTTTATTGATGTCTGCAATAATTTATGGATTATTTTCTATTTGTATTGGTACTTATTTTTTATCATATTGTCCAATTATGATTTAAAAGTATCAATGAATTACAATTATCATCTTGGGATGGTTTTCCAACATATCTAGTATCACAGCTCTATGTTATATTTTTAAATCTCTAAAATGAGAAGGTTTATTTAGAGTTCCAAAACCGAAATCCTAAACACTTATTCATGAAACAAGGTTCTAATAAGGAAGTTACATAGATGAGTATGGTTGAGGATATTTTAATCCTGCTTTTTATTCATAAATAAATAATGTTTATGTTTGAAACATTCATGCAAGATGGTCTTGTTTGGATGTTATGGAAGTGTTCTGTCTAGACAAATCCTAATAAGGAACATTCATTTGAGGAGTTATTGGTGTGATTCATTCAGGAATCATTCTCTAATTTGGTGAAACAATAAAAATCCATTTAATTTCATGGTCACTAGATAGAATATAAATTAATAATGGAAAACGTATATAATTTTATCATGTTGGAATCATATCTTCCTCATTTTTCGATGAATAATACATTAATTTATTAGAGTTTTAGGATGTTATTCAACCAGATCTATTAGAGGATCAATTTTTCATTTTACTTGACAACTATAGTGATGTTTTGAAGTATGATAACAGTGTTTAAGGAGGATTTGTAGTATAACTGAGGGAATTTGATTCTTCTTTTTCCTCATGTATATTGGTTGAATTTCTAATAAGAGAAAAATGATTCCTCCCCTATTAGACCCTTTGAGATTTGATTTCATAATATATTATTTTTTCACATAACTGTTTTTATTTAGAAATAAGTAGTTGGTTTTCTATCAGTTTATAATTATTATAAATTAGAAAACTACATTTTAGAGGACTCTTACGGACAATCATGTTTGTGGTTATCTTGGTATTACGGAATGGTACTGCTGATGAAATATTTTGAAAATATGATGGAGTGAAGTCTAACGCTTTTAGAGAACCTATAGTTCATCTCATTGATATCAATATCTATGTGAAACATATTCAATATTTCTTTTATAAATTTCATTTATCCTACTGACCTCATGATATTGGAAATGTATATTTGGCTATCTAGTAATTTCAATATTGATGTTTCGAGATTTATAGTCTCATTGTTGGATTATATCATATTGATGATATATTTAAATTTATACGGAGTATCATTTTATAATTTTTTCACATTAAATTACTATAATTTAATTAATTGAATTATAAGTGTTTGAATTTTAGGTATGTCATAATATAGTGATGATACCACATAAATATTTTTTCCATTTCAAATGATATTATTCTCATTAAAAAATGTGGGATTTTTTTTCATTTTATGAACATGGAACCTATTTAATTCATTGGATACTTATAAATGTTATGGTTATTCATATTTTGATGTTTCCTTTCATTTTCATTGTCTTAAACTCTATGGGGTTTTTATTGTACATAGATTTATTATGACATACATATATTTGTTTGTCTATTTAATTTTTTCAATGTGATCTATGTGTTGAGAAATTTCATCGGAATTATTGATCATTATAAATATTGGGTAGGTTTTGGGGTAAGAAAGAGTTTTTGAAAGTTATTATTTAATGTTTTAAACATTCACTAGGAGTTGGTGTTTTAATATCATGATTCCAGAGAACCATAAATTGATTAATAAATTTACTATTTAGAATATATTGCGTCATTATTTATTATAAGGAATATACAATTATTCTCTATTATTACATTGAATGAACTTAATCAGTGTCTTTATTTGATGTGGTAATTATTTTGGGCCTATTTTTCAGTTTTATATTTAAGAAAAAGTGTGTGTTGTGATTTTCATTTTTACTCTGGATATTTAGGATTTTATTTACCACCTATTGAATAGTGGGGGGATATATATTAAAATTTATAAATATATAATTTATGGTGAATTTTCTTTTTAGAGTTTCACATTCATACCAGAACAAGTTATTTGGTTATATTTTGAAGTCTATTTTTTTAATAAATCCATTGGATATATTTCCTATTAATCTCTGTTTATTTCATGACCAAATTAATAATGTGTTGTGATATTTATTTTTCAAGCTTGAATGTTTGAATTCACTTTTCTGCTTGGGTTATCTAGTGTATCCTTGGTGTCAATTTCCTCATAGTTTTTAATTTCTCTTTCATCTTGTTCAACTATTATTCTTGAATGTTTCTGTAGAATAAAGAATTATGGTGGGGGAAATTGTCGCATCCCATTCATGGTTAACCCAATTAGGTTATTTATATATTATTCTCGCATATTTACCTTCTTATAGGTGGTTTCCAAAAATTATAAATTATTTTATTATGATTACTGTTATTGTAAATCATACAACATCTATATGATAAAAAAAGAAGTTAGCTTTATGATCCCAAGAGGGGTGCATGATTAAGCTAAACTTATTGTCCTTCTACAATGATAATTCATTTTCGGATATAGATAATTTTCATAGTTGGTTCATGGTTTATCATACAATGGGACCAAAAAATGTGATTTGTCCAAGTGTTTATAACATAACACATGGATGGTTTTTGATTTACCAAACTATGACACATGTACCATGAATTGATAATTAATTAATATAAAAATTTATTTTACAACCTGAAACGAATACCATTGACCACATTATTTCTCTAGTGTTTTATTAAATTGCACCTAAGGCCTTATCATGGTGATTTTCAAGATCCAAATACATATGGAGATTGATTTTGATGATGAATGTGGCAAGAGATCGGAAAAACTCTTGGTAGAGATGATTTCTTAATAATTATTCATTATTTCTCTAGACATCATATCATTTACATGAAATTAAAGTTATAAACTGGATATTTTCTCTGAATTATGGTTTGTGTTATGATCTAACTATATTTATATTAGATCGATCATTGATAATGTTTGAAATCACCAGATCCATTGATCATTATAAGGAGCCTTGATGGATTTTGAGTAAATTACTATAATTCAAACTCTGTTGATATAAGGTTTATTTTTATGGTGTTTTATTCCCTAGTTTTTAATGGACAAGTCAATCCATTATTTTTTGGATTTCTATTTATATTCATCTTCTAGATCATGAATGGTTTCCCAAAATTCCAAAAATTTGACAAAGGTGTACCAATCATATGCATTTATAATTTAATCTATTATATATTGTTGTTGCAAGATTTTATTTTAATATATGTAATATTACCACTTATACTAAGGTATTTATATTATAGAATTATTATTTCATGGTTATTTGATCAAATTCTGAAAATGAAGTTCCTATATGAAATGGCCTATAAATCCATTTTAATGAAATAAGTTTTTTTATATATTGGAAGGTGATATTGTATATTTATAATTATTGTAGATATATTTTATGATTTTTCTTTTAAAATCGATGGTAATAGTGTTTTTCCCAAAAATTCAGGTTCTATGGCCCTTTTTTGTGAAATTCATAGAAAATTTGGCATTATTAATGAATTAAATAATGAATTATGTCCATGGTTTTCCAAATTTGTTATCAAGGATTTATTGTTAATAAAAAAATTCATGGGATTATTGGAAAATTTAATGGTTATGGTTAATAATTACAACTCATTGGACAAGTCCATTTATATGAAATAGAAACACATAGTTCTTTTAGATGCTATGGTATAACTACCTCTATAATGGTAGTTATGTTATATTAAATGGAAAATCATGGTCATTTTAGAAACCAAGAGATAATTACCATCATAGTGGTTGTAATGTTATATTATTATAATTTAATAAATGGAATGATATTATGAAGGTGTTTAGATGTGTAATCAAGATGAATAATTGAATGGTTGTTTTATGATATTGTTATATAATATGGTAATACATTGAAATTATCACCACCATTTTTATATTTCATTGGAATACTTGGGTTGCTCGTTTGGACATCTACATTATCATGTGCACTAGTTTAGAATTATATTATGCCTATTTTCTATAGGGGGAATTAGTTCAACCTACAGGATGCTTCCCTATCAACTAGGCTTGTAAGAGTAAGACTAGGAGTCTCCAATGGTCAATTTATGTGTAATTGTTATACAACATAAAAATATAACTTCATTGATTACCATGTTATCTCTATTCTAGAATTTTTATTTTTATTATATTGGAATCTATTATGACGATGTATGTATATTCACAGTGTAGTTGTTTGGAAATTTTTTAAATCATGTTCTATTTCTTATATTTTTCCTTAAAATGATTAAAATACTATTTATGATTTATATCATTAAAAATAATATAAATTCTCGTATTATTTTTTAAGAGCTCTGTTTTTGTGGAAATTGGTTTGCTTCATTAAAAACTGATTAGTATATGTTTTAAAAGAATATAATATAGAAAACCAATTTTTTATCCTTATTGTGAAACGTTCAGGAAATAGATTTACTTTTAATTTGTTATTGTTCGTGTTTGAGGGTAGAAAAGTACTAGGATTTTATTTCACACTTATATGTATTATAGGTTTAAAATTTTTTTTGAGTGGATATCCATTTATCTTCGGGTTCATGATATAGTGAATACATGCTTGAAATTTCCCCACTTTTATATGAAGTTATTATAGAATATTGTATCTATTATCTTATTGTTTTTTTGGACTATTATTCTACTTTACTGTGTTCCTTTTGATAATTTTATTATTGTACATCAAATTTTAAGACTTTATTGTATTTTTATTCAACCTTTTATGTGTTTATTTTTATTATTCATGGGATAAATCAATCCCATTTGGGTTTTGATGATGTCCCATTCATTCTCAACATCCTTTGGGGATCAGGAATTCCATTGTATAGTTTCCACAATAGGAATGGGTTTCATGTACAAGTATTAATTTTGTGGTTTCATGAAAATTTTATTGAATCTGAGTTAGTATCACATTGATTTTTATTTATCGAAAACATTTACCAACTTGGTTATAAAATTTGTTTTATACACTATATTACCCAACAATGAGATAAAGTTATCTATCAATTTGATATTATCAAAAAAAACATGCAGTTTCATTTTATATTCTAAATAGAATCATACGGTTCTAAATAAAGGAAAAATGTAATATGTTTTTTATGGAGAAATGTTAAATTAGAATTCCTCTTATTATATTTTATTGTAATTTTCAACAAATAAGAGAATGAATATCACACATATTAATATACAATATTTTTGGTGGGATTAATAAAAATTATAAAGGAAGTGATAGAAGAAAAAATTAGACGCATTGTATTTTATTCAATAAGATAAATTGGATTTCGGATAATAATATTTCAATATGTGTTGAGGAACTCAGAAAAATTAATGATGAGTTGATGATGATGGGGGGATTTTTATTGAGACATTTTGAAAATTAATATATAATGATTTGATGGAAATTTTTTATTGAAATGATTATTGGTGATGATTATGATCAAATTATATTCAAGATGATTTTTATGATATTTTTGTTATAGGAAAACGGTGACAATGAAAATGAGAATACACTTTGTATGTAATTAAATTGGTAGAATATTTTCACTTGAGAATTGTGAGGAATTATCATTCCTAAGAGTAAATTTTTTTCAAATTATTTATTTTTGAGGGGTACCTCAATTATTTTTTAATCTAGCTTAAAATATAATAATCCATTATCCAACCATATTTGTCATTTCTGAAGAAAACAAACACAACTACCCACGGTGAAAAATATTCAGTTCTAGATAACATGCAGGATCAGACATGGGCATGTGTGTGTATGGGCTGACATAGGCTATGGTAGAGGGTTATTAATATCAATTTTGTGGAATAAATTTTGGGAATATAGATATTTCATGATCGATGTATTATTTATTTATTAATGGATTGAGTGTGAAATGTTTTCAAGCGTATCTCAATTGATGTAAAAAATGATGTGTGAATCCCACTTTTACCATGTACTATTAATAATGAATGAGATTTTAAAATTGGAATGAACATTAAAATTAAATTATTATTGTTAGAGTTAGAATCATTATCTTTGGAAGGGTTTATATATTACACAAATGATATTGAAATCCTCAATAATGTAAAAATGTTATGCTTCATATATGTGAGTTCGTGACTCGAAAAGGGATAAGAAAATGGAAAAGGCATGGTGTACACATTCATTTAATGTGGCCCATGATAATTTTGTGTGATAAATATATTTAATTAGTATAATATGTGAGAAAATAAATGAAATTGTGATTTCAAAAGGATTATTTGACAATCAAATGATACCATGTGACGATAAATAATGATTCCATGCGATGATGCTAGGGTTGATTGTAGATGAGAACATATCACAAGGTTATTCAATATTCATAATGTTAGAGAGTTTGATATTGTTAGGATGGTACCTGATGACATATGTATGAGATAAGAATGGTTTTTGATTCCCATATTTATAATTAGTGAATATAAGGTATATATGTGGTGCAGGGTTGTCTATGTAGAGTATTTTTTATCACAGAATATGTGTGGTTTATCATGAGAAGCATAGTCTATGAGGTGGTACAAGATCGTGCACATGCAGTTCATGATATTGTAGGGATTACTCAATGTGAATATAATTCTAGTTTATATAATGTACTTCCATTTAGTAAATGAACCAATGTCGTTATATTTTCCATTTTCCGGTGTAATGAATCATTAACAATAATAATCAATATAATCATATGTTATGATCATGTTTTGGTCCTTATAGAGAACAAATAATTCATTGGTGAATATTGTAATGTGATTTAGAGAATATTTTTGACAGAACATTTATAACCTTGATTTTCAATTCCCATATATTAACAATAAATTCATAACATTTTGGTGTTTCATGAATTCTCGGTGCATTGGTAAAGTACATGAAAAAGGTGGAGGAGATCACTTAGTAAATTTTGTTGAGATAGGATGTTCATATTATCATTACCTGAAGCAATAATTTGTAAATTGAAATAAAAATAATGTGAATAATTGTATCACATAGTGTCCCTTTTATTAGTAGAAGTTCATGTATGAAAAATATTTTTCATTCATTCGAGGTATTGAGTCTATAATATTAATTCACAAAACATAGTATTTTCATTAAAAAATTTATATATATAATTTTTTTGACAATGTTAATATAAAAAAATTAGAAGAATATAATTTGAGAAAAGTAATACATCATTGAATCGAGAATAGGGAAGAGAATGAAGAAAAATGATACTTAAAGTTGTATAGTCTCATGTATGGTATTCACTATTCTAGGAATATATAGATCGTATAGAGATATAAGTATTTAAAACATAGAATGTTCATGTTATGAATAAGACTTGGACGTACAGACTTGATTTTATATACAAATAGTCTAAATCCTCCATGGTTATGGAAAAAGAACATTCTCAATGGTGAAAAATATTAATAATCTATTTTTATATATTTTTTATTTATGATTGTAAAACCTAATGTTCTATATAGGATTTTCAGTGTTGAGGAATATTTGGTGTTTCCATTTAGTAGAGGGGTCCATTATTCAATTTGAATTATGATTATAATTCAAAGGGTTAAAACCCCTAAAAATCAGTTTTTTGGACATATTTGATGTATTTTAGGGGTTTTATATATCTTTAGTGAGTTCATGAATCCATGGATGTTATTGTGGAATACATAGAAAGGGCTATCATACCACCTACTAGCCAGCTAGAGGCTACTTGCTAACTGGTGACCCTCTGAAATGGGGAGTGTTTCTATGTGGGATCCCTAGAGTATTCAATAGAACCTAAAATATCCTCTCATTCTAATCCTAAATCTCCACTTAGATCAAATAAATGGTCTCTCCATCCCTGATTTCAATCTATCCATAATAGATAATGTGTGATGGGTAATCTACATACCTCCTCATCTACAACACATGGAATATGTCTTTGACCCAGTCTATATAACGACCCAAACAATAATTAATGAAAATTCCTCTCGATCTAATTAAATATATTTATATAGTAATATGAAATGTGAACTTCATTGGTTTTACGATTCTATATTTTAAAATACTGTTATGAATTTTTACCCTTGACAATATAGGCATTGAACAGTGATAACATGATTTGTATAAATATAGGGTTTTGAATATCCTATTTACTCACACAAATGAAGTGATTGAATCATCTACTATACTTCCCCATATCAATCCCATTTATTAGGGATTGGGAATGTGGTGGCATAATTGTGATTTACTCTTGATTAAGCCCTTTCTGTGCTTGAACACATTATGTTTCAGCGGATCAGACTACAAGAGAAGTGTAAGTTAGTAATGATTACCACCCGAGCGATGTTATCTGAGCCACCCCATGATTATATCACCATCGCACACCTTACCCTCCGATCTTATGTGGGTGTTATTAGGTTTTATGTAATAATACCCTATCACTATGACTATGTACATTATTTTTTGTATAAAGAATATGCATTGATTTTATTATTGTTACTTTGTAAATAGTTTTTAAAGCAGAAATTATATAATTAGTTAATATTCAAATAAGAAATTTATTTTGGTGAATTAAGGGATTTTTCAATTAAATAATATTTGAATCAAATATTATTATAATTAAATTAAATTTATTAAATATAAATGATCATATAATTTTATGAATGAAATTGTAGTTTTTATTATGGTTTGAAAGCCGTTTTTTTCAAAACACAAGAATATTCTATAGAATTCCGTTTATATTTTAAAAGTAAAAATTCAGATATTTAGATAATTATTTAGATAAAATGAATCTTATTTTTGGAATCAGGATGTCGAAATTATCCAATGGTGAATTTTTTATAATTTTCTGAGACACATGATTTTTTTGTTAACAATTAAATACCGTTTAAATATATAATGTGTTTTATGACATCATAATGACCCAATGATTATGTAAAAAAATAATATAAACGTTATTTGCATCCAATATATGTTTTATTATTAATATAATGTAACTTTAGATTTTATTTATTTATTTTACAATGATTTAGTGACCCTCCAAGACTTATAAAACATTTTGTCTTTTTTAAATGGTATTCCATGAGTGTGTGAATCACATCCACATAAGAAAAAGTATTATTTTATGATTCTTGAACATTGGAATTATAAAATATTATATTCCACTCTGGAAAAAAAACCATGGGAAAATACCATGGGATGGGTTGTGGTTTTGATTAGTTTAATGTGACGTGTCCCAAACCTAAATAACAATGAATTCCCTCTCCTTTCCAAAATAAACCCAACGATGCTACCACTTCCTATTAACACCAATAATTTTGAGTTCTACCAATCCCTAACCTCCTCTATCTGGAATCCTCCAAAGGTTCCCATGCTCCCATGAAGCCTCTATAAAGCCTCTCCCAAGCCATTGGGATCAAACTTCCATGTTATGTATTTATACCTTTCTCTTTTCATCTATGTTTTTTAATATTGCTATTCCAATTTATTTTTATTTATAAATTTTTGGGTATGATCTCAAACCTCCCCCATATTTATATATTTCTGTTTTAATGATGATATATCCCTTTCTCTCTTGTTAAATTCCTCCCACGTACACCTATTACTATGCCAAAATTCTAAAAGGAATCCCTCTCTCCCCATTTGCATTCAAGAAATACTATTGTATCATGAATAAAAATTCCATTAGATTTATTGAAACATGTATCTATATGACCCCCATTACTATCCATTTCCTGTACATATGATGAGACACCCCTTTCTCTCTCATCAACTATTTTGTTTATAAATTATTATGTCATGTCGTTAAGTCATCAAAAATGTCCCATATATTTCCTAGCCAAAGTCATTGTGTAGTGAATATCCTTCCCATTCTATATGTACAATTACTTATTGATTATAATGTTTATTTTAATAATTCTACATTCATTTATCAAGGAATAGGTAATGATGTTTAATGAAACCATGTTTTATTATTCATGTGGAACACTTATGCATGAAATGAAATGTTTATAAAAGTGTGCGCTCTGATAGCCCTCCAATGCATTGGGTAAAGTATAGTGTTATGACACATCATGTGAAAGGGATTTTAACTCATGTTAATTCATGTGCAACAAGGGTTTACTAATTCTGCATGTGCAATTAGGGTTTACTCATGCTCTATGTGAAATGAGTTTAGACTCATGTCAATTTCTTATTAAGTGTTGTTTCCACATTTCAATGTTATGATTATCATGATTTATCATTCCTTTATGATCATGATTATATTTTGATACATTGAATTTCGTATTGTCTAACATGTATTTTATTTCTCATGTTATTCGGTGTTTATTCCCTTAATGGGCTTTTTAGCTAACCCTTTTCTTATGTGTGCCCTCAGATTATCCCATGAAATGCTAAGCACGAGGGATTGTAGTGGTCATATAAAGGTGGTTTTCAACAAAGATGTTGTGTGTTTTATGTTCTAAGCTGTTATGTGATGTTCCTAATCCCAAAGACACTATACCTATTGATCATGTATTTTGTATCAAGAAATGATTTTATGTAGTAAATCTGGTTTATGTGTTTAACAAAAAACATGGTTTTTATAGTTTCTATCCGAGGATAGGTTTAGTTATTTTTTGAATAGGATTAGAAAAACCTAGTGCAGAATTATAAATCGAAAGATGTATAATAAAAACATTCCTATGTATAGCTGAGTAATGATTAGGTTTTTTCATGAAAATAAATCCCTGTATGGATATGAGTAAGTAGAGGCGGCATTGACACAAATATATCCTAGGGGTAAAACCCGAAAAAAATGTATTGAGCTAGACTCGAATAGGTAATGGTGCACGACATTGGGCCTTGCTGCACTCTTGGTTACGACACTCCATCGGGATACGCTTTGGCCAATTTACAAGAATACTTTGAACCCTTATTTAGGTAATAATTAAAATTACCATAATAATATATGTTATAAAGTAGAACATGGATAACATAGATTGAAGCCTATGAATTTATATGATAAGGAAATATAAGTTATTGATAAGTCATCCTTTCTGTCCTTGGATTAACCTTTATGTGTTAACCCTAACATTACTTTTATTCTAGACAATGGTCAGTAATAAGAGGACTCGGGCTAACAACCAATTTGACGATCAATGTGATGACAGTGTTAAAGAAATTCCCAATCCAATGGGAGCAAGAATCGCGAACCTTGTCGTGCTTGTATCTCAGTTAACTAAATCATTGAATAGAAACATGGGTCTAGAGGAATATTTCACCCTGATGTGGCACTATTTTTTCATAGTATTGCCACATATTTTTTTTTTAATTTTTAACAATTTAATTAATTATTTTTACACGTTTTTATAAATAAGGGAATATTTGAATATTTACCACTAAAACTATTGATTAATCATTTTTTATAAATAATTTTTTTTTCAGTATTTTTATTTAGTCATTATAATTAATCAATTAAATTTAATTACTTTTTATTTTATCAATCATTACCTAGTTTAATTTTTAAATAATTTAAATGTTTATTAATTAATTATCTGTTCAATTTAATTTCAATAATCTAATTTAATTTTTAATTTCAATCATTAATATTTAAAATAGAAATAATAATAATATTAAAAATATTTATTTATTGACTACTAACTTTATTTATTAAATAAGATAACAATTCTTATTAATGATTAATAAAATAATGTGTTTTTAGTTTTATGTTTTCATTTCATCATCGAACTATTTAATATTGTCATTTAATATATTTAGTTAATTTTAATTATTTATATTTTATGTCTACAGATAATTCATTGTATGTGTATTTCATTTAGTTTGAAATATAATTAATATTAAATTTATATTCATTGTAAATAATTATTTTACTTTTATTTATTAGTTTTCTGAACAATTTAGTTATTTTTTAGTTACCATTAATTATTTATATTAAATAATTTATTTAATTTATATTTTTTGTTAGTTAATTAATGTCTTGTTTATTTTAAAATTTGTTTTTAATTAAGTTTAATTGTTTATGTTTCAATTTCTTCTATCGGTGAGTCATTACACATATGCCATGTATCACCAATATTTTTTCACACTGAAGATTTTCATAACTATCGTCGATTCGTGACTCACTGATTATTTGAAACATCATTGGTCTCTCATCTTGCACTGATGTTGCAACGCACCGATCTTTTTCATTGGTTTTAGTCACTCATTTTATCGATGAGTTCTAATGTTATTTTAAACTATCTCTGTGTCAATGACTCATCGATCCCCAAAATAATCATCGGTGCCACATCACACTGATTTATTTCCTCTTCGGTCACTCTTGCACATCGGTTTCAGTATCTTGTTCTTTTAATTATCATTGACTCATATTTTATTTTAACTAAAGGTTTCTCACCTTGAACCGGTGATTCGACTCACGAATACTTTTTATTTTTATCTTTCAGTGTCTCACTATTTATATTGGGGACACCGACTTATTTTTTCCATCAGTATCTTGTGCATATGGGTTCCAATACCCTCATACATCAGGCCTCATTCCAAGACGCTGATAATCATTCTTCTATCATTGTCTTTTGACACACCGTTATTTCACCCATTTATCACCCCTCAGGATCCATTCTTCTCATTCCTCTCTCATACCGATACTCATTCTCCTTGTACTGACATCATCTTCATCACAAGACATCGACTCCATTACTTAATCCCATAATCTAACCATCACACGTAGCAACCCACTATCCCAATTTCTTATCATCCAGTAATTGATGCTCAATGAACAATCATCCATCACCAGTGCTTTGTAACCCATTCTCTCACCACATATCCCTCATCCTCATGTTGTTCCATAATTTTAGTAAAGAAGCATTTATACGTTCAAATCATTTCTAAAAAATAGAACTAAACCAATTTCATGAGACATGAAATTCATTGCACTAAAAAACCACCATTGGTAAGCTGAGTAGATCTGTTGTGACAATGTGAAAAAAAATCAGGCTCACCTCCTTGAATTCATCATGCCAGATTTGGATGAAGAGGCACCCTTCTCCCCTCCATCGTTCAAATTTTCTACACCTACTAATGGAGAAGGGTTCTGTCACCGTGTGAAGAGGTCTGTATGTTGCCTTGCAGAGCTTCATTACAGCTGTTAGAGAAACCTGTAGATCTTGAACCACAGTATTTTGTTGTTGATGAGGGATGTCGTCTGCTGAGTTGAGTCGCCACAAATCCTGCTACACCACTGAGGAAGAACCATGCGCCGGTCTGTCTTGAAAATCCACTGAGGACCCTGCTACGCTAAATTGAAGGGGGGAAGGAGAAGAAGAAATTTATAAAAATAATGATAATAAATTAAAAATAAAAAAACTAAATTAAATAATTAAACAAAAAAAATAACTTAAATAAAAAAACAATTTAGTCAAAATATTAATATTTATAAATAAATAATAAATGTAAGATCAGTAATATTAATAAAACAAAATTGTTTAATAAATTAACTAAATTAATTTAATTTATAAATTATATTAAGAAAAATAAATTTTAATAACTAAATAGTAATTTTTTAAATTAATATTTTTATAAACTAATATAGTTAAGGATATGAATAAATAAATAATTATAATAAAAATTTTGAAAAGAATAAATTATTTTATTTATAATTTAAATAACCTAAATAGTAATTTATATTACAACTTTAAATAAAGTAACTAACATAAACAGTAATGTTATCCTTTAATTAATAACAATCTATTATAATTTAACTTATTTCTTTAGTAATTATTTATATTATATTTGTAGCTGATTTAACGATCGAATGTTTTCTACATTCAATTTCATACCAAAGAAGAAAAAATGTACATGTGCATTCAAATAACATAGCAGAATTTTTTTATGAGGGAAAAACTATTGTGACGTGCTAATTGCGAAAAAACACACATGTGTGGTGCGCATTAAAGAATTAGACTATGTCGATAAAAGATGGTCGGTGAAAATCCACATATAACAGATGATTTATAAAACAATGAATGCAGTAGATCCATGAGGGATAAAATTCATTACATATTTGATCATTCACTCGGTAGGATAGCAAAAACCTCTGGTCAAATTCTGGAGTAGCTCTTAGAGAACCATTCCTTGGAGATTCGAGTCCCAGGAGCAACAATTCATGCTAGTAGAGGGAGTTTCCTTCCTCTATTTTCTTTCAATTCTTCTCCTTTGTAATTGAATTGTTTAAGTATACATAATAGAGATGATGTCTATAAATTTTTCTAGTTTGGGGATATATTGATGTTCCACTGGTTATCATTAAATTCTCATTTCATTTTATCATTTTAATGTATTCAGAATTGATTAGCGAGACTAATACTAAATTCATTTAATTTCATTGTTCCACCAGAGATGAATTTCAAAAATTCCCAGTCAGTTGGAGAGGATGATTATGGAAAAAAAATTTAATAGATTATAGATTTAAAAGACTTCATGTCATATAGTGGGTTTGCCTTGCTGTTAATTTTCAAATAGTTCATAGTTGATTAATTTTGGAGTGGTGAACTCTTAATTTGGTTGACTTATGTGAATTATCTCATGGTGAGGGAGGTGAGTCATACTCTTTATCAGTGGCACTACTGAAACAACCTATAATTGGATTGAATATCCTTCAAAACAATTATAATGTATGTTTTTTCCACGTTATTTTAATAGATTTTCCTTTTATCAGTGATCTATATCTCTGTTATTCCATGTATTACAAATGTATCTGGTTCTAATTTTGATTTTAAACATGTTTTCCAATGTTCAATCACTCTACTACATATAAAATTAAAAAATGAACATAGATAAAATGTGAAAAAATATAAAAATCAGTCCACTGGAGACCAGAGTTGAGTTTACCATGTTTTTTTAGAATAATAGTGGCCAAATTTACATACCCTATGGTTTTGACCCTACTTGCCACATATACAGGTTTTAGTAGGAATATAAATTTTAAACATTAATCGACTTCAATGATGGTACATGTCATGTTTTTCAACCGTTTTTGGGGAAGAAATGAGCAATTACTCTAAAAAAACTAAAAAAACACACATATAGAATTTTTCTTATAAAAAATTTGAAGTTGAAAAAATAAATTTTAAATTTTTGAAAAAAAATCTATTTCATTTCTTCTTGAATTATAACCACTAATTTCAATCAGGTCCTATTTTTATGAGCACAAGATCATCTTGTGTTATATTAGAACCTATGAACTATGAATTAGATATACATCTCTCTGATCTAGGAAAAAAGAACAAAACTGAAATGAAAAATATAGATAATAGAGTTCCTACACATAACAACATCCAAAATCATCCAGAACTCATATATGAACATGAAAGTCCTAGGATGAGGGAGTTCCAACTTCCAAATGTTTCAAGTAATCCATCATCCATCATATAATGTACAAGGGCCAGAAACTATGAACTTAAACAATCACACATTTTTTAGTTTCCTACTTTTAATGGGCTCTCAAATAAGGACTCCCTTGCCTTCATTAGAGACTTTAATAACACTGTGTATTAATTACCTCTTCTAGGACTCACAAAGAATGAACATATAATGAGTGTCAATCCCTTTTTCCTTAATGGGAATGCTATAAATTGGTTTCTGAGTCTCGATGAGTACATTTTTGAAAGCTGGGATCAAGTGTATTACTCATTCATTAGGAAATTTTATCCTCAAAGACATAAAGGTGAACTTAGAACTATGATCACTAGTTCCAATCAAGAGGATGGAAAAGCTTTTCATAAAGATTGGGATAGATTCAGGGATCTTCTTAGGTAATATCCTCATCATCAATGCCCATCACACATTCTTATGGATACGTTCTATGAAGGGATATCCTCCTCTGGACAGAATCTAGTTGAAAAAGCTGTTGGGGGTAATTAAAATGATAAAAGAGATGAAGATCATTGACAAATTTTTAATTACCTTACACTGAATTCATGTAACGACCCAAAGTTTCATTAATGTAAAATCCCTCTTGATCTTATTAAATATATTTTTATATAAAATGTTTTTATAATATGTCAACATCTTTGGTTTTATGATAAGAATTTTGACTGTTTCTAATATGGATGTTGAACCGTGATCTCATGATTAATATAAATTTAGGACTTTAACAAATCCAAAAAACTCAGACAAAAGAAGCGATGGCCTCATCCAGTAGAATCGCCCCATAAGAATCCCATTTGTCGGAGCTCAGAAAAGAGGTGGAATCCTTGGGCTTCGCTCTTGACCAATCCCAAGCTAAGCTTCACCACGTCAAGCTCGAACAGTACTCTCTACGGGAAAAGTTGAAGTTGATAGAGATTACCACTCGAGCGATGTTATCTGAGCCACCCCAAGAGTCTGTCACCATCACACACCTTACCCGTAGGTCTTATGCTGCTGTTTTAAGGGGT
The DNA here is from genome assembly GCA_963277665.1 of Viscum album. Taxonomy (NCBI): domain Eukaryota; kingdom Viridiplantae; phylum Streptophyta; class Magnoliopsida; order Santalales; family Viscaceae; genus Viscum; species Viscum album. The sequence continues at coordinate 1,039,358,319 of OY728133.1, read as the reverse complement.
TATGTGTGAAATAAGTAGTACTATGTTCATTTACATTATTTTTGTATATAGTAATGATTATAATTTCAAGTCATTTTTTATACATTGTAAATAGTTTTTAAAGTACAAATTGTGTTTTTAGTTATTATTTAATTAAGAAAGCTATTTTATTAAATTAAGGGATTTTTAAATTAAATAATATTTTAATAAAATATTATTAGTATTATAAAATTAATTTTTTGTAAATATAAATGATCTTATAATTTTATAAATGCAATTATAATTTTTATTAAGGTTTGAAAGCCATTTCTGTCAAAACCCGTGAATTTTCTATAAATGTCGGTTTTTATTTTAAAAGTGAAAATTAACATATTTAGAAAATTATTTAGATAAAATAAATGTTGTTTCTGGAATTAGGACTTCTATATTATCCAACGGTAAATTTTTCATAATTTTCAGAGACAATCAATTTTTTGGGTAAAAATTAAATACCGTTTAAATATGTAATGTGTTTTATGAATTCATAATGACCCAATAGTGATGTAATAAAATACTATAATCTTTATGTTCGGAAAATATATGTTATACCATTAAAATAATGTGATTTTGGTTTTGTTTGACTTACTTTTCAAATCATTAATGAACCCTTCATGACTTATTCAACACCTTCCCTTTTTATATTAATTTCCATGGGAGTGTGACTCCCCTCCACATAAGAAACCCTAATATTTTAAGAAGATCGGACTTTGGATTTATGAAATATGGTTTTCCTCTTCCCTTTTCCAAAAAACATTGGAAAAAACCATGGGATGGTTTGTGGTTTGGATTAATTTAATATAAGGGTCCCCAAACCTAAATAATAAAGAATTCCCTCACCTTTCCGATATAAACCCACCCAAGCTCCCACTTCCTCCTAACTCAAAGCCTTTGGTGTTCGTCCAAACTCTGCCCTATTCTGTCTCTATTACTCCCAAGGTGCCCTAAGATCTCAAGAGTCCCCTCACATGCCTCTCTCTAGCCATTGGAAGCACACTTCCATGTAAGGGTGTTTTCTTCCTTTCTCATTTTTGTCCAATTTTCTTTAATATGTTTTTCCATTTTAATTTCAATTATGGGTATTGGGGTACGGTTTCGAACATCCCGAAAACTTTTCTAATTATGTTTGAATTATGGGAGACCCTTTCTCTCTCATTTAATTCCTCCCATGTACACCCGTTACTATGCCGAAATTCCGAAAGGAATTTTTCTCTCCTCTTTTACATTCAAGCAATACTTTTGTATCATGAATCTAAATTCCATTAAAAAAATTGGTAAATGTATTTTTATGACATACATAGAACCCATTACATATAAATATGATGAGGAACCCCTTTCACTCTCATCAACAATTTTTATGAATTCTTATGTCACGTCGTTACGCTGCCGAAATCACACCGATTTTCTAAGCCAATGTCATTGTGTAGTGAATACCATGCCCATTTCTCCATCAAGGGTATTCACCATTATGCACATTTTCTTATTGATTGTAAAGTTTCATGTATGAATTCCACATTCATATATCGTGGAATAAGTTATTATGTTTTATGAATCCATGTTTTATGATCCATGTGGCACACTTATGAATTAAATGAAATGTTTCAGAAGGGTGCGCCCTTAAAATGCTCCAATGCATTGGGTAAAGTATAGTATCATGATACGTCATGTGAAATGAGTGTTAACTCATGCTATTTCTAGGGAGACGATTTTTTAATTGTGATTTATGTTCAATGAGGATTTACTCATGCTCCATGTGCAATGGTCCTTGGATCACGCTAATTCTATGTTAAGTGTTGTTGCCACATTTCCATTTATTATTATCATGATTTATCATGACTTTATGTTCATGTTTATTTTAATATATATTGATATTCCTATTGTCTAACATATATTTTACATATCATTTTAATCCATGTGTACTCCCTTACTGGGATTTATAACTCACCCTTTTCTTATGCATGCCTTCAGGTTATCCCATGCAATGCTAAGTGCGAGGGAATGTAGTGGTCATGTAAAGGATGTTTTTAATAAAGATGTTTTATTTAATGTTTTAAGTTTTAATGTAATGATCCTAAGCCCCAAAGAAACTAAACTTCATGATCTTCTTTGTTGAATCAAGGGATGTTTTATGTAATAAATCATGTTTATGTTTGTAATAAAAGGAGGGTATTCATAGTTGGTATCAGAGGGAGGTTTAGTTATTTTGGGGATTAAGAAACCCTTGTAAAGCCTTAGATACAAGACTATGTATAATAAAATCATACCTATGTTTTGGTATGTACTGAGTAAGTGGTTTATCAAACAAATAAATCCATGTCTGGATACAAGCAGGTAGAGACAGCTCTGGCACTGATGTATCCTAGGGGTAAAACTCGAAAACACCGCTTTGAGCTAGACTCAAACGGGAACTAGTGCACAACAACGGGTCTGGCTGCACTATTGGATACGACACTCCCAGGGGATATTTTTTGAATAACTCAAAAGCTTAGTATGAAACCTTATTAAGGTAATTAAAAAATGCCACCACGAATATATGTTAGAAAGTAGATCTTGAAAATTCGAGATTGAAGCCTATAAAATCACGAGTTAAGGAAATAAATGTTTATTTAGAAGTCATAAACTTTTGTCTTTTGATTACCCTTTATGTGTTACCCCTAAAATTCTTTTTATTCTAGCCAATTCCCGATAATAGGAGGACTCGGGCTAACAACCATTGTCAATATTAGTGTGATGACTTTACTAATTAGATGCCCAATCCAATGGGAGTGGGAATCACGAACTTTTTCACGCTTCTCTCTCCCCTAAATAATGTTTTGAATAGAAACACGGATCAAGAGGAACATTCAACCCCCCCCCCCTAAGAAAGAACAAGTCACTATCGAGAGCTTCATGAAACAAAGGCCTCTTACTTTTAGTGGATCATTCGATCTGATGATCGTTGAACAATAGATCAACTCGATCGAAAAGATATTCTCCAACCTCAAATGTTCTGAACAAGATAAGTTTCTCCTAGCGGCTTATCGTATGGAGGGTGAAGCTGATCAATGGTGGACATTGATCAATAATACGAAGCCTGAGGAGGAAATTTAGGCATTGGAATGGAAGTATTTCCAGAAGATGTTTTACTATAAATATTTTCCACGCACCCTCCATCATAAAATGGAGAGTGTCTTCCTTTCCCTCAAGAATAAATATGAAGAATCTATTGGAGCGTACGAGGAAAACTTCACGAGTCTTGTATGACACGCTTCCGGCTTTGTCGTTACCCCCGAATGCAAGGTTGACAACTTCTTTGGTGGACTGAAGCCTAGCCTGTGGAAAGCATTAGCGATCCATGACTTCGACAGCTATGAGAAAATTGTCTGATGTGCCCTCAAGGTTGAAATAGAGATCGGGGAATCACAGGGGTATCATGGATATTAGAAGCGTAAGGTGGACTTCAATGCTGGTGGTCCGATGGATAAATCCAATGGTGCTAAGAAGATCCAGCACTCCACTTGCCAAAAGTGTGGAAATAAGCACCATGGAAATAGCCATAAGAGGATGATAAAATGCTTCAGGTGTGGAAGAGAAGGTCACATACCTGTTAACTATCGGAAAGAGGGACCTGTAGCTACGACAAAGGAGAGGAACTCTCCGTTTGAACCTCAACGCGTTGTTCAATGATATAAAAGGAAAGAACCGGGTCATTTTTCAAATCAGTTCCCTAATACAAGGGTATTCGGAGTCAAACAACAATATCCAAGACAACAAGGAAGAGCTTTTGCCATCACTTATACCAAAGCGGACCCTAACAACGATGTGGTGACAGATACGCTAGTTATTCATTCAAGAATAGCAAACATACTTTTTGATTCAGGTTTTACACATTCTTTTATATCTCGAATGTTTAGTAGAACAATCCCTGCACCACCACAAGTCCTGGAAGTAAAGATGTTAGTGACTATGGCAAATGGGGAAATCATTGCATTCCATGAATATAAGTCCTCCCATGTTATAATCCGTGGATTGAATTTACCGGAGAACATCATCATACTCCCTCTAGTGGAATTTGATGCAATTCTCGGTATGGATTATATTTCCTTATATAGAGACACATAAATTGTCAGGAGATGGAAATCACACTCCATATAGAGAATCGACCCCTGAAACTTTACAAGTGTCAGGTGGATGAAAAATCTCATTTAGCTCAATCATCTCAATCATGGATATTACAGACTTATGAGCATGCGTATCTGGCTCAGATGATTGAGTCCAAGGAAGAAACCATCCTTGAACAAATGCCTATTGTGAGGGAATTCGCTGAAGTGTTTCCCAAGGATCTACATGCTCTTCCTCCTAGAAGATATGTTGAGTTCTCAATTGAACTTATACCTATGGCGCTACCAATATCCATGACTCCATATAGAATGGATGTTGTTGATCTTGAAGAGATGATGAAACAACTATATGAGAATCTGGGTAAAGGGTTTATATGCCCAAGTGCTTCACCATGGGGTGCACCAGTCCTCTTCGTCAATAAGATGGATGGGTCAATGCGGCTTTGCATCAATTATCGTGAACTTAACAAAATCACGATAAAAAACAATTATCTTCTCCCAATAATTGATGCCTTGTTTGATCAGCTGCGTGGAGTACAATACTTCTCGAATGTGGATTTTTGGTTGGGATATTATCAAGTAAGGGTGAAGAAGGAAGATTTCCCCAAGACTACTTTTCGTACAAGATACGGGCACTATGAATTAATAGTAATTCCTTTTGGATTCACCAATTCTCAAGAAATATTCATGGACATGATGAATAGAGTCTTTAGAGATTACCTTGACAAATTTGTGGTAGACTTTATAGATGATATTCTAATATACTCCAAAACGAAGGAGGATCGTGAGGAGCATTTAAAAACTATACTAGAGACTTTTCACAAGGAGAACCTTCAAGAAAAGTACAGAAAGTGTGAGTTATGGTTGGAGGAGGTCTCATTCTTGGGCTATATCATCACAAGCAATGGGATAACTGTGGACTCCTCCAAAACAGCTTCAATTGAGGGATAGCCAAGGCCAACGTTGATAACAGATATCCGTAGATTCTTGGGGTTAGCTTGATATTATCGACAATTTGTGAGAAATTTCTCATAATTTTCCAACCCTCTTACCAAGCTAACTCGAAAGGGAGTAATGTTTTCATGGAGTGATGAATGCGATGAAAGATTCAAGGAGTTTAAATGGAGGCTTATCACTGCACCCGTGCTCACTTTCCCACAAGTGGGGAACTTTTTGTTTTATTCAGCGATTCTTCCAAGAAGTACCTAGGCTATGTGTTGATGCAGAATGATAAAGTTATATCCAATGTCTCAAGGTATTTGAAAATCCATTAGAAAAACTATCCAATGCACGATCTAGAGTTGGCAGCGGTGATCTTTTCCTTTAAAATATGGCGTTATTATCTCTATGGAGAGATATGTGAGATATATACTGACCACAAGAGTCTTAAATATATATTCACACAGAAAGAGCTTAATATGTGCCAGAGAAGATGGATAGAGCTCATCAAGTATTATGATTGTTCAATACATTACAACCCAGGGAATGTGAACATGGTGGAATATTCCCTAAGAGGAAAGGACCCAGTAATTCTATCAATGATGAGAATTGAGAAGGATCCAATTTTCATAGATGATGAAGATAGACATGGGAATGGTAAAAAAGGGAACATTATCAATGCTTTCACAAATTATTGCTCAACCATCTCTTTTGGAAAGGTTAATGGATGCTCAAAAGGATGATGTATGAATTCAAGAAATAGTGGAAGCTGTCAAAAAGGTGAAATCCTTGGAGTTTGATGTTATTGAAGAAGGAATTGTGCGGTTTGGGAAAATACTATGTGTTCCATCATGTCCGGAGCTGAAGAAGGAACTTTTGGATGATGCACATAGTTCAAATTTCAATATTCACCCAGGGAGCACAAAGATATATTGAGATCACCGTGAAAACTTTTGGTGGGATAATATGAAGAAGGAGATCGCTGAATATACATCAAAATGATTGGTGTGTCATCAAGTGAAGGCATAGAGGTAGAAGTCGGGGACGATGCAACCATTGCCCAAACCAGAATTGAAATCGTAGAACATCACCATGGTCTGTGTCACCAGACTTCCAAGGACATCCAAAGACAACAATGCAATCTGGGTTGTTCTGGATCGTCTTACAAAGACTACACACTTCATTTCTATTCAAGTGGATTTCTCTTTGGATCAACTGGCATAGATATATATCAAGGATGTTGTACGGTTGCACGGAGTACCACTATATATTGTGTTTGAATGAGATCCAACATTCACCTCTATGTTTTGGAAGAGTCTTCAACATGCTCTGAATACTGAACTGAACTTCAGTATAGCCTATCATCCTCAAACTGATGTCCAATCCGAGCGGACTATCCAAACAGTTGAGGATATGTTGAGAACATGCTCAATGGACTTTAAAGGAGGATGGGATCAACATCTTCCCCTGGTTGAGTTCTCTTATAATAACAGTTTCCACTCTAGAATACAAATGGAACCATATGAAGACCTGTATGGGAAAAGGTGCAGAACACTGGCATGTTGGGATGAGGTTAGTGAATGTAAGATTCTTGGACCTGAAATGGTCGAGGAAATGGTGCAGAAGGTAAAAACCATTCAGCGGCATATCAAGGCAGCTCAGAGTCGACAAAAGATTTATGCAGATAATATATGACAAGACCTTGAGTATAATGTTGGAGACATAGTTTTTCATGCATATCTCCGCAGAAGAAGGTCATGAGGTTTGTAAATAAATGGAAGTTAAGTCCAAAGTTCATCGGCCCCTTTGAGATTCTTGATCGTGTTGGGGCTGTGGCCTATCGACTAGAACATCCACCTACTATGGCCAATGTACATGATGTCTTTCATGTATCCCTCTTAAGGAAGTACATACTGGACCCTTCACATGTACTCTCTTCTGAGGTGGTAAAATTGGAAGATGATCTTTCTTATGAGGAGCAACTAGTGAATAACATAGATCATAGAGAAAAAGTTCTACGAAAGAAGACAATGCCCCTCGTCAAGGTGTTGTGGAGAAACCAAATGTTTGAAGAAGCAACATGGGAATCCGAGGATATGATGAAGCTAAGTTATCCACATTTGTTTTGTTATGGAAAAAGGAAAATTTCGAGGGTGAAATTTCTTAAGGGGGGAATATTGTAATGACCCAAATATTCATTAATTGAAAATCCCTCTTGATATTATTAAATGTCTCTTTATATAATTTTTTTTATAAGATGTCAACTTCATTGGGATTATGTTATGAATTTTGACCATTGCTAATATAGTATTTGAACAGTGATCACATGATTAGTATAAATATAGGAATTTAACAAATCCAATTTACTCAGACAAAAGAAGTGATGGCCTCATCCAGTAGAATTTCCCCATACGAAGCCCATTTGTCAAATCTCAGAAAAGAGGTGGCATCATTGGGCTTCGCTCTGGACCAATACCAAGATGAGCTTCACCATGTCAAACTCAAACAATACCATCTATGGGAAAAGTGGATATTCATAGAGATTACCACTCGAGTGATGTTATCCGAGCCACCCCAAGAGTCTGTCACTATCGAACACCATACACTTAGGTCTTATGCAGCTGATTTAAGGGGTTTTGTAACAAATAAGTAGTACTTTGTTCATGTACATTATTTTTGTATATAATCATTAATATAATTTCTAGTTATTTTTGATACATTGTAAATAGTTTTTAAAGTACTAATGATGTTTTTAGATATTATTTATTTATGAAATCTATTTTATCAAATTAAGTGATTTTTGAATTAAATAATATTTTAATAAAATAATATTATTAATATTAAATTAATTTTTATTAAATATAAATGATCATATAATTTTATGAATGCAATTATAATTTTTATAAAGGTTTGAAATCCATTTCTGTCAAAACCCATGAATTTTCTATAAATGTCGGATTTTATTTTAAAAGTGAGAATTAACATATTTAGAAAATTATTTAGATAAAATAAATTTTATTTCTGGAATCAAGACGTCGATATTATCCAATGGTGAATTTTTCATAATTTTCTGATACAGTCAATTTTTTCGGTAAAAAATATATACCATTTAAATATATAAAGTGTTTTATGACATCATAATGACCCAATAGTGATTTAATAAAATACGATAATCTTTATGTTCGGCCAATATATGTTTCACCATTAAAATAATGTGATTTTTTGTTTGTTTGACATACTTTTCAAAGCATTAATTGACCCCTCATGACTTATTCAACACCATACCTTTTAAAATTAATTTCCAAGGGAGTGTGACTCACCTACACATAAGCAACCCTAATATTTTAAGAAGTTTAGACAATAGCCATATAAAATATTATTTTAAACTTCCCTTTTCCAAAAACCATGGGCAAAAACCATGGGATGGTTTGTGGTTTGGATTAATTTAATATAAGGGGTCCCAAACCTGAATAATAAAGAATTCCCTCACCTTTCCTGTATAAACTGACCCGAGCTCCCACTTCCTCCTCACTCAAAGCCTTTGGAGTTCGTCCAACCTATTACCCAATATCTCTAGAATCCTCCCAAGGTGCCCCAATCTCCCAATAATCCTCTTACAAGCCACTCTCTATCCTTTGGAAGCACACTTCAAAGTAAGGGTTTTTTCTTCATTTGTCATTTTTGACCAATTTTCTTTAAGTTTTTTTTCCTTTTAATTTCAATTATGAGTATTGGGGTATGGCTAGACACCACCCTAATACTTCCCTATTTATTTTTTTAATGATGGAAGACCCTTTCTCTCTCATTAAATGACTCCCATGTACACCTGTTAATATGCCGAAATTCCAAAAGAACCTTCTCTCTCCTCTTTTGCATTCAAGAAATACATTTGTATCATGAATCTAAATTCCATTAAAATTGTTGGGACATGTATATTTATGACCTAATTACTATCCATTACATGTATATATGATGAGGAACCCCTTTCTCTCTCATCAGCCATTTTTATGAATTCTTATGTCATGCTGTTACGCTGTTGAAATCACACCGATTTTCAAAGCCAATGTCATTGTGTAGTGAATACCATGCCCATTTCTCCATCAAGGGTATTCAATTTTATGCCCTTATACTTATTGATTGTAAAGATTCATGTACGAATTCCACATTCCTTTATCATGGAATAAATGATTATGGTTTATGAATCCATTTTTATGATCCATGTGGCACACTTATGAATGAAATGAAATGTTTAAGAAGGGTGCACCCTTATAGCGCTACAATGAATTGGATAAAGTATAGTATCATGATATGTCATGTGTAATATGTGTTGACTCATGCTAATTCAAGTGAAAAGAGGGTTTACTCGTGCTTTATGTGCAATGAGTATTTACTCATGCTCCATGTGCAATGGGCCTTGGCTCATGCTAATTCCATGTTAAGTGTTGTTGCTACATTTCCATGTTATGATTATCATGATTTATCATGCCTCTATGTTCATGATTCATTTATTCTCTATTGATATGGCAATTTTCTAACATGTATTGTACTCCTCATGTTATTCCATATGTACTCCCTTACTGGGCTTTATAGCTCACTCTTTTCTTTTGCATGTCATCAAGTTATCCCATGCAACGCTAAGTATGATGGAATGTAGTGGTCATGTAAAGGAAGTTTTCAATAATGATGTTGTATTTCATGTTTTAAGTTTTTATGAAATGATCCTAAATCCCAAATACACTAATCCACTTGATCTTCTTTGTTGTTTCAAGTGACATTTTATGTAATAAACCATGTTTATGTTTTTAATAAAAGCAGGGTTGTCATAATTCACAACAAAAAAATTCAAGAAGGAAAAGAATCAATAGAAATTTTAACGCAAAAACTGGTTCAATGTATGAAACACAAGCTGAAATTGCTGAAATCACCAGCCCACATCAATACTAAATGAAGTAGAATTCAAAAAAAACTATTTACCAACATGGATGTCAATATACCAACCAATATATAAAGTAATAGTGTGTCCAATGTGGTATGTTTGGGCATACTGAAAATGTGTTCCAAATTTTGATATGCCAACCCAACAATAATAAAAATAAAACATTGCTATCTATGGTCCTAGAATGCCTCCTAAGGAAGAATCATTTTTCAAACAATTATTATCAAGGCTATATGAACCATCCTAATCTGTCCGTGAATTATCAAGGCTTCATTAAATAACTCACTGCCCTTAATTTATCTAATAAACCAATACCAAATTTTTAAAATCAACAAAGGGGTGAGTCTTCAAATTTACAAGGAAAAAATGATAATCACTTGACTTCAATGATTGATCTAATGATGAAAAAAATCAACTCCCAAGTAAAAATATACATCACTCCGCTATCCAAAAATCATAATCAATATGAGTCTGATAACATGTAAACTATTGTTTGAGTGAAAAACACGGAAACATTGTTAGATCAAATTTCTATAGACTTTTCATCTTAGAAAAAAGGTAGACATCTTATTACCATTGAACATAACTATAGGGAGAATTCCATGGTTGTTCTCACTAGAAGTGGGATTAATTTTCAATATGTAGCAAAAAAAGACCATGAAAATTCCCAAAATTAAAATCAACATCAATTTGGAAATGAAAATCTCCTTTGGACACATGCTATAAAATCACAGAAAAGTATTCAAAATGATGTTAATTTGAATTTTTCTCTTCAGACTAAAGCTGAATGTTCATCTAAAAATAAAATGAATGATGGAAAATAAAATGTTGAGGAATAGATGAGGGATATACCTACTGTCCTTAAAATAATTTCCCCACCCATCCCTTTCCCTGAGAATCAGAAACCACAAAGTAACACCAGGGATGAACTTCTTCAGTTCTTTTGTGTCCTCTCTAAACTTTATGTGAATATTCCTTTCATACAAGCCTAAATTAAAATCCCATATTACTTTAAATCTCTTAATAAATTTTTTTCAAAAAAACCCTGTAGAATTTTCTACTTACAGCCTCATTGAAGAGTGTAGTGTGGTACATAAAAAGAAAATCTCATCTAAACTGAAATACCCATGTAAATTTGTAATACCTTGTATACTAGGTAACTCTGATCAGCTGAAAGGTTTGTGTGATTTAGGTTCTAGAATTTATCTACTCACTTACTCACAATATCAACAGTTGATATTGGGTGACCTTCAACCCACCAAAGTCATATTGTAGTTAGATGATGTATCGTTCACTAATCATATGGTTAGGGTAGATGATTTTCTTGTTGGGGTAAGGAAATTGTTTTCTCCTACAAATATTTTAGTCTTGGACATGGATTGTGATCAAGAGGTGCCTATCATCTTGGCTTGGCCATTATTGGACACTGATGGTGATTTTATTGATGTCTCTAAGGGTCAACTAATTTTTAAAATGGGAGAACAACAAGAATATTTCAATGTGATTAAAAATGTGAAAGGACCAATGATTTTTGAAAACTATTGAATGGAAGAGTCCTTAAGAAGATGAGAACTCAACTGAAAGAATTGAAAAATATGATAATCAATCCTATGTTGAAGAAAATATTTGTGATGATGAAAATCCTATTAATTATTCTTTCGAAATTAAAAATTCTCTCAAACTCCAAATATAGAAAATTTACTAGAACTAGAAAACGGTCAAGTTTCAGCTGTAGAAGGGTCCTCTGTTTCTGAACATAAGATATTTTTGAGTGAATTTGAGGTTGTTTCTATTAAAACCAAACTTTATGAACACATTGATGATATTGATGGAGAATTTATAAGACAACTTAATGATTCTTCTCTGATAAACTTGATGAAATATGATCTGGAAAATCTAGACAGCATACTGCCCACTTTGGATACTGGCACTATTAATTCTGAATCTGAGCATGAAATTAAAAAAAATTATATTTTAACACTCCTTATATGAGTTATGTCGATGATGTTGGACATATTTGGCCTAATAGTCTTCCTTCTAGTGTATAAAACCCCACTCTTTAACTGAAACCATTTCATGTTCATCCTAAATATTATTTTTTGAGTGAGAAATCTACTTTTCTGTAATAATTTATGATGATCATAATCAAAACATTGAAGAAAGATTGTTGAATGTTTTAGAGAATTTTAAATTTACCATAGGCTGGACATTATCTGATATCAATGGTATTAGTCTCTCATTTTGTATACATAAAATACTTATGAAGACTGACCATATGATTAGGATATAATGTCAATGAAGATTGAATCGAAACATAAAAGAATTTGTGAGAGGGGAAGTGATTAATCTACATGATTCTGGAATGATATATCCCATTTCTGATAGTGTGTGGGTAAGCCCTATCCAGGATGTTCCCAGGAAAGGAGGTTTCACTATTGTAAAAAATGGAATTAATGATGATGTCAAAGTTAGGAAAGCCACAAAATGTAGATTTTGTATAGATTATAGGAATCTTAATATACCCACTATGAAGGACCATTTTCAAATTCCCTTCTTAGATCTAATTCTAGATAGGAATGCTAGAAATCAGTTTTTCTATTTCCTAGAAGGGTATTCTAGTTATAACCAGATTCTTATTGATCTATACGATCAGGAAAAAGGACACTTTCACATTCCCCTTTGGAACATTTCCCTATATGAATATTCCCTTTGGGATGTGTGGAGCACCATCCACATTTCAAAGGTGTGTGACATCTATTGTTTCAGATATGATTGAAAGAATCATTGAGGTTTTCATGGATTATTTCTCTATTGTGGGTAGTAATTTTGATATTTGTCTTGGAAATATTCTGTCAGTCTTAGAGAGATGAATTGAAACCAACCATGTTCTTAATTGTGAGAAATTTCAATTCATGGTTACAAAAGGTATTGTTCTTGGTCAAAAAGTGTCCAAGAGATGTCTAGAAGTTAATACTGCTAAGATTGATTTTTTTCAAAAATTTCCACCTCCTGAAAATATCAATGGTGTTAGAAGATTCTTAGGGAATGCGGGTTTCTACTGGAGATTCATAAAATACCTTTCCAAAAATAACTATGCACTTATGTTCCTAGCTGGTCATGGATGCACTATTCAATTTTAATGAAAACTATTTGGAATCATTTAAACATTTTAAAGAGAAACACACTTCATCACCCATTATCACTGCACCTGATTGAAAAATACTTTTATATCTTATGTGTGATTATACTGACATGCCTGTAGGTGTTTTCCTTGGATAGAGGAAACATAAGAAACTGCGTGTGGTGTACTGTTCTACTAGACTAGTAGATGAAGCCCAAAATAATTATACCATCACTAAAAAAGAATTATTTGCTACATTGTTGGCTCTAGAGAAGATTAGAAAGTACTTTTTAGGTTCCAAAGGAATCATTTTCATTGATCATTATGCTTCAATGTATTTTTTGTCTATGAAGGAATCAAAACCCAGGCTGATTAGATGGATTTTGATGCAAGAAGAATTTGATTGAGAGATTAGGGATAAGGAGGGAGCTGAAAATTTAGTTGATGAACACCTTTATACGATTCCTCTTACTCATTATAAATTTTAAAGATATAGTGATATTATCTCTTCCTTTCCTGATGAAAAGGCGCTTTATGATTCTATCAGGCAATCTGCTTGGTTTGATGATTTTTCCATCTTCATTGAAGCAGATGTTTTCACAAAAATATCTATCCAATAACCAAAGAAAGTAATTAATTTCTGATCATAAATATTATCTTTGGAATGATCCCCAACTGTTTAGAAGATGTGCTAATGGTATTACTAAGAGACGTATACCTGAAGAAATAGTGATTCATGTCTTAGAAAGTTGTCACTCCGCACCATGGGGAGGTCATCATGGTGGTGAAATAAATTATCAAAAGGTTCTACAATCTAGTTTTTGTTGGCCTTCCCTTTTTAAGGATGATAGGATCTATGTGGATGGTTGTGATAGATGTCAGAGGATTGTTAATGTTGCTAGGAAGCAAGAGTTACCGCAAAAAGGCATTATAGAAGTTGATATTTTTTGATTTCTGGGGTTTATATTTCATGATATTATTTACATCATCTCATGGAATGAGTATATTATTTTTTCTGTTGACTATGATTCGAAAAGGGTTGAGGTAGTTGCACTGCCCAACAATCAAGCCCATTCTATAATAAAATTCGTGAAAAATAACATCAGTTACATGATTTGGAGTCCCAAGAGGATTTATCACTGATAATGGAACACACATTATGAAATTTTAATTTAAGGATTTGATGATGAATTAGGGTTGTGTTCATAGAACTCGTAAAACTTATCATCCACAGTCTAGTGGACAGGTGGAAATTTATAATAGGGAACATAAACAAATACGTGATAAAAATGTGTCATACTCTAGGAAGGATTTGTATCTCAAGATGGGTGAAGTTTTATGGGAATATAGAACTGCTTTAAAGACCCCAATTGGTATGTCTCCTTACATGCTGTTTTTTGGGAAATGCTGTCATTTTCCTATGGAGTTGCAAAATAATTCTTAATGGGATGTTAAGGCTCTAAAATTTGATTTTAAGAGTGCTAGAGAGAAGTTGTTACTTGAGATAAATGGACATGATGAGATTAGGAGAGAGACTTATCATAATTCAAGGAATTATAATGAGAGGACTAAAATTTTTCATGATACTATCATTCAAAACAAATAATTAATACGTGGATAGAAAGTCCTTATTTTTAATTATGGACATAAACTATTTCATGGAATGATGATTTCCAAGTGGTCTAGACCGAATAACTATAATGAGAGTGCTTAAGAATGGATCTGTTGAAATTGTAGGTGAATAATATTAACTCTTGTTAGTTAATGGGGAGAGAGTGATACTTTATTTTGAGGGACATCTGAAGGGCTTTCCCTCATTCACAGTGCTTGAAAAATGATCTTGAATAAAGTATGGCTAAATACTTTAAAAACTAGCACTGTATGGGAAGAAACCCATGATATTATTTTCCTCGCTTTTTCAATTTTTTTTGTGGAATAAAGAGTTTATTTTCATCGTTTTGCCCTCCGTTTTTGTGAAATATCTATTATTGATTGTTCTTTGTTTTTTAGTTCTGTATCAGGTTGCTAAAGCTTGTGTTAATAAAAAAGTGGAATTCCCATGATCATTTTTGGACATCAACTTAGTTAGGTAAGTAAATAAACATTCTTCATTTATTTATTCTCCTGTTTTTGTTAATAAAATTATTCTTACTCAAAAATTCTTCTTGTATTCGAAAATCTTGCTTCATGTCACTATGATGTGAATAAATTATGCATGTGCCTCTTTTCTGAATAATTGAATTCCACTGTTGTTAAAATAATTTCACTATAATAAATGAAATGTTTGTGGGGGGGGCATGTTTGCTGGTTGTTGTGTTTTTTTGGAATGTGATTTTTTATGGGGTGTTATGAATTCTTGCCTTATATGTTATTGAATATTAAATTGAATCTTATTTTTTAAAATTCATTACACCTAATTCTATATGTACCCAGTAGTTATATGATTAGTTTAGATATTAATGGAAAATATTTGTCACTGAACTAAAATGATAGTGCATTTACATGATAATGAACCTGCTGCAAGTTATTTTTAGTGACAAACAATGTTTTTGAACATTAATGTGACCTTTATACATGTCATTAATATACATAATTGAAAATATGTTTGACCATTAATTGTAAAATTTTTCTTCTCCATATTTGGAAGTTAACTTTGGGGAGAAAGTTGGGTTCAAATGTGGGAGAGGGTGTAAATTATTGATAGTGCTAAACTATGATTAATTGAGTGTTCCTCAATTACAAATGTAACTAAAATCTTTTTGTTAAAAAATTTGTAAAATTATTAAAAATTGATGCACAATTTTATGTTTTACATTGTTTATTAAAATGGTTTCTTCTTATGGACAATTTTTCTTTGTTAATTATGTTGTGCATTGAATCTAAAATTAATGAGGTTGGATGATTGCTGAGTGATATCTACATTTTGGTTTAAAGTATATCTTAGTTTAATTGCTACTTATAAAAGTAATTTGGGTTACAAGTTTGGGGAGTTATGATCATTGATTTGGAATTGGAAGTTTGATTCTTATTTTATGGGCCTCATTCATCTTTAATTATAAAAAATAATAATCATAATGAAACAATGTAAATTATTTTTTCATATAAATATTTTTAAACTGGAGTAATTTGGGCATCTGGGATCCCACGGTGAATCTATGAGACCCTTGTTGTTGGGTGTATTTCAGTTAACATTACAACCTTTGTACACATTGAATAAATTCATTGCACAGTTATTAGCACAATAATACATGGATTGGGAAAAATAAAATAATGTTTCTTGGGTCAAAAATGATTTCATTAAGGTGATGGTAGTGAAGAAAAACAAAAGAAGAAGGGGAAAATTGGATTATATGGCAATTTATAAGGTTGTTTCAATAAGGTGATTCTAAAGAATGTATTTATTTTTAAAACATAGGTGAAAAATCAAAGTACAAAGTTCCAGTGTTAAGGTCTTAATTCTATTGATATTTCACCTCTAGAAATTCTTGAATTTAGAACAGTATCTTTGATTGAAATGAATAATTAAGTAGTATCAAATATGAGGAATTCCATCTTCATTACTTGATGATTCATAACTTTCTTGATTAGTCTTTGATTATTTGTTCTCTGAAAAAACCATTTAAAAAATATTTTTAAAAAATCAAGATTACAGTTTATGTCCTCTATTTTTAAGTGGTTGACCATGTTATAGTATGATCTTAATCATAAACGCAGTTAACTTTTTTTAATGGAAATAAAACATTGGATTTTTTGAGGACAAAAAATTATTAAGTGTGGGGGAATATGATGTGGCTATATTTTTACATAGCTTTTCCACATATTTTATTTACTTTTTAACAATTTAATTATTTTTTTACACATTTTTATAAATAATGGGATATTTGTATTTTTAACACATAATCTGTTAGTTAACCAATTTTTATAATTAAATATGTGTTTTTAGTCTTTTTATTTTGTCATTCTAATTAATCTAGTTATATTAAATTACATTTGATTTTAACACTCTTAACCTAGATTACATTTTTATAAATTTAAAAGTTTATTAATTATTTAATTTTTCAATTTAATTTTTAGTAATATCGTATTGTTTTTAATTTATAAAATTAAAATTTAAAATATAATTTTTAAAAGAAATTAAATTTATTTATTTACTATCTTGTTAATTTTTTTAAATAAGATTACCATTTAAGTTAAAGTTTATAAAAAATAATGTGTTTTTAATTTTATGTTTTCATTTCATCATCTAACTATTTAACTTTTTCATTTAATATCTTTAGTTAATTTTAATTATTTAAATTTTATGTCTGCGAACAATTATTTGTATGTGTTTTGCATTAAGTTAGAAAATTATTTAATTATAATTTTTATATTCTTAGTAATTAATTATGTTAATTTTATTTATTAGTTTGGTGAATAATATTTTTTAGGTTTTAGTTACAGTTAATTAATTAATTTTAAATAATTTATTTAATTTCTCTTTTGTTGTAATTAATTAATGTCTTGTTCATTTTATAATTTGTATTGAATTAATTTTTATTGTTTACATTTAAATTTGTTCTATCGTTGAGTCATTACACAGATGCCACATCTCACTGATCGTTTGTCACAACGAATGTTTTTATTACTATCAGTGTGTGGTGACTCACTAATTAATTTGAAACATCATCAGTCTCTCATCTCGCAACAATGTTGCAACACACTGATCCTTTTCATTGGTTTAGGTCTCTCATTTTGTCGGTGAGTAATATTTTTATTTTCAACTATCTGTGAGTCAATGACTCACTGATTCCAAAAATAATCATCGATGACGCATTACACTGATTTATTCCCTCTTCTATCTCTCTTGAACATCAGTTTCAGTATCTCATTTTTTTAATTATTTTTGACTCATATTTTATTTTATCTAACGGTTTCTCACCTCACACTGGTGACTCGGCTCCCCGATAATTTTTATTTTTATCATTCGGTGTCTCATTATTTTTATTGGTGACACCGACTTATTTCTTCAATCGGTCTCTTGTGCATACCAGTTCCAATACCCTCATACCTCCATCCTCACTCATAGACTCCGATCATATTTCTTCTATCGGTGACTTGTGACTCACCATTAATTCACCAATATATCACCCCTACGGATCCATTCTTCTCCATCCTCCTTCAGACTGATACTCATTCTCCTCGTACTGACATTTTCATGTTCACAAGACACTGACTAGATTACTTCATCCCATAATCTCACCATCACATGCAACAACCCACTAACACAATTTCATATCATCCTACTACCAATTCTCAATGACCAATCATCCTTCACTAGTTCTTCATCCCCTACTTAGTTTGAATTTTCCACACCTCATGAAGGTGAAGGGTTTTTCCGCTGTTCGAAGAGGTCTGGAAGCCGCCTAGAAGTGCCAAATTACTGCTGTCATGGGAACCCGTAGATCATGAACCACAATATTTTGTTGTTGTTGAGGGATGATGTTTGCTGAGTGGAGTCTCCATAACTCCTGCTACGCTGTTGAGAAAGAACCAGGCGCTAGTCTGTCTGGCGAAGCCACCGAAGACCCCACTACACTGAATTGAAGGGTGTAAAGGAGAAGAAGAAAGTTAAAAAAATAATTATAATAAATTAAAAGAAAAAAACCAAATTAAGAACATAATCTAAAAAACTATCTAAAATAAAATAATAATTTAATTAAAATATTAATAATTATATATAAATATTAAATATAATATCGTTAATATTAATAATATAAAATTGATTAACGAATTAACTAATTAATTGAATTTATAAATTATATAAAGATGAATAAATTATAATTACTAAATTGTAATTTTTAAAATAAAACTTTTTTTTAATTAAAATAAATAATGATATGAATAATTTAATAATTACAGTACAACTTTTGAATAAAATAAATTATTATTTTTTATAATCAAAAAAATTTAAATAGTAATTTATATAACGACTTTTAAAAAAGTGACTAATGTAAATAGTTATTCTATACTTTAATTAATAACAATCTATTATTATTTAACTCATTATTTTATTAAATATTTATCTTTTCTTTTTATCTTATTTAACGATCCAATGTTTTCTACTTGCAGGTTTATACCATAGTCATAAACACATACAAGTGCATTAAACTAACTTAGTAGAAGTTATATAGGAAGGAAAAACTAGTGCTATGTTCTAATCATGAACAAACACACTTGTGCGGTGCACATTAAACAATCGGTCTATGCCGGTGGAAGCTGGTTGGTGACAAACAACAGATGAATGATGATATTTAAAACAAGGCAAGAATCCGACCTGGGGGGTATCATTCCTTAAAGATTAAATCATTCACTTGGGAGTAGAGCAAGAACCTTGGGGAGAATTCCGAAGCAGCTCTCGAAGAACCATTCCTTGGAGATACGAGGTCTAGAAGTAGCAATTCATGTTAGCATATGGAGTTTCTATTCTCTATTTTCATTCAATTCTGCTCCTTTTTAATTGAATTTTTTTAGTATACATAATAGATATGATGACAATCTATGTTTCTTGTTTGGTGATATATTTATGTTCCACTGGTTATCATTAAATTCTCATTTTACATTGTCATTTTAATGTATTCAGTATTGATCGGAAAGATCGATACTGAATTCATTCAATTGCATTGTTCCACCAAATTTTAATTTAAAAAATTCACAATCATTTGGTGAGATTGATTATGGAAACTCTTTTTAGAAGATAATAGATTAAAATGGCTTTATGAATTAATTATAGTTATTCTGGCTTTTAATTGTCATGTAGTTCACAGTTAATTAATAATGGAGTGATGAACTCTTAATTTGGTTGACTTGTGTGACTTAACTCCTGGAAAGGGTGGTGATTCATAATCTTTATAGTGGTAGTACTACAACAACCTATAATTCAATTGAAACACATTAATAACCTGTAGAATGTATATTTTTTCTCATGTGCCTTAATAGATTTTCCTTTTATCAGTGTTCAATTTCTCTATTATTCCATGTTTTACAACTATCTCTAGTTTCGATTTAGATTTTAAACATGTATTCAACTGTTCTGTCACTCTAATTATTATAATATATATATATATATATACTAAAAAAATATAAATATCACACCACTACTGAAAACAGTGGAGTTTACAATGATTTTTTGAAGACTAGTGGCCAATTTTATCTTCCCTCTGGGTTAGACCATTCTTGCCAAAAATACAATTTTTTTAGGAATATAAATTTTATACTTTGACAGACTTCAATGACGATAAATATCAAATCCCCTAACAAGGAACAAGTCACAATATATAGCTTCATGAGAAAAAGTCCTCTTACTTTTAGTGGATCATCTGACCATTCAATCACTAAATAGTGGATCAACTCCATTGAAAATATCATCTCCATCATTCAATATTCTGAAGAAGATAAGGTTCTACTTGCTGCTTATTTTATGGAGGGTGAAGCAGATCAATGGTGGATGTTGATCAAAAGTAAAAAGAATAAGGAAGAGATCATGGTGTTGGAATGTAAGGATTTCTATAAGATTTTTTTTATAAATATTTTCCACGCACCCTCCGACTTATAATGGAAAGGGACTTCCTTGAACTCAAGCAAAAAGATGATGAATCTATCGGAGTATAAGAGGAAATATTTACAAGGAATGCATGATACGACTCCAGCATTTTCATTACCCTTGAATGTACGGTAGACCACTTTTTCTGTGGGGTGAGACTTAACCTATGGAAGGCGCTGGTGATCCTTGACTTCGATAGCTATGAGAAATTTTCCGATTTTCTCTAATGGTCGAAATGGAGATTAGAGAATAATAGTGGTATCATGGGGATAAGAAGAATATGGTGGACTTTAATACAGTTGGTTTTATGGATAAATCTAATGGTGCTAAGAAGATCAAGCACCCCACATTCCAATGGTGTAGAAAGAATCACTCATGAATTTGACAGAAGGGGACAATTAAATGATTTAGGTGTGGAAGAGAAGGGCACCTGGCTGATAACTGCGGACAGGAAAAACCCACGACTGCAATAGATGAGAGTAACACTCAGTTTGAATGTCAACACGTTGTTCATCAGTATAACTACAAATAACCAGTGCAACTTGAAAATTAGTTCAATATGCCAAGGGTTTTTGGAGGCAACCAACTACCTCCAAAATAGTAAGGGAGAGCTTTTTCCATCACCACTATTGAAGTCAACCCCGATAGAGAAGTGGTGACATGTACTATAGATATTTATTCAAGAATATCAATTGTAATTTTTGATTTAGGTTTTATGCATTCTTTTATATCCCAAAAGTTTTGCAGAACGGTACCAGCACCAGCCAAAATCATGGAAGTAAGGAAGTTGATGAGTATAGAAAATGGGGAAATCATTGCATACAATGAATATAAATCCTTCTCTATCATAATATGTGGATTGAATTCCCCATAGAACCTCATCATACTCCCTCTTGTGGAATTTGATGAAAATCATGGCATATATTAGCTTTCTTTATACAAATCAAGCATAAATTGTCATGATAGGGAAATCACTCTCTATGTGGGGAATCGACTGCAGATTCTATACAAGTGCATGGAGGAAGATAATTCTACTTCAACTTCATCATCACAAGCATGGATATTACTACCCTATGAGAAAGTGTATCTTGCTAAGATGATTGAGTCTAAAGAGGAAACCATTTTCAGGTCAAGCCTATTGTGAAGGAATTCACTGAAGTGGTTCCCAAGGAATTGTCTAGTCTTCCTCTAATAAGAGATGTTTAATTCTCAAATGATCTTATACCTGGGGCATTGCCAATATCCAAGACTCCATATATAATGGCTGTTTTGGAGCTTGTATAGATGAAGAAACAACTACATGAGAGTCCGGATAATGGTTTATACACTAAAGTGAATCACAATGGGGTGAACCATTCCTCTTTATCAAGAAGAATGATTGGTTAATGCGACTTTGCATCGATTATTGATAGATTAAAAAATCACTATAAAGAACAAGTATCCTCTCCCCAAAATCTTTGACTTCTTTCATAAGCTTTGTGGAGAACAATAATTCTCTAAGGTGGATTTGTGGTTGGGATATTATCATGTAAGGGTGAAGAAGGAAGATATCTGCATGACTACATTTCGTACAAGATACGGGCACTATGAAATCCTATTAATTCCATTCAGACACAATAATGCTTCGGCAATCTTAATGGACATTATTAATAGAGCCTTTAGGGACTACCTCGAAAAAAATTGGTAGTATTTAAAGATGATATTTTGATATACTATGAAACCATGATGGATCATGAGGAGAAACTAAGAATTGTAGTAGAGACCTTGAGGAAATGGAATCTCGATGAATAGTACAACAAGTGTGAGTTCTTGTAGAAGGAGTTCTCATTCTTGGGCCAAATCATCCCCTTAATGGGATATCTATGGATCCTTCCAAAATAGAAGCTATTCAGGGATGATCCAGACCAACATCCGTAACATATTTCTATAGATTCTTGGGGTTACCTTGATATTATCGATGATTTGTGAGAGAATTATCATGATTTCCCAACACTCTTACAAGATAACTCAGAATGGAGTAATGTTTTCTTGGATTGATGAATGTTAAGAATGCTTCCAGGAGTTAAAAAATAAGGCTTATCATTGTGCCCATTCCTACTTTACCTATAAGTGGAGGACTTTTTGTGGTATTCAATGATTCTTCAAATAATGGCCTAGACTATGTGTTGATGAAAAATGAAAAATTCATTACCTATTCTTCAAGGAAATTCAATGTTCATGAGTATAATTAACCAACACATGGTTTGGAGTTGGCTGTGGTGATCATTGATTGAATTTTTTTTTTCGAAATTATCTCTTTGGGGAGAAGTGTGATATATATATGGACAAGAAAATCCCCAAGTATATATTCACATATAAAGAGTTGAACATGCGCCAACAAAGATAGTTAGAGCTGATAAATGACTATGACCGATCAATCCTTTAACATACGGGGAAAATGAACAAGGAGGCATATTCCTTATGTTGAAAGGACCCATTGATTCTATCAATGATGAGAATTTAGAAGGATCAAATATTCATATACTTCATAAGTATAGACGTGGGAATAATAAAGATGGGAACATTGTCAACCATTTCACAAATGATTGTTTAACCATCTCTTTTGGAAAAAATAAAGGATGCTCAAAAGGATGATGTGAGAATTTAGAAGAAATTGGAAGTTTTCAGAAAATGGAAATCCTCAAAGTTGAATGCTAATGACGAAGGAATTGTGAGATTTGGGAAAAGGCAATGTGTTCCATCAAGTCCAGACCTGAAGAAGGAACTTTTGGATGATATACATAGATCAAATTTCTCTATTCTCCAAGGAATCATAGAGATGTATTGAGATATCCGAGAGCATGATTTGTGGGATAATATGTAGAATGATTGCACTGTGTATACAACATAGTGCATAGTGTGTTAGAATATGAAGGCATAGTGGAAGAAGTCTAAGGGGTTGATGTAACCATTGCCTATACCAACATGGAAATTGGAGAACATCACCATTGACTTTCTCATCGAACTTCTGAAGACATCCATAGGCAAAAATGCAATTTGGGTTATTTTGGATCATCTTACAAAGTCTTCACACTTTATTTCAATTAGAGAGGATTTCCCATTGGATCAACTAAAAAATTATATATATCAGTGAAATGGTAAGGCTGTATAGAGTACCACTATCTATAGTATCCAATCGAGATCAATGATTCACCACTATGTTTTTGAAGATTCTTCAACATGATCTAGATACTTAACTGAACATTACTACGAACTATCATCCTCAAACTGATGGCCAATCCGAGCAAACAATTCAGACACTGGAGGAGTTGTTAATATCATGTTCTATTGACTTCAAATGAAGCTGGGACTAACATCATCCATTGGTTGAATTATTCTATAATAACAGTTTCCACTCAAGCATCTGAATGGATCCTTATGAAGCCCTATGTGGTAAGAGGTGCAAAACACCGACATGTTGGGATGAAGTCAATGAATGTATGATGCTAGGAAAATAAATGATCAAAGAAATAGTGGAGATGGTCAGAACCATTCAGCATCATATCAAGGCATCCCAGATATGACAGAAGAGTTATGCAGATAACTGTCGATGAGGCCTTGAGTTTAAAGTTGGATACATGGTATTTCTATGCATATCTTCATGTAATAAAGTAATGAGGTTTTGAAATAAAGGTAAGTTAAGTCTTAGGTACCTCGTACCCTTTGAGATTCTTGATTGTGTAGGGGATGTGGCCTGTCGACTAACACTTCCACCTTCCATGGCCAAAGTACGTGATGTATTTTATGTAACCTTATTAATAAATTACATAATATACCCTTTAGATGTACTCTCTTTAGGGATAGTACAACTAGAGGATGATCTTTCTTATGAGGAAAAAATAGTGAAGATCTTAGATCATAGAGAAAAAGTTATACTAAATAAGACCATTCCCCATGTAATGTTGTTGTGGTGAAACCTAATGTTTGAAGAAGCGACATGGGAATCAGGGGAAGTTATGAATCAGAGTTACCTAAATCTGTTTTAGAGTGGGAAAAGGAAATTTTGATGGAGAAACCTCTTAAAGGGGGAATATTGTAACAAACCAATCATTCAATAATGAAAAGTCCTCTTGATCTAATTCAATGTCTTATTATGGTTATATGAAAAGTGAACATCATTGGTATTATGTTTCTAGATTTTAAAATCCACTTATTTATTGTGATTGTTTCTAATATAGTCTTTGAACAATGATCACATGATTTTTATAAATATAGGGCTTTAACAAATCCAATTTACTCAGACAAAGGAAGTGATGGCTTCATCTAGTTGACTTACCCCTTATGAAGCTCATTTGTCGGAGCATGGAAAGGAGGTGGCGTCATTGGGTTTCCCTCTTGACCATGACCAATCATAGCTTGAACATGTTAACTTGAGCAGAACCGACTACTATAGAAGAAAAATTTAATATAGATTACAACCCGAGCGTTGTTATTCCAGCCACCCCAAGAGTCTGTCACCACCACACACCTTACCATTATGTCATTTGTGGGTTTCATTAGGGATTATGTAAAAAGACAACAGCATTATGACTATGTATATTATTTTTTATAAAATAATGTGCATTAATTTTATTATTGTTACTTTTCAAATCGTATTTAATGCACAATTAGTATTTTTAGTTAATATTGAACTGAGAAACTTATTTTGATGAATTGAAGGATTTTTTAAATAAATAATATTTGATTAAAATATTATTATAATTAAATTATTTTTTATTAAATATAAATGATCTTATAATTTTTTCAATGCAATTGTAATTTTTATTAATGTATGAAAGATGTTTTTTGTCAAAACCCATGAATTTATGATAAATGTCATTTTTCATTTTAAAAGTAAAAAATCACATATTTATAATTTTTTTAATTAAAATGAATATTATTTTTTAAATTAGGACATCAAAATTATCCAATGGTGAATTTTTTATAATTTTATGAGATAACTGAATATTTGGGGAAAAATTAAATACCCATTAAATATATAATGTGTTTTATAATATCATAGAGTCCCAATAATGATGTAATAAAATATTATAAACGTTATGTTCATACAATATATCTTTTTTATTAAAATAATTTTGTTTTATATTTTTTCGATTTATTTTACCAAGCTTTAGTGGACCCTCCAAGACTTATAAAACATTTTTTCTTTTTAAATTGTTTTCCTTGAGAGTGTGACTCATCTCTACATAAGAAACCGTATTATTTTATGAATTTTATTCATTGGTCTTATAATATATTTTTTTTCCACTGTCCTATGGGAAAAACTATGGGCAAAAACCATGGGCTGGTTTCTGGTTTTGATATGTTTAATTTGAGGTGTCCCAAACCTAAATAATACGGAATTCCCAATCCTTTCCTATATAAACCCACCAAATCTCCCACTTCCTATTCAATAAATGAATTTGGAGTTTGACCAAACCCCACCCTCTTCTGTCTAGAATCCTCCCATGGTTCCCCTATATTCTAAGAATCATCTCTCAATCCTCTCCCAAGCCGTTGGGATCCCACTTCAAATTAAGGGATTCCTACCTTTCTCTTTTTATCCACGATTTTTAATATAGTTATACCCTTTTAGTTTAAATTAAAATAGTTGTGGTATAATTTGAAACCTCTCCCATACATCCATATTAATGTTTTAATGACTAGATATCCCTTTCTCTCTAATTAAATGCCTCCCAGGTACGCTCGTTACTATGCTGAAATTCTAAAAGAAATTTCTCTCTCCTAACTTGCATTTATGAAATTCTATTGTATCAGGAATATAAATTGCATTAAAATTTTTTGGACAAGTATCTTTATGACCCCCATTACATTCCATTTAATTTAAATTTTATGAAACACCCCTTTCTCCCTCATCAACAATTTTTTTTACAAATACTCATGTCATGTCGTTATGCTACCGAAACAGCCTCACATTTTTCCAAGACAAAGTCATTGTGTAGTGATTACCAATCCCATTTCTCTATCAAGGGTATTAAAATTTATGGAAAATTAATTATTGATTATATATTATCATGTATTAATTACACATTCTTTTATGGTGGAATAAATGATGATGTTTAATGAATCCATGTTTTATGATTCATATGGAACACTTATGCAGGAAATGAAATGTTTAAGAAAGGGTGCACCCTGATAGAATTCAAATGTATTGGGTAAAATATAGTATCATGATACACCATGTGAAATGGTGTTTGACTCATTATAATTCAAGTGAAATATGTTTTTTACTTGTGCTTCATGTGCATAGAGTGTTTACTCATTCTCCAGGTGCAATGAGAATTGTCTCATGCTAATTCCATGTTAAGGGTTGTTGCCAAATTTCCATGTTATGATTATCATGCTTTATCATGCTTTTTTGTTCATGTCTATTTTGTGATCCATTGATATTCCTATTTAATAACATGTATTGTATTCGCTTTATTATTCCATGTTCACTCCCTTACTAGGCTTTATATATCACCCTTTTCTTATGCAAGTCCTCATGTTATCCCATGAAATGATAAGTATGAGGGAATGTATTGGTCATGTAAATGATCTTTTCAATAAATACGATGTTTGTTTTATGTTTTAAGATATTATTTAATGTTTCTAAGACCCATATACACTAGACTTATCTATCATATATGTTGTATCATGTGAATATTTTATGTAAAAAATTTGGTTTAATATTGTAATAAAAAGTTGGGTTCTTATAGTCTAATAGTGGATATTGAACATAATGGTATGCTACCTCAAAAACACTAAATATTACTAGGAATGGTCTAATTAACCTCAGATAAGTCATTATATCCAAAATGAATCCCCATAATCCCTATCTAGTTGTAACCAAAAGTAACACATGGTCTCATTACATGAACACCAAAGGGCTCTTTCCATATTAAGAATAAGACTTCTAATGGATCTATATAGTCTTCATTAGCACCTAGATGATCTCAACCCTTTCCATATGAGCTTTTAGTAACATTGATCCCTTTAGTGATGACACTCCTGGGATAGTCATATAAGGTTGTGACATGCATGGTTTCCCATATAAAGCATCAAATTGGTCCCTACCAATGGTATGATGGTTTTTTTTATGAAAACTCCACCAGTGGTTTTTTATCCTTGTAACTAAGACCAAAGATTAACATGCATGCCCACATCATGAACTCAATAACCTAAATGGATCACTCATTTTGGCTATATGTTTGTGGGTGAAACAATATACTGAAGAGTAATTGGTCCCAAAAACCAGATGTATTACCTTCAAAAACTAGGAGGTAATTCAAGTGTCATGATTAGAAACAATCACTGATGGAACTCTAGGGTGTCAAAATATCTCATTATGGAAGATGAAACACCTGTGCTATAATGAAATTTTCTATCAAATAGCTAAGAATTTGGGAGAATTGGTGAGTAAGTACACAATCACCCAGATGAGAACCTTTCCACATGATGAATGTTCTAAGCCCATCCCAATTTCCATAGATATCCACTCCCACTTCCATTTTGTCACCTCAAGGTGTTGAAATAAACCCGCTAGAACATAGTGCCCAACATTTATTTGTGGACATGATAGGTATCAAGAATCAATCTCTAAGATTGTTTCCTTATCCTAAGGCACCATAACTATAGTAAGAAGTCCTATTACATCTTCACCACACCTAGATGTACTGATAAAACTGATATATGAAACTACATAAAAACCTCATCGCAAAACATCACTTGTACCATCATGTGTACTATGAAAAGAACAATGTACTCCCAACATATAGAATATCTATTATAAGCATACCCTATGTACATATGAGCTTGTAGGGTCCAGAAATTAGTATCCACAAGTTGTGCCTCCCTGACTCACTATAGTAGTGGAGGGGTGTCAACTATCAGTTATAGGTAAACTGCTCCATCACCATCCATAAGGATATCAACAATGAGGCCAACTTTTCCGACTCCCTGTTAAAAAACTATGAACCACATATTATTATGAGTTTATATGCCACAATTTTCCCCTTCATATGAGTACATAAAATCCCCAAGTCATAGTCTGGGACAAACTGTATACATCACATTATCCTTAGGATATGGAATTTTTGAGGAAATACATAGATGAGAATATTTTGATTAGAGTACTATACATAAAACATTACCATTAGGTAGTGTCTCCATATATTCACAGTAAAAAAAACCACTACCATATTGAGATAATGTGTTGTGTAGTTATACTTTTGTTATTGAAAATGGTGTGAACCATATTCAATCACTAATTTAAACTGCATTAGGACGTAACCACGATTAGTCCCTGATGCATCCTAGAACCCCACATTATTGATTCCTTACTCCGGTAACAACATGATTGGAGAAACCATCAACCATTGAATCACCATCTAAAATGACTTCTATAAATTTTCTGTCCACATGAAATGTTGAACCAGTTGTGTCAAAGCTTTCAAGGATACCCCAACTCTAGAGAAGTTGGATAAAATTGTTTGACAATACCTTTCAAATCAATGGAAAATCCCCTCCCCAATAACACTCTTGGGTGCCTCTCAAGAATGAAAATCCCTAACTATCAATGAATCCAAGGAACTTCCGTCCTATGAGATGACATTCTTTAGAAAATGGACCTATTGAATAAAAAACAATCACATTGAGAGATTCTTGTAATTTTATTGATTTTGGACTGTGTCCAGGACTATGTTTGTGTGCTTCACGTTCTCTTATTCAGATGAGAAATACACTAGGGTATCATTGAGGAGGACAACCAAAAACCAGTCAATGTAAGGCTAAATTATAATTTTTCTATGATTCCCATGAAACTCTCAAATACAAGAGTAAGGTCAAAATGTTTTCACCAATGCGGGAGCATCAAATTTCTTCTAGTATGAGTCTCCAAGAATAAGGGTCGAGTCAATGGTACAAATGAAATCTTCATGTCTAAAAAACTTTCCTAGTGAGAAAATAGTTACTATCACATTTGTCTTTCAATAATGTAGCTGACTTATAAAATTAATAGATCATACCTTGTAAAATCCATGGATCCTTGAGTTTATAAGCCTTCACAGCCTATAGTTATCCTCATCCCTATCCACTGGCTTCCTGATCCTAGTGTGGGCCACTTATGGGTGGTGGTGATAATAGGTTGAACATAAAACAACCTCATTCCACACTACCAACCCCTCATCCATATCTGCCACCATGAAGACCACTCTTCTTCTACCTCTGTCTTTATTTAGTCTGTCCCATTACTGTATCTTGATCAATTATATGATTGGTATGGAAATATTATTCCAGATATCCCCGACCATCGCATGAGAAACACAACCTCTCCCATGATTGATTTGGGACACCCTGGGAGCATTGAACTACAAACCCTGAGTTCTATGATCGCCTATTGAAGTGCCTGACCATATTAGATAATTATGAATACCCTTAGAAACCTTCCATTGAGTTCACATCAATTGGGTTCCCACTGCAAGTGTGTCCACTACAGATTTCATCTCTACAATAAAACATTCTACAAATAGGGATCAGACAAATAATCTTGCATAGGTAGAAATGATATAGGACACCACTTATTCCCTGATATTCTGATGCATGCCCATCTCAATGTTCTGATACAAAAAGAACTTTTCCTATACTATATCCACGGAGTAGCATGAATGGCCACTAAACATCGCTAAATACTCCACCATGGTCATAATACCATGCTGTAGATAATGATGATCTTGTATGAATACTCATCACAATGTGGCCTGATAGGGATTCTCTCTAAATAGATGTTTGATGTCTATCCATGAGAGATCTATCTCATTGTGTGATTGAGTCACAAAGCTCCAACATCACCAACCAAATCCATAAAGACTACTCATGTCGTTGACATCTAACTGATCTGCATGCATCCTTACAATGAAGAAAACCTAATTGACTACCTCTAGTCAATACTACGCCAACTATGGGGTCTGGATCACACTAGAATCCTTATAAGTCACTACCTTTAAACTTCGTTCAATTCAATTATCTTGTGTGAATCCTTAGCTGTTTTTACTGGTAGTAGCTGTTACATGAAAGGTGGTGTTATTTATGGTAAACCACCTGGAGGTGGAATCCTTGGTTCAATACCCTGTGCTAATGAATAGTCACTAGGAGGATCATCCTCAAGGACACATGGCAGAAGCTTGGAAGGCAGACTACCTGGAGGAATCTAGAAATTAAATAACATATACCATAATCAATATAGAATATCTTTGGAGCTGAATCAAGAAGGATATAAAAGACACAAATATTTTTATAAGGTGACTGTACCATTGTTTTTATCTACTACCAATGTACTCATAAACCGAGTTTAATGTTTGGTGATCAGAGTCTTGATTTATTGATATGTAAGTCGTTGCCCCAAAATACCGAGTCCTTATCTTGAAATACAAATCCAAAACACTTAACACTATTTCCCCAAACCAACCTCAATGACTCCTGGTTCTAAATTATATCCTAACACTTTGATACCTCTCTATAACGACTTGTTCCAGAGGGGCCCATGTCATGACTACCCCAAGCCCACCTTCGATTGGTCATGGGTTAGGTACTATCATAGTGTGTGTATTTTCTATAAATGATAGGAATTATCCTAAATAATCTATAAAGATGACCACATCCCCAAGACATACAATATTGATATGTAAATCAACTGAATGGATGAATGCATACAAATAAGATCCCAGAACCAGTGTACAACATGAAGTAAAGGAAAATCGAACAAACCCAAATACAATCCCACCCCAATGTGACTATACACAATCTGACTCAAACTATAAATAGACCAACATACTCCAATGACATGGAATATGAAACTTATAAGATCCAGGAAAAATACATGGTCATACCATCTCCAGTTATTCCTTAACCACTCTTGGTCCTCTAAAGACACTATGAAAAGGGCCACCATATACCCCGGACATGACATGTTCTTGAAAATCATGTGATATGATTCATTTAATAATACTTTGTAGGACACCCCAATACACTAAAAAATAATCACCATTCATTATTATCTCATTACATTTTTTAAAATTTTATAAAATATACATAATATAATGGAAGACCCTGCTATACTCAAGAGAGACTCCACACAACAAGATTATGCTCGAAGAAATTACTATCATGGGAGAACTGACTCATCAAGACATAACATCATTAAAGACAATCAATAAAGATGCGTAGCTCATTTCATCCCTAACCAACAATAACATACTCAATTGGGAAGATAATGATACAACATGAGGTTTTCATTACTAGAAACACTGGGGGACATGACAAACCCAATCATCAAAAACCCAATGTGTGTGATAGTGTGCTAACAATTACACGAACCCTACTGTTGAGGCCTACATGATAGAGGATTAATTTCCTTCAATGTGGAGGTCGTGATGTTTTTAATCAACACTATTATAGATGTTTGAGGATCTCACACCAGTATTACTAAGTGATTTTACAACTCTATAAGAGAATTGTCCCCTATAAGTGATTACAATCCAGTGATGTGGAAGTAAGGTTACACTATAACCTCAAGGAAAGTACCAAGGAAATGAACTCATCCAATAAAAGTCCAAAAATGGAAAATATAGAGTCTTAAATTTGAATAAGGTACAAAAAATAGGTCTTCAGTAAAATGATCAATAATATAATTCACTGTACCACTAATAACACTTAGTTGGGATGTTCTGTTTAGGAGTTATCATCATTTAAATGAAGGTACCTACTAACCTACCTGGGTTTTCAGACCTACCACTAATGTAGGCCAACTTACAACTTTGGTCAGCCCAACCACCTTCATGGTCTATCCACCTACCATGAAGAAAGGTCTCTGATAGACTGACAATCATTCTCAATCTAGTTGTGGCCCCTAACCTGCCACCATGGCTGACTACCATTGTCGAAATTCTATGAACTGGCCTCATAGTTGTTGTGTATGCTCCCTCTGAAGATAATACGACACCATGGTTGGTCACCAATACTGACTTTAATTGTCAATAATCATAGAACATTGCAAAAGGGATCCTTCCCAGTTTCACCAGATCTGACTTGGTTCTAACCTTGTCTAACTCTTCAGACTAGACTCATCAGCCTATCTCATACCATTGGTCTAGCCCAACGATAGATACATCCTGTCCCAATGGTATGATCACAATATTACACCCACCCATGTCTTATGAAACACTCCTTCATCCACTGATATTCTACTATTATTGCTACATCATCCACTTTTATTGGACCCTTTGATTCCTCCACATCAAATGCCACCACCTCAAGCAGTCACAGTTACATCTGCCTCCTCCATGGCTCCACGCCACTCTTTATCCATGCACTGCTACAGGTGGATACAGACAACTTGCCCCACATAAATTTTCTGTTGGTCCCTTATAAAAAACAATAAACCATCTCTGATGCAAAAAATTGAAATTATCGTAGATCTGAGCTGCATGGGTCCCCATACACAATGATACTACCCCAGTTTATGATTCACTTAGAATATTAGGGTCTAATCGAGTTCATAAGCACCATGAAAAATTGATTCGGGACCACAATAACCCAACTAGTGGAGAAAGTGAACAAATAAGGGAGAAATTCATAAGGAAAATATCTTATCATATTTTTCCAAGCAGATAGGACCAACGATCTAGAATGGGGGATTTCAGTTATAAAACAACATCAAATAAAACCAAGGGAATAAAAACCATCCCACAATGAAATTAATACAAAAATAAATCCATTCATCAATTTAATTTTATTCATCAACGTAATTCAGAATATGGGATACCAAATTCTTAAACACATGACCAACCTCAATTTTTATCAATTGGTGAAAAAATGATGGTGCATTTCCTTCATTAGAAATTTCATTAAAAATATATGTGCATCAAACATCGATCCTAGAACTATAGTTATTCATTAAAATAGATTCCTAGATAACAATTTACACGATCCTAATAAATTTCAATGGTTATGTGGAAGACCCTAGAATTATGACATAATGATATACAAAAAGAAAAAGTTTTTTGGCCTCCATGAGAATAAATAATTTAATTATTCTTTTCCTTTAATGATCATGAAATTTATTTCACAAAACACTCTTTCCAACCAATATTAGGTCCCCCATAGGTCAATGACATTCTTATGAACTGAATAAATCCTTCAAATTTATGATATGGCAACCTTTTTATGAGTTATTCCACTTTTTTATGTAAACTATGTACAGATTCTATAAGATATTTATATTATTCAAATATTTTTTCCGGGTAGACAAGGCCACATAATCACATGAAATAAGAGTTCCTATTCTTTAAAATAATCCATATGATATAAAAAACATGGAAAATATGGGAAGTTAAAAATAAAATATACCATATATAAACATTAATGTATTATTCTGGTTATATCACATTAATGAAAACACTAAAGGCATGGTTATTTTGGATAATGTATATTGATCTTAAAAAACTCACACGTAGTCACATTCATCGATGAATGTGGATATAAGAGATTAGCAAAGACACTGTATAAATGATAGTTTTCTCCTTGGATACATTTTTTCATAGTGAAATGAAAAATACAATTTATTTATTAATAATAATTAAATGTGTTTTTCAAAATCATACACTCACACATATGTTTCTATTTATATATAATTAAAACAAATATGGCCGAGTGAGAGTGAATGTCAGATTATACATTAGAGACTGAGGATTGAAACATGGTGGCATTTTATTTATCAAATAACCCTTCTACTATGGTCAAGTGACTGTGGTGTAAGGTCTACAATGTAGAATGGATATATCCACAAGACCCTTTTCCTTGGAAATAGGTCCTCGATGGAAAAGTTTCCACCATTGAACATCTATATACACTATAATGGAATGTTGATAAAGCATAAAATGTTGTGTTGATTTATTTTAGATGCATCAAAAAACATCCAATTGGTATAAAAATTTTCTACTTGTGTAAATATATAACATGATAAATACTTCATTTGAATTTTTAGAAGCAATTTCCAAGATTATAATATGTCAAGTAAAAATTAAATTAATTTCAAGTTGATTTGATTTACCCAAAACAACATTGAGCAAAGAGTTTAATTTCATAAATTAGTTGATGATGTAAACTATTGATTACAGAAAATATGTTACGTGTATTCCTGTTTTTATATTCTTATAAATGTTTACAAAATAAATTGTCTTAATGGAACTATTGATAACATAATTTCTATTATTTTTGAGTTTCTTCATAATGAATTTGATGAAGATGAGTTCCTAGAAGCATTATATGATATGAATAAAATATCCTACAAATGTTTTGTTAAATATAAAACATACATTCATTTCATAATTATTACACGACTTATTGGGGAGAAGGAATTGATAAAGAAAAATTTATTGGATATTGTATATGTTGATCAATTTAAATGAGAATTGATGATTTTATTAATAAATATAACTAAAATAAGAAATAGAAGATGAAAACTACAATCATTTTATTGAATTAACTTCCCATTAAACAATTATTTAAAAACTAATTCATGGGATTTAAAACCATTGAAGACCTGATGTGTTATTATTTAGAATGCTACAACATTATCCAATTGATACATCTAACATATTCAATGTCATTGTTGACTATCCGTTCATTATATAATATATATTTATATATATAGGATTAAAATTCATATTTGAGATTGTATTATTCTAGTTTCAAACCTATTTGTAATTTTTGGTCAAATTATTCAATATTTCCAGTGGTTTTGATCCATTTTATACAATCAAACATTATGTTTATGACATAAAATTATCAAAATATTTTGATGATAATTAAATGAAAATAAAATGACTTCAAATGGAAATGATTAATACATTAAACAACTTAAAATTAATTGAAGAATTTTGGAAGGATTCTGTTGAAAACTATGATTTTTCAATGATTAAAATCATTATTTTTTAATTAATATATATAGTTATTGTGTTTCATGGAATACAAAACGTATCATATTGTATAAATATTACTTGTTTGGCCTGTCAAATATTTAACTATGATTTTAAATGCCAATGATTACCTCAAAATATGAAATTGTTCATTATATTTCATTTCATATTTCTTGTTCCATTTCTAAAATTTGTTTCCATAAAAAAATAATTATATGGATAAAGTGAGAAGAAAACTCACTAAATACATTATTTTGGTAAAAAAATTAGAAATTTATCGAATTTATTATATAATTAATGAAATTAAAAAAAATTGAATTAGGTGGTTGAAAGTGTATAATGAACAAAATATGATCTAGATGGAACATATCATGGTATGAAAACAAATATATTTTTTATATATTCATTATTATATGTAAAACATTCTATAAACTAATCATTAGGAAATAAATTTTGAGAAGCACATCTATGAAAATTCAATTGTTTACATAGTAAAGAGTGTTAGTTAAATACAAGGATCATATTAACAGTTATAATTACTTGTAAGTAATTTATATAATGATTTTTTTGACTAACATTTATAGTAAGTATCCTAGAGTATTTTATTAAATAAAACTTCTTCAAACCATGTATATAATTTAATTTTGAAGTATATAATAGTGATTTATGGATATTTATGTTACAATTTTTATTCAATTGACATAAAACATTGACATTTTTATGTATTTAAAATTTATGTCTCACATACTTCAATGAGTGAGTTGGTTCCCTTTCCATTTCATAATGTGTTACCTTAAAAACTAAATATAGTTATAGTTGAGTTATACACTTTCTTCTAATAGAATTTTAAAAAACTCGTAATGTAATTTCCAATAAAAACATTAGGAATAGATTTTAACAGATCATTTTTATTTGGTTATGTAATTACCCCTTTATTTTCTGTATCCATAATTCATTTGAATATTCATTTGTTCATGAATGATAAGAATTAAGAAGTTATACATTATAGATGTAGGTATCCAATTGAGGAATACGTTAATATTTTTTAATATTTTCAATGATGAAATAAACATTATAAAATCTATGTTCAATGAATGTTAATATTTTTTTAATATCTTTTCATTAGGTTCATTGTAATTTTTATTCATACATAATAAAGAAAAATAAAATTTAAGGATATATTATAGAAATCTACATTATTGATGATTGTGTAATGTGATTTTATTCTATTTTGTCTATAATTTAGAAACTATTCTATGAATTTTAACATTACGATAACATATATAATAATTTTGATTCTAAAAAATTTTCATAACATATTCGAAATATAATCAAAATAGTTATGAAGGGATAAAATTTTAAACTAATTGGATTTGTCTTACTATAAGAACAATTATGAGGGTTACTTAATAATAATATTATATATGAAATAATTTCATAATTTAGATTACAAACAATATGATAATTGATGTTTATAATATGAAATGTGGAAAAAAATTAAACTTTTTGTTACTAAATATGTTTTCAAATGATTCAAAAATATTTTATGTACATACCAATATTCTTATAATAATTTTGTTTATATTTTATCCATGTTAAACGTAATATCTTACGTCCAACAATGCAGATAATTATTTTTTATAATCAAGTAGATATATTAAATGATTTTATGTTTATGACTTGGGTCCCATTAAATATGTCTTAGATATTTAATTCCTATAAAAAAGGGATTCATGTTTTAAACAATTGATCATATAGAGGGATTAATGTCTCAAAATAGAGGGAAATATACACTTATTGATGTGGGATACTCTTGAAAAATGTATGATATCATCAAATTAATATATCATTGTCCTTATTTTGTTTTATTATAAAAATATTGATGTGTCAAAAATCATTGGGGAATAAAGAGGAATTAAATATATTTCACTTATATTGACTTCTAATTCATGATTGACACTGATATGTGTGTTTAACAAGATGCATTTATATTTTATTCATACGAGAAAGTGGTATATGATGTGGATACAATGACTAAAGTATATTTATACAAATTACATAGAGAGAGATGTATTATATAGGTGATAAAGGTAAATTGGTATTATATGAGAGTGTACAACATAATTTTAAAAATGGTCTATAATTTTCGTTGAAATCCATGATTAATTGGAACATATACCAGATTGTGAAAATAATGATGTAATGTTAGGAGTGAAGATTATTTATATTGTGTCAAATGTAGATCAATAGAACTGGGATCATAAATTTTTTATTCCATTCAATTTCATATTCATATATATTGTTTTTTTTGTTTTTAATATGTAAATTCTTTCATTATGATATTATTTATATCCTTCAATTTTTTATTAATCTACAAGTATGAACAATAATAAAAATTATAACCAATTGTTTAATTTAGATTGTTATTAATATTATTGAAGATTTAAATTATATTATTATTTATCAATTTGAAATTAATAATTATTTAACGTATATTTTTAATGAATCAATAATATTTTAATCTATTTGAAAATTACTATTTTTGAGAAAATAAAAAAAATTGATTCTAGAACACCAGCTTTTTCAATAAAACCACAAATATCATAACATATAGTAGACCCAAGTGATTCTTCTATAACATATTATTTTATACAATATATCTTTATATATTTATCATCTTGTTATATTTTGTATATAATTTATCATTTAATTCACCACTTAAAGGAAATAAATTAAGCACTGGTCTGTTTAGGGGTTACTAGTGTTTTTTCAAAATTGGTTTGTATGACACTAAAAAAATGTAATATTTATAAACTATTTATGATTTTATTAAATAGTTAAAAATAATAATACTAAGACATAAGAAAATATGAATATAGTTGATGTATGTTACTTAAGGGTCCTTAAAAATGTCATTCCACTCGATGAGTTTTTGGATATTATTTATAATTCTACCATAATCAGTGACAGGATTCCAGAGAATCATTTTTCTGAGATGGCGATAATTCCCATTAACTTTAAAAATTTGAGGCATATTACTATTTATTAGAATAATTTTTCCATTGAAAACTAAATAAAGATAATATTAATTTAACATTTATTGATTATTTTTTAGAATATTTGACTACAATTTTAAAATATACTAATAATTAGTTGTGTTTTCTACTTGTTGATGTGTGTTCTCAATGTTATTGTCTAAATCGATATAATGGTCATATTTTGACATAATTATCTAGTATATCATGATATAAGGGTGGAGATCCATTTAAATTTCAAAATTCTAAATTTTATTCACATTATTACTACCTCATTTAAATTAGTCATTCTTTTTAATATAATATGTATTCAAAATTAAATGAAAATAAAGAGATAGAAAAAATATATTAATATAGTGATTCAAGGATATAATAAACATCTTCAAGTACACTCCACTAAAAAAATATTCATTTACTGATTTTTATCATGATAATTTTCATAAATATTTCAGGTAAAGTATAAGAATGTAACACTTAATGTACAAAGTTACTAGTGGTTTTATTAATATCTACCCGATGAGGATTTTACAAGGAATTTCATCCACATATAATAATAGAATTATTTACTTATTTAAGAATAGAAAGAATATAAAATAATTATTACAATTGAAAAAACATAATTTTGGATATTATTTATTGACATATGATTAATCATATTAAGGAGAAAATGGAATTTATCAAAATGCAACTCTGAAATAATAATTAGTTGAATCTTTATGATACTATAGTGATTAAAGTAAATCTTATGTTATATTTTACTTTAATATGTTCAATTATTAGTAGCAGTTACAATAGACCTCTATGTCTTATCACTAATTAATCAAAAATTTATCTAGAATTGCAGCACCTACAAAAAATAGAGCATATGATAATGAATTTCTATCTCAATATTTCATTCAAATATTAAATATCGTATCTTCTACCATTATTCCAAAAATACTTATATATCTCTCAGTATTTCTGACTATTTAAATGATTTTTTTATTCAATGGAGTCAATTTGTTTTTAAAATCATCTAATAAATTGAAATCTATATTATTTTACAAATCATTAATACCATGTCAACTTCCCAATATATTACATTTAGATTAATATTTTTTTAAATCTAAATAGTTTTTGGCAATATTCATAAATAATAGTTTCAAAATAAACTTGGAATAAAACTTTATAAAAGTAATATCTTTGATATTAAAAATGTAAAACATCAAACATATTTTCTCATAATATATTAATAATAATATTTCTCCTAAAAATCAATTTAATTTGGAAATATTTAATCTATCTATTAAAAAAATATAAAATTCATTTTATTTCTAAATCAACTCAGTAAATATCAATAAAAATTTAAAAAACACTTATTTGGTTGATTTTTAATCCTTTAACATAATGTTATTTTTTTATATGGATACTTTAAGGTTCCAAATCCATGTATTCCGAAACATATCAGGTTTCTGATGATCATGGTTCTTAGAAAATACCTCGAGTTTTTCTAGAGATGTATGACAATTTAAAGATGAAATTAGGGAGAATATATGAATTTTAAATACATCACATCCTAAATTCTAAGTTCACAGCTATGATGAGATCCTATTAGTGGATGTAAAATCCCTTCATGGTTTGTTTTTGGATGGTTTACCAGGTGAAAAATGATATTTAAATATTTAGGAATAAAGGATGCTTGGATACACATTTTTCAGTGAGATTTAAAAATCAATATTTACATGATGTGAAATGGCTTATTTTCTATGAAAACCCCCTAAACATCATTCATTATAAATCCTATAGAACCATAGTTTTTATCAAAACTATAGACATTCTCTTGATATCCAATATTCCAAAAACATTATTTGTAGGTATTTTTGGATTCCATATATGGTGATTGATTCTTGATCTTCTTTATTCGATTTTTTGTAATCCAATGTGTATTACACATATTCTATTCTATTTATTCCATATGATTTCTCCCACATTTTATTTACATGTGTTGGTGGAATATCCTCACTATTCTGATAGATATTTTTTATTTTTTTTATTTAGTTATTAGAAGAACACATTGGGGGTCAATCTTTTAGTGGGAGATGCGATCAGGATCAATGGTTTTGGTCTGTTCTCATACAATTAATGTTGATTCCCTTGATGTCAGGAGTTTATTGATTATATTATTTATTTACATATAATCATTAATATTTCTTGGTGTACCCCTTCAGATGATAATGAAATTATACTAATAATTTTTTAATTTTTAAATTAATTAAATTTTTAGTTAAAACATGTAGACATACATTTTTCTATGATAACGGTTTACATTTTTATTTATTAGATAGATTGATATCTATGATATTTGGTTAAAAATGTTTTCACATGATATTTATTAGCCTTTTTTCATGATGTAAATTTTTAAATAACATAAATTTATAATTCATTTAAAATTTATTGACTTAAGAATAATAAAAGTGGAGGCATGTTAGAATCTAGTTTTTCTTGTAATTTTATTATAAATAAATTTATGAAATATGAATGATTAATAAAATGTGTAATTCCATGTTATTTTAATTATCAATTATTTTGAATAATTAATAATCTTGTTGATAATATTGATATTATATCATATATAATCTTAAATATGAGTGGTACTTATCCCAATTTGGTGAAACTGGTTTTAATGCTAGACACCATTTTTAGATTTTGATATCCTGGTATAGCATGATGCCTTAGGTTTTCTAGAATAGAAATATGTGAATTATTAATCAATTAATTAAAAATGGAATAAAAAAATATTATTGATAAGGATAATTTTGGGTCCATGATTTTCCTTATTTCGTATAAAGGCCATAGTTCCTTGAGTTTAGTTTTGTGAGAACTCATTTATGTGTCAAGAGTAGATAAATTATTTTCTAGCATATATTTCCATGTTATCTATTCATTATTATATAATAATTCAATTTTGATATGACCAAGATTTGAGAATCTCTATACAATTTTACTTTGGTTGTAGAATTCATGATGAGATATGATCTTGGGATGGTTGATAATATATTTGTGGAGCCTATGAATGTTGATATTTTCTGTGTGTGGAGGAAAATTTGATGTGGAAGCAGATGGCACATTTGATGGTGAGATGCAACAAGATATTTTTGTGGGCTTCTAAGACTAATCATGAGATGATAGAACTGGTTGAAGCTCGGATTACACATTGATGCGATGCTAATAACTAAAATTCTCTCTTATGAATCAGTTTAATGGAAAATTAATGTGTTTCTTATTTTTATCTTATTTCAATTCCTCACAAGTTGAGGAGCACATATGTGCATTGATGAGTTTTTTCTATTAGTGATTGATGTGGTTGGTGTACAAAGAGTAACTAGATTTTTAAATAATGTTAAAAATGAATAAATAATTATTTACAGATGATTTTTGTGTTTAAGGATTGAAAATTAAGTAAATATGATGTTCTTGGAAAACCACAAACATGATTTAGATTATGTATGGAGGTAATATAATTTACTCTAATGATTAATTTAATGAAATATGGCATAATTTCAATGGTTAATATAATTTATAATATATTAATTAATTGAATGAAATGATAAAAAGGAAAAATATAAATAATGTATCTATTTTAGATGATAGTGTGATTAGAGGATATCTAGTTTTAGAAGTGGTAGCTGGGAGTCCTAGAATCATTAACCATATATGATTATAAGATAAGGTTGTTCCAAAATTGTGGTTGTTATCTTTATTGTATCATGTGTATTATATTATTTCATAAAAAATCAATGCATGTCATCCTACTGGGAAGATGGATGGATGCCTACCCTCTATGTCCCCAACCTCTTCTTTTGTTAGATACATATAATGGTTTTTTTGGTGGTTTGTTTTCACATATATGTGTGTATAGGGCAATAAACACTTGTTGTTATTTCACACTCATGTATTACTAGATACATTAACGTAAATATTATTTTATATATGAAGTGTATAGGTTGTGATGGCTTGTGGTAACATAATCTATGTATGGGTTGTGATGAATTGATAAATAACACTCGATTTATAATACAATTCATATGGGTTGGGGTGGATCCAATAAAACAATCTGTTACTATATAATGATATTGGATATGGGATGATTTGACGATGAGATGCATGATGTTCAAATTATTATTCCTTTCCCATGTTTCATTGAGGTGGATTATTTTACATAGATATGCCCCGGGGAATATAACGTTGGGTAAGTGCATCCAACCAATGGGGAACAAAGAGGGAAGTAACCATTATGTTTATTTATTATATTATATTCAATCTGGAATGTGATATTTGTTGAGAGTTATCCACGGTAAGGATATGAACATAGAATACCTATTTATGTGAGAAATTATTTTTTCAACTGTTCCACAAGCTTTATAATGTTTTATTTATCTTTTTCATGAGATTCTCAAGTGACAATCCAATAGAGTATAGCCACACCAAACAAAATTATTTTATACAGTGCAAGGGCATCAAAAATTCAAGAGAGTGCCACTGTAAAATACTCCCTCTATCAGCATTAGAAAATAACTATTCATGGGGGCATTTTACAACGTGGTTTTTTCGTTTTTTAGTGTATGTACTCACATTGCTAAAAAATGTTCTTTTAAATGATGACCTATATGAGAATTTTTTAAAAAGATATTATATAGGGTGTACCTTCATTACTGTTTTTAAAAATATCTAATTAATACATTGGTGGAGCTTTACTAGTGTTTTTATAGATGTGATGATAAATACACCCTTTAGTGAGTACTTTTGTAATAGTGCTGAAAAAGTTATATATATAAAAAAATATATTTTATTAAATATAATATCTCAATATATAAATATATATATTTTGATAAAAATATAATACATATACCTTAAATATTTTATAGATAATGATAAATAGGTATTTTCACTAATTATATAAGATATTTCGTGAAAATGGATTAGAAAAGAAATAAAAAACTTATTAATTCCTAGTTTTTTAAATATTACTCTGTAATAGTCATTCAAAAATAGTTCTATAACAAAAAATTAAATAAATTAATGAATGATCTATGATAACATGAAAACCTTACATGAAATTAAAACAACCCGAAATTTTGATCTAGGTGTCTGTTTGGGATCTACCACATATCAAATTGAACCCATTGACGATCTTCAGACAATATTTAATGAGGAAACAAAAGATTATGTTATTTTGGGAAATCAATTCCTATAGTTCCTCCAAATGTAGGATTTTATTCATGGAATCCCATTATTTTAACGTTCCATGAAACAAAAGCCTCATTTTTTAGGGTCTTATTTCTCACTTCCAACGAGTACTATATTTATTCTTAGGGCTTACATTCATATTGATGTTATAGATTTTCAATATCATTGTTATAAAAAAGTGTAGTTTTATTTTTAATCAAATATATTCATATTTTCTTATATTTAAATATAATTAATATCTTTTATCAATACATATATCATCTTATTTTCATTAAATTGTATTTTTAAATATATAAAATAAATATTTATTATTCCTTTCATTTAAATAAAAAATTATTAATTAAATTTCTTGTTTAAAAATGGATTGATGTATATATATAACAATATAACTAATGGTTATATATAACCATGTGTCTATCAATAAAATGTATATATATTTTCTAAGATATTTTAAATAGTATATATTTAAAAATGTATTTAAAACAATATGTAATTATTTTTTTACATTATAGAAATATATGAGTACATAAATATATACAAACTTATATAGATATATTATTTATTTATACAGATATGTTTGTATTAATGAATTGATATATATTTACAATATATTATAGTGTATATGTAAAGGAACATAATATATAATATATAATATAGAATATAGATAAATTTATAGAATTGTTAATATAAAAAATAACAAATATCATAAAAAATACTATAAAACATATTTTTGGAATTGTAAAATCATTCGTGTTCCAAATGAGAGTTATATAGATCAAATCTAGGAGAACATACGATGCGATCCATTGTCATCATGTTCAAATAATGGTGGTGGAGAAGTGCATATAGGGTGGGGGTTGTCCTTAGAGCGGACTAGAAATAAATACCCCATTCTTCATTGCTTCCATTATTAGTTCTTCTTTAGTGATGCTAAAGGAGACCTTTATCAACCCTTTTTAGCGTTGATAAAGCATGGGATTTATATAAGGTCCTGACCTTAAAACATTACA
The DNA here is from genome assembly GCA_963277665.1 of Viscum album. Classification (NCBI taxonomy): domain Eukaryota; kingdom Viridiplantae; phylum Streptophyta; class Magnoliopsida; order Santalales; family Viscaceae; genus Viscum; species Viscum album. The sequence continues at coordinate 1,039,313,365 of OY728133.1, read as the reverse complement.
TAATCATGAATTAAATGAATAATTCACATTGATGATCATTTAAGGTTTAGTGTTTTAGAGACATATTCTATAACTATTACAAATCAACTTGGGAATTAACTTTAGACATGACTACTAAGTATCCATTTTTTCATAAAATAAGAACTCCAAAAAAGAAACATGTCTAGTTCCATGTTTTAGTGAGCATGAATTTTCTGTGATCTGATCCTTGACTGTATTAATGTTTATGTCCTATGGAAAATATTTCAAAAACATGGGATGAGCATAAAAAGATCAGTAAGGGTTATAAAATAAGAAATGAAATTGATTATCCCATCAATAATACCAAATGATGAAACCATAAATATCAATCATAACATACCTTATGAAATAATCAGATTTATGAATAACACCCATACGTCATAAATAATAAAGGAAACTTGTGGCATACATAACATCCGTACATTGTAGCTATAAGAGCTACATAAAGAGTTAAATTAAAATACCCATTACAGTATATTCCCAAAATCACTTAGGAGAAATAATAATGTTTTCCACCATCACATTACCTAATGTATTGAAGAGCTATCTTAGGATCACCCATCCTATGTTTATCACAGATCCACCTGTATATGTAAACAATGCCCAATTAAAAAAAACATACTCATATCACATAACATAATCATAACGGAATGATTAAATTTACACATTCTGATCATAGTGTATCATATCAAGATATTGAAATAAACAGTGATTGATTAAACCAGTATCCAAACCATTTAAAACATTAATAAGTAGATTTTTAAATCAATATATCCCATACAACATTAAATCTTTTAAATTAATCATTAATTTAAAACATTAATGTTTATATAATTAAATCCAAAAAACCATTTTGAAATCATGGATATTAGTTAGAAATATTTATAATAATACATCTTTAAAAAAAATTTAAATGATATTACAGTTAAAGAGTTCCTAAGAAAATGAGAGATGCATGAAAACAAATAATTAATGAGTAACATTTAATAAAAAAATTATAATATCATCGGAAAAAAGGTATTCATGATATAGTATGAAAAAATTTAAATTATATACATCATATAATTGTAAATTAGCTCATATCAACAATGAAGTCTCAATGGGGTGTAAATTGCGATGAAATCTCTTATAAAGATGGTATCATTAGATTAAGGATAAATTAATTATATAATTATGTGTGATAGATATTAATACACTCAATATGATTTGATATTCAGTTTAAAACAATCATAGGCCATTAAAACATATTCATATCACGACATAATCAATAAGTATATGTTTAACCCAAAGAATTGAAATTGGGTTAAACTGATCCCGTACAGAAATTCGACAGCCTAATGACATCACATTAAAATTCAGGAAAAGTCTTAATTAGAAAAAAAAGGGTATCTCCTCAATTGGACATAAAATTTACATTCAAAAGGATATATGTGAATGTATTTCGAGATAAGAATATATAAATTAAAAGACATAACAAAAATAGGTCCTTTAAAAGAGGAGGGTGAAAGGTTCTCTTATCGATTTGGTAACATAGGAATCATACAGCTGATGAAAGAAGGTACGTGAAATGAAGATTTAAATACCCATAAAATGAAGTATATTTCACAATTTATACAGTAATGGTCGTTTTATTAACCACAAAATATGAAAAAGTGGAAAATATAGTAAGAATCTCATGTGAATAAAAAGTGAGATAAAAATCCCTTACCACGTTGCAATAAATTGAGTTGTATGACCAAAAGTTAATAAACACAAAATTAAATACATAATGACATGAATATAAATATAATAATGATGATATATATCAAATGTCAGTACAAAATACACCACATGCAATAAATAAGTGGTGAACAATGTAAATCTCATGGAATTAAAAATGAGATAAGAAACCTCTTACCTCATGTATGACATGACTTGATTGTAATTTATTCTCCTGAAAAATAAACTAACGTTAATTTATACATGATTACGAATATTTTTACTATTTATTATTCCTTTTATATAAATAATTACATTTCTATAACAATTAGTTAATTGTTTGAGTTCATATCATACATTTTTTCGATGTTCGGCACTTGAGTTAAAAATGACCTTGTTATAATTATAATTTGTACATGGGGAAAAAATTACATTAACTCCAAAATAATATTTATGATTTATATATCATATATATAATATGTATCCATTATATATATTTATTTATAATATTACATAACATTTGGAGATATGAAATGAAATGCATCATTCATGTAGACGGTAAGTCGTACGTACGTATGAACACTAATTTCATTTGTATTTCCTATTTAATAGAATAAAAACATATTTTTCCATATGCATATTATAATTCTATTATAAAATAATATATAATTTAATTAACTTGTTCTTTTATATGTTCCATGTTTGGAATGAATGAGTCATATCACTTTGAGAGGGCAGTACACAGCACTTCCTCAAATAAAATTATGGTATTTACCCAAATTGGAAACCATAAATTTGTAATATAAATAAAAAATAAAGAAGTATAAAAAAATTTAAATATCAAATATATCACATATAAAAGCAGGTCCATCATAATGGCCACCATGAGAGGCGGTTGGAGATATTTGAACAATCATCGTTTCATGAGGAAGCAGTTCATCATCAACAGAAATAATATTTTCTTTAACAATTAAATGGAGGTTTCTATATGTTTAGTTTGAATAAATCTAAAAAATAAAATCTAGTATATTTATAATACTGGTTTTATTATAAAATAAATGAAGAAATGAAGTTTATGGGGTTGTATAAGAAAAATAAAAAATTTAACTTAAGAGATGATGTTACCATTAAATTTGGAATCTCCCTTTGGATTGAACCAAGAGGTTCACATGAATTGACTTATTCCTCATGGAAGGGCTATAGGAGGAGGATAGGGATGTAGGGAGATTTATTGGGAAGAGTTTTATTGTGCCAAGGGTCTTGATAAGTGTGTGTAATTTGTTAGAAGTTTGGGCTTTTGATAATGGGGGGGAGGGGCTCTTTAGGAATGCTTGAAAATATTATATTATTATATAATGATTTTCGGTATCTAAGTGTCCAAAACTAATTAATGTTGATTATAAGATGAATCGTTGTTATAAAAAAATAATCCAATTAGAATTGGACAGATTTTGGATATTTTTTTATCTTTATAATCTTATTTATTTAAATCACTCATTAATGAGGCTAACAATACATCATTATTATGTCATAAATATTTTTATTTATTTGATGTCAAAAAATTATAATAAAAATCAGCACATAGAAATTTTTTTTGATTTCAAAATAATATTTATAGTTGAATAGATAACTTATATTACCCCATGTAATTATTTATTTACTAAAATATATATGTTTGTTTCATTCTTATCACTCCCAAGAAGATCCATGGGGTCCCATAATCGTCCCAACGATTCACATGCTTGTAAATGAATCAACCAATAGGATTAGAACACATTTTAGGCTAATTTATTTTTATTATAATAATATTTTTTACCATTATTTACCATATTTACCCTTTAATCATGGTAAATAAAAGTTTTACTAAAGTACATATTCATAAAGTCTAAAAATAAAAGTTATCTGTTAACACAATTTGGATCTCATGATTACAAATATTTAATCCATTTTTCCAAATTTCAAAACATATAACTGGGATAAATTAATTTAATATTAATTGGAGCTATCAAAACAAAAAGTGTATTTTTATGAAATAATAACTATCAAATAATAGGGATTTATTTATGTTCAATTTCAAAGTGAAAAAAAATTCAATTACCAACATTGGATTAAATAAAAATGAATTTAATATAAATAAAATTTAAAACCATTTAACAGTACAATATAAACATATAAATAAATTTTATTAAAATGCAATATTAAATTAAAATATTTTAGTTTTCACTATTCATTAAAAACTAATTTTATCATAGAAATACCAAAACATTACCCAATGTAAATTTTATGACCCAATTCTAAAAATGTATTTTATTTTTTCAAATAAAACATATAAATGTGACCAAACTAGTTTTAATGATTTTTCTCTATCAAAATGTATTAAATCAACTATTTAAATAATATTAGAGTACTTATTCATAAAATTAGATTCATTCACATTTTATGCCTCTAACATTTTTTCAATAAATATAAAAACATTTAAAAACATGTAAATTAATATTGTAGTTAGTTCTATCCATTACCACCAATACAAAATCTAGGAATTTACTATCATTTAAAATAAAATTATCTTATTATTTTTCTATATGACTTAGCATTGTGGGAAATATAATATTTCAAAGAAACCCATTATTTTGTATTAGGTACACAATCAAACATATAATAACATTTACTGTAAAATTAATATTTAATTAATAGATTATAATAAATATGAAATTTTTATATTATTTATTTACCTGGGATGTTATATCCTTCCACCCTTTTGGGAATTGCATCATGGTAATTTTAAAAGTGGGATTTGAAACTTCATTGAAAATCTCAATTTAGAACAAATGTCAATAAAAATATCACAATAAAAGAAATAAAGAAAAATAAAAAGGTCACCTGAGATATCCCATAGTAGGATTACATAAAACATGTATAATGAAGAGAAAATAACACTCATAAATTAATAGAGAGTGATAGAGAACTTGATCAGAGAAAGATAACCACCAAAATACCATAAATTTGTGGTTGTAAAAGTCTGATGATAAGAGAGAGATTATAATATTTTTGATTCATGATCCTTTATATAGAGTTGAAGAATATTATTAATAACTAGACTAATATCATAAGGAAATATACTTTCTAGTTATGTAGATTGTCATCCTTCAGTACAAATCTAGCACAAACTCATATTTTTCAAAATGATAAGTATTCAAGATGACTTGGTCACACTTGATGTGCTAGAATATACACCTAGAGTATCACATAATCTACAAAATATGAAATATATATTTCCCCTATCATTAGACATCAACAAAAACCATAATTGGTTCTTATATGATTAGATAATCCCCAAAAGGATAATCCATTATAAAAAATAAATACTAATCTAAATTTCAAAAAATCAACAAGAAGAACCCAAAGTTTAAGAAAGACCATTCTATATAAAATTGCCCATATAATGCCTCAAAATAATCCAAACTATGATTGAAATACAAAGCTTAGAAGGATTTAATCACATATTCTTCTATAGTAAATCATAACATTTATCTCCAAAATCATTGACTACTATTAAAGTCTCATAATGCTTTGTAATTAACCAAAACACTTATTCCCTATGATATATCAATCATTTTGATAAAAACATAAATCACCTTATGTCCGAAATAAAAACATAGATTCTTCCAATATAATATTTCAACCATTACTCCACAAATAGAATCCCATAGTATTTTATTTTCCTTAAGTATATAGTGTTCCCAAAAGAGAGAATGTCATCAAAAATAACAATAAATACATAATCACTAAATCATTTTCCAATACAAAGGATGCCCATTTGATAAAACATAGAATACCAAATAAAATTTTTCTTGATCCATAAAATCATTTAACATAAAAGAATAAGTCATACCAATTAAGTACTTCACTTATGCTAGTGGTAGGTGATGTGCCCTTGTTTCCCTTTGGTTATGGGTCCGATTACAGTCGCTCTGCCGGATGCGAAAGGTCATTGCCCATCTTACGTGTTGTGCTTTTTAAAAAACTCCAAAATATCCCAAACATGTTTTAACCTCAAAGGATTTCTTATACCTTTAATTTTCATCTAAATACATTAAGACCACACCATCTTATATATTGTCATTTTTTCTCCTCCAGATGATAATATAAAACTATTTCCAATATAACGAACATCATACCATGATCATGGTGTCTATATGGTTTCATCATCACATTTTTCACATGTTTATATAGTCCATGAATTTAAAAAATAATTTATATATCCTTCAAAATCATTTTATTTATTCATCCAAATACACCTTTTACAACATGGCTCATAACAGTGTTCGTAGAAAAACAATTTAAGAAAATAATCATTTATGAAATATAATTTCAAAACATTTGATGAAACATGAATTATGTAAAACAATCAAAAACAATTTGAGTTGAAACATTCAATCAATGGTTCTTTTTAAATACCATAAGTATTTTCTGAGAGACTATATTGTAAAAACCAATATAGACACGTTTTTCAAGGGTCTCATTCCTCACCTCCTTTTTCAGAATCATAATATGCTTCAAAATCTTGTGATAAGGTAAAATATTTGAAAATTGCTTAATAATATTTACCTTTATGGAATATATGACAATATTGAGAAAATGGATTTGATTAAATTCAACCCATGATCCACAATTATATCGTGGAATAGTGGAGTTGTAAGATATCTCAAAAAACTACTTTCAAGTCAGTTTTATACTAGAAAAAGTTTCACAATCATCAGAAAAAAAAATTGTAATAATTATTAAAAGAAAGTCATTAGGAAGAGATATGAATGTGGTTTGAGATCCTCATCCTTCCACTTGTAAATAACATTACATGATCTAAGAAAAGTTATAAAATAATGATTTGACATAAACAATAGACATAGAGACTAACCATGTGTTTAACTAAAACTCATAATCCATAAAGATGTCTAAACTGACAAATGATACCAACTAAAAAGACCCAACCTTAAAACATTTCGTAATATTGAATTAAATGAATTATTAAAATTGAAGATATTTTCTGGTATATAGTTTTAGAGAATTAGGACATTACTATTACATATCAACTTGAATATTATATATGGACACTACTACTCAGTATCCATTTTTTCATAAATTAAGAACTCTTACAATGAAACATGTATAGTTCCATGTTCTAGACAAAATGAATTTTTCTTTTACCCCATCCTTGACCTTATTCATCTTTATGTCCTGTGGAAAAAATATCAAAAAACATGGTAGGAGCTTAAAAAGCATAGTAAGGGCTACAAAATAAGGAATGAAAAACATTAGCCCATTAATAAATACAAAACAATTAAATAATAATTTTCAATCATAAGATACCTTATGAAATCATAATATTTAAGAATAACACACAGAAGTCAAAAATAATAAAGGTAACTTGTGGTATATATAACATACTCACATTTTAGCTATCACAGTTACATAGGGAGTTACTTTACAGTACCCATCATAGTATATGCCCTAAATCCCATTGGGGAAACAATAATGTTTACCTCCATTACATTACCCAATGCAATGTAGGGCGATCTCAGGATCACCCGCCCTAGGTTTATGATTGGACCAATAGAGGCATATATACTCTGAGAGGGGGGGTGAATTAGAGTATGGACATACTTTTCCACAATTATTCCTGCCACATTGTATCACGACCTTTTTATTACAAGGATCACTATATTGGCACCATTGGGTTTATTATGACCACTTCATTTCTTCTTTATCTGATGATGATGCTTTAAATTCAATGCAGGGAAGTAAGTAGCCAGACAAAGAGATTTTAACATGGTTCACCCTCACAGGGTTATGTCCATGGAGCATACAACGATGATATGAAACTATACCAAATCCACTAAAAGTGCACTACTATTTAAATTTTTTTGGAAGGATCACTTCTATTCCCAGGCTCGCTGCCTTAATAATGTTTAGGGTCAACTCACTTCTTTCCCAAGGATCACTCTCTGTTTATCTCTCTATGGATCACTATCGGTGGAGTGGATCATGGTCTTCCTCTTTCTTTGATAACTGCTCTAAAAAGGATCCCCTCATAGTTTATAGACATGTAGGTCTCTTCATTATCACTAATGAATACATCCTCTGTTGTATGTAGATGCTCTGTTGAATTTCAACTTTCACCCGTAGATGAATCTCACTTTGCACTGAAGGTATCATGAAATCTTCCAGCTTTCATGTAGCTCTAAAATAGATGGTGTTCTTCTACCATACCTGGCGTGCTTCTCCAAGCTGGAGCACATTTTATGGAACACATGTCCAATCCAGTGTTTATGATCAACTTAACCACTTGTGCAACACTCACTTCTTTAACTCCAAACATTGTCAACTCACACCCTTTTATGCCCAAACTAATTTTGGCACGCAACTATAAACATTCACACTTCTTCAAACCCTGGCGCACATGTGTCACCAAACCACCTATATGGAACCGCTTTCTTCAACTCAAAACTAGGGAGACTCACACCCTTTCTCAACCAAACCACATTGGGAGTGCAAATATCAATATGCACGTGACTTTTGATTTACTTTATTCTTGCACGACCACACCACCTGTTCGACTGCAGCTCTGATTTTCTCTAATTGTTTAACTCTATAAAAATTATGAGGTTTCGAAATATATTTATATAAATTTGTACACCCTGAGTACCAGCTCTCCAGACTCCTATCGGCGCGTATGTCTAGCCACCCTAGTCTCTGTCACCATAGTCACTTGAGCGACCAAACCCATAATTTGGGCACCCCTTTTTCCTTTTCCATATTTTGATGTTATGATGATTAAAAAAATGGCTCATAAATTTCAAAGACTCAAAGAGACCGGCACACAAGTCCATTTTCCAAAAACACTTTTCTCCATTTGTCAATTTTGAGGTTCAAAAATTTGGCAGACACAGGAAAAAGGTGCCACCTTGTATCTGCTCAATTAGAACCCCCTGTAGATCGACCATTCCTTTTTTGAAATTCTTGAATCAATAATGGATCATTAACAACATCCCTTCAACTCAACATGCCACCAAGAAATCCCCTTTGTCAACAAATTTGTTCATCATTGATTGCTTTGTCAACAAACACAATCCATAGGCCCACTTTGACAACAAACACAATCACCCCAAAAATGATTCAATGATACCTTCCGGGATTTTTTCCCAAAAATCCCCCACTTTGGGTTTTATGAAAACTCTTAAATAAAAAGATACATCGTTAATATTAAATCCACTATTCACCTATTGTTATTCGGATAGCGATCAAGGATTTATTCAACACATACTCTAATCCCACATGAGAAATGCTTGCCGTGAAAAAACAAGAGTAAATGAAGAGTTTATCAACGAATAACTTCAACTCTAACACTCCCTTTTGATACCAAAATGATACCAATTATTTGAAATATTTTTACAGCATTCCAACAGCACTCTTATACTTTTTTCACGATCATCAGCTGTTGTGATATCTATTCATTGATCGATCACTTCTAGCATCTTCAGATTTGAATATCTCCCAATATGCTCATAGCTTTGACTCATGTCAGCTGAAAATACTCTTCAGCACTATTGCATGTGTTGTCCATGCTAGGATCTAGATAAGCACGTTGAACCAGCTTCAACATCCCTATCTGGATAGTCCACCTGTCATCCTCTTCCCATATCTTAAATGATTTCTCAAATATCCACATTGTCTCCCCCTTGAAAAATCACTATCCCCCCCCCCCTTTTCAACGAACCCAGAGTTCACTCATTTTCGGTCTGTAACAGAGTATAGAACACATATCAGTACATTAGGGAAAAATATATCATACCTTGGGGAAAGGGGGAGGCCCATATCCACACTTTATAATGTTCGGGGAGTCTACTGAACTCCCAGAGCAAGTCGATGCCGCTCAAAAGCATCGTTGGGTAAGGATTTTGTCTAAATGTCTGAAAACTGTAGTTCTATAGGCACATACTCCAACTTTTAGATTCCCTGCTCAACATTACCCTTTATAAAATGATATTTTATCTCAATGTGCTTTTTCCTTGAATGATGGATGATGTTTTTTATAAGATTTATAGCACTTGATTTATCACACTGGATTCCGATCGAAGAAATCACTTCAAATCCAATATCATCAAGCTCTTGCTTCATCCAACAATAACTGTGTGCATGCTTGAGTGGGTGCAATATACTCATCCACCGTAGTGCTCAATGAAATTCAATAATTATTATATCAGATCCATGAAAAACACAATACACCAAGATAGAACGAATCACATGATGTTGTCTTCCTATCATACACTGAACCGGCCTAGTCTATATTAGTATATCCCAATAACTCCATCTAATAATTGTCATTATATGTCCATCCTAAGTCCACCGTTCCCTTGATATACCGAAGTATTCTATTCATAACAAGTATGTGGATTTCATTGGGATTACTATGATACCTTGCTACTCGGAAAGTGGTAAATACACTATCATCACTTGTTGCGGTAAACTTCATCAAACATCCAATAATTTTCCTATATTCGGTGATATTAACTTCCTTGCCATCCTCATTTTTGTATAGTTTTGTCCAGATAGCAACTGGAGTCTTCACCTCCTTGGAGTTTTCCATTCCAAACATTTTCAAGAAATCCCTGGAATTTTTGGATTGAGAAATGAATGTTCCATTCGTTCCTTGTGTCACTTATAGACCAATGAAAATTATATCTCTCCAATCATTGATATTTTGAAATCAAATTTCATAAATTCAGAAAACTGTCTGCACTACGCTACATCTGATCTTCCAAATATTTTGTCACTGACATAAACCAACACCATAATCCTTTGATAACTATCACTGCTAAAATAGAGATTTTAATCAACTCCCCCATGATGGAAACCAATCTTCTTCAAGTAACGATCAATCCTTGAGTACCATGCTCTAGGTAATTGTTTCAGCCCATATAATTCCTAACTCAGTATGAAAACCTTGTTCTCATCCTCAAGAATGAGAAAGACATCTGGTTGGTTAATATACACCTCCTCTAGAATCCCACTCAAGAATGCAGCTTTGACATCCATCTGGAACACCATGAACATCCATTGAACTACAAAGGCTAGGAATAATATTATTTTCTCCAAACTTGCAACCTATGAAAATGTGTACAAACCCAAACTTTTTGACTAGTATATTAACTTACTCTTAAAGATTTCATAGAGATGTTAATGTTTAAAGAAGAAAGAGGAGTTGACGGCTTCATCCAGTAGACTCGAACCTTATGAAGCCCACTTATTAGAGCCTGGGAAGGAGGTGTCATCATTGGGCTTCACTTCGGACCATGCCCAAACTGAACTCCAGCAGGTCAAGCTTGAACGGAAACTCATGCGGTAGAAGTTGATGTTAGTATAGATTACTACTAGGGAAATGTTATCTAATCCTCCCTCAAGTTCTCTAACTATAGAACACATTACAATTAGGTCATATTCTGGTGTTATAAGGGGATTTGTGACGGGACCTTATCTTCTTTGTGTAATCCTTTGGGATGAATAAATTAAGATTTCATCCTTTAGTGAAGTTTGTGAAATTTCATATGTACGGATAATTTTAGGATGTATTTTATGGATGCATTTTAAAAAAAGGATACTTTAAAATATTTATCTAAACCTAAAATAATTAATGATGTGTAATGATTTTCATAAAATGGTCTTCTGCAAAAGTGTTCAGTACAAAATTTAGAGTCTAATAAGATCAACTTAATTTTTGATGAATAATAAATTATGAATAGTGATTTTATGCTTAGGATTAGTAATGTGACCAAATGGTTTAATAATATCACTTAAATAAAGTTTTAATAAAATTTAGACACCATTATTAAGTAATATGATTCAATAAAATGGTTAAATAATGGTTTCATAAATTATAAATGAAGTATTAGTTTTTTAGGTGAATAGTGTTTTTTATATAAAAATTTAATTAGAAATATAAAGAAAATTATTTTTATAAAATGGACATTATTTTTGAACTCACATCATCGATATTATGTTAAGGTAAATTTTTGGGATTTTTCTGAGAAAGTTGAATTTTCATTGAATAGTAAAAATGTAGTTTTAGGGATTCGGTATGTTAAATGACATCATAATTGTGTCATGATGATGTCATTAGATCTTTTAAGTGTTGGGCGCCCAAAGGTGATGCATTATTGTATTGGGGGCCCCATGTGGCCTTACTATATGTGAAATACCACAGGAAAGCCCATGGTTTTGAGAAAACCACTTGTGAGGTGTCCCTTGAAATTATTGAAATATCACCTCACTTTCCCTATAAATACCAAGCCATTATCTCATCCTTTGGACTGAAAAATAATTATGAACGACTTTCTGGTATCTTTACCTCCCAAGGTGTCCTCCCAAGGTGCCCTCAAGCCTCTCAAGTTCCCAACCATTGAGTTTTAAGAGTTACGTTTAAGGTAAGGGATCTGACCTCTCTCATTCTTTTCATGTAATCTCTTTTATGTAATTTCTTTTATGCTCTATGTTATTATGTTGGAGGATGTTCTTTAATATTAATCTTACTTCCATTTTAATTTCAATATGATAATAGACCCCCTATTTCTCTCAACAATTCCTTTTATGAATGTTTACGTGGTGCCGTTAGGATGCCGAATTTTTAAGGGATTCTTTCACCCTTCTCATTTTTCAATGCTCTACTTTCTTGTCATGTTTTTCAAGTTCCTTTTTATTGTGTTGGGTATGATCTCTATATATATCATATTGAACGTTTATTTTCATATTATGAGAGACCCTATATGATGTCGTCAATTTATTTTTGTGGATGTTTATGTGATGTCGTTAGGCTGCCGAATTTTCATAAGAGATATCTAATTTATGTCTTCCTTCCATGTTTTTCATTTCAAATGGAATGTATTTAAAATTTAATTCCCATGTTAATATATCCTTCATATTCGGTCCCTATACTATTTTATGGATCATTACTGAGTGGGTGACCCATGTCCCCTCTCATTTCAATGTTTTCTAAAACCCTGTAACATAGTCGTTATGCTGCAGAATTTTCGTCTCAAAATGTCTCTCTCCTTTTATAAAGTTCTTTTATATAATTAAGTGAATAATAAAATCTCTCTCTTATATAAGGGTATTCACATATATACCATATTGTTCTATTTTAAACTCTGAAATTTACATACATGAGACACGCTTTCCCTTTCCATGGGTTTAAAGTGACATAAGGATCATGTCTTTAATGCAGTTTTAAAATGTTATGATTATGAAATGGAACCCATTTATTTTATGCTATATGGGTTGTTTATGAAATTATTGATTATGATATATCTGGATCACATGATAATAATTAAATGTTAAGGGTTCACCCTGATAGCATTCCAATGCATTGGGTAAAGACTTAATCTCGAGAGATGACTAATTTTATCGATGCCTTGGTGAATATCCTTGGTAAATTTAATGATACTATGGGAATAGACCTTGGTGAAATGGAATGATTGTCAATATTAAATGTTGTAGCCACATATTCAAGTTATAAAAAATGTTATTTTTATTATGATATGACTCATGATTTCTTTCTCATGCCTTAAAGTTCTTTTCATGACCTTATTGAAGTATCCCACGTTCCCATGTAAAATGTTTCTCTTGTTTCCATTGCTGGGCCTTCTGCTCAGCATTTCATTTGATGTATGTCCCAAGGATATGATATGTAGTAATGAATCTAAGATGAACCTATGGATAATCCATTAAAGTTTTTAAGAAGAATGTTTTATGTTGTTTTCAGGTTTTATGTTCCTGGTTTCCAAGACACAAAACCATAAAGATCATCAGTTTTGTGTAATGTAATGAAAGTTTATGTTATAAAAAGGTGGGATGCGATAAAATGACTCATCTATATTTGTTCCCTATATTTGAGAGTATCATTTTCACACCAATCATGCTTTTTTCTGAATCATTGTGCCATCTTTAATCGTCTTGTTGTGATAGACCAATTTAGTCCCGATGACATTTTTATCTGTGGACCTTGAATCCATATCCCTCGTCTGACTCTTTTCTAAATAACCATTAGTCAATTATTCTCCACATGTGTTGCTTTATTTCTCAACACTTTCATTTGGAAATTGATACTATTTCATTGTTCAGTGGAATAAATTCATTCAGATAATTTTCTGAGCTTTTTTTTTAAGATAGGGTTGATACTCTCTTGCAGCTTCTTGGTATCCTAAAAACTATCAGCTAATACCACCTGTTAGAATGAAATAGATATGGATGAGAAGAATGATTTTTTCTTCTTTTCCATGTGTTTCATTATTCCCTCAATATATAACACCTATGCTAAGTCATCCAATTATTTCTTTGATGGCTCTTACATTCGATTTTGTTACAGATTTCTCCCCCTATGTTATGCAAAACATCATAGGGTTACAACCATTATTTATGCCCATAAACATTCTTCTTATCCAGCATCATTTACTCTCATATTCCACTATGAATTATCCAACTAACAAAATATCTAAGCCTATTGAGTTGGAACTCGGAGTAGGAAACAAGATATAATGTTCATAAAACAGTCACTTTATATTCTACTATGTTGCTCCTTTTCTTATTCAACATTGGTACCTAATTTGTGGAAATTTAAACCATTGACCAATTCACTTCTCCGCTTCACATCTTTAGATGACACTTCACCTTGGATCGTATCTCCCTAAAACATGAAACACATGAATCATCAGTTAAAACCATTTATATACGTAGGGAAAGGGGCTTCTTTTGGGATCATCAAGACGAGGATTGTGGTTGATCCTCATGGTTCAACTCTTTGATTCTTTCTTGTAGATCATCACACTCCTTCCTCACTTCTTCTTGTTTCCTAGCCACCCTCAACTACTCTGTCCTTATGACTAAGAATTCAATACCCACATGCTGAGTCTTTAACTGATATATTGATTCTATAGGCCTGGCCATTTTCAAAATATGGGGCTTAGGACCACTGGTACACACTTCTATCTTTGATGTTCCACCAATATGCCAATTCCATTGATTCTGTCTCTGGGTAAGAATATCTATTTTTGGAATCCTCCCTTTCCCATTCCACCATTTAGGGGATCTTCCTCTTTCCTCCACTTCTCGTTGTGGCACACAACATGAAAATTTTTCAATACATTCATTGTTAATCATTCTTTTATCAGATACTTGATTCACAAAACTATTTTTCATCAGTGGTGAGTCCTCCACTAAATGTGAATTCTTTTTAATCATTGCTGGAGTTGATCTCCACTTGATTTTCTAGGTTTTTTCACATTCTTTCCATGAATGAACTTCTCTTTGTCTTCTAGTGCATAATTTCTTATCATGCACCACTGGAGTTGAGAATCTCATTTCATGTTCCTTTTCCTTATTTGATTTCTTCTTGTAGCAATGTCTTGCCACATGCCCATAATGAGAACATATAAAAATTTTCTATTAAAGGTATACCCCATTTCATCATTTCTCACCTGATATATTGATGCATCTTGAGCCCCTCTTCTAAAATTGATCTCTTGAGATTCCTGACACATACTCATTGTGTGTCCCTTCCTTCCACAGTAATAGAATCTGATTAATGTTTTACTCTAAGAGATTGTTCTCTCTAATTTCTCATGGCGCTTCTTATTATTCTCAGATTTATTAAATTTTAAATTTTTGTAGCCTGAGATGTATTCCTGAGACTCTGAATAGAAGATTGATGTATGACCATGAATCCCACAAAAATTGTACATGCTATCATTACCTCCTGTAAAAGCCTTTTTAGGTCTTTCTCTAGCACCTACATGGTTTTTACCATTTCTAGGACTATTCATGATTCCCTTTTTATCATTCATGGGAGGGGTTTTTTCAAATCCAATACTAGTATTTCCTAAACTCAATGGTCTTTGAGATGAGAAAATATTTATTGGTTTCTCCTCAGAAATCTCATTCTTTCTTTTTCTTTTTATCATTACCTTTCGAAGGACAATCAAAAATAAGTGTAGTGCATCCTTCAACATAGGTTGTCTTTTGTCTTTTGATATATCAATTTCTTTCATGGATTTTTCTATCTATTCATCCAATTGTTGAATCTTTTTATCTATTGATACAATTTGATCATTGAGTAATTTTCTGAGATTCTCTTTACTACTCAACTCTTCTTCCAGTTCTCGTTTGAAATTTTCTACCATGTTAGTTTTCTCCTTGACTTTCAATTTTTCTTCTTCAATATAATAAAAAAATGAATTCTCTTATTGTAGTCTTTGATTTTTCTGAACTAGTTCAGATAGATGTGTAAAAAGATCACCATTCGTGGATTTCAAATTTTGAATCTCATCTGAGTTCAGATTCATTCCCTTGACATCAACTTTTGATTTTTCTACCGTTGTAGATCTATTTCATAGTTCTTTATCTTGAGAATAATTTTTTTCCCTTAGATCAATAGAAACATCAATACGACATTGCTTCAACCCTCTTATCTTGTTGATCTCAGTTTCCAGTGGTTATATTTTAATATCTTTAGATTTAATCACTTCGTCCAACTTATGATCCCCTTCATTTTTTTAAGGACAACTTCCACTTTTTTCCTTCTTGGAGCTTCATAATCATCAGTAGTTCCAACATCACGTGGAATATCAGTTCGTTCACTCATTCCTTCAGCATCATTGAATGATTATTATTTTCCACTGTACTCTTTATCCAAATCAACATTTGGTTCACTACTAGATTATTTTAACTGATTCACACTATCTCCACTAAAACTTCCACACTAAGGGATACCACCGGACTTCATCTTATTTGACATTATACACTTTTCCATGGAACACCAAGATAAGAGTAGACTGAATCATTGACCACACAGATTGACTAAACCAATTCAGTGCAAAAAATCTGATAAAGGGACCATTCCCTATGATACTAATTGTTAGGACCAATAGGGTCCTATTTACCCTAATAGGGGGCTGAATCCGGGTATGGATATTATTTTTCAAAATTCATCCGACCCACTAGATAGTGACCTTTTTATTACAAGGATAACATTTTTTCACTTCTGAGTTTATTATGACCAATTTTTTTCTTCTTTATCTGATGATGATGATTTAAATGCAATGTAGGGAAGTAAGCAGCCATACAAAGAGATTTTTACATGGTTCTCCCTCATAGGGCTACATCTAAGGAGCATACAACGACTATGTGGCACTGTACCAAATCCACTAAAATCTCACTATTGTTAACAATGTTTAGGATAAATTACTTCTATTCCTAGGATCACTACCTCAACAATGTTTTTCATCAACTCACTGCATTCTGAAGGATAACTCCCTGTTTCTCTCTCTATGGCTCACTATTGTTGGAGAGGATCACCTTCTTCCTCTTCCTTTGATCACTGCTCTGGAAAGGATACCCTCATAGTTTATAGACCTGTTGGTCTCTTCATTATCACTAATGAATATGTCCTCTATTGTATGTGGACGCTCTTTTGAAGTTCAACTTTCACCCGTAGATGAATCTCACTTTTCACCGAAGGTATCAGTCAATCATCCAGCTTTCAGGTAGCCCTAAAATAACTGGCATGCTTCTACCATACCTGGGGCACTTCTCCAAGTAGGAGCACATGTTACAGAACATGTGTTCAAGCCGACCTATATGTTCATCTCAACCACATGCATGACACTCGCCTCTTTAACTCTAAACATGCATGACTCACACCCTTTTACGCAAAAAGAAATTTTGGCAAGCAAGTATCAAGTTTCACACATCTTCAAACCCTAGCATGCAAGTGTCACCAAACCACCTACGTGGAACCCCTTTCTACAACTCCAAACATGGGTGACTCACACCCTTTCTCTCACAAACCACTTTGGGCGCACAACTATCAACTGGAAAACAACTGTTGATAAACTTTATACTTGCACGACCACACAACCTATATGACATGAGATATGATTTTCACTAAGTCATGAACTCTATACAGAATTAGGAGGTGTCAACCACTATTTATAGGCATTTAGACACCCTGAGCACTGGCTTGCAAGACTCCTCTCGACACACAAGTCCTACCTCCCTAGTCTGTGTCGCCTTAGTCACTTGCACGACCAAACCAGAAACATGGGCTTCCCTTTTTACTTTTCCATATTTTTATGTTATAATCTTGAAAAAAACGGCACACAAGTTTACAAGACTCATAGACACTGGTACTCAAGTCCATTCTCCAAAAACACATTTTCCATTTTTCGATTTTGAGGTCCAAAAATTTTGCAAATAGTGGGAAATGGTACCACATTATATCT
Organism: Viscum album; assembly: GCA_963277665.1. Taxonomy (NCBI): domain Eukaryota; kingdom Viridiplantae; phylum Streptophyta; class Magnoliopsida; order Santalales; family Viscaceae; genus Viscum; species Viscum album. The sequence goes on along the minus strand of OY728133.1, from coordinate 1,039,295,321 downwards.
ACTCTTTTAGAACTGCCTCCAGATAGACCATTACTTTTTCAACGTTATTGAATCAATAATGAATCATTAACAACATCCCTTGAACTCAACATGTCCCCATGAATTCCCCTTTATCAAAAAATTTGTTCATTGTGGTTTCCTTTGTCAACAAACACAACATATAGGCCCACTTTGTCAACAAACACAATCACCCTAAATTGATTCAATGATACCTAGAGAGATTTGTTTCCTACAGTTTATCATGTAACCACCCGTACATATAAAAAATGACGAATAAACATAACATAATCATAACACATAACAGATGAATAAATGAAAGATATCATTTCCACATTATGATCACAATATATCATATTAAGATGTTGAAATAAACAATGATCTCTCAAACCATTTTCAAAACCATTTAAAATATTTAATAAAGATATTTTTACTCAAAGTGTCCCATACCACTTTAAAAAATTTAAATGATTAACAATATGAAAACATTATTGTCCATTTAAATAAACCAAATACAAAATTTTGAAAACACGGAAATTAATGAGAAATATTTAGAAGAATAAATCTTTAAATCATTAAAATTATATTTTAGTTAGAGAGTTCCTAACCAACTGAGAGATTCAAGAAAATAAATAATGGAGGATTAAAATTTAATATAAAATTTGTTATATCATGAGAATAAAGTTATTTATAATATAATATTCCAAAGGACATTATATACATCATATAAATGTGAATTGGCACATAACATCAATGATGTCTAAATTTAATGTAAATTAATATGAATTCCCTTATAAATAATGTATCCTTAGATAATGGATAAATAAATTATATAATTATGTGTGATAGATATAAATAAACTCAATATCATTTTATATTCAATATAAAAAATCATTGGCCATTCACACATATTCAAATAAAGTCATAATCAATATGTATACGATTAACACAAAGTATTGAAATTGGGTTAAAAAGATCCCTTATAGAAATTTGACAGCCTAAATACGTCAATTTAAAATTTAGATAACGATTTGATGAGAGAGAAAAGGTTATAAAATCACATGGAAATAAAATTTGTAGTAATAACGATATATAAGAACATATTCAAACATTAGAAGATGTAAATTAATAGACATAAAAAAAAGAAGTCTTTTAAAAAGATGAGGGTGAAAGGTTCCCCTACCAATTTGGTAAGTTACGAAACATACACCCCATGAAAGAAGGAACATACAATGAAGATGTAAATTCCCATAAATTTATGTATATAACAAAAAATACAATCATGGGAATTATATTCACCCCACGATAGGAAATAGTGCCAAATATAACATGAATCTCACAGGAATAAAAAGTGAGATAAAAACCTCTTACCACATTGAAATTAATTTAGTCATATGAAAACAAATTACTAACAAAAAAATGAATCAAATAATACCGTTAATATAAATATAATAATGATAATATGTATCAAACTTATGTACACAATACACCACATGAAAGAAATAAGTGGCGAACATTGGAAACCTCACGGAATTAAAAGTGAGATATGAAACACCTTACCTCACGTCTGACGTGACATGATCATTCTTTAATCTCCTGAATAATATACTAAATATAATTTATACTTTCTTACGAAACATTTTAATTTTTATTATTCATTATATATCAATTATTACATTGCTATAATAATTAGTTAATTATTGGAGTTCAAATCAGAAAATTTGTCAATGTTTGGAACTTGAGTTCAAAATGAACATGTTATAATTAAAAAATTTCAATGTGGCAGAAATTAAATTAACAATAGAATGAAGTTTATTATTTAGATATCATATATACCATATTTATATCCAGTATATATATGTATTTATAGTAGTATATAACATTTGGAGGTAAGAAATTAAATGCATCATTCATGGAGACGGTAAGTCGTGCATACACAAGAACGCTACTTTCATTTCTATTTCATATATAATGGAATAAAAACATAATTATACATAGATATATTATAATTCTACTATAATTTCATATATAATATAATTAACTCTATCCTTTATACATTCCATGTATGGCATGAACTTGTCATGTCACTTTGAGAGGGAGGTAGTCCGCACTTCCTCAAATGAAATTATCATATTTACCCACTATGGAAACCATAACGGTATTATATAAATGAAAAATATAAAAGTATAGAGACAATATAAATATAATATATATAACATATAAATATAGTTCTATCATAATGGCCACCATGGGTGGTGGTTAGAGATATTTGAACAATCATTGTTTCATGAGCCCTTAATTCATCATCCATAGAAACAATATGTTCATTAACCACTAGATGGAGGTGTGTGTAAGTAAAGTTAGAATAATTCTTATAAAAAACAAATTATATTTATAATATTTACTTTCATATAAAATAAATGAATAAAAAATGTTTACGAGGTTGGATAAGTAAAATATAAAAAAATAACATAAGAGAATACATTACCTTTAAATTGGGTATCTCCCTTTAGTTTGAACCAAAAGGTTGACTTGAATTGCCTTATTACTAGGGGAAGGATTCTGGGAAGAGTAAAGGGATGTATGGATCTTAATTTGGTAAAGTTTGGTTAGACAAGTGGCTTGAGAAGTGTGTGGAATGGGTTAGAATTGAGTACTTTTTATATGAGGTAGGAGGGGCTCTTTAGGAAAGCATGAAAATATTATTTTATTATAAAATTATATTCGGTTTCAAATGGTCCAAAACACATTAAAGTCGATGATAAGATGACTCATGTTATACATAAAATCATCCAATAAAATTGGATAGGATTTTTATATTTTTCTAATCATTATAATCTTTTTTATTTAAAACATTCATTAATGTGGTAAGCATTGCATCATTGTTGTGTCATAAATATTTTAATTTATTTGATAAAAGTATAAAAAAATATCATTTTGTAAGAAATATTTTTAGCTTTCAAATGAATTTTTTGTCAAATATATAACTTATATAACCCCATATAACAATTTATTTAATAAAAGATATATGTTTGTGTCATTTTTGCCTTTACATTAAATTAATTAATATAAAGTGTCATTATCCCTCCCAAGTGGCTCCATGGGGTTCCAAAATCGACCCAAGGATGGACATGGTTGTAAATTTATCCAAAAATCGGATTAGAACGCATGTTAGGGTAATTTAATAGTATTACAATAATATTTTTTACCCTTCTTTACCAGATTTACTCTTAAACCATGGTAAATTAACTTTTTTCTGAAGTAAATATTCATAATGTATACAAATATAAGTTTTTTTTATAGAATTTGGAAATCCATAATATTAATATGGATTCAATATTTTCAAATTCAAAACCCATAAGTAGAATTAAATAATTTAAAATTATTTCTAGTTGTCAAAATAAAGACAGTGTTTTTTATGAAATAATAACTATAAAAAGATTGACACTTATTTATAACCAATTTCAATGTGAAATAACTTTGAATGGCCTACATTTGATTAAATTAAAAAAAATTAATCTTTTTACACTTTCCAAAAATTTTAAACATAATATATCCATGTAAAAAAATTAAATTAAAATGCAGTTTTGAAGTAAAATATAGTATTTGTCACTATTCATTAGAAAAATGAATTTTATCCAAAAAATAAAAAAAAATTATCCGAAATAAATTTTTATGTCCAGATTCAAAAAAAGAATATAATTTTTTATATATAAAATATAAAAGTGACCAAATCTTGATTTAAATAGGGTTCTCCATCAAAAGGTGGTAAATCGACTATTTAATAAATATTAAAGTATTTATGCTTTAAAATAGATTCATTCACATTTTATGCCTCTAAAATTTATTGGATAAATGTAAAACAATTTAAAAAAAATGTATTTTAATATTATAGTCAGTTCTGTCCATTCCTGCCTATACAACAACTAGGCATTTACTACCATTTAAATAATTCTATATTATTATTTTTATTATGAATCGGCATTGGGTGAAACATAAGATTTCAAAGAAACAGATTATACTGTATCACGTACTCCATTGAACATATAATCCCCTTTAAATTAAAAATAATATATAATTCACTAATTTTAATAAATATGAAAATTTTATATTCTTTATTTACTTGGGATGATACAATTTATCCTTGCTTTGGTAGTTATTTCATTATAATTACCGATATTGTCCCATTACTAAAATTTTGGAAATCGAATATTGTAATAGTTACTATTATAATCATTCTAGGTATATATAAACTATTTTTGAAGTCATTTATAGAAGGTTAATGAACCAGATAAATAATACTTACACATTGGATTTTAGGAGTGGTTTTGGATTAATAGTCCCAATCATATGTACCTTTTTGTACATGTAGATTTCTCTTTAGTTGTTATTATAATTTATCAGATTTCAAAATTTCACTTTGGTATTATTAAATAAATTTTTATTAACTAGATTTGATTTGGTATCTATATTATATATCTCTTTTAAATATTATCATAGAGAGTAATTACTCTCATATGCATGTTTAATTTACCCTCAGTTCAAGTCGCCAACTTCGGGCTTACGTGATGGGAAACTCTAGAAGTTACCATCCCTCTTATTTCATTTTCAGGTTATGTGGGTTACACATTATGTGGGATGAGGTTATGATAGAATGGTATCAAAGGATCAAGTTGAGGGATATTATGGAGTATGTCATTATTCAAAGGCGAGGTTTCATTGATTGGAAGGTCAATGGTGTTAGATAATTTATGTTTGCAATGTAAAAATAGGATATAGACATAGACATGTGTATTTAGAACCCCCAATGATCTGATACATGAACCTTTATGTTTAATCAGCCTATTAAATTATGTAATAATAGTTTAAGCACATAGACCTAGTGAGGGATATTGCATCAATATTCACTTTTCCAATTTTTGAAATGAGTAGATCATGGAATACATTAATACAATTAGAAAGTAATAAAATAAAAAATATTAAATATCACATTTTCAATGTTTAAGATATCTATAAATTTGTTCTTTTTGTTGGTATACCTCTAGATCTATGTCCCCATTAGGTTTGGACATAATACGTTCGACAAGATCTGTCAAAAGATCACCATAGATTGGAGGTCAATTATTATGACCCATTGATGGAATTTAAAGAGTTTCAACACTCGAGTGTGTATATATATATGAGGGCTACATTCCATATTCCTACACAAAAGTCTAATTATTGGAGACTGAGATAGATTTTAGTTTTATCTTTGATATAATGGAGCATTGGGTTTAGTTGTTTTTGATGATGTTGTGTGGAGTTACATAAAATGGTTTATTATTTATCATCAGTGATCATAGGGAGTAAAATGTATCATGGGAGATGTTTGGAGACTAGTTCAAAGAAGGGTTCATTTCATTGACCATGAATAATGACAGTAGCTATGTTATAATTACCATTTGATAGGGGGCTTCCATTGCGTGATATTGAGGGATCAATTTTAGTACTCTTTTATGATATGATGTAGTACTATTTTCTGGTCTTGAGTCTTGAGAAATTCATTTCTAGGGGGATTTGTGTATTAAGATCAAATAATACATCACCTGTTTTATACTGAAAAAAACTGATGAGGTCCTTTTTAGATAATATGTTATTCAGATGATGCCGGTACGAACTAGATAATCATGAGATGGGTGTATTATTGATTCCCCGTGATGAATTTTTATGGAATGGGGTTCCCTGTTGCCTATACAAAAGAGTTATCGGCCACCTAAGGTTAGTCGTAGACCATATCATCTTGTTTCTCCATGGGAGTCATCTCTGAAACCTACACTAAGGGATCTTATTTGTGCATTTATTTTGGAGTCTATATTCATTTATTATGAGAGTTACTAACCATTTGTAGTAGTTAGTGTTTTCAAAGAGTTACACTATTGGTTTAACAATTGATGTGGTTTTAGTCGGGATAGCAGTAGAAGAGTGTTCTAGTTTGGGATCATTAGAGAAGATATGGGAAGGATGATTTCAACCCCAAGACACATATCTTCCTTTTATAGAGTCAAAAAGGTATGTTGGTGTTCATTATCATGGTTAGAGAACCATGGATTATTTTGTGGTGTACTTCATAATTTATCTTTGCTATTTCCATGTGATCCTGAATTAATTTGAGGCACCATTTTCTTATTTTATATAATGGATGAATGATTTTTTTGAATCATAAGTGACAAAGTATTTTATATAACCTATCCTCATTCATGGTCAAGTACATAAGGTAGATAGGCATCCAGTGAGATTGTCGTTGACTATGCATTTGGAAGTCGAGATGACTATTATGTTGCATGGAGAGACCATGAGATTATGTTGGGGAGGATCCCCTCTAAGGGAGACCTCTTATATTTATTAATATAGCCATAGGGAATCATCCTACACATTGATTGGATGTATTTACTACATGATATCAATGATTTGATTAGGATGTCGGTTGTATGTTATGATTTTGATGTAATTCTAGTGGTGTTTGTTGGTTATAGTGTCCCTTAGATGGGTTGGAGTCATGTAAGTACCTTGACATCTATTATGGATATGATAATATTGAGTTCATTTGATGTTAAATAGTAATCATTTCACAGGGTTTTATGAAATAAATCTTATGTCTTTTCAGTGTATTTTGTTGCATTACCCCCACAATGGGAGAAGGAGTTTATAATTTATCATCATACATGTGAGACACAATATAAGATGGAGCCATATGAATTACTAGTGTTCTGAGTAGTCTTGATGATCTTTTACAACATGGTCTTGTTTCGCTGAGTGTGTCTCTAATGGGTGGACTAGTTGTTTTCCAGGAGAAGGATTTTGTGAGATTATTGATTTATATTGATCATCCATATATAAATATTGAGAAAATGAATATATACAATACTCTCCCGTCGATTGATATTTTATTTGATCAGTTAAAAGGAAATTTTTCTTTCAGGAAGTAGTATCTTTGGTCATTATATCATCAGATGCAGGTGATGGATGAGGGTATTCATAAGAAAAATTTCAGTTGGTGTCATGGGAATTATGAAATTTTTTAAAGATGTTCAATGTGACAAATTATCTAGGGGGTTGATAAAAAATTTATATAGTTCATAGATAATTTTGTGGTAATTTACATCGATGAAACCCTTTTGTACTTTATGTCTGTGGTGGAACATGATGTGTATCTATTTACCATATTTGGTGTTCTTGTTCATTAGTAGCATTTCGAGATGTTGAAAACTATTTGATTAAGGATCATGATGTCTGTTTCATGTTGAATTTCATTTCTCAACATGAAGAAGGTATATATCATTATATGATAAAGTCATATGTGTTGTGGGAAATTCCTAAGTCCGTGTAATAGGTTTAGTGTTTCCGTGAACATATATATTATAATTGAATATTTGTATCCAATTTATCTTTGGTTGTGACCCATCTGATATTGTTTTCCTGAATGGTTCATGAATCCCTTAGGAATGAATATTGTTTCTATATTTTGAGTACTTGATGGAGAAGTTAGTCACACTACATTTACATTATTTTCTAAAATAAATAGTTCAGTTTGAGGTATTCATTGATGCTTCATATCATGGATTGGGATGTGTTCTTATGAAATAGTGATTGGTTGTTTTTTATGGGTCTCAAATGATACTTCCCCATGAGAATAAAGATTCTGCTCATGATCTCATGTTGGAAGAATTTTTTCTTTCATTAAAGGTGGGGTTATATTAATTCATCAATGAGTGTTTTATTGTTTTTACCAACCATAAGTTCATGAGGAACTTCCTCTCGTATAAGGACATTATATTTTTCCAACATTAGAGAATAATTTTTTTTAAATTTTATAAACATGATATTTATACTATTCTTGGAAAAGGAAATATTGTAGGTTATGTGTTTAGTAGGAAATAATATATTGATGTCACATATGATTCATGAGATTCTTAGAGAGATATGAATGCTCTTTTAGTGAGACAAATAAACATGGGTGATCTCAGAGGCGGTGTATTTCCTATTTTGATGAAGTTATAGTCACCATTGGTGCATCAGGTAGGGGAATCCCAGTTAGTTAATTATGTGATGGGGGTCTGGAGTGGCCGATTTATTTTCGGTAATCCCATGATGGTTGGTATAAGGATGGATGGCACCTAAATTTTTTCTATAGAAGGATTTTTTATTCCTTTATTGATGTGCAGTATGGTTTCCCATGAGTTATGTTGCTAGATTTTGTGGTACATACCTAGGAAGAAAAAAATTATTTATCTTTGAGAAGACATTTTTGGTGGATTGGGATGAGTCATGAAATTTTTCTGGTTTCATTAAAATGTTTGGTAGGCCAGAATGTAAATCCTGCACAACAATTTTCAAGTGGTTTTATCCATCAATTAGATTTTTCCTAGTATATGTGGGAGGAAATCATGATGGAATTTATTACTAATATACTGCTATATTATGGAGAATATGTTTTTATATGGGTGATAGTGAATCATTTCATAAAATCACATACTTTATAGCAGACCAAGAGTGATTATCAAAAGAGGTTTCTTCAAGGATGTATATGTTGGAGGAGTCATGAATCCAATGAGTCCTAAGGAAATATTATTATAATAATGATATTCATTTTACCTCTAGTATGGGTATATGTCTCCAACATTATTTTGGCTCTTAGTTTTTCCTTAACAATTGTAACATCACGACCCTACTTGCAACTAAACTGGTACCCAAGCCGATCTCCACATAACCTCAAGCACATTTCCTTGTATGTTAGAGGCTTTCGGCTAACATTAATAGTGTAAAATAATTGAGTGGGTATACAATACCCTCCTTTTAAAAGTGTGTAGAAGTAATAGATATCAAAACTCAAAAATTGTGGAAGCATTATAAAGTAATAATTAAAGGATCAGATGGAAATTGTAATATCAACTGAATATAGAAATATGGACAAGACCTATTTAGATGGAGTCGTAAGAGGTAATATACTGACATATCCTATGTGAATCTGAGAAAGGTGATCAGTGTGGTAGAAAGGCCTGGGAAATCCTATTAAATCAAGACACAAGGGGCATAATCAACCCAAGGTGTCCACTAAAGTGTTACTAATAAAAGGAGATCAATCCATGGAATCTATGAATCCCTTAATTTATTTCTAACAATATATTAAAAACATACTAATTTTTATACAAACTTATATATACCATACATAATTTACCATATGATTATACCCACTAATATAAACTATTGAAAAAGTTGATTCCATAGGAATATAAACTCTCATATCATATATTATTTTATAAACCCTAGGATTACCCACCCATTAATCAAAATTCACCACAATGAAATAAAAACTAAGAATAAGGGTATACCCACCCTTATAACTATAGAAATTCACCTATTGAGTATACCAACTCATGTATGTCAGACACAATATTAATTTACTACCAATGTGTTCTATTTTATTTTAAAACATTTCATATGGGTATACTCACCAATATCACCTTTTACCAAAAAATATATCACAAAAAACCAATGATAATACACTTTCATGTTAACAATTCATCTTTAAACACATCCAGTGATTTTACCTACATGTTTATCTATTTTCTCATTCAAATCATATAATGAGTGTGCCCATTCATTATTCAAACTTGTTTAATTAACACTTTAATCAATCTAAGACAACCAATTGAGTAATTCCACTCTATTAACCAATTACCTGAAAGCATACAACATTGATTTACCCTTCCATATACCCCTTTCCATCTCACTATATACATTTAACTCAACTGTGTCATCATGAAAATGAAGCAATAAATCTCTTAAATATGTAAACCATATTCTTTAAATTTAATATATTTATCTAACTAGTCAATCATAAGAAAATCACATATCAACAAGGTGAGAAACATAAACAATATAATCACAATGATTTTATCTTGACGGTAGTTCACCTACTATGGTGGGGTTTTATTAAAAATATATGATTTTGTATTCTAAAAATGAGTTTAACATAAGAAGATATCATATTCTAGAATTTCAGTTAAAATTAACCAATGAAGTAAATAGACAACTAATGAACTTATAATTAATGATGGGTTAGTGACCCTACCTCAAAAGATGCCCCATCAATGATTTTTAACTCAATTTGTAGTTGGATCTCCCCCACACACATAAATATATATATATATATATATACAGACATAAAATTTTGTATATGTTCTCCACACCATGAGGGAACCCACACAAAGAAGATATGTATATATATATATTCATACCTGGGAAACTTGCATGCACAGACATGGAAAATGATCAAAACAACCTAAAAATTCCCCCAGATATCCTAAACAACACTAATCCCTAAATAGATGGTGAAAAAAATAGTGGTACAAACCATTACCTCAACTTGACGACTACATAACGACTCGACCCAAACATTCATGTCTTTGGGGGAAGTTTCCAGAACATGGACCAACTGATCTTGAGACATCTCGTGCACACCATAAAACATGAAGAATCAAAAAAACCGAATCAAACATAACCCCAAGGTTTTCAAAAATATCTATATTGTGATGGATAAGACAAAAAAATCACCAGAAACATGGAGGATAAGCATGTTGGGACTCTACCTTGTTAATTTGAAGAGAAACCATGGAGAAATCTAGTCAGAATTGAAGATCCAAGGAGGGTCATTGAGTGTGGTAGCATGTAGATGGTGACAACTCCATGAACTGGTGTTCTTCAGGTAATAGGGATGGATGAGGGAGAGTATATTTTGTGGTTTTAAATTTATATTAATTTATTTAAAGTAAATTAAAATTTTAAAACCGCACATCATGAACGGTTTAAGAAATTTTTTTTTTGGAAAACAGTGCACCAATGATGCAACACCCTTCAATTTAAAAAACACCATTCACCTTGTTTTTCCCACAAGGTTATCATAAGCATTCAAAGACATCCTGAAAGAAACATTCCACAATTAAAATGACGCACAACTTCCTGTAGCATGCTACATAGGTCGATAGACCGTGTGTAGTCTAGGCACCCATTATAGGACCTTTAAAACACCACTTTCTCTTGTATGAAACTATCTATACACTTTATACTACCCAATAAAGTCATCATGCATTTACCCTAGACTTATAACATCACTTTTAATGGTTCCAACTCGTGTAACTTCATTTCAGAGTTCCGTTTTAAAAACGACCCACCCAATAATTTACAAAAATTAAAAATCCTTTAGCTTTTCATCTGGTTAAAAACACGGGCTCATACAATCTACCCACATTAAAACATATTGTCCTTCAAATTTCGTTAAGAACTACGAAAACTTCACCCATCCAAAAGAAGTTATGGGGTTTTGTTCAATTGATCACATGCAATTAGAAACACCAAAAAACCCTAAACGATTCTCAAGCACAAGGGACTAAGCCTTTAAAGCTCGAGACAAGGCTCACCATCAAACCTAGAATGATGAATAATATTTTAAACAAGATCATGGAAAAAATTGAAAAGATATTGTCACGACCCACCCTCGGGGCCCGTGCCGTGACTACCCCAAGCCCGCCTTCCATAGGCCAGGGGCTGGCGACTAGCACCAAGGCGTAAATCCCAACAAAAAGGGAAGGCATTTCCTTTGATAAGTAAACAACCACCACAGAGTAAGCAAGCGGAATAGTAAACACTAAGTAAAAACAATGTACAACTGAAGTGCGGAAAAGTAAACGGGACAGTATATAAACCCAAACTGAAAGTAAAGTACAACTCGAAAGGGAAAACAACAACTATAAAGTAAAAGCCGCTACACTGAGCTGTCCACTGGAGATCCCACCTGAAAGGTGGGTACAGATTGCTCCACTGCTCCTCCGGTCCCGCCGTCCGCTCCGAACATGTCACGCCCAGTGGTCCACCTCCAGGTACCGTCCTGCTCTGCAAGCCTCAGCCAAGATCAACGTTGTCCGTCGTCTTCAACCAACACAACGTAGTGCGGGCATAGCCCGTGCAGGGGTGAGTATAAGCTACTCAGTAGGGACCCCGAGACCCCTGAAGGTCTCCCAAAATCCACAAAGGATAAACCACAAAGGAAGGTACAATCACGAAGTAACAGCCGACACTGCTTAGTTATATGCCCATACATATACCTAAGTCATCAATTCCAATACGCTCCAACCTCCGACCCCAAGTACAACTCAATCCACATAGGAAAGTATACGTATTCCACACAGGAATGAAAAATGAAATCCACCCAGGATAGAACAACCCAATCCACACAGGATAGCAACAGGATTCAGCTCACACAGGTATACTTCTTCGAAAGACGATAAAGATGATCTCGGATCCATCAAAGTCGTCGGACCCATGAAGGATCGATAGGTAACTAACCCCCGCAAAGACCCACACAGGATCGGGCCCAGACAGAACCTGTAGGCGCTGGTTCACACAGGACCGTTGAGCGCAATGACCCACACAGGATCAAACCCACACAGGATCGGGCTCACACATGACCTGTAGCACTGATCCACGTAGGATCGCTGAGTGCTGTAGTCGTCGTCGAATCCACCAAGGATCTCTGTATTGTCGTCGTCGCAGTCACAGTAGCAGTAGCAGTAGCAGTGGCAGTCACAGTCGCAGCCAACACTAGGGTTCCCGCACACAGTAAGCTCGTTCGGGAGGGTCCGCTCCACGAGCCAAGAGACTGATACATCAACTGTCACAAAGTCTAGAGTTGATGTATCCAAAAGTTCCGTATCGTCAACAGGAACTCAACGCAACAGACGGCGCGTCGATCGGTCGCCTGTTCTGAGAGTAATTGGCATATTCGTCCCCGGGGCCCGGTTGGTTTTTAAGGCAAAACCAACCCGACCGTACTCCACCTGCGTCCAAACCACGGGCAGAGTATTCCAAAAGATCCGTCTCACTAAGAGGAACACAACAAAGCTGACGGCACGTCAATCGAACATCCGTAGCTCAAGATATGAGCGTTTCAGATCCGAAGGCCCGGTTGGTTTCGTGAACGAACCAACCCGGCCGAACACAAAGTATTCCAAAACTTTGAGTGCGATATATCGAAACGACCGTCTCGATCCAAGGATCGTGTTGCCGTAGACGGTTCGTCAATCGGAGGTTCGTGGCTCATGTTATGGCAATAGACCGAAAACGATCCGAAAACGGGGGGGTTCGGGTCCGGGCCGACCCAGCCCGACCCCCCCTGGGTCGGCCCGAACCGGGACGACCCGACCCGGGTCCGACCCGGCCCGGCCGGCAGTGGTCCGGCGCGGCGGCGTGGACCGGCGCAGCGGCGCGGTCCGGCGCGGCGCGGCCTGGCGGCGCTTGTCGCCACGCGTGGGGGGGCAAAGCCCCCGCTTCATCAATTAGGCGGCGCAGCTTTTAGCCGCGCCTTTGGAAACCCCCCCCCCCTCGTGGCGGGGCTGCTTTGATGAGAATCGGGGGGCCGCCTGCCCCCCTCAAAGAAACCCCCCCCCCCTTATAAATGGGGGTGGGGTTTTAGTGCTAGCCGGGGGAATTAATTTCCCCCGGCCATTGACCTTCCGGCCGGCCATCTGGCAGGCCGGTTTTTCTTCAACGGGACCGGTAAACCGGTCCCCTTTCCGGCTTCCGATGCCGGCGGCCCGACCGCTGGTCTTCTCATCCCGCCGCGGCGCGGAACCGGCCGCGGTGTTCGTCGTTCGGCGCGGTGCGACGCCACCGCGCCCCTCCGCCGCGCTTTGGATTCCCTTCGACGCGGCGCGACGGCGTCGCGTTCATGATGATCCTTCCACGGCGCGGCGCGATGGCGCCATGCAATATAATCGTGCGAATATCCACGTAGTGCAACGGCACCACGCCATCTTGTTTCATCCGCAAGATAAATCAACAAGAACAAAGGAGGGGGTTCGGCCGTGTTCATGCGGTCCGACCCCCTCACGTTAAACGATAACACATATTTAAATATCCTCACGTTAGTCATTCTAGAACCACGAACAAGAATAAATAAATAAACAAAAACAACAACCCCTACAATCCCCAACAAACACTTTTCCCAATCCCACAATAGATTTAGAAGGGGAAAACATGGAAAGTGATAATCATATTGAAGTAAACCCCTACCTCGATAGTCGCACGTTGACATCGGTTAGAAGACGAAAAAGTTGAGGAGGAAGCAATCGGAGAAGACGAGTCAAGATATCATCGTCGGTGTTCTTCGTGGGCGGTAGACGTTCTTCGCGTTTTTCCACGAAGGAGATGAAGAAGGTGGAGGATTTCTTCAGCTTCTCCAATGCCCTTCCACACCTCACCCAAAAATCCAAATAAAATAAGGTCCCTCCTTATTTTATTTACTAAGCCAAGCATTTCAAAAACTAAAATTTCAAAAACAAAACACTTAATTAATTATACATGAGTTGTGTAATTAATTAAGTGTTATGTTATCAAGCTTTAAGGAGGGAGAGAGGGGAGATAGGGAATTTGAAAAGTTGGGGCTCGGGTGGGGCGGTTTCAAAAGGCGCGGCTAAAAGCCACGCCACCTAATTGATAAAGCGGGGGCTTTGCCCCCCTGCGCGTGGTGACAAGCGGCGCCAGGCCGTGCCGCCGCCGGCCGGGCCGCGCCACCGCACCATACCGCGCCGTCGCGCTGGTCCGCGCTGCCGCGCTGGACCGCCGCCGGCCGGGCTGGGTCGGTCCCGGCCGGCGGCGGCGCGGCCTGGCGCCGCGTGTCGCCACGCGCGGGGGGGCAATGCCCCCGCTTCATCAATTAGGCGGCGCGACTTTTAACCGCACCTTTGGAAACTGCCCCCCCCAAAGAAAATTAAGAAAAAAATTCCCTTGAATTTTACGGGTCTTTACAGATATCTTCATATGTTATTCCATCCGTCCATTGGTGCCTTCCACCATGCATATTAGCATTTAAATGTATGCATTATGATTCCTTGAAAGATATCACCAATACAAAAACATCACTCTCCCATAAATCAATGATGTGATCCATAAAATAATTCTATTATAAACACACTCAAAAAATAAATAATTGAATAAAACCAAGACATTCCAGGCTAACTATCCTCATGAATGCCCAGTTTAGATGAAAAGAACAACCTAAACAGAACTGCAATGCCTTCCATCCCAAGGCATTCATGAGTTTCCCAAGGTGCATATATCAATTTCCTTACCCAACATCTAATGAAATTACTAGAACAAGCCTCACTAAGAAATTTTAAACACATTTTTATTTACTATGAATATAGGAATAACCCAATTAACCACACATACCACATAAAAACTAGATTCCAAGTACTTATAAAGACCAATAAATTTTATGATATTAAAAATGCATAAGACCGACACAATATTAGTTCCACGTGGATGAGGTCAATATAGTGTACATGATAATATCAATAAAAATATCCCTTTATGACTAAAATAAATGTTATCAAGAATATTAGTCAACCCGGTACTAGTTGTATAATTACAAAATCCGAACATCAAATGCCAACACATAAACATCTAAACCTTGATTCCTATACCACCTAAAGAAATCATTTTATGTCAAACCTTATAACTGAAATTCTTCCCAAACTAATGACATTTAAAATTTGGTGAGCATACATCCAACCTCATCAATGTCATGATTCCATGAAATCACAAACACGTACACTAGAACCGATGTGATTCTACCTATCGTAAGAGGGTCCATGTTATTGAATGGAATGGCCAGCATCTCACCAACATTCTTGGTCAATAAAACCTTAAAAAACAAGGGATGTTTCATGAACCATGATCACTACGTCAGAACCTTTTTCCTAGAAGCAAAAAGTATACCAACATGTGTTTCAAAACACTAGAGTCCAAAACAATCTCTGGAGAACTGGGAATAACTAACTATAAAGTCTATATCACTATACTCTATAGTTATCCTGAGAACATACTGAAAATAAAGAATCTAATTATTAAACCGAACTCATGAGGGTTGTTGCATCGTTAAACAGTTGAAGATTACTAGTTATGTCAACACAAAAAAAAACCCTAGTTTACAAAATCCAATTACATGAAATCTTATACAATTGTATCACAAATGTAGATGTACCAAGTCAACCATCACTAAAGAAAATATAGGTTAACATGACCTCCTAAACAACATAACATGACTGAGGCATGTCTATGATTCTAGTCCAAGCATTACTCAATCATTATTCCAACATCATGTGTCACAATACATTGACCACCACATTGAATAGTGTATCATTTTAAAACAATGAAGTCATTGTGTGGACAGTAGCACCCAAACGACACCAACATCATCAACTCATAGTAGAATTAAGTGAACTCAAGCACAATGGGTGATACCTACCATAGTTTAACACCTTACTAAGAATAAACATTGACCGTATATCTTGGTCATTCAACACATATTTTACTAGGCTCTAAAGTGAAACTTTTCATTTAAGGCAATACTAAAATGAAACACCCAGAGCCGATCTCTCACATCTTTGTTCCAAATATTATTACCAAAAAATATAAAATACACATACTTGATGTTCTATGAAATGTTTTAAACATCATGTTAAATTTTAAATCTATTTAATTAATTCATTTCAACTGTAAACATTTGAATCATATTTAACAAACCCACTAGTACCATTTCACAAACAAGGCACTTTGTTTTAATCAATTCCCCTTTGAAAAACATTAATGTCATTAAAAATATATTATTAAACATTAAAAATTATATTCTATTCTATCATAAATAGGAAATTTAAAATCAAAATTACTTTGAACAACATAGGAAACCTCCCATGGGCCCATTTATTAACATGCGCTCATAAAAAATTAACACCACGAGTAGTTGACGAACTTAAAAATAATCAAAACACCAATGAAGGGTTATTACATTACAACATTACCCAACTAACATGCATGGGTCCATTTGAGAATTTTGATTTTTTTACCAAACATTTCACAATATCACTTGCTCAGATATATAACAGTTTAGTGATATATGTGGTCATCTACCAACACATTAAGAACTAAAACACTTTATAGGTAGCATTTGCATCCCATTTAATCAAATAAATTCATTTTAATTAAAAAAATATTAGGATCCAAATTACACCATATTAAACACATCACCACTTTAAATTTAATATGGGTTCCCATTTCCCATTTCATAAAGATACCATACACATCATAAATAGAACATTGACACCAATTAATTACTTTGAATTCCATTTAACTTTTTAAAATCATTAGACCATTTTTAAACGGTTTAAACACATGGTTTCTTTTTATCCCATTTATAAGGTTCACATATAACTTAAAACTAAAACCAGATCTTGTTGTAAATGCATCCCACCAATTTCCTGCACATGTAACCATTTTCACATATAAAAAAAATATCTTACATGTTATCATAAAAATTAAAACAAAATTATTCTATGACACAAATTCATGAGAAAATAACAGAAACTAATAAATGTAGAGGCATTATGGAATACAATCAGCTAACATTTCATACAAGAATGCATTCTAATGTAAATCAATGTCATAGAATTTCAATCAAGAAGACAACCACAATTATAAGGCATATCACCAATTCAACTATATGGAATGTCATATGCATGGAATGTGAATTTCTATGTGCATAATATTCTGAATGTAATGCTCCAAAAATTTCATACTAGGATAAAAAAATTTATCAAAATTCCACAAATTCATAAGCTATCAAAAATACAATATTCCTCCAAGGTCGAATAACATCACCTATAACAAAAATAGTATAACTACAATTTATAACATTGGCCTCTTAGTCATTTACCATATATGGTGTGATCATTCCCTGGATCATCTTAATAATATGCTCCTAAACATTTGCAGCCTCCGGTATACCATCCAAAATATCAATACAATGAAAAAAAGACTCTAATGCCACTTTGTAACATCCAAACATGACTTTATAGTAAACAATTAGCCAGACTAGTCTACATATACCACAAGTGCATTTCCACACAGGCTAGAGGTTTCTGAATTGTAGTGAGGGTGAAAAGGTAGTTAATGGAGATATTATACCCTCATATTTAGAGTGATCATTAGTAACATATAAAAAATCTAATAACAGTAGAAGAAGTATAAATAAATAATTAAATCAGTAGAAGGAAATTATAATATCAAATGAATATTGAAATTTTTCCTACACTAGTGTATACAATGTATTCATTCCTATTATGATGAATAATTTTAAATCAGCAAAAATACAACATGGATATCATTTCTATAAAATAATGAATAAAATATAGAAAATACCAAAGGAAATTAGCATGAGCATCCCGAGATCTACCTTGGTCCCTTGATCATAACTCTCTAGGACATTTGAAAAAAACAGAAGAATGGATCCATATCCCTAAAAATAAGAAGATTATACATAGGAACTAATGGTACCCAATCTGAGGGCGAGATAAAATACTAGTAGGCCAACACCCTCATCTCGGTGTGCATCCTACCTCTCCACATGGCGAGGACTATTTAGGTCACTTCCGGCTTCGTCGTCTTTGTGGTCTTCTTCATCACGGCTCATCGGTGGATGGTTTTGATATGCATTAGCCTCTGATTTGGCGTGGCTGCCTCTGATTCTTCGTCCTAGGTAGGGGTTCTACACATCACACCATTTCGGGTGACCTCGACTGAATATCACTTTCGATCTGGAAAACAGAGGAGTTTCTACGCTGCTTACTGGTCCGTCGTCTGAGGGTGAAGGGATGGATTTGCTCCGGTGTGGCTTTCCATCAGCCCTAGTGTGGGTTGGAGGGGGGGAGGTATTATTGGTGTGTGATTTCGGTGGTTTTTGGTTTGTTTCAGGTGACTTACTGATAGTTTTGGGGCGTGACACTGGTGGTTATCATGCTCCTGGTTCTCTTCGGTTGGCACGTTCCATTGATCCTTCTTGTGTGTAACCTATTCATCATGGATAGTGCGACAGGGTTTTGATTGGTGTTGGTATGGTATTTGGACATCTTGTTTTGCAACTTCAACATGACTCGATCACAAATCTCTAGTGATTACGACACTGGCTGTGAATGTTTGACAGGTTGAATTCTTGAGTTATCGATTTGGTGTGTTGAATGGGTTGATTGGTTGGTCTTAATCCTATGATGCATGATGTTTTGAATTTTGTAAGTCATGATGACCTTTATGGATTACCAATTTTCTCTCAAAAAGTGATTGATGTTTTCTCACTTTTTTCTCAAATGTTTTTGGATAATAATAAAAATTTAATTTTTAGTCAGTAATGTTTGTCATGTTCCTACAAGAAGGTAGCTGAAGGTAAGGAAAAAAAATTACAAGGAATTTCTGTTTATCCTAAAAATTCATACCATCAAAACCATTATGTAAAATCACATATAATAATAAAAAATATTAAATACCTATATTCATTCATATCACATAACTCATGGTCATACAATATAAATAAATGTAGAAAGTGAAGGGTAGAATCAAAGGAACTAGTCCAAGGAATCCAAATAAGAATTATAGACCAAGATGTGCCGAATCGAAAAAACCCATAGAAGGAATCCACAATGAGTCCTATAGGAATACCAATGGATGATTGGTCCATGAACTAGTTAGAATCCAAGGATCATGTGTACTGACATGTTTTAAACATGTCCATGAATGATGGGTCCATATGGTAGAAAGGCCCAAGGGATCCCATGGAATCAAGACCAAAGGGGCGTAATAAACCCAAGGCTTCCAGTATTACATTATACATCCCCATATTGCAGTCTATTTCATCTATTAATCCATTCATTCATTCCAAACCTTTTATCAAAAAAAATCATATGAGTATACCTACTCATATATATGATTCAGCATTTATCGTACTAGTATATTCACTTGTATAATCAATTTAAAATTTCATTTCTATAAGAATATATCCTCTAATATCATCCATTAAATTATAAACCATGGGTTTACCCACCCATTCATCATAATTCAACATGTGTATTTAAACTTAAGAATAATGGTATACCCACCCTTATAACCATAACAATTCACCTAGTGAGTATACCCCCTCATGTATGTCACACACAATATGAATATAGCACTCATGTGTTGAATTTTATTTTTAAAAATTTTTAATGGGTATACCCACCCATATCACTATATATAATTATGTACATCACAAGTCAACAAATGACCATACACCCTCATATTGGCAATTTTCCTTTAAGAACATATGATACCTTAAACTACTCATTTTTCTATTTTCACATTCAAGTCATATAATGAGTATACCCACTCATTATCCACTCATGTTTACATAATTCTTCAAAAAATTCAGGCAAAAAATTTTATTATTGTCAGTCAATTATAATATTACCCTTAAGAATACCACATTGAATCACCCATCCATATCACTATTTATAGATCACTAGAACCATTTAACTCAAGTTTTTCATCTTGAAATGCATGAATTTCCATCCTATCTATGAAACCCATGTTGATTTAATTAAACAACTTCCTCTAACTAAGAAATCATAGGAAAATAACATATCAACAATACGAACAATGTAAATATTATACTCACTATGTTCTTATCTAAAATAAACAACACCTATGATGGATGGGTTTAATAACAAAAACACGACTTTTTATTATAAAATGTCATTTAACACAAAAAAACAGATCTTTCCATAATTTTAGTTCAAATTATCCAAATTAAAAAACAATCTACTACTGCACTTTTAAATTTAAGCAAGGTTGAGGACCCTACCTCCAAAGATTGAACATCCATTATTTCTAACTCAAAAATATGCATGTCCACCCACACACACTTTCATATATGTACATATATATACATAGTCTAATGTATATGTTCCCCACAACATTAGAGAACCCACACACACAATATATATATATATATATATATTCATACATTTGAATCATTAATGAATGAATTTGGAAAATGAATGCAACACCCTAAAACAAATCCCCTGGGTCTCATAAACAGTACTATCCCCAAATTAGAGGGTTGGAAATGAAATAGTGAAATGAAACATTAACGAAAATCAATGACATCAGATTGAATCAGCCCAAACCCCTTTGACTATGACATCGATTTTAGGAGTAGGAACGAACGTGTCTCAAGAAAACCCATGCATGCCGTAAAATGGAAATAATAACACATATTAGATCAAATCCAACTAAAGGGTTTATCCTGTACTATGTAATATGATGGATAGGCTAAAAAATTATTGAAAACTAGGAGGAGGAGTAAGGCGGACTACACCTTTGTGATTTCAAGAGAAACTGTGGATAAATCCTACTCAAATCAATGATCCAAAGTGTGATATAGAGGGGGAAACATGTCGAAGGGGGGATCCCATTGGCTATTGTGAATATTGTTCGAGGTATGGTTGAGGGATAATAGATTTTAGTTTTTAATTTTTAAAATTTAATTTTAAAAAAAATTCACATTTTAAAAAATATCATGTGAGACATAGTTTAAGTCACACCATTCAGAAAACCCAGTGCCAACCATACATAACACCTTTGTTTAAGGAACACCATTCACATTATTTTACCTTTAATTTTAGCATAACATTGAATAGGCCATTCAATAACCACTATCCCTAATAAGTAAGTCACACAGTTTCCTATTGTCAGCCACATGGTTTTAGAGACCGTGTGAGGATCGTGAACCCACTAAAATCCCATTAAAAACCACACTTTCCCTAATGTGATGATCTTGAAAGTCATAAAACCAAAAAATAGGCTAATCTATACATTAACCAATTCATATAACATAATATTTAATGGTAAAAACCCACTGAACTTATTTATGAAGTTCTGTTTTCAAAACAACCAGACTAGATATTACCAGAAATTGATAATCCCTCAGAATTTCATCTATTTTAAAATATGGGTCATACAACACTAATATTCAACTCTAGATTGGATCTTTTAAAGAGTGGACCATCATAAATCTTAGAGGAATTTGTTTCTTGTATTCTATATTTGGGAAGGTCATGGATGAGGATTATTTCCATGGTTGAGTTTAGTTACAATATTTGATTTCTCTCTACTATTAGTATTGAACTATTTGAATCATTATATAGTTGGCTATGAAATTTTATGTTGTTCTTGGATGGTGTTAGCGACAAAATTTTTGTTTACTAGAACATGTATATAATATGAATAATATGGTATAGTTAATTATAGGGATGATGATGGAAACATTGGATCATGAAAAATCCGATGTCGGTCATAAGTGGGTACCTGTGGAGATCATTGTTGGATATTATATATTTTTTAAGGTGAATCATTATTAGGGCTAGTTAAACATTGGTTATGGGAGTATGATTTTTCTTAGGATTTTTGGGATCTTTTATTTGTTGGATCATTTTGGATAAATGAAGAATTAGATAAATCATCCCCAATGATGAGTCATATAAATAATGTTTTTGATGTGTCATAGATTCTTCATTTTCTTAATGATGACTCACATGTCATCTATTGGAAAGAGAAGGCTGTTTATGATGATTAAGAACTCAAGGAAAAGACTACGGAGATCCAAGAACACCAGGAGAATGCTTTTCTGTGAATTATATTCCCTTGGTATGTGTCTTGTGGTGGCATGTTGGCGTGGAGGGGAGTACCTAAAATCTAAAATTTCATATTCATAGTCAGTTGCCTATCTGGTTTGGAAATTGTAAATTATCTTGTAATTTTATTCATATATTGGATACTAATATTTATGTTCAATAAGTTATGTTTTTCTTGTTTATTATTATTCAATAAATTCTATTTGAGAGGTATCATCCCAAGGAGAGTGTTTAGGAGCCGGTAGTTATTGTTGAATTGTTTTGTGCTTATTTTATTTGAGTGAGGTTGTTGATATCCTAAGAATATGAAAACTCGGAGAGGAATCTCATAGGGTGCCTGTATGGATGAAATTTTTTTATTTTTTATTTTTTTAGGTTTTTGGATTAATGAGGATGATAATTGTTTGAGAGATATCAAAATTAAGGGAACATATCTGTGTTTTTTAATACTTTACATGTTACCAAAGATCTTGGTGTTTAGATGTGGCCTAAAGTGGATTTGGAGGTGTTTGGATACTAAATTATAGATCTATGGAGAATAAATTATGTGTAAATACTTATCATTATGAATTATTAGTTTACATTTTGAGTGGGGCCCATTAATGGGGTAAAAAATATTCACCGCTTGTTTAAGGATGATTCAAGAAGTGATAAATGATGTTTAAATATATTGGATTAAATTATTTGAGGTGAATTTTTTTTTGATTGATATAAAAACATGACATTTACTAGATGTTAATGGTAATCAGAAGATTTAAATTCCCCCTGTTGTGTTCCAATAAATTCAATAATGCCTCCAGTTTTCTAAAACATACAACACTGAACTCAATTTTTAGGTATCTAATGACCCTCTCTCCAGGTGTTTTTTATTCCTTTCATGGGGATTGATTGCAATCCATTTATCTTAGACCTATTTTTATTTGAGGAATGTTCAATATCATATCATTTAGTTCTTAAATATTTCTTATATCACTTAATATATTCAAGTGAAAAAATTTTCTATATAATATTTTAATCTAGTTTTATTGGATTCTAATATGTAGAGTTGTGTAATAGTGTCCATAAAGGTACACAACTACTTATGGTAGACTTGATTAGTGTCCATGATAATGTTCTGTAATTATGAAATGAACATTGATACCTTTTCTATAGGCAATTCACTGTTTATTTTATTTATTTATGTCTAGTTGTAACGTTGGCCTGGTTTGTCCATTTTGAAGAAAATTTACTTAACAAAATAATTCTTTAACCAGATTAATAAGGCCTCTCTCATGATAAAATTTTGATGTTATTTATATCATGATAGTGGTTTTGAACATGATATTATATATTGTGTGATATCTATGATATATTTTTTAGCATTTCACATTATAATATAGATTATAATTTTGTTCTTGATAGAAATCGATAAATAATATAGATATAGAATTAATTGTTAATTTATTTGAATATGATTAATATAAAAATTAGAATGTTTAAAAATGTATTTTTTTTGTAATTTGGTGATAGTAAAATTCATTCAATATTAATGATTATTTAAATTTGGAGTTAAATGTTAATGTAATTTCTAAATAATTTAAAGCATAATAACTCTTGAAGATTATTTTGTCAAAAACGAAAAGTCCTTGTTAAATGTTAATAGTTTTTATAAATAATTAATGAAACTAGTTATAATTATAGTGAGAATTTTTATATTTTGATATATTGATATAGATTGATTCCATATGATTACCAGAGTTTGAGAATATTAGTAAGGAATCAATTAATTCAATTTGGAAAAAAAAACTGGCTGATTGATCGAGTTAATTATTGGGGTCATATTTTTATATTTTCATTGGATTGCTGAAGTGCCATGAATGTGGAGTCATGAGAGTTTTTTTGTGTGTAAGTTATAAAATCATTATTTTTGGCCCTAAATTTCTCTATTTTCTATTATTTTTTATTTGATAGTATATTTTTAATGTTCTTGTAATATGATAATATCTATGATATGTTTCATGGGGAATAGAGTCTTAGATGTTATATGAGCTTAGGATGAATGATGTGATGTTCATGGGGAGGTTTGGTTGATGTGGAAGTATATACTTTTTTCGATGGAGAGATGCGTTGAGATCTGCATGTTGGTGTCGGGGATCGAATTATAGATGATGGAAATGGTTAAATATTAGTTTAATCAATGATGTGATGTAGATATCTAGAATGATCACAATGTTTCTATATTTAATATACATCCATTCCCCCACATCTTCATATAGTTGGAAGGGCTTGTATTCAATTTTCCACTTGGTGGTATATTAGGATAGTTTTCATAGAGTACATGAAGTATTGATTGATTTTAATAATCAAAAAAATAATTCTTAACCCCAGCGGTTGTTGTTGATTTATTGCATATTTGGAAAATATGATGATATTGATAATCAATTGAATTTATTTGGATTATTCAAAGAATGTATGGATGTTAATGTAATTATTAATGTAATTAAATATGGAATAATGTTAATTGTTAATTTTATCTCTAATAAACTAAGTAATTAATGAAAATGATAAAAATGAAATAACTAATTAATGTATCCCATTAATATTATCGTGTACCTATGTATATATGGTCATAGAAGTGGAAATCAGATATCCAAATGACATTGGCTGCAGTTATGTTTATGAATAGGATTTTCCACTAGTGTTTTTGTGGGATATATTATATCATGTATATTCCATGATTTCATAAACTACCCCATCCTTGATTTTAAGCAGCCTGACACATTATAGACTATGGGAGTTAGTTTTCCACAACATCCTAGAGGGTTGATTGATAGAAGACTCCCTCCTCTGGCCTTGGTCTCTTATATTCATAGATACTTGTCTTGGTGTGTACAATATTTAATTTTATATATCTATATATGTCTAGACATATACGATGGATTTCTGATATTTTGAACACATGTATTATTGGGAATTGTATACATAGTATTATTATTAGTATTACAATATTGGTTATGATGGATTGAGGAACCTTAATCATTATATGAGTTGTAACGAATTGAGGAATAATATTCAATGTATGATACATTTCATGTGTGGTGTGGTGGATCCAAAAAATTAGTTATTTAAAATATATGGATATTTGATATTGGTTGATGTTATAATGTGATGTAAAAGGTGTAGGTTGTGACATGTTACGTATATGTATTTAGGATAGATTATTTTTGAATAATATAGCTCAGGATGTGAGATTTTGGGGTAGAGAGGGAAACCAGTGGGGAAACAGGATAGGGGTACCCTTGAGGTTCCATTATTATATTATAGGATATCGTGTTTCTGAATCTTATTAAGAGGTTTCCATAGTGGGACTATGAACATAGTATATATATTTAGGTGATGGGTTAGTTTCTCTTTTGTTCACTATGCACTATCAGGACTTCTTTTTCTATTGCATGAGATGATTCAAAGAGGATCCTACTAAATATAATATTATACTCACCCAATGGATATATATATATATACACTATTTTTAGGTCAGATAGATCTAGGTGGTTACATGGATGTATATAACTAAATCATATGTTTTCATGATTTGTTGGAGATTCATGGTCACTGCCATTATTTTCTTTTTGGTACCTTTAGATTTCAATGATGTTGTTATAGTATTTTATGGAATTTCATACTTATAAATTGATTTATATATATATCTATATGTCTGAGTAGGTGATGATTTGTGTATCACTCTTTCCTCTCTCATCCCCATGTTCTCCTAGAGGACAATTCCTCTCACATGCATGTTTGTTATACCCATGGTGTCATCCACCAACCAAATACATACTGATTAACGGATATGAGTAGTCTGTATCTTCCTTCTCTCATTATTTTCCATGTAGGGGTACACTTGGGGGGTGGAGGTTGTGATATATATTTTTAGGATTTTCGATAGTTCTGACTCTAACATTCTATATGATAGCATTATCTCATAAAGTCAAAGGACCTCAATAATTTTTTGTTAATGTAAAATTTTTAGAAATATCAACTCATATGTAATGACCCACCAATATCTATATACAATTATATTTTATATTTTTACGATTTTCCAAAAAAAATATCATCAACTAATTTTTTTTTACTACCAATATGATTTTGGGTAAAAAAATTAGAAATATTATTTTTATGCAACCAAATATGCTTTATAAGGTATGTAATTCAATCATGTAAATTTAATAAATTTATAGCAATATACGAATTCTTAGAAACAAAAAATTTAGGATCTCTAAAGAATCATTCATTAACATTATTTAAATGATACCTTAGTTAAATCAAATAATACTAGACAAGATTTTTCTATTTGAACCATGAACACACTTTTTTATAAAAATATATGGTTTTGGGATATTTATTCATATTCATTATTAATATTTTTTTTGATTTAGAAAAATAATAGTTTTATTATGGTATAATTGACAATAAATATATATATTAGTATCCAATTTCTATATTTCATCTTCCTCTAACTAAACATTTGTGTTACTATATTGTATAGAAAAGGTGTTTTAGTATTTATCAAATCTATATTTAAATTCTGTGAGGTGACCTGATAGGATCTGTTTTTCATTATTAATAGAATCATAATATTTCCAAGGATATTTTTATGATTTACATTTAAATAATCATCTCATTATTCAGGAAAAAATACAATACTCACAATACTCATTAAACAACAAATTTTTTAATTTAGAAGTATGTTGGAAAACTGATACAACTTTTTTATGAGCCATAAAACCCACATTTACATTTTGGAATGGAATAAATTTCTTAATTATCTAAATGTTTATTCATCAATATAATCCTTAGAAGAACACTATATAGTCTCTATAATTCAAATTTATTTAAAAAATATAATCATATTTTATTTCATTCTTTAAAATTTATTTGTTTATTTGATATTTTTCTCATATATTGATGTGGTCCATTTTATAGAATCATTATCCTTCTAGACTAACTTGCGTTAATAAAATGGTAATTTCATTTTAAAATCATAAGAAATTATTGTTCCAATATAAATTCTTATTTTTTTTCTATTTGATATGTGTCAATTTCTTACTGACAGTAGATATTCCACCTTGTCTATGAGGAACTCAATAAATAATCAAATCATTGTATAAATCTTGATTAGTAATTTTTAAAGTATAAATATTGTTTACAATATCAACGAGTCTTCCAATAATTTGTGTTCTTTCTATATTTACCATTTTAGTAATTTTAAACTCAAACATTGTAATACTAAGTATTATTTATATTAAATTTTTTGTAACATCATCTTCTATATTTTTTATTTCCCACATATTCTAATAAATCAAAAAATAAGACTCATGTAGAAACTCACGATTTCCTAATACAGATATGATATCATTTATCTTTTTATAAATTTAATCATTATATACCTATCAATAAAACCCCCAAAATTTAGTTTCACTACATAGAATTTTATAATGCATCGCTAACCATTTGTAAAAATTGTATAAAATATTTTTCAATTACATAATAATTCTATTACTTCAAAAATTAAAAATATCAACATTGAAATAATGTGATTCAAAATTTGAAATTCATTCTCTTGGATAATCCATTTAATCCACTAGTAAATGATCTTTTTTAATAGGATATTTAAAACTATTTTTTTCTATTGATGATATGATATAATTTTTTTCCAAAGAATGTTCTAATACTATGTAATGGTGTCATGAATTTTTTTCTGAATAACTGAAATCATTCATTAAAATTCAATTTTCTAGTTTTCATAATTCAATAGATTTTCTATGATACGAAATATTAGTATTAGGAATAGTATAGGAAAATGTCAAATATACAAAAAAATATGGTTGAGTTACCAAATATTTCAATCATTTTATAGCTTAGAAATACTCAAGAGCTTTCGAATTGGTTCTTGCCAATCTATCCTTCATAAATTTTATCTTCATAAAAAAATATTCTGTAAAGAAATCATTCTTTTCTATTATATTTTAAATTTTAATTAAATGAAATTAATTAAAGGACCCAATATAATTTTATAGTGGTATATAGATAATAATTACTTCCCCAATCCTAGTCCAATGCCACCAAATATATTATTAGTTATTTTTTTAATATTCATTTCATCGGGATCATGCAATTGATTGAAACTAGGTGAGAATTAGTTTATAAGGTGATAATATATTTTAAAAAGATACCTCTTAAAATTTTTGTATATTGTTTATATACCACAAAACATATAAGGAGTGTTTTAACATACCACCACCCCGGACCACTATACATCTGCCGATCTGGTGGTCTCTACATAACTCAAGGATGACCATATTGTACAGTAGATGATCTTAATCATTAGTGAGGCATTACATGAACCCATATGGATATTATACCACAAGATTTATAGTTTAAAACACTAAAAATAAATAAGTAATATACATCACATAATGGAAAAAGGGAACAAAAATTCCTGAGTCAACCACTAAATATTAACACAAACATTTTGCATGATGATACAAAATACATGTATATAGTCATACATCATGTACATAGTACACATCAATTATAGATGGAATCCAAAAACAAAAAAAAACTCAAATGAAAGAAAAAGGTTTCTAAAGTCCCCAAGACCTAATAAGACTTTAATCTACCAACTCTATCTTGTTGGTAATCAGGAATCTACCAAATGGAATTTTCCCTTATCCAAACTGGAAATCATGAAATCTATATGGGTACAATACAAAAAACCAATTAGGTTGTGAGTATGCATTAGTCTACCACCACCAAATGTGTCCCTAAATAAAAATATCTCTTATAATGTGCATTAAAATTGAAGTAAATGAATGTTTTTTATGAAGAAAATTGTAAAAATAAATAAATAAAAATTCAAGTATACAATCCATATAGAATAATTAGTATAAAATTACCATGTATTCCCAGTGTTGAATATCTCTCATCATGTCCCAAATACTCTACTAAACCTCAAGTCACAAATAAAAAAATATTAGGAGTATTCATTGTTACCACAAAACACTACACATAAGAAGAAGTCTCGATACCACAGACCACCAAATATTGAGTGCATGTTATTTAACACTATCCACAATATATCCTATGTATTCATGGTATCACAAAACACCAAAAATCGGGTGTATTATTTATTTTGATAAACCACCAAATATTTGGAGTATTCATAGTAATCACAAACCATTATATATCAAGTGTATTACATGTATCATAAATTATGGACAACATAACCCATTCAAATGTCAATTCGAAAAAATAAATTCATCAGTACTAATGTTTATAACGTGATCCATAATAATCTCATATCCCATAGTTTTCACCAATGAGAAAAAGAAATTTTTTATACTAGAATGTTATTTTTAATATTTATTTTTATTTAGGGGGCGCACATTGAAAACCAACATGACACATTGTTCAATAACCAAAATGAAAAAATTGTATTTAGGGTAGAAACTCCAATACCACCTACCTTAGTCCTAAAAGGAACCACACATATAATATGAACATTATCGTTGATATAGAATGATAAAAATTGATAATCCATGAAAAATCAATAAAAATAGTGTATTCATTTCAATCAAGGAGATTGAGATTTGAATGAATGAGAAAAATAAGATTATAAGGTAATGGATTGATGGACTTTTAAATATCCTTGAAACATTATAGAAAAAAGTGAAAATAGAGGATGACCAATGGAGATCCATATAATAGATAAAGGGAGAAACAGAGAGCTCATTGACAATGAAAATGGATGAAAAAAGTGAAGAATAGTGTTTAAATGTTCTTTTATTTTATGGTATTTTTTTCATTTAATCAAATTTTAACTAGAACACATGAGTTATGTGCATGGCTTGAAAAAACATGTTCTAAATATGTGGATTCCAATGTCTAAAACCCCATCACGCCACAAGGTTATTTGTATGGTTTGACAAACCATTCTAAACACCTCTTTTATACATTATAGATTGCATAGAGATTCATAGAATCCATCACATGGTTTGATAAAAAGTGGTACACTACTCTAAAAACGCACATGGTTAGGTTTTATGGTTTGATAAAATCTAATTCTATCATTGCACCATGAATTGTTTCTCCCAAAACAATAAAATCAAGTCCCAGACTTACACGAAACTTCTAGGGCCTCCACAAATCCCTTAGATACTTTTTATGTATTAATAAATTATAGATTTTTTAATTATTTTAATGATTCCTTATGTCATGATAGTGGTGCAGTTTTATAACCTTTCTATAATATGTCATATTATCCCCAATCCAAGCTCACAATCTAATTTAGCAACCTCAACAAAAATATTTTGTTATTAGGATTTAAAATTTAACTACTAGTCCGGCATTTCTAATTGGTTGAACCTATGATACAATTGATCTCATAAAAGTATGAAATAATTACACTAAATGGTATGTTTCTATTTTTAATTATAGTCATGGGTCATTAATCAATATAACCATCAACCTATTGCATAATATTTTTAAAATAGTTAACATTTGATGGATATAGCTAATACACTCTGAGTTGGATGATTTGTTATAAATCATGTATCATTGTGTACATCTATGAAATAGATATCTAGTCAGTCCATGGAATGAACTTAACTACATTATCAAAAGGGCCAATGAACCCATGTGCTAACATCCCCTTCCTATGAAATGAATTCTTTTATAAACATGGTGGCATATTTTGAAATACAGAATTGCCAACAAGAAACTCTGAGATATTTTTTAATCAGTTGGAATATGAACTCTATCAACTGTAACATGTTATTAATCAACTTATGATTAGATGGATCGTCTCAGAGGTCTCTAGAACATGTATTATCCCATGTTTAATTGTCACCCTAACCTTCGACTAACAGAAGGTTGATAGAAATAAATTTACATAAAAGACTCAAATAGATCCATTTATATTAAATAATGATGGATATTGATATAAAAATTATATATTAGGTAATCATGACCTTCATACGAACTAAAAAGATTGAGGAATCATGCTTTATGATTGACTTTTGGAAAATATATGTTACACTATGACTTCCTATCTGTTTACAAATAGTAAGTTCTGTTCATATCAAACACTGTTCCCAATCCCTTCAAATGAAATTTTCAATAAATTTATGTTAAATAGGTATCTCTATATGATATGGAGTTATATAGAAAATATTGTAGGCATATCACCTATCATACATATATTTTACCAAGATCATCAATAGTAGAGGACTCTTTAATTGGTAATAAGAAAAAAAACATCATTCGAGGATTGGTGGTTACCCAGACATCATATTTTATATGAGGATTCCTTACGAGGACATTAAAAAATCTGTTATGACATTTATCCACTTCCACTATGGAATGGTCATTGTCTAGAGTATTCCCATGCGATTTTGAATCCTAATCTTTACATTTAATTTGGTGACGTATTGATAATCAATGATAGACGTGAACCTTATTTTTCACCACTAAAATTTCATGCTGACATCATGATACATTTCGATCATAAGATGATCAGAAACCCATATTTATTAGTAAGAGCCCCTCATCATGTCCCCAAGCATTATTTTAAGGAACATCACTCAACCAAAGATATATAGGATCCCATCACTATATGAAGACTAGTAAAGAGGTGTCTCCCTACTATATATAGATTACATCATCACTAAGATGTTGGAATATGATAATTGGATATATTTCACCTGGGAATGGATTGAAGAAGTCAATGGTAAGAGATATAATCCATAACTACCCTAGTCCTCTTGGACTTCCAAATGTAAATCAACATATAATGACCTCATTTAAGAATCAGTTTTTAAATATTGTACATCCTAGGTTAGAGCCTTACTTCTCAACATGTTTTACAATATATTCTAATTACAAGGAGTGTATTATTGTTAACTTCAATGCATTTCAGACACTCATCACATCTAATCTAATTTACATTTTTATCATGTTGAAAGAAATGAAATTTTAGGATTTTATGATCTATATAATCCAGAAACCTCTCCCCCATAAGAAAGTGATACCAAAATCTCTAGGGATGAACCATAAAAGATTAATCCATGTTAATGTTCATATAGTTATAATCATTTAGACTGAAATTCATGGAAACCTAATGTAATACCATCCCATCCTTCATCAACAGTACACCTAATAATATAAAATAGGATTCACAATATAAAATGTAATCCTTAACTGGCTAAGGTAAGGACATGATCAGTGTATAAGTCAAAAATCACTTTGAGGTCCCTAAAGGATACCTCAAAAAAATCAAACATGTTGAATTTAACTACATTATTTGTCATGAACCTTTGTAGGACTACTAGGTGATATAAATATTATATAAAACAATGATAACAACTGGTCAAGGAATGGATATATAAACATGAAATACATTCTAGGGAATTTTCAGTGAAACGACAACCTATAAATTTTTATATATATAGATAACCATACCTATGATAACAAGTGACCCAAGAAGTTAAATGAATAAGGATAAAACTAAAAATTCATTTAATTTTTTTTAAATTTGTTTCCATATTTAATTAATTATCAGAATCTATAGATGGAGATCATTCTCCGCTCTCTATTTAGAGACCACCAATATGTCCTCTATAAATATTAAAAAAAAAAATAATCAATGTATACATTGTAGACCCTATTTCTCAAGTCCATGAACATGGATTGTAGGTTTTTTATACAAAAGGCCACACAAGGTATTCAGAAAATTTATATCTACTCTAGATGTACATAAGAAAAAAATTGGCATGTTTTACTCTCTACTGGTGGAATCCTAAATGGAGATCGATCAATGAGAAGACATGGACCCACTTTAGCTCATCGAAAATGTAATATATTGTTGGGAATTGTGTATTGGTTCTTAATTATCCCCAACATACTACTATGATAGTTTATACATAACCTCAAGGACCTGTCCATATTCAAGGGGAAATGAATTGGAGAACCCCAAGGGGAGATGCAAAATCAATAAAAAAATTCACCTCTATGAATTATAGATGAATCTTATGTTCTTGAAGCTCAATTATAGACATATGATACGGTAGAATGAAAATAGTCCGTGTACCAAAAATATATCTATCATTAACTGAATAATCCCATCAGGTGGAAACAGTGGGAAGTCCATACGGATGAGATCCCGGAACAATTTATACACCAGAGGAAAGTAATGTTGGTGAGTCTATCAGTAATCTAAAAATAACATGGTCAGCAGAGCAGAAAAAACACAAAACTGCTAATGGTATGGCCCTTCATTTCCATGTTAGATATATCACTCACTCAAAATCATGATGGTGGAACACTCATGTGAGTATAAAATACTCTTCAAAGATAACAATAAACATATTCTTGATTTTGAAAGAGACAAATTCTCTATAGAATAAAGTTGAAACCTCAAAAATCCAATATGATAATATCATAACAAAATCAATAAGTGGTAATTACCATGTAATATCTAAAATAATTATATATTCCCCTGGTTTTGATGCCAAATACTTTCTATATTTATTGGAATCCAT
Organism: Viscum album; assembly: GCA_963277665.1. Taxonomy (NCBI): domain Eukaryota; kingdom Viridiplantae; phylum Streptophyta; class Magnoliopsida; order Santalales; family Viscaceae; genus Viscum; species Viscum album. The sequence continues at coordinate 1,039,261,159 of OY728133.1, read as the reverse complement.
TAAGTCACTCATTTATAAAACCCAACCCTCCATCAAATCGGGAATAAAAAAAAGATTTTGAGTCACCTATAATAAATAAAATATTGGTAACAGTTGTAAATAATAATATTATTCTTCAATCTATATATGGAACTAAATCTAGGTTAATCAGGGTATGCATCACAGTATGTAGCATCACTATACCACAATCTTATTCTCTTGTCTGACTACCCATTATTGTATTAACCTATGACATTTACTATCCCTAGCCATTGGTTCATCTACCAAAACCATGACCTATACAACTTGTTGATACCCAAATTCCAGTATGTTGGGTAGTAGTGGTCATATTTCTAGACCAATTATGTGATCTGAAACACATTTCATTGGTAGACCATTGTCCCTCAATAGAAAAATGATAAATGTGTCCCATATTTCCTAACTGATTGAATTCCATAGATGGTCAGTTATACCATCACCTCATATATATTAGATCCCAACAATGAAAAAACACTACCTAACCACTTTTCTGGTGGGGATGGAAGAACCCCTAATCAACCTCACCTGACCAACACCATCCTATCATGATTTATAAATATTAAATTTATTAAATTTAGATAATCCATCACCACATCCACAAAAAGGTGAAATAATTCCATAGTGGAGACCTCATTGAAATTACTCTCATTATTTAAGGCATGGTTTACTATTTAAAAAAAATTCAAGTGATCGACATTTAATTATAACATGACATTATAATGTAGACCCTCTCGAAAGCTCTGGACATATTGGATTCATCACCAGCCAAAGAGGGAGTAAAAAACTATAATTATATAATAAAAGAGGTATAATTCCTCATTTACGTATCCCTACATGTTAACTATAGGAGAATAATCTCCCTATTGGACAAAAAGGTAATGGGAATGAAATTATCAAAGAACCGGGTTTTCAAAATTGACTGGTCAATCCGAAATTCTAATCTATTGGGGCAAGGACGTCCCACTAGAATTGGAAAGAATAATAAATATTTTATAAATAAACTGAAAGTGTAATAAATTGAAATAACTATAAAGGGATAAATAAAAGAAACAACAATTAGGATTTTTGGAGGTCTGATATAGTAGAGATAATGAGTTCCCTCTCTAATGGGAATCAAACCCTCGAAATAAAAACTTCCATCTCCTAAAAAATAAGATATCCACTCATCATGAGATGCCTCAGAGGTAAGAAAACTGACAACTATATTCCCTTACCCACCATTTCTGCATTGATAGCTTCATCATCTTATTTAAGGGTGTGTCTAAATGTTCAAGGAATGTATCTATAGCTTATATCTACGATTTACTACATATGGACAACTGTCACAAAAAAAAACTGTTGTTTATAACTCTAAAAATCATGTGTAAAATATGACTTATAATGTGTAAGTCCAGTACAATACATCCAAATATAGTGACCCACGTGAAAAAGGCCATATCCCAAAGTATCCTCCACTTACAGACACCAACATGGAGGAGGTTGTTGTTGACCTTCCGGTGGGGCATACTCTCCCTCGCACTCTTAACATGGAACCCTTTCCCAATGAAGAGTAATATCACTATAACACATACAACACAACTCATAACAACACAATAAGGAAAATATAATGTGTAAATAAAACAAGGAGAGCACAATATCCCAAAATGATTCATACTCAATACAATAATCTTATAGAATTGGGCACTCTTTCAAGCCATGTCTGTTACTCCTGATCACATGTTATAATTTTATTCTGAAATTGAAATTTAAATATTACAATTATTAATTCCATACTCATCTTTCAATTAACATTTTTTGAATGATTATCCCCAAATTCTGAATTTTCTTTTTCCTATACATTAAAAGATAATGAACAATTAATTATAAATGATGAAAAACACCTTATAGTTTGTATACCAGACCATTATAGAAAAATTTTCATCTATTATTTCAATCACAACATATGTTAATAGAAAGTTACTTTGGGATTTTTCAATAAAGAATACCACCAATCATTTATATGGAAAAATATCATAATAATGGCTGTTTACACCTTAAATGTTCCACCCTCAAATTATCAATATATGTGTGAATATGTATATATATATATATATATAAAATAATGTAATGTAAAAAATCCTTCATTAATATATGATACATGAACATACACAAATTCTATCTTCTCATAATAGGCTAGTGATAAAATCCATAAAAATCAATTTCAAGGAATAATTAGTTCACCGCTTTAGTTAGAAATTAATGAACTATAAATAAAAAATGATATTCGTAATCAAATATATGGAGACTTAGAATCTTCCCATTACAAAGGATTGATAATCCTTAGAATGTTCTGATTACCAAGCCCCAAAAAATACATAGTCTCATGTCTTTGAGCACAAACAATAATTTTTTTTATATGACCTCATTATTTCCCTACACTATGGGCCAGTGTATAGAACCCAGATCAATAGTCACCACAATCCTTGGGCCCAACTCCCCATACACTAGAGGATTATAAATAGTTAGGAGGCTCTATATAATACTATAGTGGGACTCTACCCTCAATGTTATATCATAGAAAAATTGAAATAAATAAAGTTACCTAGAACACACAGTGTAACAATTGAACAATAATACACAATCCATTTAAAAAATATAAACCCAAAATGAAACCATCATGATACAAAATATATGTCTAGTGTCCTAAATCATATTCCTCATGAACCAAATAATCAAAAAAAGTAAAATCAAAAAAGGAAAAGAAGACTCAATGTCTTTAAGATCTATGATGTATTCCATCTTATAGGTCTGTCTTATAAGTAATGAATTATCTATCATAGGGTGCATAAACTTATAATGTCCTATTATCATGAAGTATAATTGGGTAATAAATGATGTATTAGGTAAGGATTGAGTATGAATAATAATTCAACCACCAATGAGGCCACTATAAAATTCCAACCAATATAATGTGTATGAAATGTGTATTAAATTAAATAGTTCTACAACCAAGAAAGTGAGAAAATACATATAAAAACATCAGAACATTGTCTCTTTGGTGACACACGACGATGAAACAATCATATTTTTGCAATGCGAGAAATTTTTGACCCTGTTTTGAAGAAAACCCCCTCAAATGTACACTGATCACATTAAAAACCTCCTCATATCAATTGTAATATCATATTTCACAATCCATCACATATCGAGTATATTTTTGGTAATCCCATGCCACCACATAATAGGTGTATTATGAGTTATCAAAAATTACTACCTATCTGGTGTGTTATCATTATCAAAAACCACCACATATCAACTGTATTATCAATATCATTAACCACCACATATTTTCTGTATAACGAGTGTCTTTGTTTATACATCACACTAAAAATTCAAAATTTAAATAAAAAATAGTAAATATTTTATTGGATAAAGATTTCATTGAAATCATATCACTAGTCATTTCAAATAATTTAATATATGTGATTTTCAAGGGAAAACAAAATTTTAAACATAGTTTTTATGTTAGGGGTCTTGAATGTAAAATCATCACATTACGCAATTCACAAACCAAAGGAAAGAAGTTACAATATTGGTGACAAATTTACACCACTTAACTTATACCTAAAATGATTCACACATCTGATATTAGTCTTTTATTATATGTAAGATGAGGGATATTCAAAATCCGAACTAAATACATAAAAATAGGTTATTTGATACAATAAATTGGAGAATGATTTAATGTAAAGGAAACTAAAATATAAGATGGGTACATCATGGTTTACATACAAAATTCCTTTTAAAAGATAGATAGAATTGTAATAATAGGAGAATAAAAATGGAGGATTAGAGAAATTGAGTTTTTTGAAGAAAAAATGACACCCAACATTCAAATAAAAAACTGAATAGATAATGGAGATCAAATGGAAAACCACTTCCATAGATGATCAATTAAAGGAGATGAATATCATAGATAAAGGAAATACAAGGGTTCAAAAATCAATAAGAGATTTCCATAAGTGTTGGCGTGGCTCCAAAATAACTAGAAATTCACTTAAGGCTCGAGAGGTGTTGTTAAAAAATGGTTTAATGTTAATTCAAGAAAAAAATACTATATAAATCCACCAATAGAAATATTTCCATGGAGTATCAAAATCAAATTGTGTTTATTTATTTAGTTAACTGATTCACTAAAATAAAAACCACCAAATGTTTAAAATTAACCATGTATTTATTTTACATGATGTGAATGATTTACATGATGTGTAATGTCTTTACACCCAGAACTTGTTTGTGAAATCTTCCCATAGACAGTTACATTTTGTGAAACCATTACCCGAAGTGAAAATGTCCTACAAGATTAGATCAACACAGTTTCCTCTTAAGGAACAAAAATAGCCTCCATGGATTCTCAATGCATGGAGAAGCCATCGTAATACTATTTATCTCAAATATACCCATACCCCATTATATCAAAAAAATATTCATCGCTGAACATTATGTAATTTTCATAGAAACATTCACCCACCATCAAATGAATATTAACCACCAAGGCAAAAATACAAAGGAAAACCCAAACCAAAGTTATTCAGTGAAAAAATCAAAGATTGATCTTACAATATTAACCATCCATTTCCAATAAATATTTAATATGTAAAGTTTAATAACAATGATTTTTTACATAGTAATAAATTTATATCAAAAAATGATAAACTCAAAATTAAAAATTCATCATTGGGAAACACCATAATATACTAATATTTTTAAATGAATTCAAATTAAATAAATGTAATAATATTTTAAAGAAAGATTTTTGTTATAATAATAAATGATTATAAGAGTTTTTTGGATAATAGATAGAGCATAATTCCATAGTGAACCACCTTTGATTTTGAAAATATTATGTAATAAATTGATTGACTCTAAGTATATATTATGGGATAAGTATAGTGAATTATATCTGACTAATAAAAAAATGTATAAAAATCTATTTAAAGGTCTGTATAATGAGTAGTGGAAGTTGTTATTTTATGTCAGATGTGATGTATATCAAGTGGTATTAACTTCATTTACAAAATCTTAAAATCATAAAAATTAAAAAAAATATAATATTTATTAGTATTATATATTTAATTATATATCCAAAAATAAATTTAGTCATGAAAAAAATCATGCTCTATAACATAATTAGAAATATTTTTTATAGGAAAAAATTATTTTTTATTAAATAATTCATTATTATATAAATTTTTCATATGGAACATGAATTTTTTTAACATTATATAAATTTTACTTTTATTATGGAAAGGATTTAGGTCACCCAGTTTGAAAAATTAATATATGGACCATATTCATTAGAATCTTGATGGTTAAAAATGATACATTTAAATACACTCGAGTAATGATTTTTAGCATATTTTAATGTTATTTTTCTAATATAATAATCATAAAATAACATATAAAATATTTATTACTATATTATTTTTTTCTAGGCTAAAATTCAACAATTTTGGAAAGTAAATTATGTAAAATCACCATTGAGTTTACAGAATGATGGGATTATGATCATTTTACAGAAGTAGTTTCAAAGGATTATTCAAAGAATATATTCATTATTGACACCAACATTTGTTTTTGGTAGGTCAAAGTCAACCAATATTGTTACATCATCCTATGGTATTTTAATAAATTCCATTAATTTGGAAGTGGATGGATACATTTTTAGGTTTAACGTGAAATTCAAAAAACGTGACTCCAATAGGTCTATATAATATCAATGGATGTTGATAATGGAAAATTACATAGTTTTTATTTTCTATCAGATTAGGGTCATAGTTCTGAGGAACATTCTATTCTTATAACTAGTCATTTATAAGAAAATTATTATATCATTAAAAAAAATTCTTATAAATAAATTTCATATGATCTTGGTATTAAACTATTATAGTTTTTGAAGGTTTATGTGTAATTTGGATGTATTATTTAATGATTAAGTGTACTTGTGTTTAGAATTGTGGTTTTTTATGGTAAATAAATTAAATTTTGAAATATTTTGGATACATTTTTAAAATTAATATATAATGGAAATTAATATTTTATGATTATAGTATATTAATTGATCATTATTGAAATGTACAAAACTTTTATCAATGAAATTTTTTAATTATGAGGATTTTGCATATTATAATTCAAATTAAATAACATATATAACAAAATAAGAAATATATAAATGGAGATGAAGGGAGTAAGGGGTATTGAAATGAGGGATCCTATACTAATTGAATAGTAACATGACTGTTGGTATTGTAATATGACCAATAGATTGGTAATAAAAAATATTTAAGTATAAATAAAAATGTATGTGTCCTAGAATGATGATATAATATATTTTTATCATGGATTAATTAATTAATTGGTTCATAAACTATATATTAATAATTACTATTTTTTATGAAATTTATTATTTTATTTTCTATTTTATAACGAACATAATTATTTAATTGAAAATTTATCTTATATATTTATTAATAAATTAATATATTTTTATTTTATGATTGTCAGATAATATTTTTTAGACCTTTATTAATCATTCAATGATTGATAAAACCATTTAGAATTTTAAAATTGATATTTTTTTTAATAAATAACGATTTTTCTTAAAAATTAAATTTATTATATTTAAAAAATTAATTTCATAAAATGGAGTCCTTTTTGGATTTCTATAGGACAAGAAATTATTTGGTTGAATTTTTGGGATTTCTCTGAACTAGAGTAGTTTTAAGGGAATAATGAAATACAATAATTAATGTTAATCTAAATTTTAGCCGTACAATTGAAATTTTGAGTAATGGTTGAGTCAAGGATGATGTAACTTGCCAAAATTTAAAAACAAAATTTTAATTTAATATATTTAGTATTAATAATCAAAAATATTAATAGTATTGATACATACTAATAAACGAATGAATAAAATAATGAAAACCACCCCTCTCCTCCGACCATAAAAACCACCCCTCACAAACTATTTTACTCCAACATTATAAGACAATGAGCTTTATAATATTCATGAAAATACTCTTGATAAGTCTATCCACCACATCAATGATCCTTATTTCTCATCAATATAAAAAACCTAAATATCCTAAAGAGGATCTCAAGGAGAAGAAGTTCAAAATCTAAAATCTTATTTAGTTTTCTTTTTCTTTTCAATTTAATTTTATATTATCCTCTATAACCAAACTATCCAAAAGTGTCATGATAAATCAATAATATTGTATATAATATATTCTTATTGTGTAAATAGTATAATGCATCATTAAATATCTCTACACTTTATTTTATTATAAAAATGCATTGACTCTGATATTTTGATATACCGCCACCATGGAGGATTACTTTTTTTCACATTACTAACTTTAAGGATGGTAATAAAACCATTTTGTTTGTTAAAATGGATAATAATATTTTTAGAATAATCTAATTAATGTCATGGAACCACTGTATATTCATTATAATAAATAATAAACCAGAACTAGAATGTGATGATGGAAAATTCAACAAAATAAACTGACATTCATAATTTTTGTATTATCGATTGAATAATCATAATAACTGATAAAAATGAGTTATAAGACTAAATAAATATATTGAAGATCATTAAAAGTTCTTATTATGAATTATTTATAATTATTCTTATTTTATATGATCTTTGATACATATACTCATGTGAACTGATCTGGAAAAATAGAAAAATGAACACACATGAATGATGAAATTAAACTCTATAACGTATCAAAAAGGGGATAAAAGACCATAATAAATTAAAATGAGTAAAATAAATTTATTATAGGTTCTGGATTTTATAATCAATTAATCCAATTTTATTATTTTGGACATTAAGTGCATGTTTAGAAGAATTTCAAACACAAGGTGAGGGATTCTCCATGAACCCCCATTTTTTCATCGAGTTACTCTCTCTCTCCCTCTCTCTATACCCCAATAAAATACTTAATTTTTTTCATTTACTCCTCCTAATACCTATGTGTATTTTCCAAAAATGTTTTCATTTCTCAATGATTCATTATTATATGGGGGAATTCATGTTTTATCTACTTCCCTATTCTATTTATCCTGATAAGCAAGCTGGATTAAGGGGAACATTCAAATGGCTTTCCAATTTTCATGTAATATCAATAATATATTTTAGTAAAAAATTATATTTCTAAATTTAATCATTTTATCATGAAAAACTAATTTTGTTAATTAATTTTATTTATTCAACCAATTATTTCATTTTCCCTTTAAGACTCTTTAATACGTCCCCCCAAACCACACTAATGTTGATCAAATCTGATGTTTCTTAAGCACTTTATTACATGTTTTTTCATTAGTAGGATATAATTTACTATGATATGTTCCTATGTTACTTTATTAATGGCTTTGACTTATTTGAAAAAAATATTTTTGGACACCTTTATTATAAGACCAATTTTTGTTCATTAGGACATGATAATTATTCCAATTTCCTTCAAATAAAATCCTTTATGTCTATTCTTTATATTTGATTCTCCATCTGGAACACATATGAATGAAATTTTTATGATTGGGTCACTCATATGACTCACCAATTTAATGGGAATTTTTTTAGTCTCATGTGATTTCATGTTGGGACATGGGAAAAACTTGATTCTTTTATGGGACTTTGTCCACCGGGAGAAATATTTTGGTAGTTATCATTTCCTCAAGCTTATGTCATGCATTTTTGTCGACACATTTTTATGATTCTATCATAAAATGATACCATGTTTTATATATTAATCTTACTTATGATTATTCATTTTTTATTCGTTTTTATGTCACCATGTTATACCCTCCAAACCATGGGAAATAATTATGCTATATGTTTATTCCCTTACTAGGATTTTTAGTTCATCCAGTTGTTCAATAATTCTAGAGGTTAACATATATAGATGTAATATAAAAAAATTATGTTAGGAGTTATTTATGATGATTAAATAAAATATATATATATATTGGTTTCATGCTTTGTAATTATGTACATAATCTTTAAAAGTTAATATAATTTACAATCTACAATTTTCATTTAATGGACAGTTATGCATGAATCATGTAATAATATTTTTAACAGGATATGGAACCAAAGATGATATTAAAGGATGATATAATTATTTTTAGATTTTGGGATTAGAAAATATTTTCAAGAACCCTATAGATAATAATATCACCGCATATAAACTATATTAAAATATAAAAAAACAAATGGTAAGATATAATTTTCATTTCATATTTATCCTTAAATATTAATTGTTTCCTTTGATAAGAATATTATCTTAGTATTGAATCCATATTTTATATTAACATTTAATTTATAGTTAATGGTGGGAAATAGGAGAATCAAAATCACCATTTTTTACATTACATTTTGATTGAAATTTTGATTGTGAAATTTAATAAGGGGAAAGAATGGAATGACCCCGAATTTAATTAATGGAAATTAAATTATAATAATTATTTAATTGACCTTAAATAACATAAAATTAGTTATATAACAGAATACATACTTTATAAATGAATAATTCTTCAAATAAGTGTTTTTTTAAATCAAGGAATTAATACTGATTGACTAGTATCCTACTCAGTGGTTTTGTAATATGACCATTAAGAATAGTTATATGACTAATACAATAGTAACCTCACCTATAAAAGAATAACTTAATTATTTGTTTCTTATTAATTAAAATATATCATATTTATATCAATGAATAAGTAGTTAAATGTTTATAAAAGGATTAACTACATATGAGTAATTTTGTGATAAAATAAATGTTTATTTACAATTTATTAATTAATATAATTATTTAAAAGAGAATTTATGATTATAAAATATATTTATAAATCATTATTTTTTTGTCTTTTTACTATTACATAATTATTTTGACCTTAATGATCCATTCCAAGCACCAGAAAATCAGTTATAATTTTAAGAACAATATTTTTTTGAATATTGTGTATTTTAATAATGAATAAATTTATAGTATTCCAAAAATTTTATTAAAAAAGGATTCCTTTTTAAATTATAAATGTCATGAAATGGTTTGTGTGAATATTTTGGATTTTACTGTAATACATGAATGTTACGTGAAAAGTGAAATACAGTAATTTAGGGTATTTAACATTTTATCCATATACATGATGTTTTTAGTCCGGGATGATTTAGGGATTATGTTTATGGAAACAATCTCTAAATAAAATTTTATAGTTATTTCATTTATTCTAAATAAAAAACAAAATCTATAGTATTGATCGAAACTAATAATATAATGAATAATATAATAAAAAAACCCCTATACTACCACAATAAATAACACACCACACTACAACATCTCATCAAACCTTCTATGTTATATAGATTTCGAACATTAATACCAATATTCTTATAAATTCTATCCCACATTTATAGTATCATCTTTATCTAAAAAATACCACAACCATTTTCATTATGGTGGTTCTTGAGGTTAATATAGTCAGAAGGTAATATCCTCATTCGTTTTCTTTAAGTTTTTTTTTTCAATTTCATTTATATTCATTTCATACCATCACCAATCTATAATAAACTATCTTGATAACGCCATTATCATATATATAATATTTTTTTGTTATAATGAAATAATCCATCATCAAATATCTTTTCACTTCCGTTTATTCTTAAAATGAAAACATCATCCAGGATGTGTGGATTTGCGACCATGGAGATGATGCATTTTCATTTTCCCTTAAAGACTTAAATAATGGTCATAAAACTAGTTTTATTGTTAAAAAATATTATAATATATGTGTTAGATTTTATTTAATGTTATTGAACATTTAAATATTCATAATAATAAATAATAAAACAAAACTACTTTACAATTATTGAAAATTCACAAATACAAATAAACTAATGTTCATCATTAACGTTTTATCTAACAAATCAATCTAATAATATATAAACAACAAATGTATAAGAATAATTGAATATTTTAAATTTAATTAATATTATATAGTTTCAATTCTGGATACTTATTCACTTTTAAATGATCTTCCACAAATATATACATCTCAAAAGATCAAAAAAACAAATAAAAAAAACACTCCCAAATAATGAAATTGATCTCTATAAAGCATCCAAATGGACGTAAATGAACATAATAAAATTTTAATGAAAAAAAATTAATTTATAATAGGTTCTATATTTAGTTGTTAATGAATCATTTTTTATTATCCTAAATAATAATTTCATGTATATATCCCTTTTACACATAAGTTAAGGGATTCTCTCTAAACCCCCATGTTTTTTCCTACAGGTTTCATGCTATCTCTCTATGTATCCATATATAATTAATAATTATTACTATAAACTCATAATAATTTATTTTATGAAACAAAAACCAGTACCTAGATAAATTATTCATTCTTTTATTAGGAAATAAATATTTTATATGGTTTCACTTATAATTCCTCTAAATTAAAAGGACCAATTAAAGGAATCATACCAATTTCTTACCAATTCTCATGTAAACTACATAATTTATTTTGATAATTTTTATTATAAAATATATAATTTTATCATAGAAATAATATTAATTCATTTATTCTTTTTTCCAAACAATAATGCATTTTCCCCTTTAGGACACTTTAATACTTTTCCTTAAACCACACTAAAGTGGCTTATTAATAATATTTATTATGAACATATTTACATGTTTTGTCTTTTTGTGGTAATAATTTACCATGATTTATTAATATTTCCCCTTACTAAGGACTTTTTATGATTTAAATAAATCATTTCATGGAAACTATTATAATAATCCATTTTGTTATGCCTACTAGCGTGATTATGATACCAATTTCATTCTACAAGTAACCCTAATGTTTATTCCTTCTATTTTATTATTCATGAGGAACACAAATCCATGAACAAGTAAGGATTGGTTCACCAATATAGTTATCAAATTCATTTGATAATGATTTATTCTCTTGAGATGTTATTTTAGGGCATTTAGTAAGCATGATTCTTTTATGGGACACTGTACAATATGTGAAAGAGTATAGGTAGCTATCCTTAACACATTATTTTTTCATGTTGTGTATAATTAAAACATTACTATGATTACATGATTACATGATAAAATGTTATATTTGTTATTATTCCATAGGTTTATTCATGTTTCATTCCATTTTATGTCATCATATTATTCCATCTTACCCCTGTGTGATGATTTACACCTATGTTTATTCACCATTATGGTTTTTAGCACATATTTTTTTCATTTATTAACCAGGTTATCCCATGCCGATGTATGATATAAAAGAAATTTAGGATATTTTTATTAATTTAAAATAAAATAGGATTTAATTTTGGTTCCATGCTTTCTAACTATGCACCAATTCTTCTAAAGATTCTATACTTTATGATCTTTGGTTTGTATTAATGTATACTTATGGTAAAATAATGTAATAATAATTATAAAAGTATTGGTCCTATATAATGTTATTATGATATCTCAATTTAGAAAATATAATCATTTATAATGGAATTCATTTAAAATTCCATTTATATTTCAAATGTTTTGAGTGTTAACAACTTTTTATTTTTAATAGATAAATGTTTATAATTAAATTGAATGGAAAAAAATTATTTATTATTTCAATGTTCTTCAAATTATTCATAATATATTGGTGATTATAATTTATAAGATATATTTCTATTTGTTGATATTAGTATAAGAGCGTGTTAGTATACTAATTTTTGGAAGATATGACTTCCCAAAAGTATTATATTCCAAACACCGTCCCAATTTATCATATTCATAATAAGGGAATTAATGTAATTGATATTAAGTCATGGATGTTTCAGAAAGATATTTTTATCCATGAAATAACATATGAAACACATTTATTTATTAGCCAATGATATCAATTTTCCATTCTTTAAAAAACTCTAAATTATGTAATTATGCTTTAGTCAACAAATTTGGTATTGAAATGTAATTTTTAATTGAAGATATGTTGTATACAATTAATGATATAAATTTAAAAAAAAATTAAAAGAATTTATTAATGTTATGATAATGATGAACTAAAAAGTTTTATGTATATGTTTTAAGATTATTGAAAAGTGTTTTGATCTAGAATCGATGTTGTTTTATGTCTGATTTGAAAAATTGTAATTAATTTTTATAATTTTATGTAATGAATTAAAATTCAGAAATTTTGTATGCGTTTTTAATTTATTATTTATGATTTTAGTTATAAATTTTTTATATGTTTTCTTTGATGTTTTAATGATTATTTTGGTGTGTTAATAGATATTTATATATGGAATTTAGTTATGTTTGGTTTAAAATATTTATTTCATATATTTAATCGTGTATTTATTTGTTTTAATTTGATATTTTTAATTATATCAATATAATTTCAATAAATTTTATATGTTATTTGATTATGATTGGGTTTTGAATATGGTTTTATATAAAATATATTTTGTGAATGGTAATTTAATTATCTTAATTCAATTTTATTATTTAAGAATAATTTCTTTATTTTATGTTAATCTGGATTATTAATCCTATTTTTATAGATATTTTATTTCGCATTTTTCATCCATGGTATGTTTATAAAATTTTAATATTTTTTATTTAAAATGATAAATGCTTATAATAAGGTGGGTAAGCCTTCTAACCCAAAACACTCTTTTGTAGTTAGTCATAATGGGATCATGTTATTTAGGCTGGTTTATCATTATCATTAATTCTACAATAATATATTTATTACAATCATATTTTATTGTTTTTAATATATTTTAATTTAGTAAAAATGATGATAATGTTGCCGGATTCATGTATGATGAACAACAGTATCACTAAAATTTTGGCAAAATTAAGTACACATAGAAGATTAATGGACGTGAATGGCATGAGGGTGGATGTTTTTTGGAACATATTTATATTTCTAATATGATAAAATAATTAATGAAAGATTTTTATTTGACAATAATTATGTATATATTTTTTTATATTTATTTGTTTTCAAAATATATGTCTTATATTTTTTAATTCATGAAGATGAATTTATATTCTGGTGATGTATATGTAGTACATGTTTGTTATACATGTTGAATATATAATTTATTTAAATTGATTTTTTCCATTTTAGTGAATGTTTTAGTAGGCCACCAACAAAAGAAACAATATTTAAATAATATAATTGTGGTTTCATGGAAAAAATAAAAATAAAATTACAATTCATTAGTGGTTTTATTAAAAAATTACAAAACATAATTAAGAATTTTCTGACAGAAATTATTTCTAAATGAAGAAAAAACAATAACGAATTATGGAGAAAAGAAACATATATAAATCAAAATGACATTATTAAAAATAACAGAAAATTTATCACATGTATATAAATACCTTGTATTTTATAATACGACTAATAAATGAAATTATTACTGTTTAATCCACCCACAATTGAAAGAAATATCATTGGGCCTATGTATTCATGTTGTGTGATGTGAATCAAAAAATGAAAAATAGTAACGTAGGTTATGAATCAAATAATTTTGGATATTAATATTGTATATTTAAGGGAATAATTATTGTTTTATATGTTCATGTATTGAAATTTTTGTTTCTATATTGTTACAAGGTTGATCCAATTTAGGCATTAATGTTGAATATTTATAGTTTATACTATATATTTTATAAAAAAAGACTAAGTAAATGAATATTTATTCTGATTCGCATCACAAGGATAAGGTGTATAATTATTATAAATTCCATAAAACTATAAATGGATGTATAGAGGAACATATATATCTATTGGTAAGGTAAGAATATGTATAGTGTCATATACACAATGACAATTCACCGATATCATTGTTGCGTATGCAGGAAAATCCTCTCAGGAAACGATGCCATTTATTTATCTATTACCAACATTAATGGTTGGGAATAACTATAGAAAGTATATATATATGATATATATAATATTTATCTTAAATTTATATTTCTATTTTTATTATATAACATAAACTATTAGGCCTTCCATTTAGTTAGAATACGGCAATGTCATTCATTTGTACTATGGACCATCACCTTAAGAAGCAATAAGATTCATTAAAAATTTACATTGAATGTATTAATGATTTATTAAAAAAAAATTAGTGATTTATATAAAATAGTATTTATATTGGACTAATAATATATATATATATATATATATATTTTACTTTATTTCATTTAATATTAAAAGAAAATGGAAACAACATTCATCCATACAAATGACATATCGTCTCCATGAACTACATATTTTATTTCTTATCTGTAAATATTATTGGTTACTTTTAATAAATATATATTATATTTAATTAATTTTTACCATTCTTGATATGATTAAATCCATGACTTTATAAGAGAACTATGAATACCAAGTCAAAACATGCATAAAAAATAAAGCATTTATTAATTGAAACATAAATTTAACATTGATTTTTTTATAAATATGTAAGATAATGACATTATAATATAATATATCGAATAATATATTAGAATATAGTTTTTTATATATTTATAATAATGTTATAATAATTTTAAATAATATTTGAACAATTAAAATATAATTCAATACTTAGGTTAAAGTGATTTCTATTCTCACATTTATTTTTACTTGATTTATTAAATATTCAGCACTCGTTTATTTAATGTGATGTATATACCTCCCCATGAAATTTTAAATCATGAATATATTTACTAAATTATATTAAATTTATATTTTTTATTCCTCATGGATCTCAATAAAAAAGTTACTTTTGTAGTAATGGATTTATGCCTCACTTTTATTTTCTATGAGATAGAATCAGCGTTCACTACTTATTGCATGTAAATGGTGTGTAAAAAAGACATTGAATAATTTATTGATTATTATAATGATAAATATTTTTAATTACATATCTAATTTATGATACCTATTTAATGGGATTTATGTATGAAACATTATCAAATAGATAAAAGAGTGTCATCTGAATTTTATTTCTTGGTGCCACATGTTATATTTATCTCAAAAACACTTTTAGACGGTCTATATAATTCCTTTTTGAAATGATATATCATTAATATATTTATTTTTCATGGTATTTTAATAATAATATAATTTCATTAATATCATGGTTATTTTTATTGAATGTTTCCAAAGTGGTAAGAATTTATTGCTACAATCTCATCTATTTTCAGTATTTTATATTATTATGATCGCATTGATGAAATATTATGATCTACCTCCCAATACTTCACACAAATATTATTATTATATTTCTATTAATTATATATACATGACATGATAACATTTTCACAATATTTGTTATATATCAAAATTACATAAATGTTCGTTAGGAAATCCCAGCTTATTTCTCTCTTCGGTTGGAAATCATTTCATTTAAAACATGATGATTTAAAAAAATAATTTAAATAATGTTTTAAATTAATTTATAAGATCATTTATAAAGAAACTTATTTTAGTATTCTTGTATTTTTTAAAAAAATTAGAATTTATTTGAAAACATCATTTTTTACATTACCATGGTTATATTTATGGAAGATTGTTTTGAAAATTGTTTATGTTTTAAAATTTATATTCAATGATGAAAATATATTTTCCCATAAAAATATTTCAAATAATTTTAAAATATGACATTATATGTTTCAAAATAGGTGTTAAAAAATGTTATTTTAAAAATATAGTGACTCTAGCCTTTTAAAAATAATAAAACATGATTTTTTTGCCTAATTATCATTTAAATACTAACTAATGATCAAAAAGTGTAGTGTCTTGGGATTTTTAGATAACGAATTAGAAAAAATGATACCAAAACATAAATATTTTCTATAATAAGATCCTAAAACATTATAAAATCTGATAAATTCTAAGGATAAATTGTCGAAAACATATACAGATGGGATGAGCTACAAATCATAGCCAGGGAAGAAACATTGGAATAAAGAATTATGCATGAGTTCTAAGGTATAAAAAGATAAAATAAAATGAATGAATTATGAATTAACATATGTAAACATAGTGAATATATCATGGAGTCACATCATTATGGAAGTATATTAATGTTGAAGAAACACATAACATGAAATAATCGTGAGTTAAGGCTACCAACTAAGATGGTATCATATGGTGGAAATGGGACATAATATATTTGGCTTTTTCCCTAAATCAAAACACGAATTCTTATGAGACTGAAAAATTACCCCATTCACTAGATCAATATCTAGTAACACCCATCATAACATATTTAGACATATTTGATCCACATAGAGAATTAAACAAATTGAATACACATAAGGGTTATCCATAGAAGGAAATAGGAATCATTATTAAGTTATACAATATAAATTAGAGGCCTATAATATTTTTATACACAAAATTAGGGATTTATTTGATTAATGGACATTAATAATGTAAAAAAAGGATATATCATTAATAGTTATGTCAAACTAAATTTGAAATGAGAATGAATATTTTAGGTAACATTAGGAATGTTCAACATAACTATAGTTTTAGGGAAATGAATAATGATAATTTAAAAAGGATAAAGGATTAATTATTTTCCAAAATCAAGTTATGAGAAATATTTATTTTTTTATTAAATGAGTGATTTTATAAAAATATTAGTGACATAAAAAATTATGTTGCATACTTGAAAAAGAGTATGAAATGGAAATGTTCCTTTTAATCAACCATTCTTATTTGGAGGATTTTGTAGGTATCCATATAAAATATGTAATTACAAAAATATATATATGAATTGATATTGACAAATATTTTTGGAATGAAAAATTAATATAGGATAATTATATACGTGTAAAGTAGAAATAAATTTGAGATAAGAGAGAGAAAATATAATATAATGGTAATATTGATGTTTGGAGAGCTCCCTTACCTTATGGATGAATGATATCAAAAAATACATTTAATCTCTAAGACAATAATATTAGAATTATTAATTACTTAATTCATAACCTATTTTATTTTTATTTTTATTATTGCAATTTTATTTATGGCCTTTTCAAAGAGTAATAATGTTCACTATCATCTTACCGGGAGACTGGGTTTCATGGATTCATGGTCGGTTTACTTGTATAAAATCATGGGTGTATTTGTAATATAGGAATAATTCTCCCAATGTTAAAGTCTATACTATTAATTCACAAAAAATATAAATTCTACCATATATCATTTTATTTTTTATTATGAGGATGAGACATTTTTTGAATGTTAATGATAAATGTTTAGGTTTTTTGGAGGGTTTTTTAGACAATTACAAACTAGATTATTCATTTGATATTATGATTATATATTAGTTATAGAACATAAAAAAGTTATAATATTTGTATTTAAATATTTTGTATCCATTATAATGGTTTTATTTCTTGAATTGAAGGTGGTAATAGAAAAACTAATACCATTATCCACGAAGGTGTTGTAATGACGTATTAAGGATTATGTTTTCAATTTTATAATGAAAATAAGAGGGAAGGGATTTGATTGTAGATATTAAATTAAAAAATTTTAATTCTAGAATAAATATGAAACTGTAGTTATCTATTCACATCGTAGAGGGGATGTGAGGAGTTGATAAGAAAATAATAGATAATAAAATAGAAATAATTTAGGATTTTACCTTTTGAATAGCATCTCTTTGAGATCCACCATAATGCACTTGTATTTGTAATTTTTTTGGGACCATAAGATCTTAGATGGGGGGAAGACACCTATAAAAATTATTTCATAGAATATTTAGAAGGTAAAATCATTATAATGTGTGATGATAATGGGTTCTAAGGTATGCTATTTATAGGTGAGGAAATAGTTATTTGAGAAAAAATCAAAAGCATAAATTATAAATAAATTATATCCAATTTTCACAAAATGGCCATGACATCAAATATAAAATAATATACATTTGTGCACACATTAACCAATTACATTTTTACATTTTTTTATATTTTAAATCATATCATTTTTATTCTCCCTTTAATATATTATTTTAAAAGTAATTATATTAAAAAATATATATTTTTAGAAGTTTAGAAATTTTACTAATATGGTTTAATAAGAAAATAAATTTTGAAATCATAAAATTTTAGATCATATAATAATTAATTTTTTTTGTAAAATTTATTTTTTATAAAGAATCTAATAAAATATAAATCACATAATATATCCTTATAATCAATTTTCATCATATAAACTACTTTGACATTTAAAAATTACAAGACAATATACTAAAATTCGAAACATTTACATTATTATATCCTATGAATAACAAGTTAAATAAAATAATAAATACATTAGCTTATATATCACTAATAATATTTATTTTTATATTTTTGATATCATTTATTGGAATTTTTCATTTATTTAAAAATTATTACATCATTTTGGTGTAATAATATATTAAATTTATTTCTAAACTAAAAATAAAAAATAAGTTACTATGATGTAGGACGTTATTATATATTTATAAATACTATTTAATATAAAATATTTATTATCGTTATCCATATATTAACATAATAAAAATAATAAAAAATTATAGTGTGACATTCTGTCATTTTTATTATAAAAATATTAAAGTAATTTTCATAGAAAAGTATCCATCAATTGATTTAATTTCAAACCATATGTTTTATTGATAAAATGTTATTCATCCTGAAATATTTTATAATCTTGTAGGTTTTTTTATAGTCCTTATATTATAATTTTTCTCTTTATTTACCTAATTTACCTATAACCATGGTATCTACAATTTAATTGGGGCACTATTCATATTGATGACAACTACAAAGTGGTCAGTTTAATATATTTATAGCATATGATAATAAAAATTTATCTCAGTTTTCAAAATGAAAAAAATATTTTTCAAAATATAATCTAAAATTAAACTGGGAAAATGCACGAAAGACATTTCCTCCAAGAAATTTTCATATTAAGAATAATTTTTTTAATAATATAGTCATATATAAAATTCATTTCAATGATATATATTATATTTTTTCTAATAAATAACAACTAACGAAAATTTAAAACTAATACCTAATAAAATTTGATTTTTTAGTTCTTAAGGAATATATATTTTTCCATATAAATCATTATTTTTTATTAATCATAAAAATATTATCCTTGATAGAAAATTCCCAAAAAAATCATCCATGGTTAATTTTGGAATGATAAATTTAAAAGTAGAGTTTATTTTACAAAACATTCTTTTTTAGATGAAAACGTATGTTATGATGAAAAAATGACTTTATTGTGTATTTATTTCGTATGTAGTAATATATATCATTATATGGTCATTAATATTCATACCTAATGATTAAATGAATGTATTATAAAAATAATGTTAAAATAGTATTACTTTAATATAATATCATGGTTTGTTTGTGATCTATGTTTCCTGCATCATATGCTATCATAAAAATTTCTCAAATATGCATTTTTATTAAAAATTATCTGGTAGTTAAAATACCCCTTTTTTAAATTTATCCATTGAAATTTCATTATACCATTAATGGTGAATAAATGTGAGGGCACTTCTCCTTCGTCCTTTATTCGTGTTCCCTTGTTCCAGCTTAATATTTTTGGTTCTTCCATAGAACATTTTCTAGGTGAGCGGTCATGGGGTGTTGAACATTATCTCTACGGTCAAAGATCATCATTAGACACTACTATTTAGAGAGATCATTTAAGAACTGTACCACATTTTAATTCAGTACATGTTGGTAATCTAGTATTTAATTCTTGAATATGTATATGTGCAATAAATATTTTATTTTTGACAAAGTTGGAGAGAGGTGTAGTCAATATTCCATATATCTGATGTGATCACGAATATCAAAAGGATCGATGTACATGGGACTTAACAATGACTTCTTCAAAAATATAATCACTCTATTACATAGTGACACATAGAGGTATTCTTTGTCTCTATCCTCAAACTACATGTCCCAGTTATGATTGTGGGATAACTATTCTATCAATATTGGGATATTAAAAATGATATTGGATAGTCTTTAATTTTTCTACATTTTCCTCGACCATTTCATGTACTAAAATATTATGTTCTCTAACTTCATCTCCTAATGTATTGTTTTCATATATTCTAAAAAAGGGGTTCATAGGGGTCCATTTGGATGATCTAATTGAACTATTGTTGTAAGAGATATTAACTATTGTATGATATTTATCCCATCCTTCTTTTATGTGCATATATTGTGATATCAACAAGTATTCTAATTTTTTAATGGTACACTATGACTGGACATCATTTTGAGGATGGTAAGCCATACTAATGTTATACTCAATTTTTAGAGCATTTAGAAGACTTATCCAAAACATTGATGTAAATAGTGGACCTCAATATGATAAAATAATAATTGGTACACCATTCAACATCACCACATTATTTTTGCATATTCATTCAAGCTGATCAATTGATGATTACTCTTGAATTTTGATAAAGTGATCTATAATTATAATAATATCCACAATACCCCGTATAAAATTAATTCCTCTAGATGTATTTAGATTTCCCGTAAAAATGATTATGGTGATGTTTACCCAATTATAGGTCAGTATGGGTAATTTTTTCATCATCCCCATATAATTATTATTTCATCCATTACTTGAGGAAAAACAATGCTCATTTTTGTATATTCACAATATTCTTAATTATGAAGTCCCATGAATAGTCCTACTAGGGATCTTAGTACATATTTTTTCTCCCATGGTGGATTGAGAAGTTATATTTTTTGAATGATTAAAAATATATTTCTTTAACTATAGATTTTACTGCTCACATAAACATGATAGAAATCATTCATCTCATTCCTCATTAAATTTTAATTTTATGGATTTCCTATCTTTTATAGCTTATTCATTATTTTATGTTTCCACATTATCTCTTATAGTACCCTTAATATTCTCCATGAAGAATAGCTGATAAATAATTTGGGAATGGAATTATTATTTAAAATCAATTATTATGATAATGTCCATATTTTACATGTCTAATAAGATTCAATCATTCTTAGTTATATTCATTTGTAATGTGGTATAATCATTTAAAATTTGGGAATCATACACTTTATTATTTTACTATGATAAAAATGGTTTGAGAATTGATAATCCTCGATGAGTTATAAACATCATCATTAGAACTTATTAATATCATTCTACATGATTATATATTTGAGTCCCTTATCATCTGTATATAACACATAATTTTCCCTATATAGATAATCTGACTAGATTTTCAACGCAGACACCATAACCTCCAACTCCAAATCATGTGTGGGATAGTTTTTCTCATGAATGTTCAGATTCCTTAAGATATATTATATCACTTTTTCATTTTGAATCAGTAAACATACTAATCCTTTACTTTTTTCATCATTTTATAAAGTAAAGAGTTATCCACTTATGTGTAGGGAGTGAAACTCTTTGAAAAATAATTCACATACACTAGTCTAGAAAAACATTACTCCCTTCAGAGTCTCCAGGGTTAGTGGGTTTGAAATTATTGAAATCTTAACCAAAAATCATTGGTAATATATAGTTAGGACAATGATACTATGTGTCTCCATTATATTAATTGTTCTAGGCTACTCCCCAATTTCATTTTTGATATTATGGTCCATAGGTATTCTATTATTTATTATAACATGTCCCAAAAACAATTCATTCTACTAAAATAACACTCATTTACTATAATTTTAATATAGTTTTTCTCTTCAAAAGGTCTTTAGAATAGTATTAAAATGCTCTCCATTTCATCCATGATATTGTAATATATCATAGTATCATCTATAAATACTATCAGAAATGTTTCTAGGTTATCTATGAAGACCATCTTAATTAATTTCTAAAATATTGATGGATAATTAGTTAGTATGGTGCAAATTACTATGAACTCATAGTGTCCCTAACTAATAAATGTGAGGTCACTTCTCCTTCATCCTTTATTTATTGTTATTTAATTTATCTCATGATATTTTTTGGATGGTTGAATTTACCCATAATTCAACTTAATAAATTGGATTTATAAACCCCATGGTGAATCACTAAGGTGTATGGAACTCTTGTATAGATTTAATTTCAGCTACATCGTCAATTACTCTAACTAAATGGTGGAAATCCTTCATGGATTCCTTATTATGGTAAGAGAACCATTTATAAGATCAAATGATATCTCAACCACTTTTTAAAAAGGAATACCATGAAATTATTTGGAAAACACATCAGTGTAATCCTCCACAATTGGAAATTGTTCAAGAACATTTCTATTTTTCTATCATTTGAGTTAGATATTCATGCTGATAAGTCAATAATAAAAACAATTGAGATGACTATTAAAATGGGGATTTATCATCCATCTTAAACTTTTACATAATTGATGGATGTATTAGGATTTCAAGATAGATATCACTTTCTCAATATTTGATGTCAGAATTTTATAAATAAATCAAATAAATGCCCAATATAACCTCAAACAATCCCCATGGATGAAAGCCCATATTTACTGGGTGGTTTATTCTATAATAATTTAATATATAGATGTAATATTCTTTAGATGAAATAATTTCCACAATCACTCTTATGAAAGATTACTCATCCTTTATTTTTGTGGATTTTTTGAATAGATCTACTAAACATACAAGATATGAAAGAATGCATAAAACTAGAATCAAATAGTAATTATTATATTCCTGATAGAATAAATGGAATATCTATAACAACATCAATTTTATGATCGACCATATCATTATTGATAGAATATTCCATTTTTTCAACCATGGATGATGTTATCATTTATTGTCTATGAGAACCCTTTTCAATTGGAATGGGATCACATATTAATCCTCGTTATATTTAAAGAACTACATATTAAGAAGAGTGTTCATTAGTACCATTTAAATACATCCTAATTAGCGGGTATATTCATTTCACTTAGATAGTGATAATATTGATGCCCTTACTTTCTACACCTTATGCACCTTATAGTACCCCTTAAGCAGTTTCCAGGGTGCATCTTCCCATAGTTAGGGCACATTGGATGTTGGGATTTCTATCTTTCATTAATGTTTTATATTTACCTTATTAAAAATAACCCAATCATACCTTTATTGTCATTAGATTGATGATACCATTGAGGGTCATTGTTCTCCATCTCCACATTTTGGTCACAATGAAAAATCTCTCTAAAACAATCATATTATTGAATTTAAAATTCATATTGTAGACTTGGTTTCAAACCATTAAATAATCATTAAGCTTTATATTAAGTTTTAATAATAATTACAAAATCACACCATATGAGCCATATGATGTATTCATAACACAGTTCAATAGAACCATATACATTTTTTATTTATAATTAGGATCTCAATCTCCATATTATGATAGATAGTATGATGAAAATATTTATTGAATTTTGTTTTCTTAAATCCTTTAAAATCTATGGAATTGATTTTCTATTTCTACTTAGTATTTTTTATATGTTTCCACCACTAATTATCATCCATATAAAAATGATAAAGAACTAGACAAACTATCACTTCTTCTAAGTGTTATAGGAAATAGAATATATTTTAATGGAGTTAATTATTTTTCCATGATCATGGAATCAGATGATACACATTATATATGATGGATTTGTCGTATTTTTGATTTCCCTAAACCTTGATCTCACTTAGGACGAGGGAATTCCAGATGATTTATGTTATTAATCATAATATGAGACAACTGGTCCAGTTCTGTTATGATGTTCTGAGCTCTTATTTCCATCAATTTTGATATAAAATTATGGAAATCAACACATTTACTATCATTTTTTATTGTTATCAAGGGTTCTAATATTTATAGAAATTAAATAAAAAATAGAAACTAAATTAGTGGGATTGAATACCTAAAAAATTAAAATATAATAAAATTATAAACCTTAAAGGATAAACTTATAAAAAAATATTTTCCAAATATTTTGATTCCATATGTTTCAATATAAGTTATCAATAGATATGTAATTCTCCCTATGTTACATAGTAAAATTTTACATTCCTAATCCCCCAATGAAATAAAACATTCTCTCATACCAACTATAAAAACTTTATATATTTAAACATATTATTACATGATTTTAAGAATAATTATCCTTTAAATACAAACCAATGATCAAAAATTCTAGCATCATTGGAAGGTGAGTAAAAGATGAGAAACAATGATACAAAATTATAACTTATTTTTCAGTATGATATCCTAACTCCATTACATAAATTCGGAAGTCAATAGATAATATGGTGAATACATAGAAAAATAGGATGATATTAAAATCCCATTAAGGGAACAATAATTATAATTAATAATAAAAAATTATTTAAATGGTACAACATCATTACATAAAATTAAATTCTCATGAAGCAAAATACGGTATAATATTACATAAAACATGGAATCAAATGATCATTATAATATAAAAATGGGGCAGCAATACCAAGAAGGCACGATCATGGGCATAAGACCCATGACCCCAAAATTTATTCAAAGAAAAATAAAAGTTGCAGCAAACAAACAGGGGGAAAAGCTACAGTCCAACATACCACACCAATAAGAACAAACAGAGAAAACAAAAGATCACCTTTTTCGAGGATAACCTCGACCCCTAGATCCCCCCAAACTGGCCGAGAGGCGACCACGCCCACTCTGTTGTCCAGCTTCCATTGCCATAGTCAGTTCCTCAGTATTTTCCATAGGGGAAGCTTCCCCATGCAGGCCAACATCAGTGCAAGTGTCTTCCTTGTGATCCGCAGCAGCATGATACTCTTCATGCACCGGCCGAACCTCTTGTGAATCCTGGACCACCTGCATCTCAGAAGAAGAGCAAGCAGTATTATAAGCAGTGGATTCCACTACCACTGGGATCTCCATCCCCTTATCAGCAGCAGGTATCAATGTGTTATCTCGATTATTGCTACATCCTACCTTCTTAAGCCCCTCCAGAATAATCATTTCAAACTCCGGAGTGTTAATCGACTCCAACATAGAAAAGAAATTATGTACTGGCTTTGGAGATTTCGGCTCAGCACTCAAAGTATCCTTTGGAGCAGCCTCCATATCAGCAACATGCAGAGTTGAACTCTCCAGAATATCCTCTATCCCAATATCAGCATCACCCTTCAATAATAAATCATAATGGTTAACCTGCTGGACCACATCCTCTCCTACAGTACCACTATTCACCATCACAGCACCATCCAGCCGTGCTCCCACAGTAGTTACCTGTGCTGGATCAGCCCTCAACTTCTTCGACGTCACCAATTGAAACCCATATTCATCAAAGATCTTCATCTTACCCTTCATACAAGTCGAAGCCACTGCAGCACGATCAAACTCAGCATTGACATCATCCTGAACAACAACCTCATGCTCTGATTAGACCCCGTCCTCTTCCTCAACAAGCATATGTTCACCCTGCTGGGCATCAACCGCAGCCTCCTTCTGAACTTCAGTAACCATTGTAGCAGCATCTGTATGCACTAGATGACACCCTTCCTCCTATAATGGATTAGGTTAACTCTATAATTCCATAAATGTTGTATCATGTGACTAAAAAATTTCAAAATTCATTGGAGTGATATATGGAAGAATCCATCATAATATATTTAGGAATATTTCTTCCCCATAAATAATCAACCATAAACAATACACACAAGGGTTATCCATGAATGGAAATATGAATCAAAATCATGTTATAAGGAATAACTAAGATGTTTTTAAATGTGTTAATAATGAAAAAACTGATATAATTAATTCACTGTTATTAATAAATTAAAATTTATAAAAACTCATGAAACGTGATATCTCACTTAATTAGGGAATAATAAATATATTTGTTTTGTAGACTTATAAATGTTAACTACAGTCTTATAGAGAAGAATAATGTTTTTCAAATATAGATAAAGAAAAAATTGTTTTCATAAATACATAGATGAAGTCAGATTTTTTTAATGATAGAATGAGTATTTTTATAAAAATATTGGTGTCTTGAAATTTTTTATTGAGTATTCATGAAAAAGGGTAGTAAAAAGAACAATTCCCTTTAATTGGGACGACATATGAGGGAAAATTGAAAAGGAAACCTTATAATAAATTTAATTTTCCATCAATGATTGCTAAATTGAGATAGTTACATATTTTTGAAATATGAAATAATAATACAAGATATTTTTATAATAATAGTTAAGAAATTAATTGAAAAAATAATTATAAATTGTAATCTAAATCTAATTTAGAGGTTCAATGATATCCCATACCTTATGTCTGAAGGTGTTCCATACATGAACATGACGTCTCAAATAATCATTTTATATTAATTATTTAAATAATAATCAAAATCTACTACATGTATTTTATTTATCAAAATTTTATTATGTTAGTTTTTTATATTTAGATGAGTTATAATGTTCAATTTATTATTTTTGGGATTGATTAATTCAAGGTTATAGGGTCGTTTTACATGTATATAATTATAAAAGTTTTTTTAAAAGATTAATAATTATGTAGAAATGATATAATATAATATTACTTCATGTAGATAAGTATTAGTGGTACAATATGTTATATTTTCTATTGTGATTACGATTAGTCTGATAAAATGATAATGATAAATGTATGGTTTATTTTGGTTGTTTTTCCAAGCATCATGAAATAGATTAATTTTATTTGATATAATGTTTATATATTATTAACAGAACATAAAATATGATATAATATGTTTATTGACACTTTATTTATCAATAATTAGGTTTTTATTAATAGACATGAATTTAGTAAGGTAAAACAAAAACGCATCGTCCAAGAAGGGTGTGAAACGACACATTATAGATGATGCTTTGAATTTTTGAATAAAATTTTGGGATAAATATTTTCATGATATAAAATTAATTAATTAGTTAAAATTAATGTGTGTATATATATATGATACTAAATTTATCACTTCACTTTGAATTGGTTGGGTTTGGAGAGGATGAGATAATATATGAAACAAAAATTGAACGAAGTTGGATTTTACCTCTTGAATATTATCTCCTTGAAAATGACTTTAATGATGTTTCATTTGGTATTTTTTTATTTTATAAGATCTTGAACATGAGGAATATAATTGGGAATTGAATTGGGGAAAATATTTATAAGATATAGATCTTAAAAGTTGGTAGGGGAATGGGTTTTTGTTTGTGGTATTTATAGGTGAGGGGAGTGGAGTTTTGGGGAATTTGTCAAAAGAATAAAATATAAATAATTAATTTTATATCGAAATAAAACCAAATTGAAATATATTGGAAGATAATATATAATAATTTTATAATATAATTGACGAATAAAATTTATAAATGTTATTGTTTTATTTTAAACCATATAATTTTGATTTACCCCTAATTTACATTTTTTTTAATTTTGGTAATAATTTTTCAAACCATATTAGATTATTAATTTTTATTATATGGTTTTATTGAATCATAAATATATTGTTTATAAAATTTTAAATCACATCAAAGTTAATTTTTATATTTTATTTTATTATTATTTTTATATAAAATAATAAAATATTAATCCTATAAAATATCATTATTGTTGATTTTCAAATTATTCAGTACTTTGACATTGAAAAAATATCAAGACTGAAAAAACATAGATGAATACATTATTATGTTATATAAATGACATTTTCAATGATATATTTGTTTTATTATCTTCTATATTTAAAAAAAAATTTAAATTTAATATTTTTCAAACATATATTTGATTATTAAATTAATTAAAAAAATTATTGCATCATTTTTGTGTAAATGTTTAAGGTAATTATATAATAACAGAAAATAAAAAATTTAACATGATATAGAGAAATTATTAATTTTCTCTAACAATATATATTATAGAAGATTTATTTTGGTTAACGTTGTATTACAAATATTTTACACATAAAAATTTAGTGTGTGTTATTTTTTCACCTTCTTTACTTTTAATAATAAATAAATCATTTTAATGGAATAGTTCCCATTATATGATTATATTAATACCATAAGATTTGAAGGATATAATTTAATTCATACAATATTATTCTAGATAGTATTTGGGTAATATTATAATCATTATCATATTATTTTTACCCTTAATTACCTTATATTCCTTTAACCATTATAAAGAAGATTTACCAAGTTTATAATACATATTGACTGAAAATGAAATTGGTATACTAAAATAATTTTGTTATTATAATTCCAAATAATAAATTCTATTTATAAATTTCTTAAAATTAAATTTTTAGAATATGTTTAAAAATTAAACCAGAAAAATTCAACAAATTATTTTCACGAAAAATGTTCTTTTTTAAGTATAAATTTATTATAATAATAAATTCTTGTATAAAATTAATTTTATTGATAAAAATTAGATTGTTTATAATCAAGAGGAAATAAATCAACTTTAAAACTAATTCCAAATAGATTTTTTATTTGTAAATGGTTTTAAATAGTATATATTTTTAATATAAATCAAATATTTTTTCTTATTCATTAAAATTTAAAGTTCTCAAAATTATTTGAAAATTATTTTTAATTTTAAAAATAAAAAATAGGGTATTTTTTATTTTTATTTTCTAAATGTTTCACAATTTATTATATTCTTTTTCTCGTATAAATCAATAAAATCATTTTTAAATTAAAAAATATATTTTATGTATTAAATGGAATGATTACATGTTTATATCAAAAGAATTAATATAATTCGTAATGTGTTTATTCATATTTATACACACCCATTCAATGTCTATTTAATAAGGGTCATGTCAAAATAGAACTATTTTAATAGAATGGAATTATTTATTTGAACTCGATGTTACGTAAAACATAAGATACTATAAAAATTATTTAAAGAGAAATATTTCATAAAAAAATCTTATGGTGTTACAAAAAATGTTTTACATCTTAAACATTCACTTTAATATAATGTTTCATTTTAAAAAGAAATGATGAAAGTGATCTTTCAAAATAATTCACTATCTAAGATGATATCCTTTTATATACTATTTTCTTTTATAGTGATATAATCTAAGGGCACAATTCTTATTATTTCATTGAATGGTTTATTTTTACTAGGATCTTTTTTAATGAAAAATATTTCTATTCCCTGGGTTATATAATGATAAATCTATTATGAAATCCAATCTATTTCATATGTAATTCTGCCTAAAATATATTATGAAACCTTTCTATTTTCCATGGTTTATGAAATGATGAAATATATATGATACCAATTTTATTTCATTTGTAATGATATAATGTTTATAAAACCCTTAAATTATTATTGGTTGTTATATGATTAATTTTTTATTATCTTTTGGAACATGTTTGTACTATTTCATTATGTGTTGGGTGGTACCTCCATCTCCCTCCACTACATTATGAAAATATTTATATATATAGATTGACATGGATAGAATGAGAATTGATCCATTTTTAGTGAGGTATATTGTCTACTTATATGGTTATAAGAGAAAACCTTGAATACTAAGATGATACAGGGATTTATACATGACTACTATGATGGTATTGCAAGTTAATATTGAATATTATGATTTTGTGGGGTGTAAAACCATTCAATTAATATAACCATGGTAGTATTTAATGATTGCTATAGAAATAATTTTATATGTTTATGTTTCAACCAAAATTTGTTGTCTTATTCCGTTGTTATAATCTCATAGATCATGACCCTTAATTCCCTTACGATTCACGTCTTATAATATTCCAATCGTTATTCCATGACTTCAGTATATTATATTTGATATATAGGTCATGATATATATGTATTATTCTTATATTATCATTCACTAAAGTTCATGTTTTTCTTATATATCTCCTTTATTTACCATTGAAAATAATCTATTATCACTCTTTCTTTTGTTTCCTTTCCATTGGTTAGGAAGAAAGTTTTTATGTAGGAGTACTAAATGGGATGATATTTTTGGGAAATATTAATGATATTTCACCATTATAGAAAATTGTATTCCATTTATACATTGAAACATAACCATTTTAGTTCATTGGAATGAACTTTTGTGATGTGCTGAATATTCATCTAAAATGTGGTAATATCAATATATGAAAATAATGCATCTATATTCATGGTATTTTTTGAAACAATTAGTTATCATTTTGAAAATAGGATGAGGTGTCCTTACTGATAACCGTACTAATATTTCTAAATATATTTACAGGGATTTATATATGTATAAATCTATAGATAAGATAAATTATAGGAAAATGTCTTCGAATTTGGGTAAGGGACAGAGTGGATGTTTTGGGCCTTCAAGAACTGTGTAGTGCTATAGCAGGTACTATAGAGATAACTGTGCAGTACTGTAGCGGGTATTTTAGCTGGTACTTTTTGGCATTGTAGCAGCTGGGAGTATGCTCTCATTTGGGCCTTCGGGCCACCGATTGGGTCCCCGAGTCCATTATGGCCTTCATGCCACCCTAAACATTGGATCAGTAAGGCCTTTAGGACACCTCAAGGCCATCGGTCCACCTTTAGTCTTGTTGCTAACCAGAAAACCTACAAGGAACAAGCTCTACAAGGAGAATGAGCAAGGAGAATTCACCACAACAAAAGCAAACAGATTGAATGAATGATAGGGTGTGGAACCTACCATCGGAACATGCCTGTTAATGAAAGGGAATGCCTATCTGAATAGCCATGCAATAGAGGAGAGATGCTTTCACGATGAAGATGCTGGGGAGGAGTAGTTCCAAGTAGTTAGTCTGGGTTGTATGTAGTGTTTGAAGCCTATAGGAATTGAATTGCTCTAAGGCCTATGGGCCATGTAATTCTTATGCCTACGGGCCTTGTAAGGGTTCCACGTTACCCCTTGAAAGGTGGATTATCAAAATAAATAAAAAATGAAGGCCTTCAGGCCATTGGAGGAGAAAAATTCATATATGGATTCTACAATTTGATGTGGATCTTGAATAGATTTACCTAGATGCGAAAACCCTGAAAACCCCATTTTGATTTTGGCTTCATTGATAAATGGTACAAAAAAATGTGCCTTATTACATACCTGTTTGAAAACCCTAAGGGATATGATTTATAAATTCACCTGAACTATATGAAACATAATGAATGATTAAAATAGATAATAGCTATGTGTAATAGAAGATAAACTAAACGTGCCATACATTAAATATAAAGGTGTCATTATTTAGACAACATATAAGTATATTTTTAGGATTATATTTTTGTCCACTATGATTATTGTTACTCACACTAATCTTTTTGGTTTTATTCATTACATAGAACCATATAGAATTGGGTTATACTTGATTTTTATAGAAAATTTTCTGATGAGGAGTCAAATGGGAATATTACTTGGGTTATGGACATTGTGGTTTTGAAAAATTAGTTTTCATAGAGAATGATTAACAATATTTACATTAGTCACCTGTTAGAGTCACCATAAATGATATAGAAAGAGTTCTCTTAGAGTTAAGGTAATGGAGACCATGGATGAAAGAATATTTAAATTCCTATTTTTCATGAATGTTGGATGAAACACGTATGTTATTTATTGGAGGGATATTAATATTTTTTCAATTTAGAAAGATGGACACAAATAATGTAACTACAAAAGAAAAATGAAAATTTATGTTAAAGTAATTAATGGGAATGTAAACCTATCTATGGTACTATTAATTGATGATTTTATTAAAAATTTAAAGTATTGAAATTATGAAAATTAATTACCTTAGAAAATTTTGATGAAGAAAATCATCATCGTGTAATGAGAAATGGTTATATTTATAATGACTATGAGACAAAAAATGAAATCTGAAAAGAAATATTGGCTATCGAATACGACAATGAAACACTGTGAATTGGTTTAGAATGAGGTGGGATGAATGATGTATTTATGTATATGAATTCAATGATTTCATTACCTAAATTATGTAATATAAAAAGGTTATTTAGTATATTTTTTTCTAAAGGATATGAAATATTTTTTTGAATGATACTAGTGCCCAATAATGGTGATTTAATGGAATGTTTCATTTTTATGGAGAACATATTGTTAAGGGAATTATAACCATTAATATGTTCATGATGTTTAAAAAATGTTGTATAGCTTTTATAATGTGATATTGGAATAGAATAATGTAAATTGAATATTATCTATGATCTCATAACTAATTTTTTTAAAAAATATACTTTATTATATAATTATTGTTGATTACAAAATTATTAGATCTATAATTTATATTATATAATCTAATATTTAATTATATAAATAAGGATGAGTGCTAGTTTTCATTAATGTTCTATGCTAATTCTTGTAATTATGGTAGGTGAATATATTATATAATGATGGTATTCACATAATGGGTATGTGACAGTCAATAGATACTATAAGATATATAGGGGATTAATGTTAATATAATTTTGAAAAATTATGTCACCCTATTTTTGAATATTTTGATTCTCATATTTTTAAAGGGTCATAAGTCTATCCACTTATGAAATGGTTTATATTGAAATTTTATTGTGCTTTTAGAGATTAATTCATTATTTAAACATAGAATTATTTATAAATACTAGATAAACTATAATAACATATATTTATAGTTGGTAATGAATGATAGAGAGAATTACATATCAGCCTATGGATGTCTTGATTTGTTAGTGGTTTAGGATTAGAAAAATTCAATTTCACATATTGGACAAAGAGATAATGTGAAAATCCATGAAGGAACCAACAAAAGGTTATATTGAGCATATGAAATTGAATGATGTCTTTTATGTATTTCTTCTTTTGAAAATTCAGGGAAATTATGAAACTGATCATTAAAAAAATATTTTCTCAATTCTATATTTTTGGATGATAACAATGACATCTTTTAGGATTTTTGGGTTTATGGTTTTGGGAATGGTACCTTTCATGGGATATGTATCATTCTTATGATCTGGGAAATTTATCAGTCACTATGATTATTTATTAGTTTCATCAATGTATAAATCATTACCTATGTTCTCTTATAAATAAAACCTAGAAATGAGTTACATTGTTTAACCATTAGGTTCCCAAATTTACCATTTTAATGGAAGATATAATATTCATTTTTGTGAAGTAGAGTCCTATGAAAGATTATTTAACGAATTAATTATTTGACAAATTAGACGAATTTTTATGGAATAATTCATTTAATGGTGGGTAGTTTGTCACGTCTTGATTTTTTTATAAATTATTATTTTTGAAAAATTTTAATTTCATTGATGGATTTCATCACCTACTATACCATGTTACCCTTTATTTAATAGAAACACCAAATCAAGTTCATAATATTTAATACATATAGATTATCTTGAGTTATAGGAAGCACTATGTTTATATTTTGTTACAAAAATACCATGATCCCTCAACATATTTCATTGCACATAATACTGAGTTATACTGAAGTACAATATATTATAAATATTATTTTTATAATATTATTACAGTTATTAACTAGATATAAGAATTGATGTTATGAAAAATATTAATGAAAAAAAGAATATATATTTTTACACTTGTATAAAAAATTAATTTATTGGTTACTAATTAATTATAAATGAGAGTAATAAGTATTTGAATGTAATTAAATTCCTTTTATGGAAATTTTTTTTCTATACACAAACACATTTTACCAAAAAAAATTATCAAACCAATTTCGATGAATTATTTTATTGAAATATATATATATATTAAATATACCAATTAATAGTCATATTATGTATTTTCTTGTCAAGTAATAAGAATAAATCCAAATTTATGAATATTAGATTCATTTTTATAAATAGTACTTTTAGCACCATTTTATGGTGCATTTATTTATAAAGAAATTTTTTGAATCATTAATAAAAAATAGATATTAAAAAATTTTACTTTTTTAAAATTTAAGCATCTAAATTATTTTTGGGGTTTTTTTTGGTTTTTTTCTAAGAAATTTAATTAGTTAATAAGTAGTTAAAATATATATTTTGATTTGAAAATTATATTTTCTATGAATTTATTAACATATAAAATTATTCTTTAATTTTTATTAATGTATAATGAAATAAATTATAGACCCATTAATCCAAATTATGTAACTAGAATAATTTTTATGATTGAATTGGATATAATAAAATTCTGAACTTTTGATGTTTCCTCTTTGAAACCATTCTTCATACTGATGTCATGAGGAATAATTTCAATGTAATTCCTTCCACTTATGGGAATGGAATTTGAAAAAATGGTTTCCATTTATGAATAAGGATAATTTATATTATATAATAACAATAAATAATATTTTTTCAAACATTATTATTGAAAATAGTTAAAAATAAATACAGTGATTTTGAGAATAATGACATTACTAACGAAATAAGATTAAATCATAAGGGGATAAATGACCTGTAACCATTTAATAAAAACATTTAATTAAAATATATTTTCAATAATTAGTCTTTTATATAAAATTATACATTATTTTAGGATGTTAATGTAATGGATACCTCCATATATTTTTTCCCTTTGGTATTTATATGTTTTCCACTCACCTTTCTTATAAAAGGCCACTGCCACTCCCCCTCTCTTTACACCACTCAATCCCTCTGTATTGACAATACAATAAAGAAATAAAATCCCAAATGGCCTATATTATTCTTATAAGGCTCAAAATTTGTATAGATATAACTATGTAATTCCTTTGGTTTAAACCAAAAAGAGATACCCAACGAAGGGTAATGCTTATCAATTAATGTTTTTTCTTTATTTCATTGTCAAAAACCATAAATTATTTATATATAATTAATTTAAATTCGACTCAGTATATAAAATATACTTATATGTTAATATGTATTGTTTATGAACTAAAAATTTACACAATTTTATAAAATGGGATACATAATAATTGTTCGTGTGTAGGTAAGATTATTGCCTCGTGTAGTAATGCTATTCGTTTATCCATTTCCATATTTCATTGGAGGGAATAATGATGAATTTTTTATATAAATATATAAAAAATATTTATTAATTATTTAATATTAAGGAATTATAATATAACACACACATTTACGATTTTCATTTTTGAGAACATTATAACATTCTTCTTATGTACCGTGTACTACCACCTCACAAAGCGACGTGATTCATTCATGTTTTACATAGAAGGTTTTTATGATGGGTTTATTAAAAATTTCTTATATATATGAATGAAAAGTTCCACTAGATTTAATATATATGTATATATATATATATCATTTTTTTCATTCATTTAATATCAGATGAAAATATATTCAATGTTCGTACGTACGTACAACCTATCGTCTTGATGAATGTTGTATTTCATTTCATATAAAAAGTATTTTATGGGTAAATATGAATTCATATATGGAAACTATATAAGTTAATTTTATCTTGGATATAATTATAGAGATCATGGAATCCTGATATAAGAAATTGACTTATAATATACAGTCAAAACATGTAATGAAAAAAAATTCTTATTTCCCGAAACATAATTTTAACATTAAATTTTTATTTAAAGGCTTAGATATTGTGATAATAAAATAATATATGTTATTATATAGTATAATATAGATTTATTTAATGATATTATATTTATTATAAATTATTTTTTGAATGAGTGTGGTGGAAGTTAATACATAATCTAACGGCATTTATATTATCACTTTTATTTCTACGAGACATATTTCATATTCACCACTTATTTATTTTATAAGGCATATATAAATCCCTATAAAATGTTATATATATAATTTATTTTATTTAATAATAAAAATTTTCAATATTTATGTTATTAGTTCATTATTATCATGAATGAAATGATTATAATGTAGTAATGGATTTCCTCCTAACTATTATTTTTTTAGAGACACAATCCATGTTAACCCCTATTTCGTGTATGTGGTGTGTATAATTACTGTGGAAATATTTTATTATTCTTATAATTAATGATATTGTGATCAAAATAACAATTTAAATATCTCTCTTTAAAGGTGTTTTCAAATAAAATGTTAACAGTATTGTATGAGGGGTTTTTTTATCAATTTTCTTTATTTGAGCCACATGTTATGTTAAGTACCTATAATATTTTATATGGTAAATATAATGACCCTTTTAAATGTTATATATTGAATCTAATTATTTTCATTTTATTTTATGATTCATGTAATTTTAGTCTTCCATGTGTATTTTAATTCAATGTTACCTATATGGTATGATTTTATTGCAACAATCTCAACAGTAATCAGGATTGTTTATAATTATTCTTTCATCGATGAAATATCATTTTAAATATCCTTGTAATTATTCCAAATATTATTAACCTAAATTTATTCTGGATATATTAATGTAATATGACCATTTTCCCACTATTTGTTACTTAATATATTTAAAAAATGTTTTTAAGAAAACCCAGCCTTATTTCCCTCTTCGGATAAAAATATGTTTATTAAAAAATCATTGTTTTTTATATATGTTTTCAAAATAATTTTTTAATTTAATTTGAATATTTTTTGTGTTGAAAAATATTTTTACATTTTTGTTGTTTAATTTTTTTTTAAATTGATATCAAATCATCCATTAAATGATTTCAAGGATATTTTCAAAGAAAAATAGTTTCAAATTGTTTTATGTGTAAAAAATATTCAAATTTAAATAGATATTTTGATTAAAAATGTGTTAAATATATTTTAAATAATAATTTTATATTATTCATAGTCATTATAAATAAAATGACATTGATAATGTATTATCTATTAGTAAAATTATTTTTTATGAAAATTTATTTTCATTATGAAATTCCTCATGTCATATTTTAAAAATGATTCCATATATAAGATGAAATATTTCTATATATATTTTTATTTAATAAGGATATCATCTTAAGGATATATTCCAATTATTTGTTTGAATGAATTATGTCCAACTTTTTTTAATGAATCATGTTTCTGTTTCATGGGTTATAAAATGAAAACAATTCTAATTAAATCCACTTCATTCCACATGTTATGCTATAGATAAAATATTATAAAACCTATCTCTTTTACAAATGTGATGATATGATGAAATGTTTATGATACCCATTTTATTTAATGGGTTATGATATGATAATTATGAATCCCATCTCTTTTTATAGATCATGAAATAAATAATTCATTATTAAATTTTGTAACATGTATTTATGATGACATTATGTGAATGGTGGGAAATATATCATCCCGTAACGCAGTAGGTGAAGGTTTATTTATCATGAGATAGACAAGTCTGGAATGGGGATTGAACCTAGTTTAACGAGGGACATTGTTAACTAAAATGGACTTGTGACTAATCCATGATTATTAAGATGGAAATGGGAGTGAAAATTTACTATGAATATGGTATTGGTATTTATTATTGAATACTAATAATGTTTGGAGAGTAAACCCATTCCATTAATATATCTCTGTTATGAATAATTGAATACTATGTAAATCGTTTCATATGTTTATATTTTTTCAGCAATTCTTTATCAGATTCCTATTTTATGTTATCATGGATCATGTTATTTAATTTAATTATGATTAATTTTATATAATATGAAAATAACCAAGCCATTAATCATGTGTGTGATCTTTGACATGAACAGTATGATATTCAAATGTTATTTCCATTTCCTCATACCCATATGTTCATTTTTTTTCTTACGTATCTACTTTATCTAACCATAATTATCATATGATCTCATCCTTTATATTCATTTCCTTCCCCATGTTATTAATAATCATTTTAATTATGAGTACATAATGGTATAATTTTTGTGGGAAACAGTGAATATCATTCAATAAGTTATAAAGTTGTATACTATTTTTTCAAAGACACAAAACTATTACGGTCCATGGGAATATACATTGGTGAAGTATAGGATATTTAACTAAAATACTGTAATATACATATATAATTATCTAAGGTATTCAAATTAAAATTATATAAAAATGATTATTTATAAATTCATTACATGAATGAATGAAATTGACATCCATATGACATTCTATGTAGT
The DNA here is from genome assembly GCA_963277665.1 of Viscum album. Lineage (NCBI taxonomy): Eukaryota > Viridiplantae > Streptophyta > Magnoliopsida > Santalales > Viscaceae > Viscum > Viscum album. The sequence continues at coordinate 1,039,221,908 of OY728133.1, read as the reverse complement.
TAAGATGACCAATACAGTGCTTTTAAATATAGAATTTTAATTAAATTAATAACATGTTTAACATTGTCAAAACAGGATTAATAAACTCATATATATTCTAAATTCCATGATAATGGTCAAATAATAGTTTTTGACAAGTGGAATCAATCCGATCAACGATATCGTGTTCTGTATGGTCAAAATGATAAAAACTAAATTTTTACCTTAAAAATAATATTTAACTAATATTTTTATCACATAAAGAAATATGATTAAAATATAATTCCTTGTTGACTATTCATAAGGAAACACGCATCATCAAATTCTTCAGTTTTTCTAAATTGGACAATAATATTTTTTCTTGTTCAAGATTTGTTATAGATAAAATAAATTTTTCAAATAATCCATATTTGTAAATCATACCCAGATTTCTATTGAAATATCTGATGAAGACTGTAAAGCATTTTCATTATATTTGTAAATAAATACATAATACTCTAAATTGGGGTTTAGTGATAATGAATAAAAAATTATTATATTAAAAATAATCATCACACACTGAGAATGGAGTAAATAATATAGGATTATAATGAAATTCTAAAATATTTTTCTTCAATTACCTTGTCACTTATAGGTAAAGTGACATAGAAATATGAATTATTATCTTCTAAAAAAGATAAATAAGTATGTTATTTAAAGAAAACATACTTTTTTTTTCTTATAAACATAAGTCACATTCATAAAATTGCGTAAAAAATAACATATTTTCATGAATATAATGAAATTAATCATGAAATAATTATTGACCCAAAGAAATAGATTGTAAGGACAATCAATTTAAGAATAGGATTTATAGATAAAAAAAATAAAAAAAATTGAAACATTAAAAAATATATTACAATGTTTAATCAAAAATAACATTGTTGTATTTTCCTAAAAAAATGGTAAATAAATTTACAAATTAATGGAAGGAACAATACTAAAGACTAATTTATAATTTTTTCAAAAATAAAGAACTTTTATATTTAAATTTAATTATTTTATTTATAAAAAAATATTTTATTATATATAATTATAAATTTTATTGTGTAATAATTTATAATCCTTAATATTTTTGTCAATCTATCTTAAAAATTAAATTAATTTAATTTCGAGAATTTTGTTTGTCCCATTCATGAGAATTGATAATAATATAGAGTAGATTTATTTCATTATTGATAAAATTTTAGTATTTTATATAAAATATATTTTTAAATAAATATTTATATAACATAAAACTATATTAGAGATTTATATTATTTCAAATTTTTCATTATTATTAAAATATAGGTGTATATCATTGAATAACAAAGTAAAAAAATTATGGCTAAAGTGATCACTATTTTGTGGTAAATATGTAGTCATGATGTTACCATATAATTAAATAAAAATGAGTGGCTATAAATAGTTAATCACGGTAGGTAAGAAGAAATAAATATGAAAAATTACCATTCTATTTAGAATTCATTATCAAGAAAATTATAAAATTAATAATGACTGAATTTATAGAAAATTACTGATAAAAATAAAAAAAATCCTACACTCCAATCAATACTTTTGATATTGAAATTTTACCCCCTTTCAACCCAGAACCCTTTCATTACCACAACCCCCACCTTAATAGACCGACAGTCCCCATGAAGAATCTCTTCTAAAAATCTCTTTGCGAATCGCATGTAAGAATCCCATGAGACACCCAAAAATGATTGCATCCCACTTATTCAAATATTTTTTCATATATCCCACATTTTATTCAATAATTACAATACATTTGATTAGAATTTTATTCATGATTATGGTTTTATTAGACTATTGGACCTCATTTGAAGTTAAATTATGTTATTTCGTTTTATGGTTGGTATCTATATGATAATTTCAGTGGAAATATTATTTTTTACAATAAAATAGTTGTGGTGGATAATTCACCCTCTTTAATGTGTTTTATTTTAAAATTAACTAAATTATTTATTTTGGATCGTTTTTCTTACCACAGGGTATCCCTTGAATAATTTTTAACGAAGTGGCATAGTTACAATGTTAGGAGATAGTATTTAAAATTATTTATTTACTATAGTTTAAAAGAAACAATTTTACATTCATATATGATAATACACCTATTGTACAGACAATACATGAATGGGTTATGTGTCTATTGATTCTAGGAGAAGCCTACTTCTACAGAGGTCATTTTAGAAAAATGGATATCATTGTCACTGATTAAAAATTTGTTCTGAAATGTATGGTACATTAGACTAAATTTAACAACAAAATTTAAATTAGAGTTTCTTAATCTTTTATCCTTTATTATTTATCTTACATACTTAATTTCTATATAAAATTTTTGTATGTTATTCTAAGATAGTATAATTGTAAAATGATTTTTTTTACAAATATCTATGTTTAATGTTATTATAAAATATAAATGGATGTTTGAATTTTCTATATATCATTCCATATTCAAAAGAATAAAATATTAGAATCATAAGTTATGATACATGAATGATATTATTTATCATTAATCATTTCTAATGAAATGTTATTTTTTTAATGGATTCATACAGTAAGACATGCCTTAGAGAGGTATAATAGGACCATTTTAGATAATTTTAACATATAAAAAAGATTAGACCCATCTAGTAAACAATATACCCTTGGATAGATATTATTAAAAATCATATAATCAAACTAATGTGGAATTAATTCAATAAATTAGTTTAATGTTACAAGAGAGGTAAATTTTCTGATGTTTTATCTTCTCCCAAAAATTATCTTACAATAATGATTTCTTCACGATATAATGTTTTCTTTATTTTATCCTAATATTTTTATGAATCTATCGTTAAATATGTGAAGAAAAAATTTTTTTATCACTATAAAACCAACAAACATGGTGCTAATGGGCAGTGGGTGGTAGAGGCATGACCGTGAGCAGTAGAGGAATCTAAACTATCTATTTATTTATAGGGTTATCAGTAATATTCCTTGTTTCCCTACATGGGTACTACAGATAATATTTTTTGGGGTAATCAATTAACCATCACATCAATTGATCAACTAGTAATGAGGTATACCTGTCATCCTCAATTAATAGTTATATATGATAATTTGAAATGTGCATGTGATATTTTGTTGGAATTTATTTGAGAGTAACAGACATCACCATGTCGACCACATGGGAATGAACCTCCTCCTCACTTAGGGTCATCTGATTAGATTTATCACACAACATCTTTCATTAGAATGTCATCCATGTGGGGTATGGCTTGTATAAGGGTGATTCATTGAATTATTATTATCATATAAAAGATCGAATAACATATATTCTTCTCTATGATTACTATATTATATAATAGAAGTTTCATAATGTGTGTCATGTGGGGGTGCCACATGCCACCCCCAATATTTTTTAAAACTTCTTATGTGCATAAGTGTACATATATATGTTTAATTTCACATGAATTTCATTTTATTCTATATATCAATTTATCGAACCCATTAGAGCTATATTTTCATCATTTATAGACAATTTTGTTGGTAATTTAAGGATTGTATATTTAAAGAAGTGAGGAAATTATTAATACAAAATAATAGCAAAAGAAAATATTGAAAAACAATGAATTATTTTAATAGTTTACCAATCAAATGGAATCATATTAGAAATGCAGTATAGCACCTTTGAGTTTGTGTTTTAGGACTGGTTTTCAAAATCACTTGAGTTATTAAAACAAAAATAATATAAATTTCAATCATTTTAATAATAGTTTGAGAAATAATTTGACCTTGAGAGGGAATCTTTAGTTTACCAATTGGATGTTTTAATTAAAAATAGAATTTAGTGACTAGATAAAATTAATGACCTTGTGGACATTATTTGTTATTACAAATGAGTAAAAAATATCATCATGTCTTAAATGAATCCTCATAGAAATGAATGACAATTCTTTTAAGAAATTTTGAATTCATTATGAAATAATGATTTTTTTGAATGGATTGATATAAAATGTTATAATATCATTGGTAATATAAAACAAAACGTTTTATGTTATGTTTAAAAATAAAAAACATAATTATTACATGATAAATTATAAATTAATGTAGAGTATGACTAATTTTATTTTCCATAAAGTATATAAACAAAAAATAAAGGAATTTGATTATCATTGTTAATGTATTGTAAATGGTGTTACCATATAAAAGTATACTAAATTATATAAATAAATATATAATGTACAAAAATATATAATTTTATTTAATGTATATATGAATTTATATGAATAATTCAAAGAGACCATGATATATTAACATATAATTTAGATTATAGATCAGCAGAATCATTATGAAAAAAATTTAGGAACCGTTGAAGTGAGTGAGAAACAATGTGGCATACATTGAGTCACATTCATTGACACAAACATGGCCTATATAGTGGAAATTTATATCTAATTTGTGGTGATAATAATATCTACGCAATTAATTGACAACATATATCTATTATTGAACAATTAATAAGGTACTTATTGTTTGGGATGTAGTATTTATTGTGGTTAGTGTTGTTTTGGATTTACTATTTAAGTGGTCTTGTACAACCATTAGAAATGAACCTTGATTATTATAGAGTTATTTATTATGAATACTATTTAACATGAGATATGATGTATCTTGTAAGATATTAATATTCATGAAGACAACAAATGGATATATATTTCCATGAAACATACTGTCAATATGTGTTTAGAGTGAGATGATAGTCAGTATGGAATATCTCACCCACTAATTTAGGATAAGATGAATGATGGATTTCTCATCTTTCAATCACCACTCACCCATTAATCGTGGATAATATTTTTCAAATACTTTTTAATGATACTATAGAAAATTAATTTCTATATAATTGTTTGTACAAGATAGATAGGGATGAGTAGTTCTTCCATTATTTACAATACACGGTCACGATATATGGGATGGATAGATATGTAATATTCCACAATTATCCTTTATATGTGAATGTGATAATAGTAACATACTCATTTATTACACCCCTTCTCTCCCACAATATGGATTAAGGTAGATGAATATGCACTGTATAATATATATCTCTCCCTCATGAATATGGTATTTAGTGGTACTATATATATAATCACACCTATAGAAATGTTTATATTTTAAACTATTCTAATATAAACTTTTTAAAATTAAGATATGTTTTTACTAAGGTGTTTATACATGTACATTATTCTAGATTTGTATATGTGTTTTTATTCTATCTATAGATATATATTTCATTCAACACCTCCTAGATAGATAGAGTTATGTATTACAAAAAATATATATGTGATTGGTTGAGAACTATATTTCCATCAGTATTTCATGATTATGAATATAAGGTTATTAAAGTGTATGTAATCTCTAATAGTATGTATGGTCAATTGATTTTTTATTATATTACATATGTAATCCTTTTTATATATTTAATTATATAGAATTGACATAATGGTAGCTTGTAAGTACTTGATAAATATTATATCTATTCTTTTCATGACATTGGGTGTGTAAAATATCTATACATTGTATATTATTAATGAAAATTTACAATTATCATTAATCATTATTATTCACAACATAGGATGACCACAATGGGAATTTTTATATTCACATCTGAAAACACACTTACGTAGTGTTCACAGAGTGGCCTTGATGATATGATAATGTACACTAGGGATAACCATGGAACTTATAGACATAGATGGATATTGATATGGAGTGGAGTAGAGATCATTATGGTGGTCTACAATGGATGATCAATACATGTAATATCACTTACTGGGATATATTTATTTTTCTCATTTCGTCGATTGTTTGGAATTATTAAATTATATTAGTTCACATTTTACTCCCATATTTCTTATTATATCAGTAACATTTTTTCATAGTTTTTACTATAGATAATATCATGTCTCAGAAAATTTAGTTAATATTTCATTTATTTAATGTGGATATTAGTTTAAGACAGTGGGGGTGGTTTATTTTTCGTAGCAGCTCCCATGCTTATTCAAATACATCGATGATTGTTGGAACTACCAATACAATTGAAGATTATCTTAGGAAGTTCACATACTAGTGTTTTGGGATGTTAAATATGAGGATTAAAGTGATAATATATAGTATACATTATGGTCTATGTGTTAATTTATTTCAATATTTATAATGAGTCTTAGTGAGGATCTGTATGGAATATAGTCACAATAGGGGACTTTATATAGGATACAGAAACTGATGTATTACCAGTAATTAATCTTATTGATGATGAAGGAATAAGTCTATATAATTTGGAATAGTATTTTAAATTGGAGATTCTATATCAAATGTATATAGGAATAGAGGGGATACCACATGAAATGCACTATGATGCTTCTTAATTAAAACGCGACTATCTGCCAAATGGGTTCTGTGTATATATGGTAAATTTACTTTGGTGGTTAGTATTAATATTATAAAAGGAATGATACTATTTATATTGATGGTATCATTAGTTATTATCCAGTATCAATAGGTAATATTATAGAGTATATATGGGAACATTTTGGGTCACATATTTGAGTATGATACCACTAACATAAGATGTAGTGTCTTAATAATAATGAATTTTCAATTATTATGTGTCATAGATGTGAATGAAATGTTTATATGTGTGACCACACATATCAATTTCTTTCATTATAGTGTGATTTTGGATGGAACATTCTATACATATTGATAATGTTCATGTTGAATCTAATTATTTATAAAATATTTTTTTTAAATTAAAATTTAATAATGTATTAGAAGGAGAATGTTCATAGAGAATTAGAGTATCAATATGTGAGAAGCTTGGTAGTAATTTTTTCCTTAAAATGAATTTGGATATCTGTTATGATCATATTTACTAGTGGTAGTATCTCTATAAGTAAATATACTTTAATATTTTCTTACCATGTGTGTCACAAACATTTTATGACCATGACTGGTTATCAGTGTAAGGATGGAATTTCCTAGGTGATAAAAGAATCAATGTGTGGTGGGATATATAATATTTTGGTGATGTATTATAGATTTTAAAAAGTGTTTTATATATGTTTTCATTTGATAATGTGATTAGTAAATAATTTTTTATTCCTTTATTAATGAAATTGAAAATGGTGAAACATACATGTATGTGTATATGATTATATTGCTAATAGTTAACTAGAATTTATATTTTGTACAGTTGTGAGAAAACATTCTAATGAGACCTTCTGTAATCTCAATTAGTGGTTATATAGGACAATAATTGATGGGTTGTTATTGGGGATCATTTTTTAGAATGTGATCTCTTTTATTGATGATATTATTTTTCTATGTATCAATGATCATTGAGTTCTATAATAAATCATGAATAAAAACAAGTGAGGATATTGGTTGTGAGAGGATGTATTCTAGATGAATATTTGGGATCTCCCTAAATGATTAAGATGTCATTTCTACATCCTAAAATAGACTAATTTTTAATAGTTTTAGGATCATTCTACTATTATTAAATATAAAAAACAAAACCACTTTTGAAAATTAGGAAAATAGGTAACCCAATACGAGGCACATAGGTACAAAATACATAAAAGAACAAGTCCTGAAAGTCTAAGCATTGTCCTAAATATCCAATGGGAAACATATAGAATGATAGGAACAAATAAAACATCCACAACCTCCCTTCCATACAATACAATAATGAAACTAGTCGATGTGGATGTGTCGCCCCATTCAATGATTCTTGGTCTTTATGGACTAACACAACATGGTAGAGAACACATCCAACCCACACTTATGTATGGGGGATTACCAGATGGTAGATTATTTTACAAATATATATCATTATAACTACTCAACCTAAAATGACCATGAGATAATAACTACAATACAAACATGAAACAATGAAAACCCATACAGATGATACATGGAAACATATAATGGTAGGGTACCCATCCATCCATCATGAAATTTTGATAGATGGATAAATGATTAGTTTCTGGACAATCATCCTTATTTCGATAACACACACCTAGTGAATCCTATAAAATGATAAACATCCCACCAAATGCAATGATACATTATCTAGTACTCAAAAATATATCAACAACCCAAAAAACATGTATCCCTAAAAATATGTGTGAATTCATACTGAAACAGACCTAAAACTACCAATCACCAATGTCCTCTATAATGTAGCCTAATATTAACCAACAATTTGTTTCAATGAGAATCATAATCCAATTGATTCACCCTAAATAAGAACCATCAACCCTCTATCTTTTCTATTATCACTGATGGAGACAACAACATAAAAAATAGGAACCAACAATACAATATTACACAAAAAGCACCTGACGATCCACATTGAGAAACCACTATTTCAAGACTCCTTAATTTCATCAAAATATTGTGATTTGTCACTTGAAATATAAATAAATCCATTAAATGGATTATAAAACACCACCTAACCTTTTAACATCACTGTATGGGATAGATTTAGGACAAATTCCACTGGAAGAATAATCCACCACACAACTCTAATGAATTATTTTTTTTAAAAATGCAAGAACCATTTTTTAGCACTAAATCATGCAAGGGGGTTACCTTATCTAAAGAAGGATTTGATGTTGAGTATGCTGATTCCAACCACTAATAGTTATTATATCCACCTATACCTCCTAAAAGTTCATGGGATGTTATCAAACTATCTAAAAATTTTATACCCCTATAGGGATCCTAGATCTTGAGAGATTTTAGGAAGAGGATGAATAGATCACAAAACCACCACTCTATCATGAACCACAAATCATAGTAAGATTCTAATATTCATGAATATGTAATAGGATAGAAATAAATTATGAAAAATGTAAGACAATTAATATTTGGAAGCAGAAGAATTCAAAATTAGTGGGAGGTTTGATACATAGTGAAGGTAGAATCCGTAATGAGTGATGTTTAAAGATCGAGAGCCATTTCCAAGAAATAAAAGAAAAATCATGTCCTTTAAGACATATATTATGAATTCTTATCATTAGAAAAAATTTGTAAAGAATATTTTTAAATAGATTCATTAGATGTGTTTTGAGTATAATTACAAGGTTTAGCATCAAGATATATTTTTTTTTCTAGGATTATGAATTTCATAGATGTAATTCCCATATCAAAATAATTTGTAAATTAGAATTATTGGAATGGAATGCCTATTATATATACAATAATGACATTAGACGCATTTATATTGTGCTGTAAAGATATTAGAGAATGTTTAAAGGTAGATCGGTATAACTAACTACAAATAACATCCACTTATTGGTTTTAAATTGATATTAGGGTTTCTTATTTGTACATGTAATGATTGTATTTAGGTTAATCAGATTGTTTTGTTGATTTTTTTAAATTTCATGAAAACATTTAATGTGGGGAGGACATAACAGCCCTGGTTTCCTCTTAATAATATATTTCCTGATGATTGGAACCTGCTGTGTAATTCTATATTTATTGATTTAATATATCCCATTTAAATTTTTATGATGTTATTTACTCATTTGGTCAGTATACAAATTTTAATTTCTTTGGAGATTATATTTTTTGAATAAAATGTTAGAATAGTAAATTCAAGTTCATTGGGGTGTAAAATTTGTGTATAGACTTATATATTGTGACTATAATTGGTAGTTTACTCTAGGGTTGATTTTGTGTCGTTTTTAGTATATTTCAATTCATTTCAAAATCATGTGAGAGAAATTATAATTAATTATAAATTATATATTATAATTACATATATTCAAGATAACATTAATTATCTCCCTTATATTCATAGTTTAAATAAATTGGGGATGGGGATAAGGATTATAGAAAAATATTTACCCATTGAGGGTCACTAACAAAAGGTATATCATCAATGTTTACTAAAAAATTAGTAATAAATGTATTGTTTTTTTGAGTAAATTTATCATTTATTGTGTAATTCAACTCTTTATATCATTTATCCTTAATTCATGATCGAATCTAATGGATTTGAAGATCATATAAGACTCTATTAGTGTGAAAATTGAGATTTAAACAACATATTTGGTTTTGTAAAAAATAGATGATTTTTTGAGAAAATAATGAATAAATATTGAATTAACAAAACATCACTTTATATTTTTTTCCATTCTAATGAAAATATTTTTTAATTTTGGACTATTTTTTTTAAAAATAATAATGATATATAATTTTTTAATATTTAGAAAAGTAATGATATATTAAAAATTATGAATAATCAATGAGAATACTATATATCCCTAGATAATAATATTAATTAAATATATAATTGAATTGGTTTGGTAATAATTTTATAAATGGATTGAAGATTATCTTAAAGTGATTAATAAAAAATTTATTTTGACTCTCTAAAATTTGGATACATTAATTATTAATTCATAAAAAAATTATTTCTCATTGATCCTCAAGATGATATTAAATTGCTACAGATGTTTGGTGATGAATGAACACTCTCCCTATTGAAAAAACCAATTTGTGGTCTTCGGGGAAAGGAAGTAGAATCCAACCATCTATTTCATCTATGAGAGTCCTAGAATCGACGTCGTATCCATATATAAATGTTTTTGGTGACATGTTATGTAGATATATTAAACCATTTGATAAAAATATATTTAAATATATTGTATTACTTGTATTCCATAATTATAGTCAATGCAATGAGGATAGTGGCATATATGTTACATTTTGATCATGTTGGATATATGGTAAATGACATGTCCATGTTGGACACATGAGTATGTTCATCCCTTTTTATCATCTTTATACTATCATGTTGATTAGAAAAAATCCAAGGTTGTAATATTATCCATGTGGGGGATGACCCATCTAAGGCTAGTCTATAGAAATATAGTATTATCACCTTTTATTAATAAACTAGACTTTATTCACACAACTGGCATAGTTAAAAATAAAATAATCATCGGGAGTGGTACATAGGGGAACCACATTAAAATATCTATAATTGATAGATAATTTTCTTAAATAATGTTTTTGCCTGGATAGATGGTTTTTTATGCATAATACACATTGTGACTCATATCGATGACCAAGATCCATTTTAGTTATGTTTGGATCATTTGGATGTGATTTTAAAGCTAATTTATGGAGGTAATTATTAAATAAGTGGAAAATTATTATAATAAAATAATAATAATTGTAAAATGTTTAAAAAATAGTAGGTGTTTGCCAATTAAACTAGTCATTGTGTGTCATGTATATAATTTAGTTAAACTAGTTAGTAAATTATTAGACATGTATCTAGAATCACAAGAGTTAATCAAACAACAACATTATTACTATTTTATAAAATATTAATAATAATACATGGTGAATTATTGTGGCCATAAGAGAGGTCTAGAAATGATGAATTGGGGGAGTTAGTTCACCATAGAAGGTTGTGACTAGAAAAATTTGATGAATTATTAGATGTTATAAGTTGTTATAGTAAATTATTGAAGATCATTGACCCTAAAATTATTCGTCTTGGAGAACTATAACTAAACTTGGAAAACATAGAGTTCATTGTAAAATAATGAATATATATAATCATAAAATAGAAAAGGGTGGGACATAAATAGTAAGAATAAAATAATGGTGTTAATTTTATTTATAGATATGAAAAAAACATTAACACAAGATCCATTATAATGAATGCAAATTTGTATAATTTATGTCATGTCCTCAAAAAAATAAACATTAAACAGACTTGATGATTACATTGAATGTGTTGCCAAGGGTGGAACATGGTTAGAATTAACTGAATGATATAAATGAAATTACATATATAAAATACTATATTTTTATTTAATGTTATGTCCTTGGTTATGTGAATAAAAAAAATAATGATGGATGATTATGTGGACAGTTCAAAGGATTATTTATAAAAATGATTCAAGTAGCCAAATTGTTCATAAGGAATAGAGTGAGGTATTTTTAGTTTCTCATAATGAAATAGACATGGATTGTGTCCTGGAATGTTATTACCTCTAGGTGGTGATATGTACTGATGTATAATTAAATAATAAAATTATATATTATTTAATTATCATACAATTTTTTTTGATTATGGGAAGTGTGATTCTTTATGAATGGTGTAGTTGTAGTAATTTTGTGAAGTACGTCTTTTATGAGTGGTATGCATGTTATATTATTGGGATTGATTTATTTATTATGAGTACCCAATACCTTGTGAGATAATACAGCTTGTGATTCATTAGTATCAATGGTGAGAAAATACAGTGACAGATATCCTTAGATCACACACTCTGCATATAGTTAGAGTAATATGATAATGAATATACACTATATAAACAAAATATGTAGGTATTGATTTGTCATTAATATTTAATGGGTATACTATAAATCACCAAATACTGTAGTTTGAGATGGTTCAAATATTTCTAGCTCAATGTTTGGGATGAGTCATTCTTCCAAAATCTATAGTACCAGATAGAAATAAATGAGTAGTTCCTCATGTATCCATGACATTAGAACAAAATAGATTGGATTAATTTTGATGTGTAGTTCCTCTGGTATCCCTGGTTTATGAATTAGATGATTGTAATTCACAAAATAGAAGAAAATAATTCTTCCCCATAGTAGATGTTGAGGTGGATAATGATTAACCGAATATCATATCTTCTCATCTTGTAGCCCTAGGATTCACGGGGTAGATATACATTTTTATGACTAGTGATGTGTATTTGCATCAGTCTACTAGTATTAGACATTATCCTTTAATATTTTAATTTTCACAAAAATATAGACACATAAATGCGGTTATATGTGGATATGTGTATTTAATATTTATGGATGTACGTGATTTTATGGAAATTTATATGACAAATGGATATGTGTGTTTCCTCTAGTATGTCCAAGATACGTAGAGACATGTATTTTCTAAAATATATCAGGATTTTTACATATTGGGTGAATTATTATAATTAGAATATATGATGGGATGTGTGAAAAGTTTCAAATCATGGATATATTATATATTCATGATATTGTATTTGGAGAACACATTGATTGAGACCAATGCATTACTTAATAAGGATTTATTATTATTCTAAATATTTTATAAATGATAATTTGAATCTTATGTGTCAATTTAATTATCATTTTTTCACATTTTTATTAGTTATATATTATTTCAGTTAACAACTTGGGATGATAATTCTGGGTATTTTAATACACAAAACAATTAATAGACATTTTGGGTGTTTTTATTATCTCTATACATATTTTATGATGTAGAGAATGGATGAACATGGATCCATTTAAAGATAGTAGATGATGATATCTAGTAGTATGGTGATCCATATGGTGTTCACCAAAGAATTGTCAGTATTCTATATTTTGAAATCCAAGTTGTATTTTTGGTGTGCGTTGTTTTAGTTGTACAAAATATAACATTATATTTATTCACCATGTGCATTTATGGATCTTATTACACCAATTAAATTGAATAATGATTTTATTAAATATATGAACATGTTTATTAGAATTTAATTTATATATACTCCATATATGGTGGATTTTAATGTCTTACTATGGGTGAAATGTTATTTTGGGGAAATTCTACCCATGTTTATATAGATACCTTAGCCTTGGTATTTAGTCCATTGACATATAGATGCAGGAATGAGTAGTTAACCTACAATTACACTAGGACGTGACAATATTATCTCATATCCTCAATTTAATATTTCTTTTTTTCAATGTTATATTGAATATGTTATAATATTAAATATATTGTTGACACCCCTATAATAATTTTTTAAAATAAATTTAAAGGAAATATACAGACTTAATTATTCATTCTAAATTGTTTTTTTAATAACAGGGACTCTAGTAACATAGTGTCTATCGTTACATTATTATATTGGTACTGTTTGTTGGAGTAGATGACTCAAGAAGGGGGGGGGGGGTGAATTGAGTTTCTATAAATATTTCTATTAAAAATTGGTTCTTTAAAATAACATCCTCTATTAAAATAAATTAAAAGTCCATCTGTTTTGAACATATAAAAGTCATGAAAGATCAAATAGGTTATCATAAGATTAATTAGTTACCAATTTTACAAATACATGGTCAGAAAAACTTTTGGAGATAATCCACAGATTCAAAAGAGATATAACCACTTGAAAAACTATATATCAATGTTGAACATATCTTAATGTGAGGGATACATAGCGGATGAAAAAATATAAGACAAAAAATACATTGATTAAAACTAGGGGTTCGGTCTCAATCTGAGACTTAGTCCTCTTCACTTGGTGATCACCTAAAACTATGAAGTTTATACTAATAAACATTTGATCCAAAAACTAGATTGGTGTTCACAATAGCAAATAAGGATTTTTATGTAACACTTTTCCTCTATTATAGTTATTCATGGGAAAAACTAATATATAGATCACATAGGATCACCTCCATAGTTCTATGTGTGATAAAAGAGTAAAAATGAATTAATTGTGATGATATTTTGGTATCATCTACTTATGCTTAGGAGACAGTGTGTGTGACACAAACAGATATACATAATACTCAAATATTAAACACAAGATAACAACAGATTTATATGAGAAGATAAGATTTTAGAAATCCCTACATGTTGTGCAGTAAAGCTCTGGACTCAATGGATGTAATGAAAATGATATTCAAGTTCTCTTCTGGATATTGGCTCTAAAACAGAGTGTCATAGTCTTTGTAAACTAGCTTCTAGGTGTGTGATAGTTCCAAAATTTGATTTCAGGGTGTTTAGAGAGCTTCATCCATATACATATTGTAACATTAAACTTCTAGTATACTCAAGCTTCGTGTTATTATATTTTCAATATCTTCAATATTCACAAAGACAACCTTTTTTCTTTTTAGAAGGTCCAGTGAATACCATTTTAGGTTGATCTTGTAATCCGTTTATTCTTGATGATCCAGTGGGCTTGAAGATATCCCCACAAGTATGTACCTCGTACTCTCTGCGGATAGTCCTAAGACATCATTAAATAATGTCAGAAACATAAATTTTTTATAATATGACCATTTGAAATAAATTCAAATTAAGAAAAATGAAACATTTATTTATGAATATCGGTGAGTCATTTTCATCAGTTTGTCATCTTTAGTCTACTAACATCACTCTTTCATCTTCAGTCTATTAGAATCGGTCTTTCAGATTCAGTGTGTCATATTCGGCGTTTCAAACATCAGTGTGTCACAAATCAGAATGTAGATCATCAGTGTGTTGAATATAAGTGTGTCAAACATCTGTGTTTTGAACATCTATGCGTTGAACATTGGTTCATTGACATGAAATTCAAAAAGGCTATGAAGATTCTGTCTTACACATAACATTACATGATTATGTGACATCAAAAAATACATGTTAAAAAATACACTTTTGAACACATTGATTTCTAAATATATGTTATTTCATTATTAAATTATATTTTTCAGTATGATATAATTGATTTACATAATGATATTAAAATTCATGAAATAGTAGAATATGTAGTTATATATTATTTGTGATTTTAAAAACACCTATAGCATAGAGGTTCTAACAATCTCCCCATTTTTGATAATCAATAATTATGGAATACATGTAAATAAAATGAATAATAATAACAATACATAGAATAATCTTCACTATATTTTATTATTCAATATAACTACAGCCTTCCCTTGTATGAGTTTTTAAAACTATGCACTCCCTCAATAAATTAATAATGTTGAGTACATTCCTTGTGTCATTTACCACATGCCATGTGTCATCTGTCATCTATGAGAATTTCTACCCCTTAGATTAATAAATTATTCCACTTTTCTCCCCATTTTGTTATTAGCATAATATTTAAAAATGTAACTTAAAGTAAGAATATTAATATCATAAAAAAGATATTAGAAATATTTCTATTACGAAGAGTACATTCCAAACAAACGAACAAATCCCTATCAAAGACGCAATCCATTACTAAGGGTTTGGATTCTATGGGGTTTTTCCTTTATCTGAAGTATCCAGAGTAGGATGAGATATTTTGGTAGATGTAGAGGGAAGAGGTGGTTTGATGATAACACTAAGCATGACAACACATGTAGGTACATTTAATGCAAGGCTAGGCCTTCTATATGACAATACACGGCTGAGAGATTGCACTCTAATCATCAGTATAATCTAGGAAAGAACCTGAGATATTGTAATTGGAGGAGGAGGCTAAGAGGAATTATAAATGGAAGAAACATGAGGTATTATAATTGCTTCATCAGGAACATTTAGATATGGATTAATGATATTGAGGAAATCATTAATGATTTCACCACCATACACTACCACAAAACCAGGCAACGGAATCACTTCCCTAAATTAGCGCTAAATAGAAAGTGTTGATAAAGGTGTGTGCCTTTATCTGCTCTAAAATAAGTGCTCGTAAAAGGTTACATTTATCAGCCCTTTTTTAGCACTAATAAAGGAATCTCATTAATAGTGGTTAAAAAGCACTGATAAATGAATGTTTTATGAGTGCTTTTATTTTAGAGCTGATTAAACATACATTTATCATCGCTTTTAACGAGCAATGATAAAGGATCCATCAATTTTAATTTAATAACCCTAACAAGCCATCCTCGTGCACACGCGGTCAAGCATTCGAGGAATCTGAACCAGGCCCCTCGTCGTCGCGCCCTCATCCTCCTCCTCCCAATTTTCCTCCTACTCATCCTTCCTCCTCCTATTCCTCCTCCTCCTTCGCCGCCACCACCACCTCCGACCCTGCCCCCGCTGCCGCGATCGCCGCTACATCTTCCGCCTCCACCCCCGATGCTGCGATCACTGCCGCCACTACCACCTACGCCTCCACTTCTACCGCCGCCTTTTCCACCGCCACCACCTCCGCCTCTAGTGCTGCCTCCGTTGCCACCGCTACCATTATTGATATTAATTTTATGGTAAATTTTTTTCTATCGCTTGAATTGAACGTGTGAAATCCCGAGTTAAGGTGTTATTTCAAGATTCAATGGATGATATAGTTGATAATGTTTATGGAATCATGGTTCCTTACATATTATAGAATTATAGAGGAGCACTAGGGACCTGTGTCGTTATTTTAGCCATTAAACATTCAGGTATATAAAAAGATGGTGCGGTTGATCATGAAGAATTTAATCATTACACAAAGTCATAATAAATTCATTATGAACCATTAGAAATAACTGCTGGTGTTTTAGGTTAGTGATTAGGTCTTTATCGTAGTTTCACATCACTTGGGACATCAGCGGCTAGGTTGTAGAGACCCGAATCATGACGTACATGGACATTACATTACATTTGTGGAATACTTAGTACATAACAAAAACACACACACAAGGACCGTAATAGTTTAGTGTCTTTGGAAACTCGGAATATAATCTTCTAATCGTGGTGAAATATCTTCAACATCTCCCATAAAGATCGACTTTTTTTAAACCTAAATCCTTTCTTTATGTCTTGGGGAAAAGAAAACATAAAAGGGTGAGATCAAATGATCAGTAAGGGTAAACAAAAGAAATATCAATCACGTCATATTCATAAGAACATATCTTTTGGAAATCATAACCTGCAAAAGAGATCATAATTTCATAACATGGGATAAATCATAGCAGTGAATTGTAATCCAAATAATCATAACTTAAAACATGAAACTTTGTGGCATACACACATAATCATATAGAATCATTTCTTATTAGTCAAGACTCATTTCCAAGACTATCTTAGTTGACAAAGTCCCATTATGAGTCGAGTTCACTCCTTGTTTCAGTCTTGTTTCACTGAACTGGTATAACCTACCCTTCCAGCCATGTCTATCTCATGAGATATAAAATATTTACCAAATTCATTGGAGGGATATATAGGTCCCACCCATCTCATAATGATACCATTATTATGTGTGCCACAAAATTATAAACCATACATCATAGCATAACCCATGTAATAAAAAAGGGAATCTTAAACATCATGACATCATAAAACTATTCATATAAGATAAAGGAATTCATAAATATTATTCCATCACAACATAATCAAATCAATGTAATAATAAGTATAAAAACAGAGCCCTTTATTATCTTAGATGGAAAATAATATTGATAAAACACTTGAACTCCATTCATGAGGAAAATATCCTTTCTACTTCAAAAAAACCATTACTTTCTTAATATGTAATACAATTCTAATATAAAAGATGTTGATTAAAAATAAACTTGAAAACATGTAAAGTAAGCTTCATGGAAATAATTTTTTTTAAAATCCATTCATTCCATATAAGTTAAAAAAACATTCTTCTCGTACTTTTGTCGGAAAAGTCAAAAAAGTACCTCGTACGAAAAACGACAAAAGATTCCTTTCATATATTTTACTAAAAACTTTCTGAAGGGTAAAATTGGATTTAAACAATTTTAGGTGGATGGAAATAATATTAAATAGTGAGGAAACATGGATGAGGATGATAAAATACACCCCAGAAAATTTCAAAGTATAAACAATCTCAGATAAAAATGAGATTGTGATATTTCCCTTACCTTAGGTTTGAATTGATTCGTATGTGTCCAAACCTCATGTATAATGATTTAAATAATCTCATTGACTTATTCCAGAATCGTACTCATTGTTATGATATCATATATGGTTCACTTATTCTTTATATTACCTGTTCTTTTGTAAATTCCATGTTAAAGAGCGTTTTGGGTAAAATCGTTTCATTTGTTGTTCGTGTTTTGACTTGTAATTCTTCATATGATTACTTATATCATGATTACATAATTCTAGAATATAAAAAATGATTTATATATAATATATATTCATAATATATATATATATATATAATAGATCAGTAAATCGAAATATATACACCGTTTATGGAGACGGTACACCGTACGTACTCATGAACGCTGTTTTCTTTTCCTTATTGAGTTGAATGGAATTAAGTAGATGACATACATATATATACACATAAATCCAGAATAATTATTATATCATATATTTCATTATTAATTATTATATATACTTTATAATCATTCATGAATTGTTAACGTGGAGAATGAATCTCATCACGTCGTGGAGACGGTAGTCCGTACGTACGCACGAGCGATGATATCGTTCTCATGATCGTGGAATTGTATTGGAGTGTATGTATTCTATTTCATAATCAATATAACTTTAAAATAATTATATATAGTAATTATTTACATCATTATACCCATCCAAGTAAGGTGGTGGGGGAAAATAGATTACACCACGGCGTGGAGACGGTATTCCGTACGTACGCACGCGCGGTGATTTCATTTTACATAGGATGGATAGATGGTAAAATAGGGTTGTTTTATACTTATAATTACAAATCAGTATATTATTGATACGAATTTTATTACTTAATTATGAAACAACTAAAGAAAAAGAAGTGGAAGAAGAAATAAAGTTGAAAGAATCAGTAACGGGCATTAACTCTTCTTTGAAGAGACTCTTTGAGACCTCCTTTTAGGGAACTAGAATTGGTCATTGAGGAAGTCCAGAACCTCTAGGATGTTTCTATGGAAGTGGATAAGGTAATTTGGAAGGGGTTGGCCGATATTGAATGCTCAATGTGGTGTGAGGAAGAGAGGGAGGAGGTGCCCTTTTATAAGGGAGGAGAGGGGCACCTTTGGAATAACAAAAAATATTATTATATTATAAAGCCAAATTAGGTTTTAAATAGATCCATATTGATTTATTTGGAAGCTAAGGTGGGGATGGGTCGAAATCCTCTCATCCAATAGAATTTAGACAAGTTTAGGTTCCTATTGTAACCCTATCATTTAGATTTAACATGAAATTAAATAATTTTACTTTTACCGTGTCTTCTGGTGTTCTTATACTATAAGTTTAATAAACCTACAATAAGAATCCAAAAGAACCCCATGTTGTTTATTATTAATATATATAACCTTATTTAAGTCATTTGGCCGAACCTTAGATTTTTATTAATAAAATAACAATTAATAATATAGTATTTGTTTTAAAAACTATTTTATGTCAATTTTGAAACTATTTAATATTTTATTTTTGTGAAAATTATAACAGAACGGTTAGTTCAAAAAAAGTTAATTAAATAAATACTAACATTTCATATTAACCTATAAAATTAGTTTAATTCATAAAAACTATCAAATTACATTTATTTTGTTCTTTATAACATCAATTATGTCAATATTTCATTAATAAGATAATTACGGCATCATCTATGTGTCATAAATAAATTAAATTATTTAAATTCTAAAAATTACAAATAAAATATAATTATTTAGTAATGCTTTTTATATTTCTAATGAATATTTATAGCCGAATTTATCTTATGAATAACCCCATATTAAAAGTGATTTACTTATTAAACTTTGATTTTAACTATTTTAACCCTTCTTTAAATAAATTAATAATAAATGTCCAAATCTAATCCAAGTGGGCCTAAATGGTAATAGTTTATTCCTAAGGTTGTATTCGTTCGAATTACACTTTTCCAATCGAATTAGGATATGTTTTAGGGTAATAATAATATGATTTTTACCCTTAGTTACCCTATTTACTTTTAACCGTGGTAAAAAAGTAAAAAGTTACTATTCACCAAAAATTATTTTCATCTCATTGAACCACATTTTAGTCCTTGATATTAACCGTGTCTCTCTGATTTTCGATATTCCACTCATAGAAGTGGTAAAATTAAGTTTTCTGAAAAATTCTGTTTTTTTAACGACCACTTAGTGGTTTCACTATTCATCAAAAATTGAAACTTTTTGGAAAAATACCAAAAATTAGGCCTAAGCTATATTTGATATTATGAATTCAAAAATGATGTCTATTTTACCAAATTCAAAACATATCATTTTCTTTAATTAATTTAAAAATTAATTTCCATCGTCAAAACTAATAGCGTGTTTTTACGAGATAATAACTATCAAAAGATTGACAGTTGTTTATGTCTAGTTTAACTGTGAAATTACATCCAATAACAATCATTGTATTAAATTGTAAAAATATATTCTAAATATACTTTAAAACCAATCAATTTAATAATTTATCACTATTAATTATATCTATTAAAAAGGTTTTTTAATTAAAATATAGTAATTTTCACTATTCATCAGAAAATGAAACTTATCCGAAAAGTACCAAAATTTCACTCTAAGCTAATTTCGATATTCTGAATCCAGAAATGAAGTCCATTTTGAAAAATAAAAATTATAAAATTTCAAAAAGTGGTTATTACTATTCATAACGGCTAGTTTTAATAATATTTTAATAGCATATCGTTTTTTAGAGAAACTCGGTATTGAGTACTACACATGCTATCAAGGAAGGTCGTGATTGCGTGTAATTCAAGGCAAGTCATGGATGTGTGTTGTGTAAACTTCTTTTGGTGTAGCGTATAACATAAGACTATAATGAAATTAAAAAGAATATTTTTCATAAAATATCGGGGTGTTACATTCTACCCCCCTTAAAATGAATTTCGCCTTCGAAATTCGTCGGGGTTATAAATGGTTTACTATTCGAAAGTTTCTTTAATAGAAACTCACATCGTAAAAAGGAATACCAAAACCAATCATTAAAAACAAAAGAATGAAATGTAACCGTTACCCAAATAAACTAATCATTGGGTTTCCACATAGGTGAAAATATGGATATGGAAGAGAAATCTAACCATCATTTCTGATGGAGAGTGGTAGAGAACATGGCTATGGAAAAGTCAGCAATCACAAAGCCATAAATTTGTGACGATCTAAGGTACCATATGATTCATCAGTTATAATAGCACTAGGACAACATTTTGGTTTTCAAGATCATTTCCCTAAAGTTGCTGAAATTGGAATTAGAAGAAATACTTTCGTGATTTTGGTATAGTCTCACTGTTTGTCATTCTTAGGAAAATTTCCACTTCATCTCTTAATGAAATGACATTTAATTTGTCATTCGTGATGTGTTAGCTGATCATGTGATAGAATGATGGGCCATTCCATCTGTCTCAAACAAAAGGTTAGAAAAGTTATCAAAAAATACATAAGTCCATCTATAGTGAGATTAATCATATATGGTTCCTAAAATTGACCTATACTTCATATATCATACTGCTTAATATAATAAAACTAGTTTCTACTAAATAGGGACATCTTGTAGGCCAGTGGTAGGCAATAAAGGGCAGTCGCACTTCGGTTGTGGGTTCGATTCCCACAGCCTTGTCCGATGCGATGGGTTATCACCCATCCTGCAGGATGTCCTTTTTC
The DNA here is from genome assembly GCA_963277665.1 of Viscum album. Classification (NCBI taxonomy): domain Eukaryota; kingdom Viridiplantae; phylum Streptophyta; class Magnoliopsida; order Santalales; family Viscaceae; genus Viscum; species Viscum album. The sequence goes on along the minus strand of OY728133.1, from coordinate 1,039,199,516 downwards.
TAAAGCTATATTAATATAACATTCCATCAACAATATCAAAAAATTATTATCCTTAAACAATACTATCTTATTTCCAACATAATCCATTCCAATCTTCAGGCTTATCTAAAATACTTCAGTCTAAGCTCATAGTATATAGAAAATGATCACGTGAATGCCATAATTTATCCCCCAGATATATCTTGTTGGTCAAATTATAAACATGTTAATACATTAATCATGTATTCTATTGAATAATGAATATCTATTGAACCTTAGTGAAAACATGAATGCAGTTAAAAGTTAACACTTTCCACATACCAAAATCATCAAAATTCTATATCCTCAAACCATGATATCACTTAGTCCTTATATCAATCATGAGCTCATGAATACTGTCAAATATTTCATTTTCTCCTTATCCCTTCACTATGCGCATATCATCTGCTTTCCAAAATATGTGAATCACTTTTCATGGTTATCGGTACCATAAATTTATTGAAACCCACTATAGACTAATACAAAAATATTCCAATACAAAATAAAAGTACCTCAACAACATTATTTTGGAATACCAATACATAAACACTTCAATCTATCCTCTTCAATGATTGTCCTGGAATAAGTCCTTCCTTGATTTAGATGTATCTTTTTAGGTCAGGGCATTGAGTTAGTTAATTCCCATGCTCTCCACAAATAATAAATTGAACACCATAACAGTCTGTCACTCTATGACCCTTTTCTCCACACAGATAACAACAGTCCCACCATTTGAGGTATTCTTCAAGGTTCTTCTTCCCTTATATAGAAATCTCAATCTTCCTTTCTTTATGCTCCTCAACATTCGAACATGCATAATAGTCTATCTTCCTCTTATTTTATGAATTAGGAATACCACTAAATTTCACCATGTTAATCATATATCACGATGACTGATTCGGCATAATCACAATATCTTTCTCTCTTGGCATTACACAATTGTGTTCCTCATAGTCCCCAATTTGTCCATTGGATTCAATGTTAACCGAATTCCATCTGCTTCCCTCCATTAACTAAAACACAAAAAGAATTTTTTGAGAGGAAAAATCATGCTAGAGAAAACAACATAGTAAAGGGGGAGTACCCTCAATGTCTAACATCTTAGGTTAAATTATAATATCCTTAGCGAAATACTAGGACTATAACCTATACGTATACATAACCTTAGAGTCATCCCTAGACATACCTTAGAAATATTTCTAGGGATCTCAATAACGTTTTCGCATCCTAGATTCCAAAGTTTGACTAAACCTTTCCTCTGATACCAAATATGGGGACCCGAATAATGACGTACATGGACATTACATTACTTTTTCCGAATACTTAGTACATAACAAAAACACACACATATGGACCGTAATAGTTTAGTGTCTTTGGAAACTCGGAATATAATCTTCTAATCATGGTGAAAGATCTTCAACATATCCCATAAAGATATTCCTTTTTTTAAACCTAAATCCTTTCTTTATGTCCTTGGGGAAAGAAAACATAAAAGGGTGATCTCATATTCTCATTAAGGGTAAGAAAAAGAAATATTAATCATGTCTTATTCATAAGAACATATCTTTTGGAAATCATAACCTGCAAAAGAGATCATAATTTCATAACATGGGATAAATCATAGTAGTAAAATGTAATCCAAATAATCATAACATAAAATATGAAACATTGTGGCATACACATGTTATCAGAGAGAATCATTTCTTATTAGTCAAGACTCATTGCCAAGACTATCTTAATGGACAAAGTCCCTTTCTGAGTCGAGTTCACTCCTCGTTTCAGTCCTGTTTCACTGAACCGGTATAACCTACCATTCCAGCCATGTCTATCTCATGAGATATAAAATCCTTATCCAATGTATTGTAGGGAGATATAGGTCCCACCCATCTCATAATGATACCATTCTAATGTGTTCCACAAAATCATAAACCATACATCATAGCATAACCCATGTAATAAAAATGTGAATCATAAACATCATGATATCATAAAACAATTCATATAAGATAAAGTAATTCATAAAAATAATTCCATCAAAACATAATCAAATCAATGTAATAATATGGATAAAAACAGAACCCTTTATTATCTTAGATGGAAAATAATTTTGATAAAACCCTTGAACTCCATTCTTGAGGAAAATATCCTTTCTACTTCAAAAACACCTTTACTTTCTTAATATGTAATACAATTTTAAACTAAAAGAAGATGATTAAAAATAAACTTGAAAACATGTAAAGTAATATTCAGGGAAATAATGTTTTTAAAAATCCATTCATTCCATATAAGTTAAAAAAAATTCTTCTCGTACTTTTGTTGTAAAACTCAAAAAAGTACCTCGTACGAAAAACGAGAAAAGATTCCTTTCATTACTTTTACTAAAAACACACCGAAGGGTAAAGATGGATTTAAAAAAATGTAGGTGGATGGATATAATATTACATATTGAGGAAACATGGATGTGGATGATAAGATACACCCCAGTTAATTTCCATGTACAAACAATCTCGTATTAAAATGCGATTGTGATATTTCCCTTACCTTTGGTCTGATTTGCTTCGTCTGTGTCCAAACCTCCTGTATAATTATTTAAATAATGTCATTGACTTATTCCAGAATCATAATCATTGTTATGATATCATATATGGTTCACTTATGGCGTAATATTACCCGTTCTTCTGTAAATTCCATGTTGAAGAGCGTTTTGTGTAAAATCGTTTCATTTGTCATCCGTGTTTTGACTTTAATTATTCATATGATTACTTAGATCGGGATTAATTAATTTTAGAATATAAAAAATGATTTATATATAATATATATTCTGAATATATATATATATAATAGATCAGTAAATGGAAAGAAATACATCGTTTTTGGAGACGGTATATCATACGTACGCATGAACGTTGTTTTCTTTTCCTTATTGAGTTGAATGGAATTAAGTAGATGACATAAATATATATACATATAAATCCAGTATCATTATTATGTCATATATTTCATTATTAATTATTATATATACTTTACGATCATTGATGAATGGTTAACGTGGAGAATGAATCTCATCGCGTCGTGGAGACTGTAGTCCGTACGTATGCACGAGCGACGATATCGTTCTCATGATCGTGGAATTGTATTGGAGTGTATGTATACTATTTCAGAATAAATATCACTTTTAAATAATTATATATAGTAATTATTTACATCATTATACCCATCCATGTAAGGTGGTGGGGGAAAATATATCACACCACGGCGTGGAGACGGTATTCCGTACGTACACACGCGTGGTGATTTCATTTTCCATACGATGGATAGATGGTGAAATAGTGTTGTTTAATACTTATAATAACATATCAGTATATGAGTGATACTAATTTTATTACTTCATGATGAAAAAACTAAAAAAAAGAAGTGGAAGAATAAATAAAGATGAAATAATCGGTAACGGGCACTACCACTTCTTTGAAGCGCCTCTTTGAGACCTCTTTTAGGGCACTAGAATTGGTCTTTGAGGAAGACCAGAACCTCTAGGATGTTTATAGGGAAGTGGAGAAGGGAATTTTTCAGGGTTTGCCTGATCTTGAAGGCTCATAGTGGTGTGAGGAAGAGAGGGAGGAGGTGCCCTTTTATAAGGAAGGAGAGGGCACCTTTGGAATAACAAAAAATATTATTTTATTATAAATAGAAATTCGGTTATAAATAGCTCCAAATTGATTTATTTCAAATCTAAGGCGGGGATGGGTCGAAATACGCTCATCCAATAGAATTTATACATGTTTAGGTTCCTATTTTAACCATATCATTTAGATTTAACCTTAAATTAAATAATTTTACTTTTATCGTGTCTTCTTGTGTTCTTGTACTATAAGGTTAATCAACTTACTATAAGAAGACAAACGAACTCCAAGTTGTTTATTATTAATATATATAACCTTCTCTAAGTCATTTGGCCAATCCTTAGATTTTTAAGAATAAAATAACAATTAATAATATAATATTTGTTTTAAAAACTATTTTATGTCAATTTTGACACTATTTAGTAATTGATTTTTGTGAGAATCATTACAGAATTATTAGTTCAAAAAAAGTAAATTAAATCAATAATAACATGTCATATTATCCTATAAAATTAGTTTAATTCATAAAAAGTCAAAAATTACATTGATTTTTGTGTTTATAACATCAATTATGTCAATATTTAATTAAAAAGATAATTACTGCATCATCGTTGTGTTATAAATAAATTATCTTATTTAAAGTCTAAAATTACAAATAAAATATCATTATGTAGTAAATCATTTTATCTTTCTAATTAATATTTATAGCCGAATTTATATTATCTATAACCCCATATTAAAAATGATTTACTTATTAAACTTTGATTTTAACTATTTTAACCCTTCTTTAAATAAATTAATAATAAAAGTCCTAATCTAATCCAAATGGGCAAAAATGTTCATATTTTATTACTAAGGTTGTTTTTGTTAGAATTAAACTTTTACAATAGAATTAGGACATGTTTTAGGGAAATAATAATATCATTTTTATGCTTAATTACCCTATTTAGTTTTAACCGTGGTAAAAAAAGTAAAAAGTTACTATTCACCAAAAATTATTTTCATCTCATTGAACCAAATTTTAGTCCTTGATATTAACCGTGTCCCTCGGATTTTCGAAATTACACTCACAGAAGCGGTAAAATTAAGATTTATGAAAAATTCAGTTTTTTTAACTACCACTTAGTGGTTTCACCATTCATCAAAAATTTAAAGTTTTCATAAAAATACCAAAAATTAGGCATAAGCTATATTTGATATTATGAATTCAAAAATGATGTCTATTTTACCAAATTCAAAACATATCAGTTTCATTAATTAATTTAATAATTAATTCCTGTCGTCAAAACAAATAGCATGTTCTTAACAGATAATAACTATCAAAAGATTCACAGCTGTTTATGAAGGTTTAAATGTGAAATTACATCCAATAAACAAAATTGTATTAAATTGTAAAAATATATTATAAATATACTTTAAAACCAATCAAATTAATAATTTATCACTATTAATGATTTCTAATAAAATGGTTGTTTTTAATTAAAATTTAGTAATTTTCACTATTCATCAGAAAATGAATGTTATCCGAAAAGTACCAAAATTTCACTCTAAGATAATTTCGATATTTTGAATCCAGAAATGAAGTCCATTTTGAAAAATAAAAATTACAAAATTTCAAAAAGTGGTTATTACAATTCATAACATCTAGTTTTAATAATATTTTAATTGCATATCGTTGTTTAGTGAAACTCGATATTGCGTACTACACACGCTATCGAGGAAGGTCGTGATTGCGTGTAATTCAAGGCATGTCAAGGATGCGTGTTATGGAAGATCCTTTTGGCGTAGCGTACAACATAAAAAAATAATGAAATTAAAAAGAATATTTTTCATAAAATCTCGCGGTGTTACATAGGTTATCAATGTTTGTTTGCACCGACTAATGGGATAAACATATTGATTTTTGGTCACTAGGGTTTATTTATTATTGGTTTTAGTTACCATCTGGTATGAAAGCTATCCATTAAGTGTTTAATATTTTCCATTTGAGTTGGTATATATGATATCATTTACAAGTGATTAGACAGGGGATGTTGATCTTCATCCCGATAATACTTTAGTTCCCCAGCCAATTCATATTATGAATCAAGAGTATAAGTTAATACATGATTAAATGACCCTGACTCTAGATAATGTTGTAGTTCAGACAATATATCCATGATACGTGGGGGAATGACTCATTGATGAGGTAGTAATGTCCTTCTTTATTTGAGGACACATAATCTTGAGGGATTTCTGGGGGAAAATCATTTATGTTCGGGAGATTATAATGTCTAATTACATTTTATGTGAGGTACGGTTTACCATTTTTTTGGATTTTTTTTGTTGAGGAATACTGAGAAAGGATTTTGAGGACATATGTATTGTTAAATTTAGTGATCTTTAGGGAATTTTTAGAAACAAAACAGACATTTTTATGATATTGTGAGAAATTACATGACGTGTAAATGGGGTACATAACATGTAATGATAGCGAAAAATGACACATTAATTGGATGCACAATGTGATAGTTTTACAAACATTGTAATGGTTTCATATCATTTAAATAAAAAATATAATGTTTTAAATAAAAAGTGACTTGTTTTTTATTCAAGAGGATTACACAACTTGTAAATGTATTACATGTAGTGTCAATGTCCCATCTAATTCACATTGTTCTATGCTTGATCACTTTTATGGTTGGATTTCATTTCTCGAGGTATATATCTGATCCTTTTGATTCCTATTTGGATTTTTTTGCACCTATGGTGTGGATAAAAATTTGTGATTAGATAGTGATTTCTATAAAAAAAATTAATATTATTTATATGCATTGTCTTTTGGGGTTTTTGGGATGTGGTAAATGGTGTACTCAGTTTTAGATTATTATATTCTAATGGTTTTCACCTATTTTATATCTTCTTTTCTGTTGGAAATCTCCTCTGTTGTGAACCTCTCCTCTTCCATGAACGCACCTCTGTTGTGTGCTTAACGACACCTTCACGGTGAGTTTTCTCCTCTTACTCATTGGTTTCCACTTGTTCGCATGTTATTACTATTTGATATTGATGGTTATATTGTGAAATGTACAGGCTAAATGCCCCACTAAAAAACGTGGTCGTTGGTGGTCCTTGTTTGCACACTAAATGAATTGAATGTTGGTTGGTTCTTTCTGAACATTGGAATATAAAAATTGGTAATTTACATATACTTGTATTATGAATGAACACCCCAAGATGATAAAAAATATGTGATAACCCCTTAATTAACAAACTAAATTTAAAAAGGGATGCTCTGTAAAATCTAAAAAAATTTAATGTTTAGTTTGTATCGTTTTGCGATTGTGATCACGATTGTGTTTTTGTATGGTGTTGCGATTGTTGGCATGATTGATATGCCATTTGTTTTCGATGTTGTAGTTATTCCACAATTAAATACCAATCCAAACATTACCCATTTCAATGGCACCACCACTTTGTTACTAGTGCAATTCCACTAAATCCTAGAAAACCATGCCTAGAGGACTCTATGAGACACTTTAAAATACATGGAACATGCTTCACTATACATGGATTTCATATTGATTTTAATTCCACACAACATTATCTCCAAAAATTACACCACATGACTAATCATCTGACTCAAACTTGGAATAAGTTTATTTTTAATTGTTATATGTCATGTGAACCTAGGTCACACACAATGTATCTCCAAGACATATAATTTTGTATGAAACCGTATACATGCCATTAAATAATGGTAGAACCATAAAACAGGTGGTTTAATTCCCTCACACTATGTATAGATACCATATACACTTGATGTGTATAAAATATACAACAGTAGTGGTCATGTAAGGACTAAAAACCGTGTATTCCAGAAAAATTTGATGCATAGCTGGTGAGGTGAATCAATATATATCTAAAGTACATGCCTTTAGCTAAAGTTCTTCTAAATTTCATGTATTTTCAAAGGCATCATTCAGTATTTGTAAGACTAACTTGGAATAAATTTGATATATATCAGATTAAATCAGGTATCTTATATATACACGATGTTCACCATACTAGACACACCATGTATATGGATTTCACATGAGTTTAAAGGAACTTGAAACAAGATTTTTTTTATAAAACCCAAACAATGCTACCTGATTAATTAAAACATAATATTAGGCAAGTTTGAGATAGAACCCATAAAGACGATGAATATGAATAAAGAATGGATGAATGAAAATCAGTTGACAAAAGAGTATAAAGATGGCATGAAAGAGTTTATTATGTTTTCAGAAGATCATGCATGTTACCCTTATCAAATAATTTTTCCGTGATTACGCAATTGTTATTGAAGATAAAATAGTCCATAGTAGTTGGAAGAAGACCTGATCTATCACAGAATAGATTGAAGTTATACATGTTGGAATAAACGCAGGGAATAAATGAATGTAGGTAGTGGCTCAAAGAACACAACATTTTATAGGTCATCTGATATGAATAGAAGTATGAATAGTGAAGACGATCGTATGGAGCGTGTGATTATAGATGTTAATGATGATGAAGATCGTATTGAGGAAATGACAAGGACAGTTGAAGATGAACTTTGTGATTTCCCATAATTGTTTGAGAAGTTAAAGAGTTGTGAAAAATGCCATTGTATGCTGGTTACCCTAAATATACATCATTGTAATCCATATTGATGATGTATAATTTAAAGCATGCAATGGGTGGAGTGATGCCTGTTTTACAAAACTACTTGCTCTCTTGAATGACAAGCTCCTAAACGATTATGAACTCCTAATATGAATATAAGATGCTAAAAGAATGCTACGATCGATGGGTATGATCTCTGAAAGAATACATGCTTGGATGAATGATTGTATATTGTTTTGTAAGGACAAAAAATCACTTAAAGAATGCCAAAAATTTGGTGCTTCCCTATACAAAAAAGATGATTCTAGTCCAACAAAAGATGTTTGGTACTTTCCAAACATTCCAAGGTTTAGACGCCTATATGGAAATGAGGAGACTGCATGAAAATTGACATGGCATGCAGATACAAGAATTAAAGACGTGAAAATACATCACCTGGAAGACTCTCCTTAGTGGAAGAGATTTGATCACGAGTATCTTGAATTTGGGAATATGCCAAGAAACCTTCGTCTGGTGTAATCTATAGATGGGGTGAATCCTGTTGGTTTTCAAAGCAGTAGTCAAAGTACATGGCTGGTTATGTTGGTAAACTATAACTTACCAAAGTTTTTATGGATGAAACAAAAATACATCATGTTATATATTCTTATATCAGGAAAAAAATAGTTAGGTAATTATGTTGATGTTTATTTGGTCCCGTTAATCGAGGATTTGAATATATTGTAGGATTCTTGTGTTATGTTGAATGATGCTTACAAAAATCAACATTTCACTTTGAAAGACAAGTTGTGTTGGACGATAAATGAATTTCTTGCTTATGGAAATTTTTCAGGATATAGAAATAAAGGATCTCAAGGGTGTCCCATTTACAAACAAGGTACACAGTCATTTAGGATGAAGCATTAATCTAAAATCGTGTTTCTAGGACATCACATATTTCTACCCCGACGACATAACTACCGATCATAGAAGACGTTATTCGATGGATGTTTAGAAGAACATAAAGAACCATCTCCACTAACAGGTGATCAATTGTTTGAGAAAGTAAATTATTTGTACACTAAATTTGGTAAAACATTTTTGAAAAACCTTACAAAAACAGGTTGGAAAATGAGATCAGTTTTTTTTTGAATTACCATACTCGAATTGTATTTATGTCATACATTTTCTTCATGTTATGCATGTTGAAAAAAATTCATGTGATTGTGTCATCGGCGCGTTGCTAAATGCACCTGGAAAAATAAAGGATGGAATTAAGGCTAGATTTTACATGGTTTAAATGGGAATACGAGAAGAGTTGCCACCAGTGAAGTTTGAAAAACGAACATTTCTTCCTGTTGCTGCATACACTCTTTCAAGGCAGGGGAGATATTTGTTTTGAAACTTCTTGAATGACGTAGAGGTTCCAGAGGTGTATTCATCAGATATCAAGAAAATCGTGTCAATGGGAAACTAAAATATTAAACCACTTCTGTAGATAATGACTTTTGGACCTGTTGATGCGCCTAATCCTTAGGCACAAAAGGTCTCTCAACTAGCAGCTGGTGGTCCCACTGCATAGAAACAACAGATTTCTCAACAAAATGCATGTAGTCCCAATGAAAAGCAACAATACGTTTCTCAACGTATTTTTTTTGGTCCCTGTGCTGAGGTACAATAGTTTTCTCAACCAGTTGTTGATGGTCCCATTACTGATACTAGCACTATAGGGGAATATATTGTTGCTACTTCTGAGGAAATGGTATGAAATGAAACCCTGAAAGCGCAAAAAAAAAACAAGAGCTTCATATTTTGACGGTGTTAGCCAAAAACCTTAAGGCAAAAGCGAAAGGCATCTAATTTGAGGTGGGGTGGAATAAACTAGGTCAACATTTTTACCCCAATAGAGCCATATTTAGTATATACATTGGAATCATCATTCCGCATCACGTGTTGATTGATGTACAGTTGTGGCACCATGTTGTCACGGGGCTGAAGACACTAATGTGGGATTAGATTACAGTAACATTATGATATCATTTTTTTAATTTATTAAAATACATTAAAATACCAAAACATTGACTTACTCTTCATCAACCACTGTAGAGTACATTTATAGTAGATGCCTCACACAAAGAATATGTATTAAGAGTTGCAGGAAGGATTCATAGAGGTTTCCGCAAAATTTTAACAAAATATCATCTTAAAGATGCAGAAGGGAAAATAAAGCCACACACACCTCCTCTTTACGCACACTTGATATATCATGGAGCATGGGACGTGTTCTGCAAACTTCACAGAGAGTATACTTTTTAGGTACATTGTGTTGGGTAATATGATGTTTGAAATTATCTTGTATTTATCACACGGATTGATAGTTTTTTATTTATGAAAGAGCTACTAAGTGATGAAAATAAAAAACACGCAATAGAACCAGCATACCCTTACCGTTAAGCAAGGATGGGGTATGCTGAACTTGAGAAAAAATTGGTATGTCTTTTAAATCTACCCTACTACTATTATGTGACATAAAACAACACCATAACCATGTTTCTCTTTTAATATGAAGATTGATGAATCGAAATAGAAAGCCATATCCATCCCACACCAAGTGCTATGGAAGGAGGCTCATGTAAATAAAGAGGAGATATTGATAAATGAAACACACAAAAAGTGGGGGAAACATGTGTAATTATGACATAATATAAATTATATTTACATTAAATAACTATTACATTACAATAAATAATTATTTTTCTATATTTTCTATATAACATAGTCACAATAATCAATAACAACCACCCCAGATGCAGACATATTTTCATCAGCCTTGAAGTAGCCAGAACAGTATGTCCACGCCAGAGGGGTGGGTTTTGGGGAGACACCCCGAACATATTTTCGGAAACAAAAACATGTGGAGGATCATAATGAAAAAATGGAAAATATGCAAGAAAACTTATCTATTTTTCTAGAAGAATTACACTACTAGAGATATATGATTTCAAAATTAATGGGGGATAGGTAAAGGGAAGAAATAACTCAATAACAACATGTGCGTGATGATCCCGCCCCACCCACCCCCCCCCCCCCACTATATTTCAGGCGTGCCATTCCCCTAAAAAACCTGACACAAATGAAGTAATCAATGTTTTAATAATTGTTTCTATGAATTTTTTTACATAGACACATATACATTTCCTGTACGAATATTACATTGGGTGAAAATGACTGTGATTTATATTTATCAGCTCCCACATATCGCCTTGTAGTGAGGGCTATGGTGTTCAATACGCAAAACGACTTGCTACACAACATACATCTCCCAAAAGATCATCTTAGAGTGTCAATTAACATAGAAAATGTGCCAAGTGTTGAGAAAACTATTCCAAATTATGATGACAACATTCATAAGGTTGAACAAGTTGTTGGAACATTCATCCCACGACCCAAAGTTCTTGTAAAAAAACAAGCTAACAAAAAGGTATCCCTTTCCAAATTATTTTTCAAGATGGACCTTTAACATTTAATGAAAAAATGTCTAAACCGATGAATGTTATTACAGAATGACAGACTTTGGGGTGAAATGAAATATCAACTCAAAACTATCTCAAGGATCATCCAACCTATTGAAACAGTCTACTGAGAGTACCTTCACCCCTCCTGTTCTATATCCATAGTTAATATCATTGCAAGCTCATGTGGATACAAATTTGAAAGATGCAAATGATCACACAGTTGATTTCGAAAAAGATATGTTCAGAGAGGATAAATCAGATTTAATTATTGATGAAAATGTAAATAAACTCCTCAAGTATGAATGGCTCGACGCCTCAGTTGTAAATGTATACATGAGTTATGTTTTCATGATTTGATTTTAAAAAAGCGGATATACTTTGATAATTATGACTAAATACATTTTATATTTTTTTCAGGCGTATATATGAAAAAAAAATTAAATGGATTCCCCCATGAACAAAAATTTTGACTCATTAGTCCTCACATAAACTCTTCAAAAGATGAAATAGGTTCTGATAAAGAGGCTGTAATAATGTCATCCATGGTCAAATCATTTGAAAACAAAATTACGAATGAAAAACTCTTTTTTATACCAATGATTCTAGGGTAAAACTCTACAATGTAATAATATCATCTATAATTTCATTTCTTTCTTTACTTATTACTTTTATTATTTTAGGAACCATTGGATGTTGATTGCAGTCAATTTGGATACTCCAAAGATTTATTTTCTTGATTCAATGAATGGATATCCATCAAACTGGGCACACATGATGACATTTGTTAATTTGTAATACACTAGATGCATCATTTTAAAAGTATACATCTAGTTATATGATTTATGTTATATTTTAACGAGGATTCTGTTATGATAGGGTGGTGCATCAATATCGTCTAATGAATGGAATTAATCCAGGGCCTAAGGATAAGAACGCCTACAAGATCTACAATAGGAAAGTATCCTGCTATATATAATAAAATTACACTATCCAAACACATATCAAAACAAATTACTTAATGTTGTTGATGTTTTTTCCCTCTTCAAAACAAACAAACAGAAAAGACTGTGGGTATTATGTTTGTAAATCTATGAAAGAGATCACATTTCATCAACAAACTAGCATCCCTGATGAGGTATTTTTTAAAATATTTACGTGTTCATTTAAAATATTTATTAATCCTTTGTGTATTTATATTGTTTCAGTACTACAATGACTCTCGCAAAAACTCATATTCAGAAGATGATATAGATGTGTTTAGAAACGAATGGAAAATATACCCGATGGAAGATTGTACACAAATAGGGTAAAGGTGAATTCCTACTACTTATGTTATCTATATATGATCATTGATTATCCTCCATCCTACTTTGTTGAATAACCTTGGATGATGATGAAATGAAATATTAGAGAATATCGAGATACAATGAACCCAATGACTTCCTTCAATCATTAGATAACATGATTTTTGATGAAAAATGATACAATATCTGAGTAGTAATCTTAAATTTTATGTTTACACCATTGTTGATTAAATAGTTTTAAAATATCGATCCCTTCGATGGATATGTACAAATTGTGGTTTGAGAATCCTCAGATGTCTTGAAATCATAATTTATTACTCAATGTTTTCTATCCTCATATTCAGATTATTAATCTTTGAATAAATCAATATTGATATAAGGAATGATTTTGTGCAGTGTGAATTGGGTGAATGATGAAACCACTAAGGATTAACAAAATCCATTTTCCAACAATCGATCGATTGAATCAACAAATATGGTCTATATACAACATTTTTAGTTAGATATAGGGCCTAAATATAATTATTGATGAAATTAAATTAGAGGGATTAGATTCAATATGCAGAGATAGTATTTGAGCCCATGTGTACCCCTTGGTTCATTTTCGTCAGGTCGTGCCTCTGGGCATTAAAAATCCCACTTTCTTATAAATAGTTACCCCCCTCATAATCATCATTACCCTTAAATTTCTTTTTCCATGCTCCATTTTCTGGATCCCTTAATCACTATGAATTCAATAGAAAAATGAATCCCACTAACCTCAGCAATCAATATAAACATCACAAAGATCCTCCCTGCGATCCGCCTATATTTGTGAGTCCCTCATCCTTGTGACCTTCTATGATTGTATGTAGTAATTTTATTGTCCCTTGTATGGTGTTCCTTTATTAGTTTCTATACCTAGTGCTTCATCGCATATGTACACATTTGATGGAGGATATTAGTAAAGTATGTAAAACGGGTGAAAAGTGAGTCCCCCCTGTCCAAGCTTCCAGATGATAAAATTCCAAGCACCATCATCTTTTGAAAATATTGTTAAACATTTTCCTCACCCCCATGCGATGCACATGGGGTGTCACACATCAAGTATTGTCCATTCACACTAATCTCCATGGTAGTGAGATCTTAATTACCCTCTCAGTAGATAATGACACCCTCCAAGCATAGAATAAGATACTATTGGGGAATCACCCCTAGAGTAAGCCCCAATTTCCATCTTCTTGGGTTACTTATACACGTAATCCCGACACCATCCCTCACTGACACGACATTCATGACATAGTAATTTGTTCTACTACTTCCTCTTGTTTATCACACCGAGTATTAATCATGTTGTATTTGAGGTTAATAGTTTCTATGACACCCTTATTATGGGCATCCATCATTAATTAAGCCCCATCATCCAACACCCAGGCCACTAAACATGTGTAATCCTCAAACCACCTAACTACATAGGTTCTGATCCCTATATTCTAAATAGATGCTTATGAAGCCTACCAGAGGTTCAATGAAAACCATTGGTAAACCCTTGTTCCCTCCTACTAGGGGTGCATGTCCTGGATATCTGTATTCGTCATCATCCATTCCCATTATATCCTTTCCCTTGAGACACTATATCTCAGGAGGATCATGAACCACTCGAAGGTCACACATCCTTCAGGTATAAATGTGTGGCTAACCATTCATAATCCCCAACCACATGTCCCCTATTTATTTGTTGGATAACCATGCATAAGCCTGAATTTCCCCTATTATAACTACGTGGAGATTGATTCTGAGCCAACTAGGGTGCGTCGGATGCCCCTCAAGGTTCATGCCCAACAATTTTAACTTCACTTCGATTCTATCTCATCCATTACATTCCACATTAATACTTCACACATTTCCATCCTAATTTAACTCATTCCACCACGTCCTGGTCGGACTACTCCATACAAATTGTCCATCTTAGCACGTATGTCCCATTCATCACATTGCCACTGTTGGAAGAACCTGGGAATCTGGAAATTCATAAGCCCCACAAAACCAATACTCATCCAACCATGAGTTTTCCTAGTGTGGAGGGATGCTAACCAAGGGTAATACCCACACCATAACACTTTTAAATATATGGGTTTTAATCCTTGTCTTCTATATAGGGTATGTAGGAAGCCGCCATGAGGTTAAATCCCAACCAATGGTAAACCATGGTAACCCCCTCACTGGGGTACACCTTCGCTTATTTTCCCTCCTTTTTTTCACTTAGTGTCGTCCGGATAAGTCTTCAAAATGAGAAACTATACTTTTATGGGATACACCACACTTGGGTCAGACCTCAATAGGAATTTTGATCGATCTATCATGTAAAATTTCTAGGTGCTCCCTTCTAGAGATGTACCTACCTGATCCACCTTTTTAATTGTTTTGATCCACCCATTACATCTCTGTAAGACATTAAATCATGACCCTTTATCCTTGTGGGATATTAAACTCCTAGAATACCAAAAGTTAAACATGGGTTTACATTACGTTGAGGATCCCTTTGACGACGACAAATATATGTGTCCAATTTTCTAGTGTATATACATTCCACTGATTCCCAATGTGAATACATTCCTAACTAAAGTATTATGAACTGGAATGACCGTTTGGATTGTCCTTATATAATCATTGTAATTAACCATCATCCATAATGAGATGTATCCAGGAACAAGTTTCACGAACAACATCGTATTCTATAAGGGAGACTCATACTAGGTAATGAATTCTGAGGATGATTCCATGGAAGGAATGAATGACATACCATAACCATATTTCAATCAAGGAGAATACATATCATTATATGTGATGAATGTAACTCACCTTTGTAATGAATGAATGTGTGGTAAAATGCACCGTCATCGAAAATCAACCTGATCTAGGAAATGTGCCCCTGCAAAAAGTGTCAGAAACATATGTCATGCTCAATCATACATGGAATCCCATTTTCTCATAGGGACCACTCCAAAAAACAATATGTAAAATGTGGTTCCCTATAAAAACTATAGTAGAATTAAATGCATGTAAAAAGATAATCTCAATTAAAAATATAATTTTGATTTTATTAGAATTTTTTTCATATAAAATGTATATAAATTGAGATTATTTGGTTATCAAATTTATCAAAACCCATATTTAATTCTTTTATTGAGGGGTACTGGAAAACCTAACCTAATATCACATAGAAATCTTGTCCAACTTCCAAGTCATAACTGGAAGTAGTTTAAGAGAACATGAAGGTCTCTAACGCTCGAATTTAATGTGTTAATATGTATAATAATGAGATACATTTTCATTGATATATCATATAATACATGGACACAAGAATATTCATGGTATATCATATAAAATTTGATTAGTTATTTGGTACACTTCCAAAGGGGAATTATGGAATTCCGAAATAATAAAAAAAATCATCGATAAAGGTAGAATATAGCAGTTCTAATATGTGTTTCATAGTTGTATTGGGGCTAGATGGATTTCATTGGGTTTTGGGAGGATATCACAGATGATTTGGGTAGTCATTATATTGAAATGTAGTAGTATTATGATACTCATAGTGTGAAAGGGTAATTCACAACATGAATGCAATTAATAGGGTGATAATGGTCGTGAATGGGGAAAAGGGGTCATGTAAGGGTTTGGACCCAAAATATAGTGATTTCACCACTTGGTTCATTTCAGGTAACATGATTTAAAATTATTGTTCTGTGGGATATGGGTTTATAAAGTATAAACCTCCTCAGGTTTCTTCATTTGGGAACCAATTTCATAGGGGATGCCCAAACCCCATTCCCCTCCTTCCTTCCCCTTAGACCTGAGTAGATTATTTGTTGTTTTTCATTTAGAATCAATGTGGTATATTCACTTACAACTTCCTTTCTTATCTAACATTTTTCTCAAAGATTTTCATTCAGTTTTTGGGGTTCTAGGTGTAATTATTATACCTTAGTAGGGATAAATCATTTTTCTTCATGGGTCTTTTATATATGACTCTTAGAGAATGTCTCAAAATTTCATAAACAAATAATCAATCAGTATTTGATGCAGATTATATTTTTTGGAATATTTATTTAAGTGTTTTCAAAAATTTAGGGTTAATTTGTCATAAATTTATCAAGATAGATTGGGGATTTAGTGTTTTCTAGGCTTAGGGGTGAATCAAGAGTGGATCACACCTAGTTTCTCAGCATTCTGGCATTGTTGGATTACACGATCAGTTTGGCGACTATAATACCATGATGGAGTTTTGGTTAAAGATAACTAATTATGTAATTTAATGTTATTGGCCATTAATACATGTGATCGTGGACTTAGTTGTTGTTGGTATCAACTGAAGATAGATTAATGGACTTCTTGTTGAGGTAAGGGCATTGACCTAATTGTGTCTCTTGGTTAATTGGTTATTTTATGTTTTGTGCCTTACTAGTATACTTCTATTTAGCAACCCCATTCATTTAAACATATTATTAGATTATTTTTAACATAAACATACATTAATTATAACCTAAATATCTTGAGGCCTAGTGTCTTTTTTTATTTTTGTACCTAGAAGAGATCAACAACATCAACCTATCATCCTCCCTCTAGACGTCTTCTCTTTTATAGTTCTTGAAGGTATCTCTTATAAATTAAAAATATAATTTTATATATCCTCATTAGGTTAGGTAGTTTTTATTTCCTGTAAGAAGATTATAATGGTTTATCTCCTTCAGAACATCCTATGGTTAGTCTACAATCAGGTACTAAAAGACATCTTCCTTCTATAAGGGGTAGGACTTACAAAAGGCATAAATGGAGTCATGTTTTAGCTGGGTATCCCAATTGATTATATTTAAAAGAATGAGTCTCTTCCAGGGAGAAATATAAATATAAGTACGAGGATTATATCTTATTCTATAACTATATGTTTACCAGAATAGGTATTTCCCCTCTAATCCCAACTGAGCTCCCAATGTCCTCCCTCTCATGCCCCTTGTCAAGAATAGAGTGAGGTGAATCATGTATGTGTGCTAAGTGATTCCCTTTATATTATCTAGGTATCTACATATGGAGGTCTTTCCCTACCCACTAATATAGGTACTGAAACTATTGTGTATGAGTCCTCGTGCTTCTTTCTCTATGCTATCCTTTATAGGTATACATTAGTGCATTTCCTTTGTAGGACTTCTCCTATAGTATCCAACACTCTTTTTATACAATCTCTTTTAGAATAGAACATGTTTTTGAATATAATGTGATGTAAATATCACAATATTAGCTAAAATAATGATTAAACCATCGTCTAGGTATAACTAGAGTGAGTCCTCTTCTACTATCTAGGAATCTCGGTAGTTTGCTAGCAATATGAGTAAATAAGGGTCCCGTTTCATGAGTGTTTTTCAATTATTATATATACTAACATGAGCACATATATCATGGGAATGTTCTTGGGTCCCCTATGTGTCATCATAGCCTGAAATCCGCTGGATATTCCCCACAATCCAAAAACAATCCCACAAATATTAACCTACCCAGGTCATCACATCACAATGGGGAAGGAACTCTTGCTCTATAGTCATCTCTCCTAGACCTATGAACTAATGAAAATAATTGTTGTAACAGGTTACAATTGAAATTTTATGAAGGTATTATTTCATATAAATGTATAATTTAATTCATTATTGTATTACTAACATAATATTTTTTTTCTTATGTAGCTGAAATCTTTTTCATGTTTTCGAATGCTTTGTTCGGAAACCGCCGCCATGGACGAAATTTGTTTAGAGAAGATGGATGAAAAAATAATGGAACATCATTGTTTTTTAACTATGTTGGATAATTGTAATTTTAACCAAATTAAAAATTTCTTGAAATTTCTATTGCTATGTGTTGTTTTGTATTCATGATTTCATGTATATGTATGTAGAATTTTTTTTCTTATTTGGTTTCTGTGTGGGTGTGGTTTGTGATGTGTGTAGGTTTTGATTGTGATGTGTGCAGGTGCTGTAATTTGTGAAGGTTCTGTGTAGGATCGGTGCAGGTTTTGGTTTCTCATAGGATCTTTGGCCTTAATCAATGCATGTTAAGCGCAGATAAATGGATAATATATCAACACTATTTTGAGTGCATATAAAGGTCGTTTTTATCAGCACTCAAAATAGTGCTGATAATGGTAGTTTTTATCAACGCTAATTTTTGCACTGATATATTATACATTTATCAGCAATAAAAATAGAGCTGATATATTATTCATTTATCAGCGCTAAAAATAGCACTGATAAAGGAGAACTTTAATCTGTGATTTTTTTTGCGCCGATAATGGTGACCCATTATGAGCGCTAGTTTTAGTGCTGATTAAGGGGACGCCATTTATCTTCTCCGAGATTAAAATCACTTTTTAGGGTTGTTAAAGGTTGTTTTTAGCGTTATTGTAAGAAAAATATTTAGTAGTGATATTGCATAGCTTTATCGAAGTCAACATTATTCTCTGTGAATTTATTCAGAAAAGGGGAAAACTCCTTCAACTGACTAACTTGATTCTTGAACGCTTATACGACTGTAGGTATTCTAATATTTTAAACTTGAAACTTGAAGTTTTTTATTAGATCATTCGTTGTATAAATATTATTAATGTACTTATCCACTTTCTCTCCAATTTCCTTCTGAGCAGAGGAGGCTTTATTTCTGCACTGCCTGATCCTATTTTACACATGGTTAGTATTTATATGTACCTATTCATGAGTTTATTTGTTTGAAACACTATAATTATGTTTAATATCCTCTCTCATCAAAAAATTGAGAGACTCCAAATTAGAAATAACACCTCACCAACATCTAGTTTTGGATGGTCCAGTTAACATTTTTCCAAGCTCTTCTTTCAACATCTTTAGATCTGTACGGAGGAGATGAGTCACCAAGTTCCTAAGAACTTCCATTTCACAACGAAATTAAGTATTTATGTCAGTGGTTAGAGAATTTAATTCATTTATTATCTATTATACCTCTTCTCTTAGCAAGGTATTATGCATAATGATGGTTTCTACTATGGTAATGATATTTGGTTGAATCTCCTGGGTCATCATTGATGAAGTATTTACTGCATCTGCATATGAAATACCTATTAAGGTGGAGGATTTAATTTTGGATCCAACTATGGTTTTCAATGACTCGCATATATAAAATTTTAATTGTTCAAAATCATCCATTGTGTCATAGTCAATTGATACTTCCTATGACATTGGCTTTACTAATAGAGGTTCAACTAGTGAAATAGGTGCAATCGGTCTTGAATCATTTTGGACTTATGGAACAGGAGGAGAAGGCACCCGATCATCATCTAGTTTATACTCAAAATCATAATGAATCTATCTTGGATCATTATTCCACTCTCTAATATGGGTCCAGTTCATTGGTACAACATTTTCAATCCTGATCCTTCTTCCATGAGGATCACAAACAACTTCATCTACATCAACTTATTTATTCTTCTCACTGGCCACAATAACATTTCTGGGTACATGAACTAACTGAACATTAGGCTCTATATGTGCTCTAGCCACATCAACATCTCTAAGAATTTCCCCATTTTGATTCCCTTGATCTTCAGCTTCTTCTGCATGACCAGCATTATTAAGTTCATTCAATTCGAAAATGATGTTTTGTTTTATAGAATTATAATGGGATGACCTATTCTCCTGATCAGAATCTCTATGATCAACAACCACTTATTCATTTGGCACAACACCCTACCAGCTCCATGTACAAATTCCTCATTGGATTTGTTAACTACTTGTGGTCCAATTTTTGAAGAATCACATACATTCTCATCATTTCCTCATTCATCATTATCATCGTCATCATTATCATCATTATAATTCTCATATGATTTACTTACATAAACTTCAACACCAGTAACCTTAGTCTCTTATTCATCCTCATCACTTAATAAAAATACTCTTGAGGATACGTCCAAAGGTGTTCTAGAAGGTCCATAAGTCATGTTCTTGGGGAATTTAACAATGTCATGATCACTCCTTTCATCAAAAGGAGATCCTTCTTCCCTTGGATGTTTACTCTCTACTTCCTCAAAAAAATAAACTAGTTCCTCTCCTAGTTTTAGACCTTGATCAAATTGTTCCTTTGGTATGGTATGATGGTCCAATAGATTATAATTTTCATATATAAATTCTTCATTATATACCCAACACTTCTTCCCATGGTTCTAAAATATCTTCATCCATTTACAAATATATTTTAGAAGGCAGTAACCACTACATGTATTTATCACTTCATCTACATCTTCTACACAACACAACCTTTTTAACATGGAAGAGACCATTATATAATAGTACAAACATGTTTCCTTCTTTAATGGATTTATAAAATCAGAGACATGCCCAATGAGATACCTACACTTGTTTATTATTTTCACATCCTTCAATAGATAGATTAGAAATACATCATGATACTTCATGGCAGAGAAATATCTCTTTGATTGGTAGATTTGATGTTGAATAAACATTAAAATAAATCATATTTCTCTTCAAAACTCACTTTAAATAGTCTTAGTAGATTATCCATTTCTAGTTAGCTCATTCATATTATCTTCATAAGAAATCAAATTTGAGGAGAGAGGAATATTACCTAGATAATAATTACAGACACCTTCACGAGACACCTCCAAGCACTCAGCCCATTCCTTAGATGAAAAATTTATTTCCTTTCTCTTTACCATTGACTTCATCCCTGATGCCTTATCTTCATCAAAAGATATCATCAAATGGTGATAGAATTCATGCACCAGCTAGGAATAATAATGTCATTCACCATTAATAAACCAACTCAGTCACCCTTGATATTCTAGTAAATTTAATAAACACGATTATCTTTATAAAATCCACTTTGAAGATATTTCCTTCTTAGCTATGACCACATGGATTTCCAAGGATGGTTTTACCGTACCACTGGACACATGATTCTAATGATTAGAATATGAATATTTTCTTGGATGTTTCAAACCATGCTTGGTCCTTCCCATGTCGAGGCACCAGATTCCAAAAGAGTTGAGGACAATGGTAGATTGGTTGAGTGAGAACGGATTGAAAGCTATAAGGCAGTGGGAAGGTGGAAGGTTGAGATATATTGGACATAGTATATCCTTTACGGATTATAATTCATAATGCAAAAAAATTTAAAATGTGACGAAAAGACTAACAAAACAGTGTCGTTTTAAATAAATCAGGCAGACTAATAAAAAACATAAATGCATCGGTGACATTGAATCTTTTTTACATGATCAAATTCATAAGATTAGTTTCACAAGATCAGTTTCACAAGATCATATTCAAAAGATCAGTTTCAGGAGTTCAGTTAATAGAATTAGTTTAAAGAGATTAGTTTAAAAAATCCATTTCAAGAATTGGTTTCAAGAATCAGTTTCGATAATTGGTTTCAAGAATGGGTTTCAAGAATCTTTTTCAAGAATCGGTTTCAAGAGATCTGTTTTAAGAGATCAAATTCCAGAGAACAATTTCAAGATATCAATTTCAAGAATCAGTTTCAAAATATTGGTTTTGAGAATCGGTTCAAGAATCGGTTTCCAGAATCAGTTACAAGAATCTGTATCAAGAGATTAGTTCCAAGTTATCGATTTCAAGAGATCAGTTTCAAGAGGTCAGCATCAATGGTTAGTTTAAAGAGATCAGTTTCATGAATCGATTTTAAGGATCTATCTGAAGAGATCGGTTTCAAGATATCAATTTTAATAGATTGGTTTCAATAATAAGTTTTAATAATTTTTTCATGTGATTGGTTTCATGAGATCTGTTTCAAGAGATTAGTTTCAAGAATTAGTTTCAAGAATCAGTTTTAAGAGATCAGTTTCAAGAGATCAATTACAATAGAATAGTTTCAAGAGATCAGTTTCATGAATCGGTTTCAAGATTAATTGTTAACAGTTAGGTCCAAAGATGATAGTTCCAACAGATCAGTTTCAAGAATCGGTATCATGAATCGATTTCAAGATTTGGGTTTCAAGAGATCTGTTTCAAGTGATCAGTTTTAAAAATCAGTTTCAAGAATCAATTTTAAGAGATCTATTTCAATGTACAATCATTCATAGTTCATGTATAATTTAGTTCATTCTCTCAGATTTAGGGGTATAGTGAATATATACTCAAGATGATGCTTAGTGAAGAGACCTTACACCATAGACTCTTCGGGTAGGTTTCGATTGTGGTGGATTTAGCCCAAGACTATCTGGGAAGGTTCTACAGTTTCCCAAGAATCTTGGGGATGAGGCCCAGGTGTGTGAGGGCCGGATACGTGGTGGTGATGCCCAGGTGTGTAGGGGCAGTATGTGTGGTTGTGATGCCCAGGTGTGTGTGGGCGGGATACATGGTGGTGAGGCCCAGGTCTGTGCAGGTGGGATGTGTGGTTGGGAGGCCCAGGTGTGTGCGGGCGGGATGCATGGTTGCGAGGGCCAGGTGTGTGCGGGCGGGGAGAGTCTGGCAACTTCATGATGTTTGCCGTTAGGAAGAGCAGCTAACTAAAGGGAAATGGTGCAGGTTACCCAATACTCTTGTTCTTATATACTACTACATATTGTGCTTGTGTTTTGGTGAGTGTGGCTGGTGAGGTTGGGTGGATGGAATTCCTTGCTAGGTTTTTTCTGTTATTCTCATGGGACATTAGGATGTCTCCCCACTTGTGAATGAGAGATTTAGGTTTCCCTACTGAGTATACCTGTATGTTCACCCTACGTTTACTTTTAGGTTTCCAGGTGGACTAATAGTGTTGTGCGGGGAACTACTAGTCGGACAGTTGGAGTTGTTGATGTTTATGTAACTTTGTTTTCTTTTCGTATTGTACTTTGAGATTTCTTGTACGTGTACCATGTTATAAAATTGTTTAATCATGCATGTGGGCTTGGTTTGGGTTTGTTTATATACACTTTTTCTTCTCCTTTTTTGTTGTTGACTCATCCTATTTCCCTATCCTCAATAATAAAAAGGGTAATGCCTACCATTTTTGTGAGAACTCATACATTTGGTGCTAGTCGCCACCCCGGGGCCTGCAGGAGGTGGGACTCGGGGGTCATTATCTCATTTTCACCAATGCCAGCTCAGGAGGGGCATCATTGGTGGGAGGGGGTCATGACAGAATGGTATTTGATGTTATAGTTGAGAGATAGGATGATGTCTGTAGTTAGGTACAGTAAGGAATGCATGGGATGATAGGGCGACAATGCTAGTTAATCTTGGTGCATGACATAGGCCAGGGAAGACCTGATAGGAAGCAGGATTTTAGGGCCCCCTGTGATCCGATGCACGGACTATAAGCCTACCGAACGACCAAGTGAGACTACTTTGATTGCAGGGTAGAGACACTAGGGAAGGTACATGCATCATCATGATTGTTTTTTACTTGATTTGGTTGTTCTGGGAATGAAATTGAAATAAAATGATAAAATAAAACCTTGAGTTTTCTTTACTACATGGGCTTTGGCGATCCTTGTTTACAATACAGCTATGACACCTGGACATCGTCCCTAGGTGGCTCATATGGCCAAGGCCCAGTAGATTCAGGCGGTCGATCATTTGAGGATTGACCGAGAGGAGGAAGATAGCTAGTGGCAGAAGACTCTCCATTATTTCCAGCGGCAGACCCCCAAGATGTATGAGGGTAGTACATCAGAAATGGAGACGGAGGGGTGGCTTGAAGAGCTAGGGATCACTTTTACCGTGATCCGTGCTCCGAGGGAGTATTGGGTTCCCCTAGCAGTCAGTTAGCTGAGAGATACGGCACGATAGTGGTGGACGCTCTACCTCGGAGGGAGGATAGAGGCAGAGGTTCCATGGGATGACTTTGAGAAGGAATTCTGAGAGGAATTCATTTCTTCAATTATCAAAGTGGAGAAGTGGCAGGAGTTACTCTCCCTTCATCAGGGGAGTTTTTCGGTACGAGAGATGGGGATCAAGTTTAATGATCTCATGCGCTTTGCTTCGGATCTCTTTCCAGATGAAGAGCCTTGGGCGAGACGTTTGGAGGAGGCACTTCGTCATTCGCTCCAGAATGATGTCACCCCCTTCACCCTTCGGACATACATAGCGGTGTAGATGAAGACAGAGGTTGTAGAGAGGATGCACTCAATAGGAGGTGCACCCCGAGAGGGGATCCGGCCAGGTTCATCGAAGGGGAAGGTAGTCAGCAGTAGGTCTCCTATGACGGGACCTTCCAGGTTCGGGGCAGTGGGGAGCATGCCCCAACAGTTCCAGTTTAGATCTTCGGGTCGTCGTCCCTTTTTCACGAGCCCAGGGCCGAAGTGTTTTTCTTGTGGAGGTTTCGGTCACGTTCAGAGTTGGTGCCCGAACTGAGCTCAGTACGTTGGAGGTGGGCAGGTTCATCGCCCACCTCAGCAGCACCTGTTTCCATCGAGGCCCTTCCATTAGTAGCAAGACCATGCCTCTCTGAGGGCAGACTTTTCCAGAGGAGGTCGACCTCAGGGTGCTCCTCAGGGACCTTGACCAGGGCATGGTCGGGGAAGTGGACGACATCAGAGAGGCAGAGGAACTGGGCTTGGGCAGTTGCACGCAGCAGAGTTGACATATCCAGCAGAACCAGAGGTGGTACGAGGTACGATTTGTTTGTCCAGCACTCTTGTTTCTACATTTTTCGATTCGAGAGCTTTGCACTCATTTTTTCACCTAGTCTATCCCATGCTTTGGGACTAGAACTAGAGAGACATTCCATACCACTGGTACTGAGTACACCAGTTGGGGGCCAGACCAGCGTATCTTGTGTTTTCCGGGGATGTGGGCAGACATTGG
Source organism: Viscum album (assembly GCA_963277665.1). Classification (NCBI taxonomy): domain Eukaryota; kingdom Viridiplantae; phylum Streptophyta; class Magnoliopsida; order Santalales; family Viscaceae; genus Viscum; species Viscum album. The sequence continues at coordinate 1,039,173,624 of OY728133.1, read as the reverse complement.
GACCACATCGATCTAGTGGGCACCTTCTTATGTTACAGATGCAGCCATACGATATCATCCTAGGAATCAACTGGTTGTTTTCTGTTAGTTCTATTATCGACTACTTTAGGAGAAGAGTCGTGTTCTCCAACTTGGACGGGCAGCGTATAGCATTTGATGGTGAGAGGAGCTATCAGGTGGGAAGCCAGCGTGTGGAGCCTCTCCTTTCCTTGTTAGGCAGGTTATCAGTGGTTCCAACTGATACAGAAATGATGGATATACCAGAGTTTGTTGGGGAGTTCCTCGATGTTTTTCCTAAGGAGGTTGTGACTCTACCCCCTGACATGACGTTGTGTTCAGGATAGACTTACACCCTGGTGCCTGTCAGATTTCGATGGCCCCTTATTGGATGGCACCTTCGGAGCTGCGGGAGTTATGGATTCAGATTGACGATCTAATGGAGAAGGGTTTTTTTCAACCCAATGTGTCACTATGGGGTGCTCCAGTTTTGTTTGTTATGAAGGAAGATGGTGGACTCAGGTTATTCAAAGACGACCGAAGGTTGAACGAGGTAACGGTCAAGAACCGCTACCCCATTCCAGGGATAGATGATCTCTTCGACCAGATGATGGGAGTAGGTTGGTTCTATAAGATTGATCTACGATCAGGATATCATCACCTGAGGGTAAAGGACAGTGACATCTTGAAGATGACTTTCAGGTGCAGGCATGGGCACTTCGAGTTTATAGTGATGTCATTTTGAGTTATGAATGCACCAGATGTGTTCATGGGACTTATAAAATTTGTCTTCCTAGAGTTTCTAGACCAGTTCATCGTTGTGTTTATCAATGACATCATGATCTACACAAGATCAGAGGAGGAGCACGTTGAGAATCTAAGGGTTGTCTTGGAAGTCCTTCGGTACCACCAGCTTTTTGGGAAATTGTCGAACTGTAAGTTCTTGATTCAAGAAGTACACTTCATTGGGCACATGGTGTCTCGGCATGGAGTATCGGTGGACCCGTCAAAGGTAGAGGAAGTTGTTTCTTGGGTGGCACTCAATAGTGTGGTGGAAGTTCGTAGTTTCCTGGGGTTGTCATGTTACTATCACATGTTTGTTTCAGAATTCTCTCGAGTTGCTGGTCCATTGACAGCTTTGACTAGGAAGACCCAGGTCTTCCAATGGAGCGAGAAGTGCCAAATGGATTTAGACTACATGATGGAGAAGTTGGTCAGTGCTCTCGTACACATGTTTTTAGAGGAAGGGTTGTTGTATGAGGTGTTTTTTGATTCTTCTGGCCTTGGTCTAGGGTGCGTGCTGATGTAGAAGAAGGGAGTGATTTTGTATGGGTCTAGGAAGTTGCGCCATCACGAGCGTAACTATTCCACCCATGACCTAGATCTTGAAGCAGTAGTGTTCACATTGATTTTGTGGTGACATTAACTCTTCGGGGAGCACTTTGTGGTCTTATTAGATCACAAGAGCCTACGTTATATCTTCTCCCAGTGAGACCTGAACTTACGACAACGGAGATGGGTCGAGTTTCTCCAAGACGATGACTTTGAGATCTCATACACTGAAGGTAAGGGAAACGTTGTGGCTAATTCCCTGAGCAGGAAGTCACATCAGGAAGTAGTTTGGGAATCCGCTGACGCTTGGAATGCGATGGGAGAGTTGGCTTCCTTACACTTGGATGAAAGGGAAGAATGTGTTAGAATCTGTTTGTTTCAGATTACCGTGCAATACTCCTTTTTGAAGTAGGTGGAAGAGTCTCAGTGGGGGGACTCCGAGGAGGAAGTGAAGCGGGATCATGTCGATCAGGGGAACACTCTAGAAATCTGGTTAGAGGACAGCCGACATCGGATTATTTTCCAAGGATGGTTGTTTGTCCCAAAGACAATGCATGATGGAGTTCTCTGTGAGTTCCATAGCTCAGCCTTAGCGGTGCATCCAGGAGTTTTGCAAATGTACTGAGGCCTGAGGGAATAGTTTTGGTGGCCCGGGGTGAAACGGGTAGTGGCGGAGTTTGTGGCTAAATTCATAGTGTGTCAGCAAGTGAAGGATGAACACCGTGTTCCCGGTGGTTTGTTACATCGTTGAGATGTCCCCGAGTGGATGTGGGATGACATCTCGATGGACTTCATCATAGGACTACCAAGATCTCAGAGAGGTTATGATGTTATTTGGGTAGTTGTGGATCGTCTGACAAAATCATCTCACTTCTTAGCAATGAAGGTGTCAGGCCCAGTGAGTACCTTATTATAGAGGTATGTATACGTGGTTGTGCGGTTTCATGGAGTCACAATGACTATCGCCTCAGATCGGTATACTCGATTTACCGCACATGTCTAGAGGAGGTTACAACAAGATTTTGGCACCCACCTATGCCTTAGCACTGGCTTCCACCCCCAGACCGATGGGCAGATAGAGCGGACTATCCAGACGTTGGAGGACATGCTACGAGCATGCGTTTTAGATTTCGGAGTATCATGGGTATGCCACTTGCCTTTAGTAGAGTTTTCCTACAAAAATAGCTTCCACTCTTCTATTGGCATGGCATCGTTTGAGGCATTGAATGAATGGACATGTATTTCACCCATTTTTTGGGAAGTGGTTGGTGAGACCGGTGCTCTTGGGCTATAGGTACTGCAGAGAACCACAGAGAATGTCCATCTTGTATGAGAGAGGATGAAGGTGGCTCAGGACCGACAGAAGTCTTATGGTAATCATCAGAGGAAGACGTTGAATTTTGAGGTGGGGGATCTTGTGTTCTTGAAGGTTTCCCCTCGACGGGGGTAGCAGAGGTGTGGGAAAGAGAGCAAGCTCTCACCTAGGTTCATCGGACCTTTTGAGGTGTTGAGGTGAGTTGGAGAGGTGGGATATCAGCTGGCCCTACCACCTCAGTTGGAGAAGGTTCATGACTTCTTCCACATCTCCCAGCTTCGTCGGTACATACAAGACGACAACCACATTCTCGACTGGGGAGAGTTAGATATGGGAGACGATGCGACCTTCGAGGAACGACCAGTCGAAATCAAAGATCGTAAAGAGAAGGTTCTCTATGGATGAACCATTCCCTTGGTTCGTGTGTTTTGGAGGCATGGTGGCCTCGAGGAGATCACTTGGGAGCGGGAGACCCAGGAGTACCCTTAGTACCCGGAGATGTTTTGACTTGTGATTTTACTTGTTCTTCTGAGCTTTGTGTTGATTTTGTACTTTGTACCTTTGATATATGGAATGCTTGACTTGTCATTTGTGAGGACTTTTGTTTCCTTGATCCCTGGTAATGTGTATCATGTCTGGGTGTGTGGAAAAGGGGAAAACCTGAACCTTGACTGAGAAACATTAATGTGGATGCGTTTGAACCCGTGCGGAAGAGTCAGTGCCACCTAAAGTGGATAATATCTCGACATAGGAGAACAAATTTCCCAAAACCATATGTTCGGACAGTGTGTTGGTTGTGTGGTGTTGGGGGTAGATCGAATTGAAAAATCCTAATGTATGAAAGTGGGAGGACCAGTTTATTAATTGAGATGCATTAACGAGGATGTGATTAAACCCATGCAGGCGAGTCAGTGCCGCCAAAATCGGATAATATCTTGAGATAGGAGAATTAATTCCTAACACATATGATTAGGGATGTTGTTTGGGTTCCTGTTATAATGATAACCCTATGAGGTATCTTGTTTGGTTCCTCTGGGTTGGTTTGTGAATTCTCGTGGACGAGAATGTTTTAAAAGGTATCTAATGTAATGGTATGGGCCTCTCCGGCCCATTCCATTGTCGAAAACAAGGCCATAAAGTGTTCGGGAGGGTAAAATGGACTTCTCCAACACTTTCTAGAATTTTGAAACTACACACCGTGTTGTTTTAGTACACGTTGTGTACCGCCTTTTGGGTATACCCCGTGTTGCAAGACATGTCATTGCTATGTGGAATAATGGTTGCACATCATGTGACCAGTTCTACACGTCGTGTAGTACCTCCCCGTGTACGCATTACCAGTCAACGGCCATGTACCATGTTGGAGTCGTGTCCTTGTCGTGTGCAATAAATGTGTACATGTCGTGTGCCTAAACAACACGCTGTGTAGTCCCTCCCCACGTATGTGTTACCCTCAAACCATGTGCTGACCAGTCAACGGCTGCAGAGCCATGTTGGAAGCCACGTAGAGACCTTGTGAAATAACCGAGTACACGCTATGTACCATAAAGTACACGCTGTGTAATTTTCCTTTTCTCACAGATAAAAGGAGGGGTCCCCTCCTCCTTTTAACTCACCCATCCCCTCCCCTCTCCTCTGAGAAAAACACTCCCAATACACTCGAAGTCTCTTTCTCCCATAACTTCTTTGTTTGAGCTCTGATTTACGATTCGTCAGCGGCCAAGGGATCGTAACGACGAGGTGTAGCTTCCGAGCTTGGATCAGTTGTATTTTCTTAGGCCATTCCTTTCCGTCTTCCACCCGAGGTTTTTTTTCCGGGACCCGACTGAAGTGACGGATGCTGACGGACATCTTCTAAAGTTGATCCAGGGTAGTGCTGTGATCAGAACCGGTTGAGGTAGGGATCTTACCTTCATCTCTGAAATTTTTGCATCATACGGGGAGTGTATCCTCTTATTTTCATGAGAAACTGTTGAACCATTAAATAAAGATAACAATTGGCTTATATAATGGGGTTGAGAAGTTGTGTTTTTTGTTACTTTATATCCTGATATATTATGTTTTCTGAATTGAATGAGCTTCTGCCTAAGGAAAATCACAGTCGTTGGGGGCATTTGCTTCCGCAATTAAATTTTGCACTCTCCTTCCGGATTTTCTTATGAATGGGACTTTGTGGAATGTGGAAATCTTTTAATCATGTAATGTTTGCTTTTTTAAAATCTGGAACACTTGTGTGATCACCACGGTTGAACAAAAAATGGAATAATGAAAATGTGTGTGTTGGCCTGGTTACGTGGCATGTTATGGGGGTGTTTTGTTGGTATTTGTGGATAGGGTGAGCAGCGGGGATGCGGTTGACTTAGTTGTGGGTTGGTGTGAATGTTGTATTAATGATGGGCAGTGGGGCTGCGATAAATGGTATTAAATGAGTAATGATGTATAGTGTGGTTGTGGTTATGGTGGTTGGCTGCAGGGCTACAGGGATGGGTTGAATGTCAGCGGCCTATGGGTTGTGATTAATAAATAAAGGTGGAAGATTTAATGAATGGTGGGGTGTGGTAATAAAACAGAAATGATAATCAATGGGGTTGGTTGGTTGATAATAAGGACTTTGTTGTACTGCTTATGTATTTCCAAACTTGATTATTGGATGGTAGGGATATGTTTTATGAACTATTGATGTGGTTGGTTGTGGATAGTTTCCCAGTAGTTAAGGAACAAAATAAACTATTTATGATAAAATGTGAAAACCTAAATGGGGTGGGTTTGTTTATTGTATGCATACTTCATGGTAGCAGTGCCGAGGCACTTGCTCAGTTTTTTGTTTAGAAGTCATAAGTTGGGATGGGTGTTCGGTATACATATATATCTTTTTCTTTTGTGTTTTATCTCAACCCACCCATGTTGAGCACTTAGTGTCGAACACTCCAATTTTATTGAAGATGGTGTTTCCCTTAGTTACTATCTCCTTCCTACTCCTTATCCCCTAGGCTGTGATGGAATGAGGTGACCTTACACCTAAGACTCTTTGAGTAAGTTTCGATTGGGGTGGATTTTGCCCATGACTCATCGGGCAGGTTCTACTGCTTCCCAAGAGTCCTCAAAGATTAGGCCCAGGTGTGTGCGGGCGGGATAAATGGTGGTGAGTCCTAGGTGTCTGTGGGCGGGATGTGTGGTTGTAAATCCCAGGTGTGTGTGGGCGGGATACGTGTTGGTGAGGCCCAGGTGTGTGCGGGCGGGATTTGTTGTTGGGAGGCCCAGGTGTGTGCGAGCAGGATGCGTGGTTGCGAGGCCCAGGTGTGTGCGGGTGGGGAGAGTGTGGCAGCGTCAGGATGTTTGCCATTAGGAAGAGCAGTTAACTAAAGGGAAATGGTCTGGGGTACCCAATATTCTTGTTCTTATTTACTACTACATGTGGTTCTTGTGTTTTGGTGAGTGTAGATGGTGAGGTTGGGTGGATAGAATTCTGTCCTAGGTTTCTTCAGTTGTTCTCATAGGACATTAGAATGTCTCCCCACTTGTGCACGAGAGATTTAGGTTTCCCTACTGAGTATACTTTTATGCTAACCCTACGTTTACTTTCTGGTTTCCAGGAGGACTACCAGGGCTGTGTGGGACCCTACTAGTCGGACAGTTGGAGTTGTTTCTGTTTATGTACCTATGTTTTCTATTGGTTTTGTACTTTGAGTGTTCTTGTACTTGTACCTTGTTATAAAATTGTTTAAACATGCATGTGGGATTGGTTTGAGTTTATTTCTATACACATGTTCTTTTCCTTTTTGTTGGTGGACTCATCCTATATCCTGATCCTAAATAATAAAAATGGTAATGCCTCCCATTTTTGTGAAAACTCATACCCTTGGAGCTAGTCGCCACCATGGGGCCTACTAGAGGCGGGACTCATGGGTAATTATCTACCTTTAACCATTTCCAGCTCAGAAGTGGCATCTTTGGTGGCAGGGGGTCGTGACAATTAGTTAAAATAAATTCAAAAGCTATATCACCTTTTTGAGAATGATCTCTCAAAAAATGATGTCTTACATCATTATTCTTTGTTCTAGAATGAGAAATTGGATTCATTTAAATGTTAATAGAACTTGAGATATCACAGTTTATGGGGATATGTCTGAATTCAAATCCACAGTATTATAATGTTTGTTTCATCCACAAAATTTGTCCACAATAACTACTATAAAGAATTCATTCTACTTCAAATGTTGATAATAAAAATGAGTTTTTTTAATACACCATGATATTAGTGACTTTTCTAAAAAGTGACATATTCTTGAGGTACTATTTTTATCTAACTTACATCTTACAAAGTCAGCATCTGAATAGCTAACTAAATAAAAATGTTGTCCTTTATGATAGAAAGTTCTTATGTTAGTTGTAATTTTGAGGTACTTGAAAATTATGTTAGCAAAATTTAGATGTTACTCTTTTAAATTTTCTTGAAATATTACACACAAACACCAAAAAATCATAATATCTGGACAACTAAAAGTTATGTACAAAAAACTCACAATCATTCCTCTATATGTAGTCCGATCATCAGATTTTAAATTTTCATAATGATCTAACTTACATGTTAAACTAACAGGTATTTTACAACCCATAATGTTATCAAAGCAATATCATTTCAATATATCTTTATTGTAATTTTTCTTTAATTTGAAAAAAATACCTTCTTTATTTTGAAATATTTTAAATCCAAGAAAATATTTAATTTCACCAATTAAACTAATTTCAAACTAACTGTACATTATGATTAAAAAATCATTACATAAAGAGATTTTAGATGATTCATAGATAATATCATCTACATTTATTTAGGCTATTAGAACTTCGTTAGAAATCATTTTTATAAGTAATGTAGGATATGTGAGTCCATTTTAAAGCATTTACAAATAAGAAAGTTACTCAACCATTCATACCAATCTCTTGGAGATTGTGTGAAACCATATAATGATTTTGATTTTTTGAACACATGATTTGGGAATCGTGAATTTGTAAAACCAGTGGGTTGTTCAAAAAAATCCTCAGTTATATAATCATTTAAGAATGCAATTCTGACATCCATTTGATAATGTTTAAAATCCAAGTGTGCGACATAGCCTCGTAAGATCCTAATTTCCTCAAGTCTAACTACTAGTGAAACGGTCTCTTCATAATCCATTCCCTCTTATTGATTAAATCTGTAGAGACCCGAAGCTTGACGTACATGGACATTACATTACTTTTGCAGAATACTTGGTACATAACAAAACACACACACAAGGATCGTAATAGTTTAGTGTCTTTGGAAACTCGGAACATAATCTTCTAATCATGGTGAAAGATCTTCAATATCTCCCATAAAGATCTTCCTTTTTTTTACCTAAAACCTTTCTTTATATCCTGGGGAAAAGAAAACATAAAAGGGTGAGCTCAAATGCTCAGTAAGGGTAAACAAAAGAAATATCAATCACATCGTATACATAAGCACATAACTTATGGAAATCTTAACATGCCAAAGAGATCATAATTTCATATCATGGGATAAATCATGGCAGTGAAATGTAATAACAATAATCATAACAGAAAACATGAAACTTTGTGTCATTCACACATAATCATAGAGAATCATTTCTTGTTAGTCAAGACTCATTGCCAAGACTATCTTAGTGGACAAAGTCCATTTCTGAATCGAGTAACCCTCGTTTCAGTCCTGTTTCAGTGAACCGGTATAACCTACCATTCAAGCCATGTCCATCTCATGAGATATAAAATCTTTACCCAATGCATTGGAGGGAGATATAGGTCCCACCCATCTTATAATGAATCTTTTCTTATGTGTGCCACATAATCATAAACCATACATCATCGCATAACACATGTAACAAAAATGGGATTCTTGAAACATCATGACATCATAAAACAATTCATATAAGATAAAGGAATTCATAAAAATATTTCCCTCACAACATAATAAAATCCATGTAATAATAGGGATAAAAAAAGAACCCTTTATTATCTTAGATGGAAAATAATTTTGATAAAATACTTGAACTCCATTATTGAGAAAAATATCCTTTCTACTTTAAAAACATTTTTCCTTTCATAACATGTCATACGACTTTAAAATAAAATAAGTTGATTAAAAATAAACTTGAAAACTTGTAAAGGAAGCTTCTTGGAAATAACGTTCTAAAAATCCATTCATGCCGTATAAGTTAAAAAACATTCTTCTCGTACTTTTGTCGGAAAAGTCAAAAAGTACCTCGTACGAAAAACGACAAAGGATTCCTTTCATATATTTTACTAAAAACTCACCGAAGGGTAAAATTGGATTTAAACAATTGTAGGTGGATGGAAATAACATTAAATATTTAGGAAACATGGATGTGTATGATAACATACACCCTATTAAATACCAAAGTATAAACAATCTCGGATAAAAATGAGATTGTGATATTTCCCTTACCTTAGGTCTGATTTGCTTCGTATGTGTCCGAACCTCCTGTATAATGATTTAAATAATGTCATTGACTTATTACAGAATCATATTCATTGTTATGATATCATATGTGGTTCACTTATGACTTTATATTACCCGTTCTTTTGTAAATTCCATGTTAAAGAAGCGTTTGGGTAAAATCGTTTCATTTATCGTAGGTGTTTTGACTTGTTGTTCTTGACATTATTATTACTTATATCATGATTTAATTACTTCCAGAATATAAAATATGATTTATATATCATATATATTCAGTATATATATATATAAGATAGATAAATGAAATGAAAAACACCGTTCATGGAGACGGTAGTCCGTACGTACGCATGAACGTTGTTTTCCTTTCCTTATTGTCTTGAATGGAAGTAAGTAGATGACATACATATACGTATATAAATAAATCCAGTAGCTTTATAATGTCATATATTTCATTATTAGTTCTTATATATACTTTTTAATCATTTTTAAATGGTTAACATGGAGAATGAATCTCATCGCGTCGTGGAGACGGTAGTCCGTACGTACGCACGAGCGATGATATCGTTCCAATGGTCGTGGAATTGTGTTGAAGTGTATGTATACTACTTCAGTATTAATATCACTTTATAATAATCATATATAGTTACTCATTACACCATTATACCAATCCAATTAAGTTGGTGACGGAAAATATATTACACCACGACGTGGAGACGGTATTCCGTACGTACGCACGCGCGGTGATTTCATTTGTCCGTAGGATGGATAGAAGGTGAATTAGAGTTGTTTAATATTTATAATAACATATCAGTATATATGAAATTATTATGTTATTACTTTATCATGAAACAACTAAAGAAGAAGAATTTGAAGAAGAATGAAATTGAAAAGATCGGTAATGGATATTACCTCTTCTTTGAAACGCCTCTTTGAATCCTCCACTTAGGGAACTATGATTGGTCTTTGAAGAAGACCAGGACCTCTAGGATAATTCTAGGGAAGTTGATAAGGGATTTGGGCAGCGGTTTTCCGAGCTTGAGTGCTCAAATTGGTGTGAGGAGGAGGGGGAGGAGGTACCCTTTTATAAGGGAGGAGAGGGGCACCTTAGGAATAACTCAAAATATTATTTTATATTAAAGTCAAAATCGGTTTATAAGGGTTCCAAAAGGTCTTATTTTGAAGCTAAAGTGGGGATGGGTCGATGTCCTATAATCCAATAGGATTTAGACAAGTTTAGGGTATTATTTTAACCTTATCAATTAGATTTAACTCTAAGTTAAATAATATAACTTTTACCGTGTCTTTTTGTTTTCTTTCACAATATGGTTAATACACTTACTATAACATGTCAAAAGAACCCCAAATTGTTTATTATTAATATATATATCCTTATCTAAGTCATTTTGCCGAACCTTAGATTTTTAGGAATAAAATAACAATTAATAATATAATATTTGATTTAAAAACTATTTTGTGTCAATTTTGACACTATTTGATATATGATTTTTGTGAAAGTCATAACAGGATTATATGTTCGAAAAAAGTTGATTAAATCAATAATAATATATCATTGTAACCTATAAAATTAGTGTAAGTCATAAAAAGTCTCAAATTACATTTATTTGGGCATTTATAACATCAATTCTGTCAATATTTCATTAATAAGACAATTACTGCATCATCTTTCTGTCATAATAAATTTTAATTATTTAATCCCTCAAAATTCTAAATAAATTCCTATGATATAGATAATTGTATTAGCTTTCTGGAGACTATTTAGTTTCGAAGTTTCATGAAGTTTATCACAAGATTATAATTATTATACTTATAAGATTTAAGAAAGTGACATGTTGTTACATTCTTTGGTTTTAATAATAATTAAATTATTTTCATTGACAAAATTTAATTAAATTAATCTAATCCGACCCTTAGGTGATATGTGTCATTTTTTAGTCATCCAATAGAATTTTGACTTTTGTTAGGGTAATTTTAATATATTATATTTACCCTTAATTACCCGATTTACCTTTAACTATGGTAAATAAAATTTACCGTAGTTACTATTCATAATTCCCAAAAATAAAAAGTATCCTATTAACATAATTTGGACCCACTGATTCCAAATATGGAATCCATTTTTTTAAAATTTCAAACACAGAAGTTGCAGAAATTAAATTAAAATTAATCACGTTGTCGAATAAAAACGGGTTTTTGTTTAAAACATTGCAAAAGATTGAATTGATTTAACTTACGAATTCAATGTAAAATCAATGCTAATGACATACATTATATTAAATGGTAAAAATATATTCTATTTATACTTTAAAAACATTCAATATTATAATTTAACAACATAAGATATTACGTTGAAAAAAGTTGTTTTTAATTAAAAGATAGCGTGTTTTTACTATTCATTAAACTGTGAAAGTTACCAGAATAATATGAAAATTTTATCCAAAGTAAATTTTTTTTGCTTGATTCCAAAGAAGAATTTAATTTTTTCAAATTGAGCTTATAAACATGTCAAAACCCATATTTAAGGTGGGTGCGCCATCGAAAGGCGGCAAAACTACATTTTTTGAAAAATACTTATTTTACCCGAAAAAATTATTTTGTTCTTATACCCTGTTCTAGAAATGTGTAAGATGAATAATAATGTTATAAAATTCAAAATTTAGTTAATACTATTCATAACGGCTAGTTCATGACAATATTATAATAATATAACATTGTTTATTAAAACCTGGTATTGCGTACAACACACGCTATCGAGGAAGGTCGCGATTGCGTGTAATGCAAGCCAAGTCAGGGTTGCGTGTTGTGAAAGAATCCTTTGTTGTATTGTATAACATAATCCAACCATTTTTCATTTATACATTTAATATATATATATATATACTCAATGTTGCGTAGAATAACTATTATCAAAATTATGTGTAACACGGTCCAAGAATAGTGTTGCGTATACTGCAAGCTAATACGGTGTTGCGTATAGCGCAGGGTAATCTTGGTGTAGATTACAACATAAGACATTAATGAAATTAAAATAATATTTTTCATAAAATCTCGGGGTGTTACATTCTACCCCCCTTAAAAGGAATTTCGCCCTCGAAATTCGTCGGGGTTATAAATGGTTTACTATTTTAAAGTTTCTTTGATAGAAACCCACATCGTAAAAAGGAATACCAAAACTTATCTTTAAAAACAAAAGTATGAAACGTAACAGTTACCCAAATAAACTAATCATTGGGTTTCCACATAGGTGAAAATATGGATATGGAAGAGAAATCTAACCGTCATGTTCTGATTGAGAGTGGTAGAGAACATGGCTATGGAAAATCCAGTAATCACAAATCCATAAATTTGTGACGATCTAAGGTACCATCTGATTCATCAGGTATAAGATCACTAGGACAACATTTTTGGTTTTCAAGATCATTTCCCTAAAGTTGAAAATTTGAATTAGAATAAATACTTTCTTTATTTTGGTACAATCTCACTGTTTTTCATGCCTTGAACAATTTCCACTTCATCTCTTAAATAAATGAAGTTGAATTTGTTATTCGGGAAGTGTTAGCAGATCATGTGATAGAATGACGGGTCATTCCATTTGTCTCAAACAAAAGGTTAGCAAAAATTATATACATAAGTCGATCTATAGTGTGATTAATCACATATGGTTCATAAAATGGAATTATACTTCATATATCATACTGCTTAATATAATAAAACTAGTTTCTACTAAACAGGGACTTCCTGTAGGCCAGTGGTAGGCGATAAAGGCCAGTCGCACTTCGGTTGTGGGTTCGATTCCCACAGCCTTGTCCGAAGCGATGGGATGTCGCCCATCCTACAGGTTGTCCTTTTTCTAAAACTACATTACTATAACATCCCATCAATAATATCGAAAAAAAACTTCTATCCTTAAACAATACTCACTTATGTCCAACATAATCCATTTCAATCATTAGGCTTATCCATAATACTGAAGTCCACTCTCATAACATAGTGAAGACGATTACCATGGATTTAATACCATCGTTGATCCCCATATATCTTAAGATATTTTTTGTTGGTCACATTCCAAACATTCAATTTCCTTAATCATGTATTCTCTTGAATACCTTAGTGAAAACATGAATGCAGTTTAAAGTTAACACTTTCCACATACCAAAATCCTCAAAATTCTATATACTCAAACCATGATATCACTTAGTCCTTATATCAATCATGAGCTCATGAATACTGTCAAAAATTTCATTTTCTCCTTATCCCTTCATTATGCGCATATCATCTACTTTCCAAAATATTTGAATCACTTTTCATGGTTACCGGTACCTTAAAATTATTGAAAACCACAATAGAACAATACATAAATATTTCAATACACCATAAAAGTACCTCAACAACATTATTCCTGAATACCAATACATAAACACTTCAGTCCATACACTTCAATGATTGTCCTGGAATAAGTCCTTCCTTGATTTAGAAGTAACATTTTAGGTCAGGGCATTGAGTTGGGTAATTCCCATTTTCTCCACAAATAAGACATTGAACTCTATAACAGTTTGTCACTCTATGACCCTTTTCTCCACATAGATAACATCGGTCCCTCCATTTGTGGTATTCCTCAAGGTTCTTCTTCCCTTCTTTAGAAATCTCAATCTTCTTTTCTTTATGCTCCTCAACATCTGAACATACATAATAGTTTATCTTCCTCTTCTTTGATGAATTAGGAATACCACTAAATTTCACCTTGTTAATCATATATTGCGATGACTGATTTAGCATAATCACAATATCTTTCTCTCTAGGAATTACACAATTTTGTTGCTCATAGTCACCAATTTGTCCATTGGATTCAATGTTAACCGAATTCCTTCTAGTTCCCTCCATTAACTAAAACACAAAAAGAATCTTGTGAGAGGAAAAAATCATGCTAGGGAAAACAACATAGTAAAGGGGGAGTACCCTTAATATCTAACATCTTAGGTTAAATTATAAGATCGTTATCGTAGTTCTAGGATTATATCCTATACGTATACTTATCCTTAGGGACATCCCTAGACATACCTTAGAAATATCTATAGGGATCTTACTAACGTTTTCACATCCTAGTTTCCAATGGTTGACTAATCTTTTCCTCGGATACCAACAGTAGAGACCCGAAGCATGACGTACAAGGACATTACATTACTTTTGCGGAATACTTGGTACATAACAAAACACACACACAAGGATCGTAATAGTTTAGTGTCTTTGGAAACTCGGAACATAATCTTCTAATCGTGGTGAAAGATCTTCAATATCTCCCATAAAGATCTACCTTTTTTTTACCTGAAACATTTATTTATATCCTGGGGAAAATAAAACCTAAAAGGGTGAGCTCAAATGCTCAGTAAGGGTAAACAAAAGAAATATCAATCACATCCTATACACAAGCACATAACTTTTGGAAATCTTAACATGCAAAAGAGATCATAATTTCATAACATGGGATAAATCATGGCAGTGAAATGTAATCACAATAATCATAACTTAAAACATGAAACTTTGTGGCATTCACACATAATCATAGAGAATCCTTTCTTGTTAGTCAAGACTCATTGCCAAGACTATCTTAGTGGACAAAGTCCCTTTCTGAATCGAGTAACCCTCATTTCAGTCCTGTTTCACTGAACCGGTATAACCTACCATTCCAGCCATGTCTATCTCATGAGATATAAAATCTTTACCCAATGCATTGGAGGGAGATATAGGTCCCACCCATCTTATAATGAATCATTTCTTATGTGTGCCACATAATCATAAACCATACATCATCGCATAACACATGTAAAAAAATGGGATTCTTGAAACATCATGACATCATAAAAGAATTCATATAAGATATAGGAATTCATAAAAATATT
Source organism: Viscum album (assembly GCA_963277665.1). Classification (NCBI taxonomy): domain Eukaryota; kingdom Viridiplantae; phylum Streptophyta; class Magnoliopsida; order Santalales; family Viscaceae; genus Viscum; species Viscum album. The sequence continues at coordinate 1,039,158,590 of OY728133.1, read as the reverse complement.
TCCATGACAACATAATCAAATCCATGTAATAATAGGTATAAAAACAGAACCCTTTATTATCTTAGATGGAAAATAATTTTGATAAAATACTTGAACTCCATTCTTGAGGAACATATCCTTTCTACTTCAAAAACATTTTTCATTTCATAACATGTCATATGACTTTAAAATAAAATAAGTTGATTAAAAATAAACTTGAAAACTTGTAAAGGAAGCTTCTTGGAAATAATTTTTTAAAAATCCATTCATTCCGTATAAGTTAAAAAACATTCTTCTCGTACTTTTGTCGGAAAAGTCAAAAAGTACCTCGTACGAAAAACGACAAAGGATTCCTTTCATATCTTTTACTAAAAACTCACCGAAGGGTAAAATTGTATTTAAAAAATTGTAGGTGGATGGAAATAACATTAAATATTGAGGAAACATGGATGTGGATTATAAAATACACCCCAGTAAATACCAAAGTATAAACAATCTCGGATAAAAATGAGATTGTGATATTTCCCTTACCTTAGGTCCGATTTGCTTCGTATGTGTCTGAATCTCCTGTATAATGATTTAAATAAGGACATTGACTTATTACAGAATCATATTCATTGTTATGATATCATATATGGTTCACTTATGACTTTATATTACCCGTTGTTTTGTAAATTCCATGTTAAGGAAGCGTTTTGGGTAAAATCGTTTCATTTATCGTAGGTGTTTTGACTTGTTGTTCTTGACATTATTATTACTTATATCATGATTTACATACTTTCAGAATATAAAATATGATTTATATATCATATATATTCAATATATATATATATAAATAAAAGATAGATAAATGAAATGAAAAACACCGTTCATGGAGACGGTAGTCCGTACGTACGCATGAACGTTGTTTTCCTTTCCTTATTGTCTTGAATGGAAGTAAGTAGATGACATACATATACATATATACATAAATCCAGTAGCTTTATAATGTAATATATTTCATTATTATTTCTTATATATACTTTTTAATCATTCTTAAATGGTTAACATGGAGAATGAATCTCATCGCGTCGTGGAGACGGTAGTCCGTACGTACGCACGAGCGATGATATCGTTCACATGGTCGTGGAATTGTGTTGAAGTGTATGTATACTATTTCAGTACCAATATCACTTTATAATAATCATATATAGTTACTCATTACACCATTATACCAATCCAATTAAGTTGGTGACGGAAAATATATTACACCACGGCGTGGAGATGGTATTCCGTACGTACGCACGCGCGGTGATTTCATTTTTCTGTAGGATGGATAGAAGGTGAATTAGAGTTGTCTCATATTTATAATAACATATCAGTATATAATAAATACTTATGTTATTAAATGATCATGAAACAACTAAAGAAGAAGAAGTTGAAGAAGAATGAAATTGAAAAGATCGGTAATGGATATTACCTCTTCTTTGAAACGCCTCTTTGAATCCTCCACTTAGTGAACTACGATTGGTCTTTGAAGAATACCAGGACCTCTAGGATTAATCTAGGGAAGTGGAGAATGGATTTTGTCAGGGGTTGGCCGAGCTTGAGTGCTCAAATTGGTGTGAGGAGGAGGGGGAGGAGGTACCCTTTTATAAGGGAGGAGAGGGGCACCTTAGGAATAACTCAAAATATTATTTTATATTAAAGTCAAAATCGGTTTATAATGGTTCCAAAGGGTCTTATTTCGAAGCTAAAGTGGGTATGGGTCGAAATCCTATCATCCAATAGGATTTAGTCAAGTTTAGGGTAATATTTTAACCTTATCAATTAGATTTAACTCTAAGTTAAATAATTTAACTTTTACCGTGTCTTTTTGTTTTCTTTCACTATATGGTTAATCCACTTACTATAACATGCCAAACGAACCCCAAATTGTTTATTATTAATATATATATCCTTATCTAAGTCATTTTGATGAACCTTAGATTTTTAGGAATAAAATAACAATTAATAATATAATATTTGACTTAAAAACTATTTTGTGTCAATTTTGACACTATTTGATATATGATTTTTGTGAAAGTCATAACAGGATTATATGTTCGAAAGAAGTTGATTAAATCAACAATAATATATCATAGTAACCTATAAAATTAGTTTATGTCATAAAAAGTCTCAAATTACATTTATTTGGGCATTTATAACATCAATTCTGTCAATATTTCATTAATAAGACAATTACTGCATCATCATTCTGTCATAATAAATGATAATTATTTAATCCCTAAAAATTCTAAATAAATTCCTATGATGTAGATAATTGTATTAGATTTCTGGAGACTATTCATGATTGAAGTTCCATGAAGCTTATCACTAGATTAAAATTATTATATTTATAAGATTTAAGAAAGTGACATGTTGTCACATTCTTTGGTTTTAATAATAATTAAATTATTTTCATTGACAAAATTTAATTAAATTTATCTAATCCGACCCTTAGGTGATATGGGTCGTTTTTTAGTCATCCAATAGAATTTTGACATTTGTTAGGGTAATTTTAATATATTATATTTACCCTTAATTACCTAATTTACCTTTAACTATGGTAAATAAAATTTACCGTAGTTACTATTCATAATTTCCAAAAATAAAAAGTATCATATTAACATTATTTGGACCCACTGATTCCAAATATGGAATCCATTTTTTAAAAATTCAAAACACAGAAGTTGCAGAAATTAAATTAAAATTAATCCCGTTGTCGAATAAAAACAGGTTTTTGTTTAAAACATTGCAAAAGATTGAATTGATTTAACTTACGAACTCAAGGTAAAATCAATTCTAATGACATACATTATATTAAATGGTAAAAAAATATTCTATTTATACTTTAAAACCATTAAATATTATAATTTAACCACATAATATATTACGATGAAAAAAATTGTTTTTAATTAAAATATAGCGTGTTTTTACTATTCATTAAAATGTGAAAGTTACCAGAATAATATGAAAATTTTATCCAAAGTAAATTTTTATTTCTTGATTTCAAAGAAGAATTTTATTTTGTCAAATTGAACTTATAAACATTTCAAAAACAAGATTTAAAGTGGGTGCGCCATCCAAAGGCGGCAAAACTGCATTTTTTGAAAAATACTTATTTTACCCGAAAATTTTATTTTGTTCTTATACCCTGTTCTAGAAATGAGTAAGATGAATAATAATGTTATAAAATTAAAAATTTAGTTAATAATATTCATAACGGCTAGTTCATGACAATATTATAATAATATATCATTGTTTATTAAAACCCAGTATTGCGTACAACACACACTATCGAGGAAGGTCGTGATTGTGTGTAATGCAAGCCAAGTCAGGGTTGCATGTTGTGAAAAAATCCTTCGTTGTTTCGTATAACATAATCCAACCATATTTCATTTATAAATTTAATATATATATATATATATATATATATATATTCTCAATGTTGCGTAGAATAACTATTATCAAAATTATGTGTAACACGGTCCAAGAATAGTGTTGCGTATACTGCAAGCTAATACGTTGTTGCGTATAGCGCAGGGTAATCTTGGTGTAGAATACAACATAAGACATTTATGAAATTAAAATAATATTTTTCATAAAATCTTGGGGTGTTACAATATCCTTGTGCAACTAGTCTAGCATTATTTTTTAAATATATTTCCAACTTCATCTACCTCATTTATAAACACCCATTTGGTTCTTATGGTCAAAGTATCCTTTGGTCTATCTACATGTTTCCAAACATAATTTATTTCAATATGATTAATTTCATATAAATGTTCATTACCCAAAATTCATCATTGATTACATCATTTATTTTTTTCGGTTTATACTATGAAATGATAGCTTGATGATCAACTTGGTTTCACATGTAAGCTCTCGTTTGTGTTCCACTTTCTTAATTTCCAACTACATCATCTAAGGGATGATTCTGAAGAGTCTAAGATGGTCTAGAGAAGGTAGGACTTTATATTATAGGATGGTCAGGTTGATCTGGTTTACTAATGTTAGGATATGGAGAATTTTCAGAAATAAAAGTTTTCACATATTCCTTCACATGAGAATTTGAGGTTTTATAATTAATTTTTAGATTAGACATATTCTTTTCAATATATTATAGTCAGGTATTGGGATCATGTGGATATTCTTCACCAAACTTGATCTATTAATATTCTTCAACACATTTCATTTTCATATTAATTACTTTATATTCATTTCTTAATACAGAATATCTATGAAATATTCCTTCATCACTTTGGGAGGAAAATATTAATAAAATATCATTAGTGTCAGGAATATAAAAATTACATCCAAACACTTTAAAACAACATACATTGAGTTTACTACTATTCCACAACTCATAAATATCTTTCATAGGGATGTGTCTAATTAACACTCTATATATTATGTAAAAATATATTTTAATAGCATCATCCTACAAATAAAAGGGTAGAACATATTAATTTTTTATAGTTTGTGAAATATCTTGTAAGGTTCTATTTCTTCCTTCTACCACACCATTATCATGAGGTGTCCTAGGAGCAGAGAAGTTATGATTATAACGATTTTCTGAGGAAAAGGATTCAAAATATTGATTTTCAAACTCATAGACAAGATCACTTCGTAAAAATATAAACGTAAAACCACTGATATTTTCTATAGTCCTAACAAACATCGTAAAGAGTGAACATGCTTCACTTTTATGATCTTGGAAAAAGGTCTAAGAGTACCTAGAGAAATATTCTCCAAGAACATAAACATAATGCATCCAATTGAGACTCGAAAATCATGATGGTCCAAAAAATTCAATGTCAAACAACTCGACAGGTTGAGAAGATGTTAATTCATTATTTGGTTTGAAAGTGATTTTGTGTTTCTTTCCTTTTAGGCAAGGATTAATAATTTATTGTTTGGAAATGAAACCATGGGAAAGTATTTAACTATAAATTTTATAGTTAACTTCCAAACAGTGTGTCTTTTGAAATTCCCATGTAATCTATTCCAGAGACAAGAATATTTTTGAATGAAAATTAGATAAGAGAGATTTTGTGAAGCTATCATGTGTAGATTTATAACATATACCTTATCATTTCTAAAATAAGTAAATACTACGTTATTCTTGTCATAAAAAATTGAATGAATCATTCTTTAATTTGAAATTAAATCCATCATCACCCAATTGTGATATTATATGAATTTTATTCTTTAATCTATCAACATACAATAATTTAGAAATTGAAATAATGCTAGGGTTACCAATCTAGCCCAGGCTTATGATTTTTTATTTAGCATTATCACCAAATGTGACATGTCCTCAATAAATATTGATAGACTTTTAATTATTAAAAATTTATAATTCATATGTTTTTAAAAACCACTATCCTAGTGCCACATATTATTATAGGATCTCTTTAGGTAATTTATCCAAGAAATGACTTTGGAACCCATATTTTTCTGGGTCCACAATCATTAACAACACAATCATTAAGTACCCACACCTGTCTTATGGGTTTAATATATGAAAAATATAGAGTGTATGAGATGTAAAATCTATTTGATCGTGAATAATTAGATATAGTAAAAATATTTGTTGAAATGGATCTGGTAGTACAATTCTTGGTTTTTGAAAAAGGTAGCAGATTTTCCAGATTTGGTTACAAAATGTGATTTGGATAAATTCATTTGTCCTAGTTGATATCATATCCTAGAAGTATACATTGGAGATATTTTTTACCATGAATTTATGTATGAGTATTTTTACTATTATTAATATTTTATATGTACTTATTTAATTTCATAATATAAATTTTAAGATCATTGTTTTCCTTGAGCAATTGAGCATTTTACCCTATTTCAATTTTATGTTCAGAGTTAACAGTCAAAGTAATAGCATGATGTTTTGTCAAATATTTATACTTATCTCTGATCTCATTAAATTTTGTTTCTAAAATTTTGAAATATTATAATAATTCAACATTTGTCATGTTTTCTGACTAACTTTTAGAATGATAAGAATTATGTATAGGAGAGTCTAAGGTTACTTCAGTTGTGTTTTCTCTAAAATTCACATTAGCCGTATCATCTTTCTCATTATGATAAGAGTCAGATCCACTTGAGATATCTTCGAAGGAACTACATATGGCATTCATTTCTTTCTTATACCTTCCATCCTTATTTTCATAATTTTTTTTTTGTATTTCATGTTTTGACAATCAGCCATGACATGTCCTTTCCTTTTACATTTATAGAAAATTATATCTTCTGAATTATTAATTCTCATCCAATCATTTTTCCAATTACCGTTGTTATCATACTTTCCTTTTTAATTGTTATATTTGAAAAACATATTTTTCCTATAAAATTTCTTGAATTGTCTCACCAGCTAGGAAATTTATTAACCATTGTATGAATCTACTTCATCACTACATGAGCTTTCAATAGCAGCTTGAAATTTCTCCATGTATTTGCTTTAGGATGCAATTGTCTTGAAGGATACAAATTCTCTTTCTGTTTTATCTTCTTCCTGATTTACCTTCAATTACTCTTCATACATCATTAATTTTCTAATCAATTACTTAACATAAATCTTATCAATTTCCCATGATTCTCAGATTAATAGAGACATTCCATGCCTTCCAGTATCTGCATAATATGATCTTTGGTTGTTACTTCTTTTCATAAGGAAATCCATGTATTCCAGATTTCATTGAACCTAAGATACATATCCAAAATAGAATCTTCTGGCATTATTATGATGTTATCATATTTAATAGTATATGTATTCAATATAATTTCTTTAATATTGGATGATCACTCATGAGAAACATATAGAGTGTCCCAAATCTCATGTTCAATTTTAAACATAGAGATACAATTGTACTTTTCATCTCTTAGTGCACAATAAAGATAATTCTTTACTTTACAGTTATTGTAATACACTGTCTTGGTAGGTTCATCCCATTGTTTCTAGAAGTTTATAGAAATGTATATTTAATTTCAATAGTAGTACATATTTCAAATCACATGCTTTCCTGATGTATTTTCAATTTAATCTTCAAATGAGCATAATTAGTTCCATTAATTAAAGGTGGTCTATTTGTATCATCCCCTTATAATCTATTTTCCATAACTTAGATTGTAAAATAATTCCATAAAGATAAAAAATTATATACAATAGGAATTTCAATATATTTTAAAAACAACTATAATCATAGTTTTCATGATATGAAAAGTTGATAATAAATTTCAGAAATTCTTCTGATACCAAATGTGGGTAGGACTAGATGACTCAAGAGCAGGGGGGATTGAGTATCTATAAAAATTTTTGTTAAAAATTTTTTCTTTAAAATTAAATCCCATAGTAAATTAAAGTCATTTTTTTATGGATTTTAAAAATTAATGAATGTTCAATTAGATTCTATGAAGATTAATTAGTTCTCAGTTTTACCAATCTTAGATTAGCAAAAAAAATCAGCTAATCAACTAATTCAAAATAGATATAAATAGTTGCTAAACTAAATATCAATGATCAGATTTTCATTATTTGAGAAATATATATATGTAAAAAAAATATAAGAAAAACATAACATCTGTTAAAACAAGAGGTTATGTACAGGCTAAGACATAGTCCTCTTCAATTGGTGGTAACCTGATACAAAACAATTTATATAATCAAACGTTTGATCCCCACCCTTTATCGGGGTTCACAAAAGAACACATGGATTTCCAGGTCACACATGACCCTACCACAATTATTTTTTAAAAAATATAATACAAATATCACACATGATCTCTTCCATAGTTATACATGTGATATAAGAGTAAAAATGAATTACGAGTGATGATATTTTGTAATCATCCGGTTATGCCGAGGAGACAGTGTGTCTGTCACAAACAGATACACACACTACTCAAATAGTGAAGATAAGATGACAAAAAAACTATAAAAGAAGAAAATATTTTATAAATCTCTCTTTGTTGTGTAGTAAAGCATTAGACTCAATATATGTGAAGAAAATGATATTCTAGTTCTCTTCTCATTGTTCATTCCGAAACAATGTATCATATTCTCTGTAATCAAGAATCCATGTGTTTGAATGTTCAGTTCTTCTATGTCAGGGTGTTCAATGATCTTAAGTAGGATGTAACTTTTAATAATAAACTTCGTGTATACTCATACTTCATGTTCTTCAATTTTCAATATCTACCATATTCACACAAGAATCCTTTTTTATTTTCTAGGAGGTTAAATTACACTCTTTTTATGTTGACCTTGTAATGCTTTTATACTTCAAGGTCTGGAAGGCATGAAGATCTCCCCATGTGTATGTTCCTCATATTGTTCACATATTTTCCTAAGAAAACATTAAATAATGGAATAAACATTAAATTTCCTAAATATGACCATTAGAAATAAATTATAATTAATAAAAGATAAATAGTTCATTATAACTATTGGTGAGTCATTTGCATCGGTCTGCCATCTTCATTCTGTTAGTATCAGTCTGTCATCATCAGTGAGTAATCATCGATGTTTCATCTTCGGTGTGCCATATTCAGTGTTTCGAACATCACTGTGTTGAACATTAGTATGTTGAACATAGGTGGTTAGAACAACGGTCTGTCAACCATTAGTGTATCAAACATCGGTGTGTCGAACAACGGTGTGTCGAACATCAGTGTGTCGAAAATAGGTGTGTTGAACATTGATGTTTTGAACATCAGTGTGTTGAATATCGGTGTGGCGATCATTGGTGTGTTGAACATGGATGTGATGGACATCAGTTCTTTTCTATGGAATCTAAAAATCCGATTAAGTGTATTTCTTAAATGAAACATCACACGACTAATGTACATCAAAAAATACATGTAAAAAATACACTTTTAAACATATGGATTTATAAATATAATTTTTTTCCTTATTAAATTATATTGTTCAGTACAATATAATTGAATTACTTTGAAATATTAAAAGGTATGAAAGTGTATAATTTGTTTTTAGAAACATTAAATTGGTGAGTCATTTGCTTTGGTCTGCCATCTTTGTTCTGTTAGTATCGGTCTGTCATCTTCGGTGAGTAATCATCGGTGTGTCATCTTTAGTGTGTCGAACATCACTGGGTTGAACAACAGTATGTTGAGCATCACTGGGAAGAACATTTTTGTGTCAAACATCGGTGTCTCAAACATCGGTGTGTCGAACATCGGTGTGTTGAAGATTGATGTGTCGAACTTCGATGTGTAGAACATCGATGTGTCGAACATCGGTGTGTCGAACATAGGTGTGTCGAACATGGGTGTGTTTAATATCGTTGTGGAAAACATTGGTGTGTCGAACAGTGGTGTGCTAGACATCGGTTTGTTTCAAGGAAATCTAAAAATCTAATAATGAGTATTTCTTATACATAACATTACACGACTAAGTGGCATCTGAAAATACATGTAAAATATACACTTGTAAACATATGGATTTATAAATATAAGTTATTTCATTATTAAATTATATTGTTTAGTATGATATATATGATTTACTTTAAGATATTAAAATGGATTAAAGGGTAGAATCTATTGTAAGACATTACTTATGATTATGAAAACAACTATATAATCGAGGGTCCAACAGGAACCCAATCCAATAGTTCACATCCCAAATGATTTTACATTTTTTTATTCATAAGGGGAAAGATATATACATGATTTTCATATTCAATTTTAAATAATGAAAAAAAAACAAAACAATTTAGGGATAAATTTACTATTTCTTCTAGTTTATAATTGAAATCACAAATAGTTCACTTCTTGTTACCCTAGGTATATGAAAAATTTAAATAGTCATTGAGATTTTTTGTAAGGGGTAGAGTTCAATATAAGATTCTTATAAAATAAAGAAGAAATAAATAATATATAAGAGATAGATAATAATAAAATATTTTACATAACTAATTTCTTGATGTCAGACTGTATCCATGGATTTTCAAATAAAATGAATCACTCAGACAACAATAAATACATTCATTGTTATAGAATGAATAATTTTGGGCATCTTAATCATACTATAATGACTGTATAACAAGGAATCATACAATAATAGGTATGGAAAGTGGAGAATATACTGGATAGTTTGTTTGATGTGACTAACAAAGGAATTAATGGGATAGATAATCCTAAGAAACAAATATTACTAAATAAGTCCAATTCATTAATTATATAAATGTAATTAATAATTAAAAAAAATACATAGTAAACATTCATTAGTTATCAATAAACATCTGAATTTGAAAATTAGGATACATAATACATCTAGAGAAAGAAGGTGGATTGTGTTATTAGAGAATATCCTTAGTTAAGTATTAGAAATTTTTATATTTTTTTATATAGATGAGGAACAAATATATAGGTACATTGGGATGTCACATTGAAAGCAAGTGAAAATATCATTTTATTTTCATATGTTTTAGTAATTAAAATTTAATATAATAATAGGGATATAAATTTAATTAAAAATCACTGTAAACATAGAATTGAAGCATATTGGCGAATAATGGTTATGAAATGTAAAAACAGATGTCATACATGAAATGTTAAAAAAATTATTTTCTCTCTTTTGTAATGATATTAAAAAATGACTCATGTGAAAGACATTTCGAAGATTCATTTATAAACATTGAAAAATAAAGATAAGGATAATATAAAAAAAAATTAACCAATCTTATATGTATATCTATTGACATCTATAAATAAAAATAAATGACATTGGAAAAAAAGAAAAATATCATCAAACAAAAATAAATAAATATGGTATTATTTTTTAGTAATACTTACATAGAAGATTTGAGTACCAAAAAGTTTAAAAAATTGAAAGAGGATATGAAAACATAATAAATAAGTAGAGGTTATAAGGATTGATTTGTTTTTTGAAGTAAGAGAAGATAACAATGTAAAGGGGAATTTAATCATAATAAATCCTAAAAAATGAGATTATAAACTAAACACTCACTATGGAATTCCACATAGTTGGACATGCTCAAATATTCCTTATGTAATAAATTTAGTTGTTTTGAATGTCTATTTATGAATCATATTTATATTTACCTTATTAAATATTTTAATATCTTTGATCTTCAAATTTGGGACAATAGAATATTTCTATATATTATTCTATATTTTTATTTAGAGTTGTTGAAGTGGTATGCATATCTCATGACCTCATAATTGATATGTTAGGTAACACCCCAAGTTTCCACAATATGCTTCTCTTTTAATAATAAAATAGCGTGTGATATATCCAACACCAAGTTCAATCACACCACGACCTATCAAACTAGAAATTTAAATATAATTTATGAATAGTAATAACCACATTTTAAATTTTATATATATCCCATATAATTTTAACATTATTACTTTTTGTTTCTTAGACATAATATAAGGACAAATTCAATTTTTCAAATAAAGGAATTAGTTTTCAAAAAATTATGTTTTTCGTCCTTTTAATGGTAAACCATTTAAAATCCAATATTAGATACTTTTATAAATTCAATTGTATGAAATTATATTCTTATTTAAAACCAGGAAAAAATATTTATTTTTGGATAAATTATTTGGTGATATTCTGAAAACATTAATATTTTGAGGAATAGTGAAATATACTAAATTTTAATTGAAAACAACATTTTTATTCAAAATTATTTATAGTGTTTAATTTATAATTGTAAATATTTATAATTATAATAAGATTATATTTTAATCATTTAATACAATTTTGGTCATTGGAAGTTATTCTAGTTTCAAATTAATCATAAAGTCATATAAATATTTTGAGAGTATTTATTTCTAAAAAATAGCTTTCTGGTTTTGAAAATGGGAAATAATTTTTTAATAATTAATGAAACATATATGTTTTTAATTTTATAAAATATACATAATTTTTGGAATCATAATAACAAAAATAGCATAGGAGGAATATTTTGGTAATTTTCGGAAAACATTTTTTTACGAATTGTTAAAAACACTACATTATTGTTTAAAATAAATTTTTTTATTTATATAAATATTTATTTTAATCAAATTAATTTTAAGTCAAAATAGATACATAAGACCTATATTAGTTCAATATAATTCATTGGATTCATTTTATAATTGAAGTAGATTTATAAAATTTTAATGAATTCTTTCAACGTTTTTTACCCACCTTCTGGGCACAATAGAAAATTTTCATAAAACAAATTTTTACTGCTTCTATGAATTGAATTTAAAAAATACAAGAGACACGATTGACATCCAAATTTAAAATTTTATTCAATAAGATTAAAATAATTTTTGGTGAATATTTACTTTAGATTGTTATTAACCACTGTTAAAAGTAAATAAGGTAATTAAATGTAAAAATGATATTATAATTCCCTTAAAACTTGTCCTAATTCTATTGGACAAGTGATTATCAATAAAAATAAAACTTATTAATAAAATATGATTCTATTTGGTCTGTATGGATTAGATTAAGACGTTTATTATTATATTATTTAAAGAAGAGTTTAAATTCTTAAATTAATTTTTTATAACTAAAATATTATTAATATTGGTTTATATATAAGATAAATTAGACTATAAATATTTATTAGAAATATAAATACATTTAATACATATTTTTATTTTATTTTAAAAAATTTGAAATTAAATAAGTAAATTTATTTATGAGATAATGATGATGTAGTAATTAACATATTAGTGATGGATTAAAATAATAGATATAATAAATATGAAAATAAATTTATATTGATAATTATTATGCATTAGACGAATTTTATAGATTAATATGACATTTTAGGGTTGATTATATATTTTTTTGAAATAATAATTCTATTATTATTTTCTCAAAAACCAAATACTAAATATTGTCAAAATTGTTATAAATGAGTTTTTAAAAAAAATATTGTATTATAAAATGATATAATATTTATAAATATATATGGTCTGGAAACATTTCTTGTCTAATGGTAGATATATAATTAATGAACCGCTTTAGGTTCTCTTGGTAGTTTATATTATTTTTATTAACCATATAGTGTAAGAATAAAAGAAGACAAGGTAAAAGTTAAACTAATTTACAAAGAGTGAAATCTAAAGGATATGTTTAATATGGTTACCTAAACATGTATATAACCTATTATATGAATGTATTCACACCTATATGAACATTATCATCTAAATAAATCCATTTTGAGTGATTATAAACAGATAATTATGATATAATAAAATAATATTTCAAGATTTTCTTAATGTGTCCCTCACCTCACTTATAAAAGGGTACATCAACTTCTCTTAATTTCACACCTCCAATTCCGTTTATCTCGGCCAAAAAATTCACAAATATCCTACCAACTACCCTCAATTATACCTAGAATAAATTAATTTGATCAGAAAAGAAACTTAAGAGGCCCTTTTGATCAAATCAAAAAGAAGCACCTAATAAAGAGGTAATAATTTCACCACCACGTTCGAAGTTCTTTTCTTATTCCACTTACTCATTATTTATTGTTTCCACAAAAAAAATAACAACAGTACATTATAAATAATTTGATGGTATTATAAATATGTAACAACCATAATCATTATTTTATCCATCCTATGAATGACAATGTCACAATAGGTGCGTATGTACGGCTTACCGTATCATTGTGGTGGTGTAGTTAGTTATTAAACACTTCATTATTTTGATGGGTACTATAATGACTTAAATTGACTTATATAAATAACATAACATGTAAATGATTTTTTATATATGATATATTATCCAATTACATAATATTTTACCATCAATTGAATGATATTGTCTCTCCTGTGTAGGTACAGATTACCGTCTCCAGAAACATGATAAGATCCACTCCGATAGTAACCATTCAAGAATAAATTTAAATTGAATATTTCGAAATATTTTTTATAAACATAATATCCTTATGTATATGAATCAAATACATCCTATACATAACAATTATGACTTAAATTACAAAACATATAATGGAAAACAAATCAGTTAACTCCCAAAACAACGATACTACAGAAATATCATTAACCAATAAATATAATAAGACAATAAATGATACCATATTTATGTATTTGGATCATGTATAATTTAAAAACAATGATTTCTCCATTACAATGGAGTTTAACATACCCGATACTATGAAAAATTACAAGGTAAGGGGTTTTCATCTCACATTTATTAGAGTTAGATTCATGCTGTATTTTCCACCATTACCTTTTATGTAGTGTATGTACATCCCATAATTGTATTATTTGTGTAATATACTATAATTTATGGTTATATACACCACAATTTTTTGATACATATTTCATGGGTTTTATTTTTCGTAAGTTACCAAATCAGTATGGGAATTTCAAATTTAAATTTACACTCATTGAGTTTTAAGAAAACACCAATGATTATTTTACTCTAATATTTTGTGTGAAATATTTATTTATTTACATATGTGGTAATTTAAACTATACTTTGTGTGGATATAATTTTTATACCATAATCACTCCATGGATAAATTCTCAAGTCATCGATATGAACTCGATAAGAGTAAATTTAACTCAATTTCCATAAATTGAGTTAAACATCCATAAAGCTGATGTAGTTTTTTAAAAAAATATGTGAGTATATCCTCTGATTAATTTAGACAAAATATCCAATAATATTGATTGTATTTATATTTTTCATAGTCAATTAAATCATTGATTGATCCTGAACAAAATGATACAGTCTTTATAAGGGGTTTCACCTCAATTTACATTCCATCGAGACTTCTTTGTTGTTACGCACCAATTCAATTTTATATGGTGTATATATTGTACATGGACATAATATATAATTAATACCTTTATTTTAATGTTATTATAATGTTTGTATTACCTCAATTATTTGTTTTCAAGTGTCTCTCATTTTCTTAGGAACTCTAACTAAAATACCATTTTAAATGTTTTAAAAATTTATTCTTCCAAATCATTCTCATTAATGACCATATTATTAAAATGGTTTTAAGGATTTATTGAAATGAACAATAATGTTCTAAAATTTAAATTTCATTTATATGTTTCAAAGTGTGATGAGATAGTTTGATTCAAAAATATATTTTAAATGGATTCTTGATAAATAGTGAGACTTTTAAATGATATCATGAAAAGGGGATATTTCAATCAAATTTTTTAATGAATATATTATGATTTGTCAATATTATTTATTATTATCAATTGAGGTTAATTTAAAAAATATTCTATATTGCATTAAATGAGTTGTGTTTGACTGTGAATATGCTATTTTTATACCATTCATGGATTGTGGTTAAAATATTTTCCTTTCATATACTAGTTTTAATACGAATGTTTAAATTATGTATTAACATTTCCATACAATGAATTGATTATACACAGTATTTTATTGTTGGAAATATCTATATCTACTTGATGCATCAGTAGGTATCATGAGACAAACTGGTGTCTTAGAATATGCCCTTGACGAAAAAAATTTAGTCTTGCCACGAGGCCTAGTCTATATGGTTGTGATGTTTGGAATTATGTGTTCCATTATATTGAAATTAGATATTTGTATTACCTAAAATTATTAGACTAGTATAATATCCAGTGAATATGTAAATATAATTATTTGATTTATATTTTCCATATTATGCTGAAATTTATGTTTAAAATGCTTGTGATTTAGTCTTATACAGTTCCTTAAATGATTATGCTTATTTATAGAACATTCTTCTGTATTTTTTTCCTTAATAAACATATGATCTCACCCCTTTCTATGATTTTTTTTTCCCAGGATGTGAATATGCTTATCATGATTAACATTCAAGAATAGGCTAAGGGATATTAGTGTGTTCAAAGGGGCCACAATGTTTTTTTCTTTATTTCATGATGTAATGTAAAACTTATGTATGTATCTAATACTTATAGGGATAATAAACTAATCATACTTTTATGACATGATCTAAAAATAATCATTCCAACAATATTTAATAATTCACCAACTCTAGTAAACTAGGGTCAGGTGTTATAGTTGGAATCAGAGGAATTATAATATAATCATTGGATACTTGATTTAGAAAAACTCTGATTGGAAAACAATACTCAAAGATTGGATTTGGGAATTAGTATAGAAGAACATCCAAAATTTCTGGTAATGTAATTTTTATCTGTGTTTTCCATGAAATATGTCCATGTTTTGATATGAGCAGTTAGAGGTGGCTCTGGCACAGATGTATATATGGGTAAAACCCAAAAAAACCACTTTGATCTAGACTCGAACAAGAACTGGTTCATGACAACGGGCCTTGATACACTCTTGGTGATAACACTCCCCTAGGGATATGCTTAGGATAATTAAAATTTTCCACACAAACCATTTTGAATGATATTAATATAAGATGAGAATAAATAACTACAGTTAGTCATACAATATTTTAGATTGATAATATGCTATCATGATACTCTCTAAATGATTTCATGACAATTGTTACTCACACTATGACTTTTTGTTTTAGTCAATGGAAGAATTATAAGGAATTAATAGGTACATTAAACATGATTTACAAGGTGGGAACGGTGGAGGAAATGAGAAACAAAATGGAATGTTGATATGTGTTTATGATAACATGTTCATGCCGAATCAGTTTTCAAAAAATTTGATCAATAACATATATATTAACCAAATATTTAACTCAATAAAGAAGAGTAAGGCATTGAATGATAAGAGCTCTAGTAGTGGAGACAATATAGAGATGAATGTTCAATTTCTATCATTTAGGAAATGTGGAAGGAGACACCTAGGAATGTGTCTCAATGGGACAAAGAAATTAATTATGTCTAGAAAAGGACCTAAAGTAAATAATTGATGAGGAAAAATGAAGAGTATTGTTTATGAAAATAAAAATGTTCCCAAGAATCAATTTACATTAATTTTCAATAAATTTAGGGGACCTGGGCATTACTCGAGTGAATTATTTATTATATAGGATATCCATTTTGTCCTGGAAGAGTAAATGTGGAAATAAATGGATGATGAAATGTTTAAGTATTAGTGAGATTTGAAAATGGGATTACTTTGGAAGCCTTTTCTTTTATATGTGTAACCCATCATTTTGTTATGATAAAATTCTATTAGATAAAAAATTACCTTTTCTATTGTGGATATAGTTATAATTAACCATTTGGGATTATATGATCCATCAATTTTAGGAATTTATATATTACTAAATTTTGGGATGAAAATATGATTTAAGAGATAACATTTTTTGTTAAATTATGATATAGATATTATGAGTAATTTATCTCATATTGGTATGGTTATAAAATATAGATTAAAAAACAACATGAATAATGTGTGAAAACTCATTGAGTCAGACCAAGCTATGAGAATCGAACCCACAACCAAAGTGCGGCTGAGATTTATAGCCTACCACTGGACTACGTGAAGTAATTATTTTGTGTGACTAATTTTTTAGATAAATGATTTTATTGATCAATTATAAGTTTATTTTGGATATTACCTTTCTGAAATGGATTTTTTTAGTATAGGAAAATTATTTTTTGATTTAGTGATAAATGCTATTTTGGAAGACATTCGCTCTGTTGCGATCAATATATGCATTAAAAAAATACTATGGGATTTCATTTGAGGAGTAATGGATGATTTTTATCTTTTGTTATTTTGGTATTATATAAATTTATGTTATTTATGGAAATTATTAATATATCATAAGGAATATTTGATTCGGATAATTACTTTTATGTATATGAATTTAAGAGTAGTCAATGTTATTTAGAGAATAAATTTAATATTGGAGAGTATGAAAAAAAATTATTCATTATTTTTGTGTTTCAATCATTGTTTGGATTATATTAGAGGATTTTATGGAAATATTTTTATTGAATGGTATTCATTCAATATTAGGTATGGTGGGTTTTATTTTACAAATTAACTTATTATTTCTTTCTCTAACGAATTATCCTTTTTTGGGGCCATCTGATCTTTTACTACCCATTTTGACTTTGGATAATCACTAAATACATGGGAAATATATCGTTCATCCTTTTTGGATTATGTGATTCTTTGTAAGTTGATTATAGTGCTTCATCTGTCACCCAATCATCTTGAATACACATCATTTTGAGTGAAAGATGAGTTTCTGGTAGAAATTAGTTAATGGAAGGAACTCTAAATATCAAGAAAATCATTCTAATTCAATGATGAAATTTATTTTCAAATATTAGGGAATGGATCTTCAAATCAAAAATGTGTTATCCTAATACCTTAAATTATTCACTAATGATTTATGGATTTGAGGCCATTAATTTTTTATTCACTTGTTTGTGATTAATGAACTAAATCAGTCCATAGAAATATTTACAATTTTTGTCCAATTATAATTTCCACCAATGTTTTTCATATTCAAAATCCTAATTTGGTGTTTACTTTATTGTTTCCCTTTACCTTTTTTATGACTAAAATTTATCAACCCTATTTTTTATGTTGGTTTTACACAAAGGTATTTTCTATTTTTTACTATTTTTCGACGAAAAATTTAAAATTGTGAGGATGAAATATATAGGTTAAGGGAAGAATGTAACCCCCTATGCTTCCACGGAACACTTCTCTTTGAATAATACAAAAAAATGTGATGTATGCAACACTTAGTTCAAGTGCACCACGACCTACCAAAATAGTAGTTTTAAAAGTGGTTATGAATAGTAATAACAACATTTTGAATTGTATATATATCCCATATAATTTTAGGATTCATATTTTTTTGTTTGATAGGCATAATATATAGTAAAATTCTATTTTTCAGATAAAACATGTATTTCTAAAAAATGCAGTTTTTCCACCATTTCATGGTGATCCCTTTCTAATCAAATATTTTAAGATTTTATATATTAAATTTTGATGAATCTAAATTCTTCTTTATAAGAGGGACATTAAAATTTAGTTTGGATAAAATTTTGGTATTTTTCTGAAAATTTTCATTGTTTAATGAAAAGTGAACGATACAAAATATTAATTGAAAACAACATTTTAAATAAAAATAATTTTTGGTGTTAAATTATAAATTTCAATTTATTTGAAGTATAATTATAATATAGTTTTTTCATTTAATCCAATATTGTTCATTATATATAATTTCTCAATAAAATTGGACATAAAAATATATTAATCATTTAATAGTTTTTACTTCTCAAAAACACACATTCTAGTTTCGACAATAGGAAGTAATTTTTAATTAATAAATAAAAATTATATGTTTTTGAGTCTGGTAAAATATAAATTAAATTTTTATTCAGAATATCAAAAATATCTTAGGGTGAATTTTTGGTGTTTTTCTAAAAATGTTCAATTTTCGTTGAATAGTTAATACCACTGGGTTATTGTTTAAAATCTGAATTTTTATTCAAATAATTAGTTATTTTATTTATAAAAAAATTATGTCAATATAGATACATAATACCAATATTTGTTTAATATAATTCATTGTAGTCATTTTATTATAAAATTAGATGTATAAAATATTATTGATTTCACGTTTTCAAATTTTCATGAAACATAATTTTACCTCATATGTGAGTTGAATTTAAAAAATCTAAGAGATAATATTTACATTACTATATAATATGTGTTTCTATAATATGAAAATAATTTCAAGTGAATTGTAACTTCTGACTTTTTTACAACGGTTAAAAGTAAATAGGACAATTAAAGGTAAACATGATAATATAATTAATATAAAAAATGTCCTTGATCTATTAAATAATTTTTTTCCGTCCAAAATAAACCTCAGGAATAAAATATGATCCTATTTTTTCCACATAATTTATATTAAGAGATTTATTGTTACTTTGTTTAATGAAGAGTTCAAAGTGTTAAATTCAGATATTCATAACTAAAACAATTATAATATAGGGTTATAAATAAGATAAATTAGCCTATAAATATTCATTAAAATGATAAATATATTTCCTACATCATGGTATTTTTTTATTATTTTTAGATATTGAATAATTAAATTTATTTATGACACAATGATGATGTTGTAATTACCTTATTAATGAATGATTAAAATAATTGATATTATAAATATGAAAATTAAATTAAATTTATACATTGGATTTATTCCAAGAATTTTGGAGAGTATTATGACATGTTAGGGTTTATTCAATGAATTTTTTTCGAAGTAATGATTCTTTTATGACTTTCACTAAATCCAAATACTAAATAGTGTCAAAATTCACATAAATGAGTTTTTAAAACAATTTTTATATTATGAAATTATATAATATTCCTAAATATATAATTTTCGTCAAAAGGACTTGTAAAATGATATAAATATCATTAATTAACAACTTGTGGTTTTATTTGTAGTTTATAGTATGTTTATTAACTATATAGTGTTAGAATACAAGAATAAATTGTTAAAGATAAACTAATTAACCAAGAGTTAAATCTAAAATATAAGGTTAACATGGTGACCAAAACATGTCTAAAACCTAGTGGTTGAAGGGATTTAGACCCATACCCACCGTATCCTTGATATAAATCAATTTTGAGACATTATAATTTGAAAATGATTATATAATAAAATAATATTTCATGTTTTTCTTAAAGTGACCCTTCTCTCTCTTATAAAAGGATACTTCCCCTTCTCTTAAACTCCCACCTAAAAAGACATTTGGATCATCCAAAACCTACTAATATATATCCCAAACTACCCACATTTCATCATAGAGGCCTTTCTCCATTCATAAAGTCATCCTATGGAGCCCTTTTAATCAAATCCAAATGAAGCACCCGATGAAGAGCTAATAAATTCACCACCTCATTCAAAGTTTCATCGTTCTTACACTTCCCCTTTCTTTGTTGTCTCCATACAAAAAAATCACTCCAATACCTTATACATACATTCATGTTATTATAAATATGGAAAAACCATATTCATTATTCTATCAATCCTATTAATGACATGGTCACCATACCTGTGTACGTACGACTTACCGTCTCCACGACATGGTGTAGTTTGTTATTCACACATCATTATTTGGATGTGTATAAAAATGAGTAAAATTTTTTTAAATAATATATATAACATGTTAAGGATTTTTTATATATGATATAGTATCCTATTATATATTATTTTACCATCAATTAAATGATATTGTCGCTCGTGCATAAGTACATATTACCATCTCCCAAACATGACAAGATTCATTCACAATCTTAACCATTAAAGAATAATTTTCATTTTATTGTTTAAAAATAATTTTTAAGAACATTAAATAATTAATTATATGAATCAAATACATCCTATACATAAATATCATGACTTACATAACAAAACATATAATGGAAAACGAACCAGTTAACAACCAAAACAATGATACTACTGAAATATCATTAACAAGTATATATTTTTAGATGATATATGATATAATATTTACCTACATGGTTCTTGTATAATTTAATGACAATAAGTTTACCATTATACATTTTTTAACCTACCCTATACAACTGAAAAGTACAATGTAATGTGTTTAATCTCACTTTTATTACTGTGAGATTCTTGCTATATTTGTCACTATTACCTTTTGTGTGGTGTATGTACTACCCATGAATGTATTCTTTGTGTAGTATAATTTAATTTATTGGTATTTAAATCACCATTTTATGATCCTTATTTCATTGTTTTTATGTTTCGTAAGTTACCAAATCTTTAATGGAAGGTCAAATTTCAATTTACACTCATCGAGTTTTAGGCATTCATCATTAATTATTTTAATCAAAGATTATGTGTGAAACAACTATTTATTATTTATGTAGTAATTTAAAATACCCTTTTCCTGGATATACATTTGATACACATAATCACTCCATTTAAAAATATTCATGTCATCGATATGAACATGATAATAGTAATTTTATCACAATTTCCATACATTGAGTAAAACATCCAAGTCATTGGTGTTGTTTTTACAAAAACATGTGTGAATGTACCATGATTGATTTAAACTGAATATCTAAATATATTTATTGTATTTATATTTTTTGCACATAATTATTTCATTGAATTATCCTTAACCTAAAGATATTGTCTTTATAAGGGATTCCATCTCAATTTACATTCCATTGAGACATTTTGTGGTAATGTGCCAATTCCCTTTTATATGGTGTATATAATATAATTTGACATAGAATATCATGAATCCCATTATTCTCATGGTATTATAATGTTTTTATTTCCAAAATTTTTTGTATTCAAGAATCTCTAAATTGGATAAAAACTAAAACGAAAAGTTTATTTTAAATGTTTTAAAGATTTATTCTTGTAAATACTTCTGATTAATGTCCTTTTTTTAAACATGTTTTTATGGATTTATTTAAATTGCCATGAATGTTTTAAAAAAAATTCTTTTAAAATATTAAAAGTTGTATGTCATAATTTGATTAAAAAATCTATTTTAAATGACTTCTAGATAAATAGTGAGTTTTTAAATTCATTTCATAAAAAGGGATATTTATCTCAAATAGTTTTTAAGATTATTTTCATCTATGTCAATATACTTCATTATTATTAATTGATGTGAATTTATACAATCATTAATATTGTATTTAATGAGTTATTTTTGGATGTGGATGATCTATTTTACTACCATTCATGGTTTGTTGTTAAAATATTGACATTTAGTTTGCTAGTTTTAATGCTAATGGTTAGATATTTTTTTTCAATTGTTTCATATGTAGAATGAATTGTACACAGTAAGTGACAGGTGGGTCCCACATTAGCTCCTCGATGAATCAGTAGGTCTCTTGATAGAAACTAGTTTCATCTCAGAAGTCCTTGACAAAATATTATTTTTTGTCATGGCACGAGTTCTTGACTATGTGGTAATGATGTCCGACATTATGCATTCCATCATTATAAAATTAACTATTAATATTACAAGTGATTATTTGACTACTAAAATATCCATGTGAATATGTAAATTGCATTAATTGATTTATATTTTTCATATTACGGTGAAATTTATGTTTAAAAGGCTTCTATTTTAGTCTTATACATTGCCTTAAATGTTTAGGACTAATTATGAAAGTTTCATCTATATTGTTATCCTTAATGAGAATCTAAGCTCACCCATTTCTATGTTTGATTTTTTTCCCTATATGTGGATAATTATATCATTATTAACATGTATGAATAGGCTATGGTATATGAGTGTGTTCAAAGGGGAAACATTTTTGTTTTTATTTATTTCAGTATGCAATTCAAAATTAAGTATGTATCGAGTATTTCAATTGCTACATAACTAATCAGTCTTTTGAGAATTGATCTCTTGTGATCATGCCAACAATATGTGACAATACACCAACTTTGGCTTACTAGGGTTAGGGCATTACATGTTAAATATATTAAATATATTAAATGAAATATTTATATTAAAAATGGTTTCTCCATTAAAATATACTCATATGTGGATGTCATGACCGCTATTGAAGTTAAAATGTGTATTTTCACTTAGGAATGAAATAATGTTCATTTTAATAATCCCCCAAGTCATTCATGACCATGGGAATATATTGTATGAATTATACTTCTTAAATTTATTATTTTCATTAATTTTCAAATTAAATGCATTAACATAGAGACCTCATTTTAACTACACTTATGAATATTATATAGTGTTAGCCCCATAACAAAGAAAATTAGGATCCATAATTGGGTGATATTACGATGATAGATCATGTAGAGATCAAGGATTGATGATCAAATTCAATTAATCTCTTAATTAACTTCAGAAAATATTTTTTATTACTAAATTATTAATCCTATGATGCAGAACATCTAATTATTTGTGGATTTATTTTCCTATTTTTTTTATTCAATACATTTATTAATTATATTTTTCAATTGAAATTTTTATAACCTATGTATTACATTGTTTATTTATTATTTTATTTGGACCTTATATTTTATTCTTTTCTTTTTACTTATTCTTATTCTCATAGTTTTTCATAATAACCAATGTTGGTCATGATCTTCCTGGCCCCTAATGAACTGTCAAAAATTTATTATTCCTTTTTTGATTTTTCCTTCATGTGTTTATCATTATCCTATGGTATGATAGATATTTTTCTATCAGTATGGTTTTGGATATTAATTAACACTAGATATATATTTGTTTGAGTGATCCTTAATGATGAAAATTATGTATGGGAGTGATGAGAATCAATGATGGATTGTAGATTGTAGCTCATAGATCATACCCTATGATTACAATAATAAGCATGATTAATATCCAAATGGTGTGATGGAGTAACTTTATTTCGCTGATAGATGGTCAAAATCCATCCAGTTTTAATGATTTATCGATATTAAACATAGTGGATAAAGATAATTAAGATATTTTTAGAAGAAATATGGTTTTAAAGAAGCATTAGGATGATTATTTTTTTTCTATGATAATCATAAATATATGTATTATATTATGTAGGAACACACATCCTATAGTCCAAATTATAAAATGGTTAGTATTTTTGGAATATTTCAATATGAAAATGTAGTGCAGTCATTACCCCACTTTTTTGACACTAGAAGTTTTTTATGATTTGAATGGGGAGTACAAGCTTGAGACCCTGGGATGTCCCACTTGTCGTGTTCTTAAATCGACATGTCATGTATATATTACTTTTTATTCTACATGTGGATGAGGAACATGGTCATGAATGTACATAAGATTACACCTCTTGTACCAAAAAAGGGACAATTTTTTTTAAATTTTGTATTATGTTTCACCTATCATATCTCATTATTTTGGAATAAGAATTGGACTACTGAGTAGTCCTTTATTTATTAGAGTTAATCATAGGATTTAATGATGGAATTTTATTCGATATCATAGATATGGTGAGGCATTTTGTGATAAATTCAATTCATTTAGCATAGTAAATCAATTTAGAGACACTGGTGTGATCTCCAGAAAGACATTATAGATGATACATCCCTGATGAGGTGTTTATATCAGGGAATAGTCCCCTATATCATTTGTAGAGACAATGTAAGTAACCCCTAGAACCCTGTTGGGGTGTGGGTATTCTATCTATGGAGTTAGAAACCACTATTCTGAGCACTTATGAGGTGTGGGTCCTCCATTGGTGTTGGTACATCAATGACCATAACATGCCCTTGGCGACGTGTCGGTTCCCAACTATAGATATGATTAGGAAGCCTTTAGAAAATGGAACTAGTGTAACCTTGACTCTTTGAGCTATGGGAATAATCATTATCCACAGAAATATATTAAAAATAAAGACACCATATATCTATCTGACCTTATTTCTTCTATGATATTCTCTATTTTTTCATTAATTATCCAATAAGTATCAAATTAGTTGATATGACTACTATATTTTTTGGTTCCCATTTTGTTTTTGGGGTTCCTAACTCATTATATAAAAACATTATCATATATGGCCTTTTATACATGTTTGAGGTATTATTATATGATATGTAGTTACATAGTGTCTTTGGTGTGCCCAATTGTTCTGGAGAATAAAAATAATCAATGCTAATTATCGTGGGTAGTGGTTAATATCATTGTTTGTGAATAGGGTCATACCTCCTCATTAGGTTTTAGGTTGGGGCCACTAATTTCTAGTTAGGAATGTATTTTCATCCATATTGTAATATATATATATATATATTATTTTAAAAACCATTTTTCTCAAAGAGGTTATTAAATGTCATTTTTCTTCTTGGTCCAGTAAAAATTTATATACTCAATTTGTTTTGTGATTTAGTTCATTAGGCTACCACCACCCTATTATGTGATATTCATATTCACTAATAGAAATGATTACCTAGACTGTTAGAGGTAGGATTAGGGTTCCACACTCAAATTACAATTATCCATACAATGACTCCAATGGACTGGGTCATGATATAGTGGTATCAAATGGACTTTCGTAGGGGTAATGTTAATTGATAGATTTGTTGTGGTGATTTTTTAATGATCATAGGGAAATAGTGTTAAGGTGTATTGTGTTTTTATCTCATTTCTGTTAACACATTATTGATGTGGTAGATAACAAATACATAGACATAATATTTAATAACCTCCAAATATAACTAACACATTGAGATACACGTCATAATGAAACAAATGGTATGTTAATTATAAATGGATGAGTTTCTCAGTTCCATTTCCTTATTGAGTCAGCCACCAAGATATTTTCATATTATCGTGGTACATATAGTTGAATGATATGGTGTATCAATGATGAAAACCATGTTCTATTCTGATATATATTCATTTTGTAAACTAATTATTAGAGTAGGATTTATTATAGGGCCCTTTCCCATGTGGTGTTTTCTTCATGACTGAGATGGATCTGGTAGTAGAAATCATGGATTCAACATCCCCTACTATTTTATTCCATACCTAGAGAACACTTATTAGATTAGAACATGATAAATGAATGGAATCACCAAGTACTAATTATTTTTGATGTATTGGAAAACAAGATATATAAACGAATTATATATTACATTGGATATTTGAATTAAAGAATGAAAAAATATAACGCTTTCTTAAAATTATATTAATATTTATATTTTCCATATCTTAAGGATA
The DNA here is from genome assembly GCA_963277665.1 of Viscum album. Classification (NCBI taxonomy): domain Eukaryota; kingdom Viridiplantae; phylum Streptophyta; class Magnoliopsida; order Santalales; family Viscaceae; genus Viscum; species Viscum album. The sequence goes on along the minus strand of OY728133.1, from coordinate 1,039,131,902 downwards.
TAATAAAAAATAAAGGGTGATCTCAGATGCTCAACAGGGGTGTACTAAAACATTATCTACTGTATGTAAATACAGAATTATAGATATAGTTGATGGAATAACCCAAACACATTCTATTAAATAAATTACCTGATCCAGTAATTAATACATGGATGATATCAATTAAATTAATCACATGAATAATAATAATTGAATTATAAACGAAAAAGTTAATAATTTAATATATTCATGACATTACTATCAAATCCTCATCCAATACGTCATGAATATTGTAGGTAAGGCCATGTAAATGATTCTTTCATTGAATAAGAAGGTGTTTAATAATTACCCATTTTTTTCGGTGACCTATTTTTTCTCATGAGACATGTCATTGCATCGAGGGGATATATATTATAGGGACCCCCATAACATTCACATCAATTTCATTGCCCATATATCTAATCACCCATATAATTCATAATCAATATTCTCTATCAACCAAAAATATCCATATTTAATTAAGTATATGAAATATCAATATTTTCCAAGGAACCAAATAAATAGCTTAATATGAATACTACAACTATTTTTTTATGTAGTAATATTATATGGTTAATATAATATTTATATGTTAAATATATTCAATACACAAAATCATAATTATATAATTACGAAATTATAATGGAGAATGATAGAGAATATATTCCCAGGAAAGTGAATGATCATAAAATAATGGATAATACATAAATCCGAAAAATAATATAGATTATCATTAATTCATCATAAATGAAATATTTGGAGAAGAATAATTTCATTTCATAATTATAGTTAAAAATAAATGTTTAACATTAAAAAAACATTCTATAATTTTTTTACTTCATCATAAAAATGAGTCATAAATCTTTTCAAAAATTCTTTTCAACCTTTAAGAAATATATCATTTTTATTTTAATATAAATTTTATAATTTCAAATATTAATAGATGAAATATTATATTTAAATAAATATCTAAAATTTTATAGGAAGATATATATTGAATAATCATCATGGGGGTATGAAAATACATTAACACCAGATATGTTAAAAACAATCATTTCCCAAATTTTTATGGAAAGTCAAAAATATCTTTTCTAAAAAATAATTAAGAGATTCATTATTTAAAATTTTCACAAAAAATTAAATTAATTTGATAATGATATAAAATAATAATAATAATAATATATGAGGATTTTATTTAAGTAATACATTGAAGAACGAAATATAATATATATATTCTTGATAAAATTAATTGACATGGCTGGTAACAATTACATTTTACTTATATGTTGATTCTTTATCCAAAAAGAGAATAAAAGGCAAATAAAAATGTGATATATATATATATATAAGATTATAAAATATATGGTTTTAAATATGTTATACTCATATTATTTTCCCAAATGATGTTTGAAGATAAAAAATCATAGAATATAATGATATTGTGAGATAAATCTGATACAAGTAACTTACTTGTTGATTCATTATCCAATAAAAGAATTAATGTACAATAAAAAAGTTAAACCAATAAATAAAAGTATTATAATATATATATTAGGATATTATAGTTTTATCACATAATGTTCCCAATGAAAATCTATCCATAATCAATCCAATAATAAAATTATATTGTTAATGAAGTCCCTTACCGTAGTTATCTGGTTAGTCATTGATGCTTGACTATCAAGATTATTTATATTATAATTGATAACAAAATTTTTTTTAACACTTATCTTACCAAATGATTAAATTATAACATCTCATATCGTGTCAATTAATAAATATAGAATAACATCACCATTTTGTGTGTTAATTATTATGTTATTCATGTATGTTTCTATTTGGATGTATTTGTTTTTATTAAATGGTATATGTTTAATAATTTTATGAATATTAATAATTATATTAATATAATATTTATTCATTATATATAGTTCTATAACCCGCAATGAAAGTATCTAGTTGAAAAATTAAATACAATGATCATGTAGATGGTAGTACCTTTGTACGCATGACTGCTTTTTCAAGTATAGATTGAATGTAACAGAAACAAATTATATTTTAAAGACTCGGAAAATTAATGGAAAATTTTTTCATAATTTTTTTGGAATTTTACAACTCTGTAGTTTCTGACGACACATTATTCCGAGACCCGGTGTGCTCGGAATCAATTATGGAAGTTTAGCTCTGGTACGTTTAGTAAAAGAATGAGTGGTCTTTTCTGTCTTTTGAACCGGTGCTCAAAATTGAAATATGAGGACACCGATGAATTTACAGCACCTGTATTTTCTTATGGGGAGCTTCACCGCTGTTGCATTTTATGCGGGTCGAATGTTAATAATTGGGAATCTAGAATTAAATAACTGAAATTGGTGTATACAATTTTATTTATATATAAGGTAGTTATATCCTACAAAGGGGAGTTAATGGTGGGGCCCACATCCACCTAACTATCCATGTGTGGATGTTTGAGTGGTGGGGCCCACACAACCCCAACCTTTTATTTCCACCTAAATTCCGTAAACCCCCCCTTCATTAAATTGTCAACCCCCCCCCCCCTAATTTATGAGGACCATTCCTCTCCCTCTCCCCATCTTTATCTGATGCTAATATACCTTAATTAATGAATGGAACCTCTTCATTTAATTAATTGATTTTTTGAATGTTTGAATTTTAAATGTCTTGTGTTTATAAAATAATAGGAGTAGATTATTATTTTCTTTTGTGGGAGCTTTCATTGTGAGAAGGGTGAGAGCTCTTGAGAGAATAGTTTTCTTCTCCAATGAAGAATGCCAGTTCCACGAAGTACGACGACGCACCTTCCTTCCTCATCTCCAATTCAAGTGAGAAGATATCGCTTCCTCCTCCGGTGCACTCCAGCGTCATCTAAGAATCCTCACCCTGCGACACTGTCTTCCACGACGCCCGACATAATACCTCAATTATCAAGGTAGGGGAATTTGTATATTTTTCATATGAGTGATTTATTACCATGATCATGGGTGTTCCTATCTGATAAACTATGGTTAGAGCCTCTAACACAGAGGGGACGGGCTAAAGAACAAGTCTTGACCCTCCTCTGATTGTTCTTTTGTGCGTGGATTGACGGGAGATGATGAAACATGACCACAACAGTGATTTGAAGCCTTCACAGTAATGTTCAGGACATGAGATGATGGACGGCACAGACGAAACATAAAACAGACCACCGGAGCAACTTCGGTGGCCCGCAGAACCTCATGGTGGCTCGAGTCTCCGGAACGATGGTGCCCCAGCATGCCGCCAGAGAAGATCTGTTGTGGCAACATCCACAGCGGTAGTGCGGGGGATCTCGCGGCCTCGCGAGATTCGAGACGACTGGCGGCTGCACCAGCAGGCGCTGCCAGTTCCAATTAGTGGGGGTAGCACTCCCCCCCCAATCCACATAACTGCTCGGCCAGGCTAGCCAGGCCAGACCCAGACTCGGGTCAGGTCGACCCGGTTCGGGCCGCCCAGGGTGGGTTGGGCCGGGTTGGACCGGGCCCAGACCCCCCATTTTCGAACCGTTTTCAATTAAATAGACATATCATGATCTATTGACCACTAGTCGATGCTCCGTTAGTTGCTTTGGATTTCATGGATCGAGACGATCATTTAGGTATATTACACTCAAGATTTCAGAGAAGTTTCTTTATAGACGAGTTGGTTCGAACATGAAACCAACCTGGCCCTCAGAGTGGAAACGCTTATAACTTGAGGACCGGACATCCGATTAACGTGTCATCGACTACGTTGACTTCCTCAGGATGATAATATTCTTATTTCATACTCTATGTTGTTTTTAGATGATATTGGAGTATGTTCACATTGGTATTAACATAAAAACCAACTGGGCCCCTCGAACGGAAAAACTAATAACTCACAGACAGGGCGTCTGATAGACACGTCGTCCATTGCATTGAGACCTCTATGATGAGGCGGTTATTTGTGTTACTTCTACATGAGACTCTGTGACAAATTGAAGTAACAATCAGAAACTCATGGAGCAGACCCTCCCCAAGACGATTGCATGGAGTGCGGAGACCTAGTAGCTGTAGACCTGGCGACTGCTTGACCGATAGGACACAAAGTGATTTGATTTGCCCAGTGGATAGAGAGCCTTGTATTTGGTGGCCGACCCACAGTGGAAAGTGTGCATGGTAGTTGGTATTAGACATGTGGTACTCGACAGAAGGAGTACCTCTACAGGCTATTAGGAGGATTGCCTAGTATTTGGCTGCAGACCCACAGTGGACAGAGCGCCTGGTATTTCACAGTAGACCCATGGAACTCGACAGGAGGAGTACCTCAGTAGTATAAGATTAGTGAGTAGTGTCATAGAGTCATGACATTGCCATTGTACTCTAAAGAGGAGCAGTTCTCATGCAGTTGTGGATTCAATAATGAAAATGCTTGTTTGAGCTGAGTCAATGACCTTTGTGTTTTCCTCATGATTGAGATGGGTTATTTGATAACTTCTGTATATGTTTGGGAATATACCTATGTAAAGGTTATCTATTGAGATTTTAATTTTTGGTTTATCATTGTTGGATTTAGTGAGACCTTGAGGGTCTCGAGGTCCCTACTAGGTATTGTTATACTAACCCCAGCACGGGCAACGCCCGCACCTCGTTGTGTTGGTTGCAGACGATGGACAGAACATATCGTGGTTGAGGCTTGTAGAGCTGGATGGTACCCGAAGGTGGATTCGACGATGAGACGGTACCCGGAGGTGAAAAACGGACGTGGAAAGCCTAGGTGGCCATCTGTACATACCCTTCAGTTAGGAACTCTGGAGGATGATCCAGGTGTAGCTTAACACCTTCCTATTGATTTGTCTTCTTCCATTTACTTTACTATTGGGCTTGTATTTCTGGCCCCTTTACATTCCATCACATCTTTTGTTATATAGTTTTTACTTAGTGTTTTCATCTTCTTGTACTCTGGTTGTGTGTGTGTTTATGTTCTATAAAGGCAATCCCCTCCAAGTTATAGGGATTTACGCCTTTGGTTCTAGTCACCAGCCCATAGCCTATGGAAGGCGGGCATGGGGTAGTTACGACATGGGTCCTGGGTGATGGGTCATGAAAAATTGGTATCATAGGAGTCGGTTCAACAACATATCTTATGACTATGATATTTTCTTTTATGTGAAAAATAGTGTTAAGCGTACTGAGTGTGGTTTTCAGTTTAGGGAATCCAGTGTTGGTGCAGTGGCCGACGTATCCATACACCAGGACCCTGACTTCTGATTTCTGACTCAGTGCAAGAATACACTGATTGAGTGTTTGTTTCCAAATGTTTTCACTATGTTACCTCAAACTAGGTTAGCTACCAATGTATAGTCTTTTTACCGTGTCACATCTGTTTCTTTCAGGATGCCTCCTTGTGAATGACCAGCTAGAGTCCCGAGAGTTGTACGTACTGACAACCTGCCGAGCGAAGAGGCCTCATTACAGGGCCCCCTCCTTGATGCGGAACCAGCGGAGGCACCAACAATACCATTTTCCTTTGGGCCACCAATTCCACCAGTCCCTACAGCAGGCGATGCACGCCGCTTGAGTGCACTGCACGAGTTCCAATGCTAGAGGCCACCCTGGTTCTAGGGAGAGACAGACCCACATGCGGCTGAGGATTGGATGGAGGCTCTGTTGAGAGTCTTCAAGCTAATAAGTACATCATCAAACTTCATGGTGATCCTTGCTACCAACCTCTTTTAGGCAGCAGCAGGCAGATGGTAGATCCTAATGCTCTATATGCATGACGAGGTGTCACTTATATGGGCAGACTTTGAGAGCCTATTCTGGGTGGAGTTTGTACCAGCCAACATTCGATTGGTTTGGATATAGGAGATAATTCAATTGTAGTAGGGCTGTATGATTATAGCTCAGTACTCAGCGAGGTTCACAGACCTCTCATTCTACTCTACTGATATGGTATGAGACCTGTACTTCAGTGCCCAAACATTCGACCAGGGACTCAGGCGAGAGATCAGAGCATCAGTTTTCACTCACAACATTCCAACGCAAACAAAAGTGTTGGAGAAATCCCTTCTTTTAGAGACTTTCATTGTTGAGAAGTCTCTAGCATTGTGACACATCACTAGTCAACATGCAGTTGAGTCTTCAGAAACTGGCAGTAGACAGATGATAGAGGGGTCCAAGAGGACCAGACCCACCGGTGGCCGACTACACGACTCGGGTTCAGTTGTGCGGGGAAACCAGAGTAGAGACAAAGGCAGTTGTTCCATGAGCGGGCACTGTTACTCTTGCGACAGTCTTGGTCACATGGTACGTGACTATCCAACCCTCCATACAGATGATCAGTAGATAGATGAAGGACATCCCAAGCATAGGAAGAGGCTTGATCAAGGTGGACCGCAAAGAGCTGGCGAACGTGGTTAAGGAGATGGACATGTAGTTCGTGGAGGATGACACTTCGAGGTGTTGCCAACACCACCACATGTAGGTCCACCCCAACCCCAGCGAATGGGTAGATATGGGATTGCATAGGTCCAGGAAGCTGAAGCATACAACTATGAGGCTCCGGAAGCAGCTGGAAAAGAGTGAGACTAGTTCCAGTCATTGAGGCCTTTATTATTGGAGCTTCTAATTTCCATGTTGTTTTGGTTTGTGGTTTTTATTTGTCTTTGTACTTTGAGCTTCAGTAATAAAAGACACTAGTCATTGTGACGATTTCTTTCAATTTTTTTTGTGTGGTTGATACTCCAAGGTTCCTTTTAAAACTAGTGACATGACCCTCACTTTAGAGATTTCTATTGGAGTATACCCGGTGAACACACACTGATGTTGATAGTTTGACTCAACCCTTGGAGGTGAGAGTGACGGTTGGTTCACTTGGTAGTAGTTTCGAGGCTTTACGATATCGTCCATGGCATGAATTAGTATAATTGATGTCAGGATTTATTGTATGAGGCAATGATCATGTTTCATCCAGAGGATGAGACCATATTTTTCTCTTTGGAAAAGGGGAAATCATAGAAGCTCTTGTAGGACTAGAGATTGTGCAGACTATGTTGGAGAAGGTGCAGAACATCTAGGAGCGGATGAAGACTGCACAAAGCAGACAGAAGTTCTATGCTGATAGGAGACGGAGACCACTATTGTTTGAGGATGGCAACCACGATTTCTTCTGGATCTCATCTTGATGAGGTCTATGATGATTTGGGCATGGAGGTAAGTTATCTCAGCATTTCATCAGACCTTTCTAGTTCCTCAGTAGAGTAGGCAAGGTGGCTTACCGCATGGCCCGTCCACCTCAATTACACATGGTGCACGACGTCATCCATGTATCTTAGCTGAGAAGTTAGGTGCATGACCTGTCTCACTTCATCAATCATGGAGAGAAACATATTGATGACGGGGTGACATTAACAGAGGTTCCAGTGGAGATTGAGGATTTACTAGAGTGGGTCCTACGTGGACGATCGATTCCTCTGGGGTGCATTCGCTGGAAGCACAGGAACCTACAGGGAAGCACATGGGAGCAAGAGGCTCATATGTGTGCTACGTACCATTTATCTTTTCTAGTGTTCATTTTAGATCTATTGGGATGTAAATCCCTATTTTCGGAGTAATTTAAAGACCCATATATTTTTTTAAAAAAATTAGTTTCTTTGGAATTTTACGAGTTGACAGTTTTTTACGGCACATGATTCTGCGGCCCAGTGTGCTCGGAATCAATTTCTGATGTTTAGATCGTGTGCATTTAGTAATGTAACGAGCATGTTTTTCTATATTTTAATCTGGTGCTTGGAATTGAAATCTGGGGACACCGATGAATTTGCAGCACCGGTATTTTTTTAAGGGGACCTTCACCACAATTGCGTTTTTTACAGGTCGAATGTTACTAATTGGGAATCTAGAATTAAATAAATAAAATTTTTGTGTACAATTTTATTTAAATTTGAGATAGTTATATCCTACAAATGGGATTTAAGAGTGGGACCCACATCCACATAACTACCCAAGTGTGGATGTTTGAGAGGTTTGTCCCACATGAGCCCCAACCATTCATTTCCCCCTAAACTCATTAAACCCCCCTTCATTAAATTGGCAACCCCCCTTATTTATGAGGACCGTTCCTCTCCCTCTCCCCATCTTTAACTCTTTCCAACATACCTTAATTAATGAATTGCGCCTCTTACTTTAATTAATTCAGTGTTTGAATGTTACAATTTTAAATGGATTGAGTTAATAAGATAATAGGAGTGGCTTATTATTTTATTTTGGGGGAGCTTTCGTTGTGTGAAGGGAGAGATAGCTCTTGAGAGATTAATTTTATTATATGATGAAGAACACCTATTACATGAAGAATGATGATGGACCTTCCATCTTATTCTCCATGACAAGTGAGGAGACGTCGCTTCCTCCTCGGGCGCAGTCCGACGTCATCTATGAATCCTCACCCCGTGACAACGTCTTCTGTAATAAGTGAGGAGGCATCGCTTCCACCTATGAGAATTTTTATATATTTCATATGGGAGATTTATTCCCTCGATCATGGGAATTATTTTATGATAATCTATGGTTAGATCCCATAACACGAAGGGCACGAGCTAACGAACAAGTACAGACCCTCCGCTAATTGTTTTTTGTGCGCGGATTGACGGGCGACAATGAAACAGGACCACAAGGGTGATTTGAAGACTTCATAGTAATTTTCAAGACCCAAGAAGACCTCCAGCATAGAATGAATCTAAAACGGACCACTAGAGCCACTCCGGTGGCCCACGAAACCTCATGGCGGCGCTGGTCGTCTGTGCGGTGGTGCAGGTGACCATAGGCGGCGGCACCCCAGTGCACCGCCAGCGAACATCCGATGTGGAAACAGACACGTCGGCGACGTGGTGGATCCCGCGGCTGCGCCGGATCCGAGAAAACCGAGGGAGGAATCCACCGGCGCCGCCAGTTTCAATTAGTGGGCCCCCTCTCCACCCCCCGCTCCGCATAACTACTAGGCCAGGCTGGCCGTGCAGTTTCCGGCCGTAGACCGGGCCGTTCCCCATCGGGCCGGGCCATGCCCTACCGGGCAAGTCCCGGACCCAGGTCGAGTCGACATGGTTCGAGAGGTCCTAGCGTGGGTTCGGCCAGGTCGACCCGGTTCAGGCCGACCCAGGGTGGGTTGGGCCGGGTCGAACCGGGCCCTGACCCCCCATTTTCAGACCGTTTTCAGTTAAACATACATATCTTGAGCTATTGACCTCCGATTGATGCACCGTCTATTTTGTAGAATTTCATAGATAGAGACGGTCATTTCAGTATATTACACACAAGACTTTGGTGATGTTTGTGTATGGCTTGGTTGGTTCTAACTCAAAACCAACCGGGCCCTCGGAGCGGAATTGCTTATAACATGAGGACCAAATGTCCGATTGAAGTGTCGTCAACTATGTTTGATTCATCTAGATGAGACAATTCTTGTGGAATTCTCTACGTGGGATTTGAATAATATTGGAGTTCATTGGGGTTGGTTTTATCTTTAAAACCAATCGTGACCCTGGAACGGAAAAGCTAATAACTCACGGACCGAGCATCTGATTGGCACGTTGTTCATTGCATTGAGATCTTTATGATGAGTCGGTCCTTTGTGTTACTTATACATGATAATTCGTGACAATTGGATGTAATGACCATTTGTTCATGGAGAGGACCCTCCCATAGATGAGCATACGGAGTACGGAGACATAGTATCTTTAGAACTAAAGATACAATGATTTATTTTTTATGAACATGAAAAATTATTTTTAGTGGTATCATAACAAATTTTTGGGGCTATTTGGCTGAAGTATTTTTTAATATGAGACTGGAAGATGTTCTCTTTTATAAGGCCAGTTAATTAAGGAAATTGTAATTTTTCAAAAAATTAAAATAATATTATGTCATTTTATTGGAAAATTGGATATAATATTCATTATATTATAATATGAGGGTATTTAAGGGGATAATACATTCAACTAAAAAGATTTAAAAATTATTTTGAGATTTTTTATATGTTATCTATTTCTACCCCTATTAAACCTTTTAACCATTATAATAATATTTTTTTTTCCTCAATAAGAATTAATTTTTTTGAAAACTGAAACTGATCTATTTACCATATCATTAAAAAATAATTAAAAATATGATATTTATTTTATAGGATTAAATTTATTTTGGTGTTAAATTTTATTTAAAATTTATTACTTGTAATGCATCGAAAAAATTATCAATAAAGAATTCTCCTATGTATAAAATGATTTGAGACAATTCAAATATATAATATTGGTAAACATGGAATTAATTTATATATTAATGATGAAATTAGATTTAAGTTACAATAACCAAACATAATAAAACAATATCCCAAAGAATATATAAATAAATGAATGGAAAAAAATAATTCATTTATATGAATAAAATCATTACTTTGATTTAAAAACATTAAACTTTTTGTTTTGAGATCCAAAATAATATTTTTTTAATTCATTATATTACATATTAAACATAAATATTATATGAATATGAGGATTTATAAACATTCGATTTTTTATTTCATCAATTTAATAACATAATTGTGTCTGTTATTTCAAAATTTTTATTTCACTATCTATAAAAAAGTAATCCATTTTAAAAAAATAACTACATTTTATCAAAATATAATTTTTATATTATAATTTAAAAAATAAATTGCACTCTAAAAAAATAAAATTTCTAAAAATAGATCTAATTAATTTAATTTTTTACAATTAAATTACCTATAATCCATTTAAATGATTAATGTAGTCATATAGCATAAAATTAATTAATTATTATAAATTTTAAAGTAAAAAAATTGATGAATGTAAAATATCATAATTGAATAAAAAAATTTAATAATGAAATAATTCCTACATATATCTCACAGGTTAGATACCCATATTCATCCCAACCAATCCATTTTCTAGGTTATTTGGTCACCATTAATTAATAGAACTCTAATATAACTATGTGGTTCATTTATGCTTGGTGTTGTGTGTGATACGTGCTTTAAAATGTAGTATTTATTTAATGGAAACTAAACTACAGTCTTATAGTGGGTTTAGTCATCTAGTATTGTAGGATGACGTTAATCTCTAGGTTCTTAACGTGGGGGTGTTCTTATAGACATTCCCTAATTTAGGAATCAACAACTCTAGGATCTTGTTAGGGATCCTATCAGTCAACAGATTAACGGTATTATTCATTTGATTTAGTGGTAAACACTTCCAATGTTTGCCTGACCGAGTACATTGAAAAGGGTGGATAGAAAGTGGATAGACATCCTTTATAAAAGTTTATTACAGCCAAGGATCTCCTAAGGGTGTTCTTGGTGGATCAATTAGAAGTCGTGATAACTATAAAGACCCGAAAATTTAAAAGAATTTTTTTTATTAAATTCTTAGATATTTTATGAGTCTGCGGTTTCTGACGGCGGCTGATTCCGAGGCCCGGTTACCCGGAATCTATTTCGGATGTTTTTTCCAGGTACGTTTAGTAAAGGTATGTGTTGGTTTTTCTATATTTTGAACTGATGCTCAAAATTAAAATCTGAGGGTACCGATGAACTTACAACGTCAGTATTCACTTAAGGAGGCCTCTACCAAAGTTGCTATTAGTCGAGAGTGGAAGTTATAATTTGGGGTATCTAAAATATATATAAATATATAATAAAAATATATTGGACATATTTTTATAATATATTTGGTAGTTAAATACACCAAAGGGTTGTTTGGGTGGGACCCACAACCCACATAACCACCCATGGGAGGATATTCTGCAGTGGGGCCCACACAAGCATCTAATCCCCTTTTAACTCCTTGAACCCCCATTAAACTCATGGTCTCTCCTTTGAATTAATGAGGTCAACCCCTTCATTTAATTGAGGTGAACTCTCAACCTCCCTTTTCTCTTAATTGTGCCAAAACATCTAATTAATATATTCTTTTATTAATTTTAAAGGGTTTTAATCCTTTTGAAATTCATAGTGATAATATAGTATCGGGGGAGCCCTTTTATTATATTTCCATTGAAGATATTTTGTGGTGGATCTTTTGGAGAATAAGGGAGAATTCATTCTTTACCTAAGAACATGAAGAATGCCCTTTCTCTCCAATGAATAACGACGAGACCACCATCGATCTTTATCCAATCCATAAGAGGAAGAGTCGCACATGAGGAACGTTGACTGCACTCCCTCCTCGGACGCACCACGACGTCAAAGAACTGACGTCGTCTTCGAATAATATTCCTGCGACACCGACATGCGAGCATCATAATCAAGGTAGGGGGTTTTTTATAATTTTAAATGAATAAAATTATATTCTATTCATGATGAATAATTGGGATTGTCTTTGGCCATTTGATATCACCTAATGCAGAGGGAGTGGTTCGAACGAACACAACCCGATGACCCTCTGTTGGTTCGTGATTATTTTGACATCAGGGACCAGAGGAAGCAGCGACTGGAGGTGGTGGCGGTGGGAGGCGACGACAATAGGAAGCGGTGACCGTGCACCGGCCGCGTGGAGGAAACCATGACCCATGGTGCCGGCAGCTCGATTGAAGCAAACCGGCCAACCAGGATGGAGGACCACAACGCCTCCGTGGCGCCAAACTGCGAGAAGACAACGGCCTGCTGTGCGAGACACTTCGGCAGGCGAATCGGGCAGCCACCTACATGCCAGGATGAGGAATCCGCAACTCCACATGGCGCCGCATGGGAATAATATCAAACCTCTCATTCCAGAGTGGACTGGATGACTGGGTTGGAGTCGCAGTGCCGCTCAGCACCGCGGTTTTAGGAAACCCGGCCGTAACCACCCCCCCCCCCCCCCCCCCCCGCTCTGCTCGGCCAGATGGCCAAGTCGCGGCCTGCCACTCGGGCTGAGCCACCCTCATGTGGGCCTGACCGCATCCGCCCAGCTGGGCCACACCCCACCGGAACGAGCCGACCCCCAGCCAGGTCGGACCCGCCGAACTGGTTGGGCTGTCCCGCTAGCCCACTAGGCTTGACTTACTAGGCCCATTTCACTTAAATGTGAATAACTTCTAGACCACGCGTCTGATCTATTCACCTTCTAAAGCACTAGGATCATCGCCAACAGACAGTCCTTTTGCCATACTCTATGTGATCTTTGGACATCTCTGAGAAATTAATCAGTTTGGAACGAACATAAATCTAACTAGGTCCTTGGAATAGAAAATCCAATAACTATCATATCGTGCGTCCAATTGACATGTTGTCTGTCACGTTGGGTTCTTTTTGATGATATGGAACTTTGGGATACATCAACATTGACATTGTCGAGGGTGATTTGTCAACCCCTTTGCTCAAGGATCAAAACCTCCTGGAATCGAGTGTGCTGTGTGTGGGAACCCTAGAGCTGGCTGCAACTATGAAAACTACTATACTTGGATCCTAATTGGGTTTGATAGTGATGTATTCTATACATGGATCTTATGTGGGTTTTTCAATGAAGACTTCTATACTTGTATCCTATGTGGGTTTGACAGTGAAAACTTCTGTACATGGATTCTATATGGGTTCGGTAACGACGACTTATATACTTGGATCCTATGTGGGTTTGGTAGCAACGACTACTATACTAAGATCCTGCGTGGGTTCGACAGTGAAGAATTTTGTACTTGGTTCCTATGTGGGATCTATAGATTAGATGAATCAGTGACTACAACTGATCATCCCTATCACTATAAAAATGATTTATACCTGTGTGAGCTGAGTCTTGACGTTCAATATTTATCTTTATAGTATTTGACTTTACTTCCTATGTGGACTGAGTTGTGCTTGGGCTCATGCGTTGGAGCTAGACTATGACTTGTAACTTAGGTATATGTATGGGAATATACTTATTTAGGGTTGGTTGATACTATGTGGTTCTATATTTCTTCTTTTTCTTGTCTTTAATAGAAATTGTGAGACCTCACGGGTCTCGAGGTCATTAATGAGTATCGTTATACTCACCCCTGCATGGGCTACGCCCACACCTCATTATGTTGGATGCAGAAGACGGGCAACACTAACAGAGGCCAAGTGCTCCATGACTGGACAGTACACGGATGTGGATCATACAACGAGTCGGCACACGGTGGAGACTGATGTACGTGGTTGTGGAGGTAGCCATCTGTACCTACCATTTATGTAGGAATTACCGGAGTATGATCCAGGAGCTGCTCTTTACATTAAGCTATTTTGCACTTTACCTGTATTTTTTTCAGTTTGGTTTGTATACTGGCCCATTTACATTACATCACACTCTTTTTTATTCAGTTTTACATTTTTTTTACTTCTTATTGCATACTCTGTTCTGTTTTTTTACTTTCAGAAAGGCAATGCCTTCCCAGCATAGGGATTTACGCCTTTGGTTCTATTCACCAGCCCCTTTCCTATGGAAGACGGGTTTGGGGTGGTGATGGCATGGCCCTTGAGGACGGTTCATGACAAATTGGTTTCACAGTAGTCAGTTCTACCACAATACATGGGAATATGATAATTCTTTCTGTGAAGAAATAGTGTTAAGAGTATTGAGTGTGGTTTTCAGTCCAGGGAGTCCAGTGTTGGTGTATCGGCCAATGAATCCATACACCAAGACCCTTACCTCAGATTTCTAACTCAATTTATTAAAACACTAATTGTGTGTGTGTTTTCTTTGAATAGTTTTCTTTGTGATTACATGTTTTCAGCTCACCGGGTATACTTTTTGACCATGGTGCACCTATTTCTTCTCAGGATGGCCCCACAAAGGCAGCCAGCTAGGTTTCCGAGTTATGTACGAGATGTTAGCCCACCGAGCGACGAGGCCATGGTGTAGGGCCCCATCTCAGTAGAGGCACCAGTGGTAACACTACCCACTGGACCACTGATAATACCAACCCCATCAACAGAGAGTGCATGCCACCTGAGTGCATTGCACGAGTTCCAGTGACAGAGGCCGCCCAGGTACCATGGGGAGATGGACCCACAAATATCTGAGGATTGTCTAGAGGTAATAGTTAGAGTTTTTAGATTGTTAGGGACACCATCTGACCTTATGGTGATCCTTTCCCTATGACTCATGCACACGGAATCAGGTAGATGGTGGAGCCTCATACTCTTGGTTCATGACGAGGAATCTTTAGTCTGGACAGATATTGATAGTCTATTCCGCTGAGAGTTTTTTCCAGCCACCCTTTTTGCGGTGTGGATTCAGGAGTTACATTTTCTTCAATAGGGTAGCATGACAGTAGCTCACTACTCAGAGAGGTTCACTGACCTCTCACGCTACTCCATGTATATGGAACATGACCCATTTTTTAGGCCTCATACCTTAGAGGGGGGACTCAGGCATGCGATCAGGGCTTTGATGATTCCCCTCAGCATCCCGACGTATGTAGGGGTGCTAGAGAGAGCCCTTTTAGAGATGATTTTTGTCACTGAGCAGTCACAAGTGGTGAGACGCACCGCAGGATGACACGTACTGGAGTCTTCTTCAGCCGACAATAGACAGTTGAGACAGAGGTCCATGTGGACCAGGACATTAGGTGGGTGACCTCAGGACACAATTTTGGTTGTGTAGGACACATGAAACAGAGCCAACCATACAATGGGCATGCAATGCTATGCATGTGACGGGCAGAGTTAGATGGCTTGAGACTGCCTGATCCACCATGCAGACAAGCATTAGATTGTAGAGGGACCTCCTAGGTAGAGGTAGATGTTCGACTGTGGTGGTCTACAGGGAGAAGGTAGGAGTGGAAGAGGAGTTGTCTGAGTAGCGCGTGGTGGATGCTGTTTCAAGGCACCACCACCACCACCACCAGGAAGTCCACACCGACCACAGGGAGCTAGCAGACAAAGGAAGGCTCTGCTTTAGGCAGTCGAGGCCTACGACCACGACACACTTTTTATGATTTGAGGTATCATATGTGTCTACTACACCATTTCTGCAGTACATATATACACATGGGTGAGTAATTATTATTTTTTCTATTGACTTTGTTCAGAGCACGAAGATTCCGACGGATCCATTGGATCAATCCTTATGGCTAGAGAATCCTACCCAAGCAGACTCGATTATTACGCACTGGTGCCGGATGTGTGAGCTTACTCTAGGAGGCGATAAATTTGGATGGGATCTTCTGGTAGCGGTTTCTAGGCCTTACAACATCATCTTGGGTATGGAATGGTTATCCATAGTTCAAACATAAATTGACTGTATTAGGTGCAAGTTGTGGTGTATTCACACAAATGGGACCAGGTTCACCATCACCGGTGAGAAGGGATCCTTTGTTGTGCAGGATGGACTTACGCAGTGGAGGGGGCAGTCAATCACACATAAGCTGGATAGTCTCATCCTTGGAGCGGTTGATGTGTGGAGACCTAGTTTTCTTGTTTTGGTATATAAATACATGGATGTTTTCCCTAAAGATGTTCAAGCACTACCTCTTCATAGAGAGGTAGACTTAAATATTGATCTGTACCCCGGGACAACACCGATATCAACTCCAGCATATCGTATGGCTCTTGCAGAGCTTCGTGAGATGCGAGTACAACTGGGGGACTTTCAGGGAAAGGGGTTTATCCCACCCAGTGTTTCACCCTGGGCGTCACCAATTCTATTCACCAAGAAGGTGGATGGGAGCTTGCGACTGTGTGTCGACTACCGTCACCTGGATCCGGTGACAGTAATGAACAAGTAACCACACCAGAGGATAGAAAACCTCTTTGATCATCTCAAGGGAGTATGATGGTTCTCAATGATTGACCTTAGATCAGGATATAACTAGCTCATAGTTTAAATGAGGATGTGAAGATGACGACCTTCATGTGTCGATATGGCCACAATGTGATCTTGGTTATGCCCTACGGCATAACCAACACACCCGCAATGTTCATGAGTCTAATGAACAGGATCTTCCGGCCATACCTCGATCATTTTTTCATAGTATTCATCTAAGATATACTGATTTACTCGAATACTGAGGAGGAGCATTCCTACCATTTGTGGGTGTTAATGGATACACTCAGAGAGCACTAGATATATTGTAAGATCTTGAATTACCAGTTCTGGATTCGAGATGTTCACTTCTTGGGGCTTGTCATCTCGAAGGCTGGAGTTATTGTGGACCATGTGAAGATCGAGGAAGTACTTGCTTGGTAGCCACCTAAGAGTGTGACGGAGGTTCGGAGTTTTCTGGGTCTGGCTGGGGACTATTAGAGATTTGTGCCAGACTTCTCCAGAGTTGCAGCACCACTTTCAGCTTTGAAAAAGAAGGGGAAACATTTCATATGATCAGATAGATTCCAGCAGAGATTTCAGGAGCTAAGGAAGAGGTTGACTAGTGTTCCCATCATGAGGCTACCGGAGGAGGGAATAATGTACGTAGATTTCTACGATGGATCATGGACCGGACTTGTGTGTGTCCTGATGCATGAGCGAGTAGTGATCATGTATGGTTCACAACAGTTGAGATAGAACGAGTAGAACTATGCAACCCATGACCTAGAGTTTGCAGTAGTGGTCTTTTCATTGAAGATATGGTGGCACTATCTGATGGGCAGGCATTTTACAGTCTACTCAGACCACCAGAGTCTCGAGAATATCTTCTCGCAGAAGGAACATAACCTGAGATAGTTATGAAGGCTCGTGTTCATCCTGTGCTTTGACATTGAGATAGTGTATACTCTAGTGAAGGGGAACGTTACAGTAGATGCTCTCAGCAGGATATCAGGCATTCAACTGATAGGAGAGGTGACAGAGTAGCTGGCCGCGTTACAGATATCCTTTGTGGATAGAGATAGAGCAGACTTTCTACAATTTCTCACAGTTACTCCTCCACTACATCAGCGGGTCATGGAGGCACATCATGTGGATGTTGACTGTGATATACGACGTTCTAAAATATCCTCAGGATAGGAACCTCAGGGATTTTTATAATGTGGGGAACACGTCATCCTCTTTAAAGGATGTACCATGGTACCGGTTGTATTACAGGAAGAAGTTGTCATGACCCCCTCCCAACAAAGATTCCCCTCCTGAGCTGAAAATGGTGAAAGGGAGATAATGACCCCCGAGTCCTGCATCCAGTAGGCCCTGGAGTGGCGAATATCACCAAGGGTATGTGGTTTTTACAGATATAGGAGGCATTAAAATGTTTTCATTATTTAATATCAGGAAATAGGATGAGTCAATCACCAAAAGAAAAAGAGAACATGTAAATGGAAATAAACCCAAACTAATCACACATGCATGTTTAAACAATTCTGAATCAATGTAAACGTACATGAAAGATCAAAAGTACAATACCAAAATAAACAAGAGTTCAGAAAACGACAACAACTCCAACTTTCCTGACTAGTAGGGTCCCTCACGGCCCTAGTAGTCCCCCTGGAAACCTGAAAGTGAAGGTAGGGTCATCATACAAGTAGACTCAGTAAGAAAACGTAATGCTCTCGTTCACAAGTGGGGATACATCCAAATGTCCCATGACAACAACAGAAGAATCCAAAAGCTTGCAAGGAATTCTATCCACCCAACCTCACCAACCACACTCACCAAAAACACAAAAAAACGGGTAGTAGTAGTATATAAGATAATGAGTATTGGGTACTCCTCACTATTTACCACTAGTTAGCTTCTCTTCCTAACGGAGAACATCCTGAAACTACCACACTCTTCCCGCCCGCACACGCCTGGGCCTCACAACCAAATATCACGCCCGCACACACCTGGGCCTCACAACCACCTGTCCTGCATGCACACACCTCGGCCTCACAACCGCATATCCTGCCCGCACACATTTGGGCATCACAACCATGTATCTCTCCCGCACACACCTGGACCTCATCCCGAAGATTCTTGGGAGATACTAATCCTACCCGAAGAGTCATGGGCTAAAACCACCCCTATCAAAACCTACCTGAAGGGTCTTAGGTGTAAGGTCACCTCAAGCCATCACAACCTATTAAAGAAGGAGCAAGAAGGAGCTAGTAAATAAGGAGAAAACACCCTCTCCCATGAAATCGGAGTGTTCAGCCCAAAATGGTCAACATGGGTGGGTTGTGATAAAACACATAGATACCAATATATATATGTATACCAAACACACAACCCAACCTATGGCTTCTAAACAATGGTCTGATCATGTACCTCGACACTACTATTTCAAATCATGCATAGAACAAACAACCCCAACTCCATTTAGGTTTTCATGTTTCAATAGAATCTATTTATTAGTTCCTTAACTACTAAGAATCTATCCAAAACCAACCACATCGATCGTTCGTAAAACATATCCCTGCCATCCACAAATCAAGTTAGGAAAACACATGAAACAAAAAAAAAGACCCTACTTATCATCCAACCAACCCCATTGATTATTATTCCCATTACATTACCATGCCCCACCATTAATTAACTCTTCCACTTTTATTTATTATCTACAACCCATAGTTTTATCACATTTAAACCCATCCCTACAGCCTCATTGCCAACCACCATAACCAAAAACATACCAAAACTCGTACATCATCATCCCTTGACACCATTTATCACAACCCCACTGCCCATCACCATCATAGCATTCACACCAACCCAAAACCAATCCAACCATGGACCCACTGCTCACTTTCTCCACAGCAACCCACAAAACACCCAATTGAAAAAAAAAATAAACCCTAATCAGTACCAACGTGTTTATTATTTCAGTTTTGTTCAACCAGGGTGATCACAAAAGGGTTCCAGATATTTAATCATCCAACATTATGTGATTAAAAAATTTTCACATTCCACATGATTCCATCCTTAAATGGTCTAGAAATATTGGTAATCATTTAATTACGCAAGCAATGGCCCCCAACGACCGTGATTTTCAGTAGCCATAATCCTATTCAAATCATAACAGATTATCACAGGATATAAATAATGTAACTGCATTCACAAACATGAAATCCTTATTATATATGCTAGTTATTATCTTTATTAAACCAGTTCAAATCTGTTTCATATAAACACGAGGTCAGCCACCCTTACTGATGTGCAAATTAGAGAGATGAAGTTAAGATCTCTGCCTCAACGGGTTTTGATAACAACGCCCCCCGGATCAGCATTAGAAGACGTCCTTCATCCTCCGTCGCTTCTGGAGAAACCTAGAAAAACCTCCTCTAGTTGATGATGTGAATGAAAGTCTAAGGGGAAGCAATAGTTCCAAGCTCAGAAGTTCCACCTCATCGTTACGATCCCGTGGCCACTGATAGATCGTAAATCAGTGCTCGTACGAAGAAGTTGTGAAAGAAAATAGCTTCAGAGTCTCTTGGGTGACCTCTACTCATATGAGAGGGCAGGATATGAGTGCTTTGAAAATTAGTGGAGGCCTCCTCCATTTATAGGTGATAAAAACTAAAGTACACTGCCTGTACTTTATAGTACATGGCGTGTACTCGAACATCTCACACGGTCGCCATGCGGATTCCAACACTGCCTTCAATGCGGCACACATTGGTTGACTGGTCAAAACACGGTTTGAGGGTAACACATAGGTGGGGAGGCAATACATAGCCTGTAGTATAGACTACATAGCGTGTACTCATTTATTTCACATGACAAGGACAAGAATTCAACAAGGCACACACCCATTGACTGGTCAACACACGGTTTGAAGGTAACACGTACGCGGGGAGACACTACATGACGTGTAGTATGGGCTGCACAGATTCTACTCATTTATTTTACATGGAAAGGACATGACTTTAACATGGGGTATACCAAGAGTGGTGGTACACGACATGTACTCACACTACATGGCGTGTAGTTACACACTTCTGAAAAGTGTGGGAGAAGTCCATTCTACACTCCAAAACACTTCATGACCTTCTTTTCGACAAATGAAAGGGTCAGAGAGGTCCGGTACATTACATCCAATACCTCTTAAAGCATTATCATCCCTGATATTTCAAAACCAACCTAGAGGAACCCCACAAGATACCTCTTGGGGTTTTCATTATAACAGGAACCCAACTAACTACCCTAATTATAGGTGTTAAGAATTCCTTCTCCTAGGTCATGATATTATCATCTTTAGGTGGCACTGACTCTCTTTCATGGGTTTAATCGCATCTTCATTTATGCGTCTTGATTAAGGATTGTGTCTTCTCACTTCCATATATTAGGATTTCCAACTTACACTTCCCCCAACACCGTACAACCAACAAACAACCTGAACACATGGTTTGGGGAAATTCCTTCTCCCATGTCGAGATATTATCCACATTAGGTGGCACTAACTCTCCCTTATGGGTTCAATCGTATCTGCATTTATGCGTCACGATTAAGGATCATGTTTTTTCCTTCACCACACATCCAGACATGTTACACACTTCTAGAGAACAAGGAAACAAAAAATTCTCTCAACCGACAAGCCAATAATTCCATATATGAAAGGTACATAGTATAACATCCAAAAAAAGCTCAGAAGAATAAGGGAAAACACAAGTCAAAACAAATCTGGGTAGTGAGTGTGCATCTGGGCCTCCTGCTCCAATGTTCTCTCCTCGAGGCTACCATGCATCCACAACACACAAACCAAGGTGATGGTTTGTTCAGGAAGCACATTCTCTTTACAATCCTCGATTCTAACTGGTCGTTCCTTAAAGGTCGTGTAGTCTCTCATATCTAATTATCCCCAGTCGATAACGTGAGAGTCGTCGTGTAATTACCGATGATGTTGGGAGACGTGGAAGATGTCATGAACCATGTCCAACAGAGGTGGAAGGGCCGACTGATATTCCACATCGTTGACTCGCCTCAGCACCTCGGAAGGTCCGAAGAACCTAGGGGAGAACTCAATCCCCTTCCCAAACCTCTGCTACCCCCATCGAGGGGAAATCTTTAATAAAACTTGATCTCCTACCTCGAACTCCAAGGGCCTCCTCCGACAATTAGCATAAGTCGTCTGTCTATCCTGAGCCGCTTTCATCCTCTCACGTACAAGCTGGACATTCTTTGTGGTGCTCTGTACTACCTCTGGCCCAAGAGCACCAGTCTCACCAAACTTTTCCCAACAAATGGGTGAACGACATTGTCTTCCATACAAAGCCTCAAACGGTTCCATGCAAATAGTAGAGTGTAAGTTGTTGTTTTAGGAAAACTCTACTAAAGGCATGTGTCGCACCCAAGATCCTCTGAAAACCAGAACGCATGCCCGCAACATGTCCTCCAACGGCTGGATAGTCTGCACTATCTACCCATATTTTTTGGGGTGGAAAGCAGTGCTAAGGCGTAGATGGGTGCCAAAATCATGCATTAACCCCTCTAGAATCGTGAGGTAAACCGAGTATCCTAGACTGAGATGACAGTCTTCAGAACTCCATGGAAACACACCACCTTTTCTATGTACCACTATGCTAAGGTACTCACCAGGCCCCACTCTTTAACTGCTATGAAGTGAGCGGACTTCATCAGTCGATCCAACACTACCCAGATAGTATCATAACCATCTTGAGCTATGGGTAGTCCGGTGATGAATTCCATCGAGATGTCATCACACTTATGCTCAGGGATATCTAAATGATGGAAAAAACCACTGGTAACACGGTTTTAAGCCATTACTTGATGACACACTAGGAACTTATCTATAAACTCTACCATTTCCCGTTTCACCCCAGGCCACAAAAACTATTCCCTCAATCCTCAGTACATTTTTGAATCTTCTGGATGCACCGCTAAGGCTGATCTATGGAACACCTGGAGAACTCCCTCACGTATCGCCTCCTGAACAAACAACCTTCCATGAAAACTTTTATGATGTCGTTTGTACTCTAACCATCCTTCGGGATCATTTCCCTGATCGACATGATCCATCAATACTTCTACCCCGGAGACTCCCCACTGAGACTCTTCCACCTACTGCAACAAGGAGGACTGCACCGTCATCTAAAACAAACAACCTCTAACACCTTCTACCCTTACATCCAAGTGCAAGGCATCCAAACCTCCCATCCCTTTCCAGGCATCATTGGATTCCTGGACGACTTCTTTATACGACTTCTTGCTCAGGGAATTAGCCACAATGTTGCCCTTACCTTCAGTGTATGAGATCTCTAAGTCATAGTCTTAGAGAAACTCGACCCATCTCTACTACCATAAATTCATGTCACGTTGGGAGAAGATATAACTTAAGTTCTTGTGATCTGAGAAGACCACAAAGCGCTCCCCAAAGTGTTAATGTCTCCATAACTTCATTGTGAACACTATTGATTCATGTTCTAGGTCATGGGTGGAATAGTTAAGCTCGTGAGGCCGCAACTGCCTAGACCCCTAATAGATCACACCCTTCTTCTGCATTAGTACACACCCCAAATCAAGGCCAGAAGCATCACAAAACAACTCAAACAACAACCCTTCATCTGGAAACCTAAGTACTGGAGCACTGACCAACTTCTCCTTCAGTTAGTCGAAAGCTTTCTGGCACTGCTCGCTCTGTAAGAAAACCTAGTTCTTCCTAGTTAAAGTTGTCAATGAATCAGCAACTTGAGAGAAGTCTGAAATGAACCTCCAATAAAAACCTACCAACTCTAGGAAACTACAAACTTCTTCCTTGCTCTTGGGTGCCGCCCAAGATGCAACTGACTCCACTTTCGATGGGTCCACTAACACTCCATGTTGTGACACTATGTGCCCACAGAAGTGTACTTTTTGTGTCAAGAACATACACTTCGACGATTTGCAATAAATTTGGTGTTGTCGAAGGACATCCAAGACTGTCCTATGATGCTAAAAGAGCTCCTCCTATGATCATGAGTAGATCAGGATGTCATCGATAAACACAATGTCAAACCAGTTCAGAAACTCTTAGAAGACAATGTTCATAAGTCCCATGAACACAGCTGGGGAATTCATAACTCCAAACGGCATCACTAAAAACTCGAAGTGCCCATACCTGCACCAGAAATCCGCCTTCGAGATTTCATTATCCTTTACACTTAGCTGATGATATCCAAATAATAGATCAATCATAGAAAACCAACATCCTCCCCTAAGTTGGTCAAAGAGATCATCTATCCTTGGAAGGGGTTAACGGTTCTTGTCCTTTACCTGATTCAACCTTTGGTAGTCTATGAATATCCTGAGACCACCATATTCCTTCTTCACAAACAAAACTGGGGTACGCCAAGGAGACACGCTGGGTCGAACAAAACCCTTCTCCATCAGATCGTCAATCTGAATCTGTAACTCCCGCAACTCCTAAGGTTACATCCGATAAGGGGCCATCGAAATTTGATAGGCACCAGGATGTATGAATATCCCGAACTCAACATCATGTCAGGGGGGGGGGGGGAGGGTAGAGTCACAACTTCATCGGGGAAAACATCGAGGAACTACGCAAAATCCACTTGGACATCCATCATATATATATTAGTTAAAATCACTAATAGTCCACCTAACAATGAATGGAGATGCTTCACATGTTGGATTCCTACCTGGTAGCTCCTCTCACCAACAAAAGATACATTATTCCCATCCATGTAGGAGAACACAACTCTTCTTCGGAAGCATTCGATAATAGAACTAATAGAAAAAACTAGTCAATGACTAGGATGACATCGTATGGCAGCATCTATAGAAAAATACGGTCCCCACTATATCAATTCGGTCCCAACGTCAGCCCACATCCTCGGAAAACACAGGATATGCTGGTCTGGCCTACAACTGGTGTACTCATCACCAGTGTTAAGGAATGTATCTCTAAGTCTACTCCCAAAGCATGGGCTAGACTGGGTGCAACAATGGAGTGTGATGCTCCCAAGTCGAACAAGGCAGAAATGAGAGTGATGAATAAAAAAATCGTACCTCACACCACCACTGGTCCTACCGGAGCTGCCAACTCTACTGTGTGAAACTGTCCACACCCAGCTCCTCTGCCTCTCTGATCGAGGAGGGTCCGCCTACTCCTGGAAGGTTTAACCTCAGAGGAGGAGGGTCTTGCAACTACTGGAAGGGCCTCACCGGCAACTGGTGTTGCTGAGGCGGGTGCTGAACCTTCCCACCTTCACCGTACTGAGCTTGGGTCGGGCACTGACTCTGAATGTGCCCAATACATCCGCAAGAGAAACACTTTTGTCCTGGGCTCGAGAAAAAGGAACAAGGACGTGAAGATCTGAACTGGAACTATAGGGGCATGCTCCCTATTGGCCTGAATCTGGAAGGTCCCATCACAGGAGACCTGCTGCTGACTGCCTTCCCCTTTGACAAACCTGGTTGGATCCCCTCAAGTGGTTCACCTCCCTATGAGTGCATCCTTTCTACAAGCTTTGCCTTCTTCTGTACTGCCATGTACGTCGGAAGGGTGAAGGGGTCGACAACATACTAGAGCGAAGGATGAAGTGCCTCCTCCAATCGTCTCGCCTGAGACTCCTTATCATGAAAGAAATCCAGAGAAAAGCATAAGAGATCCTTGGACTTGATCGCCAAATCTCGTACTGACATACTCCCCTACTGTAGGGAGATTAACTCATTCCACTTCTCCTCCTTGATCATCGAATAAAGGAATTCGTCTCGGAATTCCTTTTCAATGTCAGCCCATGGAACCTCTGCCTCTATCCTCTCACCGAGGCAGAGTGCTCACCACTATCGCGCCACACCTCTCAACTGACTTACTTCTAAGGGATCCCAATACTCCCTTGGAGCACAGATCAAAGTAAAATTGATCCCTAGATTTTCGAGCCACCCTTCTATCTCTATATCTGATGTACTACCCTCGTAATTCTTGAAGGTTTGCCGCTGGAAAGAACAGAGAGCCTTCTGCCACTGGCAATCTTCCTCCTCTCTGTCAATCCTCAAATGATCAACCACCTGAATCAACTAGGCCTTTACAGTCTGCGTCACCCGGGGACAACGTCCAGGTGCCATAGCTGTATAGTAAACAAGGATCGCCTAAGCCCAAGTATTAAAGAAATTTCTCAAGGGTTTATTTCTATCATATTATTTCAATTTATTTACCAAAACAACCCAATCAAGTAAAAAACAATCATGATGATTCATGTACCTTCCCTGGTGTCTCTACCCTACAATAAATGTAGTATCACTTGGACATTCAGTAGGCTCAGAGTCCTTGCATCGAATCACGGGGGGCCCTAAAATCCCGTGTCCTAGCTGGTCTTCCTTCGCCTATGTCACCCACAAAGATCAACCAACATTGTTGCCCTACCATCCCATGGAATCCTCACTGTGCCTAACTTCATCCTCCATCTTATCTATCATCCATCACCTCTAATACCATTCTTTTATGACCCCCTCCCACCAATGAAGCCCCTCCTGAGATAGCAATGGTGAAAGGGAGATAATGACCCCTGTGTCCCGCCTCCAGTAGGCCCCAGAATGGCGACTAGCACCAAGGGTATTAGTTTTTAACAAATATGGAAGGCATTAACCTATTTTCATTATTTCTGATCTAGAAATAAGATGATTCAAACACCAAATGAAATAGTGAACAAGTAAATGGAAATAAACCCAGACCAATACCACATGCATGTTTAAATAAGTCTGAATCAAAGTACAAGTACAAGAAAGCTCAAAAGTACAATACCAAAAGAAACAAGTGTACCGAAAACTCCAACAACTCCAACTATCCCGACCATTAGGGTCCTTCATGGCCCTGGTAGTCCTCCTGGAAATCTGAAAGTAAACGTAGGGTGAGCATAAAAGTATTCTCAATAGGGAAACCTAAAGCTCTCATGCACAAGTGGGGAGACATCCTAATGTCTCGTGAGAACAACAGAAGAAACAAAAAACTTGCAAGGAATTCTATCCACCCAACCTCACCAGCCACGATCACCACAAACACAAAACAACATTTAATAGTAGTATATAAGAACAAGAATATTGGGTACCCAGCACCATTTCCCACTAGTTAGCTATTCTTTATAACGACGAACGTCCTGATTCTACCACACTGTATCCACCCGCACACACCTGCGCCTCACAACCACATATCCCACCCCACACACCTGGGACTCACCACCACATATCCCACTCGCACACACCTGGGCCTCACAATAACATATCCCACCTGCACACACCTATGCCTCACAACCACGTATCCCACCCGCACACCCCTGGGCATCATCCCGAAGATTCATGTGAAATAGTAAACCTGCCCGAAGAGTCTTGGGCTAAACCACCCCAATCGATACTTACCTGAAGGGTCTTAGGTGTACGGTCACCTCAAGACATCATAAACTATTGAAGGAGTAGCATGGAGCTAGTAACTAAGGAGAAAAGACCCTCTCCATTGAAATTGTAGTGTTTGGCACTAAATTCTCAACATGGGTGGGCTGCAACAAAACACATAGATACATATATATATATATATGTGTGTGTGTATACCAAACACACAGCCCAACCTATGGCTTCTAAACAGAGATCTGAGCCAGTGCCTCAACACTACTATTTCGAAGCATGCATATAACAAACAACCCCAACCCCATTTAAGTTTTCATGTTTCAACAGAATCATTTTATTAGTTCCTTAACAACTAGGAAGCTATCCACAAACAACCACATCAATAGTTTGTAGAACATATCCCTACCATCTACAAGTCAAGTTAGGAAAACACATGCAACACAAAAAAGCCCCCTCTTATCAACCAACCAACCCCATTGATTATTATTCCCATTCCATTACCATGCCCCACCATTCATTAACTCTTCCATTTTTATTTATTATTCACAACCCATAGTTCGATCGTATTCAAACCCATCCATGCTCCCCCGCTGCCAGCCACCATAACCACAAACACACCAAAACTCATATATCATCATCCTTTGATACCATTTATCGCAGCCCCACTGCCTATCACCAACATAGCATTCACACCAACCCACAACCAAGCCAACCGCAGCACCGCTGCTCAACCGATCCACAACAACCCACAAAACACATCCTTCATATAAATAAACCCTAATGAGCACCCAAATGTTTATTATTTTAGTTTTTTTAACTAGGGTGATCACAAAAGGGTTCTAGGTATTTAAACATCCAACTTTACATGATTAACCGATTTCCACAATCAACAATTTCTATCAATAAAAGGTCTAGAATGACAGGGAAACATTTAATTATGCAAGAAAATCCCCCCAACGACCATGATTTTCAGTAGGAATAATCCTATTCAATTCATAACATAATATCACATGATATAGATAATGTATCTACATTCAGAAACTTCACATCCCCATTATAGAAGCTAGTTATTATATTTATTAAACCGGTTCAAATGTGTTTCACATAAACAAGAGGTCACCCACCCCACTTGAATCTCAAATTAGTGAGACAAACGTATGATCCCTACATCAAGAGGTTATGATAACAACTCTCCCCCAGATTAGCTTTAGGAGATGTCTGTCGGCCTCCGTTTCTTCAGGCAAAACCAGGAAAACCCTCCTCGAGTGGAATCTAGGAAGGAAAGGCCTAGGGGAAGCAACAGATCCACGCTCAGAAGTTCTGTTTCGTCGATAAGATCCTGTGGCCACTGACGGATCGTAAGTCGGAGCTCAGACAAGGATGATATGGAAGAAAAGAGTTTCAGAGTCTCTTGGGAGAGCTCTACTCGAAGGAGGGGGGATGATAGGAGTGATTTGAAAAGGAGGAGAGGCCCCCTCATTTTATAGGCAGGTAACAATAATGTACACAACATGTACTTTATAGTAAACAGTGTGTACTCAGCTATTTCACATGGTCACCATGCGGATTCCAACACGACCTTCAATGCAGCACATGGTCGTTGACTGGTCAACACATGGTTTTAGGGTGATGCATACCCGGGGAGGAACTACACGGCGTGTATTATTGGATACACGATGTGTACTCATTTATTTCACATATAAAGGACACGACTTCAACATGGAACAAGACCGTTGATTGGTCAACATATAGTTTGAGGGTAACACTTTAGCGTGGAGACACTACACGATGTGTAGTATGGGCTACGTGGCATGTACTCATTTTTATCACATGGCAAGGAAACTGCTTCAACAAGTAAAATGGCCGTTGAATGTTCAACACACAGTTTGAAGGTAACACATACGTGGGGAGACACTACACGGCGTGTAGTATGGGCTACATGGCATGTACTCATTTATTTCACACGGAATGGACACGACATCAACCCAGATTATACCCAAAAATGTAGTACACAATTTGTACACACACAACACAACGTGTAGTTACAAAATTCAATAAATTGTTGGAAAAGTCCATTTTACACTCCAGAACACTTCATGACCTTCTTTTCGACAAAGGAAAGGGATGGAGTGGTCTAGACCATTACAGTAGTGTTGAAGGAGTTTCTAACATCGCCTCTAGTGGTAAATATAGGAGTGGAGAAGATGTATCAGGACATCAGACGACAACACTGGTGGCCGGGTAAGAAGAAAGAAGTAGTAGAGTTTGTCTCTCGATGCATCATTTTTAAGAAGGTGAAGGCAGAGTACCAGGTTCCAGACGGCTTGGTTCAACCCTTAGATTTTAAAAAGTAGATGTGAGATGATATATACTTTGGTTTCATGATGGGGCTTCCACGTACATCCAATGGACATGACACGATCTTTGTGATTGTCTACCAACTCACCATGTCAGCCCACTTCCTACCGATCATATATCAGGACTCAGTAGAGATCTTTGGACACCTCTAATTTCAAGAGATCATATGACTTCATGGTATTCCATCGACTATAGTCTCCTATAGAGATTCTTTTCTCACTTCCTTGCTATAGAATGGGTATAGGAGAATTTGGCAATGCAGCCTCGCTTGAGAACCACATTCCATCCTCAGAAGGACTTTTAGACTGAGAGGACCATTTAGACTTCTAAGGACATGCTCCGTGCATGTGTCCTTGACTTTTTTCATAGCTGGGAGGTTCACTCACCCTTGGGGGAGTTTCCATACAAAATCTAATACCAATCCACCATCGGGATGGCACCATACGAGGCACTGTACGGCCAAACATCCATATCTCCTCTATGCTAGACGGACCCAGTGGAGTCAGCACTTATAGGACCAGAGATGGTCAGGATATGTTGGAGAAGGTTCAGATTATCCATGAGAAGATAAAGACTACATGGAGCAGATAGAATTTGTACGATGATAGGAGACGGAGACCCCTGGAGATTGTGGATGGAAACCCCATATTCTTATAGGTCTCACCTCTATGAGGTCTACGAAGATTTGGCTAAGGTGACATGTTATCTCAGCGTTTTATCAGGTCGTTCCAGGTCCTCAGCAGAGTAGTTGATGTGTCTTACTACCTGGCCCTTCCTCTTCAATTGCATTTTATGCATGACTTCTTACATGTGTCTGAGCTGAGGGGATACGTGCAAGACCCATCCCACATCATTGACCACGGGGAGCTAGACATCGATAATGAGACGACATTCACGGAGGTTCTAGTGGAGATCATGGATCAACAAGATCGGGTCATGTGTGAATTTTCAATTCCACAAGTGCATGTTTTTTGGCAGCACGGAACCTCCATGAGAGCACATGGGAGCGGGAGGTTCAAATGTGTGCTCAGTACCCCCATTTGTTTTCCTAGTGTGTATTGTTTCTTAATGGGGATGTGAAACCCTGTGGTGGGGGTAATTTAAAGAGCAAAAAATTTCAAGTAAATTTTGTTTATTAAATTCTTTTAAATTTTATGAGTCCTCAATTTCCGATTGCGCTTGATTCCAAGGCCCGGGGTGCCCGAAATCAGTTTCTGATGTTTTGTTCATGTATGTTCATAAAACGTACATGTGTATCTTTCTATCTTTTGAACCGATGCTCAGAATTGAAATCTGAGGGAACTTGTGAACTCATAACACCGACATTCGCTCAAGGAGGCCTCTACCGCAGTTTCATTTGGTCGAGAGTGGAAGTCATAATTTGTGGTTTCTAAAATATATATATAATAATAATAATACGTGAGACATATTTTTATTATATAGGTTGAGGATAAATCCACGAAAGAGATGTTGGGGAGTCCCCCACAACCCACATAACCTCCCATGAGAGGATATTGTGTGGTGGGGACCACAAGAGCACCTAACCCACTTATAACTCCTCGAACCCCCTTAAACTCATGGACTCCCCATTGAATTAATGAGGCGACCACCCATCATTTAGTTGGGGTGAACTCTTCACCTCCCTTTTCTCTTAATTGTTCCAACACATCAAATTAATATCTTATTTATTTAAAATGAATGTATTTTAATAATTTTGAACTGAATTTCGATACTATAATATTGGGGGAGCCTTTTTATTATATTGGCTAGGCAAATATTCTATGGTGGAACTTTTGGAGAATTAGAGAGAGAGAATTTTCCCGGATGAACACAAAGAATGCTCTTTCTCTCCAACGAAGAACGACAAGACCATCTTCAATTTCCATCCAAGCCCTAAGAGGAAGATTCAACCCTAGGGAACGTCGACTATTATTCCTCCTCGGATGCACCCCTACATCAACGAATCGACATCTTCTTCAAATCCACTTCCTGCGACACTGACAAGCAAGCATCAAAATAAAGGTAGGGGGTTTTCTATAATTTTTAATGGATAAAATTATTTTCCTTCCTCGATAAATACTTGGGATTGTATTCATCCATTTTATATCTCATAGGAATATGGTGTGGGCTGAACGAACACGGCCTGACGAACCTCCACTGGTTTGTGATTATTTTTGACATCGATGACCAGAGGTGGCTGCAACCTGAGGATGTGGTATCTAGAGGTGACCAAATCCGAAATATGTGACTGTGCACCAGCCGCGTAGAGGAAACTATGTCCTCCGGTGTTGGCTGCTCAGGTGAAGTGAACAGGCTGGCCATAGCCGGCCGGGCTAGAGGACTGTGGCGCCACGGTGTGGGAAGACCGTGGCCTGCTGTGTGATCCTCTTCTGCAGGCAAACCGGCCGGCCACCTACCGACTGGGCTAATGAAGTCATGGCGCTGTGTGGGAAGAACATGGGCCCAATGTGCAGGCCGATCACACTGATAAAAATTGTCCGGCATCGGCCGACCTGGTAGGAGAGGTGGCACCACTTAGTGACATTGTTTCGGGATATCAGGGTGCACTCCCCAACCCCCCCCCCCCCCACTACGCTCAGCCAACTGGCCGAGCCGCGGCATGCCGTGTAGGCCCGGCCTCCCCCTCACGTGTCGGGCCATAGCCACTGGGCTGGGCCATACCCCACTAGGTTGGGCTGACCCCCATCTGGGTCGGACCCGCCGAGGGAGGTCGGGCTGCCCTGCAAGCCCACTGGGCTTGATGGGCCAGAACCGTTTCACTTAAACGAGAATAACATATGGACCGCGTGTCCGATCGACACGACTTCTGTGACACTGAGATCATCGCAATGATATTGTCATTTTGAAATACTCTCAGTGAGTATTAGAAAACTTTGGGAAATGTCTTGTTTAGAACGAGCATAATTTTTTTGGGCCCCTGTAACAGAAAAGTCAATAACTCTCAGACAGGACGTCCAATTGACGTGTCGTCTATCGCATTGGGTTCCTTTTGATGAGATAGAACATCAGGATACATCAACTATGGACTTAATAATAGTTGATGTATCGGCCCCTTTGATTGAGGAATAAACCCTTCCAGAATCGAGCATGTAGTGTGCAGGAACCCTAGAGCTGGATGAGATTATGATGACTACTATACTTTCATCCTATGTGGGTTCGGCAGTGATGACTTCTGTACATGGATCCTTTGTGGGTGTGGGAGTGATGACTTCTGTACTTGGATCCTACTTGGGTTCGACAGTGATGAATTCATTACTTGGATCCTACGTGGGTTCGGCACCAATGACTTCTGTACATGGATCCTACGGGGGTTTGATTGTGATGACTAGTTTACTTGGATCCTACGTGGGTTCAATAGTGACGACTTCTGTACATGGATCCTACGTGGGTTCGATAGCATAGATGAATATGTTATCAAAACCAATCATCCCTATCTCTATACCAAAAATGTATACCTGTGTGAGATGATTCGTGACGTTAAATCATTATCATCATGGTACTTGACATTACTTCCTGTGTGGACTGAGTTGTTCTCGGGCTCGTGAGTTAGAGTCGGATTGTCACTGGTAACTTAGGTATATGTATTGGCATATACCTAAGTTGTCTTGGTTGATACTTTGTGGTTGTATCTTTCTTCTTTTTCTTATTCTTAGTGGACATTCTATGACCTCTAGGGTCTCTAGGTCCCTATTGAGTATCGTTATACTCACCCCTGCACGGGCTATGCCCGCACCTCGTTGTGTTGGATGCAGACGACGGATAGCACTAACAGAGGGTGAGAGCACCATGACTGGACGGTCCCCATAGGTGGATATTACGACAAGTCGGCACATAGTGGAGACTGATCGACATGGGTGCTATGGTGATAATCTTTACCAAACCTTCATGTAGGAATCCCCGGAGGACAATCCAGGAGCTGCTCTTTACTTTCACCTATTTTCCATTTACATGTACTTGATGTTCAGTGGGGTTTGTGTACTGTCCCATTTACTTTCCAGCACACTCAATATATTCAGTTTTACTTAGTGTTTACTTCCTGTGGTGTACTCTGTTGTGTTTTTTTACTTTCATAAACTCAATTCCTTCCTAGCTTAGGGATTTATGCCTTTGGTGCTAGTCACCAGCCCCTGGTCTAGGGAAGGCAGGCTTTGGGGTGTCTTGACATGGGCCCCAAGGATCGGTCGTGACAATAATAGAGGGGATGCGGGAGCTCTATGAGGAGGAACTATAGGTGGAGCGAAATGTTATGACCTAGTTAGAATACAACCACCATATGTTCTTTTCTAGGATAACAAGGATAGTGTCTATGTGTGTGTGTGTATCTAAAAACCATGGAACAAAATGATCATGCTAGGCATCTAATTATTCAAGGAATGATATAGGTATTCTCAACAACAACACCAATACATATTTAATAATTATTGAGTCATTATTTAATCACCATATACCTATTTTGATAGATTAATATTCTTTTAGAGCCATTTGCCTATCACTTTTGGATATATATTCCTATGGGAAATGATTCCTCTATTTTATACATCTTTTGAGAGTTTGACAAGAGAATCTGTAATGGGAGATTCACGTGGAACCTCTTTCTGGTAATGGGGAATTTTATGGAATCATTATGGCCTTGGATTGGATATCCACAGTAAGATTCAAGGAAAATTTCCCCACAATAGTGGTAGGTGCATATGAGTAGATGTATTCATGCCAGATTAATCTACAATAAAAACAATTGTAGATCATGAGACTGAATATATCACATATCTCACATTAGTGAAAAAATAATCCCCTTCTAAAATGTTATATATGTTTACCTAGATTCAAGAAGATATGGAGGATTACACAAATATATTCACTAAATATTATGTTGGACCACCTAAACATTGAGAAATACAATTATGTATATATTTTTTAACCATGATAAGTGTGATATCTTTTTGGGGGAATCATGATGGTCAATTTTAATCATTGAGAGTTAATGATAGAATTATAGGATATTAATGATTTGGGTTTCAACAGACATGGTGCATCACCCTAGGGGGTTATAATGTTATTTTATTAGAATGAGGGTGGGATCCTAAGGATATGTGTTTGTAATCAACACATGAATAATTTTACATTAAAAATTACTCATTTACTTGGTTTAAACTGATATCTCACCATTTTTGGGGTGGAAGATTGTTCTAGAATGCAGATATTGGGCTCGGATACCACTATATATCATTTCATGAGGAGTACATTCTGAAAAGGAACTCCAGTGTCACTACTAGCATAAGGAGTTCCTAGTGATTAATTTTCGTGTGAAAAATTCCCTTACCTTTTTATGGGACTTATGAATGTGATTTCAAAAGATTTATTTTATTAGTTATTTATTTTTTCATTGAAATCTTCACTTACTCTATTTCCTAGGAGGAGCACACACATCTTTTTAAGATGGTCCTATACTTGATCTTAAAGATCTAGTTATATAAAAATATTTCAAAATATTTATTCAAGATTTGGGAAGTCATATTTTTTTATTAATATCATATTATAACAATGTGTGGTTGGGGATTTTGTGGACATAGAAGTAATGTGATATTAGGTACCACCTTGGATCATATGATAGGTGAAAATTATTCTTGGATTGGTTGCATACTTTACGATGTTATTAAATAAAATTCTTATATTTTGTCCCCATTTACTACTTTAACACGAATAATGAATCCATTCACTAGGAATATGATGCAATAGAAATCCTTTGAGGTGTTATGTCATAAGATGACATGTGGCCTTACATTTAGACTATAAAAGTATGTTATTCAGTATATGATGTCCTGTTATGCCACAAGAAAATGTCATAGGAGTGTGTTAATAAATTTAATAATTTTTTTAAATATAAGCCACCGAGACACCAGGTTTCATACTGCTAAAACTATGATTTTGATATTGTGGTAGTAGTATTTTACATGAATATTTGAAGGTATTATCATCAGTTCTATTAGATTATATTTTATGAACAACACGAGTGTCTAAGATATATATTTCATAACATAGATTCCATAACCTATGATAGAGGAATTGGATATAGTTCTTATTTTCTATGGATTTTAAATTTTATATCACCCATGGAAGGGAAATGTGGTATTTGATTCCCTTAGTACGAAATTATGTTCTTTCAAGGAGAAGGAGTCATCAATGTAGATAGAATTTTTAAAACTAAACCTATTGGAGGATAAATGTGAATCATATATCCAATTAATGGTTTTGAATACAACACTTCCCTAGAGTGTGAGATAGTGATAGTTTAGTGAAATGAAATGTTAATTTATACATGACATTTTTTCCTTTGGTGATATAGAATATGAATTTTATATTGCTTTAGAGGATGTCATCAATTTTTCGAGGATGGATATAATTGTGATAAGGTCTTATGAGGAGGGATTTGGAGAGTTTCATACCTCTCCCTTAGAGAATCCATATAAAGTAAAAAATATGTACTAGGACCATCAATGTTCATGTTAGTATGGTGAAATATGGAAAAATGATTTTTTTTATT
This sequence comes from Viscum album, assembly GCA_963277665.1. Classification (NCBI taxonomy): domain Eukaryota; kingdom Viridiplantae; phylum Streptophyta; class Magnoliopsida; order Santalales; family Viscaceae; genus Viscum; species Viscum album. The sequence goes on along the minus strand of OY728133.1, from coordinate 1,039,095,756 downwards.
TCTTCATGCATCACTTATCAAAAGGTGAATGTGTGACATCAGGTTCTAGATGGTTTATATCATTTACTAAATAACAATGAGATGAAGTGGTATATAATATCAGTGTTAATTAGGAATGAGATTCCATAGAATTAGAGATTCCCACAACACTATCTAGGTTAGTATTGATCAACATACCCCTTTTGTTCATTTCCTTGTCATTTAGGAGAAAATTCCAGTGTAATGTTTGATGTGATTTTACATTCCAAGGATTTTTTCACTTCATGGAGTACCCATGACTATTTTCAATGACCATAATATTAGTTTATGTCATAGTTTAGATAGGGTTATAGAATGAATTAGGCCGAAATTATAGATAATCACATTGTTACCCCCTAAAAAATGGCAGAACTAAATTGGCGACCAAGGTTTTGGTGGATATATTTAGAATATCCATGATAGAAGATGGTTAGAGTGACTAGGAATATGTTATATTAGATAAGATAAAATAAATTAACATTTATTAATCTATGATGGGTATTCAACCATTCAAGACTGTGTACAAGAAAATTCTTTATTTCACCTTTGCTTTGGATATAAATTGGCGACTTATAACATATTGGACTCTAGCTGGCGCATGAAATGATATTTAATGTTATGATAATATGATAATGACTGATTATTGATCAGTGTATATATAACTTTTACATAGACCAACATAAATGGATGATGGATTTGAGTAGGGATACCATGAAATATTGATAATCATTCAATGAGGATTTATATGGAGGTTTTTTGGTAAAATGGAATCTTCATGTTTCATTAGGATATTCTAGGTCCCATGTGAGGTTAATGTGGCTACTTTTCTTGAGACTGATATATCTAGATGGATTGAGTGACTGATTACAACTTTGTGTCAAGGTGTAGGAGATACGTTTATGACCAATCACATGTTATTGACTAGGGTTACCTAGAAATTGATGACTGTACCACCTTTTTAGTACATTATAAAATTAAAGGATCATCATGATACGATAATTAATAGGATAACCATTAAAACAGAATGATATATTTAGAAACATGAAATCCTATTGGAGAGCTCAGTAGAATATGAGAGTGATATGGGAGATTATTATCCTCTAATGTCAGTTTTTTTCCGGAAAATTCTATGAAGAAACAATTCAATGATAAATAAGTGGTGGTGGGGGGGGGGTTGTTAATTTTTGATAATATTGAAAAATTATAGATTTTAGATATCTTTAGGATTTATGTAGATATATTGCATCATCTCTTGTATGATATTTGAGAAGCATATAAAAACAGTGATGATAAAAAATTAATGGTTCGAGGAACAAAGATACCATAGTATACTACACAAACACTCCCTCTATGAATTTGGAAAAAATTACTATATATGATCATATATTCATAAGTCCATAATTACAATGTTTATGTTGTTTACACCGATTTAATAAGGTCAAAAATAACCTTCTGGTTCTATTATGGGGAACTAATTTATCTACAGCTTTGTACAAGAAGGTAATACTGTTCCATTACCATGTTAAAGAAGGATAAACAATAATTTATCAAAACATGTTGATTTAAATGAATTTATAGTTTCTAAAACACAGTTGTAGAAACATATAAAATAATAAATTCCTTCATAATCAACGATTATTTTATTAAAGTAAGGATATTATTGAAGAGAACATTTGTGAGAATGATCTTCAATATGAGTGTCAATAACAAAATAGCAGTAGATACACAAATGTAATTGGATGATATATATTTGTATTTTTAAAGTGTATCATCTTCATTAATAACATTGTTTCTAGAACATTTCATTAGTTCTGAAAATATATTATATTTTTCTTATAAATTCATATATCATATATGTATAATTAGTAAATAATGAAACCTTATATAAAGAAAAGACCACTTTTTATAGGTTTAGTAGATCCAACTACATTGCTTGACTAATCAAAATTATTCAAATTTAAATCATTAATGACTATTGTAATATTCCATAGAAATAGGTATTATTTAATCTATTTTATATGAGATTTTGAATTGGTCATAAAATATATTTAATCCAATATTTACTCCAATTGATAATGTTGACGGAATTATAGAATACATATTTATATTATACTCCATCATTGAATATTCAAATGTAGGTTTCTGTAGGTGATGAAAAAATCATTGAAAATAGGGTTAAAAGCATACAGTTGATCATAAATGAAGGTATTATGTACCATATGTTGGATTCCTCAAATTTAGGGTTTCAAAAAAATGAAATTATTTTTATTCATATGTTACATTTTCTCTAAATGTATGGTTTTTATACAAATATATGTTTTATTAACCATAATTTATACTAAATATATGATTTATTCCTAATTCCACACTTAAAAATGCTGGGTATCAATAGTATTGAAATAATAATATCTAATGAATTTCATAATACTTAAACAAATATTATTACATGTAAAAAAGATGATATTATTTATTATTATATTCATGAAAAAGCAAAATATGATTTTATTCATCAAACAGTCACTGGGGTTAGGGAGCATCAACTTTGATAAGATTTATAGGGCATTGTTGAGACAATACATTCTCAACAAACTCCCCTTATTTAATGATCAAAAATCACATAACACAATTTATAGAAAATATGTGAGTTTTAACACATAAGAAATAACATTTTTTGAAAAAAAATAAAATAATTATTATTGAAAATAATTTTTTTACCTGTATTTTTTAGTGAATTAATAAGAAAATTGTATGATTTTTTTGTTTACCCAATTTTATCCTCCTTTTTGTGATATTAATATTGAAATGTATGAAAATGGATAAAAACAAAACCACTATAACACATAACTATCATTGAATGTTAAATTTTTTAGAAGCTAAAGAGATCTATGTTTTGGAGGTCAAAATAAGAATAAATAAAATAAACACAAATATATTAGGAAAATTTAAATAAAAAAATATTTTTATGATTTAAAAAAATAAGGTTTTCTGATAAATTTCAAAATAATTGGAAAAAAATAAGGAAAATGGGTTGGATTGGAAATATAGTTCGATTCAAGAGTAACATGATCATCATGAATAAATTACTTCAATAATTCCATCAGTTCTCAAAAACATTCTATAATATTTTTCATCCAACTAAATAATAACGATCATTGATTCTTTCCAAATACTCACACATTAATCAAAATATAATTTCATAAATTCATGATATTTATCATTTATATAGATAAGATGATACAAAATTGACCCAAATTGTTTTGTAAGAGTTCATATGATAGGTTCATTAAAATTTAACCTTCCAATGAAATTTATTTGATTATCTAAAAAACATTGATAGGGAACTATCACAGAAAAGATTATGAATACAATCATTTAAACTAGGCATGATAGTAGTGTTAGATTCAATTCATATGATTATTTATATAGATGGTTTATGTCCTTATGTGGATGTTATGGATTGAATGGTACTAAATCTGAATGATTCAAAATGGCATCATAAATATATCCTCCAATTCATGAAATTTTATTTTGAAAAATATTTTACCTGAATATTACCAATCTAATCATCCATCTCTTCTAAAAAATCCTAAAAATATACTCTTGAATCAAAAAATTCAATAAGAGTATTTAGTTGAGTTTGAGAATGTTCTAATTCATATTTTGTCTAGGTTTTAATTATTAATTCATCTAAATATTTTTTTACCTCCTAATTTAATTGTTAATAATTGAATCTTCTTCCCTTAGATTGTTGAATTGTAAAAAATTTCGATAAACTTTATTATTAATTGAATCATTAGATTCTCCTTATTTAATATAATATGGTTGACCTCTTTCCACATGGGATAAATTGTTTTTACTATTCTCACTATAGGACGAAAATTGATCCTAAGGAATTTCTATGCTATGAATTAATTAAGAGAATTCCTTGTAAATGTAATTATATATAATTTGATGTGATTGATTCTAGAAGAAAAATGTAGTGTAATCCACTATATTTTGATATTTATTATCTATTTGAGTATTTTACAACAATTATTCATTAGTATATTCTTAATTAATATAATTTAAAAATTAATTTAGAGATTATTTATCTTTTCTATTGACTTGATGAATTGTAGGATTGTAAAATTAACTAGCTATAACATCATATAATCATGAATTCTGAGTTCAAGTTTATTTAACTAATAAATCATCCATAATTCTATGCCTAGTGATAAATGCATCTTAAATTGTTTCTTCTAAATATAATTCTATATATTGAGGGATATCTCATGAAGCTTCCAGGTCAGTGATTTTTTACCTAATTCAGTATATCTTTTTTGGAGATGCATCATAAATTACAGATTATGTAACTTATTCTCCTATAATTTGGATTACAGTAGCTGATACTAACAATCCTTCTCCACTACTATAGCAGGACAATTTATTTGTTGGTATATTTCATTAAAAGATAACATCTTTCCATGATCTATACTCAAGAAGAAACATATATTCCACAGAGTTACATCATTGAGAAATTTTCTATGAGTAATTTTTCATCATATCATTACATCACTAATTATAACATTATGATGATTCAACATTTAAATTATCCTTCTATAAGGATAAAAATCCATCCATTCTACCTATAGGAAATAATTGTGCATGAATAATTACATGTAATTTGGGAAATAAATCTATATATAACTAATCATAAAAACATTACATAAATGTATGGTTAAGAATATCATATTCTTCATCCATTCTTGGAATTATAATTTATTGAATAAAATTGACTAGAACATTTTTCTTCGAATCAAGATCATATATTTAAAAATTTCTTATCTTTTTGGACCTTATAATAAAATACATTATATCCCCTTATTTATGGACTTGATTCCTAGTGGATCAAAGATCAAAATGAAAACTAAATATTGATAAAAATTAAAAATAGTATATTATTCCACTGAGGAAATTTATAAATACCAAGATTATATCATTGACACGATGAATTATGTGTCACCGAAGATGAATGGTGAATTCCTGAATAACACTTTTAATTATATTTAAAAAATGATGGTATAATTTCCATTATTAAATTTTTTTAGTCCTTGATGATAATGATAATTATTTATAAGTATATTAGTTTGATTGATCTATTCAAAATCTATTTCATTTAATTGAAGTATATTTTTTGGTAATATGTTTTCTCTTTATTCAACTTTGTTAACAAGCTTCTTTCATATAAATTTCAGCAAATAGAATTGTTTAAGGTTTTTGATTTTAGTGTTTCAATAGACGAAGAGAACCGTAGAATTATAAATGGTCTAAAATAAAAGGATGTGTAAGATAATAGAGATAGGAAGGGGTTTCATATAGTTTTAGTGATGTTTTATTCTCTCTCAGGCTGATTTCACACTTTAATAATTAATTCATTATTTTAAAAAGATGATATTCTTCAAAAATTGAAATAATTATTTTTTTCAATAATAATTAAATAATTAATAACTGAATAAAAAAGATGTATTGAGAAATTAATGAAATAAATTAACAAAAAATGTGTTTCAAATTAAATAATAATAACTACACATTAATAAAAAAAACTTTTATTGGGAAGTGGTTTAGTAAATATACCAGATTTCAAATATTCAAAAGTTTGAAATTATAAAATATATCCTTTAATGAACATGTTATATTAGGAAATAATTTTTAAAAAAATATTCTGGGTTCTAGAATTACATATAAGAATTTTTAAATTATTAATTTCAGTAGTATTATGAAATAAAATAGTTGTATTATTAAAATTAATTCCAAAGTCTAGTATGTCTTCTTTCATCAGCAAAACATTTTCACATAATATTCCAGTAGATATATATCCAACATCATCTTTTGATAGAATTTTTTAATGTTAAATCATACATGACCAAGAAACTAAATACTTTCTTAGAAGTGAGTGGTTATAGATGATATATTTTTTATATAAACTTCATCGTACAAAATACGAATTAAATATGAAATTAAATTAAAATAATAGTTTTATGGGTAATGTAGAGAATGAAAAATGGTTCTGTATAAATATCGAAAAATTACTTTAACAACATTTAGATATTATATGTGTGTGTTTGAATGTATTCTTGCATAGAAACATACAAAAAAAACTATTTCTGATTTTCTAAAAATAAGACATAATAAAATTGCAATAATATCTATTTATAACGTGTTTTCTACTAGTTTTCCACCTTCATCCAAAAAACGTGTACATTAGTAAAAAAGAGATTTTAATATGTGTATTTTTTATAGTTTTAACTTTTTCAATAAATAAATAATTTAGTTTATTTCATATAAAATAGTCTTATAATGATTTTGATAAATATTAACTACTGAAAACATAATTTATTCTCCCATAATACTCATTTGAAATTATTTGAGAATATTATTTGTATAATTAATAATTCTGTTGATCATAAAGTTAAATAATAATAAAATATTACCACTAAAAATATATTTAATATTTTATTTGCATAAAATGAGTAGGATATTCAAATCCTATATAATATCCATTTTCTAATAAATAGTTGCCTAATATTTTATACCAATACCTCGGTGCCTATTTCTATCCATAGAGTTCTTTGGTATGATTATGAAATATATATGGAAGATAATGCTTTTTAAAACCTGGTGATTGTTCATTACAAACATCCTCTATAAAATATCCATTTAAAAATGAATATTTTACTTTAATAACATATAATAAATATTATATGATATACATAATCTAAAAAGATTTTAATTTCCACTAATATTATAATCATTGAAAAGGTTTCATCATTATCTATCCCTTCTTCCTGGTTGTAAAATTTGGATTCTACTATAGTATTCCTTTCACGTAATGGCCCCTTCATTGCCCAATTTTTTTTATAAAACTCATTTGGTTCTTATTACATGATTAATATTTGGTCTCTCAAAAAATCCTAAAACATGGTTTTTAATAAATTTATTATGTTTTCCTTGCATAAATTTTAACCAACCTTCATCATTTTAATATTTTTCAATAGTCATATATTCTAATTCTCATAGGAATACAAAAAATTCAAACAAGTTTACAACATTTATTAGAGTTCATACGCATATGTCTAGATTTCCTATAACAATTTTTGAACGATGATATTTTATATTTCTATAATTCCTAGTTAAGAAAAATTCAGGTTATTCAATAACATGTTCTTTTATAGTGGATTGAGATTAATTTAATTTATTTTAATCAAAATTAGGTGTTCCAGTTATCATTTTATCAAATTTATGAATAATTTCATCTTATTGATCTTACATTATAATGAAAGAGTCACTTTCATCAAAATACACATAAAATTATACTTCAAAAATACATGAAATTTTTATGTACATGACAATCTTTATAATTATAGGAATATCCTTGAAGGATTCCTTCATCATACTTCTCATCATATTTACCATGGGTTTCATTATGATTCTGTATATACATTATTCATCCAAATACATTACAACAATATTATCTTTGTTTTCAATTATTCCTAATATCATAAGGATTATTTTTAATAATTCAACTTATTAAAAAAATATTAATGAAATATTAATTTGTGTTTAATGATATTGGAAAAAAATAGGATGGATGGATGTATTCTTTAAATAAAAATATTTCTATTTCATGATTAAATATATTTCTTCTTTCTATGGGAATATTTTGATGAGGTGTTCTTGGTGTAGATAATGTTTGTTTTATACATTAGTTTGAAAAAAATTCATAATTATCAAATTGACCAACATGATCACTTCGTAATTATTTTCTAAATATTTTTCTTTTCGGAAAACTATAAAAGATGTATCATGAAATGTAAATATTTAACAATTATGTTTTAGAAAATAATCAAAATTAATTCCTATAAAATCATAAATAATACATAAACATTCAACTTTATAGAAAAAAAATATACTTGGTGGTATTAAAAGATCCACATGTAAAATATCTATTGTATTAGATATAAAAAAATTGTTAATTGATTTGAAAAATGATTTGTGTTTTTTTAAATTTGGCGTACATCACAAAATCTATCATAAAAAAATTTAATACTATGAATATTAGAAAATAAGTGTTTCTTAGATAATTTTTTTTAAAAAAATATATTATTGTGCACATGTATTATATGTCAAAACTATGAATCATTATCCTCACCCAATAAAAAATTACTTTTTATTAACAAAAGGAAACAGAATACAAGTTATAAAAATTATCAATTCTTAGTTCACTAAATCAATATACATTATCATTGGAAAATAAATAATAATTAATAGTGAAATAAATAGAATATTTATCATTACAATGATGTGTAAATATTATTAATTTTTTCTTCTGCCCATATACATAAAATATATTTTTGATTGACATTGTCTTTGGATCTCCAACTGATCCAACTCCCACTATCATTCTTTTTCAATTTTCTTCAATGGCCATATTCTTCCATACATTTTTTAAGTGTATATAAAATGGAATAATGTTCTATCAAATGACTTCAGCAGTGACTACCCATTTACCATGTATCATTTTTATCTAATAGTATTTTTCCTACACTTGTATTTAAACATTTGTTTGTTTTGGGACACGTAGTTACTTGCTTCCAACTATGTCCATAAGCAATGACATGGGAATATTAATATTCATTATTTTACTAAAATTTACATTACTAGTTTTAGACATGTTTTTTGTAATTAAATATTTTTTTATTACACTTATGTAAGTATTTATTAAATATAATTTATTAGAATAATAACATTTTATTCCTCAAAAGAAATAGGTATCATTTTTATAACATGGTATAAAATAATGTTTTTAATTTTTTTAAAATTTTTCCGTTTCTTCCAATTTTATATATTAAAATATATTTTTTATAATAATATTATTTAGATATTTTTCACCTTTATTTAAAATACCGCCAACACTTTTTACTGATTATACATCATTATATAGTTCTTTTATTATTATCATTAATAATACAATTTTATGTGTATGTATAAATTTTTTATATCAATTATCAATGCGGTTTTAAAATTTTATATTCTTGAATTAAAATATAATTATTAATATTATTTCATGAATTTTTATTTTTTAAAGGAGAGTCAAATTTTTCTTCAAGCACGTAGCAATATGTAGTATGTTTTCTATTTGATATACTATCAGAATCAAAATTTTAATATTATTATGTTTATATGTAATTAAAATCCTTTCCCATTAATAATATTTTTTATTTTAGATTTTATGGATCTTTTTATAAATTATATTTGGAAGAGCTGTTGGAGGTTTCAAACACCCTCCATCTTGACTTCATAGCACTTTTTTATTTATGCACATAATTGGTTTTCTTATGATTTTTCTTTTCCCTATTTATTTATCTATATAGATGGGGGAACCTATGTTTTTTATGATCCACTTTATTGAATTCATATAATCATAGTTATTTTTATACTTTTGAATTTTATTTTTTGATTATTTGAACCCTCTATTATTTTCATAATGTTTTTGGAATTTGATGGATAACTGTGGTCATTCCATTATAGAATATGAGAATATATAATCTTTTGAGTTTTTGAAATCATATATAATTTTCTTTTCATGGTTATATGATGAAACATCATGGATAGTTTTTTAAATATTCAATATCTTATTATCTTCATCATCATCTAGAATTTTTAATTCATATATCATCAGGGTTCCAATATATTATTTCATAGTAAAATTTTGGACATATGATGATTTTAAAATTACAGAAGATATGTAATTCTATTTTTAAATTTATAATCATAGTACATTTACCACATTACCTGATTAAGTAATTGGATCACCCAAATTATCAACATTATTTACTATTTTTATTAAAATTCTATTCAATTGGGTTATATATTAACCATCATGATTTATGAAGTTGTCAAATTTTAGTTTTGGAGTATCGTAACTAGGATGTTTGAAATTTTCCATCCCATAATGTGAAATATAAATTTTCTACATCATTTCATAAGTATTTAGACATTGAAATATCAAATTTAATTTTCAATTTCTATGTTCCTAAATGATATCATTCATTGCCTTTGAGTTGATGACATACTTAGAATCTTTTGCAGCATCACATCTTTCTAGTTTTCCAAGAATTACAAAGAGAGTGATCATCTTCATATAAAATTTAAATCTATGACTCTATATATATATGATCATATGTGATTGTTATTATCCAAATTTATCATCATTAAATATAAAAAATATATCTTAGACACCCCTGTGATAACATCATCCACTGACAACTTTAATCGTATAGACATTATACTTTTTATATTTTTAGAGAATTATCTATTTTATCATAGAATCTCACCTTTGATAACAATTTTTAGGATGGAATATAACAATTTTACACGAGAGGGGTGGGGGTATATTTTTTCTTTTCTATGGTATTGAAATATTCTGGATTTTATATTTCATTGTGATTTATGAAAATATAAATTATTCTATTTTTTAAGTTATTTATGTTTTGATTTAATGGTAAATAAGTATCTAAATAAATATATAGTTATTTTGGGGCCCAAATATCCCATATTCCACTTCACATATTCTCATTTTGAAATCATTGTGATTTCTAATAGGTATGTTATACTTTTCATAATACCATTACACCTGAGTGTATGTAGTTGAAACCCTTAAAATAATGCCAAAAAGATCCTTATGGTTCATTTATTGAGAACTAATTTCTCCACAACTTTTATTTAGAAACTGTTACTCTTAGATGATTATGTCTGGCGATACAGAACTTCAATAAATCAAAGTGTCTAATTTTGTAGAATTGAATGTTTCTATATCCCATTTTCACAAAAATGATATAATTATGATATTATTCTTAAAATAATAATGTCTCCATGTAATGATAATTTTGAAGAGACATTGTTTTTAAAATGTCATCAATAATAATAGAAAAAAATACTCACACATCAAAACAAGCTTAAATATATTTATCTTCAATGTGTTTCCACTCCAGTAATAATAGAGTTTCTCAATCTTTTAAAAAATTATGTATTCAAATACCATTTATGTTATTGTCATATATCTTATAAAAAACATGATATATCTATATATATAGAACACACATATTTAATTCAGTTTAGTAGATCCATTTATATGACATGAATGATAAATATTATTCAAATTGAAATAATTAAATAGATTCTTAACCTCCCTTAGAAATAAGAATTATTTACTCACTTGAATATGTGATTTTGAATTTGTCATAACAAATCATCAAAAAATATTTACTCATCCTAAGACCATTGAAAGAATGATTGAAAATATAGATAAATATAACTTTATCATCAAATAGTAAAATATTGGGTTCCTTTATTTAATGAAAAAACATACATAGATTTGAAAATATACTAAATATAATAAATATAGGTTTATGTACCACACATTTATTTTCTTGAGCGTAGGGTATCAAAAAAATGTATGATTGATTATTTGCACTTTCCCTTTCCTCAAAACTATGATACCATAGAAATGTATGGTTGCATAACTATACTTTCATGAAAACATAGGTTTTATTTTTATAATACACAAAAAAAAGATAAGAATAGTATTTATAGAATACATTCTAAACAAGATCATAATTCTATAACAAATATTATATATTATAAATAAGATATTATTATCATGAAATATATTTGAGAAAATAATTAATGTAATTAAATTAGAAAAACAAACAATGGTATTTTTTAGTATCAAAATCTATATGATTTTTAGAATATTCCTGAGAAAATACAATGAAAATAAAAAAATACATAAATGTGGGGATAATTTAATGAATTTCATTTTCATGTTTGGAACCTTTATAATTTAAAATATATTTTTATGGGGTATTCTACATAGTTGTTGTGTTGTTATGGGTGTCATAGGACTACAAAATTAATATATTAAAAATATTAAAAATATAAAATTAGTCATGTACCTATTTTGAAATATTATTTTTTTTTCTTATGAACTTCTCCTTAAATGGGAATGAAAGATAGTTTTTTAATCTAAATTATGGGTTTTACCCCCACACAATGAATTTGGCCAGTCATATTGATCCTTGGGCCAATGAACATCTCGAATTAGATAATTGAAATGTTAAAATAAATAAGGTTATTGATTTATTTAATGAAACAATTTTAATCATTATCTTATTTGTTTTCTTATTTATCAATACTTATAAAAATTCTATTATGTTATTCTTATTATCATGAGAATTTAGAGACACTTTGGGGAGTACGTCAGAAATGTGATCAAGTAGGGATATTGGATCAATTATTTGATTCAGGGAAAATAAGAATTGACCTAATCGTGAATTTTTTCAATAGTAGTGATTAATCTAATGATAACGTAGGGATCATTTTTTAGATTTTATAATGAGTTATTTTGGTTCCAATATTGGATTAATTATCTAATTTGAATTCCTATTTTTTCACACTTTTATCAATTCTTGGATGATAAATTTTTTTTCTATTGGCCCCAAAATTTATTTTCGTCACATGATTTAATCATTCACCATGGATTTTACATGATGAAAATTAAGGGTTGGGATCTACAGGGGTACAAATAAAAATTCCCTGATTTATTATACCATTTCTCTTATATCATCATTTACTCATTATTGGCCTATAATAGTATTATTATTAGAATAAAATTTTGGATTGAAATAATTTAAAATCTATGATCTATTTGGTATTTTCAGATCCTCGATGAAGATAATTATTTTCAAGAGAGATATGATATGACAAAAAATTAAAGAGGGAAGACCAGGGGTCCTTCCCTCTGTATGTAATTATAGATGCAATGAATGTTAATGAATGATGATAAGTCATAAATATTTAGGTGATTTATGGATGGAATATATCAATAGTTAATGATTCTTCCTCGATAATCATTCTAGAAAATGGGCATGGTGATATATACCGCAATATATGGGTGTATCAAAGATTAACGAAAAATTTACATTCATTAGAATTATTGACTAAAATAATTGTTTAAAGGTGCTTACATGTCTTGTAGTCTGATTTATATAGTGTATATTGGTTTATATAAAGTTAAATAGAATACTGATCTACGGTTGGGTCTATACACCATGTTGTTGTAGCCGAATAATTAATGCATATATAGGGAGTACAGACCCTATCCCTTTGATGGACCCACACATTGTGTTCCTCAAACCACCCACCATGTACTTAGTTTTGTAAAATTAATTTAGGGTATCTGGTTATAGTAACACTTCATCATAGCAGTGAACCCCATGTACCCAAATAGGACTTTTCATGTACGTTTCCATGCATGTTATACCTCTTACATATTCTTCATTGGAATTCGGAGTTGGACCCGAGAGTAATCTTTTTGAAGAAAATTCCTTAGAGGATGAGAGGATTAACATTGATTGAATATATGTGGTACAAAATGTCATGGAATTAGAAGTTCAATTATTCTATAATGGTTTACAATCATCAGGGAATGAATTTTATTTCTATAGAAAAATCAGAATTAGTTCTTCCTAATAATGAATATATGCTACTGTATGGGTAAACCATATCATTTGTAATGGGTTCTCTAGTAAACCATGATACCACTCTAGGAATTGGTCTCAAATATGTATATTTATTACTGACTCATATGGGATCTGAAAAGGAATGGGTCCTCCATTTGGGTAGTCACCCACTCAACTATAACATACCAATGTAATGTTGTGGGTTACCAACAAAAGATTATGTGAGGTTATGTTAACCTATTGATATCATGAAAAATATGGAATCTTGGAGAGAAATACTAATATTAGTTGAATTATATTCCATATATAATTGGTGAATAATTTGTTTTGGAGTAAATGATTAACCGTGGTTGAATTTTATTCATTTTAATTTATATTGTTATAATATACAATAATATTTTTTTTATCATGGAATATATATATATATATATATATATTAATAATGGAAAAAATGAGTTTCAATCTATTTGAATATTATGGATATTGATTTACATTTAGTGAAATATTGATGAATGTTTCATTAATTATCCAATGAGATATAATTTGAAAAAAATTTGTCAAAATGAAATTATATTACATTAACATGTGTATATATATATAAATGAAATTTTCTTAAATAAAATATATTATAAAGATGAAATAATCAATACAATCTTGGATTATACTATTTAATTTATGTAATAAAAGTAGTGTTTTATTGAATTTAAAATTCTGGAATCATCATTGATTACATTGAATGAGGTAGTTAAAATTTTTTATAGGAGTATAAATTGAATATACAGTAGATTAGTCTGTGAAAAACTCTATCATTTTTTCTGATAGGCTTAAATAACTTTTTATTTTTACACTTTTCATTGGGTATGAAGAAGTTTCATTTATTGAGAGGAACAGTGGGAAATTTTCGACATAGGGTTAAATATGATAGATATATAATCATACTTAGTAGACAATAGAAAATTCATAAGTTGATGTATTATATAGGATGGATCACACAGTTACTGGCGAAAATATCAGTCTAATAAGTTATATAGGAGATGTAAATTTTGAACGTAATCAGTGATAATTTTTACTAATATGAACATATCAAATGTATAATATGAATTAATTTATATCATGCACATGTCATTTTAAAATTTTTGTTATAATAATGAATATCTATTGGTTTGAATTATTACATTCAAAATTTAATCCACATTGTTGGTTATATTTTTCTTTATTTTTACTCTTTTCCTGACATTACAACACTATCAGAAATTTGTTTTATTTTTTAATTTTTTTGCATATTATATATATATATATATATAAAGATTATATATTTTATTTATATTATTTTTAGTTAATTTATTTTTATCCAATCATTTTTTAATTCCATTAATAATATGTGAGTTTTTTTATTTTTTTATTTCCTATATGACATTACATGTTTTTTATAATTTATCTTATTAATTTACTGTATTATGCTATATAAATGTCGTATAACCAAATTTTATTATTTATTTTAAACACATAAAATATTTTATGTAATTTTAATGGATAACATGACAAAACCATATCAATATCAAAACTTATGATATGATTGTATATGTGGCGTATGATCCTTAATAAAATCTATGATTCATATAGAAGATAAAAATTATTTAGTTAATGTTTGGATCATAAAAATATTGGTTGTCAATAATTTTTTTCATATAATGAAACAGATGGGAGATGGCTTCTTCATTGGGACACAAAGCATTTTAATACCTCTATCATAAATCCTACATTATAAAACATATTAGTTATTTTATGTGTAACATCCCTACTTAACCCACTATAAAAGGACAAGTCAAATGTGTTATTAATCTTATGTCACATTTCCCAAACTCTAATGTTTGCAAATAAATAATATCTGTTTACCAATAGAATATGAGGGGGAATGTTTTACCCATAAACAAAAATACACATCCTTATAATTAAAAAAATAGATACAAAATATAAATAATGTAAGTGGAAACTATAAAAAAATACATGAGAAAATATCTATCAATTCAATGGAATAGTGGGTTGATATTAAATTAAATTTTGAAACCAATATAGAACAACTAATAAATCTAATGTTTTGGAAGAATAATAATTATGGTGGAACCAATCTAAACTCAAATATATAACCAACAATCCAATATCCATTTTTGAACATTCCACACATCCAGAATCGATGCACTCCACCAGTGAAGTATGAAACCTTTCCATTTCAAGTATAATGGAACACCATTTCCACATAATTATTGGAGTTAATATGATAGGGTTTTTATATAAAACTAGTATGAATACCCATGATACATTTTCCACCTAAAAAAATTAAATCATGTTTAATCATGTTTTTTTTAAACAACACATATATTTTAAAAAACATTTTAGTGTATTTTATAGAAATAAAAATTCATGATAATATATGACCAAACTAGTTCTACACAAAAAACATAGTAATAAATATTTTTTTCTTAAAATAAACATTTCATTCATTTTTAGTAGAAATATTTTATTCAAAAACAATTCCATGATTCCAGGAAAACACTCATGTGTACCCAAGATCTCCCAAAATGTTCTTATGATTATAGTAAACAATATCCACAATATATTCCCCAGTTGTTTACTTAAAATATACAGTCATATCAATTTCATATATCTACACACACCCAAGAAAATCATAGGCCTCCCAACATTGCCTTGTAATAATGGTTACTTCCTTCTATGATTTAATTTTCTAACATACAAGAACACAAAAAACAAAATATGTGCAAAATAATATATAAACCCAATCCAATTAATCATATTACTACATGATTTATTATTATAATGATTCATTAAATAAAAAATAGAGATCAAATTTCCCAATTTCATTATCAGACTATGTATATAAAACAGAAACATTGAAATAAAACAACATTATATTAATAACCATAATGAGGTCATAGATACCTTCCATGTCCTAAAATTACACTTGATAAGCTATGGTGTACATTGAAAACATTTGTGACATAAAAATCCCTATAAAAGAACAAAAATGCTAAGGAATCATAAAGAATGAGGAAATGATAGAAAAAATTATCATAAAAGCAAACTATCATGAGTAATAAAATTAAATTACAACATAAATCCATTGTATCTTATGTTCATTGACACATAATATATGGGGAATAATATGAAAACATGACATATTGTGAAGTCAAGGCTATCTTCCAAGACAATATCACATGGGGAATAAAGTCCCATCATTGATTATGTTTACTCCATTATTTCATACATAATGACTCATATAAAAAAATATCACCCATTGAATTGGAACTCTCATTAGAAACAACTATTTTAAAATTTTCATGAGTATGTCTTCACACAAAGGGAATCTAAAATAATAAATATTCATAAAAATAATCCATGTATATAAATGGGATGGATAATCTTTTTTCATGTCATAAACAAAAGGGTGTTCACAAATATAAAATTTAATAAATAAATATATGGAATGAATTACCTAATAAAAATAAGGTGTAATGATATGGGTATATATGTCAGTGTCATATATAAAAAATTATGAATAAATTCTTAACATAAAATGGTGAGATAATGTGTGTTATGGAGAGCGTAAGCTTAACATAATAAAATGGGTGGTAAAGAGATATATTAATTTATGTTTCATATTTATTTATAATTATTATAATATCTTGAATAATTTATATTTTTTCATTATATTTTTACTCGAAATAATTAAACATATATACCATTCCATATATTATTTTCATCAAAAATCATACCACATGTTTGTTAAAAATTAGTTTTTAAAAACATTGATTGGAGTGATAACCACATAATTTTTCATGAATTGTTTATTTTGGAGTCTATGTATTTATAAATAATACAGGGTTATATCATTATATAATGTTAAAATTTATATTAATATAATGTACATTCATTATATGTAAAGAAAGATTCATCCATAAAATATTGAGATGAAAACATATATTTCATCAATCGTGTAGATGGTATATCATACGTATTCATAAAGGATGTTTCGATTTTAGATTAAGGTATTAAAATAGTGGTACATAATAATTAACATTTAGAAATAAAAATTATATGTCATATTAATAATACCTTTTTTAAAAAAATCATTACATAAAATGATGATATCGGGTTCTGGAAAATAAATTACATGTTATCACGAGGTGGTATTCTCCTAATCACAGGAAGACCTATTTTATTTCCCATTTTATAAATTTGAATATGTAAGTAAGTGATTTTATTATTATAATAAAATATAATTATATGTAATATAATTGTGTAACTATATCACAATGTTAGAAAACTATTTAATACAGGTGTAAGAAGAAAAAAATAAATCACTCAGTTAAAAACTAAATCACTTATTCTGATAACATCCTTTGATTTCCCCCTTAAACCCTATAAGATTAGTATTTACCTTCAACAAAATTCCTTGTGGGGTTTAACAATTTATTTTATAGGATATGTAATGAACTAAAATTCTTTTGTATATTAATAAAAGTTGTTAAGATGTTCTCTTTTGTGAGTAACAGGAAGGTATCACTTGAAATTACAAAAAACAATAAATTAATATACTATAATTTTAAATTAAAAATGATAAAAACTAATATAATTTGTATACAAGATAAAGGTGATTCTATATACTATAACCCAATTAATATTTTATAAAATTATATTATATTTTTACAATTATCATTTATTTTTAATCTGTGTTGACCCTTTTTAATAATTGATGCAATTACAATTATTTATATAGTTGTGATTATGAATAGTAATAACAAATATATAATATCCATTAAATGGTCCATAAATTATTTTTACTAACAAATAATAAACCCATGGATAAATATTGTATTTTTATGAATTTTAGATCAACTTAAAAAAAATTAATTATTATCAAATAACATTATTGTCATTTCTGGAAGTATTCATTTAATTTGACTTTGAAAATAAGATGAAAAAAATGTATTTCTATTCTAATCCATTAAAAAATATATGAGGAGTTATTTTTATCTCAAAATTCATTTGAAAGATTAATATAATAAAATTAAATTACTCTTAACTATTATGAAATGATTTTTTTACTAATTGATGAAATACAATTTGGCATTGCATATATATATAAGGTAATAATTTTCTCTCTAAAAATTAGAACAAAAATACAGTGAATATAAATTAACATTAAAAAAATTTAAAACAAATTGAACCCTCTTTTTTCCCTTTCCAAAATATTTAGACATAATTAAATATAGAGAATATCAATTTTTTTACTTTTTTAAATAATATAATATAATAAAAAAAATCTAAGAAATATTGCACCAATTTGACAATTCATTGAATTTTGGATGTAAATATCAAAAATAAACTAATAAAATTGGATAAAAGTAAGTTTCAGGTTCATGTTTCAGTTATTATCATAATATTTATTCTTCTTTACATACTCGATTAATCCTTCTATGATAAAAACTATTTACTATGGTTACTATTCATAATGACATAAAATAAAATTTAACTATTTATCAAATTTGAACAACTTCATTTAGATTATGAAATACATTTTTTCAGGCTTCACATTTTAGATGTGGACGAAATTTATTTATCATTTAATGGTAAAATTAAATGATCCACAAAATTTTAGAAAATAACCATTTATATGTACAAAAAAGTTTTCAAAACAAAAAAACATAAAATTTATTCAAATGAATTAAATTGTGTAATTAAATATTTAATATGAATAATGTTACATTGAATAAATTTAAAAATAAAATGAATATTTTTATATATCTAAAAAAATATAGTTTTGAATAAAAATAATTATATTTCACAATTTACTAAAAATGTAATAGTTTCTGAAAAATACCAAATAATCAATATAATAGAATATAAATATAAATATAAATAATATTTTATGATTTTTATCACATAAAACATATTAAATTTTAATAAATCATTTATAATACTTTCTAAAAAAAATACAACCCATTTATTAAATAAAGATATTTTAGATGAATAAAATGACATTATTAAAAAATTGTGATCATATTTACAAATAATTAATCAATATATTTTTATTGTATATAACCAATATATATATTTCATAATTATATAAGTACTGTTAATATCTTCCAATTCAGTATCTATGTTATAACGATCTCGTATATGATATAAATTTTTATAATATATCCATATTCACATAATCTTTGCTACTTCTTGTTTTGAAATATAATGTTCATATTATTCTTAAAAAATTTTTGTGTTACAATATTCCCCATTATAAATTCCACATAAAAAAATTTAGATTATATATTAATGTGAAAACCAATTTTGATATTTTTATTTCTGGTTTTCCTCCAGTTTGAATGTTCCCCCTTCATATATATGGTTTATACACAATACTTTTATTAGGTGAGCTATAATATTTTTTATAACATTATCTTTATAGTCCATCATAATTACTAGTTTTCCCTCAAAATAGGGATAATTTTTCGCCTATACAACAAAGAAATTATGTATATTTGAGGTATATGGAATTTTTTTTCAAGAGGGAGGCATGGAATATGTAATGTACATAAGATCGGGATATTGAGGGTGATAATTGATATGAAACATCTTCAATATAAAAAAAATATCAACTTGGTCAATATATATAAGATATATATTTCCTTTATTATGCAAACTAACAAATCTCCTCCATAGATTTATATGGAGACATGATTTATCTTTATCATGAAACTCTAGGTATTTTTGATGATCTTCATAATAACTTATATATCAATTATGTGTAGCCATGATTTACTTTTGAATATTCATGACCTCATCCACCATTTTTATAACCATTTTTGAAACCAATTTCTTTTATTTACCAACATAATCCCAACACACATGTGTTCTAGATCTTTTCCCATAAATGGATTGATAATAATCCATCTGAATACATGATTGGAATATATTATTGAATAAGAACTCCACCATATGAATATGTTGATCTAATATTAGATTAATGTCCATAGGTAATGCTGTCAAAATTTCTTTCCAGTGTCTATATAATCTACTCAAACCGACCATTTGTATGATGGTGATAAATTACATTGAAGAAAACATATTCTTTTAAAAAATTATTTAAAAAAAATTCATAGGAAATTTTTATGTTAAAAATAATGATCCAAAATTTTAATTGAAAATCATGAAGAAATATAGAAAATTGTATACATAAAAGAAAATTTTCACCCATAATAACTAAAAAATTATTTTCTTAAACTAAGAACATTTTAATACAATTTGAAATCATGAGGTCTATGTAAAAAAATAATTTAAAATAAATCATTAAAGTAACTAGGGACATTATTTTACATCCATCGTGATTATTTAGAGAATATAATCATTACCCCAATGAATTAAAGGACTATAATAGACCCACCCATCCATGGATTACATGTAATAACCCATCAATAATTTATTATGAAACCACCATCCATTGAATATAATTATACCACTCACCAATGGTTTAAAACAGAACCAACCATCCCTAGTTTATAACAGAACCATCCATCTTATAGAGAATTCCCTATAACCATATCATAATCACATAATATTAATGTTCACAAAATTAAACATGAAATTCATAAAATATTATTTACATAAATAAGAAAATATACTTGAATATTAATTTTTTTATTCCTTTTTATCTATTTTTTAAAAAAAATTAGAATAGAGTAAAATATGATTTTTTAAATTTGAATAAATGTTGTTAGATATTGAAATAACAACAAGATAAAATAATGGTTGCGATAGGGAAAAAATCATTCAAACCATATACCATAAAATAGAGTATTTCAATGTTTATTTTATTATGAACATTCCATACGAAATATATAATAAATCATTTTTCAAACCATTAAATGAAATTAAATATTGAAATAAAATTTCCATTATAATTAATTAATTTCAAAATAAAACAATCAATAATATAATTTATAAAATATTTTGAAAGAATAATAACATATAAAAAACAATTTTTTTAAAAAAAATTAGAATGATATTTATATTAAAGTGGAAATTACGTCGAACTTCACCCGTCATGTATGTTCATTTTATTCCTAAACAATAAAAATATGTTATATATTTAAGTTTCCAATATTTTTTCCCATTTTCACCATTCCCATTATTTTATTTATTACATTATTATTTACAATTACTTTATCAATTAATTTCACACTAGTTTTTTTATGATATTTAGTTCATATATTCAAAATGAAAACATTAGTATGAATATAATCAGTTAGGTCATTATTTTAACATTAGATTAATAAAAACAAAGAAATAATTAATATTTTTATTTATAAATAATTTTTTTTATTACAAATCAGGAAATATGGTTATGAAACATTAACAATGTTATATCATGTTGAAGGTGTGCCGTATGTACACATGAATAATATTTCTATTTTTAAACAATCATAATTAAAAGATGGTATGTTTTATTTTTCATTTATAGATTTGTTATTATATCGTAATAAGCATATAAATTATATATAATCTTATATAAATCCTTCATGTGATTTATTTTTGAAAAATGATTCATAATGCATTAGGGGATGGAATTCCTGGTTTATGCATAAACGATGTTACAATTTATAAATGGATATAACTGTAAGAAAATTAAATATATATTATATTTAAATAATGATTATCATTTCATTAATATAATTTATATAAATACATTAAATCCATGGTTATAACCACCAAATAGTGTTTTTGTTTGACAACTAATTACATCAGTTCAAGCGGTGGTAGATAGCCATATAGATGAATGAAAATTTTGTTTCCCATATGATAGATGAAAAGATTTATATATGTTATTACATTAAAATATAAACATTTAATTATATTGGATATATATATTTTATCATCTCACAATAATTGAATAATATTAAAATGATAAATAATAAATAACTATGAAATATTCAGTTAAATATTATACATCTTATTAGGACTAATTCTATTTCATTACACCTTAAACCTTCTAAGGATGGTTCCTTTCCAAAATTAAGACATATATATCATAGTTAGGGACTATATGAATATATATTGGTAGGTTGTAACGAAAATAATATAATTTTAATGTGTAAATAAAACTGTAGAGGTGGTTCCCAAAATAAGTGATGGTAGGGGAACTATTAGAGTTAAATAAAATAAATAATTTACAAAAAATAATTTTTTAAAAAAAATGGTCCAAAATTATATAATTCGAATATAGTTTGATGATGGGTAAAAATTATGTCATACAATCATTATTTACAAGTGTAGATATTTTTACCCTTATCTCTTGGTTTTAAACTATGTTAACCATTTTTGGAAATTATAGTAATAACAGTGTATTTCATATTTTGCGGTGAATAAGATTTTGAAAATGAAAAAAAGGTTTATAAATGGACCATAGTTGATATTTTTAAATATAAAAAAATAACCTGTTAGATTAAAGGATTTTTAAGAATTTTAAAGAATTTGATAAAATAATATTTATTATAAAATAATACTAATGACAAATTTAGAAATTTTAAATTAATTTGACTTTGAAAATCATATCAAAATATTTATATTAAAATATAATCAATTAAAATACCTCTAATATTTAATTTTTATTTACAATTTTATTTCGATTGAATAATTCATCATTGTTAAATTACTTTTATCATTCATAAAATCCTATATTATATTTCTTTTTTAATTGAATAAAGTATGTATTGGCATTTCATATTCCTTAAAAGAGTTAATTTCGTCACTACTTTATTCAAATAAATTAAAATGGAAAATAAAGTAAATTGTCATTCGAAAAACAATTTTATAACAGAACACATCCTTAGTTTATAACTATGAAAAAAATTTATTTTTAATAAAATAATGAGAATGAAATTTTTTACTTATTTTTACGTAAAATTATATGATGGTAAATATAAATTAAATATATTTTAATAGAATAATTTTCAATAGAAAAAATAAATCATCCAATATGTTAAAAGTTATTTATACGGACATTTTTTTAGTCTTTATCATAATATTTATAACTCTAATTAACTGATTTACCCTTACAATGAGGATAAATAACTACTAAAACTACTATTCATAATGTCTAAACAAAAATGAACCTATTTTTAAAATCAGTACCTAATGTTACCAAATATGGTATCCATTTTTTCAATATTCAACTATAATAAACGATTGAATTTATTTATCATTAAAAATAAAAATGTAACAAATAAAAATTTTTCAAAACAATTACTTTTTAAGTATAAAAGAGTTTTTAAAAAAAATTAAACCTTATAATTGATTCAAATAAACAAAAATTGAGTTATTTATAATATTATATAAATTATTTCATATTTAACCCATTATTAAATAAAATATATGTTTTAAAAATCTTGAAGAAAAATATTATTTTTAAGAATAATCATTATTTCTCACTATTCACAAGAAAATTGTTATTTTTAAGAAAATCCAAAAAATAAACTTAATGATAATTTTGAAATGATTATTTAAATATTGATATCATTTTTAATAAATAATAATTTCAAAAATATTCATAAATTATTTATAATATTTGATTAAAAATAAATAAAAATCATTTTTTCGAAGAATAAATATTTTTTAAGAGAAAAATGATTTTTCAAAAAATTGAATTCTCATTTCATAATAATTAAACAATATATTTTAATAAATATGTCATTTATATATATAATTCTTAATTTTATTAATCCAATTCGTACACTCTAATTTAACAATGCAGTTTACATAATAATATATAAATATTATTATTTTTATAGTGCATCTCAATTAACATAAAGCTCATTGTTGCATGATATGAAAGTTAAAAATGATAATATTCAATAATAAACATCGTGTAACATTTTCCACCTTAATAAATTTATCCGTAAAAATTTAATATTACATAATAATTTAAGAATGATTTAGGGTAATTATATTTCCTAACAACCTCTGTTTCCCTTCTTTCCTCTTCATATTTATGATTTTAGGATGGTACTTTTTCTCATTGTGTTATCTTACTATGTCCAAAATCATCCCTATGGACCAAGATCATCATCAGCATCTTCACAAAAGATATATCATTTAGCACTTATGTCACCTGTGAAATTAGTAAATGTTGTGGATTTGTTATGTACATTATCGATATGGATACATGGAATGAACTTGTACTTGATATGGGCTTGGTGGAATATTATTTGATAATCCAAAACACTAATACAATCAATAATTTTAACATGGATGATATTCCTTGGATATAACATACCTGTCTTCCAAAATATCATGAATATGTTCCATGTTAATATATGGAGAATCACTATATCTCCCACATCAATCTCTTGGTATCATTAATGACTATGAACATTAATATTTTATTAACTATGATTAGATATTATGTGTTCATGAATCATTCTAACCATTTTACTATTTACTTATCCATTTAAGGTTCGATTAGGTTTCATTCATTAAATTCACCCCCAACACACATTTGTTTTTAATCTCTTCACAAAAATGGGTTCAAAAGGATCCATTTGGAAACTCATGTTAAATCGACTATTGTAAAAGAACTCAACCTATATAATACGTCCATCAAATCTTCAATTGAGGTCCATATAAAATTTTAAAATCATGTCTTCTAGTTTCCAAATAGTTTTTTAATATTGGCCATTATTTTTAGGGTGATATGACTTACTGATATTCATCTGATTATATGTATCATGCAATGGAATCTTCTAGAAATTAGAAAAAATATCATATATCAGTGTGATACAATTTATATTAGTGATCCATGGAGTTTCTACACCTCTATGATGTATATTCATCCATTTTGATCAAGTGATAAGCCTTCTTTAAATTTCAATGAATTGATTAGTCTCTATAGGATGATCCTCCATAGTCCATATTGATTTATTTATTATTTGTGTCTTTAGATGACTAGGGATAGTGTCCATGGTAGTATTTTCCCACTTCCATAAATGTGTATGAAATGACTGCATCAACCCTTTAGATTTGTACATTTCAATATAATGTTTATAGTCTACAAGATACATTATTCTACATTACACAATTACCTTTTTTATGTTGTGCCACAAATATTTCTCTTAGAAAAATCATTATGTCTTCATGATTCCTGTAAGGATGGAGATGTTAGAGTTTTGGGATTTAGTCTATATATCAGTATCTATCTTGAGATTTTATAATATACATAATAATGACACAAATCTTAAATATCATTTTTCAAAAATTTTGATCACTTAGAATTTATATATTCATACAGATTCCACCACCATATAAATTTAAAAAACATCTATTTGACCTTAATCTATTTTCTCGTAAGTGGATTGTTTATAAATCATTTAGGAAATGAATATTGATGATACCTACTTTATTATATACATTCCCATTATCCTCACATAATATTATATTGGAACTTTTTTAAATGTAATCATTGATAAATTTGTTGGATCATTCTGACTAAGATAATCGACCATATTTTTACATCTATACTATGTTATTAGATATTCTAATCATAGTTCTTGATCAACTCCATCCATATTTGTTAGATTATATTATGCTTCATAATCATGGAGATATATTTTAGGCTGTTAGGATTCATAAAAATTTCATACATATCTACATAGTGATAATAACATAATATTTTCACTTTGAATATCACAACATCAAAGTCAATAACATGTTTTAGATAGTTAATCATAAGAAAGTTAATCTACCTTCATGAATAGTCTATCACAATGTCATTTTTTTATTACATCATTAACCAAACCATCCTCTAAATAATCGATTTATACCGTAAAAATTTATTCACTTGAGGTAAGTGTGAGGACTGGCATAATGATATTCCACTTTTTCAATTCCTTAAATCTATCTTTTCATTTACTAGTCAGGAAAAACATTACCCCCTTTTAGGTTGGTTTGGTCAGAATTTTTTAATGTAAAGTTTTATATCTCATTGATAATCTTTAATAATTTTCTATTCCAATGAAATTATAGATTCTGTTACAGATGTTGGTCTTGGTAAGTCATCAATTACATTTTTCTTAGATGGGTTCACAAATATTTCTTTACTATTGATAACATGAACCAATAATAATACTTAATTCATCAATTATTCATATTTAATACACATTTCATATATAAAAAAATTTAAAATATTTTTAAAATAGTATTCAAATTCATCCCATGACCCTCCATCATTTTGAATTATTTTCAAATATCATCTATAAAGCCTACCACAGAGTTATAAACATACTCTGTAAATACTATCTTCATTATATCCATAACGATTATTAGAGATTTATTACATTTGAAGGGCATCACTAAAAAATGATAGTCAATATACATTATTCATGTGCTAGTTTGGGGAATATAATATTTATTTACATTTAGTTGGTGATAGCATCACCAAAGGTCCACCTTATAGAAATATTGGACCCCATGTAGTTGATGGAACCAGTTATCTATTTTTAGAAGGGGAAACTTATTCTTTATTGTTTTATTTTTTTCACAATAATAAATACTCTTACTAAAGGAATGTAACTACCTTATTAATTTTTCTCATGTATACCCATAATTCATAAGAGTTCATGGAGGAATCTCACATCCTACTCCAGCATATTATGATCACAAGGGTCACACGACTTGTATCTAGATGATACTAATTTAGTTTAGATACCTCAAAGACATTATTGAGAACACTAAATATCTATGGTATTTATAACATGAATTAAAAATTTCCATTCCATTATTGAAAAAAATTGGGTTAATATATCATTGAGGAAATTCACCATTCCTTCGCATGCAATGATGACAAAGTCTATGTTGTACTATTGAAAACTCATGATCAATATCATTTGGAGAAAAAATATAGTGATGAATATATGAATATGATTTCTATAAAAAATAATGCACATCCAAACACATTGAAATTATTTATAAAATTTATATAGTCTTGTGGAGATGTCTAGGTCAAATTAGTGGAGACTCTCCAATTTCCATCCATCAATGATGAAAATGGAAATGAAAGATACATAACACCTCATATATTGATATATATATCATGGAAAAAGAACTATTATTATATCATAAATCTATTATTATTGTATGGTATTCCTTTGATCCACCAATGTCCAAGACATATTTCCTAAGCATGGCTTTCAATTTTTAAATCAAGTGTTTTGATTTCCCATCTATTTATGTATGATATATCCTTCACCTGGTTAATTATTTTTGTAGAGCCAATTATTGTAACAGCCTGATATTTTATAAAAAAATATTCTTTTTAATTTCATTAATGTCTTGTGTTGTACGCTACACCAAAAGGAGCTTTCTCAACACGCATCCTTGACTTGCCTTGCATTACACGCAATCACGACCTTCCTCGACAGCGTGTGTTGTACGCAATACCGGGGTTTACGAAACAACGATATATTATTATAATATTATTATGAACTAGCCGTTATGAATAGTATTAAATAAATTTTGAATTTTATAACATAATTATTCATCTTACAAATTTTATAGAACATGGTATATGAACAAAATAAATTTTTCGGGTAAAATAAGTATTTTTAAAAAAATGCAGTTTTGCCGGCTTTTGATGGCGCGCCCACTTTAAATCTAGTTTTGACATGATTATAAGTTCAATTTGACAAAATAAAATTTTTCTTTGGAATCATGAAATAAATATTTACTTTTGATAAATATTTCATATTATTTTGGTAACTTTCATATTTTAATGAATAGTAAACACACGCTATATTACAATTAAAAACAACTTTTTTAATCGAAATAATTAATAGTGATAAATTATTAATTTGAGTGGTTTTAAAGTAAATTTTGTATATATTTTTACAATTTAATACAATTTTGGTCATTGGATGTAATTTCACATTTAAACCAATCATAAACAAGTGTCAATCTTTTGATAGTTATTATCTCTTAAGAACACGATATTTCTTTTGACGACGGGAATTAATTTTTAAGATAATTAATGCAACTGATATGTTTCGAATTTGATTAAATAGACATCATTTTTAAATTCATAATATCAAATATATCTTATATCTAATTTTTGATATTTTTTTGGAAACATTCATTGTTTGATGAATAGTGAAACCACTAAGTGGTAGCTAAAAAACTGAATTTTTCATAAAACGTAATTTTACCGCTTCTGTGAGTGGAATTTCTAAAATCCAAGAGACACGGTTAATATCAAGGACTATAATGTGGTTCAATGAGATGAAAATAATTTTTGGTTAATAGTAACTTTTTACTTTTTTTACCATGGTTAAAAGTAAATAGGGTAATTAAGGGTAAAAATGATATTATTATTACACTAACACATGTCATAATTCTATTGGATAAATTTAAATTCAACAAAAAAAACCTTAGGAATAAAATATGACCATTTAAGCCCACTTGAATTTGATTAGAACATTTATTATTAATATATATAAAGAAGTGTTAAAATAGTTAAAATCAATGTTTAATAAGTAAATCATTTTTAATATGGGTTTATACATAAGATAAATTAGACTATAAATATTCATTAGAAATATAAAAATATTTCCTACATAATGGTAGTTTATTTGTAATTTTTAGACATTAAAT
The DNA here is from genome assembly GCA_963277665.1 of Viscum album. Classification (NCBI taxonomy): domain Eukaryota; kingdom Viridiplantae; phylum Streptophyta; class Magnoliopsida; order Santalales; family Viscaceae; genus Viscum; species Viscum album. Next base: position 1,039,066,471 of record OY728133.1, on the reverse strand, counting down.
AATTTAATTTATTTATGACACAACGATGATGCAGTAATTATCTTATTAATGAAATATTGACATAATTGATGTTATAAATACCCAAATAAATATAATTTTAGACTTTTTATGAACTAAACGAATTTTCTAAGTTTATATGACATGTTATGATTGATTTAATTAACTTTTGTCGAAGTAATAATTCTGTTATGAGTTTCAAAAAAATCATCTATTGAATAGTGTCAAAATTGAAATAAAATAGTTTTTAAAACAAATATTATATTATTAATGTTATTTTATTCCTAAAAATCTAAGGATCGGTAAAATGACAAAGATAAGGTTATATATATTAATAAAACACAACTTGGGGGTCGCTTGGATTTATATGGTTAGTTTATTAACTATATAATATAAAAATACAAAGTGACATGGTAAATGTCAATCTAATTAACTAAGATTTAAAACTAAATGATAAGGTTAATATAATGACCTAAACTTGTCTACATTCTATTGTATGAGAGGATTTCAACCCATCCCCACCTTATATTCGAAATAACTCAATTTTAAGCTATTTAAAACCAAACATGACTTTATAATAAAATAATATTTTTAGTTATTCCAAAGGTGCCTCTCTCCTCCCTTATAAAAGGGCACCTCCTCCCCCCTCTTCCTCACACCACTTTGAGCCTTCAAGCTCGGCCAAACTCTACCAAATTCTCTTCTCCACTCTCATAGAAACATCCTATAGGTTCTGGTCTTCCTCAGAGACCAATTTTATTTCCCTAATAGGAGGTCTCAAAGAGGCGCTTCAAAGAAGAGGTAATTTCCGTTACCGATTCTTTCATCTTTATTTCTTCTTCCACTTATTCTGCATTAGTTGTTTCATTAGGAAGTAATAGCATCAGTATCAACCAGATACTGATATGTTATTATAAATATGAAATAACCCTATTTCACCATCTATCCATCCTACGGAAAAATAAATCACCGCGCGTGCGTACGTACGGAATACCGTCTCCACACCGTGGTGAAATCTACTTTCCACCACCACCTTACATGGATGGGTATAATGGTGTAAATAATGACTATATATGACTATAATAAAGTTATGTTGATTCTTAAATAGTATACATAAAATATAATACAATTCCACGATCATAAGAACGATATCATCACTCGTGCGTACGTACGGAATACCGTCTCCACGATGTGATGCGACTCGTTCTACATGATCGTCATTGCATAATGAATATATAAATGAATTTAATGAATGAAAATGATATATACTACACAAATACCATTCTGGAAATGAGGTATATATAACCTAAAGATAAGAATAAGAATTTATTCGACAAAACACGCATAAGAACAAAAAGTAATAAACACCCGAATAACAAGTAGTAATGAAATATTACTAATAATAAGTTAAGAATATGACCATATATGATATCATAAAAATAATTATGATTCTGTAATAAGTCAATAACATTTTTAAAATCATTATACAGGAGGTTCGTACACGTAAAGGCATATCGGACCAAAGGTAAGGGAAATATCACAATCTCATTTTTATTCGAGATTGTTTATACATTGGTATTTACTAGGGTGTATTTTATCATCAACATCCATGTTTCCTCAATATGTAATATTTATATCCTTATAAAATAGTTTATATCCAATTTTACCCTTCGTTTAGTTTTTACTAAAATATATGAATGGAATCTTTTGTCGTTTTTCATACGAGGTACTTTTTGACTCTTCCGACAAAAGTACTAGAAGAATGTTTTTTTAACTAATACGGCATGATTGGATTTTTAAAACATTATTTCTAAGAAGGTTCCTTTACAGGTTTTCAAGTTTATTTTTAATCAACTTATTTTATTTTAAAATTTTATGACATGTTAAGAAAAGAAAAGTGTTTTTGAAGAAGAAAGGATATTTTCCTCAAGAATGGAGTTCAAGTGTTTTATCAAAATTATTTTCCATATAAGATAATAAAGGGTTCCGTTTCTATCCTTATTATTACATGGATTTTATTATGTTGTGATGGAAATATTTTTATGAATTCTTTTATCTTATATGAATTGTTTTATGATGTCACGATGTTTAAAGATTCCCATTTTTATTACATGGGTTATGCAATGATGTATGATTTATGATTTTGTGGCACACATAAGAATGGTATCATTATGAGATGGGTGGGACCTATATCTCCCTCCAATGCATTGGGTAATTATTTTATATCTCATGAGATAGACATGGATGGAACGGTAGGTTATACCGGTTCAGTGAAACATGACTGAAACGAGGGTGACTCAGTTCCGAAATGGACATTGTCCACTACGATAGTCTTGGAAATGAGTCTTGACTAATAAGATATGATTATCTATGATTATGTGTGTATGCCACAAAGTTTCATGTTTTATGTTATGATTATTGGGATTTCATTTCACTACTATGAATTATCCCATGTTATGAAATTATGCTCTCTTTTGTAGGTTATGATTTCCAAAATGTTATGTTCTTATGAAAATGATTTTATTGATATTTATTTTGTTTTCCATTACTGAGCATTTGAGCCCACCAATTTATGTTTTTTTTCCCCAGGATATAGAGAAAGGTTTTAGGTAAAAAAAGAATGATCTTTATGGGAGATGTTGAAGATCATTCACCACGATTAGAAGATTATATTCTATGTTTCCAAAGACACTAAACTATTACGATCCTTGTGTGTGTGTTTTTGTTATGTACTAACTATTCTGAAAAAGTAATGAAATGGCCATGTACGTTAGGCTTCGGGTTTCTACAGTTGGTATCAGAGGAAAGGTTTAGTCAAACTTTGGAAACTAGGATGCTAAAACGTTAGTGAGATCCCTAGAGATATTTCTAAGGTATGTCTAGGGATGTCCCTAAGGATAAGTATACGTATAGGATATTGTCCTAGAACTATGGTAATGATATTAGATTAAACCGAAGATGTTAGATATTGAAGTTACTCCCCCTTTATTATGATTTTTTCCTCTCACACTATTTTTGTGGGTTTTAGAAAATGGCTGCAAACAAGATGATTCACGATAATGGAGGATATGATGGTCAATGGAATGATATTCTTCAAGAGCAACCAAATGAAATGGTATTTGGAAATCCAAACATCATTATTATACTGAATCAGCAATCTCATTATATGATCAATAATGTAAAATTTGGTAAATTTCCTGACTCGGGTAATAAGAGAATGATGGAGTTTCATGATGATTATAGAGGAAATAAGGTTCAATTTCCCTCATGTAAATCATGTGGGAAGAGGCATCGGGGAGATTGTTTCAAAGGAACTGGATGATGCTTTGGGTGTGGAAAAGAAGGATTCAAAGCCAGTAAGTGCAAAGGAAAAGGTTCATTTGACACCCTGGATGAGGATAATGGTATTTTCTACGAGATCAAAAATGGTTAAATGTTTTAAATGTGGAATTTACAGGCATTATGCAAACCAATGACCTAAGAGAAAGTCTCATGATGATAATCAGTACGTCAATATGGGTAGTATTTATGTTGATGACGATGAAGAGACTACAAATGATATGTGAGATGAAAGAATTGTTGAAGCTCAGTCAGTGGTTTAAGAAGGTAGTGGAATGATTACATGTTTATCAAGTGTAATGTTGTATATGTAATCTCATGGTACTATGGAATAAAGATACATCTAAGTATTGTTACACTATTGTCTTTCCTTGAGTTTTGAAAGTGTATGATTAATGGTACCAGTATCGATTAAAGGTTATTCAGATATTTTTGTAATGTAGATGATATGCGCATAATGAAGGGACAACGAGAAAATTAATTGTTTGATAGTATTCATGAGCTCTTTACTGATATTAGGAGAAGTTTATATCATGGTTTGAGTATATAGAATTTTTGGATTTTGGTATGTGGATAGAGTTAACTTTTGTCAGCATTCATGTTTTCACTAAGGATTAATGGGTATTCATTTTTCAATAGAATACATGACTAAGGAATTCACATGATTGGAATGTGAACAACAAGATATATGGGGGATAAATGATGGTATTATTTCAAGTAATAATTTTCATTATACTATGAGCCTAGAACGAAGTATTTTAGATAAGCCTAAGGATTGAAATAGATTATGTTGGACATAAGTCAGTATTGTTTTAGGATAGAACATTTTTCGATATTATTGATAGGATTTTATAGTAATATTGCTTTAGAAAAAGGACAACCTGTAGGACGGGTGACAACCCATCACGTCGGACAAGGCTGAGAGAATCGAAACAACAACCGAAGTGCGACTGGCCTTTATCTCCTATCACTAGCCTACAGGAAGTCCATTTTTAGTAGAAACTAGTTTTATTATATTAAGCAATATGATATATGAAGTATAAGTCCATTTTAGGAACAATATATGATTAATCTCACTATAGATGGTCATATGTATTTTTTGATAACTTTTTTGACCATTTGTTTGAGACAGATGGAATGACCCATCATTCTATCACATGATCTGCTAACACATCATGAATGACAAATTCAACTTCATTTCTTTAAGAGATGAAGTGGAAATTGTCCAAAGAACGACAAACGGTGAGACTATACGAAAATCACGAAATAATTTCATCTAATTCCAATTTCATCAACTTTAGGGAAATGATCTTGAAAACCAAAAATGTTGTACTAGTGCTCTTATATCCGAGGAATAAGATGGTACCTTAGATCATCACAAATTTATGGCTTTGTGATTTCTGGCTTTTCCATATCCATGTTCTCTACCACTCTCCATTAGAACATGATGGTTAGATTTCTCTTTCATATCCATATTTTCACCTATTTGGAAACCCAGTGATTAGTTTATTTGGGTAATCGTTACATTTCATACATTAGTTTTTAAGCCACGTTTTGGTATTCCTTTTTACGATATGGGTTTCTATTAAAGAAACTTTTGAGTAGTAAACCATTTATAACCCTGACGAATTTCGGGGGCGAAATTCATTTTAAGGGGGGTAGAATGTAACAGCCCGATATTTTATAAAAAAATATTCTTTTTAATTTCATTAATGTCTTGTGTTGTACGCTACACCAAAAGGAGCTTGCTCAACATGCATCCTTAACTTGTCTTGCATTACATGCAATCATGACCATCCTCGATAGCGTGTGTTGTACGCAATACCGGGTTTTACTAAACAACGATATATTATTATAATATTATTATCAACTAGCCGTTATGAATAGTATTAAATAAATTTTTAATTTTATAACATTATTATTAATCTTACACATTTTATAGAACATGGTATAAAAACAAAATAAAATTTTCGGATAAAATAATTATTTTTTAAAAAATGCAGTTTTACTGTCTTTTGATGGCACACCTACTTTAAATCTAGTTTTTGACAGGATTATAAGTTCAATTTGACAAAATAAAATTCTTCTTTGGAATCATGAAATAAAAATTTACTTTGGATAAATATTTCATATTATTCTGGTAACTTTCATATTTTAATGAATAGTAAAAACACGCAATATTATAATTAAAAACAACTTTTTTAATCAAAATAATTAATAGTGATAAATTATTAATTTGAGTGGTTTTAAAGTATATTTAGAATATATTTTTACAATTTAATACAATGTTGTTCATTGGGTGTAATTTCACATTTAAATCAGTCATAAACCAGTGTCAATCTTTTGATAGTTATTATCTCTTAAGAACACACTATTTGTTTTGATGACGGAAATTAATTTTTAAAATAATTAATGCAACTGATATTTTTTTAATTTGATAAAATAGACATCATTTTTGAATTCATAATATCAAATATATCTTAGATCTAATTTTTGGTATTTTTCTAGAAACTTTCATTTTTTGATGAATAGTGAAACCACTAAGTGGTAGTTAAAAAACTGAATTTTTCATAAAACATAATTTTACCGCTTCTGTGAGTGGAATTTCAAAAATAAGAGAGACACAATTAATATCAAGGACTAAAATGTGATTCAATGAGTTGAAAATAATTTCTGGTGAATAGTTACATTTTACTTTTTTTTACCACGGTTAAAACTAAATAGGGTAATTAAGGGTAAAACTGATATTATTATTACCCTAACACATGTCCTAATTCTATTGGATAAGTGTAATTCGACCAAAAACAACCTTAGGAATAGAATATGACCATTTAGGCCCACCTGGATTAGATTAAGATATTTATTATTGATTTATTTAAAGAAGGGTTAAAATAGCTAAAATCAAAGTTTAATAAGTAAATCATTTTTAATATAGGGTTATACATAAGATAAATTCGACTATAAATATTAATTAGAAATCTAAAGAGATTTCCTACATAATGGTATTTTATTTGTAATTTTTAGACATTAAATAATTTAATTTATTTCTGACACAACGATGATGCAGTAATTATCTTATTAATGAAATATTGATATAATTGATGTTATAAATACCCAAATAAATATAATTTGAGACTTTATATGAACTAAACTAATTTTCTAGGTTAATATGACATGTTATTATTGATTTAATTAACATTTTTCGAAGTAATCATTCTGTTATGAGTTTCAAAAAAATAAACTATTGAATAGTGTCAAAATTGACATAAAATAGTTTTTAAAAAAATATTATATTATTAATTGTTATATTATTCCTAAAAATCTAAGGTTCAGAAAAATGACTTATATAAGGTTATAGATATTAATTAAACACAACTTGGTGGTCGCTTGGATGTATATAGTACGTTTATTAACTATATAATATAAAAATACAATGTGACATGTTAAATGTCAATCTAATTAACTAAGAGTTCAAACTAAAAGATAAGGTTAATATAATCACCTAAACTTTCCTAAATTCTATTGTATGAGAGGATTTAGACCCATACCGACCTTATCTTCGAAATAAATCAATTTGGAGCTAATTAAAACCGAACTTGACTTTATAATAAAATAATATTTTTACTTATTCCAATGGTGCCCCTCTCCTCCCTTATAAAAGGGCACCTCCTCCCCCTCTTCCTCAAACCACATTGAGCTTTCAAGCTCAGACAACCTCTTCCAAATTCTCTTCTCCACATTCCTAGATACATCCTAGAGGTTCTGGTCTTCCTCAAAGACCAATTTTAGTGCCCTAATAGGAGGTCTCAAAGAGGCACTTCAAAGAAGAGGTAATTTCTGTTACCGATTCTTTCCTCTTTATTTCTTCTTCCAATTATTCTTATTTAGTTGTTTCATTATGAAGTAATAACATCAGTATCAATCATATACTGATATGTTATTATAAGTATGAAACAACCCTATTTCACCATATATCCATCCTATGGAAAAAGAAATCACCGCGCGTGCGTACGTACGAAATACCATCTCCACGTCGTGGTGTAATCTATTTTCCACAACCACCTTACATGGATGGGTATAATGGTGTAAATAATGACTATATATGACTATTATAAAGTGATATTGATTCTGAAATAGTATACATACACTCCAATACAATTCCACGATCATAGGAATGATATCATCACTCGTGCGTACGTACGGAATACCGTCTCCACGATGTGATGTGACTCATTCTACATTATCTTCATTGCATTATGATAATATAAATGAATTGAATGAATTAAAATGATATATACTACACTAATAAAATTCTGGAAATGAAGTATCTATATCCTAATGAGAAAAATAAGAATTTATTTGACAAAACACGGATAAGAACAAAATGTAATAAACACCCGAATAACAACTAGTAATGAAATATTACTATTAATAAGCTAATAATATGACCATATATGATATCATAAAAATAACTATGATTCTGTAATAAGTCAATAACATTATTTAAATCATTATACAGGAGGTTCGGACACGTACAAAACATATTGGACCAATGGTAAGGGAAATATCACAATCTCATTTTTATCCGAGATTATTTATACTTTGTTATTTACTAGGGTGTATTTTATCATCCACATCTGTGTTTCCTAAATATGTAATATTTATATCCTTATACAATAGTTTATATCCAATTTTACCCTTCGTTGAGTTTTTAGTAAAACATATGAAAGGAATCTTTTTCCTTTTTTCATAAGATTTACTTTTTGAATTTTCCGACAAAAGTACGAGAAGAATGTTTTTTTAACATATACGGCATGAATGGAATTTTAAAACATTATTTTCAAGAAGGTTCCTTTACAAGTTTTCAAGTTTATTTTTAATAAACTTCCTTTAGTTTAAAATTTTATGACATGTTAATAGAGGAAAAAAAATTGAACTAGAAAGGATATTTTCCTCAAGAGTGGAGTTCAAGTGTATTATCAAAATTATTTTCCATCTAAGATAATATTGGGTTCTGTTTCTATCCCTATTATTACATTTACTTTATAATGTTGTGATGGAAATATTTTTATGAATTCCTTTATCTTATATGAATTGTTTTATGATGTCATGATGTTTAAGACTCCCATTTTTATTACATGTGTTATACAATGACGTATGCTTTATGATTTTGTGGCACACATAAGTATGGTATCATTATGAGATGGTTGTGACCTATATCTACCTCCAATTCATTGGGTAAAGATTTTATATCTCATGAGATAGACATGGCTGGAATGGTCGGTTATACTGGTTCATTTAAACAGAACTGAAACGAGGGTGACTCGGTTCAGAAATGGACTTTGTCCACTAAGATAGTCTTGGAAATGAGTCTTGACTAATAAGATATGATTCTCTATGATTATGTGGGTATGCCACAAAGTTTCATGTTTTATGTTATGATTATTGGGATTTCATTTCACTACTATGAATTATCCCATGTTATGAAATTATGCTCTCTTTTTCTGGTTAAGATTTCCAAAATGTTATGTTCTTATGAAAATGATGTGATTGATATTTCTTTTGTTTACCCTTACTGAGCATTTGAGCTCACCCTTTTTATGTTTAATTTTCCCCAGGATATAAAGAATGGTTTTAGGTAAAATAAAGGAAGATCATTATGGGAGATGTTGAAGATCTTTCACCACGATTAGAAGATTATATTCCATGTTTCCAGAGACACTAAACTATTACGATCCTTGTGTGTGCTTTTTTGTTATGTACTAAGTATTCCGAAAAAGTAATGAAATTTCCATGTACGTCAGGCTTCGGGTCTCTACAATTATAATGTTCATTAAGACTAATATGTAACTCATGGATCCATATCAGAGATCATTAATACTAGTATTCATTACATCATGACCACATATAAAATATATTAATTTTTCAGATCATATACCATATTGGACTCTCAAATTTGAGGAATGTATGATAACTTTCTAATTCAGTATACAATCACCAAAAAAGAATCGCATTTTCTAGAAGAATTAGTTATATTTAATAAAATAAATCACCGCAATAAATATGTTTTCATCACAAATAATTTTTTTTTAATTCTTTGGGGAAAAGATTATTTTCTATGGTTATATAATGAAATAAATTTTTCAATGTAATATTGAAGAATCATGATTCAGTTTTGAGAAATCACTATTGATTTTAAATTATCAAAGCAACAATCCAAGGAAAACCCTCCATTTTATATTGAACAAATAATAATGGGATTATAATCTAGTTTTTAGAGACATTGACGAAATATATTCAATTTTTAATAATAGTGATCATAAAAAAAATTATTTTCATTTGTACAATATTGTCTTGCCGAATATTTGTGTCACGACCAACCTTCACCAAAAGGATGGATAGGTCAGCAGATTGTCAGAAACTTCCATCTTTAAGTTGAAGGAGAGATAATGACCCCCAAGACCCACATTCAATAGGTCCCGGAGTGGTGACCAACTCCAAGGGTATATAATCACAAACTAATGGATGGAATTTCTACTTTTATTTTTATAGGATCAAGAGATATGATAATAAATCCCACAACACCATGACTAAAAGTAAAAATGTAAATCCAAGAGCCATTCCCAATGCATGTTACAAAAGTAAAAACCACAATGTATAAGGAGACTAAAAAGAGTAAATACCAAATTAATGAACAACATCAATAACGATGATCTGTCACAAGGTCTGAGCTAGTACGATCCAGCACGATCCTCGAAGTCCTCCTAGAAACTAGAATGCGATTTTAAATACGCAGGGTTAGCATACAAGTATACTCAGTAGGGATACCAAATATTCTCATGAAAAAGTGGGGATACATGATAATTCCCTGTAGAAAAAGTAAAAACCTATCACCTAGAAAGGAAACAAACCACCCAAGCCTCATTGAGGCACACTCCCCAAATAACACTAGTCAAGTAATGTATAGTAATAGCACAATGATGTTTGGGTACCCCGCGCCACTTTCACACTGGTTATTAAGGACATCCTATGCATCAGACCAATCCTTCCATTCTTGTCATAGTCCCACTACCAAAACCCACCTACACACACCTGGGCCACAACCTCACCGTAGTCCCAATGCCAAACCACCCCCCCCCCCCCGCAAGGACCTGGGCCACAACCGTCTCACGTAACCACGCCTACAAACACCAAGGCAAGAAAAACCTCTTCCACGCCTGAAGACACCTAGGTTTGAAGATCAACTGTCATGCCTGAAGACACATGTGCCTCATCTTGAAGACACCTGGGAAACCACCTACCTGCACACCTCGGGGCCAACCACCACACTACCCTGCCAAAAAATGCATGGGTTAATAATGGACTTCAGCCATCACAGCCTGCCCGAAGATACATGGGCTATCCGGGAATGGGAGAATAAAGGATCTAATAACCAACCAACAATAGAAGTGTTGGTAAAACACCCTCCCCAATGAAATGGGGGTGTTTGGAACTAAGTGATCAACTTGTGTGTGGCACGAATAAGAAACACCAAAACTACAAGAATATGTATATGTAACAAGCACTCTCCCAAATATATGTTTTTCCTAATCTAGCATAAAGAACACAACAACACCCATGTCCAAGTCACAACTCACACCAATCCAAAACCAATTTGTCCCATCCTTGATTCATGTTCAGTAATAATGTTTAATATGTTCTGTACTACTGGGAAACTAATAGAATAAGTACAACCATGGGAAAAAGTTACATCCAACAATAAATTAAGCATTCACACCCATTTCTCTTGAAAATCCACAACAAAAAAGGGATATGTGAGACCCCTCGAAGTGCTGGAACCAACAAAAACACCACGGTACAACCCCATGTCCCCAAGATCCAAGAGCCAGTGGTTTCTCAACAACATAGGATACCACCCAAATTCGTGATATAAGCAAGGTAACCATGCGGCTTCAAATTCACAACCAGCGAAACCATAACCATAAGGGATCCCTTCCCCACCCACATTACTCAGCGATTGGCCTGTGAATAAAAAAACCAAACCACTTCCACCATCATATGGTAGGCCCACATCGTTATTTTCATATTTAAAAGATTTAACACACTCCCTGATTTTAACTTTGTAATGCTTTAACTGGGGTGATCATAGAAAAAGGAATGATCTTGGTGCTTTCAATTTATTTATATGAATATAAATAATTAACTATTTTCCTTTACACGACCAACAGAAGGATTAAGGGTTTATTAGTGCACAACGAATGGCCACCAACGACCATGATTTTCAGTAGGCAGAATCTTGCACAATTCAGAAATCATTATTCATGGAAGATCCTAAAAACAAAGCAGCATCATCGATCACACACTCACCTTCATTCCTTATAATTCATTTATTATCTTCGATAAGGCCTGGATCATCCAATTCTACAAAAGCAGTAGCATACCAATCCCTCAAGAGACACAGAAAAGAAGAGTCGAAGGTGAAACCCTACTTGATTGATCGACAATCGAAGTTTATCTTCATGCACCATGAATAGAAGATGCATGATTTGTAGGGGTGGGGACTCGGGAACTCAAGGACGAGCAGAACAATTGATGGGAGGGTGATTGAGAAGAAAAAAAACCAAGATAACTATTTAGTTATAAGGGTCAGGGAAGGTTGAGATAAGAATGCTAAACCACGTAAGGAGCGGCAGTCGTGGGTTAACCATGCGGCCCCACACGTTATTAAATAGGTCCTCTCCTTTATGGGTGGTTTAAACTGATCGACACCAGGGTATTTCACTTGATCAAACCCCATTAATTGACATTAATGGGATTCATAACATGCATAAAGCGGCCAAAATAGGGTTTAAAACCAAATTTGTGCAAAAAGGAGGCGCTACTGAAAAAACTCATGGGGGTAGGCAATATCAACTGGTAGATGACAGCTACAGGTGGCTGACAGTGACCGGTAGCCGAGCTACTGGTAGGCTTCAGCCACCGGTAGACAAGAGCTAGCGGTGGATGATAGCCACCGGTAGCTGAGCTATTGGTAGGCTACAGCCACCGGTAGGCCGAGCTACCTGTAGGCTCCAGCGACCGATAGACCGAGCTACGGGTAGGTTGCGGCTACCGGTAAATCAAGCTACCAGTAGGCCAAGCTACCGGTAAGCTTCGGATATCGGTAGACTGAGCTACCGGTATGAGCTATAAGTAGCTGAGCAACCGGTAGGCCGAGATACTGGTAGGTTGCGGCCACCAGAAGGATGTGGCTATCAGTAGGTCGAGCTACTGGTAGGCCTGCTACCGGTAGGCTAAGGCTACCGGTAGGCCTATGGTGGGTCAAACATCAACGAGAAGTTAGGATGGCCTCCCAGACCACCCAGAACACCTCAAACATCATATTTTTCGTAAATAATGGACCTCTAACAACCCAGGACATTACATCAGATACCTCTTAGACTATTCTTGCCCTCAAGAATCAAAACAACGAAAAGATGGAGAGGGTCCCAAAAACCACCTCAAAAAGATACCTCTGAGGAGAGAACCCCAATGTTAACTAAAAACACCTTTCTCTTTAGAACCATGAAACATACCATGTCTAACTGCACAGTCATGTGGGTTGGGGAGTCTCTTCCCCCATGTCCGGATACTATCCACTTTGGGTGGCACTGACTCGCCTTAACGGGTTTAATTGAATCCGCCTTAATGTGCCTCAATAAGGGGTTGGGTCCTCCCCTCCCCATATCCAGGACATTGCACACATATTCAGAGGAAGTAAAAACACATATTTCAAAGCCAACGAGGTAAAACGCTTGACAACAACAATTATAAAATAAACAGTACAAACCTCAAAACAACTATGGGTACTGGGAACGCATCTATGCTTCCCTCTCCCACATACTCTCCTCATGCCCACCATGTCTCCATAACACATGAACCAAGGGAATGGTTCCCCCACGAGCCACCTTCTCCTCACGATCCATGATCATCAATTGTCTTTCCACAATGGTAACATATTCCTTGATGTCTTGCTCTCCCCAGTCGAGGACATGTGAATTGTCGTGTAGATACTGACGAAGCTGGGACACAAGGAAGATGCCAGGTAGCCTCAGTAGCAGCGGTGGTAACGGTAGCTAATAATCCACATCACCGACCCGCCGCAAAACTTCGAAGGGTCCGATGAAACTGGGTGAAAGCTTACTCCCCTTGTGAAATCTCTGTTGTCCATACTGAGGGGATTCCTTTAGGAACACATAGTATCCAACCTCAACATCCAAGGGCCTTCTCCTAGTATCAGCATACGACTTCTATTAGTCCTGGGCCGCCTTCATCCTTTACAGTATAATTTGAACATTCTCTGTCGTGCTCTGCACCACCTCCGATCCAAGGATTCCCACATCTCCGACTTTGGCACAACACACAGGTGAGCGGCATGGCCTCCCGTACAAGGCTTCAAACGGTGCCATACCATTGGTATATTGATAGTTGTTAATGTTGGTGTACCCTATCATAGGTATGTTTCACACCCATGATCATCCTAAGTCTTTAATACATGCCTGTAGCATATCCTCCAATGTCTGGATGGTGCGCTCTGTTTGTCCATCTATATGGGGATAGAAAGCAGTGCTATGACGTAGCTGGGTGCCACAAGCATGATGCAATCCCCTCCAGACTCGTGAGGAAAACTATGCATCCCTATCCGAAACTATGGACCTCCGAACACCATGAAACTGCACCACCTCATCAATGTACCTTTGTGCCAAGGCATCCACAACACTCGACTCTGTAATCGCCAAAATGTAAGCTGATTTCATCAACCAGTCCACTAATACCCAGATGGCATCATATCCCCCTTGAACCTTGGGTAGTCCCATGATGAAATCCATGGAGATGTCATCACACATCCACTTGGGTACATCTGGAGACTGCAGAAGGTCACCTGGATCCCAGTGTTCTGCCTTCACTTGCTGACACACTAGGAACTTGGCCACAAACTCTACCACTGCTCTCTTTACTCCAGACCACTAGAACTGTCTCTTTAGACCCTCTTATATCATGGAAACACCTAGCTGCATCACTAGGGGTGATTTTTGTAACTCACAAAGAACCTTTCCACGCATCGCCTCTGGAACAAACATCTTTCCTCGGAAAAGCATCTGGCTCTGACCATCCTCCTCCACCCTTCCGGAGCATTTCCCTAGTCAAACCGATCTTGCATCACTTTTCACTCTAGGTCTCCCCACTGAGACTCCTCCACATTCTTAAATAGAGACGACTACACTGTCATCTGATACAGGAAACCTCTACCACTATCAATCCTCGCATCAAGGTGCAAGGCATCCAACTCCTCCATTGCCTTCCAGGCGTCTCCCGACTCTTGTACTACATCCTTATGTGACCTCCTACTCAAGGCATCTTCCACTACATTCCCAATCCCAGAAGTGTAGGAAATCTCAAAGTTGTAATCCTGGAAGATCTCAATCCAGCTTCGCTGCCGCAAGTTTAGGTCCCGCTGGGAGAAGATATACCTCAAAATTTTGTGATCTGTGAAGACCAAAAAGCGTTCTCCAATAAGGTAATGCCGCCATAACATTAGCACAAAAAATGAACACTACAAGCTCCAGGTTTAGGATGGAATAATTACGCTCATGAGGGAGTTGCTTCCTAGACCCATAAAAGGTCACCCCTTCTCGCTGCATTAACACACATCCGAGTACTTGCCCTAAAGCATCACAAAATAGCTCATACACCGCCCATTCTTCTGGTAGTCTCATCACTGGGGCACTAACCAACTTCTCTTTCAGATAGCTAAAGGCTTCCTCGCACTGCTCAATCCACATGAAAACCTGGTCCTTCTTGGTCAAGGCCGTCAAAGGGGTTGTAACATAGGAGAAGTTGGGTACGAACCTTTCATAGTAACCTGCCAGCCTGATGAAACTGTGATCCTCTTCCACATTCTTGGGTACTTCCCATGAGAAAACTAACTCAACCATTGATGTGTCCACCACTACCCCCTGCTGGGACACTACATGCCCAAGGAAGTGCACTTCTCCTGTCCATAACATCCATTTAGACAACTTCCCACAGAGCTGGTGTTTTCAGGGGGCCTACAAAACAATCCCCAGGTGTTTGGCGTGGTCCTCCTCTTATCTTGCATAGACCAGCATGTCGTCGATGAACACAACTATGAACCGATCCAGGTAATCCCGGAAGACGATGTTCATAAGCCCCATGAACAAAGCCGAGGCGTTCGTAACGCTGATGGGAATGACCACGAACTTGAAGTGCCCATATCTGCACCTGAAAGCCATCTTTGAGATGTCCCCCCCTTCACCCTCAACTGGTGATATCCAGAACATAGGCCGATCTTCAAGAACAACCCTGTCCCTTTCAGTTGGTCAAAGAGATCTTCTATCATTGGTAGAGGGTAGAAATTTTTTATCATTACTTGATTCAGTCTCCTATAATCTATGCACAACCTTAGACCATCATCTGCCTTCTTTGCAAACAAGACTCGGGCACCCCACGGTGAATCACTTGGTCGGACATAACCCCTCTTCATCAGATTATCAATCTGAATCTGCAATTCTCATAGCTCCGAAGGTGCCATCTGGTAAGGATCCATTGAAATCGGACGAGAATCATCCAAACATCTATCCCAAACTCGATATCACGTCATGGGAGTAGAGTCGTTACCTCCTCAGGAAAGATGTCCATATACTCCCTGACGATTCCTGGGACCTGCACCATCTCAGCATCTACTGGTTCTACTGACATCTCGGCTAACAATGAGAGGAGGGGTTCCTCTCTCCTGCTGCCCTCCTGACTACCCCACTCACTGGTGAAAGTAACACACCAGCCACCCATGTCAATGAAGACACCCCTTCCTCAAAAGTCGTAGATCACGACACCCACAGAGAACAACCAAACGATTCCTAGAATGACATCGTATGGCTGTATCATTAGCTATAGTAAGTCCTTAACTGATTGATGTGGCCCTATCATCAGTCTTCATCCTCGGCAAACAAATAATATGTCGGTCTGACCTCTGAATGGTGTGATCAGCACTAGGGGAACTAGAAGTATCTCAGCATCTATACCCAACGCACGGCCCAGACCTGGTGCAACAAAGCTGTGCGAAGATCTAGTGTCAAACAAGGCGTAAGTAAATGTACTGAACAAACTGATCGTACCTCGAACAACCTCTGGTCCTACTGGAACTGCTACCTCCGCGGTGTTCAACTGTCTATTCACATCTCCTCTACCCCTCAACTATTGGTCACATCCCCGACCACGCCTTGGTCAAGTTCCCTAAAGAGAACCCTGAGGTCATCCTGCCCCTGCAACGTCTTCCCTCGGAGGAGCAGGAGCTCGCTGCCCCTACTGCTGCTGCTGGAAGGGCCTAGCTAGAAGCTGATGCTAGTGCTGGTGTTAGGCTTGTCCACTACCGCCGTACTGAACTCAGTCCATGCACTGATTCCAGAGATGTCCATGGCTCCCACAGACAAAGAACCTCTATCTTGGGGCTCAAAAAAAAGTGCGAGGACTGGGGGACCGAAATTGGAAATGTTGTGGCATGCTCCATACTGGTCGGAATGGAGAGGGTCTTGATGCTGGTGGTCTGGTGCGACAGCCTTCCCCTTCAATGATTCCAGCTGGATCCCCTCTCGTGATACACCTCCCAACCTGTACATCCACTCCACCACATCGACCTTCTTCTGGACCTCCAAGTATGTCGGCAAGGTGAAGGGGGTAATGGCGTACTGGAGGGAGGGTCGGAGTGCCTCCTATAAACTTCTTTCCCGAGACTCCTCATCTGGAAAGAGGTCCAGAGAAAAACTTTGGAGGTCCTTGAACTTGAATCCCAGCTCCCTTACTGACATAATCACATGGTGGAGAGAGATTAGCTCCTGCCACTTCTCTGCCTTCATCGTAGAAGAGAGGAATTCTGCCCCGAACTCCTCGAAATCAGCCCATGCCACCTCAGCCTCTCTCCTCTCCCCCAGGTAGAGAGTCCACCACTGAGGCGCTGCTCCCCACATCTGGAATACGGATAAAGGAACCATGTACTTGGTCGGAGCCCGAATCAAGCCGAAGGCTATCACCAGCTCCTCCAACCAACCCTCGATCTTCATGTCAGAGGTGTTTCCCTCATACTTCTCGAGGGAGTATCACTAGAAGGTTCGAAGCATCTTCTGCCAATGGTCCTCCTCCACCTCTCGATCAGCTCTCAGCCGATCTTCCAAGGTTGCCACTTGGGCCTCGATCACCCGCACCACACGTGGTCTCCTCCCAATTTCCATAGTTTTAAGGTAAACAATCAACGCCTATGCCCAAGTAGTGCAGGATATTGTTCTTAAAACTTCTTAAACTTCATATTTATTTCATATTCCCAAAACACCCTAGAAACATGATAACACATGTCATTATGATGCATGTACCTTCCTTAGGGTTTCTACCCTACAATCAGTTTGGCCTCACTTGGTCGTTCATTAGGTCTAGACTCATCGCATAGGATCACGGGGGGGGGGTGCTAAATCTCGTTTCCTAGCCAGTCTTCCCTGGCCTATTTCAGACACCAAGGTCACCCAACACTGTTGCCCTGCCTTCCCATGCAATCCTCACCATTCCTAACTCCAAACTCTATCCTATCTCTCAACTTACTTCCTTTGATAACATTCTATCACGAACCGCCTTCACCAAAAGGAGGGAAAGGTCAGCAGACTGCTAGACCCATCCATCTTTAAGTTGAAGGCGAGATAATGACCCCCGAGACCCGCCTTCAATAGGTTCCAGAGTGTAGACCAACTACAAGGGTATAGAATCACACACTAATGGAAGATAATACCCTTTTTCATATAATAGGATCAGGAGATATGATAGTAAATCACACAACACCAAGACAGAAAGTTAAAAATTAATGCCAAGAGACATTCCCAATGCATGTTACAAAAGTAAAAACCACAATGTATAATGAGACTACAAAGAATAAATACCAAAATAAAGAACAACAACAACTGCAAGGATCCATCACAAGGTTAGAGCTAGTACGGTCAGCACCATCCCTGAAGTCCTCCTGGATACCTGAAAGCAATGTTATATTCGTAGGGTGAGCATACAAGTATACTCAGTAGGGAAAACGAAAGTCTCACATGAACAAGTAATGCCCCATGGAAAAAGAGTAAACCAAGCACCTAGCAAGGAAACTAAACACCCAAGCCTCACCAAGGCGCACTCCCCAAATAACGCAAGTCATGTAATGTATAGTAATAGCACATCGATGTTTGGGTACCCCGTGCCACATTCCCACTGGTTATTGAAGACATCATACGCATCAGACCAATCCTGAAATTCTTATCATAGTCCCACTGCCAAACCCCGCCCGCACACACCTGGCCCACAACCTCACCACAGTCCCACTGCCAATCCCCGCCCGCAAGCACATGGGCCACACCCTCCTCACGTAACAACGCTTGCAAACACCTAGGCCAGAACAACCTCTGCCACGACCGAAGACACATGGGCTAGAAGATCCAATGCCATGCCTGAAGACACCTGGGCCTCATCCCGAAAACACTTGGGAAACCACACACCCACACACACTTGGGCCAACCACCACACTACCCTGCCTAAATATTCATGTGCTAATAATGGACATCATTCCATCACAGCCTGCCCGAATATACTTGGTCTATCCTGGAATGAGAGTAGAAAGGAGCTAATAACCAACCACAAATATAAGTGTTGGAAAAAATACCCTCCCCATGAGATGGGGGTGATTGGCACTAAGTGCTCAAATTGTGTGGGGCGCGAATAAGAAACACAAAAAACTAGAAGTATATGTATAGGTAACAAGAACTCACCCAAATCTAGTTTTTTCATCATCCAGCTTAAAGAACACTACAAAACCCTTTTCCGAGTCACAACTCAAACTAATCCAAAACCAATTTGTCCCATCCTTGTTTCATGTTCAGTAATAATGAATAATAAGTTATGCACTACTGGGAATCTAACAGCATAAGCACAACCATGGGAAAATTTTACAACCAACAACAATTTAAGCCTTCACACCCGATTCTGTTGAAAATTCACAACATCAAAGGGATAATTTAGACCCCTCGAAGTACTGGAACCAAAGATAACCCCACGGTACAACCCCATGTCCCCAAGATCCATGAGCCGACGGTTTCTCAACAGTAGAGGATCCCACCCTAATTCAAGATATAAGCAAGGTAACCATGCTGCCTCAAATTCAAAACCAGAGAAACCATAACAACAGGGGATCCCATCCTCACCCACATCTATCAGAGATTGTCCAGTGAATAAAAAAACCAAACCACTACCACCAACACAAGGCATGACCATCCCGGTATTTTCAGATTTAAAAAATTTAACACACTCCATTATTTCAACATTGTTGTTCTTTAACCTGGGTGATCACAGAAAAAGGTTTGATCCTGGGGCTTTGAATTTATTTAGCTGAATATAAATAATTAACCAATTTAAATTACATGACCAATGCAAGAATTAAGGGATTATTAGTGCACAGAGAAATACAACCAACGACCAT
Source organism: Viscum album (assembly GCA_963277665.1). Classification (NCBI taxonomy): domain Eukaryota; kingdom Viridiplantae; phylum Streptophyta; class Magnoliopsida; order Santalales; family Viscaceae; genus Viscum; species Viscum album. Next base: position 1,039,046,583 of record OY728133.1, on the reverse strand, counting down.
GATTTTCAGTATATGGAAACCCGCACAATTCAGAAATCATTATTCATGGAAGATCATAAAAACAAAGTAACATCATCAATCACAACCTCCACTTCAATCCTTAGAATCTATTTATTATCCTCGTTGAGGTTTGGATCATCCAATTCTACAGAAGAAGTAGCGTACCCACCTAGCAAGATACACAGAAAGGAGAGTCGAAGGTGAAACCCTACATGATTGATCGACGATTGAAGTTTATCATCACGTTCCAGGAATAGAAGATGAACGATTTACAGGGGTGGGGCCTTGGGAACTCGAGGATGAGCAGAAGAATCGATAGGAGGGTGATCGAGAAGAAAAAAATGAAACCAAGGATAACCCTTTAGTTATAAGGGCTAGGGATGGTTGCAATAAGAACGTGAAACCGCGTAAGGAGTGGGGGCCGTGGGTTGACCATGCGGCCCCACACGTCATTAATGAGGTCCTCCCCTTTAGGGGTTGTTTAAACCGACGTACACCAGGTCATAAAACTAAATCAAACCCCATTAATTGGCGCTAATAGGCTTTAAAACAGGAATAATGGGGTCAAAATAGGGTTTAAAACCAAATTTGTGCAAAAAGGAGGCACTACTGGAAAAACACATGGGGGTAGGCAAGAGCCGCCGGTAGGCTGCAGCTACCGGTGGACCAAGCTACCTGTAGGTTGTGGCTACGAGTAGACCGAGCTACTGGTAAACCAAGCTACTGGTAGGATGCAGCTATTGGTAGACTAAGCCACCGGTAGTCCGAGCTACCAATAGCTCCGCAACCAGTAGGCCGAGCTACAGGTAGGCTGCAGCCTCCAGTAGGCTATGGCTACTGGTATACCAAGCTACTGGTAGGCTTGCTACCAGTAGGATAAGGCTATTGATAGGCCAAACGTGAGTCAAAAATTACCGATAAGTTGTGATGTTATCCCAGACCACCCAGAACACCTCAAATATTAGATTTTTCTAAAGTAATGGACCTCCAACAACCCGGGCCATTACAATTTGTAACAATAAACATGAAATTCCATTGGTCACATGCATCTTTGATAACATCAGTATAAAACTTATGCCTCAATCAATATTCCAAAAAAATCCCATTACTAGGTGTATAAATCAAGTTGATTTCAAGTATTATATGCTAATCAATCCATCATAGTTTCCAGAGGATAATTTATTTTTTGAGAAAAATATATGTTTTATGATCAAATGTTAAATAAAGACTCATCTTTTCACACATTATATAATAGACTAATATTATCTATGAATTGAACAGTACTGTTAATTACATGTCCTATATGGGACAATTATATCATTGTAATATCAATTGACAAAAATCATATGACACCACATGATCCACCTTCATGAGAACACAATCGAAACATGACTAGAATTATCACAATAAAAAACATACCCCGAACATAGTTCTAGAAAGATGACTGTGGTTCTTGGAGTAACCTAATCATTTTTCCCCTTGAAGGATTTAATATAGTTTTTATCATATGTGAATTGAATTTCCTACTTAATATATATTGGTATATGATAAAATGATTACGAAAAAACCAAATTAAGGGATGATAAAAGTCCAACAATCAAAAAAAACAATGAATATGAAAAAATCATAGAAGGATGTCAAGAATCGATTTCATTAATTTTCTCAGGATCAAACCACATTCCTTCATTAAAATATAATTAAATCAATGAACCAATCACCTTTAATTAAAAATTTCATCATAAATAATTTATCCTATAGTATATGATCACGTAATATGAAAAATAATATTTTTATTTGTTACATTATTTCATTCTTGTTACATTAATAAAAAAATATTTCATCAACAAAAACTATATAAAATAATTGAGGTTCCTTTTCAAAACATAGTGCATTAGGGCCATGAAAACCATATTTTTATTTATGAAACTAGATTCAATGAAAAAAATAGGAATTATTGTATCGCAACTAAAATTTTGTCTTTTGAATTTAATAATTCCTAAATTTGAGTTAATAATCCCCATCATTGATCAATCTCATATAACCAGTTAGATCCCTTCAATTATTCAGTTAGGACATTATTTTGACAATTAGGATATCAATAAATCATAATAACGTGGTTCATTCTATGATAATAAATATGTAATTAGGGTACATTGTCTTTATTATTTAATAATAGAATTATGGAATCCCATATACATAATTTAGGTCTTATTAAACAATTTCTTATTAATTAATTGAGATGTACCCTTAATTATTGTGGTTCCATTTGAGTCACATGGTATGAGAGTGGAAAAATAATACTAGTTTCAAGGAGTATATAAGTTGTAATTTGGATTTCCTACAACGTTTGTAGCCCCGTGAAATAATTCATTAAGATATCCATGTATTGATAAGCTATAAAAATAATAGTCGTATTATATGTCTAATCTATAATTCCCGGATGTAGTGCTAAAAAATGGAAATAGACAATTTCATCCACAATTACTAGTGTTCATTCTGTTCCCAAATTAATATTTTAATTCAAATTGAATATAAGAACAATAACATCCATGGATGAAAAATATACATTCCAATCATAAAATTCAATGTGGAGTTTAAATTCAAATAAATGGTCCACTCAATAGATTAGATCAGAAATATCAATATCTTGGACCTTAAACACCAAAAGATACCACACTACATAAATAGAAATGGAACATAGTGGGAACTTTAATCCTCTAGACTACAATAACCCTTATGGTTTTTTAATTATCATGATTTGAGGAATAATCTAAATGTGAAATCCTGGTTGTTAAACCACATGAAAAGTAATAAATTATTTTGACACATTAATATCACTAAATATATGTATATGATTTATGATCAAAATTATGGTACCTCACATTACGGAGGGACCGATTTTCTTAGTTAGATTGGGTTTTTCAACTCCATATAGATGTGGATCAACTCCATAAAATAGTTCTTATTTCCCATCCTGAGTTTATGACTGGTGCACATTTATTCATAGAGATATCATGGTTCACGTGATTCATGGTGTCTGAACTCTTATGATGTAAATTTTTCATATCGTCATATGAGAGATGATGTTGATTTGAACCATTTTATTCTATTCAATATATATTTATTTTTTAATAGTTTTTTATATTTCCTGAATTTCCACAATTGTGGAACTTATTTTTCTATCAATTAAATAAATTATTTCTATGATGAAGTGAGAAAAATCTAAATAACCTAATCTCATTAACATGTTGCACTAGATAAGAGATCAGCCCCATATATTGTTACTAAAGATCACTATTTCCAAACAAGTACACTACCCATTAAGTTAGATTCTAATACCAGAATTTCTAATCACACATGGATAAACAAATGTGCCTCCTTAAAGTGTTTTTCCATCCAAATAATTTTTTTTATTAACACTATTTTAATTATTTTAGAATAGACCATAATATAGAACTTAAATAATTTAGAGCATAAATTATGTCATATTCATACCTTGAATATTTTACAAATAGTTTAACCTTCTTATTTCCCTAACCACTAACATTAGTGTGATAAAAACCAAGTGGGTAAATTGAAATTCTTATTCCGTCAGTGGAATATTTCCCTCTTTCAATTAGAAGAACTCCATTTTATTAACCATTTGAATGATTTAGGGAAAAAATTTCTTATTAAACAAGTCCATAAACCATTCTAATGTAATTTTATCCACCATATTTTATAATACTATGAAATTAAAATATTTTAGTTTTAAATATTTTAGAATGTTCAATTATATTCTAACATTAATCTCATATAGGGTTTTAGGTAATTGAAAATTTTGGTTTGTCCTACCCATACAAATAGATGCCTGTACATTACCCAAATCACATTGAAATGTTTGTTGATTTTACATAAGGATCTTTAATGATTGATTCAGATGAGGAGGATCATCTTCATGAGGTTCACTATCAATTTCATATAACACCTACACAATAATCCAGACTAAATTACACTTCACCTTTGATTTTGTGGAACCACATTCTCTATTTCAACCAATCACTAGTTTATCATTATCCTTTGTGATGTTTTTTTCTAAAATCAAAATAAAGTTTTACCAATTATATCAATTTAACAAAATCCTCAGTTAATTCATATATAACAAGGAAAGATAATCAAAATTATAATGTATAAAAATGAAATAACCATATAATAATGAAATAAATGTGGTAATTCTTTTCACTAATGCAACATACCAAACACTTATCATCAAAAAACCATGATGATGAGTTGAAAAAATATGATTTTTTTCATGAATCATTTATGCACTACAAAAAACAATATGACTTTAGGTTCATATTTATAATATCACCGATCTATTTTTATGAATCAAATTTCATGTCTTGTTTTTCATTATCACAATGCTACCATGAATAAAAAGTACAAAAAAAAATTGATACTCTTTGAAACATCCATTCCCAACTCATTGTCTTGGTCTATGTCATAGGTTCTTCTGAAAATTGGTAATATTCAGTGGACACTAAAGGTTGGTAAAAAATCTATATATTTTAAATCAATTAAATGCGGTAACATTTTAACTATAAATACATCACGCAACCATACATATGAAACATAAAGGTAATCAATATAGACAATGTGAGAGACAAACATTAAATGATGAATGATGTAATATTCAATTATTAAAATGATTTTTAATACATCAATTGATTCATAGAGGAATAAAAATGAATCAGAATAAATAATACTTTAATGTAGTAATAGAATCAAGCACAAATGTCGCACCAATCTATACATAAAGACATGACCAGACATATAAGATCCCTATATGTATATAAATTACATCTACAATCACAGTGCTACACTGTAATGTATGAAATAATTTAGTTTCCAATATAATGGATGACAACATCTACATATTCAATGGTGTCCAAACACATGGGTGAGTATGTAAACATTATAGGAAAAAAGATACTTCTCCCACATTAAAATAAAACTAAATTCAAGTTTTCTCTAAATTTTATAGAATAGTAAGAGGAGTGTGAAAAATAATTTAGAGTAGTTTATAAATATATAAATATATAATATTATTTTATCAAAATTGTTTAAAACTATATATATAGTAATCCAAAAAAACATTTTACAAAAAAAAATTCTCATATCTCCAAGATAAAAAATTTATTCATAATAAATTTCATGATTCCACTAAAACACCGATTTTTACCCCTAACCACCCAAAACCATATTTTGGTCATCTTTACATCCATCCCTGACACATTAATAATATTTTAATTAAAATATATTTTAATATCAATTATATGTATCCCTATACATGTAACCATTCATTACTTGGACCTCCCAAATTGTCTTTTGATCATCCTAAAATTTATCCATGATCTTACTTCCATAATTAAAAGAAAATATTCCACATAATAAATATAATTAAACCCATAAAACCCCATTAAATTACCAGTTACTTATCTTCATAACCATGTAATTTCAATTCAATGTCGTGTTCTCAACATCCCCAAACCCAAAAATGAAAGCAACAAAATGGTTTTCCATAAAATTTTCATAATTTGTTTAGAAATATCATTTTCTTCAAATCTAATGTATTTATATAAAATCATGAAAGCATTCACATCCCAAATAAGGTTTTAATAGGGGAAAATACCTACCTCATATTCATTTTTCACAAATATTCTTTTCAAAATCATTTAGATATAAACAATCTAATATGATACTCTAATGAATCTAAAATAATATTTTTTAGAACTTTTACAATCACCTAAATCCCCACATAAGACCCCTAATATATTTTTTTAATGAATAATTAAATATATTTTTAATAGAATAAAATAATGGGTATGTTACTTTTAATTATTACGTTAAAATTCTCAATAAATTGTCTGAATTAATGACTGAAATTTAATATTATATAAATCACCATGGGGAACCCTTTAAATAAATATCATTTTCTAGTGGAGGTTGAATTATGAATTTAAATAATGTTTTGTGTTTTATAGAAACATTCAATACAATTTATTTTATATTGAAAAATTTATCCTAATAGTTTGAAAATCTGTGTAATAACATTGAGAATCAGTTCTCTCCCAAAATATATAAAATGTAACAGTTAGTTATATAGTTATTAAAAACTATTTTCTCTATTTTCACATAGCCATAAGTCCACATAAACTAAATATATATTATTGAGCACTTCATCATAATTTATAAATAATATGCTAAAAATTTCTAACATATAAAATATTTTTAAAAAATAAAATCCTTATATAAACTCCCCACATCTTAACCAAAACATTAAAATACATTAAATAAGCCATAATGTGGGGGAATAAATCATGCTTGGGGAATAAAAACATTGATAATTTATGATTTCACTAAGAGGAATATATAAAATTTCTTAATACTATAAGATGGACATATGCGATATTGAATAAACCTGGAATAAATATCTCATTACTAAATAACTCCTTATTCTTTATTTTATACATAAGATAATTGTATTTAATGAGAGAGTGAAAAAATATTTCCCATTTTCATGGATGATTCGTTGTGGCATGTGTACACACTAATAATATTATGTACATTAAACTCTTGATATTCATTAAATTTAAGTGATGATGATGTATTGGTGGAAGCTTCAATTATAGGAACACACACTCTATTATTCTTATTTTTAATCTCATTTTTTATGTTTTTTTCATGGTTATTCATATATTATGCTTTCTTAATCAGTATAGAAATATAGTATACATTATATAAAATTCTGAGGAACCTAAAAGTGGTATCAAGTTCAGAAAATGGTTTTTGATTCCTAAAATAATGGAGGTGGAATTAAAAATTCAGAAAATAAATAATCGAATCATCTTATGTGATTTTTTTGTCAATAAGTATGAGTATAAACATTCCCTATGAAATTGTTTCTTAATATGGTTAGAGAATTATTTTAACATGTATAGGTAAGAATAATCTAGTGCTAACGACATGAAATTGAAATTTCTATGAAAATAATTACACATAATGGAGATTAACATAATTGATTAAACGATTAGTCCTATAAATTTTTTATAGATATACATCACTCATTATTCAAATTTTGGTTTAATATAATGAAGCCAACACACATTATCTATATGTAGTCAACATATATGAGAATAATATTAATTTGTATTTCATGAGGGAACCATCATGTCTGATACCAATATTTTATTTTAAATTATGTACCGTATCTTGTGGTTCAATCATATATTCCCACTCATGGATTTTATAAATATCACAAGAGTAATCACATTTGAGAACTTATTGTTTTCTATCATTACTACACACCAAATTAATTAATATATACTTTAATTTAAAAAATAAGTGACCCCTCATTCCACTTGTTTAATACTATGTGATACGCTATCATTCTAGGTTATTCATATATAGGTGAAAAGTTAATATGACAATACCTGTTGATTTAATTATATACCAGTCATATCGTAGGAATATTATGTGATTAAAATATTAGTTATGCTTTAAACAGATAAATTCTACATTTGACCTCATGTGTGTCTATTTATTCTAACACCGTATTGGGATTTATTACTGTGAAATATTATTATATCGTAAAAAATTATATGTGAACGAATTTTTTTTTTGTAATTTTTAGTTATGTCTTATATATTGGATATAAATTATGGAAAAATAATTGTCCCAAATTTATTAATTTATGAACATTGTTTATAAATAAATAAATTTTAAAATGATTATAATATTTTAAATATTATTTATGAAATATTTACTAAATAAATAGCTATAAATATTTAATTTTAATATTAAAATATGTTTTCCCACAATGAATCATGATTTATAGTTTAAAAATAATGTGTTTAATTTTAATTTATATGGGTAATTTTTAATTATTATTAATTAAAAATAAATGAATTATTTTCATTATATTTAAATTTAATAAATTTTATTAATTACATTATTATAATTTTTAAATTATTATTTTTTTAGATAAATTATTTAAAACCTATCAAAATGAGTTTTAATGATTTATTTGATCATGATTTAAAAACGTTAAACATAAGAAATTGAAATTTTTTTAAATTTTTACATTGTATATTTTAAATATTAAATTTTTAAACATTATATAATCTTATAGATTGAACATAAATATCAAACAATGAATAATATGTGATATTTATTTATGAATTTTTCATATCTTATGGATTTATTATTTATATTTGTGATTTTTTGTATAGTTATATATTATTCAATAATTTATTAATAATTATAATTTTTAATTTATGAATATTTACATAAATTAGTTTAAGGTTATGAAAAATATAATAAGTTATCATACATGGTTCTATGTAAGAAGATTTCAGATATGATACGTGTTTTAGTTTTATACTATTATCTCTTTTGATTGCATTGATTTAAGAGACAAAATTAAGTAGTTAATTATTGTTTATAAATTTTTTGTGATCAAGTTAGGATAATGTTAAGATATCTATTTATTAAATTATCCATGTATATAGGGAAATTGGGTTGGAATTTTCCTTAGACGGGGAGATTAAGACTAATCTACAAGTGAGGGTTGATTATCTTTGGATTCATTCATACCAATGTGATGATTTTTTACTTCATATAATCATAAGATATTACATGTTAAGGTATCATATAAATTATTAATAAGATGTATTGGAATATGATTAAATATATATAAATTTTAATTTGGGTTAGTAACACAATTTCTGGGTTGTTTAAAGAGTTACCCATCAATATGATTTGGTCGTGTTGATTTGGTGGAAAAGTAATAGGCATTCCAAAGTAAATATTTAGACGAATTTAAACATTAATAAATAATAGAATTTGATTATATGTTTAGATTAAATCCCATTTAATATTTTACGTTAGATATTCCTTCCAAAGAAGCACTTGTCAAGACCTCAAACATTCAATCACGTAGGTCATTCTATATCTGGTTGACACTAGAGTATCTTGTTTGAGAAAAACATGTAGTTGGGGAACCTAATAAGGTTATCTACCTATAAATGGAAGTTTATTTTTGAGTGAACATATTACAAAAATTTTCTTTTAAAAAATTGATAAATATTATAATCATATGAAATAATATTCTATTTTAAATGAGTTGTATCATTAGCATCAGTCATAACATGAAGAATATTATTTAAATATGTGAAAATTATTGTATGAAACTTCAATGATATGAAACATACAAATATTTATATGTTAGAGATGATTTTATTTTTTAATGAAAAACCATCTATAAAAAAATTGTATAATTTTTGCAATATGGGAATCTTTATTTTAATTTGAATCATAGAATGATTCACTAAAGGATTAAAAAGAATTATATATATGATGACTATACGAATATTAGTCTCAATCCATATACACATTGTGACTGATTAAAAAAATTCCTAGATGAGACAGATTGTGCCATATAATGATTGTTCCAGTAGATAAATCCATTCTATTATCATTGATATAAATTTTCAAAAATATTAATTATTTGAAAATTTCAAATCACATTTCTTCTATCTGCGTTGAGAAAATTTTAACAATAAATTTGATATTCATGTGCCAGAGCTATATTGATAGTACTTGTGGGAAAAGCATCAGACTTGAAGAAGAAACAGATCATTGTAAATTCCAATAATATTTTTTTATAGAAGCCGGTAATGGAATTTGAAACCAAAACTTGTTATCAAAAGGTGGTTTAAATATTCAATTAATTTGGATATTATAGAATACATATAGGGGGTTTGAAAAATACATGGAATTTCGAAGTCATATATATTTATTATATATGTTAAATCACCAATTGTTATGTATTTATTAAAAATATGTATGTAATAAAAATATGATTGTTATACTGGAGTACAATATCATGGTAATATTAAATAGGGCATTAATTTTTAATTCAAATTATATAAAATGGTAGAATAATAATTTTTTCAAATGAAAAGTAATATACAAAGATCAAATTGATCTATGAAATTAATATTTATTGTTTTCTAGTTTTTAAGTTTATGATAAGAGAAATTTTATGGTGCTAAAAAGAAGTTATAAAAAATGATTTGAAGGGTTTAATACACGTTGTATATGATTCATTTTATTATATACCATGTTTTGAGAATATAGAATTTGTAACAATAATTTATTAGTGATAAAATATTTTTTCCTAATTTTGTTAAAATATGATGTATTTTGATTCCACAACCATCAGTGGAAACTTTTAAAATAATAATATTGATTCTATGAATGTAATCCATTTATATAGAATAATATATGTCAAATGGATAAAATAGATTATTTTTTATGTATTACTAATTAATAAAAATAATATTTTTTTCTAAAACACTATGGAGATAGTAAATCAATAAAAATATTATGAATAAGATCTATCATCTAAGATAAAAATGGGAGTATGTTTGGGCATAATAAAAATCATTTAAAATTAATAAAAAATCATTCCATTAAAAATTCAAGGGAACTAATTAGAGATTGACGATAAAAGGAAGAGTGAGTATTACATGAAAATATCCTAAAGTGTAATGAAATATTACCTGGACATCCAAATTTATAAAAAAATATTAATCTATGTCACTTGATCATATCATAAAATGTTTAAGGAATGTTGCTAAATGGTAAATGTAAATAGATACATTTTTTAGAATAATATTTCAAGGAATATTTCAATTGAAAGGGTTCTATGGCTGATGATGATGTACTAAGAAAGAGATATATGTAGATAAAACTGTTACTAACAAAATAAAATTTGATTTCAGGGATTTTTTTTTGACGATTATGTGTGATAACTAAAATTTCATGTCATGGACACGTTGATCATTTTATTGAAATTTAAAAAATATCAATTCAAGTAATTTTTTCAAAGTAAAAATAAAATTTTGAAAATTCATATTTATAGTAGTTAAGATTAAATTGATCAAACATATACTTTTAAAATGCACTATGTGATACTATATCACCCAATATATAAGTGACGAGAGTATTGAAAGGATTTACAACCTCATACAAATAATTATTTAAAAATAGAGGCACAACCCCAATCATTCATTTTTTTCTCAAAGTCACAACCTAGAACCATACTTTTGAATTAGAGGAAGAACCAACCATGAATTTTCTTTGAATAAGGAAGTATAGAAACTCATGAATTTTATCAGAACAATCTACAAAAAGATAAAAAATTGTTAGGGGTCATATTACCCATGAACTAAGGTAATGACTTTTAATGAAACGTTTAACCATAAAGAGAAAAAAATAGAAAAGATATGAAGAACATAATAATATATAAAATATTTGGAAATACAAATCTATGACATTTGAGGTAGAAATGGTTAGTTTGGAAATACCGGATTAGTATAATGAATTCATCAATAAAATATCCCATAAATATGTGAATAAAAACGAATTTTACACAGTATAATTAAAATATCTTCAAACTCTATTATTTAAACGTACTCTATCAAACTCAATATAAAGAGTTCACTAATGCATAAAAATAATATTATTTTACATTTTATACATATTCATTATAGTTAATATTTTCCCATTAAACTACAATTTTCTATTTTAACAAAAGGATCAAATTAAAATGCAATGACCTGAATAGTTATAAATATAAATTTTCTTTTGATTTAAAGAAATTTAATATTATATAATGTGGTTTTTTGAAAAAAACATTCTGTTATTTGGTTTTATTAAATCATATTTAGAAGATAATTGTGTATCCTTACCATTAATAATATAATAATTGAACAACGATCACATAATTAATATAAATAGAGGGTCTTATCAAATCCCATTAACATAAAAAAAGTATGTAATGACCTCAACTAGTAGGACTGTACCTTAAAAATAAATTTTCTCGAATCATAGAAATGATGTAGAATCCTTGAGAATTTTCCCTTGACCAATCCCATGATGGTATCCAATAACATAATCATGAGGGAAATTGTTTATGGGTGAAGGTCATGCTACGTGATATCGTGGCCTAAACATTGTTATCCAAACCACCCCAAGAAGGTATCACCATCGTGTGCCTTACTATTAGGGAGTTAATTTTCTGAATTATTTTTTTTTTGAAATATATAATATTTTAAATAAATATTACTATTAAATAATATTTATTTAATTTAAGTAATCATATAAATTTTACTATGTCAAATGTTATTTTTATATAGGTTAAAAAATGTTATTGTAAAAAAAGAAATAATTCTTAATAAATGAATATTATTATTTTTGAAGTGAAAATAAACATATTTATTGAATTATTTGATAAAATTAATGTTTTTTAAAACAATATATGATAATTATCCAATAATTAATTTTTCATAAATTTTTGAGAGAATCATCTTTTTGGAAAAACATTAAATACCCTCTAAATATACCAAAAATGTTCATGTACCGACTGTGTCTACCCATGAAAATTTATAGAATAATATAAATGTATTAAAAATAAAACATGGGTGATATTTTTTATGACACGAAAAATTAAATTCTATACTTCGCCATCTGAAAATATAAAATCTCATAGACACAAAACTAAGAAACACATATTCACATCAAATGAATAATAGGAAAACAAACACCCACACTATCAAGATGATATGAATTGACCTGCAGTTTCTAAGTATGATGTTATCACACACCTGGACACATTATTGTGGCACATTAATAACATACCACTGATTTTTATCTGCATGGAAACCAATTCATTCATGTCGAGGTTGTTGTTGTTACCTTTCATATCATCGATCATGTGGTCGAGGTCATCCATGATGCACATCATTAGAGATGTCAGTGAAAACACATCATTAGCATGAGATCTCACTATCGACAAACCATAACATCAGTATATAATGTTACATTAGATCTTTTTCCTCCCATAGCTAGAATCCCATCATCATGTGGGATAAAAAAATCCCATAAATAGAAAACAAAACAAACCCCAAATTCGAGGCCCAAAATGAGGTAAACCATAACTATGTCAGACAGTGGTCATCCATCAACACCGTACTCCTCTCGAGGAATCATCCATGTACTTGAAATAAACCCCCTAATTTTCATAGTTTTATCCTCCCATCAATGTCATCATTTTAATCACTAATGTACTCTATCACCATAAAAAAACTTTTTTTCCAACGCTATAGTTGTCATCCTTCAACACCGATGCTTCCAAAGCACACTAGATCCATCCCGTGCCTAATTTGTGATGCCTCAAAATGACCTGAATGTGATAAAATAAGTAATATAAAAGGAATAAATTACCAAATTTATTTTTTTCAATTAAAATAATTATATTTATTCTTTATTAGAATATCCTTATCATCTCTTTATGAATTTGATGCACTCGATTTGTGTATACATTTTCACATACATTATTTGAAATAAGAATATGTTTTCCATAATTAACTAATACTTAGTGGCGAAATACATTAATTATGGTGATATTTTTCATTTTCTAGGTTTTTTTAGCCTAATACACAAAACCAAGGAAAAATGAGAAAAAAATTACAAACTACACCCCGTGTACATATATACACGTCGTGTACATCCAGACTCAAACACAGAATTATAAGGAAAAGTAAATGCCCATGTAACTAGAAGCTGACACATGTCATTATCACACTATACACATCGTGTATACCTTTCCATAAGTAGTAGGAAGATGAGATGAAGTCTATACGCCCATGTGGATGGCTGAAGGTAACACGTTGTCTTCAAATTATACGCACCTTGTGTACCTTTCTAGAAGCATTTAGTGGGTGAATAATCGAAATACACACTTTTTTGGTAGCTCTACATGCCATGCATAGCTACCTACCAGGAAACACTGTGTTCTATGTCAAAGACGGTGTGTTAGGCCGCAGACTAGTGGAGAAAACAAAGGCAAAAGTGCATTGAAAAAATCACACACCGCGTCGGTTTACCACACACTGTATTGTTATATTTTCTATAAAAGGATTACTTGGCCTCCAGTTTAATGGTGGTGTGTGGATAGAATGTGTGGATAAAAGGATGAAGGTCACAAGGAGAGGAGATATGTCACCATACTAATTCCATTATACTATTTACCAAAGAATCATTTCCTCCCCGATGTTCTAAGAATGATCACCTGAGGTATTAAGAGATTTTTGTTTATTATTTCCAATATTTGTATCTAAATACCCAATGTGATGGGATTGTAGCAGATGATGAGTTATAATTTAAAATATTTGTTATGAATGTTTTTGTTCCTTTTAACCTCTTCTTATTCTACTTAAATCGCGTTTTATTATCATTGAAAATTATGAACCAGACCAAGTGAAGAATTTTCAGGGGCTCAAAACAAGAAAAATGAAAAATAATTTCATGACCATTGGAAGTATTCATCGTCTCAAAATGGACTATGCCAAATAAAGAACTATAAAATAGTGACCAACAGACCAAAGAGTTAGTTTATTCAGCTCTATATACAAGATTATCAGACCAAGAAAATTTTATTACAAATTGAAACCCAGAGAGTACTGTTATTTTTAACAACACAACCTTATAAGCAATTTTATTTTATAATCAACTTCTCCTAAATCAATAACCCCAAAACATTTCTCAATTGATTTTAATCAAAACCAATTTTACAATATTTTCTTCTATTAATTAAGTAATTTATTAAGGAAACATAAAAAAAATTATTGTTTTCCCCCACATCAAAAATTGACATTAAATTCAAAGGACATCATTAAAACCAAAATAAAAACTATGTTAAACTACAAAACAATAATTTTTCCCCTATGGATCCACCCCTTATTGGTGTTATACTTGTTAGGGTAAAAATAATACGGGACACCTATAATATACCTTTGGTGAAATGACTCAGAAAATTTTGGGGCTGTTGTTGGGGAACGAGAATATTTACATTTATTCTTATTTTAATAAAAATTTTATCAAATATCAATGAAAAAATAATTCTCAAAAATATCTTTTCTAATCTTATTTTATTTATCTATATTTTTCCTCATTTACACGAAGTGTGTTTTGGAGTTTGCAAGTCTTTAGGTATAAGAGCGGCTACCTCACAGGTTCCATGAATGCTTAGTCGTCAGGGTTTTTCCCAACTGAACCAGAGATCAAACAGTCGCTTTTTAGGCACAAACGAGCACTCATGGACAAACATAACCATAATAACCCCATAACATAGAACGAGGAATGAAATATAGCTATTTTTCACAGAGTTATACAATAGTCCATACCAGAAGACAACAAGAACCAGCAAGCTACACATTCACTATGGTATAACCTATAGTAGCTTCATCAATTCCAACAGGTGAGGATTACGTTTCGACTCTCGGTTCAGGGTCCTTACTACGCCCCTCAAGATAAACAATGCATGATGGCTCTACTACCTCAGTAGCCACCTCCATGCCATACCTCATGGAGTACGGCCTGCCATCCATCCACGGAGCTGAAACGGGTATCGTCTGTCCACCAGTGCAGGCCCAACACCTCGAGATCATGATTTCTATCATAAAGCTTATCCAAAACACTATTCAATTTGGAGATTTATCCAGCGAGTATACCAATGCCCATATCTCCAATTTTCATGAGGACTGTGACACATTCTGCTACCACACATTTTCCACTGAAACCATTAGTATTCTCCTCTTCCCCTTCATTCTAAGGGATAAGGCTAAAGATTATATTAATGTTTTGCCACAATTATCTATCCTCACCTAGGAGGAGATATCCCAGTCTTTCTTGTATAAATACATACAACCCATAAAGATAGTGAATATATTCAAATAAATACAAAACAACCAGCGCCATGATTCTATGTCACTTTACAAATCATGAGAGTGCGTCAAGGAGATGGTATAGAAATTCCCACACCACGAACATCCACACTGTATGCAGGTCCAAAACATCTATGTGGAACTAATGAAAAATACAAAATATATGTTAGATTCTGCTAACAGAGGTACAATAATGAAGAAATCACCTAAAGAGCTTTTCGAACTATTGAAAAACATGTTTTCCATTAGCATCCAGTGGCATTCTGAGTGGGGCACCGAGAAACTTGGTATGCATAACATTGATGCAACTACTATGCTTGCTACCCAGTTGGACATTGTGTCCAAAAATATTGATGTTCTAAATCTTAAAAGCATGGCATAAGTACATGCCGCAAACCATCTGATGCGCACCGAATATGTTGATAACCACATCATTGGAGAATTCCCAGGTTTTGCTAGAGGCCCTTCAACAAGTGAGGTATGTCATGATTCCTAAAACCGAGAACCAAACCAATACCAGTAGTACTAGAACCCAGTATGGAATGAACAATAGAATACAGGTTGTGGATCAAAAAAGTAGAGTCCTCCTCCCCATATACCTCCTAGTAACAACAAGCCTCCATATCCAAACTAGTACTAGAGGAAGAAATATCAGCAACAATGATCTTATAAGATGTATGTGCATTCAAACCCACAACCATAGTAGCTACGTTATCCACCACCTCTAGTAGCTCAAAATCCACCTTAGCAAGAGAACACCACAATGTTTGATGATCTCATATCCCAAATTAAATCTACTGCTGAAACTATATTTCAGAATCCAGAGGCTTCAATTCGAGGCCTGGATAACCTAATATGCCATTGGGCAAACCAAATTTTGGGAAGGAATCCTAGTACACTACTGTGTAACACTGAGAAGATATTGAGTGTGGAATCCCAGGAAATCACACTACAAAGTGGAAGGGAGCTACCATAATAGAATCCATCACAACAAGGTACACCCATGCCTCCTATTGAAAAAGAAGGTATAGATACAAACCCCTCCACATCCAAAATCCCAGAGAAGGAGACATTGCTGAATAATGGAAAGGAGGTTGTCAAAACCATTGCGCATGACTTCGCCTTCCTATAGATATTAAAGCTGCAAAAGCTGGACCGCCAGTTCAACAAATTCATGGATGTGTTTAAGAAGCCGTAGATAAATATACCTTTTACAGAAGCACTGACATAGATGCCCACATACACGAAATTCATGATGGAAATACTCTCCAACAAAAAAAGATGTAGGATCTGGGCACCATTTCCCTAACCAAGGGGTGTTCTGTAGTCGTAAAACATTTGATTCCTTCTAAACTCCATGATCTAAGTAGCATTACTATACCATGTACTATTGGAACATGTCAGTTTGTGAAGCCCCTATATGACTTAGGGGTTAGTGTGAATTCTTTCCCATCAATGTTTTCAAATACCTACAGCTCAATGATTTTATGCCTACCTGAGAAGCCCTTCAACAAGCAGACTGATCAATAAAATATCCAGAGGGGACACTGGAGGACGTATTGGTCAACGTGGGTAGGCTGATCCTTCCCATAGATTTCATCATTCATGACATGGAGGACGACCATGAGGCACCTCTCATCTTTGGAAGGTCCTTCTTGGAAAATGGAAAGGTACTGATCGAGGAACTAATTCTCCAGGTAGGAGATAAGAGAATCTCCAACAATGTTTTCAAGGTCACCAAGGATGCATCATTGTCTTGGCATGAGGGGTGTTATGTAGTAATCTCTATAGATGATCACTTGAGAAAAGTAGGGGATGATCTGGTATGATCTTATACCTCAAATAAATTTATCATTCCAGACATTCCATTTGAAAAAGAACCAGAAGACCTGCAATTCCTAGAAGGTCATGGCGGACACTATTGCAAATGTGCAGTTGTTCCTGATATTGTGGAAAGGGACAAGGTGTGACCACTTGTGCCATAGATTTTAATGGTGCTGAACAAGAACAAAAGCCTCTTCCATCTTCTCTAAAGTACAATTATTTGGGAGACCATCAAACGTTACATGTCATATCAGAAGCAGAACTGTCATAGGAATAGGATGATGCACTTATGCAGGTTCTAAAACAGCGGAAGCATGCTATTGGTTGGACAGTCGCTGATTTGAAGGGCATCATCCCCATAATTTTAACCCACAATGTTCTACTTGATGAAGGTGATGGGCAATCTCAAAAACCATAATGTCGCCAAAACCACCCCCATGAAGGATGTTTTATAAAATGAGGTTATTAAATTGTTGTATGTAAGCATCATCTCTCCCATATTAGATTTTTCATGGGTGAGTCTCATACAAGTGGTATCCAAAAAGGGGTGTATCACTGTAATTTCAAATATGTAGAATGAGATTGTCCCTACACACACTGTCATGGGCTAGTGACTATTTGTGGATTACAGGAATCTGAATTATTCCACAAGGAAAGATCATTTCCCCTCCCATTCAAGGATCAAATTGTAGAGAGAATAGTAGGGCACAACTTATATTGCATCCATGACGGCTATTGTAGCTATAACAATATTTCCACTGCTCCAGTATTCATTAGAATAGAACATTAACTTGTCCTTACTGTATGTTTTCTTACCAACAGATGTCTTTTGGCATGTGAAAAAACCATTCCAACTTCCAGTGTTGTTTGTTGGATATCATCCCTGACATGGCAGAATATATCCTAGAGGTATTCATAGAATATATTTCCATCTATGGAAAATCATTGACCACTTTTTTGCAACACCAGGAAGTAGTTTTGGAATGATGTGAGAACACTATCATAGTTTTGATCAAGGAAAATTGTCATTTTATGGTGCAAAGTGGCATCATCATTGGTCATAGAATCACAGAAAATGGGACAAAGGTTGACACATCAATTATTGAAGTTATTTCATGACTACATATTCTGACCTCTCTCGGAGCCATCCATAGCATCCTGGGGAATGTCAGTTTCTACCTGAGGTTTGTCTATGAATTATCAAAAATAGCACCACCCATCATCAATATTATAAAAAATGGTGCCATATTGAAGTTCAATGAATCTTTCACTATTGATTTTGTACACTTGAAGTAGTTCCTTGTGGAAGCTCTAGTGATATAAATTTCCAAAAATCATATGACACCACATGATCCACATTCATGAGAACACAATAGAAAGATGACTAGAATCATCACAATAAAAAACATACCCAAACATAGTTCTAGAAAGATGAGTGTGGTTGTTGGAGTTACCTAATCATTATGCCCCTTGAAGGATTTAATATAGTTTTTATCCTATGTGAATTGAATTTCCTACTTAATATATATTTTTATATGATAATATGATTAAGAAAAAACCAAATGAAGGGATGATAAAAGTCCAGCAATCCAAAAAAACAATGAATATGAAAAAATCATAGAAGGATGCCA
This sequence comes from Viscum album, assembly GCA_963277665.1. NCBI lineage: Eukaryota > Viridiplantae > Streptophyta > Magnoliopsida > Santalales > Viscaceae > Viscum > Viscum album. The sequence goes on along the minus strand of OY728133.1, from coordinate 1,039,027,298 downwards.
AGAATCGATTTCATTAATTTTATCAGGATCAAACAACATCCCTTCATTAAAATATAATTAAATCAATAAACCAATCACCTATAATTAAAAATTCCATCATAAAAAATTTATCCTATAGTATATGGTCACGTAATATGACAAATAATATTTTTATTTATTACATTATTTCATTCTTGTTACATGAATAAAAAAATATTTCATCAACAAAAACCATATAAAATATTTGAGGTTCCTTTTCAAAACATAGTGCATTAGGGCCATGAAAACCAAATTTTTATTTATGAAACTAGATTCAATGAAAAAAAATTGGAATTATTGTATCAGAACTAAAATTTTGTCATTGGAATTTAATCATTCCTAAATTTGAGTTAATAATCACCCTCATTTATCAATCTCATATAACCAGTCGGATCCCTTCAATTATTTAGTTTGGTCATTATTTTGAGAATGAGGATATCAATAAATCATAATAATGTGGTTCTTTCTATGATAATTAATATATAATTAGAGTACATTGTCTTTATTATTTAAAAATAGAATTATAGAATCCCATATAAATAATTTATGTATTATTAAACAATTTCTTATTAATTCATTGAGATATACCATTAATTATTGTGGTTCCATTTGAGCCACATGGTATGATAGTAGAAAAATAATACTAGTTTCAAAGAGTATATAAGTAGTAAATTGGATTACCTACAACAGTTGTAGCCCTGTGAAATAAGTCAGAAAGATGTCCATGTATTGATAAACTATAAAAATAATAGTCTTATTATATGTCTAATCTATAATTACCTGATGTAGTGCTAAAAACTGGCCATAGAAAATTTCATCCCCAATAACTAGTGTTCATTATGTTCCCAAATTAATATTTTAATTGAAATTGAATATAAGTACAATAACATCAAGGGATGAAAAACATACATTCCAATCATAAAATTCAATGTGGAGTTTAAATTCAAATAAATGGTCCACTCAATGGATTAGATCAGAAATATCAATATATTGGACCATAAACACCAAAAGGTACCACACTACATAAATAAAAATGGAACATAGTGGGCTCTTCAATCCTCTAGACTACAATTACCCTTATAGTTTTTAATTCTCATGATTTTAGTAACAATCTAAATGTGAAATCCTGGTTGTTAAAACACATGAAAAGTAATAAATTAATTTGACGCATTAATATCACTAAATATATGTATATGATTTTTGTTCAAAAGGATGGTACCTCACACTACGGAGGGACCTATTTTCTTAGTTACATTGGGTTTTTCAACTCCATATAGATGTGGATCAACTCCATAAAATAGTTCTTATTTCCCCTCAATGGTTTATTATTGGTGCACAGTTATTCATAGAGATATCATGGTTCACGTGATTCATGGTGTCTGAACTATTATGATATAAATTTTCCATATCGTCATATGAGGGCTGATGCTGATTTGAACCATTTTATTCTATTTAAAATTTATTTATTTATTAATAATTTTTTATATTTCCTAAATTTCCACAGTTGTGGAACTTATTTTTCTATCAAGTAAATAAATTCTTTCTATGATGAAGTGAGAAAAATCTAAATAACCTAATCTCATTATCATGATGCATTAGATAAGAGATCTGCCCCATATATTGTTACTATAGATCACTATTTCCAAACAAGTACACTACCCATTATGTTTGTTTCTAATACCAGATTTTGTAATCACACATGGATTAAAAAATGTGTCTGCTTAAAGTTTTTTTCCATCCATATAATTTTTTTTATTAACACTATTTTAATTATTTTAGAATAGACCATAATATAGAACATAAATAATTTAGAGAATAAATTATGTCATATTCATACCTTGAATATTTTACAAATATTTTAACCTTCATATTTCCCTAAACACTAACATTAGTGTGATAAAAACCAAGTGGGTAAATTGAAAATCATATTCCATCAATGGAATATTTCCCTATTTCAAATAGATGAACTCCATTTTATTCACCATTTGAATGATTTAGGGAAAAATATTATTATTAAACAAGTCCCTAAACCATTCCGATGTAATTTTATCAACCATATTTTATAATACTATGAAATTCAAATATTATAGTTTTAAATATTTTAGAATGTTCAAATTTATGCTAACTTTAATCTCATATAGGTTTTCAGGTAATTGAAAATTTTGGTTTGTCCTACCCATCCAAACATATGGTTGTCCATTACCCAAATCACATTGAAATGTTTGTTGATTTTACATAAGGATCTTTAATTATTGATTCATATGAGGAGGTTCATCTTCATGAGGTTCACTATCAATTTCATATAACACCTTCACAATAATCTAGACTAAATTACACTTCACCTATGATTTTGTAGAACCACATTCTCTATTTCAACCTATAACTAGTTTATCGTTATCCTTTGTGATGTTTTGTTCTAAAATCAAAATAATGTTGTACCAATTATATCATTTTAAAAAATCCTCAGTTAAATCATATATAACAAGGAAAGATAATCAAAATTATAATGTATCAAAATAAAATAACCATGTAATAATGAATTCCAGGTGGTAATTCTTTTCACTAATGCAACATAACAAACACTTATCATCAAAACCCATGATGATGAGATGAAAAAATATGACTTTTTTCTTGAATCATTTATGCACTACAAAAAACAATATTACATTAGGTTGATATTTAAATCATCACTGATCCATTTTGATGAAACAAATTTCATGTCCTGTTTTGCATTATCACATTGCTACCATGAATAAACGGACAAAACAAATTGATACTCTTTGTAACATCCATTCCCAACTCATTGGCTTGGTCTAGGTCAAAGGTGCTTCTGAAAATTGGTAATATTCACTAGACACTAATGGTTGTTAAAAAATTTATATATTTGAAATCAATTATATGCGGTAACATTTTACCTGTAAATACATCACACAACCATACATATGAAACAGAAAAGTAATCAATATAGACAACGTGAGAGACAACCATAAAATGATGAATGATATAATATTCAATTATTAAAAGGATTTTTAATACAAAAATTTATTCATAGTGGAATAAAAATGAATCAGAATAAATAATACTTTAATGTAGTAATAGAATCAAGCACAAATGCTGCACCAATCTATACATAAAGACATGACTAGACATATAGGATCCATATATATATAAAAATTACATCTACTATCACAGTGCTCCACTGTTAATGTATGAAATACTTCAGTTTCCAATATAATGGATGACAACATCAACATATTCAATGGCATCCAAACACATGGGTGAGTATATAAACATTATAGGAAAAAAAGATACATTTCCCACATTACAAAAAAACTAAATTCAAGATTTCTCTAAATTTTATATAATAGTAAGAGGAATATGAAAAATATTTTAGAGTAGTTTATAAATATATAAATATATAATATTATTTTATCAAAGTGGTTTAAATATATATATATAGTAATCCAAAAAACATTTTACAAAATAAAATTTTCTCCTAAATGCAAGATAAAAAATTTATTCATAATAAATTCCATGATTCCTCTAAAACACCCATTTTTACCCCCGGCCACCCAAAACCATATTTTGGTCATCTTTACATCCGTCCCTGACACATTAATAATTTTTTAATTAAAATATATTTGAATATCAATTATATGTATCCCTATACATGTATCCATTCATTACTTGGACCTCCCGTATGGTCTTTTGATCATCTAAAAATTTATCCATGATCTTACTTCCAAAATTAAAAGAAAATGTTCCACCTAATAACTAACATTAATCCTATAAAACCACATTAAATTACCATTTATTTATCTTCATAACCATGTAATTTCAATTCAATGTCGTGTTCTCAACATTCCAAAACCCAAAAATGAAAGCAACAAAATGGTTTTCTATAAAATTTTCATAATTTGTTTAGAAATATCATTTTCATCAAATCTAATGTATTTATATAAAATCATGAAACCTTTCACATCCCAAAGAAGGTTTTAATAGGGGAAAATACCTACTTCATATACATTTTGCACAAATATTCTTTTCAAAATCATTTAGATATAAACAATCTAATATGATACTCTAATGAATATAAAATAATATTTTTTAGAACTTTTCCAATCACCTAAATCCCCACATAAGACCCCTGATATATTTTTTTAAGGAATAATTAAATATATTTTTGATAGAATAAAATAAGGGGTACGTTACCTTTAATTGTTACGTTCAAATTCTCAAAATAATGTCTGAATTAATGACTTAAATTTAATATTATATAAATCACCAAGGGAACCCCATTAAATAAAGATCATTTTCTTGTGGAGGTAGAATTATGACTTTAAATAATGTTTAGTGTTTTATAGAAACATTCAATACAATTTTTTTTATATTGAAAAATTTATCCTAATAGTTTGAAAATCCCTGTAATAACATTGAGAATCAGTTCTCTCCGAAAATATATAAAATTTAATAGTTAGTTATATAGTTTTTAAAAACTATTTTCTCATTTTACACATATCCATAAATCCCCATGAACTAAATGTAGATTATTGAACACTTCATCCTAATTTATAAATATTATGAAAAAATTTTCCAATATATAAAATATTTAAAAAAATTTAAATCCTTATATAAACTCCCCACATCTTAACCATAACATTAAAACACATTAAATAATCCACAAAGTGGGGGAATAAATCATGCTTGGGGAATAAAAACATTGATAATTGTTTATTTCAATAATAGGGATATATAAAATTTCCTAATACCATAAGATGGATGTATTCGATATTGATAAAACCTTGAATAAATGTCCTGTTACTAAAGAACTCCTTATTCTTTATTTAATACATAAGATAATAGTATTTAATGAGTGAGAGAAACAATATTTCCAATTTTTATGGATGATTCGTTGTGGCATGTGTACACATTAAGAATATTACTTACATTAAACTCTTGATATTCAAAAAATTTAAGTGATGATCTTGTAGTGGTGGACACTTCAATTTTTGGAACAAACACTATATTGTTCATATTTTTAATCTACTTTTTTTATGTTTTGTTCATGGTTGTTCATATATTATGCTTTTTTAATCAGTATAGAAATATAGTATACTTTATATACAATACGGAGGAACCTAAATGTGGTATCAAGTTCAGAAAATGGTTTTTGATTCCTAAAATTATGGAGGTGGAATTAAAAATTCAAAAAATAAATAATTGAATCATCTTATGTAATTTTTTTGATAATAAGTATGAGTAGAAACATTCTCTGTGAAATTGTTTCTTAATATGGTTAGAGAATTATTTTAACATTTATAGGTAAGAATAATCTAGTGCTAACGACATGAAATTAAAATTTCTATGAAAATAATTACACATAATGGAGATTAACATAATTGTTTAAACGATTAGTCCTATAAATTTTTCATACATCTCCATCACTCTTAATGCAATGTTTGGTTTAATATAATGAAGCCAACACACATTATCTATATATAGTTAACATATATGAGAATAATATTAACTAATATTTCATGAGGGAACCATCATGTCCAATACCAATATTTTATTTTAAATTATGTACCATATATTGTGGTTCAATCATATATTCCCACTCAAGTATTTTATCAATATCACAAGAGTAATCACATTTGAAAAATTATGGTTTTCTATCATTAATACACACCAAATTAATTAATATATAGTTTAATTTAAAAAATAATTGACCCATCATTCCACTTTTTAATACTATGTGATACTCTATCATTCTAGGTTATTCATATATAGGTGAAAAGTTAATATGAATATACCTGTTGATTTAATTATATACCTATCATATCGTAGGAATATTATGTGGTTAAAATATTAGTTATGCTTTAACCAGTTTAATTCTACATTTGACATCAAGTGTCTCTTTTTATTCTAACACCGTATTGGGATTTATTACTATGAAATAGTATTATATCTTTATAAATTATATCTGAAGGAAAATTATTTTTTGTAATTTTAAGTTATGTCTTATATATTGGATTTAAATTATGGAAAAATATTTATCCCAAATTTATTTATTTGTTAATATTGTTTATAAATAAATAAATTTTAAAATGTTTATAATAATTTAAATATTATTTATGAAATATTTACTAACTAAATAGCTATAAATAGTTAATTTTAATTTTAAAATATGTTTTCCCACAATGAATCATGATTTATAGTTTAAAAATATTGTGTTTAATTTTAATTTATATCGCTAATTCTTAATTATTATTAATTAAAAACAAAGGAATTTTTTTTCATTATATCTAAATTTAAAAAAATTTATTAATTACACTATTATAATTTTTAATGTATTATTATTTTTAGATAAATTACTTAAAACATATCAAAATGAGTTTTAATGATTTATTTGATCACAATTTAAAAACGTTAAATATAAGAAATTGAGAATTTTTTAAATTTTTACATTGTATATATTAAATATAATTTTTTTAACTTTATATAATCTTATAGATTGAACATAAATATCAAAAAATGAATAATATGTGATATTTATTTATGAATTTTTCATATCTTGTGGATCTATTATTTATATTAGTGATTTTTTGTATAGTTATAATTTATTCTATACTTTATTAAAAATTATAATTTTTAATTTATGAATATTTACATAAATTAGTTTAAGGTTATAAAAAATATAATAAGTTATCATACATAGTTCTATCTAGGAAGATTCCAGATATGATACGTGTTTTAGTTTTATACTATTATCTCTTTTAATTGCATTTTTTTAAGATACAAACTTATGTAGTTAATTATTCAGTATAAATTTTAAGTGATCAACTTAAGATAATATTAAGAAATCAATTTATTAATTTATCCATGTATATAGGGAAATTGAGTTGGAATTTTCCATAGACGGGGGGATTATGACTAATCTACAAGTGAGGGATGATTATCTTTGGATTCAGTCATACAAATGTGACGATTTTTTATTTCATATAATCATAAGATATTACATGTTAAGGTTTCTTATAAATTTATAATACATTGTGTTGGAATATGATTAAATATAGTTGAATTTAAATTTGGGTTTGTAACACAATTTCATGGTTGTATAAAGAGTTACTCATCAATATGATTTAGTTTTGTTGATATGGTGGAAATGTAATAGGGATTCCAAACAAAATATTTAGACAAATATACACATTTATAAATAATATAATTTGATTATATGTTTAGATTAAATCCAATTTAATATTTTACGTTAGATATTCCTTCCAAAGAGGCACTTGTCAATACCTCAAACATCTAATCACGTAGGTCATTCTAAATCTGTTTGACACTAGAGTATCTTGTTTGAGAAAAACATGTATTTGGGAAACCTAATAAGGATATCTACGTATAATTGGATGTTTATTTTTGAGTGACCATATTACAAAAATTATCTTTTAAAAATTGTAAAATATGATAATCATATTAAATAATATTCTGTTTTAGATGAGTTGTATCATTAGCATCAGTCATAACATGAAGAATATTATTTAAAAATGTGAAACTTGTTGTATAAAACTTCAATGATATGAAACATAAGAATATTTACTTTGAAAGAGATTATTTTATTTTTTAATGAAACCCCTTCTATAATAAAAAAAATTGTATAATTTTTGCAATATGGGAATCATTATTTTAATTTGAATCATAGAATTATTCACTAATAGATTCAAAAGAATTATATGTATAATGACCAAATGAAAATTAGTCTCAATCCATATACACATTGTGAATAATTATAAAAATTCCTAGATGACACAGATTGTGCCATATAATGATTGTTCTAGTAGGTAAATCCATTCTATTATCATTGATGTAAATTTTCGAAAATATTAATTATTTGAAATTTTTAAAACACATTTCTTCTCTATGCATTGAGAAAATTTTAACTATGAATGTGATATATATGTGATAGAGCTGTGTTGATAGTACTAGTGGGAAAAGCATCATACTTGAAGAAGAAATAGATCACTGTAAATTCCAATAACATTTCATAAAAAAACCCGTAATGGAATTTGAAACAAAAATGTCTTATAAAAAAGGTTGTTTAAATATTATATTAATTTGGATATTATAGAATACTTATAGGGGGTTTGAAAAATACATGGAATTTCGAGGTCATATATATTTATTATATATGTTAATTCACCAATTATTATGTATTTTTTTTTAAAAATGTATTTAATAAAAATATGATTGTTATACTGGAGTTCAATATCATGGTAATAATAAATAGAGCATTAATATTTAATTCAAATTATATAAAATGGTAGAATAATGATATTTTCAAATGAAAAGTAATATACCAAGATCAAATTGATCTATGCAATTAATATTTATTGTTTTTTAGTTTTTATTTTTATGATAAGAGAAATTTTCTACTGCTAAAAAGAAGTTATAAAAATGAGTTTAAGGGTTTAATACACATTGTATATGATTAATTTAATTATATACCATGTTTTTAGAATATAGAATGTTTAACAATAATTTATTAGTGATAAAATATTTTTTCCTAATTTTGTTAAAATATGATGTATTTCGATTCCACAACCATTAGTGGAAACTGTTAAAATAATAATATTTATTCTATGAATGAAATCCATTTATATAGAATAATATATGTTATATGGATAAAATAGATTATTTTTATGTATTACTACTAAATAGAAAAAATATTTTTTTCTAAAACACTATGGAGCTAGTAAATCAAATAAAAATATTACGAATAAGATATATTTTCTTAGATAATAATGGGAGTATGTTTGGTCATAATAAAGATCATTGACAATGAATAAAAAATCATGCCAATAAAAATTAAAGGTAACTAATTAAAGAATGCCGATAAAAGGAAGAGTGATTATTACATGAAAATATCCTAAAGTGTAATGAAATATTACCTGGACATCCAAATTTATAAAAAATTATTAATCTATGTCACTTGAACATATCATAAAAAGTTTCAGTAATGTTGGTAAATGGTAAATTTAAATAGATACATTGATTGGAATAATATTTCAATGAATAGTTCAATTGAAAGGGTTCTATGGTTGATGATGATGTACTAAGAAAGAGATATATGTATATAGAAAGGTTACTAACAAAATAAAATTTGATTTCATGGATTTTGTTTGACGATTAGGGGTGATAACTAAAAGGTCATGTCATGGACACGTTGATCATTTTATTGAAATTTAAAAAATATCAATTCAAGAAAATTTTTCAATGTAAAAATATAATTTTGAAAATTCATATTTATACTAGTTAAGATTAATTTGATAAAACATATACTTTTCAAATGCATAATGTGAGACTATATCACCCAATATATAAGTGACGAGAGTATTGAAAGGATTTACATCCTCATACAAATCATTATTTAAAAATGGATGCACAACCCCAATCAATCATTTTTTTTCTCAATGTCACAACCTAGAACCATACTTTTGAATTAGAGGAAGAACCAACTATGAATTTTCATTGAATAAAGAAGTATAGAAACTCATGAATTTTACCATAACAATGCACAAAAAGATATAAAATTTTTAAGGGTTATATTTCCCATGAACTAAGGTAATGAATTTTAATGAAACGTTTATCCATAAAGAGAAAAAAATAGAAAAGATATGAAGAACATAATAATATATAAAATATTTGGAAATACAAATATATGAAATGTGAGGTAGAAATGGTTAGTTTGGAAATACTAGATTAGTATAATGAATTCATCAATATAAATCCCATCAATATGTGAATAAAAACGAATTTTACACAATGTAATTAAGATATCCTCAAACTCTATTATTTAAACATACTCTATCAAACTCAATATATAGAGTTCACTCATGCATAAAAATAATATTATTTTACATTTTATACATATTCATTGTAGTTAATATTTTCCCATTAAACTATAGTTTTCTATTTTAACAAAAAGATAAAATTAAAATGTAACGACCTGAATGGTTTTATATATAAATTTTCTTTTGATTTAAAGAAATTTATTATTATATAATGTGGTTTTTGAAAAAACATGCTGTTATTTGGTTTTATTAAATCATATTTAGAAGATAATTTTGTATCCTTACCATTAAAAATATAATAATTGAATAGTGATCACATAATTACTATAAATAGAGGGTCTTATCAAATCTCATTAACATAGAAAAATAATTTGATGTCCTCAACTAGTAGGATTGTACCTTAAAAATAAATTTTATCAAATATTTGAAATGATGTAGAATCATTGGGATTTTCCCTTAACCAATCCCATGATGGTATCCAACAATATAATCATGAGGGAAATTATTTATGGGTGAAGGTCGTGCTACGTGATATCGTGGCCTAAACATTGTTATTCAAACCACCCCAAGAAGGTATCACCATCGTGTTCCTTACTATTAGGGAGCTAATTTGGTGAATGAATTTGTTTTTCAAATATATAATATTTTAAATAAATATTACTATTAAATAATATTTATTTAATTTACGTAATCATATAAATTTTACTAAGTCAAATGTAATTTTTATATAGGTTAAAAACTGTTATTGAAAAAAAAGAAATGATTCTCAATAAATGAATATTATTATTTTTGAAGTCAAAATAAACATATTTATTGAATTATTTGATAAAATTAATGTTTTTTAAAATAATATGTGATAATTATCGAATAATTAAATTTTCATAATTTTTTGAGACAATCATATTTTTGCAAAAACATTAAATACCCTATATATATACCTAAAATGATCATGTACCAACTATGCCTACCCATAAAAATTTATTTAATAATATAAATGTATTAAAAATAAAATTTGGGTGATATTTTTTATAACACAAAAAATTAAATTCTATACTTCACCACCTGAAAAATGAAAATCTCATAGACCCAAAAATAAGGAACAAAGATTAGAATAAAATGGATAATAGGAAAACAAACACCTACACTATCAAGATGATATGAATTGACTTGTAGTTTCTAACTATGATGTTATCGCACACCTGGACACGTCAATTTTGAACATTAATAACATACTGCTGATTTTCATCTGCATGGAAACCAATTCATTCACCTCGAGGTTGTGGTTGTTACCTTTCATATCATCGATCATGTGATCGAGGTCATCCATGATGCACATCATTGTCGATGTCAGTGAAAACACATCATTAGAATGAGATCTCACTATCGACATACCATACCATCATTATATAATGTTACAGTAGATCTTTCTCCTCCCATAGCTGACATCCCATCAACATGTGGCATAAAAAATATCCCATAAATAGAAAACAAAACAAATCCCAAATTCGAGGCCCAACATGAGGTAAACCAAAACTGTGTCAGACAATGGTGATCCGTCAACACCGTACTCCTCTCTAGGAAGCATCCATGTACTTGAAACAAACCACCAAATTTTTTTAGATTTATCCTCCCATCAATGTCATCATTCTAATCAATAATGTGCTCGATGTCCATAATTTTTTTTTTCCACCACTATAGTTGTGATCCTTCAACACCGATGCTCCCAAAGCACACTAGATCCATCCCATGCCTAATTAGTGATGCCTCAAAATGAACTGAATGTGATAAATTAAGTAATATAAACGGTATACATTACCAAATATATTTTTTTAATTTAAAATATTTATATTTATTCTTTTTTAGAATATCCTTATCATCTCTTTATGAATTTGATGCACTCGAGTTTTGTTTACATTTTCACATACATTATTTGAAATAAGAATATGATTTCAATAATTAACTAATACTTAGTGGAAAAATACATTAATTTGGGTGATCATTTTCATTTTATAGGTTTTTTTGGCCAAATACACAAAACCAAGGAAAATGAGAAAAAATATAAAAACAACACCCTGTGTACATATATACACATCGTGTATATCCAGACTCAAACACATAATGATAAGTAAAAGTAAATTTCCAAGTAACTAAAATCTGACACATGTTGTTCTCACACTATAAACATCATTTATACCCTTCCACAAGTTGTAGGAAGATGAGAAGAAGACTATACGCCCATGTGGATGGCTGAAGGGAACACGCCGTCTTCAAATATTACGCACCGTGTATACCTTTATAGAAGCATTTAGTGGGTGAAAAAATGTAATACACGCTTTTTTGGTATCTCTACATTCCATGTATAGCTACCTACCAGGAGATATTGTGTTCTAAGTCAAAGACGGTGTGTTAGGCCGCACACTAGTGGAGAAAACAAATGCAAAAGTGCATTGAAAAAATCACACACCGCATCGGTTTACCACACACTGAATTGTTATATTATCTATAAAAGGATTCCTTGGCCTCCGGTTTAATTGTGGTGTGTGGAGAGAAAGTGTGGATAAAAGGATGAAGGTCACAAGGAGAGGAGCTCTGCTACCATACTACTGCCATTCTACCATCTACCAAATAATCTTTCCCTCCTTGATGTTCTAAGAATGATCACCTGAGGAATTAAGAGATTTGTGTTTATTATTTCCAATATGTGTATCTAAATACCCAATGTGAAGGGATTGTTGTAGATGATGAGTTATAATTTAAATTATTTGTTATGAATGTTTTTGATCCTTTTAACCTCTTCTTATTCTTCTTAAATCACGTTTTATTATCATTGAAAATTATGAACTATACCAAGGGAAGAATTTTCAGGGATTCAAAACAAGAATAATGACAAATAATTTCATGACCATTGGAAGTATTCATCGTCTCAAAATGGACTATGCCAAATAACGAACTATAAAAAAGTGACTAACGGAACAAAGAGTTAGTTTATTCATCTCTAAATACAAGACTAGAAGACCAAGAAAATTTTATTACAAATTGAAACCCATAGAGTTGAGTTATTTTTAACAACACAACCTTATAAGCAATTTTATTTTATAATCAACTTCTTCCAAATCAATAACCCCAAAACATTTCTCTCTTTATTTTCATCAAAACCAATTTTGCAATATTTTCTTCTATTAATTATGTAATTTATTAAAGAAACATAAAACACATTACTGTTTTTCCCCCACATCAAAAATTGACATTAAATTCAAAAGACATCATTAAAACCAAAATAAAAACTATGGTAAAATAGAAAAAAAAAATTTCCCTTATGGATCCACCCATTATTAGTGCTGTATTTGTTAGGGTAAACATAATGTGGGACACCGATATATACCTTTGGTGAAACGACTCATCAAATTTTGGGGTTTTTGTCGGGGAACGAGAATATTTACATTTATTCTTGTTTTAATAAAGTTTTTATCATATTTTAGTGAAAAAATAATTCTCAAAAATATCTTTTCTAATCTTAATTATATTTATTTTTCTTTTTCCTCATTTACACGAAGTTTGATTTGGAGTTTTCAAGTCTTTAGGTATAAGAGCGGCTACCTCACAGGTTCCAAGAATGCTTAGTCGTCAGGGTTTTTTCAAACTGAACCAGAGATCAAACAGTCGCTTTTTAGGAACAAACGAGCACTCATGGACAAGAAAAACCATAATAACCCCATAACACAGCACGAGGAATGAAATCTAGCTATTTCTCATGGAGTTGGACAATAGTCTAGACCAGAAGACAACCAGAACCAGCAAGCTACACATTCTCTATAGTATAGCCTACAGTAGATTCATCAATTCCAACAGGAGAGGATTACATTTCTACTCTCGGTTCAGGGTCCATACTACGCCCCTGAATATAAACAATGCATGTTGGCTCTACTCCTTCAGTAGCCACCTCCATGCCATACCTCATGGAGTAAGGCATGCCATCCATCCACGGAGCTGATACGGGTATCGTCCTTCCACCAGTGCAGGCCCAACACCTCGAGATCAAGATTTCTATCATGAAGCTGATCCAAAACATTATTCAATTTGGAGATCTATCCAGTGAGTATACCAATTCCCATCTCTCCAATTTTCATGAGGACTGTGACACATTCTGCTACCAGACATTTTCTACTGAAACCATTAGTCTTCTCATCTTCCTGTTCCTTCTAAGGGATAAGGCTAAAGACTAGATTAATGTTTTGCCACAATTATCTATCCTCACCGAGGAGGAGCTATCCTAGACTTTCTTGTATAAATACATACAACCCATAAATACAGTGAATCTATTCAAAGAAATACAAAAAATATAGTGCCATGATTCTAAGTCACTCTACAAATCATGAGAGTGCTTAAAGGAGATGTTATAGAAATTCCCACACCACGAACATCCACATTGTATGCAGGTCCAAAACATATATGTGGAACTAATGAAAAATACAAAATCAATGTTAGATTCTATTAACATAGGTACAATAATGAAGAAATCACCTAAAGTGCTTTTCGAAGTATTGAAAGACATGTTTTCCAATAGCATCAAGTGGCATTCTGAGTGGGGCACCCAGAAACATGGTATGAATAACATTGATGCAACTACTATGCTTGCTACCTAGTTGGACGTTGTGCCCAAAAATATTGATGTTCTCAATCTGAAAAGCATGTCTTCAGTACATGCGGAAAACCATCTGATGCACATCAAATATGTTGATAACCACAACATTGGATAATTCCCAGGTTCTGCTAGAGGCCCTTCAACAATGAGGTATGTCATGATTCCTAAAACCGAGGACCAAACCAATACCAGTAGTACTAGAACCCAGTATGGAATGATCAATAGAATAGAGGTTGTGGCTAAAAATAGTAGAATCCTCCTCCCCATATACCTCCAAGTAACATCAAGCCTCCATATCCTAACTAGTACTAGAGGGAGAAATATCACCAACAATGATCATATAAAAAGTAAGTGCATTCAAACCCACAACCATTGTATGTACGGTAGCCACCGCCTCTAGTAGCTCAACATCCACCTCAGTAGGAGAACACCTCAAAGTAAGATGATCTCGTATCCCAATTTAAATCTACTGTTGAAACTATATTTCAGAATCAAGAGGCTTCAATTCAAGGCCTGGATAACTAAATATTGGGAAGGAAACCTAGTACACTATTGTGTAACACTGAGAAGATATTGAGGGAGGAATCCCAGGCAATCACGCTACAAAGTGGAAGGGAGCTACCATAATAGCAACCATCACAACTAGGTGCACCCATGCCTCCTATTGAAAATGAAGGTATAGATACAAACCCCTCCACATCCAAAATCCCACAGAAGAAGACATTGCTGAATAATGGAAAGGAGGTTTTCAAAACCATTTCACATGACATAGCCTTCCTAGAGATATTTAAGCTGCAAAATCTGGACCGCCAGTTCAACTAATTCATGGATGTGTTTAAGAAGCTACATATAGATATACCTTTTACAGAAGAACTGACATAGATGCCCATATACACGAAATTCATGATGGAAATACACTCCATCAAAAAAAGATGGAGGATCTGGGCACTATTTCCCTAACCAAGGGGTGTTTTGTAGTCATAAAACATTTGATTCCTCCTATACTCCATGATCTAGGTAGCTTTACTATACCATGTACTATTGGAACATGTGAGTTTGTGAAGATCCTATATGACTTAGGGGCCAATGTGAAATCATTCCCATCAATGTTTTCAAATACCTATGGCTCAATGATTTGATGTCTACCTGAGAAGCCCTTCAACAAGCCGACTTATCAATAAAATATCCAGAGGGGATACTGGAGGATGTGTTGGTCAAGGTTGGTAGGCTAATCCTTCCCATTTATTTCATCATTCATGACATGGAGGATGACCATTAGGCACCTCTCATCATTGGAAGGTCCTTCTTGGAAAATGGGAAGGTACTGATCGGGGAAGTAATTCTATGGGTAGGAGATGGTAGAATCTCCTACAATGTTTTCAAGGTCATCAAGCATGCATCATTATCTTCGCATGAGGGGTGTTATGTAGTAATCTTTATAGATGATCACTTGAGCACAGTAGGGGATGATCTGGTATGATCTTATACCTCAAATAAATTTATCATTCCAGACATTCCATTTGAAGATGAAATAGAAGACCTGCAATTCCTAGAAGGTTATGGCGGACACTATTGGAAATGTGCATTTGTTCCTGATATTGTGGAAAGGGACAAGGTGTGACGACTTGTGTCGTAGATTTTAATGGTTCATGAACTAGAACTGAAGCCTCTTCCATCTTCTCTAATGTACAATTATTTGGGAGACCATCAAACATTTCATGTCATATTAGACGCAGAACTGTCATAGGAATGGGATGATTCACTTATGCAGGTTCTAAAACAGCGGAAGCATGCTATTGGTTGGATAGTCGCTGATATGAAGGGAATCATCCCCATCATTTTAACCAACAATGTTCTACTTGATGAAGGTGATAGGCAATCTCAAATACCATAATAGCGCCAAAACCACCCCCATGAAGGATGTTTTATAAAATGAGGTGATTAAATTATTGTATGTAGGCATAATCTAACCCATATTAGATTGTTCTTGGGTGAGTCTCGTACAAGTGGTATCCAAAAAGGGGGGTATCACTGTAATTTCAAATGTGAAGAATTATCTTGTCCCTACACACACTATCACAGGCTGGTGAGACTGTGTGGATTACAGGAAGCCGAATGATTCCACAAGGAAAGATCATTTCCCCTACCATTGATGGATCAAATTCTAGAGGGAATAGTAGAGAGCAACTTATATTTCTTCCTTTATGGCTATTGTACGGATAACCATATTTCCACTGCACCGGTATTTAGTAGAAGAGAACATTAACTTATCCTTACTGTATGTTTTCTTACCACAGATGTCTTTTGGCATGTGTAACAACCATTCCACCTTCTAGTGTTGTTTGTTGGATATCATCCCTGACATGGAAGAATATATCCTAGAGGTATTCACAGAAGATTTTTCCATCTACGGAAAATCATTCACCACTTTTTTTGTGGCACCATGAAGTAGTTTTGGAATGATGTGAGAAAACTATCCTAGTTTTGATCAATGAAAATTGTCATTTTATGGTGAAAAGTGGCATCATCCTTGTCTATAGAATCACTGAAAATGGGACAAAGGTGGAAACATCAATTATTGAAGTTATTTCATGACTACATATTCTGACATCTCGCGGAGCCATCCACAACATCCTAGGGAATGTCAGTTTCTACATGAGGTTTGTCTGTGACTTCTCTAAAATATCACCACCCCTCACCAATATTATAAAAAAAGTATCCATATTGAATTTCAATGAAACTTTCACTATTGATTTTGTACACCTAAAGCAGTTCCTGGTGGAAGCTCTAGTGATGATTTCTCATAACTAGGAGGAGAAATGTGAGGTTATGTGTGATTCTAGGGACCACGCAATGGGATGAGTTTTGGGCTATAATCTTGATCGAATTTTCTAACCTTTATATTATTCCAGCAGTATGATCAAGAAGTAAAAAATCATCAACACCACTACCGAAAAGGAGATGCATGCAGTGGTTTTCAGATTTTACATGTTCTATTCTTATTTAGTGATTTCTAAAGTAATCGTTCATACAGACCATGATGTACTAATATACCTTCTGAATAAGAAAGAAGTGAAGCCTCAATTGATTATATGGGTACTCCCTTTACAAGAATTTGATCCAGATATCGGAGATAACAAAGGGAGTGAGAATGTTGTTGCTGAACATCTCTCCCTCCTCGAGATACCTCATTTGGATAAGTAGGAAGATCAAGAGATCATGAAGAATTTCCCTAATGAGAACCTCTTTTTAGTCAACGAAACACCTAGACATTGGTATGTTGATATTAATAATTTTCTGGTTACAAGTTTCGTTCACCCAAACCACTCCATCCCACAACGGAAGTGATTTTTCATCTATGTGTAGATGTACATATGGGATGATTCTTTGATATTCTGAACATGTGGATATGGAGTGATCAATATTTGTATCCTGTAGAAGGAATTTTATGTCAACCTATAGTTCTCTAATGCCTCACCAGTTAGAGGATATCATGGACCTGTCCATGCGATAGCAATGATCTGGCAGTCTTGGTTTTTTTGGCCCACCATGCATAGAGATTCTTTAGCCTTTGTGTATAGTTGTGACTTATGGCAATGAATAGGTAATGTGGGGTGTAGAGCTACAATGCCCAAGCACCCCATCCTAGTGGTCGAGAAATTCGATATCAGGTGTATATGTAGAGACCCAAATCTTGATATACATGAACAATACATTACTTTTTTGGAATACATAATACATAACAAAAACGAAATCACAAGGACGGTAATAGTTTAGTGTATTTGGAAACTTGGAATATAATCTTCTAACCTTGGCGAAAGATCTTCAACAACTCCCATAAAGGTCTTCCCCTTCTATTTTCTTACCTAAAACTATTCTTGAAATCCTAGGGAAATGAAAACATATAAAAGGGCGATCTCAAATGCTTAGTAAGGGTAAGCATGGTGGAATTAAACCAAACCATATACCATTGAACATAAAAATATGAACATAATGTTTAAACATCAAAATCGTTAGCAAAGACATAAATCATGGAAGTACGTAAGGCATGTATCATAATGGAATATCAATCTTGATAAAATAACATGGGAATAAAAAATTTAATTGTGGCAACCATTCAGCACTTGTTATGATTTCCATAGTATCCAAGTCATTGTTGCCAAGACCATCTTTGTGTACAAAGTCCCTCTCTGAATTGATTTCACTCCTAGTTCCAGTCCTATATCACTGAACCAAATTAACATACAATTCCAGTCATGTCTATCTCAGGAGATATAAATCATTACCCAATCCATTGGAGGGAGATATAGGTCACACCCATCTCATAATGAAATAATTCTTACGGGTTCCACAAAATAAACTGAAAAACAGTCATCATAACCCAAAGAATAAAATGGGTTTCATAAACATCATCCTATCATCACATAATCCATATAAAACAAATGGATATTTCATCATAAGAAAATTGAAACCATGTAAATCATAGAGACATTATACTTGAAACATACACATATGAAATAATGACATCATAGATGTAAAGTGGTTTGGATAAAACACTTTAAATTATATCTTGATGAAAATATCCTTTCTTTTTCAAAATCATTTTATTTTCCCAAAATGCCATGCAGTTTTAAAATAAAAGGATTTTATAGAAATTAACCATGAAAACTTTTAGAGGAAGCTTCTTGAAAATTATGTAATATGAATCTATAAAAATCCATTCACACAGTATAAGTTAAAAATAACATTCTCCTCGTACTTTTGTTAAAAAATTAAAAAACTACCTTATATGGTAACTAAAGGAAAGATTCCATTCATACAATGTGGTAAAAAGTAAATAAAGGGAAAAAATTACTTTATAAATTCATGGAAGAATAATAAACATTTTATGAAAACATTTTTAGAAAACTTGGTCATGGATGAAAAACATAACCCTAGTAAATAATTACGTATAAGCAGTCTCGAAAAAAAAAATGAGATTGTAAATTTATCCCTTACCTTATGTCCAATATGCTTTGTATGTATCTTAACCTCCTGTATAATAATTTAAATAATGTCATTGAGTTGTTAAAGAATCATATTAATTGTTATTATATCATATATGGTTTACTTTGGTATTTATATTATCCCTTCATTTGTCAATTCAATGTTAAAGTAGTGTTTTGGTTAAAATCGTTTCATTTATTGTACGTGTTTGGACATGTTGTTCATGATATTATTATTAATTATATCATGATTTAATTACTTCCAAAATCTATAACAGGATTTATATATCATATATATACAGTATATATATATAATAGATATATAAATGAAATGAAACACACCGTTCATGGAGACGGTAGGCCATACGTATGCATGACTGTTGTTTTCCTTTCCTTATTGACTTGAATGGAAGTAATTAGATGAAATATATATATACATAAATACAGTAGCTTTATAATGTCATATATTTCATTATTATTGCTTATATATAGTTTATAATCATTCTTGAATGGTTAACCTGGAAAATGAATCTCATCGCGTCATGCAGACGGTAGTCCGTACGTACACACGAGTGACGATATCGTTCTCGTAATTATTGAATTGAATTGGAGTGGATTATACAATATATCAGAATCATTATGATTTTATAATAACTATTTATATTTATTCTTTAAACCATTATACCCATCCATGATTGTTGGTGTTGGAAAAACAAATTACACCACGGCGTGGGGACGGTATTTCGTGTGTACGCACGCACGGTGATTTTGTTTTCCATAGCATGGATAAAAGGTGAAATGATGTTGTTTCATATTTATAATAACATATCAGTTTATTAGTTATAACTATGTTATTACTTTATAATGAAACAAATTACGAATAAGATGTTGAAGAAGAAAAAACTTGATAGAATCTGTAGAAGAGATTATCTCTTCTTCGACGAACCTCCTTTAAACTTCTTCTTAGGGCACTAGGATTGGACTTCGGAGAAGACCAGAACCTATATGATATAACTAGAGAGGTTGATAAGAGGATTTTTAAGGGATTGGATGAGATTCAAGGCTCAAAAATATGTGAATATAAGTGGGAAGTGGTTCCCTTTTTATAAGGGAGGAGATGGGAACCTTTGGAAATATTAAAAATATTAATTTATAATAATTATAACCCCACTTAAAATCCTACAAAAATGACTCATATTATAATATTAGATGATATAGGGTTGTAATATCATCAACGAATACAATTTAGACATGTAGGGAATTTATTTTATACATTATCAAATTGATTTATCCTTATTTAATCTATTAAATTTTATTTGTGGTAATAAGATTCTAAATTCTAAATTATTATAAATAATTACATATGTGCTGTGAATTATCCATAATTAGATAATTAATTAAATTATAGACTATATATAGTTCAATTTAAATTTTTTAATTATTTTTGTGATTTTTTAACAATTTAATAATATGTTATTTTTATAAAATCAGAATAGTGTCAATTTTTACACTATTCATTTATTTGAATTTAAATAAAATTCACACAGAGGATATATTCGAATTAAAATATTTAATAGGTTTATAACATTTCATAGTAATATTGAAAATTATTGAAGAACATTAAATAGTTCATATATTATTTAATTTACTATTTCTAAAACCATTTATTTGATATTTCTCTTAATAAAATAATTACAAAAACATTTTTATTTAATTATTAAATTTGCATATTTGTTACATAAAAATTAAAAATAAAATACTATGATGAATATAAATCAAATATATATCATAATAATGCATTTAAGTGGATTTAGCTTCTAAAAAACCAAAATTTTAAAATGTTATATTTATTAAATTATGAAGGTGACAACTTTGACATCATATAAAATAAAATAATATAACTATCATATTCACATTTATAAGACACAAAACAGTCTTATATTCTGTCATTGGATGCTTATTGGGTATATAAACAACCAATAAGTTTTGTTCAGGTTTGTGAGCCCTTTAATATGTATTACTATTTCAATAAATACAATATTATTGATTTTTTACTAAATAAATAATTTCTGCATCATTAATGTATAAGATAATAAGGTAATAAAATAAATCATAAAAATTACGAAACAATTACCATGATAAAGAAAAACATTTTATCTTTCAAATGAGTATTTATATACGAATTTATATTTTTTTTTATCATTATATTAAAAATACATTAATTATTAATGTTTTAGTGAGACATATTTCACTTTGCTTGAAATAAAATAAACTAGCGTTCTTGATCACCTCCAATTGTGTTCTAATGGATTCCATTTAGACACAAATATGATTTAGGACCAAATAAAATCATCCAATTGTATTAATACAAGTGTTAGGGTAATTTTATAATATTATATGAACCCTTAATCACCTGATTTACCTTTTTCTATGGTAAATAAAATTTACCATAGTTACTATTCAAAATTCCAAAAAATAAAAAGTAGTCTATTAATATAATTTGGACCCACTGATTCAAAATATGGAATCCATTTTTCGAAATTCAATACACATAAGTTGCATAAATTAAATTAAAATTAATCTCATTGTTGAAAGAAAACAATTTTTTTTGTTTAAAACATTGCAAAAGATTGAATTGATTTGACCTACTAATTCAATGTAAAATCAATGCTAATGACATAAATTTTATTAAATGGTAAAAATATATTCTATTTACACTTTAAACCCATTAAATATTATAATTTAACCACATAAATTATTACGATGAAAAAAGTTATTTTTAATTAAAATATAGCGTGATTTTACTATTCATTAAAATATTAAAGTTATCAGAATAATATGAAAAATATATCCAAGGAAAAATTTTATATCCGGATTCCAATGAATAATTTATTTTGTAAAATTGAAATTATTAACATGTCAAAAACTAGATTTAATGTGGATACACCATCAAAAGGCAGCAAAACTGCATTTTTTTAAAAATACTTATTTTACTCGAAAGTTTTATTTTTTTCCCATACCATATTCTATAAAATGACTAAGATGACTAGAAATGATATAAAATTAAAAATTTAGTCAATACTAGTCATAACAGCTATTTCGTGATAATATTGTAACCATATATCGTTTTTTAGTGAAACCTGGTATTTCATACAACACACTCTATCGAGGAAGGTCACGATTGCGTGTAATGCAAGTTAGAACTGGGATGCATGTAGTGAAATCTCCCATTAGTGTTGCGTATAACATAATTCAAAACATATTTCATTTATACATTAAACTAAATCTATACATAATTTTGTGTAGAATTATTTCTACAAAACAAACTTGAAATTGTGTGTAACACGATCCAAGAATAGTGTTACGTATACTGCAAGCTAATACAGTTTCACATATAGAACGCGCTATTTTTGGTGTAGAGTACAACACAAGATATCAACGAAATTAAATGATTATTCTACACAAAATCTAGGTGTGTTACATTCTACCCCCCTTAAAATGAATTTCACCCCCGAAATTCATCGGGGTTATAAATAGTTTACTACTTGAAAGTTTCTTTAATAGAAACCCACATCGTAAAAAAGGAATACAGAAAATTAACATTAATAACTAAATTATGAAACATAATGGTTACCCAAATTATCTAATCATTTGGTTTCCACATAGGATAACATAGGTGAAAAATATGGATATGGAAGAGAAATCTAACCATCATGTTCTGATGGAAAGTGGTAGAGAACAAGGCTATGAAAAATCCATCAATCACAAAGCCAGAAATTTGTGATGGTCTAAGGTACCATTAGATTCATCAGATCTGAGAGTGCTAGGACAAAATTTTTTGTTTTCATGATCATTTCGCCAATGTTGATGATTTTTTGTATAAGGATAAATAGTTACTTGATTTCAGTGTAAAATCATCATTGTTCATTCCATGATCGACTTCTGCTTCATCTATTATTTAAAGATATAAAGTTGAATTTAACATTATTGAAGTATTATAAGATCACACGATAGAATGATAAGTCATTCCATCTTTCTCTATCAAAATAAAAGGTGGGTATAATATATTAAATATACATAAGTCCATCTATGGTGAGGTTAATCGTACATGGTTCCAAAAAAGGACTTATACTTCATCTATCATACCACGTAATAAAATGAAACTAATTTCTACAAACTATTGACTTCATGTAGTCTAGTGGTAGGTGATGAAGGCTAGTCGCACTTCAGTTGTGGGTTTGATTCCTGCAACCTTATCCGATGCGACGGGTTGTCGCCCATCCTGTAGGTTTTCCTTTTTCTAAAACTACATAATTATAACATTCCATCAATAATATCGAAAACAATTCTAGCCTAAACCAATACAAACTTATGTCCAATATAATCCATTTCAAATCTTTATTATTATACTAAATACTTCTATCCAATATTATAGTATAATGAAAACAATTACTATGAATTTCACAAACCGAGCATGTGAATACCATCATTTATCATCGATATATCTTGTTGATCACATTCCAATCATGAGAATACCTTAATCATGTATTCTCTTGAAAAATTAATACCCATTGAACCTTACTGAAAACATGAATGTTGTAAAAAGATAACTCTTTCCACATACCAAAATCCCAAAATTTCGATATACTGAAGCTGTGGTATCACTTTGTCCTTATATCAGTCATCAGCTCATGAATACTATCAAACATATTATTTTCTCCTTATCCATTCATTATGCGCATATCATCTACTTTCCAAAAATATTTCAGTCACTTTTCATGGTTACCAGTACCATATTCTTATTGAATACCACAATTGACCAATACATAGATATTCCAATATACCATAAAATTACCTCAACAACATACAAATACATAAACACTTCAATCAATCCTCTTTAATGATTTTCATTGAATAAGTCCATCCTTGATTTAGACATAACCTCTTAGGTCAGTGCATTGAGTTAGGTAATGCCCATGTTCTCCACAGATAAGACATTGAACTCCATAACAATCTGTCACTCTATGACCCTTCTTTCCACACAAATAACATCATCCCCTCTACATGATGTATTCATCATGGTTTATCGTAAATTATTTAAAAATATCAATATTCCTTCCTTTATGCTCCACAACATATGAACATGCATAAAATTCTACCTTCCTCTTATTTAATGAATTAGGAATACAACACAATTTCACCTTGTTAATCATATATCATGATGACTGATTCGGAATAATCACAAAATCATTCTCTTTAGTATTTTAACAATTTCATTGCTCATAGTAACCTATTTTTCCATTGTATTCAATGTTAACCGAATTCCTTTTGCTTCCCTCCATCGACTGAAACACAAAAAAAAAATTGTGAGAGGCAAAAATCATACAAGGAAAATAATATAATCAAGGGGGAGTACCTTCAACATCTAACATCTTAGGTTTAATTCTAATATCGTTACAGTAATTCTAGGACTATATCCTATAATTATACTTATCTTTAGGGACATCCCTAGAAATCCATTAGAAATATCTCTAGGGATATCACTAAAGTTTTCGCATCCTAGTTTCGAATGGTTGACTAAACCATTCCTATGATAACAATTGTAGAGACACAAAGCTTGACGTACATGGACAATACATTATTTTTGCGGAATACTCAATACATAACAAAAACCAAATATCAAGGATCGTAATAGTTTAATGTCTATGGAAACTATGAATATAGTCTCTTAATCTTGGTGAATGATCTTCAAAAACTCCCAGAAATATCTTCCCATTTTGTTTTCTTACCTATAACATTTCTTGAAATCCTGGGGAGAAGAAAACATAAAAAGGGTGAGCTCAAATGTCCAATAATGGAAAGCGTGGAGAAAATAAAACAAACCATATACCATTGATCTTATATACATGAACATAACGTTTAAACATCCAAATCTTGAGCAAGGACATAAATCATGGATATATGTAAGGCATGTATCATAATGGAACATCAATCTTGATAAAATAGCATGGGAATAAAACATGTAATTGTGGAATCAATTCAGAACTTGATATGATTTTCAATAGTAGCCAAGGTATTGCTTCCAAGACCATCTTAGTGGAAAAAGTCCATTTCTAAATCGAGTTCACTCCTCATTCCAGTTCTGTATCACTAAAATGGATTAACATATCATTCCCACCATGTCTATCTCATGAGATATGAATCTTGACCCAATGCATTGGAGGGAGATATAGGTCCCACCCATCTCATAATGAAATCATTCTTACATTTTCCACAAAATAAACATAAAAAATTCATCATAACACAAAGACTAAAATGGGTTTCATAAACATCATCCCATCATCACATAATCCATATAAAACAAATGGATATTTCCTAATAAGAAAATTTAATCAATTTAAATCATAGATACATTATACTTGATACATACACATATGAAATAATGTCATCTTAGATGGAATATGGTTTTGATAAAAACACTTGAAATGAATTCTTGAGGAAGACATCCTTTCTTTTTCAAAATCATTTTCTTTTCAAAAAATGCCATGAAATTTTAAAAGAAAAGGAATTTATTGAATATAACCATGAAAACATGTAGAGGAATCTTCTTGAAAATTACGAAATATGATTCCGTAAAAATCCGTTCATGCTATCTAGGTTAAAAATAACATTCTCCTTGTACTTTTGATAGAAAAGTCAAAAATTACCTTATATGGTAACTAATCGAAACATTCCATTCCTACAATGTGGTAAAAATTAAATAATGGGTAAAAATGACTTTAAAAATTCATGTAAGAATAATATACATTTTATGAAAACATTTTTAGAAAACATGGTCATGGATGATAAATGTTACCCCAGTAAATACTTACATTTATGCAGTCTCAGATACAAAAATGAGATTGAAAATTTATCCCTTACCTAATGTTCGATATGCTTCAAAAGAATCTGAACCTCCTGTATAATGATTTAAATAATGTCATTGAGTTATTATAGAATCATCTTAATTTTTATTATATCATATATGGTTTACGTAGTTATTTATATTACCCGTTCATTTGTCAATTCCATGTTAATGTAGCGTTTTGGGTAAAATTATTTTATTTATCGTACGTGTTTGGACTTGTTGTACATGATATTATTATTACTTATATCATGATTTACTTACTTAAAAAATATAAAACATGATTTATGTAACATATATATTCAGTATATATATATAATAGATATATAAATGAAATGAAACACACCTTTCATGGATACGGCAGGCCGTACATACGCATGAACACTGTTTTCCTTTCCATATTGACATGAATATAAGTATCTAGATGATATATATATATATATATAGTAACTTTATAATGTCATATATTTAATTATTATAGATTATATATATATATTTTATAATCATTCTTGAATGGTTAACACGGACAATGAATCTCATCGCGTCGTGGAGACGGTAGTCCGTACATAAGGAGGAGCGATGATATCGTTCGCATAATTATTGAATTGAATTGGAGTGGATGATTAAATATATTAGAATCAGTATGATGTTATAATAACTATGTATATTTATTCTTTACACCATTATACCCATCCAAATAAAGTGGTGTTGGAAAAACAAATTACACCACAGTATGGAGACAGTATTCCGTACGTACGCACGCACGGTGATATCATTTTCCATAGGATGGACAGAAGGTGAAATGGGGTTGTTTCATATTTATAATAACATATCAGTTTATTAGTGATATTTATGTTATTACATTATAATGAACCAACTAAATAAGAAGAAGTTGAAGAAGAATGAAGTTTGAAAGAATCGGTAGAAGAGATTACCTCTTTTTCGACGCACCTCCTCTAAACTTCTTCTTTGGGCACTAGGGTTGGTCTTTTGAGAATACCAGAACCTATATGATATAAATAGAGAGGTTTAAAAGAGGAATTGTCATGGTTTGTCCAAACTTCAAGGCACAATAGGTTGTTAAGAGAAGTGGGAAGGGGTTCCCTTTTTATAAGGGAGGAGAGGGGCACCGTTGGAAATATCAGAAATACTAATTTATAATAAATCCGTCCCAACTTAAAAAAAACAAAAAATGACTCATATTCAAATATTTTAAGATATAGGGATTTAATATAATGAACCAATCAAATTTAGACATGTAGGGAATTTATTTTAAACTATATCAACTTTATTTATCCTCATTTAATCTATTAAATTTTATTTGTGGTAATTAGATAAAAAATTTTAAATTGTTATAAATAATTAATTATGTCTTGTGAATTATAAAAAATTATTTAATTTTAGATATTTTCGACTATATAAATTTCAATTTATAATTTTTCAATTTTTTTGTGATTTTTTTATAATTTAATAATATGTTATTTTTATAAAATAACAACAGCGTAAATTTTGACAGTATTCATTAATTTAAATTTAATAAAATTCACACAGAGGATATATTCAAACTAAAATATTAAATAGGATCCAAATATTTCATAGTAATCTAGAAAATTTGTGGATCACATTAAATAGTTCATATATTATTTTTTTTACTATTTGTAAAACCATTTATTTGATATTTCTCTTAATAAAATAATTACTACAACATTTTTGTATAATTATTAAATATACATACTTGTTGCATAAAATTTAAAAATAAAATACTATGATGAAGATAAATCTTATATATTTCACAAGAATACATTTAGTCAGATTTATCTTCTAAAACACCCAAATTTTAAAATGTTATATTTTATTAAATTATGAAGGTGACAACTTCGACATCATATAAAATAAAATAATATAAGTGTCATAATAAATTTTATAAGGCTCAAAGTGGTCATATATTCTGTAATTGGATTCTTATGGTGTGTATATAAACTACAAATAAGTTTTTTTCAGGTTTCTGAGCCCTTTAATATGTATTACTATTTTAGTAAAAACAATATTATTGATTTTTTATTAAATAAATAATTTCTGCATCATTAATGTATATGCTAACAAAGTTATTAAATAACTCTTAAAAATTACAAATAAATTTAAATGAAAAAGAAAAAAATAGCTTTCAAAGGAGTATTTATATATGAATTTATATTCTGTATAACCTTATATTAAAAATACATTAATTATTAAAGTTTGAGTGAGACATATTTCACCTTCCTTTAAATAAAATAAACTAACGGTCTTAATCACCTCCAAGTGGGTTATAATGGACTCCATTTAGACCCAAATATGACTTATAACGAAATATAATTATCAAATTGTATTAAGACAAGTGTTAGTGTAATTTTATAATATTATATTTACCATTAATTACCTGATTTACCTTTTACTAGGGTAAATAAAATT
Organism: Viscum album; assembly: GCA_963277665.1. Classification (NCBI taxonomy): domain Eukaryota; kingdom Viridiplantae; phylum Streptophyta; class Magnoliopsida; order Santalales; family Viscaceae; genus Viscum; species Viscum album. The sequence continues at coordinate 1,038,998,447 of OY728133.1, read as the reverse complement.
TACCGTAGTTACAATTCATAATCCCAAATAAAGTAGTCCATTAATATATTTTGGTCCCACTGATTCCAAATATCAAATCCATTTTTCGAAATTCAATTCAAATAAGTTTCATAAATTAAATTACAATTAATCTCTTTGTCGAAAGAAAACGAGTTATTAGTTTAAAACATTGCAGAAGATTGAATTGATTTAACATACGAATTCAATATAAATTCAATGAAAATGACATACATTATATTAAATGGTACAAATATATTATATTTATAATTTAAAACCATTAAATATTATATTTTAACCACATTAATTATTACAATGAAAAAGATGTTTTTAATTAAAATATTACGTGTTTTTACTATTCATTAAAATATGAAAGTTATCAGAATAATATGAAAAATTTATACAAGGTAAAATTTTATATCCTGATTCAAAAGAATAAATTTATTTTGTAAAATATAAGTTATAAACATGTCAAAAACAATATTTATTGTGGTTGCGCCCTCAAAAGGCGGCAAAACTGCATTTTTTGAAAAATACTTATTTTACTTGAAAATAATTATTTAATCTCATACCATGTTCTAGAAAATGATAAAAATGAAAAATAATGTTATAAAATTAAAAATGTAGTTAATAATATTCATAACATCTAGTTCTTGATAATATTATAACCATATATAATTTTTTAGTGAAACCTGGTATTGCGTACAATACACGCTATCGAGGAATGTCGCGATTGCGTTTAATGCAAGCTAGGTCAGCGTTGTGTGTAGTGAAATGTCCCTTTGGTGTTGCGTATAAAATAATTCAAAACTTATTTCATTTATACATTAAAAAAATATATTCTTAATTTTGTGTAGAATAATTTCTACAAAATGAACATGAAATTGTGTGTAACACGAGCCAAGAATAGTGTTATGTATACTGCAAGCTAATACAGTGTCGCGTATAGCACAAGATTATCTTGGTGTAGCGTACAACACAAGAAATCTATGAAATTAAAATAATATTCTTCATAAAATCTCGGGGTGTTACAGTATAGATTTCAAGGGTCCCTTTCCCCCATCTTTTAGAAAAAAAATATATCATGGTCTGCATCAACTACGTCTCCTAGTGGGTGGAAGCCAGTGCTACAGCACATGACATGGCCAAGGTAGTCATGATATTTTTAAAGAAACATTTTTTCTGATGTTTTGGAGTCCCCCAAGTATTGATCAGTGATTGAGGGACCCACTTTTACAACACACTGATGAGAGTAATATTGTCGAAGTAAGGAGTAATGCATTAGATGGGGACACCATATCGTCCTCAGTCCAGTGGAAAAGTGGAGCTCTCTAACCATGAGTTCAAGTAGATCGTGGAGAAAACAGTTAAATCTTCAAGGAAAGAATGGTCCAGAAGTTATATGATGTTCTATGGGCATATCTGACTACTTTCAAAACACCTCTAAGAATGTCCCCATTCGGCAGCATCATTGGCAAGCCATGCCATTTTCTAGTTGAGTCGAAACACAATGCCTACATGGACATAAAGGCCCTGACTTTTGATCTGAATGAAGTTGAATAGATGAAAAATTTCCAAATATTAGAACATGATGAAATTAGATTAGTGGAATATGAAAATGACAAGCTGTACAAGGAGAAGACAAAATAATTTCATGATAAGATGATTTCATGTAAATATTTCCAACCCAGTGATCATGTACTTCTCTTTAACTCTTGTCTTTGATTATTTCTATGGATGTTGAAGACACAATGGTTGGGAGCATTCAATGTTATACACGTATACCATCATGGAGCAGTGGAAATTTCTAGAGGGGATGGTCATCAATTCAAGGTGAACATACATTATTTGAAGGACTACCCACCCATAGACAACATGGTTGGATCATTGTCCACCATACAACACAGGTAAAGCAGTGATAACTAGGTTGAACCAATTACCCAAAACAAAGGTGCATCTGGGAAGGAAACCAAGTGGATACATGCGATGTACCACCTATATAAATCCTATGTACTTTTTTCATTTCATTTATTTTATAACTATTATAAAAATATAGTATAACTATGAAATAAATATGGATGATGCTGGGGCCGACGGTAAGGTAACTGGAGTTATCTAAGCCATCGCTGGTTCGAATCCTCCTGACCTACCATCAACACGAGATTTCTCATTTTTCTATTTGTGTTTTCTTACATGGCATGTATAATTTTTGTTTCTTACAAACACACAAACACAGACACAGACACATATATATATTCTTATTATAAAACCCATGGTGGGGATGGATAGGTTGTCCAATATCGTAACCCGGTGCTAAAAGACCTCGGATCGAATACTAACAACATACCCATTTCCATCAGTTCTCCTTTCAAATATACCACACAATGTGCCTTTTGAAATATGTCATGTGTGCCAAGTTTTCCTACTGAAACTGAAAAGATTTTTCTCATAATGTAATTTTGTAGGTGAAGTTGGTAGATTGGTACATACATGATCCTAGATCCAAAATACCCGAGTTCGAACTCAGCTAATTTCCCTGCTTCATCACTTATTAAAAAATTAAAAAATGAACACATGTTTTTCCTTCATTCCTTATATTATAGGTCACCGTATATATAAAATATATGTATATAATAAATAGGATAACTAGTACAACATTTTCTCTAGTGGATGAGGGATTCCATTCGGAATGTCCAATCACCAGTTCGATCCTCACCCCAAGCACCAGACCAAAGGTTGTACATCTCTTTTTTAAATATTTAAACACATGTCGTGTGTTTCTGGATACATTACGTGTATAGTTTAATTTTTTTATTGTGTATAATTATACACTTTTAATATTTTTATTATTAATATTAATTATTATATATTTTACTATAATAATTATATATATATATATTATTTATTATAAAAAAATGGTATGCATGGTGTGTAGTCCACTATACACATCTTGTACCTTGGCTATGAATCCACGGACAACCTGACTTCATCCTGTGTCACACGACCACCTCTACTCTCCTTGTTTCTTCTCTTGTATACCACCTGTACTCCCCACTCCAAAATCTATTGATTTAGGACGTTTTTTGCTTTTGATATCTCATGCATTGTGATCCTCGGTCATGGTAATCCCTTATACATCCTCAATATTAATTTCTCATATCTGTTTAGGGTGATTTTCAGATCAACCGATCGTTCAGATTCCGCGATACACAAGAAAAATTTTAAGAACACATGCCACATAATTTTGTACATGGAATCACATTGAATGCTCTTCAATTTGAGCATAAATAGTTTGTATATTCGATACAAACAGTTTACCATCCACCATTGTGCCCGTGTATCTTTTTCACATGACCTCTCACACCTTGTTCACGTACATGAAATGTGTGTTCTATGCATGCCATGCATACCATTTTTTCAGTCAGCCCGTGTCTTTCCCTCCATAAGGATATTATTCAATTTATCTTGCAGACAATGTGTTGGACATGTACAAAGTGTGTCATATATTTTTAGAACTTCTTATATGGTGGTAATTTTCTTTCCAATACATGACCAAGACCACTTTACATGTACATGACGTGTATGTTCGGTACATTCCATTTAGCCTTTACTTGTCTATCTTCTGCCCCCTCAGTGTGTCTATCGAAAGAACACAGGATGCTAACCCTCATTCATTACACACCATGTACTTTGGGTGTACATGCTGTGTACTAAATATTTTTTAGTTTTCTCTCATTTTCATATTTTTGTCTTTCCGTTATTTTTCTTTTGTTATGTTTTCCCATTAAATTTTAGGGTATGGTAAACAGAGATCCTTCTTGTGGGAAGTGGCCTGCCTCCACTACTGAGGGAAAGATGCCCATGTATCATCTCATATGACTCTAGCCTATGATGTCACCCGATCCAGACGCTCTAGTTTACTATCTCCCTCGGTTGTATATTCTTCCCCTGCTCACTACATCCGGAGAGGATACCACTAGTATCACCACACCTCCACCATCCAGCATAGTGCCTCCATGCATCACCCTTCTTCCCCAACTTCTTCCACTCCTCCTACGCTCTCCTCATCCACAACAGGTCCCCAATCAACCACCTCATCCTGCGACCCTATTCCTACTATAGCAGATCCACCCCTAGAGATAGCTGCTACTACACCTCCACATGAGCTGGGACATGTAGGTGTTACCTACCCCGGAATGGGGTTCCCAATCACCATTTTGGCCTATGACAGAATTCATCAGTTTTCTCACAGCCTGAATCCATTGAGAAGATTTTATTTGGATAGTGGTATCCCATAGTAGTTGGGTATCTAGTGTGAGCTAGAGGATCTTCTAGGGAACACCCCATTACTCTCAATCTTGTAGTTCAACACTGATTTTTGTTAGTGTTTTATTTTTGGAGTTTTTACTTCATTCGAGTTTGATGGGGCTGTGTACTGGGTGACGCTTGAAGATGATGTACTAGTGGCCCGGTTCGGGCTAGGCGGCCGAAACATTTCTTTTACCATGATGGAGTTTGTTCGAGGGTTCAGTTTCTATCCACATCCTATCACCCTACCCCCTTTCTCCTGCATGACCCAACCCGAGTGCTCTGACCTCATTTCCATGTGGTGGGAGATTTTTAGGCCTGAAAACTATTATACCCCTACCTCCTAGAAGAGTTACCTTATAGATGACCCTATCATTAATAACACACACCAGTGCATCAGTGCTATTATTTTTTCCCTACCATGAGGATATTGTGGTCTTTCCGGTCATGACATAGAGCTCTATACATATGTCATCTGGTAGGACAACCCAGACCTCCCTTTCCTTGCCTTATCATATGTCCATTACAGGTTTAATGGTCATTAGGGAAACCTAAACAATGCATTTAAGGCCACCCACATTTCCCATGGTATTGGACCACAAGAAGGGTGTGCCTACATCCTTTCCTAGGCACAACACTACCCACATCATGACCCACTTGCCCCTGATGATGAACCTTCTCCTCCTTCCCCACCCTTATGGCATCCCCACCACATCCCCTTAGTTTTGACCTTCCTTCTTATATTACCCCACCAACCCCACCAACCCCCTCACCCTCAGTCGATATATCTTTTCCCATCCACCTATCCATGATGGAACAACATGTGGTTAATCTCAGTTACTATACAGACTACTAAGAGTAGATGTTGGGGCTTGGTATTCCACTGGCCCCACTACCTACCTCTACCTCATCTCCTTGCCCTACCTCTACAACTCCACCACACTTTACTGCACTTGCCTCAGATTAAACTCTCTTATCCACTATGGGACTAGCTACTACTACCACTGCTTCCAGTCCAGGGAATGATACCGAGACTCGTCTTTCATGTCCAGCTCTTACGAATCCATCTTTTGTAGCTTCTCTTCCGTGTTCAAATTTCGAGCCACTGATTTCCACAGCTTCTGAACCTTCTCTACCTTCTATTTATGTACCGAATGATGCCTCTTATGAGGTGACCCCATTTCTGGTTTTTTGAAACAAGCTTTTTGATATATATATTGTTAATATCTTGTTATTGTGTATGTTTGGTATGCTTGCATTGTTTTCTCTCCACCTTTATCACAAGTACACATACATGTTTTGGGTTGTACTATTACAGCACCTCCCAACATTCTTCACCAAGATATGAGGTGAGTATTTTTTTTCCACATTTTCCCTTTGTTTTTATTTTCTTCCTTATTTTCTTTCATTCTATGATTCCCCTATTTCTGGTCCATTGCTGTGTCCCCACATTCCCTTATTCAATTTTTTGTGGCACTTGATGTTCCACGTGTTATATTAAGTATGTGGGGGGGATCTCTAGAAAACCTTAGCCTTTACCCTTATCACCATTCTAAGATAAATCATTATTAGAAAATGTAATTTAAAATGTGAAGCCTTTTTGTTTGATCGTATTTTTAAATAATAAAGCTAAATGTTGGATTTTTTTAAACAAAAGTTGCATGCTTGTTTTGGTTCTTATGTTCTTTTATATGATCGCTGATATATTTTAAATTATAACTTGTAATGCTTTGATAATTACATCGATTATACTAATCATTTATTTTCAAGTCATGAACATATATTACAATTATTTATTTTTCCGACTCCTGAGAAGAATTCGAAACCCTTTGTCATATTTTTCCAATACCATTTTCTTGAGTGATTTTTAGGATATACATAACTACTAGAATTTGAATGTTTTTTTCAAAACATGAAGAATTTTTTAATAACATTAAAATTATTAAGGCATGAAATTGTTTAAACCCCTATATCTTATGACCTAACCCACATCTTATCTTCGTGAAGGCCAAAAAAACATGAATAACTTTTATAAGAAGCTATATTAAATGCCTATTTCCTTTCCTACAAAAATTATATTATGATTTTTCAGGATTATTGATTTGAACTCAAAATAAGGGTTTGGAAACACAATGCATACATTCATGAATTGTCAAGAAATTAAATATTGTGAAAACCTCTTAATAATTCAAGGAAAAAGTGGTTCCAAACCTATATTTTTGGAAATAATTATAGGTTCCCTTTGTTTAAAAAATTGATACTAACAAAGGGACCTTATACTAACTTGTTGGTTTGTGACCTACCAATCTAAAGAAGGTAGTGGTGATGATATTATTTGATAATGATTTTCAAGGATTCTTTTACATTGAGATTTACTATGAACATAATGCACTATTACTTAATGAATTTAGACTCCTATTTCAATCCTCATGGTTATTTTTCACATATTTACCTACCAACCATTAGCTATGGAATCATCTAATCCTTATTGAAAATCCCTCATGGATTCTGTACATCAATTTTTGAATTTAGAGAACTATATTTCTTAGAATCCTATGGATTGAGTGTATATATCGTTGATTGTGAAAAAAATTTATTTAAACTTTCAAGTGTGTTGAGTATATTATTGGTGGGGAGATGATCATGTGACTTTTTTATTAATGAATGGATGAAACATTACTTTAAAATGAGATAATGAAAGTTAATTGAATATTATATGAGGAATGATTAGAATATATATTGAATTGAAACAGTTTGGTAGTTTTTTTAGAATTTTATCCTTTGAATGATCATTAACATTTATTATTGATTGAATTAATACCTTTTAAAATATAGACTATTTTAATTAGATGTTGAAATATTCTTGAGGGCATGAAAATGACTAAGTATGGTGGAGTTTGATGCAACTGATTTTTGTATACATTTTTACATACGTTATTAGATATAAGGACAATTTTTCAGCAATTGCCTAATACATAGTGGACAAATACTTCATTTTTGGTGATCATGTTCATTTTCAAGATATTTTTGGCCAAATACAGAAAATGGAGGAAAACCGAAGAAAAATTTACAAACTACACATCATGTACTTATATACACGCCATGTAAAGCTAGTCTCAGACACAGATTGTCTAGGACAAGTTCATGAACAATTAACCATAAGCTGATACATGCTTTGTTTAAATAATACATGCCCTGTATACCCTTCTAGAAGTAGTTGGAAGAGGAAAATATGTCAACATGCCCATGTGGATCGTTGAAGGGAACACGCCATGTTCAACTTATACACGATGTGTATTCCATTCTTGAAGCGGTTGGTGGTCGAAAAATGGTAATACATACCATGTACGGTGGCTCTACACATCATGTTTAGCTCCCTAACAAGTGACATCATGATCCAAGTCAAAGACATCTTGTTAGGCTACTTACTGGAGGATAAAACAAAAACAAAATCACATTGATAAAAGTACACACTGTGTACTTTTGATTCACACCATGTAGTTATATTTTCTACAAAAGGAGTCCTTGGACTCTGGTTTAGTGGTGCTATGTGGAGAGAAAGGGTTTAGAAAAGGTTGTAGATCCATAGGAGAAAAGCTCTGCCTCCATAATAACTATATTCTACAATCTACCAAAGAATCATTCCCTCCTCAATGTTTCGAGATTAATCACATCAGGTATCAAGATATTTGTGATTATTATTTTCAATATGTGTAACTAAATACCATTGTGTTAAGGTTGTGTAATATGGTGAGTTGTAATTATATTAGTTTTTATGAATGTATTTTTTCTTTTTAACCTATTATTATTCTTCTTTAAATCACTTTTTATTGTCACTAAAAATTTTGAACCAAACAAGGGAATAATTTTTATTTATTCAAAAGAAGAATAATGAAGACTAATTTCATGACCATTGGAAGTATTAGTCATCTAAAAATGTACTAAGAAAAATAAATAACTATGAAACATAGACTACAGGACCCAAGAGTTAGTTTCTTCTGCACTAAATTCAAGTATATGAGAAGAAGGAAATTTTATAACAAATTTAAACCCAGAGTGTTGGGTTATTATGAACATCCAAACCACATAAGCAATTTGATTTAATAATTAACTTCTCATGTATTCATAACCCAAAAACATTTCTCTCTTCATTTTCATCAAAACCAATTTTCCCATATTTTCTTCTATTTATTATATAATTTATTTAAGAAAAGTAAGAGAAATTAATTTGTTTATCCACCACATAAAAAATAGACATTAAAATCAGAAAACAATATTAAAACAAAAATACAAACTACGTTAAACATGATAAAAACAACATCTTTTTCCCTGTGGATCAACCCCTTACTGGTGCTGCACATGTTAGGGTAAAAATGATTTGGGACACTTATAATATACCTTCGGTGAAATGACTTTCTAGAATCCCCCAAATCAATTAAGATATTTTATGTTTTTAAAATCATTTCTGTATATGTATGAGTGACCTCATATAATAAATGAAATTATTTCATTATTTCAGTCCTTATTCCATATAAAATAATTAACACCACTACCATTATTCATAAAAAACAAGGAAAACACATTTTATGGTTTTTGGGGTTTGGTTATTTTGTTATATAGAGTCTAGAACCAATGTATGAGAAATATAAAGACATTCCCCAAAATTTTTCTTTATTAAAAAATTAAAATACCATATCTCTTAAATATATATCTTTATTGAACGTCTTTACTATTCCCTCCCCTATCTATAGGTCTCCCAATGTTCCTCCAATATCTCCAGAATACCCAACGATGAATTTGGACTCACACAATAATTCTTGGGATCTTCACATTCTCTAATTTATTAATGATATTTTATTATATTATGAATTCAATTTACAATTCATAATGTTGGTATATGTATTTCCATTTCCATATTTTAATCCATATTTTTTCGAAATGAGGGGATACCACTTTCCCTCTCATTATCTAATTTTATAAATTTTAATGTGATGTTTTTATGCTTCTACAATTTAATCGCAATTTTTTTATAACAAAAAATTTTGTAGTAAATAACATAACCATTTCATATCAATGGTTCTAAAATTTAAACACTTATACATAGTTTACATTTTATTTACATGTATTTATTCCAAAATCCTTGATCATGTAATCAAATATGACTACGAAGTAAATCAAGTTGTATGGTCTATGTGTCACACATAATATTGAGAATGAAATGAAGTGGGGGGTGAACCTTGAATTATATAGAACTCTATTGAATTGGTTAACCTTATATTTGATGAGAATTCATGTGAGGACAATGATTAATCCTAAATCTATTATGGGACTTTATCCAACATAAGTTTTTGGTAGTTAGAATTGACATATATTTAGAATGAAATTTTTTAATTTTTTTAGCAGATTTGCATGGTTTCATTTATGATTATTATGATATATAATGTATCAATTTTCTTGTATTTGATTTATATGATGTTTTCTCATTTATATTTTTATTATTTAGCTTGTTCTTTTTTTTCATGTTATGCCATCTGTATTTCCATACTGGGATTTCTAGCTCACCCCTTTCTTATGTATACCCCTAGGTTATCCCATATTGTTTTAAATGAGAGATTATGATTGTAGTTTTCAACCATGTTTATTTTTTTTATTTTAAATTCATATGTAATGTATTTAATTTTAAAAGGAAATCGAATTATAAATATTATATATTTTTATATGTACATTTATGTAGTAAATCAACAATTAATCTATAAAAAATATTATTGATGTTATAATCGGTATCATAGGAATAGATTATTGTTAATTAGATTAAGATTAAAAAATATAAAGAAATCCTTAGGGATAAGTCTATGTGTAAAAAACATCCATAAATATTTCCAGGTATATAGTAAGTGGCTTGAAAAGAAACTAAATCCTTATTTGGATACTACCTGTTGACATGGTTTTGGCACAGATGTACCGAGGTATAACAAATCGAACATGTTGTGTCATGCTCAACTCAATGTTACATGTTACCAAAAAATGACCCTTATTATGAACCTATTTTAAAATCCACATGGATATGATTTGGTAAAATCAGAAGATCATTATTATCTATATTTAATAGAACCAAAACATTACCATAGGAATATATGTAAGGAAATAGATCATGTTTAACATAAAATGATGTCGTAAAATTAATAATTTAATAAATGATTTTAATTTATAAGTTGTCACGTATATTTCATTCAATTCAACTTTATTTGATTAATAGTTTAAAAATACTCATCCATAATTTTGATTATAATGTATCTGCAGGCCAAAATAGAAGGAATTAGGAAAAATATAAATGAAATTGGAAATGTGATGATTTCCTCAATGAAATTCCCAACCTATTGGGAGCATTAATAAAATAAATTATGATGATACCCTAACATTATAATCAAAAACTGAATGGAATCCAGGACTAGGAAGAGTTTCAAAATCACTCTAAGAGAGAACAATTTGAAATTGAGACATATATGCAATAGAGGACTCTGAATTTCAATAGATCATTTAATAACTTAATCATTGAAAAATTGATCAACACCATATATTAGATATTATCCATCCTTAAATATTATGAGATAGAGAATGTTATACTAGGGGTTAATCCTCTGGAGTGATATGTTAACCAGTGGTGGAAACTGATCTAGATTATGAATTCTAAGGAATAGATCAATATGAAATGTTTGAAGGAATTATAAAAATGTTTTTAATAAATATATTCCAAATCTCTTTCCATCTTAAAATGGTATGTTATCTCCTTTTCCTCATGAAAAAAAGATGATGAATATATCAGGGTGTATGAGGAAACCTCACAAAACTTGAAAATATTTCCTAGGAATTTGTAGTTACACCTAAATGAATGTTTGATCGCTTTTTTGTGGTATGAAACCTAGTCTTTGAAAATCCCTTGAAATCTAAGACATTGATAGTAATGAGGAAGGTTTCCAATGTACCTTCAAATTTGAAATGGAGGTCAATGAAACTATAGGTAATCATGCTGATAATAAGATGAAATTGGAGATTAATTATTGTGGTCTAATAGTGAAATTTAATAGTGCTATGAAATTTCAATAACCCACTTGTCCAAGGTCTGACAAGAAAAAACTCCTAAATTACCTAACAGGGATGATGAAATGATTTTGGTTTACAGAGGATGGACAACTAACTAGTAATTTTTCATAAGATAAAATCACTAATAGGATAGAAGCGAGAAATGATCCTGTTATTCCCTTGAATTCCCGTCATTGATAAAATTTATAGAAACCGGAGAACATTTCCATCCAATTCACTATGAAAATGGTTTTCAGAGACAATCAACAACCTCCATGGATGTATGGGTAATATTTTTCATTCGCATCCATTGATGTGGATCCTGAAAATGATGTGGGATAGGTACACTAGTTATTTATTTGAGGATTGTTAATGTACATTTTTATTCTCTATATATGTGTTCTTTCATATCACTTATATTTAATAGATCTATTCAAACATCACAAAAAACATAGAACTACAACTGTCAGTCAAAATTATAAATGTGAAATTTTTTTGGCAAAATTATATAACTCCCCCACCCTCAAAATGTGTGTGATGAACATCCCGAAATATCTTTTAACACTCCCTTTATTGGAACATGATTCTATTACCAGTATGGAAATATTTTCCTTATATAGATCCAATATAAATTCCAATGATAATGAAATCACTATTTGTATTGTGAATCTCCCATCATATTTTAATAGTGAAATGAGGAGGACAAATCTTATTTAGCACAATAATATTAAATATGAATATTGATTCCCTACATGTAAATGTATCTATCCCTAATGATTTATTCTAATGAATGAATTGTCCTTGATTACAGCCTATTATGAGGAAACATGCAGATGTTTTTCTGGAGGAATGGTTTGGCTTTCCTCCTTGTTGATATTTAGAATTGTTTAAATGATCATTCACTTGTGGTGTTACCATTATACAAGAATATGTATATAATGGATATTATATAACAATAATATTTGATGAAACAACTATAATATAATCTTGATAACGATTTTATATTGGAATTTTCATCACCATGAGGTGATTCAGTCCTCATTATCAATATGATGGATCAGTAAATGAACCTTTGAATTTATTATCATGATCAAAAAAGGAGAAAAATAACGAATGAGTATCCTTTAACACAGACTGATGACATCATAGACATGTTGGATAAACCAGAATACTTCTCCTAGGTGGATCTGTAGTCATGGTATTACCAATTAATGGTGATGAAGGAGGATATCACCAAGTCATCATTCAATAAATGGTACATGCACATTGAGTTCATAGTAATACCTATATCTATAACTAATTCACCAATAATCCTTATTTAAATGATGAATGGAGTACTTAAATATTACTATGATAACATTCAGTTAATATTTATTGATTATATACAAATATAATCCAAAAGAGAGAAGACGACTTAAAAGAATCTAAACATCCTGTTGAAAACCATATGAAAGGAGAATCATTAATCCACGTAGAACAATTTTGAGTTCTAGTTGAAGGATGTCAACTTATTTGGGAATATCATCACAATAAATGAGATATTTATGGACCCCATAATGATAGAATAAAAAAAAGGGTGACCTATGCCAATATCATTGATATAAATCCACATTTTTTCTTGAACATCTAGGTATTACCATCGATTTGTGAGAAAGTTATCAAGGCTATTAAACCATCTGGCCAAGATAACTCAATAGGGAGTCATGTTTTTATTGAATTATGACTATTAAGATAGCTTCAAGTAACTAAAAATGATTCTAATCACTACCAATATACTCACACAACCCAAAAGTTGAGGAATATTCATTTTATTTAGAAATACTATGAAGAATGTATTAAGATTTTGGTTACATAGAATGACTAATTTATAGACTATGATTCATTGAAATCGAATGTTTGTTAACATAACTACCCAACACATGATCTTAAGTGGGTCTTAGTGATATATTCTTTAAAAATGTAATTTAGTTATATATTTTGGTATATGTTTGAAATATATATGGACCAAAAATGTCAAAAATATATATTCAAATAGAAAGATCTGAATATATGCGAGCAAAAAATGTTAGAGATGATCATTAACTATGAAATCTCAATCCACTACCATCATAGTAAAGAGAATAAAGTGTAAGATTCTCTATGTATAAATAATTCAATAATTCAAATGTTGATGTGAATTTAGAGTTATCCAATATTATTATATTCGAAATGGATGGACATGGGAAGCATAATATAAGAACATCATCAATCCCTTCAAAAATTATTTTTCAACCATCCCTTTTGTAAAGGATAACGGAGGCTCATAAAAATGAATTGGGAATTCATAAGAAAGTAGAAAATATAAGAAATGAAAAATACATCGAGTTCAATATTAATGAAAAAGGAGTAGTGATATTTTGGTCAAAAATGTGCGTATTATCAAATCATGAGTTAATGAAGTAAATCACCAAATTAAAATATGAATGTTTGGTATGTATAAAAGGGGAAGAATAAAATCAAAAATTAATGGGGATTATGGAATAATTACCCTTAACAAAAAGGATATGAGAATACATCGTCACGGACTTTGTCAATATTCATTAAAGATTTCAATAGAGAATAATGTTATCTAGGTTGTGTCGTATCATCTTATAATGAACATGCACTTCATTGTAATTCGATAGAAACTATAACTCAATCAATTTCCTAGAATATAAATTAGATAAGTGGTTGGATTCATGGAATACCTCTGTCTATTGTATCTTATTGAGATCTAAGAAGTGCCTCTATGTTTTGTAATAGTCTCCATTAAACTCTGAATACTGAGTTGAAATTAAATAAAACATATCACCCCAAAGAAATGGGAATTATAAATTGATTATATAGAAAATGGGGGACAACTTTGTAGAATTCTCAATTTAATTTAATGGATGATAGGACCAATATATTCCCAAAGTAGGGTTCCCATAAAATAACAGATTCCACTCAAATATATAATTGGTTTCTTATGTAGACCATAAAGGGAGAGGTGATGAACACATATATTTTCAGAAGATATTGGGGAATGGAAATTTCTGGTCAATTAAATTGTTTATGAAATAGAGGAAATGATTAAGACCATTTAGCTAATCATTAAGGATTCTCATATTTGAATAAAGTGAAATGGTTACCATAGTAAATGAGACCATTAGATTGATGTTGGATACTTGTTATTCCTCTATAAATCACCATGAAATATTTTTATGATATTTTGGAAGAAGGAAAATCTTATTCCAATATACATCAACCCCTCTGAGATCCTAGACTACATTTGAGAATTGGCCAACCGAATACCACTTCCCATAACCTATATCAAGTATATGATACATTTAATGTATCCATATTGAAAAAATACATACCAGAAAATAAAAGTGTACAAAATCAATAGGTGGTACCATTTAAGAATGATATATCATATGAGGAGTGTCAAACAAGGATCATATATCATTTAGAGAAACTTCTATAAAAATAATTCACTTAGTCAAAGTGTTGTGGAGAAACCAAAAGTTTGAAGAACCACAATGGAAACCGAAGGAAGTGATGAAAAACAGATATCCACAACCGTTTTAGTATGGGAAATGAAAAAATTTTAGGTGAAATTTCATAAGGGGAGAGATATTTTAATGACCTGGATAGTTACATATACAATTTCCCATAGGATTTCAATAAATAAATTTTATGAAATTTTGTTTTTGAAAAAATAGAAATTAATTATATAAATTATATCCTATTATAATTATTTTTAGTCATCATTACCATTGATAATACAGATACTGAATTGTTACCACATTCATTGTATAAATATTGTGTTTTACCAAATACAATTTACAAAGATGATGGAATGCATGGCATCAACAAGTAGGATCATACCATATGAGTCCCATTGATCAATGATTTTGAGAGTGATAAATTCTATTATATTTTCACTAGATTTAACCCTTTCATAAATCCAAAAAATTAAGTAGGAGAGAAACATATTATTAGAAAATTACATGCAAACCGAGATCATGGACAATCCATGTTCACCGACCATCATTGGAAAGTCATACAATTCCATACCTTACTCTTAGGGAGATCACTTGTGTATTAAAGTTATATGTATCAAGACCATAGTAGCATGATTATATAAAGTATTTTTTATATAGTTTTCAATATATTTTCATCCAATTATTGATACAATAAATAATATTTATTTTCATATAATAAAACACAAAAACTATTTTTGGGAAATAATAAAATTCAATTAAAGAATGTATATTGATGAATTATTGATTTTTTTGTATCAAATAATATTATAATAATATATTATTAATAAATATGATATTATGGAATATAAATGATCATATTATATTTATTATGTCAAATGAACTATTTAGAAGGGTTTGAATACTATTATTTTAAAAAAAACCCACCAATTTGAAAATTATTGTTAAAAAATGAATACTATTTTTGGATTAAAAAAGTTGAAATTATCTAATTATTAATTTTCATTTCATTTAAGAGATAGTTTAAATTTTAGTTAGAAACTAAATATCGTATAAATTTATTTAGTATGACATTATAATGACCCAAAATATATTTAATAAATACAATAAAAATAACCCATGACCAAATATATTTTTATATTTAAAATAATAATAATTTTCTTTTATTTGATTAATTTTATACATCAGTCTTGATTCCACCAAATGAACTAATACATTTTAATGTTTTAAAATAATTTACTAAGAGTATGAATCAATTCCAAATAATCAAGGGAATTATTTAATCATGTTAGTCGATTTTCCCTAAAAAATAAATAAAATCACTCTAATTTTAATGAAACAATGTTTGAAAACCATGAAGAGGTATGTGGATTTGGTTATTCTATTATATATTTTCTATAACTTATATATGATAAATATTAAATAAAACCCTACACTTTTCCAATGTAATCACACCCACGATCCCATTTATCTTCACAAAGAATTCATATAGTGTGTCTGTACTCTTCCATTTTTTCTATATAGTACTCCCAAGGTGTCACCAAACCCTCAATAATCCACTCCCAACCATTTTGAGTCACACACACTCAAGTAAGGGATCCTCACCTTCTAATCTATAATAATTATTCTTTATTAACTTATTCTTTCCATTCCCGATTCTTAATGTTTTGATATATATTTTACAACCAAAATTCTTACCCATTTAATTAAAAAAATGAATGCATACTTATTATTAATTCTTAAAAGTAGTTTAAAATTTTTAATATGATGTCCTTATGATGATGAAATTTCATAGCGATTTTTCCATGATAAATAAACGTGTGGTGAATACCATACCCATTTACTATCAATGTTGATCACATAAATAAAATAATAATTATTTTTTTAGACATAAATATATTTATTCCATAATCCTTTATCATAAAACAAAATATTATGATAAATGAATCAACATTGTATGATCTATGTGACACAGATAAAGATGTTAAAGAAATGAAGGTGATGGGGGTGTAGAAAATTATATAGCACAAGAATGCATTGGGTTATATATAGTCTCATGATTCTACATGTTGGTATTTGGTGTGAACCTAATTATTTATAGGGTTTTTCTATTATGATGTCTTCATAGAAATCCATGACCTGTATTTATGAAGCAATGTTTTAATTTGTTTCCAGATTTACAATGTTGCCATTATGATTATCATGTTATATCATGTATAATTGATCATTTTAATGATTCATACTATTTATATGTCCCCATTGATATTCCAAATGTATAAAATGTATTATTATATTAATATTATTAAATTTTTATTTCCTTATAAGGCATCATAACTCACCACTTTACTATGTATATACCTAGGTTATCCCATGGGGGTCTATATGTGATCATGTTAGAGATGTTTTTGATATATACATGGTTTTTAATATTCAAAATTTTAATGTAATAACCCAAATTCCCAGATGCAATAGACTTATTATTTTCTTGGGATTTAATCAGTTTAATTTTAGTAAATAAATTATCAATTAATATGTCATGAATAATATGGTTGTTATTTTAGGTATTAGTGGAAAACATAAGTTATTAATGGGATTATGATTAAATAATTATACAAAAAGCCTTATGGATACGAATATGAATCAGAAAACATCCCAAAATATTGATAAGTACAGAATAATTGGTTAATAAATAAAAAAAATTAATGTTTGTATACTACCATTGGACATGGTTATGGAACAGATATACCATGTGCTAACAATTCTGACAAGGTGCATCAGGCCTGAATCAATGTTACATTTTACACGATAGTGTTCCTTACTGAATTTTAGGAATGGAAATCCATGGGGATATTGTTTGGTAAATATAAAGCATCATTGTGAACAATTATTTTGGGAATAATGAACTTACCATATGATTTTTTGTTGGGAAATAGATGATGGAAGACATAAATTCCTAAATATAAATTCATAAGTTATGAAATAAATTTAATTTATTTTTTATTAGTTATTATCACTAGATTCCACTATATGTATTTAATAGTTTAATAATAATCATCCCTATGTTTCCTTTTATTCTAAAAAATAGATGTCAAATGGAGAAAGTGTGTAAAAAATAAATGCAACATGTGATGGGAGGACTATCCCAAAGAGATGTTGTGCTTAATGGGAGGATGAATCACAATCTTTATGATGATACTATATCAATTTTATTAGGGTTTTAATATCAAAATGGATCATTAAGAGCATCTAGTTTCCCCTAAAATATAACAATCTTCAATTACAACCTTTATTATAAATATTCCTCTGAATTTCAGTGGATCATCTGATCACTTAATCATAAAACAATAGATGAACTCCATTGAGAAGGTATTACACATACTTCAATGTTTTTAACATGATAATGTTATAAAATATTTATATTATATAGATAGATAAGATGATCATTGGTGTAAATATATCAAGAATATGAAAGATGTGGAAGATATAGAAGTGATTGACTGGTAGTAAATTTTTTTTTTCAATGAATCAATTCCCCCTAACTATGCATCTTGACATAAAAGCTTATTTTCATTCCCTCATTAAAAATTAAATGAAATATATAAGGTAGTATGTGGAATGACTCACCATGCATGAATGATACAACACCAGATTTGTCATTACCCCAAAATTCAAGGATGATTGATTCATTGATGGAATAAAACCTATTATATGAAATGCATTTCTGATTCAACACTTTGATATATATTAAGAAATTATAAGATTTTACCATTAATGTTAAAATGTGGATCAAAAAATCTCAAGGGAATAATCTGTATTAGAATTTTAAAGTGGAGATTAATTTTATAGGTCCAAAAGAGAAATCTAATGGTGCTAATAGATATAAAAATCCAACTTGTCAAAGAAAAAACAATAATCACCTCCAATATTTTATATGGGGGGGTGAGTAGATGATTTTTCTGTGATAATAAATAGAACCTAGATAGTTATTTAAGAAAGGAAAACCCACTAATGAATTGGAAAAGTGGAATGCTCCTGTCAACCCTTAGTGTAATATTTATTGCTAAAATATTAATAAAACATGGGAACTTGAATAATAATGTACATATCTAATGGTTTTAATTGACATCCAAAAACATCCAAAGAGTAAAGGGAGATATTTTCCATAAAAAATGAGGTGGATCAAAAATTGATGTGGTGAAAGTTACTCTAGTTCTCCATTCAAGGATATAGAGCATAATTTTTTATTTTAGATCTATGCATTATTTTCATTGGATGAAATGTTAATAGAGCTATTGAAATAACCTTAAAATTTTTGGATGTATGGATATTAATGAAAATTATTATTATGGAAATTATCGAATTCCTATCATATAACTCTTCCCTGAATAATTTGCGGGGGTAAACTTCCTATAAAAATTATCATAAAATCATTGTTGGTATTTGAAGAAATTATCACAATGAATTGAATTTACATAAATAAATCCAATACTAATTTCCATGATAATGAAATAACTCTCTGTATGGTGTATTATCCCTAGATTCTGTTCATGTGCAAGGCAGAAAATGTATCTTCCACCACACCACCATCTTAAACATTTATATTACTGAATTATAAGATAAAGTATCTAGAAGAAATTATTTATTGTAAGTAATGAATCATCCATGATGAAATTACTATTGTGAGATAATATTTTTATCTATTTCTCAGGGAATTGCATATGTACTTCCTAGCCAAGAGGTTGAATTTTCAAAAAATATTATACTTGGGGAATTACCATAATCCAATTGTTCGTATAGAATAGATGTTGTGGATCATGGGGAATTTAAGTAAAAACCACTGGAGAATATTGATAATGGGTTCATATGTTTATGTGCTTCACCATGGGGTTCACCAGTAATCATCATCAACAAGAATGTTGGTACAAATTTCCATTTTACTGATTTTCCTGAGATAAACAGGATAACAATATAGAAAATTATCCTTATGAATAGATTAATGAAATTTTTGATCTGCTATGTAAAGAACAATATATATCTATGGTTTATCTACAATCAAGATATTACCATGTTACGATAATGATGTAGGATATCCTCATGTCATCTTTTTTCTCAATGTATAAAAATAATGATTTATTTATAATGCCTTCTTAACTCACTAATAATTTAGAGATATTAATGAAAATAATGAATAATGGCTTTAGATTCCGCAAAAAAAAATTATAGTACTTATATATAATACTATATTTTAATTCAAATGAAATGAGTAGAATGAGTAGAATATGATCATTATCCAAAAAACCATACATAAAAATAAACATTATTCCATATACATAATATTTGATTTCTAGTTGAAGGAATTATCATTATTGGGAGAATATAAATACATAAAATGGGTTATTTATGGACCCTTAATATAAAAATGTAATTGAATAATATGAAAGGACAAAATATGTGGTATATTTCCGTAGATTCCTTTGATTAGCTAGGTATTATCGTCGATTTGTGGGAAATTTGTTGTGATATTCTGTCCCTCAAAACAAGATAGCTATGAAGTGATTCATGTTTTCAGGGAATAATGTGTGTGAAGAGATAATCAAGAAAATGAAAATGAGGATTACCACCACCGTTGTACTCACACTACCTATATGTGGTGTTATTTTCATGGTATTTCATGATGCTTCAATGAAGAGCATGATCAGTGTGTTAATGAAGAATGAGAATGCCAAAGAATATGCTTCAAATCATTTTAATGTCAACTAAAAAATCTACCCAATATGAGATATATAGTTTGATTTAGTGATATTAGGATGGAATGTATCCTGACATCATCTCTTAAAGGGTGGGAATGAGTGTAAAATATATATAGATCACATGTCTCAAATTTATATTGACTGAGAAATTGATGAATTTTTTCCAATGAATATGGTTAGTGCTAATCAATCACTATGACATCTGAATAGATTGAAATCATGGTAGATTGACTAATTTATTGTATGATAAAAATATAAAGGATATTAAAATTCTAACAATTATGAGAATTGAGAGGGATACAATATTCATAGATTTTAAAATGATGGACATGATAATCATGATTGAATGAAAGTCATCAATACATTCATAGATTTTTTCTCAACAATCCATTCTACAAATGAAAAAGGATACTTAGAGAAATAGTGTTGAAATTTTGAATAATATTAACACTATATGATTTAAAAATCATCAATTTTCAATTTTAATAGAGTTGGAGTTGTGAGATTTTGATGAAGACTATGTATTCCATCAAATCACAAGCAAAGGATGGAGTGATTGGATGATGTCCAATAGTGAACATTTTCAATCGATAAAGGAAGAAAAAAGATGTATCAATATCTTTGATAAAACATTTTGTGGGGAAATATAAAAAATGTTATCACAAAATATACATCAAAATACATTATAATTCATTATGTGAAATATGAATGGAAAAAAATAAAAGGCGATGATGCAACCATAATCATACATAAATGGAAGTGGGAAAAAATTCCAAGAACATTGCCTCTATTTTCCTATTGAAATAAAAGGAAATAATTTGATATGGGGTTTTCTATATTTTCTTAAAATACCTAAACACTTCATTGTGATTTGAGAGATTTATCATTCAATAAAATTGTAAGGATACACATCTGATAAGAGGTGATGTTGTATTGATGAACACTATTGATTGTATCTGATCATGATTGAAGATTTACCTATATTTTATAGGAGAGTCTCCATTATGATTGGAATATTGAGTTGAACTACATGAATATTTATCACCCCGAAACTGGTGGGGAATTATAGTTGGCTATCCATTTTCTATATTACATTTGAAGGGAATGATCAACTGATTTTGAAGGATAATGTGAAGAACATATTATACTTTGTTGAGTTGTCATAAAAAAATATAACAATCCAATATTTTCATACATTTATAATACAAAAAATATAAAGAATATTCATTAAAAAAATAAATAATATACAATATAGGACCATTATGTATTTTTTTTTGAAACTAGGAAACATAAAAAAATTGTTCATAAGACATATTTATTATCTCCCACATTTTTCTTCATAACTATAACTACTTTCCACGTATCTTACATAATTTCATTCTTCATGAATTGGGAAACGAAACGTATGTATGTGTGAGCTTAGATTCATATTATGGTTAAAAAGGCGATATTTCAATCCTATCAGAACCATATTACAAAAGAACATATATTTTTAGAATCTTATCTTGTATATGAAAGATTGTGATATCATGCCATGGGACAAATCATGAATGTTTGAAAGAATAAATGAACATAATTCAAAATTCATAAAAAAAGATACGATGTTTTGTTTAATTCACATATGAATATAAAATATTTTCATATTATTAATGTTTCATTTTCTACACCATCATAGTATACACTGCCTATTACTGATTTGAGTTAACTCATCGTCCAATCCCTGTATTATTGAACAAAGGCCATTTTCCATTCCATCCATGACTATCTTATGAGATAGAAATCATTACCCAATGAATAAGAGTTATATATAGGTCCCACCCATCTCATAATGAACTTACACATACATGTTCCATAATAATAAAAATCATTCATCATAACCCATGGAATAAAATATGTGTCATTAAATGCCATTACACCATAACATAATCAATGTAAAACAAATGTGTTTCATAAATTTTATTCCATCATAATCATAATAAAACCACTAAACAAATAAGGATACCATACTTGAAAAAAAAAACAATAATAATGAATTCCATATTAAATGGAATATAATTTTGATATAACACATTAAATTACATATTGAAGAAAGAATACATTATTCTTAAAAAATGTATTCTTTTCTCAAAAGGACACAAAATTTTTAATGATCAGAATTTATTTGAAAATATAAATAAAATAATTTAGAGGACACTTCATTGAAATAATGAATTATAAATATGTAAAACAAATTCCATGTTGTATATGTTAAAAATAATTAACTAATATTTTTTTGAAATTTCAAAATATAACTCATATCGAATAATGAAAAAATACTGTTTTCATACTATTTAATAAAAATTAGATAATATGATAAATTTAAATTAAATTTTCTTGAAGAATATAAATAATATTACATTTTAAGGAAACATGGATGTCGATAATAAATATTCAATCGTAAATATTTACTAAAAACAATCTTGAATAATAATGATAATGTGAAATTGTCCATTACAATTATGTCTGATTTCATTTTTATATATACAAACCTACTATATAATTAATGAAATAATGTCATTTACTTGTTTTATAATCATATTAATTATTATTATATCATATATGTTCATATTATCATCTATTTGGTAATAACATTTCATTATTACTTGTTATTCTTGTATTAAAAGCTTCATTTTCTTATGCTTGTTTTATAAAATTATTTTTCATTCACCTTCATTGGCCATAGTTATATCATCCAGATATGATATTAAAATTATATATATAATATTTATTCATTATAAACATTTACATAAAATGTTATTCACGAATATTATTTGAATGAATTGTATCACATTATGAAGATGGTAGGTCGTATATACGCATGAGTGAAAATATCATTCCCATAATTATTGAATTGTATTGAAGGGAATTGTGTATAATATTTCTGGAAAAATAACAGGATATAATAATAATATATTTTTATTACTTATTTCACTGTACCCGTCCCTGAAAGGTGGCGCTGAAAACATATTACACCATGGCGTGGAGATGGTATGTCCTACATACATATACATGGAGATTTTGATTTTTGTAGGATGGATAGAAAGTAGAATATAATTGTTATGTAATCTTAATAACATCTTAGTATATAATTTATACTACATTTATCGATTAATAATGAAAAAATGCATGAATATGAATTAAAATAAGAAAAATGTTTGAAATAATTGGAGGAGGATATTACATCTTCCTCGACATGCGACCTCTAAATAATATATTAAAGAACTTGTGTTTTTATTTAATGAAGATAAGAACCTAGAGAATATAACTAGGGTAGATTAAAATGGGAAAGGTATGGGTATGTCGATCACTGAAGGATCAATGTGATGTGAGGAGGTGAGGGAGGAGGTTCCCTATTATAATTGATGTGAGGGACATTATTGGGATCTCCAAAAATATTATTATATAATAAAACCAAAACCCATAAAAAAACCTAATAAATTATCAAATTTCAATGATGAGATTCTATAGTGTTGTTATATCTTCAACCAATAGATTTTATACATGTTTTTATTCCAATATATAGCTTCTAATTTTAATAATCATTTGGATGTTCTAATTAATTTTTTTACATTGGTGACAAATATTTCATTATAAAAAGTGTCCAATATTTTCTTATTTGATATAAATTTGACCATGAATAATTAACTAAAAATATTTTAGACCATATCATATTTATTCTATAATTTTTTTAAAAAAATTATGATTTATAATTAAATAAATACAACATTAATTTGATAAACAGTCAATGTTAAAAATTTAGACACCATTCAATTCATTGATTTTGAAAAAAATACATATTAAGTTAATATAAAACCAATTATTTAATTATATTCTTAAGGGTTCAATGCATCTATGAAATTCAACATACATATTGATTAGTGAAAATTATATTTAATTTAATATTGTTTATGTCATTTACTAATTATCAATATTCATAAAAAATTTATTATATAAATATTGTGTAACTAATTAATTTTTTTTAATATTTAAAAATAATATAAAATTAAAAAGATAAATATAGTATCTTTAAGAAGAATATTTTTAAACTAAATTTTTGGACAAGAAATCCAACATTTAATATGTTATATTTAATAAACTATGAACATGGAACCATTAACATCACTTTAAATAATATAATATAATGGTCACAATCTCATCTATAAGGCTCAAAAATTATGACTAACAAGACCATTGGATGATTATGGTTGAGATATAGTCAACCAATATTATTTGGTCAAGTGTTTGGGTCATTTTATCGTTATTAGTATTTTAATAAAAATTGTTTATTGATTTCTCATCAAATAATTAATTTTTACATCATCAATGTATAAGTCATTAAAGTAATTATCGATTTAATAAAAATTAAAAATAAATTATAATGATGAATAAAAAATATCTACCAAATGAGTACTTATAATAGAATTTATCAATATTATAACCTTATAAAAAATTATATAGTTATTAAAATTTTTGTAAGAACTATTGAATTTTTCATTAAATAAAATAAACTAAATGTACTAATCTCATCCAAGTGGCTTCCAAAGGAAAAAATTTCCACCCAAAGATGATTTAGGTCTAAAAATTCTTATTTAATGATATTAATTAATGTGTTACTATAATTCTATAAGATTATTCTAACCCTTAATTAAAAAATTTTCCATTTTACAATATTAATAACAAATAAATAAGTTACTATTCATAATGACCCAATATAAATAATTTGGACGTAATGATTAATAATATGGAATTAATTTTTAAAATTAAGGAATGTGTAATTTTAGAAGTTATTTTAAAATTAATCCCAAAGGTGGAAAGGATGAAAAAGTTTTAAAAGATAAAACATTGCAAAAGATTGAAATGTTATGACATCTAAACACAATTTAAAATTAATTGTTGTGAAGTAAATTATAATTAATCAAAAAAATATATTATATTTATACTTTTAAATAATAAAAAATTATAATTTAACCATATAAAATGTTTTAATGAATAATATTGTTTTCGATTCAAATTTTGTGCATTTGTGCAATTCATAAAAATTCGTATATTAATAGAATTATATTAAAATTTCATCCAATGTATATTTTTAAATCCCTTAAACAAAGAACAAATTTATGTATTCATATAGAAATTATTAATGCATTAAAATATTAATTTTCATTTCTTCAGCTTTAAAATGAGAAAAAATATCCATTTAAAAAATATAGGTTTTTATATATACAATAGGGTCTATTAATACCCTATGGAATAAAATAATTATTGGATGAAGATAAAAAATATTTTATTCAGTATATTACATATATATTTCTTTAATTTCATCTACATTTTTAAATTCATTATATTTATTATTAATAAATTTACCAATACATAATTTAATTATATTTTCCATAAATGATTAGCAGCGATTGACTTCACCTACATTTTCATAAGTTTGAAATATTTATTCCTGATAAACAAACAGAGAGGTTAAAATTTCTATTTTATACTATGGGAATCTCATGATTATATTCAATTCATAAATGTGTGCAATGTAAGAAATTGAATAATTAAAATTATTTAATGAAAATAGTTCATAAAAGAATATGGGTGTTACATTCTACCCCCTCAATCTGAATTTATCCATCTTAATTCATCACATGGACACAAAATGATGAGTATATCGCTCCATTAACATATACTCATGATCCCACATAGATTCCTCAAATTGGTCATTCTTCCATAGAACATTAATCAAGCGAGTGCTCGGTTTTTGAGGAACTTCTTTTCTATTATCTATAATATATATCATTTGTGCTTTATAAGAGAGATATTTCACTAGAGGTATGGCTTCTAAATTTAGTACATTTAAAAGATCAGGTACGTACATTCTCATGAGAGATAAATGAAAAAAATCATGAACTTGATAGTGATTCAGGGGAAATGACATTTAGTAGTCCTCCTTCACAACATGATCCAGAATTTCATAAGGACTGATATTCTGAGGGCTCATCATTCCCTTATTTTAGAATCTCATTACTCTCTTCTAGGGACATATTTTAAGAATCACCTTGTCCCCAACTTTAAACACGTTTAATTTTATTTGGTTGTCATAATAATTTTTTGATGACTCTTAGTTAATTTTATATGCTATTGAATAGATATTAACTTTTCTAACAATTTATTAACAAGAATAGGTCCTAATACATTTATTTCCCCAACCTTATCATAATATGTTGCTGTACTACACATCATTCTATACAGATCTTCATAAGGATCCCTCTTAATACATGATTGGAAGTAATTATTGTTTGAAAATTCCTCCAGAGGTAGGCATTGATCACAACAACATTTGAAATCCATAGATAATACTCTCAACTAGTCATCAAGAGTGTCATAGTCCCCTCGGACATAACATTTTATTGAGGATGATAAGAAGTGATAAAACATAACTATCTTTCCCAAACCTACTGAAGAAATCCCCATACATTCAAGGTAAACATCAAATACCATTCAGATATTATATAATGTTGTACTCCATGAAACTATTCCACTTCAGTAAAATGTATCCAAGAAAGATGATCAAGAGAGAAATATTTTCTAATAGAAATGATGTGTGATGACTTTGTAAGGAGATGTACTATAACCCATTAAACATTATGTCATTTATATGTTTTGGGAAGTCAGATGAAAAAGTTTGTAGTGATGTTTTCCCATTTTTATTATAGTATGGGTAATGGTTATGATGTCCCTTTTGACTTATATCTCTTATCCATAACATAATGGTAAACCAATCACAGAATGACATATTCAGCAGCATCTCTTTTCATTCCAACCCACCAGATATAAACTTTCATCTCCATGTACATCATTCTGCATCAAGGATGAATAGAGAAATATGAACTATGAGACAAATACAATATCTTTTTCTTTGATTAATTTTTTAGAGTAATACAACATTCTTTCTGAACCTTATTCTTTTATCATAATAATAGTTGAATTTAGGAACATTTTTCACCTTCTTTGGAAGTTCCACATCTTCATTTTGTGCCTCATTAAGCTTTACTTGTATAGTTGTTTGAACCTTCAATTTAGAAAGATATTATTTATACCCTTACTTAAATATATGTAGTTAAATATTTTTAAAATCCAATAAAATTGGATCTTTTGTGATTTTCATCATGAATTGGATAGCATGGTCTATTCGACTAAAACCATCATCAAACTTGTTCTCTTTCCCAGATTTGTAATGTATTAAGTAGTTGTAATATTTAATCGACTCCAATAATAATATTCAATATATATTCTACTAATAATGGCTGAAAATATATATTAAACATTTCTTATTAGTATAGATATACCACCTTTTACTATAATGATAATTCTTCCATATCATTATTGCAATGATTACTGCAGCTTACTCCAATTCATGTGTTGCATTATTTTTCGCACAAATTTCCAATTTTCCTAAGTCATAAGATTTAACCATATAATTTTTCCTCGGAATAAAACCATTATTGGATTCATAAATATTGATAACAAACATTTCTAACCTATAATTAAGTGTGAGCACAAGTGCACTGGCTAACAATCATTTAAACTCATTGAAATTATTTTCAAATTCATTTCTCTACAAGAACAAAGATTCTTCTAAACATAGCATGGTGAGTGGAATAGATAACCATGAAAATTCATTCAAATAAAAAATAAACAATACCCATCCAAACAAATAAATCATTGGATACTAGTCATCATTTTTGGAATAAACATACATTCAATAACTTCTTTTTCTCCTAGATCCATATTTTTCCACTATATTAAGATTTCGTGACAAAAAAATTATTCATTATATAGACAAAATTCACACATGGTAAATTTTCCATAATGATTCTACATTCACTGAAATGTCAGTAAAATTCTCACATGATCTTAATGTAATTCCAAATTCTAGAAAATCCAAAATTTAAAATGATATACTTCATAAACTATTAATATGATTACTTTAACAACAATTTAAATAAAACAATATAATTGTCACAATCTCTTCTGTATGGATTCAAATGATTACTAACTTAATCCTTGAATATTTTTTGTTGAAAAATACTCAACCGAAAATATTTTTTCTTGTAATTAGATATCTGATGGTTTTTATTAATGTAATAAGAAAATTTTCAAGATTTATTATAAATTAATTAATTTTTACATCATCAATGTATATGACTTTAAGGCAATTATTTATAGTATAATAATTGAAAATAATTTATCCTGATAAAGAAAAATATTAAATATGAGTATTTATAATCAAATTTAACGACCCTATATATTTATATAAAAAATAGAGTTATTAAAATATGATTAAGATATATTAATGTTTTCAAAAAATAAAATAAAATAAATTTCATAAAATCAACTATATGGATTCAAATGGACACCATTTCAGCCAAATAATGTTTTAGGTATAAACAAACACATATAATCACATTAATACAAGTGTTAGTGTAATTTTATCATGGTATTCTTACACATAATTAACTGTTTTACCCTTTTACCATATTAAAAAAATAACATATGTTTTTATACATAATTTCCAAAAATAAAATAAATCTATTTACATAATTTAGACCTACTGATTCCAAACATATAATCCATTTTACATATTTCAAAACACATAACATCAATTAATTAATTTAAAATTAATCATATTTTCAGACAGAGAGAACATGTTTGAAATGCTAATCAATGTAATCTCTAAGGACTCTATTCATTAAATCCAAAAAGTTAGAATGTTAATTAATAAGACGAAATAAAATAACTATATATTCATATTATCCTTAATCTATTTAAAATTTACTCTATATTATATCTTCTGTCTTGACCATCAATTTAATATATGTATAAATAATGTGAATTTTGAAAGAGCATTGAGCTCCACATAGACAATCAAAGAAATCCTCAATACGAAGATGATGATACTTGTTCTTGATTTTTCCATGATTTAGCTCTCAATATTCAATTTATAAACACATCAATACATATTTATTATTAAAAAATTAATTGGTTCACCCCATTTTTACACACATGGAATAATTAAGCCCTTGTTAAGGATTCTCGTAGTTGAATATTAAATCCCCTAAACATAATAATTGGAATTGTATATAATGTTTTGGTAATTTGAATGGCACTAACTATGAGTTCAATTGAGAAATAAAATTCATATTTTGGTGGATTAAATGGATATTTTTATAAAATTACATCGTAATATTTTTCACAATATACATATTATTGATTCCTTGTTTCTCCCCAACTATTTGAGATAAACAACACATGTGAATGAAAAATAAAAACCACACAATGAACATGATCTTCATCTGATGTTTGTACTTATAATAGCATAATTAAATGATCATTGTTTGGATTGGAATTTAAAAATTTTACATCCCTTAATTCACAATTATTTTTATAGTTATAAAAAAATCCAATCCTGTTCCAATAAACCATCAAATTAAAACATAGGAAGAATAATTTTTTAAAAGTACATTCAAATATATTTCAACTAAAGTGAAATCATATACTTTAGAATCAATTATCATTCCATAATGGTGTTTCCAAACACATTATTAATCTAATTATTTTGGAGGAATCTCGATAACATTATTAATTTATTTAGATATTAATGAATGGTTAGATCCAGAGATGAATAAATATTAAGAGTTATATATTGGATGGTATGTGTACCTTTTACAATGTCATTGTCACACCCTCACCGAAAAAAATAGAATCTTGGGAATTCCCTTTATCAATAATCTTAAGATGTTGTACACACTGATAATTATCATTAAACAATAGATTTGGTCAATGGTTATTATAATTCATACAGACACTCAATTTCAAATACTATATTATTTATGGTGAATTCAATGTAGCTTCTCTATATTTGCATCGTTATCTATATTATCCTAACCACTCGGATAACTGATGGCATGATGACTCTACCATACACAAATAAATCATTTAATAGTACCTTCATGAAAATTTCCCTTACGATTATCTCACTCATATATAGTAATGGAAAGTCCATTTTCTTATATCCATGGTTCTTATATTTTTCTTTTGGAATCCCATTTTTATCTTCTGAATAAAACCCTGAGATTGATACATAAGTAAAATATCCATTAACTCATTTATAGAAAAAATAAAATATTGTTATAGGTACTAAGTTATCATATAGATAATAAATTTTTGATACTTGGTTTTAATCCACTAAATAGTCAATCAAAATTACTTCCAGGTTGAATGATAATACCAGAATTATTCCTCAAAAGCCTTTATGTCTTTTCCTTAAAGAGACATGCATAGTTGTCCTCAAATTACATTAGACCAAAAAATTAAAACTCTATAGTTTTTGAGAAAACATGGAATGTATATATTGAAAAATAAATTATTGATCTCATCCCAATAAATCGATTTATTTTTGTCTTTTTCCCTCATATTCTTGACAATATTCCACCATTGATCTATTTCAGCTTCAAAATGGAAGATATCAAAAATGAATTTTTCATGTACTGAAAACTATATAATATAAAATATATTTTAATTTGGGTGGATCATTTGTTCAATAACAAGTGGATCATAATAACCATTGAAATAATGTTGATATTTCTACAAGAAATATTCATAAAAATGTTGTACAATCCATTGTTAGTTTCTAGGTCCATCATGAATCATATCATGAGAATGTTTCTTTATTATATATTTTTTATTTATTATTCACGATCCACTATAATTATAATGGTCAAGAGTAAAATATATTAATTTCCCACCACACTCATTATTAAGACAGTTCATTTAGATTCTGTCAGTGGAATAAATCCAAAAAATAGTAATAAATAATAATCGTTATGTGGAACAACATAATAATGAAAAATAAATTATGAGATGTCTAAATAAGGACTCATTATTTAATCAACAACACATTTAGTTTATCCAAGGTCATTCATAGTTATCATATATTTAAATCATTCATTATGGTTGGTAAATAGTATTTGAATATGAGATGTGTATCTATCAGGAGTTCCAAAGACAGTGTGCAGTAAGGGATATTATGATTTACAAAGTGATGTTAGATTCTAGACAAATTTAACATTTTATTAGTTATTAACCCTATTTATATATGTTTTCTATATATATATATATATATATCAACTTGTATTATTAATAAATGATGTAATTTCTTGTAAACCGCTCACTATTTCATTTAAGAAAATTCTTTGGCATTTTCCTATATTTTGAGAAATAATTAGACTTATCACCATACAAACCCTTAGGGTCCCCACTATGGATTTATAATCATTGTTTTTAGTGGTTAACTATATATATCTTCTAATACAAATTATATAGAATATTGATTATAGTAAATATATATTACATAATTTTTTTGAATATTCATTATCTTAAACAAGAGCATGTGTATAGACCATAATAATATAGTGTATTTGGAAACATGGAATCCTAATAACTGATCTATAGGAAAAAATAATCTCTTTCTATGATCTTCATTATAAAAAAAGTTCTTCTAAATATCATACATAATGTATTTCATCATAACCTCAAGAATGGAAACCTAGGAAAAGGTCCCCTCAAGTGCTTATTAAGGGTAAATAAGGGACATATGAATGTATAACATTAAAATAAGTTCATGTAAACATGATCACAATATTTGGAAACAAAAAATACGTATCAAAGATCATAATCACGAGCCATTGAATAATTATTGGTGCTTCATTAGACAATAATAAAAAGGTAATCATTGAACATGATCCATGAGAGTATAACATTTGTATAAGAAATAGTTTTTTATCATACACATAAGAGTAGAAAATAAATTCAATATTACCCAAGAATAATTTCTTCTGATATCATAGTGGAATGTGTTCTATTCCCAAATATTCATAGTAGTCATGGTTCACTACCTTGATCATCATTGTGGACAATATCTCTTATAGAATCGTGTTTACAGCATGTTCTAGTCTTCTATATCTAATGAGATATAATTATATACCACATTCATTGGAGGGATATATATTTCCCAAAATTTTCATAATAAAAACCCTAGCCATGTGTATCACATGTTCAAAAAATTATCAAATAATTACCCATGAAACGAAATTTGTTTCATAATATTATTTGAATATTATAAGCTCGTGAAATAAGAAAGGATTCATAATAATATAATAATTATTAATATAATAACGTTAGGAAAAATAATTGAGTTTCATATGAATTTTATTATGGTAAAAAATAGGGAATATTAATGGGTTTCAAAATCATTTTGTCAAAAAAATATAGAACATTTAGAGAAATAATAATACTTTTATCGTTGTATCATACCTCTAGTAAAGAAGATGTTACCTAAAAAAATTTATATTAGATAGAAAATGGTTTTGATTGATCATATTAAATTTTTAATAATGTAAATATCATTTTATGTTTGAAAACCACTTTTTAAAGTCTAAAACCTTTTAAAAATATTAATGTTTTAAATAATATTGAAAAATAATAATGAAAAAATTGACAACATGACATAATGTTTTGTTAATTTCATAGATGTAAAAATATTATTATTTTCATGGATTTAGAAAAATGAAAAATTATATTGTTTTGAAAATGGACTAACTATTCATTTGAAAAAAATCATAAAATTTGAACATGGGTAAAATTTTATTTTCAAAATCATTGTAAAATAATATTTTCTCAGTTTCTTTTAAAAACCTAATTTTTTATGAAATTAAATTTAAAACTGAAGAGATAAATAAATTCGTATTTTCATTAAAAATATCCCACTCATTTTTAGTGACAACTAGTGAAGAAATTGTAAAATTATTTAAAAATATCATTAATAACCAGATGACAAGAAAATTAATTAGTTCTTATTGATAGAGGGATCATAATATATTATCATCTAAAACATAATCATAGTTAACCTCAATAATTGGTGTCATTTTAACTTGAAAATATAAACACATCAGTTACCTTGAATCATAATAACCACGGAGAAAAACAGAAAATGTAGACTAGAATTTCAGAAAGCACAAATATATTTTGTATATCATTTTCCAATTGAGTAGTATATACACCTCTTGAAATAATATTGTCACATGTCATATTATACATCTCAAAGAAAGAAAATTGAGACAAAAATCAATTTCCCTATATCTTGGACTTCCTAAAAAACAATAAAAACTCTTATATAATATTTATAATTTTATTATACCTCTAGAAAATAACAATAATTATTTATAACATACCATATATTACTTAATTATGACCTGTTTTTTACATTTTTCATAACAATCCAATATCAATGTTATGTCTGAGGTAATAATTGACTTGTTTATCATATTTTTTATTATTTTAAATTTTGGGTGCTATTATATTAAACATTACTTTATCTTATTTATAATTACAAAAATAATATAAATTTTTTATGTTTTAATTATATATTATTTAGTGTAATATATAAATGATTGATATTGGGAATGAAATGCAATGTCCATAGTGATGGTAAGTATGTACACATAAGAACTATTTCTATTTTCTTTTTTGACTGTAATAATGAAAAACAAATGATATATTAAAATTAAAGAATAATTTTCATTTCATATATATAAAATAATTATATTAAAAATATCTTCAATACCATACATTTAAAGCATAAATAAATTCCAAAGAATCATAGGGCGGTAGTCCACTATACACACGTGCAACACAATCATATTCCAAAAAATAATAACTATAAAGGTATGTGTGATATAATAATTCCAACTTTTTAATAATATAAGAAATATCATTTATAGACCTTTAAAAAGTAATTATGGCTTATTATTAGAGGTGGTAATGGAAAAATTTTATTACATTGGTTCCTGAAGCGGTGGTCATCTGAAATAATGATTGATTTCATAATAACCCATTTTCTGGAAGGGGAGATGATTATAGGTCATTAAAAAAACATAAAAAATTATCATTATATTTAAGATTCTATGGGAATTATATCATCATGGTATAATAATAAATAGAGCAATTTTTAATAGAAATAACACGAAGATTCTCATTAATTACTCTTACCTCTTATTTAAGTATCATCATTAGGTTTTCAAAAAAATAATGAATTGGTTAGATTTTATAAAAAATAATGAATCTGTGATGATATTTGGGGATTTGGGATGTGGTTTTGGTGTGTATGTTCTAAAATTAATTATTTATGTATTGAATATTATAGTAGAATGTGTGGCCTTTTATATATGAGTATAGTATCACACATATAATTTTATGAAAGAATAATTTTCACACACGTTTTCCCATGTCACCAGGGTCAAACAATAGATAATTATCAATTATATATGACATAGAGTAAAATAATTACCATAAAAAGATTTTTTAAAAGTATTATCATATTTTTAATGCTTAATTTTTTTAATTTTTCCACATGGTTAACAAATTTTTTCCTTAGTCATGGTTAATAATTCTTATAAATTTTTTTATTAATTTTTGAAAAAAAAAATTTAGTACAAATAGATAAATTATTAGTAAAATTTAAAATTCAATAATCATTTTTTAAATGACATTAATTGATGTGTAAAACGTTATATTATAATTAATCTTATAGACGTGACAATAAATAGTTTTTTTAAATAGAAAATTTAGTTCATCTTATAATGATTTTCTATCAAAATTCATTATTAAATTGATTAAAATAACAAAAATTGAATTATTTTATGTATAATTTAATTAGATTTTGTTTTATTTAAATTTAATATATATATAACATGGTATTATATTTTAATAAAACCAAAAATTAATTTTTAATTAATATTCATTATTTTTCACTATTCCTAAAAAATTATCATTTTTAAAAAATCCATGAAATTCCCCTTAGGCTGAATTTTTTAATACTAATTTCAAAAATATTATTAATTTTATCCAATTAATCATCTATATGATTCAAATATTAATTTTATTATTGATATGAAAATTAAATAAATATTTTTTTATTTATGATAGTATCATTTTCGATACATATAATGAAATTATTGAAAATTATGTATTTAATTATAATTATATTTACTTTATATGTATACATTATAAACAATATTTTAAAATTAGTTAGCATTATTTGTCATTATGTGTCTAATTGATATGTTATCATAGTCATGTTGAAAAATAATATTAGTAGTATATGTTGGTTTTGATAAAAAAATAAGTGTATTGTGAAATGAATGTTAATACAATGTTATTTTTATAATAAACATAACATTGTTTTGAGTATTGAAAAATATATCAAAAAAATAGAATCATTCAAATAAATAATATTTCATAATAACTCAACATTATATAGAAACCATATCAAGGAATTATTATTATAACCATAAAATATTATTCCTTTGGATTGAAAATTGACAGAAAGGGAATGAAGAAACACAATGGTTAGACCTGAATCTGTCCAGTCAAAGAGAATTGTAATTATTTTCCTTAATTTCTTGTCACTCAGTATTTTTCCATCACATTATTTTATCATTGTATTGGATTGTATAAACCTATTCTTACCACCATTATAAACATCTCCAATAATATTGTAGCATAATTTTATTGTGAGTTCAAAATATGACAAACCAAATAAGTTAGTTTTAATCCCAAGAAAAATTTCATTTCATAGAGAAACTAAACATTAATCTTCAACATCATATATTTGGATATATCCTCAAAATCCATCTTATTATAATTTGAAAATATTTTTTTATCATTATACACTATCACAATGAGTGATGCAGTGTTGACGGTCGTTATGAACATACTATTGTCCACTTGTCCCTTTTTGAACTCCATGCATCCTATGTACTCATAAATTTTTAAATAATATTCCCTTAGATACTATTTCATCCCATAGAAATATTTTTAAAATTTATAGAATAGTTTTTCAACGTTATCAAAATAAATTCCCCTAGGTTGTTCCATACAGACTTATTTATTGAATTCACTATTTATAAATTATTAGTTCACATCATTCTGAAACATTTTAACCGTTACATGAGTATTATATTAAATAATTACATGGAGGGTTTCAAGCATATAACATAGTGGGAATGTCTCTTCATGTTTGATCCCCTCTACTTATGAATAACCCTTACAAAAAAGACTGGATTTATTTCTTTATACGATCCCATCATTATTTTCTTTATTCATGAACATCCAGTTTTTACAAAAATATTTTTCTTCTTAGGACTATTGACGATTTTTATACTCTCATTCATTCGTATTTAATCCCTCAATTTATTTTTAGGTTATATCCATGTCTTATATTCAAAATAATCTTCGTCATTTTTATGTTTAACATATATAATTTGGATAATGTGACTGGTTTTGAAACCCATCTTCATATTTGAAAACCCAAACATAGATCAAAAATTATATTTTTTTGGTGATTACATTGTTCCCCTTTATTGAACATATGCATGTGAACATTTATATTATTTATTAATCATTATTATAAGAGGAATATGCATCATATTAATTATGTTTTTAAATTTCTTATTAGACTTATAATGATACAGCATCATCAACATAAATATAATCATTTATCATTACAATATTCTTAACAAATAACTCATTTATAAAAACTATAAAATAATTAAAATTAATAATCCTATCATATTTTGTTTTGTATATTTTTTATAAAAATAATTTTGGTTTATAAACATGGAGTGTTATATCATATAATTTATCTAAAATAATGATCATACCATTTCCTTTTATTTTTATCAATCATAAATAATTAATTAATGTAAAATTTTTTACACGTGAATTATTTTTTAACCATGATTAATTTAAATACATATCAGAATTAGACCTCAAGTAACATCATTTATAAATAATTCTATATGTTTTAATGTCATGTATCCTATAGAACATTGATGTATATTGTTCAATAATAAAATATATATCTATAACAATAATTCAACATGTCTTTAATTCATCATCCATTTTTTTATGTTCTATAGTGGATGGCTCAAGATTGATAATATGTTTTCCTATATACTCAAATAATTTGATATTGAAACACCATGTACAATTATCTTTTCTCTATATTTGTAAATGGAAAGCATATTTCTTTTAAACTAATAGATTTATTGTTTTTGAATATCTCGTGAGGGGCCTCCAATTTTTTTATAACATCATGTTCATAAAATTGAACCTTAGAGATACATGCTATGTACATATATAATATGTATCCTCCACCTTCAACTAAATTAATGAAGTCACATATGATTAACTATATTTGTTTCTCAATATTAACAATTTTATTATTTAGCCTACTCAACTGTATTTCCTAATGAATAATGATTAAAGACATATCACCAATGATCTTCTTATTTTCTTGACTTTTTATGTTTCAATGATTCCAATTCTGTAGTCAAATATTATTTATCAATATTATTTAGTTTTTTTCCATAAAATTATCTAAGGTGAAAAAAATTTTCATTCAACCTTCCAAATTCATTAATTTTGTTTTAATTTTTATTATCATTATTTTATCGTTGGCCTATTAACATTATTTAATAAAAATCAATTTATAAACCTATGAATCGTCATATTATGTGTCAATATTATATATTTCTAGATCCATGAGAACATTAGGAGAATCCTTAATAGTTTAATCCTTATCATTGTTTCTTTTATCACTTTCATAAAACACTTCATTATATTATATTATTTTTTTAAACTTGGATGAAATTTTCTTCTTCCCATTAAATTTATATTAAATTTATCGTTATAATATTATTTATAGGATAAATTTTTTTTATTTTCCCCATTTTCAAATTCAATTTTTATATTATTGGTATATTTTAAAAATAATTTATCAATGTTTACATAGTCAAAATATTTAAATAGGAACATCTATATGATCTTCCCACTTCCTTGTCTTGATATTTTTTTCATCACTAGAGAAATGGTATTATAATAATCTTACCCATTACATTATTAAACTAAAAATATTTATTAATCTATGATTTTATTTCTCAGGATGAAATTGGTCTTTATTTTTTCCACCTTTTTCGTTTTATTTTTAGGGAATCTCCCCACTTTATTTCATATTTAGTAAGGGTTCTCGACCCTTCATAATTGGAAAAGTAATTATGATCTGTATTTTCAAAAACTATTTTTTATAAAAAAAAATTAGATATATTCTCATATGCTTCTTGACCATATTTAAATAATCATTTTTTTCTAGAAAGCATCTAATAGAATACTGATTCTTGTTAAATCTTTTTAAATAACTCATCAATTTATTCGTTTCCCTATATTATTATTCCTTTAAACTTGTTTCTGCTAATTTGAGGTTTTATTATTTTATATTTTTATTTCCTTCATAATTATTATGAAATTTTGACAAGATTTAATTGATCAATAATCATTAAATAAATGTATTTAGTTATTTCAAATATAATGAATAATGTATAGTTTAGTTGTACTTTCCATCAATTATAGAATTATTATTATGTGTTGGTGACTATTTATCAATATCATCATGAAAATTGAAACCATAAAGAGAAACATTAAGAAAATACAATCCCAAGGAAAAAAGATAAGGAATCATCCTCTCTTATTAAATATAAAAATCATTTAATCATAGTTTATATACCCTATTTGATTGAAATATTTATGGAGTTCAATGTAAGACTAACCAAGATAACTTAAATGGTGAACCAATGACGTCATACAAATTGAATATTATTGAACATATGTTGCAAGAAATGAGAGTGGAGGAATGAAAAATTTCTTAAAATTAATTTTTTGGAAAAAATATCATCTTCTTCTCATCCAACAAGGAACACATAAAAAATAAAAATGAATAATAAAATGAGGACCAAAAATTGTTTTTTCACATGGTAATCATTAGCTACAGATGGCTAGATATCTGGGGTATGGTGAATTTTATCCACACATAAAAAATTATTATTTTATTAGGAAGATAACTAAATATAAGTGTATTATGGTATACCAAATATAAAATACTAAAACCAACCAGTGATGTAAATTTTTTTCCCCATTGATTTGAACCAAATGTAAACCTATATTGGTATATCCACAATGGATTTCAAGATATTTCTTGTTATCGACTGAAAAATATATTTTTTTATCACTACGAACTGTCATGAATTCTGATAATACCTTGAAATCATTCCTCTCAAAGATAATATTTTTTTAAATTCATTTATCTTTATTTCTCGCCATTAAAATATTCATAAAACCGCATAATTATCATTTTTATGGTTTTATAAACATATATTATTTTAAATACTCGTCCTCATCCCTTCCACATGATCTTAGAACTCTTATAATTTTATTTTATATCTATTTTATTTATTTTAAAGGTATACAAAATTTCTATTTATAAAAGGGTATGATTTTTCTTATTTGAGATTGAGGAACCCCATTTTAAATCCACAACATCTCTAAAACATCCTTCAAAAACACTACCTGAATCACTCAACATCATGATATGCGATACAACATAGAGACCCACATGTTGGATATTCTCATGTTGATAAAATCTCATATTTATCATAAAAACCATTATTTTTTCTACCTCATCATTATTCATATGGATGTTTTTATTGATGTGTTTATTAAAAATGTTCATTGTTTATTAAATTATCATTTTACAACCACAATCCCATGGTAAAATACTTTATTTTGGATATCATAATATTCCTATTTTGAAACACATGGAGATGAAAATCACCTTCACTAAAAGAGAAAATTAGCACTTCTGTAGTTAATTGGATTCCATTATAACAGTTGTTTAAGTAAAAAAACCTTACTAAACATATTAATATTCATAGTAAAAATTATGAATTAACATGTAACCATTAATAAATTACTTATCTGGTGGTGATTAAACTTTTACAGAAAGTTATTATATTTACAAATCTCTTATTATTCATAGTGACCTTAACATAGACATTAATTAACAATATGAAACCTCCTAAAAATTTCATTATTTATAAACAACAATGATTGTTTAAAGTCTGATGTACTCCAAAAGAAAACATTACATTGATAGAAGATTTCCTCATTTATGAATTTTTCATTTCTCTTATCTACTTCAAATCTACTTTGGCAATGGGATCGATATGTTACAACACTAAAAGAGTAAAATTTATAAATTTAATCTCTTTAGCAACTATTTCTTAAATGTATAAACTCTCCTAGGAACACTCCAACACAAATCTATATTGACCACAAAGAGTACCTGACTTTGTTGATTATTTTTTATTCGATTCAATGTCATATGATCACTCATTTTCAGACATTTCCATTGTATTTTATATAATAATAATACAACAAAAAATTCATATTCTCCTAGTCATATTATCAAAACCCAATAGTCATATGCTTGTTCAAAATCAAACAATTAATTCACATGATCTATAAAATCCATAAAATCTTCAAAAGAACATTAAAATTTCATATTATTATGAATGAATTTAGAACATACTCAAACCCACTATATGATTTCATAAACAACTCAAACAATCATCAAACCCATTAAAATAATTTTTGAGTTCTTAATTGAAGATAGATATAGAAATATTTGAATGAAAATAATTATTTTTCACCCATACTCACATTTCCACACATTTTTTTAGATTTTTTCAATATACCAATAATCATTTTTTCCAACAATGTCATTACTGTTTTACACCATTATCTCCAACAAAATCATTATAAATATATTGATGAAAATATTCTAGTAAACCATAGCACATATCATTGACTAAAATAACAGTTCAATAATCACAATGTTCAATATATAATTGTGAAAAATTACAACAACACTAATAGGGTTCAACAAAGTGTCTTGAGAGGCTTATATAATGGGCCTTAAAGCTATTAAATATATCTATGAGATATTTCCCAAACTATAGGAAATCATATCATTCTTGAATCTCTAATTTTTTCCACTGCTTACTCATTGAGAAACTAAAATTTCATGAAAGAGGGAAGGTCGACATTATAAATAACCACACTCCTAATATATATATATATAATACATCTTAATAGTTGAATATTAATTACACTACATAATTATCAACACCAAAATTATATGGGTCTAGTGAATTATAAAACATGGATATATAAACAAATTGTTCATCAGAGAAGTAAATCATCCCCCCCTATGTTATTCAAAACTAGAACCCTTTATAGATATACCATAATTAATTCATCTATTCATAACCTGAGGAAAGGAAACATAATAAAGTGTGATATCATATTCCATGTATGGTTATAAAATTGTTATATCAATAAAACATGTGCATAAGGTTACAAGAACATGAGAATAATATTTTAATTTCATACCCAACATATCATGGAACATAACCATGAGTCATAGAAACATTATTGATAGATAATAATACATGAATCCCAATGTAGTCAAAGAAAACGATCCATAAAATCATAAAAGTTTCATAACATTGAGATTCATGATTTACATAGAAGAGATAAACCCCTTGTCTCAAGGATACTAAGTAATTCAAAATATGTTATTCTAGGGAGGACAATTAATGTTTCTAAATCGATCTCCCTATAACCATCATTTTAAAATCTTCTTCAATATTAAGATAACAACCCATGTTATATCTTTTTTTAGGCTTGAGATAAACCCATATGGAGTCTCTTTTTCACGTCGGGATAAAATCACGCATACCAACTGATACAATAGGGCATCATTCATTAACCAATACATTGGATAGGGATATAAGTCCTTCAATCAAATATTCATAAATGAGTATTCCACAATTTCATAATACATTAATCATATCAGAACCCAAGAAAATTAATGTGTTTCATTAATATTATAGCATAGAATTACCCTTATAAATGAAATGTGATTAAAAAAATTAATCATTTCATCAATGAATAAACAGTTTAAAAATATTGTGTTTAATAATTATTTCATCATTTTATCAACACATAAATGAATAAAATTTATCATATTTAATAAATATTTTATCATCATAAATATAAACCATAATGAAAATGAATAAAGATGGTACTATTTCATTATATCCACAGTAATGCCTAGGTATCATTGAATGTTTTTATCCTAGATATAAAATGATTTTTAAGGTTAATTGGAATATTACTTGAGTAAATATCCTTATATATTCTTAAATAACATTACTAAAATATTAAAATATAACAAATATTAAAAAATTAATTTTCATTTGTTGTACCCTTGAAAACATGTAAAGTAATATTCAAATAACTTTACAGTAATTATGTGTATAATTTTATTCATGTTTTGTACATTAAAACAATGATTCCATTCTCATTTTTTGTTATAATTCATGGGTGAATCATTTAGAAAATGAAAAAGGCATAAATTATGATTTTTTTATTCAATTAATATAAAATAATTAATTCTACACAATAGGAAATCAATAAAAAAAATATAA
Organism: Viscum album; assembly: GCA_963277665.1. Classification (NCBI taxonomy): domain Eukaryota; kingdom Viridiplantae; phylum Streptophyta; class Magnoliopsida; order Santalales; family Viscaceae; genus Viscum; species Viscum album. The sequence continues at coordinate 1,038,955,277 of OY728133.1, read as the reverse complement.
AACATTTTTAGAAACCATAGATATAGATGAGAAAGTGTTTCAACTAAATAATGAAATAAATTTGGCTTTCTCTTAAAAAAACATTTTCGATTACTTACTATATAATGTGAGTAAAATTATAGGTAAAAATCATAATTTAAATAAATAACTATTTGATAATGATATAAATGATTTGAGTGACTGGAATATTATAAAATATCATCATTGAAATCATAATCATAAATAATCATTATAAAAATTAGATTTTAAGGGAAAAGTGTCATAAATTTGTCAAATTTTTAATAATAAGCCCCGTCCATGATGAAATTAAAATAAATAATTAAATATTATTTGAAAAATTAAATTTAAGTTATATTATATTGAAAGTTCAATATATAATAATAAAAATTGATAATATCATTAAAAATCATATGTGCCAAAATAGATATTTTATAGATTATTAGCACTTACTTTTGTTCTCTAATTTCTTTTTATTATTAAGAACCTCATATATAATTAAGATAGGTTAATTTATTTTTTTATAGTACCATTATTATATATTTCATTATATATATTATTTATATATGACCATCTATTACCAGCTATTAAAAATTCCTTCTTAAAATAATATTTTGGGTAATAATTGGTTCATTCATCTTGTTTGTTTTGGTTGGGTGTTTGTGTTCCTCTTATATTGATCGTGGTTCAATTTTCTGAATAAGTTTAACATGATATAAATATCATATATATTCATTATATTTATGAAAACATGTTTTGGGAAATAATTATTATATATAATATTTCATATATATATATTTATACTATTTTTATTACAATACATGTCAATATCAAATGAAAATTGAGTCACAATGATTCATGGAGGTGGTAGTCCACACATTCTCAGGAGTGATGTTATCATTTCATAATAAATTATAAGGTATTAATGTATAAATGAAATTTTATATTAATAAGTATACTAATTTCATGTATATCATTTAAAAAACCCTAAATCATTCATTATATCCATCTATGATTGGAGGTTAATGAAAACAAATTACAACAGTTCAAAAGGAGGAAGTCCACCGGTCACACTGTCAATAATTTTTATTTACCACATGATAGTATATGAGGTAGATTATTTTAATTACAATATCATAATAGAATATAATTATATAATGGATAACTATGTCATTATATTATCAAGAATTTGTATTATATTAAGTATTTAGATGAAGAAATAGAATAAAAATTCAAGATTAAGGACTATATAAATTATTTGTAGAACATCATTAGGATTAAATCTAAATCCTTATTATAAGAGTTTAAAAAAACACTTATAATATGTTGGATGATATTTAATTAATTTATTTTGTATTCATTGGAAAAACCATATAGTTTTCTTTTAGTTTATAGGAGAGGAGTGGAGATTCCATTTATTTGTGGGGATAAGACATAATAATAATTTTATTAATGAAAAAGTTTTTTACATGTTTTAAACATTTCATATGAATCCAAAATGTATCATTGTAGAATAATAGATGAGATAATTTAAATATATTTATATATATATATTTCTAAATAATTAATGTCACTTTACAAATTATTATTTATGTTTAAACTCTTGTAAACCAGTTTTATCCTTTGCCACGATAAATAATTTATATTATTTTAACTTATAATTTGTAAGAAAAATTATGGTGAAATTGCTATATAATATTAATTAGTATTATTAAAAACATGTATATCATTTTTCAAATACCATTCATAGTATATGAAAATTTTAATTTAAAATTAAAAATATAGACACGGTGATAACTGGGATTCCAAAGAGAAATATTTCATAAGTATAAAATGTGATACTATCCAAAGTCAATATAAAATTAATAATAATGAATAATATGGGATTAAAAAAATATATTCTTGAAAATGTTAATATTAAAAAAATATTAAAAAAATTAACATATAAATAATTTAAATGGAAAAAAAATTTATTAAAAATAGTAATAATTACTAAAAATTAAAAAATTAATCATTGTTGAGAATTATAAAAAATCACAAAAAGGTAATTTTTACATGATTATTTAAATAATGAAGACAAATTTTTAAAATAAATTTTAATGAATTTTAAAATTTACTTTTTATTTTTTGTTCACAAAAATTCAATAAAATCAATTTTTGAAAAAATATTTTTCTTGAAACATAAATGGATTCTAGTAAATATTAAGTAATTTTTTCTACATAATTTTATTAAATTAACATATTATAATAAATATTTTGAATTATATTTTTTATTATAAATTTCTCAGTTTTTAATGACTACGTTATAACAATCATGTTTAAATATTAATGTTAATAGTATGTTGCAGTTTGTTAATACTAGATATTTTGTGTAATGCATGTTATTGAAGAAATTTAATTTACTAGAAAAGAATATAAAATAAAAACAATGGTTGTTAAATTTTACCACAATCCTAAAATGTATTTCATCCTCAACGTTCATCAGTCCAACATAAACAAATGATTATACATTTTCCTTTTCATGTCCCCAAGTTTCATTGTAGCATCTTCAAATTGGTGGAATTTACAAAAATTGATGACCAAGTTAGTGATGTTGTTTCATATAACATTATCTTTATGATCCATAATCTCCTCTATTTATTTTTCATTGGAAATTTCATATTATAGTTCTAGGAATTCTAGGTTTAGAATATATCATGTATATGTTATATACTTTCTTATGAGAGTTACATGTAAAACATCTTGGACTTGTGATAGGCTCGGTGATGTTTCAAATTGATAATCATCTATTTCAACATAGTTTTGTTAGAAACAATACAAATGTGTTATTCAATGGATTTAACCCTATAAAAAAATTCTTTAGATATATCAGGTCCCATTACATTTCTTTCTCCAACATTATCCAACTCTGGTTTAGTTTTTACTCCTTTTTATAAAGGGGTTTATAAATATTCATCTGAATGATTGAGTGAATTCTATTATTCTATTAATTCTCCAAGAGAGTATGTTGTAGACCCTATCCCCATTTGATACACATGAAAACATAATTTCAACATATATAGTAGGTTTAAAAATTTTCTCTTGAAATGACAATATTTATAAGGATTTTACACAGCGATATAACCCATCTATGTATATAGAGATTACTAAATACAATTCCAAAAAATTACAGTAATACTCAAATCCAAATAATATACAATGGGATGTGGTACTCCATGAAACATAATCACTTACAAAATGTATATATTGGAAAGATGGTTTAGAGAAAAAACTTCTCTCATAACAATAATGTGTGCTTCCTTTGTATGGATATTAAAAACAACACATATAAAATTATTCACTTTAGATATTTTTGGAATTGTGGTGATAAATCCCATGGTGATATATTCCAAATAACATGTAGGTATAGAAAAGGGTTGAAAATTACCATAAAAAATCTATCACTCAACCATTAAATGAGGATATACTATGCATAGAAAATATATAATCATATATATATCTCTACATGTTTTCCCATAAGAAATACTCTATCACACATGCTATAAGTTGGTGTTATAACCTTTTTACCCTTTCATTGTGGTTTGACGATGCACATTTGTTCTGGATGAAACATTTTATTTCATGGATTTTGGGTTATTCATTTCCGAATGCAATATTAATATAATTCTTAAATCATTACAAATTTTAATTAAGTCATAATTTCATCAACATGAATGATATGATAAAATCTAATGATAACCAATATTGAAATCCATATTTCCACTAAATTTAATGGCATTCATACTCAAAAAACATTTTTACTGAAACTTCTAAAATCCCATAGGGGTTTATTTTGATATATGTCTCCTAAAATATCCTTAATATTGATAAAGTAATATCAAATAAAACCATAAAACGGTTGTCTGTGACATTGAATAAATTGCCATACATATACATATAAACCCATGATGGTATCCATAAATCATAATTTATTATTTCACGCAGACAAATATAATTCCAAAATATAATTCACCATTTATTCTGAAAATAATTTATTATCATAGAAAATAACATTACCATTATGAGGATGGGTTTATCCTTTTTATTATAGAATATGAAATCTGATTTCATTTTTCCCAAATCCATGTAGATAGAGATAATCAATTATCAAAATCACATAAAATTTAACAATTATATGATAAATAATATTTTCATAGGAATCATTTATACATACATGGAAATTAAATTCATAACTCAATAGTGTAGGATAATTTTTCAAAACTAATCTTTATTTTATTTAGTTATTATTATTTTTATGATTTTTCTTTTGTCTTTTATCATTAAGGGTTTTTGAAAATAATTCTCCTCGTTATCCCTTATATTAAGGACTTATTTCACATAATTTTTAAACTCGTTAATCATCATGAACATGATTGTGGGTGGATTAATATGTGGATATTTATATCTATTTCTTTCATTATCATACTTATACCCATCTCTTCAATATACAGATGATGTATAACCTTCCTTTCAACACATATAACATTGTTTAGTCCCCTTAAGAATATTTTATCCATGTTTCATTTGAGAAATAAATCAGGATGAAAACATCATCTTATTATCTCTATAATATTTATATTTTAAATTTAATTTTATCATTATTTTCTTATCAAAAAAATGAGATGGAAGGTTTTATCAAATCTCCATTTCCAGCTTATTAGCTCATTAAATTATTTTCATCCATGATATCCATGTCCCGTATATATAATTACCCTAAAAAACGTGGTTTTAAGATTCTAAATAATTTTTCAGCCATTCTTTATAGTTTGATGAGAATATCAAAATATTAAATCACATGCATTTAAAATATTTCCCTGTAGGTACCAACATATTTATCATTTATTAATTTTAGCTTAATTGATTTTTTAATATAAATAATACAATGAATATAATTATTTAAAAATGATATATTATAATAATCTTACTCTATTGAATTAATTACACATTTTTCCTCGAACTATTGACATGATTCCTCCATTGATCTGCTTCAACTTCCAAATTATATATGAACAATATGAAATTTTACTACTCTAAAAATGATGTGGTAGAAAATATATTTTTAGTGGAACTAATCCATTTATCAGAAATATTAGATCAACAAAACCAATAAAATAAATAAAATAATTCCTAATAAGGGAATCCAAATAATTTTGTTCCCTCTTTTACTCATTTTGATATTTATCATTATTCAAATCATTAAAAAGTTACATGAGTTTAGAAATGAGATTTTTGAATCTAGATATCCAAGAATTTATTTTAATTGGAGGAAAATCATTTAATTTTCTATTGAAATCATCATGAACATGATTACTACAAGATAAACCCATAAAATATAACAAAACATTTTGTTCTATGAAATAATAATCATAGTGGTGAAGAACATAATAAGGAAAAATAACATATAGGATATCAAAATAATGACACCAGCTTTTTAATATATGACTCTTTATGCTTTCATTATGTCTTTCATGACATATATTGAAATAATTCTTGATAATTATTATATATTTTTGAATATACAAAATATTAACCCTATGTGTGTAAAAATATGTGTGTAATAATCTTTTTTTATGAAATAGGTTAATATTGACTCCAGCTTAGTACTCCATTCAACGATTTATTACCCCTAGTTAAAACTACATCTCGGTACCACAAAAATTTAGTATGCAAAAATGGATGTAATTTCATAGAAACTACTCACACTATCTTTTTCCAAAATATCAACTTATTTCTATAATTTTACTTTTTCTTGGATGGATATTTAGATATATCCCTAAGGATTTTACTAAAGTATTATCATCCATTTTCTCAAATGTTATATATACCACAATCTGACCCCAAGGATAAATAAACATTTCTATCATACTTAGATAATACATATTAATAGAATAATATTAATTACATAACATAATGATACATGGAAAAAATCATATTGGTCAATTTCCTTTGGAAACATTGATATATAAATAATTGGTTTGTATGTGATCTGAATCATCTCCCACATAGCTCATCAAAACTAGAAGACATTATATAAATAACAATCATAAATCCTTTAGGCGTAACCTAGGTATATAAAAACAATAAATGGTGTGATAAAATTATCAGAAATTGTATAATGAGAATATATATATATTACAAGATCATATGTTTATGAGAACATGTGAATAAAATTTGACACACATACCCATCTTGTAATAAACCATTAACATGAGTCATGGCATAAATGTTGTTAGTTTATATGACATTTATCATAATGTAACCAATTAAAATGTTCTATGAGCTATTAACATTAGTATTAGACATATATTTTGGGAAAAATTCATAGAGAACCGTTTGTCAAGGATACCTACAAATACATTTATAACATTCTATTATTGAGAAAAAACCATTGTACCTACATTTGTATTCAGATAACCTCTCATATAAAATCATTTCTGGGATTAGGATAACCTCTCATGTACCCTATTTTTAAGGATTTCTATAACCTCTGATGTATCCTCCCTTTCATGCATAATATATCCTCTTGGGTACACTCTATGTTCATTGAACTACAATCATTACCCAATTATCAAGATGAAGATATAGGCCACACCATTCACATGATCCATAAATTTTTTTTCCTTTTATCATAAAACATTAATCATATCATATCAAATGAAAAGAAATAGGTTTCATAAATATAATTATATTATAAACCATGTCAATTAAATATTGTTCAAAATATTTTATCATTTCATCATATCATAACCCATTGGAATAGAATGAGTTTCCAAGTTATTTTATTAGTTTTCTATAAAATAACATAAGGAAAATGAATATTAATAATTAATATTTTATCAATGGTAATATAAACAACCTTGATAAAAAAATGATTCTAAAATTTAATCTTATACCTTTTAAATCATTGATAAAAATAATTAAAATCATATATGATGGAAAAAAATAGGATAGATTACATTAAAGGAATCATGAAGAAAATATCCATTTCACTTATAAATAAAATTGTTAAAACATAAATTTTCCACAATATTGGTGAAATTTTTAAATAATATGACCTTGAATTTCTTTAACATAATAATAAAATATTACAGCATTTATGATGTTAAAAAATTTAATTAATTCCATGAGGGACAAAATAATGATACATTTATCATTTTTAGTAAAAAATCAAGAGTGCCACATACAAAAAAATGAATAATAAATTATTATTTTTAATTATTTAAAAATTTAAAATAATGGAAAAAAATTATTTGTATAATTAATGAATACTAAAAAACATTCATTAGAACATTTTTAGAAAACCTAGGTATTTATGAAGAATGTTTCTCAATAGTAGAGAGATATAAATTCAGTTTATCATTAAAAATATTATTATGAAATACAACGTATGTTGAGATTAAAAATGAAATGAAAAAATCTAATATAAATAAATAACCATTGGAGAATATAATTCATCAGTATTTAGAGAGTTAAATCATAATATGTCATCATTTTAATCTTTACCATATTTAATCCAAATAAAAAATGAAATTTCAACATAAAACAATCACCTCATTAATGAAATTTGATAATTCATACCCATGAAGGAATTAAATTAAAATGAAACATAATATATCATGATAATATTGAAATAAAAAATATATCTTTTTAGAGCTTCTATATATAGAATTCATAATATAAGATATTTGTATAACATTACTTCTATCCCAATGAAGATAGTTTGAGATAAATATCACAAACCATAAGTGTCAATGTCCATCAAAGACATTCAAACCACCAGTATAATAAATATATCATTCTAATATATATATTGAATATCATTAATTAAATAGTTCATGACATATATTATTTACTTAATAGATTTTATTAAGTTTTTATTAACAATTATTTGTTAAAATTTCATTTTAGGTAATAAATTCATCGTTTTTCATGTATGATTTGAAGTAGTATTTTTGGTAATTTTACATTAATAATGGTCCCATTATATATATAATATTAGAAATTATATATGTATAATAAATATTCATTATATATTTATTTATAGTAATCTATTAATGTTACAGATAGAAAATGAATTACGTTATGCATAGAGATGGTAGGTCGTACGTACGCGTGAACGTTGTTTTCATTTTCACGATCAATTGAATAAATATTAATTAAAAAATAATTTCAATTAATGGTATAAATTAAATAAAATATATAACATATATAATAATTTTATGTATCCTTATTACCAACAAATACAAATTAAAATGAAAAATTTATCAGATCACTTTGTAGAGGATGTTGTCAACATGAACACATGATCGATATTATCGTTTCTCTGTGCATTGGAAGGTATGAAGGTTAATGTAATATTATAATTTTATAAGATTAATATTTTTATTAATATGATATATAAACATTAAATTCCCAATTATCTATATTAGTGATAGGCTGTGATGAAAAACAAATTATATCGGTTCGTGAGGAGCTAGAGTGCAATACACACAATCAACAGTATTGATTCCCAATTAATATAAGAGCATGTAGTTATAGGTCATAGAATTACCATAAGAATAATGAATTATATGGTAGATACTAATTTTATTTTATCCTAATGGTTTAATAATATTTTAATTAGTTATTGGATTGAATAAAATAAAAATTCACGGTCCAGGGATAAACATGTTCTTCAATGAACTCCCTTAAGATTACACCAAAAGACTTCATAAGGGGTTTTAATAATAAGAATAATTATTATATGATGTGGGTCGGGATATAATGAAATAATTTTCATATTTAATGGAAAAACTAATGGGTGTTATGCATTTATATTGGAAATGAGTTGGGGTGTCCTATTGTAAGTGGAGAGAAGAAACACTTGAAATATTTTTTAAAAGATAACATTTTACCGATGTTTTAAACAAGATAAAATAACAATAAATGGATCATTAATGGAAATTATGTTATATAGGGTTATAATAATATCATAAAATGTTTTTGGGATAAGTATTTACATCATCATACCCATTTTTGTATAGTTTAACCCCTGATAAACCCATTTTAACCATATAGGTCGAAATTAATTGATACAATTTATAATATTTTTTTTGAAAAAAAACATGTAAGAAAATAAAATAATATTTTTAATTATTCCAATTATGGAATAATTTTTTTAAAATTCTATTAAATAAATTATTAAAATTAAATAATAATTATTTATATATATATGTGGAAAAAGTGGATTTTTAATGAGAAATTATTTATAATTATAAAACTTTTTAATATAAATATTAAAATATAATATTGATTCCCATGAACTAAGTTGGATTAATAAATATATAATTGTACTTATTTTACATTTAAAATCATAGGAAAATAAAATTTCTCTTTTAAATTAATTATAGAAAAGGTTTCTTGTATTAAAAATCTTTGTTTTAGTATCCATCATAAAAATTACATATATAGAAAATTATCTGAAATTCACTACAATATATTCATGAAACGATAAGATTAAAAAGTGAATTTATATTTTAAAATAAATTTAAATAATATGTAAAAATCTAATTTTATTGTAATTTTTTAGAAATAAATAAAAATATTCATTAAGAGAATAGAATTTTCAAAACATATAATGACATTACTAAGAATTATGTACTTTTTTATCAATGTTTATTTTTTTCAACAATTAAAAATAATTTTTTTAAATGTGTTTATTCATATTTATTAATCCATATATAACTACTTGGTTAGAACAGACATGTTTTATTATTGTATAAATAGTTTATTATTGTTCTTTAAAACTTATTTTTGTATGTAACACAAGTAGTTAGAAAATTTTAATTAATTGAAAAAAAAATTCATAAAAACATAGTGTACAAAAACTGTCTTTATGTCACACAACATTGATCACAGGATAACCTCGTATTATAGTTTAATGCCTTAGGATCTTCTCCTGGGACACCAAAGGCTTAAAACGGGAAAGTGAACTCTATGGTGGCTAGTGGGTAGATATACACACATACCAGAGTACAAAAATAGTGTAAATAAGAAAAAATTAAAAAAATAAAATGAAACTCATGAATGGTTAAAATAATTAACTAATGAATTTAGTAATAATGAATTTTAAACATACATTTGAGGAAATAATACATCCACTGTGGTCAATAATTACATGAAACATCAAATAACCCAAAAGAAAAAAACAACAAGAAACCTGAAGATGATGTTGAGTCCCATCCTACTCCCAACTCTCATGCTGCATCGAAGTTTCAAAATCATATACCTATAACCATGTATTATTTTCATAAAAACATGAGTGTTGGGGTGGAATGTGTATTTTACTTAGTAAAAATTAGTATTCCACCCAAAAAATTGTTACATTATATGACTATTTTGATAAAAAAAATCATCATGTTCTTCATTGACGAAAAAATTAAAAATATAACCATGAAAATATATTAATCCAAATACAAAAAAAAATTTACAAACCATTTATCCATGATGAATCTAGGTAATTGTTCATATATAATTGTGTGGTTGTTGAGGTGTCTCTAATCATGTAATAATTACTTTATAATCTCATCTCCCACCGGGGGTAATATATCCATATAATCCAAAAATTCCATTTGATGGTCGTGTTCACCCAGGGTTTAACCAAAAATCTTAACTAGGAGATCAGTAATTATAATAACAAAAAAAAATTGAAGCACTATTCATAATTTAATATTTTCATTAAAAATATAATTTTATAACACCATTACATAACACCATTTTCAAAAACAATTTTTTAAATTTAAAAATACATTTCTATATCAAAAACCACAACAATTTACCACTATAAAATAATAATTAATGTTTCATCCATAAATTTCATTTCAGATGTTTTTTAGAATAACCACCTTTAACAACCAACCCATTTAACATGAAAATGAAAAACATTAATCTAATAGATCTTTTTAAAAAAGGCATGGGTGGTCAAAGAAGCAAAAGAACAATATAATTATCTCTTAAAATTCCTAAATAAATTGGGGTGAGGAGAAAATTCATCAGAAAATTACAGGAATTTCCATGTGAGTTCTAAGAAGCCATAAATTCCATGACTATTTTATCCTCATCCTCCAGGTGAAAAAAATTCACACAATTGTTGTTTAATGTCATACTTATGTGAGTATGATTGGATTTGGGAAAAGTTAAGGTGGAATTCTTTTGTATGTAATTAATTAAAAAAGATTATTTAGATTCAACTATTGTAAGCATAATTCCTTTAGAGAGGCATATATCAATATCATAGGTAACGATACACGATTCATCTATTATTAAGTCACTAAGATCATATAAGATTATGAAATTTATTTCAATCAAACATCTTTACTCCTAAAAAACCTCAAAAACAACATAGTACCATGTATTATAGAATGATATACATTGATTTTGAAGCAACTTGGGTTAGTGTTCTAGTAGACCCATACCCTTTTAACATTAGTGTTCTAAGATGTGAATTTTTTACACTATATAGAAATGAACATAAGAATAGAAGTTGAAACCACCCATCATTTGTTATGTGGGATAATGTTGGGATAAAATATTCTATAGGAAATGACCAAATCATTCATAAGCTACATGCACTCTGTAATAGCCCGAGATTTTATGAAAAATATTCTTTTTAATTTTATTAATGTCTTGTGTTGTATGCTACACCAAAAAGAGCTTGCACAACACGCATCCTTGACTTGACTTTCATTATACGCAATCACAACCGTCCTCGATAGCGTGTGTAGTACGCAATACTGAGTTTCACGAAACAACGATATGCTATTAAAATATTATTAAAACTAGCCATTAAGAATGGTAATAACCACTTTTTAAATTTTATAAAATTTAGCTCTCAAAATGGACTTCGTTTTTGGATTCGGAGTATCGAATTTAGCCTATGGTGAAATTTTGGTACTTTTCAGATAACTTTCATATTCTGATGAATAGTGAAAATTACTAAATTATAATTAAAAACAAATTTTTTAATCGAAATAATTAATAGTGATAAATTATTAATTTGAGTGGTTTTAAATTATATTTAGAATACATTTTTACAATTTAATACAATTTTGGTCATTGGTTGTAATTTCACATTTAAACCAGACATAATCAAGTGTCAATCTTTTGATAGATATTGTTTCTTAAAAACACGCTATTTGTTTTAACAGTGGGATTTAATTATAAATTTAATTAATGAAACTTCTATGTTATGAATTTGGTAAAATAGACTTCATTTTTGAATTCGGAATATGAAATATAGCTTAGGATGAAATTTTGACATTATTCTGAAAAACATCAATTTTTGATGAATAGTGAAACTACTAAGTGGTAGTTAAAAAACTGAATTTTTCATAAAACTTAATTTTACCTCTTCTGTGAAAGGAATTTCAAAAATCAGAGAGACACGGTTGATGTCAGTAAGTAAAATGTGGTTCAATGAGATGAAAATCATTTTTGGTGAATAGTAACTTTTTACTTTTATTTACCACGGTTAAAAGTAAATATGGTAATTAAGGGTAAGAATGATATTAATATTACCCTAACACATGTCCTAATTCTATTGGACAAGTTTATCTCGACCAAAAACAATCTTAAGTGTAAAATATTATCATTTAGGCCCACATGGATTAGATTATGACATTTATTATTATTTAATTCAAAGAAGAGTTAAAAGAGTTAAAATCAAAGTTTATTTACTAAAAAAATTTTAATATAGGGTTGTACATAAGATAAATTCGATTGTAAATATTAATTAGAATGATAAAAAGATTTCATACATAATGGTATTTTATTTGTAATTTTTAGACATCAAATAATTTACTTTATTTATGACACAATAATGATGCAGTAATTATCTTATTAATGAAATATTGACATAATTGATGTTATAAACACCAAAATAAATGTAATTTGAGACTTTTTATGAATCCCACTAATTTTATAGGTTACTATGATATATTATTGTTGATTTAATCAACTTGTTTCGAACATATAATTCTGTTATGACTTTCACAAAAATCATATATCAAATAGTGTCAAAATTGACACAAAATAGTTTTTAAATCAAATATTATATTATTAATTGTTATTTTATTCCTAAAAATCTAAGGGTCGGCCAAATGACTTATATAAGGATATATATATTAATAATAAACAATTTGGGGTTCTTTTGGCATGTTATAGTAAGTGTATTAACCAAATAGTGAAAGAAAACAAAAAGGCATGGTAAAAGTTAAATTATTTAACTTAGAGTTAAATCTAATTGATAAGGTTAAAATAATACCCTAAAATTGTCTAAATATTATTGTTTGATATTATTTAGACCCTTCCCCACTTTAGCTTCGAAATAAGACCCTTTGTAACCATTATAAACCGATTTTGACTTTAATATAAAATAATATTTTCAAATATTCCTAAGGTGGCCCTCTCCTCCATTATAAAAAGGCACCTCCTCCCCCTCCTCCTCACACCAAATTGAGCACTCAAGCTCGGCCAACCCATGCCATTTTCACCTCTCCACTTCCCTAGAATAATCCTAGAGGTCCTGGTTTTCTTCAAAGACCAATCTTAGTTCCCTAAGTGGAGGATTCAAAGAGGCGTTCCAAAGAAGAGGTAATATCCGTTACCTATCTTTTCAATTTCTTTCTTCTTCAACATCTTCTCCATAAGTTGATTCATGATAAAGTAATAACATCAGTATTACTTAAATACTGATATGTTATTATAAATATTAAACAACCCTAATTCACCTTCTATCCATCCTACGGAAAAATGAAATCATCGCGCGTGCGTACGTACGGAATACCATCTCCACGCCGTGGTGTAATCTATTTTCCACCATCACTTTACAAGGATGGGTATAATGGTGTAATGAGTAACTATTTATTATTATTATAAAGTAATATTGATACTGAAATAATATATATATATACTCCAATACAATTCCATTATCATAGGAACGATATCATCACTCGTGCGTACGTACGGAATACCGTCTCCACGATGTGAAGCGACTCGTTCTACATGATCATCATTATATAATAATTATATAAATTAATTTAATGAATAAATATGATATATGTTACACTAATACCATTCTGGATATAAGGTATCTATAACCTTAAAAGAAGAATAAGAATTTATTCGGCAAAACACGCATAAGAACAAAAGGCAATAAAGACCCGAGTAACAAGTAACAATGAAATATTACTAACAATAAGCTAAGAATATGACCATATATGATATCATATCAATATGTATGATTCTGTAATAAGTTAATAACATTATTTAAACCATTATACAGGAGCTTCGGACACGTACAAAGCAAATCAGACTTAAGGTAAGGGAAATATCACAATCTCATTTTTATCCGAGATTATTTATTCGTAAGTATTTACTGGGGTATATTTTATTATCCACATCCATGTTTCATCAATATGTAATATTATTTTCATCCACCTACAATTGTTTAAATCCATTTTTACCCTTCGGTGAGTTTTTTGTAATATGTATGAAAGGAATCTTTTGTCGTTTTTCGTACGAGGTACTTTTTGACTTTTCCGACAAAAGTACGAAGAATGTTTTTTTAACTTATATAGCATGAATGGATTTTTAAAACATTATTTCCAAGAGGATTCCTTTACAAGTTTTCAAGTTTATTTTTAATCAACTTCTTTTATTTTAAAGTCGTATGACATGTTATGAAAGGAAAAATGTTTTTGAAGAAGAAAGGATATTTTCCTCACGAATGGAGTTCATGTGTTTTATCAAAAATATTTTCCATCTAAGATAATAAAGGGTTCTGTTTTTATCCCTATTATTACATTGATTTGATCATGTTGTGATTGAATTATTTTTATGAATTCCTTTATCTTGTATGAATTGTTTTATGATTTCATGATGTTTAAGATTCCAATTTGTATTACATGGGTTATGAAATGATGTATGATTTATGATTATGTGGCACACATAAGAAAGGATTCATTATAAGATGGGTGGGACCTATATCTCCCTCCAATGCATTGGGTAAAGATTTTATATCTCATGAGATAGACATGGCTATAACGGAAGGTTATTTCGGTTCAGTGATACAGGACTGAAACGAGGAGTGAACTCGGTTCAGAAAGGGACTTTGTCCACTAAGATAGTCTTGGCAATGAGTCATGACTAACAAGAAATGATTTTCCATGATTATGTGTGCATGCCACAAAGTTTCAAGTTTTATGTTATGATTATGGGGATCTCATTTTCACTTATATGATTTTTTCCATGTTAAGATATTATGATCTCTTTTGCAGGTTATGATTTTAAAAAAGATATGATATGATTTTTATTTCCTTTATTTTCCATTGTTGAGCATTTGAGCTCACCCTTTTATGTTTTCTTTTCCCCAGGTCAGGAAGATGGATATTAAGTAGAATATGCTAAAAGGGACCCTAGATATGATGAAATAAATGGGAGACACTATAGAAGATTTATGAACCAGTTGTTTATGTTTCCCAGTTTCTAAAGACACTATACCTATACGGTCCTTTGTGGTTTTGTCATATTTTGTAATTAGTGTGCTTCAATTTTGAAGTATTAACAATGTATGTAAATTATGGGTTGTTATAGTTGGTATTAGAGGAAAGGTTTAGTCAACCTTTGGAAACTAGGATGCGAGAACTTTAGTGAGATCCCTAGAGATATTTCTAAGGTTTGTCTAGGGATGTCTCTAAGGATAAGTATACGTATAGGATACAGTCCTAGAACTATGGTAACGATCTTATAATTTAACCTAAGATGTTAGATATTAAGGGTACTCCCCCATTATAATATTGTTTTCCCTCGCATGATTTTTGCCTCTCACACTATTCTTTTTTGGGTTTTAGAAAATGGCTGGAATCAAGATGATTCACGATAATGGAGGATATCATGGACAATGGAATGATATTCTTCATAATGAAATGGGATTTGGAAGTCCAAACATCATTTTTATGCCGAATCAGCAATCTCATAATATGATCAATAAAGTAAAATTTGGTAAGTTTCCTGACTCGGCTAATAAGAGAAAGATGGAGTTTCATGATGATCATAGAGGAAAGAAAGTTCAATTTCCCCTATGTAAATCATGTGGGAAGAAGCATCAAATAGAATGTTTCAAAGGAACTGGAAGATGCTTTGGGTGTTGAAAAGAAGGACACAAAGCAAGTAAATGCAAAGGAAAAGGTTCAGTTAACAACATGGATGAGGATAATGGTATTGCTACGACATCAACAATGGTTAAATGTTTTAAATGTGGAATGTGCGGGCATTATGCAAACCAATGCCCTAAGGGAAAATCTCATGAAGATAATCAGTATGGTCGTATGGGAAGTATTTATGTGGATGATGATGAAGAGACTACAAATGATATGTGAGATGAAAGAATTGTTGAAACTCGGTCAATGGTTTAAGAATGTAGTGGAATGATTACATGTTTATCATGTGTAATGTTGTATAAGTAATCTCATGGTACTATGGAAGAAAGAGACATGTACGGATTGTTACATTGTTGCCTGATTAATGTTACCAGTATCCATGAAAGGTTATTCAGATATTTTTTGAATGTAGATGATATGCACATAATGAAGGGATAAGGAGAAAATTAAATGTTTGATAGTATTCATGAGCTCATGACTGATATAAGGAGAAGGTTATATCATGGTTTGAGTATATAGAATTTTTGGATTTTGGTATGTGGAAAGAGTTAACTTTTGACAGCATTCATGTTTTCACTAAGGTTTAATGGGTATTCTTTTTTTCAAGAGAATACATCATTAAGGTATTCACATGATTGGAATGTTACCAACAAGATATATGGGGGATAAATGATGGTATTCACATGCTTGGTTGACGACATTTCAAGTAATCATTTTCTTTATACTATGAGCTTGGACCGATGTATTTTAGATAAGCCTAAAGATTGTAATAGATTATGTTAACCATAAGTTAGTATTGTTTAAGTATAGATTTTTTTTGATATTATTTATGTGATGTTATAGTAATGTAGTTTTAGAAAAAGGACAACCTGTAGGATGGGCGACAGCCCATCGCTTCGGACAACGCTGCGGGAATCGAACCCACAACCGAAGTGCGACTGGCCTTTATCGCCTACCACTGGCCTACAGGAAGTCCCTGTTTAATAGAAACTAGTTTTATTATATTAAGATGTATGCCATATGATGTATAAGTCCATTTTAGGAACCATATATGATTAATATCACTATAGATCGACTTATGTATATAATTTTTTTGCTAACCTTTTGTTTGAGACAGATGGAATGACCCGTCATTCTATCACATGATCTGCTAACACTTCACGAATAACAAATTCAACTTCATTTATTTAAGAGATGAAATGGAAATTGTTAAAGGCACGAAAAAAGTGAGATTGTAACAAAATAATGTAAGTATTTATTCTAATTCAAATTCTTTAACTTTAGGGAAATGATCTTGAAAACCAAAAATGTTGTCCTAGTGATCTTATATCTGATGAATCAGATGGTACCTTAGATCGTCACAAATTTATGGCTTCGTGATTACTGGCTTTTCCATAGCCATGTTCTCTACCACTCTCCATCAGAACATGATGGTTAGATTTCTCTTCCATATCCATATTTTCACCTATGTGGAAACAATATGATTAGTTTATTTGGGTAACCGTTACGTTTCATACTTTTGTTTTTAAATATTGGTTTTGATATTCCTTTTTACGATGTGGGTTTCTATTAAAGAATCTTTCGAATAGTAAACCATTTATAACCACGACGAATTTCGAGGGAGAAATTCATTTTAAGGGGGGTAGAATGTAACAGCCCAAGATTTTATGAAAAATATTCTTTTTAATTTTATTAATGTATTGTGTTGTACGCTACACCAAAAGGAGCTTGCACAACACGCATCCTTGACTCGCCTTGCATTACACGCAATCGCAACCTTCCTCGATAGCGTGTGTAGAACGCAATACTGGGTTTCACAAAACAACGATATGCTATTAAAATATTATTAAAACTAGCCATTATGAATGGTAATAACCACTTTTTAAATTTTAGAATATTTATCTCTCAAAATGGACTTCATTTTTGGATTCGGAGTATCGAATTTAGCCTAAGGTGAAATTTTGGTACTTTTCGGATAACTTTCATATTCTGATTAATAGTAAAAATTACTAAATTATAATTAAAAACAACTTTTTTAATCAAAATAATTAATAGTGATAAATTATTAATTTGAGTGGTTTTAAAGTATATTTAGAATATTTTTTTACAATTTAATACAATTTTGGTCATTGGTTGTAATTTCACATTTAAACCAGACATAATCAAGTGTCAATCTTTTGATAGATATTGTTTCTTAAAAACACGCTATTTGTTTTAACAGCGGGATTTAATTATAAAATTAATTACTGCAACTTCTATTTTATGAATTTGGTAAAATAGACTTCATTTTTGAATTCGGAATACGAAATATAGCTTAGGATGAAATTTTGGCATTGTTCTGAAAAACATCAATTTTTGATGAATAGTGAAACTACTAAGTGGTAGTTAAAAAACTGAATTTTAATAAAACATAATTTTACCGCTTCTGTGAATGGAATTTCAAAAATCCGAGAGACACGGTTGATGTCAGTATGTAAAATGTGGTTCAATGAGATGAAAATAATTTTTGGTGAATAGTAACTTTTTACTTTTATTTACCACGGTAAAAAGTAAATAGGGTAATTAAGGGTAAGAATGATATTAATATTACCCTAACACATGTCCTAATTCTATTGGACAAGTGTATCTCGACCAAAAACAACCTTAAGTGTAAAATATTATCATTTAGGCCCACTTGGATTAGATTAGGACATTTATTATTATTTAATTCAAAGAAGAGTTAAAAGAGTTAAAATCAAAGTTTATTTACTAAAACATTTTTAATATAGGGTTTTACATAAGATAAATTAGATTGTAAATATTCATTAGAAAGATAAAAAGATTTCCTACATAATGGTATTTTATTTGTAATTTTTAGACATTAAATAATTTACTTAATTTATGACACAATGATGATGCAGTAATTATCTTATTAATGAAATATTGACCTAATTGATGTTATAAACACCACAATAAATGTAATTTGAACTTTTTATGAATATAACTAATTTTCTAGGTTACTATGATATATTAGTGTTGATGTAATCAACTTGGTTCGAACATATAATTCTGTTATGACTTTCACAAAAATCATATATCAAATAGTGTCAAAATTGACACAAAATAGTTTTTAAATAAAATATTATATTATTAATTGTTATTTTATTTCTAAAAATCAATGGTTCGGCCAAATGACTTAGATAAGGATATATATATTAATAATAAACAATTTGGGGTTCGTTTGGCTTGTTATAGTAAGTGTATTAACCATATAGTGAAAGAAAAAAAAAAGACATGGTAAAAGTTAAATTATTTAACTTAGAGTTAAATCAAATTGATAAGGTTAAAATAATACCCTAAACATGTATAAATATTATTTGATGATAGGATTTCGACCCTTCCCCACTTTATCTTCGAAATAAGACCCTTTGGAACCCTTATAAACCGATTTTGACTATAATATAAAATAATATTTTGAGATATTCCTAAGGTGCCCCTCTCCTCCCTTATAAAAGGGCACCTCCTCCCCCTCCTCCTCACAACAAATTGAGCACTCAAGCTCGTCCAACCCCTGCCATTTTCTCCTCTCCACTTCCCTAGAATAATCCTAGAGGACCTGGTCTTCTTCAAAGACAAATCTTAGTTCCCTAAGTGGAGGATTCAAAGAGGCGTTCCAAAGAATAGGTAATATCTGTTACCGATCTTTTCAATTTCTTTCTTCTTCAACTTCTTCTCCTTTAGTTGTTTCATGATAAATTAATAACATCAGTATTACTTACATACTGATATGTTATTATAAATATGAAACAAACCTAATTCACCTTCTATCAATCCTACGGAAAAATGAAATCACCACGCGTGCGTACATACGGAATACTGTCTCCACGCCGTGGTGTAATCTATTTTCCACCATCACTTTACAAGGATGGGTATAATGGTGTAATGAGTAACTATTTATGATTATTATAAAGTAATATTGATACTGAAATAATATATATATATACTCCAATACAATTCCACGATCATAGGAACGATATCATC
Organism: Viscum album; assembly: GCA_963277665.1. Classification (NCBI taxonomy): domain Eukaryota; kingdom Viridiplantae; phylum Streptophyta; class Magnoliopsida; order Santalales; family Viscaceae; genus Viscum; species Viscum album. The sequence continues at coordinate 1,038,935,025 of OY728133.1, read as the reverse complement.
ACTCGTGCGTACGTACGGAATACCGTCTCCACGATGTGAAGCGACTCGTTCTACATGATCATCATTACATAATAATTATATAAATTAATTTAATGAATAAATATGATATATGTTACACTAATACCATTCTGGATAAAAGGTATCTATAACCTTAGAAGAAGAATAAGAATTTATTCGGCAAAACACGCATAAGAACAAAAGGCAATAAAGACCCGAGTAACAAGTAACAATGAAATATTACTAACAAAAAGCTAAGAATATGACCATCTATGATATCATATAAATATGTATGATTCTGTAATAAGTCAATAACATTATTTAAACCATTATACAGGATCTTTGGACACGTACAAATCAAATCGGACCTAAGGTAAGGGAAATATCACAATATCATTTTTATCCGAGATTGTTTATTTGTAAGTATTTACTGGGGTGTATTTTATTATCCACATCCATGTTTCATCAATATTTAATATTATTTACATCCACCTACAATTTTTTAAATCCATTTTTACCCTTTGTTGAGTTTTTAGTAATATGTATGAAAGGAATCTTTTGTCGTTTTTCGTACGAGGTACTTTTTGACTTTTCCGACAAAAGTACGAAGAATGTTTTTTTAACTTATACAGCATGAATGGATTTTTAAAACATTATTTCCAAGAGTATTGCTTTACATGTTTTCAAGTTTATTTTTAATCAACGTATTTTATTTTAAAGTCGTATGACATGTTATGAAAGGAAAAAAAATTGAAGAAGAAAGGATATTTTCCTCAAGAATGGAGTTCAAGTGTTTTATCAAAATTATTTTCCATCTAAGATAATGAAGGGTTCTTTTTTTATCCCTATTATTACATTTATTTGATCATGTTGTGATTGAATTATTTTTATGAATTCCTTTATCTTGTATGAATTGTTTTATGATGTCATGATGTTTAAGATTCCAATTTGTATTACATGGGTTATGCAATGATGTATGATTTATGATTATGTGGCACACATAAGAAAGGATTCATTATTAGATGGGTGGGACCTATATATCCCTCCAATGCATTGGGTAAAGATTTTATATCTCATGAGATAGACATGGCTGGAACGGAATGTTATTTCGGTTCTGTGATAGAGGACTGAAACGAGGATTGAACTCGGTTCAGAAAGGGACTTTGTCCACTAAGATAGTCTTGTCCATGAGTCATGACTAACAGGAAATGATTTTCCATGATTATGTGTGTATGCCACAAAGTTTCAAGTTTTATGTTATGATTATGGGGATCTCATTTTCAATTCTATGATTTGTTCCATGTTATGATATTATGATCTTTTTTGCAGGTTATGATTTTCAAAAAGATATGATATGATTTTTATTTCCTTTATTTGCCCTTGCTGAGCATTTGAGCTCACCCTTTTATGTTTTCTTTTCCCCACGTCAGGAAGATGGATATTAAGTAGAATATGCTAAAAGGGACCCTAGATATGATAAAATAAATGGGAGACACTGTATAAGATTTATGAACCAGTTGTTTATGTTTCCCAGTTTCTAAAGACACTATACCTATACGGTCCTTTGTGGTTTTGTCATATGTTGTAATAAGTGTGCTTCAATTTTGAAGTATTAACAATGTATGTAATGTATGGGTTGTTATACACTCTCTATCCTAGCCTTATTCCTTTCATTATAGATTCCCCAGTAAGCAGTTGCTAAAAAAATATCCCATTCCTTCCACTACTCTTTGATAGTTTCTATGGAATTGGACCTATTGTGGATGAAATATGGTATTTTGGAACCATAAAAAACCATTCAATATAATTCTACAATATGGAACCAAATTCACACTTGGCACACAACATTGAAATATATAAAGAAGGTCATTTTTTCATAGGATATCTGACATAAGATGAATTTAGAGGCTAGAATGATCATGTTACACCTGACCTCCTCATCAACAAAAATTTAATTCATAATGTTTCCTCAAATGAAGATGTTGAATGTAGTTATATTCTATTTAAACTAATGGAATCGTCTACATTTATCTAGAGAATAGTTTTCATAAACAACGTTATGATTGGTTTGTTTTGAGATGTGCTCCAATGCAGTGTTTGTGGAGAATAATATATTTTGGTCTTTCTTAATAGTGATTTTGGTGATGATATTGTATTATAGGTCATTAAAAATGGATTAAATGCTGGTCATATTTATTATATCTACAGTGAAGCAGATTGAAACCTTGGGATGCGGTGAATAGTTCTTTACAAATTGTGGTCCAGTTGTTAGTGTCTGTATTTCAAAAAAATCCATCGTTAGTGCCACTAAAGAATTGGAATGTGAAAACATAATGACTACCCTAGAAAATATTTTGTCATACTCATGTATTTATTATATGTAAAAAAAATGGAGATGAAATTGGTCCAAATAGATTGTTCATCCATCACATTCCACACTAGTTTATATTTCATGAAATTCCTGGCCATGTACAACAATCCTAAGGTCGATACCAAAAATATTTTTCACCTTCACCATCCTATCGCATAAGGCCTAATGACACTTCCCATTAGTGTGAGTGTCTGGATAATGCCTGAACAAATAAATTTAATTTTTCAAAACATTATTCATTACTATGATGATGGAAATAACAAATATCAGGATATTCGTGATGAAATAGTTGAGTGGGATTAATAAGCCCTCAAGATAGAGAAAATAGTTCTTCTAATTGAAGATATGGTTGGATATTTTTTCCACATATCCAACAAAATTTTGAAAATGACTTCTTTGATGATATATTTTTAATTGATGGGGAGATGTATTTTTTTGAATCCTAGTATCTTTTTGATATTTCTCCTTGATATGTTTTAGTGTTATTTCAAAATAAACACCCTTCTCGTCCCTTGGTTAAAAATATACACCCTCAATTTTCAATTCCCAACATATATTATATGGAATTCATGGATGGATCTATATAAAATTTTAATAATAATGACATGTCAATAGTGAATAGGTGTTTTGAGACTCCATTTAAAAGACACATACACAAAAAGGGGATTGAATAGGTGTTTTTAATGATTCTAAGAAGATATCTACTAAGATATTCTTGAAACAAAATTGATATTTTTGGGTGAAATGGATAACCATTCCTTATCCCACAGAAATATTTTTAAAACACACACTTTCTCCCCTAAAAATGATTGAAAATAATTGGATGATATTGTACCATAAAAATTGGGTGACTAATAAGCCATTGAATCCCATGAATGGTGTTAATGAGTACATTGTAATGGAAATTTCACAAACCACAAGAAAATTATTACGTATAAAAGGATAAATCCATCATCTTTGGGATAATAACAATCTAGGTTGCCCATGATACCTTAGGTAAGATCCCACCCCCTGACAAAATATTTGATGGCTTTAATGAGGTTGGATTTAATGTGGTCCTAAGGGGATATATAGAAACAACCATAGAAACTATAATTATTAGGTTGGATATCATTATTAAGAGTGGATAACCCATCCCAAATATACCTACCAAATGGGAGTTTTTTATTTAATGAGTTATCAATACATGACACCACCTAGTGGATGTAGCTGGTAACTTCATGATTGACCTATATAGAAATTGTTTTTTATATGAGTATTGGATTTATCAAGTAAATTTATATATTTCTACTTTACCATACCTATAATGTCATTAAAATCATTAATGAATGAATTATCATGTAGAATGAGAATAGAGTAGGTCATGATTTTCTTTAGTTTTTTTCTAACATGAAAAAACATTTTATTTCCCCAATCAATGAGCTAGATTACTCATGACCATTCATACACAAATTTTTCCTAGCACTAGAGAATATAAGATAAATTACTATTTTTTGGAATGGTTTTTTAATAAATCCTCATTGAGGAATATTATTTAAAAAGAAAATTATTTCAATCTATTTAACCATATTTTAGGGTCATTTCATTACTATGGTGATCCACTAGGAATGACCTTCCCAAAAGGATGATGGCATGTTAAGGGAGAGTTTAACTAAGTAAAAATACATTTCAAAGAATTTAATTTAAGATTAAAATTTTTAAAATGAAGGGTGTAATGTCCATACAACATATTCACATGGAAAAAAATTATATGGGTCAGGTCTACATAAAACCTAACTAATTTGATGACTATTGAATTCAATTCATATATCATAACCCCAATAGAAAATCTCATATATAAAAAATAAACAGTTATAATTTTATGTTATTTTAATGATATTAGTATAAATCCAAGTTGAATATCAATCATCCTAAATGATGAATTTATATCGAGAAATTCAATTTAGCCCAAAACCGTTGAAAAATCACCCGACAACATATCGTCTCAAAAATAACTGGTGGGAATGTCTTATCATTACCTTAAAATGTACTCTTGTAAAGAATCATGGGTGAAAGACTATCTCTATATGGTTATACCATACAAAAATGGAATATTCTCTCCAACACCTAATAGAGATAAAAATTAATTAAATGGTGGGGATGAGGAGAATAAATACAACCACTGAATGGAGAAATGTACCAATTATAGATAAGATACATCACCCATATCCTCCCTACATGATGGGGTCCATTTGATGGGAGGGGGAGGCACCCTTTGTCCACATATGTAAAAAATTTGAAAACTGGAGTAATCCTTAAAAAACATAAAGGGGATATAATTTTAATTCTTCCTATTACAACCCCCATTGGGTAGATGAGGGAGTCCAAAAGCAAGTTGCCAGATTCATTAAATAGATTATTCCACTACCAAATTTTAATGGAATGTTAGTATAATATATTATCCAAGAATACCCATAGTCATATAGTCCATTTTTATGGTGGTCTGTCGGGAGCTGGATAATAGCTGCATGATGCACCACCAGCGACATTGTTTTCTTCCATTTTTTCCAAACTACCTCCATCCAACATCCAAATCCAAAAAAATCATTAGGAAACCCAATTTTGAAGTGTCAGAACCATCAATGAACAATAAAAACCCATATTCTTAATATGAATCATCCAATAAATGAATTATAAAACATTCACTAAGATTTCCAACCCATCCATACACACTAGGTGATACAAACACCCTAAATTAACACATATCATCCCTGGGACGTTCCGATGGTCATCCAGTTGGATCATATGACATCTATTACTCATAAATTCCAACATAATGACCACATAATAACCCAAAAATCTCATCATTCCTCAAGTGATATTTTTTTTTAATTTCATGTTCTTTAACCTCTAAACATAATCCTATAAGTGAACCTATCAGCGAACATCTTGATAACACACTCGAATACCCATCTTCCCCTTACAACAAAGGTGTGCTCATCCATTATTTATCCTGACTTTTAGTTCTCTCCACCATAATCCCATTTTAACAAAATAATATTCTATTACATGAAAACTTCCATAATTTGGATTTCCATTCCTAACATGATATTAGTGTCCTAATGAATCCCATTAATTTGGTTTCAAAACACAAAATATAACATATTTGAATACATCTGTCCAACATCTAAACCCCTCACAGGTTCAGATTTTGAACCAAAATTGATGACCCATAGTCATATATTATAACACTCTAAACACTATATTATCCTCAAACTCCATTTTTCAACAAAAGATTAACTAATGTATCCAATAAAACACAACCCAAATTGTTTTAAATTCATCACATCCAACGTAACATAAGAACATAGGCCTAACAACATCTAGATGACAATGAAAATTGATGAATTCCATTTGTAACATGTCATAAAAAAATATGACCATAATTAAACAATACCTGATGATATATTGTAATCATATAAGACATAAAATTTAATTACATACTCAAATACTACTTTCATTTCAAGGAAGAACTTTTAACTATCTATGTCCACCATCGCTTCAAACCATGAGCATTAATGCACCACTAACCCGGTCTAATTTAAATCAACTCCATTCATCCCAGATCTATTAACAATTTATGGAACCCAAAAAAAATTCATGTTGATGTCAACCCCAATCAATCACTAATTATTTCATTGAAACATTCCATATTTTTCTATAAGCATCAATAACCCAAAACGATTTTACATTAATTGATCTCAATCACATCAGAACCCCTCAAATGTGGGTTACATCACCATAGTTGAAATACTTCTCCCCAACAGAGGATCATCAATATCATCAAATCACAAAACTATTTTCTATTATTCATATAAAATGTCTAACCCAGCAATGAACATGATGTCTAGATAGGGCTGATAATGATCACCCTTGATCACTATTTTGAAAAAAAATTCATAAATTTTTCTTAAATAAATGTAATTTTACTCAAGTATTTCACTAAAACCCCACTAATAATAAACATGATACAATTAATTTTTTTTTGGTGTACTCAACACCATATTATTCATTCCTTACTTACTTGATAACAACCACCCCAACATGCATCTTAATAAACACACATCTAACACTCCTCTAGAGCCATACTTGAGAATTATTCATGTGATTATATATATCATTTTGATCAGGAAATTATTCCTAATCCATCAATATTCTCATTATCACAGTTGGAACCTAAACAGTCTCAAGATATTCCCCATGCCATTATACCATCAATCATTTTTTCAAAACTCCATCGGACCCCATCCGATATACATGGAAACCAACTCCATTATACATCATGGAGTACACTCTATAATCGATCAAAACATAAAAATTAAATAATTTAATGAATATAATGAATTATATTATACAATATTCTACATTCATTCATCATTTTCATAACACTATAAAATATAAACATCAAGACGAGACTCAACTCAATCAAGTCATGTCTCACTGAAACTCGAATAATGAAGCCATGAAATTTGCCTTGCCACTCTAGTATTCTAGTATCCCAATGAATATATAACCATTATTGTTTTTTCAAAAATAGTTTCATCACAAAATTATTAAATATTCATACAGACATTAAAAAATCAAGCATGATTTTAGATATCTATTGGGGATCATTGTATACTCTCACTATGCTCTTAAAGGTGCATCTTGATATTGAATGTTTTTGGACCCAAAATTGAAAATATTAAAACACCATTGTTGACGCAAAAATTGGAGGTAAATAGGACATCCTGAAATTAGGGACTGCCTCATGAAGCTGGATCATGATGCTCCCAGAGCTCTGCAGCTAGTGAAAAAGATTTCAATCACGACCCGCCGCAAAACAACGAGGTGGGATTGCTCCGCAAGCCCCTTTGACGTTCAGGACCCACTACAAAGCAAAAAAGCAGGATTTCACCATGAGTCCCTTTGATGATTACAATCAGCCATGAAGCAACGAGGTAGGATTTCTCTGTGTCCCCTTTGAGGATCATGACCTGCCGCGAAGCAACGAGGCGGGATTGCTCCATAAGACTATTTGACATTTCTGACCTTCCGAGAAGAAAATTTAGTCTTCACACTTAGTGAACACTACATCACAACCCCTATTTCTTATAAATACCCGGATCCCCTAGAGGCTATGTGATAGACACTCCGACCTTTCCTCTCTCCTGATCCTGAATTGCGATGCATTTTTCTGCTCTATGGACCATGAGCTCCTCCAGGTATTTCTGCTCCGTGAAATAACTCCCCCTTGGACTTAATTGAGACCCTCCTCGGAAAGGGATGCCTTTCGTGAAGCCCATGGGACTTCGTGGAGGAAAGATCTCTCCAAGGGGACTCGAGACTTTTTGAATCACTTACACTTCACAATGCACCCCCATGTGCATGTTACCCAAGTTCCAAGGTCAGGTCACTATGAAATGTGAAGCACTTTGATTACCAATTGAATAATTTTCAAGGAACCTTTACTTACCGAATGCATGTCCATTTTGCGGATCTCCACCCATATGCACCTATGCCCCGTCCAAATCATCGGTGACTGCACTTCATGGAGCACCTCCCTTCACGGAGTCCATCCACATTAAGGGTCACCAGAGCATCTCAAGTAGTCTACAAATGAACCACTTTCTCGGGAACTCCTTTTCCCATGTGGCCCTTCTGGTTTGCACGAAGCAATTTCAATGTCCCTTGGATGACAATTCTCATTGTGTTTCATTGCTCATTCTTCTTCTCCGAGGCATGATAATGGATATTTATTTTTCGCATTGCCACGCTAATGTGGACCACCAATGGGATCACCTCATCACACCCCATATTCCTGGTGATGCTTGTCCCTTCTCTTCACCAAGGTGCAGAGGGTACCGGTTATATATGTCCGAGGGGTGAGGATCGAACCTGCCTCATTCGAGATGCAGGATGTTAATGTACCAAGTGCCATAATACTGAGCACATGATGTTAAACTGTGACTCCCCCCCTATAAACCTATCTGCATGGAAGGGAAACCATATTGGTGTAATCCCCTATACATTCTTAAATTATTTGTTACATGTATTCCTCCATTATTTTCTGGTGCCAAAGGTCAAAAAAGGGTGTGGTGGGGAATGGTGCTCCTCCTTTTTTATGTGAAAAATACCTCTCCTACTGGGTATTTTCACCTTTGGGCCTCCATCCTGGAGTAATTCCCAAACTCCATCACCCTAGGATGCTAACCATGAATAAGAACTTGATTCCACTTTGGTCTAACAACTATTCAAGCCCCATAACACTATTCATGGACGCACATTTCAGGACGTGATCATCAGGTATCTGCTGCATGTTTTTTCTCACACCAAGAATGACTCACATGGGCTTATAGTAAGCATTGACCAGGACATCTTATCTGGGTTGCCTAATGTGTAATATCCACACCATTCCAAACTACTAGGACATTGATCCTTGCCATGGTAAGGTACGAAAGAAGCCTCTTTGTTGTTCAAGCCCAACACCTGATTGTTTCGACTCCCTTCACATCAATTCGCCCACACCATTCTGAACTACGTGGACATTGATCCTTTCTATGGCTGGGTACATAGGAAACCACCCAAATATTCAATCCCACTTCCATCCATCGGGCTCGTTCATCTTTACGTCGGTGCAACAATACCCCATTCTAAACTAAGTTGACTTTGATCCTTTCCAAGGCAAGGTAAGTAGAAAGCCTCTTTATGGGTCAATCCCAAAAACCATTGGTCCCGACCACATTCACATCGGTGCACCAATTCTCCATTATGAACTATGAGAACATTGATCGTTGAAAGGTTGGGGTATGTAGGAAGCCACCACGAGGTTCAAGACCACCACCCAGGTCATTTCGTCCATCATCACATTGGTTCACTAACACTTTAGGCTTCCATAGAGGGTAATACCAAAATTCCCCCAATATGAACTATAAGAACATTGATCCATGCCAAGTAAAGGTACATAGGAATCCTCCTAAAGGTTCAATCCCAACACCCGTTCATTCCGACCCACCTTCACGTCAGTTTGCCTACCCCATCGATCTTGACCCCCAGTCCTTATTGATGTTGGATCACCCATGGACTGTATGGCATTAAACTGTATACCCCATGAAGCGGTAATCCATTGTGTCCCTCAATCAGCGGTAAGCCATTGTATCCCAATTAGGATTAAGTCATTGCGTCTCCTATTCTACGAAAATCTGTTGTAATCCCATTATCTGGGACCCACATTTTTGGTTCGTCCTAGTGACGTCAGGTGAACCTAGGCTCATAACCACACGTATGGAAATACACACCATATGGTTTTTTCCTATGTGTACACCCCAATTCAAGCTCATCGCCAAATATTTCCCTCGTGCCTACGTGTATCGGGAATATCATTTCCCAAACTAGAGGTTCCACTTCATCCGGGTCCCATCCATGCATCCATTCTCATGGGTCACCTCCTTAGACATTCCATCACCCTCCTGAATTATGAGGACATTGATTCCTTTCCATGAGGATACGTAGGAAGTATCCCTAGGACTCAATCCCAACGTTACAGTAGTCCTCACAATAGTTCCATACCATTAACCACCCATATCACTCAGCACTCCATCATCAATCTTAAATCTAACCCGGGTTTCCACATCTCAGTAAGGTCATGTCAACCAACCTACATCAGAGTGTCCTCCATGGGTTACACTCATATGATCAACTCTAGTCAGTGTTCTAATCTATCTGATCCATCTCCACTAGATTTTAAACTTGTGGCATACACTGTATTATACAAGAGAAGCTATGAAAAACCATAGAGACATGCCCATGGCATATAATTCCTCTCATTCGACGTGGGATGCATCGGGCATCCATGCCCTTGAGAAGCCATATAATATGGGGTAGAAACCTAGACCCGCCAGTATCCTAGATTCCAGACGTGCCAGTGATGTCCAACGTGACAACTCCCATGACAGAAGGTCGATTCCCTTACCATACCCTTTGGAATGTCCCGACAGATGTAGTGTAATTACCTGTTTTCCATGAAGATATTGCGCCTGGAAGCATTTCAGGAAAAACATATTATGTTTATAAGGAAGCGTTATACTAGGTGATGAGTTTTTATGAGGATTACAAGGATGTAAGAATCAACATCCCATCATCCTATTTTTATCAAGGACAAAACATCCTTGAACTAGGAGTAGATGATGCCCACCATTGGAAAGCGGGACTGTGGGGCAACAGAAAGCGCCTTCCATTCAGCCAAACGATACGGATGCGTGCGCCCTCGTGAAAGTGATGAAAACTGAAATGGTGAACCTAAAATTATGTTATTCTCATAAATATGGAGATTATTTTAACTTTATGAATCAATGGATTAGCGTGTTAGCTGATCCAGTTTTCCTACACCAAGTCCCACCTGGCAAATAGCAGGCCTGGTGTGAAACACACCAGAAGTTGGAACTATAGAACGTTGGACATCCCATCCTGCAATGTTTTCAGCATGGATCCCATATACAAGTCGTGGAATATGGAATGGCATTTTGGAAGTTTATGTAGATTCCTTTTTCTTTCAGCACTGATGAGTTAATCTCCCTACTCCTCAGGAATAAAGTTGTTGCAACCAAATCATGATCACCACCTACACATTGATGCTTGGGCTGGGGAAGTACTAACATCTCAGTCCCACACATTTATGTCTCTTTTGTGATGGCATCTACTCCCACAGCCATGAAGTGTCGATGACCCATCACCCCATCTACTGTCATCCAATGATTAGTGATCAATAAACTCATACGCTGGTTTGAGGAGGAGGAAAAAATCACAACTCAGGATATGGCCCACCTGGATCTGGAGGCATCTGTGCCTCATCGTCAATGCAACCCCCATGGGCCACGCAGGGAGACACTACACCCCACACCCACATATAACTATTTTGGGAGCCTCTCACTAGAATTCATTGATGACACCCTACCTTACACTGACGAGTTAGTAGATGTCTGGTCCAGCCCAGTCAGAGTCCCATTCCTTCGGCTCCCACATGACCCTGTCAGTGCCGATGCCCAGTCTTGCTTGATGAATAGATGGTTAGACACATACCTGCTCCATAGGCTTTGATTCGTCCAAACTGATGCAAGCGTCGGGAGAAAGCTGAAGTGGACACCCACTAAGGAGCATAAACGTCGACGGCTATTGTGGTTTCAGTCACCATCGATGCATATCATCATTTTTTTGTACACTCTAATCATGGTAACATATACAATCCACCAGTATCGAAGCCCCAACCACCATATAGAGTGGCCCGATCCACTCTCTTGGTCATTGGCACAAGAAGTGGCTATCTTGAGCTGACCTGCATCAATACCACCCAGTATGGAGGTCCTCCCTATACCACTACCCTGGAGAGCGCGGGTCTTCCCAGCTTTGAGGCTCATCATGGAGGTCTTCCCCATTCCACCCTTAATTCAAATGAGGGTTTTCCTTGCCGTGGTGAAACCGAGTGCCGATGTCTCTCTCATTCCTATTCCACAGGGTATGGAGTCATTCCTCTTGTCCATGACCGCCAGAGTAGGGACATTGCACACCTATTCTCTCATTAACGTGTGGATCCTACCTGTGTCCTCATAGAATATGGTGAAGGTATTCCTCACCGCAGCAACCAGATGGGTGAAGTCCATCATCGCCTTAGTAGAACCCAACACAGAGGTCCTACCCATGTTCATCTAGACCGGTAAAAGGGGCATCCACATATTCCACTTCATGCTTCTTCCAGTTCAAGAAGAGGTCTTGGCTGGTACAACACTATCCATTTAGTTCCTCCTCATGTCCTCTCTGACATTTGTTCTGGTTCTCCTCGCACCCCAGCTTAATCAGGTAGAGATTGTCTCCACCTCAACACTAGTGCAGCAGAAGGACCTTGTGTCGGAAATCAGCCATGTCTCGAGGAGCCACCCAAGGGAAGGAAGGTGGGTTGTTTCCTCCATATGAAAAATTCAGGGAAGGTCAGGATAAGGATCAAACGTGTCCACTTCCCAGACTCAGAATCAGAATGTGACTCAGCTCGGTAACCCTCCCTTTGTTGATCCGTGTTAAGGGTTGGGGCAGGATAAAGTCGCATCATCCTAATACTCATTGAATGTGAGTTCAATTGGATTACCACCTCCCTATGCAGGTATATCCAGGAGAAAAAAATATGGCAACTGCGTAGGTATGGTCATGAAATCGCCATAGTTGTCAATAGAAGCGCTCTCTACCTCGACAAAAGATAACGGAGAACTATTGTAGGGGCTGATGGCGGTCGAGCAGCATTGCGGACTATTGCCAGAATCACATGCCCCTAAGCCAGAAATTGTGGGTTTCATCCCTTCATATCATGACATATAGGCCAGGTTAATGCACTCTTTGGAAGATAGACCAACATTCAGCAGCTTGTGATCCATTTCAACATACTCTCCACCTGCTGGTCTGCCATCCCAGGAGTCTACTTCAATAACGCAGCAAGTTCCTCTACCACCCCCAGTTGATGAGTGGGGTAACGAAGGGCCAAACATCTAATCCAAGCCATGGATATTATGGGATTTTCTCATGGTAGACATCTTCCATGAGATGTTCTGTCCCATGGCGGCACTGAATTTCTAAGCACCAGATCAACTCATGCCAGAGGAGTTTGAATGTTTCTTCCAAACCCTCTGGGAAACACACTTTCTCCTTCGTCATCAGAAAGTGTTTTAACCCAAGATCCTAGTGTATCATGAAGACATTTGCGAGAAATTCCATCTAGTTGATCTGGTTGTGCTCCCTTTGGGCCAGCGCCCCAAGTCACTAGGCCGTCATAATGTCCTCCATGAAAAATCTATTTAGAGACTCAAGATACTCATCAAGATCATCAAGGAGGCTTCCCTCCCCATGCCAATCTTTGGATAGGGGCAGTATGCTTCCCTCATCTTTAGTCCTATCCATCAGAAACCCAACAAGCTACGTGATATCGAGGACATGCCCCCAAGTATGGGCCACATTCAATATGGCCGACATAGTGTCTGAGGATGATGAGTTAGAGCTTATCGATGAGTAATTACCCACCAACGGAGTGCCACCACTATTGAAACCATAAGTGATGTTTACTCACCAGTAGAAGAATCTACTAGGTCTCCCTATGCCCAATGAGGCATTAGTACTCATCCGGAAATCTGGTAATGGTAAAGAGCACGTCAGAGCTGCCAAGAACTCTGACCCATCAACCCTATTGGAGAAGATGGAGGAAGACTCTAAGAAGGCCACATTGATCCTACAACATTCCAATCAGAAGAAGCTGGTAAATAACCTCTTGGATGAACATGATGTAGAGGGTCATCATGACTACAGTGACCATAGGCCAAGGAAACAGGGGTGGGAAAAACATCCCCTAATTGAGCTACTTCTAAGAGACCTTGACCATCCTGCCCCTGCAAACAGGATTGAGGCCGGATGTTATGGAAAGAGGTTGTGGTATATCTCACCAATCCCTCCTGAATGGCCCTAAAATCCAAGGGACCCTGTTTCGGAACCCCCAATCACCCCGAAAGACTTTCCACCGACCACTCTATGAGCCGTTGGCCCTACCTACAATGTTGAATAACCCAACAAAGCGCTCATGGTTAGGGATCCCCATCAAGATAGAGACCCCACCCAAATGATCCAATAGAGACACTCATCTCACACCTTGATGTGTTAGAAACATGACAGGTGTAAATCATGAATGATGGAAAGCTATATCCAGTATGAGAGGATGATATGAAGGCACCTCTGGGTTTTTTTAATTCCCACCATCTCCCAATATAATGGGAAGGGGGACCCTCAACAGCACCAGCCCACTTCAACAGAAGGTGTGGGCCCTTGTTTGGGACCACAGCGCAGTAGGACACTGCCAATATCTGCTATTTTGTTCAGACATTGGAGGGTCCTGCATTCATCTGGTACATCAAGCATCCCATCAGATCCCTAACTAGTTGGGTGGACCTTTGTAGGAAATTCCTCTACTAGTTCAGCTCCACCACATGTAAAACAAGAATCACTAACCTCTTCATGTGAAAAAAATTCCATATGACTGTGTCCCATAATTTATCACCTGCTGGAAAGGGCTTACATATTACCCTAACATGCCACGGACTAAGGAAAAATTACCGACGATGTGGGTATCAAATATCAAGATGGAACTGGATCCTTATCTAATAACCCATATCAACCTGAGGGGATTTTGAGACTTTTCTGATAAGGGCAAGTGCCTGTAAGAAGCCCACCAACTGGACTGCCATACATGTCTGTTACCTCCCACAATTCCAGTGAGAAGGGCTATGAGATCCAATCCTGCCGCGGTGTCCAAAACAGAATCCCCCAAAGAGTTGGAATTATTACCAGTGGAGCAACCTCCCCAGCCTCACAGAGGCCAGATACCGGAGGTGCAGCCTCCAGCCCAGCTGTTGCTTCCCCATAATTGGCACGCGCCCCAGTGAAATGTGCCGCCACCACCAAGGCGGGACAACTAGGATCTACATCTACAATAGGCTCCTATATCTCCTCATCAGGGCTAGGATCCAAGGCCAAAATTCTTGACAGAAGACACTGGAGCTACTCATTCAATGATGATCATGTCCCTAGGAATTTCTGATGTGCCTTGGAGTAGCGTATTGTGAATTTTCTTGAGTGCAGAAGGACAGAAGAGTTGAACCTCACTGATTGCCGCAAATAATGCCCCTTTCATCAGATCATGGGGTACACCCTCATGATTTTTTATGTGTTCCAAGACTGTCTTGAGGACCAGTTTTATATCAACATAGTTAGGTTGGGGCCATCTTCGGTACAAGTGGCATTCGTCGTTGTGACGCCATTCATCAGTAGTGACAACGAGGGCGAGTGACAAATGGTTTATAACTATGAGTCCGAGAATAATTATTACTATATGGATTGATAAATATTTTCTCATGCCTATGTTATGATTCCTGCATGCCAAAATCTGACAGAGCTTTCAAAATTTGCAGCTTCTACTTCGGCATCATCATCTCAGTTGGCCTCTTCAAAAAAGAGCAAGCATCAGTGGCACAAGAAAAAGAAACAGTCCCTCCCAATGCCACCATCATCTTTCACACATAGTGAATTCATTCCTCCGGAGATGTGGATTACTCCTATAGTCCGCCCAGTAATGGATGACTCTTCAAGTGATAGATAATGGTATGCTGCGTTTCATACCATGGAGTTGGTAAATCTTTATATGACTCCTAATGACGGGGAGCGCCATGAAACCTCTCCAATGTCTTCATATAATGATAACATCCGCAGAGCCACAGTCATATAGTTAATCAAGGAACACCAGTTGTCATTTCTATCCTGGAAATGCATGCCACTAAGACTAGACAGCAGGCCCAGCACCGAGCTATGCACTCTCAGCCTCCTAATCTGGTGTCATCAGGCCCGCCTCCACAACCATTTGTGTTGCTGGATCAGGAGGAGAAAGTTCAAACAGGCCATTATTAGCCTCTCCATTCTATAGCCATGTCTCATTCAAATGAACCTCATCTGGAAGCTACTCTGTGGGAATCAACTAGTGAGCAGTAGTAAATGCCTAGCACCATTCTGTTGTTAGCCCAGCTGGTAGGGACAACCATGCCTCATGTCATAGAGTGGCCTCCTGCAAGAAGAATTTTGTGCATGGAACAGAAGTATGATGTTCTCAATAACCTTTCCAATATCCCAGTGAGTCTTTCTATCCTTGAGGCCCTTCACATATCATCAGATATGCATGAATCCCTAGCTAAGGCTTTTAGAAGCCCCCTTAAGTTTGAGACAAAGGTAGCAGTTGTAGAAGATTTTCATTCTGATGTGGTTGAGAATGATAAATTCCTTGTCATTATCTCATTATATGGAGAATATGAATTTTATCCTATACCGAGGCACATTTTCCCACTCTACATCACCAGTCATTTCATCGGTGTGGAGGTCCGCTGTTACCTTGTCGACAAAGGCTTTGGGATCGACTTAACCCCTAACAAGACACTATGAAAAAAGGGTTATCCAAAAATGACTTGAATCACTCTGACGTAAGAATCAAGGGATATGAAAGGAACCGAGAAGACTCCACTGGAAAGATCCAGTTCAAGACCCAATTCGGTGGCCTATTTTCTAGAACCGATTTGAGGTTGTCCCTCAAGACACTGCATATAATGCATTGATGGCTGACCATGGCTCCACCTTCCCGGAGCAGTTCCCTTACCATGAAACCAGTGCCTCATGTACTCCATCAATGGTTTATTGGGTGTGCTCCAAGGTGATGTGTCTCCTATTTCCTATTGTGATACCTGCAACCTTCAACCTGTCTATTCAAAGAGGAAGGACAATCGGATTCTGGCTAGTGAGGTTGAACCCATCACGATTGCAAATGGCCCCTAGGAAGGTCTCTATTACACCAACGTCTTCCTGATCCATCGATTTCAGGCCACAAACCTTTACATGGGGTAATATTTTGGTGTCTCTGGTAAATGAAAGAACCATATTACCAAGGCCAAGTGAATGTGGAAAATCAGCTCGTACTCCTACAATAATCAGGATCACATGATCCCAGAGCCTCTAACCCCCGTAAGGTATTAGGATGTCCACCCCATGGCAACAACAAGATGTCATACGTGCAGATATTTTCAGGCTGACATTAATTTGATCAAGAAAATGCACCACTATTGCTTTGATATCATCAAGCATGCCCCCTTGGGCCGTAGACCAGATGATATTGGATCAACAACCTTCATTGATATGGTATTTGTACCGTGTGAACCTCTGAATATTTTTTCCATTGCCACCCAGGCTCTTAACAGCCTCTCACAGGGGCCTGTCGACTTAGAGGAAGCTACCCCCATGGAGGATCCCTCCTCTGTAAGAGAAGAAGTGGATTCACAGGATGCTCCCCCAACCATTGAAGATGTCATCTCTGCCATGGTTGATGAACTGGTACAGGTGAACCTCGGTAAAATGATCGATCTAATTCCCGTATTGATTAGTGTTTCCATGTTCCTTGAGGAGCAGAAGTGGTACATAGTTTTCCAGAAACAATACCATGATGTGTTTTCCTGGAGTTATGATAATCTTCTACGACTATATCCTTAGGTATCCATCCACCACCTCGGTCTTCCGGCAAATCATCGCAGGTTAAAGCAGCCTCCCAGAAAGATGCACCAATCTCACCGGGCCATGGTCAAGGCAAAAGTTGTCACGTTCATAAGGGCCTACATTATCATGGAGATCTGGTACCCCAAATGGATGGACAAAATTGGGACATTCAAAAAAAAATAATAGACATATCAAAGACTGCATCGACTTTTAAGAACTCAACTGTCACTATTCGAAGGATGATTTTCCCCATCCTATGATAGAATTACTGATCGATGCTATGGTAGGGTTCCAATCCCTCCCATTTCATGGACGGTTACTGAAAATACAAGAAAATACAAATGGATCCTAAGTGAGAGGATTCCAAAACATTTAGGTTGCCGCAAGGTACGTTTTGTTTCCAATTCATTCCATTTAGATTAAATAATTCATGTGCCACCAATCAGCGGGCCATGCATAGCATATTCAATCCAATCCTCTGGAAAATGGTGGAATGCTCTGCAGATAATCTGTGGTCATATATCACCATCTCCATAACCATCTTAAGGAACTCAAGTAAGTTTCTGGCTTCCTTTGTTCCCACCTCCTAAAGATGAACCCACTGAAATGTGCATTTGGGGTCACCCCTAGGAAGTTTCTTGGATTTGTTTTCATGTACTAGGGCATCAAGATAGACCCAAAGAAGATAAAGGCCATCAGTCAGATGACTCCCTAGATAAATATTCAGGAGCTCCGAGGATTCCATGGCCACTTAGCCTATATACGTCGATTCATTGTGAATCTAGCCAACAAGTGAAAGCCCTATTTTTCTCCTCATGAAGAAAGGCTCCACCTACATGTGGGAAATTTTTTTCAAGACTATGTATGATGAAATCAAGCAGTATCTGATCCATCATCCAGTATTGATGCAACCCATATATGGAAAACCAATGTTCTAGTACATGACTACCCTGGAACGATCTATTAGCACCCTTATCACCCAGAAGAGCAACGAGGGGACAAAACAACAGCCTCTTATACCTTAGTCGTATTATCATTGATATAGTGACCAAATACTCCACCATCGAAAAAACTTCCTTGAATAGGTTTTCACAGTACAGATATTGCAACACTACTTGAAGCACTAAAAGGTGGCGCTGGTGTCTCTAGTAGACCCGTTGGAGTATATTCTAACCAACTCATGTTGACCAGTCATCTATAATTGTGGGAATTTATTCTTCAATAGTTCGATATTAGGTTTTTCACTTAGAAATCTATTAAGGGAAAAGTAATGTAAGTCTTCCTTGCTTCCCATTGAACTCCTGATAACTTATCCTCAGATCTCGTTTTTCCTGATGATGCAATGCTTTCAATTGATCATGAAATCCTGTAATAGAAATTCACATTGATGGTGCTTCCTATAGACCCACCAATAGTAGGCTCAATGATCCCATGCTCAATAGGGTAGGCCTAGGTATTTTATTTATTACCCTAGCCCAAGCCATTCTACTGTACTCATTCATGTGGTTAGAATGTTTCACCAATAATGAGGCAGAGTAACAGGTTCATTCCTCTAGCCTTGAGCTGGCCCTCTAGATTGATGTGCCCCATTTTTATGTTAAAGGGGATTCTGAACTAGTCATCAGGCAGATCAACGGTGACTAAGTCATTAAAAACCATATCCAATATCATGGTTGTAGTGTAACCTCTATATAATGGCCCAATTCCCATCTCGGCTGGATGATACTCATGTCCCTCGATCAAAGAACGGTCAAGCGGATGCCCTGGCCGGCCTCGCTGAATCACATGAAGAGCCCGACCTGGATGAACTTATTATACATGTCCCACATAAGAGAGTCATTACTCGTGTTACCCGAGATGATGATGATGACCTCTAGGGAAGCCATCTTACCATTGGGGCCTCCACGTCAGGACCCCTAGGTTCCTTAGATTAAGTGGTTGAAGAGACCATTGACTTGAGATCACCCTTTATAATGTATCTCCAAAATGGTTACCTCAATACTGATCGGGCCAAGAGTGAGTGAATTCGATGGCCCACACTTTATTTTACCCTCCATAATGGTCGCAGTCTTGAGAAGACCATTTACAAGCATGGGTTCGATGGTTTTCTCTTCCGTTTCAACCCAAGAGTTGAGATTTCTCAGTTCATGTGGGAGGTTTATGTCGATTCCTACGGTATCTAGCAGACTCGGGTGAATCTCTCCCACCAAATCTATAGACTAGGGTACTTTTTCCCCTCCAGGAACCATGATTGCATCGAGTTCTCCAAGATATGTCTCACATGCCAAATTCATTCTGAATTCATGCATTGGAATCCAAAAAATCTCCACTCCACCATGTAATCATGGTAGTTTGCAGTATGGTCACTTGATGTCATGGGACAATATCCACCGGTGACAACTCACTAGTGCAGGTTCATCCTGACTACTACTGATTTTTTTTCAATGTGGGAAGATGTAGTACTGCTAAAGGAGGTCAAGGCCCATTCTATTATGGACTACATGAGCTCCATTATCATCCATCGGTTTAGAGTCCCTCATGTTGTCCTCACTAATAATGGCACAAACATCTATGTAGCTGAGATGAAAAAATTGTATGCCATGTACAAAATCTGTTCGAACCATACCTCCCGCTACCACGCACTAGAAATTTTACAGATCTAGGTGTTCATCAAAACCATATATATGATTTTTATGAAACTTTCTCATCATAATAAGAAGATTTATCGAGAAAAAATCACCAACGCACTCTGGGTTTACTAGAAAACGAATCGTAGTTCCACCAAGGTTATCCCATATTCCCTGGTGTACGGAACTGAAGTCGTCCAACTTATCAAGAACCAGTTGCCTTGGTTATGCACAACAGTCTATGTCTACTAGGCATACGATAATGTAGTTGAAAATAGTCTCGCTGAATTAGAATCCCTCAATAAGAGTAGTCTTCGTGCTCGGAAAAATCTGGAATGGCATCAAAATAATATGGCTATATCATTCAATAGGAATGTCCATCTTCGTTGATTCTTTCAAGGAAACATGGTATTGACCATTAGGACACCAATGATACCAGTCTTGAAACCACACAAGTTAGAGTCCAAATGGGAAGGACCTTACATAATTCACAGGGTGTACACCAATAATGTATAATCCCAACTTACCATAGATGGTTAGCATATAAGTCCTACCACCATTTACATGTCTCTCAAGAAATAATTTTCCTGAGTCAGATGGTCATGAATGACCCTAAACTGATGGGTAGGTCATGACCCTGAACAATCCGGTCCTACACGACCTTAAACATTATTGGGTCCAACATGACCATAAATCGTCTGGTCTAGCATGACCTTAAACTGCTTCATCCTGAATTATGTTAAATTTTATATTGTCTTCCATGATGTTAAAATACACCATTAGAACTACATGTGAATTGATTTTCATTTCATGGGAAACATAGGAATTCTAAAACATTTCATCTTGATCCATGCCCCAAAATATCTTCTTTGACTATTGGCCTTAGTATAGTTCTCTTAGAGGAACCTTTCATAGTATTGTGTTTGTTTCTTTATCCCACTCATGTCAGTATTAGGACGATCACACCATGTGCACAGTTCCCATTCTTCTATCCTCCCACGTCCTCACTACACGATGTTAAACGGCATGGAATTCAGGAACCACGTACGTCTTGATTCCCATAGTCATGGGATATGTAGGAATGCCCAAGAATTTCATCTATTAGCCCAACCCAAGAACCTAAATCTTCCCTCGGGTCATGAAATATGGTGTTGTGTAGGTTTTTTCTCTAATACATGTCGAGCTCGTCTCAATACCTCTATACATCACACTCTCAAAGGTGTCCGCCTCTTTCACCACCCTGATTGACTTTATAATGTGTGGGAACAACTATGATTCACCTAGTTTAATGATTGGGACACCGTCATCCTTCACATTTAGAAGGGCCCCGGAATGGAATGGATTCTAAGCCCAAGGGATCTCTTACCACTTCAGTCCAATTCCCTAATGGATGTTGATCTAAAAGTTGTTACCAGTCCCACATTGAGAATATGGTCAGTGGTCAATGCTAATTTTTTGTTCCTGTCCTAGGTCGGTATAAGGACTCTGTTTTTCAAACATGGTTGACAGTTATCGTTTTTTGTTAGATCCTCCCCAATGTGTCTGAAACATTATGTGTAGTGGTACAACTTTATGCACTGTATCTACTAGCAACGAGCTCCCTTCATGATATTCTAGTTATATTACATTTATATAAAAGGTAATGAAAAATTCGGCTCCTTATTTCCCACAACAATCACTAATCTCATGTCCATAAGAGCAATGATGAGGTGGTAACTGCATAAGAGGTCAAATGGATACAGTTGGCCCATTTTCCAAGCCTCAGGCCCCTTGGCCCCTCCCGACCCCTGTCCCATGTTATCATTTAAGATTGTGTGTTATGGTGCATACTTATGTTATTTTTAATGTCGGGCTTTTTCGACACGCCACACATATCCCCTTGAGACGTACTTAACTTAATTAATCATATGTTCGTGAGAAAAGTCCCTACCATACTTTGTGAGCCCAATTATTTGGTTTTCCATCACCCTCTATATCCAAAAGGACCCCTGACTGGCATGGATGCTAGGACTAAGGGATCACCTACCATTACAGGATAACATCATCAAGGATTTCGAGTGGTAGGTTGATGCGAGTCACATGGTGAGAATATGTTCAACGATCGGTGCTCAATTGTTTAGCCAGATCTATGGTCACATAATGGAGGGTATTGTGTTACGAACCTGTTAAACAATTGTCTTCAATAATTATTGCAGCATTTTTGTCTTCCATAAGCATGATGGTAGGACCTTTTTGTCCAATGAATATTACATTAAACTAGGAATATATGTTCCACTCTCTATGACCCTATACTAAGATCACTATTGTCCTTAGTGCAAGACGTTAAACTGCAAGCTAGTAATGACATTCTTTCCAAGGCCCAACCTCTAGCCCCTTTTTCTTTTTGGGACCCATCCCAAGGTCTCATTTATGGTTGTATGGTTTTTTATGGGATTATGTCCTCATTCACAACAGGTTACTCACCGCACCATACACCATCTCTGTGTGGGGTACCTGGCCCATTTGTGTCCTTACTACATGATGGTAAATTTAACGTTGCTCTTTTCAACAACTATGTGTGGATTGATTCTCATCCCCATGGGATACGTAGGACCACCCAGATGTTTAGTCTTTGGGTCCAGCCTCTTCTTGGCCCCTTGGCTTGCATTCCCCTAGGGAGAGGGGTATATTGTGTGGTATGGGATTATGTCATCATTCACATCGGTTTTGGTAACAACCATGCCATTTACCTCCTATTCCTGAGAGTTTTCCATCCACAAGTGCTATACTCCCCTCTTCAAATCGGCCACTCTCAAGATGAGCCCCATGGTCCTCTTTAGTGATTCTATAATGATCCCAAGGTTTCTCTAGTTTAGTACCTGGAATGTTAAATTCTACCCGGAATTCTTTCACCCATTTATCAGGCTTTCTGTTCCTCTTCATTAAGGTTTCCATCAACATTAACACCTAATGGGACCCACTAATGGCATGTATACTCAGCCCAAGGGCCCTCTAACCATTACAGGACAATGTCTTCAAGGGTTTCGAGCAAGAAATTGATACAATTCCCAAATTGTGAATTTGGTCTGTGGCAGATGCTCATTAGATGTTCCCACCTCAGGCCACATGATATGAATTCTGTGTTTCGAACATGGTCAATAGTAATCCTCCATCATCAGACCAACCCCATTAATCCCAAAATTTCAGTTACAGGACTCACATCCTTCTCCACCTCATCATGTCCAAGTAGAATTTCATAACTCTTGGTACTATTCCACTATGCACATCATCACATAAACTGAAAAATTTTGTGATAAGGAAATCATTTGGGCCTCCACTGATTTCCCCTTAGAATGTTTTTTACGCTTTAAAAATACATTATCTGCCCTTGTTTCCTACATTGAGTTCGACTCACGTAGGTTTTGGGACCAGATTAAGGTCCACATGTACATGGAATAGTCCCGCATTTCCATGGTCTATGCTCTAAGACCATAAACTGAGATCTCTATTTGAAATACATACGGCTTGATTCTGATTCTCATTGGATCCATAGGAAAACCCAGATGTATCGTTTTCGGGACCAGATCAATAGAGATCTAGTTTCTCATTCCCCCTTTTCATCTAAAATTTCCCTACTTGTCGGCCTGAGGTTTCCACCTTAGAATTGCGCATGATATGGTGTGGAACATGTACTCATTCACGTCAGGTATTCTTTATCACGCCTTTCCCATCCCCTCTATAACCTCATCTATTTTATATTGGTCTTGTTTATATGACTTCAATCTATGATGTTCAGTCCCACAGGACATTAAATGGTTGTATCAATCCTACACAATGTTAAAAATTCTTGTATGGTCCCATCACCTGACCCTAAACTCTAATATTATCATCCTGGTTGCATGATGAAAAATGGAACGACATTGTAATGTCCTCACCCAAGGGGACAACATGTTTGTATCAGTTACACAACCTACCATTTTTCAGCAACTTCATATGTCTTGATTTTTGCGGAGATACCTGGGCCTTCCATCCTATACCTATCACTTCACACACAAAAAAATCATTCATCTTTAAGAAAAATCAAGATCAATCCAATACCGCTACATTTTGTGCAAGGTCCAGACCCACACAACCTTATCATAGAACTATGTTTGGATTGATTCCCATCCTCATGGGATATGTAGGAATACCTAGAAATTTCTTACCTTGGGTCCAGCCCTAGGAATCAACAAATCATATCCCTCATTTTTTGGCCCCTTGGCCTGAAGTCATTTGGGAACATGTGGTGTGACGTGTACCTCTTAGGTTATCATTCACGTTGGGTTTTTTGATAGCCGCACCATGTGTTTCCCATATCATTTCATGGTGTGGTCCGAGTTCTATGACCCAAAATGAACATCTCTTTATAGGAACTAAGCATCAAATTTGGTCAATACGCCACCATATTCACAACCCATTAATTAAGGCCCATTTAACGCTCCACCCTAAGACCATAAGCTTGATGTGTGCAGCCTCAGGACCCTTCCCTTGGGAGGGGATATGACTCCCTCATTTTGATATATCTTATATTCGTATTCAGATGTGTTTAGGAAAAGACCCCAAAGTAAAAAAAATCATGAAGACATTCCACTCATTCCATGTCCAAGCTTCGTGAGCCCAACATTTTGATCCTCATCCTCTTAAATGTTTGAAGGGACCTCCATTTGTGGCCTAGTTTCATGCAACATTTGATTACCTATCATCCCAAGCCATCATCCCTGAAGACATCAAATGGCATTTGTTACTGGTCATGTGTTTTGAACACGGTCAACAGTCAACCAACATTTTTATGTCCCCATTCTATGCTAACACGATATGGGTGTTTTGTTTCGAACATTGTCAACAGTTATCCCTCATCACCATGCCACAATCATTGCAGTCCAGATCTCAAGAATCATGATTCACATTTTCCCACTCCCTAATTTTAAACTGGAATTCCAACATGCTCGACTTTACTCTTCAGCGAATCAAGGTGTGTCATATAGGTTGGTAAACATCAGTGGGATGACAGTCATCTAATTCTCCATCATCCCTAAAGTTTGCCTCCCTATAATAGAAAATTCCCATCACTACTTCTTATTTCCCCAAATAATCATGACTCACGAGGGATTAATAATTCTGGTAGGACGTGTACTAGCATAGCCATTGCCACACATGTCGTTCCTCGACCAATATGATGTTAAACTGAACTCTCAAAACTATGTATGGCTTCATTCGCATCCTCATTGGATATATATGAATGCCCTACCACTTTTCTTCCGTCCCTACCTAATTATCACTCTTGGTCTCTTGACCCGGAGAGTTTCTTCTAGGGATATGTAGTGTGATATAGATTTCAAGTCCTCATTCACATCAGTTTGATAGCTACTACACCACATACTCCCTTTGAGGGATCTTACCTTTCACTACAAGTCCTGTAATATGATGGTAAACTACATGAGTTCATATTTCCTCAATGCATGACAATAAACATGGTTCAATGCAGAAAAATTTTGGGATTCCCAATGATAATCATGAGAAGTGTCAGTTTCCTCTCTAGAGTGAATTCTCCTTACCAGTGTTGGTCTCTGTCAACACCTTTCCCCAAAAAATATGTTTGTATTCAGTCCCTTTCTCATGGTATACATAGTAACCCCCAAAAATCATGTCTCATAGTCTGGACCGAGGTATCATAATTCCCATTTCCCCTTCTTTTTTGGTCTATTGACCTGAGCTTTTTGGAGAACCATGAAATTTCAGCTTTACCCTGAACATGTTCGAGATGTCCCATGACAATCATTGGGAGGTGATAGTTTCATAATTAGAGAGGTTCTATTCAAAGTATGTTTGATCCCTGATCTAGATGGTGTATCCACCTAATGCATTTCCACCATGGTGGCATAATTTCAAGAGTGTTTGACTCTTTATGAACAACCCATCACTCCAATACATTTATTCGTATTCTCACCATATTTCACATCTAGAGGAACCCTCTAATAGAATTGATTCATGGAATATGACTCACCTACTATCATGGGAAAACGTTTTGGAAGACTAATGGATGACATTAATAGCCAGGCCATGTGTTTCTAACATGGTTATCGGACGGACCTCATTTGTTATCCCAATTTCCGTATAACGGAATAAGGATAATATGTTTCGAATGTGGTCAAAATTCATTATTAATTGTCAAGTCATCACTACAGTGTTCGGAATATTGGGTATTGTAATTTACACAGTCCATTCCCCCTGTTCAGATTTATTTCAGGGCCCCTGGCATTACCCCATTCATGCACAAGATCACGCTGGGAAAATGATAATTTGAGTATTCTGAGTGCATCATTCTCGAGTCTTGTCTCTCCCATCTCATCACAGGAATTTGGGTTGGTTGATCAATCCCTTGGATTCCCGATGCTTTGTTTTTGCTCCTATATTTTGATGGAGTGATCTGGTTTTCATCCCTTGTTTCTCACATCGGGTCTGTCCCACATTAACATAGGGAATGATCGATGGATGCTCCATGAATATCATAGGTTTGAAATAATCCAATACAAATAACAGAACTTGTGCATTCTAGAAGCATCATATAATTGATGAGTGAAATTATCTTTGAGGGTTTGTAATCATTAAGGTACTTGAGGGACGATTTCCCCCGTGGATGGGTTAACCTCGTCGAAAGATCATAGCAGCTCTGCCACTCTCTGGATTGTGGAATCTAGGATTTACATCCACCTATTCAGTTCCCGCTCCTCCTTAGTAGGGATGGGGTGAAATTCATCGTCCATGATCTGGGACCACTCCAGGCCAATCTGGATGATGATAATTTCATCAGAGGCTCACTTCATGGCCTCTTTAGCCTCTTCTAGCTGGGCCTTTAACCACAATATAAGCTCAGATTGCATGTTGGGGGAGGCTGAGTGCTCATCCTCCAAACTCTGTAGGCACTGGACCTCAACATTATCCTTCCAGAGCCTCATGATTTTCACCACATTCTTCCACAGCCAACCTACTTCGAGGCCACCGTCATGCTCTCGAATCTTCTATACCAAAACATCTCATATGAGAACGTGAGGACATGGGGAATCCACTCTCCCAGCACATAGTTCGAGCGGTCATGAGTGAATTATGAGCTTATAATATAGCCATTGTGGTTGGGGGTGTCATTAATGAAGTGCCTGATCCACTTCCATGATCGGCGATGGACTATTATGATGTCCACTTCATCAGAGTTCGTCTCGTATTACTTAACGTAGTTGGTAGGCTCGTATACGGGGAATGGCTCCAAGAACTCAATAACAGGGTGTGAGTCTAGTGATTGAGTATTCATGATGGGACCTAGGATATAAGATCGATCCTCATCATTGGATCCCACCTCAATGATCCCAGGAATAGCCCCACTGACGGTCCCACCAGTGATCGGGAGCGCCACAGTTTTGTCGGTCTGGATATCCTCCTCCACGATCACCAGAATTCCTCTAGGAAAGATGCCACCAGAAGCCCCAACCAACTTCACTAAGGTGACCAATTTCATTTTAATTTCTTTTCAATCCAAAAAGGAACATGAACGTCAGTTAACATGGTCAGGGGATGACAGTCATAATCATTGTTGAAAGGACTAACAAAGATCAAATTCTTAGAATGGTTATCGGGTCGATGTATTCGGGACACCGAGCCTGGGCCCCCGGTATATTACAGGATGATCTGAAAGCTTCTTAGGGGTCACCTCAGGCGTCATGGCCCCACCCGATGTAGCAATTGGTGCAGCCATCGGGGTGGACCGCGAATTCCTTACATCTACATCCACTAAGGGATGATAACGGGTTCTGTGAATTAGGATTTCCTATACAGTTTAAAATTTAATGGAGGGTTCAATGCAGTCTGGAAATGGATCCTAGAGAGTGGATTTAGGATTTAACCTTGAGTGACTTGGAGAATCGTTCAAGGTCTGCTCCCGGATCTCCAACGTCACCCTCCTCCAACGGGCTCCCTCTACCGGCCTCAACCCCCCATGAGGACTCGTCCGATTCTTTTGGGATAGGGAAGTGTTCTTTTAGTTCAGAAGCTAATAATTGTAGAGGGATCATATGATCTAGAAGCACCTTGACATGGTCTTTCATTAAAAGAGGATCACCCCATGAAATCCCAATGTTCGCTAGCTATGACAGGTACTGCTCCGCCTCTGCCTGGGACAACGTATTGCCAGCCCAGATAGAGAATATCCCCAGCATGTCCATCCTGAGATGGTTCAGGTGATGCCATATATCGGGATGGCTAGAGAAAAATATTTTGTCTTCAAAGATCTCCCATGCCTCCTAGAAGACAGCATCCTCCATCATGTCTATGTAACACATTGCTTCCCTGGAGCCTGAGTGTATATCATAAGGAATCCTCTTGGCGACCTCCCCTCAAGATGACTCTGTTCTTCGGAAACCTCTAGGACTACTACCACTGGTGTATCTACCAATACTACCTCACCGTCAACCATTTTCATCCCCTTCAACACAACATCCCTGGTACCGCGATATGTACTTTCCACCTTCTAACCCTGGCCATGATGTTGGGAATGTCAACCATCACCAGCCCGAACTGTTTGTTTCCTTAGCATTTCTCCCCAGGTAGGCCGCCTCCTAGCATTGAGCATACTCCTTGAACATCATGAAGGCAGTACATGGAAGAGGCAACACATTACTCATCATTCAGAATTCTTGAGTGAACATGAGCCACATTGACCTCATCACACATGGATGATCATTAAGGTACACCCCTAGGTAAAAATGGGGGGTCGGTCACTGCATGTACCAAAATTGATGGGAAAATCGGTTTGGGGTGTATGGATTGCAGAGCAACTCATGGTCCACCCTCACAACTAGGAAACCACATAGAAAGACTAGTAGATAAGACTAAAGATCTTCTGTCCCTTAGTCATCATATGTGTAGGCCCCCGTTGGCAGCAGGAACTGGTGGAAATTGACCTCTTCTACATACCAAATATGGTTTAATATCGATGGTATGGTCAGAATGTCCCGGAATCCCCCCACAAAATTCAGGATAGATGGGTGAAAGTTCGATCCCTGAGGAGAAATTAGTTCTTTGTATTCATAAACCCCTGTAATGTGTGCCACTATCCACTCACACAGAATACGGAATGACCAAGATATCCTCTATGGCATCATCACCACGATGATGTTCGAGAGCATTTTGTACATCATGGCATGCATCTAAATTCTTAGATTCACCCCCCATCTAGTCTCTATCATGGAGGCCATGATGAATGTGGTGGGTCGTACACTTGTGTTTGTATCCTTCACCGGCAAGATCCAGCCGTAGATGAGATCCGCGATGAATCCCAACAGCCTGACTATCGGTTGCTGCTCGATACTAATGCTGAACCCCCAAGTTTCGCACTGTCTATCCTATTAGATCCACCTGTATATGCGCTCCATGCCTCAATGACCTCCCTTTGGACAAGTCTGAGGCCTCATGGGGAATCTTCTATTTTCTGGATTGTTTCGATATTTCTTGAACCATCATCTGAGGTGGATATCTTTCATTGATTACTTGTCTTCTCCTGACACCAATCACATCAATGCCATTGCCAGTGCCGACATCTACTCTGAATCCTCTGACACACCCATAACAAGGAGAAATTCTTCAAACATCTCTTCCTGTGTCGGGACTACTAAGATCTGATGCACGTCCCATAAGCTGATTCCAACATCCCTAAGATGTTGGTGGAATTTATTGTTCCGTGATGACCACCGAATCAACAGATCTGGCATCTGCTGCATTGGTTGGTAGATGTTAAATTGGGAGGCCCATGCAAGCTAATATAGACTGAATCTCCTCATCTCTACCAAAAACTGTTCACATGTGGCACTTACATTGTAGGCCCAGGCCCAGTCATCAGCGATGTTGCCACCTTAGCATAGGTCCCTCACATCAGACCATCCCTTCTTCAAGTTCCTCTACACCGCCATTATAATTTTTTGGTACAAAGGAGTGTACTTCTCCAACTGCATTGATTTCCCATCAATTTAATTCAGATTATTGTAAAAAAAATCCACGGTAACAGGAATAATATTCTCCTGAGCGTGGCCATTAGGCGCCCTAAACCACTGGATTAGGAACTATGTGCTTTTAAACTAGTAAGTTGGCTCATCCTTACTTACTATCGAGATAAATACATCATACCTTAGTCTAAAGTCGTACAAAGGTAGCCTCTTGAACAACATGTTGTCCCTTTGGCATTCGAGAAATAGCTACACCAGGGAATCAAGGTCAGAATGGCTCTGAACAAACTCCCCCAACCCAATCTATTCACAATATCTTCCTTTCAGAAAATGACCACATGGACCCCCCTAAAGACCTCTTCGTGAGTCATCCCATCCTTAAAATTCATGTAATTTTTATATTGGATCGTGAAACACGATTGCAAATCCTAATCGCGAAGATCGATCAAGGAGTGAGATCCGGTTAGCGGAGTCGTGGAGCCTTGAGCTAACCCTGAGACTCAAGTCATGGAGCGCACTAATGCAAAGATGAAGATTCGCTGTGCGACGTGATTCAAAAGGCCTGATTCATAGAGGGTGATCATGGATTATGTGGAGGTTTGTAAATTTTGAGCATCGAGAAGTAAAATCGTGGAGGATAGAAAAGGGAAAAGGAGAAGGTAGCCCATGCTATTTATAGGAGATGACCATGAGAGACTCGCGGTGTGTCCAACCATGATGTTCTTAATAGCGCACTCATCCCATGAATTGTTGCCCTACTTCGCAGGCCTCAATCAAGAGGTTTCTTTGTGAGATTCGTTCGCGAGGCCGCTTCACAGGAAACCAAGGATTATTGGAGAGGGACCATTAGATATGGATTATTGTTTTCCCCTCAACTCCCTATCTGAGGGGGGGGGGGATTTTTTGACGCCAAAATTATAGACAAATGGAACATCCTTAAATTAGGTACTACCTCGCAAAGCAAGGTCATTAATCTCCTGGAGCTTTGCAGCTTGTGAAAAAGATCCCATTCTTGACCCACCGTACTACAACAATGTGGGATTACACCGAGAGCCACATTGATGTTCACGGCCCACTGTGAACCAATGAGGCAGGATTACTCCGTGATCCCCTTGGACATTCGATACCCTCCACGAACCAATGAGGTGGGATTGCTCCATGAGCCCCATTGAATCTCACAATCAACCACGAAGCAATGAGGTGGGATTGCTCCACCAGCCCATTTGACGTTCATGAACCACCATGAAGCAACATTCATCTTCCTTTCAGGAGAACCCTACTTCATGGCGCCACTTTCCTATAAATACATTGCTCTCATCAAGCTCGGGGTATGGACACTCCGACCATTCATCTTTCAATCTCATGAATTGCAAAGAATTTTTCGGCTCTACGAACCTTGAGCATGTCCAGTTATTTCTAATCTACAAAATACCTACCCTTTTCTTTAAATGATCCCATCCTCTGAGTGGTTTGCCTTTTGTGGATCCTGTAATCCTTTGCAGAGGTGGGAGTTCCACAAGGGGACTGTATTCTTTGCAGATCACTTACGCTTCACGAAGCACCCCCATGCACATGTAACCCATGTTCCAAGGATTGGTCACTGTGCATCGCGAATCACTTTTCATTCCAATTATATGATTTGCATGAAACCATTATTTCACAATGTGTTGATTCGCTAATGCCTTTCCACATTACAATGCTCCTCCCATATGCACCTATGACCCATCCCTAGCCTAGGTGACTGCACTTCGCGAAACACATCCCTTCACAGGGTCCCTACACTTCATGTGGCACCAGATCTTCACAAGTCTTCATCTATAAACCCATTTGCTCTGCAAATCCATGTACCATGTGGCCGTTCAGGTTTTCACGAAGAAATTTCAAAGTCCCATTACTGACATTGCCCGTTGCAATTCATCGCCACATGCTTCCTCACAAAAGCATGCTAACAGCTATTTCTTCTTTTCATAGCCACACTAATATCGACACCCAATGAGATCACCTCTCGACACCCAACAGTCATGGAATCATCATTCCCCTATCATCACCATGGTGAAGAGGGTGTCATTTATGTAAGACCTTGATCTGTGGAGCGAACCCGCCTCATCCGAGATGTAAGATGTTAAACTGTCACGCACCATCATCCTCAGCACATGACCTAAAATCGTGACATCCCCCCATGCACATGTCCACAGGGAAGGGCTTCTATATTGGTGTAAGCCCATATCCTTTCTTTCATGAGTGAGTACCCATATACCTCCTTTCCATTCCAGTGCTAATGTATGGTAAAATGGTGTGGTGGGGAATAGTGCTCCTCATTTCTTTGATGCCAAATCCCTCTCCAATTGGTCTTTGTCACCATTTGGCATCCATCCTGGGGTATGTCCTAATCTCCATCACCCTACGCCGCTGACCACATGTAAACCCTTATTTCCTCTATTGGCCACCAACTACGGGGGCCCCATTCCTCTTTTCGCGGATGCACCTATTGCAACGTGATCATCAACTCTCTGCTTCCAATTGTATCTCACACCGAACATGACTCACATGGGATTACAGGAAGCATCGACCATGACATCTTCTCTAAGAAGCTTAGAGTGTGAACCCCATACAATTCTGAACAACAAGGCCTTTGATCCTTGCCATTGTAAGGTACGTAGGAATCCTCCATGTGGTTCAATCTCAACACTCGGTCGTTCCAACTCCCTTCATGCCAGTTCGCCCACACCTTTCGGAACAAAGAGGAATTTGATCCTTGCTAATGCAGGTCACGTAAAAAGCCCCCCCCCCCCTGAGGATCAATCCCAACCCCATCTATAAATCATGTCCATCTTCATGTAGTTACACCAAGACCCCATTCTGAACTACATGTACATTGATCCTTTCCAAATAAAGGTACCTAAGTAGCCTCTATAAGGTTCAAGGCATACAACCATTGGACTCGAACACATTCACGTCAGCGCTGACTGTAGAGACCCGAAGCCTGACGTACATGGACATTACATTACATTTGCGGAATACTTAGTACATAACAAAAACACACACACAAGGACCGTAATAGTTTAGTGTCTTTGGAAACTCGGAATATAATCTTCTAATCGAGGTGAAAGATCTTCAACATCTCCCATAAAGATCTTCCTTTTTTTTACCTAAACCCTTTCTTTATATCATGGGGAAAAGAAAACATAAAAGGGTGAGCTCAAATGCTCAGTAAGGGTAAACAAAAGAAATATCAATCACATTGTATACACAAGCAAATAACTTTTGGAAATATTAACCTGTAAAAGAGATCATAATTTCATAACATGGGATAAATCATGGCAGTGAAATGTAATCACAATAATCATAACTTAAAACATGAAACTTTGTGGCATTCACACATAATCATAAAGAATCATTTCTTGTTAGCCAAGACTCATTTCCAAGACTATCTTAGTGGACAATGTCCCTTTATGAATCGAGTAACCCTCGTTTCAGTCCTGTTTCACTGAACCGGTATAACCTACCATTCTAGCCATGTCTATCTCATGAGATTTAAAATCTTTACCCAATGCATTGGAGGGAGATATAGGTCCCACCCATCTTATAATGAATCCTTTCTTATGTGTGCCACATAATCATAAATCATACATCATCGCATAACACAAGTAACAAAAATGGGATTCTTGAAACACCATGACATCATAAAACAAACCATATAAGGTAAATGACTTCATAAAAATAATAACTCACAACATAATCAAATCAATTTAATAATAGGGATAAAAACAGAACCCTATATTATCTTAGATGGAAAATAATTTTGATAAAAAAACTTGAAATCCATTCTTGAGGAAAATATCCTTTCTACTTAAAAAACATTTTTCCTTTCATAACATGTCATACGACATTAAAATAAAAGAAGTTGATTAAAAATAAACTTGAAAACATGTAAAGTAAGTTTCATGGAAATAATGTTTTAAAAATACATTCATGCCGTATAAGTTAAAAAAACATTCTTCGTACTTTTGTCGGAAGAGTCAAAAAGTACCTCGTACGAAAAACGACAAAAGATTCCTTTCATACATATTACTAAAAACTCACCGAAGGGTAAAAATGGATTTAAGATATTGTAGGTGGATGGAAATAATATTACATATTGATGAAACATGGATGTGGATGATAAAATACACCCCAGTAAATACTTACGAATAAACAATCTCGAATAAAAATGAGATTGTGATATTTCCCTTACCTTAGGTCCGACTTGCTTTGTAAGTGTCCAATCCTCCTGTATAATGATTTAAATCATGTTATTGACTTATTACGGAATCATATTCATTGTTATTATATCATATATGGTCCACTTATGACTTTATATTACCCGTTCTTTTGTAAATTCATGTTAAAGTAGCGTTTTGGGTAAAATCGTCTCATTTGTCGTTCGTGTTTTTAACATGTAATTATTAATATGATTACTTAGATCATGATTACATAATTCCAGAATATAAAACATGATTTATATATATATATTCATAATATACATATATAATAAATCAGTAAATGGAAAGAAATACTCCGTTCATGGAGACGGTAGTCCGTACGTACGCATGAACGCTGTTTTCGTTTCCATATTGAATTGAATGGAATTAAGTAGATGACATACATATAAATATAAATAATTCCAGTATCATTATTAGGTCATATATTTCATTAGTACTTAGTATATATACTTTATAATCATTCATGAATGGTTAATCATTGAGAATGAATCTCATCGCGTCGTGGAGACGGTAGTCCGTACGTACGCATGAGCGATGATATCGTTCCCATGGTCGTGGAATTGTGTTGAAGTGTATGTATACTATTTCAGTATCAATATTACTTTATAATAATAATAAATAGTTACTCATTACACCATTATACCCATCCTTGTAAGGTGGTGGTGGAAAATAGATTACACCACGGCGTGGAGACGGTATTCTGTACGTACGCACGCGTGGTGATTTCATTTTTCTGTAGGATGTATAGAAGGTGAATTAGGGTTGTTTCATATTTTTTATAACATATCAGTATGTAAGTAATACTTATGTTATTACTTTATCATGAAACAACTAAATATGAAGAAGTTTAAGAAGAAATAAATTGAAAAGATCGGTAATGGATATTACCTCTTCTTTGGAACGCCTTTTTGAATCCTCCACATAGGGAACTAAGATTGGTCTTTGAAGAAGACCAGGACCTCTAGGATTATTCTAGGGAAGTGGAGAAGGGATTTTTGCAGGGTTTGTCCGAGCTTGAGGGCTCAATTTGGTGTGAGGAGGAGGGGGAGGAGGTGCACTTTTATAAGGGAGAAGAGGGGCACCTTAGGAATATCTCAAAATATTATTTTATATTAAAGTCAAAATCGGTTTATAATGGTTCCAAAGGGTCTTATTTCGAAGTTAAATTGGGGATGGGTCGAAATACTATCATCCAATAGGATTTAGACAAGTTTAGGTTATTATTTTAACCTTATCAATTAGATTTAACTCTAAGTTAAATAATTTAACTTTTACCGTGTCTTTTTGTTTTCTTACACTATATGGTTAATACACTTACTATAACATAAAAAACGAACCCCAAATTGTTTATTATTAATATATATATCCTTATCTAAGTAATTTTGCCGAACCATAGATTTTTATGAATAAAATAACAATTAATAATATAATATTTGATTTAAAAACTATTTTGTGTCGATTTTGACACTATTTGATATATGATTTTTGTGAAAGCCATAACAGAATTATATGTTCGAAAAAAGTTGATTAAATCAACACTAATATATCATAGTAACCTATAATATTAGTGGGATTCATAAAAAGTCTCAAATTTCATTTATTTTGGTGTTTATAACATCAATTATGTCAATATTTCATTAATAAGATAATTAATGCATCATCATTGTGTCATAAATAAAGTAAATTATTTGATGTCTAAAAATTACAAATAAAATACAATTATGTAGGAAATCTTTTTATCTTTCTAATTAATATTTACAATCTAATTTATCTTATATACAACCCTATATTAAAAATGTTTTAGTAAATAAACTTTGATTTTATCTCTTTTATCTCTTCTTTGAATTAAATAATAATAAATGTCCTAATCTAATCCAAGTGGGCCTAAATGATAATATTTTACACTTAAGGTTGTTTTTGGTCGATATACACTTGCCCAATAGAATTAGGACATGTGTTAGGGTAATATTAATATCATTCGTACCCTTAATTACCCTATTTACTTTTAACTGTGGTAAATAAAAGTAAAAAGTTACTATTCACCAAAAAGTGTTTTCATCTCATTGAACCAAATTTTACTTACTGACATCAACCGTGTCTCTCGGATATTTGAAATTCCATTCACAGAAGCGGTAAAATTACGTTTTATGAAAAATTCAGTTTTTTAACTACCACTTAGTAGTTTCACTATTCATAAAAAATTGATGTTTTTCAGAACAATGCCAAAATTTCATCCTAAGATATATTTCATTTTCCGAACTCAAAAATGAAGTCTATTTTACCAAATTCATAACATAGAAGTTACATTAATTAATTTTATAATTAAATCCCGCTGTTAAAACAAATAGCGTGTTTTTAAGAAACAATATCTATCAAAAGATTGACACTTGATTATGTCTGGTTAAAATGTGAAATTACAACCAATGACCAAAATTGTATTAAATTGTAAAAATATATTCTAAATATACTTTAAAACCACTCAAAATAATAATTTATCACTATTAATTATTTCGAATAAAAATGTTGTTTTTAATTATAATTTAGTAATTTTCACTATTCATCAGAATATGAAAGTTATCCGAAAAGTACCAAAATTTCACCTTAGGCTAAATTCGATACTCCGAATCCAAAAATGAAGTCCATTTTGAGAGCTAAATTTTCTAAAATTTAAAAAGTGGTTATTACCATTCATAATGGCTAGTTTTAATAATATTTTAATAGCATATCGTTGTTTCGTGAAACTCAGTATTGCGTACTACACACGCTATCGAGGAAGGTTGTGATTGCGTGTAATGCAAGGAAAGTCAAGGATGCGTGTTGTGCAAGCTCATTTTGGTGTAGCGTACAACACAAGACATTAATAAAATTAAAAAGAATATTTTTCATAAAATCTCGGGCTGTTACACTGACCCACCTTCACATCGGTTTGCTTACAACATCCATATGAACCTCGGGTATTTATGCTTATCGGTTCACCCCCGGCTTGCATGGTATTAAACTATAGACCCCATGCAGTGATAATCCATTGTGTCCCTCAATCAGCTATAAGCTGTTGTATACTAATAACCACTAATCCATTTCATCTCTTCTTTATCGGCAAGCTATTGTAATATAATTAGCTCGGACCAACATCTTTGGTCCATCCTAGTGACATCAGACCAACCCAGGCTTCTAACAATGCCTATGCTCCATAAACATCATTGGGTTGTTGTCTTATTTGTAAACCCCAATTCAAGCTAATCACCATATCATTCCCTCGTGCCTATGTGCCTTAGGAGGTTCATGTCCCATCCCATAGGTTCCACTTCCTCCGGGTCCCATCCACGCGTCCAATCTCAGGGGCCGCCTCCTTTGATGTCCCATCACCCTCCATAACTATGCAGACATTTCTTCCAAGCCAGAGGGATATGTAGGAAGTATATCTGATACTCAAGCCCAACATTATTGGCGTCCTCATGGTGGTTTCAAACCATTCACCTCCATTTTCAACCATCAACCCATCATCCATCTTGATTCTTACCTGGGCCGCCACATCACGGTAAGGTCGTGTCAACCTACCTACATTAGAGTGTTTTCTAGGGGTTACACTCATCTAATCCACTCTGGTCAGTGTTTTGATCAGTCTAATCCATCTTCTATGGACGTTAAACCTGCGGAAAATCCTGTGTTAAATAAGGGAAGCTGAGGAAAATATCAGAAACATTCCCATGGCATATAATTTCTCGCATTCGATGTGATATTCCTCGGGATTCCTTGCCCTATAGTAGCCCAATAAAAAGGAGATGAAACGCAGACGTGCTAGTGTCCCAGCGTCCAAACATCCTAGTGATTTCCAACATGACTACTCCCCTAACTGAAGCTTGCTTCCCTAACTAGACCCTTTGGAATGTCCCAACAAAAGTAGTGTAATTCACTAGTGTCCATGAAGATATAGTGCCAGGAAGAGTTCCATGAACAACGTCTTATGTCTATAATGGACACCCAGACTAGGTGATGTGTTCTAAGGACGAGTCCAAGGAAGGAAGCACCGACATCACATAATATCATTTCGATCATGGAGGAAACATCTCTGAACAAAGAGAAGATGTTCCATTCCTTTGGAAATCCGGAATATGGGGCAACAAACCACGCCTTCTTTCATGCCAAACGAGATGGACGCACGCATCCTGTCAAATGCATTGGAAACAACCATATTCAATATAGAGTTACTATAAGAAGTGATTATTTTCATATTAAGAGTTCTATTAATTATTATAATTCATGAACCAAAATCCCTTAGGATTATTCAATTAATAGAGCACCGCCCCCTTAATTTATGTCATAACCCATTATGCTTATCTCACCTTTACTGACATTCCAAGGGAATATGATATGTCTAAAAATATATATCACTAATAACATACCATTACATGGTTAATTATAATTATATTATCCACCCCTAATTGGAATGAAGTATAACATCCAATTCTCTCACCATTAATCTTGTAAGAACCTACACATCGGAGTTATCATGACATGTCTTCTAAATGAACATGAACCTTACAAAACATACCTCATCACTAAAATCACTAACACACAATCGATTCTACAAAAAAAAAGTTATATATCAATCATAGACAATAATACTAATTGAAAATTTTGTGTACCGATGTCCTATGATGAACCATATACCCTTACCATACTTACCAAATAGGACATACAATCCCAGCCAACCCCTCTCACGAGTAACCATATAATGTCACAAGGGAGAAAATTATATATCTCGAGTCATTTGAAAATTTTTCACTTGCCGTTACAACCTAAAATTTAATTACAATATCATATATGCCTCAACATTAAGGATAAAACTCACCCAATTTCTATGTCAGACTACATATATCATTCGAAACACACACAACATAGGCTCACATACTAATTTGACCTAAATATTTTATATACACTCTAAAGAAATGATTCGACCACAAGGATCAAAGAAAGTGACAATAAATTATAGTTCATGGTTGTAATTTCAAATGAAACTATGATGGATAGGGAATTTATTCTATCCAAATACACTCCACATCACAAAGGCATAAATATAATGAGATACCTCTCTATATCACCATATAAACTTCTCATCAAAACGATATCACAAAACTAGATGATCTCAATAGTCCTAAATACCCAAAAAATTTGCCACACTATATACCTATAAGATTCAAAATATTACTATTCTATTTCACATTAACCAGGGATCGAAAACAATGGGAAGACTTAAGTTAAATGTAATGTACAAGTTATAGACGGAAACACTTTATATGTTTTAAATGTAATTTGATATAACTGAAACCATGTAAAAAATAAGACAAGTAATGTCGTGACCCGCCTTCACCAAAAGGAGGGAAAAGACATCATGTTGCCAGGCCATTCCATCTTTAAGTTGAAGGATATATAATGACCCTCAAAACCCACCTTCAATAGGTCCCGGAGTGGCGACCCACAGCAAGCATATATAATATCACACAAAATGGAAGGCATTACCCTTTTTATTTTTATAGGATCAAGAAATAAGAGAGAAATCCCAACAATACCAAAGCTGAATTAAAGGTAAAGCCAAAAGTAACCCATTCTTATATACATGTTAAACAGTAAATGATACAAGCCACAAAAACTCCAAGGTAAAGTACCAAAAAAAAGGAAAACGACAACGTCAAATACCCCAACGTCTAAGCTAGAACGGTCCTGCACAATCCCTGAAGTCCTCCTAGCAACATGAATGCAGTTTTATATACGTAGGGTGAGCATACAAGTATACCCAGTTGTGAAAAACCAAAAGCTCTCATGCACATGTGGGGAGGAATTCTAATGCCTTGTGATAATAGAGAAACCCTAGAACCTAATAAGGAAAACTATCCACCCAAGAATCACCAAGGAACATTCCCAAAATAAAGCAAGGCAAATAATGTATTGTAATAACACATAGATTTTTTTGTACCCCGCACCAAATTACCACATGTTATAGGAGACATCCTACACATTGAACCAATCTGGTCATTATCACCACAGTCCCACTGCCACACCCGCCCGCACACACACCTAGGCCACAACTACACATCCTGCCCACAGACATCTAGGCCATAACTGCACATCCCACCCGCAAACACCTGGGCCCCAACCGTACATCCCACCCGCAGACACCTGGGCCTCATCCTGAAGACAATTGGGATACAACATGCCCAAAAACACCTAGGCCAACCACCAAAACTACCGTGCCTGAAGATTCTTGGGATAAAAATGGTCTTTATTCCATCACATCCTACTAGAAGAGTCTTGGGATATTCCTAAAAGGGAGAAGAAAGGAGCTAATAACCATCCACTCGTAGGAGTGTTTGAAAAAACACCCCCCATGAAATTGGGTGTTTGGCACTAAGTGCTCAGTTTGGATGGGGTGTGAATAAGAAATTTAGAAAAAAACATATATGTATAGTTAACAGGAACTCATCCCATCCTAGGGTTCCAAAAGCCGACCTAATCACAAACACCCTCGTTACTATTCATTCGTACGAGAAAGGTAGGACACTCATGGCCAAGTCACAACTCATCCCAAAACCAATACCCCTTTAAACCATTATTGCATACATGTTCAAGTGATCTCATTTAGGTCGATTCAACACAATGGGAAACTAACAAGAATTACCACAAGCTAGGAAAAGAGAAAGAGCCAAACAACAATTTAAGCATTCACACCCAGTACACTTGTGATGTCACAACAACAAAGGGATATGTGAGACCCCTCAAGGTAATGGAACCAAGGAAAACCACAAAAAAGAGAAAAGTTAGAGCCCTCAATGTACTAGAAACAAAACAAACCTGAGACAAATCCCCATATCCCCAAAACCTACAGTTTCTCAAGAATAGAGGATCCCACCCGAGTTCGTGTCATAGCAGAGCAACCACACACATTAGATTCACAACCAAAAACCATACAATATCTGAGGATCCTATCCCCATTAACACATTCCCATAAGCACCAAGAAGAACAACACACTACCACTAAATAATGTAGGAAACATCCAAGTTCAATCACATCATTCATTATGTTCTTCTTTCTGTTTATTAACCGGGGTGGTCACATAGGGATTCTAATTTTAATGAGCATACATTTAAACCATATGACTTTATGTGACTAACCAATTCCTTGTTACAGTAATTAAGTCATCACAAAAGACAAGGGTTTATTAGTACGCAAGGAAATACCACCAACCACCATGATTTTCAGTGAGCACAATTCCATACATTTCACAACACATATCAACATAATTAGTATAGTAGAACAACGATTACCCCCACATCATTCATTAAGTTCCTTTGGTTATCTTTGTAATGTTGTGTCTCATCAATACCCTTCGAAACAAAAGCATACCCACCCAGCATGATGCACAGTAAAGAATGATGAAGGAAAAACCTACTTGATTGATCAATGATCGTTGTTCTTCTCTACGTGCCAAGAATAGGGGAAAGCGCGACTCTCATGGAAGGGACGTCAGGAACTCCAAAGATGAGAAGGAAGAATCTAGCATAGGCGCACCACAAGCCTTGAAATAGGAACTCCAAACACAATAAGAAGAAAAGGGAGCCATCCAAGAGGAACAAGAAGGAAGGATAAATTCTCGTGCGATATATAGAAAAGTTCATGTTGTTATGGGATATGGGGATTTGAAAGGCTTCAAATTTGGATAATGTTTCTCCCTGTGGTTGAGTGGTTACACACGATGGAAATAATTTTTATTTAATATCCCACATTGGGGAGGTTCGTTGGGATTTTTGGGTATTAATAATGGGATTTAAATGGCATTGAACCACTTAAAAAGGGTTAAAAATTCCCAAAAGATGCGTTATGAGAAAAACTGTAGAAGAGAAACCCAACAAGGCCGGATGACACTTGTCACGACCCGTCCTCAGGGCCCGTTCCGTGACTACCCCATGCCCGCCTCCAATAGTCATGGGTCTAGAGACTAGCACCAAAGGCGTAAAAACCAACAAAAAAGGGGATGACATTGCCTTTATAAAGTAAACAAACACCACAGAGTAAGCCAGAAGAAGTAAACACTAAGTAAACTAAGTACAAAAGTAAGTGCGGAAAGTAAATGGGATAGAATACAAACCCAAACTAAAATTGATGTACAACTGGCAAGAAAGTACATCAACTGAATGTAAAGCAGCAACGTCGAGCCATCCACTGGAGTCCCACCTGAATGGTGGGTACAGATAGCCTCCTTAGTTCCTCGGGTCCAGTCGTCCGATCCGTGTACATCTCGCCCAGTGGTCCCCCTCTAGGTACTGACATGCTCCAGAAGCCTCAACAACAATCAGTGTTGTCCTACGTCTTCACCCAATACAATGTAGTGTGGGCATAGCCCATGCAGGGGTGATAATACGCTACTCAGTAGGGACCCCTAGACCCACGAAGGTCTCCCAGAATCCACAAAGGATAATCCACAAAGGAATGATTCAATGACGAAGTAAAATCCATAACTACATAGGTATATGCCCATATATATACCTAAGTCATCAATTCCAGTTCGACTCCAACATCTGAGCCCATGTTCGATCACGTCCACATAGGATAGTACAACCCAATCCACACAGGAAAGCACAACACTATCCACATAGGAATGCAATTCAATCAAATCGAAGAAAATGATTGAAATTCAAGACTCAGATCACATAGGTATACATCTTCGTATGGTGATAGAGATGATCAGATGTAGCCACTGATTCATCTAAGCTAGGACCCACATAGGATACTAGACCACCTAAGCTGTCAGACCCACGTAGGATTCAAGACCAGCTACTCTACCATACCCACGTAGGATACTAGAACAGAGTCAAACACTGCCGGACACTCGTAGAATACAATAATAATAGTACTGCCGGACCCATGTAGGAT
Source organism: Viscum album (assembly GCA_963277665.1). NCBI lineage: Eukaryota > Viridiplantae > Streptophyta > Magnoliopsida > Santalales > Viscaceae > Viscum > Viscum album. The sequence continues at coordinate 1,038,891,706 of OY728133.1, read as the reverse complement.
ACAAGAATAATAGTCTTCGCTATTGAACCCATGAAATATTTTAGTACGGTCATCATCACTGCCGAACCCATGGAGGATTTTAGTGCGGTCGTCGTCACTGCTGAACCCACAGAGGATTTCGGTGTAGTCATCGTCGTCGTCACAGTTACAGCCCGCTCTGGGGTTCCCGCTCACATCATGCTCGATTCTAGGAGGGTATGCTCCATGAGACAAGGGGTCGATACATCAAATGACACGTAGTCCAGAGTTGATGTATCCCAATGTTCTATCTTGGCAAAAGTAACTCATCATGACAGACGATGCGTCAATGGTCACCCGGTCTATGAGAGTTATTGGTTCTTTCGTTCCCGAGGCCCAGTTGATTTTTAAGTCAAAAGCATCCCTCCCGTACTCCTAATGCATCCAAATCACAAGCGGAGTAAGCCAAAAGGTCTGTCTCACTAAGAGGAATCCATAAAAGTTGACGAAACATCAATCAGACATCCAGAAATCAATTTATAACCGTTTCCGCTCCGAGGGCCCGATTGGTTACGTATTCGAACCAACCTGGTCATACCGAATGTTTTCTGAAACCTTGAGTGTAATATAATAAAACGGTCACCCCGATCAATTGATCGCATCCAAACTGACGGTGCATCGATCGGTGATTCGTATCCCATGTTACGTTAATTTAAATGAACCCGTCTGGTTTTAGGGGGTTTAGGGCCCGGACCGACCCGACCCAAGACCGCCTGGGCCGGCCAGAACCAGGTCGTTCTGACCTAGCCCAAGACCGCCGGGGTCGGCCTGAACTGGGTTGACCCAACCCGGGTCACGTCCAACACGGCCCTGCGCGGCCGGTCCGATCTAGGCACCCGCTGGATGAACGGACACAGGAGGGTGATGTCCCCCCCGGTTGATCGAACGACGTGTCTTTAATGTCGCTCTGCCACCCATAAACCCTCAGCCGTGGGGGGATTTTTCTGCCAGCATGCCGCCACCGCCTGTCGCCGGTGCCGCCGCGCCGTGGTGGCATGCCACTGCCGCTTTCCGCGAACCACCGGACGTGCTCCGATGGTCCATTTTGCCTTCCTACTTCGCCAGCAGTCCACCCGGGACCTATTATTCATTGCGATGACGTCAGACATCATTGTGGTCACATTCTAGTTGTATCCTCTTCTTGGATCTCCAGCACGGCGCGATGGTTCCCCACCACTTAGTTGCGGCCCGACTCCGTCTGCGGCTTCGTTCAGCCTCAACAGCGTGGCGCGATGGTGTCACGCTTCTTCGCCATGTTCGTCCTTGTTCTCACGTGGTGCCGTTTCACCACACTGCTTTTGATCATGCCACAACAAGAACAACAACAAAGAGGGTGGAGGGTCTGTTGTGTTCGTGTGGTCTGACCTCCTCCAATTATTACAATAATAGGCGGCCCAAAATAAAAGATGATGAACCACAATGAATATTCACAAAAAAAAAATTTACCCCTACTTGAAAGAGTTGTCAAACGATGGTGGTGCAGAGGAAAGGCGTCGCATAAGACGGCATTTCGGAAGATGGCGTCGCGGAATGAGGCTCCGTATACATCATCAGTGCACGTCCGATAAAGGATACATGGTTTCGTCATTCTCCGAAGAAGGTGTCTCTCACGAACTGTGAAGAGGTGAGGAGATGGTACAGTGATTCCCTTACGGTGCTGGATTTCTTCATCGTAGACTCGGCGTTCTTCACGTTCTTCGACGTGGAAGAACATGTTCGTCAAGAGCGTAAGAGTCCTCTCATTGTTTCCGCACAATGAATCAACCCCTCAATAAAATAAGACTTTATCTTATTTTATTAAAACTCACAGAATCCATTAATTTGAAATTCAAAAAAAGTTCTCTTTCAATTGTTTAGATTAATTGAAGAGAATTTAATATTATAATTAATCTTTGAGGGTTGACTTGCCATTAAATTGGGGGGTGGGTGAGTAAGACAATTAAGTGCTCGTGGGAGGTTTATGGGATTTGAAGGGGCGGGGCTTGTGTGGGCCCCACTTCACTAATATCCTACCTAGGGGAGTTACGATATAGTGGGTCCCACTCCAACCACCATGAATAGGATAAAAATACTTAAATAGAAAATAAAAATTGTTACACAAATTTTATTTCATTCCTTAGTTAACCCATTTTTTAAATAACCTCATCCAAGGAAACGCAACTCCAAAAAAGGATATCCTAAGCAATTATCGGTGCTGCGATTCTATCGGTACCCTCAGATTTCGATTCAGAGCACCAGTTCAAAATTAGAAAAACTCGCTCGATCGTTCACTGAATGTACCCGAGCTAAACATTCGATATTGATTCTGAGCACACCGGGCCTCGGAATCAGGTGCCGTCAAAAACTGCGTACTCATAAAATCCCAAAGAAAATTAAGAAAAAATTTCATTGAAATTTAAATGTCTTTAAATTAATACCACCTCAGGGCTTTACATCCCTGTAATGATACATCACAAACTATGGAAACAAATGAGGGTACTGAGAATGCATCTGAGCCTCCCTCTCCCATGTGCTCTCCTGGAGGTTCATGTACTGCCATCTGATGTGCACTAGAGGAATCGACAACCCACGTAGGACCAGCTCCTGTTGATCCTCGATCTCCACTGGGACCTCCACAAAAGTCACCTCATCTTCAATATCCAACACCCCATGGTCGATGATATGCGCCATGTCATGCACGTATCTCCTCAACTAGGATACGTGAAAGTCGCCGTGCACCCGATGCAACTGAGGTGGTAGAGCCATGCGGTAAGCCACCTCACCTATCCTGCTATGAACCTAGAATGGTCTGCTGAAGCATGGAGATAACTTTCCGCCCTGACCAAATCTATGTAATACACATCTAGGTGAGACCTGCAAGAAGACTTGGTCGCCATCCACGTACTCTAGTGGTCTCTGCCACCTGTTAGCATGAGACTTTTCTCGGCTATGAGCTGTATTCATCCTCTCCTAGATGACATGTACCTTCTCTTTCATGGCATGGATCATCTCTGATCCCACAAGTGCTGACTCCCCAGGGTCTCTCCCGCACAGAGGTGATCTGCAAGGTCAGTCATACAATCCCTTGTATGGAGCCATCCCGATGGTGGAGTGGTAGCTATTGTTTTATGCTAACTCCACCAAGGGTAGGTGGCCCTCCCGACTACAACCAAAGTCGAGGAAACCTGCACACAACATGTCATCGAGAGTTTGAATGGTTTTCTCCGTCTGACCATCTGTCTGAGGGTGAAAGGCGGTGCTCCGATGTAGCTGCGTTTCAAATGCCTCCTACATCCCCTTCCAAATTTGGGAAGTAAAGAAAACATCTCGATCGGAGATGATAGATGATGGTACACCATGAAGTCATACAATCTCCTGAACGTAGAGATTTTCCAACCTCTCTACTGTGCTATGATCTCTAATGGGTAAGAAGTGGGACGACTTGGTGAGTTGGTTGACAATCACCCAAATCGAGTTGTGACCTCTGGAAGTACGTGGAATTCCAGTCACGAAATACATAGATATCACATCCCACTTCCACTTCGGGACCACAATGGACCGTACCAAGCCTTCTTGTACCTGGTGCTATTCCTTCACCTACTGGTAGGTGAGGCATTGAGAAATGAACTCAGCTATAGCCTTCATAATAACCGAGCACCGATGATGTCATATGAGATACTGGTACATCTTCGCCACTCCTGGATGTACTTCTAAAGGGGAAGTGTGAAACTCTCTCAGCCCCTCCTCCTGCAAAGCAGCTGGTACCATGGTACGTCATCTGAAAAGGATGACATGCTCTACTCCCACAAAGAAACCATCAGATTCCTATCCTGAGGATATCTATGCACACTACATCTCACAGTCAACATCCCCAAGCTGTGCCTATCTGACCCACTCAAGAAGAGGAGGAGTGAATGTGAGTGACTGTAGAAAGGAAACTCCATCTCTATCCATGAGAGATATCTGTAAAGAGGCTAGCTGCCCTGTCGCATCCCCAAGTACCAGAATGCCCATCCACCTGCTGAGAGAATCGGCTACTACGCTCCCCATTGTAGGAGTATAGACTATCTCAAAGTCATAGTCCTAGAGGAACTCAAGCCATCACCGCTGTCTCAAAATCAGGTCCTTCTATGAGAAGATGTACTTGAGACTCTAATGGTCATAGTAGACTGTAAATCACTCGTGCATAATATATTGTCGCCACATCTTCAGAGCGAAGACCACTGCTGCTAACTCCATGTCATGGGTAGCATAGTTCTACTCATGCTGCCTCAAATGATGTGATCCATAGGTGGTCATTGCCCCCTCCTGCATCAGGACACATCCATGTCCGGTCCCTAATGCATTACAGTAGACTACGTACCCCACTCCCTCCTCTAGTAGCCTCAATATAGGTGGCTAGTCAATCTCTATCTCATCTCTTGGAAGCTCTGCTGATATCTGTCTGACCGTATGAAGGGTTTCTGCTTCTTCGTCAAAGTTGAAAGTGGTGCTGCAATCCTGGAAAAGTCTGTCACAAATCTCAAGTAGTACCCACCTAGACCCAAGAAACTCTGCACCTTCGTCACGCTCCTGGGTGGCTCCCAAGATAGCATTGCCTCGATCTTCATAGGATCCACCACAACTCCCGCCTCAATGATGACGTGTCCCAAGAAGTGGATCTCATGTAACTAGAACTGACACATCGAGAGCTTACCATAAAGCTGGTTCTCTCGGAGTGTGTCCAGTAAAACCCACAAGTGTTAGGCGTTCTCCTCCTCAGTATTCGAGTATATCAATATTTCATCGATGAAGACCATGTCAAATCGATCAAGGTATGGATGAAAGATCCTGTTCATCAGACTCATTAACACCGCTAGAGAATTGTTTATACCGAAAGACATAATGAAGAACTCATAGTGGACATATCGACATATGAAGGTCTTCTTCTTCACCTCCTCATCCCAAACTCTGAGCTGATGATAGCCTGATTTGAGGCCTATCTTCGAGAGACACCATTCTCCCTTGAGCAGATGGAAGAGGTCGTCAATCCTCGGTAGCACATACTTGTTTCTCACGGTAACCTAGTCCAGGAAATGATAGTCGACACACAATCACAAGAACATGTTCACCTTCTTGGAGAACAAAATCGGGGAAGCCCAGGGTGAAACACTAGTTCGGATGAATCCCCTGCCCTGTAAGTCCTCCAACTGTACCTGTAGCTCTCGAAGCTCAGCGGGAGACATCAGATATGCTGGAGGGTATATCGGGGCAGTCCCGGGGTATAGTTCAATATAAAAGTCTTCCTCCCAGTGAGGAGGTAGTCCTGGAACGTCATTAGGAAAAACGTCTGCATACTGATCCACCACTATAGGAAAACTCGGACTCCGCATGTCAACCACTCCTTGGATGAGGCTAGCCAACTGATGAGTAATGGGTTTTCCTCTCCTCTGCATGAGTCCATCCTACACTGCAAGGGCTCCCTTCTCGCCAGGGAAGGTGAACCTACTTCCATCAGTGAGAACACACTACACCTTGCGCCTAATACAGTTAATCTGATCATGGATTGTAGATAACCAATCAATGCCCAAAATGACGTCTTAAGGCCTCGACGCCGCTACAAGAAGATCCCAGCCGAAGCTCTCACCTCCTAGAGTATGCTCACACTACCGGCACCAGTGCGTAATCGTCGAGTCTGCTCTTGTAGGATCCTCTAGCTGTAAGCATCGAGCCAATGGCTCCGTCGAAATCTCTGAGCTCCGAACAAGAGCAGCCACAATAATTGAATGACTCACTCCCGTGTCTATAAGAACTGCAGAAAGGGTGGAGTAGACACAGATAGTACCTCAAATCATCTCTTGCATGCCGTGGTCGTAGCCCTCCACAACCTAAATCTGAGTCTGCCTCTGTCCGCCAGCTCCCTGTGGCCGGGGTGGAGCTCCTGGTGGTGGTGGGGGTGGTAAAGCCTCAAAGCGTCACCCACCACCTGCTGCTCGGACAGCTCAAATGCCTCATCCAACTACTCCCTGTAGACCGCCACGGTCAACACTCTGCCTCTACCTAGGAGGCCACTCAACCATCTGCTTCTCCTCTGCATGGTGGGTTGGGCAGTCACGAGCCATGTAGCCCGGCCCGCCGCATGCATATCACTGTCTGCTCCTCGGAAGTCTTTCTCTACGCCGTGTGCCCCAGACCTCTGAGCCAATGTCCTGAGGTCGTCCGCCTGATGGTCTCGTCCTCCTGGACCCCTATGATGTCCATCTACTGCCACCTATAGATGACTCTTCTACGTGCCACCCTGCGGTAGGTCTCGCTGCTGGTCTAGGTGCAACAAGAAGGATCTCTATGAGAAGGGCTCTCTCCAGTACTCATGCATGTGTCAGAATACACAGGGAGATCATCTATGGCCTGATATCATGCCTCTGTCCTTTCATGAAGGTCTGGGCTAGGAAGAATGGGTCTCGTACCATTTCCTTTGAATAGCGTGAGAGATCAGTAAATATCGCCGAGTACTGGGTGACCATCATGCTGCCTTGCCGCAGTTGTAGTAGCTCTTGAATGCGCACCACACGGAGGGTGGCTGGGAAGAACTCTGAGTGGAAGAGGCTCTAAAAGTCCATCTAGAGGAGAGATGCCTTGTCGTGAACCTGGAGCATCAAGATCCACCATCAGCCTGCTGCTGCGTGCAGGAGGCTCCATGCAAGGATCACCATGAGGTCAGCTGGTGTCCCCACTAACCTGAATACTCGCACAACCACCTCCATCCAATCCTCATCTACCTGAGGGTCCGTCTCCCCAAGAAACCTCTGTGGTCTCTAACGTTGAAACTCGTGAAGTGCACTAAGGCGACATGCACTCTCAGCGGCTACGGATGGTGGCATCGGTGGCTCGGCGGGTAGAGGTACCGCTGGTGCCTCCGCTGAAAAAGGGCCATACACCGAGACTTCGTCGCTCGGTGGGCTGTAATCTCGCACAAAGCTCTAAACCCTAGCTAACTGTCGTCGTGGGGCCATCCTGGAATAAAAAACAGGTGCGCCATGATCAAAACAGTATACCTGGTTAGCTGACACAAAGTAATCACAAAGAAAACTTTTGAATCACACATGCAATCAATGATTCCATACATTGAGCCTGAAATCAAAAATTAGGGTCCTGGTGTACGGATACGTCGGCCGTCGCACCAACACTGGACTCCCTAGAATGATAACCACACTCAATACCCATAACACTATTGATTCACCTAGAAGGAAGATCAGTGTCTTGAGTTTTACAGTAGAACCGAACTCCTATAATACCAATTTGCCACGACCCGTCCTGGGGGCATGTGCCATGACTACCCCAAGCCCGCCTCCCATAGGCCAGGGGCTGGAGACTAGCATTAAAGGCATAAAACCCCAAAAAAGGGGAAGGCATTGCCTTTATAAAGTAAACATACACCATAGAGTATGCCAGCAGAAGTAACCACTATGTAAACTAAGTACAAAAGTAAGTGCAGAAAGTAAATGGGCCAGAATACAAACCCAAACTGAAAGTAATGTACAACTGGAATGAAAGTACAACAATTGAAAGTAAATCCGAATCATCGAGCTGTCCCCTATATAAACACCTGAAGTGTGGGTACAGATAGCCTCCTCAGTTCCTTAGGTCAATCCATCCACTCCATGTACGTCTCGCCCAGTGGTCCACCTCCAGGTACCGACTTGATCCACAAGCCTCAACCACGATCAGCGTTGTCCATTATCTGCATCCAACACAATGTAGTGTGGGCATAGCCCGTGCATTGGTGAGTATACGCTACTCAGTAGGGACCCTGAGACCCATGATGGTCTCCCAGAACCCACAAAGGATAATCCACAATGGAAAGATACAATCACGAAGTAACATCCAATAGTACTTATGTATATTCCCATACATATACCTAAGTCATCAATTCCAGTTTGGCTCCAACATCTGAGCCCATGTTCGATCACGTCCACACAGGACAGTACAAACCAAACCACACAAGAAAGCACAACCCAATCCACATAGGAATGAAAGTCAATCATATCGGAGATAATGATTGAATGTCAAGACTCCGCTCACACAGGTATACTTCTTCGTAAGGTGATAGAGATGATCAGATGTAGCCACTGATTCATCTATGCTGGGACCCACGTAGGATAGTAGACCGTCTAAGCTATCATACCCACATAAGATACAACACCATGTACTCTGCCAGACCCGCATAGGATACAAGAACAGAGTCAAACACTACCGGACCCACATAGGATACATGAACATTAGTACTATCAGACCAATGTAGGATATAAGAACAGTAGTCATCATCATCGAACCCATGGAGTATTTCATTACGGTCATCATCGCTACCGAACCCATAGAGGATTTCAGTGCAGTCGTTGTCGCTACTGAACCCACAGAAGATTTCAGTGCAGTTGTCATTGTCGTTGCAATCGCAGCCAGCTCTAGTGTTCTCGCAAACAACATGCTCAATTCCTGGAGGGTCCGCTCCATGATCCAAGGGGTGGATACATCAACTAAAATGCAGTATGGAGTTGATTTATCCCAAAGTTCTGTCTCAGCAGAAGGAACTCAACGTGACAGACGACATGACAATCGGACGCCCAGTCTAAGAGTTATTGGCTTTTTCGTTCCAGGGGGACCGGTTGGTTTTTAAGTCAAAACCAACCCAATCGTACTCCAACTGCATCCAAACCTTGAGCAGAGTAAGAAAAAATGTCTTACACACTAAGAAGAATCCAATAAAGTCGATGAAACATCAATCAGACGTTTGGAGCTCATGTTATAAGCATTTCCTCTCCGAGGGCCCGGTTGGTTACGTGTTCGAACCAACCCAGCCATACCCAATGTTCTCCAAAACCTATAGTGTAATATACCCAAACGACCATCAAATTCCAAGGATCACATCGCAAGTTGACTGTGCATCAAACGAAGGTTCGTAGCCCAAGTTACGGTAATTTAAACGAACAAGTCCGGTTTTAGGGGGTTCTGGGCCCGGACCGACCCGACATAGCGGTTGGCCCAGCGCGGGAGAACCGGCCCAGAGCGGCCGGTCCAACATGGGCACCTGTTGGCTGAGCGGACATAGGGGGGGGTGCTCCCCCACCCGGTTGACTGAACGCCGTGACATCAATGCCGTTCCGCCTCCCCTAAACCTGGAACGGCAAAGTCATTCCTGTCCGCCGCAGCTCAGCTACGGCAGCTTTTTCCAGCTTCATGCCGCCTCCGTGCCAGGGGGCATGCCGCTGCCACTTTATTTGGACCACTGAATGCGCTCTAGTGGTCTGTTTTTCCTACAGACTTTGCCTGCGGTCCTCCCGGGACCTACTCTTCACTACGACATATTTCAAATGTAGTTGCAGTACCGTTCCAACTGCGGCCTCTTTGTGGTTCTGCTGCACGACACGACAGCGCATCGCCCCCATCGATGCGGCTTCGTTCGGCCTCAATGGCACGACGCGATGTCGTTGCACGTCTTCGTTGTGTTCTTCCTTTTTCCTATGTTTTTTTGTTGCACCATTCTTATTTTGTTCGTTCCGCAACAAGAACAACAACAAAGAGGGAGGAGGCTCGGCAGTGTTCGTGCGGTCCGACCTCCTCCCATTATAATGATAACAGTAAGCCCAAAATAAAATATGATGAACGGAAAAGAATATTCAAGAACAAAATTAACCCCTACTTCAAAGATTTGTCGACCGATGGTCGTGCGGAGAAAAATTGTCGTGGAAGACGACATCGCGGAAGACGGAATCGTGGAACGAGGCTCCGTATACATCGTTGGTGCACGCCTGATGAAGGATGCAGTGTGTCGCCAATCACCAAAGAAGGTGTCTCTCACTGGCTATGGAGAGGCGAGGAGATGGTATGGCAATTCCCTTTTGATGATGGAGTTCTTCGTCGTAGACTCAGCGTTCTTCACGTTCTTCGATGAGGAAGAAGATGTTCTTCAAGAGCGCAAGAGTCCTCTACTTGTTTCCACACAACGAATCAACCCCTCAATAAAATAAGACTATGTGTTATCTTATTAACACTAACGAAAGCCATTAATTTGAAATTAAAAAAAGGTTTCATTCAATTAATTAAATTAATTGAAGGGTGTTTAATATTCAAATTAATCATTGAGGGTTGACTTTCCATAAATTGGTGGGTGGGTGAGTTACACAATTTAGTGCTCGTGGGAGGTTTAAGGGATTTGATGGGGTGGGGCTCATGTGGGCCTCGCTTCACTAATATCCTACAGAGGGGGGTTCGGATCTTGTGGGTCCCAATCCAACCACCATGCATAGGTTAAAACTATTTAGAATAGAAAATAAAAATTGTTACACCAATTTTATTTCATTCATTAGTTAACCCATTTTTTTAATAACCTCACCTTAGAAAACGCAACTCCAGAAAAGGTGTTCCTATGAAATTACCAGCACTGTGATTCCATCGGTGCCCTCAGATTTCGATTCTGAGCACCGGTTCAGATGTTAGTAAAACTCGTTCGTTCGTTCACTGAACGTACCCGAGCTAAACTTTGGAAAATGATTCCGATAAAACCGGGCCTTGGAATCAGGTGCCGTCAGAAACTACGTTCTCATAAATTACCAATGAAATTTAAGAAAATACTTTTCTTGAAATTTACAGGTCTTTACAACACTGATCGGTGGCCCCAATCGGTCATGCTGATCGGTCGCACGTCGATCGGTCACCCACCGATCGATCACATACGGATCGGTCGCACACTGGTCAGTCGCTCGACGAGATGACGTCCTACCACCGAGACATCACCCTTAGGATCTAGAAATTGTCAAAGTTATGGATCGTGAGGGTCTGAGTCATCACATTAGATAACTCTCAAAGCATTATGGACCTCGAGAATTTAAAACCAGAGCATTTGAAATGAGGGGGTGTCTGAACAACCACCATGGAAGATACCTCTAAGGAGTAAACCTCTCAGACACATGGGAACACATTCCATCCTCATGAAACCATGAAAAATTTAATGTTCAAGATGTCTAGTCGTACGAGTTAAAGAATTTCTTCCTCCATGTCATGATACTATCCACTTTGTGTGGCACTGACTCTCCCACACAGGTTTAATCACATCCATCTTAATGCATCCTGATTGGTGATGGGGATCTCCCCTCCCTGTAGTTAGTATTTTTTACACTCATATAGAGAATAACGAAAAACATACATTCCGTAGTTAACAAGGTTATGTGTTCCATCATAACCAAGTAAAAAAAAAGAACTACTCAAAAAAGCTCTAGGTACTGGGAACACATCTACATCTCCCATTCCCGGGTACTTTCCTCAAGCCCACCATGAATCCATAAAACACGAACCAGAGGAATGGTTCATCCACAGAGAACCTTCTCCTCACCTTCCTCGATCATCAGTAGTCGCTCCAAAAACATTGCATCATCATTAATATCTAGCTCTCCCCAGTCAAGGACGTGTGAGTCGTCGTGGCGATACTGATGAAGATGGGACACATGGAAGACATCATGCAACATTTGTAGCTGTGGTGGAAACACAATCTGGTAGGCCACCTTTCCGACCCACTGCAACACCTCGAAGTGTCCGACGATCCTTGTAGAAAACTTACTCCCTCTGCCAATCCTCCATTTCCCACACCGAGTGGAGACCTTCAAGAACGCATGGTCCCCGACCTCAAACTCCAAGAGCTCCTCCTATTGTTGGAATACGACTTCTGTCGGTCCTGAGCCACCTTCATCATCTCTCGTATAACCTGCACCTTCTACGTCGTGCTCTGCACTACCTGCGAGCCATTGATGCCAGCCTCTCCGACTTCTATCCATTACACGGGTGAGCGACAAGGCCTTCCATATAAAGCTTAGAATGAAGCCAGGACAATGGTAGAGTGATAGATATTATTGAAGGAAAACTCTACCAGAGGAAAGTGTCATGCCCACGATCCCCCAAAATCTAGAACGCATGCTCGCAGCATATCTTCCAAGGTCTAGATGGTGCGCTATGCCTGTCCAAATGTCTGGGGGTGGAAAGCAGTTCTAAGACGTAGCTGTGTGCGAAAAGCATACGAAAATCCTCTCCAGACTCATGAGGTAAACCGTGTATCCCTATCCGAGACTATGGACCGAGGAACTCCGTTCAACCACACCACCTCATCCACAAACATCTATACTAAGGGATCTACTGTTCCCGACTCCTTGATCTCCAGAAAGATAGCCAATTTCATCAACCAATCCACATATACATAGATAGCTTCGTAGCCTCCTTGATCCCTATTTTGCCACATGAAAAAATCCATTGAGATGTCATCCCACATCCACTCAGGAATTTCTAAACATTCCAACAAGCCTCTGGGAAGACAGTGTTCAGCCTTCACCTGTTGACACACTAGGACCTTTGCTACGTATTGTTCTTCTGTCCGTTTAAAACCGGGCAAACAAAACTATCTCCTAATTCCATGGTACATCTTGGAAACTCCCGCATGCACCACTTGGGGTCAGCTATGGAACTCACTAAGAACTCTTTCATGCATCGCCTCCAGAACAAATGACTTCCCTCAAAAAATTATCTGATTGTAACCATCCTCCATCCACCCTTCCGGAGCATTGCCTTGGCTAACCCAGTCATGCATCACATAACTCTCTAAGTCTCCCCATTGAGACTCCTCTACCTGTCATAACAGAGAATACAATAGTGTCATCTGACACAGGAAACCTCTACCACCATCCATCCTTGAATCCAGGTGTAGGGAAGCCAACTCTTCCATTTCCTTCCAAGCATCTGCAGACTCTCGGACCACATCCTTCTACAACTTCTTGCTCAAGGAATCATCCAGAACATTACAATTTCCTAAGGTGTAGGAAATATTCATGTTGTAGTATTGAATGAATTTCATCCACCATCACTATCGTAAGATCATGTCCAACTAGGAGAAGACATACTTTAATCACTTATGATTGGTGAAGACCATAAAGCACTCCCTGAAGAGGTAGTTCTGCCACAAATTTAGTGCCAAGAAGACCGTCACAAGATACAGATCATGGGTGGTATAGTTGTGATCATGGGGATGTAACTGCCTAGATCCATAAAAGATCTCCTCTTGCTACTACATCAAAACACATCCGAGGTCTTGCCCTAAAGCATCACAGAACAGCTCATACATTGCCACTTCTTCTAGAAGCCTCAAAACTGGGGAAGTAACCAACTTATCCATTAAATATTTTAAGGATGCCTTGCATTACCCATCCCATAAAAAAGCTTGATCCTTCTTCGTCAAAGATATCAATTGTGCTTAAACTCAGGAGAAGTTGGGCATGAATCTCTGGTAGTAACCTGCTAGCCAGACGAAACTACGAACCTACACCACATTCATCGGTGCTACCCAAGAAACAATCACCTTGACCTTCGATGGGTCCACTTATATCCGCTACTAGGACACCACGTTCCCAAGGAAGTGATATTATTGCATCCAGAACTTGCACTTGGTCAACTTCCCATAGAGTTGGTGTCGTCGAAGGACCACTAAAACCATCCTCAAGTGCTCAGTGTGATCCTCCTTAGATCTTGAGTAGATCAAGATTTTTTCAATAAATATGACTAAAAACTGATCCAGGTACCCCCAGACGATGGAGTTATTGAGCCCCATGAACACAACTGGAGCGATTGTAACACCGAACGACATGACTACAAACTCAATGTCCCCATATCTGCACTTAAGAGAAGTCTTCGAGATGTCACCCTCCCTCACCCTTAGCTAGTGGTATCCTGACAATAGTTCAATCTTAGAGAACAAACCTTCTCCCTTCATATGGTCATAGAGATCGCTTATTATCAGGAGGGGTAGCGGTTCTTGACCGTTACCTGGTTCAGTCTCCGATAGTCAATGCACTGCCTGAGACCACCATCCGCCTTTTAGGAAAATAAGATTGGAGAAACCCATGGTAACACACTTGGATGATCAAAACCATTCTTCATCAGATCTTATGCCTAAATATGGAACTCTCGTAGCTCTGACGGTGCCATCCGGTATGGATCCATCAAAATCAGATGAGAACTAGGTTGAAAGTCTATCCCAAAATCGATGTCACACAGAGGGGGTAGAGTCGTCACCTCCTCAGGGAAGATTTCCATAAACTCACTGAAGACCCCTTGAACTTCCACCATCTCTGCATCCACTGACTCCACTAATAGGTAAGCTAACATGGAGAGGATGGGTTCTCCTTGCTTGATGCTCCCCTGTAAACTCAACTCTCCGATGAAAGTCACACGTCGGCTGCCCAAGTCTGAAAACAAAAGCCTTATCGGAAGCAATCAATGATGGAACATAGAGAGAACAACCAGTCAATGCCTAGTATGACATAGTATGGCTGTATCTATAATAGTAGAAGATCCCAGATAGAATGATATATCCCTATCATGAGTTGTATCCTCGACAAATGTACAAAAAGTCCGTTTGACCTCTGACTGGTGTGCTCAGCACTAGGGGCACTAGAAGTATCTTAACATCTAAACATAGAGCATAGACAAGACTGGGTGTAAAAAAGGACTGAGAAGCTCCTGTATCGAACAAGTTATATGTAAGGTTACTAAAAAAGCTGATCGTACCTCGAACGTTCTCTGGCCATGCTGGAACTGCTGCCTACACGGTGTTAACTTCCCATGACCACCACCTCTTCCCCTCGGTTTTCAGCCACATCCCCAACCATGCCCTGGTCGAGGTCCCTGAGGAGCGCCCTAACGTCGGCCCCCTCCTACAATGTCTTCCGTCAGCAGAGTAGGATCCCGCTGCCCCTGTTGCTGCTGCTAAAAGGGCCTAGCTGGGAACTGCTGGTGCTGAGGTGGGTGTTAGAACTTCCCACCTCCTTCGCACTATACTCTATCTAGGCACTAATTTCAAAGGTTCCCATGGCGTCCACAGTGGAAGCATCTTGGCCCAGGGCCCAGAATACACGGGCGAGGGCCGGAAGGTCGGAACTCGATCTACTGATGCCTACTCCCTAATGGTTGAAACCTAGAGGGTCCTGAAGCTGGAGGCCTGCTTCTGATGGCCTTCCCCATTGATGATCCCAACTGGATCCCCTATAGTGACACACCTCCCATCTTGTGCATCCTCTCTACCACTTCATCCTTCTTCTTCACCTCTATGTATGTCGGTAGGGTGAAGGGAGTAACAACGTACTGAAGAGAAGGTCGTAGTGTCTCCTCTAAACATCTCTCCTAAGACTCCACATCTGGAATGTGGTCCGAAGTGAAGAGAAGGAGATCCTTGAACCCGATCCCCAACTATCTCACTGTCATACTCCCCTACTGAAGGGAGAGTAGCTCCTGCCGCTTCTCGGCATTCATCGTGTAATAGAGGATCTCCACCCGAAACTCCTCCTCGAATTCTGCCCACGTCACCTCGGTCTCCCTCTTCTCCCCAGGACAAAGCGTCCACCACTGACTTGATGCTCCATGCATCTAGCTTACAGCCAGAGGAACCCAGTACTTTGTTGGAGCTCGGACCATGCATAAGGCTATCAACAGCTCCTCTAGCCAGCTCTCCGTCTCCATGTTTGAGATGATGCCCTCGTACATAATGAGGATCTGTCACTGAAAGTCTCGAAGAGTCTTCTACCACTCATCATCCTACTCCTCTCAGTCAGTCCTCTATAGATCGACCAAGTCCACCTGCTGGGCCTCAATCTCTCGCACTACTCGTGGTCACCTCCTATGTGCCATAGTTTCTAGGTAAACAAGGAATGCCTAAGCCCGAGTAGTGTAGAATATCGTTCATAAAATTTCATTGACTTCTTTAATTATTTTTGTATTCTCAAGACACCCAAGAAACATACGAACAAAAGTCATTAAGATATATGTACCATTCTTAGGGTCTCTACCCTATAATCAGTGTAGCCTCACTTGGTCGTTCAATAGGTCCAGAGTCCTTGCATCGAATCACGGGGGGGCCTAAAATCCGGTGTCCTAGCTGGTCTTCCCTGGACTGATTCACGTACCAAGGTCACACAACAATATTTCCCTACCACTCCATGCAATCCTCATTGTGCCTAAATTAAGACTTCATACAATCATTCAACCTCACTCATCTGATACCATTTTTCACAACCCACCTTCACCAATAGAAGGAAAGGTACAACAAGTTGTGAGGCACTTCCTTCTTTAAGTTAAAGGAGAGATAATGACCCCCCAAAACCCGCCTTCAATAGGTCCCAGAGTGTTGACCAACAAAAAGGGTATAGAATGTCAAAAAAATGGAAGGCATTACTTTTTTATTTTTATATGATCGAGAGATAAGATAGTAACCCCAACAATACCAACGCTGGTGTAAATGTAAAGCCAAAAGTAAAACATTCCCATATGCATGTTCAATAGAAAGTCATACAAGCCAAAAAAACTCCAAAGGTAATGTACCAAGAAGAAGGAAAACAACAATGGAAACTGCCCCAACTTCCAAGCTTGTACGGTCCCGCACGATCCCTGAAGTCCTCCTAGAATCCTGAAATCAGTTTCATAAACGTAGGATGAGCATACAAGTATACCCAGTAGGTAAAAACCAAAATCTATCATGCACAAGTGAGGAGGAATTATAATTCCCTGTGAGATAAGAGAAACCCAAGCACCTAACAAGGAAAACTATCCACCCAAGCTTCACCAAGGAACACTCCCCAAATAACACATGAAAAATAAAGTATAGTAAGATCACATGAATATTTGGGTACCCCGTGCCACATTTCCACTGGTGATTGGATATATCCTACGCATGAAACCAATCCCTCCATTCTCACCACAGTCCCACGGCCACACCCGCCCGCACACACACCTAGGCCACAACCGCACATCCCGCCCATATAATCTTGGGCCTCGTCGCGAAGAAACATGGGAAACAACCTGCACGCAAACACCTAGGAAAACCACAATAACTACCCTTCCTGAAGATTCCTGGTCTAAAAATGCACTTCAAGCCATCACAGCCTGCCCGAAGAATCTTGGGCTATTTTTGGAAAGGGAACATAATGGATCTAATAACCAACCACTCACAGGAGTGTTGGAAAAAACAACATCCCCCATGAAATGGGGGTGTTCAGGACTAAGTACTCTACTTGGGTGGGGTACAAATAAGAATAATAGAATCTTGGGTTGGAAAAAAACACCCTCCCCCTGCTGTAATCTTGGCTACGACTCTCCCTTGGGATATGCTTAGGATTACTCAAATTTTCTTTATAAATAATTATGAAGGGTTTATGAGTATATACTTCCTCAATGAAAACATTTTTATGATTATGGATTATATCCATAAATAGTTCTATTTATTTTAAGTGTTTTGAAAGTTTGTTATTATGTACTTCTATTCGTACAATACTATAGTTTAGGACAGAGTTTAGAAATGGTACATAGTGGAAGGAATGGAAATTGTATCAATGCACAAAATCCATGTTGGGATTTTCCTCCTTCTCAAGATAATTATAGTGGAGCTGGTGATACAACTAGTGTTGATCAACTTATCATGTTAATGGGACAACTCACTCAGGATATGAATAATAACCTTACTCGAATGGAGAACCCTGATCCGTAACTTTGAGGATCAATGTTATACCGCTTCATGAGGAATCAAACACCAAAATTCAATGGGGGTACAAATCCATTAGTAGCTGTGCAACGGATAAACTCCTTTCAGAAACTATTCCACACCTTGTGGACTAGCGAAAGGGAGAAAGTTGTCATGACATTTTACCGCCTCACTGGAGATGCCGATCAATGGTGGTCATCAATTAAAAAAAAGGAATATGAATAAGTTTCATGTATGGAATGGAGGGAGTTTAAGGAAATTTTCTTTGAAAATTACTTTCCACATGACCATCAATCAGATATAGAAAGGAAAATTCTTGAGTCTGATGTAGAAGGAGGATGTGAACTTCACAAAGTATGAGTCTAACTTTACAAGTTTAGTGAGGAATGTTTCCGATTATATACGTAACCCAAGACGTAATATTGATTGTTTCTTTGATGGGTTAAAAAAAATCTCTCCATCAAGAATTAGTCTCACAAACCCACTCGTCGTATGAAGATATTGTCTCGCGTGCTATCAAGATGGAAATGGAATTCTATAAGTCTTATGACTTTAAAGATAAGTAAGAGAACAAGAGATATTTTGATCAATTTGGAAATGTAAATAAGGGGAAGAAGGGAAATGTTGAAAATCAGTCCTGGAGTAAATGTGCGAAGAGACACCCTGGTACTTGCTTGAAGGGAATGGGAGTCTCTTACAAGTGTGAAGAAAAAGGCCACCATGATCATGATTTCAAGGGAAAGAGAGTTATTGTCAATGTAGAATGATAGAATTGTAGAGAGATGGGACATTATGCAAATAATTGTCCTAAGAGTTAGGGGAACATACCTCAGAAGAGGCCAAGGAATCAAGTACATGCTTATTATTTCATTACTACTAAGGTTGAAGCTCCGAAAGACATGGTGGTAGGTAATTTAATGGTTTCATCATGTTTAGAAAATACATTATTTGATTCTGGATCATTGCATTATTTCATACATTCCCCGTTTCCTATGATGATTAGATATTTTTAATTTGATTTAACAAGAGAATTGTCAGTGAAAACTCCTATGGGAAGTATCATTGCTAAAATGTTTTTTGTATCAGTACCCATTAAGGCATATAAATGTTCTTTATCTACTGATATAATCTTCGTAACCATGATTGAAATTGATATACTCCTCAGAATGGATTGGCTTTTGAACCACGATGTAAATATTTATTATATGAAGAAGGATGATACAATTTTTGATGATGGTGATAAGGAACACCTTATTTTTAGAGCAGAATCGTCACCACCTAATTCTTATCTAGATCCACCCACAGTGGCTCATCTAAATTCAATTATCTAGAAAAATTTGAATGAAATAAATGTGGGCGAGGGAAGGAATGTTAGAATAGAGGATATACCTATTATGATAGAATATGTAGATGTGTTTCTAGAAGATTTACCTGGACATCCTCCAGAACTAGAAGTTGAGTTTTCCATTGATATAATTCCTGGATCAAGGCCTATATCGAAGACCCCTTATAGAATGGCCATTGTGGAACTAGTTGAACTAAATAAACAACTAGAAGAATAGATTGATAAGGGATTTATTCGCCCAAGTGTTTATCCAGGGGAGCCCTTATACTTTTTTTAAGAATAATGATAGATCTATGAGGTTGTTCATTGAATATAGGTAGATCAAGGATATAACAATAAAGAACAAGTATCCCCAACCTCCCATTGATGATTTATTTGACCAAATGCATGGTGCTCAATACTTTTCAAATATTGATCTTCGATCTGGATTCCATCAGTTATTTGTGAAGAAGGAAGACATTCTTAAGATAGCATTTCGAACCATGTAAGATCATTATGTCTTTAGAGTAATTCCTTTTGGATTGACTGATGCACCCTCTGTATTCATGGATCTAATGAATAGAGTTTTCGAGGAGTATCCCGATGAATTTGTGGTGGTATTTATTGATGATATCATGGTATACTCCAAAAGCAATGAAGATCATTAAAATCACTTGTGAATTATTCTAAAGACTCTTAAAAGACATGAATTTTATGAGAAGTTTACCAAGTGTGAATTTTGGCTTTAGGAGATTTATTTTCTGGGCCATATTGTCTCCAAAGATGGAATCTCTATTGATCCTTCTATGACAAATGCCATCCATGAAAGGCCAGCACCGGCGTGTATAACGGAGGTACGCTTTTTATTGGTTTAGCATGTTATTATCGACATTTCATCCATAATTTTACTTGTTTGGATAACCCATTACCAATGATCACACACAAAGGGGTTAAATTTGTTTGGACAAAATACTGTGAAGAATGTTTCGAAGAACTAAAGAGAATATTAGTCAATGCTTTATATTGACTCTACCATCAGGAATGATGTGTTCGTTATTTATAGTGATGCATCAATGAAAGGAATTGGTTGTGTCCTTATACATAATGATAGGGTTATTGACTATGCATCACGATAGCTAAAAATTCATGAGAAATACTACCCTACTCACGATCTTGAGTAAGCTGATGTAATATTTTCTTTGAAGATATAGTGGCATTATCTCTATGGTGAAAATTGTGTGATTTATACTGATCAAAGGAATATGATGTATATTTTCTCACAAAAATAACTCAACATGAAGAAAAAGAGATGGCTTGAATTACCCAAGGATTATGATTGTATGACACACTACCACCCGGGGAAGGAAAAAAAGGTGGAAGATGCTTTGATCAGAAAATATCATAGTGTTTTCAACAATATGAGAATTGAAAGGGATCCAATTTTCATGGATCTAGTGTAGAAGAACATGGGAATAACCATAGAAGGTGAAACATCAATTATTTTTCATATGGTTTCCAAACCAACATTACTAGAAATTATTAAGAGTTCTCAGATCGATGATGAATAATTTCAAAAGAAGATTAAATTTGTGAATGATTAGAGATTGAGAGACATTGTGTATGAAGAATGAATTTTGAAATTCGGGAGGAGACATTGTGTTCCTGATATACTTGATTTAAAAAGGGAATTGTTATATGATGCTCACAGTTCCAATTTCTCTATACACCCTGGGAGCACAAAAATGTATAGATATTTAAAGGAACATTTTTGGTTGGACAACATGAAGATGGAGATTGCTGATTTTTTGTCAAAATGTATGGTTTGTCAACAAGTGAAAGCTAGAAGGAAAAATCCTGGAGTTGTCATGCAACCTCATCCCATACCTGAGGGGAAATGGGATAATATAATTATGAACTTTTTCATGAGACTACCAAATACTCCTAGATGGAACGATGCAATATGGGTCGTTGCTGATCGTCTTACCAAGTCATCAAAATTTTTTTATATAAGGGATTATGTTCCACTTGAGAGTATAGCTGGACTATATATTAATGAAGTTGTGAGACTTCATGGAGTACCCCTATCGATTGTTTCAGGACGAGATCCCTGTTTTACTTCATGATTCTCAAAGAGTATTCAGAAGGCCTTGGATAATGAACATCATTTGTGCACTGGTTACCACCCTTAAACAGATGGACAATCAGGAAAAACTATTCAAACCATAGAAGACATGTTGATATCCTTCCCACTTGACTTTCAGGGTATGTTGGATCAATATTTACCTATGGTAGAATTTTCCTATAACAATATCTTCCATTAGAGTATTCAGATGGCACTATATGAAGAATTATATGGAAAGAGATGTCTCACACCAACCTGTTGGGATACGTTGGTGAAAAAAAACTTGTAGGCCCAGAATTGGTGGAGGAAACAATGGAAAAGGTAAAGGTAATCCAAACCCACATTAATGCATCTCAACGTAGGTAGAAGAGCTATGCTGATAACTGAAGGAAGGATTTTGAATTTCAGGTAGGAGATCAAGTTTTCTTGAAGGTATCTCCATGGAAGGGAGTTATATGGACCTTTTGAAATTCAAGAACAAATTTGGGCAGTAGCTTACCATTTGGAAATTCCGCCAAGTCTCCCCAAAGATCATGATGAGTTCCACGTATCACTATTGATGAAATAAATCCATGACCCATTGCATGTACTCACTTATGAAGAATTAGAAGTGGAATCTGATCTAACTTAGTTGGAAGAGCCCATCAGGAATCTTGATATGAGAGAGCAAGTACTGAGAAACTGAATGACTTTTCTGGTAAAACTTTTATGGAGAAACCATAAGATGGAAGCGGAAACATGGGAACCTGAGGAACTAATGAGGAAGAAACACCTGACTCTTTTCATGTGGTAGTATTATAGAAATTTTGAGGATGATAATATTTGAAGGAGTGGAGAATGTAGCACCCCAAGCTCCCTTTGGTATGCATATCATTGAATAATAGAGCAGCACGTGTTTTATGCAACCTTGAGTTATAACACACCACGACCAATCAAAATAGTCGTTATAAATATTAATAACCAGTTTCTGAAATTGTATTAATTTTATAATTATAAATGGAATTCATTATTGTATTCGGAATATCAAAATTATTCTAAGTTGAATATTTTTGCAATTTTCTAATAACTTCCAATTTTTTATGAATAGTGTAAAATACTAAATGTTAATTAAAAAAATTCAATAAAAATAATTTAAAGTGTTAAATTATACTATATAGTGGTTTTTATGTAAAATTAGAATATATTTCTACCATTTAATCCAATGGTGGTCATAAGAATTAATTTCACTTTGAAATTGGACATAATCAATTGTCAATATTGTGACATATATTGCTTCTTAAAAACACGTTATTTGTTGTGACCGTAGGAATTAATTATTAAATTAAATTAATTTAACTTATATGTTATTAAATTTTTATAATATACATCATTTTTGTATTAGGAATATCAAATATAACTTAGGGTTAATTTTTGGTATTTTTCTGATAAACATCAATTTTTGAGGAATAGTGAAACCATTATGTGGTAGTTAAACAAATAAATTTTCATTTAAATGAAACTTTACCACTTCAGAGAATTGAATTTCAAAAATCCATCATACATGGTTGTCATTAGTGAGTAATATTTTGTTTAATGGGATGAAAATAATTTTTTGTTAATAGTATCTTTTAGGCTTTATTAATCGCGATTAACAGTAATTAGTGTAATTTAAGATAGATATTATATTATAATAATATGAAAATACCATTAAAGTTGTCCTACCCATATTGGATGAGTCATGGCCGAACAAATCAATACATGGGTCAACTTGGGGACCCCATGGAGCCACTTGGGTAAGAAAATGACATTAATAACTTTTTATTTAATGTAAAAAAATTGTCACAAACATTTGTCGTTTTACTAAACTAATTATTACATGAGGTTATATAAGATAAACATTCAACTATAAATATTCGTTGGAAATATAAAAAGATTTCCAACATCATGGTAATTTTTTTTTAAAATTTTTAGACATTAAATAAATTAATTTATTTATGACACCATGATGATACATCGATTACCTCATTAATGAACAATTTAAAGAAAATGAAAAGATAAGGTAAAATATAAGACTAACACTTGTATAAAGCCTATTGGACGGGAGGATATCTAACCCTTATCACCATATCCTCTAAATATATCATATTTGGACCTTTAAAATCGGAAAAAATCATAATAGTTTATCATTTCATGACTTTCCAAGAGTGCCCCTCCTCTCCTCTTATAAAAGGAACCCACCTCTACCACCTTATTCACACCATCAAAGCCATTTGTCTCAGAAAAAATCTGACCAAATACTCTCCCAACTTCCCTCTCTTACTCATAGAAGCCTCACTTTGGGCAGAAGTCTTCCCCAGGAATCCTTTGGCTCAATATCAAAAAGAGTTACCCGATTTTATGGTAATGTATTCTCTTTTGTTGTTTTGTTTTATTTTTCTTCTCCAACTCCTAAACTCATTTTATTGTTTTATTTTGTAACAAAACAAGTATCCAAAATATACTTGGATGTTGTTATGAGAAGGATTTTATTTAAAATCACAGAAACCTTTGTCAGATGGTTAAAGAAAATACTTTTTCTCTGGGTGGCGAGTTACTGCCTCATGAAACGATGATTGTTCAATCTTATTTTAACACCTATTTTGGTGGACATTATGATGAATCTATTTTTATATATGATATATATTATGTTTATGTCTTCCTAATTTTTATGTATTTTTCATTTATTGCATACCTTTATTATTTCCATTATGGTTAAACGTGATAATTTCATTTTAGGAAGTGCGGACTACCGCCCCCTCATAGTGATTTGAATCGTTAACACCATATAAGGGATGTATAAAGGATGGTGTAAATGATATTATATATGTTATTATACTGTAATTATAATATACCATTATATCATTATGATTTCATTCAATTAAATATGATATAGAAATGAAAGTACCATTCATGCATATGTTCGGCTTACCGTCTCCCGGAACGGTGCATTTAATTTCTTACCTCTAAATGTTATGTAATATTATAAATTCATGTACATACTGGATTTATATAATATATATGGTATCTACATAATGAATATAATTCTGGATATAATGGATATTTTACCACATGAACAACTTGTAATTATAAAAAGATTATTTTTGACTCAAGTACCAAAGATCCACAAAATGACCGTTACTAACTTAAATAATTAAATAGTGTTCCTAACATGGTAATAAGTGATATGAAAGGAATAAAGAACTAGAAAAAGGTTCTAATGATTGTATAAATTAACTCTATTATATTATTCAGGAGATTAAATTATGATCGAGTCATGTTGGAAAAGAGGTAAGGGACTTCGTCTCAATCTCCTTTCATTGAGGCATATGTTGTTTTATACACAACTTTATTTTTTATTGTTTATAAACTCCTTTAAATTTTATGTTTATTGAAAATTATTCATTTTATACGAAATGTTTTACTAAACTACAAAAAGGAATTTTTTTATCATGCGTATTCGATGACAACGACTTCTCCACCGCTGTGTCCATTATTTGAGATTCGACATCCTCTACAAGCCATACCATTTTTAAAAATGAAAAATAAATACCATGTTTTTCGTTATTTTATTTTGGTATGGAAAATACTTTTATCATATTAATGTATTGTATTAATATCTTGTCATTGTAATCTGGAAATGTTATGTTTCTTTTATGCATGTTTTATGTGATACGATTATGTTATGGTTTATGATATGTTTAAACCTGTTCGTATGAGGAATGCATTTAACTTAATAAGTGATGGGTGGAGCACGATATATCTCCTCAATGTGTCGTTAGGTATCATGAGACAAACTAGTTTCTTGGCATGAGGCATTGAAAAATTCTTATTTGTAGTCTTGGCACGAGGCCATAGCTACGTGGTTATGATAGTCTGGTGTTATGCATTCCATCATTAAGAAGGTTGTTATTGATATTGTATGTGATTATTCGACAAGTAGAATATCGAAGTGAATAAGTAAATGTCATTATTTCATTTTACTTTTTCCATATTTTTTGAAGTTAAAGTTTAAAAGGCATTTGTTTTAGTTATACATTGACTAAAATGTTTATGTTTTTTATGAATGTTTTTACTATATTGTTATCCTTACTGAGACTCTGAGATCACCCATTTCTATGTTTTATTTTTCCTAGGATGTGAAGAAATATTTTTTGACTAACCTGTACGGATAATCTAGAGGGGATATGAGTGTGAACTATGGAGACTAAGCTATTATTGTTTTTCACTTTATGATTTAATGTAAGATTTTTGAATATATCTAGTGATTCCAAGGATACTAAACTAATCATTTTTAGAGACATGATCTTTTGTGATCATTCCAATGTTACGTAATAATGCACTGAATCTGGGTTACTAGGGTTAGGGCGTTACATCCTAAGCACATACACCCTTACTTTGATGAAACTATGCGTCACATAGAGGAGGCCATTAAAGAGGAGCTTTTTGGTGTCGATACATTTCATGAATAGGAACAACCTTTTTAAAATATAATTGGATAAATTAATTTATTTATTTAAGAAGAATTTTCTCTTCATTGATATATTTGAAAATGTCTCTACATTATATCATCATTACGTTTCAAAAAAATGAATATATTCTCTCTAGTGATGATTTATAAATGTTCTAGGATGTTTTAAATAACATCTTATGAATGTATATATTTTTTCACATAAGATCCCAATGCTACCATTAATTTACAATAACCAACAAAGGAATAACATCAATGAAGGGTTCCCTTCGATCTCTATAGACTTGAGAGTGGTGGTTGAGGAGGACCGCACTCCTTTCCTAAGAGCATTCTGGGAAGGGGATCTCTCTAGGTATTTTAAAGGATTCTCCTCAAGTTTAATTATGAATTTCCAAATGAATTTATAATCATGATAAAATTAAATAACTTTTTTTATATATTAATTGTTATAATAAATTAACAGAATATGTTTGGTGACCCCCTCTTCTCATACATGGAAAATACATTACTATTGCCGAATATGTAATATATTACACAAAAAAATTCTTAAGGACCATATTATTTTAGGAAATTCGGAAGAATGAAAACATAAACACAATTAAATAATTCATGTAAATTATCTTCCACTAGGTTATTCTCAAATATTACACTTATTAGAGACATAAAACATAATAAATATGTTCATAACCTGGTGGAATTGAAGCATAAAAAAGTTGAATATCATGTACTCAATATGTGTAAACATGGGAGATATGTTGGAATATTCATGAGCATATGCGTATGAGAAGAAGAACCTTAAAATAAAATATCATACCCTACACATCAGAAACCATTAACATGAATCGTAGAATTTAGATAGGAAGTTAATAATACATGAATTACATGGAAATAAGGAAAATTATTGATTAATAATAACATAAGAGTAAGACATGTATTTATGGAATACAAATGATCATATAAAATTATTCCCATAGTAGTCAAGGAATTTTTTTCATATATTTTTTGTATTGTGGTTTTATATCTCGTATTATCGTAATAGTCATGATTCACTCCCATAAACATCATGGTAGTAATTGTTCACCCCCATAACCATATTGGAGAACATAGTGCATTATTTATATCTCTTGATATAAATATTGTTACCCAATGCATTGAAACGGGAAATATGTCAAACCAATATCATAATGAAATAATACACATGTGTTTCCCAATAATAAAAATCATTTATCCTATATGAACCGATGAAATTAAATTGGATTCATAATCAACATCACATTCTATGATAACTTATGTAAAATAAATGGGTTTCGTATATATAATTAAATCATCAAAATAAAACCATATTATAATGAGAAATAATGGACCCATTGAAACATATACTCAGTAAAATATATGTAACATAAAATAATGTTATCTTGTATGGAAAATAATTTTACAGGTCTCTAGAAAAAATGTCTCGAAGAAAATATATATTCTGATTTGAATGTTATTTCTTTCAGAATAATGTCACACAATTTCAAAATCAAATTCTTTGAAAATAAAAATATAATGCTGTAAGGGATTTTTCATGGTAATAAGCCATCATAAATGTATAAAAAGAAACTCATTTCGTATAGGTGATAAAACATTATTACTATACATTTACATAATATGTAATTAAGTACGTAGTTAGGAAAATGACCAAAGATTCCTTTCCAACCCTTTAATAGTCAGTAATACAAGGGTAACAATGAATTTAAAAAATTATATATGAATTATAAAAATATTAATCAATAAATTTTTATGAAGAATGTGCATGGTAGATAAATATTTTTTAGAAGATGCTTATCCATAAATAATACAGATAATAATGAGATTCTACAAATAACCCTTAAAATTTTATAACGAGTATTATTATATGCCCCATGAAATTAATTAAATTATAGAGGTATGGAAATACCATGATATATTGATAATACTCCTAAAATATATTATTGGGTAGTATATACACCTCTATGAAAAAACACAAGTTGTGTGTGAGGCATGTGTTTCAGAGTAGTAATTGTGAGACAATAATCCCTTACCTTAGGTCGAATACCCTCTGTACGTGTCTGAAACTATTGAGTAGTGGAACAAAACAAATTATTAAATTGTAAAAAATAGTAAAAATATTTATGATATCGTATATTATTCATTTTTGACTTTATGATACCCATTTATTAACAATTCTATGTTAAAGAAACTATTGAGCAATAACCACTTTGTTTATCGAACCTTTGATGACTTGTTATTCTTTTTCCTATTACCTAAATCGTGATTTAATTACATCAATAATGTAAAAAATTATTTATATCACATATATATTTAGTATATAATTATTTTTAAAGAGATATATATATATGAAATGGAAGACACTGTTCTTGAATATGGTAAGACATACGTATGTAAGAATGATTTTCCCGTTTTCATATCATAATGAATGGTATATTCTATATACAATATATGTATATTGGATTATATATATATTATATAATTAATATAATTTGATATATTTCATTTACCTTATTCCATTACATCATATTTATTCAATATATCCACTTTTATAATCATTTAATAAATGGTTTCCACGAAATAAGAATCTCATCGTGTCATGGAGATGATAGGTCATATGTATTAAAAATTGATGATATTAGTCATTCAATGGTAAAATGTTCAGGGTTGATATGATATATTAATTAAAAATTAATAAATATAATTTTATTATTATTATTTCTACCCATTATATCCATCATTATACCCATCCAAATAATGTATTCATAGAAAAAATTACACCATGGTGTGAATACAGTATACAGTACGTACACACACATGGTACATTCATTTTTCATAGGAAAAATAACAAGTAGAAAATGGTTATTCCATTATAATAATAACAACTTAGAATAATTTTAATATTTCATTTATTACCCTATAATGGAATAAACACAAAAAGGCTATGTAGAATATGAAACAATTATGAAAGATTCATAAAGATATTACATATTTCTAGATGATCTCCCACTAAATTTCTTATTAAGGACTCTCGAGATGTTGTTTGGAGAAGAAAAAGAATGTCTGTAATGTTACTAGTTAATATTATAACTGAAATTTGTAATTTTTTATCAATCTTGAAAGCACAATATACTATGAATAAATGAGGGAGGAGGTTTCCTTCAATAATTGATGTGAGTGGAACTTTATGGAACTCTTAAAATATTAAATTATGATAAATATTTTTTCTATTTCAATTAGATCAAAATGTATTTAGTTATAATATAAGGTGATGAAGTGTCCAAATCCCCTTATCATTTTTTACACAATTTTATGTAATAATATTATCCTTATCATTTAGTATTAACCCATAGTTGTACCCTTTATCTTTTACCATGATAATGATGATTTTTACTAATTATGTTCAGAATATTTACTATAAAATTTCAAACAAACTCTAATTGGATAATTTATTAAAAAATTTACTTTATTATTGATATTTCACAAATTCAATATTTTAATGAATTTTATATAATTTAATATAATAATATTAATTTTAATTTATCATTTTTGAAAATATTGATATTATTCAATATATGAGTTTTTAAAAAATTTCTTATTAACAGGATAAATTGGAAAAAACATAGTGAATATATCAAAAATATTTGAAAGTTATCTTTTAAATTATTTTAGGATGTTAGTTGTGTTAAATTATATATAATTTAAAAATATTAATACAATTTATTTGATATTTTTATTAATAAAACAATTATTGTACCATCATTATGCATGACAATAATTAAAATATTTCTCATAAAAAAATTAAAAATAAATTATCATGATGAATATAAATAAATTTTCATTAAAATTATTAATTAACGTGTAATTTATCTTCTATATAATCAAATATTAAAAATAAATTACGTACTAAAATTATGAGTATTAAGTTTTCAATCAATCATTAATTAAAAAATAATTGATCTTATATTTTTACCAAAGTGTCATAAAAAGATTATAATTTAGGTTTAATTTTCCATTCTATCAAAACCCACTGATCCAATAAATGTTATATAAGTGTTAGTGTTATTTTATTATATTATATTATTATTTTTACTTTTATTTATCAAATTTATCATTATTCGTGGTTATTAAAAATTTACAAAAGTTACTATTCATAATATACAAAATATTATATAGATCCTTTCAAAAAGTCAATATCATAATTAAAATAACAAAAAATTCCAATTTATTAAAATTTAAACCACTGAAATGGGTAAATTATGATTAATGTTATTCTTGTGGATGTGGATTGGAGGAAGGTAAAATGAACATTCAAAAGATCAATAATTTGTGATATATATTATCAAAATAAATATGAACCCAATGACATAATTTGGATTAATGTATGTATAATTGATCTATTATTACATAAGAAATATTTTTTTAATATAATAATTATTTAAACAAAAAATAATGTTTTTAGCTATAATGTAGTTTTATTCACTATTAATCAAAATAATGACTCTTATAAGAAATTTAATAAAAAATCACCCGATATTAATTTTCACAAAAAAATTAATATTTTCAATCAAATTAAATTTAAAATAGTGTTTAAAATTTTATTTATGATTAGTCAATGATGTACTAAAACAATAGTTACATAATGAAAATAGTATTGCTAAACATATAATGACTTTAACAATAATTATAAATTTTATTATAAATATTTATTAATTTTGTAAAGATATTTTTAAATTAGTTATTAATATTCATATTAATATGTTTAATATATTATTTTTTTACAAAATCATTTCAATGATTTTGATAATAAAATATTGTTTCATAGAAACTCATTTTTGTGTGTATTGTAGTCCAAGTTGGCGTTTCATGTAGCACAAGAATAACATGGGGTTGTGTATAACATAATAAAAAAATAATTATTTTTTTTATAAAAAATTTATATTAACTGCTTCACAAAGGAAAAATATCAAAATGATAAAATTAATTCATAAAAAATTCACATAATTTTTGTTTGTTACATTCTATCCCCTAAAAGTGAATTTTATCCTCGAAATTCATTTGTATAATCAAAATTTTAATACAGGAAATTTTATATCATAGAACCCCTTATCATTAAAAAATAAAATATTCCCTTATTTAATAATGTTATTAACATAATGGCTAAAAAATTACGTCATAACTATGTTTCCAAATAATAGAAGACATGTAGGATGTGAAAACATTGACGTAAAAGAGAAATATAAACATCAATATTTGTGGGGGACAATGTTTGAAAACATGGTAATGATAAAGTTAACACTCACAAACCCACAACACAACAGGTCTTGAAAATGTTCATTGATATCAAAAAAATGACAATATAAATACAACCATATTCATTACAATTCATTTCATAATTTTTAATATTTTTCTAGAGAATATATACATACTTGATTTCAACATAATTTCGCAATCAATCATGACATGATTAAATACCAATTCATACCTTATTCTATGAAATTTAATTTCTTTTTTTATTCGAAAAATGATATCACAACATAAATAGAATTATATGTCAATCAATCTATCTTAATTAAAATAAAAGGTTATCAAAAGTTATTGAATATGAATAATTCCACCCCATGCGAGATAATACATTAATCTCACAAACCAATCTATGGTTTATCTTAAACATTCAATAAATAGTTAAGGCTAAAATCAATCCAATTTCCAAGAATCAAACATGTTATAAAGAAATACACTAAATAGGAATTACAATCATGTCCCATATATCATAAGGTAAATCTTGGTTGTCATAAAAAAATCAGAAGAATACATTCTTCATGTATTCTCATAGAACATGGTAATAACCTGATTTACCATACAATATTATTGAAAAAATAAATGTTTCCTTCTACCAATGATTGTTAGATATATTCCTTAAGTCCAAAAAGATTTAAATGCCATCCAAAATACAATAAAACATTTTTCATCAAATAAATAATTAGTTGGAATAAATTAATTATCTCTTATTTTACTTATTGATTTCAAAAATATATTTATCCCAATATTATTATCTCAACATCACGAACATATAATGTGATATCCATACTATAATAATCTTTTTATGAAAAAAATATCTTCTTATAAACTCATTCACTTATCTTGGTTACCAATTCCACTCTACATTTTCTCTTACATTCATATGTAAAAGAAATATTGGAATAATAAATGGAATTTTTGTTATTTTACAATACCATAAAAGAACATTGAAAAATTTATTCTTGAATTCGAATACATAAATATGCAATCATACCATAGCATCATCATCATACTTCATATCACTAATAGTGATCATGTTAGATTTTCTTTCTCCATTATCATTAAGACGTTTTTGACATAGATCATTATATATATCCATATGTTTAAGAAGAATCATAGCATAATGACCATTATCTATACACATATATCACTAATGCATTGTGGATCATTATATGTGGTTTTTTTATCGTTATGATTGATAAAAAACTACATCCCTTCACTATATTACTCAAAATCAAGATGATCATCCATTTACACATAAAATATTTATTGGACCCATTAAGAAAATTTCATCAATGATTCTTCCCACACATAGAGAATAAATGAATTCTCTTCATTTTATGTATTTCATTTTTAGATTTCCATTTATACTTGATCTTCCTATTCTGTTCAAAACAATGTTATTCTTATGTAAATCCTTCATCCATTACATGCTTGATTCTAAATAAAAAAATAACTTCCTATCTACTAATGTCTATTATTGATATTTCACTTCAATAAATTGACTTAAATCCACTTAATAACATATAAAATTTACATTAAGGATGGATGATAATTCCATAAGTAAACCTCACAAGTCCTGTGAAATAGACTTCATATATACCAAAGGATTCATCATCATTTTTCTATACCCCCTATAAAATCCATATCTATTTTTCTTCGTAAAATATGAGAAATTTATTTATCGTAAAATAATTTCCTTAAAAAATCTCAATACCAAGATTCAATTTCATCTTTCTATCTTGTATTATGGATTAGAGTCCAACACTGGTCCAATTCACCTTCTAACTGATAAACATCCAAAGTTTCTATCCAATTCTGAACACTAAGTCAAAGTTAATATAATTTCAATTGCATTGTTCCATTATTCAACAACATGTGGATTGTAAACCCCACTTAAAAATGTTTTATGTTTCTTTATGAATGACTGAATAGAATTTAGTTCCCTCTGTGTATACTTTAGAAGTCTATCATGATTCACTATTTGAGAAATCTATGTGAGAAAAAATGAGACATTTCATTCCAACTCTCATATCATTCTGTTTCATAGATGTACTGTTGAATCATTTTCTATATCCATTACCATTATCATAGTTCATTAGTGTCACATCCATCTATTTTAGTCCAAAAACACAGAGTATGAAAAAATTATCATAATGAGGAACCAAAAATTCCTGAAAATTCACTTAAAGATGTCTAAATTATGACACATTAGTTAATATATGTTACAGCATGTTCATTCTAGGATAATCATTTCTATAATATCTATAATTACTTCTTAATGGTTCATGATGAGTTTGTAAATTCAAAAGGCATATACCCCTAAGAGAATCAAACTATTTTTACTGAAAATCTTGTTATTATGTACCAGTTTACGATTGAGTGAGCACTGATGCACCTTGTCAGAGTTGTCACACATAGTTACAAAAATTACAATTCCACATCCACTTGTAGCATCCATAAAGGAATGTATTTATAGAAATCACTTTATACAACCTTTACAAATACACCAAATATTTTCATATACATTTCCTTTTCCCTAGAATTATTGATAAAATGTCCTTAAGGATCTCATTACTATTTTATCAGTCTAATTTTCAATGGTTACCTAAAAATCTACTTTGATACCAAATATACCGACCCTAGATTTTCATACATAGAAATTACATTACTTTTGCGGTATACTTGTCACATTACGCAAAAAATTCTCACACAGTATATTATTATAGTGCATCTAAAAAATAGAATCATTTATATGGTTATACAAGGTATCAAAATTATCTCCCACAAAATTATTCACATCTAGAACCCTTCATATGCACATCAAACAAAATACATATCATCATATCCTAGGGTAAATTAAACAGAAAAAAGGGTGAGCTCAGTTGATCAGTATGGTTAAAAGGGGAAATATGTAAGAATATTCATGAGTATATGGTTATGAAAACAAGATCATGAAATTATAATATAATACCTTATATATCAAATAACATTAACAAAAATCAAGGAATATATATTTGTAGTTTAGTAATAATTAATCATTAGGAAACATAGAACATAATCCATTAAAAAAATAAAATAGCAATAAGACATGGAATTTGGTCACACACATAATCTTGTAAAATGATTTCTATAGTTTTTAATGAATCACCCTAGATGATATTTTAGTAGTATAAGTTCACTTCTGACACCATATTGGTAGTCTTGGTTCACTCCCATAGCAATCATGGTCGTCTTTGTTCACTCCCAAAACCATTATTTCGAATAAGGTCCCTTTTTTCAATCTCATGACATATAATATTTAAATAATTAATCATAGGGAGATATAGGTCCCACCAATATAATAATAAATTCATACATATGTGTTCTACCAAATAATAAATCATGTAACATATCAGAACCCGTATAATGAAATTGTGTAAAAAACATCATTAAATCTTAAGATACTCTATAAAAATGAATTTTTATTCATATTTATCACACCATAAAAATAATAACATTATTGAAATAATATGAACGGTATCATTGTATCATGTACTAACAGAAATAAAAAATATAAAACATTTTATCTTTTTTGGAAAATAATTTTGATAGATATTTTCAATCAAGATGTTGTGGAAAATATTCGTTCTAGTTTGACAATATTTACTATACATGAAGTGTTAAATAATTTTAAAACAAAATATTTTATTTGAGAATAAACTTATATGAATGTAAGATAATAATATATCAAAAAATTTATTATTAAAGCATAAAAAAATTTCATGTCATACACATTAGATACAACATTCTTTTTATACATTTGTATGAACAATAAGAAACTATCTCATTATGAAAATGATGAGACATTCCATTGAAAACATTTAAAAATATTATACATGGGTACAAAATTAATTCCCAAAATTTTATAAGAAGAGTAAAGAGATTTAGGATTACATATTTATGAAACATGGAATTTGATTGTAAATATTTCCATGTAGATACTTATATATAAACATTGTAGATAATAATGAGATTATAGAATTAACCCTTATAACATTATAATTAGAATAATACTGTGAACGAAAAAATTGGAAATTATATGGTAATGAAAATACCATAATAATATGGTTATAATCATAAAATACATTCATGAAATGTATATACACCACGTATAATAAACAAGTAGTGTACGAAGAATGTGTCTCATAGAAGTAATGGTTAGACAAAAATCACTTACCCGAGGTCGATTTCCCTCCATTTGGGTCTGATCATCTCTTATAATTATTTTAAACATATTATTAAAATATAATAGAATCATAATAATATTAATTATCTTATATATGATTAATTTATCACTTTATATTGCCTTTTTATTAACAATTCCATGTTAAAGCAACATTTCAGGTAATAAAACAATTGTTTGTTGTATGTGCTTGACTTTTTATTCTTGATCATATTACATATATCATTATTTAGTAACATACTAAATTTAAGAAATTTTCTATATAAAATATATATTTTGTATGTAATATATTTAAAATATTGATATATGAAGTGAAATACACTGTTCATGGACATGGTAAGTCAGACGTACACAAGAATGTAGTTTCCATTTCCATATAATACTAATTTGAAAAAATTAAATGATATATATATATATCCCTCTAAATTATAATGTAATATATTTCATATTAATTTATTATATAAATTTTTATATTCATTCTAGAAATGGTCAGTGTGGAAGATGAATCTCATCCTATCATGGATATGGTATGTCGTACATACACACCAGCAGCTATAAACTTATATCAATGGTCAAAGAGTGAAAAATTAGATTGAATATTAATTATAATGAATATATATATTGTCATATTTATCATTTATATCCTTCATATACATCATTATACCAATTAAAATAATGTTGTGATGAAAAATATATTACTTCTCAGTGTGGAGATGGTAATCCATATGCGTACACACATGGTACTTATTTCATTAATATTATGAATACAATGTGGAATATATTTTTTCATATTCATAATATAATTTTATAATATATGTGATATTGGATTTTTTTTAAATTATAATTGAATCAACACATGAAGAGGAAGCAAAAGAAGAAACAATTTTGAAAGACTCAGTAAGAAGATTAAATCTTCTTTGATGATCTCCCCGTTGATCTCTTATTAGGGACACTATAGATGGTATTTTGAGAAGGCAAGTACATATATAATGTTAATAAAGAATTTTATAAAATAAATTTCCATGGTTTGGTTCATATTAAAGGATCAATGTGATGTGATGAACTGATGGAGGAGGTTCCATTTTATAGTTGAGTGGAATGAACATTAGGAAATTAGTTGAATATAAAATTAATATAAGTTGATTTTAGAATTAAAATATAAAAAATGTGAGTTAATTCTAATATAAGATTATAATTATTCTAAATAATAGTATAGAGTTATTTTTAGAAATATTTAGTCTATAATAATGACATTATATTTTTCATTAACCATTAGATAAAAATGTCAACAGTTACAATAACAACAGTAATTTTTAATCATTAGGGTTAATATAGTTAAAATAAAAATAAAAAATAACCCAAAATGGATAACTAAAGAACTTTTTGATATTAATCTAGTTATTTTGTACGTATTTTAGTTTTTATGATTTTTATATCTTTATATGAAATTATTTTTATTTTAAAGTATTATTTATGTCAACTTAGATAATATTATTTATTATTATTTCCAAAAATCATATTAAAATGATATCATTGAAATAAAAAATAATATCTCACTAAAATGTCAAAGTATTATATAAAATTATTGTATGACATTAATTATGTTAAATTAAATTTATTTTTTATTTTTGATATCATTTATCCTATATTTCCATTAATTAAGCAATTAATGCATCATCATTATGAACGTCGTTAATTAAATTATATTGTCCCTAAAAATTGAAAATAAATTATCACAATGAATATACATTTATTATAATTAAAATTAATATTTACTATTTAATTTATCTTATGTATATCCCTTTATTAAAAATTATTTACTTATTAAAATTATGATAATAACATATTTATATTCTATTTAATTAATAAATACTAATTGTTAACTTTTTACCCATGTTACTTAAAAATGATATAATTTCGGAATATGGTTGATTTTGGATGAACACATTTTTTAAATGAATTTTGGACATCTTTGAGTGAAATTTTATTATATAAAAATATTATTTTCACCATTTATTACAAACACTACCCTTAACTATAGAAAATAATAATAATATAAATTTTCTATTAAAAATAACAAAAAAATTAATATGATCCTATTAGATATTAAATATAATATATTTTAAAACATTAAATTGTGTTTTTTTAAAATTAAAATAACATAACTAGGAAAATTAAGTTTAATTTTAATCTCGTAGACATGGCGAGAAGGCGGGTAAAAAGACATTTAAAAAGTTCAAATCTTTTTAGTATGAAATTTCAATTTGAATATGATTTCAATTATATAATTTGGATTAATATCTATATTTTATCAATTATTAATCTAAAAATAATTTTAACTATCCTAATTATGCAAACTAAACATATGTTTTTAACTATAACGATGTATTTTTCACTATGTATTAAAAAAATGAAACATCCGAAAAAATTAAAAAAAACCCAAAGATAATATTGAAATAAAAAATTAAATAAATGATGTCTATTTTATAAAATTAAATTTTTAGTATTGTCAAAAATTAATTTTCTTATTTTTCATAGGATGACATAAAAAAGGTGTTACATGTAGAAAATTACATTTTGAAACTTATAAAGACATTGCAGAAAAATATACATTTAATTATAAATATGTTTTATTTATGTTAATAATTTTGAAAATCTGTTATTACTATTTATATTAATATGTATAATGGATATTTTATTACCATCTCATTTAAATTAGTATAATTGTAAATTGTTGTCTCATTGAAATATAGTGTTTGTTTTACCACAAGACAAGTCAATGTTTCATGTAGCATATAAACAACTTGTGGTTTCATATAAAAAATAAAAAATAATTATCTTTCATAATAATCTCAATTTTTATTCTCTGTTTTGGGAAATAAAAACATAAAAAATAATTAAATTGATTTAAAAATTAGTAATTCATAAATAATATTGTTGTTAAATTATGTTCCCATAGTATTATATCAATTCATACAAAACATCACTCATATAATAATAATACTACTACTATTACTCTTTCTTGAGAAGCCCTTAGATATTTAATTAAATTAAATATTTATATTTAGATACTAAAAAATATATATTATTTCACACTAAAAAATTAAATTCAGTCCGACATTCCTCAATAATATTTATCATACATTAAAAATCATATTTTATTTAACTAATAAATATCACTACATTATTTTCTATTACGTAAATAAATATCATATTCATTAATTAAAAAATATTTATTAAATATT
Organism: Viscum album; assembly: GCA_963277665.1. NCBI lineage: Eukaryota > Viridiplantae > Streptophyta > Magnoliopsida > Santalales > Viscaceae > Viscum > Viscum album. Next base: position 1,038,853,434 of record OY728133.1, on the reverse strand, counting down.
CTACTCACGTAATATTATTATGATAAACTATTGATAGAATATATGAAATAATGAAAATAGGAATAATTGTTATACCATGTACGTGAATATTATTAATTCAACATTTATATAATAATCAATAATATTATTTAACTGATTTTTAGTATACACTTATTTTGAGACCCTATAACTCTCTTTATTAGTGCAATTAATAAATGTAGCCTGAATTCCAAGGTTTGTATCTAGTATTATTCAATGATACCCATATATAATGTTGTTAATGTCGTAGTATACCACGACATACAGACAAAAAATGTGTAATATAATCCTAATATTGTGATATATATAATAAGAAGGTTGCATATTGTTGACATTAACATATGATATAACATCCTTTGGATTTCAAAAAACTAAAAATTCATATGTAATAATATGGAAATAGTTTCATTTAAACAATATAATATCCACTAAAAGGACTTATATATCATCTTTCATAATGAACATAATGGTCATATAAATTCTAACATTACTTTTTATAGAAATGTCAATCTTGATTCACCAGTCATAATATTCAACTCCATAAAATATGATTTCATGGTTTATATAATACATTAAAGTACATTATTTTAATACTAATCAATGTTATTCTAAATCTATATTGATTAATACACTATTATAAAAATATAATCATCCATTAACACATATAAATGTGGATTTCCCACTTGAGGGACTCTATCTCATAATATCCTATAATAGATATAACCAAGGGAGTAGTCATTGAAAAATTTACTCAATGTCCAATGATTTTCGAGACTTGATATCATATACTATTAGTGTCCCTATAATTATTTAATCAAACTATAAAACATGTATTTAAGAATAATATCATGAAACTTATGGACTCCTATTATATTTGGGAACTACTTTGTCCTTTTAGTGTTACAAGTTCTCTTTTGAAATTATCACATTATATGTTATATATAAAAAAACATGATATGATAAAATATTTATTAATATCCAATAAAATTAATATAGGTTCTCATATATTACAAATAATTTGGTTCTTAGGAACCAACTCCAACTGACCCCCTTGTACTACATCTCAAAGCCAAGAACATCCAGTCAGACATATATAACATGATACTTTAGTTATAATGAGATAATAATTTTATCCAGGTTTCCAATAATTGTTATTCTATGTAAAATATACTTAACATAACAATGCCCCTATAATAAAAATACATCAAGAGGTTATACATTTAGAGTTTCTACTTTTTCCATTAGTGTGAGCTTTTCTCTTTTTTGAGATCCACCATTGTAGTATTATAGAAATACAAGGTGGAATGGTTTTTAATTTTAAGTACCATATCATGATCGTGGAAATAGTTCTATATCTACATATTTTATCTATATATATATTAATCATCTATATAATCATAACATGTTGTTGAATCTATGACTAGTAACAAATTTGAAATATTCAATATCATAACTTTTTCCTTGAGTCATAAATCATATATCGACTGTAACATCATATCATTTAATTCATGCATAGCTAGAGAATAAGTATAACCACATATGACTAGGACATAATCTACTACATTGAACAATAGAATATACTTAGTTATTATGAGATACTTATGTATGTCTTCAATAGAAGATAAATTTTATTCATCCAGTACAGGTCGATATTTACATACCAATCATAATTCATAGGGATTAATAAGTCTAGAATATAACATGTAAAACATTATTGATATTATATGTTTATAAAAATCAATGCTACTCATTTTATAACACCCTGGGATTTTTATGAAATAGTTTTTAAATATATTTATTTTTTTGTACGCTATACCAAGATAAGTTTTCCAAATACACAACATTGGATTAAGTTCCAATATGTGAAACAAAATAATTTTCTTGTGCTACAAAATATTTAAAGTTCATTATTTAGAATTAATTAAATATAAAACAGAACAAAAGTGAACAAATAAATGTTTTTTTGGTTCTTTGAAAAATATTCTTTATAAGGGTAAAAAATGATTTAAAATCAAATAAGATAGTTTATTAAATAATAAAATAACTATTTATAGATTTCATTAATGAATTATATTTTGAATATATTTAATATAATGTTTCAAATTATTGTATTCTTTTGTAGACATTATATAAAAAAAATAAATTTTCTTGGATAAATGAATAAATTTTCAAAGAAAATGCATTTTTGATGCCTTTTGATGGATCACCCATTTTATATCATATTTTAACAATTTTATGTTTTATATTTTAAAAAATAAATCTATTATTTGGATGTGGGGTAAATATTTTACGTAGGAGTAATTTTTGATATTTTCTGATAATATTCAAGTTTTGATGAATAGTAAAAGTACCCTAATTATTTATTGTAGACAAATGTTTTCCTAAAAAAAATTATAAGGTTATTTAATATTATCGAATGGTTTCAAAAAATAAATATAATTTATTTTTATCAATAAATATAATTTATTTCATTTCAATTAATTTTATATTGAATATTAATGAAAAAACATTTCAATATAAAGAAATATTTTAACTTTTAAAAATCAATTTTCATTTTGGCAATGACATTAATTTTAAATTAACTACGGAAACTTATATTTTTTTAATTTTATAAAAATGGATTATATGTTTTTAATTTTTATATATAATTATGTAAATATAATTCTTTTATTTTTTTCATTCTGAAAAGTACATTTACTAATTTTTATTAATACTATAAAATTTAATGTCGGGTAATTAAAGGTAAAAAAATATCATGAAATTACTTGGACACCTTCTCTAATGAGACTGGATGAGTTATTTTCAGCCTAAACAATCCTTGAGTCAAAATAATATCCTTTTCTAGATAATAGTATGAGATTAGGACATTTAATATTTTTAATTTAAAGAATAGCTAATTTTGTCTTACAAAAATATTTAAAATTATAAAATTTTTAATATATGAATTTGTAGAAGATACATTTGACTATAAATAACAAATTTAATGCTAAGATTCTTTTAATTTTCTTGTATATTAATATTTCATTTTTATGAAATAAATATTTATCTTAATAGATTATACATTAGATATGTAAAAACAATTTAATTGATGATAAATCACTATTTTTTTTTAAAAAAATGTTAATAATCATTAAAAGACAAAAACACTTAACCAAATATTATTCGTCGAGTATAGTTAAACCAAAATCATCCAATTATCTATCTGTTGTGTGTTTGTTTCCATATGTATTGGATAATGACACTTATAACAATTTATTTAATGTCTTGTTAGCATTGTCAGATTGATGTATTAATAAATACAACATTTTTATTATAGGATCTTCTAGAGCATATATTCCATATAAAATATACATCTGAAATATAAAGAAATATCATCATTTTGATATTTTGTTTTTTATTTTTATTTGTAAAATAATTATATTGAATAATTATAATATTTATACATATTAATTATTTTAATAATATAAATACAAAATTAATGATGCTAAAAATAAATATATAAACATAATTTGAGATAATTGAAAAATAAAATGAATTTTTTATAATATACACCACTAAGTAATGTAATAAAATATTATTTTGAGGATTTTATCTTATATTAATATTAAAAAAACACAATAAATTAAATAGTGTCAAAATTTATCACCAACGACTCTTTATAAAAATTAGGTATTATTACATTATTTAATAATCTTTTTTTAATATATAATATTTATTATATGGTATAAAATATTCTAAATTATTCAATTATGGAATAAATTAAATCAAATAAGTAAAAATTATATTATTTTAATGTTGAATAATGTTTTACCTTTGTAACAATTAAAATAGATTATCCAATGATGAATTGAACTAATTCAATTTTAATTGAAAAAAAAATTGTCTAAATTTTTTATACGATGTTATGAAATTATATTTTTATATATTTGAAAAAATAACATTTTTTATATTTTCAGTTGCATACAATTATTCAAAATATAATATTTTTTGAGATTCCAAAAGTGCTCCTGACCACAATTATAAAAGGGAACCTCCACTTATCACTTATTCCCATCAATTTGAGTGTTCAAGATCATCCATCCCCTAACCACTTCCATTATAAACTACCCTTGTCACATTATAGTGGAGATGGTCATAACAAACCACCATCTTTAGTGCATATTCGAGGAGATATAGAGGGAGTTCAGTAAAGAAGAGGTAAACCTCTTTACGGACTCTACCGAGATCATTTATTCTTCTTCATAATCATCCTCAGTTATTTAATTATTATCTACTAATTGAAATATTAAATATATATTGAGATGTTATAATAGTAATGAAACAACCTTATTCCACCTTCAATCCATTGTAATAAATAAAAAGCACCAACTATTTGTATATACAGCTCACTGTTACTACACAATATTGTAATTTTTTCAGCACCACTTTACATGGATAAGTATAATGTCAAAAAAAAAATATATTTTATTATTATATTAGTATATAGATTTTATAACAAATTATATATCATTCACTTCTATACAAGATCATAATTATGGGAATGATATTGGCGCTTATGTATATGTATGACCTATCGTATGCATGATATAATACAATTCATTTCACAAAATATACATAAAAAATTATTATATAATTTTCTAAAATAAATAAATAAATAAATATGATATATATATATATAATGTGAATATCATTTTTTAATGATATAAATAATAACTAAGAATGATATATAGAAAATATTTGTGAAAACATGCACATAAAAGGAAACATTTAACATCTGAATAATGAGTAATATTGAAATGTAAAAATTGAATATTAATCTTGAATAATCCAACTAATTACATAAATCAAGGTAATAATTATTATATACATGTAATGGATATCGTACTTAATATAAGGTATTATTTTGTTTCAGTTTTCTTTCTATTGGATTTATGCCTTATAAACCACCTACTAATTTTTAGTGGTGTTTAGGTTTTCTATGAATGTTTTTTTATTCTCATTGATGAATGTTATATTATACATATTTTTTTATATATTTTTTGGTATACTATTTTACTACTTATAAACTGGTAAGGGATAATTTATCTATCTCATCATTATCTAAGACTATTTATACATATGTATTTACTAGGTTATATTTATCATCCTTGTCCTTGTTTCCCGAATACATAATATTATTTATATATATATATAATTTTTTAACGTAAATTTTACTAATTGGTGAATTTTTATTCAATGGTACGAATGCATTGTTTTTCCGTTATTTGATACGAGGTATTTTTACATATACTGAAAAATTACTAGGAGAATATTTTGTTAAATTATTCTTCATGAATGGATTTTTATGTCTTCATCATACCTTATTTCCATAATCCTTCTATACACTATTTCATGTTTATTTTTAAATAAATTATTTTTTTAGAATTAAAGGTTATTTTTTTGAGGTGAAAATATTTTTGAAGTAGAAATGATATTTTACTAAATAATTAATTTTATGTTCTATATAAAAACAAATTTCAATCAATGATTAAAATCATTAATAGGGTTACGTTAAAAGAAAAATATCCTTATTTTTTCTATGATTTTATGATGTCTATGAAGGAATTCCACTTATCAAATAAATTTTTTTAAATAGATTATGTTATGGTGGAATGATTTTTAAATAAACCCATTTAATTTCATGGATTATGATGAATGATTTCTATATTTTTCGAACTCATAATAATTATTTGATTATGAGATTTGTGGGACATATACCACCTTCCATTAAATTAAGTCATATTATCTATAAACTTATATAGATAAATCTATAATGAATAATAAATCATGCTTAATAATATAAGGTTTTGTTGAAAAGTACATACAGTTCAATAATAAAGGGCTTAAATGAGGAGTGAACTTGATTTAGTAATGGAAATTGTCTACTATGATGGTCTTGGAAATGATCCTTGTCCTACATGAAAATTATTTTATTTGATTATATTTTTTCAATAGTTATATATTTTATTCCCATGAGATTTCTTCATGGTTCATGTTTCCTCTATAATTTTCTCGTTATGAACATCCAAGCTATATTTTAATGAATCAAGACATTGAAATATGTTAAATGTGGTATAGTTTTAAAAATTTATTTTCATTTTTTTACATTGTTATGTTTATTTTTTTTATGATATTATATATGATTTACCTTACAAATATTTTTAGATCACCATTTTTATATATTTTCTTTTCCCTAGGATATAAAGAAATATTTTAGGTTGGAAATACAATATAGATGATATCAATTGGATATGTTGAATATATTTCACAAAGTTAGCATAATATGTTCCCTATTTCTAAAGACACTTAAGTATTATGGTCTTTGGGTGTTTGTTTGTGTCATATATTATGTATTCAAAAAAAGTTAGGTGAAGTCATTTTATGTCATGATTGGGTCACTACAGTTGGTATCAGTGTGAAGGTTTAGTTAAACATTGAAAATTAGTATGAAAAATCTTTCGTGATACCCCTTAATATTATTATATGGTAGATCAAGGCATGTCATATTGGTAAGTATAATTATATATTATGGTTTTTGATTTTTAGAAAATATAATCGATAACACATGATTAAACATATGATGTTATATATTGAATGTACTTTCCATTGATTATATTATATCTCTAGTATAGTTATTATCAAGTACTCTTTTTTGGATTTTTATAAAATGATTAGAAATAGGAGGGTTCATGTTAATGGATTATATTATCTAAAGTTTAATAATATTCCTCATAATAAACCAAATGTAATAGGGTTCTAAATAAGAAACATCATTATTATGTCTAATCATTAGTATCACAAAATGATCAATAATATCAACATTGGTGAGTTTCATGACCCATGTAAAAAGAGAATAATTGTGTTTCATGTTGATCATAATGGAAATAATGTACAGTTTTGCACATTTTAATCAAGTGGGATGATCCATCAAGGATAATGTTTCAAGGAAACTATAAGATATTCTGTGTGTGGAAAATAAGGACATAAAGCAGGTAATTACAATGGAAAAGGTCAATTAAACATTAAGGACACAGATTATGGTATTTTTAAGACATCAATGTTGGTTAAATGTATTAAATGTGGAGTGTATAGGCATTGTGAAAATAGATTACCAATATAAAAATATCAGGATGATGATCAACATGGTCATATGGGTAGTATTAATGATTCAGATGATGAAGAGATTATTAATGAAATATGAGATCTACGAAATGTAAAAGAATAAAATGATGAAGCTCGATCAATGGTTTAAGAAGATAGTGGAATGATTTCATGTTTATCAGTAATAATGTATTATATATAATTTTATTTTATTATAGAATAATGAAACCTATAAGGATTGTTACCTATTATTATTAATTAAGAATTATAATTTATATGCTAAATGATACTGGTACACATGAAATGTGATATGGATAATAAGTTAAAAAATCCATTATTTTTTTGAAGATAACCCTAAATATGATCATGAGGATGAGTTAATATTTTATTTATGAATAACTGAATTGGATGATATTTATTTACATAGACTTGATTAAGTAATTATTGTTTATGCTATCATGGATGAAGATCACAATTTTTTTTAATAAAGAACAAGGAAAAATTCATTTTTCAATATGGATATATGTTAATTCGGGTTTTTATCATTAGAATACATGTTGAATCTGTTAACATGCTTGGAATGTCAACAACATGACATACCTTCTGCCATATGAGAGATGAATATTATAAATATTTAGTTCACATCTCTCTACAAAAATTATTTTCAACTTTTATAATGTTTTTAAAGTTATCCATTTATAGAAAGTATAAATTTATCCTCTAATGATGTTTTTTAGATTATTGTATCATAACACTATAGTCGGAATTATGCATAACTGATAACCTATTCCTACATTTTTTGTGATAATGACAAATGTAATAAACAATCATTCTACATATAGACAACATGATCGACTAATGCTTATAGAATGGAAAATTAAACATAATTTCATTGAATAAGTGATGAAGTAGAAATTAATCATGGAAGAAAGAAAAGATGAGATTATTCTTAATAAACTATGTATTTATTCACATTATTCAACTCTAGGGAAATGATCATAAAATAAAAAAAATACCATAGTACCTTCATTTCCAATAAATCAAATTGACTCTCAAATAATTGTATATTTGTGTAATTCTAATTTTTTATCATTATTTTAACCTTGTTAATTTTCACTCACCAACAAAATTTGACGGTTATATTTTTCTTCTATATCCATTTTTCCATATACCACCTAAATTATTTTTTATTGAATCCCAATTATGGGTGAATTTGGGTATCCGTTATACTTCTCACATTCCTTTTAAAAATGATGCTTATGTATCCATTTTTTCATTGTGATTTTCATTAAAAAAACTTTTTTTGTATTACTATATTTATAAACCATAAAACATTCAATGGAAGAATTCATTTTATGTGTCGTAGAATGTAACAAAACGATAATTTTAAGAGATATGTATTTTTTAATTCTTCGATGTCTTCTGTTGTACCAAACATCAAGATAATCTTGCGCAATAAGAAACCCCAGCTATTCATGTGGTATACACAATGATGTGATTGGATTTTGTTACACAAAATATAATTTTCTTTTTATATAATTCATTTCATGCATGACTATGTATTATTGAACAATTAAATATTATTATTTTACCATAAAGCCAAGTCATTATAATTTCAGGTGTGAACGATATCAACATTCTTTAGAAGAACAATTTTAAGAAAAATAATTGAGTTAATAAAGTAATAAAATACTCTTTATGGATTTTATAAATGAAATATATTATTAATATATTCAATATAACGTTTAAAATTCAACATATATTTTTTCATGATATGATATCAGAAAAAATCAATTTTTTTGGATAAAATAAGTAATTTTAAAAAATTTAATTTTAATCCCTTTTGATGGTGAATCCATTTTATATCCACTTTTTGCACTTTTATATAATATTTTTTAAAATAGAAACATCTACTTTGGAATTTATAAATAAAAAATTTCATTGGTTAAATTTTTAATATTTTTTCATAACATTAATGTATTGAGGAATAGTAAAAATACAGTAAATTTAAATTGATAATAACTCTTTAATTGACATAATTTATTGTGTTAAATTATATTATTAAATATTATTATATTATAAATATTATTTATTTTAACCAGTCAATATAATTTTTCTCAATGGCATTAATTTTACACTGCATTTTGATGTAAAAACATTTCAATCATTTTCAACATTTGCACTTTTGAAACTCGTATATCATTCTGACAATATGATCAATTTTAAATTAAATAATAAGAATTATGTGTTTTTTAAATTCATAAATTTGATTCCATATTTAGAATCATTTGTTCCAAATTACGTAAACAGATTTGTTTTATTTTTATGGATTATGAATAGTCACTTTAGTAATTTTTAGTAATATAGTAAAAAGGTAAATCAGGTAATGAAGGTTAAATATACTATAATAAAATGACCTTGAAACTTGTCATAATGTTATTGGATAAGTGATTCTTGATATAAAATATCATTTGGTCAAAATTATTTCCTGTGGATGTGACTTTGATAAAATTTGGACATTTAAAATTTTTAATTTACAGATATCATAAACATGTCTTAATCAAAATTTTGAGACTATTTCAATTTTAATATAATGTTATATAAAAGATAAATTAGAATATAAATGCACATTTTAAGGATAATATATTTTTCATTATCATGAAAATTAATTATTAATGTTTAAGAAATAAATATTTAACTTAATATATTTTACATAACTGATGTTGAAATTATTTAACTGAAGAGAAATTAGTAAAATAATTTTACTAAAATGATAATAATCAAAAAAAGTCATTAACCCTTGAAAAAAATTTATTGGTCAAGTATATCTCAACCTTAATCATCCACGGGTCGATTTATTGATCATTCTGATCCCTATGCAATGTATTAGTATGATAATAATATTTTTTTAATGTAATGTAATAGTATTCACATTCATGGTTTAAAAAATATAACATTTTTATATAGGATTTTATAGAATATATTTTTATAAACTGACCCAATAGGGCTTAGTCCGCGACTCCCAAAGCCCATGAAAAATTTGATAGGGGCTGGAATCATGTACTGAGTATGCTATCACACACATGAGAGGTCTTAGACTAAGGCACCTCTATGCATTATCCCACATAGAACTTTATGTAGTAGTATATAGATATATAACAAAAGTAAAAATCTATGAACACATACAAATACCCCATACCTGGGAATAATAAAATAAAAAACAATGAAAATATATGGACCACCAAAAGAACACTGTAAAAGCATCCAGCCTACACAGAAGGGGGTGATTGGTTTAAAACACCTTATGGTAAGCTCCTCATGCATGCCCCATTGAAAACACTGGTCAGTTCAGTTCAATATGCCCTTCTCACTATCGGTCCTTTTGGGGCTTTGTCTAATGGATTATGTTCTTCAGAAGAAAATTGACATGTGTGGGAACAACCCATACAAGGGTGAATATCAGAATACTTAGAAAGAACCCAAAAATCAACAAAAAATAAGGGGAAACTGAAAGGAAACTGTTTTCTCAACCAAGAAAGAGTTAACAAAGACAAGAAGGAAACTCCTTCTCCTGAACATCCTCATCTATACCATATTATTCATCTCAAACCATAGTGTGTCTCATTAATGAAGTGACAACACTATTAGGGAAACCTAGAAAAAACTAGAAATACTAGTCTCTAGCACCAAACCTCATGATGGTTCGCCCGCAATTCCAATAGTATTTTCTACATAAGGTTCTATCGATAATAGTTCAGTATCACTAAATCTATTCCCTTGAAACACTGATCCTACCTAATGATGAAATTCACCCTACAGAATGTCAGAAGAACAACACAGAGTCACACACCTCCCCAATGCACCATAGTTGAGGGGGTACTGGATATTAAACCTACCCACAAAACCTCTATCAGTCCTCTTTGGAGGGACTGGTGCCTCACTCCATCAAGGGACCACTAACCCATAACCAGGAATCACCTTTGACAAGTGGAGGTGCTTCCTCCCCAATGCAACTCGATAATTGGTGATCACTACTCTCTATACATAAACATGTGCCCTGGTATGACTATGGAGTACCTCCTTGAGAAACGTAATCCCACCCCCTAACATGGTATGGGAGCACCATTCAATAAAACATGTGCTCCTATAAATAATTTGTGACTACCACCATGAGATACATGAGCCAACTCCAATGGTAGGGGATCACCACTCTGAGAAACATGATCATGTACCAATAGTTGGGAAGCACCACTCTATGAAAGGTGAGCCTAAACCCATTGTAGGGTAAAACAATTGAAAATAAATGACAATCTCCCTAGTACTATAGGGATTTACCAACCATGCCATTAATGATATTGTATATCATTCACCCTAACACAACATGGGAGTAGTCTTATTGTAGGAACATCATGGGGAAACCCACTCCCACATCCATCTAGAGAGTAACAACCTCGGAAGAACAATAAAAATGTAATGGTATAGAACCCACAATGTGGGGATTCCCAAAATATGTAATTTAGGGCTCCCTCAAGTTCTTCATAAAAAAAACTGGATAGCCTATTTACTCACCCATAATTGACACTAAGAAAATAATATCACATTTCACTACAAATTTCACAACTGAGCCACGTGAGAAAACACATTGATTCTGATTTAAGAATTCAAAATACTCCTTAAAATTATTTATTAATTTCCATGTCACAACTTCATTGAAGGTTTTTCAACCGGACATCGGATTCATGAGATACATCTGATACAAGATTTACCAAATAATAATAATTGCAAAATTCAATATATTTATGAAAGTATTGATCCAATGAGGATCAATCCAAGAACAAAAAGTCATCCAGCTAGCCTCAAATTGGATGCCTCAATGTAAGGGTCACATCGTTACAGAAGTCATGTGAATTAGACTCTTGATTTGAGAGTTATGATTGTTTAATACTTCCATAGATAAATCAATCTAGAGCTGCCCACTTTGGTCGGTCCGCTCGGAATGGGCTTTCCGGTCCTGGGTGATTTTCTATACCTAGTATAGCCCGCTATAGTTGGTCCATATTGCCCCACCAACCCATGACATAGGCATTGGATTATCCCACCATCTCTACGGCCCGCGCCTCATGTGCATTACAAGACCCCTAGCCTCCGGTGCCATACAATGCCGACGTCCTAGCTCACAATCCCCGCTACCCACCTCAATAATCCCCCGAAACTCACAACGCCAGTAAATAAAAACAACAACTACATCCAAAAAATTCATCTCTACTAATGAAAATACCAGCCACAACTACCCTGAACAACTGGGAATACCACGATGCTTGAAAATTGAAACCATGACCATAATTCTGATCCTTGGATCCCAATATACACATACGCATTGACCAAATAAAATAAAAACATCCATAAAAAAGGAGTGATGGGAGTAAAACTAAAATCCTCATAACATGTGGAGAATATCATTTACTTCAGGGTCGATTCAATGCTCTGAATTTACTATTGCATGACCAGGGAGGGATCACAATCAAGATTGCATAAAGATTGTTCTTTGTTTGCTCGATTTCAGACCGTCATTCATTAGTGAAGTGGTGAAGGGGAGATTCTTCCTTATGTGTGTTGAAATTTGGTTGGGAGGATGATATTTGTCATATTTTTAATGAACCAATATTCGCATAACCCACCAGTACACCTCTATTTCATCACCCAGTATTGAATAAATTTATGTCGTGCCTAGGGTAAACACGGAGTTCCAAACCCAGCCACGATCTTTTAAATTTATTATGAGACTTCTTTCAAGATTTTTTCAATCCAATTTCAAAAATAAATTAAAAATATTTCTCTATGGAAAAAACATCTATGAGTTTTCCAATAGAATCCTTGCGCCTGTAAAACTTATAACCCACCAAGGGTAAACAAAATGCTTCATATTGAACGGTGGCTTCAGTTTTCAGATATGAGAAACAGTTTAATAGATAAATTTTTAGCAAAATGTGCATAATATATAAATGATTAATATTTTTATAAAATTTATTCTGTTCATACCCATCCAAAAAATCATACATCATCTTTGATACTAAATCTATAATTATATATATAAATATTCCATTGTATGACAGATCCAAACCATGGTTAATACATCCTTCCAAATATAATACCTTTTCCCCAAAAAGAAAAATGCATGAAACATGGAAAATAAGTGAACTCTTAATTAGGTATCCCCTACTAGAGAGTTCCCCAAAATGTCCACAATGTACACAAAGGGTTCACGTGATATTCAACATCACACCGTTAGGGGACCACATGTGATACCACACACACATCCATATCAATCTAGGTTGACATTTTGCATTAAGGCAGACAAATGTCCCCTCAACTGCGATGGGTGGAAAACATAAAGCAGTGGGACTGTATACTATCATTAAGTCTAGAGGGACTCCCCCCTTACAAGCCTAACATATATTAAAATGAAATCCCACTTCTGGCATCACAAATTAAATGAAATCATCCACAATACCTTGATATTATCTGCACTGTGTGAAACAATCATGCCCACACGTCTTTTTAGCGCGTCTTAAGAATGCTTCTTAGTGGGAAAAGAATTACTTGTCTTTGTAGGAATAATTTTTTTCAACATAACCAAACCCCCACATATAAACATTATAGATACAAAAAAAAAGTTATTCCCATTAACACACTTGTTTTTACAGGTCCCTTCACACAAAACTCCAAAAGACCACCCCACCATGAACACATAATTCAAGTAACTTAGCCACTGAAACATGACACTATCCCCTTTCGGAGTCACTGACTCACACTATTTTCATTAGGTCACAATGACATGTCTCAGTGGGAAATGGATCCCACTTCATAATGCATTCAATGAAACAAAGTAAAACAAAAAATAGAAAATCGAACGAAAATAGAAACAAAAGAGTACCTCATACTAGTTTCTTTCTAAACTACTGTAGATTGTACATAGGACACATAGTGTAACTCTATTAATATGATGAGCCTCTGGGTCAATGGATTCTATGTCCTACATTTTTCCTCACCCTGACCCTTTATATCCTTGATCATGACATGGACCACCTGGGGTAGGTGGTGGTGGAAACTCATACTTCTTGCAACCTCATGTCGCTATACCCACTACTTCACCATGTTAACCACCATATAGATCTTCATGCTCGAAATGAATCATATAACAAGGTATTCCATATATATTATACCTACTCGAAGCACAACAGGATGTATAATCACTAGAAATATGTCTCATGTCATCACAAGCATAACAGTGACTCTCCAACTACTAAAAGTAACCCTTGAATCGCTCCTACACATCATACTAATGTTATTTATTCTAGGCATGGGTATGATTCCTGTTCATATTAATTGATGATTTATACCTCCTAATTTCAGCTGGCATCTCAGCCTAAAAAACAATAATGCAGACATATTCTTTAGGTCCCTCTTCTAGGAATCTCTTGAATAACAGATCCTTCTCTTTTACACGGACATAGGTGGGAAGTCACCAAGAGTCCACACATGTTTTTACCTCTCTTTGGTGGCCCTAATAAAAATAATGACCTCGAAAAAATGGGTCTTATTCCATATTTAAAGTGTAATGTGACCGGTTGGTAAACATCATCATGTACTCATCCATTGTCACACAACCAATCTGAAGCTGTAAGAGCTCTTGTATCTTTACCGAACTCAAAGTGGTTGGATAAAACACCTCCCACCTGAGATTATCAAAATAATAATAGGTTATTGTCTCTTCTTTGTTGGTATATCTCACAAGACTCCACCAGTGTCTAGATGAACCATGAAATATGCTCTCTTCTAGGACTACAATATGACTGGGATTTATCCTCACAAGGAGGGAAAGATTCTTCACTACCAAAATCCATTCATATACTACCTAGGTGGATAGGTCACCCTGAAACCACAATGTTCTCTACCTCTGGAACCCGTGATGTGTACTCAAAATGCATGCATCCTCATCCTACAATACCAGAAAAACCTACTACTAGAAAAGTGGTAGACCAATTGGATGATCACCTGGAGGTACATACTTAGAACTCGTGACCCACACAAAACTCTCATCTCTAGTTGGATCATCAACAAAATCATACATGGAACCCTATATGGTTTTCATCATGCAGGCATCCTGAATTAACATCAAGACACATTATAGTAAATGTGTATATTTGGGGGAGATGACTCAAGAAGGATAATGAAAAACCATTGCCTATTATTATATGATACATGTGAACCTATTTCTTTGTGAAGAGTTTTATAATGTCCCAATTAGAATGGTAGGTTATTGGAGACTTGGATAATGGATATGGAAGCCACTGCACCAAAACTGGTGTCCATAGAAAGTAAACCAAACTCGATAAACACTAACATTGCCTATATGAAACACGAACCAATCTCATAACTAGACCCACTATGAGTTGATCTCCTAGTGGTGAAACCACCAATAATACCACTCTGTCATTACCCTAACCCAAGATGGATCAGGATATGACTCCCAATGCCCACCCCTAATATTCCAAGTGATCTAAACAAGAACAAAGAATTTTATCACTCATATGGTGGGAATTAGACAACGGTACCTATGCTCATGAACCAATATAATCCTACTTGCATCTTTGCAAATATATAAATATATATATATATAATAAATAAGAATATAGGGATAAAACTAACTCAATCCCATGTACCACAGAAGTAAAAATTGGGAAAATTCATATACCAATAATAGAAATCTATAAAAGAGTTCAAGCAACGTAGATTAGGGGGATCACTCTAAAACACATATCAGTAAGCTCCTCAGTCAAGAAAAGTTGAAAACCCTTGTCAGTCCAACTCACTATAATCTTCCCTCATTGGGTCCTTCCCGAACTCTATTAAAAGTGTAGTTATTTTCACATGACATAAGACATGTGTGGCCACAGCCTCTGCTGGGTTGAGTATAAAAAAATCTGTAGAAACCCCAAACACCCCAAACTAAAAAGATAATTTGAAAGGAAAATTCCTCCTATAATAGTGGGAGTTAACCCACATGATAGAGACACTTTATCTTGTGACCAACCTCAACATTACTCGACTGGCTATTTCAATCCATAGGGTGTGTCATTGAATATGTGAAAACACCAGTAGGGAAACCACCCAAACAACTAAACATAATTTTCATATAAATAAAGACTTATGTAGGTTATCCCTCATCTCTAGTAACTGTTTCTACTCGAGGATCTATCAATAACAGATCCCAAATCCTAGATAATGTTCCCAATAACAATGTTCTTTCCAAGTGGAAACTTAGACCCTATGCAAAGATGGATGAACTATGGAGAGTCTTTCACCACACCACTTTTCTGCATTAGATGGATTACTAGCTCATATACTGACCCACAAAACCTATGTCTCTATTATATGGAGGTGATCATGCCTTATTCTATTGTTGGAGTTCTAAACGATAACTAAGAATCACACGTAACAAGTGGAGGGCCCCTCTCAATGCATAAATATGGTAATGGAGGATCACTAAATTATTGGAATGAAATTACACCTTGGTATGATTGGTGAATAACACATTTTGAAATGAGAGAAAATACCCTAACTTTATAGGGGTTCATTATTCTAGAAAACATGACCACATGCCCATAATTAGGGAGAACCATTACAAAAGAAGTTTTCCCACATGCATCGTATGAGGCCACCACTCTGAGAAACATGGGCCTGAACCACTGACAGGGGAGCACTACTCTGAGAAATTTATCCTCAAAACCCTATGAGGGGAGCACAATTGAAATGATAATGGACATCGTACTTGGAAGAACAGGGGTGTACCAAAATTACCATCAATGATATTTGACTGCCCGTGCCAACACAAAGTAGGTGAGGAATCTAACTAAATTATTGTCATATTGAATCCCACATCCTAATACAGTAGGGGAGTAACAAGCCCGAATGAACTACCATTAGAGAATATTCCCAATCCCATGACACGATGAGTTCAAAAATCCATAACACAGTCCACCATAGAATTCTATATGTAAATACCAGCATGATAAAAATTTTAATCTCCCAAAATGGATACACAGTGAAATAGTCAAAATAAACAGAAAACGTACAAAGAGAGAATAATGGGGATGACACCATAAATCTGATTAATGAACCCCAAATTAGTCTATAAATGTTTTCATTGAATTAAGGGTTGAAACGTTTTGGACATCACATAATTATAAAATCGGACACATAATATATGGCCGATAAAATATTTCCTAAATCATAATAATTATAATAGTATTATTATTTTTCAACATTTTGTGCCTCTTTCCAGGGATACCAAAAAAAATTCTTCCCAATAGCCTCAAAAGGTCTGCCTCAAATAATGGGTCATGTCTTTGTATATGTCACAATAATTGGATACTGAGTTTGAGAGTTACATGGGTTGAATCCTCCACCAAACCAATCTGGATGGACCAGACCACTCTAGTTGACCTCATCTACCTGGTCCAGAAAACTCAAGGTAGTTCATCTCACCCATCTAGCCCACGACTCAGCCACCAGACTGGCTCTACCAACTCCATGGCATGCACCCCCTGCTTTAAGACATACCCCCAGACGTTGGTGCTCTGGGCCACCGTAGTGGAGATGCACTATAAACTTTGTTTCTAGCCTCATCCACTTGGCTCGATGCTCATTTGTAACCCCCCATGATGCTGTTAGAAACCACCTACTCCCCCTGAAACCATCAATCTATAGTCAGAAATCAATTCTGAAGGTTATGTGGATCACAAAGTACACCCTTGTGGTTGAAAATTGAAACTGAGACAAGATATCGGATCTTGGTATCCCTACCTACATAGAACTGGTGAAAAAAGAACAAAAACAAAGCATAAATATGGGTAATGGGATTAAAACTAATACCCACCCACCCTATTGTGAAACACAGATTCATTGGGGCCTATTTGGGGCTCTGATGATGTTGTGTCATGGTTTGGGAGTGATTTCCACCATGATAGGTGACTGAAGGTGCTTTATATACTCGATTCCGGCTTGACATTCAGTGGTTAAGAGGAGGTGGTTATCTTCATCCTTCCATGCTCACCAAATGTGTGGGGATGAAGATATTTGATATTATTTTTAACAAAACTATATCCCTTTAATACCCTAGTACACCTCCAACCTGTAACCTTACACTGACTAAGAATATGTTGCACCTAGGGTAAATACATCTTTCCAAACTCAATCGTGCTCTCCAAAATTTATTGTGAAACTATTCTCAAGAGTTATTTAATCAAACATCCTAAATAAATTAATGTTTCTTATTTATGTAAATGACATTAATAACTTCTTCCACATAAAGAATGTTCTTGAAAAACGTATTGTCCCCTGGGGTAAACTACACACTCGAGACATAACCATAACCTCGATTTTCTAATTTGAGATACCTTTTAATGGATAAGATGCTTAATACACATGTTTTCTATTAAAATACCAAATAGTATTATAATTTTTTTCCTCACACTAGGTCATGGAATTTCATGTCGTCTCATCACCTAGCTCAAGAATTATATGTACAAATATTCCAAAGCCTACCATGATCAATCCCAGGTTTCTACACATATAATAAATTAAAAATATTTTTCTAATAACTATATTAAATTATTATATTTTTTTAAAATTTTTAATAAAAAAATACATATATTAAATAATTATACAATAAATATATATTAATTATATAACTAATATAAATACAAAATTAATCTTATAAAATATATATATATATATATATATTTTGTATAATTAATAAATCCAAGGAATTATATAAATTACCATGTCCACCTAGAAATGTATTAATATATTCTCTTCTAGGATTACATCTAAAACTGATATCATAAAAAATCAATAAATTTAATAGCTTCCAAATTTTCACTAATGATTGTTTAACAAAATATGAATTATTAATTTTTTTTAAAAAGAAAACATTCTTAAAATTATAAAATAATTATTATATAGTCTAAACAGTTTCAAATTATTCATTTTCTGTATAATTAAAATCCAATATGTAATAATACAACAATTTTAGTATTTGATAATTTGTTACCTTATTTAGAATTAAAATAGAATTATTGAATGTTAATTTAAATGATAAGGTTTAAAATGATATAAAGACATGTCTAAAAATTATTGTTTTATGAAATTACTACCTTATCTATTTATATGTTCTAGGAAATTTTTTTTTTTGGAATTGTAGAGAGAATAATTTATTTAAAATTTGAGAATTTTGGAGATTTCAAAAGACCCCCTCATGTCAATTATAAAATGGAACCTCCTACCTCACATATTCAATTCAATTTGAGCCTTAATGATACTCAAGACCATTTAAATTTCAATTCTAAACTTCCTTCTTAACAATATATAGGTTATGGACTTCTTATAAGAACATCCTTATTTTGGCTAGGAAGGTATTTAGAGGGAGCTCACTGAAGAAGAGGTAATATTTTTTATCGACTCTCTCGATGTCATTTTCTTCATCCAATTACTCTTAAATTGTCGTTTAAATTTTTAATTAATCACTTCCATATATCCTATAAAGATATATGTTATTGTGGTCATTGAACAACCATATTCGAGCTTCTATCCAACCTATGAAAAACCAAATCACCATGTGTATGTACGTATGGCTATGGCAAACCATCTCCACGATGTGGTGTAAATGTTTTTCACCAAAATCTAGCATGGATATGTATAATGATTGAAAAAATATATATATGAAATTTTTATAACATGTTATGGATTTTAGAGAAATTTATATACCATTCCATTTTTTACCATTTCATATTTAAGTGAATGACATAATTTCTCGTGTGTACGTTTGTCCTACCATCTCTAGTATGTGTTTTTATTAATTCTACATTATATTAATTTAAACATGATTATATAAATAAATAGAAAGATCATATATGATATATATTATGTTAATATTATTTTTTCATTATATAAATATGACCTGAGTAGTAGAATGAGGACTACTTTGAGTAAACATGCTAAAAAATGAAGAAGTAGATCACCGAATAATTTATAGTAATTAAATGCTTTTAATAAATGGGTGATTATATAATCATATAAGATATAATATAAATTAATATGATTCTAGAATAATCCAATTACATTAGTGATATCATTTTATAAGAATATTTGATACATAGAAAGTATATTAGTCCATGAGTAATGAATTAATATTTTTACTTATAATTTTTTGGGACATATGACTTATAAACAACCTATTTCTTTTGGGTGGTGTTTATGTTTCCCATCAATTATTTTTTATTATTATTTTGAATGTTATAATATTCATATAATTTTTTTAATGTTTTATTTGATTCCACTAGTTATAAATTGGTAATGGATATTTTACAATATCTCTATTATCAGAGACTGTTTATATGTAAGTACTTACTAGGTTATATTTATCATTTATCTCCTTGTTTTCTGAATATCTAATATTATTTCTATTTTTATAAATATTTTAAACATATTTTCATCCATTTTTAATTTTTTTTAAATGTTATGAATGGAATATTTAGTCGTTATTTAATAAGAGATACTTTTGTATTCCATCAAAAAAAGTTTGAGGAGAATGTTTTTAAACACATATTCCATAAATAAATGTTTACATGTTTCTAAAAAAAATTATATGAACATTACTCTATACAGTTTAATGGTTATTTTCAAATAAATTCATTTATTTTAAAAATTCAAGGAATTTCTAGAAAAGAAAACATTTTTGAATAAGAAAGGATATTTTTCTAATGAATTAATTTCATGTGTTATATCAAAATAATTTTCCATCTAAGATGGAATTCATTAATGGGTTTATTATTAAAGTATAATTCCCTTATTGTTCCTATTATTTTATTGTTATTATGATGGAATGATAATTATGAAATCTATTTGTTTTACATTGATTATGTTATAGTGGAATGATTTTTAATGAAACCCATTTTACTAATTGGTTTATGATGAATAATTAAAATTTTATTGGAACATGTATGAATGACTTCACTATAAAATGGGTGGGACCTATATATCCCTATAATTGAATTTGTAATGATTTATATATTATTAGATATAAATGACTATAATAGAAATTAAATACATTTAAATAATATAGTGTTGGAATGATGTGTAAATCAAATTCAGTAATACATGGCCATAATGAGAGTGAACATAGCTCGATAATGGAATTTTTCAGCTTTGATGACCTGGTAAATGAGACTTGGATAATATACAAATGATTTTACATGTCTATTTTATCAAAAATTCATTTTATTATGTCAATACTATTTTCTCATGGTTTATGAATACTTTTTGATTTATGTATTGTGAACTGGAACATGTTTTTTTAGAAGTCGTGTTTTTTGATATATTTTAAATGTGGTATGGTAATTAAATAATTTTGTCCAATTTTTTACATTATTATCATTTATGTTTTGTATAATATTTTACATGATTACCCTTACAGAATATTTTAGCTCACCATTTTCTAATTTTTTCTTTTCCCTAGGATATAAATAATGTCTTTAGGTTGGAAATATAAAGGTGAAAATATTAAGGGGATATGTTGATAAACGTTCACTATGTTATCATAATGTTTTCCCAATTTCCACAATCACTAAACTAGTATGGTTTTTGGGGGCCTTCTTGTGTCATGTATTATGTATTATGTTCAAGTAATGTAATGTTCATGTACATCATGATTGGATCTTTATACATTATACCATTATCATATTGTGTATGAGGCCACATTTTCTAAGAATAGTGTATACCATGTGGAAATTTAACTAATAACCACCTAAATTGTTCTATACTGGGTCTATTTAGTATCCAGTAAATTCATGTACCATGAGATTTTCCCAGAAACCTTTTGGATCTATCACAAATGATATTGATCCCTATAATATAGGTTACTTCACCTATATACTACATGGAAAAACAATTGTTTAACATGTTAATAACATAATATATGAGTGGAATTTTTCTTTTAATAGGTAGTATGACATCAATATATAATACTATTATAATAACCAAATTCCCACTAAAAAACATAAAAACTAATGGATCATATTCATTCATGATGAAACTAGTACATATTGTTGCTTTATCGAATAAAATTTTACATGAACTATAATCATTCATTAGTACGTAATAGGTTCTCTTCAACATCAATATAATTTATGCATTTCCTAGATTCTTGAACCATTTTTATTGTGTCATATAGACATATTTATCAAGGTCCCATTAAGGAAGTATGTATTGATATATAACAACATAAATTTTTTGTCATGGTATGATGCAATAGAAATTATAATTATGATGGATCTAAACATTGATAGCGGTGAAAAGGTTTAATCATAATAAATTATATGACATTGATTAATCCCTTTAGCTACAAGTATTTCTTTACATGTATTTAGTTTAATTTAAATTTATTTTTTTCTCTATAGTGGAAATTTTTACCCAATATTTATTACATCTACTAGCACATTGAACAGAACCCAGACTGGCATCTTATGAATGAATATATTTCATAATTCAGTAATTCATTCCATCATGATGACTTTTATCTATCTAATTCCGATTTGAGGGAGATTGGTTTATTATTTTCATCCAATAATGAGTCAAAATAATCAATGACATGAAAACCATAACTATCTTGTAATGAAAAACTTATTCCCATTGCCTTGAGAATATTTTGGATCATTACATGGCCCTATGTGACAACCCTACGATTAAAAAGGCTAGAAATAAATTCCAATTGGTTTAAAATACATGTGTTGGGTGATTTATCCTTAATGAAATTTAACCATTAACCAACACACATAATAAACCAAACCCCATATGATTAATGGAATATGAAATGAAAAAATTGACAACATCTTTTATAACAAACACCAAACCATGTATACCACAATGGAAGAAGTAATACAATCAATGAAAATGATGTAGGGAAAATTATATACTCAAAGATTACAACGAGACTCCATGCTCCACAAGCTCATTTCTCTATTAAAGAAATAACCCATCGATTATAAGATATAAGATTGTATCGACAAAAGAACCCATGTGACAAAGCATGGGTGAGCATGAAACACAGGGGGCTTTACCTAATGAATTCCCAACTCTCCTTAATAGGATAGAAAATATTACTACAACTATATAATTCTATTTATAAAAACAATTCTAAAAAATTTCTTATAACACAACATAAAAAAGTTCCAATAGTAGTTGTAACCAAAGGAAAACAATTGCACATTAAAGAAATTTCCATTAATTTATACATATCTAAAAACAAAAAAAAATGCATTAAAAACGATTCTCATTTATAATTTTGGAAAAACCAACCCATGGTTTACAATAAATAACCATTCATGCTTCATAAAATAGTTCTATACTCATGAGCGTTCTTTCATCCAATTACAATCTATCCCACTAAAACACGCCATCGATCTAGGGTCACACACCTTGTGCCCCAATAGTACTCATCCCATATTTTTGGAAACTTCATGCATAAACATACACATCCCAATAAAAGAGAAAACATTTCAAATCATCATAACCAACCACTTAATTAAAATTCATTGTAATTGAAAACCCAAAAACATCTAATTTCAATGAATCATTTAACATTCAATAAAACATTCCATTTTAATGAAAAAATATAATCCAGACCATGTTCTTCAATTACCAAAAATAAAAATTTTATAACCTTTTTTTTTAAAACAAAAAAACCAAGATCTTTATTCGAATACCCAATGTTTTAGATTACCCCAATTTGCAAAACAATAACAAAAGAAGGGTTTCTAATGATATCTAAATAACAAAATCAAAACCAAATTAACTCAGGATATTCAAATTTAAATCATTCCAATTAGTTCGACTATGTGGAGTCGAGAGAGAACCACCTACCTCAATGGTTATGATGAAATATAACAATCGACGAAGAACACTCTAGAAGCCATCTTGATTCCCTAGAAAATGGCCTTAGATCACTACTCCTATCACAACAATGACTGAATATCATCATATTTTGAAAAAATAATCATAGATAGACCCATAATATGAGTATATATATGTTAAAGGAAAATAATAAGAGAAGTATACATATGTATGTATAAAAAAAGTGATGATAATGTTGAATAATATCACTTACATAGAGAATCAGTCTCACATACACCATTGGAGTGATCCAGATCATGTCTTCAATGTTTCAAAGAGGTTCCCAAACCATCTAACATAAGATATAAATATTTAGTGACATTTCTGATAAAAATTATTCTATTTGGAGATATAATGAGAAGGATCCTAAAAAATAAGATATGATATTTTTCATAGTGTATAGTTAGTTTGCACGGTTATTCAAATCATGTGCTAACCAAGTGTTATCCACTATCCCAAAATTACATTTGTGTACGGTTTCTCTTATGGAATTAGTATTATTTGGACAAACCATCCATAGACTATGCACTAATCCTTTGGTTATAAATACATATTGAATATTTACAGAACTCTCCATCCTTGACTCTTACTGTTTTTCATGATGAAAATCAACAAGTAAGGGTAACATAAGAAAAAACTAGGGTAAAAAATTCTCATCGCCATTTTATACCACTATACAGAATGTATAAAAGAATATCTATGATAAACGGGTTCAACATATTGATCTTTTATCTTATTATTTCATTCTAATGTCTCCTTCTAAATGTGAACCTATTATTGTTAATCTTTAACTAGAGCAATGATTTTTCCATGGAAGACTATATTTGGCCTATCCACATTCAATAGTAGGATATATACCAAAAAAGCATCTTAATCTCGGTCATTATGATCACATATGATTACATCGTCAACATTAGGTTGATACTTCATTAATTGAGTAATATAGAAATATTTATAGACCAAACTGAGCCATGGTGGAAATGCCAACTGATATTCCACCTCTCCATCATTTTTCATAGTCTTGAAAGGGACTATGTACCAAGGAGATAAATGTACCTTCTTCCTGAAATGATGATTTGAATGTCACATAGATATCCTCAAGAACACAAGTTCACTCTCAGAAAACAACAACAATCATCGACAATGATCTATAAAAGACCTTTGACGACCCTGAGTCATCTTCATCCTATTTCTCATCAATTTAATCTTTGATATTATTACATGGAAAAAGTGAGGACCAACTATTGAAGCCTCAACTTTTTACACCTAACAAAGTGGATAATGATTAGGAATCCCATAAAATAAATCAAATGAAGACGTATGTATCATGTCATGATATTTTTTATTATATGATAACTCCATTAAGGGTATATGATCCTCAAATGATCCCCTGGAATCTTTTACACAAGCACATAACAAGTCATCCAATGTATGTATAATACTTTTGTATTTCTTTCCATCTTAATATGATATTCTACACTCATATTCAACTGAGTTACAAGGATTTTCGTCATGTATTTCCAGAAACAGGATGTAAACCTCAAATCTCTATCTAATAAGATCGAAACAGGTATTCCAATTCTCTTCAACACCTTTCCGTTATAGATTTCGGAGAGATCCTCTACCTAATTATTTTAACCAATATAAATGAAATGGGACAACATTGTTAGTAGATCCACTATCACCCATATGGAATTTTGTTTATGAACCATTATTATGTTACCAGTAACAAAATATATTATTATATTCTCCCATTTTCAGACTAGGATAGGTAAATAATGAAACATGCCCACTAGTCACTGATTCTATACCTTATCTTTTTTATAAGATAAAAAATTTGAAATTAACTTAGCCACTTTTTGTTTCATGCCTTACCTCCATAACAATGACTTCAACTCCTTGTACAAATTTTATGATCCTAAATGAACTACCAATCGAGAAATGGGGTAAACAAGGAAAATGTGTTGATTAAAAGTAATATGTAAAATCATATGATATATAAACCACAAAACCCATCTACCATAAATATTTAATCCCCCAATGGAATCCCCCCCATTTTGTTTTAAATTCATAACTAGGCATTCTGCAGAAGATGTTGGTGCCCATTTAATCATCCTTACCAAATCAAGATCTATTACAACTAAAATGAAAAACAGCACAACACCTATGTCTTCACATTCCACATTCAAGATGGCTGTTACCAATATAACTAACATACATATTAATATTCCTTTTCCAATAAAGTGTATGACTATATTATTAATGTATCTTCCACCAAATTATCTTTTCCTAGTGTATACATCATGGCATAGTCAAACATCATGAGATACTCCATCAATATCAATTTCCTCATATTCATATATCATTGTGAGAAAATATGTTTCATGACCTTTTGATCTATTAACATAAAAAATCTATCATAACAATAAATAGTCACACCATGTCCTCAAAGCATGGAAAACTATAACAAATTCCTTTTCTTGTGATGGGAATTTATTCTCATGCACTCTCAACTACCTTGATACAAAATCAACCGCAAGATCTTCTTGCATGATAACTCAACACAACAATGCTCCAAAAGCATCATAGTACACCACGTAACCCTATGTTGATTTTAGAATGATCATGATAGATGTTTATTTAATTCAAAATTTCTTATAATAAAATGACATTTCGAATTCCTCAGACCATTTAAATGGATTGATATTATTTTTCAAGGCCTTCATAGGAAAATATTGATGTGAAAAGTCATGAAATAATAATCAGTAATAAGTAAATTGACCAAGAAAACTTCCAATCTCAAAGTATTTTTTAAAATGTTTCCATGAGATAACAACTTCATCATTTCATAGTCAACCGAAACACCTTTATTCAGAAATCACATGGATAATAAATCATACCCCTGGTATCTGATAGTAAAACATTGAAATTTTTTCTTACAAATGATGATATCTAAGGATTCCTAACTCTATCACAAAGAGATTCTCATGATCATCACTAGTACTTGAATACACCAACATATCATCGAAAATAGAACAATAATAGAATCCATAAATCATTAAAATATCCAATTCATATATTCTATAAATATTGTTGATGAATTTTTAAGACTGAAAAGGATGTATTCATTTTCAGAATGTCCATATATTCTTTTGAAAACGGTCCTATAAATATCTTTCTTCTGAAAAATCAATTGATGGTATCCAAATAGCTATTAAATTTTAGTGAACCATTGAGATCTTATGAATTGGTCAAACAAATCATCAATCATTTGATGTGGATATCAATTCTATATTAAAAATTGGTTACTCTTATGATAATCCACACACATCCTTAATGTTCCAACTTCTTTATGAATGAACATGACTAGTGCTTCCCAATGTAACATATATGGCTATGTGAAACCTTTTCTTTGATGCTCCTCTATAATCATATTTAGTTTTCATAACATTGTTGGTTCAATCCTATAAGATGGAAGGGAAACATGAAATTTACTCACATGGAGATGAATCATAAAGTCGACATGATTTAATTATTTTAACCCAGAGATGTTCTTGGGATATACATCTATATTTTTATCCACAAATTCTAGAAAACATATATACTAAATCTCTTCCATAGATTCAAATGTTAATTCTCCCAACTGGTAAGAGATAATCCCCACAACTAGTGCCAATAAGCCTAATCACAATTCATTTCTACCATCTTTCCTATGAGGAGACGCTTGAGGTCTTCCTCCATATTAAAACTCAATTTACATATATAACAGTAGATGTGAGCCTACGACATTGTCAACAAATCTATACATAGGTTTACATTACAGGAATCAATATCCAGCACCAAAAGGTCACAAATTAGATCATATCCATCAATCATTATAGAACAATATCTAGACATGAACGATCAATTGTCTATTTCACTCAGAATATGTTGAGGTTTTATCCGAGATGGAATCATCTCATGTTATAAATTTATCATGTAAATAACATGAGAAGAAATGAAGCACGGAGTTGAACCAGTATCAAAAAACACTTAAATAAGAGTTGATTTTATAATAATCATATCTATTTCCTATATAAGGTCTGTTTTTATCATTAACAATCATATTATCAACTCCATATAATATCTTCATAACTGCTCATTTCTATTTGTTTCCTTACTGAGATTTCCCTTGCTGAGGAATCATAGTATTCAAAAAATCACCATAGCTAGATCTACTATGCAAAAAAGACTGAGTCTCCTGCCCTTGTCCTATTGAAGAATATCATGCTTATGACACCTGAGAAGATTCCCGAGCACCAGACCATGGTTCACTACGACTATAGAAAGGAAGATTCCCCTTCTGATTGCAGTTATGTCATGCTTTAGGTTGTTCTGTATACTCTATCATTATGTTGTCAAGGAAACCACATTGGAAACATCTTAATTTCTTGTTGGTTCATGGAAGAATTTTCATAGATCTTTTTGCCTAATTTTGTGTCAAAATCCCACCATGGAAATAGGTTTCCCTCTTATGCTTTCTCCCAGTATTCCAGTTTTCACAATTTATCATTGTTATTATAATACTTCATCCTCCCATAGATCTAGATATATATTACTTATCTACTGTTTCTCTGTTCCCCATCTCTGTATGATGTATAATACCTAGCTCCATTATATTCGATTAAATCACCTAACTTATCTCTAATTTGAATATTTTTTCCTTCAAATTGAACTCGCTAAAACATTGGGTAAGAAGAGCACTAAATTCATGAAATTAGCCACATACTATTTGATTGTGATATTTTCATCTATTTGACTAATGATGTTTGTTGTCCAATTTATCCTGAATGTGTGAATATATAATTCTTTGTTAATACATTCCTCAAAATCCTCAAAAGTAATCACTTGTTCCCAGTATAGATGTAGCACTAGTCCATTAAACTATTTTTCATGATCCTCGAGTATATACATGGAAAAAATCACATTGAGATCAATTGGTGTCAAAATGAATTGAAATATAAGATTCATCATGTTCATCCACACCTCTGCCCTATCATGATTTGAATCTCCCAAAAATATTAGAGGAACCTTCTTCATGAACTGGGTGGAATAATACACAAGCCTTGGCTCCATACTCTGGTTCCATTTATACAAATCTTTAAATGCATGATCTATATTTTTAAGCATCAATTGGTTCAACTGTGGACCATGTGAAACCATGTTATTTATATCTACATCCCTTTGGATTCTACGACACCTATCAAGTTTAGTATTCTAAACAAACAACAAACTCGATATGTCTCACATTGTAGAAATTGATGCTTTCACATTTCACATTATACCACCTAAAATATTAGAAAATAGTTTTCTTGAAATAATATATATCACATTTATCCATTTTTGGAAAAATCCATTATTTCATTAGAATATAAAAGCATTTTTCAAAATCACTAAGTATCCTCCTTTCTAAATCATTCATTTTAAAACTGCTTCTACATTTTTTAAAAAAGTACACATTTTCAAAAAAATCATATGTGTATCCAGAATACTTATATACCCAACTCCATAGTAACTTGATTTTCATCATAAATGGTTTAACTATGTCATTTTACACATTACATTTTATGTCCCAAAATTCCTACTCCATTCTATGATCACCATACAAGAAGTAAAAAACCAAAAAATGTCAACTCCCAGACTACGAAAAATGAAGACTACATGTTTTGAATGGACCAAAAAAGTTGATACCATTTGTAATGCCCTTCATATTCCCATTGTCATGATAATACAACTAGTCATTACATAGACTTATGAAATATCCCCATGATGCCAAAATATGAAAAAAAATGCTGAAGGGTTTCAAATACAAGTGGGAGGATTTAATCTTTATGAAATATAAACATTATTGAACAACCATAAACAATGACACAATATATTATACATGAACTAAGAAATAAAAAGAAAAAATTTATTTTTTAACCAAAACCAAATCATGTGTTACAATGTTGGAGACAAACTACTATCATTGAAAATAGTGTATGTACACCTTATTAAACCCAATATGACCAGGAGACTCCATGCTAAAAAAGATCCATTTTTCAATCAAAAAAAATTCCATCAATCAAAAGACATTTGAAACATAACCTTTTCCCATGTCTCGAAAGTTATTATATTCAAAATCACCAATTATCTAAGAAGGGGTGAGTATAAAACTCAATAGGCCTTCCGCAATGACTTCCCTAATTATTCCATTATGATATAAAATTTATCCACATTTATATTCAACAATTTATATAAATAAATTATAAAAAAATCGTTTTTAACACAACATATAAAATTTCCGTAATACATTGTAAAAAAAAGAATGAAAGATCTCATTCATCCATTATTCATCATGTTATACATCCATAAATTAAAAAAAAAATATAGCATTAAAACAAATTCTCATTTATCATTTTGGAATAACCCAACCATGGTTCACAACACACCTCAATGCATGCTTCATTAAATAGTTCAATACACATGAGTGGTATCAGGTCTATTTATGTTATGTACTAATTAAACAATACCCTAATCAAGTGTCACACATCTTGTACCCCAATGGTACACATACATGTTTAATTATCCTTGTTCTACCTTTCCCTCTATGTTCAAATATCCAAATATGATCAATCCATAAAATGACCAAATGATTTCGATTAACTTGATGAGACATGATTTCATAGCTTGAGTAAATTTGAGATTTACAATAAATTTGATTTCATAGTCATTAAACAAATTGGTTAACCATTACTCTTTCCCTAAAGTATAATTCTTGTTGGTCCTCTTAAATCTAATGATACTCAAGAAGAAAGCATAAATATTTGATCCAATATGGGATGGTGCATATATAATAGACAAGGTCAACTCCAATAGTGCATATTATTTAATTTCAATGGATTTTCATCTCATTAAGTTACTACCAATGAATGGTTCTTGAAGAATTTTTTCATGTATACGAAAACCAATATCATGAAAACCTTATGTTAAACTTTATGAAATATATCTTGATATCCTGATGTTAAACAACAAGATAAAAACACCTTTTTGTGTGATGTTAAAAAACATATAATGTATTCCCTCACTACATTACATTAAAGCACATGAAAAATTGACTTTTTTGGGTAATGAAAAATTTAATTACATCAGAATCCTCTCACCTGGATTTTCATTTACCCTAACAATGGTCACCTACCATGACATCCTAGAGAACAAAATATATCTTGATTTTTACACTCATGGGATACATATTGATTCTTAGACCATGTGTCATTGGTATAAACACCATAAAAGTCCCCAACATTCTACATGGAGTGAACTAATACATATAGCATTCCTTACAGAACTATATACAACATGATTCTCATTTCTAATGTGATATGTAGAGATACCTATACCATAGATCATGGTCCATCCACAACATGATAGGAATTAAATTCATCTGATATAACCTAAAATTCTTCTATGTTTTGATGAAAAGCATTATTATTATCTTTTTCTCACACTGAGCGTAGCTCACAAGAACTTGGGAATCACAATTTAGTGTTTCTCCCGTACAAACAAATAGTAGAAGAATTAGAAATGTAAAAAATTTCAAATAAATGGTTAAACATTACCCATTCCTATACATGTGTCAGATTATCATAGGTAAATTCTATAAATATGTGTGGATTAATACCTTCCCTCTTGGGATACATAGTAACTCCCAAATTCAACATTTCACCTAATTGGATTCTTAAAAATTAAAAAAACACCCTCCCTACATTTGATTCTAACATGCACATGGAAATTAATAGGACTACAACCATATTGATACATACAACAACAACAGATGTGGATACACTTAGATGTCCATTCATGGGTTCAAATATGAAAAATAATCCAATGTAAAATAAACCCATCTACTGGACAAAATTGTAAATCTATGAACGAGATTCAAACCCCAGACCCCGTAATAAGGATCTATCAAGGAATCTTCCACGACTCTAAAGGATTCATATATATGAAGGGAAGTACATACCTCCCAATTGATTATGTTTTGGATAGCTCTTACTTATTAGATTAATCCTATTCCCATTTATCAGGCACTTTTCTTCAGGAAATTTTGGGAATTCATAATCCTCCACAACAATGTGAACTAGAAAATCAGTACAATGACAACATTTTAGTTTGAATATGAAAAATAAGCCATTATGGATATATATATGATTCCCTAAAAAGAGGATTGTTAACCAATGTCACATTTTTCATCATGATGGTCTTTTCATACCACCGTATGCTCAATGGATTACAATCCCCATACCATCTCTCTAGATCCAGGATCCCCTAAAACCTCAGTTTACAAATAATTTACAATTCATATCTGTATTATACATAGAAAATACCAAATATATTAGCCTCCTTTTCTCTCGATTTCTACAAAAATTAGTCCCCAAAAAACAACATTAAGCTATGATACCAACATCTTTACTGCATGACATTAAACTGCATTGAGATAATGTTCATACAACATGATATTAAACTGCATGGACAAGGTGTCCAAACCACCTTAAATTAAAATGAATAAAAAATTTCATTTTTTTATGAAATTTAATTTCATTACACCATGATGTTGTCACCTAAGTGTAAATGGACTCTAAAATTTGTCACATACCATACCAGGTAACATAACTCTGTACGACATTATTCTTATCTACACATGATACGTAAAGACACCACATATTACTTCGTACACCATTCAGTCTTAAAATAAATAAATACCCACTATAATGATTTAAATCCAAGATGATACAAGGGAATTCTAAACAGTCCCTACTTTAAGGACCATTTAAAGAAAGATAATTCTTCATTTTATACACTTCAATACATATATATGCTGAAGGATTCATATATGGATTTCAAATCATGAATCTATCAGTAAATTGAAATTCCCACTACATATGAGTCAAATAAATTTAGGGATATTTATATATTATAAATAATTGTGTTATGGATGTTTCTTTCATATCTAGACACATCATCTCTACTCCGCAAACTCTGGACCGCGAAAATCTCAATTATTGGTAAAATTCTATGTCCATCAAAGATGGATAGTCAGTGTCCTAAAGGAATATCTACTTTACAATGAACAATATTCCACATATTTACATCATAATATACTCACAATGAAGGCATTTCAACCATAAAAATGTTTGTCTGTGGGATATGTTTTTTCTACCTCCTTATGCCCAAATAGCTCCCATTCCCTATATTATTAATCCTAATCTAGGAATCCCTAGGAAAAAAATTTACACCTACTTCCCCCTTCATGTTGAAATCATTCTAAAATATCTTGGTATTATTTTTTATCATGTTAACCATGATTTTTATAGATCTTTTTCCACATATCCTGACACAAAATTTTTCTTTCATCATCCTAACTTCCATCCATTAAACATCATATACAAAGTCTATATAACATGAAATTAAACTACAAAATTTCAATAAATTTGTTTGTTTTTCTTCATTCTGAATTTCTAGACCCTGTGTCCAAGGCCCAACCACTCCCAGAATTGGAAATCACCCCTCCGATTGGGTGGGTAAGACTAATGAAAGGAGTATTATCTTTAATAATCAATGTATGGATACACTTATATCCATACATGATACATTGTGAGAACTCATAATCAATTTTTATGTCTATAAATAAGACATATATGTATTGAATACCACTATGTCCTATATCTAAACAAGAAATTTCAGACATGACCTATTTTTTTCTATATTCTCCCATAAATGAAATAAATCCATATATTCGACCCCAATATGAGAATTCCCTACTATAGCCTCATTATTCAACAATTTGTCACTCCAATTAATGATAAATATTTACATGGGATGATGTAATATGAATAGTTCCTTTAATAGAAGACATTAAAGTACGTGGAAAATATATCATCTTATGCACGGGTTAGTCCTACGTAAGGGAATAACCCCAACTCATTGTAGGGAAATGATTGTATCATTTTACATGGTAAATCATGTCATATGATTCACCCATAATTTTTATGTATTGTTCATTCGTAACCCAAACTCTCTGCTTAGAAATTTCTGAATCACCATAACCACCCATGACTATCATAAAAGTATTTTCAGTGTCTTGGGGACACCTATGATTGACTATGCCTAATATCCACCAATGAAACTTCATAATTTTCCAATGATATTTCTTACAAACCAAAGAAATTATTATCACCAAAAAAGGATTTTCCTACATTTACATTCCCTATGATGTTTACATATCATGCCATTCTTTAGTTATAGAAACCCCATGGGTTTATATTTACATCATTTCCCACCTTCATGCATGTATATGGTATGTCGTTATAGGTCAGGCTTCCATAAAATGGGTGAATCATTTTCTCCATGCTAGGTCTAAAGAAATGGGTAAACCCTATCAATGTCTAGATTTCATGACATGAAATGACACCATAAATCATCTCTCATTTATAGGATCCAAATACATATAACAGTTTTCTTCCATTCATGATAAATGTTTAAATTAATACCTTCATACTTTTTTGAAACCACACTTTTGAGAAGCCACATCTTATTGATCCCATGACCGATGAAATCACCATGATCATTAGAAATTTATTGTTAGTATCCTATGGATACCTCTTATTTTCTATGAATAATATTTCCTAGAATATGTTTATAATATGTCCACAAAACAGGCCTATCAACTAGATGAAAATTCATCCTCATGAGAGGAATTTCCCCCATTTTACACCGTATTGACTTCCATAGTTTTTACTGTGGGTTAATCCCCTCAATACTAAAACTATGGTGATGAAGAATCCATAGATCATTTTCAGAAAAATAATAATGTATTCTTTTTCAATATTTCATATTAGGTCCCTCTCCCCATTAATTTATGGTCAATATTGTTCGACCTAAAACATCATAAATTATAGATTAATTTACATGAATTTAATCATCCCAAAAAAGAGATGCGGAACTCGACAAGTTCAATACAATCAAAGGGAACCCTAAGGAAAATTCATGTATACGTTCGGTATAACAACACATTTATGTTATAGTAAAAATATTTAAAAATCAATAATTATGGATAAACAATATTTATAGGTCAAAAACATGAATGGGAGCACTATAAAAAACTCAAAGTATGCCAGTTATTCTCACATAAAAACATGATTAAGTAAAAATTAGGGTTATAATATAATATTACGTAAAGAATTTAGCGAATTTCATATGACCATATTAATAATCAGTTTACTCTCACTGAGTCCCTTAGCTCATGAAAAAAATAGAGAATGCTTTTTTATTTCAATTTAATTACATTGAATCATGATTCATGTTAATATCTGTTGAATATTATAATATAAAGGGATGATAATGGAAAATAATAGAGAGGAAAAAAAATATCATTTTATAAAGTAAAAAAAACATCCAAAACATAGATACTGTCTATCCATGTAATACATGGATGTTATAATATATTATCATTGAATACATGGAGATGTATTAGCTCTTGGTTTTCAACTTCAATGGCATAATGAAGTTTTGTTAAGGCTTTATTGTCACCAGTTTCACGAGCCTGTAACTCCTGATCATTAACATCCTCATTAAATATGAACATTCCATTTTCCATTGTTAGTTGTTTCCACTAACTGACCACCAAATAAATTTGTGTCACATTGATCAATTGATCGTCTAGTTCCTAATTTATCGATTTCGTTTCTTGATCTAGCATCTCCAGTATGGACCTCTACTCTATTAATTCATCTTTTGACTTTAAAAAGGTCTGACCATGATCTACGGATTTTTCAATAAGAATATTATTTATTGATAGAAGATGATATATAGACTACATATCCAGATGGTGGGAATGTAGTATCATTATTAATTCCTTATCAGCAACCTCTTAATTCATTATATCATAAACAAAATGAAAATATAACCCTCCAAATCCTAATACGGAAAACATGTGGTGTTATCTAGGTTTCTTCATCTATCCGAAAACAAGATATATAAGATAAATAAACCTCCAAATATGTATTTATAATTTTTTATAGACATTATGAAGGTTTTTCAGGCCCTACTGGTTAGTTTGGGATTCTCTTCCAAATTGTTGAACATATTTTGTAATATGTGGTACCCAAGAAGGCCTGGATCCAATGCTATTAGTGAGACTTGACCAAACAATAGGTGAATATCTCGAAATATCAATTGATGGTAGGATTGTTGTATCATAAAAAAATACAAATTCTTATGGATGCCATATTGGATTCAATAGTAAAAAAAGAGAATACCAAAATATCACAAAGGAAACAAAATAAAAAAGGGGTTGGAGAGAAATGGTTAGAAGGGTGTAAAACTATCCTCAACCAGATAGAGCATCAATACCTCCAAACTCCATCATGGAATAATCTCCTATTAATGTTGAAACTATATACCTTACAAGTGTTTGAATCTCAAGGTCATACAATGGTTCCAGTGGATTTTGTCCATACTCAACCAACTCAACATATTCTAGAAGGTCTCTCAATGAAATTGTACCCATATGGAGAACCATCATATAATTAAGAAAAACGGCATGTTCTAAACCTCCTAGAGCCAGAAACACTCCGTTATCTATTTTTTTGTAACCTAGAGAAATTAGATCAGATTTTTAAACATGGAAGTTAACACCCGAAGATACCCCCTTTATAAGGGTAAGATTCACTTGTATTGGGATGGTCAATCACATAAGACATAAAATACCCCAAGGATCTTATATGATTTGGGATCCATATCCATCATAGATTTCTCTATCAATATTTCCCCATAATTCTCTACAATAGTGGGGTGTACATCTATAGTCAATATTTAGACTTATGATTACTCCCTCCTTATTATGGTTGGTGCCGTTTGATCTAGATTATGTTCTGTCTGAGGACTTGGAATTCCCCCTACATCCTTTGATGGTATATCTTACCTAACCAATTATACTATAGCCTCCAATGTAATCTCCTTCAATTACAAACAATTATATACTTTAGAGGTCTAGGAAATTGCTTCATGGTAACATATCATTCCTGTATCAAAACATTAACATAATAATTGTACAAAAAAAAATTTAGTATGAAAATAAGATTGAAACATATGTAGGTTTCTTGTAATACATGATATTTTGTGTATCGATAGATGGGATGCATGTTGATATTTTATGGTAAACCATGTGGATGGATGTCTAGAAATAGTAGAAAGTATAACTAAAGGTGGAAATTCCCTGCTAGGATATTTAAGGACAACCACCATGTGATTAGTAACTCTAATAGTATTCTCTTTAGAAACCCCCACATTCGAGGGATCATGTTCCTAATCCACAGTACCTTTGGGCGTGTGTGAAATAGAAATTATCATCTCCTGAGCCTCTTGATAAACCTAAAATATAAAGGCGTGAAGATTTTGATATTTAAAAAAAGAATATTATTTAAAGGTTTGAAAATTTTACTACACCTCCTTACATATCACATGATTCTGGGATCAACACCATATATTCTATCAGAACACCCAAATAAGGTCCTTTCATGTAATAATTAAGGCATTCCTCTATATCATTCAGAGAAAATGGTATATCACATCTATTATCATGCATAAAAACTAATTTGTGGAAATGGATTCTCCATTGCATACAAGATCAAAGGATACTTGTTTTTTTATCTCCTATATATATATATATTCATTAAATACCTTTTCCCTTAAGTCATCCAATACCATCTAGGAATCTTATAATGCATCTATGATAGTAAAGAATATTATTAGAATATTTTTTTGGAAGTGATGATAGTTCCATTAATTGTAAGGGTTTCCTCGAAACCTCGATGTCCTTGGAACTCTCATTAGTGGAGGATTTCAAGGCTCCATATGCAGGCATGTAATTTCCCCTTCTATAGTTACATAATGAAAATTGGAAGTATTGGTTCCCCATAATGGGTGATTTTTATCATTTTCATATTATTTAACCACTAATATCACCATGGAGAGTACTCAATAAGATAATTTACAATGATTTTTTCATGCATGAATCAGTGTTTTGAGATCCTGAAGGGTAAGATTCATCATATCATGATCATCATAACAAGAATCATTTTTAGATATTGAAATGTATCTAAAATCTCAATGAGAATCTTCTTTCTCATTAAGAAAATTTGAAAATGCATCATTGGATTAAGAATGAGTATATTTTCTACCCCATAGAAGATCTCATTACCTGCCAGACATGTAAAAGTGAACATTAGAGGGATGCAAATTGGAACATTGTAGCATCACTAGTAGCATGCAAATTTGAAATGAATACACTCAAAGCATTACATGGAGGATTAATAAAATGATACATCCATGGACATTTCCCCATCCTATAATGCCTAGTGGTTTTATTTATTTTTCCCTTTCGCACCAAATTTTTTAGGGTCTATGAAAATGAGATTCATACTTTCTTGCTGACCACTTGGGTATTATTGAATCCAAACATCAACATAACCTTGTGTCTGTGATATTGAAACCCCCAAAAAATAAGAATGCTTAACCCTAAATCTAGTACCGTTCTAGGTAATCATTAGTCATGGTTTTTAGGTTATCATGAACTGTTTTTTCTGGAATTCACTTTTATGATAAAAAATCTCACAACATCTAGACATAGATGAATTGATTCCTAATTAAACATGGTTCATATCCCATGAAAAATAGATCCCTATATATTCAATATACCCAGAATCCCTCCCTCAAATAAAATAGAAACCCTAATGCAAAAATTTTCAAGGATTCATCATTCACTAAATCACTTGTGGGGGAGATTAAGGATTATAAACAAAGAGGTCATCGTATTTGATTACGACCAAAAATTCTCATTCATTAAATTCACAATGTTCACTCGATACGTCTTTATTTTCTTGTATGACCCATTCTATTAGCATGTCCTGAATTATTATCTCACGATATGACTAGATACCAGTACCCAAAATTTATTAAGGAATGATTCATGTGTAACCTTCAATATGGGTTCCCTACCAACTCCAGAGATTTGGAATGGACCAACCAGCTTGTGAGGTGGTCTCCCCTCAGTGATCCATCCAAAAAAGTGATATATTCTCACCGATAACAGAATTGATATGTCAATTCATCTTCTAGTGGATATATGAGAAACCATGGTTAAGGTTGTATCTCTGACCTCGGTATAGGAACCATGCACTGGTTGAATCCAACTGCTCAAAAGAAAGGCTAGGAATGCATCCAATCGACACAACTGGTCGACATCAGGAACATGTTCTTATCCACATTCATGAAGATTACCATCCTCTATGATTGTCTTTTAGGATCCTACTCACCTTTGGTTGTCAATGGTTGTGCATGACCATGGTATATGCACGCATGTCACATGTCCACTTTGCATAGAGAAGAATATAATCCAATATGAAAATGAGATTTATTTCATAGGCTGAGGATCAATATCATTTAAAAAGGGTATTGATTTTTCAAAAATATTATTAGGATGGG
This sequence comes from Viscum album, assembly GCA_963277665.1. Classification (NCBI taxonomy): domain Eukaryota; kingdom Viridiplantae; phylum Streptophyta; class Magnoliopsida; order Santalales; family Viscaceae; genus Viscum; species Viscum album. The sequence goes on along the minus strand of OY728133.1, from coordinate 1,038,813,705 downwards.
GAGAGTTCTTCCCCTTATTATCCCATGCTAAATAGAGTGGTATAAATTATTCATACATGTCTCTAACAATTGGAACTCTCGAAATCATTTGAATAACCAGGAGACTAATATTGAACTCTTATTATACCAAATGGAACGTGTTGGTATCTGGGTGGTATCAACTAATGATATTGAAAAAGAAATTGTTGTTTCGATGATCATAGATTTGGGATACCGAAACTGATTCCTATGGACCCATGATCTGCAATTCGGGTTTTAATTCCTCTCCTCTCTAGAGAGCCCAGAAAGGCCACTAAAAATCCAAACTAAATGAACCCCTAGAATGAAGGCACCTTTACAATGTCTAACCATGTTTTTCATTCGTCATGTCCTTCTATGTAATGAAATTTTAGAAATGGCACTTTTCATCTGGCCCATATAATCCATCATCTAGTGATAGAGGGGTATTGTTAAACAAAGATCCAATAGTGGTGTCTTTCTGTATGAATAATCCCTTTGATGATAGAAGATCAATAGGAATAGTGTTGTTATCAATTATCTATGTTGCGGGTTGGGTGGACCGATGTGGTTCTTGAATCACCCCATAGGTTGATAGACCAAATACGTCAATGAGAAAAATTATCTAATGTTGGATATTCATTTTGAACCACACAATGGATTTGATCTAATTACTGGTTCAATGGGACAACATTTATCATATTTTCGGCATAATCAATCATTTCTTTCTATTTTGAATCTGTAGATGAAATGTCAGTAGGGGTTGAAGATGAGGCATATGAAGGGTCCATATCATTTCAGTATTAAATTTCGTATGAAAAAGAGTTATCCTAAAATATTATTAAAGGGAATCAACATGTTCCTCATACAAAAAGTCCCATGAATAAATGATTCGTTGAAGACACCGTTCGTGAACTAGTGATTCATGGATGCTAACGACGTGCATGACCATGAGGCGTTATACACTAAATTATTATTTTAATGAATAATCTAGAGGCACAACAAACCCCACTATGTACAATACTGAACTAACCATTCGATGATTTGATGTTTGGTTCATTGAATAAGGCGTCTGCAAAGGGATGTATTACACTAATTTAGGCAGTTGAGGGTGATTCACGATAGTAATTTAAACACTGAGATATATAGTTGTGGTAATATGATATGTAACCCCTTTATATTAGTGTGGTCCTCCTCATATGTGTATAACCTCGTACTAAAAACTGACTCAAATTAGGATATCTTTTTACATCAAATTCTGATCTTCTTCTTTCTGATCAGAACACATAATTATGGATGCAATTTTTTTGTCCTAAAATTATTGTAAAGAATATTGATGTTATCCAATGAATTTTGAAATGAATGGAAAATAAGTCAATGGAATAATTGAAGTAAATTTAAATAATGGAGAAAAATTTGAAGATGAAGAATCTAGAACATGAGGTGGTAAACCTTTCATGTATATTCTCTCTGAATGGAAATCTACTTTTTACTAAATCCTATGAATTAAATGTTCATCAAAGGTAGATGTCCGCATAATCTCTACACACCAAATTACATCATTTTCATGAAACGTTAGGAGAATTCATCCCCAAACACAACATCCACTGCAAGATCAAATATTCTAGGTGTGAGGCAAACCTGAAGGCTCTAAGAGAAGGAAACAATAATGATCATGAGATCAGGGTGGTAATTCTCAACACCGCATTTGATGCCCCCACATCTTCTACTGACTAAGACATATATAGGCCAGGTAGTGATTTTGGGTTTTCAAAAACGGTGGATCACATCCTCCTTGAAAATAAATTGCTACACTGTTACCAAAATCTGCTATTTTTTTAAAATTGATTTCAATTGGCGCCAAATTGAGGATGATCAGTTTATGGAGAGATTGAAGGTTCAGAGTGTGGAATATTAGGAGATTTATATATACAAAAATTATAGACACAATAATACAATTTACCATACGTAAAACCAAACCATATGGTGTTAATGTTGAGAATAAATTAAAATTGGCAATCTACTAACTAAAAAATCCATTTCAGTATACTCCCTGAGAGGCACAAAACCAATGCCTAACATGAAAGCAGGCATCCCGCATTGAAAGACACTGTATAAATGATAACATCCACCACATTGAAATTAAGTACACATTATAATATTGATCTTGAGTGTCCATATGCTATGCGGTGGGAACCCATCCCTGTAGAGTTGAGTTCTACGTGGACTCCATCAATGTTAGCGTACCAAAATGGTACTCGAACGACCCATTTTCTGTATAGAAACATGCTAGGATAGGAATACATATCCCATATATGATCTTTTTACTTGGAGGGGGTTTCCCCATGGTTTTCTACTCTAAGGTCCAGATCATTCCATTCTACTGTGTTAACTTCCACCAGGCTCCCTCCTATGAAAAAAAAATCTAATGGAATTTGGCCTAGTACTTTTTCAGTGTTTTTATACACATATTATAAAACCTTTTTTTTGCACTGACATGCCATTTTGATTTTACATTCCCAAGGTAATAGATTTAATACTGATTATCCTTATAGTGAGGTGGACCCTCTGAATGACCATAAGATTACATTCCCATGGTAAAAAGTGGTCTTACATTGGGGAACAGGCGTGATCCTCCACTTCTAGGTTGGAATTGAGTGTACCACACTTATTTTTACATTTAACAAAAAAAATGATCATTTCCCTTGGATACAAACAATCAATTGGTCACTTCTATTGAGGTAATCCCCTGGTATTTCTTATGTGAAGTTCCATTTTTGAACCAATTTATCCTCACCCAGGTCATGTTCAGCTAGATGCCTATACATGACTAACTTCGATATGAAAATAAGAGTGGGGAAAAGAACAATCAATGCCATTTATCTATCCCATTGGGATATCGTACCATCATTCAACATATGAGGTGGGACGTGCGATCATCAGATCAACTACTTCTTCACGTTTCCCACACTGAGCAGGACACATGTTTCCATAGAGTATGGAAAAAATCATAATACCCACATGATCTCAAATAAAGGTTCCTCTCCATAGATGTTTTCACAAAATTTCAATACAAACAGGCCCCCAAGAAGGTATACCCCATGATCAATAATTCTCAAATGGGAAGTTCCAATGCATTAGCCCCAGTCATTTCCCTTTAATGGGCCTCCTCTAATGTGTGAATCCCACCTCACACTTTATAATATGGGATTTGATTCCCATCTAATTGGGATACATAGCAAGCCTACCTATGTTCCAAACCCAAATCAAAGATTTTTGTAATGTTCTCTAAGATATATTCCTCATAGGTTCATATCCATCTACAAGACCATATATATATTGGGCATCTCGAGCAGCTTCAAAATTATTAAATCACCAACCTTGACTAGGAATCATTTTTTCTAAGTGTCCATGTCAATGGAAATTAAAATGAAATGTTAAAACCCTGTCATATGACCTTAAATGGTGATTGGTTATGCAAAGTGACAATGAATTATATGGGTTTTTATTCCTTTTATAAAGATAAATTTGAATCCTATATTCTTGATTTTATACACACATGGAAATAATCTAGTCCCCCAGATGGTGATTAGCTTCATGGGAAAATCACATATCCCTTAAAACCATCGTTGTCATATTGAAAATCCAATGAATCAGTAATTACTCAATAAAAGAGAATGGATTATAGATATATTTGAATACTTATAGGTCATTCCTTTAATGGATAACCCCAAATACACATAGGTTATTCTAAAACCATGTGTAATCTTGATTAGTTTTTTCCCTAGGGGAATGCCATAGAAAAATGATTACAAATGAGCCCAAATTCATGAATATATAAAAATATCATAAATATATAAGAGAGTAACAGAATAAGAAATAGTTATCCCCAAAATGTTGAGATGAGCTCGAGTTCTCATCCACCCAACCAATGTGTGTTATTATGTTTCTTGAACAATTTACCTATTGAATGTACTCCTTTGTAATACAGGTCTATGAAACATTGATGTCATGATATTTGGGTGTTTTTGGATCATTATAGAATCATGTTGGAGAACATAGATGTTTTTATGATCGAAACTAGTTATTTTACAATAGTAAACCCCATATAATCAAATCAATGATATATATTCTCTGTCAGCCAAAAATAATAACATTGGAATCAGAAAAAAATATTTCAAGTGGTTTTAGATCAAATGAGTCTATATATCCATTCTTATAGTGATTTGAAAAAAAAAATAGTTTACATAAATAAAATTTTATTCCATACTAGGGTATTATATGAGTAATGTGAAAAAAGTAATTTTCAATATTTAATACTTGGTTTTTGTAACATAATACATATATAAAAATTTTAATGTGAAATACCATTATGCGTGTTATATTTTTTAAATTAATAATTTATATTTCTAGATTTGAAAATAATGAAATATCGGTCTAGATAGTATACAAAAATATTGTTTGTGGTAATATTTGGTACATAATAGAAATTTCTTTGAATCAAAATCGTTTACGTTGGCAATGAATGGTACTCATATCTAATGGATATAGGAGCCAACATCACACTATTAGATACTATCCAATCAACCTCACATATAATAATATTTTAAAAACTATTTTATTTCTTAATGCGATATAGATGTTAAAACCAATTGATATATCTAATACCCAATGTTTGAAAATTAGTTCATTATAGTTAATAAAAAATTCACCATTATATTCCATGTGTTTTTTGGTTTAGTTACTCTCTTAGTGGACTTTATTCAGAAATGAAAAACATATTTCCTACCTTCCATCTCCCTTCATCTGGATCATCACCTTCTTGGAAGTATAGTGCTTGGGAGATTTATACTTTTTATGAATCCAAAGAAAATTCTTCATAATATTACTTTTCATATTCGCAATAAGGATTGTGGGGTTTTAATAACCTGTGTCCTTATCCACTAGGTGAATTAGAGTAATAATATTTCAAAGAGACAACTTATTTTTTCGCATGTTATATTTAAAAATAAATATTTATAAATTCATCTCTATTGAAAAGTTTAAATGATCTATATGTAACTTATTTGAGAAATTCATCCCAAAAATTTATTAAAATTCTTTTTCTATAACAAGAATTTTCTTTTGATGCCTAACTAGAACTAACTATATAATCTTATTTATAAATAGTTCATGATATATCACAATTCTATGTATCTATAATTTCTTGGATAGAGACCCCCAATGTATCAATTCATTAAATAAAACTCCATGTCCTCATGATTCAGTAGAATATAATAGTTTATGGGAAATATCATGAATCATTAAATATATGTAGCATTATTGAAATGTTTCTTATATAGAGATAAATATTCCCCCAATAGCCTATTGACTATGAAATTAATAGATAAGTTTTCCCAGCACATTAAATATACATTAATTATTTTGGAAAACAGATGTGGACATTTGAAACTCTTGGAATCATGTTTTCAGGGAAAATATATCCTTATCTACTATGTATCATAGTGATATGAATGAATTCATGTTTATTATCCATTCTTAAAATAAGACTAGTGTTTTTTTCTATACTTCGTCATAAATATTTTATATAAAGAGATAAATATTATATTTATGAATCTCCAACTATTTCACCAAAACCCAATATTACTCACCATTGGATTTAGAATATCATGTTTATTTTAAATTCAATTGTAATGCATCCATATTTTCCTTTTCACACCCAATATTATTTCAATATAAAAATTTAAATAGTTTTAGAAACGAAATCCAAATTCTAAAATTATTCACTCCCAGTTAGTTAATATGTTGAGTGGACTACAAAATCATAAAATATTAAATTGGATGTCTGTATCCATATTCTCATAGTTACATTATGTACCAATTTGGTAGTCAAATCTTTATGTGAACTTTGTTTTCTTAACCAAATATATCATGTTATATTTACCTAAATATTTAAGACACCACCACTTTTCTTATTAATGAATTATGACATACTGTTTATTTTTAACATATATAGGTGAAATGTCTATAAAAACAGGATTTATTATGTATTTAGAAAACTATTTTTCAAATATATCTTGATTTATTGATTTTTTTGTAAAATTCAAACTACATAATATTGTCAAAATTTAAATGGCTGATATTTTAAAATTATTATTATTTTATTAAATAATATAAATTTGTATAAATATATTTCTCGTCAAATTTAATTTTATAGCTTTTAAAGTTTCATTAATCATCCATTTGTGGGTCTTTTATCATTTTATTGTGACAATATTGACTATTAAAAAGTAAAAATTAATTATGTTAATGTAAGAGTTAAAGGAATTAAAGAAGTGACAAGGGTAATAATGTGACCAAAAATAGTATAAAAGTTATAGAATGAGTTTTAATTGACCCTTAATCATATTATTTTATAATTAAAATATTTCTTGTCAACTTATTAACTGAAAATTAATATATATTAATTTCATATTAATAGAGTATCCAAAAGTTCCCCTCACCTCAACTATAATTGTCACATTCTCCCTCATTTATACAAAATATTGTGAGACCAATTTAATGACAAAAAACAAACTATTTATCTTTACAAAATAATATTATAAATTATTTAAGTACTTTCCTTGTGAAAATTTGATTCCTATTGTCCTTATAAAGAGATCTAAATTGCATCCTCTAAAGAAAATATTATCCTTTGTATCAAAGCATTCATGTTTATTTTTTCTTCTTTTTTCTCTACATGTGTTTTTTTAATGATAAAATAATAAATTCAGTATGATAGATATTTTAATATTTTATTATGATAATTGGAAGAACATATTACACATTTTATCTATCCTAAAAAAATTATTGTACAACATGTGAGTACATAGGACGTACTATCTCAACGTTGTGGTGTAATTTGTTTTTCAACACAAAATTACATGATTTAATAGATATATATATAATTATTTCATGAAATCTATTCTATAAATATTAGTATACTATCCAAATTTTTACACATTCACCATTAAGGGAATAATAATGTTACTTTTGCGTACATACGACCTATCGTGTCAACGAAAAGATGTGAATCATTTTGTATATTCACCATTAAGGAATGATTATTAAAATATATATACTGGCAAAATATTATATATATATATATATATTTATATTTATTTACACCCTAAATATAATTATGTATATGACCAACCACTATGTAATTAACAAGAATAGGAACCAATATGATAAAACATGCATTGGAAAATGAAGCATTTAACACCCGAAACAATGGTAATGACGCAATATTATTAATATCAGTGTTATAAGATGATATAAGTGGATAATTATTAATATAATAAAGATCAATATGTTTATTTTATAAATTAATAACATGATTTAAAAAATTATATAGGATTTTAGTTCATGTTCAGCCAAAGGGAACAATAAGGTAACACACATCGTCTCAATTTTGATTCCATTGAGACTTACATGGAATTATGCACCTGATAATTTTTTTGGTGTATATACAAACAATTTGAGATAATTTTTCAATTTAAATTATATTTATAAAAAATATAGATATTATTTATAACATTGATATAACTATTTATTAAATCATATATAATTGTTTCACATATGATGTTAAATTTGAATGTTATTCGATTAATTGGGATTATTTTGAAAAATTTATACAATTTAATTAATAAAAATATTTAATCATATGTAATAATTTTCATGAATTAAATTTATCATTTAATATATAATTAATTATTTTGCTTTTTAGTAATGGGTGTGGCTATGAAATATATATCCCCTCAACGCATTGAATGGAATAATGAGATAAAAAATGCGTCCAAATTTAATGGGTTTTTATGAGTAGTTTAAAAAAATATTATGAAAGGTATTGGTGGTTTTGGATCCATGTTTTTGACACAAGAAATCCAATAATTAATCCTTTCCTTTATTAAAATTTATATTTTACTTTCAATGATGATGTTCACTATGAAAAAATATTCAGATGCATTTTATTCTATAGTTATTTATCAAATTTCATATGTGTCAGGTTATTTAACATAACATATTATTTATAAATTATAGAATATTTTTTAAATTATTATTGATTCATGATTATTCTATATATAACAATTACTGTGAATTTTTAATCACCATTTTATTTCGTTCCATAGTTTATGAATATAAAATAATAAAATTAGTGTCTTGAATGTATTTTAATTTACATTTTTATGTTCAATGGTTAATTAAAAACATAATAAGGGAACTATATATATATATAGTTTTAACAATAATAATAAATTAATCGTTCCTTGGTGATGTTATCACTTATATCGATTCCATTGTAATTAAATGACCAATGATTCCTTGATTTTGGACTATGATTTTCTATTGTCTGTATTAGTGAATGTTTAGTAAAAATAGTGGGAATAAGATTTAGAAAAAAATAGATTATAGTATGAAAAAATAAGATAGTATTTCTAAATATTTACAATATAAACAAGATTATTTTTTAGTGATTAAATGTACAAAAATATCAATTAATATTATGTGCTTCACTAGTTTTGAGATTTTAAATTATGTTTATAATGTGACTATCTAATGTATTGTATTCTATCATTTTTAAATGGAGACTAATAAATGAAATGGAAAACACATCAATGAAAAAAATATAATGAATATGATGGATCATTTAATCAATGGTTTTATGCCTACATTTTTATTGTAACTACATTCCCAAAAATTAAAATCATATTTAGAAAAAAAGAATTTTTTTAAAAAAGAAGGTGAAATAAATTTATAAGTATTTTGGGTTCATAAGGAATCCAAAAGAGAAGTGGATAATAGGGAAAGATATGGATAAATTAAAGAAGGTAAAGAAGGGGTTTCCCACATGTAATAATAATACATGGAAGATTTATGGTATATTGTTAGGTAGATAATATTTTTTCCTCATGTGTATAGAAAATGGAAACCATGTTCATGATTCAAAGGGAGGGATTTTTATAGAATGTTTAGTAATTTTACTGTAATGAAATGATTAACTACAAAATAAAATTCCCAAAACATCAAAGGAATACATATAAAAATAAGCTAATAGATCATCATCAAGATTATGATCTTAAAACATATGGAAAAGAATTTCAAATTTGATTAGGATTGGATCGAAAAATAATGTAATATCATTATTTTACAAATGATTATTTAGTTATATTAATTATAGATGAAAAAATAATGTTATGAAAATACATACATTAAAATTATTTTAATGTGTGTTATGAATCTTACTAGTAACCCAAAGAAGTGATTTGTTTATATGTTAATATTTCCAAAAACATGTTATTGGGGAAACCTCAAAATTATAAATTCTTAATGATAAAGAGACAAGTGTGAGATTCTATTGGATAATTATAAGATAGTTTATGATTGGTTTACATCATGATTGAATTTATCCAATTTATTCCACAAAATGAAATTTTATTTTTTAAAGGATTCATGATTTAATTATGTTTCTAAGGTGATAATGTAATTTGATATATTTGATATTTGATACATTATATTTGGTAAAACTATGATTTTTCAAATTTAGTGATATTCTTAAAAAATTGTATATAGATGTATCTTGGATGAGAATTAAGGTCAAATAATAATGGAATGTATTATGTTTGAAATTGGATATTATTGTTTTTGGTTAATGTCTGATATATTGTATTGGATATTGGTGCTATAAATTTTAGTTTTAGTAATAATTTATGGGATTAATATTTCACTAGTGGATCTTATGATTCAGTAATCTGTTTTAGTTACAAATAAATTTAATCATGATCATTTATTTACCAGTGTAAAGGGAAATGTGAAAATAGTTCGAAAACCACCAAATAATGATATTATTATTATGACATGTTAATTATTCAAGAATGATAATTTTATCAAGTTCATATTTATATAATAATAATTATAAATCATCTCTATAAAAAGGACTTTAGAAAAAAAATTGTTATGATTTATCTTTTCTTTTTGAGAAATCAATGGTCATTTAAGAGATAAAATATTTATGTGTTTCTTATGGGTAAAATTATAATGGCAATTTTTTCTATCACACTCCATAAGACCGTTATATTTATATTTATCTTCCACACCCATGTTTTCACATCCACTTAATTTTTTTCTATATGAAGAATTAATTTTATGGTGATCATAGAAATTCATTTTTGTTCTTATTAAGAGGATGTTTTAATAACCCTATTTTTATGTGGTTTTCCCTAAAATAAATTTAGAGTTATTAAACATTGATTTTTAAATTGAAATTTCAAATTTAAACAATGATTTTTATTGAATTATGTGATATTGAAACATCCCAAGATTTTCTGAAGGGTATTTTTGAATATTTATCCTCATCAATACTTTACATTTCACACAACTTCCCACTCAAACGAGAAATGATATATTATTATAATTATCACATAGCCATAATTTTTGAAATATTTAACAGTGGAATCAAATGTAATGAAATTTATATATTATAGATTTAATAATTTTTTTGATCTTCATTCAATAGATTTTATATGCATAATATAAGATTAAATACAATTTTACACAAAAAATCAATACATATCCCGAGGCATTTTTGACGCCATTTAATGGTTCATTTATTTTTAAAATAAATATTAAAAAATTTAAATACTATTTTAAAAACAGAAATTAAATTTCAATGTGTAATTTAAAAAAATTATTATGGTTAATTTTTGGTATTTTTGAAAAAATATTCATTTTATAGGGAAATGTGAAAAGTACAATTTTATTAAAAAATTCAATTCATTTAAATTAAATTTATCAATATTATATAAATTTTATATCATTGAAAAAAAATTATTATTTAGGTATAAATAATATAATTTATTACTATTTAATAATCCTTATAGCTTATTTTTCTATAACTACATTTTTAGGTTTCAATATACATTTTTTCAAGAAATTTGTTTTACATTATGTTTTAGAAGATTTATATAACATTAAATTGTCAAAAATATTTATTTTATATTTAAAAAAATTGATTCCATATTTTCATTAAAAATATACAAATTTTACAAATTTTTATTTTATTTTTTATCAATTTGAATAGTATTTGTAGTAATTTTTGTTACTATGGTAAAGGCTAAATTGTGTAATTCAAGTTATAAATAAAATAAAATGAATTGGAAAATGTCCCAAAATAATTCCAAAATATTATTGAATGACATAAAATATATCCTTGTCACCTAATGTTCTACATTGAATAATTGAATATACATATTTCCATTGAAATGACTTAGATATTATTAAAATCAACGAAAGTGACAAAATGTCACAATCCCATTTTTAATAGGTATAATATTTTTATTAAAGGGTAAAATGGAATATATTTTATCCTACTTAATTTTTAAATTACATGAAATTAATTTTGAAAGTGAACCTTATATTCTACATTATGTTTAAATGAATAATTTTACATTATTATTTACATTTTCATATTATAATATATTCATAATAATAGATGTAATGAATAGTATAAATTTAATTATGAAAATATTATTTAAAAATATTTTTATAATGATTTATTGGTTATGAAGATAATTAAAATCAAAATAAAAACCAATTGAATATAAAGGATTTGTTTTTATAAAAAAAACTATTTAAGTGAAAATAATTGTTTTTATAAAATGATCAAATCACCATTTTTGGACTATATTAACTAAATATAAATTCAATATGATGTTCAAAATTTATATTAAATATTTTCTAGATTTGATATATGAAAAAAACCAATTTTATAAATAAAAAGAGTTTTTACAAAAATTGATTTTTCTTCCATTTGATGTAACACCTATTTTAAATCTAGTTTGGAACAATTTTATATACTCTATATGAAAAAATAAGCATCATATTTTGAATCGGGTCATCAAAATTTGGTTTTATTGATTTTTTTGAATTTTTATGAAAGGTTTTATTTTTTAATAAAAATTTAAAAACACTGCATTTTAATTCATTATTAGATTTTCATCTAAATAATTATTATAGTTATATTATTCTAATAATTATTTTGAAGAATAATTAATTTTTTTAATTTAATTCAATGTAGTCGATTGAATGAAATTTCATATTTAAATTTTATAGTAAATATATGTGGACTTTTTATCTTTTTACATTAAAAATCCACATTCGCATTCAATCAATAAAAATTAAAATTAAATAATTTTTTAAAATTCTATGTTATGAATTTAGAAAATATTTATTCCATATTATGAATCATATTTATCAAATTATATATATAATAAAGTTTAATTTTTTAATATTATGAATAATAATTTTATTATGTATTTTTATTACCATGGTTAATGGTAAATTGTGTAATAAAAAGTAAAAAATATTTTATAAATTTTATAAAACTCCCCTAATAGTTGTCTTAATCTTATTTGATAAATAATTTTTGACCAAGACAATACATGGGCGGATTGAGTTGCCTTTGGAATCAACATGGGTTTGATTATGGCATTTATAACTTTCTATTGAAAATAAAGACCGATGTGTTTTAATCACGTCTGTCATTAATATAACAATTTTAATATTGGTTACTATAAATAATATATTCTAATATAGATGTTTTTATAATTATAAAATAATTACATCTATTATGGTAATTTATTTTATATTTTAGAAATAAATAATGAAATTAAATGGTGACACAATGTTGATGCATTGATATTATAAATAATGAAAATTCAAATAAATGATATCAAACATTATAAAATAAATATAATATAAAAAAATTTATTATATCCATGAATATTTATTATTGAATTGTAATTTTGGTGATGATTAATTCATTTTTTTCTAATTATTTTATTGTTACGATATTTTTAAAAATTTATCTATGAATATTGTCAAAATTAACACTATTGGTATTTTAAAATATAATTTTATTGAAATGATATAATTTTTTTAGAAAATTAATTTTTTTAAAAAAAATTAGGAAAACTCCAAATATATCATAAATTACTACTTTATTACTCATTATCCATGTTATGTTAATTATATAACCACATAATGTGTAAATAATAGGATATCACGGTACGATTAAATAGGGTAAAATAAGTGTTTAAAGAAAGAAATTAGAATTTAAAAATAATCAAAACACATTAGTTGTATTGGATGAAAATATTTCCACCCACACTAAAAATATATTTAATTTAACAGAATTTATAGTGATTCTGAGAAAAAAATTAATTTACTTTTTAAATAATTCAAAGAGTACACATACCCTCCCCTTCAAAAATGAAATCTAATTATATATTAATTACACATAAATAAAATTTTTATTCATCCAATACATATAATAAAACACATCATATAATTCCTCCCAACTCTATTGAGGCCTTATTTTAGGTTGAATACCTTCTTTATAGGGGTTAAGATGTATGGAAGGATGACCAACAGAATGAAATATAATGTTTTATTTAAGTGTTTCTATTTTATTTTTTATTCCACTTAATTCAAATATAATTGATCCATGATTAAATAATTACTACAAAATCATCAATATAATTTTATTTTATAATTTAAATTTCATAAATTTAATACATATCAACTTTCATCAAATGAGAAATGAACATTTCATTTGCGTGTACCGCAGACTACCACCACACCAACCGATAATGTGAATTTTTCATCACCTTTATTCAATACTATTTATAATGATTGAAATTAATTTCATATATTATATTCATTATAAATGTATAATTTTTTAGAAGTGATATATCATTAATGTTCATACTATCCATGCATGTAAACATTATAACATCTTTTATGCGTACGTGTAAACTATCACCTCTAAAAAGTGATGTGTTTTTTTTTATTCACAAAATCACTTATATGATATATATATATATGTTAATTTAAATGATTAATATTATATTAATTATTTTATATTTTTTCCTTAAGAAGATAATAATACTTCCTTTTCTTCCATAATGATCAATAAAAATGAAAAATGATACTCATCTGTTTCTACTTCCTAATGTATCCATGATTATACATTGTTATTTTTTATTAAAAATTGATTGGTTTGATTTAAAAGTATACTCTTTATATAAAAATCATAATAATTTTATGAACTATTATGAAGATAATGTAATTATTACCACATGGACTATTATAAACAAATCAAATTTATTATTTAGTCAAGTACCGAATATTGGAAAAATGATCGACATGAACATTAATAATTTATTTATTGTTAAAACATAGTAATATGGGATATAAAATGAATAATAATCATGAAAAAAGATTTGAATAATGTATAAATAGACATATGATTGTTATTGATTAAGATAAAGAACATACATGGGGAATTTGACCCACGATAAGAGACGCCACCTCTATCTATTTTTATTGAGCCATATCCTGATATAATTCACCTTAAATATCTTATATTGTGTATATTAAACCCTTTTATAACCTTAAATCATGAATTATTATATTATCATGATATTTAATGTCTTTTTAATATTATTACTTAATAATTATTTTTTATGTTTTTCTCATGAGTTAAGGGACTCTTTATCTAAAACATTTTTTATGGGTTGTAATGATTTGTTATTCTAAAAACATATATTTAATGTCCATTTTTTAGAAATGTGTATTATGAATTTATTTATTTGGTTATTAATGTTTAGAAATTTTAATTTATTTCAAATATTGAAATGTGTTATGGGACAATTGGATTCAATAATATATTTATTTAAGGATTCAAATGTGTATTGAAATGGATTTTAATATTTCTATATCATGAAATTATTTCTTTTGATTGATGAGTGAAATTTTTATAAATGAAATATTTTTTGTGTTATGATTATGTAATGATACTTTTATATTTGATGAGTAGTCATATGATATACTAAATATAGTTGGTTCCTTGATAATCAATGGACTGGTGGTCACGTTATAACCTCATATTCATTGGTTATGGAAGTCATCCTTATGGATTTTTTATTTGTTAGAGTGATATGTATAATATTAAAACATTTTGTGTGTTGATTTATGAATGATTATGTTCAAAGTAAAATTTATATGAAATATTTTTCTTTCAATTGCTATTATTTTAATATATATTTTATATATATTTTAATAAATGAACTTATATTAAAAGGAAATTATTTACTACATATAAAGGTTGAATGATATTTCATTATGATAAAGTATTCATGTGTTACATTTTTTCAAAACAATAATAATTTTACGTATTTTCTAATAACTTGTTTCTATTTTTATTCACATCAGATTTTTTAAAATTTCTTTCAATAAATTTAAGGTGTAATAGAGACAAATTTTTGAACAAGGAAAAATTTGTGATGATTGGACATGAAAATAAAAAACATTTCATTATAATTTTTTATTTTTATTATAAAAAATATGGATAATGGGAATAAGTGTCTACATAATAACATATAATATATTATGTATGAACTATGGAATAACTATATAATTCCCTATGCCTGAAATAAACCTCAATATTTATTAATGTAAAATTCTTGAATTAACTGAAGACTATTTTGTGTTTAAAATAAGGGTCTTATAGTTTCTATTAGAAGAATGTTTTAAATGAAATTAGATGTAAGGATGTAATTTGGTTTTAGATAAAATTTCTATTATAACCATGAGGGTTATTATAATTTGGAAACTCTTGGTAGATTATTATAATTTTTGTAGATTGGATAACAACATAAAGAGATAATGATATATAATGGATGATGAATTAGATTATTATGAAAATTTTATCCTACTAACCTTACCCTACAGAGTATCCTTCTTTTAATAATTAATTTCATGTCTATGTGATTTTATTATATGAATATTAAGCATTATTTGTCAATATTGAATTGAAGTGGTATTTCACACCATTCTTATACTTCCCTGATGATTTGATCACCACTATTATCCGAAAAGGTTTCCTGAATGATTTTAACAAATTCTGGAGTATTCAAATAACTTTCAAGAAATAGTTTGTGTTATCCAATAACTACACATTTATAAAATAATCTAATCGGTCATGGTAAATTTTTCATAAGATTTCAAGATTTCAACACATCCAACTCATTATAAAAGCGAAATAGTATATGTGGTGTGAACATATATTTTTTAAAAGTAGGATAACATGAATAAAGATAAAAGGATCATCCATGAGATCCTAAAATAATGATTCAAGGTACAAATTATCTACTTATACATATTTTATGAATCATGAATTGATTTATATTTATAAATCATGAGGAAATAAAACATATATTGTATTTTTTGGAATGAGGTATGAAGATATATGGTGTCAATGAATAGTTAAATGATTATGAAGAATGAAGAAATATTAAGACATCTTTATGTATGAATTTAGTTTTTGGGGAATACATAACGAGCTGCAAATAATTAAAATTATAAATAATATTTTGATAATAGGGGTATTCTTAGTGAATTGATTTAGTTGTGTAATATAAAAACTCAATGTTTTTATGTGAAAATTCTATTCAAGAAAGAATTCACTTTTGTGGACATAATTATTAATTAATTGATTCCCAATAGGGATCATATGATATTTAGTTTTTGAGGAAATTAAGACTTATTAGAGTTTGTATTCAAATTTAAACGTATGCAACAACCATTACAGATAAAACAGTTTATGGTTTTTTAAGACATTATCATTTTATGTGAATTGTATTTGAATGATATAGTTTTATAAAAAAAAGACAACCCTTAGGATGGTTGATAACCAATCGCATCTGGAAAGGCTACGGGTGTCGAACCCACAACTGAAGGGTGATAATGATGCATTGTCCACCACTAGGATACGTGAAGTACTGGTTAGTATTTATTTAACATTTTTAGATAAATTAGTTTATGGAATAATAATTAGATTACATTGAGTACTTAATATTTATTAAATGGATATATTTGGTATTTTAGAATTATTTGTGGATTAGGAGAAGAATATTAATTTAGAATAAATTCACTAATTTTTTAACCCTAAATAATAAGCGTAAAAAAATACTATTTTCTATTATTTTGGTAGAAATGTTCAAATAATATTTTTGATGAATCAATGATTTTACTGTGAACATATGGTAATTGAGATTATTTAATGAAATGATTTACATATCTTGGAGAACATGTGATTATGGTAATTAGTTTTTCATATGATACATCAAGAGTAATTTATTTCACTTGGAGATCAATGATAGAATTGATATTTGATGATTATGTTATCATTTCATTCTAATTTTATTATAAAAATAATAATTCTGATAATTTTATGAAATTTTAAGGATATCAATTTTATGAATGGCCTATGTTGAACATTGTGTATTATAGATTTATTTTTTATATAAATTTTTTTTCATCATAAAATGGTTTATTATTTTAGTAGAATTGTTTTATATTACCCTACCCATATTATTTTAGGTTTATGTATCAAGATAAGGGAAATATATAGTTAATGTTTTAGATTAGCTGATTCTATAGATGATTATTCATCTAGAATTATCATAATTTAGAGAAAAATGTTTGTTTGTGGAAGAAGTTGATTAAATAATGGAACACTAATATTAATGTTTTTATATTTACATATGTTATTATACTAGGAAATTAATTAATTAGTTATCATTATGAAAAGAATATTAGAAATTGATTTTAGTTTACTTTTAATACTATGAAATCAATGACGATTTTACCCATCCAAATTTTATTGTTTTTTGACCTGAAAATTTCTACAACAAATTTTTTCTATGACTATAAATCAGAACATGAATGATGCTTATTACATCTATATCCATGTTTTCATACATATATCCTTAGTAATTGTTATATATAGTGACTTGTTTATTCTATTTTTTATGGTAATGTTGATGTTTCATTAATATATTTTCTAATGGGGTATTGCAATAATGGTTTTTTGAAAATAAATACCATATTTACTTACCCTGAATTCAATTTTTATGATAAAATTTAAAGGGGGTGGGGGGGGGGAGAAACATCCAGAGCTTATAAAAGTCAAAGACTATGTTTGTTAGCATACCCGATACACCACATAATGATGAAATGAACAATTAAAAATTTTTATTTAAAGGATTATATTAAACAATATAATTTATAATTGATGTAATGAGTAGTGTTAACTATATTATCAATAAAATTTACACATGTTTATATAATGATTCAATAGATACAAAATTAAATAGAAATGAAAAAAAAATCAATTTAATATAAAGCATGTGATTTTATAAAATAACTATTCACGTGTAAATAATTTTGTCTATAATATAATAAAATCACCATTATAGAAATTTATTAATGAAATATAAATTCAATATGATGTTTAAAATTCATCTTATATATTTTATAGAAATGAAATTTGAAAAAGAAAATCATTTATATGAATAAAATGTGTTTTTTATCCAAACCAAGAAAATTGTATTGCCTTTTGATTGTGCAACTATTTTTAATAATGTTTTGTAATTTCATAATTTTATATATGTCAAAATATACGTATTTTTTAAAATAATTAAATTTCTAATTACTGTTGGTGATTTTGGGTATTTCTCTGAAATGTTTCATTTTTTAATGAATTGTAAAAATTAATTCATTTCAATTCATAAATAATTTATCATTTAAATAATTATAATATTTGTTTTTTATTTTATTTGTATTTAATTTACAAACAAATATATATTTATAATTTAGTCTAATTTATTATATTTGCTGGAATTTTATATTTAAATTAAATAGATTAACTATGTGAACTTTTGAATGTTTTATGTTAATTTTTGATTGTCATTCAAACAATGGGATTATTATTTAATATAATTCATCGAATCCAATGTTATGAATTATGAAAAATCAATTCCATGATTTTAGAACAATGAAATAAATTATGTAAATATGTCTCTTATATTTTTGGACCTCATTAATAATACCTTCTAGGATTAATTTTCTATTACCATTGTTAATGGTAAAATAGATAACTAATGGTTAAAATAATATTATAAATATTAAAAAGAAACCATAAAACATATCATAATATTTATAGATAATTGTTTTTCCAGAATTAAAATTATTTGGCTGAAATGTTTCGCTTTGGACACCACTTCGTATGTGATTATGACATTAAAAAATTTTATTTAAAATAATGAGCAAGATGTCAAAGTCATGTCTCTCATAACTATAATATTTTTAAGTGATATAAATGATATCATAGACAATATTTAGTTTTTATAAATAAAACATTATTACGAAAAATTGTTTTATTCATTTATAATTAAAAAGAATTATATAAATAAATTAAATTGTTACACAATGATGATAATTTAATTAATTAATTAATGTAATAATCAAATTAGTTGTATTAAAATTTTATAATAAATATAATTTGACAAAATTTATTTCATAAATGAATTTTATGGCATCATTTTTCATCTTGGTGATGATTCAATGTAGTTTCTTCAAACATCTCTTATTGTTATGAGTTTTTTATAAAGTAAAATAATGAATTTTGTAAAAATTGACAGTATTTGTATTTAAATATAAATTTTTTTTAATGTTTATAAATTTTATAACCTTATCAATATTGTGTTAAAACTGACACTATTTTGTTGGGAGTTCCTCTTCATCTCTTATCATCGTGGTTTATCACTATTTTTATTTGTTCCCAATGTTTGGTAAAATTTATAATACATCAAAAATGGAACATTAATTCAATTTTTTTCCTAAAATGGTAATTATATTAGATGAAAAGTATAAATAACATGATATCATGGTATGATTAAAATGGTTAAAATAAGTGATAAACCACGATGATAATTATAAAAAATAATACAAAAAAATAATAAATTTTTTTGGATTAATAAATTAAGAACCATAAAATTCCAATTTTTAAGAAATATAATTTGATGTTAAAAATAAATATTTATTAGTTATAGTTCCAAAAGTTCCCCTCCCCTCTCACATGAAAGGGAAATATTCATCTCAAATACATACACTTCAAAAAGAAATTGATTACATTACAATCTCAAAAAACATACTATTATTCAACAAAAAATTCTTGAGACCTTATTTTTGGTAGAAACCCCTCTTTGGAGGTGTGAAGGGGTTAAGAATAGAGATAA
This sequence comes from Viscum album, assembly GCA_963277665.1. Taxonomy (NCBI): domain Eukaryota; kingdom Viridiplantae; phylum Streptophyta; class Magnoliopsida; order Santalales; family Viscaceae; genus Viscum; species Viscum album. The sequence continues at coordinate 1,038,793,528 of OY728133.1, read as the reverse complement.
TCCAAAGTAAATGTAATGTTTTTATTTATGTGTTTATGTTTTATGTCTTCTTCCTCATCCATCATATCGTATTCTTCCTTGATTAAATATAGTAAAAATTATCATAAATATAAAAAGATTTTATTATTTGAATATCATTACCGAAATACAGCTCCACATTCATCAAAAGGGAAATGAAATTTTTGATCTTTTCTACAGCAGATAACTGCCTTACGATCCGATATTGAACGTTTTTCATCTCCATATTTTATGAGTGGTTACATTGATGGAATTAATTTTCATATATAATATTTATTACCTATTAAGTAATTTTAAATAATAAAATATCATTTATATTCTTACCACCCTTGCATATGAAAATGATAATTCAGTTTGTGCGTATGTGTGAACTTTCACATCCATGAAGTGATGTGATTCGTTTTTATTACCTAAATCACTTGTATTATATATAATATTTTATTAAATTGTTAATATTATAATAATGATTTTATTGTAATTATGGAATGATAAAATAAAACAAATTTTTTTCTATAATGATCAATGAAAAATGGGAAAATTTCCTCATGAGATAGTATGACCTACCCTCTCAATTATTATAACATTGTCTATTTTTCAAATCCATACATCGTGGTATGATTTAAAAGTATAATTTATATATAATAATGATAATTTTTTATACTATTATTATATATTTTATGGAATTATTATCACATGGTCTATTGACATCATAATAAGTTCATTTTCATGTCAAGTATCGAATATCGAAAAAAATTCAACATTAACGTAAATAATTATAAATTTTTTATGACATTTTAATAAAAGCTGTGAGATGAATAATAAATATGAAAAATGTTATGAATATAGTATAAATTAGTTATATTTTTTATTTAGGAATATTATGGACATATCTGGTGAATTGGGATCATGGTAAGGGACTTTGTTATAATCTCATTTTATTGAGGAATATCTGGATATTACGTACATTCATTATCCTAGAAGGTCTATATAGAACAATTTTGTCACATTATTTCAAGAATTTTTATTTTATCAAGATATTTAATGTTTTCTGTATCGTAATTCTGTAATTATTTTTTTTCATGTATTTCTCAAATTCTAAGGAACTCTTCAACTAAAAAAATAGTTTTAAATGTTTTAAAGATATATTCGTAAAAAAATATTTTATATCCAGGTTTTTAACATTTATTCTATTAACATATTTAATTAATCCTCAATATTTTAAAATGTTAATTTCTTTTATTATTATTAAATTGGTGTGGGAAACATTGATACAAAAAATCTCAATATTAAATGATTTAAACAATTATGGAAATAGATTCAATATTTTAAAATATTGAAATGATATCTTATGATTGATGTGTAAAATGTTGATAATTTCAAAATGTTATGTGTTATTTTTATGTAATGGTACTTGTGAATTTGATTGTGGTTTATCTGATAAAGCAGATATGGGTGCTTATGTAATAAACCAAGGATGGGTGGTAATGTTATAATCCTTAATGAATTGGGTATGAAAGTCGTTCATATGGATATTCTATTTATATGTGTGGCATGAATGGATGTAGAAAACATGGTTATTCCATCTAGTTTAGATTATGTCCCATGTTTCCTTTCTATTATATATGTGCATTCTATAGGTTTTTTGGTAATATATTTATTTATGAAAATTTAGGTAATGGGCTTATATACAATGGAATGTATTTACTACTTCATGAGGGTGTAATGTAACATCCCATGTAAATAAATAATATTACATTTTAAGGTTTATCAATATTTTTGATTAAATGTTAATATTACTTTAAAGGGAATGTTATGCTCGATGGCGTACCTAATGCGCAACAACGAGTTCCTTTGAAATATTACGCCTAGCTGCTGTAATGAAGGTAATGAACAGAAATAACTACAAAATTATTAAATATGTTTTTTAAATAATTTTACATTTATCCAATAAATGTTAGAGGCTTAAAATCCAAATGAATCCATTTTTATGAATAAATACTCTAATATTTTTAAAAGATTGTTTTACTGCCTTTTGATGAAAAACCTTTACTTAAATCTAAATTTTTACTATTTTAGAAGATATATTTTTCAAAAATAAAAATATTCTTTATGATTGGGACATTGAAATTTACATTAGATAATTTTATTGTATTTTTATGCAATGTTCATTTTTTTAAGGAATAATGAAAAATACTGCATTTTACATCAAAACTGCTTTTTCATCTAATTTAATTATATTGTTAGATTATATTTTTAATTTGTATTAATGTGTAATTTGATTATATTTTTACCATTTAATCCAATGGTGGTCATTAGGATTTATTTCACTTAGAAATTTGGCATAAACCAATGCTAAACTTTTCATAGATATTGTTTAAAAAATACCCTGCTATTTGTTTTGACAATGGGTATTATTTTAAAATTAATTATAGAAATTTATATGTTTGGAATTTGGTAAAATTGATTAAATATTTTTAATCATATGGTACAAATTATGTAATCAAGAAATTTTTGTTTTTGGACATTATGAATAGTAACGACGGTAATTATCTATAATTATCTTGATTAATTAGTAATCGGGTAGTTAAGGATAATAAAATAATATCATAATTATTCCAAATTACCCCAAAATGTGTCCTAATACTACTAATTGTTTCATGGCCGAACATGGGATCCCTTTTCCCAAACATGGGGACCCCATGGAATCACTTTTGTCTGATAATGACTTTTTATCTTTTTACTTTTAAAGAAAGTTAAATATAACATAGAATGTATCACCTGAGTAAAACGTTTTTTATTTTTTCTACATAAAGGATATATTTGACTATAAATATTCATTGGAAATATAAACATATTTCCTAGATCATAGTATTTTTTTTAATTTTAAGACATTAAATAAATTAAATTATTTATGAGATCATGATGATGCAGCGATTACCTAATTAATAATGGATTTCAATAAAATGGAATGATAATGTTAAAACTATAACATAAAATTGTAGAAGACCTATTGTATGAGTATATTTCGAACCCTTACATCCATATCCTTGAAATATGTCAATTTGGGACATTTAAAATCCAAAACGCATTTTGAAAATAAAGTAACATTTTATACCTTTTCAAGAGTGCCCCTCCTCTCCTCTTATAAAAGGCCCCCACCTCTACCACCTTACTCACACCTCTCAAACCTTTGACATGGCCAACCCCTGCCCTTTTTGTCTCTACACATCCCTCTATTACTCTTATAAACCTCTCTTAGGGCATAAGTCTTCCCAAGGAAGCCTTTGAGATCAAATCAAAGATAGTTACCTGATTTTAAGGGAATGACTTCACTTGTGTTCTTTTGTTTAATTTTATTTCTCCAACCCCCTAAAATCTTTTTATTAATTTATTTTGTAACAACTCCAGTATATTCAATATACTAGGAGTTTTTTATAACAATTATTCTAGCTACACTTACACACACCTATATATAATGGTTAAAGAACATACTCTTTCTGTGGATAGTGAATTTCTGCTTCGCGAAACAATGATTGTAAAATACTATTTCAACACCTTCAATGGTGGCCATTAGTATGTCACTATATTTATATATGATATATTATATGTTTATGTTTTACTTAAGATTCTGTATTTTTCATTTATGGCATACCTTTATTGTTTCCATTATGGTTAAACGTGATATCTTCATTTTAGGAAGTGCGGACTACTGACCCCTCAAAGTGATTTGAATCATTAATACGATATGTGGTATTTATAAATGCTAGATTTAATGTTATTATATATTATACCATACTATATTATAATACTATAATGTATCATTATGAAATAGAAATGGAAGTAGTGTTCATGCGTACGTACAGCTTACCGTCTCCATGAATGGTGCATTTCAGGTCATAACTATAAATGTAATGTAATATTATAAATGCATGTATGTAATCGATATATATGATATATATTATATCTACATAAGGAATATAATTTTGGATATAATATATATTTTACCACATTTACAACTTGTAATTATAAAGAGTTTATTTTTGAATCAAATACCAATGATATACACAACGACCATTAATAACTTAAATAATTACATATTGTTCATAGCATGGTAATAAGTGATATAAAAGAAATAATGAGATTTAAAAAGGTTCTTAAGCAAGTAGAAATTAACTCTAGTTTATTATTCAGGAGGTTAAAGAATGATTGAGTCATGTCGGACCCGTGGTAATTGATCCTACCTCTCTTTTCCTTTTTAAGTACTCTCTTTTATGTCATTTCTTTTACGCTAGTTTTTCTTATGTTTGGGTATGTTATTTTATATTTTTAATTTGGTAATTTTTATGTTCATATTATGGGAGATCCTATTTGATCACATAAATCCATTTTGGTTGTTTTAATTGGGGTCGTTAGGCTCCTGAAATTGCATGAGGGGTTTTTTATCTCACATTGTGTTTTCGTGAGATTCATGCTACATTTTCCAATATTTCCTTTTTATTGGTGTATGTACTGTCCATTATTCTACTATTTATGTAACATACCTTCATTTATGAGTATTTACATCAATGTTGTATAGTCCTTCTTTCATGGGGTGTACGTTTCAAATGTTACCTAAATCGGTAAGGGAACCTTTCACCCTCCTCGTTTTAAAAGACTTCTTTTGTTATGTCTTTTAATTTTCATATTATTATGTGGTTATATGTTAATATAAATCGTTATTTCAATAAATTTTATGTCCATGTTATGAGATACCCTTTATCTCTCTCATCAACTCTTTTTCTAAAATTTGATGTGACGTTGTTAGGCTGTCAATGGAACTTCTTAACCCAATTTCGATTTCTTTGGGTTCAACATGTAGTTATTGAATATGTAATCCTTTGAGTATGTGTGACTGTCCTTTTATTATCAAACACTTAATATAGACTTATATTGGGAGTATTTATATTTTTCACACATAATTATGAGATTGATTTATCCTTAATTTAAGGATACCTTATTTATAAGGGATTTTTTCTCATTTTACATTTCTATTTAGACTTCATTGTTGTTATGCACCAATTCAATCTTATATAGTGTATATACTATCCTTTGGAATATTATATTATGAATCCCTTTATTCTCATGTTATTCCTCAATTATTGTATTCAAGTGTATCTCATTTTGTTAAAGAACCTTTAACAAAAATATCATTTTAAATGTTTTAATGATTTATTCTTATAAATATTTCCCATTAATATACATGTTTTTAAATTGGTTTCATGGATTTATTTATATGGATATTAATGGTTTAAAATGTTAAAATCCTCAATGTGGTATGGGTCACTTTGATTCACAAATCTCTTTATTCAATGGTTTTGAAAATGGTTTTTTTGAATGGATTAATTATTTCAATATCTTCAAATGTTATATTGTTGTTGAAATGTGGGAATGTTATATTTCCTTTATGCATAAGTTATGTGCTATGTTTATGTTATGGTTCTTGGGCATTGTTTATGAAGACGGGTGGTTTCATGATAAACTAAGGGCGGGTGAGCCTGATATAGCTCTCTAATGCATTGGGTAACGTGAAGGAGTTAAACGTTAAGGGTTTCTCCGAATAGATTTATGGAATATACTATGATGGGTATTCCAAACGTAACCGAGAGGGTTACTCCCTACATAAGAATTTTATCAATGCATCAAGTTACATTTATGTCTTATGATTTTTATGATTTTTTCAGGATTTTATGAGGTATGTTAATGTGATTATTTTTTATGTGTAAAGTATGATTTCATTCTTATGTATATATGTACTCATGTTTCTTTTCCATACTTCTAATAACCCTTACTGAGAATTTTTTGCTCATCCCATGTTTTTGAAATGTTTTTCACAGGTCAAAGGAATGGCACATGATATGATGATAGTGTAAAGGAAGTGTTAAGAAAGAATCCATGTTTTATTTTAAATATGTTTCCATTGATGGGAAAAATGAATACTATCATTTTTGTAACCACTTTGTTTAAATGTGGAATGTAATGAAAGTGTTATGATCTAATTCTCTAAAACACTAAACCTGAAAAGATCCTCAATGTGTAATCTTGTAATAACTCAAGATTATGTATGGTTTAAAATGGGGACTTATAGTTGTTATCAATGGTCGGTTTAGATAACTTTAGAGGTTAGAGTATTGTTTATGAAAAAGTGAAAAGTTGTTTATAACCAAAATGGTTAGTATATTAGATGAAGTCATTGTTTTTTTTGAAATATAGAATGAGTTTGAGATACATTGGATAATTATATCTTGGTGTTTATCTTCCTCTTTATTATTTGATGATTTTACTGATATACTCACACTGACCTTTTTGGTTTTAGTAAATGGATGGATCTAGCAGACACCAAAGTAAAAATGGATTTAAGGAAAACTGTGACGGTTTTATGAAAGAACAACTGAATGATATCGGAGCTACAATGAGAACTCTTGTTGTTATCCTCAACCAACTATATGGAGTCATGATTGACCACCTAGACCTTAGTGATTTTTATAAGGCATCATGTATGCGAGAAATAAATCCCTATGGAAGTTCAGGTAACAATCATAAAGGTAAGTATGTTCAAAAACCTATGTGTCAAATATGTGGAAAGAAACACATAGGAAAATTTTTCAAAGGGACAGAAAGATGCTATAGATGTGGAAATGAAGGTCATAATGCAAGAACTGTCAATGGAAAAAGGAAGAACCTAATTGACTCTAGGAAAGGGAAAGACGTTCATTCTGAAGGATCAATTGAATGTTTAAAATGTGGTGTTCATAGTCATTATGCAAACACATGTCCTACGAAGAAGTTTCTGGAATGGTGTCACCATGATCATACAAATATTCATTTACAAATACCTAATTCCATTCCGATTGAGGATAAAGAAACTGACAATGAAGAATGAAAGGTATGTATTATTTCTTAACTTATATTTTCCTATTATTGTAATCTTAAGATATGATTCATGATTTTGTTTTTAGGAAAGAAGTATTTCAGAATAAGTTGAAAAGGAATGACTAGTGGGTCATGAAGAATATTTAATGTGTAAGAAGTCATCATATATGGGATTCAATAGTTATGGTAGATTTTAGGATGGTGAAATTCTTAGATGTATTCAATCTATTTTGATGATGGGGTTACATTAGAGAAATTTTTATAGTAACTCGGTTGTTTGATATTTGAAAATTTTATTCAAGGTATAATTATCCATTCTTTTTTAGATATAGTTATAAAGAACCATTTGGGTTTATATGATCCTTGAATTTAGAGCAATTACTGGTTAATATATTTTGGGCTGCAAAATGGAATTTATTAGATAACCTTTGTGGTTAAAATATGTTATAGTTATTTTTTGAAGATTTTATCTCTTTTTGGGGGGATGTTCTAAGAATTATATAGTTTTGGAAAAGGACAACACACAGACCGTTTGAAAACCCTTAGCATCGGGTGAAGCTGCGGGAATCGAACCAACAACCAAAGTGTAATTGGTATTTATTGCCTACCTCTGGACTACGTGAATTCCCTGGTTAGTTTGAATTATTCTTTTTAGTTAGATGATTTTATGAATTAAGAGTAAGTTTATTTTTGGTTATCAATGGAAATGATTAGCCTGTCATGGAGGATATTTGATTAGGATAATTACTTTTCAGTATGAAACTGTAAGAGTAACTGATGTTATTTTTGAGAAAAATATTAAATTTTTTCTTAGGAGACTATTTGATTAAATCCTTTAGTGATTTGGGTTTCAATATTATTTTAGTTTACTCTGTAGAATTTTATGGATAGATGTTTATTGAATGGTCTTTGTTGAACTTTGGGTTTTGTTTGACAAATTTTGGAGATTATGAGTAGTTTATCTTTTTGTAAAAAAATATCATATTTGTGTATTATCTGATCTCGTAATAAACTTTTTGGTTTTGTTTTGGTTGAGATATATATACATGGGAAATATATAGTTCTCTTTTTTGGATTAGGTGATTCTCATAAAGTTTATTATTGTACTCTTAATGTGAACATGTCTTCCTAAATACTCGTCTTTTGAAGAAAATATGAGTTCGTGTAAGAAATCTTGTAAAAGTAGAAATAAAACATGACTGGTATGTATGTTTCCATATGATTTAGTTAGGATCAAAAATAAATTCCTCAATTAAAAGTAACTTAAAACAAAAATTTTGTATGTTAACTTTTCCTAATGGGGAATCGAATACTGTTTAAAGCATCACATGTTTGAGATTTTCTTGTGGTTAACTTTCTCATAGATATGTTTACTATCACTCTCCATTAAAACATGACCCTTTGTTTTCTCCTCTATATCCATTTTTCCTACTTGGAATCCTAGTATGGGTTAACTCAGGTGGCCTTTGTACTTATCTCCCTTTCTTTTAAAGTGATAGTTTTACTGACTCTTGTTCTGATGTGGGACATTCAATGAAGCTTCCAAGCCCAATTTTGAAATTGCGAGGAAGAAATTCCCAAAAGTGTGGAAGGATGTAACATCCCAGGTAAATAAATAATATTACATTCTAAGGTTTATCAATATTTGTGATTAATTGTTAATATTACATTAAAGGGAATGCTATGCTCGATGGCGTACCCAATGCACAACTATGAGTTCCTTTCAAATATTACACCTAGCCGTTGTAATAAAGGTAATGAACATAAATAACTAAAAAATGATTACATATGTTTGTTAAATATTTTTACATTTATCCAATAAATGTTAGAGGCTTAAAATCCAAATGAATCCAATTTTAAGAATAAATACTCAAATATTTTTAAAAGATTGTTTTACTGCCTTTTGATGGCGAACCTTTTTTTAAATCTAACCTTTGACAATTTTATAGGCTTTATTTGTCAAAATAAACATATTCACTATGATTGGGACATTGAAATTTACATTAGGTAAATTTTTGGTATTTTTCTGACAATGTTGAATTTTTTAATGAATAGTGAAAAATACTGCATTTTACATCAAAAGATCTTTTTCATCTAATTTAATTATATGGTTAGACTATCTTTTTAATTTTTCATAATGTGTAATTTGAATATATTTTTACCATTTAATCCAATGGTGGTCATTATGATTAATTTCACTTTGGAATTCGGCATAAACTAATGCCAAACGTTTCATAGATATTGTTTCAAAAAAATCCCTCTATTTGTTTTGAAAATGGGAATTATTTTTAAACTAATTATTGCAATTTTTTTTGGAATTTGTTAAAATTTATGACATATTTTGAATTAGAAGGTCCAAATTATGTAATAATGACTCTTTTGTTTTTGGACATTATGAATAGTAATGACAGTAATTATCTTTAATTATCAGGATTAATTAGTCATCTGGTAGTTAAAGATAATAAATTAATATCATAATAACAAAAATTACCCCAACATGTGTCCTAATACAACTGGATGTGTCATGTACGACCATGGGATCCCTTTTTCAAAACATGGGGACCCCAAGGAATCACTTTTGTGTGATAATGACTTTTTATCTTTTAATTTTTAAACAATGTTAAACATAACAAAGAATGTATCACCTGAGTAAAACATTTTTTATTTTGTCTACATAAATTATCTATTAGACTATAAAAATTCATTGGAAAGATAAAAATATTGACTACATCATATTATTTTTTAATTTTTAGACATTAAATAAATTAAATTATTTATGACATCATGATGATGCAGTGATTACCTCATTAATAAAAAATTTAAATAAAATGAAAATATAATGTTAAAAGTATAACTAAAACTTGTCAAAGACCAATTGGATGAGTATATTTCGAACCCTTTTCACCTTATCCTCGAAATATGTCATTGTGGTACCTTTAAAATCCAAATCTCATTTGAAAATGAAGTATCATTTTATACCTTTCCAAAAGTGCACCTCCTCTCATCTTATAAAAGGCCCCCACCTCTACAACCTTACCCACAACAATCCAGCCTTTGCCTCGGCCACAACCTGCCCATTTTGTCTCTCCACATAACTCTCTTACTCTTAGAAGCCTCACTTTGGACAGAAGTCTTCCCAAAGAAGCCTTTGAGCTCCAATCAATGAGAGTTACCCAATTTTAAGGTAATGACTTAACTTGTGTTCTTTTGTTTTATTTTGCTTCCCTAACCCCATAAACACTTTTTATTCATATATTTTGTAACAAAAATATTATATTCAATATATTAGGATTTTTTTATTAGAAGGATTCGAGATACACTTACACACACCTACATATAATGGTTAAAGAACATACTGTTTCTCTGGATAGTGAATTTCTGCCTCACGAAACGATGATTGTTCAATATTATTTTAACACAATCAAAGGTGGAAATTAATATGTATCTATATTTATATATGATATATAATATGTTTATTTTGTACTTAAGCTTATTTATTTTTCGTTTGTTTCATACCATTATGGTTTCCATTATGGTTAAATGTGTTATCTTCATTTTTGGAAGTGCGAACTACCGCCCCCTCAAAGTGATTTTATTCGTTAATACCATATGTGTTACGTATAAAGGATAGATTTAATGATATTATATATTATACGATACTGGTATAATAATACTATTATGTATCATTATGAAATAGAAATGGAAGTACCGTTCATGCGTACGTATGGCTTACCGTCTCCATGAACGGTGCATTTCATTTCTTCCCTCTAAATGTTATATAATATTATAAATGCAAGTATATAATTGATATATATGATATATACTATATCTACATAATGAATATAATTCTGGATATAATATATATTTTACCACGTGAACAACTTGTAATTATATAGAGTTTATTTTTGACTCAAGTAGCAATGATCTACAAAAAGACCATTATTAACTTAAATAATTACATATTGTTCATATCATGATAATAAGTGATATAAAAGGAATAATGAACATGAAAAATGTTATTAAGAAATTAGAAATTAACTCATGTTTATTATTCAGGAGGATAAATAATTATAGTGACAAGTCGGACCCGAGGTAGGGGATCCTACCTCTCTCTTCCTTTTAAGTACTCTTTTTTATGTCATTTTTTAAGCTCATCTTTATTATGTTTGGGGTTGTTATTTTATATTCCTCATTCTATAATTTTTATGTTCAAATTATGAGAGACCCTATTTGATCTCATAATTCCATTTTTGGAAGTTTTAATTGGCATTGTTAGGCTGCCAAAATTTCGTAAGGGGATTTTTATCTCACTTTGGGTTTTCATGAGATTCAAGCTACTTTTTCCAATATTTCCTTTTGAGTGGTGTATGTACTATCCATTATTCTACTCTCTGTGTAACATACTCTCGGTTATGAGTGTTTAAATCAATGTTGTATAGTCCTTCTTTCATGGGGTGTACGTTTCGAAAGTTACCCAAATTGGTAAGGGAACCTTTCACCCTCCTCTTTTTAAAAGACTTATTTTGTTATGTCTTTTAATTATCATTTATTATGTTGGGATATGTTCTTATATATCATTATTACCATAAATTTTATGTCCAAGTGATAAGATACCCTGTATCTATCTCATCAAGGCTTTTTCTAAAATTAGATGTGACACAATTAGGCTGTCAAGGGAACTTCTTAACCCAATTTCGATTTCTTTTGGTTCAACATGTAGTTATTCAATTTGTAATCCTTTGAATATGTGTGAATGACCTTTGATTATTTTACACTTAATATCCACTTATATTGGGTATATTTATATTTTTCACATATAATTATGATAATGATTTATCCTTAATTTAAGGATACCTTCTTTATAAGGGATTTAATCTCATTTTACATTTATATTGAGTCTTCATTGTTGCTATGCACCAATTCACTCTTATATAGTGTATATATTATCCTTTGGAATATTATATCATGAGTCCCATTATTCTAATGATATTATAATTTTTTGATTAAATTTTATTCCTCAATTATTGTATTCAAGTGTATCTGATTTTGTTAAAGTCCCTTTAACTAAAATATCATTTTAAATGTTTTAATGATTTATTCTTATAAATATTTCTCATTAATATCCATGTTTTCAAAATGGTTTCAAGGTTTTATTTATATGGATATTAATGTTTAAAAAATTTAAAATCTTCAAAGTGGTATGGGACACTTTGATTCAAAAATCAATTTATTAAATGGTTATAAAAATGGTTTTTTAGAATGGATTCATTATTTCAATATCTTAAAATGTTATATTGTTATTGCAATGTGGGAATGTTATCCTTTCATTATTCTTAAGTTATGTTCTATGTTTATGTTATGGTTCTTGGGCATTGTTTATGAAGACGGGTTGTTCGGTGATAAACTAAGTGCAGGTGAGCCTGATATAGCTCTCCAATGAATTGTGTAATGCAATGGAGTTAAATTTTAAGGGTTTTTTCAAAGAGATTTTGGGAATATACTGTGATGGGTATTCCAAACGTAACCAAGAGGGTTACTCTCTACGTAAGAATGTTATGAAATCCCTAAGTTACCTTTATGTCTTATGATTTCAATGATTTATTAATGATTTTTTAAGGTATGTTAAAGTGCTTATGTTTTATGGGTATAGTATGATTTCATTATTATGTATATATGTACTCATGTCTACTTTCCTTACTATTTATAAACCTTACTGAGCTTTTTATTCTAATCCAAAGTTTTTTAAATGTTTTTCCCAGGTCAATGGAATGGTACATGATATGATGATAGTTTCAAGGAAGTGTCAAGAAAGAATCCATGTTTTAATTTAAATATGTTTCCATTGATGGGGAAATGAATTATATCTTTTATATAACCACATTGTTTAAATGTGGAATGTAATGCAAGTTTTATGAACTAATTCTCTAAAACTCTAAACCTGAAAATATCTTCAATGTGTAATCTTGTAATAACTCAATATTAAGTAAGGTTTAAGGTTGGGGCCTTATATGTAATGTATTACTTTTTGATAATGTATTATTAGTCTACATTTTCTCTCAAGACTAATAGTTTTACGTATTTGTGTATCCATTATGGAGCTCTTTATAATCATCCAATGTTATTAAATTTATTTGAAATGATATAAGTGTGAATATAGAAAAGGATTATATCAATTACAAATAATTGATGATTGAACCAAAAAAGTGACCATGTTTTATCATTAATGTTTTTAATTGTTTTATGAAATAAATTGTTTGTTGGAAGAGGTTTCTAATTTGTAACATTTAAGATGTTATGTATGAATTATGGCCTAATTACTTATTGCTCTAATCATAAAAATATCCTCAATGTTAATTAATGTACAATTTTGAGGTTACTCATGATTATGCAGGGTTTAAGGTCTAGAACTAATATATATTCTAAAAAAATATTATTTGAAAATATAAAATATTTATCTAAAACATGGTTATTCATTTATAGTTTTTAATTAAGAAAAATTTAGAGTAAATTACAACACAATGTTGATGCTATAATTATTTTACCAATGGAAATTAAAAAAAAGTAATTAAAAATATTAATATGAATATAAATTTAGATAATTAATGTGAATAATGATTTTTTATGATATTTATATCTTAGGGTTATAATAATATATTTGGTATGATGTTATAGTGTTTGATTAAATATTGATAATGTAAATGTAAGGAATAGAGTCAAAATTGTTATTAATTATTATTTAAATTAAATATTATTTTATTAAATGATATAAAATTTATAAAAGTGGTATATTCATCCCAAATATTGGGATATGGATTATAATTTCATCAATGACCCATTTATTTTTATTTTTTCATTTTATAGTTATAATATTGACCCATAAAGTGTAAAAATTTATGTCGCCATGATAAGAGTTAAAGTAGTCAAATAAGTGATAAGGGTATGAATGTAACCTAAACATGTAGAAAAAGTATTATATGAAAATATTTATAGTTTAAATGATCTTATTTTTGAAATAAATCAAATATCTATAATTTTATATAGAAAATTAATTTATATTAATTTAATAGTTATTGAGTGTCCAAACTTTTCCCTCACTTAAATTATAAAAGGTTCCTTCCCACCAATGGTTACACATCACCTTGAGAAAATTATTTTAACCAAAACCTAACAATTTATACTCTAAAAACCCTTAGGAAATTTATGGAGGTACTGTTATTTAAAAATAACCAACCCTATTGTTCCGATTAATAGATCTAAATGATGTTCTCTAAAGAATATGCAATGATTATTATGAACTCTCTCATTCTTTTTTCTTCATCTAAATAATATTCAAGTGTTTTTTCCTTATTAATTATTTAATATACAATCATATATATTCGGATTTTTAATTATGATTATGATACAAAAAATACATCTTTTTCAATCTAATGAAATATGAAAGCACTATGTGTATTTACACACAAAATACAATCTCCATGCCATGCCATACTTTTTTCTTCATCACTAAACTACATGGATGGGTGTAATTATTGAAATAACCGATATATATATAGGATAATTATTCTCTGATGTTTATTCAGTAAGAATAGATAGATTATTCACTTATTTACCGATTCACTATTAAGGTAATGATATCATCGATCGTGCTTACGTATGACCTATCACCTCCACGACAAGATGTGATCGATTTTCCATGTTCATCATTGAATAATAATCATTAATGTATATATAATGAATAAATATTATATGTATGACCATAATATCATTATCTATATGGAATAACTATATCATATTTACAAGAACCGTGACTTGCATGACAAAACAAGAAATTGAATATGTAGATGTTGACACCCAAAACAAGGGTAGTTGTAAAATTATATTAAAAATGGATTATAAGTTGATATAAGTGGATAGTATATGATATAAAAAATATTAATATTGTTCAAGTTGTAATTAATAACACTATTTAAACCATTTTCAATGAAATTAATTCATGTTCGACCAATGGTATGTGTAAAGAGTGGGAATTCGTCTCAACTTCCATTTCATTGAGATGTTGTATTCTGCACCAAATATATTTTATTTGTAGTATATAATTCACCTTTAAGACAATTTAACATTTGAAATTATTTTTATCTTAAATATACATGTTATTTAAATCCGTGGAATGATTATTTACTAAAACACATATCATTTTATATATATGGTTCTTACTCTAAATATAATTTTATTAATAGGGAATTAATTGATAAATATGTATCCTATATTAAATATAGATATTTAATGATAAGGAATATGTTAATGAATTCAATTTTTTACTCTCTATGATTGTAATTCTATGGAATTGTTGTTACTAGTGGGACCTAGTATTATATTTCCACTTGATCCATCAAAGTGTCTCATGAGACTAAAAAACTGGCTATATTAAATGTGTTTCTAACCATTGTTTTATAATATATCATGAGATGTCATGATGGATGTGTGATCATGTGATTGATCTATGATAACTAAGAATTATGAATTTCCTTCATTTATATTTTGATATTACTATTCATGTGATTTTCAATAGATAAAAATAATATAATGCATTTCATTATCTAGTTATTGATTAAATTGAATGTGTGTTTATTTATTTACATTGAAATATTCATTGTGCCTTTTTAAATAAGATTCACTCAATATTAATGTATTATTACATATAATGTAACCTTTTATAATCATTAAATATCACCTTTTTTCTAACCACATGTTATGAAGATGAAATATTTGAATCAGCATAACATATTCAATTTATTTTCCTTTGTTAAGTAATATTTTTGATAAAAAAATTAATATGGGAATCTTCCATGATTCTAGTTATACAAAAACAATAAATGGATATATCTATAGTGATGTGATCTCATATATCAATGTTATTTTAATAAAATAATCATTCATTTTAGGAATACAGATTTTGGGTTGTAACATTAATATAGACTAATAAGTATAAAAATTATCTTTTTTATTCTATTTAATTTGTTAAAAAATATAAAACATTTAAATTCCAGTTACATTTCATGTATTAATCTCACCATCTATACATGAAACATTCCTAGGGACTCTTTATTTAATGATTATATAAAAATTATTATAGTTTGCAACATATATATGGGCTACATGACATGTGATCTCCAAGTTAAAAAATCACCTCTCATGTAGGCCTTGTAAAAAGATACATTGATCTTCAGTGAATAAATGAATATATTCAATTTATAGAAGTTATAATGTGTGTACGATATCAGAACATTTTATAGGGTTGTCCGGTTTACTCATGATGTGTAATTGAATACATTTTATGTAATAAATACGTTTGGATTTAATTAATTTTGAAATAATTCATGGTTATTTTAACACAAGTACATAGAGTGTATTATGGTTTAATATGGAAATTCTTTTAGTGCCATTGGATGAGTTCTAATAATTTATTTCTTTAATAAAATTAATTAATTTTGTTATATATTTAAGTAATTATGTAAAATAAATGGGATCTTGCATTTCAGATTAATGAACAAAAAAATTTAAGAAGAAAACTAATAAAAATGTATAAATCAATCAATGATATTTAAATAATTTTAAATAAATATTAATCTTCTATGATACCACATTATTATTCAAGGATTAGTGGAAGCACCAAATGTAGCAAACCCAACATATATTTTTATTGTAATGGATGATTAATATGAGATATACATGATAATAAATTCCATGAAAAATCAAATTAAATCAATGAATGTCGATAAGAGAAATCATTGAATCCAAATAAAAACATAATTAAATTTTATTTATAATTAATTTAATTTAATAAATAATTAAATAATGAGTAATTATTTTTTTATAAATGTATCAGGTATTATATCTTAGTTGTACCATCATTTCATTAAATAGATCATGCATAAATTCACTCGAGTAGTTTTCCACACATGTTCAACAAATGTCTACATGTATCCATATGAATATCATAGATCTGGAAAGAAAAATTATAATTCGTGTGTTATTTTAAAATAATATTTACTATAATAACATCAAGGAAGGGTTATCTTTGGTCTCTATATGTTAGAGAGTTATGGTGGAGGATGATTGATATACATTACTAAGATCATTCTGATATAGGTATATCTCTATAGATATAAATGGATTCCCTCTAGATCTTAATGTAAAAAACAAAATGAATTGGACCTCTTGGAGGAATACTATAATTGTTTTTTATGTCACTAGAGTTAGAAAATAATAATTTTATATGAACTCGTAAAATTTTTCTGTATTACTGGGAAACCCAATTTGAATAATAATAATTATTATTATTATTATTATTGATGTATTATGAACACAAAAATTAAACTAAATAATATTTATTAAAATAATATATAATATTTATTATTTATTACCAGTCCTTTACAGTCCTTCATATTTTACTCTACAATATTTATCAGACCATGAATAATGATTATTTATCTATTAAATAAATAACAATACATTATTCGACATAAATTAAGTAAATATTATATTTATTAAATAGAAAAAAATATACTAAATATATAACTCACGTAATATTCTGATGAATAAATAGTGAAATAATATATGTGACCCTTAAGTACTCTCTCTTAGTGTCATTTAGTGAACCCACCCAATTTCATTGTTAAAACTATGATAAATTCCAGACACCCATAGAGAATAATGATAATGTTTATATGTAACAAGTCAACATGCATACATTTATTGAAAACATTAATATCTCTAACATGATATCTCAAATAAATACATTTTTCATGATGATTCCATAATCTTATTTGTTTTATTTATCATTATATGATCTTTTATAAATATAACTTTCTTACAGAACACCATATCTATGAATTTATTTCGGTATATTATTTTAATCTAATGTACTATGATAATATCTTCTATTAAATAATAAAAGGTACAAATTCATTCCCTCACTATTAATCAGTTCAATATTACTCATAATGCATCTAACAAATAGAGAATTTATGAATATATTTTATAATTATTTTCATCAATTCATCAATGCATGTTAACTATTATAACATTTAAAATTATTATTAAATTATAACGATCAATACACAAGTTCATAGATATGAACACCCGATGAAATAAATAAATGTTCATTTCCATCCGCCAGGTGTTGCTATCATAATATCATAAACATAATATTACTAAGGGATTAAAAAATGAGAAGGTTCCTCAAATTCATATCAGTCTCCACCCCTCACATCATGTATCACTTATATTTCTCAAATTATTTCATCTTTATATTGAACATATGTTTGAAAATAATAATTTGGATCTTTTGTTTTATCATCATAGCGGGAGATCTATTATGCCCTTTCAGTGTGAGAAACACTCATAAGACATTATCCTATTCTATGATATTTATATAGTCAATCACATTGCGATAATTATTTTATTAGCATTCATTTCAGTGAAAACATGTTATCATAAAATAATCATAATTAGGTATTAGTGCACCAAATCCAATAGAGTCTTCATAAAGAAATACAATCAGAGTAAGATGTTCATGAATGACTTGATCTATGATTCTGGGGAACTTTGGTTGGGCTCCTTTAGAGAAACATTATTGTATAATGATATGGTATTCCTTGTTTGAGGAATATATGAATATTATGTTCAGAACATTGCATTATTCCATGAATATAATAATAATTACCTGGATATACTAAGGACATTTATTTTTTCACTTGAGATTGGTACATAATAATCATTATTTATGTTATCATTATCATATAATAATGATGACCTATGATATTATGCATCCTCTGTTATAGTATAAGATAGGTATCCCTAGTAAAATATTAAAGACATGGTTTGGTCATTATCTTACATCAAGTCCTACAAAATATCAATGTCTACAAAGTAACTACCTTATCTCACAGATGAAAATATTTATAGATTCATTTTAGTTTTATTCCACAGTTATATCAAACCTACTTATTCTATTGGATTAAAAATATTATCTCATGTTTAAAACTACTAGTTCAATAATGGGATGAACAACCTTTCAACCAGAATACCACAGCCCCACATTGCCACAACTGATACCACCTAGAGGAAGTCACTTCTACCTCATAGATAAGGGAATCCCCTCCATCCTATGATTTGTACACATACATTGGTTCTTCATCATTTTATATGATCTTAGTAACAATTAATAACCTATTACCTTTTAATAGGGCATGAAATAGAATTATATCGTTAAAAATGATATATGGAAAAAATGAGATTCCAATGCATATCAATTTGAAATTGATTTATATGGATTATAAAATAATTAAAAATAATTATATATTATATTTTTATACATTAATGAACATTAATATAAATATTTCTATATTTATTTGATTAAATATATTTTAAAAATTATCTATTAAATATCTATAATACTAAATGATAATATTGAAATATCATTTTCAAATTATATGTCCAAACTCATAATATGGAAATAAATTATTCATATATAAATTTTATGCCTGATTTATTATATGTTTATGAATTAAAAAAATTAGTGAAAAATAATATAGTGTTTACATTAATTATGAATAGTTTATAATAATATTTTTTGAATTGTTAAACTTAATGGTTTTATTTGATGAAATGATATAGATGATACCAAACTGAGTTCATATAATTGGCGAGATGAAGTTTTCAATAATATTAAATGTTTTGTATTTTGATAATGTGGTTTATTTAAAAAATAGTGTTCAAATATAAAATGGTTATATTTTATATAATGTTATAAATTTATGTAAAATTCAATATAATAAATAAAATTTCTAATTTAATTTAAAAAAATATATAATGTTGTAATATTTTTTATTTAATATAATATCAATATAATAAGGGTAAATTAAAAAGTGTTTATATGGAGAATTATTTATTGATTCTTCTTAGGAATATTTTCTCATTTTTAGATATATGAATCATTTATTTTTTTATTTTTTTAGTTTCTAATTCATAGATTAACTGGTTATACTTTTATTAGATTTGTTCTGATTTGTAAATTGTTATACAAATATTATAAATTGTTACACATAAATTCTATTAGTTTCATGAATAGTATGTTGATTGATTTTTTTAGTACACAATGAATTAGGATTATGTTTTGATATTATATTTATTAAATATATTGATTGTAGTGTATACATATTTGGTATTAGATTTATGATGAAATTTAAATATCAATTTAGTTATTTTTTATAGGGTATGGGCACATAGCGTGTGACTGATAACTATTTTGGAGGTTTATTCATTTCCTAGAAAAGTGGGAGATGATTATATATTACTCTAGGAAAAACCGCATGGTGTTATTAATTGCATATCATAGGAATCCATTATAATAAATGGTTCCATATAGCTTATACATAAGTAATATTTGGATATGAAAGAATATTAATTAACATGAATTTTTATTAGTAACACAAGCCTTGAGTTTTGTAAATACTTGCAAAATAAAATTAACAGAACATACATATTTAGTATAAAGAATAATATTAAAGAATAATTCTTCAAAAAAAGGAAAACATTTTTATTAAAATCATGATACACATTGTTAGATGAAATCCTCATAAAATAATAAGAGTCACATTCCTTCCAATGTGACACTTATCAAGAACCGGATCATCTTATCATTTAGGTAATACTAAGAATGGGTACCCCTTGATTATATTATATAAGTTTAACAAGTAATGGATTTCCCTAATATGATTATGTTCATGTATATACTATTTTTATGTGTTAAAATTACTAAATAGAAACAGATAGAATTAGGTTACTGAGTTAATAAAGTTGAGCATATAAAATTATTGGTCATGGGAAATAGTTGTCTTCTAAACTATCTTCGATTATTGTATGATACAATTTTCAGAATTATTTATGTAAATAAACCTCTGAATGGAGAGAATTAAGTGACTTTTTATATTGATTTATGGATCATGACCCAATTATGTGTATAATGATTTCAAAAAATCTTATCATTTTAATAGGAAAATGAATAATAAAATAAATCATTAAATATTTCAAAAACATGATACTTATCTTGTTTGATATTATATTATAGGTAAATGTTAAAAATTTCGTCAAATATACATTGAAATATAAAATTAGAAAGATAATATTAATGTAATAAATATATTTATCTAGTACTGAAACTTATGAATTTATTTTAAAAATAATAATTTTTTACATGTTATAGGTGTTGGATCGAAATAATGATGTAGATGCTCAATATACAAGAGGGGGGGTGAATTGTATACTTTAAAAATTCCTTTGGAACCTTTAATGTTAGTTATGAATATCCGTGTCTTCCATAAGTAAATTAAAGGGGTATGTTTAACAAAGTTAAACTTAAGTAAATTCACAACACCTCTAATACCGAATGAAAGCTTGGAAAGAGATTCCGAATGTAGGTTCCTGAAATATGGTTCCGGAGATGGAAACTTAACAAAATATTACAATATAATATTCTACCTTAAAGCGTATAGAATCTAAATGAAACAGAGTATAAGTAAGGAAGTACACAAAAGTTATACTTTCCTTATAATACAAAATGCAGTGGAAAATAAACAAGTAGTTGAACTACAAGTAACAAGATATAAGCCTTTTAACCCAAAGAGAAGGGTATCCAACAACCTTGGATAAAGGTCCCTTGATTTCTACATTCAAAAAAGTATTTCTTACCCACACCAGGGTAATCCCCCAATACGATGATTGGAGTATCTATCTTGCTATCCTCACAGGCACTCAACTTCACGGTAGTTGGCAAACTCTATCTTCCTCAGCAAGGAAGCCCTCAACTTCAAGGTGTTGGAAACCTCTTTCTTCCTCAGCAAAGAGGCCCTCAAACTTCAAGGTAGTCATAACCTCTGTATTCATATCCCCGGAAGTCCTCAAATGTAATCACCAACATTCGGAGTCACATAAAGAAAAAACTGAACGAGCGGTTCAGTACGCACTAGGCATGAAAACATTTCTCTCTAGAAATCTCCTTAGCAGCGTGTGGTCTCTAGATTGTCAACTACATTGTATATATTTTCAAATGTGCTCCTATTTATAGGTAAGGTCGACCTCCTTCCCAACGGTCATATTTTCCTTTAAAATCAGAGGGACCTATACACATGTAAATTAACCAACGGTTAGTTCATAACACAATAGACGACATCGTTTTATAACAAAACAGGTGTAACAGAATGTACGACATCATTTTAATTCTACCTCAAAGTATCAGAATGAATGTTCGGAGTGAGAAAAATTTTTAAGAGTAGAAAGATTATAACAACGTAAGAAAATTAAAAGTTCAGAGTCCAACCAAAAATAATTTTCGGAGTCTAAATAAATTTAGAGTGTATAAAACAATGATGATCAGATTCTGTTTAAAGAGTGAATCCAGAATGAGACTTCGGAATGAGAATTCTTCATAAGATTTCATAGTGAGAATTTGTTATCGAACTTCATAAGGATTCGTATCCTGAATCAGGAGTAGAACTTAATCAGAGTTGTATCTGGAATTCGGAGTAGAACTTTATTACAGTTCTTATCCAGAATTTGGTGTATAACTTTATTACAGTTCTTTATCCAGAATTCGGAGCCTAAAACAGAATGCTTCAGATCAAGGTTTCAAATAATTCTGAGAAAATAGAAATGAATCCGAATCTTATACTTAAGAAAAATATGAATGAAAATGTGAAATGGTTGATTTTTCTTACAAAAGAAATCTTCCTTAGAAAATCAATTTTTCCATATAAAAGAAATTTTCATTATAAAAGCAACATTCCTTATAAAAACAATTTTCCTTATAAAAGAGATTTTCTTAAAGATAAGGTTTTTGTGATTTTAAAAACAAGAAGGAATGGAAAGTTCATAAGGAAAACCTTGTTGACTCAACAATCTCCCCCTTTTTGGAAAGCACAAAAATCCTTACGAAAAAAGAAATTCTAAGAAGAAAGAAAAACATTATGGCTTATCTACCTTTGCTTTAAAGATATTGATGAATACGACTAACTCCCCCTTAGGCTTTGAAACTCTAAGGATCGTATTCAAGATTTCCAGAATGACATTTCATTATGAATTATAAAGTCATCTTTAATGAGAAACTCCCCCTTAGATAAACTCTTATTAGATTTTTTTTACTTAAGGATCTTTTCCTTCTCCCCCTTAGATAAACTCTTATTAGAGTTCTTTTTCCTTAAGGATCTTTTCCTTCTCCCCCTTTGTGATTTTCAAAAATAATTCGATGGAATGGAAAAAATAACAAAGTACCTGAAAAATTAGTAATAACAACAAAAGAGGTGACAAGCACAATTTTCATTAAGTTTGAAATCTCAGTAACAAAGAAAATTAGATACAACAAAAGATCGGATCTATCTATTTTGGATATTTTTTCATTGTTATGAGACCTTTAAGAATAGTCTTTATTTTCTTCAATTCTTTATGGTATTCTTCGGATTGCTTCTCTAAGACCACTATTCTTGCACTTTGAGCTTCAATCTTTTCTTCCTGGGCTTGAAGCTTTTCTTCATGAGATTTGATCTTTTATTCCTGAGCCTTTAATTTATCTTCAAACTCAATCCGATGATCCCTTTCGAATTTCCAATTTTGAGAAACAGAATTCAGCTTCCCATTCAAATATCTGACTTCTTGAATCCAAAAGTTCTTTTCATCTGTCAGCTTCTCTTCAAAGCAAGAAGTCAGCTCATTTATTTTCCTGTCCTTAGTCTCAAAATAATCTTTAACGTTTTCATGAAATTCATCAAATATTATCATATCTTCTACAGTCTTCCTCGACTAGTTTTTCATCCTCTTGCAAGATCTTCTATGGACTTCGTAGCCAACAAAAAAGTTTTGAACTGATCCTCTATTTCAACACACTTGTCCATAACCATAGATATAGAGTCTGTTTTCTGATTCAAAGTATGTTGGAGCAACGTGCATCTTGATTCAAAGCTTGAGAAGGTAGGAATAGAAACTACCAGCTTCTTTAAAGATTGAACAACAAAGTCATGCCCAAACAAAGATGACTCCGAATCCGAGACTCTGCTTGGAGAAGTTTCTTCTTCAACTTGGTCAAGCTTTCTCCTTGAAGAACTACAAACTTCCTTTCTCTTCACCACTACTGAGCTTGGAGTATCAGTAAGAATTTGCATTCCCTAGTCTATTTTTGGAATAGAGTCCTATTCCGGAGTTCTCTTTTCACTATCAGAATCTTGGACAACATTGTCTTCCTCATCAGAAACTTTTTAGGACCAACCCCTACATTCTCCATTTGAGCAATATCTTGTAGGAGTTGTTCTTCCTCTTCATGATAAGCTACTTCTTCTTCTCCTTTCTCTTCTTCCATTGCTGGAGTGACTAGATTAGAAGACTCAGCTTCTGAGGTTTGGAGCGACAAATGTTCGGAAGGAGTCCCCTTATAATCATCTACTTGTTTCAATACATCTCCGGTTTCACCACATCCTTCAGTGACATCTTCTTATTCTTCCACTTGCTCAACTTGCTCACCTTGCTCAACAGGCTTAGCTACTGCCTCTTCCGGATCAACAAAGTCTCTTCCTAGAGTCTCAGGTAGTGATTCCAAAGAAAAATATCTCGGAACAGGGATATTTGCAGAAACCATCTCATTAAACATTAACATAGCCTGAGCTACCTCAGCCTCAGACATCTTATTCTTGAGCTTTTTTTCTTTTGCTTTCTTTTCTAGCTCATCCGCAGTTCGTTCCTTCATGGCCATAGCCTCCGTAGGGTCCAATCCAAAGTGAGGCTCCCCTTGCACTCTCTTCTCTTTCACCTCACACCATTTAGCAACAACCTCATCTGGGTATGCTTTCTTCTTCTTTTATTTTGGAGGTGTAGAATGAACTTCCTTAGACTTGGGATTCTCTACTTCTACTTCCACTTCTTTCAACATTCTCTTCCTTATGGGTTTAGAGGATTCCGGATCAGCAACTTTCGGAACTGTTTCTCCTAGAGCAGGTAAGTCAATAAACTAACCTGTCTTCTTGTCAAAAGCTACATCCATTCTCTTAAGTGTACCATCACTTACCAACATAATCAGGCAAAATCTAGGCTTAGATTTGAATGCTTCCTTGAAAGTCTCAAGGCACCGAACAATCAACTATGAGAGGATTGCTGGATACATTATAATTTGAGCTCTCAGATTCCCTTTTTTAACATTCTCAAGAGTAATGAGAATGTGCTTCATTAGGTTAAAATACCTCAGATTTATCAGAAAATCTAGGATGTAGATCTCACTCTTCCTTAGACTATCTTTGTCACCCTTCCTCTGTACGATAAGACCTTGTACCCTTAACTCTAGAATCCGGAAATTTTTAGATAAACTAGACATCTTCGAAGCCTTGTCATCAGCCAGTCCGAGTGTTTCTAAAGCTTTTTCCTTGTCGAAGATACCTGTCGAATCCGACAACACATGAGATATGAATTCAGCTTCTCCTTCATAGGTCAGCCCTATCATGCTTTCTTCCGTGGTATAAGAAAGCTTATATGTCTTTCCATAAGACTTAAAAGAAACTTTCTCCCTATTATTTTCCTTAAAGAAGGAAACGGTTTCATAGATTTGAAAAAGTAAATCTGAATACACATCATCTTGGTTCCCAGGTTTTGACACTGAAACATCTTCCCAACCATTAAGCTTAATATTCATGGAAATAAAAGAGTCATACTTGTTGAAGAAATCTGGATGAACCAGCCTCTCTCTGTATACTAACCACTTCGAAATCGGCTTGGTGAAATACATGTCTTGATAAGCTACTTCCACAGGCATTCGGATCTGAAGACCTTTGAGAAGTTCGGAATGAAAAAATATGAGGTTCAGAACAGTCTTAAAACAAAGAGGCAGAGCTTCGCTACGCTGGTGCGTGAAAACCGATGTGGGACAACCGTTTGGGTCACCTTTATATAGGCAATGAGATGACGGTTCAACTTCCACGGTTGATCAAACGGTTGAGGCAAGCTGAGATTTGATCTGATGGTCAAAACCCAATTCTCAAGAAAACTTGAATCCGATCTTTTGAGGTTTTTATTAAAACAAAGAATTATGAAAATTATAATCCAAAAGCAAAATATAAGAAAATTCCAGCAAGAAAAGTATGACTATGAAAACTTAAGTATTGAAATCATACCTTTCGGATTGGCTTAGGAAGATTATTCGTAATTGGTAAAAATTGTACGAAAACGTCAAAAAAAGATTTATTAAGAAAATACAAAATTCGGAAAACTCAATACGAAAAACAGACTCAGTACGGAAAACTCAGTATGAAAATTTCATTACAAAATTTGAAAACGAAAAACTTATTATGAAAGATTTGGTAGGAAAATCCAATTATGAAAATACCAGTACGAAATTTTCCATTCCGGAATTTTTTAATACGAACATTTTCATTACAGAATTATTCTGTATGAAAATATCCATTTTGGAAAATTTTAGTTCCGTAAATTCCATTCCGGAATTTTAGTTCCGAAAATTTTGAAAACAAATTTTGAAATTTTTTTTATTCTAACAATCAGATGTACTCCCCCTATGAAAAGGAGATTATTGCTGTGTGGAGAATTTTTCAACAGAAAGTTAATTATGGAGGATTACCTTACAGTTATCATCCCTAACATCTGTTTAATGTATTCAAATCTATAAGAAGGCAATTATTTTGTGAAAATATCAGCAAGTTGATCTTGTGTTCCGATAAATTGAAGAATGATATCTTCTTTAAGTGTGTGATCCCTAAGAAAGTGATGCCTAATATCTATGTGTTTTGCATGGGAGTGATGTGCAGGGTTCTTACTAAGGGAAATGGCACCATTGTTATCACACAAAATTTGAGTTTTAGTAAATCTCAAGCCATAGTCTGTGAGTGTGTTTTGCATCCACAACACTTGAGCACAACAACTTTCAGCTGCTACATACTCAGCTTCAGTAGTGGAAAGTGCTACAGAATGTTGCTTCATGCAAGACCAAGAAACTAATGAATCTCCTAAGAAATGACAAGTCTCGGATGTACTTTTTCTATCCATTCTACATCCACCAAAGTCAGCATCAGAAAAGATTTTTAGAAAAAAATAATTTCTAGAAGTATAAAATAATCCTAGATCCATGGTTCCCTTAAGGTAGCGGAAAATTCTTTTTACTGCCATTATGTGAGATTCCTTAGGATTGGATTGATATCTTGTACATAAGCACACTGAAAACAATAAGTCTGGTCGAATAGCTATTATGTAAAGTAATCTTCCTATCATACCTCTAAAAGTTGTTTGATCTACCGGTTTCCCAGCTTCATCAAGATCTAAAGATTTTGAGGTACCAATGGGAGTACTTATACTCTTATTGTTGTCATAACCATACTTTTTAAGAAGATCATTAATATACATATGTTGAGATATGTAGGTTCCATCGGGTTTTTGAGAAATTTGAAAACAAAGGTAAAACGTTAACTCACCCATCATACTCATTTCAAACTCAGATTTCATTAGACTTGCAATGGAGTCGGTTAAAGATTGCTGAGTTGAACCAAATATGATGTCATCAACATAAATTTTAACAATCAAAACATTTTTCTTATCTTTCTTTATAAAAAGTGTTGGATCAGAATTTTCCCTAACATAGTTATTTTGATGCAAAAATCCAGTGAGTCTATCATACCATGCACGTGGGGATTTTTTAAGCCCATAAAATGCTTTGGTATGTCTAAAAACATGATCAGGATATTTTGTATCTTCAAAGCCCGAAGGTTGTTCAACAAAAACTTCCTCTTGAACATACCCGTTAAGAAAAGCACATTACACATCCATTTGAAAAAGTTTAAAATTAAAGTATGCTGCAACGGAAAGTAGAATACAGATAGATTCAAGTCTAGCTACTAGAGCATAGGTTTTTTAATAGTCTATTCCCTCATGCTGATTATAGCCTTTAGCAACAAGTCTAGATTTATTTCTTACTATGACTCCATTATCATCACATTTATTACTGAAAACCTATTTTACTCCTATAAGAGAAGTTTCCTTAGGTCTTTCATCCAAGTTCCAGACTTTATTCCTTTCGAATTTATTTAGTTCATCTTTCATGGCTTTGATCCAATCATCATCACCTAAAGCTTCATCAGTGATTTTAGGTTCTAATTGGGAAAGAAATGCTAGATGATATACTTCATTTCGTAAGGAACTTCTAGTCCTTATAGGTTGATTTACATCACCAATGATACTATCACTGGGATGATTCTTAAGAAACACCTGATTTGGGTTTTCTAAAACCTGTTCATCAACATAGGGTAGAAAGTCTTCTGGGGTAAATGTTTTAGGAATATCTACTTGAACATTATCCTTATCGTAAGATTCTTCTATGAATGGTTGATAATTATTTTTTGAAAATACATCCGAGGATGTAGGCTGGGATTGTTTAAAAACAAAAGGATATGACTCATCAAATTTTACTTGTACTGTTTCTTCAACAGTACACGTATTTTTATTAAAAACTCTATAAGCCGTAGAGGTTGTGGAATATCCTATGAAAATACCTTCATCAAAGTTTGGTGCGAATTTATGTAGGTTATATTTAGTATTCAAAATGAATACATTGGAACCTAAAACCTTGAAGTAAGATAGTCTTGGTTTTCTACCATTACATAACTCATAAGGAGTTTTATCAAGAAAATGTCTAGTCAAAACTCGATTTATAGTATAACAAGCAGTACTTACAGCTTCAGCCCAGAAATGTCTAGCAATAGAATATTCACTCAACATGGTTTTATTTATCTTTTGAAGAATTCTATTCCTTCTCTCAACTACACCATTTTGTTGAGGAGTTCTAGGTGCTGAAAAATTTTGAGTAATACCATTTCTATTACAAAAAGTTTCAAAATCAGAATTTTGAAATTCTCCTCCATGGTCACTATGAATAGTTTTCAATGGAAGTTTTTTCTCATTTTTAACTTGAGCTCTAAAACTTTTGAAATATGAAAAATATTCAGACTTCTTTTCTAGAAAATAGACCCAAGTAAATCTAGTGTAATCATCAACTATAACAAACACATAGTATTTGCCTCCAATAATTCCAGTTTGTGGTGGACCAAAATGTTCCATGTGCACTAACTGTAATGCATCAGTTGTTGAGACTTCGCCAATTGATTTAAAACTAGATTTCTATTGCTTTCCATATTAATAAGGATCACAAACTTTAGAAGAATCAAATCTAATCTCCAGTAGATCCTTAACTAGTTTCTTCTTAGAGAGTTTACATAGGTTCCTAAGATTACAGTGACCTAGTATTCAATGCCATAACCAGGAATGATCTTCCATTGCACGTAGACAAGGTAAGTCTTGGCTTCTAAGGTCTTCTATGTTCAATGTGTAAACATTCTCTTGCCTATTGGCTGAGAGAATAAAATCTTCCTTGGAATTTTGAACTAAGCACTTATCATTCCTAAAATTCACAAGGTAACCTTCATCACATAACTGAATTATGCTAATGAGGTTGTGCATAAGACCTTTAACAAATAGAAAATTTGAAATCAATGTTTTACCAAGAAGAACAATATTACTAATACCAACAATCTCTCCTTTATCATTATCTCCAAATGTTACCTTTCCTACATTCATTTTGATAATATTTTCAAAATAGCTTTTGATACCAGTAATGTTCCGGGAACATCAGCTTTCCATGTACCATGTATTTTTGCTGGTACTCTCGTTATTTCCCTGAAACCATGAAGAAAATTAGGCTTTCGGTATCCAAAAATGTTTGGATCTGAGATTACTAGATAATAAAATTTTATGAACCCACATCTTCTTACAAAAGTAAGCTTTGTAAAATCATAAGGATTGGGTTTTGTTTAAGGAACAATTCATTGCCCAGTGACCACCACATTGACACTTGGTACAAAATGGGGCACCATGAGGAACAAAATAATTGTTACTAAAAATTGGTTTTTCATGGGTATAACCACATCCAGATTTATTTCTTAAAGGTCGTATTTGAGAATACATTTTATCAAAATTTTTCTTACCATGTGTAAAGTTCAATAAACACATCTTTAAGGAACAAATTTTGGACTTGAGTTTTATAACAAAGTTTTTATCCTCAAAATCATTGGTTTTAGAAATATATCTAGGCTCGAAAAAAATTTTCTTAGAAATTAGTTTTTCTAATTCTTTTTGAAAGTTTTTTCTTCTCAGAACTTACTTCATCAAGTTTTTTTGAAATACTTTCAAAATCAGCATTTTTCCTATCATGATCTTTAGAAAGATCTGATATCTCTTTTGTAAGAATAGAATTTCTAGAGTTTTCCTTATCTTGTTTTTTATTGAGTTTAGAATTCTCAATATCAAGAAGTTCAGCAAACCTAGAGACTTCTTCATAAGTAGGTAAAGTATTTTCCTTATCAAAAGAGGATTCTTCATCAGAAGAGTTATAATACTTACTATCATTAGAATTTGAAGATACACTGGTCAATGATTCACCATTTCGTACCTTAGCCATAAAAAATGATTATTAATAGGTAATCTGGGTATAAGTCCAAGATTCTTCTGTCTTGAAGATTCATAATCAGATGATTCATCTGATGAGTCACCACCACTGGCACTCCAGGTGTCATTAGCTTTCAATACTTTCTTAGCTTTGGCTTTATAATATTTCTTTATGTTCCTGTCTGAATGCCATTCTTTTCTTTCTTTATTTTTGAGCAAAGGGCAGTCTGGTCTAATATGTCCAGCTCTCTTGCATTCATAAAAAGTAACTTCTCCAACTTTCTTATATTTCCTGTCCTTTTTCTTATACTTGGATTGGAAATTTCTCTGTCCAGCTATCTTGTTCATCCTTCGAGGAAGATTTCCTAATTCATTTTCAGAGATTTCACTCTCACTATAATCGGATTGGAAAATGACTTTCTTAGACTTGGATTTGGTTACTCTCTCAGGAGTCTTCGCTTTTATCTGATTTGATGTGATTGTAAAAGAAATAGAACCATTTCTATTATTCTTCTTGATGTTGTCAGCATCCCTCTTCATTCTAGTTTCAGGTTGAAGAAGAGTTCCAAAAAACACATCAAGAGAAGTTTAAGTTACCTTATTGTTTTCATCTATAGAAGTTCTTTTGGATTCCCACTCATTGGGCATAATATCAATTATCCTATCCACAAGTGCTTCATCATCTAAACCTTTATCTCCCATAGACTGTAGACTGTTGACGATAGTCATAAATCTGTGTTGAACTTACAGACTGGTTCACCATAAGGAAAGTTGAAGCCATGATATTCAGCTCTAAGCACAGCTCTACTAGTCTCAATCACATTAGAAGTTCCAACGTGTGTAACCTCTAGCTTCTTCCAGATACAATTAGTTGCTTCACAAGAAGAAATTTGGCTATATATATTTCTTGTCATTGAACATAGTAAAGTATTGCGTACCTTATAATTGAGTTGATAATCTTGCTTTTCCTGGTTAGTGAATGTTCTGACTTCCTTGTCAGGAATTTTATAATCACCAGTAAGCATAAAAAAGTTGTCCACTCCAGTATTGATAACAAAAGTCTTCATTCAGTCTCTCCAGTACTCATAATCATTAACATCAAAGATTGGTGGTCTTGTAGGATTTAGATTATCAATTGAACCAACATTAATTCCTTCCATACTTATAATAACCTTCAATACACAAACTTGTTAGTAGAAAATTGTTCTAAATCACAAAGTTCGTAATGAAAGAGTTCGGAATGGGAAAGTTCAAAATGGGAATGTTGAGCAAGAAAAACTTATTCGTGAGTATAAGTATTTCAGAAACCTCCCACTGATACCAATTGTAGGATCGAAAAAATGATTTAAATGCTCAATATACAAGAGGGGGGTGAATTGTATACTTTAGAAATTCCTTTGTAACCTTTAAAGTTAGTTATGAATAACTGTGTTTTCCTTATGTAAAGGAAAGGGCTATATTTAACAAAGTTAAACTTAAGTAAATTTACAACACCCCTAATACCGAATGAAAGCTTGGAAAGAGATTCCGAAAGTAGGTTCCGGAAGTATGGTTCCAGAAATTGAAACTTAACAAAAGATTACAATATGAGATTCTACCGTAAATCGTATATAATCTAAATGAAATAGAGTACAAGTAAGGAAGTATAAGAAAGTTATACTTTCCTTACAATACAAAATGCAGCATAAAATAAACAAGTATTTTAACTACAAGTAACAAGATATAAGTCTTTTAACCCAAAGAGAAGGGTATTCAACAACCTTGGATAAAGGTACCTTTGTTTATACTTTCAAGAAAGTCTGTCTTACCCACACAAGGGTATGCCCTTGATACAATGATCGGAGTCTCTGTCTTGCTATCCATGCAAGCCCTCATCATCAAGGTAGTTGGCAACCTCTGTCTTCCTCAGCAAGGAATCCCTCAACATCAAGGTGTTGGGAACCTCTGTCTTCCTCAGCAAAGAAGCCCTTGAACTTCAAGGTAGTCAGAACCTCTGTCTTCCTATCCCCGGAAGTCCTCGAATGTAATCACCAACATTTGGAGTCACATGAAGAAGAAACTGAACGAGCGGTTCAGTACGCACAAAGCATGAATAGCTTTCTCTCGCTAGAAATCACCTTAGCAGCGTGTGGTCTCTATATTGATCAACTTCATTGTCTATATTTTCAAATGAGCTCCTATTTATAGGTGAGGTTGGCCTCCTTCCCAACAGTCATATTTTCCTTAAAAATCGGAGGGACCTGTACACGTGTAACTTAACCAACGGTTAGTTCATAACAGAATAGACGACATCATTTTATAAAATAACAAGTGTAACAGAATGTACGACATCATTTTATGTCTAACTCAAATGTTCGTAATGTGTAGAGACCCGAAGCTTGACGTACATTGACATTACATTACTTTTGCGGAATACTTAGTACATAACAAAAACACACACACAAGGATCGTAATAGTTTAGTGTCTTTGGAAACTCGGAACGTAATCTTCTAATCGTGGTGAAAGATCTTCAATATCTCCCATAAAGATCTTCCCTTTTTTTTACCTAAAAACCTTTCTTTATATCCTGGGGAATAGAAAACATAAAAGGGTGAGCTCAAATGCTCAGTAAGGGTAAACAAAAGAGATATCAATCACATCATATACATAAGAACATAGCTTCTGGAAATCTTAACCTGCAAAAGAGCTCATAATATCATAACATGGGATAAATCATAGAAGTGAAAATGAGATAACCATAATCATAACATGAAACTTGAAACTTTGTGGCATGCACACATAATCATAGAAAATCATTTCTTGTTAGTCATGACTCATTGCCAAGACTATCTTAGTGGACAAAGTCCCTTTCTGAATCGTGTAACCCTCGTTTCAGTCATGTTTCACTGAACCGGTATAACCTACCATTTCAGCCATGTCTATCTCATGAGATATAAAATCATTACCCAATGCATTGGAGGGAGATATAGGTCCCACCCATCTCATAATGATACCATTCTTATGTGTGCCACAAAATCTTAAAACATACATCATTGCATAACCCATGTAATAAAAATGGTAATCTTAAACATCATGACATCATAAAACAATTCATATAAGATAAAGGAATTCATAAGAAATATTTCCATCACAACATAATCAAATCCATGTAATAATAGGGATAAAAACAGAACCCTTTTATTATCTTAGATGGAAAATAATTTTGATAATATACTTGAACTTCATTCTTGAGGAAAATATCCTTTCTACTTCAAAATTTTTTTTCCCTTTCATAACATGTCATAAAACTTTAAAATAAAAGAAGTTGATTAAAAAATAAACTTGAAAACATGTAAAGGAATCTTCTTGGAAATAATGTTTTAAAAATCCATTCATGCTGTATAAGTTAAAAAAACATTCTTCGTACTTTTGTCGGAAAAGTCAAAAAGTACCTCGTACGAAAAACGACAAAAGATTCCTTTCGTACATATTACTAAAAACTCACCGAAGGGTAAAAATGGATTTAAACAATTTTATGTGGATGGAAATAATATTACATATTGATGAAACATGGATGTGGATGATAAAATACACCCCAGTAAATACTTACGAATAAACAATCTCGGATAAAAATGAGATTGTGATATTTCCCATACCTTAGGTCCGACTTGCTTTGTAAGTGTCCGAACCTCCTGTATAATGATTTAAATCATGTTATTGACTTATTACAGAATCATATTCATTGTTATGATATCATATATGGTTCACTTATGACATTATATTACCCGTTCTTTTGTAAATTCCATGTTAAAGAAGCGTTTTGGGTAAAATCGTTTCATTTATCGTAGGTGTATTGACTTGTTGTTCTTGACATCATTATTACTTATATCATGATTTACTCACTTCCAGAATATAAAATATGATTTATATATCATATATATTCATTATATATATATATATAATAGGTAGATAAATAAAATGAAAAACACCGTTCATGGAGACGGTAGTCCGTACGTATGCATGAACGCTGTTTTCCTTTCCTTATTGTCTTGAAATGGAAGTAAGTAGATGTCATACATATGTATATATATACATATATCCAGTAGCTTTATAATTTCATATATTTCATTATTATTTCTTATATATACATTATAATCATTCTTAAATGGTTAACATGGAGAATGAATCTAATCGCGTCGTGGAGACGGTAGTCCGTACGTACGCACGAGCGAGGATATCATTTCTATAAATATTGAATTGAATTGGAGTGGATTATACAATATTTCATAATCAATATGATGTTTTAATAACTATGTATAGTTATTCTTTACACCATTATACCCATCCATGTAAGGTGGTGGTGGAAAATAGATTACACCACGGCGTGGAGACGGTATTCCGTACATACGCACGCGCGGTGATTTATTTTTCCGTAGGATGGATAGATGGTGAAATAGGGTTGTTTCATACTTATAATAACATATCAGTATATGAGTGATACTGATGTTATTACTTCATAATTAAACAACCTAATAAGAAGAAGTGGAAAAAGAAATAAAGATGAAAGAATTGGTAACGGTAATTACCTCTTCTTTGAAGTGCCTCTTTGAGACCTCCTCTTAGGACACTAAAATTGGACTTTGAGGAAGACCAGAACCTCTAGAATGTTTTTAGGGAAGTGGAGAAGAGATTTTGGCAGGGGGTGGCCGAGCTTGAGTGCTCAAATTGGTGTGAGGAGGAGGGGGAGGAGGTGTCCTTTTATAAGGGAGGAGAGGGGCACCTTAGGAATATCTCAAAATATTATTTTATATTAAAGTCATAATCGGTTTATAATGGTTCCAAAGGGTATTATTTCGAAGCTAAAGTGGGGATGGATCGAAATCCTATCAACCAATAATATTTAGACAAGTTTAGGTTATTATTTTAACCTTATCAATTAGATTTAACTCTAAGTTAAATAATTTAACTTTTACCGTGTCTTTTTGTTTTCTTACATTATATGGTTAATAAACATACTATAACATGCCAAAAGAACCCCAAATTGTATATTAGTAATACATATATCCTTATATAAGTCATTTGGACGACCCTTAGATTTTTAGGAATAAAATAACAATTAATAATATAATATTTGATTTAAAAACTATTTTGTGTCAATTTTGACACTATTTGATACATGATTTTTGTGAAAGTTATAACAGAATTATTTGTTAGAACCAAGTTGATTAAATAAACACTAATATATCATAGTAACCTAGAAAATTAGGTTAATTCATAAAAAGTCTCAAATTGTATTTATTTTGGTGTTTATAACATCAATTATGTCAATATTTCATTAATAAGATAATTACTGCATCATCTTTGTGTCATAAATAAATTAACTTATTTGATGTCTAAAAATTACAAATAAAATACCATCATGTAGGAAATCGTTTTATCTTTCTAATGAATATTTAAAATA
Organism: Viscum album; assembly: GCA_963277665.1. Lineage (NCBI taxonomy): Eukaryota > Viridiplantae > Streptophyta > Magnoliopsida > Santalales > Viscaceae > Viscum > Viscum album. Next base: position 1,038,757,626 of record OY728133.1, on the reverse strand, counting down.
GAATTTATATTATGTAAAACACTATATTAAAAATGTTTTAGTAAATAAACATTGATTTTGACTCTTTTAACTCTTCTTTGAATTAAATAATAATAAATGTCCTAATCTAATCCATGTGGGCCTAAATGGTCATATTTTATTTCTAAGCTTGTTTTTGGTCGAATTACATCTATCCAATAGAATTAGGACATGTGTTAGGGTAATAGTAATATCATATTTACCCTTAGTTACCCTATTTACTATTAACCGTGGTTAAAAAAAAGTAAAAAGTTACTATTCACCAAAAATTATTTTCATCTCATTGAACCACATTTTACTTACTGACATCAACCGTGTCTCTCGGATTTTTGAAATTCCATTCACAGAAGCGGTAAAATTATGATTTATGAAGAAATTAATTTTTTTAACTACCACTTAGTAGTTTCACTATTAATCAAAAATTGATGTTTTTCAGAACAATGCCAAAATTTCATCCTAAGCTATATTTCATATTCCGAATTCAAAAATGAAGTCTATTTTACCAAATTCATAACATAAATGTTGCATTAATTAATTTTATAATTAAATCCCGCTGTTAAAACAAATAGCGTGTTTTTAAGAAACAATATCTATCAAAAGATTGACACTTGTTTATGTCTAGTTTAAATGTGAAATTACATCCAATGACCAACATTGTATTAAATTGTAAAAATTTATTCTAAATATACTTTAAAACCACTCAAATTAATAATTTATCACTATTAATTATTTCTATTAAAAAAGTTGTTTTTAAATATAATTTATTAATTTTCACTATTCATCAGAATATGAAAGTTATACGAAAAGTACCAAAATTTCACCTTAGGCTAAATTCGATACTCCGAATCAAAAAATGAAGTTCATTTTGAAAAATAAGATTTACAGAGTTTTAAAAAGTGGTTATTACTATTCATAACGGCTAGTTTTAATAATATTTTAATAGCATATCGTTGTTTAGTGAAACTCGGTATTGCGTATTACACACGCTATCGAGGAAGGTCGTGATTGCGTGTAATGCAAGGCAAGTCAAGGATGCGTGTTTTGCAAGCTCCTTTTGGTGTAGCGTACAACACAAGACTTTAATAAAATTAAAAAGAATATTTTTTTTAAAAATCTTGGGCTGTTACATTCTACCCCCCTTAAAATGAATTTCGCCCTCGAAATTCGTCGGGGTTATAAATGGTTTACTATTCGAAAGTTTCTTTAATAGAAACCCACATCGTAAAAAGGAATATCAAAACCAATATTTAAAAACAAAAGTATGAAACGTAACGGTTACCCAAATAAACTAATCATTGGGTTTCCACATAGGTGAAAATATGGATATGGAAGAGAAATCTAACCATCATGTTCTGATGGAGAGTGGTAGAGAACATGGCTATGGAAAAGCCAGTAATCACAAATCCATAGATTTGTGATGATATAAGATACCATCTGATTCATCAGGTATAAGATCACTAGGACAACATTTTTGGTTTTCAAGATCATTTCCCTAAAGTTGAAAATTTGAATTAGAATAAATACTTACTTTATTTTGGTATAATCTCACTGTTGTTCGTGCCTAGAACAATTTCCACTTCATCTCTTAAATAAATGAAGTTGAATTTGTTATTCGTGAAGTGTTAGCAGATCATGTGATAGAATGACGGGTCATTCCATCTGTCTCAAACAAAAGGTTAGCAAAAATTATATACATAAGTCGATCTATATTTAGATTAATCATATATGGTTCCTAAAATGGACTTATAATTCATATATCATACTTCTTAATATAATAAAACTAGTTTCTACTAAACAGGGACTTCCTGTAGGCCAGTGGTAGGCGATAAAGGCCAGTCGCACTTCGGTTGTGGGTTCGATTCCCACAGCCTTGTCCGAAGCGATGGGCTGTCGCCCGTCCTGCAGGTTGTCCTTTTTCTAAAACTATATTACTATAACATCTCATAATATCGAAAATCTTCTATGCTTAAACAATACTAACCTATGCCCAACATAATCCATTCCAATCTTTAGGCTTAACCATAATACTGCAGTCGACTCTCATAATATAGTGAAAACGATTACCAGAGATTTAACACCATCGTCGATCCCCATATATCATAAGATATGTTTTGTTGGTCACATTCCAAATATTCAAAGTCCTTAATCGTGTATTCTCTTGAATACCTTAGTGAAAATATGAATGCAGTTAAAAGTTAACACTTTTCACATACAAAAATCCTCAAAATTCTATATACTCAAACTTAGTCCTTATATCAATCATGAGCTCATGAATATTGTTAAACATTTCATTTTCTCGTTTTCCCTTCATTATGCGCATAATATCTCAATCACTTTGAATACCACATTAGACCAATACATAAATATTCCAATATTCCAAGATACAACATTATTTTGGAATCCCATTACATAAACACTTAATCATTCCACCACATCATTGTCATATTCAACATTGCCAATAGTGATCGCATGTGACATCCCTTTGTCCTTTGCCTTAAGCGGTTGCTCATGTCGATCATCACTAACCCTTGGATTAGGGCATTTATTAGCATAATGCCCCATTTCCTTTCACTTGAAGCATTGAAGTGTTGGTTGTACGTTCTCTGCAGTGTTTTCTTTATTCACTTCATTAGAATCCCATTTTCCATTACTTCGACACTCAGCTACTCGATGACCTTCTTTTCCACACTTAAAACATTTTCTAGTCCCTTTAAGACAATCTCCACCATGCTTCTTTCCACACTTTGTGCATAAGGAAACATTCATCTTCTTTTCACCATTATTCTGAGTTTTCTCCTTGAACTCCATCTTTCGTTTCTTGTCAAACCCATGAGATGGATATGTAACACCAACTTCCATTTCTACCTTGATAGCACAACGCACAATTTCTTCATAGCTACTGAAGTCTCTTATAGATAATGCCCTTCGAAGACTTGGTTTTAAGCCACTGAAAAATCGATCAACTTTACTTTCAGGTTCGATGATAATTCCAGAAGCATACCTTGCAAGTCTTGTAAAATTTGCTTCATAGGTACCAACAGATTCATCGTCCCTTTGCTTCAGTTCAAGAAACTCTTTCTCCATCTTTGTTCGAAGAATACGAGGGAAGTACTTATTGAAAAATAAGTTCTTGAACTCGTCCCATTCCATAGACTCAATTTCATCCCTTTGCCTTGTATTCTTAATAAGATTCCACCATTGATCAGCATCTCCTTCCAAACGATACACTGCTAGAATGACTTTATCATGTTCAGAACATTGAAGAACTGAAAATATCTTTTCAGTAGTACTAATCCATTGTTCAGCAACTAATGGATCAGTAGACCCACTGAAAGACGGTGGACGCTGCCTCATGAAGGATTCAACAGAATGTTGCTCCTTCCATTGCTCGTTTGGAAGTCCTGCTTGATTCATAGCTTGAGAAAGTTGTGTGAGCATGGCTACAAGATTTTTCATTCCAGCTCCTATATCGTTTGGTTGCTCAGGGGGACAATCATTTCATTGCCCATCACATTCCGCATTAACACGGTTCCTTCGGGTTCCAGCCATCGTCTAAAACCCCAAAAGAATAGTGTGAGAGGCAAAAATCATGCTAGGGAAAACAACATAATAAAGGGTTAGTACCCTCAATATCTAATATCTTAGGTTAAATTCGAAGATCGTTAGCGCAATTCTAGGACTATAACCTATACGTATACTTAACCTTAGAGACATCCTTAGACATACCTTAGAAATATCTCTAGGGATCTCACTAACGTTTTCGCATCCTAGTTTCCAAAGGTTGACTAAACCTCCCTCTGATACCAACTGTAGAGACCCGAAGCTTGACGTACATTGACATTACATTACTTTTGCGGAATACTTAGTACATAACAAAAACACACACACAAGGATCGTAATAGTTTAGTGTCTTTGGAAACTCGGAACGTAATCTTCTAATCGTGGTGAAAGATCTTCAATAACTCCCATAAAGATCTTCCCTTTTTTTTACCTAAAAACCTTTATTTATATCCTGGGGAAAAGAAAACATAAAAGGGTGAGCTCAAATGCTCAGTAAGGGTAAACAAAAGAGATATCAATCACATCATATACATAAGAACATAGCTTTTGGAAATCTTAACCTGCAAAAGAGCTCATAATATCATAACATGGGATAAATCATAGAAGTGAAAATGAGATCCCCATAATCATAACATGAAACTTGAAACTTTGTGGCATGCACACATAATCATAGAAAATCATTTCTTGTTAGTCATGACTCATTGCCAAGACTATCTTAGTGGACAAAGTCCATTTCTGAATCGAGTAACCCTCGTTTCAGTCCTGTTTCACTGAACCGGTATAACCTACCATTTCAGCCATGTCTATCTCATGAGATATAAAATCTTTACCCAATGCATTGGAGGGAGATATAGGTCCCACCCATCTCATAATGATACCATTCTTATGTGTGCCACAAAATCATAAAACATACATCATTGCATAACCCATGTAATAAAAATGGTAATCTTAAACATCGTGACATCATAAAACAATTCATATAAGATAAAGGAATTCATAAGAAATATTTCCATCACAACATAATCAAATCCATGTAATAATAGGGATAAAAACAGAACCCTTTTATTATCTTATATGGAAAATAATTTTGATAAAATACTTGAACTTCATTCTTGAGGAAAATATCCTTTCTACTTCAAAAATTTTTTTTTCCTTTCATAACATGTCATACATCTTTAAAATAAAAGAAGTTGATTAAAAAATAAACTTGAAAACTTGTAAAGGAAGCTTCTTGGAAATAATGTTTTAAAAATCCATTCATGCCGTATAAGTTAAAAAAACATTCTTCGTACTTTTGTCGGAAAAGTCAAAAAGTACCTCGTACGAAAAACGACAAAAGATTCCTTTCATACATATTACTAAAAACTCACCGAAGGGTAAAAATGGATTTAAACAATTGTAGGTGGATGGAAATAATATTACATATTGATGAAACATGGATGTGGATGATAAAATACACCCCAGTAAATACTTACGAATAAACAATCTCGGATAAAAATGAGATTGTGATATTTCCCTTACCTTAGGTCCGACTTGCTTTGTAAGTGTCCGAACCTCCTGTATAATTATTTAAATCATGTTATTGACTTATTACATAATCATATTCGTTGTTATGATATCATATATGGTTCACTTATGATATTATATTACCCGTTCTTTTGTAAATTCCATGTTAAAGAAGCGTTTTGGGTAAAATCGTTTCATTTATCGTAGGTGTTTTGACTTGTTGTTCTTGACATCATTATTACTTATATCATGATTTACTCACTTCCAAAATATAAAAAATGATTTATATATCATATATATTCAGTATATATATATATATAATAGGTAGATAAATAAAATGAAAAACACCGTTCATGGAGACGGTAGTCCGTACGTACGCATGAACGCTGTTTTCCTTTCCATATTGTCTTGAAATGGAAGTAAGTAGATGTCATACATATGTATATATATACATAAATCCAGTAGATTTATAATTTCATATATTTCATTATTATTTCTTATATATACATTATAATCATTCTTAAATGGTTAACATGGAGAATGAATCTCATCGCGTCGTGGAGACGGTAGTCCGTACGTACGCACGAGCGATGATATAATTTCTATAAATATTGAATTGAATTGGAGTGGATTATACAATATATCAGAATAAATATGATGTTGTAATAACTATGTATAGTTATTCTTCACACCATTATACCCATCCATGTAAGGTGGTGGTGGAAAATAGATTACACCACGGCGTGGAGACGGTATTCCGTACGTACGCACGTGCGGTGATTTCTTTTTCCGTAGGATGGATAGATGGTGAAATAGGGTTGTTTCATACTTATAATAACATATCAGTATATGAGTGATACTGATGTTATTACTTCATAATGAAACAACCTAAGAAGAAGAATTGGAAAAAGAAATAAAGATGAAAGAATTGGTAACGGTAATTACCTCTTCTTTGAAGTGCCTCTTTGAGACCTCCTCTTAGGGCACTAAAATTGGTCTTTGAGGAAGACCAGAACCTCTAGGATCTTTTTAGGGAAGTGGAGAAGATATTTTTGCAGGGGTTGGCCGAGCTTGAGTGCTCAAATTGGTGTGAGGAGGAGGGGGAGGAGGTGTCCTTTTAATAAGGGAGGAGATGGGCACCTTAGGAATATCTCAAAATATTATTTTATATTAAAGTCAAAATCGGTTTATAATGGGTAAAAAGGGTCTTATTTCGAAGCTAAAGTGGGGATGGATCGAAATCCTATCAACCAATAAGATTTAGACAAGTTTAGGTTATTATTTTAACCTTATCATTTAGATTTAACTCTAAGTTAAATAATTTAACTTTTACCGTGTCTTTTTGTTTTCTTACATTATATGGTTAATAAACTTACTATAACATGACAAACGAACCCAAAATTGTATATTATTAATACATATATCCTTATCTAAGTCATTTGTCCGAACCTTAGATTTTTAGGAATAAAATAACAATTAATAATATAATATTTGATTTAAAAACTATTTTGTGTCAATTTTGACACTATTTGATACATGATTTTTGTGAAAGTTATAACAGAATTATTTGTTAGATCCAAGTTGATTGAATCAACACTAATATATCATAGTAACCTAGAAAATTAGTGTAATTCATAAAAAATCTCAAATTATATTTAGTTTGGTGTTTATAACATCAATTATGTCAATATTTCATTAATAAGATAATTACTGCATCATCTTTGTGTCATAAATAAATTGACTTATTTGATTTCTAAAATTTACAAATAAAATACCATCATGTAGGAAATCGTTTTATCTTTCTAATGAATATTTACAATCGAATTTATCTTATGTAACACCCTATATTACAAATGTTTTAGTAAATAAACGTTGATTTTGACTCTTTTAACTCTTCTTTGAATTAAATAATAATAAATGTCCTAATCTAATCCAAGTGGTCCTAAATGGTCATATTTTATTCCTAAGCTTGTTTTTGGTCGAATTACACCTATCCAATTGAATTAGGACATGTGTTAGGGTAATAGTAATATCATATTTACCCTTAGTTACCCTATTTACTATTAACCGTGGTAAAAAAAAGTAAAAAGTTACTATTCACCAAAAATTATTTTCATCTCATTGAACCACATTTTACTTACTGACATCAACCGTGTCTCTCAAATTTTTGATATTCCATTCACAGAAGCGGTAAAATTATGATTTATGAAGAAATTAATTTTTTTAACTACCACTTAGTAGTTTCACTATTCATCAAAAATTGATGTTTTTCAGAACAATGCCAAAATTTCATCCTAAGCTATATTTCATATTCTGAATTCAAAAATGAAGTCTATTTTACCAAATTCATAACATAAAAGTTGCATTAATTAATTTTATAATTAAATCCCGCTGCTATAACAAATAGCGTGTTTTTAAGAAAGAATATCTATCAAAAGATTGACACTTGTTTATGTCTAGTTTAAATGTGAAATTACATCCAATGACCAAAATTGTATTAAATTGTAAAAATATATTCTAAATATACTTTAAAACCACTCAAATTAATAATTTATCACTATTAATTATTTTGATTAAAAAAGTTGTTTTTAAATATAATTTAGTAATTTTCACTATTCATCAGAATATGAAAGTTATCCGAAGAGTACCAAAATTTCACCTTAGGCTAAATTCGATACTCCGAATCAAAAAATGAAGTTCATTTTGAAAAATAAGATTTACAGAGTTTTAAAAAGTGGTTATTACTATTCATAACGGCTAGTTTTAATAATAATTTAATAGCATATCGTTGTTTAGTGAAACTCGGTATTGCGTATTACACACGCTATCGAGGAAGGTCGTGATTGCGTGTAATGCAAGGCAAGTCAAGGATGCGTGTTGTGCAAGCTCCTTTTGGTGTAGCGTACAACACAAGACTTTAATAAAATTAAAAAGAATATTTTTTTAAAAAATCTTGGGCTGTTACAGAATGAATGTTTGGAGTGAGAAAAATATTACAGAGTAGACAGATTATAACAACGTAAGCAAATTAAAATTTCGGAGTCCAACCAAAAATAATTTTCAGAGTCTAAATAAATTCTGAGTGTATAAAACAAAGATGATTAGATTCTGTTTAAAAAGTGAATCCGGAATGAGACTTTGGAATGAGAATTCATCATAAGATTTCGTAGTGAGAACTCGCTATCGAACTTCATAAGGATTCGTATCCTGAATCTGGAGTAGAGCTTAATAAGAGTTTGTATCTGGAATTCGGAGTAGAACTTTATTACAGTTCTTATACAGAATTCAGAGTAGATCTATACTACATTTCTTTATCCAGAATTTGGAGCCTAAAACAGAATGCTTCAAATCAAGGTTTCAAAAAATTCCGAGAAAATGGAAATGAATCTGAATCTTATACTTAAGAAAAATATGAATGAAAATGTGAAAAGGGTGATTTTTCATACAAAAGCAATATTCCTTATAAAACAAATTTTTCCTTATAAAAGAATATTTCCTTATAAAATCAAATTTCCTTATAAAAACAATTTTCCTTATAAAAGCGATTTTCTTAAAGATAAGGTTCTTATGATTTTCAAAACAAGAAGGAATGGAAAAGTCATAAGGAAAACCTTATTGACTCAACAATAGGGACACATTCGTGACACAAATTATTGTTGAAATACCTAATAAAATGAAACTATAGGATTTGTTGATGCATAAAATTATTCACTCATGATTTCCATAAATACTATTTTAGTTTTAAAATTCATTCATTTTCCTTTTTGTTTTTTTTAATTTGAATGTTTGGTTGAATAGTTTACCGAATATTTTACAAGATTAGACGATATATGAACTAAGGTATGATGTATTTAGTTTGTGGTGTTGTGATATCATTATAAGTGGTTAAAATTTTAAAATGATTTATGAAATGATAGTTAAACCCCCTATGAAATAATTAATTAACTGGCCAAGGTAATTACATCATAAATAAAGTGTCATAAAAAGGAGTAAGTATTATATATGATATAATTTTATAAATTTCTTGATGTTTTTTAGAATCATTAGGGAATTATAAATTAATTTATTGGTGTTATTTAAATGAATTTTTTTAGTGAATATGATGATGATTATACGTTTTATAAGTGTTTTAAATATACAGGAACTCCAAATCTGTGAATGAATTGATGAAGAATTTAGTTATTATTCAAATAATAAAAAACTCAATTAATGAATCATGGATTTGAATTAAAATGAATATCCTAATCCTATGGTACTTAGTAAAGTGTATATATAGTTATATCATTTATCTAATTCAATAAGATATTTTTTTAGAAATATAATTATTTTGAACAATATAAAACTTTACACATGGTATTTGATTCATATGTTTTATAAAAAACATTTCTCAAAAAATATAGAATACCATAAATGATATTCAAAAAATCATTTGTTTCTTAAAAATACCTAATAAAATTAAATACCGTTTATTTCAAAACAAAAACATTTTTTGTATATTATCATGATATTATAATGATTATTTAGTGTATAAGAAGATAGCGAGACTATGATTGGGCTTTTAAAATATCAAATGTATCAAATAAGTTATCCTTTTAGTCTATGTACGAAGCCCAAAATTAGTTTCATGGAAATTGTTTATTGGAATCAGTTCCAATGATGATAAAGAATAAATTTTTATGTATTATAAGAACAAAAAATTGGTTATTTATATTGAAACATTTAATATTTTCAATTTTTTCGTTTTGAATTCTTGTTGAAGGATTTTAGCATTTTCGATTATGATTCATTAGACTCGTAAATAATCAAACTATCTTGCTTCAAATATTTTACTCATTGACAATGGGTTGGATTAAGTAGTAACATAGAGAGTTGTTAAAAATTAAATATAAGGTAATGAGCTTAAAATAAACCATTAGTGTGAAGAAAACCATTGGTTGATTTAGAGTTATATAATATTTGATAGATAAACACGTATATATGGATTATTCATGTATCACTGAATAATTATATGAACATTAAATGAACCATGTTAGGTAAATGTTAATATCTACATTACCATTCATTATTGTTGGATGCATATATATATATATTTATTTATTTATATGTATATGTATATATGGTTAAGTGAAATGATAATTTTCCTATCAATGTTTGACATTGATTTGTCCCTAACCGATTTTTTCACAATCTATTATAAATTGTTATTAACCATTAAGGTTAACATGAGATAGATTCATGCATGGAGATTCAATATATACTCATGAAGCCCAAAATTGATTTTGTGAAATATATAATCCAATTTCTATATGGCACATTGAGTGTCATACACAATGTTATTGGTATTTTTTGGGTAAATTATTCATATACATATTTTCCGATACTCAGGGTTAACGAGATATCTAACATGAGACACTTCATACATAGATTAATTTATAATAAAAGTCATGATTCATAGATAAATATTAATTTTCTATCCATGTTTCCAATCATGAAATTGGATTGATAATAATAACGATGATATTTTTCTTCACTTACGATGAGTATGAAATTTGGGCCATTGATTAATAAAAAATTATTATGTATACGACAATATCTAAATTGTATATACGGTGTGATTATCTTTTGAGTGTGAGTAATATGTTATTCTCGTTTATGTGGGATAATGTAATGTCATTTATTCTTGAACTTGTTTAGTATATACTCGAAAGTCAATTGCGTATGAGTTCTCCATATATAATTAAAATGGGTTTCTCCACTTGTTACTGAATTTATGGAAAATAGATATAGATAAAAATGTATAATTACATGAGATGAATTTGGTGGAAAAAATTTATATAGAATATGGTTTTTGGGGTAGATTATACCAAATATCATTAAATATTATGTAGTATTAATTATTATATATATGATAAAATCAAAATACATTAAAAAATCTGGTAATTTATTTTTTTATAGTTGTAATGTATCATGGGTTATCAATTTTTGGATGTATGAACATTGACTGATTTTAACTCAGTTAGATTCTTTAAAACGTTTATAGTGTCTATCCAAATGTATTCATGGATGTGTATTTATTAGCTATTTTATTTTACGTATACACTATAACAATAATTAAAACTATCCAACAGGTTTTTAGAATATATCAAAAAGTAATTCTCAAAATACATTCCAAATATATTTAATGAGATAAAATAATAAGCTGAAAGTAACAATGTCCATGATGTTGAAATTATAACACCCCATGATATAATAATATGTTATTTCATCAAAATAACTCAATAACTTGCACTAGACACAACACTAGTTTCAAGTGTACCACGACCTACCAAACTAGCCATTCAAAAGAGGTTATGAATAGTATTAAATGAATATAATAATTATAATTTAAGAAACCATATTATGATATTCTTAGACATAATTTAAGAAAAAATCATTTTTTTCATATAAAAGAAGTATTATTAAAAAAAATATAATTTTACCACCTTTTAATGGTGAACCCTTTTTAAATAAATTATTTGAAACTTTAATTTATTAAATTTAAGAAAATAAACTTCTTATTTATAATTGGGACTTAAGAATTTAGTTTCAACTAATTTTTTTCCATTTTTGATAACTTCTATATTTTGGTGAATAGTTAAAAACACTATATTTTAACTAAAAACAAATTTTTCAATCAAAATACATTATAGTGATAAATTATAAAATTTAATGGTTTGGAAGTATAAATAAATTATATTTTAACCATTTAATAAAGATTTATTCATTTTATGTAATTTCACATTGAAATTGGACATAAACAATTGTCAATCTTTTGATAGTTATTATTTCTTAAAAACAAGCTTTTGGTTTTGACAACAGAAATTAATTTTAAATAAATTTCTACCACTTCTGTGTATTGAATTTGGAAAAATGAATTTCATATTTGGAATTAGGATGTCCAAATTGTGTCAATATGTAACTTTTAATTTTAGTCATTATGAATATTTACTTCTGTAAATATTTTATTCACTGTGGTTAAAGGGGTACATCTAATAATAAGGTAAAAAAGAATATAATAATAATATTAAATTACCATAACATGGGTCCTAAACCACATGGACGATACATTTCTGACCATGGACATCCTTGGGTCAGTTTTGGGACCCCATGGATCCACTTAAGAGTGATAATGATATTTTATATTAAATAATTCAATGTAAAGACAAAAACAACAAAAGAAAATTTCTTTTAGTAAAAAAATTTTATATGAGGTTATATAATTGATATATTCGACTATATTTATTAATTAGAAAGATAAAAATATTTCCTACTTCATTATATTTTATTTATTATTTTTAGACATAAAATAAATATATTAATATATGACACAATAATGATGTAGTATTTTCCTTACTAAAGAAACAATTAAATAAATGATATTATAAATACTAAAATAAATATAATGTGAATGTTTTTATTCCATAAAAAAATTTATAGGTGGCTATGAAATTTTAGGGTTTATAAAATGTATTTATTTTTAGGTAATAATTTTTTTAGGACTTTAAAAATATCAATTATTAAATAATGTCAAAATTGACATAAATGAGTTTTTAAAACAAATACAATATTATTAGTCGATATAATAATCTAAAAATACAAAAATTTGAAACAAAAATACATATATAATTATATTTTTGTCATTAATGAACCACTAGGGGTTCTCTAGGACGTTTCTAGTAAGTTTATTAACCATATAATATAAAAATACACAGAGACATGGTAAATGTCAAACTATTAAACTAAGAATTAAATCTAAAAGATAATGTTAATATAGTTACCAAAACCTGTATAAAACTATTGGTTGAGTATTTTTTGAGCCATACCCACCTTATCCTTTAAATAATCCATTTTGGATAATTGAAAACCGAAAATTATTTTATTATAAAATAATATTCTTTGTATTTCCTAAGGTGCTCCTCAACCCTCTTATAAAAAGTCACTCACCCTTCTCTCATATTCAAAACTCCAAAACCATTTTTCTCGGCCACCACCTACCAAAATATCCTACCAAATATCCTAACATCATCCTAGAGGCATTACTTTAGTCAAATATCCAACCTATTGAGTGATTTTGATAAAATCAATAAGAAGAACCCGAAAAAGAGGTAAATATTTCATCACCTCTTGGAACTTCATTTATTATTCCACATCCTCATTCGTGATTGTATCCATTATAAAATAATATCTCCAGTATCTTATATACACATTGATTTTATTATAAAAATTTAACAACCATATTCATTATTCAATACATCCTATAAATGACAAAGTCATCATATGTGTGTACGTACGGATTATCGTCCCCACGACGTGGTGTAGTTTGACATTCAAATACTTCTTCAGTTGGATGGATATAATAAATAGTATAAATGAAAAAAATAAAAAATATAACATGATAATCATTCGGTTTATATGACATACCATCCTATTATAAATTATTTTTATATCAAATGAATGATATTCCTGCTAGTGCATATGTACGGATTACTGTCTCCGCGAACACGATGAGATTCATTCTCCATCATATCCATTCATGAATAATTTTCATTTGTTGAATATAAATAATGTTTAATGACTAAATGAAATTATTAATGTGAATAATATACATCCTATCAATAAAAAAAATTACTTACAAAACAAACCATATAAAGGAAATTGAATCAGTTATCACCCGAAACGATGATACTACTGAAATATCATTAGCAAAGCAATATAGAAAGATCATATATAATATCATATTTTTGTATATAGTTATTTTATAATTTAATAAAAATAATTTAAATATTATAAATGAGGTTAACCTTCCCTCGACCAAGGAATGTTACAGGGTAAGTTGTTTCTTATCTCACTTATAATTCTGTGAGATTTCCATTGTTCACCACTTATTGCATTTGGTGTTTTGTGTGTTGCCATTTGATATATATTATCATGATTCTTTTTATATTCATGGTATTATGTGAATGATTTTGTGGTTTTTAACTTTTAGTCATATTACTCGATTGTTTATAATTGTTAATGGTTAATTCTACAATCTCTTCATCATTTAAGGTTGTTTATACATAATTATCTTCTAGGACCTCATTATTAACCACATCTAGGTTTTCTTAAAAATGTATTTCAATATTTTTTACTATTTAACAGATAATGTGTTATAAAAATTTATACCCTTATTTGAACTTATATATTTTCTAAAGGAATCCTTTTTTCATTTTCCAAATAGGTTACTTTAAGTCTCTTTTGGCAAAAGTAAGGTAAAAATGATTTTTTAACGTATATGATGGGTGCAGCTATTTTTTTCCATTATAACATTGTTGAAGCTTCCCATAAAAGTTTTAAGAATGTTTTAAAAATAGTTATTTTCTTTATAATTATTTGACTTTTAAATAATTTCAAAATGTAAAGAGATATTTCTCTAAAATAGTTTTGATTTCATCTATATCAACATCCTTTGATAAATATTACACATGTTTGAAGTTGATTTTTTATGAATGAAATAGCCCATATTTTATTTAATGTTTTTTGATATGATCTACTGTGGATGAGTTATTTTTCTTCCATTTATGGTTTATGGTTAAATTATTGGCATTTCGTATTCTAGTTTTAATACGAATGTTTATGTTAAATTCCAACTTCTTCTTAAGATTAATGTGTTGGACTAGTATGTTCCGGGGTGGGGACTGGTAAATTTAAACCCTCTCGGTTGGGGTATGGTTACTTCATACCCTCTAGGTTGGAGTCCAGTTACAGAGGCTCTTCGGGTTGGAGTCCAGTTATAGAGGCTCTCTAGGTTGGAGTCCGGTTACAGAGGCTCTCCAGGTTGGTGTCCGATTACAGAGGCTCTCTGGGTTGGGGTCTGGTTATAGCTATCCCCTAGGTCATTAAACACGGCCTTGATATAGAAATTAATGTATGGTACAATTCATTCCCTCAATATGATATTATTAATAACATTTTATTATTCAACTAGTAGAATATCCATGTTCATGTTTATGTGGTAATGTTTGATTAATTTTTTCCATATTATGTTAAAGTTTATGTTTTAAAGGATATTTTTTTATTAAACATATTTCCTTAAAGGTTTAAAGCTTCTGCAAAATTATATAACTTTATTGAGCATCTGATATGACCCCTTTCTTATGTTTTATTTTCCAAGGATCCCAAGAAGTGTTTTATGTATGAGATGCAGGGATAACCTAAGGGAACCATTGAATTATCAACTATTTTTTTATTGTAAGTTATAAAGTGTAATGTAAAGTTCATGTATGTAATCTATTTTCTAATACTACTAAACTGATCGGTCTTTCGGGACCTGATTCCTTGTAATCATGCCAATGTATAAAAATAATGCACTGACTCTGGGTAACTGGGGTCAAGGCATTATAGCTAGTATTAGAGAATGTTTATCAATAACCGTAGAAATAGATTTAGATTAACACTGATTAGAGAACATTATCCTAAGATATACTTTGAGTATTGGTATAGAATAACTTATTAGAATTTTAGAACTAGAGATATTTTGTGATTTTTAAAAGAAATACATCATTTTCTGGATACGAGTGGGTAGAGACAGCTCTGGTATAGATGTACCTTGGGGTAAAACCTAAAAACACTACTTCAAGCTAGACTTGAACGGAAACTGGTGAATGATAATAGGCCTTGTTGTACTATTGGTTACGACAATATTGTGTGACATGTTTAGGATAATTCACATTTTCATTACAATCCATTATGATGGATTTAAGAGTAAATACTTCCTTAATGAAACAAATTTTATGATTATGGATTATATCCACAAATTTTTTATTTTACAATAGGTATATTACTTTTTTGGAAATATGAATTGTGATTTATAAACTGACCTACTGTATTCCATTGTTTAGAAATGGTTCCTAGTTTTAGGAATGAAAATTCCAGAAATACGCATGATCAAAAAATTAAGAAGGATCATATCTTTCATTGTATTATGAAAACATTTAAAATAGAAATATTCACTAACATATTGTATTCATAAGAATAAATAGTATCTTGTGTTAATATGATAAGTAATGAATTATATGAGTTCTATTGATTTGAAGGGAATAAATAGAATAAAAGGATGGAAGTATGAATGTTGGATAAAGAGAAAAGGGGAAAGATTAATTTTCCCATATGTGATAACTATGGAAAGAGTCGCCTTGATAAATGCTTTATGGGAATGGTAGTTTTTTATAAGTGTGGAAAAAAGTATAATAATTATGTGATTTCAAGGGTTATAAAAAAGATTCAAATGTACAATGCTTTATTCGCAATTAGTTGGGACACTAACACTCAGTGTCCAAATCAAAAGAGTACACCAGAAATGCTGCGATTAGATAAGAATCATGTTATGATACTACCTCAGATGAAGAGGAATGATTAAGAGTTCTTATGTTGTTATCAAATTATTGTATCATTTTAGTGTTGTATCAAAAATGAAATGGTTATATTAATTATGGAAATAAATAAGGATTGTACTGAATTACTATTTCATTGATAATTTGAGATTATACGGTTCTATGAAAAGTGACTCAACAACAAGTTAAACATTATGGAAAATACATGGTTGGAGTAAAGATAAACATTAATATGGTTCCGATACTGAGGTGGTAATTTTAGAATAAGATATGGTTGATTTGGACACATTATATTGGATATTCTTGACTACCTTGGAACTGATTAATAGTTTTTATATTCCTTCATTGTTGTAGTTTAATTTTTTTTTTGATATATGGAGTATATCTAGTATTCAATAAATAATATGGGGGAATGAAATAAATCAATATTGTTTTACGGTAATTCAGGGTGATTCCATGTTTTAATAGAATACATGATGAAGGTATTAACATGTTATTATATGGAATAAAGGATATTTGTTGTGTTTATCTTTATTATAAATTTTAGACTATGAGTTTGGATAAAAGTATTTTGGATAAATCTAAAGGTTGTAATGTATTATGTTTTAAATGGGATGTTATTTTTATATATATTTTTGGATTTTTATAAAAAGGAAAACACACAGATCGTTTGAAAATCTGTCGCTTCAGAAAGAGTTGCAGGAATCTATCCCACAACCAAAGTGTGATTGGGAATTATCACTTACCACTGGACAATGTGAAGTCCCTGGATTTTATAATCTTGTTTTTTTTAAAGGGTATGATAGGTGAATTATAAATTCAATATTTTTATAACCCTATAGAATTGGGATAAATAGAATATATATTTTTGAAATCATTTGGAGTGAATGATGAGTTTGTAGAAGGATTAGTTGATGGATGAAACTCTACTTTTCAATTATATATATATATATAATTTTTGATCCACTTTTTATTTAAATAAAATAATTCTTAATCTTTTTGGTATGTATTTTAAAACCAAAAATGTGTTATCTTAACACCTTATGTTTTGTAGAACCAATGGTATTTTAAACAATCATAGATTGATGGATTTGAGGCCTTACATTTTACAATTGTTTGTGATTTATGACTTCAATAACTCCCTATAAATATTTATGTTTTTACTCAAATTATGTGTCACTAATTTCCACCGACGTTCTCCTAATCAAGAACTTTATATGGTGGTGACCCTTTAATTTCCATTTTCCTCTTATTAAGACTAAATATTATTAACCCAATTTTCTATGTGTGTTTTCCCACAAAGGTATTTTCAATTTTCCACATTTTATTTTCAAAGAAATGTTTAAAATTTTGAGGATGATATTTCTTTAAGGATGGAAGAATGTAACTCCCCATGATTTAATAATACGTTATTTCTTCAATGTAATTCAATAACTTTCACTACATGCAACACTGAGCTCAAGCACACCATGACTTACGAAACTAGATGTTCAAAATTTGGAATGAATAGTATTAACTTAATTAAATAATTATAATTTTATAATCTATATTATTAGTTTCTTAGACAAAAAGTATGAACTAATTCATTTTTTAGATAAAAGATGTATATTTCAAAAAAAATATTTACAGCCTTTAAATAGAGTACCCTTTTAAATCAAATATTTGAAACTTTTATATATTCAATTTGACCAAAAAAACTTCATATTTAGAATCGGGACATATGAATTTAGTTCCAAAAAAATTTGGGTTCTTTTATAATAACATTCATATTTGGGTGAATTTTTAAAAACAATATATTTTAACTAAAAACAACTTTTTTAAGAAAAATAATTCATATTGTTAAATTATAAATTTTAAAGGTTTGGGAGTATAAATAGATTATATTTTTACCATTTAATCTACTTATGGTCATTCTATGTAATTTCACTTTGAATATGGACATAAACAACTGTCAATCTTTTGATAGTTATTATTTTTAAAAACTTGATTTTTTTTCGACAACAGAAATTAATTTTACATTAATTTCTGCCACTCTTGTGTTTCAAATTTGGAAAAATAGATTCCATATTTGGAATTATGAGGTCTAAATTGTGTGAATAGTTAACTTATAATTTGAGACATTAAGGATATTTTACATCAGTAAATATTTTATTTATCGTGGTGAAAGGGGTAAATAAATTAAATAAGGTTAAAAAATAATATTATAATAATATTAAATTACTCTAAAATGTGTAATAACCCTATATTATGATACATTTATGACCATGAACATCCTTGGGTTGATTTTGGGACCCCATGGAGCCACATAGGAGTGATAATATCATTTTATATTAAATAATCTAAAATAAAGAAAAAAATAACAAAAGAAAATATCTTCAAGTAAAAAACATTTTATAATGTTATATAATTTATATATTCGACAATAAATTGTCATTAGAAAGCTAAAAATATTTCCTAGCCCTGGATAATTTTTTTATAATTTTGAAACCTAAATTAATTATATTTACATATGACACAATAATGAGCAGTATGTTCCTTAATAATGAAACAATAAAATAAATCATTTTATAAATACTGAAATAAATATAATTTGAAATTTTTTATTCCATAAAAAAAATTTATAGGTGACTATGAAAAGTCAGTGTGGATTAAATTTATTTCTTCCAAAGTAATAATGTTTTTTGGAAATTAAAAAAATCTATTATTAAATAATGTCAAAATTTACATAAATGAGTTTTTTTAAAAAACTACAATATTATTGATTGATATAACATTCCTAAAAATTAAATGTTCAGAAAAAACACTTATATAACTATATTTGTGTCATTAATGAACCACTTGGTTTTCTTTTGGATGTTTATAGTAAGATAATTAACCACAAAATATAAAAATACAAAGAGACATGGTAAATTTAAAACTATTTAACTAAGTGTTAAATCTAAAAGATAAGGTTAATATAGTGACCCAAACCTATCTAAAACTTATTTTTTGAGATGAATTAGTCCAATACCCTCCATCCTATAAATAATTCATTTTTTAGCAATTAGAAATTGAAAATTATTTTATTATAAAAAATATTTATTGTTTTTCATAAGGTGCTCCTCACCCCTCTTATAAAAGTGAACTTCCCCTACACTTCAATTCAATCCTCCAACGACATTTGGATCGGCCAACGTAACCCATATATCCTCTCAATCCTAACTACATCATATAGGCCTTTCTTTAATCAAAAAAACCATCCTATGGATCCCTTTTAATCAAATAAAATGGAGGAACCTCTAGAATAGGTAAATATTTCATCACCTCTTTCAAGTTTTTTTCTTCTTCCACTTCATTTTTCATTACAATTTCCATTATAAAATAATAAATCCAGTATATTAAATATAACGTGAAGTTATTATAAAAATTGTACAACCATATTCATTATTCTATTCATCCTATAAATGACAAAGTCATCATACGTGTGTACGTCTGGATTACCATCTCCACGACGTGGTGTAGTTTGTTATTCAAATACATAATCACTTGGATGGGTATAAAAATGACTATAAATGATTTAAATAATAAATATCACATGATAATGATTCTGTTTATATGATATACTATCCATTTATATATGATATTTATATCAAAATAATGATATTGTCGCTCATGCGTACATACAGATTACCATCTCCAAGAACGTGATGAGATTCATTCCCCATCATATCCATTCTGAAATAATTTTCTTTTCTTGATTAAAAATAATTCCTAAATACTTAATATCATTATGAATATGATAAGATACATCTTATCCATAACAAACATTACATAATTAACAAATCATATAAAGGAAAATGAATCAGTTAACACCCAAAACGATGATACAACTGAAATATCACTAATAATGAAATATTGGAAGATCATATATAGTATTATATTTATGTATATTGTTCTTGAATAATTAAATAACAATGATTTAACTGTTATATAGGATGTTATCCAACCGTAGACCTTGGAAAATTACATGTTAAGGAGTTTCTTATCACACTTTTAATTCTGTGAGATTTTCATTGTTCGCCACTTATTGCATGTAGTGTACTGTGTACTTCCATTTGATATATATTATCAATATTATTTTTAATTTCATTGTATTCTCTGATTTATTTGGTTGTTATTAATTTTTGGTCATACGACTTTATAATGTGGTAAGCATTAATTCTATAATCTCTTATTTATCTGAGGTTGTTTATATGTAATAATATACTGGGACATCTTTATCAACCACATAAAAGTTTTCAAAAAAATGAATTTCAAGAAATATTTACTATTTAAAAAATATTTTTTTAAAGAAATTTATACCTTGATTTTACCTTATATGTTTTAGAAAATAAGATTTTTATCTTTTTCCAAGTATGGTACTTTACGAATATTTTTACAAAATTATGGTAAGAATGTTTTCATAAAGTATACGGTGTGTGCCACTATTTACCACCATTATAAATTTGTCAAAGCTACCCATACAAGCTTATAAGAATATTTTCAAAATAAATATTTTCATTATAATTATTTGAATCTTAAATGATTTCAAATTATAAATAGTTATTACTCTCAAATAGTTTTGATTTTATGTATGCCATCATCCTTTGATAAATTTTACACTTTTTTGAAGTTGATTTATTATGATACCAATCATCGATATTGTAATTAAGATTATATACTATGTTGAACAAGGGATGAGTCATTTTTATTACATTCATGGTTTATGGTTAAATTATTGACATTGTGTTTGTTAGTTTTAATATGAATGTTAATGTTATATTTCATCCTCTTATTAAGATGAATGTGTCAGACTAGTATGTTCTAAGTTGGGGACAAGTAAAAGTAATCCCTCTAGGGTGGGGTCTTGTTATAGATGACCCTCTAGGTTTGAGTCCCGATACAGTGGATCTTCGGGCCAGATTTTGGTTATAGAGGCTCTTCGGGTTGGTGGCTGGTTACAAAGGCTCTCCAGGTTGGAATCCTCTTATAGAGGATCTCCATGTTGGGTTCTGGTTATAGTTAGACCATTGGTCCTAGAATGAGGCATTGGCATAGAAATTAATGCCCATTACTATACATTATATCATTATTAAATTAGTTATTAGAGTTGACTATTCGACTAGTAGAATATCTACTTGAATGTTTATAAGGTAATGTTTGATTTATTTTTTCCATATTATGTTAATGTTTATGTTCAAAAGGCTTCTGTTTTTACTACATATCTTACCATTAACGTTTATAGCTTTCAAAAAGTTATTTACCCTTACTGAGTATCGGAGCTCACACCTTTCTTATTTTTTATTTTTCTTGGATCCCAAGAATTGTTTTATGTTTGAGATAGTGTGTTAAGATAAGGGAACAATGGAATTCTCAAAGGTTTATTTTATTGTGTTGTATGCTGGAACGTTTAATGTAACATTCATGTATGTAATCTATTTTCCATGACTTCTAAACTGATCAGTCATTCGGGGATTGATTTCTTTTAATAATTCCAATTTATTAAAATAATGCACAGAATCTTTGTAACTGGGGATAGGGAGTTACAGAAACAGACTATCCTGATAATTTTTTTAAATAATTTGGGTGAACCAATAGTGGAATATAAAACAAATAAATAATGAGTTCTATGGATACACAACTCTAGGGAGGTCACTGGGGATTTTAGTGGGTAGTACACCGATGATCAAGGATTAAAAGTTTGATGTTGCGTACCAAAATTTTTGGGGACTATAAAATTACCACCCAATCACACCAATATTGATCTATAAAAGGGTAGACCTAGATATGGTACTATTACAACATATGATAAAAGTCTACAACATGTCAATAAAAAACTATAGTAATAAAAACACTGATCAATATATCATAGTGGATTTAAGGTGTAATTTGTGGTACTATATAATTTTATTTACTATTACATAAAATTGACTCATATGCTCATGTTTTCTAAGAAATCGTTGTTTGTGATATTTTAAAAATACAATATATAATTCTTTTTTTTTGAATTAGTTGAATCAGTCAACCATTCCATGGTCATAGGGTTCATTTGTCAATCGATTTAAATAAATGTGTCTTGTGATCTTCTTTTTGTCAACTTTTTTCAACCTTTTACTCTCACTTGTAGAACCATTCTTCATTCATACATCTGGTGCTTCCATTGTATGTTGTATTAGAGCCCCAGGTTGGATTTTCATGTATGGTGTTTTTAATTTAATGATAGATATAGAATTTTTTATGTGATTATAGATCATTTCAATATAAATTATTTCAGTTATTTGATGATTTCAATTGATTATTAGGATTATCCTAAAAGTGTATACCTGGAATTTCTAGGTGAACATCTACGAATATGGAGACGATGGAGAACGATCTAACATTTTGAATAGTTATGGTAATTTTTATCATTACAGTGTAAAATGTTATGGTGTTAAATATAAGAAATGAGAAAATGATTTATGGGTCGATAAAATATCTCAAAAATATATATGAGTAGCCTATTTTACTAAAACAATGTGTACCCAATGTGATGACTATTCAATATGAATATTAATATAGGAGTATTTTTTAATCATTTAAATGAATTCAAAAATTCGGAATATTGTTTTTATCACTAGAAGTTAAAATATGTGATGGTGTATATTGTATGGTTTTATTTTCAATGATACTAAAAAATTTGGAAGATAATATAAATATTGTGCACATTTCTCTAGGAAGTACAAAGATAAAGCTAAAATATGTGTGAGACATGATCGTCAATGAGAATATTTATAGACTAAAATCTGATATATTCAATGGTTATTCTATGAATATATATGTAATTGGAAAATATGTTAATTGACATAATCATATGGGATGATAAAAATCAAGGGGATATATCTTAGACAAGGTAGAGGTAAGGGTACTACAAATTTTATTTCTTGTAATAAAGGACAAGTCAATAAGGATTGTTAATAAAAATGAAAGATAGATGAAACTAATACAGTAATAAAAAAAATAGAAGGAACATATGAAATTTTTTGAGGAAGATAGATATCCCTATATATTTTTGAATTTTAGACATGGGGAAATAATTCTATTTTATTTGTTTTTTAATTTCAAAAATAATTATGTTTCTTGAGATTTTGGAAATTTCAATCTTTTTTATGGTGAAATATTGAAAATTGTGTCCATGGGAAATGAAAGTGTATAGAAATAATAGATATTTTTTCATTCTGTAAAATGAAATCCATATTCCTTGGATGAGAAAGAATCATATATCTGTTAGGAATGTTGATGATGTATGATTATTTAGTATATTCACTGGTGGTTCATATAGGATTACCATGTGCTATATGGACATAGATTGTGGAGTAATTAATGGAAACAAATATAATATGATATTATTTCATATCAATTCTTTTAATAAAAAATTGAAGAATGGAATAAAATTTATAGAAATAAAAGATTGTCCAATGAGAATGGATGGGATAAAGGTAATGGAAAGAAATATAATGCTACCAGAATTGATGGCGATGATGTTGATTCTTGTGAAGATTATACATTTGGGATGAAAAACAAGACATACTATGAAAAAATGAGGTAAAAAACATAAATTTAGGATGCTATACATTGTAGAGAAGGATTAAGGGGGGCCTACAAAATTAAATACCCTCCAGGGGTTATTATATTACATGAAATTTAACACTGACACAATATGTAAGTTATAACACACCGGGTTTTAATATCTATTATTATTTTTATGATTATTTTTATTTTTATATTTCTATGATTTTAAATCATTACTCTCAATTATTTCAAAATGATTATAATATAATAAAAAATTTACCTTCATGATTTGAACAAAAATAATGACAATTTTTTCATACCAAAGTGATAATTTACAACAATAGGGAATAAAATGAAATATTTCACACCATAAGTTATTAGTTTTCATGGATAAAATATACCCATTAAAAGTGATAACATCAATTGGGGAACAATAAAATTAAACACAAGATATTCATGAATAAGAAATCCACTAGATCATCTTAAGCCTTGTGGATCTCCAATATCCAGAGAAACCTATACAATAGAAGATCACCTTGAAAGGAGAATTCATTATTCAAAATTTATATTATAAAATATGAAATATCTATTTTGAATTGAGAGTGTAATGAATTAATGATTCAATAATTCTATATAAAAGTATGATATATTTCCATTATAAATATGGTAGTATCAATTATGGACAATAAAAACGATCATTTCAAAAATTTCCATTATTTTTATATGAATTATGTATATTGAAGTCATATATAATTATGTATGAAATTGAAAATAATATAACATAGAATGAAATAAAAATTTTATATAAAAATATTATATTTATATATATTTATTAATTCATTACATATAAATATTCATAACATTATTATAAATATACGACAATATGTCTATATAAAATTCAAATAAATATTTCAATATAAATGAAGTAGTAAAATTAATTCATTGTATATAAATAATTTATGATTCAATAATTTTTAGTAAAAATGTCATATATCTTTTTAAATTGAAATAAATTTGATAAGTATTTTATATATTAATCTAATAGAGTAAATTAAATATCACAAGAATATTTTTATACTTGAACTATCATATTTAAATCATCGAAATAAAAAACATACATGACTTAATATAAAAAACACATAATGTTTAAATATTCAAATTTTATATTTGGTGAATATATTTAAAAAAAATATTTAAAAATTTTATAAATTTTATAATATGAAATTTAAAAATATCATATAATTCATTTATTTTTAATGTTAAATTTATCTTATCATGATTTTTGGGATATTCAAAACCAGATTCATTATTAGGTGAAAAGTGTAAAATACTATTTTTATAAATATCACATCTTTCATGACCTTTTAATTATATAATTATAAACTAGAAAAAAATGAAAAAAATCAAATAATAAATATTTAATTGAGAAGATAACATATAATTATAATTTTATGAATTTTATAATACAATATCTTATAGTTATAAATTCCATGTTATATTGTTTAAGAAACAATTTTATAATTTTTTTAATTTAGTGTTTTGAAATTTATATTTATCACACAGAATCAAACCTAATGAATTTATAATTTTAATTCAATAGTAAAAAATTATATAATAATTTATTTTTTCATTTATTGTCATAAAAGATAAATTACATAAGTAAAATAATTTACTGTTGGGGAAAATGATAAAAATGGCTAATCTAAGAGGTAAAGGGAAAAAAATTTAAATTTATTTAAATTGACTATTTTTGTCTTTTGCAATCTCATATACTATTAGATATATTATTTATCGATTTTTTAACCACATTACTTGAGAATGGCACCCCATTTTTGAAATTATTATGGTATTAAAAAAAAATTCACTTTTTTCTTATAAAAAGCGGAAATCATCTCTTAACCACCCCTTCCAAAAAAACATTTTATTTATAGACCAAATTATCCCCAAAATAATTTTTTCATTCAACAAAACTTATGGAAATTATGGAAGTCTCAAAACACTATCCCTCAATGGTTTAAGACCCTCTACACTGGTAATAATCCTAGATGTTAGGTATTAGTACCTTACCTCTCATTCCATTTTATATTTATTTATCTAATTTTCATTATCCTAAAATTTCAGTTCATCATAATAAAATTATAAAATAAGTATAATTTTTACTTTTTAATTTTTTAATATAGATATATAATAATCGTTTAGTTTCGACATTCCATTATGAAATAAATGTGATCCTTTTATAATGCATACTACAACTTCCATGACAAAACCTATATTAATTTCCTTAAAAATTATAAATTTATGATCTTAATAGTAAATTTAATTTGTAATTATTTTATTTATTATATATTTTACATTCTAAAATAATAAACAATATTAATATTTTTCATTTCAGTGGAATATAAAATTATCATCTATTCGTACATGTGGATAACTTCCTCCTTAGAATGACTAATTTCCATTTTTAATTTCATATCCAATTTACATAGATGGTAATTAGAATGTTTTAATGGATAAATATTAGGTTTAATAGAGCATTATGACTTTATGGAAATTATTAGAATCAATTTTTATATGACCAATATTTTTTATCATTAATTCATTATTTCAATCAAGTTCATTAAGATGAAAATAATTAAATCCAATTATATAATAAAATCATATACATAAATTATTACATTAATTAATTTATAATTGTGATTTATAACACAAATAAAGACTAAATTATAACATTATACTATATGTTCAATTATATTTTAGATAAATAAACACACAAACATTTATTAATCATGGTGTGTACATGTTTGGGTTGGATTGACCACCAACTTGGCGAATGTTATGACAATATATCATGGATTAATATAAAAACATAATCACTAGTATAATATTAAATAAATATATTAATAGATATTTTTTGGTTTCATAATATATATATATATAACTAATGAAAAAAAATTACCCTATGTAGTATGATAATAATAAAAAAATTTCATGATAATTTCAACTTCTAGTATGATGATTGAAGTACTTATTAAATGATATTTAAACATCATAAATAATTAAATTTAATTATTTATAAAAATATTATTCAACATATAATAATGATAATTGGGAGAAGAAAGAATAACCACACCAAAGTTATGAAACATGTTCCAAATGATCATGATTGGCCACACCTCCCATAAAAATATATTAAGAACAAAATAAAATAAATACAGAGAATGATTATAAATTATATATAAAGGAGGTTATAATTTTTTTTCAAATCGGTGAATAAGATATTAATGTTTTTTAAACTAGACATTATACATTGGTTGACTTAGTGGATAAATAAGTTAAGTGTTTCTTTATCTCATTATAACTTTATATGACATGATGTTGATATTATGAACACTAATTTCACTTATATAATCTAATAAATAAATAATTTATTTCAAATATGAAAATATTTTCCATTTTAATAGATGTTTATGTTCGTTTCTTGATTTTTATCTCAAATTCATTATATTCAAAAATTGAAAAATCCGTAAGAGTTTCATTTAATCAATTTCAATTTTTTTGGGACATAGTATTACTTATATAAATTTACTTTTTATGAATTAATTAATCATAACCTCCCGTTATTATATATGACAATTTATTTTTTATCGATTTAAAATTAAACATTTTATCAACCACCACTTAATTTACTCCATCTATTATAGAATTTCATTCCAAAAAAGTGAAGTAAGCATTAATCATAGGGAAGGAAATAATTGTAAAAGCTACGAAAATCACCCCTTACACGATGATTACAATAATGAGGTAAAGACGAAGTGAAATTAAAAATACTAAAACAAATTTTATCATTATTTGTTTTTGATAATAAATCCCTTGAAATTTTTTCTTCCCTTTAGGTGTGGATGATGTCATTTGAATTTTCCAAGAACATCCAGCACTACCTCAAATAATTGTTTATGTCACATAATGTTCTTTTTTCCACATGAAGATGACCAACCAGAATATTGGAATCAGGTTTTAGAATAAAAATGGTGATACCAATCTGGTTACATAATGTTATGCCAAAAAATATCACCCAAGCCTAAAAATTATTATTTCACATCCTATAAGATCTAGTGAACATATAACCACTGATCCCTTATCATCCATAACTATAAAATCACATCACAACATTCTAACAATAAAATAGGTTTCATTGTTCCACTTCAAAAAACTTATAGGCGGATTCAAACAAACCCATATCCTGTGACATCTAGAAATAGAATCCCTAATATTACATGTTAAATAAGGAAGGAACCCCTATAAAACTGTGATTACACACCATATATAATAAGAATAATCAATTAAATAATTTTTTCATTTACCCAAACCAAGATGAAAGTGAATGTTAAATAACCTACATATCTAACATTGTTTCTAGACTCCCAAAGGACCAAACACACTAGAGTAAGGATTATTCAATGAAATCTCTATTTCATGCCTACTATGTCATCCCCTTCAAAAAAACCACTATGAATTCCACTAATGACTCTCACCTCACTAGTATTCCAATTTACTGACAAATTCAAACCCATATACTTCTAGACGACTTCCCTTTGAAAATAGATGTCACACTAATTACGTACAAGGGCAGTTAAAATAATTTCATCATGAGACCATGTAGATACCTTTTCACATAATATTTTCATAAATAGTTTTGACCTTATTTCATAAACATAGTACTGATTAAATAATTTTCATTTGGATTTCCTTACACCATATGATGCTTTCCCAGTCATCCATCATGTAGTTTTCGTGAATCCACAAGTGATAGACCAAACTATTCATGCATATTGTCAATGATTATAAAAAATAACATATCTAAGTATAATTTTTTCAAGTTATATACATAAATAAAATATGAAATTCTCACTCATAATTGATTTAATGGTTTAAAAAAAACTAATATCATTAACGAGAGAATACTCATAATCATGGATTGATAAATAAAAATAATTTTATACATCCCAATTATCATTAACAATTATGATGTCTCCCCATCCCAAAACCCACCACACATTCTTTGTAAACGTTTTCATATGTGACATCATTAAATATGTGATCCTAGACTTCCTACCCAGCATAATTGGATACTCTCTCAAATCTATACTGTAAAATAATTTCATCGTAATTAATAATTCATTAATAAAATTATTTCCAAACTAACAGTGTAATATTGGTATGAATAACTCCATTTATTATCAATGAAACTTTTCTTCAATGTACATATTTTCCTCCCATCTAATAATCTCTGATATTTTTTAAATTATAATATGGATGATTTTATATTATTATCATAATGTGATTTTATCATTTTGAATACAAAAATCAAGTAATCTTTTTATGATGTCGGTTTCAAAATAAATTATTCCAAAATATATTAAAATAAAAAAATTTATTCCATTCTATATATAACGTTTTATCTTATACTATACTATTTTTTGATAAAGTTTTTCAATTTTAAATAATTTTTTCTAAGAGTTATTATATCAAAAGTAAATTTGTTTTAAAGTTTTTCTATTCCCCTTTTTGAGAATATTTTTTTAATTTGACATGTAAATTCTAGATTTTATTCGGTTATTAAAAATGATTGTAACATGTATTTTTGTTTTATTCTATATGAACACATATTTTCACCAACTATGTTATTTTTTATGAAAATTACCTTTTATTGTTTCTTGGTTTCAAATAATAATCATTATTATCCTAATTTTATAAAATATTTCATATCAAATATAGAAAACCTATAAATTAAACTTCTTATCACTAAAAATATTTTTCTATAATACCAAAAAAATATTTTATTATATTTGATCATGCTTTGAAATATATTACACATTAGTCAAGGTTATTATATAAATATGTATATCTATCTTCTTTATACAGATAGATTTAGTATTTTTTTTTATTCAATTAAAGATACAAATTATTTTTCAAAATGGTATTTATTTGATTCCATAAGATTTTATATGTTTATGTTATGTTATATTGTTACGAAACCAATTCAACTTTTTTGTGGTATCAGTGTGATGTATTTATGATGGATTTTATTTTTCACATGTGTGTATGGATGGTGATTGGTGGGGTGCAATATTTCTATAATTTTACATGGATTAAGTAAATATCCTTTGATATTTTCATGAATGGACCTTATGCGTTGGTTCATAATGGAATGGGAACGATTGGTTTTCTCACATTGTTTAGTGAGAAAACTCTAAATTTTTTCACATAGGTATGGTAATAATGAGATGTATAGTTAATATTTTCCTAGGAATATTTTTATTAAAAAATTTAAAAAAAGAAATGATATTATACAATTTTATTCCCAAATATATACCTATTTTATAATCTCATTTATCGTGATTATTGGTTCATGTTTCCAGAGTATTTGATTCATGAATTATGTTATGAAATTATATATAACATGGTTTTTATCTATGGATTTTTTGGAATAAAATTATTACAAGTCTTTATTATACCTATATTCTCATCATATATTAACACGCAATCATTTATTGATATTTATTATGTTTAGTTTTACTGATATCTTTTTCTCACCACTTTCTAATATAAAAATATTCATAGGTTATGATGATATGTTATAAAAAATATGTTTCCAGATGTGAATTTTGTGAAAATAATTAATGGGATATGTTATGTTATTATACCAGATTTAATATTAGATGATATACTCAGAAAATTTATATGAGTATCTAGTTATTTTTCTTCATGTTTATCTAAAATGAAAAACCTAAAAGGAATTGGAATTACTTTTTAATGAAATATTCTCATTAAGTCATATAAATAATAAACAATTATGATCGGGTTGCTATATTTTTTATCAGGGCAAGTTTTATATAACATTGGAGTTTAGATGTTATTAGCTGAGAATTATTTGAGAGTTTGAAATTTCATCAATGTTTGATATGTTAAAAATATCCTATTTTAAAATAATTAGATAATTTTTCAGGTTAGCTGATGTAATGAAAAATATTTTGTTTCTACTTATAACAGATCTTTTTGTCAAACCATTGCTAAATTTCAAAGTCATACAACTATTTATATGATAAAATTCACAAAATTAATGTAGATATTGTATGGTTTTCTTAGAAAAAAAATACATTTGTGGATACTTGTTATATAGATAAATTATATATTACAGTTTTTATATCTATGATGTTTTTAATGGGTTATACAATATTTTTGATTGACTTGGTGATCATAAAATAGTGTTTTCTTTATTTTGGAGCAACAAGGGTAGCACCAAGGCCATTGTAACGGTTATGGTGTACCCATGTTACATATATTCACTATAGGTAGATCTACTATTCCTAATGTAGGTTGTGCATTATTGGTGGCATCCATGTTCTCCATGAATAACATAGCTCACTATGGGCATGGGAGAAGCCCTTGTGATACAAAAAAAAATTGACCTTCAGTCTACAAAATGTTGAGGAGGATTTGTATGGTTACTCTTATAGTGAGAGCAAGGACAATATGGGTGTGGTGAGTCTGTTCCATGTTATGGATTCAAATGTTTTTAAATATTGGAATGACCGATTTGGATTACTATTTTATTGAAATTCATCATGACTTTTGATAGGGTCTTAGAAATATATATGAAGTGTGGCCTAATGGAGTTTTGAATATATTTTTACCTCAATTATTCCATCTTTATTCATTCAAAATTGAGTTTTATTAACTTGTATTTTTTATGAGAATATTTTTGAATCTTTTCATCCTTAATAGTTTTTGTTCCTCTTACATATGATAATACATTAAAATTGTTCTTTCAATTTAAACAATGTATGTGAAATTAAGATAGGGTTTCCTTGACTATTTAGTGGGAATCCAGGTGGTATTTTTTATCGATTATATCCCTTGATCTTTATAATGTTGTACTCAATTTTGGTGATGTGAAAAAATAGTTCAGTACCCTATTTTGTTTCTTTTGGATCCCACATTCTTATTTGTTATGGATCTCAGGGTTGTTGGCATATAATCCCAAGGGTGAATTAGGGGTTTTAATCTCTAGTATTTATTTATAGAACCATACATGATATTTTATCATTTTTTTCTAAATGAAAATTTTCCTAATCTTATAAACAATTATTATTAATCATTACATAGATTTTGATAAAATACGGGGTCTCTATATATTTTAGTCAATGAATTATTTTTTAAAATAATCATGGACTATTTTAAAAAAATTGATATGGAAGAATTAATTTTAAGAAAAATGGTTGTTTTGAAAACTGTTAATGAAATGTGATAATAACATTGTGACATTTTAATAATGGCATCACATAAGATTTAATGGTTCTTTATAGGGGGTTCTAGTGTTGGGTGTTATTTTTTATCACCACAGGGTGTTCTCTCCTGGGGATTTCCTCTATTACATCATCCTACCATTCTTGGTAACTAATATATAGACACTAAAAGAGGTACACTCATTAGGTATTCATCTCTTCCATAGGACCCATTGTTTTAGGGAGACATTAGTTAACTATGCCTATATTTGATAATGATGTACAAGTTCCCTATGTATCCGGGATCTATGATTTCAAAGGATCTCCCCAAATATTTCATTTTTTATGATATATATATATATATATATATATTGGATATATTATTTTATAAATGATATTTTTTACATGATGTGTTATTTACAATTTATTACATTGAATCTATTTAATAACTGTAAGTGGTGAATGTTTTACATTTAATTTGAAATAAATGATAAAATACATTATCCACCAATTTTAATCATATATTGAGAATTTCAATATACTTATCTGGATAATATATATTTTAAAAGTTGATGGGATCATACTAGATTCATTTTCATAACAACCTAATAAATCCCTATGTTGTGTGCATACCTTGTTTTATCTAACATATGAATTTTTATTGTGTAGTGGTGAGGTAGTTATGTTTTATATTAGTTTTCCATGTGTAGTATGTGATGATAAAATGATATATTTCCCTCATATCACATGGATAATATCTTTTTTTTCCTGTTATCCATTGGTTTTTTCTTGTAAATGAACATTTTTTTGTCTTATTGAGCATGTTCTATCACTACAACTATTTATTTTTTCATTGTGGATTATTTATTTTGATATTATATTTCACAATATATATTCCACATTGGTTTTTTTAGGTATAGGACACTATTCCATCTATTTTTATTGGATTCTTATGCACTATTCACAAGCCCATGGGGATAGATAATCCCATTTGAGTCTTAATACAAACAAGTTCAGAGACGATTTGATGGGATTTCATGATAGGTTCATGAAAATATGATATGAGAGGATTATTATTCTTAATATTAGGAAGTTGAAAAACATGAGATAATAATTTTAGGGCTTTATTGGTAGTCTTTTAGTGAGTGATTGTGGATATCATAATCTAAAAATCATCGATATACTATCAAATAATGGGTTATACATCTCCTGTATTGGGTTTTGATCTTGATCGTAGTTTCAACATATGATCATTTCCTTTAAACAATTATTGATTAATTTTATAATCATTTATTTATGTCAATAATATATAAGATCATTCCCTTGATACAAATTCTAGGGATTCATCAATATAATGTAGTGTAAAATGACCCTCAAGGGATTTACTAAATTTATCATAGCCACATTTAGGCCACCACATAGAAATGTTTTTATATGTTATAAAATATGAGTCATGTATAGAATCAATATAAAGTGGAATAACTATGAGTTGTATGAAACAATGATTGAGAGCTTTATTTCATATAATTAATCATTATATATTTTATGGGTATTAATGAACATAAGTAAGTATAAGGGTATCTCGAAAAAATTGACATTGTCAGTGAATTAATGGAGACAATAGGTACTATTAAGGTGAGGTGTTTGGAATTTAAGATCAACTGTCATTGGAATAGTTTATGGGAATACATGTTCAAGTTAATTTGACCATGGGATTGGAGTGAAAAGGATTCACGAAAATTTTCATTCAGTGGTACTTCTTGCTATCTTTGATAACTCTAGATTTTATGGAGTTACGATATATTAAACAATGATATCATTCAATAATAAAACTCCCGAGTGATTTTTATGAGTTTGATAGATTTTCAATTTATGTGGTGATGAATGATAATAAAAATTATACAGAATGCCAAAAATGAATTTGAAATGATATCAAATCATTTATGTTTATTCTAAATCTAACCACTTATTCTAGGATGTTTGATGGTGTATGATTAAAGATATTGACATGATGTGAAATTCAAGATTAATTAGGTTCCCCTTAAACCCAATGAAATTATTACTGTAATAAATGGAAAAATGTTATAGTTTTATGATAACAGAAAATATTACGAAGTATGTTCTTAGTTGTAGGATTTTTGTAATATATCAGTATAATATTGTATTGCACCATTGACCTAATAATAAATTGGAAATTATCAGTACACACTATTTCTATCCTTACCTCAAAAGACATACAATGCATGTTTAAATAATGTATATATGAATAGTATCTACTAAGATCATATTATAAACCATTAGGGTAAGGGAACATTATCTTCAAAGGGAACTTTACTATTTTCATATAATTATTAGTCAATATCTCTTCTACCAAAGCATATAATGTTAATTAATTACATATATTTTTCGAGCTTATAGAGTGATTCAATACGGGGATACCTAGAGTGTGAAGAAGCATTATTGTATGGAAATTTATCGTAACTTCATTATTTGAATATATTGATCTGCATTCCTTTATATATTCACATTTTTTGGATGTGTGATAACATTTGATATATCTCATTTCATATGTTATGAATCTAGTAATTCTTCCGGGAAAGAAAAAAGTTATTGGGTTTAATTTTCTTTTATATTTTCTTTGGATAACTGATGTTGAGTTAGTCTGGGACATTAAGGATCTTGATATACATCTTTTCAAAGATAAATTCTGTACATATATTCTAGTTTCTCACAAATTAGTGATTTACTATTTTTAATATGGTGTTTCATCAATTTCTACTGATGGGAGCTCCTATATTGTTTATTAAGTGTGGTATTTGTGGTATAGAAATAAACGAAATTATCACATGGAGATGAAGAATATATTTTATGATGATTCAATTGAGCTAAATGATATGTATAATTTTCTTAATATACACAAGATTTCTTGGGAATTTATCGAGGTTTTCCCAGATTATTTCTAAAGTCTTCTTCCTAAAAAGGTGGTAGATTTATCCATCAATCTAGTGCCTAGTACAGATTGGATTTCAAGGACTTATAATCATATTGAAAGTATTGATTTTAAAGTTAATAAAACTAAATTGGTCTTAATATAATAGGATTAATTTGATTGTCTTATTTCTTCTACATGGGTGGACTCTACTCACATTGAAAAAAAAGATGTTTCTCTTCATTTAATCATTTATTATTGAAAGAGGAATCATTTAACTATAAATATTAATTATACTCTGGTCCATGTGATTGTAATTTTTGATATGTTAAATTGAGAATGTTGTTTTTAGAAAAATTTATAATCAATCAGTTAATCAACTCATAGATGAGAAGTTAGATATCCTTAATACTGACTTCCGGAGTAGTTTTACCCACTATAAAATTTGATGTTGTTTCTTTGAATAAATAAATATCCATTAGTATTTATACATTTTATTACCAACATATATCACCAATATATTCATTCCTTTTTATTTTATACATGAATGACATCCAGGTTTATTCAATAACTCAGAAAGAACCTGAGAACCATTTTATTTAATTTCCTGAATCATGGAGAATCACGACCACTATGAAAATAAATAATAATGAATTTTTTCAATACAAGAGGTAAATTTATTAGGGAACATGATTTTGAAGATTTCATCTAGGTTGATCATGAATATAATATTTTTTTCTTTTTATGGAAAGAAGTAAAAAAGTTTCTTTGATTTGAAGAGTGTATTTGGATTATCACAGTATTACTAGTGGTTCCTGAAATATTTCATTATGATAGAATTGTAGTTGACTGATTATATAAATAATGGTTTGGATTTTTCATTGTAGGATATGTTTCATGGAAAATTTTCAGTATAAATTAAAAATGATATGAGATACATGTATGATATTAAATGGACTTAATAAGGGATATGTGAGTTATTGTGATTATTCTGGTGCTAAATTTGGACGTTTTATCATATATTATTTTCATTTGGTGGAATATAGTTCTCATAATATTAAACCATTTAAGGATAATAATCATATTGGTGATTTTGAACACAACATTGTTACACATAATCTCAAGATTTAGAGACATGAACTTCTCAGAGAGAGAGTCACAGTGTATTTTAATCCTAAGATGTTTATATATATATTCTCTAAAAAAGACTTGGACTATATATAGATCTTATGGGTGAGTACCTCAATACATTTAACATTGAAATTAAATTCCCCCTTGGAATTGATAATGTTATTACTTGAAATCAATGTAAGAGGTTTTCTTCTCACCAAATCATAGAAGAGAAAGAGGAGTGGGATCATGTGAGGATTTTCTTTGAGTTTCACCTAGAAGATTTGGGGGATGATATTGGTATGATTTATTCAAATGATCAGTTGAAGTCCTCTATCCTTGAGTAAAATTTTTATCAACAACCATAGGATTATAAATTTCTAGGAACTAATTAATAATAATATAGAGTGGAGATCACTATTGAAAGGAATCTCCAATCAGATTTAATTATTCAGTTTTCGTATTGATTAATCTTCCCTATAGCTTCATCAAGTTATTTGATGAATTACATTCATTGTTATTAAAGGTTAATTTATTATGTTATAATAAATATGTATCATGAAATTATATATTGTATCTATTGGACTAGAATGAATCACAAAATTGATGATTGTTTGTCTCATTGTTCCAAGTTTGGGTAGATTATAGTAGATCACATAATCCTTCGAGTTTTTAATAAACTCCTCAGATGAAATTTTGGATAAGTGATGAGTTATCAATGAAAATAATATTTATACTACCATGGACTCCGTAATAAAATAAATTAATAAAGTGGTGATTTATTATTTATTAAAATCATCTCATTTCATTCTGTTTACAAAAACCACAAAATTTGAAGATACAAGTATGGTGTCCATTTTATTAATTTTGTGGTTTCATGGAATATAATTTTCAATTATATATTCTAGGGATCCCAGGTCAATCTCCAATTTTTAAGACTGCCCTTAAAGGGATATAGGGTATGTGGTCTATTTCTGTATAACATAACTTTAACAGACTGCTCTCCAGATAGAGGTTCATATTCTTATTTTATTTTATATCCATTATCCCTATTTATTTTAATTCATTCAATATTAGGATAAACATTTAATACTTGTTTAGTTATATTATAATAGTAGTCATTAGTCATATATTAAGATTGGTCTATAAGGCCCCAGCCTTAAACCTTACTTAATCTTGCGTGATTACATGATTACACATTGAGGATATTTTCGGTTTAGAGATTTAGAGAATTAGATCATAAAACATGCATAACATTCCACGTAATAACAAAGTGGTTACATAAAGATAGTATTCTTCTTTCCCATCAATGGAAACATATTTAAAATAAAACAAGGATTCTTTCTTGACACTTCCTTGACACTATCATCATATCATGTACCTTTCCCTTGACATGTGAAAAACATTTCAAAAAAACTTGGGATGAGCATAAAAAGCTCAGTAAGGGATATAAAAATATGGAAAGGAAACATGGGTACATATATACATAAGAATGAAATCATACTTTACCCATAAAACACAATCACTTTAACATAACTAATAAAATCATGAATAAATCATATAAATCATAAGACATAAAGGTAACATGATGCATTCATAACATTCTTGCGTAGGGAGTAACCCTCTTGGTTACGTTTGAAATACCCATCACAGTATATTCCCTAAATCTCTTTAGATAAACCTTAATGTTTCACTCCTTCGCGTTACCCAATGCATTGGAGAGCTATATCGGGCACACCCGCCATTAGTTTATCACGAAACCACCCATCTTCATAATAATGCCCAAGAACCTCAACAAAATCGTATCACAAAAAACATGCATAATGGTAACCTAACATTTCCACCTTTCAATCATAAGATATCAATACAACACATTGATATCAAAACATTATGAAAACCATTTTAAATACCAAAATAAAAGAAAATTAAAACATGGTATTTATTTTTCTTTTAAAAAGAAGGTATGGCTTGTAGAGGAAGCAGAAACTCAAATAATGGTCACGGCAGTGGAGAAGTCCTTGTCACCGCATACGTACGACAAAACATTCCCTTTTATTATTTAGTAAAACTCTTTGTATAAAAATGATTCCTTTTGGATAAACGTAAAAGTCAAAGGGGTTTATACACCATATAAAAGAAGGTTGTGTATAAAACAAAATATGCCTCAATGAAAGGAGATTGAGATGAAGTCCCATACCTCGGGTCCGACTTGACTCGATCATTCTTTAATGTCCTGAATAAAAAACTTGAGTTAATTTATACTTTCTTAAGAGCCTTTTTCAAGTTAATTATTCCTTTTATATCACGTATTACCATGTCATGAACACTATGTAATTATTTAAGTTAATAACGGTCGTTTTAACGATCATTGGTACTTGAGTCAAAATAAACCCTATATAATTACAATTTGTTCATGTATCCATTATATCAAGAATTATAATCATGATTTATATATCATATATATCATATATATCCATTATATACGTGCATTTATAATATTACATAATTATTTAGAGGTAAGAAACGAAATGCACCGTTCATGGAGACAGTAAGCCTTACGTACGCATGAACACTACTTTCATTTCTATTTAGTATTTTATAGAATGGAATCACAATAATATAAAGGTCTATTATAATTCCTGTATAATATAATATATAATATCAAAGTTCAATCCTTTATATGTCCCATATATGGTATTTAACGAATCAATTCACTTTGAGGGTGTTGTAGTCCACACTTCCTTAAATGAAGATATCGCATTTACCCATAATGGAAACCAGAAAGGTATGCCCAAAATGAAAAATAAATAAGCTTAAGGAAACATTAAACATATTATATATCATATATAAATATAGTGACATCTTAATGGACACCTTTGAAGGTGTTAAAAGAATGTTGAACAATCATCGTTTCGGGAGGCATAAATTCACCATCCACGGAAACAATATGTTTGTTAACCATTAGATGAAGGTGTTTGTATGTGTAGCTCGAATCCTTATTTTTAAAACATCCTACTATATGTAGGATACTTTATTTGTTACAAAATAAATGAATAAAAAGAGTTTAGGGGTTTGGAGAAGCAAAATAAAACAGAAGGACTCAAAAGAAGACATTACCTTAAAATCGGGTAACTCCCTTTGGCTTGATCTCAAAGGCTTCCATGGGAAGACTTCTGCCCAAATTGAGGCTTCAAGGAGTAATAGAGGGAAGGGGAGAGACAAAATGGGCAGGGGTTGTCCGATCCAATGTCTTTGGAAGTGTGGGTAAGGAGGTAGAGGTGGGGGCCTTTTATAAGAGGAGAGGAGGGGCACTCTTGGAATGTAAAGATACGTTACTTTATTTTAAAATGAGATTCGGATTCAAAAGGTCCCACATTGATATAATTCTAGTATAAAGTGATAAGGGTTATATATACACTCATACAATTGGTTTTGTCCATGTGTAGGTCTTATATTTTACATTATCATTCCATTTTATTTAAATCGTTAAATAATGAGGTCATCGCTACATCATCATGATGTCATAAATAATTTAATTTATATAAGGTCTAAAAATTATAAAAAAAATATTATGATGTAGGAAAACTTCTTAGAATTCTAATGAATATTTATAGTCAATAATAGGACTTCTATAACCTCATGTAATCATTGTTTTAGTAAAATAACTCATGTTTGTGTCATTTTTACTTTAACATTAAATAAACAGTTATTTATGTCATTTCCAAACCAAAGTGGCTCCATGTGGTCCCCATGTTGACCCATGGCATTTCTTGGTCGGACATGACACAACCAATAAGGGTAGGACATGTGTCTATATCATTTCATTTTATTAAAACATTATTCTTACCTTAAACTACACTAATTACCGCCAATCGCGATTAAAAACTTAATAAGTTACTATTCACCAAAAAATTATTATAATATCATTGGACCACATTTTACATATTAATGACAACCATGTATGTCTGATTTTTGAAATTCAAAACACATAAGTGATAAAATTTAATTTAAATGAAAAATCAGTTTTTATAAGTACCACTTAGTGGTTTCACTATTCATTAAAAATTGATGTTTATCAGAAAATTACCAAAAATTCACCGTAAGCTATATTTGATACTCAGAATTAAAAAATTATGTCTATTTTACAAAATTCAAATCATATAAGTTACATTAATTAATTTAATAATTAATTCCTGATGTCATGACAAATTGCGTCTTTTTTTGAAACAATAAGTATCAAAAGATTGACACCAGTTTAAGTCCAATTTCAAAGTGAAATTGATTCCAATTACCACCATTGGATTAAATGGTAAAAATATATTCTAATTTCACTTCAAAACCAATTCAAAATATATTCTGATCATATAAATAAATTAAATTAAAATGTAGTTTTGATGTAAAATGTAGTATTTTTCACTATTCATAAAAAATGAACATTGTAAGAAAAATACCAAAAATTCACACAAAGTAAATTTTGATGTCCCAATCATAAAGAATAAGTTTATTTTGACACACATAGCTTATAAAATTGTCAAATGATAGATTTAAAAATGGTTTTCCATCAAAAGGAAGTAAAAAAATCTTTTAAAAAATATTAGTGTATTCCATGCTTAAGATTGTATTTATTTTCATTTTAGGCCTCTAAAACACTATCTAATTAATTAATAGACATAGATAAAAATATCTATTATTCATTACTTACATGGGATGTTACATCCTTCCCCTCTTTAGAAAATTGCATCCCCGTAATTTATTTACTTATCGAATAAATGGGGGTACTTATCCCTCATTGCATTTTCAGATTCACATGTTGCCTCTTCCATCATGTGGTTTTTCCACAAAACCTTTACCTGATTAATCAACTTATTTTGTAACACTTTCTCCTTGTGGTCAAGAATCTGGACTAGTTGTTCCTCATAAGATAGGTTCTCTTCTAGCCAAACTACCTCTACACTCAAAACATGAGATGGATCTGGCATATACTTTCTCAACATCGAAACGTGAAAAACATTGTGTACCTGAGATAAACTCGGAGGTAAAGCCACCCAGTATGCAACTGATCCAACTCTCTCTAGACTTTTATAATGTCTAATGAACCTTGGAATCAGATTTCCATTCTTACCAAATCACATCACACATTTCCATGGTGAGACTTTGAGATAAACATGATCACCTACCTCAAAAGTTAGATCCTTCCTCCTGTTGTCTGCATAACTCTTTTGCCTACTCTGAGCTGTTCTCATGTGTTTCTGAATCAGCTGAACTTTTTCTGCCAACTCTTCTACCAATTCTGGTCCCATCAACCTCCTTTCACCCACTTCATCCTAGAAAGCTGGAGTTCGACACTGCCTCCCATATTATGCCTGAAATGGTGCCATCTGTATACAGGAATGAAAACAATTATTATATGAAAATTCAACCAAAGAAAGATGTTGGTCCCAACTTCCCTAATAATCCATAGAGCAAGAACGTAGCATATCCTCCAATGTCTGAATTATTCGTTCTGACTGCCCATCTGATTGAGGACGAAATGCTGTACTAAAATTTAATTCAGTACCCAACAACTTCTGAAGGACTTTCCAAAAGTAAGAAGTGAACCTGGGATCATGATCCGATACAATGGAGAGAGGAACTCCAGGTAACCTGACTATCTTTTTAAGATACAAACGGGAAAGTTGATCTAGGGAAAAAGTATCTCATATAGAAAGGAAATGAGAAGATTTGGTAAATCAATCAATAATAACCCAGATTGCATTATTACATCAAGATGTCTTCGGTAATCCCACAACAAAGTCCATGAATATATTCTCCAATTTCCACTCTGGCACTGGTAAAGGCTGAAGCATCTCTTTTGGTAACTGCCTCTCTGCTTTAACCTGCTGACAAGTCAAACACTTCACAGTAAAATCAGCAATATCTCTTTTCTTTCCATCCCATTAGTAATACTCCCAAAGATCTCTGTACATCATAGTACAGCCAGGATGAACTGAAAACGGATAACTATGAGCTTCACATAACAACTCTCTCCTCAACTGTGAATCACAAGGCACACACAATCTCTTCCAAAATCTCAAAACACAATCACTATCAATGTTGAATTCAGGCAACATACCTTTCTGAACCATCTCTACCTTTTTCTGCAACTCACTATCTAGCTTCTGTGCTTTCTTGATTCTATCTGATAGAGATGATCTCACTAATACCTGAAACAAAATAGAAGAAC
Source organism: Viscum album (assembly GCA_963277665.1). Classification (NCBI taxonomy): domain Eukaryota; kingdom Viridiplantae; phylum Streptophyta; class Magnoliopsida; order Santalales; family Viscaceae; genus Viscum; species Viscum album. The sequence continues at coordinate 1,038,715,017 of OY728133.1, read as the reverse complement.
TTCCTGCACCAACAACTTCTATGCCAATGTTCATCAAATCCATAACCAAAGGATCATGTTTCAAACGCATCATTTCTAATGAAGCATTAATTTTTTGACTCAAAGCATCAGCCACTTTATTTTCTATTCCTGGATGGTAATGAATTGTTCAATCATAATCCTTGATTAATTCTAGCCATCTCCTCTTTCTCATGTTTAACTCTTTCTGAGTGACTATATACTTTAAACTTTTGTGATCAGTATATATTTCACACATTACTCCATATAAATGATGCCTCCATATTTTTAAAGCGAAAACAACAGCAGCTAATTCCAAATCATGTTTAGGGTAATTTACCTCATGAGTTTTCAACTGTCGTGAAGCATAAGCAATTACATGATCATTCTGTATTAGGACGCAACTAAGTCCTTTCAATGAAGCATCACTGTATATACCAAACTCACCATTCCTAGAAGGTAGTGCCAAAACTGAAGCATTCACCAATCTTCTTTTCAATCCCTGAAAACAATCATCACATTCTTTTTTCCAGATAAACATAACACCCTTCCGAGTTATCTTAGACATTGGACTAGAAAACCGTGAAAAATTTCTAACAATCCTTCAGTAATAGCCTGCCAATCCAAGGAAGCTACGAATATCAGTTACATTTGTGGGTCTTGGCCAGTCTTCCACAACTTTTGTTTTTGCAGGATCAACAATTATCCCATCTTTAGAAACAATGTCACCAAGGAATGAAATTTTTTGCAACCAAAACTCACACATGCTGAATTTTCCATACAGTTTCTTTTCTTTTAAGGTTTGCAATATAACCCTTAAAGGTCTTTCATTCTCCTCTTTACTTTTAGAAAACACCAAAATATCATCAATGAAAACCACCAGAAACATATCCAAGAACTCATGGAAAATTCTATTCATTATGTTCATGAATACAAAAGGTGCAATGGTTAATCCAAAAGGCATTACTACAAATTCATAATGGCCATATGTTGTACGAAAAGCGGTCTTCAGAACATATGCTTCCATTACCATCAGCTGATGGAACCCTGATCTCAAGTCAATCTTTGAAAAATACTGAGCTCCCTAGAGCTGATGCAACTTCATTTGATGGCCCGACATCTGCTGAAGTAGTTGCAAAGGATTTCACCATCCCTTTCTGCTTGTAGTCTAACTGCTTCCCATCACTCAAGCTCTTTGTCGGACACTCATTTGCATAGTGACCCATCTCATTGCACTTATAACATTTCACTAACTGTAAATCAAATTTGGTCTTACCATCACCATGATCCTTTTCAGTGAAATCACGAGCCTTATGTCCCATTTTACCACATCGGTAGCACTTTCCAAAATTCAGAAGACATTCCCCAGCATGCCTTTTTCCACATTTATCACAAACCGGATACTTAGATTGCTTACCATCAGACTTTTTTGAAGAATTCTTACATTTCTCTTGCCACCTCAGTCTCTTCTTGTATTGGTTGTTATAGAACACTTGATCATCGGAAAACTCCATTTCCACCTTCTCAGCACATCGAACAAGATTTTCATAACTTTTAAACTCACGAGAAGATAATGCCCTTTGATATTTTGGATTTAATCCTGAGTAAAAATGATTGATTTTACTATCAAGGTCTCACATAAAATTCGGAGCATTCCTTGCCAAACGAGTGAGCCTTTCTTCATAGGTAGCCACTGAGTCTTCCTCTTGCCTCAATTCCAAGAATTGATTTTCCATCCTAAGTCGAACAGCCTTAGGAAAATACTTCTCAAGAAACATACCTTTGAATACATCCCATTCAAGAGCATCAATATCATCAGCGTCCCTGATATTTTTAACCATCGAACACCATTGATCTGCTTCACCCACCAAACGGTAAATAGCAAGACTAACCTTTTAATTTTCTGATCACCCCATGACATCGAAAATCATCTCCAGTGCTTTAATCCACCCTTCAGCTTTCATAGGGTCAGATGATCCTCTGAATGATGGGGGATGTTTCCTCATGAAATGTTCCACCACTGACATGTTTCTCTGTGGTTGATCTGGCTGATCTCGTGTATGGATATCACCACCATTTATCGCTTGAGTCAACTACACCATTACTGCAACAAACTGTTCAGTTCCAATTCATACCATCTCAGGATGCTGATTCGAAAGGTTATTTCATTCTTTATGACTTCCTAGTACTGCATCCCTGTTTCCTCTACGTAAAACCATTTTGAACAATGATTTCCTAGATGAAGCAACATGGTAATCTTCAAATGTTGTATCACTTCAATTTACCATAAAAAAATATTTTTGGATAATCATTTAATAGAATTCTAACTCCTAAAGTTAACTAAACCAACCTCTGATACCAACTATAAACCCTAGCCTTAAACCTTACTTAATCTTGTGTGATTACACGATTACACATTGAGGATCTTTTCGAGTTTAGAGTTTTAGATAATTAGATCATAAAACATGCATTACATTCCACGTAAAAACAAAGTGGTTACATAAAGATAGTATTATTATCTTCCATAAATGGAAACATATTTAAAATAAAACATGGATTCTTTCTTGACACTTCCTTGACACTATCATCCTATCATGTACCTTTCCCTTGACCTGTGAAAAACATTTGAAAAAAAACATGGGATGAGCATAAAAAGCTCAGTAAGGGATATAAAAATATGGAAAGGAAACATGGGTACATATATACATAAGAATTAAATCATACATTACTCATAAAACATAAGCACATTAACATACCTCATCAAATCATGAATAAATCATAGAAATCTTAAGACATAAAGGTAACTTGAGGCATTCATAACATTATTACGTAGGGAGTAACCCTCTTGGTTACGATTGGAATACCCATCACAGTACATTCCCTAAATATCTTTGGAGAAACCTTAATGTTTCACTCCTTCGCGTTACCCAATGCATTAAAGAGCTATATCGGGCTCACCCGCCATTAGTTTATCACGGAACCACCTCTCTTCATAATAATGCCCAAGAACCTCAACATAATCGTATCACATAAAACATGCATAAAGGAAACATAACATTCCACCTTTTAATCACAAGATATAAATACAACACATTGATATAAAAACATTATGAAAACTATTTTCAATACAAATATAAAATAAAAATGAAAAATTGTATTTATTTTTCTTTTAAAAAGATGTTATGGCTTGTAGAGGAAGCTGAAACTCAAATAATGGTCACAGCGGTGGAGAAGTCGTTGTCACCGCATACGTATGACAAAACATTCCCTTTTGTCGTTTAGTAAAAACACTTCGTATAAAAAAGATTCCTTTTGGATAAACATAAAAGTCAAAGGGGTTTATATACCGTATAAAAGAAGGTTGTGTATAAAACAAAATATGCCTCAATGAAAGGAGATTGAGACGAAGTCCCATACCTAGGGTCCTACATGACTTGATCGTTCTTTAATGTCCTGAATAATAAACCTGAGTTAATTTCTACAAGCTTAAGAACCTTTTTCAAGTTAATTATTCCTTTTATATCACTTATTACCATGTCATGAACACTATGTAATTATTTAAGTTAATACCGGTCATTTTAATGATCATTGGTACTTGAGTCAAAAAAACCCTATATAATTACAAGTTGTTCATGTATCCATTATATCCAGAATTATAATCATGATGTATATATCATATATATCATATATATACAGTATATACGTGCATTTATAATATTACATAATCGCTTAGAGGTAATAAATGAAATGCACTGTTCATGGAGACGGTAAGTCGTACGTACGCATGAACGGTACTTTTATTTCTATTTCATATTTTATAGAATGGAATCATAATGATATAAAGGTATATTATAATTCCATTATAATATCATATATAATATTATAGTTCCATACTTTATACGTCGCACATATGGTATTTAACGAATCAAATAACTTTGAGGGGGCGGTAGTCCGCACTTCCTTAAATGAAGATATCGCGTTTACCCATAATAGAAACCATAAAGGTATGCCCAAAATGAAAAATACATAAGCTTAAGGAAAACTTAAACATATTATATATCATATATAAATATAGTGAAATATTAATGGCCACCTTTGAAGGTGTTAAAATAATTTTGAACAATCATCGTTTCGGGAGGCATAAATTCGCCATCCACGGAAACAGTATGTTCGTTAAACATTAAATGAAGGTTTTTCTAATTATTGCTCGAATCCTTATTATAAATACATCATAGTATATTGAGTATATTCGATTTGTTACAAACGAAAAGAATAAAAAGTGTTTAGGGGGTTGGATAAGAAAAATAAAACAAAAGGACTCAAAAGAAGACATTGCCTTAAAATCGGGTAACTCCCATTGGTTTGAGCTCAAAGGCTTCCTTGGGAGGACTTCTGCCCAAATTGTGGCTTCAAGGAGTTTTATAGGAAAGAGGAGAGACAAAATGGTCAGGTTTTGGCCAAGACAAAGGATTTGGAAGTGTGGGTAAGGAGGTAGAGGTGGGGGCCTTTTATAAGAGGAGGGGAGGGGCACTCTTGGAAAGTTAAGAAAAGTTACTTTATTCTAAAATGAGTTTCGGATTCAAATGGTCCCACATTGATATAATTCAAGGATAAGGTGATAAGGGTTCTAAATCCACTCATCCAATTGGTTTTGGCCATGTGTAGGTCTTAGATTTTACATTATCCTTCCATTTTATTTAAATCGCTAAATAATGAGGTCATCGCTGCATCATCATGATGTCATAAATAATGTAATTTATTTAATGTCTAAAAATTATAAAAAAAATACTATGATGTAGAAAAACTGTTTAGTTTTATAATTAATGTTTATAGTCAAAAATATGACTTGTATAACCCCATATAAAAATTGATTTAGTAAAATAACTCATGTTTGTGTCATTTTTTACTTTAACATTAAATAAATAGTTATTTATGTCATTTCCCAGCCAAAGTGGCTCCATGGGGTCCCCAAGTTGACTCATGGCTTTTCTTGGTCGTCCATGACACAACCAATAAGGTTATGACATGTGTCTAGGTCATTTCATTTTATTAAACCATTATTCTTACCTTAAACTACACTAATTATCTCTAATCGCGATAAAAAACATAATAAGTTACTATTCACCAAAAAATTATTATAATCTCATTGAACCACATTTTAATTCTTAATTAAAACCATGTATGTAGGATTTTTGAAAGTAAAAGCAAAAAAGTGGTAAAATTTCTTTTAAACGAAAAATCAGTTTTTATAAGTACCACTTAGTGGTTTCACTATTCATCAAAAATTGAAGTTTTTTAGAAAATTACCAAAAATTCACCCTAAGATATATTTGATACTCCGAATTCAAAAATGATGTCTATTTTACAAAATTCAAATCATATAAGTTACATTAAATAATTTAATAATTAATTCCCGCTGTCATGACAAATAGCGTGTTTTTATGAAATAATAAGTATCAAAAGATTGACATCAGTTTAAGTCCAATTTCAAAGTGAAATTGATTCCAATGACCACCATTGGATTAAATGGTAAAAATATACTCTAATTTTACTTCAAAACCAATTCAAAATATAATATAATCATATAAATAAATTAGATTAAAAAGCAGTTTTGATGTAAAATGCAGTATTTTACACTATTCATAAAAAAATGAACATTGTCAGAAAAATACCAAAAATTCACAAAAATTAAATTTTGATGTCCCAGTCATAAAGAATAGGTTTATTTTGACAATCATAGATTATAAAGTTGTCAAAAGATAGATTTAAAAATGGTTTTCCATCAAAAGACAGCAAAACAATCTTTTAAAAAATATTAGTGTATTCCATGCTTAAGATTGTATTTATTTTCATTTTAAGCCTCTAAAACACTATCTAATTAATTACTAGACATAGAAAAAAAAATATATTATTCATTACTTACTTGGGATGTTACATCCTTCCCCCCTTTAGAAAATTGCGTCCCCGCAATTTATTTACTTATCGAATAAATGGGGGTAGTAATCCCTCATTGCATTTTCAGATTCCCATGTTGCCTCTTCCATCATGTTGTTTTTCCACAAATCCTTTACCTGATTAATCAACTTATTTCATAACACTTGCTCCATGTGGTCAAGAATCTTGACAGGTTGTTCCTCATTAGATAGGTTCTCTTCCAGCTGAACTACCTCTAGACTCAAAACATGAGATGGATCTGGCATATACTTTCTCAACATCGAAATGTGAAAAACATTGTGCACTTGAGATAAACTCGGAGGTAAAGCCACCCGGTATGCAACTGATCCAACTCTCTCCATAATTTTATATGGTTCAATGAACCTTGGACTCAGCTTTCCTTTCATACCAAATCGCCTCATATTTTTCCATGGTGAGACTTTGAGAAAAACATGATCACCTACCTCAAAAGTTAGATCCTTCCTCATGTTGTCTGCATAACTCTTCTGCCTACTCTGAGTTGTTCTTATATGTTTCTGAATCAGCTGAACTTTTTCTGCCAATTCTTCTACCAATTCTGGTCCCATCAACCTCATTTCACCCACTTCATCCCAGAAAGGTGGATTTCGACACCGCCTCCCATATAATGCCGGAAATAGTACCATCTGTATACAGGAATGCAAACTGTTATTATATGAAAATTCAACCAAAGAAAGATGTTAGTGCCAACTTCCCTGATAATCCATAGATCAAGAACGTAGCATATCCTCCCATGTTTGAATTGTTCATTCTGATTTCCCATCTGATTGAGGATTAAATGTTGTACTAAAATTTAATTCAGTACCCAATGACTTTTGAAGGCCTTTCCAAAAGATAGAAGTGAGCCTGGGATCACGATCAGATACAATGGTGAGAGGAACTCCATGTAACCTGGCTATCTCTTTAAGATACAAACGGGAAAGTTGATCTAGGGAAAAAGTATCTCTTATAGCAAGGAAATGAGAAGATTTGGTCAAGCGATCAAAAATAACCCAGATTTCATTATTACCTCGAGATGTCTTTGGTAATCCCACAAAAAATTCCATGGATATATTCTCCCATTTCCACTCTGGAACTGGTAAAGGATGAAGCATCCCTTTTGGTAACTGCCACTCTGCTTTAACCTGCTGACAAGTCAAACACTTCACAGTAAAATCAACAATATCTCTTTTCATTCCATCCCGCCAGTAATACTCCCCAAGATCTCTGTACATCTTAGTACTGCCAGAATGAACTGAAAACGGAGAACTATGAGCTTTACATAACAACTCCCTCTTCTACTGTGAATCACAAGGCACACACAATCTCTGTCCAAATCTCAAAACACAATCACTATCAATGTTGAATTCAGGCAACTTACCTTTTTGAAGTAGCTCTACCTTTTTCTTCAACTCATTGTCTTGCTTCTGTGCTTGTTTGATTCTATCTGATAGAGATGATCTCACTGATATCTAAAATAAAACAGAATAACTTCCTGCACCAACAACTTCTATGCCAAAGTTCATCAAATCCTTAACGAAAGGATCACGTTCCAAACGCAGCATTGCTAATGAAGCAATACTTTTTCGACTCAAAGCATCAGCCACTTTATTTGCTTTTCCCGGATGGTAATGAATTGTACAATCATAATCTTTGATTAATTCTAGCCATCTCCTCGGTCTCATGTTTAACTCTTTCTGAGTGAATATATAATTTAAACATTTGTGATTATTATATATTTCACACTTTACTCCATACAAATGATTCCTCCAAATTTTTAAAGTGAAAGCAATAGCAGCTAATTCCAAATCATGTGTAGGGTAATTTACCTCATGAGTTTTCAACTGTCGTGAAGCATAAGCAATTACCTGATCATTCTGAATTAGGACGCAACCGAGTCCTTTCAATGAAGCATCACTGTATATAAAAAACTCACCATTCCTAGAAGGTAGTGCCAAAACCAGAGGATTCACCAATCTGCTTTTCAATTCCTGAAAAAAATCATGACATTCTGTTGTCCAGATAAACATAACACCCTTCCGAGTTAGCTTAGTCATTGGACTAGATAACCATGAAAAATTTCTATCAAACCTTCGGTAATAGCCTGCCAAACCAAGGAAGCTACGAATCTCAGTTACATTTGTGGGTCTTGGCCAGTCTTCCACAACTATTGTTTTTGCAAGATCAACATTTATCCCATCTTTAGAAACAATGTGACCAAGTAAAGAAATTTGTTTCAACCAAAACACACACTTGCTGAATTTTCCATACAGTTTCATTTCTTTTAAGGTTTGCAAGATAACCCTTAAATGTATTTCATGATCCTCATTCATTTTAGGAAACACAAAAATATCATCAATGAAAACCACCAAAAACATATCCAAGAACTCATGGAAAATTCTATTCATTATATCCATGAATACAGAAGGTGCATTGGTTATCCCAAAAGGCATAACTAAAAATTCATAATGGCCATATCTTGTATGAAAAGCGGTCTTCGGAACATCTCCTTCCTTTACCTGCAGCTGATGGAACCCCGATCTCAAGTAAATCTTTGAAAAATACTGAGCTCCCTGGAGCTGATACAACTTCATTTGATGGCCCGACATCTGCTGCAATAGTTGCAAAGGATTTCACCACCTCTTTCTGCTTGTAGTCTAAATACTTCCCATCACTCAAGCTCTTTGTCGGACACTCGTTTGCATAGTGACCCATCTCATTGCAGTTATAACATTTCACTAACTATAAATCAAATTTGGTCTTACCTTCACCTTGATCCTTTTAAGTGCAATCACGTGCCTTATGTCCCATATTACCACATCGGTAGAACTTTCAAGAATTAAGAAGACATTCCCCAGCATGCCTTTTTCCACATTTATCACAAAATGGAAACTTAGTTTTCTTACCACCAGACTTTTTTGATGAATTCTTACCTTTCTCCTGCCACCACGGTCTTTTCGTCTGTTGGTTGTTATAGAACACTTGTTCATCGGCAAACTCCATTTCCACCTTCTCAGCACATCGAACAAACTTTTCATAACATTTAAACTCACGAGAATCTAATTCCCTATGATATTTTGGATTTAATCCTGAGTAAAAATGAATGATTTTACTATCAAGGTCTCGGATAAAATTTAGAGCATACCATGCCAAACGAGTGGACCTTTCTTTATAGGTAGCCACTGAGTCATCCTCTTGCTCAATTCCAAGAATTTCTTTTCCATACTAAGTCGAACAACCATAGGAATGTACTTCTCAAGAAACATACCATTGAATTCATCCCAGTCAAGAGCATCAATCTCAGTGGCATCCCTGATATTTTTAACCACTGAACACCATTGATCTGCTTCACCCTCTAAACAGTAAATAGAAAGACTAACCTTTTGATTGTCTGAACACCCAATGACATAGAAAATCTTCTCCAGTTATTTAATCCACCCTTCAGCTAGCACAAGGTTAGATGATCCTCTAAATAATAGGGGATGTTGCCTCATGAAATGTTCCACCACTGACATGTTCCTCTGCGGTTCATCTGGCTGATCTCGTGTATGGATACCACCGCCATTTATCGCTTGAGTCAACTACGCCATTACTGCAACAAACTGTTCAGTTCCAATTCCGACCATCTGAGGATGCTGATTCGGAAGGTTATTTCCTTCTGTATGCCTTCCTAGCACTGCTTCCCTGTTTCCTCTGTGGAAAACCATTCTGAAAAAACATGTCTTAGATGAAGCAACATGGAAATCTCCAAATGCTATATCACTTCAATTTGACAATAAAAAAAATATTTTTGGATAATCATTTAATAGAATTATAACTCCTAATGTTATATAAACCAACCTCTGATACCAACTATATGGCCCCAGCTTTAAACCTTACTTAATCTTGCGTGATTACAAGATTACACATTGAGGATCTTTTCGGGTTTAGAGTTTTACAGAATTATATCATAAAACTTTCATTACATCCCACGTAAAAAAAAGTGGTTACATAAAGATAGTATTCTTCTTTTCCATCAATGGAAACATATTTAAAATAAAAAATGGATTCTTTCTTGACACTTCCTTGACACTATCATCATATCATGTACTTTTCCCTTGACCTGTGAAAAACATTTCAAAAAAAAAATTGGGATGAGCATAAAAAACTCATTAAGGGATATAAAAATATGGAAAGGAAACATGGGTACATATATACATAAGAATGAAATCATACTTTACCCATAAAACATAAGCACTTTAACATACCTCATCAAATCATGAATAAATCATAGAAATCAGAAGACATAAAGGTAACTTGAGGCATTCATAACATTCTTACGTAGGGAGTAACCCTCTTGGTTATGTTTGGAATACCCATCACAATATATTCCCTAAATCTCTTCAGAGAAACCTTAATTTTTCACTCATTCGTGTTACCCAATGCATTGGAGAGCTATATCGGGCTCACCCGCCCGTAGTTTATCACAGAACCACCTGTCTTCATAATAATGCCCAAGAACCTCAACATAATCGTATCACATAAAAAATGAATAAAGGAAACATAACATTTCCACCTTTCAATCACAAGATATCAATACAACACATTGATATAAAAACATTATGAAAACCATTTTCAATACCAAAATAAAATAAAATTAAAACATGGTATTTATTTTTCTTTTAAAAAGAAGGTATGGCTTGTAGAGGAAGCCGAAACTCAAATAATGGTCACGGCGGCAGAGAAGTCATTGTCTCTTTATACGTACGACAAAACATTCTATTTTGTCATTTATTAAAACACATCGTATAAAAAAGTTTCATTTTGGATAAACGTAAATGTCAAAGGGGTTTATACACCGTATAAAATAAGGTTGTGTGTAAAACAAAATATGCCTCAATGAAAGGAGATTGAGACGAAGTCCCATACCTCAGGTCTGATATGAATCGATCGTTCTTTAATGACCTGAATAATAAACTTGAGTATATTTCTACTTGCTTAAGAACAATTTTCAAGTTAATTATTCCTTTTATATCACTTATTACCATATCATGAACACTATGTAATTATTTAAGTTAATAACGGTTGTTTTAACGATCATTGGTACTTGAGTCAAAATAAAACATTTATAATTAAAATTTGATCATGAATCAATTATATCCAGAATTATAATCATGATGTATACATCATATATGTCATAAATATCCAGTATATACGTGCATTTATAATATTACATAGTCATTTAGCGGTATGAAATGAAATGCACCGTTCATGGAGACGGTAAGCTGTACGTACGCATGAACACTACTTTCATCTCTATTTCATATATTATATAATAGAATCATAATTCTATAAAGGTATATTATAATTCCAGTATAATATCATATATATTATCATAGTTCCATCCTTTATACATCCCACATATGGTATTTAACAAATCAAATCACTTTGAGGGGCGGTAGTCCGCACTTACTTAAATGAAGATATCACATTTACCCATAATGGAAACCATAAAGGTATGCCCAAAATTTAAAATACAGAAGCTTAAGGAAAACATAAACATATTATATATCATATATAAATATAGTTACATCTTAATGTCCACCTTTTAAGGTGTTAAAAGAATGTTGAACAATCATCGTTTCGGGAGGCATAAATTCGCCATCCACAGAAACAGTATGTTTGTCAAACATTAGATGAAGGTGTGTGTAAGTGTAGCTAGAATACTTATTATAACAACATCCTAGTATATTGAGAATACTGGATTTGTTACAAAATAAATGAATTAAAAGAGTTTAGGGTGTTGGAGAAGCAAAATAAAACAAAAGGACTAAAAAAAAGACATTACCTTAAAATCGGGTAACTCCCTTTGGTTTGAGCTCAAAGGCTTCCTTGGGAAGACTTCTGCACAAATTGAGGCTTCAAGGAGTAAGAGAGGGAAGTTTAGAGACAAAATGGCCAGGGGTTGGCCGACCCAAAGCTTTTGGAAGTTTGGGTAAGGAGGTAGAGGTGGGGGCCTTTTATAGGAGGAGAAGAGGGGCACTCTTGGAAAGTAAAGATAAGTTACTTTATTTTAAAATTAGATTCGGATTCTTAATGTCCCACATTGATATAAGTCTAGGATAAGGTGATATGGGTTCTAAATACACTCATACAATTGGTTTTTTCCATGTGTCGTTCTTAGATTTTACATTAACTTTCCATTTTATTTAAATCGTTAAATAACGAGGTCATCGCTGCATCATCATGATGTCATAAATAATTTAATTTATTTAATGTCTAAAAAATATAAAAAAATACTATGATTTATGAAATAGTTTTATCTTTCTAATTAATATTTATAATGAAAAATATGACTTGTAGAACCCCATTTAAAAATTGTTTTAGTAAAATAACTCATGTTTGTGTCATTTTTACTTTAACATTAAATAAAAAATTATTTATGTCATTTCCCAACCAACGTGGCTCAATGGGGTCCCCAAGTTGACCCATGGCTTGTCTTGGTCGGCCATGACACAACCAATAAGGGTATGACTTGTTTCCAGGTCATTTCATTATATTAAAACATTATTCTTACCTTAAACTACACTAATTACCTCTAATCGCGATTAAAAACATAATAAGTTACTATTCACCAAAAATTTATTATAATCTCATTGACCCGCATTTTACATCATAATTACAACCATGTATGTAGGATTTTTTATATTCAAAACACAAAAGTGGTAAAATTTCATTTAAACAAAAAATCAGTTTTTATAAGTACCACTCAGTGGTTTCACTATTCATCAAAAATTAGTGTTTTTCAGAAAATTACCAAAAATTCACCCTAAGCTATATTTGATACTCCGAATTCAAAAATGATGTCCATTTTACAAAATTAAAATCATATAATTTACGTTAATTAATTTAATAATTAATTTCCGCTATCATGACAAATAGCGTGTTTTTATGAAAAAATAAGTATCAAAAGATTAATACCAGTATAAGTCCAATTTCAAAGTGAAATTGATTCCAATGACCAAAATTGGATTAAATGGTAAAAATATATTCTAATTTTACTTAAAAACCAATTCAAAATATAATCTAATCATATAAATATATTAGATTAAAAAGCAGTTTTGATGTAAAATGCAGTATTTTTCACTATTCATAAAAAAATCAACATTGTCAGAAAAATACCAAAAATTCACACAAAGTAAATTTTGATGTCCCAATCATAAAGAATTAGTTTATTTTGACAAACATAGCTTATAGAATTGTCAAAAGATAGATTAAAAATTGGTTTTTCATCAAAAGGCAGTAAAACTATCTTTAAAAAAATATTAGTGTATTCCATGCTTAAGATTGTATTTATTTTCATTTTAAGCCTCTAAAACACTATCTAATTAATTAATAGACATAGATAAAAATATCTATTATTAATAATTTACTTGGGATGTTGCAGGTTCCTTTTGGGTATATACAATTCCACCCATTCATGTCACTTATTTGTTTGTTTGATGTTGTTGTGGCCCCTCTCAAGGGACTAATGATTTTTATCGTGGCATTAATAAGGATCTGGGTTTACGTTTACACATTATTAGAGTTCAAATTTAGAAGAAATATTATACAAATCATTGATACAATCCCATGGAATTTTAATATATATAACAAGTCATGATTAATGATTCCCTTGATATTTATATCCTTAAAATTTGAAATAATTATATATTACCTATGTTATATGATGGATTATATGGGTTCACTGAGATGATTGGAAATTTCTATAATTAGTAATAATTAATAGATTAGATAATCATTTTTTAGAACTTCATCTATATAACTCTGCTCAAGATGGATCATCTTGATCCACCCCATATTCTGAATTGGGTTGAATTCATGTTGTATAAAAATTAATTACTTGTGGAATAGTTAGTGTTGATAATTGACGCTTAGTGGAAATTACTTAAAGGTAATTCCATGATGTTGGATAATATATCATATTTGTAAATATCATATTCTTATGAGACTCAAGAGCATGAATCGTCATTTATAGTGTATTAACATCATCTATTTTTAGAACATTATACATACATGTGACTATGAAGGGAAATAATGTTATATAGTCATGAGTTTTAACAATATGACAAGTGGTATATTTTTTTTAACTTCGGTATTTAATATTTTCATTTGTATAATATTTATGAATTTATTAGTGACTTCTGATATATGGATTTTTCTTATTTTAGTGTAACATGGGCATCACTGTGACCATGATGGTGTTCGTGGAATACTTTTCTAGATCATATGCACCATATGAATATCCACCATGACTATTTCATGGTGAGGTCCAGGGTGTGACTCATTTGTGGTCACCCTGTGCACCATGACCAACATGGCTCACCACGGCCTGTGGGAAACAATGGATAATGAAAAAATGGTGTAGATCTCAACAGTGTGGCATGATTATGTTGTCATGTTGGGATACTAGTTAAGAAAAAAATAAGGAAAACATATAATGTGTTAGACCCCACCATGTTGTGGAATCTCCTCGTTTTGAAAATTCACATGGGATATATTTCTATCCATGATTATAGAATATTTTATAGAAATTGAGGGGATGTTAGGGAAAATTATAAAGGGTTATTAATGTGTGTTTTATAAGAAATTTTTCGATAACCTTATTACTTTATATTTCTTCCTGATATAGTGTTTTGAATTAGATGACATTTTGGAGATTATTTTTGTATAGATTTTACATAGGTAGTTTGGTTAATCTTGTCCTTGATGATCCAATACAATTTTTCATTCCATGTGATCGGTGTAAGGGATATAATGTTTTATTCAATGATTGGTATGTAGGATTCGTTGTGTCATGTTATCTCTTTTTTCTACTATGATATTGATATGGATAGACTTCTATTTGATGATGTGAAATATTGGGTTTAGGATCCCCTCTTGGTGATATTGAATCAATTATTTTTGTTGGTTGTGTATCATGTGGATTTTTTTTATGAACCCAAGAGTGGGATTGGTAGTTCTGTATCTATTCATTTTTTGGTGAACCATATGTGATAAAATGTTAAATAGAAAGTATAAAGGATAATTTAAATTACTCTTGGAACTCTAATTATCCCTGAATAAATGGGTTTTTGAAAAATTCCGTCTTCCCCTTATTTTGGAAGAATATTATGTCCTCAATGAACCATGGAATGATTCACTAAATTGGGTTTCAATGATTGATTTTTATGAGAAATTTATGTTTGAAAAACTATTTAGGAAATGTTACAATTCCATCAATTTTTTTGAAATAGGAATCACATGGGAGCCATTGTTACATAGAAGGAGGATCCCATCTTGGGTCATGTCATTTTCACTATTGGGGGTTCACACATGGAGTACTTCATTTTAAATTATTCCTACTATTATATAATATTGATATTAATACACATTTTGAGGTTCACTCATGGGGTATTCCATTGTTCCAAGGGCCCTATTATTATATGTAATTGTTAGTTCATTGGTTAATGATTTGATACTAAGGCATATGTGACCCTACAATCCTATATATATGATTTCCTACGTGTTATTTTTCTTATTCTTTGGTATTGATATGGATATATAATGCATGGACTAATATGTGATAAATGGTTTACCTAGAATATGAACTATTTTATATGGAATATATTTTATAGTTTTGGAAAGTGTAAATGTTGTTTTTACACTTTTGAACTAAATTATAAATCCAACCTACGATGAACTATTTTCCATATCATGGGTATATTGGGATTATTTGATTGATTATTTTTTTAAATCTCATGGGTGCTATCCTATGTGGATTTTCTCTCAATCCATTTACATACCTCAAGTGATTTTATTACTTATTTATATAATTTTGGAATTTAAATGGTCAGTAGTGAGGTGGTTATGTATTATGTAAGTTGGGAATCAGTAGTAGTTTATGATGTGATGAGATTTTTTCCATGCATCACACATATTAGATATTAGCTTTAGTGTGCAATTTGGTATCTTATTAGATATATTCATTAGTTGTAAATTGTTACCTTAGTTATATAACTTCTAGTATTTTTTTTCTAGTTATGTCATAGTTATTTTCTTATTAACTTAATTTTTATATATTCCATTCTGATTTTTCATGATGGGGAAATAATTCCCTTTGGTTTTTGTTTGATGCTGGTGTGCTCTCTGCTAGGCTATGAGGATCGAGAATTCCATTTGACTATTTATTTAGAATAATTGGGATTCATATTTAAGGGTTTTATGTTGTGGTTTGTTAAAAAACTGACAAGTGGATGTAGTCTATGGAATATTTTTACCTTGAGAACCTACCCCAAAGAGAGCATGTTGTGTATTAACTCAACTATGAATCAGTCCATTATAAAGAGACCTAACTGACCAACTAACAATACAAACAATGGGGTTAATCTTTAGACAATAACTATTACTTTGTGAAAAATTATGACTGATTTATTTTGTAATTAATTTAACACATTTTGTTACAATGTATGAAAAATTAACTTAAAGTAACATAATTAGATCTGATAGTGTTAGTGGATTAACCAAGTAAGACATAGTTAAATCGAATGAATCATCAGTTATAATAAAGATTTCATTTTAGGAAAAGTATTAGGATTGAGTATTATTATTCATGGACTCTAAATATTTTGAGACTTTCAAAGCAATGTTTTTTATTAATTCGATGAAATTGGATCACAATGATAAATATAACAATATTATCCATCCAAAAAATCACATTATATTATAACTAAAAAGGGAGTATACATTAATGGTTGAGGATAATAGTATATGTTTTTATGACTGAAAGGGATATTCTATTTATTACATATGGTAGTGATTATGATTCCAAACTAGAAATTAATTTTGGATAATCATAGTTATTTTCATTAGTTAATGATATTTATCGATGTTATTTTAGATATTATGAGGTTTATGTGAAATATTGATGGGGTTTTATTCATTACATATACATTATTGATTTTAAAAAACATATAAAATATAATTAATAATCTTGATAATGTGTTCTATGACAATGTTATATGTTTGGGGATAAATAGTTTAGAACAGATGATTGATGTATTGAAAACTATTATTATAAATATAATCTTAATGATGCTGTAATAAGGGCTTTGAATATTTTGTGATAAGTGATTATTGATATTTACTATTTAAATAAATAAAAGTGATCCATGATATTATTTGATGATTTATATCTAATTTTTCGGATTAATATATATATTGACTTGTTATTTTCCAAGTAAAATAGTTGTTAATACATTTTATTGTTAAAAATTGTGTTGATAATTTTTGGAATATATAATCTCATAGGGTTTTAATGTATCAATGATTAAAATGGTTTTAGAATAGGTATGTTATAGAAAAAGTATGATTAGGTTATCCAGATAATGTGTTACATGTTTGTCTAAATTATCAATGTTTATGGATTAATGATAAGTTACTTTTTATAGCTTAATTATGTAAATCTGCTGTCGTTTTATAAGTTATATCCCGGATGATGAATATCATAATAACCCTAATATAAATTCTTTATTTGGGTGTAATTTAATTTTCATGGTTGAAATTTATTTAGGGTGGATGTTACTCTCCATGTTTTAGGATCCATTTTTCTAATTATTATTATATATACCCAACAATTCTCAATAAAGATTAATTATTCATTCAAAATGATTTAATATTAATTATAAAATTATCCCTAAAATATATAAAAATACAAACCCAAATTATTCTTTCATAATTTGAGTGATACAAGAAGAGAACATAAACATGGGCATTGGAATCCATGGTTTTTTCCTCAGCATGGATAAAATGCATCCATTAAATGTCAAAAAAATCAATAGGAGACAATATGTATTGATAAGTAAAGCATTCATGGATAGTAAATAAACCTAATAATCAAAAACCATGTGGATAAAAAATATTAAAAATAAAAACATAATTCATAATATCACCTGGAAAGGAGAAGGATTTTTGGAAATTCTATAATATGGAATGATAGCAATTCCCAGTGATGTGAGATTGAAAAGAAAAAATGATTTTGTATGTTTAAATTTATTGGAATGAAATATAGTCATGATAAAATTTTTCATTGAATTTATTTTCATTGAAAATATAGTCATTGTGAAAATTGAAATTGGTCATATATCCATTAGTTATACTAAATTCGTGTATTGTTAAGTAGAAAATATAAAATAATATATCTCTCAATGACATAAAAAGTTTATATTAAAATATTATAAATTTTTTAATATATGATTTATATATGAATATCAATTACAAATTATTAACAGAAGATTTAATTATTATATAATATTAAAATAATTATTATTATATCAATGGTGTAGTAATGAAATTGAAGAAAAAAATATTAAATGGTTAAAGAGTATTTTTTATAAAAGTAATGATTCAATTTTCAGGGAAAGAATTATTTATTGTATATTATATTTTATCCGACTAGAATAATTATAAAACATTTATAATATATAATATATTAAATAATATACTTAAATCTATTAAATTATTAAAATATAATATATAATATTTAGAACAGTTAATTTTTAAAACATTACATTTCAAATAAACAATATTTAATTTATATAATCCATTTTCATTTGAAAACTAAATTTATAAATATTATAATATATATTATATTAAAGTAAATTAATTTTTTATTTATAATGATAAAAATTTCCTTTAAATATTTTTTATTATTTTTATAAAAATATTGATTTTTATGTGAATAAGTTGAAATACTTTTTTTAATTTAAATGAAATTTTTGAATGTAACAGTATATAAGTTAAAATTGTAATTTTATAACACTATTTTTTTAGATAAAATATGAATTTTATATTTTAATGTATATTTTTTTTTGTTTTTTCATTTTAATTTATAAACCATCATTTTACATTTTATAATTTATGAAATATTATTCAAAAAATTGATTTAGTTATATTATTCATTTTGATATTTAAATTTATTATTAGTCACATTTAAAAATTGAATAAAAAATGAATTTAAATATTTAATAATTTTATCTATATTTTATGAAAACTAGATTTTTATTTTTGGTACTAAATGAAAAACTGCACATGTAAAATCAAGTTATGGTTGTGAATACCAGAATGATAATAATGAGTTACGTAAGAGTTAAATGATTGAACATGTTAAAAAGGTTTTGATTGATTGTCTATGTTTTTATTGAACTTATATATTATAATATATATTATTTATAAATATTTATTGAATTATATTAAGATAATCATCCCATTTTTTTATAATCTTTGGTGTTTTCATAAAATAGATTAATTTTCAAATTTAAAAGGGGCACTCCACTCCTCACTCCCCATTACAAAAAAAATCCACAATTTCATCCTATATTGAACAAAATAATATCATATAAAATCATATACACTTTAAATAGGATATGTTATTCTCCAAATACCACCCCGAAATGGTTTAATCTCCATTGCAAAAGATATAATCCGCAAAGTGTGGTATATGTTCTCATGCTCCCATTCTCTTTTATATTTCATTATGTAATTATCTTATTCATAAAATATCATTTCACTTAATTAAAATGTTAAATAAGAATAATTATTATAATTCTATGTTATTGTCATCAAGGAATATGTATTAACCACCCTCCCATTTTTAATTATAAAAATAAGTGAATAATTTGTTGTGCTGACAACCGTCTCGTTGAGGAATCATGTTTCGTATATATCCACGTAATTACTATGATGATACTAATACATAATGTAATATATTACTATGGTAATTATGAACTTTTTAATATATTATGATGTTAAACCGTATTTATTCGTTTTCCTAATTTCTGGATAATGAAATTGTTGTCCATTCACATGTGTGGAATACCACATCTATTGAATGATCAGTTTCCATTTTTCATCTCAAATACACATTAATTGGATTGAAATGAGAATTATTTTAAATGATAAATATAATTTTTTCATACCATTAATGTTATTTATGATAAATTATTGGAACTATTGTTTATATAATGAAAAAATTATTTTATTTAATTCAATAATTCAAAACAATAATACTCAGATGAAAATACTTATATTAAAATTTTTAATATTTTCATATAAATTTTTTTTTCCGAAAATAAATTTATATCTATAATTTATCACTCCGTGAAACCCAAAATTATATCATTATTTTAATTTTTTTATGATTTTGGAACTAAATAAACTAATAAAAATTGAATAATCACGGTATGTTCATGCTTGGTTTAGTTTCACCACCAAAATCATATTTATTATAAATTATATCATTTAATATTATTAAAATATAATTAATGGTATAAAATATTGTAAATATATAAATAATTATTTTTTATTTAAATAATAAAACAATATTTATGTCATTCACTAATAAAACATCCTTCATAAGTTGATTATTAATGAAAATAATAATAATTGATTTCGTATTCTTGGGTAAAGACTTCTGTGATAATTAAAAGATATTATACCATTTAAATAATTATATGTAATCTATTATAAAAAAATTATTCACTTATAATGGAAATATTTTCATGTAGGACACGAAGATTCCACTATTTGGAAACTATTTTAATATAATCATAATTACCCACACTCAACATAGAAATCATTTAATATCTATTTAATATAATCTTGTTAATTAATTACAAATGATGTTTTTAAGAGTTTATGTATATGAAAATGTTTTGAAATCAGATATTAATATTTTTTTTGTGAATGATCTTATAGATCTGCTGATTAAGTAGAGTTAATAGGTATAGGTTTCTTTTATCATCGTTAACTCTATGGGATATGTCTTGATATTGTAAACCACTATTTTCATATATATTGTAATCAATTCTAAATATAATACAGATATAAATATTTCATCCATTTAATAAAATTTATATTCTAATTTTTTTATCTTACTCTTAATCAACATTTATTCATACATTATTACTCCAACATGAATTTCATCAACAAAATTTTTAGTTCATTGGTTCTTTGACATTCTTAAATAAACACAATGTTAATGATTTCATTGATACAAAGAAATACTTATCTTATATAATATTTTGTTCTTGAGAAATTACTTCGCATCATTAATAAGTTTTGATTTTATAAAATTATTTGTTATTTAAATGGTAAATTTTGGTAATAATACCTCACATTCGTACAAATGAAATGTTTATTGTAAGCATATATTTTTCGTCCAAACAATTTTCCCAAATATTTTTATGAATATAATATGGATTATATTATATTATTATTATTATTTTATTAAAACATTGTAAATTTTAAAATGTAATAATAAATTTACAATGTCGGTTTTGGGAAAAAAATATTAAAAAAAATTCATAAATAAAATGGTTTTCATCACTTAATAATATATATTTTTTCATAAAATTCAAATATTTTTTGTAACCCTTTTTTAATTTCATGTATATGTTATTTTAGTATCAATATTAGAGGTAAATTATTCCCAATTTTTCACTTAAAATATCTTAATCTAAATTTTGAATGTGTCTGATGACTTATTTATTTTTATATTTATTTTAAACAAGATGTCAACACTATATTTTTATATTTTTTCCTATAATGTGAAAAAATATATGGACATAAAAAACATTATATGAACCATTTCCCCAATTTTTTCATGGTTTCTATAATAAATTTTGTTTCTTTTAGTTTTATAAAATATTTCTTTTAAAACATATTAAATATCTCAAATATATTTTTTATTTTCAATGTGTTTTTTCTAAAACTAATAAAAGGTGTTTTTCTTCTATTTTATATAAATGTGTTACATATAATTCCTCGTTTTTTTATATTATTTAAAAACTAATATCCACTATTTTTTCAAGATGAGTTATATGATTTTTTTTCAAAAAATAAATTTTTTTAAAATGTAATATTTTTATCATCAAATGATTTATTAAGTTGATGTTATGTGTTATGTTTAAGAAAATCATCATTTTTTATATGGCTTCGTTAATATGTGATTATGATTGATTTTATGTTACCAACATATTTTTTATGATGATGGGTGGGGTATTATATCACCATCTAATACAACGGTTCATGTTTATATCTCATTTGATAATTAGGCATGACTATAATGAGTTTGTTCATATTAGTGTGGTTATAATGGGTTTGATTGCATTTTCATTTGTTGACACAAAGTGTTTTGTCACATAAAAATATAGATAAATAGTTTTTCATAAATTTGTTTCTAATATTAGGATTATATAAAATTTTCATATTGTTTTTGATGATATTATATAATCTTATTCATTTAATTATCATTTTCTTTTGCATTCATGGATTATTTGTATTTATATTGTTTTAAAAATCTTCTACTCATTTATTATTTTATTCCAAGACATATGTCATGATTTTTTATCATTTAATTTTTTCTTATAAGGTTCATATTTATCTGGATTATTTTTATATGATTATCATATGATAGCTTAAGAATTTTTATTTTTATCACTATTGTTTACTCTTACCATGAATTTGAGCTCAACAATTTTTTTGATTTAATTTCTTTATGATATGATGAAAACAAATATTTATGATGGGTTTATAAGTATATATTTTTAGAATATTTTATGAAATACATATAGTAATTTCCATGTATTAATATTTATTTTATAGAGTGAGAAAAGTTCCCTGAAATTTTATAGTTAAATAATTAACCTAATTCTCATAAACATTAAAACTAAAATTTAATTCATTTATATTATAATTAAATAATTTCATAACGTAATGTAATTACTAGAATATTATGATTGTGGTGTTAATATTTTAATTATGTGTTAAAATTCATGTCTGTGTACCCAACACTCTAATGATGTGTTTAAAAGGATGAGTAAATACCAAATTGAATGTTATCAGAGCATGGGGATACAATCAGATATACCCTTGATATTTTTGGTAAATATAGTATACATGGAAGTTTATATCATTAAAAAGGTCATTATTTAACATGGGTGAATATTTTACAAAGTATATCTTGTATGAATAAATAGTTAAGTATCTCACATTTATGATTCATTGGTTGTTGGCAATATGTAAATATAATTATTGATGAAAATGATAAACATGATTATAAGTACTAATCTTGTTTCATTATTTGTTGTGATGTTGATGAGTTGGTTTTAACATCTAGGTTGTTACGAACAAGATGATAATATAAATAAATAATTTTATTTCTTGTGGATTTTTCTTATATATGAACTTCTATGCTATTAAAACTAATACTTGGAATAAAAATTCACAATTTTTGGATCAAGTGAAGGTAAAAGGTGTAACTGATCATGTTAAACTATGACTTGTAAATTCTACTCAAAAATATGATTTGAGGGGATCAAAAATTATGAGATTTATTATATAGAGGTATTCATCTTTCATACACAAGAGACTCATGAATTATGGTGGCGATTTTGTTTGATTTAATGATAAAATATAGAAAAAGTTGCTAAAAAATGTCAGTTGTCTATAAAAAAGGATATATTGTTTTTCCATTACAACACAACACTATATGGGTGATGAATCATTTTATATGTGGAAATAATGTATTTTAGAGAAAATTGGTATACATAATCAAATAGGGACATGATTGTAATATGATATATTATGCATGTCTAGTGGTGAAATGTTATTAATATAATGAAGGAATTGACATCCATGAAATTTTCTCAGAAATAGTAAATATTACCATTATATAGTATATCATTTTATATATGAATCACTTTATTTAATCCTCAAGATGGTTTATGTGAGAACTATATTTCTTTATAAAAATTTAAGGAGAACCATTATATTCAAAAACTATAGTGATATGTTTATTAAGTAAAGAAATAATTGGTGTGAATATAAAAATGAGATATTATGTGTTAATGTTATCACTTAAGTAGTGTAATAATATTTTTGAGGCATTACTGGGAAAAATATAATAAATATGGGGTTCCATTAATCAATTGTATTATTTCATTCCATTTTTTGATATACACATTATATTTCCTCTCTTTGTGTGTGATACGATGATTGTAGGATGATTCATAGAGTGGACTTGTTTGTTGAAATGGTAGATGGTTGAGGTGTTTGAGAAGAAATATATTGTATACGTTGAAAATATTTTAGGAAAAAAATCAAGAGATATCCCATACCTAGTAACTATATTATTATCTTTAATTCACTGTATTTTAAAAGATTTGATCATATCTAGAATTCCTGAAAACGATCTAGTATTTATTTCCCAAGAAATTCTTTAAAATTTTATTATGGGGAAGAATAACAATCCTTATAAGTGGATGAGTACATGAAAACATTTTTATTTTCATCAATTGTTTGATGATTTATATTTTTAATAGACTGTACTCAACCTATTATTTCTTATAAATTGGGTTCTATAATAAATATTATATAAAATCATAGATACTCACATTGTTAAGAAGTTAAGAGGATAATGAGGTGTCTAATGATAATAAAAGAATTATATCATTGATTTGGTAAGGGAATGTAAATTGATTTATATGTTGATACTTCAATTGGAGGATATATCGAAGACTAGAGGAGTAATAATTGTAATATGTTACCTATGGTGGATGTTTTTTGAGGTAGATATAACAACAACATTGGGATAATACATTATTATAACATAATAAATGATTTTGATAATTTTTATAAGTAACATCATATATGAGATAGTTATAAAGAATGAGGAAAATTTCATACCCAAGAATAGTCAATGTTCCTTACATATCGTGTAGAATACGACATTTCATGAAAATAAGAAACATATTTAGTAGACGTACAATATTATCAAAGGATTGAAAAAGGATCAATAATTCAAATACCAAAATATATGTGAAATTGAAAATCAAAAACATATTATTGATGCTGATGGTGATAGAGATGTTGAGGCAATCTTATACCATTATTGGTCTCCATTAATGAATAAAGGATGAGAGGAATACTATAGAAAAACACTATTTGAGAAATTTAATGAAAGAGACTGGTATTTCATAAATCATCAATATGAAATTGATGAAATTATGTGAATCATCCATTACTGAGTGAACAAGAGGAAAATATTATATCATGTATGTTTTCTTTGTCATTACTATTAGGAAATGTTTTTTTGATATTTTAAGCTACATGTGGGAGATTGTTGGAATGGTGCACTCTAATCCATTATTTTTTTATTGGGCCAAGCACAAGTGGACCAAAAATTTCTCTAGAATATCTCTCCAATGGATCGGCCTCCATAGTGAGGTCACTTGGGGTTGCAAGGGGCGGTGTTCCTTTACTCAATGGTTTGAGGGATAAAGGTCCCTCGCCCAATAATTGTGGGGGTTGTATCTATAATAACTAACCTATTAATTTCGCCTAATGATACTGGGATGGCATTGTAGCATTGTGGACATTGAAATGGTATTATACCATAATGTTCCTAGAAACCCAACTATTTGAATATAGCTCTTTGTAATTATATCCATTGATCACTATAGGAAAATAATATTTCTATGAGGTTGGTGGCACTATAGAATTGCATTTTCCTGTATAATCATATAAATTTATAATCTTAATCGAGTAATTTATTTTGTAAGTTGTAGTTTGAAAACATAACTAGAAATTTCTCTCCAAAAATAATAAAATTATTTAGACACTATATTAATATATACATAATTTACCAATCTCTGAAAAACATTTCTTCCTATTTATTATTGTTCTATTATTTTCCTCCTTTTTAACCATTTATCGAATCATTCATCATTATTACTATTTTATTTAATGAAATATATGAGTCAATATTAAAAGTGGGATATTGAAAAATATTTTCCATAATAGAAAACACATATAACTTCTACATAGATATAAGATATGATATAGTATAAAATACACTAATCATGTCATATAAATTATTGAGGGTGTATCATGAATCAATTTATGCAATTTGTATTATATTTCATATAGAATATTAAAATCATAATATTTATTTCGTTCCTAAATACCAAATATATTTAAATAGAATATTTTGTTAGATTAAAGTATATATAAGAGTTAGTTATTCATTTGATGAATGCATAGTTGGGTGTAACATTAACTCATTTGATAAATACATTTTGGTTAATTAGTAGTGGTGTCTCAAATGCTATATAATGAATTAAACACCATTGAGATGGTGTGGTTCATTACCAAATGATCCATTAGTAATGTTCCCTCTTCTTGTATCTCTAAATTTTGTTAATTAATTTATAAAATAAGAAATTGAATGTCATAGAGTGAAGAAGAGTACAAATGGTGTATCACTAGTAAACTAGTGGTCATTATGTTCTTATGATGATATCTTATTACGTTGGGGGATTCCATCAAAGTTATCTCATTTAATTTGTTGGTCATGATGACAAAATTCTTAGAGTCACTGTTATGAGTTTTAGTTTTTGTAAGTACAAAAATCAATTCTTTTACCGGAATTGAATTGGTGTCATACAAGGTGATAGTACTACTTATTAATGACCAATTAAAGGTTATGAGTATGAGGAGCAACAGAGTGATTGTGTAACACTCTTTGGGTTGAAAACTTCTACTAACATAGATAAAGGTTCTGTATGGCTGTCAAAAGGGGTTATTATTTTTATTATATATTTTTTATGGTTGATTTAAATGATTCAATATCAAAATATATGTGGAAAATGAAAATTTTTATGTTGTTTGTTTAGGAAACTATTTTCCAATCTAATATTATTGGTGAGTTTTTTTGATATATGGTTGGGAATTTTTTATATAAGGTTGAATGATGCATTAAAAATATATTTTTAAATGTTTACAAAATTGGAAACTGTTGTAGAAAATTCCTTCGTTGATGTAATTTCAATGATGGTTTTTTACCAGAAAATGCATTCATTGGGAATTTTTTAGGTAAGGCATTGTCCACCATAAATCCTTATATTATTATTATTTATATATATATATAATTTAATAATTAAATATTATTGAACAATTTTTATATTCAATATTTCATTAATAAAATTAATCCAAACATAACTAATAAAATATCACCAAAGTCACCTTTTTGTTATGGTTCAACCCATAACAATTTTTTTATTTCAATGTTTGATAAATACACCTTTTACAAATAGAATCATACCTAGATAAAAAATCCATGATAATAATAACCTTTTGATAATAATACCATTATAATTAAATCAATATTAATATTATAATGAAAATAGATTCTTGATCCACTTGTACCATTATTGAAAAAGTAATAGATAATAAATTCATGATAAATATTAATAATAATAAATTCTTGATATTATTGTTTATAATTTCATGATAATTATAATTCATAGTCACTAATAATTATAATTTACAAAATTTTAGTTTTATAATTCAAAATAATTAAAAAACTGATAACAATGCATTATAATTGTGTTATTCATAATATAACTAATATTACATTTGAAATTTAATATAAATATATAGAAATTAACACCATAATAATTTTTTTTTCTAATAATCAATTTTAAAATAATAATTAAAAGTGTAACTATTAATTATTAAAAATAAATAATTTTTTTTTGTAATGTGTTACATATTTTATTATTTAAATAATAAAACTATTAATTGAATTAATAATCCAATTAATAATGTAGTTAAACAATATTTTATTTAATTTTATACCTAATAATATAAAAAATAAATTATGAAATTTATATTATACTTAATTTTGAAATTTATTATAAAATAATTAAACTAAATTATAATACGTAGAATAATATAATTTTTAATTTAATTAATAATTTATTTATTACTATTATTGAATTCAATTACCAATTAAATTAAAATTATAATATATATATAATTATTTATATATATATATATACATATATACTTAATAAAAAATTATTTATAATAAATAATTTATTGAATAACAAAAAATAAAAAAATATTTAAGAGCTTAATTTTTAATGCATAATAATGTGATATATGGAAAAATAATTAATGTAATATAAAATAATTAATAATAAATGAATTGTTAGTGTAACTAATAAAGAGGACAAAAATATAAATTAAAAATAATTAAATAACTAAAAATTGTTATAAATGTAAATAATTATTATCAATGTTTTATATAATTGAATATTATATTAATTATATATTGGAGGTACAATATAAGGAGACACCAAAACCCACACCCACATGCTGGATGGTTAGGTCATAATCCCCATGGGAATATCCCATCCACCCAGCCCTTACATACATTTTTTTTGTACAAAAGCACCACACATTTTGATATTCCAAAGGTCCTATTTTTTATGATCCCATTTTTTATATAATGTATGAAACCATGTATTTTTTTGACACTCATTGGGGTTTTCTTTCTTTCTTACACTTCGAAACCATTCCATATGGATTCTTTTTATGTTTGTGGGAGGGAGAGTGTATAACGATGAAAGGTGGTTGAAGAATAAATAAAAAACATGAATAATATTGAAGACGTTATTTTTACTCAACAAATGTATTTTACACATCACATAAATTGCTCTGGCATGTCCATGTTCATGAAATGCATTGGTTTTTTCACCAGGAAAATCCCATGCATTAGATGATGTATAAAATAAACCCATCATAAATAAGTTGGTTTTTTAAAGGGTATATAACCCCTTATTTTGATAGAAATCCGCATTTCCCCAACAACCCGTGTCACTTATCCCCCTTTGAGGGTCCCCTTTGTCATATCCTAGGATATTGAGTAACTCCTTCTTCCAGACATCGATTGGACCAATGTTCATCTTGTTAGAAGTGCATACGTATGAAACCTAATACAATACTTTCTATTCGTTATTTGTCTCACCATATTCATTTATATTTTTTTTTAAATCATAATCCATTTTTTGGGTGGCTATCAGGTTTATCGATTTCATCCTCACTAGATATAATCTCAATATTGCATTAGATTTGTTGTCCTCTACAAACATAAGTTAGGTGGTCAAAAAATTATCCCTCAATTAACATCAGATTTTTCATTTTGATTCATCACATCATATTATAATTCTGGTTCTTTAATAATACACAAAAAACTTGCTGAACATTTTATCCTTGATCTAAATGTCCTCGTGCCTCCTTATTCTCATAAGGATAGGTCAACATCAACTACTTCTACCCATTGATGTGTGTATTTGGAATTTCATCTTGGTATTATTAATACTTATGTGAAATAAAATATTCTATATGTTAATAGATTGAATAATAAATGTAATTACAGTAATGAATAAAAATTTTGGGAGTGGTTTGACCATGAAAAGTTTTATTTCAAAAAATTTGTTACTTCCTTTTCAAAGCGGAATATTATTTAACTATGAAGCCTATTTAACTATATATAATTGTGATACTCGACCATGGGATCCTATATTCATGTAATAACTGATCATGGTGTCCTATATACTTGTGATAATCATTTATGGAGTATGATATAATTATGATACAAAGACATGGAGTCCCATAAACATTTTATACCTTGGCATGGAATGGCCTATATTTGGGATTCAAGGGAAGAGATTCCCTTATACCTATGATACACAAACATGGAGTCCATTTTACTTTTGATACATGTGCCTGGATACCCTTATCATTCATGATAGTCGGACATGGAACCCATTAATTATTTATATGACTATAGGTAATAAACATGGATAACTGAGTTATTCCTTGGGTCTAAACAAGAAATATGTATGTATATATAGGGATATAAACTAGACAACGAATATAGTTTATATGAATATACACTTATATTTATATCTTAGTGGTGAAATATATTCATATTGATCTAAACAGGGGATGGTGTAGGTAGGGTCAACGTAGTGTACATCAGGAATAGGAGCACAACCATTACAGTTTACATTAGTATATTAACATTAATATATCAACACACTGCTCATATTATATCCTTTGGATGGATAGTTCTCGACACAGTTAGTGGTGACCCACTGAATATATTTCACAACCTATATGGGATTATGTTCTCTTCCCATACATACTTCATCTTTGCTGGAAGCAGAGAGGAATCTACCAGGTCATGGATTCTTGACTACTAATAGCTTGGAAGTGGGGAAGCACATGACCAAGCTAGGCCTTATGTTGTCATATCAATATATAATTATTTTTTGGATATTTTGATTTAATGGTATGTATATGTTTCTGCAATAATATTTACATATTCCATTTTTTTTTTGAGACATGACATTACGATTTTTTTTATTTGGTATTCTGTATTTCATGGATGGGGATTTATTACCTCTAGCTGATTTACTCTCATTTTAATGGGTATAATTAAGTATAATTTATCTATTAATACATATATTTTTATAATCATATTCCTATGGTTATTATATTATCGTCACCACAATGTACACCCATGGACCCTGGCTTCTAGATGGTATCCTCCGGCATTTGGGGAGGTGCTCTTGAGTCCATGTTAACCACTTGGTTCAGCTAATTATGAGTCAGCTGAGTCTGAGATGTAAAAAAAGTGGAATCATTGGATTTATTTTCATATTGTACTATATTGGTATTATAGAAAAAAAGAATAATATGTGTAATAATTTGGTAATGAGGATGCTCCATATAGTAGATAACCCATGTACAGAGAATTGAAAAATTACTAGGGATGGGAATTTATCATTTGGATTATAATTATTATAGTTTATTTGATTCTACCATTAGAAGACCCACATGATATGTGATGTCTATTATTATTATTTTTTAGGATTCATTTTTTCCATTGTATAACTATAGAAATGATGTTTTGGATCATTAATAAATTTAAGAATGTATTGATTCAAAAATCATGCATTTTTTCATTCCATAAATGTGTCTATCATATATTGTATTGACTATGATTTTAACAAGTGCCATGAATTATATGAATAGAAATTTTTTATTTTTTATTTTAGTAGAATTAAAAACAAAATTGGTTACATAATTTCCTACAACAAACTAATTTTTTTCATGCATATATTGATGCTGAAGCATTTTAATCTAATTATGGAACGCTGATTCAAGGACCATTTGTCATATAAGATAGAACATGATTGTAGTTTAGATTCAACAGACACCGTATTCAATTTTTAAGTGTATGTGCATTTAAAAATATCAGGAAGTGATCTATATAATTCAACAATTAATAATATATCTATAAAAAAACATAGTTCAAATATGAATATGTTCGAAAATGAATTGGTTACCATTAAAAAGAGATTATAATTTAAATATGAATGGGGTTTTTATCTAAAACATAATTAAGAAAAATAATAAACTAAGGCTCTTAATTTTTAGAAGATAACAAGGCATTGGCCTAACCTCAGTTGTGGTTTATTAGTAGTATCTTATGAGTTATTATATTCAAACATCACCCACAGCAAGATTTAGGAGTAGGAAGTGGGGTGTGAGTTTATATAGGAATGATTTATAATTATTACATTCATATACCCATGTAATATATAATTTTCATATCCTTTTTGATGTTTATTCATTTCATTGGTAGAGATATTCCAGCACTAATTCCTATGGTTGTATCCTATGAGGATGGTGGTGACCAAGCTATAGACGTGGTGGGACTAAATACAACATTATTACCTCTAATAGTTCAGATATAGCACCACCTATTATAAAAAAAATTGGGTACTAATTACTTATTTTAATAGGGACTCCTTTGTATTATGAAAACCATTTAGGGATCAACATGACCAACCCTTACAATGGAAGAGGTGATTCACGATTTTACATAAAACAATTTATCTATATTTTCATTAGATGGAATTCTATAGGTTATAGAATCTAGGTTATAGGAAATGATAAGTATCATTGAGAAAAGTGAGAAACCTCTAGACAAGAGTGTTTTTATGGGTACATATACTTCTTTAGAATATATGATTTTATAGGTGGATTTTATTACGTAAGAATATAATAATTAGTGTATAGGCTAGCTGGGACATTAGATTGTCCTTTATGAATATATCATACCTTATATTCTGTGAGAAGACAAAGATAGATATTTAATGTAGCATTATAGCACCACTCTCCCTGGGAATTGCATGACGAATAGACAGGTAGGTCAAATGAAAAAAGGGTACATTTAAGCCTCAGTGGAGAAGAAATGGAGACCTATGATAAGAGGTATGGTTTGTATGAAATGAAGATTTTGTATTGGAATTTTCAAGGGTTGGGGAACTCCCGCAAGGTTCGGGGCCTTCGAGATTATATCTTGATTTACAAACCATTTTTTCCAGTATTGAAAAACCTAATGTTTTGTTTGATACCCATAAGGGCTTCAGATGGGACTTACTAGGATACAATTTTGTGCCCAGCAATCAGTCTGCATCTTCTATAGATTACTTGTGGGTGTTAGTGCATAACACCCTGTGGATTAATTCAATTTACAGTGGTCCTCAAAGTGTTCTGGTCAGCTGTAACATTGCTGGATAGAATATTTAGTTATCATTTGTTAATTCTTTCAACACCTATATCCAGAAGAGGGATTTATGGGAGGATCTCAAATTCATATCTAGGAGTATATATCACAAATGGTTTCTTATTTGTGGTTTCAATACTATTTTGAATTTCAAAGGAAAAACTAGAACAAATTTTAATAGGATTGATGCCTCTGAATTTGCTGAGTGTATTGATTTCTACAGTCTAGATCAAGTTGGAATTTTTGGCGATGATTTCACATGGTGTAGACACACTTGAGAAGGGAAACAGGCTAGAAATATTGATAGATGTTTTGTCCATATTGAAGATCAGGTTGCAGTACATGGTGTCTCTGGATTCACTCTGCCTAAGAACCACTCTGATCACAACCCAATTGTTGTTGATGATGAGAATCAGGTGACAAGGTCATCCTCTGTTCCTTTCTGTTTCAACAATGGATGGCTTATGATGCCAAGTTGAAGGGAACTTGTTTTAGAAGCATGGAAACATGACACAATTTCATGTCCGCTACCATTAATGGATATGGATCCTAAGCATCTGAAGGGGCTTCTAAGAGCATGAAGCATATATTCCTTTGCGAAATAAGATTAGAATATCATTAAATCAGTGGATGAGTTGGTCATAATTTAGACTGGTCAGGGGAATCATATGAGGGTGTCATGAAAGGAAATTGTGGCCCAAAACAAGCTCGATTATCTTTTAATGGTCAGGTAAGGATTGGTCAGAAACCAACTTAATGTGTGGTGGCTAAATGTTGGGGACAAAAATTCCATGTTCTTCAATATATTTCACAAAACAAAAAGGGCATGAGGATGGACCATGGTGACTATCATTGATGGGAAACTCTACACAGAAGAGAATGAGATTGAATTGGGTATGGTAGTGTACATTAAGAACATACACTCTGATAATGGGAAGTCTGGTATTCAATGTATGGGGGATATAATCAGATTTTACATTGATGATTAGTCCAATCAGCTACTAACTGCTTCCCCGTGCAAAGAGGATATCAGATCTTCACTCCTCTCTCTCATCCCGGAGAGTTCCCTAGGCCCTGATGGATTTATGAACATGTTTTTCATGTTTTACTAGGAAATCTTGCAGAATGATATTGAGAAGTCCATGTAGGACTTGTTCTCTAATTCTTACATGCCACATGGTATGAACTCATGTTTTCTTGTGCTCATCCCCAAGAAAGAGAATTCCCTTGACATCAAGGACATAAGGCCGGTGGATTTTGGGAATACAATACACAACCATATCAATATGTCCTTGATGAGAAGGCTAGGTGCGATGTTTGATGGTATGATCACCCTGAACAAATTTGGTTTCTTCCACGGGAGGAACATCCAAAAGTGCCTATTCATAGCCCTTGAGAGTGTAAACCTTCTAAGAAGGAAGTCAAAGGGGGGGAACATTGCTATCCAAATTGACATATCCAAGTCCTTTGACATGTTAAAATGTGATTTTCTCTTGGATGTCCTCAGGAGGCATGACTTAACTTCTAGATTTGTGAGCATGATCCTCATTATTCTTATTTCTATAAGGATTTCAATCCATGACAATGGGGTCCCGAGGGTATTTTTTCATGCACCAGGGGTTTGAGGTAAGGTGATTCACATTCTAAAATTCTTGTTTTTCTTATAGAGGATTATCATAGTAGGTGTATCAGCGGACTTGGTAAAATGGTATGGTACAAGTAGATCAGGGCTGGTGTGAGTTTGTAGGCCCTATATCATCTCATGTATACAGATGAAATCTTCTTATTTTCAAAAGATTCAATGATAACTATATAATCCATTAATTCCCTCTTCAGTCATTATGAGGAGGTGGTTGGCCATGCAATTAGTTAGGACAAGTCTTCAATCGTCTTTGGGAATGGGGTTCAATTCAGAAAAAGGAACATGATTGTAAGATATCCTGGGTTGAGGAGATTATAACTTCATTTCCATTATCATGGTGTCCCACAGTTTTGGGGAAATGTGAAAATGTAGTATTTGGAGGGAATTTAAACTGGTATTATACATCATCTGGCCAGTTGGAAGGGAAATGCTTTATCATTGGCTAGGAGGGTCTGACTGGTGAATTCAGTGATCATCTCGATGTTTGTTTATTCCTTCTCCCTTTATAGATGGATGAGAGGACATATTATATAGCTTCAGATCGTGGTGCAGATATTTATATGGATGTGGTGACCACATGAGAGGAAGCTAATTATAGTTGCATGGAAGTAATGTATAATGCCTGTGGAGATGGGGGCCTTGGGGTAAAGGACCTCCGCACCTTCAATGATTATTTGATTGTGAAATTCACTTGGAACCAGTACACACATGAAGATGATGATGACTTCCTTTCGAATCGAATTAAAAAAAGGCTTCTCAATGGTTATAAATAATATCTTGCCTCAATGGTTTGGGAATCTCTCAAGAATCTCTATGGGATGATTGTGCATGATACTAAATGGTTGGTCTGTAGGGATTCTACCTTGAATTTCTGGACAACAAAGTTACTGACATAGTCCATTTGGGATTTTAATGTTCGGACAGATGCAGCCCCTATGTCCATCTTGTCCTTTCATTCACAAATTCAGGCTCCTGTTTTTAATAATCCTATGAAGGTGGAAAATTAAATCAATGGATATTCTTTCATGGATTTTGATACTCTGATTTGGGTCCACTCCAAAACTGTAAAGTATAACTGTATCGATTTTTAGAGGACACCTTGTGGGGGACTAACTCCTACACCGACATAGATGATGCATTTCAAGGCTGGCTTCATTCGGACCGTTGGGTTCTTCTTGATATAGAGAATTTGGAAAATTTGAATTCCAACAACAGACCCTCTCAAAAGGGATGGCCTACAAATGGCCTCAAGGTGTTCTATTTGCAAGGCTGAGGAGGACTCGATGCAGCATGTCTTCATGGACTGCAGGCATGCAAAGCAGCTTTGCCTTTACATTGGCTATCTATATTGGGATTGTGGATGACACATGAAGGCTAGTCCTAGACCTACTATTTGGCATGGTGTATGCTCAATGCATGGAGAAAATTAGGAACCTGTTGTTGGTGGCTATTGCTGTTGTTATTGCAGATATCTGGGAATCCTGGAACCGCATGTTGGTTGGTGATGCACACTCCATGGTAAAACAAGGTATAATGGTTGTCCATAGGTATTTTTATGCTGCCTCAATGGTCCAGGATGGCTCTATGTCTAACACTATTGATGATCTCTAAATTCTAATAAATATTGGTGTTTCGGGTTGGCCACTCAGGCCCCGAATGATGAATCATATTCGGTGGATTCCACCCACAGTTTCTTGTCTCGCGGTGAATGTTGATGGGGGTGTGTAAGGTGCTCCTCATACATCAGGGTGCAAGGAAGTGTTTCGGGCCTACCTTGGGTTTGTAAAGGGATGGTTCCACCATGCCATTGAAATTTGAAATGCATTTGAAGCTGATTTTCGTCAATAATATATGTTGTCAGATATGATGTCTGATTTAATTGGAAGTGTATATGGCTTGAATATGACTCCCAGTCTGTGGTTCATGCATTTAGGACCTAGACACATAATTTTCTGTTGTGTGTGCTACCTCAATGTGTTGATTTTATCAACATGGTCGGACAAATGTTCCTTGTGGTGGAATGTGTTCTTTCATTGTGCATGATTATTGTTCCCCACTTGTAGAGGCTGATAGATGTGGGGTTTTGTACCCTCAATAATGTAATAACCCCTTGTAGGACTAAATCTCATACTTTTTTATTTAATTTTCATATGTCCGACTTCCACCGGTTCTTGGTCCTTTTTCTAGATATTTTAAGCATCAATATCATGTTATTATATCCATAATCGACAATTCATCTTAGTAAATAGAGAAAAAATGCTTCCCATTGGATATTTATAGTGTCATATTTTCGACCAAGAGATGAATTGATGATGAGGTTTTATGGCCCATCCACTCCTATGTAAATGTATATTGGTTTACTGACATTATAGAAATTGTAAAATGGTACCTCTCAGTAAAGATGTATATGAGGGAATTTGATGGTGTTGGTTCGGGAGGATCAAAATTGAGATATAGAAGTTGAAAAACAAGTACTTAGAAATGTCACTCTGAGAATTAAAATTTGGGAAGTAGTAGTTATAATTTACCAATAGATAGTTGTGTTGTTTATCACCATTGTATAAATATAAGAAATAATAGGCCCCAATGTCCTAGTCTGCTTATTGAGTGATGATGAATTTTTAGGCTCGGTAATCATCATCTCTTTTGTAATAACATCCAATATATTCCTATTTAGAGATAATATATGATATCATTATTTAGGTTAAATATCTGTATCACCTCACTAAGAAGTTATATGGATTACAAACATATGTTTAGGATGAGGAGGAATTCATGGATGAGGTAGTCAGGATTAAGAATCATTACTTGAGTAGGGAACACTTTTTAAAGGTAGTTTGGTTATAACTCAAGGCCATATAACATTCCACATATATGTAGTGAATTCATTTTCCAATATATTAGATAACATATCCATTAATAGATTTTTGTATTACTCTATTATCATCTACTTTTTTCCTTATAAAAAATGTGCACTTCACATTCATTCATATAATTGTAAATTGTGGAATGTGTTGTGCTTAGAGTTTGAAACCTTGGTATTTTGATCAGCCATGATACTCATTTGTTTTATATTCAAACAGTGTTTTATTATGATAGGAATTCAACTTGAGATAGATATCTATCATATTATATAGATCCTCTTTGTCCATGATATATATGGTTTATACATCATTCATGGAATGGAATAGTCTGTTCCATACCACAGATACACTGATTTCTATCACTAATGGTTTCCATTTACATCACCAATGGGTATTAGTAATATTTTTAATGGTGAATGTGTTGTTCAGGTGATCCATGCTAGACTGGGGTATCATGGACCGGTCATAGTGACAATCCCGATTGGTTTCCATTTTCTAGATGATGAGGTAGTATGCCAACTAACTTCCCTTAATTAGTTGTTCACGTTTTAGGAGTATTTCATGATTAGGTTTCTAGTATATATATTGAATAATGGGTATAGTTATTAGTTTAAAAAGAGATAGGAGGTGAACCATTATCCATTCCTCCCTAAAGGGTGCTAAAAGATATGATATCTTCTTTTCAGGTATGATTTCCATTTTTTGGTGTTTTCGAGGAAAAAAGAGTTTTTCTAGAAATTCCTTAAGTACACGTCATGTACATTATAATTAAACACACATTAATTAGTTACCATAGGTAGTTGGGTGTTGGACATGTCATGGACATGCACAAAGTTGTTTATGGTGACATGGAGACAGCCTAATAATGTGGCTGGTAAAGGCATGTATATGCC
This sequence comes from Viscum album, assembly GCA_963277665.1. Classification (NCBI taxonomy): domain Eukaryota; kingdom Viridiplantae; phylum Streptophyta; class Magnoliopsida; order Santalales; family Viscaceae; genus Viscum; species Viscum album. Next base: position 1,038,677,166 of record OY728133.1, on the reverse strand, counting down.
ATGTACTTTTAAATTACAAACCATGTACTTTGTTTTTTTCTTTAAACAAAACTGGGTTGCGTCTAATGGACATAACTGTCTCTTTCTAGGTCTAGTTCGTCTGAGAGAGACCATATGACTGCATAAAATCTCTGATCCCCCGACCGAGAATCTGTTTTCTGATTTAACCATCATTTTTGTGTTAGGAATTCCACCGTATTCTCTTCCTTCTCCTAGAGATTCGTTTCGGGATTCTTTCTCTTTCTCATGTTATCTTTGGTTAAGTGTTTTTAGAGAGTTTCTAGATCTATGATGTTCTTGTGAAATTCAAGTTTTTAGGTCCACATATAACATTTCTACCACACCAAGGAAGGCGGTTTGTGCATTTTTGTAGAATTTCTTTGAGTTATATGTATAAAATTTCCCAATACCCCAGAACGGGGTATTTCAAGTTTACTATTTTTGCCATGTTAATGCATTACTATGATTTTATGATGGAAGATATGTTAATTAAAGGTTAATTGGTTAAATTACTGTGCTTTGGAAGGGTTTTCCCATGCATGTTTTGTTTATGACTCTTTGGTCTTGCATAGCCTGTTAGGCTACTTTGTTTGTTTCCCATTCCTACTATTAATGGATGGAGTGTTTATTATTTGACATGTTGTTGCACTACAGACTAGTTATCCAAGTAGTTCATGATGTTTATGCTATCTGATTTGCATTTATATTCACGTTTAACGTACACAGGGTCGTGAGAACCTGGTGTGGTAGACCATATGGAGAATGGATGTTAGGTCTACTCAAAAGTGTCTGTTATTATTGTTACGATACGAGAACATACGGGCAATTGACGTAAGTTCTTCATAAAGGTGTCTGTAGTTCCTCAATGTGGGCCACTAGGGGGAATGTGACATATGTACTTCCCTAAAGTGCCTTTATGTTATTGATATAACACTATAGTGGAAATTGACGGTGAGTGCTTACCCATAGATTTTATACTAAAGCTGAACCAAAGGGGTTGGACTGTGTGTACTTCCTAGAGGGTTTCTTGTGTTTTATAAGTAGGACCAGAGGGGATTTGGCTATGATTAAATCCTAGAGGGTTACATATTTTTGATTATGTGTTTACATGCTATGTGGAACAAAATTATTTGAAACTATGGAATTGTTTACTGATGACTAATTCCTTGTTTACTTCTTCTTTTTTATATTTTCTACCATATATATTCAATAACTATTAGGCACAAATCCCATGCTGGTTTCCTACTAGGATTTATTCTCAAACCCTATTTGGGTCATGATTTTGTTCCCAAATAGAATATATTATTGCAGGTATAGATAAGGGCAAGCACCCTTCTACATCAGGTACATGAATTCTTTGGAGCTGCAGTGCATGGGACCACGATTTGGCTTGTGATGTTGTGGAGTTGTTTACGATATTTCTTGTACTTTGGTTTAGTATGGTATTTCATCATTGTTACATGTTTAGCTGATTTCATAGACATATTTATCATGCATCATTATATATGTGCTCCAGCTGTTTATTATTCAGTCTTCCACTATTTCATTTGGTATGGTTATATTATTGCTTCCGCTGATATTATCTATTTCTCTTACACTGTTTTACTTTACCAATGAAGGCATAGATTTTCCACTATCACACCCAAGGCCTGTGCTGCAAGTCGATAGCCTCTGGCATTAGGGAAATTTTCTTGAGTCCATGTGACCAACCGGGTACAGGGCACTTTTGGGTGGCTTCTAGAATCGATATGTTATAATTTGGTAACATAGGGGGTTCTTTTCTTTTTGACTTAATGTTTGGAACATATTGTGGAGGATAAGACTATAACAACCCAGGTAAATAAAGAATATTTCATTTTCATATTTATTAATATTTTTAAATTAATTATTAATTTTTAATTAGATGGGATTATATGTTTAATGGCATACCTGATACACAACAACATGTTTCTTAGAAATCTTACGTTGCACACATAGTTAGGTCACACAAAAAAATATTAATATAAAATTATTATTTTAAATGGTATTTAACGCCTAGCTATTTTATTGGTGGGAATGAATAGAACTATCTACAATATTAATATACATGTTTGTTAAATGTTTTTACATGTATCCAATAAATGTTAGTGGATTAAACTATGGATAAATCTAATTTTAAGCATAATTTACATTAAAAGGTTGATTTTCTGGCATTTGATGGAGAACCCTATTTAAATCACGTTTTGGTGATTTTTTTTCTTCTATTTTTAAAATTAAAATTCTTCATTAGAATCGGGATATAAAATTTAACATTGGGTAAAATTATGGTTTTTATCTGATAAAATTCAATTTTTTATGAATAGTGAAAATACTTTATTTTAATTCAAATCAAGATTTTTAATATGATTTATTTAGGTGGTTATATTATTTCTTTAATTGTTTTAAATGTGTAATTATATTATATTATTACCTTTAAATTCAATGGTGGTCATTGAAATTATTTTCACTATGAAATTGGACATAAACTAGTGTCAATCTTTGGATATCTATTTTTTATTAAAATCATTCTATTTGTTTTGACAGTGGGAATTAATTTTAAATTAAGTAATGAAACCTATATGTTATGAATTTTTTAAGATAGGAATTATTTTATAATTTGGAATATCAAATATATGATAGGATTATTTTTTTGGAATTTTTTATGAAAAACATTAATTTTTGATGAATAGTAAATCCACTTTGTAGTATTCAAAAAACATACTTTTATATTTATATGAACTTTTACCACTTCTGTAAATTGAATTTCAAAAATCCTACATACATGGTTGTAATTATTATGTAAAATGTTGTTCCATAAGATGAAAATAATGTTTTTGTTGAATAGTAACTTTGGACTTTTATTTACCACAGTTAAAGATAAATAATGTAATTCAAGGTAAAAAGAATATTATAATAATAAAACATTACCTTAAAAATTATCTAATCCTTATTGTATGAGTCTTGGCCAACCATGGGCATCCTCAGGATTATTTTTGGAATACAATTGAGCCACTTTAGAGTGATAAATACACATAAGATAAATTAATTTAACGTAAGGACACAAATGACAAAACAAATATATTTTAGTAAATTAATTTTTATATAGGGTTATATAAGTTATCATTTAGAATATACATATTCATTGGAAATATAAATATATTTCCAACATCATGGTATTTTTTTCTAATTTTTATACATCAAATAAATTAAATTATTTTTGAGAAATAATGATGTAGTGTTTACCTCATTAGTATATGATTTAAATAAATAAGATTATAAATATTAAAATAACATCCATAACCAGTACAATTCTCATTGGATGACTTTATTTCAACCATGAGTCATCTTATACTTGACCTTAATGAGTTTTGGACCATTATTAATGGAAAATCATTATATAATTAAATAATATTTTTACACTTTCCAAAAGAACCCGTCCTCCACCTTATAAAATGACATCACCTATAACCCATTCCACACACCTCTCAAGCCCCTTGGATAATCAAAACCCTGCCCAAATAATATCTCATGATCCCAATATTCCACCTAGTCATCATACCTTAGGCTGAAGGCACGTCAAGAAGTCATTTTTTTCAAACCAATGGGAGTTACCCGAATTAAAGATGATGGTTTCTATTATATTCATTTTTATTTTGTTTCATTTAACGTTTACAACTCCCTAAAATCTTTTTATTCCATTATTTCATAACAACACTAGTATCCCCAATATACTAGGTTTTTGTTATGAGAAGGATTGTATCTACACTTACACAAACCTCCGTCTAATTGGTAAAGAACATATTGTTTCTGTGGACGGTAAACTACTGCCTCATGAATCAATGATTGTTCAAATATATCCAACTACCTATCACAGTCTAAATTATTATAGAAATATATTTATATATAATATATATTATACTTATATTGCTTATATTATTCTGTATTTTTCATTTATATAATACCTTTAAGGTTTTCATAGTGGTTAAATATGATAATCTGATTAGAGGATGTGCGGACTACCGCCCCCACCAAGTTATATGACTTGATCATTCCGTATTTAGAACATATAAATGGTAGAGTTAATGAAATTATATATGATATTATACTAGAATTTTAATATACTTATGTATCAATAAGTTTTCATTCCATTACAATAATAAATAGAAATCGAAGTAGCATTCATGTATATGTACGGCTTACCATCTCCATTAATGGTGCATTTCATTTCTCATCTCAAAATGTTATATAATATAATAAATACATGTATATAAAGGATATATATGACATATATAATATCTGAATAATTAATATAATTTTGAATATAATAGTCTTTTTACCAAATTAGCAACTTGTAATTATAAGAAGTCCATTTTTTACACAAATACCAAATATCTACAAAACAACCATTATTAACTTATTTGATTACATAATGATTATAACATTGTAATAAGTGATATAAATGGAATAATAAACCTGAAAAAGTCTCTTAATAATTTATAAATTAACTTATGTTTATTATTCAAAATGAACAAGGAACAAAAAAGCCTTATCGGAAATGTGGTAAGGGGTCTCTTATCTCACTTATAATTCCGTGAGATTTCCATTGTTCACCACTAAGTTATGTCATGGGGTGTATTTTGTACTAACAATTGATTTATATTATCACGATTCTATGTTTATTAATGGTATTATGTGATTCATTTTTTGGTTATTAACTTTTGTTCATACGACTCGATTGATTACAACGTGATAATGGATTTCTTATCACACTTTTATTCTCATGAGATTAATTCTATATTTTTCACTATTTCCTTTGTGTGGGGTAGGTACTACACATGATTTTTACTCTATGTATTATAATATCATTAATGGGTATTTACATCTATATTTAATGATTCTTCATTCATGTAGTGTTTGTTTCGTACGTTTCCAAATCGGTAAGGGAACTTTTTAACCTAAATATTATTCCTTGGGATAATCTTATAATTCATAATAATGAAATGCTATGATTATATGTTAAATAAATGTTTCTTTATAAATGTTGTAATTTCCACTCCTCTTTGTTTTGTTATACTTTTGATACACATAATAACACCATTTATAAAATCTAAAGTCATCGATATGAACTTTATTAGAGTAATTTTAACTCAATTTCCATTCTTCAATTTAAACAACCATTTCATTGGATTTGTCCTAGAAAACATGTGTGAATATCCACTAATTTATTTACCCTGACTATCCAATCATATTGAGTGTATTTGTATTTTTCATATATAATTATGTAATTTATTTATCCTTAATCTAAGGATATCGTCCTTATAAGGGATTTCATCTCAAATTACATTCCATAGAGACATCATTGTTGTTATGCACCAATTTGATTTTATATGGTGTATATACTATCCTTCAGAATATAATATCATGAATCACTTTAATCACATGATATTATGAGGTTTTGATTGAATTTTATTCTTCAATTATTTGTATACAAGAATTTCTCTTTTGGTTAAGAATTATTAAATAGAAATATTGTTTTAAATATTTATTCTTCTAAACACTTCACATTAATTTCCATGTCATCAAAATGGTTTTTTGTATTTATTTATATTAAAATTAATGTTTTAAAATTTTATTTCCTTTAAAATATTCAATGTGGATTGGGACACAATGTTTCAAAAATCTATTTATTAAATGTTTAAAATGGTTCTGAAAATTATCTAAAAAAGCATTGACTTTTTCGATATATTGAAATGATTTAAATTTATTGAAAATGAGATGTTATTACTGAAATGTTTATATTTGATATATTTTATTTGTTATGATTTTATAATGGTACATTAAAATTTTATGGGTGGTTACGTGATAAACCAAATAATGGACGGTGTCGTGATAAACCAAGATGGGTGGTTGCATTATAACCTCCAATGCATTGGGTATGTAATTCAGGAATATGGCTATTCGATTTAGTTATATTTGTGGAAGTCAGCCATATGGTAATTCCATTTTTTTTATTTTTATGTCCCCAGATACCTTTATATGTTATGTGTTCTTTATATGGGTTTTATGGTAATATTTTGGTTAAAAAATGGTATAAAAGGATCTTTTTTTTGTGAAGAGTATTTAATACTTCATAAAAGTGTAAGTATTACTTATGATAATGTATTTAGGGTTTACTTGTTGTTTTAAAAAACTAACAGATTTACTTCATTGTGTATTCCTTACTGAGATTTTAATTGTTCCAGTGTTTTTTAAATTTTTCACACGTGACATAAAGTGGAATTGGGAAAAGAACCTATTCACGGAAAATTCATGGAGTCTAAAACATGGAATTCATATGTTTATTTTAAAGAGTTATTATTTGATGAAAAATTGATACTTGGTAGTAGTGTCTACTTGTAATATTCAAGTTGTTATGTAATAGTTATGGCATATTAATCTAAAAATAAAAACATGAAAAGATCCTTAATGTGATTTCATTACATATTTCATGATTATGAAATGTTTAAGTCTAGGCCCTTGTAGTTGGTATCAAAGGTTGGTTTAGATAACATTAGAGGTTTGGTTGTTATTTAATCATTAGTTACATAACCATAATGGTTAGAATATTGGATAGACACACAGTTTTTTTAGATAAATCAAATGAGTTTATGATAACATGAAAAAGTATGTTTTGTGTGTTCCATCCTCATAAGATAATATAAGATAATTTTACTGATATACTGACACTGAAACTTTTGGTTTTAGTCTATGGATGGATGTAGTAGGAATTAAAGTAGAAATGAATGTGATGAAAATGTGATGGTTTTTTGAATATGAAATTGAATGAAATGGGAGCTGCAATGAGAACTCTTGTGGTTATTCCCAACCAACAATCTAAAGTCATGATCGACCACTTTAATCATTGCGATTTTAAGAAGTCATCGTATATGCGAGAATCAAATACCAATGGAAGTTCAGGTAATAAATATAAAGGTAAGTATATTAAAAACCCGATTTTTCAAGAATGTGGAAAGAAACACATAGGAAAATGTTTCAATGGGACGATAAGATGCTATAGATGTATAAGTGAAGGTCATAAAGTTAGAACCTGACATGGAAAAAAGGAAGCATCCAGTCAACTATTGGAAAGGTAATGAAATTCATTCTGAGGGAAAAATTGAACGTTTTAAATTTGTTGGGCATCATCATTATGGTATTGTGGTGGTTAACATTCCAGGATCAGGTTCTCTATCACCCTCTAATAATTTATGAGTGTTAGTTTCTCTTCCACATCCATATGTTCATGGAATCCTAGTATCTATTTTTTCAGGTGACCATTGTATATATCTTTCTTTCTTTTCATGGGATAGTTATATTTTTCCTTTTCCGATGTGGGACATTCAATGATGTTTCTAAGCCCAATTTTAAAATTGTGAGGAAGCAATTCCCAATAGGGAGAAGGATGTATCATCCCATGTAAATAAATAATATGTCATTTGTATCTTTATTAATATTATTAAATTAATTATTAATTTTATTTTTAAGGGGATTCTATGTTTTTTTGAAATACATGATACACAACAAATGGTTTCATTGAAATATTACATTACACACAATGTTGGGTCATTATTAATAATAATAATGTAATATTAATATTTTAAATGGTCGTTAATGCCTAGCTTTGTATTAGTAGGGATGAAAGGAACTAACAACAATATTATTATACATGTTTTATAAATATTTTTACATTTATCTAATAAATGTTAGAGCCTTAAAATTTGAATAAATATAATTTTAATTATAATTAACTTTAAATGTTTGATTTACCACCTTTCGATGGTGAACCCAAAATAAATCAATATCTAGTCCCTCTTTTCTGTTCTATTTGACAAAATAAAATTCTTATTTAGAATCAGGACATCAAAATTTACTTTGGGAAATTTTTTTGAATTTTCTTGATAAAATTCAATTCTTGATAAATAGAGAAAAATACATTCTTTTCATTCAAATATGATTTTAAATATAATATATTTATATGGTTATATTTTTTATAATTTTTTTAACTGTAATTAGATTATATTTTTACCATTTAATGCAATGGTTGCCATTCTAATTAATTTCATTTTGAAATTGGACATAAACAACTGTCAATCTTTGGATATATATTATTTCTTAAATACTCGATATTTTTTTGGTCAATGGGAATTATTTTTATATTAATTAATGAAAAATATATGTTTGGAATTTTTTAAGATATACATCATTTTTAAATTCAGAATATCAATCATAGCATAGGCCGAAATTTTGTATTTTTATGAAAACCATCAATTTTTTATGAATAGTGAAACCACTAAGTAGTAGTTAATATAATGACTTTTTCATTTAAATTATATTTTACCTCTTCTGTAAATTGAATTTCAAAAATCTGACATACATGGTTTTTATTAGTATGAAAAATTTTGCTCTATAACATGAAAATAATTCTTCTATAAATAGTATCATTACTCATTTATTTACTGCGGTTAAAGTTAAAAAAGGAAATTCAAGGTAAAAAAAGTATTATAATAATACAAAATTACCTTCACACTTGACCTATACTTATTGGACGAGTCATGGACAACCATGGTCATATTTGGTTAGATTTTGGGACCCCATTGAGCCACATGGTAGAGATAACGACACTTTAGATTAATTAATTAAATGTAAAGACAAAAATGACATAAAAATATATTTTAGTAACTTAATTTTTACATAGAGTTATATAAGTTATATTTTCAACCATAAATATTCAATGGGAAGCTAAATATATTGACTCCATCAATGTATTTTTTATAATTTTTATACATCAAATAAATTAAATTATTTATGACACAATAATTATTCAGTGTTTACCGCATTAACAAACTATTTAAATAAATAAGATTATAAATACTAAACTAACTTCAAAAAACAATCCAATTATTATTGGATAAATTTTTTTCGACCATGGGACTTCTGATTTTCGACCATAATAAGTTATTGACCTTCGTACATCAAAAATAATTATATTATAAAATAATATTTTCAAACTTTTCTACAGAGCCCCTCCTCCCCGTTATAAGAATCCATCATATCTAACCCATTCCTCACACCTCTCCTTCCTCTTGGCTAGTACAAAACCTACCCAAATAAGCTCTTATGATCCCTTTATTGCACCTAGAAAACATACCATAGGCAGAAGTAACTTCAAGAAGTCCTTTTGGTTCAAACAAAAAAAAAGTTAACTGCATTAAAGGTAATGATTTCTCTTAAATTCTTTTTATTTATTTTGTTTTATTATAAATATCAAACCAACTAAACTCTTTTTATTCCTTAATTATAATATCAAAACACATATCGTAAAAATACTAGGTTTTCCTATGAGAAGGGTTCAAAATACATTTATGAACATCTCTGTCAAATGGGTAAAGAACATATTGTTTTTGTGGATGGCGAGCTACTACCTCATAAAACGATGATTGTTCAAATATATCCAACCACCTCTCATGGGGGACATTATGATGGAACTGTATTTATATATGATATATATTACATTTTTATTTTTTATAATATCATGTATGTCTCATTTATATAATATTTGTTTTGTGGTTAAATACGATAATATCATTTGAGGAAGTGTGGACTACCACCCCCTCAAAGTGATATGACTCATGCACGCCATATGTGGAATGTATAAGCAGCAGGGATATATAATTACATATGATATTATACTAGAATTATAATATATTTATGTATCATTATGTTTCCGTTCCATTAAAATGCGAAATATAGTTGGAAGTAGCATTCATGTGTATGTACGGATTGTCGTCTCCATGAATGGTTCATTTCATTTCTTATCTCAAAATGTTATGTACTATTATAAATACATGTATATACTCGATACATATTATATATGTAATATATAAATCATGAATATCATTCTCTATATAATTAACTTTTTAACACATGAACAACTAGTAATTATAAGAATTCCTTTTTACTCAAATACAAAATATCGACAAAATGTCCATTATTAAATTAAACGATAACATAATGTTTATAACATGGTAATAAGTGATATAAAATGAATAATAAACTTTAAAATGATTTTTAATCAAGTATAAATTAACTTATGTTTATTATTAAGTAACAGCAAGGAACAAACAAGTCAATTTGGACATGACGTAAGGGGTTTCATATCTCACTTTTAATTCATTGATATTTCCATTGTTCGGCACTTTTTTATTGAATGTGGTGTATTGTGTTAATGTGGTTCGGAACGACTCTCTTGGCCTTCACTATTTTCGTCCCCCGTGAAATGTAAGGTGGCTCTCTATTGGTTTTAATAAAAAATAACTTTCAGTCAGTGGTAAGGGATTTCTTATCTCACTTTTATCTCGTGAGATTCATCCAATATTTGTCTATATTTTCTTTTCTGTGGTGTATGTACATACCATTTTTTTACACATTGGGTAATATACTTTCATTTATGGACATATATATATATATTCATTGAATGATTCTTCTTTCATGTGGTGTATATTTCGTATATTACCAAATCGGTAAGGGAACTTTTTAACCCAAATTTCATTCCTTGGGGTAATCTTCTAATTTATAATTATGACATGCTATGATTATGTGTGGAATCATTGTTTGTTTATTTATTAATTAATTTTAACTACTATTTGTGTGATATACTTTGGATACACATAATCACTCTACTGATAAATTCTCAAGTCATCGATATAAACATGATAAGAGTAATATTTACTCAATTTCAATTCATTGAGTTAAACATCCATTTCATTGGTTTTCTCTTAAAAAGAACATTTGTGAATGTCCTATGATTGATTTACATTGAATATCCAATCATAGTGAGTGTATTTATATTTTTCACACATAATTAAGTATTTGATAAATCCTTAATCTAGGGATACCGTCTTTATAAGGGATTTCGTCTCAAATTACATTTCCTAGAGACTTCATTGTTGTTATGAAAAAATTCACATTTATGAGGTTTATATACATTACATTGGAATATTATATCATGAATACCTTTATTCTCATGATATTATAATGTTTTTATTGATTTATATTTCTCAATTATTTGTATTTAAACATATCTCTTTTTGTTAATAACTCTTAATCTAAAATATGATATTAAAGATTTATTCATTTAAATATTTCTCATTAATGTCTATGTTTTTAAAATGGTTTTATAATTTATTTATATGAACATTAACATTTTAAAATTTTAATTCATTTAAATTATTCAAAGTGGAATGGGACACTTTGATTCAATAATCTCTTTATTAAATGTTTTAAATGGTTTTGCAAATGTTGTGATAAAGCATTGATTTTTTCAATTTGTTGAAATGATTTATTGTGTTTGAAAATGAAATTTTATTGGTAAAATTTTTATATATGATATATTTTATGTGTTACGATTTTATAAAGGTATTTGTACATTTGACAGGTGGTTATGTAATAAACCGAATGACACGTGGTGTCGGGATAAACCAGGATGGGTGGTTACGTAACATCCTCCAATGCATTGGGTATATAAGTCGAAAATATAGCTATTCCATTTAGTGATATGTGTGGATGTCAACCGTATGGTTATTCAATTTATGTATGTTTATTCCCCACGATACCATTATATTTTATGTGTTCTTTATAATGGTTTTATTGTATTGTTCATGTTACAAAATGGTAAGAAATCATCTTTTTTCCATGATGAGGAATTACTACATTATAAAGGTGAAAACTATTACTTATGATAAAGTATTCATGGTTTAATTTTTTTTTTGAAAAAATAACAGTTTTCTTACATTGTGTATCCCTTACAGTGCTTTTTGAACATCTTATTTTTTGAAAATTGTTTTTACCAGACATGAAGTGGAATAGGGAAAATGATGTGATCAAAGATAATTCATGATGTCTAAAACATGTAACTGTACATGATTATTTTTATGAGTTTATATTTTATGAAAAATGGATACTAGGTAGTAGTGTATACTTGAAATATTAAAGTTGTTATGTAATAGTTATGACTTAATTTTCAAAAACTCTAAACATGAAAATATCCTCAATGTGACTAAATAACATAATTCAAGATTATGAAATGTTTTGGGTCAGGTCCATATCAATATGGTAATGGTACATGGTAATAAGAAGTTCTCGAGAGTTGCTACCGCATGTACAGGGAAATGCTAATTTACATCATTTATTACAAATTTATGGTTATTCAATTTTACAGTTGATTTTATTTGACCATTGGGTGATTCAAATGTTTTGTGATGTTATAATTGTTATTATTGATGTTCTATTTCTATTTCAACCCAATGAGATGATGGTATGCCATCTCATGCATTATATTGGCCCCTGTTAGGAAGCACATGTCACACAATCTTGCCATTTCATTTAGGGTGAATTAAAGAATGTATGTTGTTTTGATAGATGTTATGCTAGATATTCATGTTGTTTTGATAGTTTCCTTGATAAATTATCTATTGATTGATAGGGAAATTATTTTGTAAGGTTTTGTTTAAACGAACACAAAATTTTGGTTCTTGAGCTATTATGGGCCCACATGGATCATAATTTGGTAGATCATTTCCTTTTTTTTCTTATATATGACATGAAAGAGATGAAAAGATTTGATTTGTGGGGATTATTGGACCTCACATATAGTAATTGGATATTTAATGTTCATTTTAGTGTTTTTATAGGTTATGGAAAATTTTTTGAGGCTTACTGTCTGAAAAACCCATAATACACGGCATGTAATTATGTATACATGCCGTGTGTTCTTCTATTCATGAAAAAAAAATTCATAAGTACACACCATGTACTATATATACACACAGAGTAGTCTCTAACCGTGTTACAGACTGTGTGGGTAGAAACATAGGGTAGGAAAATCATGGTAGAACACGTCGTCTGATAGATGTACATGTCATGTGAGCTACAGCTTGTGTCCACCCGTGGGACTAATGACAAAAATGGATGAAATCTTACATTATAAATGTCGTGTAATGTTTGAACATGTCGTGTTGTGTGAGATGTGTATCCAGCCGTGTCACCAACAAAATAGGTCAGTGATTCTAGTCTAGTACACATCATGTCTGGTATAGACACCCCTTATAGTCATGTTCTAGGAGAACAGTGTATCATAGTTGTGTAGATGGACTCAGGCAGGGGCAGAGGATTCAAGTACACATCATGTGTTTGGACAACACGTCATGTGTTTGCGGTGTTACACAACTTGTTATGGTAGAAGTACACACCCATGTGAAAGACATAAGGGAAGGCGTCAAGTAATTATGTATACACATCATGTATCAATGTTTTTTGAAACATGAATTCTTTATTTATCATGTTCCCTTTTTACACATCTTGTTTTAAGACCGTGATAATGTTGATAAAAGGTGTGTGTTTGACATAGTAGATTCATGACACCGAGAAGTCCTCTGGTTGTACGCCAGTTATAGGGAAATGATATAACACAAAACATTGCTAATCATGGAAATCCATCAGATCTTCTAATTCTTCTAGTCTTGGCATTAGATTTCATTATGGACATATGTGATGATGCACAATTCTAAGATGGCTTTATAAGGTTCATGCCGAAAATCTGGAGAGTAATTCTTCCTTCCCCATCCATAGAAGAGTTGATGCGGGATTTCCAACTACAGAATTCCCCCATGTTTATAGGGGATGTAGGAAATCAAGTTACAAATTCATGGTTAGATTCCATGCTTTCTATCTTCGAGCATCTAGAAATGTCTCTGTAGGCGAGGGCCAAGCTTGCTAGCTATATGTTTCAAGATTCTGCCATGATATTTTGGGATGTGATATCATAGGTGGGACACCTGTAGGTCATGGCCTGGGATGAGTTCCAACGTGCCTTCAATGATTACATCTTTTAGGTTACTTTGAGGACCATTTGAGCCCAATATTTTATGTGTCTTGATTAGGTACTCTTTCAGTTATGATGTATTCTTCTTGCTTCATTGAGCTTCAGCGCTTCATGCCTATTCCAAGAGGTGATGAATTATTCCTGGAATGGATGATTGAGGATGGAATGAGGCATGACATCCAATAATTGTTGAATATCATGAGGTTGACTTTTATCACTTCTATCATCAATCAAGTGCTGATCAAAGAGAACAATCTATGAAATTTTTGAGTTGTGAGTTAGGGCAGTTCGACATCCAGAGTGGTATTCCATCCTACTGGCAGCTGGAAGTTCCACAGGGGTTCATCACATGGTGATTGAAGGAGGTGAGATGCATATTTAGGTAGCCAGGTGTTGTGTTACCAGTGCTGGAAGAGAGTGCATATGAGGCCACATTGCCCAAGGGAACTAGTGGAGTTACAATCATGCGGAAAGATGGGCCATCTTCGGCTCTTTTGTCAGATCATTTCACCAAAAGCTGGTGACATGTTTTTTTCTATGACTCCTCGTATAGGATTATTTCCACATTTTTAGCATTATTTTCTGAAATCTAGTTTTTCCAACCGTTTAGGCTGAGGTGGCAGTCATGGTCGTGATATCCAGTCCTCAAGCATTCATCAACAACAGGGTGGACCAGCTCACGGTGGTCAAGCATGGTCATAGGGCCATAGAGTAGGCCAGAATTTTGTATTGGAGAAGAGACAAAAGGAGAAGCATCCCAGACCCTCTATAGTGTGAGGTACAATTCTTGTTTCCTTGGTTTTAGATTTATCGCTTTTCGATACCAGAGTTTCCCATAACTTTATATTTATTGCTATTGTGAAGAGACTTAGGATCTATATCCTTTCTTCTACTAATTTCATGAGGCTAGACACTCCGTTAGGGACTAGAACGACAACTTTATGATGGTGTAAGTAGTGACCCATTGAGGTTTGTGGTTCTCACTTATTATAGGACCTTTTTGTCCAATAGATGACAAGATATGATGTCATTATTAGAATGGACTGGTTAGCTCCCTTCTAGGAAGTTTTCAATTGCAGTTTCCATTGGGTGAGTTTCACATCAGTAGTGGGTAGATAGTTTCTTCAAATGGTTGACTGTGAAGTCCAGGAGAGCAGAGCAGGCCCCTAGCATCGTGTATTGGGAAGATTTACAACCCAGTTTTCTATTGTATATCTGGATGACCAGGGGATTTCATAGATGTACTTTCCTCTAGTGGTGGATTTTTAGGGATGTATTTATAGATGACCTTTCAAATTATCCTCCAAAGAGAGATCTATAATTTTCTATATGTCTCATACTAGAAGTTTCACCAGTGTCCATTACTCCTTATAGTATGGCTACGCTAGAGTTATAGGTGTTGATGAAGTAGTTGGAGGTGTTGCAAGACAGGGGTTTAATTCAACCCAGTACTTCTCCTCAGGGTTCTCTTATCCAGTTTACAAAGAAGGTGGATGCTTCCCATAGACATTGTGTGGATTATTGGATGTTGAAACATTTTATAGTCAAGAACAGATATCCATTTTTGATAATTGATGATCTATTTAATCAACATCAAGGAGCACATGTGTTCTGAAAGATTCACTTGGGATCTGATTATCATCAGTTTCCCGTTAGACCATCATTTGTACCTCTAATAGCCTTTTGGAGTTGGTATGGTCTATATGAGTACGTAGTTATGTTGTCTGGTCTCACGAACACACCTGTAGTTTTCATGGAACTGATGAACCGACTGTTCCATCCATACTTTGATTCTTTAGTGGTAGTCTTCATGGATGATATCTTGGTGTACTCTCACACTTGACACGACAATGCCATTAATCGTAAAATCATATATACTACACTATGAGACAATCATTTATATGCTAAGCTATCAGAGTGACACTTGTGGAAGGACTAGATTCACTTATTAGGTCATGTTATCTCAGAGACTGGAGTATCAGTAGACATAGAGAAAGTAAGAGTAGTAGTCTCCCAAGAGCAGTCGAAGACCATCATTGAGATATATATTTCTCTATGGTTGGAAAAATACTATAATCATTTTATAAAGGACTTCTCATGCTTAGCAGCGCCACTAATGGGATAGACTAAGAAGGGTGCAATGTTCGTGTGGTTAGATTCTTGTGAGTCAGCCTTTCATAAGTTGAATGGGAGGTTTACTTCTGCAACGAATGTAGTATTTCAAATGCTCGGAAAATATATACCATAAATTGTGATGCATCATGTATTAGGATGGAAGCAGTGATTATGATGGGAGAAGGGCATGTTGCATACGGGTCCTGGCAGTTGAGGTAACATTAGAGGAACTACCCAACACATGATCTCGAGCTGGCTGCAGTTGTTCATGATTTATGTTGTTGGATACACTACCTATTGGGAGAGCATTTTTTGTCTTCAGTGATCACAAGAGTCTCCAGTATATCTTCACTCAGCTTTATTTTAATTTGATACAGTGAAGGTCGTTTGATTACCTTCAGTCTTTTGACTTAATGCTTGCCTATACACTTCGGAAAGGCAATGTTTTAGCTGATGTGCTGAGTAAAAGGACTCAAATATAGGCATTTCAGGAGGCCAGTAGTGAGTAGCATCTTTTGGATCAATTACCTAAGATTAATTTGGAGGTTCACAACAGACAGTGGAAGACATTTATTTCTTTTGTAGATATTACCTATACTCTTCTTCATCGAGTGTGAATGAGGTAGATATCAGATTTTTAAGGCCTAGTCCTATGAGACAATCTGTTTGGAGAGGACCCTATTCCTAGAAATATGTGAGGAAATGACGTGGGACAGTCATTCCCTATTATGGGTAGTTAATCCTAGTGTCACCAGGATGTATTGTCATCAACATCGTTAGAATTGGTGTATAGGTATGAAGATAGACATTTCTGGTTTCGTCATGAGGTGTTCCACCTATCAGTAGGTTAAGGCGGAGAATCAGTGACTAGCAGGGCTTTGGTATCAGTTACCCATTATCTAGTGGAAGTGGAATAATGTCATGATGGTCTTCATGATAGGTTTGTCAAGGTTTCCTTGAGGGTACGATGTAGTGTGGGTTGTCATTTACAGACTCACGAAGGTTGCTCGCATCTTGCCAATCAATGATACTTTTAGTGTTGATGAGCTGCGACAGTTTTACATCCGCTAGATAGTGCATCTAAATGGGGTTACCCAATCCATTGTTTTAGACAGGTATTCCCATTTTAATTCTCAGGTTTGGCAAGGATTATAGAAGACTTTGGGTATACTGGTACTTCTGAGTATGATGTACCATCCTCAGATAGATGGCCAGTCTAAGTGTATGATTCAGGTGCATGATGACATGCTACGAGCAAGCATCCTTGATTTTGGAGGTTCTTGGGAAATGAAAATACCTCTTGTTTAGTTTTTCAACAACTATAGTTTTCATGAAACTATTTAAATGGAACCTTATGAGGCTTTGTATGTTAGTCCATGTCGATCACATTTATGTTTGTTGGAGGCAAGAGTGGCATCTATGCTAGCACCTCGTCTTGTCCATGGTCCCACATAGCAGATAAAGTTGATTAGGAATAGTATGGTGGATGCATAGTTTCGACATAAGTCTTATGCTGATCGACAGAGACAAACACTAGAGTTTGATGTTTTGGAACAGGTTTTCCTGCGAGTCCCACCAGGGTTGGGGCATAAGAGGATTGAGAGTCATGGTATGCTTTTGCTGACATACATCAGGACGTTTGAGATTTTAGAGAGAGTCGGGGAGGTTGAATATCGGCTACAGTTCCCACAGAGGTACCAGGCTATGCATGACAGCTTTCACATTTCATAGCTTTGACGTTACTTCTTAGACCCAAGTCACATTCTTCAACTCGAAGAGGTTGAGTTGGAGTTAGTTGCTTTATTTGAGGAGCATCTTATCCGGATTTTTTGTCATAGTACGAAGTTTCTATGTTGTCGGTATGTTCCTCTGGTATGAGAACTATGGTAGCATGGGAGATTATAAGATGAGACGTGGGAGAGGGATACTGATGTACGATCGTAGTGGCCGGAACTGTTCAGGGATTCTTATTCTATTACACCTTGCTATGGAAATTTAGGGTGAGTTTTTTACGTGGGGGTGTTTGTAAGAACCTGGATATTTTTTCAGGAATTTTTTCCTTTTTCTAGTTTTTTATGTAAAAATCTGTTTTTCTTGAAATTTCTTTAGTAAACGCCACTTATTATTTAGGTACATGTTGTGTACTTGGTTACCGCATGTAGCTGGGTTTTTGTCGTGTAATGACTAAGCACACAGTCATGTGTGGTGACGTAGAGACCGCCTAATGTGGGGGTCAGTAAAGGCATATACACTCCATGTACTTCTTATGTACAGAACGTGTACTTTTTTTCATTAAACATACTAGGTATGTATTTGATGGACAGAAATTTCTCCTTATAGGTCTAGTTCGACCAAGAGATACCATACAGCCATGGAATTTCTCTCAGCCCCTAACTGAACATCCGTTCTCAAATTAGACCATCGTTGATTGCTTTAGGATGGCCACAATTTGCTCTTCCTTCTCTAAGAATATTGTTTCATGATTCCTCCTCTTTTTAATATAATCTTTAGCTATTTTATTAGTGTTTTTTGTAGATCTAAAGTGTTCATGGTCGATTCAAGGATTGAGGGTCATGTATAATGATCCTACAACACTGAGGTAGGTGGTTTGTGCCTTTCTATAGAATTCCTTTGAGTTATATGTGAAAAATTTACCAATACCCTTGAACGAGGTATTACACATTTACTATTTTAGCCCACTTAATTTCATGTTTTACTAGAATACTAGAATAAAGGTTAATTGAATGTGAATATGGTATATTACTATTCATTGTAAATTTTTTCTCGTGCATGTTTTCTTTATGAAAATTTGGACTTTCTTATCCTGTTAAGAGGCCATGTTTGATTCCATGCCTAGTATTATACGATGGTGTATTTATTATTTGACATGTTGTTCTATTATAGATTAGTTAGGTATGTAGTTATTTTGGTTTACATTGGCCTCTTTTTATTTATATGCCTGTTTGACATACACAGGGTCATGAGAACATGTTCTAGTGGACCATTGGGAAATGGGACACAAGGGCTCCTCTAGAGTATCTGTTATTATTTTTACGATGTGAGACCATATACTGAATTGAAATAGCTTTTTATTTAGAGTGTATGTATTTCTTATACATGGGCCATAGGGGGAATGATATGTAAGTGATTCCCTAGATCACATTTTAGATATCAATATGACACTATAGGGGGAATTGATAATGGGTGCTTTATTAGAGAGTCTATACTAAATATGAACCAAAATGGTTAGACTATGTGTATTTCATAAAGGTTTTCTTGTGTTTGCAATATAGTACTATAGGGGACCCGTTTGTAAGTACATACCAAAGGGTTAGCTGTTTGTGATTATTTTTTTACTTGGTACGTGTAACTGAATGCTTTGAAACTGTGGAATTGGCTACTGTTGAGTACTTCAATGTTTACTGGTTCTTTTGTTTACTGCCTTCCATATATATTCACTGACTATTAGGAACATTTCTCTTGGTGGTTTCCTATTGGGATTTAGTCTCACACACTATTTGAGCTTTGATTTTGGTCCCAACCAAATTATATTGTTGAAGGTATAAGTAAGGGAACGTGCCCTTCTACTTCAGGTACTTGACTACAATGGAGCTGGAGAGCATGGGACCAAGCATTGGATTGCGATGTTGAAGAGTTGTTTACTATATTTCTTGTACTTTGGTTTAGTACTATATTTCAACATTGTGACATGTTTGGCTTCATTACTATACATATGTATCATGAATCATTATATATGTTCTCTAGCTATTTATTCTTCAGTCTAGCACTATTTCTTTGTGTATTGTAATATTACTGCTTCCACTATTATTATATTTTTCTCTTCCACTGTGTTACTCTACCAGTGATGGAATAGCTTCACCACTATTACACCCAAGGACCTCACTTCTAGCCTGATGTCTCCTGCATTAGGGGAAATACTCTTGAGGCCATATGACCAACCAGGTAAGGGGAGCTTCAAGGTGGCTTTCAGAAATAGGATGTTATAGATTCCAACAACTATGTTTTGGGAGATCAAGATTTAGGTATAAGATATAGATGATATGGGTGTAATACAGCCCAACTTATTAGTTTGTGGTTTATATATCATTTTCATCTGGAATGTGGATGGTACCCTTAAATGTTGTGGAGATTATTTCATGTTCATATGGCTTAGCGTTAAGAACTGATATCTACATACTGTTATGAGTGACCACTTCAACTATCTCTAGGGGGAAATGATTTTCTCCAAAATCAATTTAAGGCCAGGATACCATTTTTATGAGTTTGATCATTATATACACAACATATGATTTTCTATACGAGGAATAATCATTTTGTGTTTCATGTTATTCCATTTCATCTACTGAATTCACCTATTGTTTTTACTTTTTTGATGAATCTTTTTTACCACCACCATTTAGATTCATTTGTGGAATTCTTTATGGATGATATCTTATTTTATTATATTTCTCAAAATGACCATGTCAATAATCATGAGTTCATACTGAATATATTGAGGGAGAACCTATTTTATGTAGATTTCCTTAAATTATATTTTTTCTATACATGGTTATATTTTTGGATCTCATTATCAAAGATAAAGGAGTGATGGTTGACATAGAGATGGTTAGAAATGTTTTTTCTTGGTATCAACCTAATATAATCATTCACATTATTGGTTTATTAGAGTTTTATAGAAAATACAGTTACCTTACACATGAATTTTCACACAATTATGTAACTCTGTCATGTTTTTCAGAAATGGGTGTGGAGTTCTAGTGGTATTATTCATATGACAAGGCCTTACGACATCTAGAATGATGATAGATGTCAGTGCTAATACTAATTATTATGGAGAAATAAATACGGTATACAATGATTCTGGATGAATCAATTATTGCGTTGTGGTAATTTTTTGATAAAGGGAGATTGATTTGTTGTGAAAGGGACAATTCAGTTGAGGCCCCATGAGAATAATTTCCCAACACTTGATGTTAGTCATGGATAAATCGTTCAAGACTTATGTTGTTGGATGATAAAAATATTTGGATTATATTCCATTAAATTATCACAAATGCCTCAAATGCATCATTACATTGTGTTACATGATCCCTAGACATATAAGGTGGGTTAAATCCCATCAGTCCTTCTCGTTTGATCTTTCCAATATATTGTAATTGGAAATTTAGTTGATGAAGCTCTAATATAGAAGAGTCAGATGAATTCTCATCAGGCAATAAGTGTTGACTTGAGGTTAATGATTCTTCTATATAAAGAACCTAATGATTTAGGTGAGTAACCATATGCCATTACATACATAAATAGCAATTCACTCATCCCCTTTAGAGTGAGTGAGGAAGATGATGTTATCTAACACTGATGTATTTGTCCTATGAGGGATTATTTTTCCTGGGGATCAACCAATAGGGTGCACTATTTATGGATATAAGATTATAATTAATCATGTTCATTAATCGGTAACTACACACAGTTGAGAGAAAATGATGTGATAATTCCATTGTTAATAGTGTTTAGTATGCCTAGGAATATAAGAAATGTACCAAGACATGAATCCCCGGTGTTGGTGGCCAGTGATATAATGTCATACCACATGTTATATCAGTGGATGTTCCTTATATTTATATGTGAAGGTACTTCACCAGTGTCCTTCTATATTGTTACATCCATTACTGATTCATGAATATAAATTCACAGATGTCTCTATAGATATTTTTTTTTGATTTTGTAGGTCAATTTTAGGTAGAGATGAGGTTGGGGTAGTCATGGATAGGTGGAAAAATGCCCCCCATTAAATCATATAAAGGAAACCATATTAATGGATGAGATTTTGAGACTATAGGGCTTTGAAATTATACATCTAAATTTTTACATAATACAATCATTTATTATATAGACTATAGTTTGAAATTTTTTTATTTTCATGTGGTTCAAGAAGGCCTTCCTGAAAAATGTGTTTTTGAGAACAATCTTTCACCAAAGAAAAATATTCTATCAGAACAATTGATACAGGTTCAAGAGGACATGCTTCGACCATGTGTACGTGATTTTCTATGTTCATGGGAGAAATATATATCCATCATTTAGTTTTCATAGTATAAAAGATTCCATTGTACTCTATATATGGCTCTATTTTAGTATCTATTTTGTAGGACATGTCATTCACCCATATATTTTTTAGTGGTGGGAGAGGTTGTAGTACTACAACCTTCAATTATTCAGGAGACATTCGAGTAGTATCAAAATATCAATAAAGGTACGGTTTCTAAAAAATCCAGACAGAAGTTTATACTGGTCACAATCAATGACCTTTGGAGATCATGTTTAGGGATAAAATATTCATGCATGTTTCACATAAAATGGGTCATAAATTGATTTTGGGAGAGGGAAAGCTATAATCTATTTATATTAAAATTTTCATGATATTTAATAGTGTTAATCTTGTAACTTATTTGATATATCTTTCTTAAAGGTACTGATCCATGAACAACAACTTCCCTTTATCATAGCATCACCAATATTAGGTCAAATAATCTCATACTTTGTATCATAGGAAAGGAAAGTAAGAGTTCGATGATTACTTTTAGAAGTATCATATATGTATCCAAATATAGAGTCCAAACGATTTATGATGAAGTTCTATAACTCTACTATTAGTCATATGGTAAAATGATTGTGTATAGGATGAGACTTATGGGAGAGAGGTAGATGGACATGCATTGTGACAATGTTTCTCTTAGATGAAAACATACAACAATTTTATTGGAAACTCATGGATAAGTTATTTTAAGGTTGTGGATTGTATGAGAATGATTTTTAATATTAGTTAAGGATTATTAAAATATTTGACAAACCCATGACACAATTATATTTTTTTGGATTAGACCCATGATTCATACCTTAGGGCATGTTCATTAATTTATTGGTGGAATGGAGTTGAATAATAGGGGACACATGTTGAACAAACAAAATACATGAATTAAATTTTCCAAATTAATTTAATAAATGATATATATTTAATATTTGACTTGAATTTGACTAGATAGGAAAATTTTACAATTTTAAATGTTTTTTACTTAGGATGATCAAAACATTACATGGAATGTATTTAATACATTATATGAATTAGTCTGGTTATACCAATTTCTGGACATGAATTGGTTTTTCTTCATTGTGGGGAATGATATTTTCATGATGTGTAAAATATTCACATCAGGAATATTTGGTAATTTTTTTAAAGTGTGTCAAATCCTTATTTTTAAAGTAACAATAATTTCTTATACACCAAACAATTATTCTCTTCCAGTAAAACATTTCTTTAGACTAACCAAGTCATGAGAGTAACTCCCTCATACCGACTCTACTCGAATGATAGTTTATCATGATTAAATCGTGTCGGTAATCTCTTTAACATTATTTATTATTTTGTAAATTTATCCCAACTTATTCTATGATATTTTAGTATAATATAATATTCCTTATCTTCAAGAATGTTGTTTAGTTTTCTAGTTAATTCCAATCTTGAATTAATCAGAAGAACATACTATATATGTACTCTTATATGACCATAATATTGCTGTTCTAGAAATTATATCTCTTAACATTTTTAATTATATAATTTTGTGTCATGAAACACAACATGTTTTTCATGAATCGACTTAAAAATTCACACACCCATTGTTTAATTTGTTTCCCTTAATCTAAATGGAATCATGGATTCACATTTTTATTGGGATAAGTCCTCATAGACTATATTTACCACATTAGTTTCACCTATAAAATTTCCCCTCGGTATAATAAATTATTATATTAATAATTCATCATATATATTGATTTTTCATGATTTCTAAATTTAATGACTTTAATGAATCATATGTAATGTGATAGGTATTTCCATTCCACTTATTATTACATAAAAATTATATATCACTTTATTAGTGTTGAATTTCATTTAATTAGGAAGCATATTTGACTTAATATATTTATTATAATTAGGAATGGCCCCATATACTTGTGATTATCATGCATGGAGTTCAAAATACTTAAGGTAATCAAGCATGGAATCTGATATATATATGATACATGGCCACAGAGTTCCTTATACCTAGGATACATGGGCATGTCGTCCTTTATAAATATCATAATTGGGCTTGGAAAACCTTCGGATTATTGATAACTCAACAAGGAACCCATACTATTTTACAAGACTCTTGTGACTTGACATGGACACATATGTTCTTCCTTATGCCATATATACCATTATTTATATAAATATATGGATCTAAACATCACATCATTTATATATCATATATATGAATATAAACATATACATGTATATGTATTTGTTTATAGTGATATATGTTCAGTAGATTCCCAACATTGGATAAAGTATGTGTAATCATCATGGTGTCCATCAAGAAATAGACAAGACTAATTACATTTTAAATATATTATTTTCCATTATTATATATACACATTGATCATATTAAATAAATTACCAATATATATCTAGAAATCATTGGTGTTGGAGTAGTAAATAAATATCCACTCCTATTTGAACCTTGAGTTGGTTTATATAATGTATTCATGGATGTTGAAAGGGATTACAGAAAGCATCTGATGGTGGATTCTTCACCGATTATATCATGGGTGTGTGGATGTACATCACTTAATTGTGTGATGTGATTCTATTTGAAGATAGTATATTAATATTTTTTGAACATATCATATACATGTACTTATATGTGCCTACTATAATTTTTTCGTTTTTCCTTGTTGTTTAGTGTCATCAGATTACATTAGTCTGTATTTTGTATTTAATATTTATATGATGATAGTTTTTTCTATCTTGATGTTTTAAATTTACTATTTTATATATAATTTTTTATTATTCTATAATCTATCCTTTTATTACTACCATTGTTATACTCTTTCCTTGTTGTTTAGTGGCATCAGATTACATCAGTTTGTAATTAGTATTTAATATGTAAATGATGATGATATATACTAGATTTGATGATTTAAATTCACTATTAAATATATAATATTCTATTCGTCCACATTCTATCCTTGGATTACTAAAATTGTGATACTCTTACTATAATATCATACGCAACCCACTATACTATAATTGACACTCGTTATTAATCTGAAGAATATGGTGAGCATTCATGAGGCAATGTGGATGTCATGGTTTGTCCAATTGCGAGTGATCATGGTATGGGACATCACACTCATCATCTTGGTGAATATTACCATTCATATGGGACTCTATCCTCAAAGTCATAGAGGACATATTTATGGGTCTAAATGAACAGTTTTTTTCAAAGGCCCATTCGGTAAATTATATCTCAAAAATATATGGGTTTTTACAGTGTCATATGCTACTTGGGTGTAAATTATACTACAGTTCATATGTGACAATAGTATTACTATAGTGTCTTTGAAAAGTCCCAAACATCTCAAACATTGATATTGCTGCTTTTTAGATGAATATTTATTAAATTACACAACCAAACACCCTAGGATGATAAATGTAAATTTCATATGGAAACATGGAAAAATACTATAATAATTCAGAAGAGTTCTTTATTTTCTCCGACTAAGGTTCTCATAACAATCGTACTTCATAGTCATATAACACACAATACATATCATCATAACATGGGGAAAATAATCATAGGGAAGGGTGATATTAGATTCTCAAGAAGGGTAAACAATGGAAATCATTGAATATAACATTATTATATGTTTGTTTGAACCTAAGAATAACAAAACAAAACTACACCCTACATATCAGAGATGAAAATCAGGAGTCATGGCATAAATAATTGCATTTTATAAGGCATGAATCATAATAAAATCAACACAAAAGAGGCTTATAAATGTGAAATTAACATAAAATATTGAATTGTGATATACATATATGAATATAAAAAAATTTCCTTAGTATCCATGGGTTATTTTTCAAACTATCATATTGGAATTGTTTCACTCCCTAAACAATCATAGTTTTAATGGTTAAAACCCAAAAATATCATAGTGAAAAAGATTCCTTTATAGAAATAGTATAACTCCACATTAGATTCCTTTTTATCTCATGAGATATCAATCCTTTCCCAATGAATTATAGTGATGTATACCCCTAAACATTCACATATTAACAATTATACATATGTGTGTCACAATATCATAAAAATTAATCATATAAAAACCAATGAAATTAAATTTGTTTTATAAATATTATATAATATTATAACTTGTGGAAAATAAATAGGTTCAATAATTACTTCATTATTTCATCAAATCAGTAATCATGGAAAAGAAATGATGTTTCAAAACCATTTTATAATGGATTAACCAATGGAAGAGGAGAGTGTTTCATAAATAGCATTTCATAGTAAACAGAAACTATATAGATAAATAATAATATTAGATTACATGGTTTATATAAATCATTTCTCAAGAAAATTATTCATCCTTCTTTGGGAAATAATTTTTTTCCACATAGAATTGTTATGAAATCATTTTCTTTCAAAATAATATTTAATACATATAAAATAATATTTGAAACATTGAGTCAATATAATGGAAGAACATCACATACATTTCAAAACAATTATTACTTTCACATATTAAAAAATGTCAAATCTGAATTTTTGGATAATTATAAGACTATTAATTTCTTAAAATAATGAATAAAAATAAAAATTGGTTAAATAGTATATAATATAGAATTTAGAGAATGTTAAAAACATTTTTGGAATTTTTTTTATAAAACATGATTTTTAATGAAATAGTGTTTCCAACCAAGTAGAGAAACAAAAATTATTTTTGTTGTGATCCTAACCCCCGTAACTCGAAGATAGTGTTATCATTATTACATTGGAATAATATATAATGAATAATACATTGAAATTCCAAATAGTATATTACTATTTGTAATCTAGATATATATATTACTCCCATATTACATTTGAAAACAAAAATTACTTCATATTTTTTTATATAAAAAAGTTCCCTCCAGTTTAACAGTCATATCCGTAATAGATCACTTCATGGAATATAAGGGAATGAGAAAATGGGTGATCTCAAATTCTACATAATAGTTAAATACATTAGAAGCCATCATGTATCAATATGAATAAATGAAATGGAAAGGTAAATAACATAATACACATTTAATTTATATAGTATGACTAGTATTATTAATATATCAATGTAAAAAACTAAAAAACCTTATAAATAATAAAAACATTACAATATTAATTGTATAAGAAATAATCTACATTTAAATGATAAAAATTTAAAACATGTTCAATTTAATTAATAAATAGATAATGTAGTGCATCCATAGATAATATCATTTCCAAAATATCATGGATTGTAAGCACTGAATTATTGATGAATAAAATGATTTATAACTAGAAGTCATTTTATCAGCAACTTGATACATCTACCATCAATAAATTTCACAATATAGTTTAAAAATATATAAAGAAACTTGTTTAATTATAAATTTTTGATTCACATGATGAGAAAACCAATTCATTAAGTTTCAATATAATTATGATCCCCAACCATCATTGGATGTCCAATGAAATTTTTATATATCGAATAATTTATTATATTCATTAATAGTGTACCTTATAATTAAATATTTATATTGAGTAATGAATATCAATTTATCAATATTCCCCAAGATTCAAAAAAAATTAAATAGGTGCATATTTAAATAGAAATGATATATTTTTTAATAAATAAAAATATATCTTATAAATAATATAGATATTTAGGGAAATTTTATAATCTAATGATCAATGGAAATGGATCATTTCTAATTAATGTTAATGAATACCAAACGAAATAAAAAAAGTGAATGTAAATACATTCCTTAATAAAAAAGATCATAAAATGTCTATTGATAGAATAAAGAGGGTATCAATACAATATATCATTGTTGTATTATATGTAAAAATATGGGTTTCGATAATTTATGAATTTAAATTCCATAAAACTATATTTGTAATCATTCTTGAGGAAAATATAATTTTTAAAATTAAAATCTAAATTATTTATAATGAAACATTTTCAAAATACTTTTAAAATAATTTCCATTTAAAATAACCTTTAAATATTATAAAAGAATATTTAAAACATTGAGTGGTTTTGATGCTAGAAGCAAAATTCATTCTAAATATATTTAAAAAATTATCATTTTATATTTTTGGAAAATTCAAAATGAGGCATGTTTTGAAAAGGAAATCAATATTACTTTATTTATTTAAAAGTGAAAAAATGTAAAAAATTCTATAAAAAATCATCAGAAAAATGTTTAAAATTTTTTAGAATAATTTTTTAGAAAACATATACTTCGATGATAAAATTTTTTCGACTAATCTGAAAAACGATGTCATATTTTACTAAAAACATTTTTTCAATAATTTTAAGTACCATAGTGATGAAAATAGTTCTATTTTTTCAAATAGTTGATTAACAACTATATTTGAATAAAATTAAAGGTTATATTAACCATTAACAAAATATTCTTCTTCAAAATAAATTCATGTATAATCAATCCTGATTAAAATTATATAGTTATATAACACCTTGAAATTACCATAATGATGGGTTGAGATCTAAACAATGAATTGATTATGTGAATCAAATGTTAAACCATATATGAATACAATATAAAACATAATTTATTGAAAATTCAGTATACAATAAATCACATAATATCCATGAAAACAAATAAGTAACATAACAATATGAAATGAAATTGAGAAATGAAATTCATTACCACTTATTAATAATAAATTAATATAAACTGGGATAAAATAATTCTAATTTTGACTCAATATATCATTAATAATTAATTATTCATCATATTATATGTGATGGGTTCTATATATAGACCATAAAAAGGAATTAGGTGGATAACATTACAATATTCCCAAATGGAGTAAAATTGAGATGATGTCCCTTACACTACAGTTAATTTGGGTTGAACAAGAATAAAAAATAATTATATTGGTCTGGAATATGTTATTATTTTCCAAAATAACCATATTAATATCAAAAATATAATATATTATAATTTTATAACAACTTATCACCCATTCGTTAATAGTATTTCATTAGATTCGCTATTTCGTATATTAATTCCCTTGTTCTGTAATTCATTCATTGTCTTGAAATTTATGGTACTTGTAAATATTATATAGCTCCAAAGTCAATAAAATAATCAAGGTATAATAATAATATTTATAAATCAATTATACTTTTTAATATCTATTTAGATATATTTTTTTGATAAATTAAGTACATTATGATCATAGAGATGTTATGTCTTACATAAAAATGAGTAACATTTCTATTTTTCAATGATCATTGTGGAACAAAAATATATAATATTTTATATGTAAATAATTATCATAATATCACATATACCATTATATTTCTCCAAATATTATTTTATATATCATCTATGGTGTGTGTTAATGAAAACATACCCACGCCGCTTCATAAATGCAGTATTAAGCACGTACAGAAATCACACTATCATCTTTTAGTGAGTGAGAAGGTAAGTCATAATGTAATATATTACCTTTTCATAAAGATAATATCGAATTTATATTATTATTATTTTATTTATATAACATATATTCATTAATATTATCCTTATTATATTCCATCTAAATTAATATAGAAAATCAAATCACATTTCATGATGAGGTTGTAGTCCACCATAGACACAACTGGTGATATCATACCACTTAAATAATGGAAAGTATAAATGTATATAAAATCTATTAATAAATGTGTATAAATTTTATATAAATATCAAATACATACTATATATCCATATCCTTCCCAAATTGTATGATTGGTTCATGGAAATTGTGTCACATCAATTCGTGAGGATGTATTATGACATAAATACAAGCGAGGTTATAATTTCCTAATTAAGAAAAGTGAGTATAGATATAGTGCATCATGTTAATATTATTAAACATATATATATATGGTTGATATTTGTATCATTATGAAATAAAAAATGATTAAAATTTTAAAGAGCTAGAAGATGAAATAAAACAAACACATATTCATGAATTTCCCCTCTTCTCAGACCACCTATTCATTATAATACTTATAGTATTCCTATAATGTCATCACAAAATACCAAGGATTGTATATCGATATGATTGAAGTTGATTATTGATTTGGTAAGTTATATTCTAAAAAAGTATTTGGATGTGTGAGGAATAGTTAGAGTGGCTAGCCTTTAATTAGTGATATGAGTGTAACACATATATTTTATGAAAAGTAAAAGGGTTAACAATTAATTTAAAATTAGAAAGGATCCAAAAAAAATGAGTATTATAACGAAGGGTACATGTTCAGATTAAAATATTATCCATCTGAAAGTTTTTATACATCATTGTGGATCATTTCAATCCTTATATTTTTAGTTTTACCCCTTGTAAACCCATTTATCATTAACTCCAGTAATTAGATTTTACCCCTTTCTCTACTAATTACATTTTAAATTTTAATTTGATCATATTAGGTAATGAAAATTATTATTATTAAAAATATGGATTCCATTTGTCAATATCTAATTCACATTAGTTCTAAATTAAAATTTAAACTATTACTCGTAGACGCGATAAAAACGTATGTTTCCAAGAAAAAATTATCATAAGTGTATGTGGTTTTAATAACCAACATCAATATAATGTTTATTTATTTGAAATAAACTCGATAAACATTAATAAAAATAATGTAATTTTACTTTAATAAATTTAAAAATACATTTATCCTTTTATATTATTTAAACAAAAAATGTAGTTTCCAATAAAAATTTTAATTTTCACTATTCGTCAAAAAATTAAGCATCTAATGACATCAATAAATCAATCAAATATAATTTCAATATATCTATTTAAAAAATAAATTATAATTTATAAAAAAATTTTTATAAAATCTTTAATATCTTATTTCTAATTATGTTTGGAGAGTGCAATTATACCATCATTTAGAAATAATATAGTTTTCTAGAAAAAAAATATGACTTTATATTAGTTGGTAATTACTTTTTTCTAACCAATATATATCCAATTATTACATAAGATTTTTAAATGATATTATTTTTATAATTTAGTTAATACTATTCACATCCTTCTATTTAACAACTAGTTAATAATGATATATTATATTAAAATTAATTTATACTAGGGGTTACATATTTTACTTGTTTTTAAAGAGATTAAATTTTATGAAATATATTTCATGTGCTTTTTAAGCTACATGTTCTATTTAAAAATAATATATAATGAAATGTTATGTTTTTATGATTTTGGGATGTTATATTCTGCACACATTAAATAAATCATGTCATCACAACATCATTTTATGCTCATAGATTATGGATATGAAATTTCAAAATGCATTTGGTGAAATCCCACATTGTAAGAAGATGTAACAAATTATCCTCTTAATTATAGATAAATGGAATTAAAATTTTCATTTGGAATAACACATATCCTGGTTTTTATTTAGGATAAAATTTATGGCATGTGAAGATATGGACATGGAAACAATCATAAAAAATTATAGAGAGGAATAATGTGTCACGACCCGTCTCCCGGGGCTCGTACTGTGACTACCACAAGACCAACATCCATAGGATAGGGGTTGTCGACTAGCACCAAAAGCGTAATCCATAAAACTAAGAATTCATTGTCTTTATAACTTGTAAATACATGCAACAAAGCACACAACAAGAAACGAACTCCAGTAAACTGAATAGTAAACAGATAAAGTAAAGTAAGAAAAAGGGGCCAGAATACAAGACCAACATGAAAGTATAATAAAACAAAAATTCATGTAAACTGTAACAGATCTTGTGATCACCCACAAAAGATCCTACCATAAGGGTTGGTATAACTCTTGAGAAGTCATCTCTATAGTATACCTTATCTATGATCCACCACCGAGCTACCTCTATTCATGGTACTCCAGTCCTCATCATGCGTTGTCCGTTTGTCTGCACCAAACACAATGAGGTGGGGGCACATCACGTGTAGGGGTGATTATAAATATACTCAGTATGGACCCC
The DNA here is from genome assembly GCA_963277665.1 of Viscum album. Taxonomy (NCBI): domain Eukaryota; kingdom Viridiplantae; phylum Streptophyta; class Magnoliopsida; order Santalales; family Viscaceae; genus Viscum; species Viscum album. The sequence goes on along the minus strand of OY728133.1, from coordinate 1,038,644,974 downwards.
GAGACCCACAAGGTCTCACTAAATTAAAAATGGTTAAACTAAAAGTTAGGAAATCAACTGAAAACCCTAATTAGGTATATGTTCATACATTTACCTAAGTTATGAAGTATACCCATATCAATCAAGAGAAAAACCCAGAGTCCAACTCAATACCCAATGATCAACTATTCCAAAAAAGATGGAATACCACAAAGTTAAGTACCACACAGGTATTCCACACAGATGAATACCACCAAGGTATTAAAATGATGGAAATTACAACAATGAATAGAAAAATCACACCCCAGGTTTATGATAAGAACAGTTGTAGAGATGATTAGATTTAACAACTAATTCATTTTAATCTGTTAAGAGGAATACCCGCAAATGATCGCATTACATCGTCAAAGCCACATAGGATCCTAGTATATCGTATATATGTTGTTAGACCCACACATGATCCTATTGCATCTCCAATACGTTGCCAAACCCATAGAGGATCCTAATACATCTCCAATACTTCTTGAGACCCGCACAGGATCCTACTACATCTTCAGTACGTCGTCAGATCCAGAAAGGATCCTAGTACATCTCCTATATTTCGTCAGACCCACACATGATCTTAGTACTCCTCCAGTACGTTGTCAAACCCAAAAAGGATCCTCGTACATGTGCAGTACGTTGTCAAACCCACCCAGGATCCTAGTAGATCTCTATTATGTCTCTAGACCCACAAAACAACCTAATACTTCTCCAGTACGTCTTTAGACCCACACAGGATCCTAGTACATCTCTAGTATGTTGTATGACCCACACAAAATCCTAGTACATCTCAAGAATTTCGTTAGCCCCACACTAGATCCTAGTACATCTTCAGTACATAATCAGACCCACACAGGATCCTAGTACATCTTCAGTACGACGTTAGACCCACACATGATCCTACTAAATATCCAGTATGACTTCAGACCCATACAGGATCCTATTACATCTCCATAATGTCATCAGACCCACAAATGATCCTACTACATTGTTATAGTCAGCTACATTGTTCTCGCACTAAGCTCTCATGTCTTCATGAGGGTCTGAACCTCAAGACATAGGTCGATACTCCAACTACCATGAAGTCCCAAGAAGATATATCCCAAAGGTCCGCCATGTCATAGGGGTCTCAATGCAATAGACTGTGCATCAATCAGACGCCTGGTATGTATGTTATTATCCTTTTAGAATCGAGGGCCCAATTGGATTCCGGATCGATCCAATCCGAATTTACCACAACATTATCAGAATCAATAATGGGGGAATATTAAATGGGACATCTCACTCAAAGGTTTCCTACGTCACAGTTGGTTCATCAGACGGATGATTGGTGCCAAAGTTATGACCAAAAGAGATTATAGGGTCAAAACTGGTCTGGGTCCGGTCTGACAGAGTCAGACCGACCTGGCCCGACCTAGCCAAGGATGACCAGATTCAGGTCAATTCGGCCTATGCTGGGTGGTCTTGCCTGCTGGGCGGCCCATCTTGGGCTGTATCCCACAAGGTAGCAGCACAACAATGGAGGTTGCAGGGACCGTAGAGCGGCAGAGGCCGTGGGGGCCATGGAGATCATATGCATCATGGGGCCGCGAGTTGGTGGATGTTGTGGGGAGGTGGAGGCCACGGGGGCCGCGGAGGCCATGAGCAGCACAGGGTCATGGAGGCTGCGGAGTCCACGAGGTGTTGTGTGGAAAAACAGATGCTATGGTCCGGTGGGGTGGCCATGGTGAAGTGGGGCGGCCACAGCTGGCTGGATAGCCAACCGTCATTTATGCGTTGCACGGCCGCCCGCTGCTCCTTCACTGGCAGCTGGTTCGGTCGACCACGCTTCACTGAACACCATAGAACAATGATTTCTTCTTCCATTATGAACAATACACCATTCATGAAAAATGTATAAGGGTTTGGGCCTTGTTTTTTTGGTCCCCACCCTCCATGTTAGAGTTGTAGCAAGCGGATCACGGGGGTTGATTCAATGTTAGGGGAATAAATTAACATTTATCAATTTAAAACTCACCCCTACCTTGAAGGTTTGTTGATTTCAATGAGGATGGATAGACGAGCGTTAGTTGGATCAGCGTGTACTCTATCGTGGGTCGTTCATTGAATACATTCCTTGTTGGTGTCAGCGTTCTTCGTTGGGGAGCACTTTTTTGTTGGATAAAACAATCTTCGTTGGAGAGAATAATCCTTCAGAAGCTCTCCTCTTTCCAAACCCTTCCTCCCAATTCCACCCAAAATGTGAAAACCCACCCACTAATTAATTTATGTTTATCAATATAAATTATCTTGTCAAAACAATGTTGGAATAATTAATTTACATCATTTTCATCATTAATTATCTCACTCAATTGGCACAATTAATGTTGGGGGAGTTGAAAGGTTTTCTCTCCTTTAATGGGTTCGGTTGGTCCGCAACTATAAATTAAAAATAGGGGCTAGTTCAGGTGGTCCCCACCTCTTAAAAGTCACATCGAAGGATTAGGGTTAGGTGGTCTCCACCACCATAACCCATGTTGAGGGGTTTCTAAAATAAAAATGATATAAATTTTTATTTTATTTAATTATTTCATGAAATGCATAAAAAATTTATCATTTACACTCAACCCACTATGGTTGAGGTGAAGGTCCCCTTATGTAAATATAGGGGCTGTGAGTTCAAAGGTACCCTCAGATTTTAAATCTGAGCATCGGTTCAAATGTTACAAAACCCCACTCATTCGATTGTTGAACATACCCAAAAAAGAAGTATAGAAAATCATTTTAGGAACACCGGGCCTCAAAACCATGTGTCGTCAATTTTTGCATAATCGTAAAATCACCATATAAATAAATAAAAATTCACATGGAATTTTTGGGTCTTTATATTCTCCCCACCTCAGGTCATTGAATCTCGTAAGCCACAACTCAGACTATGGGATCAAGTGGGGTTACTGAGCACACATCTGATCCTCCTCCTCCAATGTACTCTCTTGGAGGTTCTCGTGCTGCTAGAAAATGTGCACCAGAGGTATCGACTACCCATGAAGGTCTCACTACTATAAATCCTCAATCTCCATAGGAACCTCTGAAAATTTCGCCCCATCATCAATGTCTAGCTCTCCGTGGTTGATGATATGATAAAGGTGGTGCACATATCTCCTCAACTGGGATATGTGTAAGACTTCATGCACCCAGTGCAGCGGAGGGGGAAGTTCTAAGTGGTAAGCCACCCTGCCAACTCTATAACACCCCATGGATTTGAAAATAAATATAGATTGAAATTTTATAATATATCCATTAAACACGACTTTTCATCTTCTATGTTTTGAATTGCAAAAATTGGTCATCTAGAGTTGTATTCTATAAGTCATTTGGATTCTGATAGAAAAAACGTGATTTTTGGTGAATAGTAACATACCCATATTAATAGTAATATGAACCTTATGAATATTAAATAATATTATTATTTTATTTTCATTAGCTAATAAGTTAATGAGATATTAATTAGTTTTTCAATGAGAAATAAAACTAATTGCACTTTAAGATTGATATTTTTAAAATTAAATATGACCTTATTTAAAAAATAAATTAATAATATTTGGAAAATTATTTTTGAAAAATTGATTTCAATTTTGAATTCTAAACATTGATAAATGGAAGGGATGATTTTTTTTTCTAAAATACATGAAATTTTCTTGAATAGTAAAAATACAGCTTTGAGTTATCGTTAGTTTAATGACATCATAATGATGTAATAATTAAATATAAAATTATGGTCGACTTCTGTATAGTAACATATGATATTTGGTGTCCCAAGTGTCTCAAACCATGGGCAAATACCACTACCAAGCTCATGGTTTGGTAAAAACCACTAATGAGGTGTCACATTGAAATTATTAGAAAATTACCTCTCTTTTTCAATAAATACCCACTCATCCATTCGTTTTATTTCATTAAAAATCCCTAATACTCGAAGATATGGTTGTTTTACCTCTCTAGGAGTCCTCCCAAGGTGTCCCTAATCCCCCAAGTTCCAATCCTTCAAGATGTAGTATTTATTCTACAGAGTAATGGAATCATTCATTCTCTTCTTTAAGTCAACACTTCTTTTATGTTAGCTATTTGAAATTCCTTTATAATATGATGGGGTATTAATTTATTCATTATTTTTACTATCCTTTATATTTGAATATGATGACATAACCTTTTGTTATCCTCATTTGAATATATTAATTTTTAAATGACGCCTTTAGGCGGTCAAATTTTTATAAGGGATCTCCAAACTTTTCTGTTATTTTCAAGTTCAGCCCTTTTATTTTTCTCTCCTCACCTCCTCTGTCCAAGTGATTATGATAAATATAGTATCATCTATATACTGTAATTATATAATGTGAATGTAATAACCATCATAAATATTCTTACTCCCTCCATTTAATTTTTTTCTAAACGAAATCAACGTCTATGGGGTTCCAATGTATAGACTTCGTAGATGAAGAAGTTTCATTATAGAATTTCATTTTTAATACTGGTCATGAAACCATATTTATGGTTGAAACATACTATAAAATATGTATTATAACATAAATAATATTCAGGAATATGATATTGTACATATAATTATATTATATGAAAAAACTAGTTCATAATAATCCAAGTACCGCCGAATAATCGAAGTGGTTGTCATCTAAGGATTCTGCCTCATTCAATGTAACCAAATGATATAAATGACCATTACCAATCCTTTATGTTCATAAATAATATATATTTCCAATCCTAGAGATTTATAACCTTTCCACATGAACTCCATTACTTAAAAACAAGTGAATCAAATATGAAAAAAAAAGAAATGAACCCTCCAGACCGACGAAATTAAATACAATAACTTTTCAATAAGGACATAAATGAACTAACCAGAATTATGGTAATCTAAATAAATGTATAATTGGTTCTGAAATAAGTTATTAAAATTTATAATTTCATATTCCATGAGCTTAAATACAAGAGCGGAACACTTTGGAGTTAAGGAAAGAGGTTTTCCACCCAAAATTTCATTTTCATTTGGGTTACTTTTATTGTATAATTTCCTCGATGAAATTATTATGTATTGTTATGTTCTCTAAATAAATATTGTGTGAGTATTCTATATTATTAAAACAGCCGAAATCCTTCTTTATTTTCTGGATAGTTACATGTTTTTAAAGAAGCTCTCAAAACTATTTCCAAAAATATGAGCCCGATACAAGGGAATTTTTCAAATTCATATTTATTATCATGGGCAAGATATAATATATTTTTGGAAACAATTATCATTATAAATAAACTAATTTTATCATTAAATACTATCTTACATTACATTGGGTTTTATACAATGATATTTTTTCAAAATAAATCTTCTTTTCAAAATAAAAGAGTATCTGTCACAAGAATAGCTTAATGATTTTAAAAGATAATAATCGTTTTATTCAACACTCTTGCTGAATCTTATATATTGTTGGGGTTAATAATTAATGATTTCATATACCATATTATATTTAATTGTTTACTACAAAATTTATTTTGGATTATCCATCCTAAAACCATTCAACATATTATTCTGAATGGTTAGTGTTTATGTTCAATAATTGGGGAAAGATAGTTACATTTCATATGCTAGTTTCAATATGAATGTATATGTTGTTTATGTTTATCCCCAATCATATGAGGAATGCATTGAACTTATTATGTGATGGTTGGGGCCCGCTATAGCCCCTCAATGCATCGGTAGGTCTCATTAGACAAACTATGGTATTGGCACCAGGCCTTGACAAAATGATTATTTTATGGTCCTAGCACGATGATTGCAGGGTATGGTTATGATGTCTTGAATATGAAATTTCCTCATTATTATGCTAATATTTGAATTTCATGTGATTATTTGACTAGTAGAATACCAATGATTGTGTTTTATTATGACATTATTTATTCAGCTCATATTTTTGCCATAATGTGTTCAAGTTCATTATTAAAGTCACGTGTTTTTAGTTATTCACCATGTATAATGTTCATACTAACCTCTGATATATTGCATACTATTACTATGCATTTGAGCTCACCCCTTTCTTATGTTTTATTTACTCAGGTCATGAAGAAGTAATTAATGAATGATTTTCATGCATAATCTAAGAGACATGATGTTTCTAGTGGAATAGAATAGTTTTTTGATTGTCTTCATGTTGTAATGATAAACTTATGTATGTAACTTGTTTCCAATAATACTAATCTAAACTGACATTCGGGATTCGTATTCCTTTTATGTATGCTAACATAATAAAATAAGGCATTGACTCTGGGAAATTGTGGTCGGGTCCTTATAGTTGGTATTAGAGGACGTTTAGTTGAAAACTAGGAAACCAGATTTAGAAAATTTAGAATTAGGGATGAGTCCCTAAGTTAGTCTATGAGGAAATTCATACAATAACGTCCGGTTATTTTGGTAATTAATAAATTATGTGGATATTTCAATAAATACACACATTTCTTGATACGAGTAGGTAGAGGCGGCTCTGGCACAGATGTTTCTAGGGGTAAAACACAAAAACACCTCTTTGAGCTAGATTAAAATGGGAACTAGTGCACGACAACAGGCCTTGGTGCACTCTTGGTTACGACACTCTCGGTGGACATGATTTGGATAATTCACATTTTCATTACAATCCATTATGAATGAATGAAATGTAAAATATTCCACAAAGAAACCATATTTTTGAATATGGGATTAGCCAGTCATAGAATCTCAAATTATTTCTAAGTATTTTTTTAATTTATGATTATAACATATGATTGATAACCTATTCTAGTGTATGCTATTATCTAGATATGGTGCCAAGTGGACAGAATGGAAATCAGATGAATGAAAGTGTCCGCTGTATGGATTTTCCTCTGATGCAAGATAATTATGTTGGCTCTAGTGCTGTGACTGGTGATGAGAAACTCAGAACTGTACTAGGGAAACTTACTCAGGTTATAAATAAGAACCTTACCGGTAGGGAGCATCCAGATCCACCACATTGAGGAGCCATGCTTGATCGCTTTTTGCGACAACTGCCTCGATAATTAAATAGGACTACAAACTCGTTTGTGGCAGAGCAGTGGATATGTTCCTTTGAGAATATATTTCTCACATTGGGATTTAATGAAAGAGATAAGGTTTTCATGGTAGTATATCATCTATTGGGAGATGTGGATCAGTGGTGTCCATTAATCCAAAACAAAAAGGAGGAGGAAGAGATAAAAGAGATAGAATGGAGGGATTTTAAGGAAATCATCTTAGAAATATATTTCCCTCATGAGCAGCGAGCATATATGGAGATATAATTCCTAAATCTGAGGCAGAAGGAAGAAGAGAATGTTTCAAGGTATGAAGCTAACATCACAAGATTAGCAATACGTGTTGTAGGCTACATACGAAATCCATGGAGAAACATTTATCGATTATGATGGCCTAAAGCCATTCCTTCGGTGGGCACTGGTCTCCAAATGTTTTTCATCATATGATGATATAGTTTCATGTCCCATCAAGACAAAAAAAAATCTCTAAGTCTTATGATTTTAAGGGAAAGCATGGAAAGAAAACGGCTCTTGAAAACCCTGGGAAATAAAATAAGGAAATAGGGAAGAATGGAAGAGTTTAATTTCCACCATGTGACAATTGTGGAAAGAAACACCATGGTGAATTCTTAAAAGGAAATGGAGCATTTTACAAATGTGGTCAAAAAGGCCATCATGTTGGTGATTGTCAAGGGAAGAAGGAAACTAATTATGTTCAATGCTATAGTTGTTAGGAGATGGGACACTATGCTAATGATTTTCCAAAACATCAAAGAAATATGTAATAGAAAAGGCCAAGGGATCAGCGACAAGATTATGAAATCATAACTACAGAGGTTGAAGTTCCTAATGACATGGTGATAGGTACTTTAATTGTTTCCTCATGTTTTGCAAATTCTTTATTTGATTATAGATCATCGCATTGATTTATATCTTCACATTTTGCTGGAAAAATTAGATATTTCCAATTTGATTTAACAAGGGAGTTTTCAGTCAAAACTCATAAGGGAATTATCATTGTTAAAACATTCTAGGAATTGGTTCCCATTTGGTCGAATAAATTTTCTTTATCTAATGATCTCATTGTCTTACCCATGATTGAATTTGATATAATCCTCAGTATGGATTGGCTTTTGGACAATGATGAAAAAATTTATTGTGAGAAGAAGGAGGTTATGATTTTTGATGATGATGATAACTAAATCCTTATCTTAGGGGCAGAGTCTTCATCAAATGATTCTTACCAAGATCCACCCCTAATAGATCAACTAAATTAAATTGTTTGGGAGGAAGAGAATGAAATAATTGTGTGTTAAGAAATGAATGTTCAAATAGAGGATGTACCTATTGTGAGAGAATATGATGATGTGTTTCAAGAAGATTTACCTAGAAATTGTCCAGAACGATAAATTGAGTTTTCCATTGATTTATTTCCTAGCTTTTCTCCATGGGTATCCCCTATCCTTTTAGTTAAGAAGAAATATGGATCTATGAGGCTATGTATTGACTACTGGGATATCAATTATATAAAAATAAATAACAAGTATCCCCTACCTTGAATTGATGATTTATTTGACCAACTCCATAGAGCTAAATACATTTTAATGATTGATCTTCGATCTGAATATCATCAGTTGCGTGTAAGGAAAAAGGATATTCATAAGACATCATTTTAGTCAAGGTATGGGCATTACAAATTTACAGTGATTCCTTTTGGATTGACTAATGGAAACTATTTCTTCATAAATCTAATGAATAGAGTTTTAGAGGAATGTCTTGATGGTTTTGTAGTGGAATTTATTGATGATATCTTGGTACACTGTGAAATCTATGAAGATCATGAAAATCACTTTCCCATTATCCTGAAGACTCTTAGAAGAAATAAATTATATGGGATGTTTTGATAGTGTCAATTCTGGATTTAGAAGAATTCTTTTATTGGAAATATTGTCTCTAAAGATGGAAGTCAAATTGATCCTATGAAGTCAAAGAAAATCCAAGATTGGCCCATGAAAACAAACATAACTTAGGAATGCAGTTTTATTGGCTTAGCAGTTTATTATCAGCATTTCGTCTAGAATTTTTCCTGACTGGCTAATCCACTAATGGAGCTCACACGTAAAGTGGATAAATTAGTTTTGACAAAAAATCGTGAAGAATGATTCAAATAACTGAAGAGAATATTAGTCAATGCCCCTATATTGACTCAACCCTTGGAGAAGGATAGGTTTGTTATTTATATTGATGATTCTATGAATGGGATTGGTTGTGTCATTATGAAAAATGATATGTTTATTTCATATGCATCACTATATCTAAAAATTCATGACAAAAACTATCCTACTCATGATCATGAGTTAGATGATATTATCTTTGCGTTGAAGATATAGAGACATTATCTCTATGGTGAAAAATATGAGATTTAAAATGATCACAATAGTTTGAAGTATATTTTCTCACAGAAAGAACCCAGCATGAAGAAAAGGTGGTGGCTTGAACTACTCAAGGATTATGATTGCATGATACACTACCACCCAGGGAATAGAAATAAGGTAGAAAATGCTTTGAGCCGAAAGGATCAAAGACTTTTAAACAATATGAGAGTTGAAAGGGATCCTATTTTCATGGATCTAGTAATGATAGATATGGGAATTACCAAGGAAGTAGAAACATCAATACTTTTTCAAATGGTTTCCAAACCATCTTTACTAGAATGGATAAACAGTTCCCAGGCTGATGATGAGCAGTTTCAAAAGAGGATTAAGGCTATAATTGATGGGATATTGAGTGACTAGATATATGAAGATGGAATTTTAATATTTGTGAAGATACATTATGTTCCCAATATACCTGATCTAAAAAGGGAATTTTTGGATTATGCTCATAGTTCCAATTTCTTTATACACACTAGTTGCACTAAGATGTATAGAGATTTGATGGGACATTTTTTGTGGGACAACATAAAGTGGAAGATTGTAGATTTTGTGTCAATATGTATGGTTTGTCAACAAGTGAAATCTGGAAGGCAATAGCCAGGAGGAGTATTGCAACCTCTTCCCATACCTGAGTGGAAATGGGATAATATCACGATGGCCATTTTCATGGGACTACCAAACACTCCTAAAGGAATGATCCAATATCGGTTATTATTAATCATCTTACCATGTTAGTACATTTTCTTGATATAAGAGAAGATCTAACACTTGAACCTCTAGCAAGACTATATATTAATGAAGTTGTGAGACTTCATGGAGTACCCCAATCAATGTTTTCTGATTGTGATCCAAATTTTACATCATGATTCTGGAAAAGTCTTCAGAAGTCCCTAGAGACGAATCATCGTTTGACCACTCCCTACCACCCACAAACTGATGGAAAATCATAATGGACTATTCATACATTTGAAGACATGTTTAGGTTTTTTTCACTTGATATTCAGTGCTTGTGGGATCATTATTTACATCTCGTGGAATTTTCCTACAACAATAGCTTCAATTCAAGTATTCAGATGGCACCCTATGAAGAATTATATGGGGGAGATGTCATACACCAACTTACTGGTTTGAAGTCGGTGAAAGAAACCTAGTGGGCCCCAAACATGATTAAGAAACAATGGAAAATGTGATGATTATCTAGAACCATATCAAAATAGCTCAAAGTAGTCAAAATAGCTATGTAGATAACCAAAGTATGGATTTGGAGTTTCAAGATGGTGATCGAGTTTTCTTAACAGTATCTCAATGGAAGGGTATTATAAGATTAGGTAATAAGGGAATGTTAAGTCCCAGGTACATCAGACCATTTGAAATTCTGGACCGAATTGGAGCCATAGATTACTATTTGGCAATGCCGCCAAGTCTCTCCAAGGTTCACAATGTGTTCCGCGTGTCATTGTTAAGAATGTACATGCCAGACCCAACACATGTACTCACTTATGAAGAATTAGAACTTGAGCCAGATCTATCTTTTTGTGAAGATCCTATAAATATTCTTGATATTGGAGAACAAGTATTGAGAAATCGGACAACCCGTCTGGTAATGGTTCTCTGGAGGAACAATAATACGGAGGAAGCAACATGGGAGCCTGAGGAGCTTATGTTAATGTTATACCGGAATGTTTTTATGTAATATTTTGTGAATTTCAAAGATGAAATTTGTGTAAGTATGGGATAATGTTACACACTAAGGATTATAAAATAAATAAAGAATGCAATTTTATAATCTATCCATTAAACACAACTTTGCCTCATCTATGTTTTGAATTTCAAAAAATGGTCATCTAGAGTTGTGTTCAGTAATTCATTTGGAGTCTAATAGAACAAAAATGATTTTAGGTGAATAGTAACATACCCATATGAATAGTAATATGAATAGTAATATGACCCTTATGAATAGTAAATAGTAATATTATTTTATTTTCTTAAGTTAATAAGATAATGATATATTAATTATTTTTTTAAAAAGAAATAAAACTATTTGCACTTTAGGATTGTTATTTTTTGAATTAGCTATGAACTATTTTAAAAATTATATTAATAATATTTAGAAAATTATTTTTGAGAAATGGATTTCACTTTTGAATTTTACACGTTGAAAAATGGTAGGGGTGAATTTTGGGGATTTTTCGAAAATACATGAAATTTTCATGAATAGTAAAAATACAGTTTTGAGTTTTCGATAGTTTAATGACAACATAATGATGTAATAATTAAATATAAAAGTATGGTCGACTTGTGTATAGTAACTTATGACATGAGGTGTCCCTTTTGGCTAAAACCATGGTCAAATACCATGGTAAAGCCCATTGTTTGTCTAAAACAACTAAGGAGGTGTCCCTTTGAAATTATTAAAAAATACATCTATTTTTCTATAAATACCCACTCATCCATTCGTTTTCATTCATTAAAAATCCATCATTCTAGATTCTCTGGTGGTTTTACCTCTCTAGGAGTCCATCCAAGGGGTCCCTATTCCACCAGTCTCCCATCCTTCAGGATCTAGGAGTTATTCTACTAGGTAATGTAATCCTTCATTCTCTTCTTTAAGTCGACACATCTTTTATGTTAGCTATTTGAAATTACTTTATCATATGTTGGGGTTCAATTTTATTCATTCTTCTTACTGTCTTTTTGATTTAAATTTTATGAGATACCCTATTTTTCTCATCATTTTAATTATGAAATTTCAAGTGACACTGTTAAGCTGCCGAATTTTCATAAGGGATCTCTTAAATTTGCTTTTATTTTCATTTTCATCTCTTTTATTTTTCTCCCTTCACCTCGTCTATCCAAATGATCATGATAACTCCAATATAATCTATATACAGTAATTACATCATGTAAATCAAATAACCATCATAAATATTCTTACTCTATCACTTTTATTTTTTCTAAACGAAATCAACATCCATGAGGTTCCAATTTATAGCCTTCATAGACGACGAAGTTTCATTCTTCAATTTCAACTTCATTACTGGTCATGAATCCATATTTATTGATTAACTAGACAATAAAATATGTTTTATAACGTAATTAATATTGGATAACAAGAATATGTACATATAATTAAGTTATATGACAAAACTAGTTCAAAATAATCCAAATACCGCCGAATAATTGAAGTGGATGTCATCTAATAATTATTCCTCATTCCATGTAACCAAATGATAGAATTGATCATTACCTATTATTTATGTTCATAAATAATATATAATTCCAATATTAGAGATTTATAACATTTTTAAATGAACTCTATTACATAAAAACAAGTGAACCGAATATGAAAATAAAGGAAACAAACACACCAGAACGACGAAATCCATTACAATAACTTGTCAATAAATACATAAATAAACTAACCAGAATTATGTTAATATAAATATGTGTTTAATAGGTGCTTAAATAAGTTATTAAAATTTATTATTTCATATTCCTCAGAGCTTAAGTACAAGAGCGGAAAATGTTTGGAGTTAGGTTAAGGGTTTTTTCCACCCGAACTTCCATTTTCATTCGGGTTACTTTTATTGGATAATTTCCTCGATGAAATTATTATCTATTGTTATGTACTCATCATATATTCTTTGTGAGTATTCTATATATTTAAACCACTCAGAATCATTCCGTATTTTTTGGATAGTTTCATGTTTTAAAAGAATCTCTCAAAACTACTTCCAAAAATACAAGCCTGATACATGGGAATTTCTCAAATTCTTATATATTATCATGGGAAAACTATAATATATTTTTGGAAACTATTATCCATTTAAAAACACTAATTATATCATGAAATACAATCTTACATTACTTCTGGTTTTATAAAAAGATTTATGTTTCCAAAACAACTCTTCTTTTCAAAATAAAAGAGTATTTATCCCAAGAATTACTTAATGATTTTAACAGATAATTCTCGTTTGATTCAAAAATCTTGAAGATTTTTATGTATTGATTGGGTTAACAATTTATTATGTCATATACCATATTTTATTTAATGGTTTATGACTATCTTTATAGTGGATTATTTATCCAAAAACCATTCACCATATTATTCCAAATGGTTAGTTATTTTGTTCAATAATTGGGGAAAGATAGTAAAATTTCATATGATAGTTTCAATATGATTGTATATGTTGTTTATGATTATCCCCGCTCTTATAGGGAATTCATTGGACTTATTATGTGATGTGTGGTGCCTGCTGTAGCCTCCCGATGAATCGGTAGGTCTCATTAGACAATCTATGGTCTTGACAATAGGCCTTGACAAAATGATTATTTTATGGTCCTAGAATGAGGTTTGGATGGTATGGTTTTGATGTCTGGAATATGCAATTTCCACGTTATGATGATGGTATTTGAAGTTCATGTGGTTATTCGACTAGTAGAATTCGCATGATTATGTTTTATTATGGCATTTTTTATTCATCTCATATTTCTACCATAATGTGTTCAAGTTCATTATTATAGGATTGTTTTTTCAATTACTCACCAAGTCTAATGTTTATATTGACATCCACTATATTTATTACTCTTACTGAGCATTTGAGCTCACCCCTTTCTTATGCTTCATTTTATTAGGACACGAAGATGTAATTTATGAATGAAGTGTAATCATAATATAGGAGATGTGATGTTTCTAGTGGAATAAAATAGTGTTTTGATTCACTTCATGTTGTAATGATAGTCTTATGTATATTACTTGTTACAAATAATACTAAACTACATGGTCATTCAGGATTCGTATTCCTTGTATGTATGCCAATGTAATCGAATAAGGCATCGGATCTGGGCAATATGGGTCGAGTCCTTACAAACTATGTTGATGACCTAAAAGGGTCCAATGAACCTCGAAGATAACATTCCACATCGGACATATCTCTACAAAAAACGTCGAGGTGAGACCCATAAAAATATGTGGTCGCCATACTAAAACTCTATAGGTCTCATTCTCATTTTGTCATAAGACTTCTTCTTGCTTTGTACAGTCTTCATCCTTTCCAAGAAGATATGCACCTTCTCTATGGTAGCCCGTACCATCTCTGGTCCCATTAGTACTAACTCCCCTGGGTCTGTCTAGCACAAAGGTGATATGCATGGTCACTTGTAAAAAGCCTCAAAAGGTGATATCCTAATGGTTTAGTGATATCTATTGTGGTATGAAAACTCCACCAAAGGCATGTGTTCCTCATAGCTGTGAACGAAATCTAGGACACATGCACGCAACAGGTCCTCGATAGTCTGAATGGTATGGTCAGTCTGGCCATTTGTCTAAGGATGGAAGGTAGTGCTCAAATGATATTCCATCACCAAATCCTCCTTAAAACCCTTCCATAGATGAGAAGTGAATTGTGTATCATGATCAAAGACAATCATCGAGGGTACTCCATGGATCCCCACATTCTCCTTCAAATAATGTCATCTCAAGCTCTCTATTGATCCCTTCTATTTGATCGGTAGGAAGTGGGCCGATATGGTGAGTCAATCGACGATCACCCAGATAGAATCATTACCCATAGATGTATATGGATGTCCAATCACAAATTCAATGGATATCCCATCCTACTTCCACTCTGGGACCATTAATGGCAGAACCATGCTTGCTGGTAGCTGATGTTCCATCTTTACTTGCTGATATGTGAGGCATCGAGAGAAATATTCTTCTAATGCATTATTCATTCCTGACCACCAATGTTGTTGTCAGATATCCAAGTACATGTTCTCCACTCCTAGATGTACCACTAGATGGGTTGTGTGGATCTCCCTTGATACATCCTCCCGATGTGACACTGGTACAATGGTCCTTCTTCTGAAGAGGATGACATGCTCCCTACCTTCAAAAAATCCATCAGGTGCATATCCTGTAGATATATGAGCATGTCAAGCCTCGCAGTCAATGTTCCCACATTGCGCCTCCCTGGCTCGCTGAAAAAGTGGGAGAGTGACAATAAGAGACTGAAGGAAACCTGCTCCATTTCTTTTCACAAAGGTTGTCTGCAAAGTGGCCAGATGCTCTTTTGCCTCACATAACTTTTGTATACCAGATCTCTTATTGATTGCATCCTCTAAAACATTCCACATCCTACGAGTATAGAATATCTCTATGTCATATTCCTAGAGGAAATCATGCCAAAATCATTGTCTCAAGGTTCATGTCATTCTGAGATAAGATATACCAGAGACTCTTGTGATTAGAGTACACTATAAAATGCTCACCCATAAAGTATTGTCAGTACATCATCAAGGATAAGAACAATATGGATAACTCTATGTCATGTGCAGCATAGTTCTACTCATTCTTTCTTAGATGTTGAGAACCGTAATCGATCACTGCTCTCTCCTGCATTAGAACACATCTGAGCCCGGTCCCTCATGCATCGCAGTATTCTACAAACCCTACCCCGTCCACAAGTAGAATCAAGATGGGGGAACTAGTCAACCTCTGCCTCTGCTCCTAAAAACATCAATGGAATTTCTCGTACCAAGGGATTCCCCTTCTTCATCAACACTGATAATGGTGCAGCAAATCTGGAGAAATATATGACAAATATTTGGTAGTATCCAGCCAAAACCAGGAAACTCTGATCCTCCGTCAGACTCCATGGTGGCTCCCAAGCAAGTATCGCCTCAATTTTCACTCGATCCAAGGCATATCCACACTCTGAGATTACATGTCCTAGAAAGTGACCCTCTCATATCTAGAACTAGAACTTTGAGAGCTTAACATAATGTTTGTGCTCTCGGAGTGTGTCCAATACTATCTACAAATGATAAGCATGCTCTTCATCAGTAGCTTAGTATATCATAATGACGTCAATGAATACTACCAACACAGAGATCAAGGTATGGATGACAGATCAGGTTAATGAGCCCCATGAACAATGTTGGAGCATTGGTTATACTAAATAGCTTAATGAAGAACTCATAATGGTTGTACTGACATCATAAAGATGCATGATGTACATTCACATCCCGTACTCTGTGTTGATGATAGCCTGATCTGAGATCTATATTCAAGAACCGTCGTGATCTATTCAACTTATCAAAGAGGTCATCAATCCTCAATAGTGGGTAAATGTTCTTCATTGTCACGTGATTCAGGTGTCGATAGTCAATGAAATTCCTCAAGCTCTCATACGCCTTCATAGAGAAAAGAATCGTGGCTGCCCGTGGAGAAACACTGGGCCGAATGAATTCCTTCACTTGCATGTCCTCTAGCAATACCTGAATCTCAAAAAGATCCACAGGAGACATCCGATATACTGGTGTAGATATCAGTGTCATCCTAGGATACAAGTCAATGTAAAAGTCCACTTCTCTGTGAGGAGGTATACTAGGAACATCATCAGGGAAGACATCTGCATACTAGTCCACCACTGTAGGATAACTCGAACTCTCCCCATTAACCACTCTGAGGGTAAGGATAGATGAATGATGTGTAATCAGTAGCACCCTCCTCTAATTAAGTCCATTATATGCAGCAAAGGCTCCCTTCTCACCAGTAATGGTAAATATGGTCTTATCCATGCAGACAAAATGCACATTACACCTAATACAGTCAATCTGAGCATGGATTGTAGATTATAAGTTCATACCCAATATGACTTCCTAAGGCCTCGACACCACTACTAGGAGAACCCAGACAATGATCTTTCCTCCTAGAGATAGCTAACATTTCTGGAATCGGTGTGTAATCATCTAATTATCTCTCGTAGGAGCCTCAAGTCGTAATGATCGAGCCGTTGGATCAATCGGAATCTCCAAGCTCCGAACGAGGGCAATGGAAACAAAATAATGACTGAAACCTTTATCTATATGTACAATAGCTGAGGTGGAATAGACACAGATCATACCTCATATAATCTTTGGAGCTCCATGATCGTAATTCTCACTTGTCATAAGGTGAGATCTCCCCTATCCACCTACTACATGCGGTCTGGGTGGACCTCATGGTGGTGGTGGCCATAACATCTCAAATCGACACCCACCGCCAGCTGCATGGCCAACTCCTCTGCCATGTTTGTTTACTCCCTATGGTCATCCTAGTTGAACATCTATATATGCATGGGAGGTCCTTCGACCATCTGCTGATTCTCCATATGACTGGTCAGAGATTCACGAGCCATGTGAGCCTTCCCTCCACAAGGGAAAAACTGCTTAATCCTCCTATGACTGACTCTGTCTCTGGTACCCCGCACAAACGATCCTGATTCATGTGACCGTCCACATGTAGGAATGGTACTCTTGGACTTAGGTGACATCTTTCATCTACTACCTGATGAATACTGGCGGAAAGGATCACCATGAGATCATCTGAGGTCCCCTCAAGTCGAAAAACTCTCACCATGACTTCCAGCCAATCCCCAGCCGCTTGTGGGTCCGTCTCTCCCCTGAACCTGTGTGGCCTCTGGAACTGGGATATGTGCAATGTGCTCAAGCGACGTGCACCCTCTACTATTGGGGCTGGTGGAATCAGTTTCCCAATGGATAATGGTATCATTGGTTCCTCTGGTAGAAGAGGGCCCTGCACTGAGGCCTCATCACAAAGTGAGATATCATTGTGTACTAGATATGGAACCCTAGCTAGCTGCCTAAGTTGAGGTATCCTGAAAAGAAACATGTGTGATACAGTCAATAAATTATACCTGGTTAGCTGACTCAATGAAATCAAAATGAAAACTCTTGAAATAAACACACAATCAATGTTTTTGTGCACTGAGTCGGAAATCAGAAGTCATGGTCCTCGTGTATTCTGCCGTACCAACACTGGGTTCTCTAAACTGATAACCACACTCACTACACATAACACTATCGTCGTTAAAAATATCATATTCCAGGTTTCTATAGTATAACCGACACCTATTATACTAAATGTGACAATTGGGCCCCTGGTGACAGCACATACACCCCACCCTAACATGGTCGTTGGATCTGGGCCCACTAGGTACCACTGTTTGCTCTGCAGACACATGGTCTCCACCCTGGGGCCCACCCACATGACTACACGGGTCATCTGTCTAATGACAGTCCCCACATGCCTACACTTGTCATTTCACTTGCGATTTGTTTTCACTCACAAACAAACTAGGAAACTCTAAGATGTTTACCCATCATCATCAATATTATAGGCCATGCACTCTTAATTGTGGAGTTCTAATCTGGGAGGATCCTCAAAAGGATGGTGCACGTTATTGACACGAGTCATATCTTTTAGTCATTTAACCCTTTATCATTCAGGGGTGTTACAATCACCCCCTTTAATGCACAATGTCCCCATTGTGGTCCCTAAGTATCAACCCAGGCAGTGCATCACACTTATGACTGGGTACCACCTCTAATACCAATTTTTCATGACCCGTCCCCCGGGGTTTGTGTCGTGACTACCCCAAGCCAGCCTTCAATAGGTTAGGGGTTGGAGATATCTCTGAAGGCGTATTCCCTAAAATTAGGCAGTAATTGCATTTATAACCTGTAAACACAGTCACCAAAAAACACATCAAGATACAAACTAAAGTAAACTGAATAGTAAACATAGCGAGTACAGTATACAAAAGTGTCCCGAAAACAAGCCCAACTAGAAACTAAAAAAACTAAAAGTACATGTAAATTGGAAAAAATCATGTGATCACCATCCATGGATATTATCTGATTGGTTGGTACATTTCTCGAATTTTCATCTCTGCGGTATGCCACGTCAATGGTCCACCTATAAGCTACCTCCTCTCCTAGTACTATCGTCCTCAGTCTGCGTTGTCCGTCATCTACACCAAACACAATGAGGTGTTGGTATAGCCCGTGCAGGAGTGAGTATAATGATACTCAGTAGGGACCCTGAGACACTCAAGGTCTTACAAAATCCACAAAGGATAAACCACAAGGCAAGAAATCATCTGATAACCCTACTTTGGTACATGCCAATACATATACCTACGTTATCAAGTATACACTTCTCAATTATGAGTAAAGAATAGTGTTCAACTCATTGGGAAATTCTCAAATATTTCACAATGTAAGGAATACCATGATGTTATGTACCACACTTGTACACCACACATAAGAATACAACCAATGTATTAGCACGAAGGACTGTACAAAATGTATCGACACAACTCACACCTGGTATAACTTAAGTACAATAGTAGATATGATTAGATGAAACTCCTAATTCATCGTACTCTGTTAATAGGTATTCCCAAGAATGATCTTAGTATATCGTCAGACCCACACGTGATCGTAGTATATCATCAGTACGCCATCATACCAACACAAGATCCTATTACATCTCCAGTACATCGTCATACCCACTCAAGATCCTAGAACATCTCCATTACATCATGAGACTCACACAGTATCATAGTACATCTCCAGTACGTCGTTAGACCCACATAGGGTGATTGTAACACCACTGAAAAATAAAGGGTGAAATGAATAAATAATATTACTCAATTCATAAAGGTGAACCTTCTTTTCGGTAACCTACCTGATTTGAAATCCACAATTAAGTGTGCATATCCTAGAGTAGTGATTTGGATGGGTAACCATCTGGGAGATTCCTTGGGTGTGTGTGAGTGAGGGCAAAGCACACGAGAAATGACATGTGTTGGTATGTGGGGATTATCATTAGTCAGATGACTCATGCAAGTATGTGGGTGGGCCCCATGGTAGAGACCATGTGTCTGCGGGGAAATTAGTGGTACCTGGAGGGAAAGGACATGATGACCATGTAATGGAAGGGTGTCTGTGCTGTCACTAGGGGCCTAGATTTCAAATTTGGTATTAGAGGTGGTACCCATCCTAAAGTGTAATGAACTTCCTGGGTTGAGAAGTAGGGCCCACAATAAGGACGTTGTTCTATAAAGGGGGGTGATTGTAACACCCTTGAATGATAATGGGTTAAATTACTAAATGATACAACTCATGTCAACAAGGTTCATCTTCCTTTTCGAGAGCCTAGCTGATTAGAACTCCATAGTTATGCATTTTTGGCCTAGAGTAGTGACTAGGAGGGCTGACCTTCTGGGAGTTTCCTAGGTGTGTGTGAGTGAGAGCAAAGCACATTTGAAATGCCAAGTGTTATCCTGTGGGGACTTCCATTAGTCAGATGACTTGTTTAGGCATGTGGGTGGGACCCATGGTGTGGACCATGTGTCTGCGGGGAAACTGGTGGTGCCTGGCAGGCCAGGAACCAATGAGCATGATATGGTGGGGGTGTTCGTGCTGTCACCGGGGGCCCAATGGTCACCTATAGGCCATTTTCGCATGATGTTTAATGATCAATGTTATGATAAAAACCACAACACCATAAATTTTGTATTATTTAGATGACTATCTAATTCATCAGAAATGAATTATTTTAAAGTATAAGAATATAAGAAAATATATATATTTGAAAATATTCAATTTTATAGGATCAATTACATAATTTTGTTATGCCTCATTCAATTTGTAATTCATCACTTAATCTATAGTATGATTATCAAAAAATTAATTTAATGTTTTAAAAGAACAAAAATTCACATTTAATGGATCGTAAAATCCCTAAAAGTGTAATGAGTCTTTCAGTTTATTTGTAATTATTTTTCAGACCAAATATGGTTAGAATAAGTTATCCAGTACAATATATCAATCTCAAAACCACAATTATAACACCACAAGTTCAAAATTAGTATTTATCTACTATATTGTATAAAAATAGAATTATATATTAACCAGGACATCATGTAGGCAAATGGTAAACACTAAACCTTTATCGTCCTTCAGTTATTAGTTCATGCCTGATGACCTTCACCTAATGAAACATGGTATTCTTTGTAAAAATATTTATTAATACAATTACAATAATTTTACATCAAAGCAATGAATCATAATTACATCATCATCAATATAATATTAAATCTAAGGTTTATAAATACCTTTAACCGTACACCCCCAAAATATAAAAGAATTCATTACCAATTAACTTTTTTACTAAAACAAAAAAATAAACCGATGGTTTGTATTTCTGTAAATGTATCCCAAAATATCATTAAACATGTTATATTACATCCAAACAAATTTTCATAAATGTTGTTTATGGAATTGAGCTTAGGATCAACATTAAATTAATAAACCAATGATGGAATCTATAATAATTTATTTAATGAAGAAACATATGTGTCTAAAAATAAGCATAATCATTTTATGTTTCATGATTCCTGTAACCAAAAAACAATTTCTAAAATAATTCAGTAATATACTTATTCAATCATAATAAATAAATACATCTGTAATAGTTTTCACCACTCAATATCTTAAAATATCAATTATAATCATCGTTGTTGAGCATGAGATTTTGTTTAGAAATAAATTATTATTAATGAATATGGATAATTGATTAGACATAATCATAATATATTTTATTATTACTGTGACATCATTTTGTTGATCATAGTCAAAACATTTTCCATCATATTTAATGAAAAAATAATTCCTTCATCTTCCTACCATTGACTAAAACCAAAGTGTATAGTGCTAGAAACACAAATCATTGTGGGAAACCCATATAATAATTTAATGGATGTTTAAATCAGGAATAAAATTATTTATAATAAGTAACCAAATGTTTAACCTATATAATTCAATGAAATAAATTATTTAATCCTTTACAATAGTTTGTAATGAAAATGAGAATTATCTAAACCATATTCCCCAGTAGTGCATAACATTGTGTGTAGAAAGGCTAGTTGTCATGGTATAGGTCTTGTTTTGGTCAAGATCATTGCTCCCAAATCAATGTTAATATCATTGGGTGAAAATTTTAATTAATAAAGTCCATATATAGTATACATTTTGGGATAAATTAATAGTAATGACAAAAAAATCCATACATACCAAAACATCTGGATGACCTATTATAGATATATTTAAAATACATCCTCTGTTTATTTTGTTAATCTAGTTTTTCCTAAATATAGTTTTTAAGTATTCTATTAATGTTCCTTTGGCCCCTAATAGAGTGACCATGTCCCCAGCAAACATTATCCAATGTTATCATTATTAAATTGGCATCATATAAAAGGAATCTCATATATAAGGAATGAATATATTAGTAGTATTGTCAATCTATATACATACATCATTCAAATATTACATTTGTATTCACAAATTAAAACCAAATTATTTTTTAGGATAATGTTGTCCCCTCATGCATATCAATACAAATCAATAAAAGTGATCATTTGGGATTTCTAGTAAAGGAAATAAAATAATGGTGGGATCAAATTCAGAGTGAGCGTTATATACAAAAAATGTAATCATTAATCAATGTGTATAAATAGAATGGTAAGGTATCAATTGGAACTAATATTATATTTAAATATATTCCCTTGCATAAAAAATATGGAAGTATTAATTACTAAAAACACATTTAATTTAGTCAATAATATGAAAATCATAAAAAGATAAGGGACAATAAACCTGTCATTGTAGATAACATAAAAACAATTTTTCATTAAAAAAAGAATGAAATGTAACATGATGTAATATCATTGTGTAAATATCATGGAATTAATAATAAATTTATTCTAAATCAAGGTAATTCATAAGAACTGGTCAACATCTTCTCAGAAACAAGATACCAATACATTTAATAACTTTCCACAAGAGGGTTTAAAACTAAATGAACAAGACCATTTAATGTGGGATTACTTATTCACCTCACGAAACTACTAATGCATCAGGGGTATATACAATCCCAATCACCATTGATACCTTAATTTCAAAAGATTACTCATATATTAAATAATCAATGCAATTCATTAACATTTTTCCATATCATCATAGGTCCACATTAATTAATGAATATAAATTATTCAATATTTTTCATGAATAATATGTTATTTTTAGTGTCATACACATTATGTAGAAATGATATATGGTTTAAGTCATAAAAAATTGATGGTAAAAAAGGAATTTTTTAGTAAATTTATTTTCCAATGATCACAAGAATGTGATATTTCACGTGAATGTTGATGACTACAAAAACAAAATATGAATGTGATCAATTTAATTGAACAATATTTACAAAAAAACATTACTAATAATAATGATGATGGTATAAAAATAACAAATCCCATTGGAGTATAAATAAAATAAATGGTTATTGTATTTTATGAATAAAAAACCATAAAATATATTTTAAAACATTTTTGGGAGAAATTTCATTTTCAATATGAATAATTATATATTATTTCAAAAATAAAAAATCAAAAATAGTTGAAATATAATTTCTATTTAGAATAAATCATGTAAAACATAATATATGCCTTAAAACATTGATAGGTCCTGTATACTATGAATTCCATTCATACTTCTCATATTAAAACAAATATATATTAACATTGTTATTAAATGACAAAATTTATTTATTTTCAACTGAACATGAATATTCTTTTAAAAACAATTTAAAAATAAAATTTTACAAATGAAGTATTTAAAAAAAATTTTAAAAAAGTATTCAATAATTTTTTATATTTTTTACAAAATAATTATTTTCATGAAAATGGTTTTTTGATCATTGAGAGAAATACAATACAAATTTCTAAAAAAAAAATTTCAACCATTATAGGAACAAATGTTTGGAAAAATGGGACTCCTACATGATAATTTTCTAAAATAATCATAATATAATAATATTAAAGGGATTATTATATAATTATAAAATAATTTCCTTTAAGGTAAATTCAATTATAAACAATCCCAATTATAATGAGATTATGAAGTAACCCTTAGATAATATCATAATGTTAAAGTCAAAATTAACCAATGAATTGATATATACATAGATTGTAAATAAATATAAATAAATATGATATAAAACATAATGTTTTCAAATTTAAATACACACATAATAATATAATATAAAATAAAATGAAGAATTAAAATAACCCCATGAAATGAAATTCAATTATGATATTCATTGCAACATGTTACCTTTATAATGAAATCACCTTGGGTGAAATAATTCAAATTAAAATATAATATAACAATTATAATAAATTATTCATACTATTACATCTCATATAGGATGTATATACATGATATTAAATAAATTAATTGTATATTATTACAATATATCTTAATGAAGTGAAATTTAGATGAATTCCCTTTCCAAACACATCTCTTTGTTTGACTGTGAAAAAAATTGCATTATGGTGGTATTAAACATGTTATTAACATATAATAGAACTATATTTATATTTATAGCAGCATATATTATATTTATATAACATAATATTGTCTGTTTTTTAATAATCATTCATTATTTTCATTGCTTCGTGTGTTAATTTCCTTATTCTCTCAATCGTGTTTTTTCAGGAAATTTCTGGTTAATCGTTATAATATATTTCTCTATAATCCATAGAATAATAATAATTACATATTTATAGTAAATATATATCAATTATAAAATTAAATTTAATCATTGAATATGATTCCTATAAATTAAGTACATTACAATTGCAGAGATGGTAGTCCATACGTACACATCAATGACGTTTCATTTTTTCAATGATCATTATGGAAAAGAGATAAGTAATAAATTATCAATAAATAATGATTATAATATCATTATCTATAAATAATATTTTTACATATTCTTATATATACTAATCATTTGGTTTAGTAATGAAAATAGATTAAAATAGCTTTGTGAAGGTAATAGTTCACATGTACATGAGAAATGATAACATATATATGTGACTGAAAAGGTAAGAAAATATAGATATATTATATTTTAATAAATATATTTTTATATTTTATATTATAAATATTTCATTAAAATCACATAAATCCCTTAAAAGTATCCATATTTCTTTTCATGTAATTCATTACGGAAAAATTTATCACATGGCTTCGTGAGGTGGTAATCCACTATACACATGAGAGATGTTATCATATCCACAATGGAAGAGAATGTAATATGGTTTATATGTTATAATAACTATTTTGGAATAATTATATTATAAACATATTATTTTTAATTTATAATTCTTGTTCAGAGTATATTAATCAAGAGGAGTGAATTGAGGATCTATAATAGTTTCTGTTAAAAATGTTCACTTAAAAATATTCCCTTATAAAAATGAATACAATATAGTTACTCAATGTAATATGGTTATAAATGGTTTACAGTTAAAATAACATCTAGAATATTGATTAATTCTCAATAATATCAATATGAATTATTGTTACAACTTTTGAAGCTACTTTATTCTGGAAAAACAATTATAAATTCTATCTATGACTAAGTATTAAAGTAAAGTCATGACTTTCTTAAACATAAATTAATGTAGGTAAAAACAAAATCAAAATACATAGTGGGTAAAATATGTCTTTTAGTCTCAAGCTGAGACCTAATCCACTCCACGTGGGGATAGCCTACCACCAATAAGATTATTTCAATAAACATGATCCATAGTCAGGATCTCAGAATACAATAGTACACAATACTATCAAGGTCATACAACCTATTTCACTATTCATAATTTGTATAATCTACCAGTTCAGACATGGAACTCTTCGACACATATTTTTGGGATTAAATATATGTAAATAGATATGATTGGAATGATATCTATTATGCATCAATTTAATACAGAAAATAGATTGTGTTGTAATATAGACAAATACACTTCTTGAAAGATAAAAATAGTACAAAACATAGAAAAGATGCTGATAAATTATTATAAATTCTCTAAGTGTTGCTATATGCATCTATGGACTTGTATAATTAAGAAAATACTAATATCGAGCCATCTTGTCATAAAATATATTATTGTGATTTTGGTACACTGATTTCCAGTTCTATTGTGTTACATATGTTTCATGTGTTATTAGTTGAGTTAGTATTACAAATATGTTTGAGGCATTGATAAATGGTAGTATATAATTTTGGGATCGAGAGTTCATCATGTTTTCTTCAGTGGTATATTGGTGCTTGCATTCACATCTCATTTTTCCAGCACCTTGCTCTTGGGCTAGACATTTCTTTTTTATTTCTGGGTGCATATGTTGGTGCCAAAAATATGAATATATTTGGCACCTCATACCATGTATGATAAGGTGTCATATATTCAAAGAAAAATCAATAAATTTAGTGGCATTAAATGACTCATATATGACAACTAAAATTAAATTTGAAAACGAAAAAACAAATTAAATAACAATTTCATAGTTTGTATTGAAATAGTATCAAATGGAAATGGTGTCACTAGAAAATGGTGTATTCTGATTTTTAAATTGATCTCTATGATATTCATGGTTCCAAATATGCATTGTGATCTGGAACTAGTACCACAAATGTGGTGTTAGAATCATGGTGTCTTTGTAATGATGTCTAATCCCTTGTCAAAATGTTAACTAGTGTCTTGGTGATGGAAATAAGGAACCAGGGTCATAGAAGTTATTAAATAGGAAACTAATTATTTTTTACGAGTCACGTGATAGGATTATGGTGTCTGGATTATGTTTTTTGATTCATGGTGTCTTGATTACATTGTTTCTGTCTTTTCCAGAATCAAAAAATAGTGAGAGATTTACAGTTCTTTAAAAGACACAAAATATCTATAAAACTGTCTTAGGATATAATATTCATAGAATAATATATACATAAGAATTATTATAACAAAACATTATAGAAAAAGATCAAATATAGTATAGAATATTCAAAAATAATTTATATTGTTCTGAATCATGATCATATAAATGTTTATACAATGAGTGGTAAAAATTAATGCATCGGGAAATAGAATATTTGTACACTTGATGTGAGATAGACTAATCATTGTTAACTAGATTTTAGATAACTAAAACACGTTTAAAACATGATTATTCCAAAAATATCCGTGTTTATATGATAAAAAATAAGAGGATTTAGATGCATGTTCTTATTATTCATTCCCCCCCCCTTTTGGGTTATCAAGAAGAATATTTAAAAAAAACATGGAATTATGGTACGATAGAGGAAAAAAAATAATAAAAATTTTCATTGGATAGATAGATTTAAGTTATTAGAATCATTAGGAATAAAATAATGAGCATACCTATTAAAAAAAATCATTCACTTCTTTTCTGGGTTATATTTCTTCTCTTTTTACTTAGAAGAAACAATAGGAGAAGCCACTAGAGAATAAGTAGAGGTTGGTGAAGGGATTGAGACAATCATGTGAGAAGGAAGATGTAATCATTCAAAAATAGATGGTTCCATAGTTGTTCTGGTTGAAGACGGAGGCAAGGATTGGTCGAGGATAACAGGTATGATATGGATCAGAGCCTGAGATACAGACTTTTTGTAAAGACCCATATATTCTATATAGATTTTTTTACATTATATAAGAGTATTAAGAGTCCTTGAAAATTTACGGTGTGTGATTCCAAGGCCTGGTGTGCCCGGAATGAATTTCTGATCATTTTTTATATACATTCAATAAACATGCATGCGGGTTATTGTAACTTTTGAACTGGTGATCAGAATTGAAATCTAAGGGCACTGTAGACTCGTTGCACTAATATTCGCTTAAGGACACCTTCACCTTGACTGCAGTAGGTTGAGGGAATATGCTAGTTTTTTAGTTTTTCATGGAAGGATAAAAGTAAAATAATTATCATTTTATTTTTCGTTTGAAACATCTCTTTTATAATTTTGATGGTGGGGACCAACCGAGCTGGAAAACATTCCATTATAAATTCATTATGGTGCGGACTACCCAAACCACTTTTAATGTGGGTAAACCATTCAAATATTAAATTAATTAATTGTTCCAAAACTAATTAATTAATTAATAGATATTTTTAATATCTTGGCTCCTGATTTACAGGTATTAAATAGTTGGAAAAGGAAATATTTGGGAGAAAATTGGAGAAACTTTCCTCCAAAGGATGAACACCTTCACCAATGAAGAACATACATTGGAATCAAGAATGAGGACAACGCACGAGCCCGACTTTAGAAGCATGTTATGGATGTTACAATCGTTTGAACCCCCATCACCTTCACCAAATTCATCTTGAGACACTTCCAATGAGAAATCAAGGTAGGGGTTGCTGTTTTATATGCCCTTACACCGTTCTTGTCAATATTCTTGATTGATGAAAAAATGTGCAGATTGATACCATTCTAAAGTGGATGGTGCGAGCCAAAAAAAACCCAAACTGACCTCTATGCATCCTTTTTGGACTTTGGTGGTCTTGAATTGATGGTGATGTCTCAAGATGAGTGTGGTAGTCCTCAAAATAATATTGGGCCACCGAGGTACACCTGATGTTCTGAGGAACATAGTCATTGACCAATAGTGGAGGGGCTCGGGAGTGTTGGCCGACACTTCAACCGGCCACAAACGATGGCGACGGTGTTACTGCACCACTAGAGAAGGGTTGCGGCCTGTCGGTCGTGGTAGTGGTATGGGGTCGACCAGTGCATGATCAGCTGTTTGAATGGGGTGGCGGCGTATTTTTGTGGATTAGGGCATGCAAGATCCATGTCATGAGGCTATGAAAATGAAGGGAGGGTGGTCAGCTTACTGCCAGCCGCTGGAGGAGGCATGGCGTATCACCGTGCCGTGGAGGAGGGCTGGCCATTCAGCCTGCTGGGGAGCCTAGCGGGACCCCGGGTCTCACATGCAAGCTTCTAGCACCACATGGCATTGGCCGGTCGGTGTCCCAAACCAAATGGTCCAGACATTCGGGTACCCAAGGGGTGCCTCCCCCTTTGTTGGAGTCTAGGGAAGACCCCACCATAGGGCCACCCGGACACGGGCTAGAGTGGGTCGTACTGCGAGACGCTTAGAGGGCTGGGCCATGCCAGCAGGCCAGGCCGGACCCAATGGGCCGGGCCAAACCTAGAATGTATGGCCATGTTGGATCTCATGGGATAAGATGGACCCAGGGCCGGACAGGTGTCATCCCATGCCAGGTAGAGCCATGTGGGTTCGACTAGGTCAAACCGGACCCAGACCAGCTTGAAACCCTTTTCGGTCTTTCGGCTATATCATGAGCTACGTGCATACATTTGACGATATGTCTGTGGTGCCAAAATCTGTGGATCGAGATGGTCCTTTTGGTATATCCTACTTGATCTTTGAATAAATTTGTAGTATTTCTAAGTTGGATCAAACATGAATCCAACCCGGCCCTCGGGACAAAAAGGACAATAACATATAGACCATGCATCTGATAGATACACCATCAGTTGTATTGAGACCCATTTAAAGTGGCGGTCTATTGGGATACATCATAGTTAGACTTCATGGATGTTAGAGTATTGAGATGTGTCTTGAGTAGGGGATCCTCCCATAATCATGTGAGCTCAGTGTGGGAACCCTATGGCTGGCTGTAATATGAGAAAGTGATCCTACGTGGGATTATGATTTGGGATCCTACGTGGGTCTATATCCTAGGGTCCCACATGGATACTCTCAAGGAATCCATGTGAGACTACGCTATGCTCAAATGTGGGTCTGATGATCTAGGATCCTACGTTGGTCTAATAATTTAGCATCCAATTTCGGTCTGCCATTGAATAGAGTATGATGATTTAGTAGTTGCATCTAATAATTTTTAATACTGTAACTAAGTTATACCTAGTTTTAGCTAAGCTCTTACCTCTCTGTTATTATTATCTATATCATAACTATTGTGGTGATTCTATTGTGGTATTCTTTTGTGTGGTTATACCTTTGTGGTAATTACCATTTTTTTGATACCATTGTGGTATTATCCTATGTGGTGATCCCTTTGGGGTACTTACCATCGTGGCGAAACCTTTTTTTTATACATCTGTGTTCCATTAACATTGTGGTACATATCGTTGGGGTGTTATCTTCATGGTAATCTTTCCTCAGTGTAATAGTTGAGCTTCGGGATTTGGTTTTGGGCCTTGTGTTTCCTCATGAATGATATGGGTAAACATGATAACTTAGGTATATGTATGAGAATATGCCTATGTAGGGTAGACAGTTGTTTCCATTCTTTTTTGGTTTATCCTTTATGTAATTTCTGAAACCTTTGAGGGTCTCAGGGTCCCTATTAGGTATCATTATACTCACCCATGCATGGGCTATGCCCCCACCTTGTTTTGTTTGGTGCAGACGACGGACATCGCTGACTGAGAGCGAGGGTTCTGGGACTGGAGGTAGCATGGAGGTGGAAATAGATGAGGCATACCACAGAGATGATCATTCGAGAGCTATATCTACCCTTCAGGTAGGATCCTCAGCGAGTGTTCAGAGGAGCTATTTTATGTTTTACTTGTACATTTTGGTTTACTCGTACTTTTTAGTTGGGCTTGTATTCTGGACCCTTTTTCTTTCTGTACACATATGTTTACTATATAGTTTAACTTTTTTCTCGTATCCTACTTTGTGATTAGTTGTGTTAGTTATAGGTTATAAAGTCAATGCCTTCCCAGTTTTAGGGAATATTCCATTTGATGCTACAAGCCTACCCTGGACCTATGGAAGGCGGGCATGGGATAGTCATGGAACGGGCACCGGGGACGGTTCGTGACAAATTGGCGTTAGATGATTTGGTTCTATTTTATAACATTAGACTCTGAGCTTTTAATTACAAATGTGTTAATTGTTATTAGTGTGGTTATTAGTTTAGGGAATACAGTGTTGTTGTGGTGGCCGAAAAATCTATACACGAGGACCCAAACTTCTGATTTTTGACTTAGTTCATTAAAACACTAATTGTGTGTCTGTTTTGTAATGTTTTCTTTGTTATCTCTTTGATTCAACTCACCAGTTATAACTTATTGATCGTGGCACAACTGTTTCTTTCATGATCCCTCCACTCAGACATCCAACTAGGGTTTTGAGTATAGGTACATGATGATAGCCCATCGAGCGACAATACCATGGTGAAGGGCCCTCTTTATATAGAGGCACCAGTGGAGGCACCAACGGTAAAATTACCCATTGGGCCACCGATGCCACCAGCCCCAGCAGCAGAGCGTGAATGCTGAATGGGTGTATTGTACATGTTCTAGCACCAGAGTCCACCCATGTTTAGGGGAGAGACGAACCGATAAGTGTCTAAGGATTGTTTGGAGGTAGTGGTGAGAGTCGTTCGACTGGTAGGGACCCTATCTTATCTCATATTAATCCTTGTTGTCAGTATTATATAGGCATCTGAAAGAAGATGGTGGAGCTTGATGCTCCAGGTTCACAAGGAGATGACACTTTTCTGGGTGGGCTTTGTGAACCTGTATCAGGCAGAGTTTGTCCAAGTGACCCTTCGCGTAGTGTTCATATACGAGCTTCTTCCTATGTAGTAGGGTAGCATGACTATGGATCAGTACAAAGTGTGGTTCCAAAACCACTCACGCTATTCCACTGATGTGGTGCGAGACCCATTCTTCAAGGCCCATAATATCAAGTAAGGACTCTGGCTACATATCAAGGATTCGATGATTTATCATAGAATCCCAATGTAGGCGGGGGCATTAGAGAGAGCCCTCTTAGTGAAGAGTTTTTTGCTAAGCAGTCAACAACCGCAAGACCCACCACCATGCATCACGTAGTGGAGTCTTTTGTAGCAGGAAGCAGATAGATGACACAGAAGTCCAAGAGGACCAGAACATCCAGTGGACGACCACATGATTCAGGGTCAGCTGTGTAGGGTAGTTAAGATAGGCCCATTAATGCGAGGGGAAGGTGGTGTTTTCCATGTGGCGAGTTGAGTCACATGGCTCGTGACTGCCCAAAACACCATTCATATGATTATATGACGGTCGAAGGATCACCAAGGCAGAGATAGAGGTTTGACTGAGGAGGACCGCATGGTGCATGAGGACATGGAATAGGAGCTGGCCGTACAGCTAGTAGTGGTAGATGATTCGAGGTGTTATAGCCACCACCACTAGGTTATCCACCCTAACCACAAGGAGCATGCAGACATGGGAGAGCTTAGCTCCAGGAAGCTGAGGCCTATGACCACGATGCTCTGGAGATGATACAAGGTTTGATCTATGTCTACTCCACCTTAGCTGCAGTACTTATAGAAATAGGTTCCATTCATTATATTATTTCCACTACCCTCGTTCGGAGCTTAGAGATTCTAGTGGATCTGATGGCCCTATCCATACATCTAGATACGCTTGCGAGATAGGATTTGACGAATACACACTGGTTTCGGTAGTGTTAACTTATTCTAGGAGGTGAGGGCCTCGAAAATATCTCCTAGTAGCAGCGTTGAGGTCGTACGACATCATATTGAGTGTGGACATGTTATCTACAGTCCATGCTCAGATTGACTATATTAGACACAAAGTGGGGTTTTTCTGAATAGATGGGACTAGGTTTACATTCACGGGTGTGAATGGAGAATTTTCACCACCGGATGGACTAACCTAGAGGAGAGTGCATCTGATCACTCATCATTTGGCAAGCCTTACCCTTGGAGCGTTTGATGTGGAGAGTCTGAGTTGTCCTCTAGTGGTGGATCAGTACGTGGATGTCTTCCCTGATGATGCTCCATGTCTACCTCCTAAGATAGAGGTTGACTTGTATATTTACTTCTATCATGGGATGACACTAAAATATGCCCCAGCATATCGGATGGCTCTCACCGAGCTTTCTAAGCTGCGGGTATATCTGGCGGATTTACAGGGGAGGGGGTTCATCGGGCCCAGTGTTTTTCCTTGGGATGCCCCAATTTTGGTCACCAAGAAGGAGAATGAGAGCATGAGACTTGTTGATGACTATTGACACCTGAACCAGGTGAACGTTAAGAACAAGTACCAACTCCCGAGGATTGATGACATTTTTTGATCAGCTGAAGGGATCACAATGGTTCTCGAAGATAGACCTAAGATCATGCTATCACCAGCTCAGTGTACGAGATGAGGATGTGGAGAAGATGACTTTTCAGATGTTAGTATGGCCATTATGAGTTCTTGGATATGTCATTATTTGTGACCAATACTCTAGATGTGTTCATAGGAATCATGAACAGGATCATTCAACCATACCTTGATCGCTTTCTAGTAGTCTTCATTGATGACATTCTGATCTACTCAGATACTGAGGCGGAGCATGCCTATCTTTTTCAGGTAGTACTGGACACTCTACAAGAGCACCACCTTTAGGGTAAGCTCTCTAAGTGTTAATTATGGATCAGAGATGTTTATTTTCTAGGAAATTTCATCTCTGAGG
The DNA here is from genome assembly GCA_963277665.1 of Viscum album. Taxonomy (NCBI): domain Eukaryota; kingdom Viridiplantae; phylum Streptophyta; class Magnoliopsida; order Santalales; family Viscaceae; genus Viscum; species Viscum album. The sequence continues at coordinate 1,038,611,205 of OY728133.1, read as the reverse complement.
CTAGAGTTATTGTGGATCTACCAATGACTGAGGTGGTACTTATGAGGTAGCCACCTTGGAGTGTGACAGAGGTACGAAGTTTTCAGGGTTTTTCCAGATAATTGTGGAGATTTGTGTGAAGTTTCTCTAGATTTTAAGAGCATTTATCAGTGATGAAGAATAAGGGGAAACCCTTCATGTGGTCTGACAGATTCCATCAGAGTTTTCAGGAGCTGAGGCAGAGGCTGACTAGCGCCCTCCATATTGATGCTTCCGGAGGAGGGCATTGGGTACATAGTCTACTACGATGCATCAGGGACTAGGATCTGATGTGTCCTGATGTAGGAGAAATTAGTTATCACATATGGTTCTCGAAACTGATATCAAATCAACAGAACTATGCTACCCATGTCCTTGAGTTAGTAGCAGTTGTCTTCGTTTTGAAGGTGAGGCGACATTATTTGAGGGGTAAACATTTTACAGTTTTCTCTGATCACAAGATTCTTAAGTATATATTCCCTTAGAAGGACCTGAACATGAGGTAGTGTTGTTGTATTGAGTTCCTCTAGGATGATAGCTACTAGATATTCTATACTTCTGGGAATGGTAACGTTTTAGCAGATGCACTCAGCAATAGATCTGGAATATAGCTACAAGGTGAAGCGACTGAGAAGTTGGATGCTTTGTAGATAACCTTTGTTGAATGGGATGGAGCAGCTTTTCATCAGACATTTACAATCACTCCCCCACATCTGCAGTGAATCTAGGAGGTGCAGCGTGGGGACGCCGACTCTGAGGCACAATGTGTTCAAATATCCATAGGATAAGTAGCTGATGAATTTTCTAAAGGTGGGGAGCACATCATCTTCTTCAGAGAACGTACCATGGTATCTAGGTCACTTCAGAAGTATGTGATGAGGTAGTTCCAAAAATCCCATCTATTGGTACATCCAAGAGTGGTGAAGATGTACCATGACCTCCAATGATAGCACTAGTGGTCGGGAATGGAGAAAGCAGTAGCAGATTTATTCTCTTGGTTCCTCACTTGTCAGCAGGTGAAGGCAGAGCAACTCCTACCATCAGCCTTAGTTTAGCCAATAGCGGCACCATAGTGAATGTGAGATGGGATATCTAGGCACATTGTGAAAGGAATTCGACGTACATCCAGGGGTCACGATTCTATCTGGGTGATCATCGACGAACTCACTATGTCGGTGCACTTCCTACCGATCAATGAGCAGGGTTCAGTCGAGAGCTTCAGAAACCCCTATGTGCATGAGATTGTGTGGCTACATGGATTACCCTCAATGATTTTATCGAATCATAATGAATGTTTCACTTTCTAGCAATGGAATGGGTTGTAGGGGGCTTTCAAGATGCAGCTTAATTTGAGAAATGCCTTACATCCTTAGACATATGGCCAAACTAAGTGGACTATTCAGACCCACGAGGACATAATATTCACATGTGTCCTCTACATTATTTGTAGATGGGAGGATCACATGAACTTGGTAGATTTTGAATACAAAAACAATTATCACATCACCTTTAGGATGACACATTTCGAGGCTCTATATAGACAACCATGCAGATCACTTTTCTACTAGACTGTCCGGAGGATTCAACATTCATGGGACTAGATATGGTATATGATACCATGGAGAAGGTGAAGAATATCCAGGAGCAGATTAAGACTACACATATCATGTAGAATACTTATAAAAATTTGAGAAAGATACCTTTGAAGTTGGAGGATGGTGACCATGTTTTTCTATGGTTCTTACCCCAACACATATTACAGGGATTTGGCTATGGCAGTAAGTTATCTCTGAGGTTCATTGGACACTTATAGGTCCTCAATAGATATGGAAAGTTCACTTACCACCTAGAACATCCACATATGTTGCACCAGGTGCATGACGTTTTCCACGGAACTCACCTAAGGAGATACGTGCAGAACCCATGACAGGTCATCGACCACAGTGAGATGGGCATCGATGATGGCGCGATGTTTATGGAGGTTCCAATAGAGATTGAGGATTGACATGAGCGTGTCCCTCATCAGTGGTAGATACTTATATTGTGTGTATTTCTATAGCACGAGAACCTCTAGAAGAGAACATGGGAGGTGGAGGCTCAGATTCATGCTTAGTGCCCCAACTTGTTTTCCTAGTTTTTCTAATGTGGCTTTCAGGAGTGTAATGTCCTGAGGTGGGGCTAATTTAATAACCTCAATTTTACATCTATTTTTTTTAAATTTTATGAGATTATTATGAGTCCAAAAAGATTGATGGAGCCTGATTCCGAGGCCCGATGTTCCCAGAACGAATTTCTGAACTCTTTTTATGTACGTTCAGTAAATGTGCGAGCATGTTTTTGTAACTTTTTAACCAGTGATCGGAATTCAAATCTGAGGGCACCGATGAACTCATAGAACTGATATTCCATTAATGAGACCATTACCTCGACCAGAATTGGTCAACGGTGGAAGCTATTTTTTTCAGTTTTTCATGGAAGAAGAGAAATAAAATAATTAACATTTTTTTTCTTTTGAAACCTCTCTTTTTGAATATTGATGGTGGGGACCACCAGAGCTACAAAACATCCCATTCTGAATTTAGGGAGGTGGGGACAACCCGAACCACTTTCAATGTGGAAAACCTTTTAAATATTCAATTAATTAATTGTGTCAACTTAAATTATGAAATTTATAGGCTTTTTTAATAAGATGGATCTATATTTCTAGGATGGAAATCGTTAGCAAAGGAGATAGTTGGGAGATACTTGTAGAAACATTTCCTCCAAATGATGAATTCCATCTCCAATGAAGAACATACTTTAGAACCATGAATAAGGATGATGCACAAGCCCATCTTTAGAAGCGTGTTGCAGAAGTGACAATTGTTGGCACCCTCATCGCCTTCACTGACTTCGTCTTACGACACTTCGACGAGAAATCGAGGTAGGGATTCTCGTTTTATAACCCCTTACCCCATTCTTACCATTCTTCATGATTCAAAAACAATTATTACTCTTGTTACCATTCTAATTTTGAGGGGTACATGCCAAAGGAACATGGGACGACCTCTCAGAAACCATTGTGGATTTTGTTGGTCTTGAATTGATAGCAATGTACCAAGGCGAGTGTGGGATACTTCAGAATGATGATCTGGCCACCAATTCAGACCTGGTGACTCAAGGAACATCGCTGGCATCTGGTGCTGGTGTCCAGTGCCAGTAGGGCCTGGGAGTGGCAGCTGACACTCCAGCTAGCTGTAAACGATGGTTGTGGAATAACTGTACCACCGGTTGCGGTAGAGCAATGGGGCGGTGGCACATGTCTGTGCCGCCGGGTGTGCAGGAGCCAGGACATGAGTCCACAATAGTGAATGGAGGGTGGCTGGCTCATTGCTGGCCACTAATGGGGGTTTGGCGTGTTACCACAACACGGATGAGAGATGACCATCCTTCCAGCCGGGGAGCCGAGCGTGACTCCATGTCCCGTGTGCCACCTATCGGCGCCACGTGGCGCCGACCAGTCAGCCTCCCAACCCAAACTACCCAACCGTTGGGGGTACCCAAGGGGTGACTCCCCCTTTGGTAGTAGATACGGAAGACTCTAGCATGGGGACACCAAGACGTGGGCTAGCACGGGCTGCCCAACGAGGGCCACCCAGCATGGGCTTCCCAACGTGCCAGTTTGTGCCGGCAGGACAGGCCACGCAAGCGAGCCGTGTCGGACCCAAGGCCGAACATGGGTAGGCCAAGGCTGGGACAGGTAGGGTCGGTCCGCCAAGGATGTAAAAGACCTAGACTAGCTTCGACACCTTATATCTCTTTCATATATATCTTATTTTATGAGCGTCTATTTGACGAAACATCTATGGCACCAAAAACCATGGATCTAGATGGTCCTTTTCATATACCACACCACAGATTTGGATAATGTTGGGGTGTGGTAGGGGTGGTTCAAACAAAAATCTAACCAGGCCCTCAGTAGTAAAAGGAAAAAAATTTACAGACCGGGAATCCTATTGATGCAACGTCTATTGATTTCAGACCCCTTTTGCATGGTATTCCTTTGAGATACATATTCATGGGACATTGTGGTTGTTGGAGTATTAACTCGTGGATAGAGGAGAGGACCCTCCCGAAATCCAGAGAGCTTAGTGTGGGAACCCTGTGGCTGGCTGTAATATGAGAAAGGGATCTTACATGGGTCTGTGCTTTGGGATCCTTTGTGGGTCTGTGTTCTATGGTCCCACATGTATCCACTCTAGGAATCCACTTGGGACTAGTCTAGGATACTATGTGGGTCTGCCTCTCAATATAGTAATATTATTATATAGATACATCTAGTCATATTTACTATCCTTCCTATGTTATAAATGGTGTGAGATAAGTCTTTACCTTTGTGGTATTCTTTTTTTTGGAGTTACGATTGAGGTGAAAACATTTGTGGTGATAACATTGTGGTTTTCTTCTGTGTGGAGATACCTTTGTGGTACATAATTTTGTATTGATACCTTTTTGGTATTCATCTGGGTGGTGATACCTCTATGGTATATACATTTGTGGGGATACCTTTGTGGTATACTTCTATGTAGATTTTCCATTGTGGTACTAATCTTGGGGGTTATTATCTTCATGGTAATCTTTCGTCCGTGAAACAGTTTGGAATTGGGTTTTTGAGTTGGACCTTGTGTTTTTTCATGAATGAGATGGTTATACATGACATCATCTTTATATGTATGGGAATATACCTATGTAGGTTATACTATTTTTTCCTTGCTTTGTGGTTTATTCTTTGTGGATTTTGTGAGAAACTTGAGGGTCTCAGGGTCCCTATTGATTATCGTTGTACTCACCCCTACATGGGCAATGCCCAGACGTTGTTCTATTTGGTGTAGATGAATGATAGTTCTATCTAAGTGAGAGATTACCAGGACCGGTGTTATCCTATAGGGTGACATAGATGAGGCATACCGTAGAGAAAAATGTTCAAGAGTTGTACCTACCCATCTAGTAGGAACCTTAGTGGGTGTTCACATGAGATGTTTTCAGTTTTACTTGTACTTTTCAGTTTACATGTACTTTTATGTTGGGATTCCATTATGGCCCCATTTTCTTTCTGTACACACCATGTTTACTATATATTTTTAAATTGTGCTTCTATACTGCTTGGTTCTTAATTGTGTGTGTTATAGGTTATAAAGGCACTGCCTTCCCAGTGTTAAGGAATACGTCTTTCGGTGCTCGTTGCCAGCCCCTGGCCTTTGGAAGGTGGGAGACATAAGATGATTTAGAACATTATGTGAAAAACCTTTATATTCATCAATTATCTTATTATGTAAAAAAAAGATGACACATTTTATTTAGTATATTGATGTTTCTCTTAAAAAATTTATCATATATTGAAGTCAAATTTTGTTGAATCATTTATACAACATTATGTGGAATTTGATTACTAAAATCCTCCATAGGATGAACAATAGTATCTTTTTTAGTTTTTAACAATTTTTTCATATCATCAACCAATGATATAATGGAAATCACCTCACCACTCAACTTATTGTTCTCAATTCTTTCTTCTTGAATTTTATGAATATTTTTTTGTTGAATTTGTCATATCATTTTCTCTAATAGAAATGCATCATCTATTTCTCTACATATTTTCACAGAATTAGGTTTTAAAATCATGATAATTTGAAATCTGGATAACAAAGTATCTATAAAAGTTTTAGGATCTTTGTGAATAAAATAAATATAAGGTTGTTCTTGTAGGTATAGGAACATGAGCTGATATAGGTTCAGGCTCCTTAGTAGAGATCACCTCTAAAGCAGAAATTGGTTTCAATTGAAACCCATTGGAATGATATATTCCTTTAACTATGGCCTCCATGGTATTATACATATCAATATACCATGATAAATTATACCAGATATCCACAGTACATTAATCAATAGGATTGGGAACATGAACACATTCTAGACAGGGGTGTTACACCCCCCCAATAGGTGCATCTCTTGTTGAACAAAGAGATTCAGATCCTTTAACTATTTATCATTTTTTATCTCTAATAGGCTCTCCCATATCCAATCTTTACAACTAAATGAACTTTTCCTTTCATTCCTTAGTCGATAAAATAATTTCGAGATGATCTTTTCCTTTCATTTGATCCCTAACAATTGCCTCTTCTTCAATATAAGGTTCATCTTATATGTGATCCTTAAGAACAACATATTATTTTTCACTAGCTACATGTCATATACCAAAATAATGTTCTTCCATTGAATCAATACTTCTTTTAGTAATATGTACATCCATTTACTCCATAATCTAATTTTTTTTTCAAAAGACACTTTTATGGGGAAGTGTTAACCGAGTACAACTCTAACCAGATAAAGCCATCAAATAAACAAAACACTATATCATGCAAATCCTGCCCAAATCAAAGACTATAGATCTTCTAGATGTATGAAATTGATATTTAACCATTGAAAAAACATCCATTCAAGGTCAAAGAACCTCCCTGCAACCCATTCTCACCTATGTTGATCATAGTTTAACACCGCCATCCACAGAACATCGTCATCACCATAGAACAAAAGCACCACACCAAGAAGACCACGAACCAGTGACAAGAAAAAACTAGAAGAAACTAGAAAAATAAAACCATTGATAACGTGCCTACTAAATAATTCACTCTGGCATGACCTTCGCTATCAACCCCATGAAAAAAAAACAACAGTGACCTCGCGGTCCACCGGAACTGTCCAACAAACATTGAATCCAAAACGCTTCATGAAGTCCAGTGAGCAATTGAGGAATCCTGAATAGAAGGTCATAACCAAATAGTCCCCCAGTATTCGCAACAACATTGCCTTAGTCAACCTTGTCACACCACCACCTTTGTCATTTTCCATCACCACAACCACACAAAACTAATACCCAACCACTTGGAACCCATCACCACAATGAACAACACACCCAAATCCTCTTACGGACCACCACGTCTGACCCATCAGGAAGGGGGAGGTGGTCTTAGAGTCCTGAGTGGGTAAGTGGAGATACATCCACAATAATCCACCGAGAACAAGCATCGTTACATAATCCTTCAACAAAAAGAGAAACCAACTCCCACAAAATTCCCCAACAAATCTGAAATTATAGTCAATATCATCAATAAAAAAGGAGGAAGAAATGGGATTGGAACCCAAATAGATTCCAGTACTGAAGGAAATTATGGGGTTGAAACCCTAGAAGGAATGAGAGAAGGGAAGAAATAGGGTCCGTCACCCAAATGAAGGAAATACATGGTGCTTAGAAATCCACAACCACTAATCCACTAATCCCGAAACCTCAGATTCTCATCATTTTAGATCTGACCTGGATTGGATCAGTGGATATTAAGCTCAGAGTGTAGAGGAGACTACCTAGATGAATGTCGAATATCCATGAATCAGAGTAAGGCGAGGGGGATGAATCCCTACACAGAATAAGCGAGAAGAAGCTATAGGGCAGAGAGAGGAAAAAATTGAGATATAGAGGATAACTAGACAGATCAGAGACTCTATCGCTTGCAAAGAGATAGTGAAACTCTAGATGATGGAGCAGTCTAAGATGAGAGCCTGAGTGTAGCTATGTGATTGAGGCATCATGTGAAAATTTAGTTACAAATATTTAAACCACACTCTATAATATTTTTAAAACACTGTCTTATATGTCTGATATAGTTACATCTAGAGGTGACACAATTGTATCACCTGATTCCTCATCTAAATAATCAAAAACATCATCTGATTCCAAACCAGGATCTAATATGATTATAGGTCTTGGTGAATTCTTAATTTTATTAAAAATTTCATATAACCATTCATTATCCTCTAGCAAAGATTTTTCAAATTATTCCTGCTTATATTCAGCATTCTTCATGTATCCTCTGAGATATATCACTCATAACATTCAATGTATTCTTCATTTGGGCCAACTACTCCAATTGGAGATATAATTTTAGAGATTAATCATGATTAAAAAAAGTGGTTGAATTTGATGTTTCATTCATCAATTCTCACATGTTATGTATAATATACTTTGGGAAATTAATCATGGGCCCATTTTTCATTATATGAATCAAGTACACATCAGGATACATAAGAGTTGAAAATTATTCTTTTGTTAGACTAATAAGATTCCAGACAAACATAATAAGAAACCTTGTCTCAACATACAACTCAGTATCTATTTCCCTTCTTTTTGTCATAATTATAGTTGAACATCATGTGTCCTCTTCTAAGTAAAGAACATCACTAAATTGATTACCTCTTTGGTAATCCTCATATATTCCTTCATGATGTATACCTTGGCTACTAACCCATAACCTCAAGGAAAAAAGTAAACATTTGGAAATTAATTCTGATTCATACAACAAATTCATCTTCAGTATTTAATGAGATCTAGACATACAGATAAAAAAGAGGAATGATTTCTGGTTAAATCAGCGTATACTCTTTTGTGAACAAGTTCAACCGTACATTCTCTTCCAAATCATTCAAAAATAACAACATACATGTCTAAAACCACTTTAGTCATACTTACATTTTTGGTACAACTATTTTATTAAAAATATTCATTTTCAGTGGTCCCTCAAGAGTAACATTCGGTGTCATTTAAACTATCATCTGATATATAAGATTATCATGAGTTTATAAGTATTGGAACATTATTATGGGCATTAAACATGGGTTTGAGAGAGATGAAAGGCTGAATGTAGGCAAACAATTTCATAGAGAGGGGTTTCATTTCAATAGAAGTGAAATCTTGTGTTGAAAAGATTGAAAGATATTAGGTTTTTATCATTTAGGGACTTCATGCATAAAAAATTGAACAACATGGAATAAAAATAAAAATAATCAACATAATGATACAGGAAATAAAATTAATATAAAATAAAAATAGGTAATTATGGAGAGATGGTGATAGGTTGTTACAGTGTCATCATTACAGTGTGAATCCAAACGATGTGACCATATCATTGAGAATATATGTGTAAAACATTATCTGGCTAACAATAACTGAGTGACCATACAGTGTGATAAAATAAATTCCAGACAGTTATCCTGGGAAATCATTAACGTGTGATAGTAATTCCAAGACAGTAACTTTTGAAACCATGAAACATGGAACCATAAACTATGAAACAGTAAGAGTGAGACACTAACTTGTGAAACAGTAAATTAAGAAATAGTCTATTCATGATTATAATACATTAAATTATTACTGATCATCCCTAATTCATATATGATGTAATTTATCCATTCATAATTTAATAGTTTAGTTAATATATCATCAATATAATGTTCAATTCCAATGAATTCCAAAGTGAAATAACATTTCATATAATGATCTCTAAAAAAGTGATTCCTTACATCATTAATCTTTTTCCAAAATGTGAAATAGTATTCGTTGATATATTAATTGCACTTGAATTATTAAAATTTACTGGTACATTCATGAACTGAAATCCATAGTCTTGTAATGTTTATTTCATGCGTAAAAATTTTGTACAAAAACTACCGGCTGTTATTTATTCTGCTTCGATGTTAAACAATGAAACGTAGTTTTGGTTCATATTACACCATGACACTAGAGACTTCTGTTAAATGTGACATGTTCCATAGCTGAATTTTCTAGCTATCATAAAACCACCAAAATCAACATCAAAATAGATAACTAACTAAAATGGTTTCTCTTTATGTTTTATCAATCCTAGATTTAGTGTATGTTTGATGTATTTAAAACATATTTTAATAGATTTTAAATGATTCTCTCTTGTTTTTTCATAAATTTGATCACACATCAACCCACAAAACATAATATCAAGTCGGCAAGCAGTTATGTAGAGTAAGCATCCAATAATTCGTCTATAAGTTGTTTGACCATCAAATTTTTCAATTTCATCAAGATCTAACATATATGAAATAATCATTAGAGTATCACTACTTTTAGTTGTTTCACACCCAAAATTTTTAAGATGATATTTAATATATTTTATTTGAGTAAAAATAACACCATCATTATTTTGAAATATTTTAAATCCAATAAATAATTTTAGTTCACCCATTAAACCCATTTCAAATTAATTTTTAATTTATTTAGATAACTCAAGAAATTATCAATTTTTTTAATATCCAAAATAGATATAGTCTACCCAAATTTTAACTACTAATACATCATTTTGAATTTGATTTGGAAAATGAGTACGATTAGATATTCCATTTGAAATATGGAATCTACTTCATTTATCATACCAATCACTCAGAGCTTGTTTCAAACCATACAAATCTCTTCTAATTATATAAACATGATTTGGAATGTGGTGATTTGTGAAATTAGGGGATTTTTATGAAAAAATACTCAATTATATACACATTTAGGAATTCCCGATTTAAATCAATTAGATATAGCTTGAAATTTATATGGGTTGTATATGAAAGAAATATTCTAATGGCTTCAACTCTTTCTACTGGTTCAGAGGTCTCCACATATTCAATTCCTTCTTCCGGACTATATCTTTGTGAAATAAATCAAGATTTTTTTACTATGTTACAAGATTCATATACATTATTTCTAAACACCCACTTAGAATCTAATGTAAAAATGTCTTTGGCTCTATCAACAAGTTTCCAAATTCTGTTCCTTTAAATCTGATGATCTCTTTTTTTGAAAATCCATCAAAAAAAATTCAACATTGATTGAATCCTTAATCTAATTATTCTCATGTTGTGACAATAAAGCTTGTTGTTCCTCCCGATTTCTAAGAGATGCACTATTTTTTGATCTTCTATCAATATCTCCAACTACATCATCTAAGGGTTGGTATTTAAGTGTCCTAGTCGGTCTGGTAAAAGTAGGTCTACTGATTTCAGGATGTTTTAAAGTATTCAGTTCATTATGGAATTAATCTGTAGAATTTATAGAACTATAATTTTTAACATATTCTTTCTTAGGATGGTCAAAATAATTATAATTGACTTCTATATTTTATATATCATCCTCAAGAATTTATTGAGGTGTATTAGGATCATGTAGATATGTCTCATCAAATGTGACATGAATAGATTCCTCGACACATATATTTTTTTGTTAAAAACTCTATAGGAATTACTAAATATTGAATAACCTAGAATTATTACATCATCACCCTTGGATAAAAATTTGTAAAGATTGATCTTGGTATTAAGGATATCTACCACGTGACCAAAGACTTCGATGAAGTTTACTTTGGGTATTCTATTGTTTCACAATTTATATGGAGTTCATTGAATAATGGGTCTGATCAATACTCAATTAAAAATATAGAATGTTTTATTTACTGGTTTATCCAAAAAAATAAAAAGTTAATTCATATTCACTAAGAATGGATCTATAAATTGATGTCAAGGTCGTATTTCTTCAATCTATAACTCCATTTTTTCTAGGTGTTCTAGGGTAATTGAAATTATGACTATATCCATTTTGTGATCAAAACAATTCAAAATCATGATTTTAAAATTCACAGACAAGGTCACTCCATAGAGATTTAATTATATTCCCACTATGATTTTCTATTGTTTTATTATATTTGGTGAGATGAGATTAGGCATAACTTTTGTGAGCCAAGGAGAAGGTCCATATATTCCTTGAAAAGTAATCTACATGAAAATAAACATAGTGCTTCCAGTATAAAATATATAATCAATATGGTCCAAAACAATCCTTGTAAACTAAATCGAGAGGTTGATATGTTGAGTCTTCTTTCTTATATTTGATTGAAATTTTGTGTTTCATTCCAATTTGACAAGGATTATCCAAATTATCATTTCGATACATTATTTTTGGTATATCATTAACAAATCATTTTTTCAGTTAGCTTTATAAGGGGGTGAATGTTACAGTGTTCTAGTCATATTTGACAAAGCAATGAATCTATGGGAAATCCATTAAAACAATAAGAATTTTGAGAAACTAAATAATCTCTGTTAACAGAAAATATATTTTTCATTTTTTAATACAGAAAATTAATATTCATTTTTAGAAATAAAATGATATAAGTGTTAATTTTTAAATTTAACATTATATAAATTTTCACATAGTTGTGAAATGATAAGTAGAATATATTTAAGTCCCTCTACAAAAAGAATAGTAAAAATTTTAACTGTGTTACAGTTTCTTATATTTCATAGGACAATGACTTTTCCATTATCATTATCACAAAAAGTTACATGCCCATAATAAATATTTATTAGGTTATTGAACGATTAATTGTCTCATTCCGTCTATCTTGAACAACTATTTTCCATGAAATATATGATTTTATAGGATCTCTTCAAAAAAAAATCTTATAAAATAGTCAAATAATATTATACTTTGGAACCCATATTTGTTTGGGTCTAGTAATTTTAGTAAATAATTCATTAGGAACCAAAAAATTAGTCAATGGTTTTTATAATAATTCAGTAAACTATTTGTGAAATAAATATTATTTTGTCCAGAAAAACTCGACATAGTAGAGGATGTATCATAGTTGGAACTAGAATAATGTTTTACTAAACTGGGAATAAAGTTGTATGTTCTCGACATAGAAACAAAATTGGTTTTTCCAAAATTTCATATACTAGTATGATATCCAATTCTAGTATTTTATTTAGGGGAAATTTTTTACCTTTAATTTGTACAAGGATATCATTACCATTAGTGAACCATTCAATGTCCTTTTTCTATTACATATTTGATATCATTAATTAATTGTTTTATTTTAGTAATTGAACATTTTTCTATATTTCTACAACATGTTTAGATTTAACAGTTGGTGAAATACCATAATGTCTTTTTAAATATTTCTATTTAAATATTAGTTCATCACAAGCCTAATCAATAATATTTCAATACTCAAAAATTTCTTCACTAGACATTTTTTTGAATCACATTCATCTCCAAAATAATAGTAATTTATATAGATGATTTGAGGATTAACCCAGATTTGATTTTCATGAAACTAGTATTATATTTGTTAGAATTTTCATCATGTGATGATTTTGGTTAACATGAATTATACTCCGAAGCAATCTATGTTTCTTTCATTTCCCTTTTATTTATTTTATATTATCTTATCTATTTCTTTTTATATGTGATCATGGTGAAATCATCCATTACATGTTCCATTAACTTACACTCATAACATACTATCTAATCAGACATTTCAATTAATTTACAATACTCCTCCCAAATTCCCTTTTGATCATATCATTCTTTGAAGATAATATTTATGATAAATTTCTTCCTTTTGTAAAATTTCATATTTCTTTTGGATAATTCACCATCTCCTCATCACTATCGGGTGGTTACTGTTCACGACTAGAAATTTATAAAGAGGAATATAGTGTTTAATATTTCATTTAACCTAAGATATTGGTCAGAAATAGGCTCATTGTGATGAATCATAAAATTTTCATATTTAATATTATACGTGTTAGGTCCCATTCCCTTAACACTAGATGTTCCATAATTGAAATAGGCAATGTATCCCAAATTTCGTGGTCTGTTTTACATGAAGGAATTCTGTTAAATTCCTCATCGTATAAATAATAGTATACTGAATTTATGGATTTTCATTTTTTGTTATAAGAAGTCAATGTTGGGTCATCCCACGTAGTTATTGCAGAAACTGGCATCTCATACTAATGTAAAATTGATGATAAAATATGAAAACCCAACCATTCTAAATGAATTCTCTTTTTAATTTTTCCATGGGGAATAATTGGTTGCATTGAAAATTTGAGGTATGTTTGTTAAAAAACATTGTATTAAATAATCCAAAATAAATAAATACTTTAAAATGATATAAATTTAGTACTTACAGAAATTCACATATCATTAACATACAACTAAATTTATAATAGATTTTTTAAAAAAAATTCTTAAAAAGACTCCTTTGATACCAAATATTGGTCGGAGTAGAGTAATCAAGAGGTGGGTGAATTGTGTATCTATAAACAATTTATCTTAATAAGATTCACATAAAAATATTCACAAATAAAAATGAATATAGTCTAGTTATTCAAGTTAATAATGTTATAATAATTTAAATATTTAATTAACTCACAAAATATTTATTAATTATAATGATTATCAATATGAGTTATTGATAACACTTTTGAAGCTAATATTATAACAAAAAACAGTAATAACATATATACAAGGCTAATTATCTATTTAAACTAATTTTTTCATAAATATAATGTAAAGTAGAGAAAATCAAAATTAAAAGACATATCAGATAAAACATGTGGTTTATTATTAATCCTTGTACTAATCAACTCCACGTAGTGATCCCCTACCACTAAATAGTTTATATTAATAAACATGGTCAACACCTTAGATAGGGGTGAACAACATTACACAATACTATCTAGGTCACATGACCACTTCTACTATAAATTGGTGGTTTAATCTACTAGGTCACATATGGACCTCTTCCACACTTATATGAGGGATTAAACATATGTTTGTAGATATGAGATTAAATATATATTGTATCCTTCAGTTTAATATATGATACAATACTTGTTTTAGTACAGAAACAGACACTACACGAAAGATAAAAATTGTACTCCACATATAAAATATGATGAGAAAAGATTATAAATGCTCTGAGTGTTTCTCTATGCATCTCTAGACTTATAGGATGATGTATATTAAAATATCGAGTCCTCTTATAAAAAACATAGTATCATGTATCTGGTTCTATGGATTCCATTTTGATTATGTAAGCTATATTAATCATGAAATTCATTGAGTCAGTACTAAAAATATGTTTGAGGTTCTAATCTATTGTATTTTAGTATTTAGGGAACTATTGTGATACAAAATATATTACATGGTATATAGTTTCATGCATTCACTTCTCGTTTTTTGGTGCCTTTCCCTAGATCTAGACTTTTCTTTTTATTTTGGGGTTGCTGTGTTGGAGCTGATATGGTGCATGTGTTCAGAACCGTATACCATGTATTATTAGGTGAGATGTCTAAAAAGAAACATTAAGAAATTTAGTTACAATAAAAGACTCAATAAAAAAAATTATATAATGGGGTAAGAATTTGTCTTGAAATTGTATCACTTAGAAAATCTTTCATTCGGAAATAATGTATTTTTTTGCCTTTATGTTGTGTGACAGTCATAGTGCCACAAATTTGTTGGGGTTTGGAACAAGTAGCACAAATATGGTGTCTGAATCATGATCTCTCTGGTAACGACCTCTAGTCTATTGTCAAATCATTGAACTGTGTCTTGGTGATTGTAGTAAGGAACTACTGTGACAAAATTTATGAAAATTGAAACTAGTTACGGTGTCTCAATCATGGTGTCTGTATTATGTTGTTTGATCACAGTATCTAGACTACGATCTCTGGGTAATGTTGTTTGGATTATGATGTTAGGGACATTGCCAAAATCCAAAACCAGTGATAGACTTACAGTTTCGTAGAATTTGAAAAATATCTGTAAAATTGTATTAGGAAATAATATTCACAGATTAAGTTAAACGTAATAATTATTATAACACAACATTATAGAACAAGATATAAAATAACATAAAGTATTGAATCGTGATATATAATATTCTGAATCAGGATCTTGTGGATGTTTATACCTTTAGTTAAAAACATTAAAGAATAGGGAAAACAAAAATTTCACACAAGATTTGAGATATATTAAACAAGGTTAGATGGATTTGTGATGATTAAAAGATCATTAAAACATGAAGAGTCCATCAATATGAATCATCATACCCAACCATGTGTGGTGTTGTTGGATAACATGCCATCTCGGTTTTTGAGGTGGTAGTTCATCGTACACATGAGGGACACTTTAGTTTCCCATTTGAGGGAAGTGGATAATGATATAGGAAATTAACCTGACTTAATTTTTATCATCTTATAGAATTTAAAGGTTTTATATTATAATAATAAATTAATAATATTTGAATGTCTGGGATGAATAAATACAAAACATGCATAGTTTGTAATTTCACCACTTCTCAAACAACCACTATAATATTATACCTAAAATATTTCTAAAAAGGCATTATGACACAAAAAATTCATCTAGAATGGGGGGATAGAAGTTGAAAATTTATTATTATTATTGATATTCAAAACCAAAAGTGTTTGAATGTGTGAATAATATATGAGAGATTGTTTCCTTTTATAAGTGAGTTGAGTAGCACATCTGTTAATTTTGAAAATAAAATGTTGTACGTTCATTTTCTTCTTGCCAAAATGGTAAAGATGAATCATAATAAAGACACAAATATTATATGGTCAATATATCAACATAATATATATTTCAAAAAATCATTTATGTAATTTTAACCCTTTTCATTATAGTTTTTCTAAAGGTAAACCGATTTTTTCCATAACCATAATTTTTATTTTTTTACTATGTCACAATTTATTTTCTGTTAAAAAATATGATGACCATTTTAGTTAATGAAAATTATTCATGATAAATTATATGAAAACCATTTTTCCAAAATCATTTAACATATTTTATAGAATTCAATTTATTATAAAACCAGTATATGTGATAAAAAAATCTAGTAATAAAAGATAAAATAGAAGTAAGTATAGATGTTTTAAAATCTATATTCAATATTAGTTTATTATAATGACCTAAATTAGTTAAATAATAAAATAATTAAACTCCGTTTACATTAAGACCATGTCACAACCCATCCCCCAGGGCCCGTGTCTTGACTACCCCATGAACGCCTTCCACTGGTCGGGGGCTGGTGACTAGCACCCAAAGGAGTATTCCCTATAATAGGTAGGCGTTGAATTTAACATGTACAAACACATGGTCCATGAATACAACAAGAAGAAATTGTGAAGTAAACTATTGCAGTAATAGTGTAATAAATTTAATTGGGCCGGAATACAAGCCCAACGTGAAAAGTACAAGTATAACTGAAAAGTAAAAAATAGTTGTATGTTGACAATCATCTATTGGATCGTCTACCACAGATCCTACCTGAAGGGTAGGTACATATCACCTCCACAACACTCCACGTTTGATCGTCTCCTCCATGAAACGTCACACAGAATATCCACCTCCAAGCATTGTCCTGTACATGCTCCCTTTGCCTCAACTAATGTTGTACGTCATCTACACAACACACAACAAGGTGCGGGTGAAGCCCATGTTTGGGTGAGTATAACAATACTGAGTAGGGGCCACGAGACCCCTTAGGTCTCTTAAAGATCGATAAAGGAGAAAAAAAAAAGAAGACATTAACTCTACATAGGTATATTCCCTTACATATACCTATGTTATCGATATATACTGATCCCATACATGTGGTTAATATACAACAAAGGTGACACCATGATGGTAGAAGTACACAATGGGTAACACCAAAATGATAGAACCACGAAGGTAATATATGCACACATGTATAAGCATGATGATAGTACCGCAAAGGTAAAAATACCACATAGGTAAAAGACATAGTTCAAATAGAGTCTCAGCTCAAACCATGTTTCTAGTGACGTATAGAAGTAAATATGATAAGTCACAAATCTATAACATCTTATTCTATCAAGAGGCACTACTTCTAACCATATGGAGTCTGACCCACATATGATCGATAGGTAACAAACCTCGGAAATTACCCACATAGGATCTGACCAACACTGGGTTGGTATGCGCTGACCCACACAGGATCACTGAGCGCTGACCTACCAAGGATCTGACCCACATGGGATCTATATGAGCAGACCCACACATGATCACTGAGCACTGAACAACACAGGATCTGACCCACACAGGATCGGTATGAAATTACCCACATAGTATTGTTGAGCACTTACCTCCGAATGATCTTTCTCCAACCTCCGCCTCACTTCCAACCATTGTATTCCTCTCACCATGTGCACTCAAGTACCATAGAATCTTCCCACGAGATATTGATTTATCCTCGACCCACCCTCCTAATCTCCACGATGGAGTAAGCCAATGTACATACATGTCATAAGATTTACAACGCAACAGACGATGCATCAACCTGACACCATGTCTATAAGTTATAGGAATTTTTTGTGTCGAGGGCCTAGTTGGATTCGTGTGTGACCCAACAAAGTAGAACTCCATGTTTCTTTGAATATATAATAGTGTATGTCAAATGGACTGTCTCTCTCCATGGGTCCCAACTCTGAAGATGGTTCTTCAAATAGGAACCAGTTTTGTAAGCTATAGGTTTTTTAGTGTCGAGGGCTTGGGAAGATTCATTTTTGATCCAACCATACTGAACAAAAAATTCCACCAGTTAACCAAACATGTCACACAATTATAATTCACACAGAAAAACACACGATACAGACTACCCATACTTTCAAATGGATACCCGTTGAAAATGATGTCTTTCACAAAAACACGTGTGAATCGAGCCTCGTTGGTCCCATGCCTCGACCTATACATAAATATCCAAAATTGGTCTTGAAACATCCCTCTTAAATTCAAGGATGCAACATCATTGATGGTTAATCATTTTGACACCGTATGATGGAGTTATGTCAGATATAATATCCTATAATAATAATAAAAATAAAAATAATGATAATAATAACAATAATAATAATAATAATAATTGGTGTTTCATGGACCCATTCCACAATCCAGAATTATATATACAATATTAGACTTGAATCGTCCATATCAATGATCGGATCACATCGCCAATGATGACAAGTCAATTAGACGTTGCACACAAGAGTTATGGTGGGATGAAGATTTAACAATATTCTTAAATCTATTAATTCACTAGAGTATTAGGCACCCAATCCAAAAAGCATAAAAAGACATCCAATATTGGACTCATAATTTTATTCTCGATGTCAGAGTTGTACTGCCACTGGCTGTTCATGAACCATGGTCTCACTCATATGTTAGAGAAGAAATATCGTTTTACAATTGAAAATAATAATAACATTATTATTATATTATTATATTATTCTTTTTTCCTTATAATCCATATAATTTGACATTCACGCACAAGGGTAGAACCTCCCCCTTATTCAAAATTATTTTATTTAATTTCATTATATATTTAATATATTCCTTTTAAATTATACCCCTCTCCAATTAACTCTTCTTCCCCACAATTCTAATGCACATTTATAGAAATAAATCATGCAGCTTCTCTCTAAAACTTCAACTAAACAATTATACCCCATAGTCTATATAGCAGCCAAGCTGCCTCCTCCAGTCGGACATGACCAACCCGCTCTTCCGCATCATTCCACTAACTGGATAGCTAATGGAAAACTCACCCCACCACCACAGTCACCTATTTCTCACACGCAAGCCACCATTCACCCAACCCCCTCATTACATTGTGAAGCCTACATGACTCTCTGAATGGATCGAAATCACAACGCATATCTTGCCCAGAGCTACGCTCCAAAGACACAATAAAATTACACCTCCACTTTTCCCCATCAGCGGGCCAATTCATCTTCGTTCAAGGCCCAAAAAATGTAACAATTGCAGATTCATGATCCTCAGGCTGAGATCTCTACATCAGTATTTCACACTCAATGAAATGTTGTGTTTTTAGTGCGCTTAATATAATGGTAATGAATAACGTGTGATGAAAAAATATAAAAGATCATGGTATATGTGTGCATCAATGTTCAAGTTTGTTTAGTCTTCATCGTTCAGAATTTAGAATATTTGGAATCAACAAATAGATATTTATCACACTTAAAAATAAACCCCCTGCCTTTTTTGCTCATTGGAGATGTCATTAGGGAGAGGATGAAGTCTATGAAGGGGACACCGGCATTTGTTTCTCCAGCGAAAAATTTCTGATTTGGGCACATGCGTCATCCTCGTTCTTGGTTGGGGGTGGTTCTTCATTTAAGGATATCCTTCCGAGTTATCCTATGTTCTCCCCTTTTCCAATGATCCCCAACAAAAAGGGTGAGCACAAAATTTAATTGAGTTTAGATAATCAATTCAATTATAGTTGGCACACTAATTAAATTAAAAATGGCACATTAATTGGGGAAATTACAAGGGTAAACTCAGATTAAAGGGGAGTTTGGTTGGTCCCCACCACCAAGTATTCAAAATTAAGGTATCAAGAAAATAAAATATAAGTGGTTATTTTTTTATTCTTTTAACACACACATGATGTATTGGAAAACTAACTTCTATCGTCGACCTACTATGTTCGAGATGAAGGTCTTCTTAAGAAAATCTTCACACTGTAGATTCAACGGTTCCTTAAGATTTTTAATTTGAGCAATGGATCAAACGATTGAAAATGTCGCTCATGCGTTTAGTGAACTTACCCAAAAAGGTTAAAAATTTTATTAACAGTCACCCTCAAGTAGCCCCGACTGATGTTAGGCTCTTGCAAAGTGAAACACGCCCCAATGAACCCAACGGTAATCTCAGATTTCCAATCCATGATATAATTTAAACGTTATGTTTTTTACAATAATATAATTGTCAAATTATTTTTTTATTTATGGCCAATAACTAACATTAACTGGTGGCTCGTGATGGCCAAAGTTAGTTTCTACCTAAAGAGATAATTCCATAACTTGTTTAGTGATGGTCTTGTATTTTTAATCCAATTTAATGTTTTTATGTTATAATCATATGAAAATGAAAATAATTTTATTAAATAATTTTATTTACAGTTATTCCATTTTCAGGTTTTCTCATAGGAGACCCATGCCAACTAATCTTAAGTCGTGCTTAGGGTAATCCCACTATCTTGAGTGCGCCGGTTCCTCAAAATTCTAATCAAAGTAACCATATAACTATTATTTTATATTTTTTGGAAAAACGCTTATGCGTGCTAATTAAAGAATAACAAAAATTCAAACGATCATTTCCAGAAATCCAGGCCTCGAAACTGTGGGCTATCATATTTTTCGGTTTGAAAATAATTCCACATATTTAAAAAATATTACATGGAATTTTCAAGGCATTACATTCTCCCCACTTTAGGGATTCATGTACACGAAATCCACAACATTGAATATGGAAAAAATGGGGGTACTGTGCATGAATCTGAGCCACTCTCATCATTATTCTCTCCTGGAGGTTCCGGTGCTGCCAGCATATGCGCACCAGAGGCATCAACCTCCCATAAAGGACCTGATATGGTCTATCCTCAATCTCTACTGGAACCTCCATAATCATCACCCAATCATCGAATTACATCTCACAATTGATGATGATGTGTGATGGTTCATTCACGTATCTCATCTATAGGTTTATGTAGAAGTCGTCGGACACTCTCTCCAACTATGGTGGAAGACATAACAGATATGCTACCTTGAATATACTCTGAATTATTAAAAAGGGACTGATATTCCTCGGTGATAACTTTCCACCTCTGTGAAAACTCTATTTCCCCCATCGAGGTGTGACATGCAAGAATATGTGACCCCCTCCTGGAACACCAATGGTCTCTATCTCATGACAACAAGAGACTTATTCCACTTCTTCCTTCATCCTTGGCCACCTATTCTAACACTGGATGTCTTGGTACATCTTCACCACACCAGGATATACCGCTAAAGGGGATTTATGGATCTCCCTCAACAAATACTCTTTGAAGTGTCACTAGTACCATGATGGGTCCTCTAAAAAGGATGACATTCTCCCCACCTTCAAAAAATCCATCAGGTGCCTATCCTCTGGAAAAATGAGCACATTGAACTTTGTAGTCAGTGTCCTTAAGATGCGCCTCCATGACAACCTGAAAGAGTGGCAGAGTGACTGTCAGATACTGAAGATATGATGCTCCATCTTGATCCACATAGGATATCCACAAAACAGATAGCTTCTTCATCATCAAACATAGAAATTGCATACCAAATATTTTGATGAGTACATCTAATACTATGTTCCCTTTTCCATAAGTATAGACTATCTAAATTTCATAGTCCTGGAAGAACATTAGCCATCGTCGATGTCTCATCTTCAGAAAGATCAGCTGATACTTATCCATCCACATGAAAGGCTCCCCCTTTGTCAAATTTTTCAACGTTACCTTTACCCTAGAGAAGTCTTGTCCATAACTCTGGCAGTACCCAGACAATGTAGAAGTCCCTCCCCCTTTAGGGAGGTAAACATGGAAATATCATTTAAAATTATGTACCCCAAAATTTTCAACTTATATTGGGAACTGGAGACTCAAAACTCCTGATGCCACGAGTATAGGGCTATCTGACTTATGTTTGGTAGGTTGTACCCTTCATTACATGTGTTTTTCTTGTGCTTTCTAGGTTTCCTTCTTCCCCAAAATTGGAAAACCCAATTCCCATGTTTTAGTTAAACCACAACCATTTATCCTAATACAGTCAATTTGATTTTAAACAATGGATTTCCCGTCCATACCTAAACTATAGTCATAAGCCCTTGACACACTCACAAAGATATTCCAACCGAAACTCTCGCATCAAGGGTCATATCACACTGTTGGTGTAAGTGTGATTTTCGAGTATCCTCCCAAAGGTACCTCCAGATGTGAGTGTCAAGTCAATAGATAAACTGGAAACTCTAGGTCTTGGACATGATTTTTGGAATAAATGAATGAATGGTAACTATGTCTATTAATACAGTATCTAGTAGTAGACACATTACCTTCATCGAATCCTTCCAAGAGCCCTTGTGTAAAACTCCTTAACTCTATGTAGTTAATCCCTTCGCCTTTCCGCCCACTCCCTAATCCCAGTGGGAACCACAAAGGGGGTGGTTATAACAGTTCAAAATATACACCACCTCATACTGCTCTCCTAGCTCTACTTCCATGTCTGCAGTCCTACGGATTCATCTGTCCCTAATAATTATTCATCCTGAAACAGTTTTACATTCCCAAGTCTCTATGACTGGTGATAGTTTTCAGCTTTCCCACTACTATCATTCACTAGACGTATCTTCTTAGTCAAAGAAAATTCAACCGTATATGTTCCCTGTAGAACCCTAACAAATGTAGGAATGCATAAATAAATAGTGTTGGATTAGATGTCCTTAAAGACACTGTGCCTCGAAGTCCAAGCCCCAAAGCAGTGATTGTATCGTATTAATAGAGTAACAGGAATAGTCGGTACACCTTGATGAATACTCAACAACCATAATGTAATCCTGATGAAGTTGTAGAAGCTCTAAAGATCTCTCAACCATCTCCTCAAGCTAGTCCTCCACTACATGTTAGTTGGTCTCGCCTCGGAACATGAGGGTATCTGATGATGTAACTCATGTAAGGAACTAATCCTAAATGGGTCCTCTAATAGTATTGTCGATTGAAACTGCTGCACAATGGGTTGTGGTTCTACTAGTACACCACCCGAAAGTGCCAACACAGTACGAGGGCCCTGCACTAGAGCCTCATTATTCGATGTTCCGTCATCCTGTACACTCTCAGTAAACCTGGGCGGTCATCTTGGTGGTGGAATTCTGTTAAGTAACAGGTGTTACATGGTCATTAAGTTATACATGGTGAGTTGACCCCAAATAAATCAAAATAATGTCTTTTCCAAAACACACGGAATTAGTGTTTTCTTGAACTAAGTCTAAAATCAGAATTCATGGTCCTGGTGTATGGATATGTCATCCGCCACACCAACACTAAACTCCCTGAACTAAAAACCACACTCATAACACTTAACACTATTGCATAACAAAAATTATTAGAGTCATAGTTCTTCAGTAGAACAAAAATCCATTGATACAAATTTCCATGACCCATCCCCCAAGGACTGTTCCGTGACTACCCCATGATTGCCTTCTATAGGCCAGGGGCTGGTGACTATTACTAAAAGGCAAATTTCTAAAACCATGAAGGAATATTTGTTTACATATAAAAACACACGGTATGAGGACACAACAAAAAATAACTATGAAGTAAATTTCTATAGTAAATGTGTGCTAAATTTAAAGGCTCTAGAATACAAGATCAATTGGAAATGTACAAGTAAAAATGAAATGTACAAAATAGATAAAAGGTGAAAAGTATCTCCTAGATCATCTACCGCAGATCCTACCTAAATGGTAGGTATAGATCAAATCCAGAGTACACCATTTTTTCTCGTCTCCTCCACATCACATCCTGTCGAATGTCCACCTCCAAGCACTGTCCAATTCTAGCTCCCTCATCCATGATCAATGTTGTACGACGTCTGCATAAGAAACAACATGGTCCTGGAAAAGACCATGTAGAAGTGAGTATAATGATACACAGTGGGGGCCCCAGGCCCCGTAGGTATCCTAATGTTCCACAATGAATGAAACCCAAAGAAAGACATCAACTATACGTAGGTATATGCATATACATATACCTATGTTATCAAGATATAAACATCTCATACATGAAGGTATTATACTACAATGGAAGACCACGAAGTTAGAATTATGCCCCATGTTACACCGCGAAGACAGTATCATGAAGGTAAAATTACGACACATGTATATCCACAAAGATAGTACAACGGAGGTAAAAGTACCACACAAGTAAAAGATATAGTTGAAATATATTCATAGCTTAAAAAAATGTTTTTAGGGAAGTATAGAAATATAGATGATTAGATGTGATGCTAGATCATCTTCTTCTGCCAAGAGGAAATGCTTCTGACCATTCTGATTCTGACCCACACCTGATCGATAGGTATCTAACCCTCGCAATGACCCACACACGATCCGCCCCACACAGGATCTATATGTGTTTACCCACACTAGATCACTGAGTGTTGACCCACATAAGATCTGACATACCCAAGATCGATATGTGTTGGCAAACACAATATCGATGGGAACTGAACCACACTGGATCTGACCCACACATTATCGTTATGCACTGTCCCACTCAAATTTGTTATGCACCGACCCACACAGGATCGCTGAGTGATGACCTCTGTATTAATTGTATCCATCCTCTGCTTCACTACTAGCCACTAGATTCCTCACACCCTGTGTACTTGAATTCCATTTAATCATCCCTCAAGAGATCGGTTGTACATCAACTTCCACGAAGCTCCAAAATGGAGTAATACCAAGGACCTACATTTTTAAGGGTTCCAACGCAATATACATCGCATCAACTAGATGCTTGATCTGTAAGTAATAGACAATTTAGTGTTGAGGGTCCGATTGGATTCGTGTGTGGTCCATCCCGGATGAACAACATGTTTCCCTAAAACTCCAATGGAGTATGTCAAAAGGACTGTCTCACTCCATGGGTCTCAACTTGCAAGACAGTTCATACAATGGGTACAAAGTCTATAATCTATAGGCATTTTACTGTTGAGGGCCCGCTTGGATTCATGTTTGATCTAACTCGGTCATACTTAAAATGGGACCAGATAACCAAAGGGTTCAACCATTTTGATTCACACAGAAAAACAACAAGATGGAATACCCATTTGTCCAAAACGGATACCCGGGGAAAAAATATGCATTTCACCACAACACATGCAAACCTGGTCTCATGGGGCACATGCATAAACCTCAAAATAAATATCCAATATTGGACTTGAAACATCTGTCATAATTTCAAGGTCACAAAATCACATGCAGTTCATCATTCCAACATTGTATGAGGAAGATATGTTGGATACCTGATCCAATAATAATAATAATAATAATAGTGGGTGCTTTGTGGACCAGAACCTCGAACTAGAATTTAGTATCCAAAATTAGACATGAATCGACAATATCAACGACATGATCACATCTCCACTAAAGTCAAGTAAGTCGGATGTTGCACACATGCGTTATGGCGGGTAGAATGTTTAATAATAATATTAAATCAATTAATTCACAATTTTTTTGGGTACCCAATCCAAAAAACATGAAAAATAAATCCAATACTGGAGTCATAATTTCTATCACGATGTCTGGGTCGTACTGCTACTGATACTTCATGAAACTGAGGTTGCACGAATATGCTAAGGATGAATTATGTTTTTACATCCATAAATAATAATAACATTAATATTTTATTATTTTTTCCTTATAAACCATCTCATTTGAGATTCATTCACAAGGTTATTGCCTCATCCTTATTCAATTTTTTCATCAATAATTTCTTTAATGTTTTTATTTATTCATTTTCTACTCTTCCTCTCTTTAATTAACTCTTCTTCCCCACAATTCTAACGCATGTTTCATTTAATCAAGCCTGTATCTTCTCCCCGAAACTGGACAAGAAATACTAAACCTAATTTTCCACCTATCCACCATGTCGCCTACACCAGATGCACTAGACTACCCCACTCTACTGCATCGTTTCGCTACCAGATATCTCCTAGTTGACTCACACCACCGTCGCGATTGCTTGTTTCTCACACACAGGCCGCCCTTCAGCCTACCCCTTCTTGCCTGCATGAAGCCACCTTGACTCTCTTCATGGACATCCATTGCACATCCTATCTCACCAGAAGCTTCACACCAAAGACAAGGCATAATTTCACCACCTTCTTATCCCTTCCGCAGGCCACTGCATCATCGTTCAAGTCCCGAAAAACGTACCAATCGTATATTCGTGATCTTTGGGTCGAGATCTCTACGTCTGTATGTAATTCAAAAAGAAACATTGTGTTTTTATCCTGATTAATTATTTGGTGATGAAGTACATGTGAAGAAAGAAACTGAAATGGTCATGTTATATGTGTGGATCAATGGCTATGTTTTTTGGTCGTCGTCATTGAGAATCACGAATATGGGGAATCAAAAAATATATATTTATCAAAATTCAAAATAATCCTCCTACCTGGTTTTCTTGTTGGAGATGGTGTATGGAAGTGGATTAAGGGACCCCAACGTTCGTGAATCCCTCAACACGTTTCCGATCTGAGCTTGTGTATCACCCTAATTCTTCATTTGGTGGTTGTTATTCACTAAAGGATCTCTTTCCAAGTTCTCCTAATCTCCCCCCCCCCATTTCCAATGATCCCCAACCAAAACAGTGACAAGGAATCTATAATTGAGGTGAGATAATCAATTCAATTAATGTTAGATTTTTAATTAAATTAAATCTAGCACATTAATTAAATTATAGTTGAAAAAATAGTTTGGGAAATTAGAAGAGTTTACTCAGGTAATTGGGGAGATAAGGTGGTCTCCAACACCATGTATTAAAAATGGAGGATTAATAAAATAAAAATAATGTTGATGTTATATTTTATTTTTATACTTTTTTCTCTTCCTCAAAAAACCAGAAAACAAACATCCAACCTCAACCTATAGTGGTTGAGATGATGGTCTCTTTAAAGAAATAATGAGATTGTGGATTCATCGCCCCCTCAGATTTTTAATCCAATCAATGGTTCTAATGTTAGAAAACGCCTCTCATGCGTTTACTGAACGTACTCGAAATAATGTTCAGATAAATTATTAACAGTCACCCTCGACCCACGTCGGCCAAGGTTAGGCTATACATAAGTGAAAAACACCCCAATGAACCCAACGATACTCTCATATTTCCAATCCAAGTTACCATTTAAATGTTATTGATATTATGATAAAATAATAGTGACTTCGTTATTTTATTTATGGTGAAAAACTAACTTTCACTGGTGACCCACGATGTCACAACCCGACCCAATGGGGCTTGAGCCGTGACTCCCAAAGCCTAGATCCAATAGGCCAGCGGCTGGAATCTAGTGTCGAGTAGGCTATCACAGACATGCGAGTCATTATCCAAAGGTACCTGTACACACTCACCCACAAACACCTCTATGAAACAACACAATGATATATAAAAATGATAATTAAATTCATGCATACAAATATCCCACAACTAGAGTACAATAACAGTACAATATGGGAAAACAGGGCCCACCATAAGAAAACTACAAAAGTGTCCATCCTACTAAGAAGGATGGAAAACACTGCCCAAACACCTACCGATAACCTCCACAGTACAGCTCTGGTAGACATCCTGGTCAAATCGGATCTATAAGCATTGCCTGCTTCGGGTCCTACTGGAAAGCCGTCGAAATACCTGTGGTTTTCACATGACACACTCATTTTCGGGAAAATCCCGTGCTAGGGTGAGTATAACAATACACATTAGGCACCCCAAAAACCTAAAACAAAAGGGAAAAACTAAAAGGAATCAGTCTGCTCATCCCAGCCCGAGGGTCCCCAGATGAGAGAGAAACTCCATCTGGTGACCATCTGCAGCTAAACACAACTAGTCAGCTCAATCTAGGTGTATTCCCCTACATACACCTTGAATATCTAGATATACTCGGCTCACACACCAAACCACATAAAGAATCGACCTCATCACTAGCAATGGTTCACAACCTGGATTGCACAATCCATGATCATCTTCATCCCAGATGACAATTTTCAGAGAGATATAATCCATCAGTTCCCACCCAAACACATCAGACACACACCTGAGAGATCACGCTCATCGAATATCTTCACTGAGGGAAACATTCTGAAACAACATAAATAACAAACTCCTCGGATAGGGGGTCTCTCCTAGTTCTACAAGGGGATATCAGATCTCACACTGGAATAAAAAATTCTCATAGATAGGGGATCACTCCCAGTGTCAACTGGGGGATAACACATCCTTATCTAGAATTCGTAGAGCTCAGAGATAGGGGATCACTCCAAGGATCTGCTGGGGGATACCACAACCAAATCTGGCACTCGATAGAAACACGTCACTCAGATAGAGGATAGTCACTCGTGTCACGATGGTAAAAATGATATTGAAACCCTATCTGGTACATCTCGCGATGTAGGGGATCAAACTGATGATGCCACAACCCTACAAAAACCACATGCTTAGTAGGGGATTATATAACCAATGATACTACAATCCTACTATAATCCATATGCTGAGTAGGGGAACATATACCTGACAATGCCACAACCCTACTAAGCATGGCCCACTACATTGGAGATCATATTCATGATAATGACATGAACCCTACAGGGTTAACCTTCTAGATAGGGGATCGTTTCCTGTGGATAAGGGGTCACATCGATACAAAGAACCTGATCTAGGGAAACGATTCTAGAGGATCCCGATCTCGGCCCGTCAGAGGGATTCCACAACTCTAACTGATTAAACATCCCATCGAGAGAATCAAAAACCTATACCAAGGTTGTGATGTTGTGCGAACCCTCATAGGAATGAACCAAGGGAGTACCCTCAACCGATGCTGGTCCAAATGTCTCTAACTCGTGGGACCCTCCACAATGCCACACAGCGGACCTCCAAGGCTGATATCGAGGCCAACATCATGATCTACATGAAAAAACATGTAGGATAGGCTATTTACATTCCAGAAACGGTCAACCGGTGAAAAAGGCACTATTCACCATCGCAAGCCGATGTGGGGACAACACAACTATCCTAGAACTCATCAAGAAAATCATACCATTGTGATCCCCTCAGAAAAACACACTGTATTGACTGCTCGATCGTGCCAAATGAATATTCGGTGAAAAAGGTTCTATTCACCGAAGCCAACCCATGTGGGGAACATGCCTCGATCTTGAAATTCATCAAACAGATCACAGTAGTGCAATCCTCTCAAGTAAACAACAAAGGATTGACTACTTGCTCGTCCAAAATGGACACCTAGTAAAAAAGTTGTGTTTCATAAAAAATGCCAAAACCTTGCCTCATGGGGCTTGCAACCCAAACTCGGTCCCAACATAAGGAAACCAAAAAGAAAATTTTTTCCTGCCATCGGGGTCTC
This sequence comes from Viscum album, assembly GCA_963277665.1. Taxonomy (NCBI): domain Eukaryota; kingdom Viridiplantae; phylum Streptophyta; class Magnoliopsida; order Santalales; family Viscaceae; genus Viscum; species Viscum album. The sequence goes on along the minus strand of OY728133.1, from coordinate 1,038,581,442 downwards.
AATGCCACTGACAACATGTCAATCAGACGCTCCGTGTAGAATATAACATATCCCAAAGTCGAATAATAATAAAATTTCATTATTTTATTCGACGTTTCCATCTTCTGGGCCGAAATTTTGAAACATAAAACTCCCAAAACCACACTGAAGGGTTTTCCTCATCTCCAGGGTCACGTCGTCGTAGATAGATTGTGAATCCAACACATAGGTTTCAAGAAACATGGGTTTTAAAAACCCCATGTACAAGGAGATGGCTGAACCAGCCAGAACTGGCCGGCCCAATGGGCCTGGGTCGGCATGTGCCTGTCGACCAGGTCGCCGCTACCACTGGCCTCTCCTGCGAGAGGACCATGCCTCTGTGGTGCAGCGCAGTGTGCGTGTGTGCCGGACCAACCCCCCACCATAGGGGTATCCTCTAAATAGCGTCTGTAAAACCTCCCATTCAACGGTCCGATTTGATACCTGCGGCCCGCCACCAGGGGTCGCGGCCTCCGGCATACCTTCTGAGGGCCGCCGAGGGAACCTTGGGGGGTCCAAAGGTAAATCTGAATGCATATGCGCACCCCCCAGGAATGTATCTACATATATAAAGGCTCAAAAAATAGAAATACCAACCAATTCAGGATCCGGGATTTGGATAATTAAAACGCCTACCTGTTGGAGGATCACAGAATTTTTGGGTGCAGAATGACGCCTGAGACACACAGGAGCTCGATCTGCTGATTATCAGCACAGAAAATAGACACCCGAGGATCGATTCAGTGAAGAAAATGGAGTAAGAGGAGGGTGGTATGCCATTAAAAGAGAGAAATTGGTGGGGGGATGATTGATTATCTATTTTATTAATTCAAAACTTTGTTTTTATCTACCCGCCAACACGCCTTCGACCCGAAACCCAACGCCGACTGAAATTATGTCATGCCTAGGGTAGACATGGAATTCTGAATACAATGGAAGACACATATATTAGATCTGATACTCCGTTCAGATGTTATTGGAGCTGACACTCATAATTAAACATTTCCATTTAATTACAAAAATTCCCCTGATGGCTTTTCTCACATCAAGCCCACGCCCACAATATTTACACCCCGCCTAGGGTAAACGACATCTTCCGAACACAACCATGCCCTCAGATTCTCATTCATGGCTATGGTTTAGGAGATAGCATACCTCCACCATGGGCATAGTACAAAAATACTTAATATTTTGATAAAATTAATTTCGGGCACACCGGGCCTCCGAATCGCACGCCTTGCTCCAGAATTACTCATAAGAATATTAAAAAATCTAACTGGGGCACAACCCAAGTCGTTAAATCCTCCCAACCTTAGAACTTTTCATCCCCAAAAATCCCTAAGAACAAGGAATGTAATAGGACTCTTAACTGGGTCTCCCAAGCCATCGAGTTCACTAACAAACACCCCAGACCGAATTCATAAGTCAGAGGGACTCATCCACCACATCTCAACACTATCCACTTCGGGAGGCAATGTATTGCTCACACAGTTTTAATTGAGTAACAAAAACATGTCTCGGTGGGGGAGGATCCCTAATCCCCATGCATTCGATGCACGCTGGACAGCACCCACACATGGTGTTACCAACACCCTGAAAAAAACTTGAGCATGCAATAGAAAGGAAGGGTAAAACAAAATAGTGTCGATCAAACTTCTAAAGAAAGTAGAAATAAAACAAGATGTACCTCTATCCATCTACAGATCCTCTAGGATAACAGCCTCTTGGGCATACAACTGACCTCACTCTCTAAAGGGCCACGCAAAATCTACCCACGTGAGCATTTCTTCATCATGGGATGTCTTCAACAAAATCCACCATTGCCCGGCCAAACCATGCATATGTCTCATTGGTATAAACATTATTTGATCTAGGGGTGTCCTCAGGAGAAAAACTCAGGTGAATACTTCAAGAGAGTCATGAGATGCCTAAGGGTATGGATCACCCTAGATCCTCAGAGGTTGCATCCTCTGAAACTCGTGTTGTGCACTCAGACTTCGCACAACCTCATCCTTTCCTGCCGGAACAACTAGTTGCTCGCCAGGTGGTGGATCAACAGGCGGACCACCTGGAGGTCCAGCCTCAGAACCTGTTCCCTGGTCCATAGCCTCTAGATGGGGTGGATCATCAACAAAATGTTAGTGGGTAACCCTCATTGGCTGTTGTTAGAGGAATACTAAAATATAATCAGGACGCCCCATAGTCAATGAGTATATCTGGATAGTCGACTCAAGAAGAACAAGGGAAACCCAAAAACCCAGTACTATAAGATAAATGCCCTGTTAAGACCCAGTGACTAGTGTCCAAACATCCCGAGTCGAAAGGTAGGTTATCAGAGTCCTAGTGAATGGATACATCGTCCGCCACACCAAAACTAGAGTACCTGGCATGAAAGCTGAAATTGAAACATCATAACACTACCATGATGCAACCCAAAACAATATTACAGCTAGATCATCTACGCTCTGAGATCCCAATGGTGGATCCTCCTCTAATACTACTCTGCCATGACCTAACCCAATGGGGCTTGAGCCGTGACTCCCCAAGCCCACCTCCATTTGGCCAGGGGCCAGCGTCTAGTGCCGAGTAGGCTATCAAACAAATGGGAGGCGTTAGCCTATAGTACCTATACACACGCACCCACAAACACATCTATTTAACAGTTTAGAGATATATATATAACTGAAAAATAAATTCATTCATACAGCTATCCCACAACCAGTGTACAACAGATGTACAGAAGGAAAAAACATGGCCCATCAAAGGAAAACTACAAAAGTGTCTAACCTACTCCGAATGAGGGAAAACAACGCCAAAACACCTGTCGGTAATATCCTCAGCACAACTCTAGTAAACACCCCGGTCAAACCCACTCACCAATCTCCACCTGCCCCAGGTACTATTGGGGATCCTTCAAAAGGCTTGTGGTCTACACAATACACAAACAATGCAGGAAAAGACCGTGTAGGTGTGAGTATAACAATACTCAGTAGGCACCCCAAAAAAAAAACACGAGAGGGAAACTGAAAGGAAATAGTCCACTCATCCCAGTCAGAGGGAACCTAGATGAGAGAGAAACACCGTATCATGACCATCCTCAGCTAAACACAACTAGCTAGCTCAATCCAGGTGTATGTCCATACATAAACCCTGAACATCCAGATATAATCAACTCACAGACCAAGACAGATGAGGTACCAACCTCATAAGCAGCAACGGTTCACAACCAGGAGAGCATACTACATAATCACCTTCATCCCAAATGAAACACATCTTAGAGATACACTTCATCAAATCCCACACAAACAACTCATACGCTCACTCGATAGATCATGCTCGTCAGATATAGTCACCGAGGAAAACTCACTGAAACAACATAATCACCAAACTCCTCGGATTTGGGATCGCTCCAAAATTTCAATAGGGGATTCCAGAACCCACACCGGTATACGAAGATCTCATAGATAGGGAATCACTCCCAGGGTCCGTTGTGGGATACCGCAACCCGATATGGCATTCGTATAGATCATAGATAGGGGATCACTCCAAGGATCCAGTGGGGGATAACACAACTCTATCTGGAACTTGACAGAAACACATAACTCAGATAGAGGATCATCCCACATGTCACGATGGTCCTGACGACAGCGAAACACTATTTGGTACATTTTGTGTTGTAGGGGATCTAACTGATGGTGTCACAACCCTACAGAAACCACGCGCTGAGTAGGAGATCGTATAACCAACGATACCGAAAACCTACTATAGTTCTCACGGTGAGTAGTGGATCTTATATCCAACAATCCCACAAACCTACTAAGCACGTCCCACTATGTAGTGGATCATATTCCCAATGATGCTAGAAAACGTACGAGGTTAACCTACAAGATATGGGATCACTGCCCGTGGATAATTGGTCATAGCGATACCAAGAACCTGATCTAGGGATACAATGCTAGAGGATCCTCCTCCGGGCCCACCAGAGGGATGCCACAACTCTAACAGATTAATCATCCCATCGAGTGGATCACAAACCTATACTAAGGTTGTGATGTCGTTCGAATCCTTATAGGAATGATCAAAGGGAGTTCCATCAAAAACTGCTAGTCCAAACGTCGCTAAACCGAGTGACCCACCATAATGACACACCATGCACCTCCAAGACCGATACTGAGGCCTCCATCATGATCAACGTGGAAAAACACGCAGTATAGGCTGTATTCTTGCACGAAGCGGACAACTGGTGAAAAATGAACTATTCAGCATAGCTAGAGCATGCAGGGCCCACACAATTCTCTCAAAACTCATCAAGCGGATCATACCATTGTGATCCCCACAAAAATCACACGGGATCGACTACTCTATCGTCTCAAACGAACACCCGGTGAAAAACGTACTATTCACTAAATTCATCCCATGTGCAGCACACACATAGATCCCAAGACTCAGCAAATGGATCTCACCACTGTGATCCTCTCGTAAAAACACATAGGATTGACTACTTGCACATCCAAAACGGACACCCGGCGGAAAAGTTGCGTTTTTCCGAAAATGCCAAAACCTGGCCTTGTGGGGCCTGCACCCCAAAAATCATTCCCAACACCCGCAATCCAAAAAGAAAAGTCCACCATACCGTCAGAGCCTCAACACCACTGACAGAACGTCAGTCGGACACTCTGTGTAGAAGATACACCAGCCCGAAGTCGAATAATAATAGAATTTCATTATTTTATTTGACGTTTCAAGCTCCCGGGCAACGATCCAGAAACATAAAACTCATGAACCCACACCGAAGGGTTTGACTCATTTCCAAGATCGTGTTTCCAATGATGAAACATGAATCATACCTCTGGATTGCAATAAACGGGAGTTTTAAATCCCCCATGTAGAAGGAGATGGCTGGACCGGCCAGCCTAGGCCGGCCCGCACCGGCCGGCCATGCCGTCACCGCCGCCACCAGGTGTTCCGGCCGGTGGACCACTACGAAGAGGAATGGAACATCACGTGTGTGTACCCAACCGACCCCCCCACCGTGGGGGTCACCGCTAATAAGTTTCTGGACCGTCGCCCCTGCGGCAGTCCGATTTGATTTCCGCGGCCCACCGCCGCAATCATTGTTGCGCCGGTGCCCAGCCGGCAGACCTTTTGAGGAATGTCGGGGGCACCTCGGGGGTCCAAACACAAATCCAAAGGCATTTGTGTGCCCCCAAGACCAGATATACGCATCTGAAGGCTCAAAATACAGAAAAACTAAGCATTTTGGTATCCAGGATTTCGAAACTCAAAACGTCTAACTGTTGGGGGATCACCAATGTTTCAGGTGCAGAACGGTGCCTGCGATGAGCTAGAGCTCGATCTACTAATGATCAGTGTTGAAAATGGATTCCTGAGGCTCGATTCGGTGAAGAAATAGAGGAGTTGGGGGGAGGGTTGTCGCGCGCATAGAGAAATTGGGGGGGGGGGGTGATTGATTTTCTATTATTTTAATTAAAAACGACATTTTTATCTCCCCGCCAACACACTTCCGACCTGACACCCGACACCGACTCAAATTCTATCATCCCTATGGTAAAAAACGACATTCTGAATGCAAGGGATGAATAATATTTTCGATCTGAGACTCATATCAAAAGTTACTCGAGATGACTCTCATAATTAAACATTTCTATTTATTTACAAAAACGACCATGGATGCTTTTCTCGCAGCAGGCCCGCGCCCACAGATTTTACAGCCCTCCTATAGTAAATGGAATGTTCCGGACACAACTGTGCACTCAAATACACATTTAGAGATGTCGTTTAGGAGATAAAAAACCCCAGCCACGTGCATATTATAAAAATACATAATATTTTTATAAAATTAATTCTGGGCACACTAGACCTTAGAATCACATGCCGTCTTCGCACCTAGCTCTGGAATTATTCATAGGAATATTATAAAATCTGAAAGGGATAAAACCCAGATTTCTACATCCTATCCACCTTTGGAATTTTCATCCCCAAAAATCCCTAATCACAAGGATAGAAACTGGACTCTCAACTGGGTCTCCCAGGCCAGCGAGTTCACCAACAAACACCCCTGCCCGAACGCATAAGTCAGAGGGACTCATCCACCACACCTCAACACCATTCGTTTGGGGGGTCATAGTGTCGCCCACACAGTTTTAATCAACTCACAAGAACAAGTCTCGGTGGGTAGAGTATCCATCTTCCTCACACATTCAAAGTATGCCGAACAACACCCATACAGAGTCTTACCAGTGCCCTAAAGAAAACTCAAGCATGCAACTGACCTCACACTCATCCCCCAGCTCCTTGGGCTTGGCGTGGACCACCTAGGGGTGGGGGACGTGGCAACTGATACCGACTGCCAATTCCTCATGCTGCACCTAATCTGTCACCATGTATGCCGCCCTAGGGATCTCCTTGATCAAGATGCTGCCTCTGCCAAGGCGGTTTGTCGACCAGATCCCTCTCAGTAGCATGACGAGTTAGACAATCTCGAACAAGATGTCCTCATCTGTTGTAAGTGTAACACCACCTCTCCTACGACTGACCAAAACTGGCATGCGGTCCTAGTGAACCCTGTGCCTCAGATCCTCCATCCTGGGGTCGAAACCTGAAATGTCGGCCATGTCCATACCCTTACACCTGCTGCCCAGCTAATATATTCGGATCTGATTGACGAAGTCTCAGCTCTCCTGTGCCTATCACAAACAGGTCAGATCTTCTCAACCAAAAATATATCAACCACTAAGGATCGCTATAGCATCCAACATAGGTGGTAAAATACAAGGAAACCACACATGATCATATGTCCCTATGTAGGCCCTTCTCGATGTCCCAATCCTTAAAGAACGGGTCTCAAACCATATAAATGGAGTAGCACAACATGTCTGTAAACCTCGTGTAGTACTTCGAAACTATCATGCCCTTCATCCAAAGCTGTAAAAGCTATTAGATCTGCACTGACCTCAACATCATAGGATTGAACACTTCCCTTAACAGCTGCTCAAAAACTACCCACGTTAGAGACTCCTCATCATGGGACTGTGTCACCAAACTCCACCATAACCTGACCGCACCATGTAGAAGGATTTCCGCTAGGACCACCATCTGATCTGGGTGTGTCCTCATCAGGCAGAAAACTCGGGTGACAACTTCAAGCCAGTCATCAGTTGCCTGATGGTTTGGATCACCACTAATCCTTAGAGGTCGCTACCGCTGAAACTCATGTAGTGCACTCAGCCAGCGTGCAACCTCATCTCTCACCGCCGGCACAACCAGCTGCTCTTCATGTGGTGGCTCAACTGGCAGACCACCTGGAGGTCCAGCCTTAGAACCTGTGCCCTGGTCCATAGCCTCTAGATGGGGAAGACCGTCACCACACTACTATTGTGGAACCATCACTGGTTGTTGTCATGGTTGCATACTAAAATACAATCAAGATTCCCCATAGTGAAAGATTATATCTGGAGAGCTGACTCAAGAAGAACAAAGTAAACCCAAAAAGCCAGTCTTATAAGATACATGCACTATTAAGCCTCTATGACTAGTGTCCTAACTTCTTGAGTCGAAAGGAATGTTATTCGAGTCCTAGTGAATGGATACCTTAGCCAATGCACCATCAATGGTGTCCCTGGCCAGAAAACCAAACTCGAAACATCATAACACTACCGCGACGCAACCCAAACCAAAATCAAAGCTAGAATAGATACGCTTTGAGATCCCAAATGTGGAACCTCCTCTAATACAACATTGTCCTGACCCGACCCAATGGTGCTTGAGCCATGAACTCCACAATCCCACCTACAATAGTCCAGTGGCTATAATCTAGCACCGTGTAGGCTATCACACTCATGGGAGGCATTAACCTATGGTACCTTTACAAATGCACCAACAAACACCTCCACGAAACACTGCAGAGATATATAAAACAGAAAAGTAAATGCATGCATACAACTATCCCACAACTAGAGTACAATAGATGTACAAAAGGGAAAAATAGGGCCAACCAAAAAAAAATTACAAAAGTGTCCAACTAGCTCAGAAGAAGTGAAAACGCTGCCAAAACACATGCCGAAATGCTCCTCAGCACATCTCCCGTAGTCACCCTGGTCAAACCTGCTCACTACGCTCTACCTGCTTCGTGTCCTCCTGGGAATCCTTCAAAAGGCATGTTGTCTGCACAAGACACAAACATGTGTGGGCAAGGCCCGTGCATGGGTGAGTATAACAATACTCATTAGGCACCCCAAAAACCCAAATCAAAAGAGAGAAATTAAAAGAAAATTGTTTGCTGATCCCAGCAAGTGGGAACCCGTACAAGAGAGAAACTCCATCTCATGACCATACATGGATAAACACAACTAGTATGATCATTCTAGGTGTATGCCCATACATACACCTTGAAAATTCATATATACTCAGCTCACGCACAAAAGCCACATGAGGTACCAACCTCATCAACAACAATGGTTCACAACCATGAGAGAACACTCCACGATCACCATAATCCCAGATGACACTCTTCTAAGAGATGCACTCAATCGGATCCCACACAAACACCTCAGATGTTCACCTGAGAGATCACGCTCGTTGAATATTGTCATCGAAGAAAACTTTCTAAAAAAACATAAACACCCAACTCATCTGATAGGGGATCGCCCCTAGGGTTTTCTAGGTGATACCAGAACCCACACCAGTATATGAATATCTCACAGATTGGGGATCACTCCCAGGATCCCTTGGGGGATACCACAACCCAATATGGCATACCTAGATCTCATATATATTGGATCAATCCTAGGATCTACTGAGGGATACCACAGCATGATCTGACACTAGACAGAAACACGTCACGCAGATAGAGGATCGTCACTCATGTCACGATGGTCCCGATGATACTGAAACACTGTCTGGAACATCTCACGTTGTAGGGGATCAAACTAATGATGCTTCTACCCTACAGAAACCAAGTGATAAGTACATGATCATATAACCAACTATACTGCAACCCTACTATAATCCTCATGTTGAGCAAGGGAACTTATATCTGGCGATGCCAAAACCCTTCTGAGCATGGCCCACAATATAGGGGTTCATATAACCAATGGATACATTAACACTACCGGGTTAACCTACTAGATAGGGGACTACCGCCCGTGGAAAGCATTCACAGCTATACCAAGAACCTGATCTAGGGAAATGATGCAAGAGGATCCCACTCCGGGCCCACCAGAGGGATGCCACAACTCTAACAGATTAAACATCCCATCGACAGGATCAAAAACCTATACTAAGATTGTGATTCCATGAAAAACCTCATAGGAATGAACTAATGGAGTACCCTTAACCACTGCTGGTCAAACTTCGCTAAGCTAAGTGAATCGCCACAACACCTCACCACACACCTCCAAGGCCGATACTGAGGCTACAATTACAATCCACATGAAAAAACACGCATGATAGGATGTTTACTCACCTGAAGCAGACAACGAGTATAGAATTCCCTATTAACCATAGGTAGCCCATGCAGGGCCCACATAATGATCCCAAAACTCATCAAGCAGATCATACCACTGTGATCCCCTCGAAAAAACACACAAGATCGACTACTCAATCATCCCAAAAGAACAGCTTGTAAAAATGGTACTATTCACAAAAGACAACCTGTGTGGGGCCCACACATTGATTCTGAAACTCATCAAATGGATCTCAACATTGCGATCCTCTCAGAAAAACACACATGATCAACTACTCGCTCATCTAAAATAGACACCCAGTGGAATAGTTGTGTTTCTTTAAAAACACCAAAACCCAACCTCAAGGGGCCCACAACCCAAACTCAGTCCCAACACCCAGAAACTAAAACAAGATCTTCAGTACCGTTAGGGCCTCAACACCACTGACGGAATGTCAATCAGACACTCCATGTATATGATACAACGACCGAAGTCGAATAATAATACAATTTCCTTATTTTATTCAACGATACAAGCTCTAGGGCCACAATCCCGAATCATAAAACTCTCAAACCCAGACCAAAGGGTTTTCCTTGTCTTCAGGGTCATGTTTTCATAGACAACATGTGAGTCTGAACTCTAGATTGTATGAAATGGGGGTTTTAAAACCCCCATGTATGATGAGATGGACGAACATGCCCAAGTCGGCCGACCCGGCCGCCGCCGCCGTGTGGTGCAGCACGCACGCCCGACCGAATGAACCCCACCACGGGGGAAACCACTAATTGGCGGCTGGATAGCTTCCCCCTATGGCGGTCCGATTTGATTCCTAAGGCCCGCCACAATCGTCTGTCGCCGCCGCGCCGGTGGAGCTTTCGAGGGCCGTCGGGGTCACCCGGGGGTCCAAAAGCAAATCCAAAAGCATCTGCAAAACCCCCGAGATCGTTTCTACACATCTGCAGGATAAAAACAAAGGAAAACTAACCAATTTAGGAGTTGGGATTTTGAAACTCAAAATGCCTACCTGTTGGCGGATCGTCGACGCTTTGGGTGCATAACGACATCTGCAATGCGCTGGAACTCGATCTGCTGATGATCGTCATTGAAAATGGACGCACAGGGATCAATTCATTGAATAAATAGAAGTAGAGGAGGGAGGGTCGCCTTCCACATAGAGAAATTTGGGGGTGGGGGATGAAGGATTTTCTATTTTTTTCAATTAAAAACTTCATTTTTATCTCCCCGCCAACACGCCTTCAACCCGTCACTAGACATCGACTCAAATTATGTTGCGCCTAGGGTAAATATGACATTATGAACGCAACGGAGGAATAATATTTTTGATCTAAGACTACTTTCATATGTTTTTCGAGCCAACGCTCATAATTAATCTTTTCAATTTATTTATGAAAACACCCCTGGTGGATTTTCACATTTCAGGCCTGCACCCGTAATGTTTACACCCCGCCTAGGGTAAGCGACACGTTCCAGACTCAACGGTGCCCTCAGATTCACATTGTGAGCTACCATTTATGAGATAACACACCCCTACCACGTGAATAATAAAAAATACTTAATATTTTTATAAAATTAATTCCAGGAACACCGGGCCTTGGCCTCACATGCCATCTTCTCGCCTTGCTCTGGAATTATTCATATGAATATTCCAATGTCTGACTGGGCCAAAACCCAAGTCGCTACACCTGACATCCAATGTTAGTATCCACATAAAGAGAGCATACCCACATGAGTTTAGTGGTGGTATCAGATTTTTAATTCGACAAACATGTCGTGAGTTATAAGCATTTGAAAAATAAAATAATTTAATTTAAATATTTTATTTACATTTATTCCATTTTCAGGGTTTTTCATAGGAGTCCCACACCGACTAAACTAAGGTCGTGCCTAGGGTAAATCCACCATCTTGAGTTCTATGGTGAACTAAGATTTCTAATTCGTATAACTGTTTAGGAGTTATTCCTCTTTTTCTAGAAAATAGATTACGGAAGGTAATTATTGCTTAAAAAACATCGACAGGTCATTCCGGGCACTCCGAACATCATAATTGCTCGCCATCAAAATTTTAATTCCCAAAATAATTCCATATAATTAAAAAAATTATATATAATTCATGGGATATTACAAACCTAAATAAAATAAAATTTGTCATAGAAAATTATTTAAATTGAAAGAAAAATTAAAAAATTATAATTTTTCCTTTATTCATAAAAAAATGATACCATTCAATAAAATCTATAAAACTCAACCTAATATTATTTTTATATAATGATTTAAATAAACATAATTCATTCTATACAATTAATTTAATAGAATTTTTGAAAATGCATTTTAAATTATGTGAACAAAGTGAGACTAAACAGTATTTTAAAAAAACTTACCCTTTTTCCCAAAAAAAATATATATTCTATTAAATTATCACTATATTATTTATAAATAATAGAAAATAAATGATTTTTTCATGTGTAATTAAACTAATTTTCATAATTTATTTGTTCCCAATCCTACAAAATAATTTGACAGCATATTTATAAAGGTATAATGTGTTATGGCTCATTTAGACTTGGGGTTGAATGTTCAAACGATATAAAAGGGATTATATTAAAAGAAATTAATTTCATGTATTTTTTAGGTTTTTTTGTGCATCATATTCATTATCTATTACACTGGAATTCTTTTGTAATTACAAATTGTTATAATTTATCTTAAAATTACTAATTAGACCTATTGATTAAACAAATAGAGTTATTTAATGTAAAAATGTATTGAAAATTAAGAAACAAATGAGAATAAATATATTCATGATAATAAATTTCAACCGACCTTTATATATTCATCATAAAAGAATATATGTTCATAAAATTACATATATTTCAAGAAAGGAAAATTGTTTCAAAATGCCTTACGACTTTGGTATTTTTTGAAAAGTACCCCATTAAAGAGTCTTCCAAAAATTAATATGTAAATACCTACTATTTTATGGTTATGAATAATACAATATATTTTTTTTAAAAAATATACACTACATAAAATAAATAGGTGTTTAATATAACATGTGTTATATGGAGGAAAGAAGTGAGATTAAAATTAATCACCTAAAGACTAAAATTACTTAGTGAACATTCAAGACAAATGTAATATAAATATAAGTTTATTATACTTATATTAAAAATCCATTAACATATTTATCATAAAATATTTTCTTTACTTATAATATTTTATTACCGACTTATTAATAATTGATTATTGAATTCGTGTTCGGTCTAATAACGACGTAGATTTTTGTGTATGATTTTATTGCTTATTTTCAGTAATCTTAATTTTATCATGTATACAAAAGCTATAGATTCATTACCATGATATAATTATTATATTTATAGTATATAGTTAATCATCTTAATGTATAAAGGTTGGAGATAGAAAATGAAAAACACCATTTTGGGTGACAGTAGGGTGTACATATGCATGAACATGTTTTTCCATTATCTCAAAAGATTAAACAAAATACTGTTACAAAATATATTAACTTTATATAATTAATTTTAAAGAGTATATATTACTTGTTTATTTTAACTATTCCATATTACATTCCATGTAATGAAGATCTGAAGGACACATCACATCCCCTCACAAGGATGTAGTCTATCACACACATGTGCATTTTTATCATATTCTTAGAGAATGGAATTTAAGAAGGTATATGTGATATAATAATTCATATGTATAATATTATCAAAAATATAATACATAATAAATTAATCTATCATCATTACAATCCTTGAGAGGTGGTGATAAAAATGAATAACATAATTTTGGGAGGTTCTAGTTTGTCGTACACATGATTAATGATTTCATATATTATTTGTTGCAATTGTATACGGTTGAAGGTAATTAAATTTACAATAAATAAATAAATAAACGTATATGGAATATATCTAGTTGTTATATAATCATGTTTTATCTATAATTGAATGGGTTGGAGGATAAAGTAAAATTAGCATGCGTGTTGAAGGACATTACCTCTTATTCAGCTAACCTCCATCAGATTACACCAAAAGCATTCATAAGATGGATTTATGACCAAACATAAGGATTTTATGATTATATATGGGAATTATGGAAAATATGTTTTTATGGGAAAACCAAATATTTTTAGAATAGTGAATAATAAAGGATAAGGGGTGATATTTTATATGTGATGTGAGTGGAATACTTGTAATTTTTGTGATGAAAAATGGGTTCCCAAATTATTCAAATGGAAAAAGAACTAACAAGTACACATATTAATAAATAGATAAAATATGTTCTAAAATTTTCTAAAAATGGGGTTTTATATGAGTTTTGGTCCATCTTAACCCATATCTTTTTAGTTTAACCCACTCGGTAAACCTATATTCACCTTAACTGCTATAATTAATTTCATACTAGTATTAGTATTAACAATGTTAAAAAATTATGTTAAAATTATTATAAATTATTTATTATTCCAATTCCAAATATGTAATCTTTTTTCCATAATTCATTTAATAAAATTGGGTTAATTTTATTTAAAATTAAATCAATAGATGTTTTATGAAATTTTATTTTAAAATATAAGATTTTCAAAAAGATTTAAATGTTTTTTTATAAAATTAAATATTAAATATATTTAAATTAACTAAATAGGATTAATTGATATATAACCTAACTAATCATACTTCTATAAAAATCATAAAATGAATTTTCTATTTTAATATTCATTAAATTTTAGGAAAATTCTTAATCAAAATCAGTAATATTAACCGTTCATGAAAAAAAATCCGCGAAAAATAATTCTAAAATATTCACTCCAATATTATTTAGAAATTATAATTTCTAAAAGGATTTAATATTTTAAAAATTAATTATTTAAAATTACAAATTATTATTTTTTATATATGTATAAATATATGAGAGAACTTCTTTTCAAAACTTTAATTTTAAAAATAAAATTGGTTTCATTATAATCTATTTTATATAAACAATTATGAGAGATATTAAATGATTTATAATTTATAAATTTTGATTAAAAAATCCACTAAAATGTAATATTTTGAATTATTGTTGTAGAAACATGTTATTGTGGATAAAAATAGTTTTTATGTAAAAAATATTCTTTTGTTTTAAAATGTTTTTAATTTTCATTCACAATTTAATTTGTCCCAAAATAATTAATTATACTTATATATATGATAAAACCATTTATTTTTATAATATAGTTAATATTAATTATATCTATTAGTCTAATGATCATGTGATATTAATCATTTTAAATAATATTATTTTAACAGCATGCCACATTTTCATAATGTTAGGGTTTCATGAAACCAAATCTATTTGTAGTGTCGTGTATAAATAAATATATAAAAATTATTAAATTTATTTGAAAAAATATATTTCATAAAGTCTTATGACGTAACATTTTACATCCTTAAAACTGAATTTTTCCATTAAATTCAACACTATGGTACTAACAAATAAGGATAAATATACGTCTTTACTTCCTGAGGTTCCCACATAGTTTCATCAATATCGTGGTTTCACCACAGAAAATTAACTAGTGGAGTGGTCTTGTTTCATATAACTATATCTAGATAGTCCAAAATCGTCACCAATTATTCCTCAAAACAATGATCTTTCATCAAAAATACAATATCATAGTTCATTATATACGATAGATCAGGCACATACAATCCCATATGAGACACACAGAACAGATTTTGATCCTTATAGAGATTCAGAGGAAGATTCATATGACAAGATTTAATAATTATAAGACAAATAAATTCCAAGGGACCAATACACATATTTAATTTTTTCTATTTTTTTATTCAATGATGAAATTTTTTAGAAACAACTTATCACCAAATTCAAATTATACTCCCTTTAGATAATTATAGACATTACATTTGTCTTCAATGTTATACTACCCTAACATGTTTCTGAATGGATATAACATTACCCACCACTTAACTGCAACCTAATATCACATTAGATATTATTTATGTAACTCTATTTTAGTACCTCATATGTATAAACGTAATTTTATAATGGTTATTATAAGGTCCACCTGAATTATTGAGTAATATTTATTGTAGAATGAATACACAACTAGAGGAAGTGGTTGATCCCAACAACCATTATTATCAATATAACAATATAATATAATATCATATATTAATTTCATTGATCAATTAGATTTACCATCTAACTTATGATAATATAAAATGAAAATACTCAACTCCCCATCAATATCTTACTGAATACTAGTCCACAACATCAATGTAAACATATGATCTTAAACAAATACAAATGAATTTGGTACTCCATACAACCATAAAAATTTATTAATGTATATCATATAACTATTACTCAAATAGAAGTCTTATTTAATCTATATAATGTTTCATAATTTATAATTAAATCAAATAAAACACATATAACAATATTATTGTAATATGCATTAGAGAGTCCGATCAGAAATCCCATGGTGATGTTATCCAATTTTTATTCTGGTATGGATAATGGACATTGAATCCTTTTATAACATTATATCTATCATCAATAAGTTTAGGAGAAAATAATCGTTGAGATTCCTAATCAGAAGTATCTCCCTTTAATTATTCCCACAGAAAATAAGCATTCATGTTATCTAAAGGTAGGTGTTGTTTCCTTATCACCCTTCTGCTGTGACTAAAAGCCCCACAACCTTTGAAGATGAAAAAACATGCATTCAGGTTTGTAAGTTAGACTTATTCATATACAATATTATTATAATCATTCAAAAACTCTAAAAACATATTATTACCTTAACATCAAAGAAAAGATAAATCGTAAATGTCTCTTATACCAATAGTAACATTCCCACAAAATATAAAGGCATTATTGCAATAATTACCTTTTCAATAAAATATATACAATACTAAAATAGTTATATTCTCATAATTATCTCCAAAAATAACCATAATCATAATAAACTCCCACAACATAATGATGTAAAATATTTTTCTTGGACTTTGAATTTTTTCTCAAATATATAATTATAAACCCATTATGTAATCTATATCTCTTAAGATATTCTTACATAGAGTCATATTTTCTTAAAAAACAATCATTAGATGTTTCACGGTTCTTATAACAAGAATACCATTTATAAACACTTCTAAAACAACATTATTTAATCAAAATACATAAATAAGTTGACTTTTTTAATTCATTTAGTTGGTAGATCATATGTACCTCCTTAGTCTAGGTTTTATCCCTTTGTTTACGACATTGAATTAGATAATACACACGTTTTTCACATATAATAAATCAAATTCCATGAAAAATAATTTCAATATTACAATTATATAAATATAGAAAAAATATTACCCCAAATTATAAACATTCTTCATGAATATTATTATATACTTTTTGATATGTTGTAACCCAAATATTCTCTCCTTTATGTTCCTTACCATGTACAATTTTATAAATTTACATCTTACAGTAATATGATGTCTTAGGAAGATCACTGATGTTCATATTTTTAATCATATATCAGGATACTACATTTTTCCAAATCAAAAAAATAATTCTATCAATTCATCAACATATTTTTTTTTGTATAGTCACCTGACATTCCCAAATATTCCAATTTGTCATGATTACTTCTAGTTTTAACCATTGAATAAAAACAAAATTCATATTGTAAGAAGCATGTTTCATATTTTAAAACCAACTAATCAAAAAAATTACTTATTATTTGTCTATATCTGGAAACATTCAGCTATAAATATAAATCCTTATTATTATCCTTGTTCATTATTATTCTTCATCTATTTAAATACTTTACAATGGTTAATAAATAGTGTTTGAATTTATAAAGTATATACCTATGTGATTCAATACAAATATTCTGTATGGCTTGTTTTCATGAATTTGGTAATGATATAGTCTATCTCAATTTTCCCTTTATGGAATTATTACCACTAGGTACCACAATATAATATCAAGATATAATTTTTTATATACAAATATATTTAATTGATAGGACACTAATCACTCCATCATTTACACAAAAATCAATAGAAATTTATTTTGATTTGAATAATCCTTAGGATTATTCTTTGATGTATACAGATAAATATTCATGGATATAACTATAGGGTTGAAACAAATGTTTTTCTTATACTAGTTCCCAATTGATAACTAAACCCATCCTTTTATACCAAATATAAATAATTAATTCTCTCATACATATACATTAATTATTTTTAGTTTTATATTGATTACATTACACAAACAAATACATGACGATTATAAAGGTATAATGCCTTTAGAATCATTGAAATATAAAAAACTATTGGATTATAGTTCTACGTAATCTTTCATTTAGTTCGTTATAACAAGAACCCTTCATAGACATATAACATGTAATACCCATCACAAAAAACAGGGAAAAGAAATATAAGGATGTTTTATTACTGTCTGTAATCAATTTAAATACCTAAACATAACATGAGACAAAATTTATGCGAACATGGGTATAAGACATGAAAACTATATATTGCAAATTTAAGATAAAAATATTCAATCATTGAAAAAAGAATGGAAGCTAATAAAAAATGAATAATAAATAATTCAATGATCTTATGGCATAAGATCATCACATGATATAAAACATGGATTTAATGCATACATTTAATAATAATAATCTATTCATTTAGTTGTCAAATATTATTTCAAAAACAATCCATGTGGAATTGGTCCACTCCCCAAAATAATCGTTGTTATAATGTGTCACTCCCATTAATAATATAGTGTAAAAATATCCTTAATGAACTAGGTTCACTCCCCATTAGAATTTTTTATATCCCATAAAATTAAAGTAATTACCAAATCCATTTGAAGAAGATATACGTCCCTCCCACAACATATTGAACATCATAAAGAAATGTTAAATGAGATCATGAAACATTCGCCTTATCAAAACCCATGAAATGAAATGGGATTCATTAATATTTCACAATAAAATAA
The DNA here is from genome assembly GCA_963277665.1 of Viscum album. Classification (NCBI taxonomy): domain Eukaryota; kingdom Viridiplantae; phylum Streptophyta; class Magnoliopsida; order Santalales; family Viscaceae; genus Viscum; species Viscum album. Next base: position 1,038,562,903 of record OY728133.1, on the reverse strand, counting down.
AATTTAGAAAACATGTAGGTTTCATAATCATTTCTACATTCCATCAATTCATCATGCATGGAAAAAGAATTAGGTTTTATAAATATTTTATCATGGTATAATATGTGGATGAGAAATGGGTTACATTAATATATTTTCATCCAAAAAATAAAGCATTAATAGAATGAATAAGAGTGGTACCTTGGATCATATCCCTTGTAAATTGTATGTAACGTTAGAGTTTGAAATCATTACTATAAAATGATATTGAATGAAAATAATTTCGATTATTGTTTTAGTAAAATTTAAATCAAACAAAGATAACACTATATAAACTATTAAAAAAATTAGGTATAATTTTTAAAAAAAATCTCTCAGTTATTCTTATAGTATTTATTCAAAATTTTATATTTCATTTAGTTTCAAAAAGTAATTCAAATTTTATATGCATTTAATGTCACATATAAAAAACATAAAAATGATTCAATTCTAAAACGTTTAAAGATTATAATATAAAAACATTGATATAATGTAATAGAAATTTTAAGCATTTTCTGAACACATAAAGAATAATTAAAAATAAAAAATATTAATTTAAATAACATAATAAAATAATATTAATGTAAAAAAAGTATTTCTTAAAAATATAAATTTTATAAACATAAAATGATCGTGTAATTAATATATTATTTTGGAAATTTTTTAATTATATATTAAATTATTTTTAGATTCAATTATTTTTATTTGGTCATTCATTGTATAAAATTATTTTTAGGATATATTTGCAGATCATATTTTATATAGTTTTAAATTCACCTATTTGACACATAATTAAATTTCATGTTGGTGAGTTTGAAGGATTATAAGGTAAGAAATATACTTTCAATCTATACACCATTTCACACATAAAAATTAAACTAAAATAATAATTGAAAATTAAAATAATATAAAACAATATAAATAATAAAAAATATTGATTCAAAATGTAACTTTTATTGTTAATTAGTAAGTATTTACAGCTTTTGTTGTAATGTTTTTTTGGTTGGGATGGGATTTGGTTTCATATCCCTAGATCAATTTTTTATTTTATTAATTTTTCATAAATATACTATGAATTTTTAATTAGTATCATTTATATTGGGAATTGATATTTTTTACTATTTTGGAGGTAATAGGATACCAAAACAGAAACGCACACATCCATTTACTAGAAAGGATAGATAAAACATCCTACATGGATTGAGTCACTTAAATGAAATCTTATTAAAATTTTAATAGCTTGAAGAACCACCATTTTTGGGTAGATGAATTATTCTTTTGGTAGTTGCGTCACCTCTTAGATTAACATTACCGGGTTATGCACCCCTATCGGCATCACTGAAAATTTTATCAGAAATTATTTATGGTATTATTATATAATAATTATGGTATTATTATTAAATATTATTAATTAAATTAGTTAATAAGAATTAATTATGTAATTAAATTTTCATACTAATTACAAAAATATGGTAATTAATAATATGAAAACTAATAATAATTTTGCTCATGATTTTTATGTGTTAATGATATGTTTTTAAATAATTATTTTATTGTCATATCAATTATTATTATTATAAATATATTTATGAAATTGATTATATTCTCAACTATTTAGGTGTGTTTAGTCCATTTTTTTGTTTCAATTTCAATGTACTTATAGTTCATATTTATTAAACATTCCAATTTACCTACATGAGTCATAATAAGATTGTTGTGTCTTAAGTGAGATACATCAAAAGTGAAAAAATTATAAACTACAAACAAAATTAAAATCAAATTTAAATAAAACACTGAACACAAAAAATATTTAAAAATAAAAATATTTTCACTCTTATTTTAAATAATGTACTATATAGACGACAAAAATCGTTGTTATTTAAAAACAAATTATTTAAACATCCAAATAAAAAGGTAACATTGAAATCAAATAAAATATAAATTAAAATTAGATTCATTATGAATTTTATAAAATATACAAAAGAAATAAAAAAATATTTAAAACTAAACTAATTTTATAAGAAAAATTAATTAGAAAATAGTTATCACTAGTGGAAAATAATGACCTAATAAGGATAACATAATTTATTAAAAAAAATTATATTTATTAATAATTGTAATGAAAATTTTAATAATATTATTATTAATAATATCATAGATGATAATAATATAATAATAATTAATAGTATTTTATAATATTATTATTATTTATATTATCATTATTAATAATATTATTATATATATTTCACTATATGATGAATGTTCATATTCCGATATCCACCCTTGGGGGTGATTTCATGGTCATTTATGAATGATAATGTAATATTAAGATAATGGTGAAGGGATTTTCTGAAGTACAAATAAATTTATTTGATGAAATAGAAATGATTTAATCTCTTGTCTATGAATCAACCATTTTTAAATATGAAACATATAAGAAATACAAAATAAATAACAGCTGATATAAATGAGAACACTTTTTTTGAGATAATCTTCAATATATTTTTTGTCATCATAAGGATTGATGAAGATAATTGAATGAAAAAATAACTCCCCCTCAGTTGTGTATCCACTAGTTGAGTAGAGTCTATAATTTTACAATAAGGACCCATCATTCCATTCATGTTGTTATAGAATCTTATATTAAAAAATTGAAGATAATGTGAGATGTTTATTACCCAAAGGATCAACCAATATTTATTGAACTACCTAATGTCATTCCCTCAAATGGTGTGATTAAATAGAAAATCAATGGAACTCATTGAAAATCATAAAATTCATTTATGCATTGGAAAACATGAATAAATACAGTGGGTTGTTAAATTATCATATGCCTTTACCCCTGCCATTTTTTATCTCATGAAACAATTTTTTAAATGATAACATATTTTGGAAAAGTAAATTATAAATATTTATCATTATTTTGTAATAACCTGTTATATAATATAATATACCCTTATATGGATGAAATCATGATATGTAAACAGTATATATAAGGCTTTAGGTTATATATTTATCAATATCCAAATTCAAAATAACCATATAAACTTTTTTCCATTTCACATTATATTTAATCGAATAAAATAATTGATGAAGTCATATGGAAAACAAATTTGGATATTTTTTTAAAATTATTTCGGAAGACTATAGTTAATATAACCTTTTATCACATCATATGATGTACCATGTGAATACACATCCAAAACACATTGGGATCAACTCTAAAAACCTTCAACATAATCTATATTAGTCAAAATCAATCCATATTTATTCAATTATAACATAAGATCCTACGATAATATATAACATGAACATCAAGGATCCAGAAAAAACTTGTCCAAAAAATTATTAATAAATACATAAATAGACAGGTTTAGGCATTATAGGGGAGTATAAAAACATGGTTTTGAACCACCCCTAACAAATCATCCTATACAAATGATGAACAAAAATCTGGAGATCTAAAGGCCCACATCATACATGCTTCCATGATCACCCTATTTGATAAGCGGTTTGGAATATTTTCTATTAAACACATGTATCTCAGAACCTATGTCCACTTATATGCATCGTACGTAAAAGTGATTTATCATATATTCCCTTTTTCCAAGACATCGAGAGACCACTGGATATGAATCAATAAAAGTCTATATTGGAAACTCATCTATTCATTAATAACCATGTTTAGACTGATCTTAGTGATGAATACATCAGACATCATACATCCTTAAGGATAATAATGACTCGTTTACTTTATCCAAAGGGGTATTTATAATATCTAGGTGTAGCTATACACTCCCACAATCAATCTCAATTGAGGTACCTGAAGTCATACTCATCAAACGAGTGTAAAAATACCAACAAGGGCAAGCTAATACCGATGAAATGATAAAATAAATACTCACCCACCCCTATAATTTATTATTGAAGATGAATGCTAACATATGTTAGGAATCGATGTATGATGACTTTTTTTCTAGGTATCTCCTTGAACTCAAGAAATGGGGACTCAAATACGATATATATACCACAAGTATTCCAAAGGCACATACATAAGACTCCATGTTTTTTACTTATTATGTTATCTGACACAAATAAGGAATATAATTCATTCTTTTGTACCTCATGAGAATATTATGTATCTCAATACAAGAGTCATCCACAAGCAAACCATAAAAAAATTATCATAGTATATAATACTCCATGTTGAACACTGATTAGTGATACTACCAAAGTATTAAATTGAACATTCAACTATCATATTACATAATGATATTTTCTATAATTATATATATTTATGTAGTCAATATGGAATAATGATAACAAGAAATAGCATGGAAAACCTGATTTATTAATGGTTTGATAATTGGGGTTTTAGAAAGAAGATTCTCTTATTGGGTAAACATGAAAAGAAGGTTTTAAGATGTGGTATTGAAATCAAAAATAATTTTTTCTAATTTTTTAATATATTTTTTACATTATTATCAACATATATTATTTTTTAGCACCAGGTTTTGAAAAAACTATAATGAAATATGGGTGGATTTTTTTGAACTGATGATTAGTTAATGGATTTTTTTAAAACATTTTGTTTATTATTATTTTTTATTTATTTTTTACTGCCATATATAGTTTATTATATTATATTTTAAATAATTATAATGTTTTAATGAAAAAATATTATTAAATATTATATAAAAAATTGGAACTCAAATAAAATATAAAAGAATATTAAAGTCGGGCATTGACATCAATTAAAAATAACATTAGATGTGGGGGTCAATTTTATCTCTATATATATTCTTCTCAAAGATTAGGAAATGAAATAAAAAAAATTCTATTTAAATATAGAAATAATTAGAAAATTAATTAATTACAGTTTCACATGAATAAGGAAATCAAACTTTAAATTTAAATATCTATATCATTGGTCGAAGGTTTTGTTTTGGGCTCTACCAGAAATCAAATCGAATTATTCAAAGTGATTTATTCCCTAGTGACATGATCGATACCCAGTCCCATTTTTGGGAGGTGAAGACTGAAAATGAGTCTAAAATGATTTTTTAGTTGGGTTATTGGTATTCTTTAAAATTTAATGTAATTTCAGACACATTTAAGAGGGTATTATTATCATCTTTTTAGTGTGTAATGAAATTACACCTAGGTGTTACATTTATATTGATATTATGGTTTTTATTTTTTATGATTTATCACAATTTTTTTATTTATAATTAAATATATGTGATTTTCTTTATATGTACTTATAATTAATCACTTATATGAATACAGATTCAAATAATTTTTTTTTAAATACAAACCATATGGTAATAAATATTTTTTATTGATTTCATTTTAAATAAATAATTATCGATTTTGTTTTCCTTATAATTTTTTTTCAATTTATATATATATATATATATATATAGTTATAGTTATATTATACACATTCGATGATATTTCATCATCAATTTAGAGTGACATCATATGTTGTTTATTTTATTTATTATTTTATTCCATTGATTTATATTCCTGTTGATTTGATGTTGTTTACATTATTTGGTTTCCCCTCTTTTGGTAATTTCATCTCAGTTATATATATCATTTTTTAAGAATTTATGAATAATTTTTTATTTATATAAATATTTTTTAATATTTTTAAATATTTATCTTTGTATATATTTATAGCGTATTTGTGTAAATATATACAGAGATATTTATATATTCAAATGTATTTATATATATAATATCTTATTATATATATGAGTGTGTATATATATATTTAGGTCAAATAAAATGTTCTTTATATATATATATACATAATTTATATGCATTTTTATTTATTGTTATTTATATACATTTATTATTTATTATTTTTTATTTTTTATTATATATAGATCATAGATCATAGATTATAGATTATTTAATATTTATTCAGTTAGTATTTAATATTTCTCATTTCATATTTGTTATTTTACGATATATTTATTATTAATATATTATATATTTATTTATTTGTATTATTTAATTAATATAAAAAAATTGATTAATATTTTTTTAATATTATTCATTTATTATTTATCATTTTTTATTCATTATTTATTATGAATTAATTATTATATATTTCTTGTATTTATTAATTAACATATTATATATTATTTTTTACAGTTTATTAAATATAAATTATTTATTTATGAACTATGAATGTTGAATTTATTATTTATTATTTATTTATTTATTATTAAATAAATAAATATTTATTTATTTATTATATATTTTCATATTTATTAATTATTAATTATTTTTAATTAATCTATTATTTATTTAGTTTTATATTTTATTTATATGTTTTTAGTTTTATAATTTATTATATATATATATTGTTTACTTATTTACTACTTATTTTCTTAATTATAATTTTTATATTATTTAAATATTGTGTAAAAATTAGTAGTTTATTTATTTTGAATTTATTATTATTATTTTATTTATTTAATACAAATTTATAATGAATTTTTCATAAAAAATATTATTTACTTATTATTTATTATTATTTTATTTTTTATATATTTGTTTAATTTTTAGAATATAATTCATAAATAATTTATATTTTATTATTTTATTAATAATTGGATATTAACATATTTTTAATTGCTTATTTATTATGTATTCAGTTTATATTTATTTATTATTCATCTTTATTTTATTTGTTAATTAATAATTTTTATTTATTAAATATTAATATTTTCTTATTAATTATTAAATATTACTAATTAATTTTATTCTTTAATTATTATTACTTATGAATTATTATTGTTTAATTATTACTTATTAATTTTAAATATTACTTATTAATTATAAATTATTAAATTTAAATTATTTAGTTTTTATATAATTATAATGTATTATTTTTATTTTCAATATATATATATATATATATATTGAATTCTATTTTTTCACCACATGAAGAGCCTACTAGAGTGATAAATTCATCAAAAAATAAGTAAGATGTAATGGGTTCAAGTATCACTCAACATCAAATTTCAATATATGGAATTTCTGTATACATGGACATGATCATATTAATTAGTGATATATAAAAAATAAAATAATTATGAGAGAATATCAATTAAAAAAACAAAAATAATTAAATAACAAAAAAATAAATCAAAAATATTTATATAAGAAATTAATAAATAATTTATAAATAAATTTTGATAATAATAGAATATTAAAATAATAAAAGTATTGAATAAATAATTTATAAAATAAATAATTATGAAAATAATTAAGAAATTTAAATAAATTAAATAAATAAAAAACATCCATGGAATGATTTTTCATTGATTTAAACCACCCATTAAAATTTCACTCATTATAAAGAAAATGTTGCTAAATCATTCAACTACAGATTTGGAAAACGACTATTAAATGAATGATGAGGCTTGATTTAGCATCGGTTTCAAAAACCATAACATAATGATATAATGGCTATTTAAACCACCAATATATTCATATATTTCTGTAGTGTGTAGGTTTCTTTTTATATGAAAAATTTTAATATTCATAATCTCTTTAAATATTTTTAATAAATACGACATAAGCACTAGTTCTTTATATAATATATGATAAACATCAATATCATCCTTAAATTTGATTAAGTTTAAATTTTTATTAACATAATATATCAAATGTAATCAATATCATATATCTATGTGACCATTTGAAAAAAATATACCCGAAAACACTTTAGTTACAAAATTATAAGAAATTCTAAAATCTTAATAATGTTAGGATTTACGAATCACATTTCAAATTTTCCAACATGTCAAACATATTCAATTTAGTTAACTTAACAATATCAAATTTTGCAATATTAGAATATGTTGTCTACATAAAAATAATCCTATGTTTTTCATATCATTACTGGAAACCTAGTTCATAAAAAAATATTTAAAATAGTTTAGAAATGTTTATTATTGTTTTTTGATATATTATTACTCCCTTATTATAATAAGTAAAAATCAATTTAAGCATAGATTTCCACAATTCATTATTTTTTAACACTAATCTTCTTTAAGTCCTAACATACAACCTCTATCCTCTTAGAAATATATTTTCTGTAGAACATCTTACTAAGATACAAAAACCAACTTTTTTATATTAATTTTTTCCATTAAATAAGAATAATATACAAATAAACAATATCATATAATTTATTTTATGTTTTTGGAACATTTTTTTGAGAAAACATTTAAGTATACAATATGTATCACTTACCATTCATAATTAATTTATACAACATTGTCAAGACCCACCTTTTACAAGATTAGGTAAGCATCATAAAAATTCTCGAGCCTTCTTTCTTCTTGTTTAAGGAGATATAATTACCTTATGTCACACCTTCAATAAACCCTAGTTTGGAAACAAGCTCCATGGGTATAAAATCTCATTTAATATGGAAGGCATTACCCTTTTTACATAATAAGATCAGTAGATAAGATCCTGAGTCTCAAAAAACCCCAAATACTAAATGTAAATTTAAATCCAATAATTAATTCCCATATTAATGATGAAAATAATTTGACACAAAGTAAAAGAAAACTCTGTTGGAAAATACCAAAAGAAAAAAAGAAGCAGTAAAAAATGCCTCGACACCTGAGCATGTAAGGTTTAACAGGGTCCTCTAAGTCTGCATGTAATCTTGAAATTAGTTTTATATAATTTGGGAGAGTATTCATGTATAGTAAATTGGGAAACCGAATTCTCTCATGCACAAGTGGGTATCCATTCAAATTCCCCATGAGAAAATAGCGGTAACCAAAACACATTGAAAAAAACAATCCACCCAGCCAAACCATGGAACACAACATATATATCACAAGTCAAGTAAAATATAGTAATAGTACATCAATATTTGGGTACATCATTCCACATTCACACTAGATATTTAAAACATACTATACATTAGACAAACCCCACAAATCCCACTCCTTCTCCAACAAAAAACCATATGGGTTATTCCAATTGTATGTTTATCCCCCCCCCCCCCGATGCAAACACCTAGGCCTCCACAACCACACATAACCATGATTGAAGACACCTGGGCCACGACAACCACACATAACCATATCCATAGAAACGTAGGCCTCAACAGCCACTTCCTCACCCGATGCCACCTAGGCCTTATCCTGAAGACACTTGGGAAACAATGATTTCCACACACATCAAGGCCAACACACCACAACATGTCTCGCATAAAGAGACCATGAACATATTGATCCAAAGGCCATCATAGCCTTCCCGAGGATTATAAGGCTACTTTGGAGAGGGAGCAGAACCGAGGTAATAATTAGACACTCCAATGAATTTTGGTAAATAACCCTCCCCATGAAATGGGTCTATTCAGCATGAAGTACTCAACATGGTTGGGGATCATATATTAAACACATGAACTATTTTATGTATATTAATATTGGTAATCAATCACTCATCCCATTCTAACGGTTCATTAACCAAGAACCAGCCCCCACAAAACCACACTTCTTGTTACCCCTCCATGCACAAGTACAAAACAACAAAAACATGAGCACACCTCATTTATGGAAAACAGTTTCCCATTATATTGGTTCTTGTTTTCATGTTCAAATTATTCCAATTAAATAATTATTCTCTACTGAGAAACCAATAGGAATAACAACAAGCAAAAGCAATACATGAATGAAAATATATGTGCAGGAATTTAAGCACTTAATTCTTATTCTATTGTATTTAACATCATCAAAATAGGATCTATGAGATACTTAAATCAACTAAAACCATTACAAGACCCAACATTCAGGGTCTTGTGAATTTACCACTGGCCCCAAATATCCTCAGATTCACAAACTGACAACCTCTCAACCAGAGATTCAATTTCTATCTACGTCACCCCAAAAACCATCAATCATAACAACCATGCATATCTTCAGTACAGAGAAAGAGTGTTATTTTAGATATATCCAACACCATTCATTTTGTTTCATAATTTTTTGGTTATCTTGGATGATCACACAATGGTTATTATTCATGAGCATCCATTTAATCAACCAATTTTATGTGATTAACCAGTTTCCATGTTACTATCATTCATTCACAACATTATCCAAATAAAGTGATTTTTTATTTTCCAAGCAATGAAAACAAATGACATTGGTTTTTAGTGGACATATTCCCACAAAATATAAAAGACAAAGATAATGCAATGAGAAAAAAAATACAATATTGTCACCTTTCCCATCACTTCATTCTTTAAAATTCTGTTTCTTATCATCCTTAAAGTTGATTTCATCTACGTCCGAGGAAGCATCATTATAACCACCCCACATGATGCACATTAAAGAGAGATGAAGGAATGACCACTATATCGATGATCAAGGATAGAAGATTTATCTTTTTTTCTAAGAACTGGGTATAGAACAACCAGAACAAAAATAAAACACCAAGGATGAGCTAGAAGGGATCCAACATAGTAGAAAGAATCATCCCTAGAGGATGTCTCGAGGCACATGAAGAGAAATAAAAAGGAAGAATAAAGAGAGTATCATAGATTAAGAAAAGGATGAATCCTAAAATAAATGATACCATTTAAAATTACATAAATGTTAGATTGTGGATTGAACACATGGCTAGGATGTTTCAAACATTTGGATTAATATTCATTTAATAATTCCCCTTAAAAAGGTGGAGAGACTCCAGCGGATGGTTTCAAGTTGATATATTTCCAAATGGAGAAAAAAACATTATATGGGAGGAAATGGGAAATCATGGGAGACTAGAAAATATTTAAAAGTGTGTGACACTGATAAAAGGGTCACACTGTTGGTAATTCATGGGTCAGATGACTCTGGGGTGTTTAAAAATCTTTTCTAGACCATAAAACCCATTGAATGGGGTATTTAAATACATTTTTTATCAAAAGAGGCATTACTCGAGGGAAAATGAAATGTCCTAGAGAAGCTATAAATGACTCATCTATGGGAGAGTCACTAACACATTGGTGCCATGTCCCTACTACCGATTCCCTTACATTGATGCCCATTGGTTCCAATGTTTGTTTAGCATATGGTTGAATGAAGCGGTCTTCTATAAAAGGCTTTAAATTGTATCATACTAATGCTAGAGTGATAACAATTAATGTTGGAAAACTATACTAGGGGAAAGTGTCGTACCCATGATCATCGGAAGTTCAGAACACATGATCACAACATATTCTCAATGTTTTTTTGGTTCTCTCCATCTTCCCATATGTATAACAGTAGAAAGCATTACTGAGGCATATTCTGGTGCCAAAATAACACTGTAATCCCTTCGAGAATCATGAAGAAAAGCATATATCCGGATCTGAAATGATGGTTATATAAACATAGTGCACCCACACAATTTCACCTTTGTATTTATTTACTAAGGAATCCATTTTGCTTGCCTCCTTAAGCATTAAGAAGTGATCTAATTATCTTATTAATTCCACCACTTCCTATATTTCATCGCATCCTCACTCATCCCCTTGTAGGTCTTTGACAATATCCATTGAGAGATCATCCCACATATACTAGGGAACATCTAAGGGTTTCAATAGACCCCTGTGAACATGATGTTCAGTATTCACCCGCAGACACATGAGTCCCTACGTATGAAACACTACCAATGTTTGATTCACTCCAGGACACAAAAACAGAACATCCAAGCCCCATTACATATTGGAGACTCCCAGATCTACAACAAGGGATAAATTATGGAACTCTCCAAGAAATCCCTCCTACATTACCACCATGAAAAAAACATCATAGGGAACATCATATTATTCTTACTATCCTCCAACCATCATTCAAAAGCATTGCGCAATATAACACAATCACATATCTCTTCATCCTTCGAGTCTCCCAACATGGACTCTTCCAACTATCATGCCGAGAAAGATTGCACTATCATTTGATACAAATAGCCTCTACCATCCTCCACTCTCATTCCCAGAAGTAAACTTTCCAACTCCTCCATTTCATTCCAAGGACCTACTAACTCCCAAACAACATCATTCTGTAAATTCCTACTCAATGCATCAGCTACCACATTTTCCTTTTGGAGTTGTAGGAGATCTTGATATTGTACTTCGAAATAGAATCCATCCACCTCTATTGTGACATTTTCAGGTCTCTATTAGAGAAGACATTCCTCAAGATCTCGGTATCTGTAATGACGATGACGTTTTTCTAGATAATGTAATGCCTCCATGGCTTCAATGTGAACACAAATACTACATGGTTCATATAATGGGGGGATAGTTAAATTCATAAGGGTGAAACATATAAGACCCATTATATATCACCCCCACTGATGCATCTCACACAACCCATGAATAGGCCCAAATCATCACCAAAAACTTCTAACATTACCCCTTCATATGATAGACTTGGAACTAGGGAGCTAACAAGCTTCCCTATTTGATAACTAAAGGCTACCAAGCACTGCTTCCTCTATATGAATGCCAGGACTTTTCTGGTCATCACTGTCAAAGGTTATGGAACCTGAGATATGTTGAGAAAGAACCTCCAGTAGTAACCTGTCAGTCCCAAGAAACTACGAACCATTGACACATTCTTGTGTACTTCCCATAGAACAACCACATGAAACATTGACCAGTCCACTGATATTCCCTACTAGGATACCATGTGTCTAAGGATGTACACCTCTCATGTGCAGAACATGGAATCAGACACCTTCCCATATAGCTAGTGGTGTCAGAGGACCTCCAACCTCATCCTGAGATGCTCGGTGTGATCCTCTTATGAAATTGAGAAGATCGGGATGTATTCTATGAACATGAATATGAACCAGTCCAGATACACAGTAAAAATATAATTCATGAACACGATGAACACATATGGTGTGTTCGTAACACCGAATGACATGACTACAAACTCAAAGTGCTCGTACCTACTTCTGAAATATGTCTTCTTGATGTCACCCTTCATCTTCCTCTACTGGTGATATCTAGACTCTAGGTCGATCATAGAGAACCTACCTCCTACATTCAATAGGTGAAAAGGTCCTTTGATCCTTGGGAGGGGGTAATGGTTCTTTAGCGTCACATGATTTAGAATTCAGTATTCTATGCACAACCTAAGACCACTATCTTCTATCCTTGTGAATAATACTAGAGCACCCCATGGAGACACACTCGGATGGAAAACATATTTAATTAATAGTCCATCCACATAAATATGAAATCCCACAATTCATAAGGCATCATCCAATACGTAGCCATCAAAATTTGATGGGCACCAGGTTGTAATTATATATCAAACTCAACATCACGTTAAGAGGGTGGAGTCACAACCTCTTTGGGGAGGCCATCTTGGAACTAACTAAAAATCCCCAAACTTCCACAATCTATGAGTCTACAAATTATAATGACATGGGTGACAAGGGAGGATGGGGCTCTACATGCCATCTTCCCTACTAAAAACCACACGTCCCAATGAAATCTACCCACTAGTAGCCCTTATAGGATAATGAGACACTTCTTCAGAAGCAATCAATAAAAATGTGCATGGAAAATAGCTTGTCGATGCCCAGGATGACATAATATGACTAAATTTGCAGTATAATGAGATCCCCACTATACTGATGCACCCCCGACATCAATATGCATCCTCTACAAAAATCCAACATGTTGGTCTAATATCTAACTGTCATACTTAACACTAGGGGAATGTGAATCATATCTATATCTTGGCCCATGTAATGAGATTGAATGGGTGAAAAAAAGATGTGTGAAGCTCCACAATCAAACAAGGCTTCAGCAATAGTTCAAAATAGACTGATTGTACCTCAAATGAACTCTGGTCTCACAGAAAAATCTACCTCTATGGTGTGAAACTGGTCACCCATAGCTCCAATTCCCGACAATTTTCCACCACATCCTCAACAACACCCCAGTCGAGGTCCCTAAGCACCCTGAGGTCAACCTCCCCCACCAACGTCTACTATCAGAGGTTGTTAATACTGCTAAAAATCTCGTGCGAATAACTACTTCTACTGAGCTATGTGTTAAACCTTCCCTCCCACACTGTAGTTCACTAAGGCAGGGCCCTGATTCAAAATTATCCCCCCAACTTACATTGGTATATAGCCAAGTTCCTAGTCTTATGGAGATAGGGAGATGACCAGGAGATCAGAACTGGAACTGTGGAGGCCTGCTCCCCAGTTATCGAAACATGAATGGCCATGATGTTGGAGTCATACTACCATCGGTCTTTCCCATTTACAAGCCCAAATGGATCCCCTATTATGGAAAACCTCCCATCATGCACAACCTATCTTCTACCTTTGCTATCTTTTGAACCTCCATATATGTTAGTAGAGTTAAGGGAGTAACAACATACTTTTGTGATGGTTGTAGTGCCTCTTCTAAGTGACATGACCATGAATCCACATCTGGGAAAGGGTCTACACTGAAATGATGGAGATCCTTAAGCGTGATCCATAATTCCATCACCATTATACTACTTTTTTTGAAAGAGAGAAACTTTTACCTCATCCCGATGTTCATTTTGGCATAATGGAATTCCGATCAAAACTCCTTCTCAATGTTAGTCCACAAAACATTAGCATATTCTTTCTCCCTAAGATAAATCATCCACCATTGACGTGCAACTCCCCACATAATTCACACTACTAGAGGAACAATTTACTCTTCAATTGCTCCGATTAAAACTAAATTGATCACTAGTTCTTCGATCCAGCTTTATGTCACCATGTTCGATATGTGGCCCTTGTACATTCTACGACTCAACATTATAGATGGAATGAAGTGAAATATTTCACCAGTAATCCACCTCCTCTTGATCATCCCGTTGATGATCAACTAGATCATCCAACATGGACTTGACTTCCTGTACTACTTGTGGACCCATTTTTTGTCCATAAATGAAATGTGAAACAATGCATTACTAAGCCTGAGTAGGGTAAAATATTCCTCAAAATTTGATTAAAGTTTTCATTTATTTTAAATTCTCAAAACACACAAGAGACATAACAACACAAGTTGTTATGATTCATGTACAAATCATAGAGACTATACTCTACCATTAGTGTAACCTCTCTTGGTTGTTTTGTAGGTCCAGAGTCCTTGCGTCAGATCACGAGGGGGGGGCCAAAATCCTGTTTTCAATCCTATATTCCCATGCATTTTTCACAAACCATGTATAAGAGACACTACTTATCCAAAATAACCCGGGAATACTAATTGTTCCTAACCCTGAATACCATCATATCTCTCAACCATCTCCATTTGATACCATTTTGTCATGACCCACCTTCACCAAGATATGGGATGAGACGAAAAACTATCAGACCCTTAATTCTTCCTGTTGAAGGAGTGATAATAGGACCGTAAGTGGATACTAGAACCAGGTGTGTAGAGTCTCACGAAATATGGATAGAATTACCCTTTTTATAGAACATGATCGAGAGATAAGATGGTGAATCCCAAAAAACACAAAATACCAAATGTAAAAGTAATGCCAAAAATCCATTCCCATATGAATGTTCAAAATAATTTTATACAATGTAACCAAAAATACTCTATGAATATAGCAAAATAATGAAAATAAGTAATGACAACAGTCCTGATGCTTGAGATGTCAAGGTCTGTCATAGTCCACAATGTCCTCATAGAAACCTAAATGCAGTTTTAAATACATACAGTGAGTATATAGGTATACAAAATAGGGAATCCCAAATCTACCATGTAAAAGTGCTGAGACATTCTAATTCTCTGTGAGAAAATAGTGGTAACCAAAACCCCTATCAAATAAATCTATCAACCCAGCCACTATAATGTACAGTCCCTAATAAATGAAGTCAGGTAAAAAAATAGTAACCTCACATCGATATTTTGGTACCCTAGACCACTTTCCCACAAGATATTTAGAAAATCCTATGCATTAGACCTTCCCAAAAAATCCCAATAATATCCCCCTTCAACCATAAAAATAACCATAGGGGTCATCCCAATCACACATTTATCCCACCCACAAACACATCTTCCACCACAACCACATAAAACCACACCAATAGACAGCTCGACCACAAAAACAATACATAACCATGCCCATAAACACCTATTTCACAACAAACACTACCACAACAGAAGACAACTAGGACACATCCCAGAGACACTTTGTAAACAAAACTTCAAGCACAAACCTAGGAAAACCCACCACAACACATCATGCACAAAAATATTTGGCCCATAATGAACCTCATTCCATCACATCCTACCCGAAGAGTCTTGATCCACCCAGGAGAGGGAGTAGAAATTAGCTAATAACTATCCAATCCTATTATTGTTGGGAAACACAACATCCCCTTTCAAATATGGGTTCTAAACACGGTGTTACGAACATGAGTGGTGTGCATATAAGAAACACATTAAATAAATATTTTTATACATATAGGTAATCAATCACAAATCCCAGCCTAATGGTCTGATCACCAACAACAAGCCCACACAGAACCAATCTTACTTCTATCCCTACATTAACAATTACACAACAGCCACAACCAAATCACATCCCATTTCTGGAAAGCTATTTCCCATTGTACTAGTTTCTGTTATCATGTTAAAGTGATTACATTTAAATAATTATTCACTACCAAGAAACTAACAATAATAACCACAAGAAAAAATGATAACTAATAAAATATCCATGTAGGATTTTAATCATTCAATTTTTATTTTCTTGTATATTTCATCATCAAAATGGGACATGTGATATCCCTCAATATGCTAGAACCAAAATAGAACCCAGCATACTATGTATATTACATTTACCACTATCTCTAAATAGCCATAGATTCAAAAACCTACATCATGTCAACTAGATATTACATTCCCCTCCACATCACCCAATAATGATTAAATAAACAACCATTCATATCAACATAAAATAGAAATGGAGTTTTTCAGATTTTTCCAACACCATTCATTATGTTCCTTATTTTTGTTTAGCTTTACACGGTGATCACACAAGGGTTCTTATTCATAACGAATCCATTTTATCTACCATGTTTATGTGATTAATCAGTTTCTATGTTATTTTCCTTAAATCACAATATTATCCATAAATAAATATAGCATGATTAGCCCAAAATAAATGACCAAAAATGGGCACCATCTACATTGAACATGATATTATACAATTACAAACATAAAAATTATGGTAAGAAAAAAAATTCAACAACATCATCAACATTCCAACCCCTTCATTCTTTAAAATTACTTAAATTATATTTTTTATGGATTATTTCATCTACATAGGAGATAACATCATCATACCCACCAAACATGATACACTATAAAGAGAGATTAAGGATGGACCCCTACAGGGATGATCAAGGATCAATCATTACTCAATTCGCCCAGAACTGGGGATGGAACATCATCTTGGGAATGAAAACTAAACGGCTAAGCGGAATGGCCTCATGAACAGTTGCATGATTCGAATTTTGAAGAAGTCATGAGGAGCACTAAGATAAAAAAATAATAAAGAATAGTGGATCTCTCTTTAATAAGAGACTATATGCTAAAATCATTGTGACCATTTCAATGTAAATATATGTCAAATCATGTCTTGACCAAATGGATTGGTGGTTCCACAGGTTGATATTAATTATTATTTAATAAATACCCCATAAAATGGTAGAGATTTACCTGTAGAGGTCTATTAATTGATGTATTTCATTTAAAGGGAGATAAATAAGAAATAGGGGTGAAACTAAGGAATCTCTAGAAACTGGAAATGCAGAAAAAGGTTTGATGCTGATAAAAGGTCCAAAAAATTATGTAATTCAGTGGTCTCCCAACACTGGGGGGTTTAAAAAATCATTTATGGGACATAAATTGATTTGTGAGGTGCATTACAACAGTTTTAAATAAAAAATAGGCATTAAAGGAGTAAAACTAAAAAGTCCTGAAGAAGCTAAAAATGACTCACTGATGGGTGATTCAATAACACCCTATCAATATCGTGCTGGCACCGATTCCCTAGTACTAATGGCCCATAAACGGCACTAATGGCCATTGGTTCCACCATTCATTCAACCTGGAATTTGGAAAATGGGTTAATGAGTTGTTGCTGGCCCCTAAGACACCTCAATCATCAGGATTGGTCAATGTAATAGAGTAGGAGTGATTGGGCCATTAAAATCATTTAAACCTAACATATTAATTCAATAGTGTTTCATAAACTCTTTCAATTATATATTTTATTGTCCAACGAAATTGATTTATTATTCTTCCTTTATGACAATCCAGGGATTCAATTAATAAGATTCACTATATGAAAACAAATTATTAATATTTTCAACCATAGTTTCTTCTTATATTTCAATATTCTACATACATTTATTTCCAATATATCACTTTAAAACCTAGATAACATATTCTTAGTACTTATTTATTCCAAAAAATTTGAGATTATCGGGAAAATATTATATAAATTTAATAATATTTTTTAAAACATTCCCATTATTGAATATATGATTAATTTTATTACTATAAAAATCCATATTTAGTAACCCACTAGGGCATGTTATATATTTTAACAAATAATAAAAAATGTTAACTAAAATCATCCATCTCATTTTATTGAAAAATTATTATATTAATGTTCATTTGAAGTTTAATATGTTCAAAAAATAAACATCTTATGTTGATTTTCTTAAATTTTAAATTA
This sequence comes from Viscum album, assembly GCA_963277665.1. Classification (NCBI taxonomy): domain Eukaryota; kingdom Viridiplantae; phylum Streptophyta; class Magnoliopsida; order Santalales; family Viscaceae; genus Viscum; species Viscum album. The sequence goes on along the minus strand of OY728133.1, from coordinate 1,038,544,109 downwards.
TCTGAATTATCAACGATGTAATTTCCTTTATCGAATATAGAAAAACAAAATTCTGGTTCTAATCACTTATTATTTTTTATTATTGATCTTCTTTATATTTAAAATATTTTTTACAATATTCATTTGATATGATATATATATATATATATTGGAATAGATGAATTTATATCTTTATCCAATAAATCATTAACGATAAATTCATTCTAATCGATTCACTCACATATTTAATGACATCAAATACAATTTGATATCCCCAATCATAGATTCTAGAGACTACGATTCCTTTAGTCATTATATATCTAATACCTTTGAAATCATAAATGAATAACTCTGTGATTCTATTATATATTGATTCAATTATTTAATAATTTCAAAACATTGTTACTGAGGAGGGAATTTTTTTAAAACATATAATTTTCCATAAGATCATTTCATAAATCACCAATATTACAATTGAAACTATATTATGTCACTATTTTAGGAGTAACTTAATAATACACCACATATCAAGGATTGATCACAATGTTTATCTTGGTGATGATGATATTTATCTACTACAAATGACATTATTAAATGAGTATCATATATTGTTAATGAATTTATAAGGAAATTTTAAATAGTCTCCCACTAAAATTTGTACCCCATTTAAAATTCATTATATAAACTAGTCAGTAATGATTCATAGTGTCCATAATAATGAGTCTGCTAGGTAATTCATATCACAACATAAATATTTAAATAGGTAATGATATCAATATGATCATATATGATTATTTCAAAAATGATTAGAAAACCCATTTTCCAATCCATCATATATATAAACTAAAATCTATTCTTCATGTATCCTTCCCAAGGGTTTCCTTTCCATGTTTAACTCAAAAAATGTCCATAAAATTTTATCAAAAGATAACCCATGGACACCCTTCTATTCAAGAATCTACTCAAGGACGATCGATTGTCTCCCATAACATTAATTCCTTTCACAAAATAATTTAGGGGGCCCTTATATGATAGAACATACATTGTTGAATAATAGAGGTTACGACATGTTCCGATTTTGATGGAACTTCAGACATTGAATATAATGGGGATTTCAATCTCGTCATCTTAAATAATGTTATTGCATCTTATAAAAACACAGTTTTAGTAATTTATTATTTTATCATATTCACATAACCTAATAATTATATTCAAACAATATTGATGTGTACATATTTAAAAAACCCCTCTTTTTTTGTTAATCACCCAAAAAAATACAAACTTGCTCATACATATCTAAATTCATAATATGCATAAGGTAAATTAACTCACCATCAAAATGCATAGAGTAATGTGTGATAGGACATTTCAACATGAGTAATCACAAAGGTTTATATGTCAAACATTCTTTTTACATATCCAAATGCCTCATATGCATAATGAATATGGAAATTTCATATAATGGAAAAGAGTTATATGAGACTATAACTCTATACATGAGTATGCCTGGAGAGATAGATAGAAAATCTCATTCACCAAAATAGAAAATTAAAAATCCTCTAAAGGTAGGCATTTATTCTAACCACAAGTTACTCTAACTGGCTATACATTAATCATGGGATATTCCATTTCACCAAAACAAAAACTCCTAATATGAATAAACATTATTCTAAAAATAAATTAAAAGTGCTTATCTATAATTATAAAATTAGTTCATGGTTATTGAAATGGTAAATTCATTATATAGTAATTTCTTGTAGGTAAAGAATTTATCTATCCTAGAAGTATATTAACAAAATTATAAAATATTAGCATTTAGAAATTAATTAACTAAACATTAATATGTAATATAAAACTCAAGAATAAAACAATTAAGACAATTAATCATGAGATTATCATTTCAGAAAAAAATTGAAAAACAATTCTATAAATCATTTTATATTTTAATATTTTATATTAAAATATTTTCATTCATTTAAATATAAGCCCTTAATATTCATTTAAATGTGAAATATTTCTTAAATATTTCAAGGTTTTGAATGTGAATATTATATATTCATGAATAAAAAACTATTTCAAAATAATAATTATCTAGGATTTCAATATATGATATGTTATGAATTATAAACTATTTATAATACTAAGAAGTATACCATTTATTTTGAATAAATAATAATAATTTATTTTGGATAGTTAATTATGTAAATATTATAATATAATATATTTGAATTATTTCACAATTTATAACCCATAATAAAATATATCATATAATATCAATATAAATATTATTATATCTATATCATAGGAATATCCATATAATTTGGGTAAAAATGTATTTCAAATACTATCATTTATTATTTTTGAATTCATATTCATTAATTACATTTAAATTATTAAAAATTTATAATTTATTAACATATAAACCCATTATGAATTAAATTATCCAAAAATACCTTTTATAATGACATATAAACATTTTATAAACTATTAATATTATCTAAAAACATAATTTTTTTAAGAAAATCTATTTTTCGTATACAAGAACTTATTCCTATATATATCTAATCTCAATCTACAATTTAAAAAGTGTCATTGAAATGGTAATCTGATTCAGGGGTCCATGAATAAAAACATTTCACTAATTACCTATACATATCATAGATTTAATGCAATTTGTAATGGTAATATATTGATTACATTTTATCATACCATTATTCCTATGGATATAAATGATACTATATTAATGTAAAATATTCAAGTAATTCTAGGTATTTATTAACATTTACAAGGAAATATTGAACCACTACATAATGATACTACATTTGTTTTCTTTATTTAGTTCAAATTCATATAATTCTAAGTGAAAAATTACCTTTGTGTAACCCTAAATGTTTGATGATTCATTATTATTCATATGATTGTTGGATTCTGTTATATGAAAAATACACAAGGGGGTGAATTTTGTTATTCAAAACTTCTCAATAATTCTTGATGATAATCAATTTCTTCCTATTATCTTTATCAAATTGTTTATATAGAGGAAATATACATATATCAGAACATGACGATTTATTGTGGTCTGGGGCTCAAGAATCACCTAGTCCAGTCTATCAACCCTCATCTCAATGATCTGGGTGATTTTCACTAGTTGGTCCCCTTTTCACAATACCATCTACAACTGAGTGAACGCAGTTGATACCTTTACAATTTATGACTAAAACAAAGACTTCTGATTCTAAACATAGAAACAATCAAAATACCTTAGTATAAGAAGACGATAATCAAAATAAAATAGTTTTTTTGACATAAACTTTCTGATTTATCATCACAGAAGCATCTATATGCAACTAGAAGTAAATAGTTCACTAAATTTAGAAAGGATATTATTCACATAAGGAATGTTCTAAGTTGATCCTGTTGCAAATGATTTGGAATTATATTCAGAAAAATATCCGAAGTAGATTCACGATATCTCTCTAATGTAGGAAAAGTAAATCATTAGCATTTCCCTTTTTGATATAGAATATAATATCCTCATTCTTTTTAGGAGTAGATCTCTAAAAGTCATTTTTAATAAATCAACATATTTGTTTTTGTGAAACTCGAATATCTCTGAATATGATTTTTTTTAATCTCCTTGAATACATGAGATATCATGTCACCCGTGTCATCTAAAGAGTTTAGATAAACAGAATATATTGAATAAATAAAAACACTTTTTCTTTAATTTAGATTTACAAATGTCACCAGAAAAATCAAAATATTTAGAAAATATGAATAATTGCGTTCTTGTAACTTCCAATAATAATCGACAAAAATTATTCATTTAAAATCAGTCCTATAAATCACATATAGTCGGATTTAAACTAGTCAGTAAATATGGATTGAAATAAGCCTAACAATCCATAAAAATACTATTGCATGATAAATTCAAAAATTCAAATCATTGGCATTTGATGAAGTCAAACACAGGGTTCTAAAAGTAAGGCTGATTACAAATATAAGGTTGATGATCCATTCATTTTTTAAAGACATTTGAACAAATGGTGTATGATTCATACTTTTCATTGCTTCAGAACACATGGTGTATGATCCATATATATTGATAAAATGTTATGTTCTTTTAAAAAGTAGGATTGATGATCCATACTATTGTGAATAAAACATTATGTTTTATACTTACATAGTGTTCTTCATCCATACTTTTCTCATATAAAAAACATATGTTTCCTTCCAAATGTAATGTTTATTTACAATACTTTTCTAAACTCCTATGAAATAAATGTAAGCTATTATTCTTATGAAATGCTCTCCAACATACAGTGTGAACAATGTTTCCACAACACAGTGATTAGATTTCTGAACAATTTGACAAATATTTCATGAGAATCATACGCTTTAATATTGTTACAAAATTTGTAATATAAAGAATATTAATTTAAAAAAATATACTAAAATTAAAATCATTAGAATAACAAGTAAGCATATTTATGAGAATCAAAATCATTATAAAAATATAGAGAATTGATGAAACAATAAATTCTCTACAATTTCCCCATTTTTTATGATCAAATAACTCATTAAATTATTTACATATAAATTAGAATTTTTTAAGGATAAAAACAAAATTTTATATTTTTACTTTCAAAAAACTCTGTGGAAATATACAATAATGGTTTATCCAAATTTCCCGTCAAATGATCTTTATATAAAAAAATATCCCCCAAAATTCTATTTAAATACAATGTAAAATGTTCCGTTTATCCAAATTTGTCCCCCTTTTTGTGATGTAAAAAATTAATGATATAATATGGTGTATAATGTAATGCCCCGACCCCAGTTACCCAAACTCAGTGCATTATTGCATAACATTGGCATGATCACAAAACATCATGTCTCGAAATACCAATTAGTTTAGTAGTATTGGAATCACTAGATACATTCATAAGTCTTACATTACATCATAAATTAAAAAATTACAATAACATAGTCTCCATTTTCCACACTCATATCCCCTTCAGACTATCCATGTAGGTCATTCCTAAAATACTTCTTCACATCCTGGAAAAATTAAAACATTGAAATGGGTGAGCTCAGATGCTCAGTAAGGATAACAATATAGCGGATGCTTAAATAAATAAACATTAACATTTATGGATATTTATAACAAAAACAAAATCCTTTTAAACATTAACATTAGCATAATATGGAAAACGTAAAATGAAATAATTCCATTTACTTATTCACATTGATATACTACTGATCGAATAATCACATGCAATATCAATAACTAATTTCATAATGATAGAATGCATAACGCCAGACTATCATAACCACGTAGCCAAGGCCTTGTGCCAAGACCACAAATAAGATTTTGTCAAGGCCTCGTACCAAGACACCTGTTTGTCTCATGAGACCTACCGATGCATCGAGGAGCTATAGCGGGCTCCACCTGTCACTTATTAAGTCCAACGCATTCCTCCTATGAATAGGTTTAAACATATCATAAACCATAACATAATCGTATCACATAAAACATGCATTAAGGAAATATAACATTTCCACATTTCAATCAAAAGATATCAATACAACACATTGATATAATAAAAACACTTTCAAAACAATTTTCAATACCAATATAAAATAAATTTAAAATTTTTATTTATTTTTCATTTAAATAAAACTTATGGCTTTTAGAGGAAGTTGAAACTCAAATAATAGTCATGGCAGTGGAGAAGTTGTTGTCACCGCATATGTAAGTAAACACATTCCTTTTTCTTTTTAGTAAAAACAGTTCATAAAATAATATTCCTTTTGAATAAAAGTAATATTCAAAGGGGTTTATACAGAATATAAAAGAAAGTTGTGTATAAAACAAAATATGCCTCAAAAAAAGGAGATTGAGACGAAGTCCATATAAAGATAATTTTTTAAATAAAATAGATATATTAAGTGTATTAACTATATTTACAAATAAATAATGTACAAATACATGATAGGACATAATAATATCATGACATAATTTGAAAGTAGGAGATTAACCCAAAGAATGGAAATTAGGTTAAGAAGTTCCCTTACCTCGAGTCCGACTTGACTCGACCATTATTTAACCTCATAAACAATAAACTAGAGTTAATTTATAGTTTCTTAAGAACCTTTTTAAAGTTTATTATTACTTTTATATCACTTATTACCATGTTATGAAAATTATGTAATTATTTAACTTAATAACGGTCATTTTGTCGATCTTTGGTACTTGAGTCAAAAATAAACTTCTTATAATTATAAGTTGTTCAAGTGGTGAAATATCCATTATATATAGAATTATATTCATGATTTAGATATCGTATATATCACATATATCCAGTATATACATTCATTCATAATATTATGTAACATTTAGAGGTAAGAAATGAAATTCACCGTTCATGGAGACGGTAAGCCGTACGTACACATGAACGCTACTTTCATTTCTATTTCGTATTTAATGGAATTAAATTATAATTATATAAAGGTATAATATTATTAAAGTATAATATAATTTATAATACCATTTACTCCATACTTTATACATCCCACATATGGCATTAACAATTCAAATCACTTTGAGGGGGTTGTAGTCTGCACTTCCAAAAATGAAATTATCGCGTTTACCCATAATGGAAATCATAAAGGTATGACATAAATGAAAAATACAGTAGAATAATGAAAACATTATCAATATATATATCATGTATTAAAATAGCTTCATCATAATGGCCACCATTAGAGGTGTTAAAAGAATATTGGACAATCATCATTTCATGAGGTGAAAATTCGCCAACGACAGAAACAGAATGTTCTTTAACTATTAGATGAAGGTGTGTGTAAGAGTAAATAAAATAAATATCATAACAACATCCTACTATTTTGAAGATAATTTTTTTGTTACAATATAAAGAAATAAAATGAGTTTAAGGGGATGGAGAAGAAAAATAAAACAAAAGAACACAAGTGAAGACATTACCTTAAAATCAGGTAACTCTTTTTGATTTGAGCCAAAGGCTTCCTTGGGAAGAATTCTGCCCAAAGTGGGGATTCTAGGTGTAATAGTGGGAATTTGGGAGAGTATGTGGGCAGATTTTCGCCGCGCCAAATGGCTTGATGGCATGAATAAGGTGGTAGAGGTGGGGGCCTTTTATAAGAGGAGAGGAGGGGCACTCTTGGAAAGTCCAGAAATGTTACTTTATTATATAATGATTTTCTGATTTTAAAGGTCCCAAACTTATATATTTCTAGGATAAGGTGATAAGGGGTATAAATATACACATCCAATAGGTTTTTGACAAGTGTACGTATTATATTTTACATTATCTTTTCATTTTATTTAAATCGTTAATTAATGAGGTAATCACTCCATCATCATGGTGTCATAACAAATTTAATTTATATAATGTATAAAAATTATAAAAAAATATCATAATGTAGGAAATATTTTTATCTTTCCAATGAATATTTATATTCCAAATTACAACTTATATAACGCCATGTAATAATTGTTTTATTAAAACAACACATGTTTGTGAAAATTTTATTTTTACTTTAAATAAAAAGTTGTTAATGTCATTTTCTTACCCAGGTGGCTCCATGGGGTCCCCAAGTTGACCCATGGATTATCATGGTCGTCCATTACTCATCTAATAAGAGAAGGACATGTGTCATGGTCATTTCATATTATTATAACATTATCCTTACCTTAAATTTTACTAATTACCTTTAATCATGATTAATAAAACATAAAAGTTACTATTCAACAAAAAATTCTTTTAATCCTATTGAACCAAATTTTACATCCTAATGACAACCATGTATGTCGGATTTTTTATATTCAATTCATAGAAGCGGTAATGTTTCATTTAAATGAAAAATCTCTTTTTCAACTACCACTTAGTGGTTTCACTATTTATAGAAAATTGATATTTTTCAGAACAATGCCAAAATTTCACCCTAAGCTATAATTGATATTCCAAATTAAAAAATTATTTCTATTTTAAAAAATTCCAAACATATATGTTTCATTAATTATTTATTTAATTAATTCCCGATGTCACAAGAAATAGCGTGTTTTTAAGAAACAATATATATCAAAAGATTGACAGTTGTTTTTGTCCAATTTCGATGTTAAATTAAATATAATGACCACCATTGGATAAAATGGTCAAAATATATTCTAATTATACTTTAAAACCAATAAATAGTATATTTTTTCAATATAAATTATTTTGATTAAAAATGTTGTTTTAAGTATTTTTCACTATTCATAAAAAAATTGGAAGTTCTCAGGAAAATACCAAAAATTCAACTTAGGCTAATTTCAATATTCCGAATCCAAAAATGATATCCATTTTAAAATATAAAATATATATAATTTCAAAAATTTTGTATTACTATTCATAATGGCTATTTTGATTAGTCTCGGTGTGTTAGAATCTCGAACTTGTGTATAATGCAAGCTATTGCATTATTGAAAGAGAAGTGTATCGTGGAATCTCGGGGTGTTACATTCTCCCATCCATCAATAAATTGCGTCCTCGCAATTTGAAATTTTTCTTTGAAAATAAAAGTTTGAAAATAGAAAATACCTTTTTGGAATACCAACATCGAAAATAAGGTTAATAAAATTTAGCCTTAATAAGAGGGAAAGAGAAATGAAAAAGTCACCACCAAATTATGATCAAGATAAAGAAAACATTGGTGGAAATTAGAGACATATAATTGGAAAAAAACGTAAATATTTGTAGGGAGTGATTGAGGTCATCAATCACTAACAACTGTAAAATTGAGGGCCTCAAAGCCTTCAATCTATGTTGATTTAAAATATTATCAGTTCAACAAGACATAAGGTATTAGGAAAACACATATATGGTTTTAATATCCATTTAATAATGTTTAAGAATTAATTTATTCATAGAATAAGAGATAGGTATATATATATTTATGATTGACATGTTGAGTTTCAACCTTCAACCAATTTCTACCACAAACTCATCTTTCACTCAAAATGATAATATAACTCAAAAATATTATATTTATCCTAATCGTACAAGGTTCAAAACATTAACACATACCATTTAGATTAGGAAAACTATTTTTTAATAACTAGGGACTTTTTGTAGGCTAGTGGTAGGTAATAAAGTCCTATCGCACTATTGTTGTAGGTTTGATTCTTGCAGCTTTGTCCGACAGAACAGGTTATCCCCCAACCTGCAAGTTGTCCTTTTTCTAAAACTATTGTTTTATAATATTCCAAAAATATTATCCAGAAATGTTTTAACCTTAAACAATAATATCCAAGGTTCAACTTAATCCATTCCAAACTTTATATTTATCCAAAATACCTCTGTCCAGACTTTCTCTAAAAGGTCTCTAAATTCCAAAATCAATTGTAACATCGGATTCCATAAACAAAGTAATGTCTCTGTTATTGTCACATTAAAATATATGATTAACGTCATCATATTAAAACCTTAATGAAAACAACAAGTACTGCAGTACAATCCTTATATATATCACATTTAACCAGAATATAATCCTTGAGTCCAATAGCACCAATACATTAATTATTCCACTTCAACTGTAGTAACAGCATAAGATTATCCTTGATCCCTTGGCCTTTTCTGAGGTAAGTTTCCCTGATGCTTAGGTAATTAATTTGCATAATGCCCCATTTCCCTACAATTATAGCATTCAACATTGATAGCCTCTTTCTTTACCTTTCAATCACAAGCCCGGTGACCTTTTTTTGCACATTTGTAACAAACTCCCATTCCTTTTAGTCAAGTACCGGGGTGATTCTTCCCACAATTATCGCATAATGGAATTCCTTATTTCCCTTTTTCCCTTTATCTGTCTCTTGTTCCACCATTCTCTTCTTCTATTGCTTTACTTTATTGTCATAAGATTTAGAAAATTTCTTTTCTGTCTTGATAGCACACGAGACTATATCATTGTACGATGAGAAATATTGTGAGACTAAGGCTAAATAGAGAAATGGTTTTAACCCATTAAATAAATGATCAATATTACTTCTTAGGTTACATATATAATCTACATCATTCCTTTCTAACCTTGTAATGTTAGCCTCATACTTTGTGACATTCTCATATTCCTTTTGTCCCACACTCAAAAATGGCTTTTCCATATCTGATCGATTTTCACGAGGGAAGTATTTTTCTAAAAAAATCTATTTGAACACCCTCCATTCCATATTTGGTACCTCATCATCTTCCTTTGTGTTTTTCATCAGCGACCACCATTGATCGACATCTCCAGTGTGGCGGTAAAATGCCATGATGACCTTCTCCCTTTTGCTACTCTCCACGGTGCACAATATTTTCTCTAAGGAGTTTATCCATTTCTCAGATACTAATGGATTGTACCCCCATTAAATGTTGGTGGTTTCTGCCTCATGAAGCAGTCTAAAATTGATCCTCCATGTTGCAGATCAGAGTGCTCCATAGGAGAAAGGTTATTATTCATAACCTGAGTGAGTTGTTCCAGTATGGTTACAAGGTGATCAGCACCAATTGTATCACCTACTCCACTATAATTATCGTAAGCATGAGGGAAATCCCTACATTGATTGCGTGCATTGATATGGTTTCCATTCCTCCCACTAGGCGCCATTTCTAAACAATGGAATACACTAGATTAGTTTATGAATCAAAATACATAATTTTATACTTGTAAAACACTTAATATAAATTAAACTATAATCATAAAAAAATTCTTTGAGGAAGTATATATTCATAAACCCTTAATAATGGTTTTAAAGGAAATGAGAATTATCCTAACCATATCCCCCAAGAGTGTCGTAACCAAGAGTGCAGCAAGGCCCGTTGTCGTGCACCGGTTCTTGCTCGAGTCTAGATAAAAGTAGTGTTTTTAGGTTTAACACCTAGGTACATCTGTTCCAGATCCGCCTCTACCAAATCGTATCCAGACATGGATTTATTGCCCGAAAAACTCACAAAATTTCTATAATACCAAAATTCTAGGAAGTTATTCTATACTAATCCTCAAAGTAGATCTTTAGGTTATGTTCTCTAATCAGAGTTTATCTAAATCTAGATTCTAAGGTTACTACTAAACTCCCTCCGATACCAACTGTAATTCCATGACCCCAGTTACCAAGAGTCGGTCCATTATTGCATAACATTGGATTCATCACAAAAGATCAAGTCTCTAGAGACCGATTAGTATAGTAGTCTTGGAAACACTAGATACATTCATAAGTCTTACATTACATAATAAACTGAAAAATTACAATAACATAGTCTCCATTTTCCACCCTCATATCCCCTTCAGACTATCACTTCAGGTCATTCCTAAAATACTTCTTCACATCATGGAAAAATTAAAATATTGAAAGGGGTGAGCTCAGATGCTCAGTAAGGATTACAATATAGAGGATTCTTTTATAAATAAACATTAACATTTAAGGAAATTTATAACTAAAAAATCCTTTTAAACATGAACTTTAGCATAATATGGCAAAAGTATAATGAAATAATTCCATTCACATATTCAAATGGATATTCTAATGGTCGAATAATCACATGAAATATCAATAACCACTTTCATAATAATGGAATGCATAATTCCAGACTATCATAACCACGTAGACAAGGCCTCGTTCTAAGACCACAAATAATATTTTGTCAAGGCCTCGTGCCAAGACAGTAGTTTGTCTCATGAGAGCTACGATGCATCAAGGAGCTATAGCAGGCTCCACCCATCACTTATTATGTCCAATGCATTCCTCATATGAATAGATTTAAACATATCATAAACCATAACATAATCATATCACATAAAACATGCATAAAGGAAACATAACATTTCCACATTTCAATCACAAGATATTAATACAACACATTGATATAATAAAAACACTTTCAAAACCATTTTCAATACCAAAATAAAAGAAAATTAAAACATTGTATTTATTTTTCATTTAAAAATAGTTATGGCTTGTAGAGGAAGCCGAAACTCTAATAATAGTCACGGCGGCAGAGAAGTCATTATCACCGCATACGTAAGAAAAAACATTCCTTTTGACTTTTAGTAAAAACGATTCGTATAAAAATATTCCTTTTGAATAAAAGTGAAAGTCAAAGGGGTTTATACACATCATAAACGAAAGTTGTGTATAAAACAAAATATGCCTCACTAAAAGGAGATTAAGACGAAGTCCTTAAAAAGATAATTTTTTAAATAAAATATATCTATTATGTGTATTCACTATATGTACACATAAATAAAGTATAAATACAAGATAGGACATAATAATATCATGACATAATTTGAATGTAGAAGATTAACCCAATGAATGGAAATTGGGTTAAGAAGTTCCCTTACCTCTTGTCGGACTTGACTCGACCGTTGATTAAACTCTTGAAAAATAAACTAGAGTTAATTTATAGTTTTTCAAGAACCATTTTCAAGTTTATTAATCCACTTATATCACATATTACCATGTTATGAACATTATGTAATTATTTAAGTTAAAAACGGTCATTTTGTCGATCTTTGGTACATGAGTCAAAAATAAACTTCTTATAATTATAAGTTGTTCATGTGGAGAAATATCCATTATATATAGAATTATATTCATGATGTAGATATATTATATATCATATATATACAGTATATACATTCATTCATAATATTACATAACATTTAGAGGTATGAAATGAAATGCACCGTTCATGGAGATGGTAAGCCGTACATAGGCATGAACGGTACATTCATTTCTATTTCGAATTTAATGGAATGAAATTATAATTATATAAAGGTAAAATAAATCCAGTATAATATAATGTATAATAACAATTACTCAATCCTTTATTCATCCCACATATGGAATTAACAATCCAAATAACTTTGAGGGGGCGGTATTCCGCACTTCGTAAAATGAAATTATCACGTTTACCCACAATGGAAATCATAATGGTATGCCATAAATGAAAAATACAGAATCATAAGGAATATATAAGCATAATATATATCATGTATGAATATAGTGTTATCATAATGGCCACCATTAGAGGTGTTAAAGGACTATTGAACAATCATCATTTCGTGAGGCAGAAATTCGCCAACCACAGAAACCGTATGTTCTTTAACCATTAGACAAAGGTGTGTGTAAGTGTAAATCCAATAAGTATCATAAAAACATCCTAGTATTTTTATTATACTGTTTTAGTTACAATATAATGAAATTAAACGAGTTTAATGGGTTGGAGAAGAAAAATAAAACAAAAGAACACAATTGAAGACATTACCTTAAAATTGGGTAACTATTTTTGATTTGAGCCAAAGGATTCCTTGGGAAGACATCTCCCCAAAGTGATTCTTCTATGAGTAAGACATGGAAGTTGGGAGAGTATTTGGGTAGAGTTTGGCTGATCCAAATGGCATTATGGTGTGAATAAGGTGGTAGAGGTGGGGACCTTTTATAAGAGGAGAGGAGGGGCACTCTTGGAATGTCATGAAATGTTACTTTAGTATATAATTAATTTTGGATTTTAAAGGTCCCAAACATATATATTTCGAGGATAAGGTGATAAGGGTTATACATATACTCATCCAATAGGTTTTTACAAGTTTTAGTCTTATATTTTACATTATCTTTTCATTTTATCTAAATCGTTAATTAATGAGGTAATCGCTGCATCATCATTGTGTCATAACGAATTTAATTTATTTAATGTCTAAAAATTATAAAAAATGTATAATAATGTAGGAATTATTTTTATCTTTCCAATTAATATTTATAGTCAAAATTTTAACTTATATAACCCCATGTAATAATTGATTTGGTAAAACAACTCATGTTTGTGACAATTTTATTTTTACATTAAATAAAAAGTTATTAATGTCATTTTTTTACCCAAGTGGATCATGGGGGTCCCCAATTTGACTCATGGATTGTATTGGTCGGCCATGACTCATCCAATAAGGGTAGGACATGTGTAAAGGACATTTCATATTATTATAACATTATCTTTACCTTAAATTTCCGTAATTCCTTTAATTGCGATTAATAAAACATAAAATTTACTATTCGCCAAAATATTATTTTAATCTTATTGACCCAAATTTTACATCTTAATGAAAACCATGTGTGTCGGATTTTTGAAATTCAATTAATAGAAGTGGTAATGTTTCATTTAAACGAAAAATCAGTTTTTAACTAGCACTTAGTGGTTTCACTATTCATCAAAAATTGAAGTATTTCATAACAATGCCAAAATTTCATCCTAATCTATAATTGATATTACAAATTCAAAAATGATTTCCATTTTAAATAATTACAAACATATAATTTGCATTAATTAATTTTATAATTAATTCCCACTGTCACAACAAATAGCGTGTTTTTAAGATACAATATATATCAAAAGATTGAAAATTGTTTAGGTCTAATTTCAATGTTAAATTAATTTTAATGACCACCATTGGATAAAATGGTAAAAATATATTCTAATTATAGTTTAAAACCCCTAAATATTATAAAATACCAATATAAATTATTTCGATTAAAAAATTTGTTTTAAGTATTTTTCACTATTCATAAAAAAATCGATGTTCTCAGAAAAATACCAAAAATTCAACAGAGGCTAATTTCGATATTACGAATCCAAAAATGAAGTCCATATTAAAATATAAAATATAGATAATTCAAAATGTGGTTATTACTATTCATAATGGCTTTTTTTATTAGTCGCAGTGTGTTAGAATCTCGAACTTGCGTATAATTCAAGCTATTGCATTATTGAAAGAGAAGTGTATCGTGGAAGCTCGGGGTGTTACATATAACACATGTATTTTATTAAAAAACATGTTGGAAAATTTTATGATAAACTATTTATCAATAATGAAATATGGATTTTTGAGGTAGTCTAATATAGTCTAAAATAGAGTAAATCCCATCAAATATAATAAATATGAAATTTGATTAATAAAACAATATACAAGTACATTAATGTATATAAATAAAAGTTGTTTGGATAATGGTTTGAAAAAGGATGTCTCATAGATTTTGAATAACATTTATCAACTCTTCTAACTATAACTTTAATCTCTTCATAATACCTTCTCCGAGATAAATTATCTAATCTATTCCATCTTGAAACAAATGAATAGATTTAATGAGGTTCAATCTGAAAAAATCATGCATTCTTTCAACATTCTCCATAAAATGATTGAGTTTCTATGTGAATATATTCTTAAATTCTCTAATACCCGATTCATTTTAGGTATGGTGTTCAACTAGATATATCTGATTCTCCAACAGAATAGGCAACGGAGTGCTAATACATTTTAATTCCCACAAATTTTCATTGATGTTTTTCATTACAATGGTAATGGTTTGGAATCTCATGAACAATTTAGGTGGAGTACCTGATGTACTGCTCATTGATACTGTGAATTCCATTCATGCTGCTCATATTAAAACAAATATTACATTCACTTTTTTAGTAAATGTAACATGTGATTTGTTTTCAATTGAACATTAATATTCTTTTAAAAACATTTTAAAAATAAAAAATCAGAAATGAAGTATTTGACGAATAGTTTGAAAAAGCTTTTAACTAGTTTTTTAATTTATTTATAAAATAAGGATTTTCATGAAAAATGTTTTTTGATCTTTGAGAGAAATAGTATGCAATTTTCTAAAAAATATTTTCTCAACCATTATAAGCACCAATGTTTGGGAAAATGTATCTACAACTTGAAAATTTTCATAAATATCCATAATAGAATAATATTAAAGTGATTATTAGATAATTATCAAATAATTTCCTTCAATGGAAATTCTGGTATAAACAATCCCAATTATAATGAGATTGTGAAATAAACCTTAAATTATATCATAATGATAAAGTCAAAATTAACAAATGAATAGATTATATACATAAATTGTAAATCACTATAAATATATATGTTATAAAACCTAATGATTTCAAAATTAAATACACACATAATAATATAATATAAAATAAAATAAAAAATTAATATAACCTCGTGAAATGAAACTCAATTATGAAATTAATTACAAATTGTTAAATTTATAATCAAATCCCTTGGGTAAAATAATTCAAATAAAAATATAAAATATCATTTATAATAAATTATTCATAATATTACATATCATATAGAATGTATATACACAATATTAAATAAATTAAATGTGTATTATTACAATATGTCTTAATGAAGTGAAATTTTGATGAAGTCCCTTACCAAATACTTCTGTTTGTTTGACTATGACAGAAATTTCTATATGGTGGTATTAAAAATTTTATTAACATATAATAGAACTATAAAAATATTTTTTAGTATCATATATTATCTTTATATACCATAATATTTACCATTTTTAATAATCATTCATTATTTTCATTTCTCTAGGTGTTAATTTCCTTGTTCTCAAAATAATGTATTTTCAAGAAATTTCTGGTTAACATTTCTAATATATTTCTCCATAATCCCTTGAATAATAATAATTACATAGTTATCATAAATATATCTCAATTATACAATGAAAACTAATCATGGAATATGAATATTATAAATTAGGTACGATACAATTGTGGAGATGGTAGGCCATATGTACACATCAATGATGTTTCATTTTTCAATAATAATTTGGGAAAAGAGAAAAGTAATACATTATCAATAAATAATTATAATAATATCATAATCAAAAAATAATTTTTTTACATATTCTAATATATACTATCCATTTAGTGTAGCAATGAAAATAGATTCAGATAGATTCGTGAAGGTAATAGATCACACTTACCTGAGAAATGATAACATATATATGTGACTAAAAAGGTGTGAAAAAATAGATATACTATATTTTAGAAAATATATATTTATTATTTATATTATAAATATTTAATTTGATTCGCATAAATCCTTTAAATGTATCCATATTACCTTTCAGGTAAATCATTACTTAAAAATGTATCGCATTGCTTCGTGAGGTGGTAGTCATACATAAACATGAGAGAAGTTATCATTTCAACTATGGAAGGAAATGTAATAAGGTATATATGTTATAATAACTATTTTGGTATAATTATATAATAAAAATGTTATCTAAAATTAATATTTCTTGGTCAAAGTAGATAAACCATGAGGGGCTGAAGTTAGTATCTATAATAATTTCTACTAAAAAGGATAACTTAAAATGTTTCCCTAATAAAAATGAACACAACCTAGTTACTCAAGGTATTATGGTTATAAATTTTTTACAGTTCAAATAACATCATAGAAGATTGATTATTCTCAGTAATATCGAAATGAATTATTGATACTATAACACCAGATATTTTTATGAGAAATATTTTGTTTTTATGTTATATACACCATCAAAGGATTCTTTAACCACACACAACACTAGCTTGGCTTTCTTTACACGCAGTCAAGACCTTCCTCGATAGCTTGCATTGTACACAATACTGAGTTTCACTAAACAACGATATGCTATTAAAATATTTTTAATACTAGCTGTTATGAATAGTAATACCCACTTATTGAAATTTTATAAATTTTATTTTTCAAAATGGACTTCATTTTGGGATTCAGAATATTGAATTTAGAATAGGGTGAAATTTTGGTATTTTTCTTAAAACATTTAATTTTTGATGAATAGTGAAAACACTGGGTTACTATTTAAAAACTGAAGTTTTTTTTAAATAATTATTTATTTTGTATAAATATATTTTAGATCAAAATTGATAAATAATACCTATATAAGTTTAATTTAATTCATTGGAGTCATTTTTTAATAATTTTAGATATATAAAAATTTTATTGAACTTTTCATCGTCTTTTACCCACCTCCTAGGAGAGTTTAAATATTTTCGTAAAACATAATGTTACTGCTTCGGTGAGTGGAATTTCAAAAATAGGAGAGACACTGTTAAAAACAAGGAGTAAAATTTGTTTCAATAATATAAAAAAAATTTGTGAATAGAAACTTTTTACTTTTATTTACCACGGTTAAAAGTAAATAGGGTAATTAAGGGTATGAATGGTATTAATATTTCCCCAGAACATGTACTAAATCTATTGGATAAGTTTAATTTGACCAAAAACAAAATTAGGAATAAAATATGACCATTTAGGTTGGCATGTATTAGATTAAGATATTTATTATTATTTTATTTAAAGAACAGTTAAAATAGTTAAAATCAATGTTTAATAACTAAATCATTTTTAATATAGTATTATTAATAAGATAAATTCGACTATAAATATTCATTAGAAAAGTAAAAATATTTCCTACATAATGTTATTTTATTTATAATTTTTAGTCTTTAAATATTTTAATTTACTTATGATACAATGATGATGTAGTAATTACCTTATTACTGAAATATTAACATAATTGATGTTATAAATACCCAAATAAATGTAAATTTGGACATTTTATGAATTAAACGTATTTTATTGGTTAATATGTCATGTTAGTATTGATTTAATTAACTTTGATAAAACTAATCTTGCTGTTATGATTTTCACAAAAATCAGGTACCAAATAGTGTAAAAATTGACATAAAATATTTTTTAAAACAAATATTATATTATTAATTGTTATTTTATTCCTAAAAATATATGAGTCAGCCAAATGAATTATAAAAGTATATTTATATTAATAATTAACCACTTGGGGTAATTTTTGCTTGTTATAGTAAGTTTATTAACCATATAGTGTAAGAAAACAAGAAGTCACGGTAAAAGGAAAATTCTTTAACATAGAGTTGAATATGAATGATCATGTTAAAATATTATCCTAAACTTTTCTAAAAGCTATTGGATGAGAGGAGCTCGACCCATCCTCACATTATATTCGAAATAAATCAATTTGGAGCTATTAATAACCGAATATGACTTTATAATAAAATAATATTTTATGTTTTTCCTAAAGTTCCCCTCTCCTCCCTTATAAAAGGACACCTCCTCCCTCTCATCCTCACACTACTTTGAGACTTCAAGCTCGTCAAAACCCTTCCAAATTATCTTCTCCTCTACCCAAGAAACATCATAGAGGTTCTTGTCTTCTAAAAAGTCTATCTTTTGTGCCCTAAGAGGGGGTTAAGAAGAGGCACTTCATAGAAGAGGTAATGTCTGTTACCGATTCATTCAACTTTATTTCTTCTTCAACATATTCTTCTTTAGTTGTTTCCTTATGAATTAATAACATAATTATCACTCATGTACTAATATTTTATTATAAATATTAATCAACCATAATTCACCATCTATCCACCCTACGGAAAAGGAAATCACCGCACATGCGTACGTACAAAATACCATCACC
The DNA here is from genome assembly GCA_963277665.1 of Viscum album. NCBI lineage: Eukaryota > Viridiplantae > Streptophyta > Magnoliopsida > Santalales > Viscaceae > Viscum > Viscum album. Next base: position 1,038,524,749 of record OY728133.1, on the reverse strand, counting down.
ACGTTGTGGTGTAATATGTTTTCCACCACCACCTTACATGGATGGGTGTAATGGAGTAAATAATAACGATATATGATTAATGTAAAGTGATATTTATTCTGAAATAGTATATATACACTCTAATACAACTCCACGAACATCGTATCGATATCATCGCTCGTGCGTACATACGGAATATTGTCTCCACGATGTGATGTGACTCGTTCTACATGATCTTCATTGCATTATGATTATATAAATGAATTTAATGAATAAATATGATATATATTACAGTAATAACATTCTTTAAATGAGGTATCTATAACCTAAAAAGAATAATAAGAATTTATTCTACAAAACACGCATAAGAACAAAAAGTAATAACACCCGAATAACACGTAGCAATGAAATATTACAAATAAAAAGCTAATAATATGACCATTTATGATATTATAACAATGGGTATGATTCTGTAATAAGTCAATCACAATATTTAAATCATTATACAGGAGGTTCAGACACATACCAAGCAAATCGGATTTATGGTAAGGAAAAATCATGCAATCCCATTTTTATCCAAAATTTTTTATACTTTAGAATTTACTGGGAAATATTTATCATCCACATATATGTTTTGTCAATATTTAATAATATTTCTATCCTCCTACAATTTTTTAAATTCAATTTTACCCATTGGTGAGTTTTATAAAATGATATTAAAGGAATATTTTTTCATTTTTAGTACGAGGATCTTTTCGACTTTTCCGGCCAAAGTATGGGAAGAATTTTTTTTAACTTATACGGCAAGAATGGAATTTTATGATTTCATAGAACATTATTTCCATGAGTCTTCCTTTACAATTTTTAATGTTTATATTTAATAAACATATTTTAGTTTAAAATTATATGTCATTTTAAGAAAGGAAAATGATTTTAAAGTAGATAGAATATTTTCCTCAAGAATAGAGTTTAGGCATTTTATCAAAATTGTTTTCAATATAATATAATATAGGGTTATGTTTCTATAACTATTTTTTTACATTGATTTGATTATGTTATGATGGAATTATTTCTATGATTTCCTTTTATCTTATACAGACAATGTTATGATGGAAAGATGTTTAAGAATCCCATTTTTATTACATGGGTTATGATATGATGTATGATTTATGATCTTGTGGAACACATAATAATAGTACCATTATGAGATGGGTGGGACCTATATCTCCCTCCAATGCATTGAGTAATAATTTATATCTCATGAGATAGTCATGGATGGAACGACAGGTTAATCTGGTTCAGTGAAACAGGACTGAAACGAGGAGTGAACTCTGTTCAGAAATGGACTTTGTCCACAAAGATAGTCTTGGCAATGAGTCATGACTAATAAGAAATGATTCCCAATAATTATGTTTGTATGCCATAGTGTTTCATGTTTTATGTTATTATCATGGGGATTACATTTCACTAGTATGATTTATCACATGATATGATATTAGATGTCTTCTACAGGTTAAGATTTCCAAAATGTTATATTCTTATGATTGATATTTCTTTTGTTTACCCTTACTAAGAATTTGACCTCACACTTTTTGATGTTTTCTTTTCCCCAGTTCATGAAGAATAAAATTAAGTAGGATATTCCAAAAGGGACTCTAGATATGATAAAATAAAAGGGAGACAATGTAGATGATTTATGAACTAGTTTTTTATGTTTCCCAGTTTTTAAAGACACTATACCTATATGGTCCTTTCATGGTTTTGTTATATGTTGTAATATTTAAGATTCAATTCTAAAGTAATAACCATGTATGTCAAGTGTGGGTCATTATAGTTAGTATTAGAGGAACGATTTAGTCAACCATTAGAAACTAGGATGTGAAGGCCTTAGTAAGAACTCTATGGATATATCTAAGAATAGAAAACAATCTTAGTGTTTTAGAAATGGCCATGAACAACCTATGATATAACCTGAAGTGTGAAATTTATTCTTGATTATGTGGTTTTCCTATTATAATTTGTGTTTCTCACACTATTCTTCTTGGTTTTATTAAATGGATGGAACCCAAAGGATCAGTGTTAATGTGGAATGCGACGAGCAATGCAATGATTGTCCCCCTGAGGAACCAAACATTATGGGAGCTGGAATGAAAAATCTTATAGACATTCTCACACAGCTTTATCAAGATATGAATCATGCAAGACATCCAAATGAACAAAGGATGGTGCAACATTCTATTGAGTCCTTCATGAGGTAGCATCCACCCACATTTAGCGGGTCGACTGATCCATTAGTGGCTGAACAATGGATCCGTACCACTGAAAAGATATTTTTAGTTCTACAATGTTATGAACATGATAGTCATCTTAGTGGTGTATCGTTTGGAAGGTGAAGTTGATAAATGGTGTAATCTTATCTATAATATGAGTCATAGGGATGAAATTGAATCCTTGGAATAGGACATGTTGAAGAACTTATTTTTCAATAAGTACATCCATTTTATTCTTCAAACAAAGATGGAGAAGGATTTTCTTGAACTAAAGAAAAAGGATGATGAATCTGTTGGTACCTATGAAAATTTTTTACAAGACTTGCAAGGTATGCTTCTGGTATTATTATCCAACCCAAGAGTATGATCGATCAATTAATTAGTGGCTTAAACCATGTCTTCTAAGGGCGTTATCCATAAGGGACTTCAATAGCAACAAAGAAATCTTTTGATGTTCTCTCAATGTTATGAGGGAGATTGAAGTAACCCCTCAGTCATATGAGTTTCATAATAAGAGGAAAATGGAATTCACAGGGAAATATAAAGAGCACACTAAAAAGAAGATGAGTTTTCCCTTATGCTCAATGTGTGGAATGAAACATAGAGGGAGTTGTCTTAAAGGGACACATAAATGTTTCAAATGTGGAAAGGAAGTTCATCAGGTATTTGAATGCCACAATTATGGGAAGAAGATGTCTAATGATGTGAACAAATAAAAACATACACAGAGTGCACCTCTTACACTTCAATGTTACAAGTACATGTAAATGGGGCATTATGCCAATCAATGCCCTAATCCAAGGGTTGTTGACGATGATCAACATAAAGAAACTCTTAAGGCTAAAGACAATGGAATGTCACATGCAATTTCTATTGGTGACTTGGATTACGATAACGAAGGGGTGAATTGTACACATACCATTCACTCTAAAGTAGAAAAATCTTTATTTGATTCTGGATCCACCGCTCATTTATTTCTGAAGAATTTTCTAAGGGTATTGTCATATTACCTCAAAAATTATATGTTGAGTTAGCTGTGACAACCCCTAATGGCACAACTGTCACATCAGAAGTTTACAATTCATCTCCGATTGAAGTTTGTGGGAAAGTGCTTCTAGAAAATCTTGTGATACTTCCTATTGTAAAATTTGATGTGATTCATGGCATGGATTGGCATTCTCTATATGGAGCTCATATCAATTTCCAAATAAGGTAAGTCACATTTCATATTCCAGATCAATCTATGTTCATCTATAGATGCATGTATGAACATAACCTTCCAGTGGAAATTTCAACCATCTTATGGGTCTTGATTCCACTAAATGAAGGTTATTTATCTCAAATGGTTGGAGAGAAACTCATGATTACGAATATGCCCATTGTAAGGGAGTTTTATGATGTCTTTCCTGATTAATTTCCTAGTCATACACCAAATCGTGAAGTTTAGTTTTCAATAAAGCTCGTATCGGGTGCTTTACCTATTTCAAATACACTTTATAGAATCGCCCCAATTGAGTTATAGGAATTGAAGAAGAAACTCCAAGAGAATTTTGATCGGGGATTCATATGCCCTAGTGAATCACCTTGGGGAGCACCTATTCTGTTTTTTATGAAGAATGATGGATCAATGAGAATCTCCATTGATTATCAAGAACATAACAGGATCACTATCAAGAAAAAATATCCTCTCCCATGCATTGATGACTTATTTGACCCACTACACGGAGCTCAATACTTTTCCAAGATTGAGCTTCATTTAGGGTATCATCAATTAAGGGTCAAAATGGAGGATATACAAAAGACGACTTTCTGTAAAAGGTATGGACACTATGAATTTATATTAATGCCATTTGGTCTTACTAATTCCCCTACTATATTCATGGATCTAAGGAATAGAGTCTTTACAGACTATCTTGATCAGTTTGTTGTAGTCTTTATAGATGATATTCTTGTCTATTCAATGATCAATGAAGAACATGAAGATCACTTGAGAATTGTTATGAAGACCCTAATAAGGGATAAGATTTATGAAAAATTTACCAAGTGTAAAGTATGGATTCAAAAAGTTTCATTTTTTGGACACATAATCTCAAAATAGAGGATATACGTGGATCCAGCAAAAATAGAGGTTATCGAAAGATGGTTGAGACCAACAACAGAAACTGAGATCTGATGTTTTCTTGGTTTGGATGGATATTATCGACATTTTGTGAATGATTTTTCAAGATTATCTAATCCCCTCAACGGGTTTACTTGAAAAGGACTTATGTTTATCTGGATAGAGGAATGTGAAGAGAATTTTAAGGAGTTGAAAAGAAGGTTATCCAGTGCACCTATGCTCACACTTCCTTGTCGTGGAGAAAGGATTGTGATCAATAGTGATGCATCCAAGAAGTGATTGGGGTGTGTTATGAAGCCAAATTATACGGTGATATCTTATGCCTCACGATAGTTGAAAATCCATTAGCAAAATTTCCCAACTCATGATTTGGAGTTAGCTGTGGTAATCTTTTCATTAATGATTTAGAGGAATTATCTTTATGGTGAAAGGTGTGATATTTATATGGATCATAAATTTTTAAAGTATATTTTCACACAAAAGGAGATTAATATGCGCCAAAGTATATGGTTGGAGCTGATTATGGATTACGACAACTTAATTCATTATCACCCTGGGAAAGCAAACAAGATTGGAGATGCATTAATTTGACAAGACCATGCTAGCTTTTCCATGATGAGGATCACAAAAGATCCAAAATTTATGGATATAAAAAGGATGGATCTTGGAATTATAATGGAAGTGGAAAAATCATATCTTTCTCAAATGAATGTTCATCCATCTATACATGTGAAGATTAAAGAGGCACAAAAAAATGTAGAGTTACAAAAGAAGGTTATAAATGTTCCTAAATTCAACCATGATTGTGATGGGATAATAAAATTCAGAAATTGGGTTTGTGTTCCTCCCATCCCTGAATTAAAGAAGGATTTTCTGGATGAGGCTCATAGTTCTTCATTCTCTATTCATCCTGGAAGCATGAAGATGTATAGGGACCTTAAAGAGTACTTCTGGTGGGATGTCATGAAAAGAGATATTGCTGAATATGTCTCTCGATGCTTGGATTGTCAGTAAGTTAAATCCGTGACAAAGAAGTCTAACGGGATGTTACAACCATTACCCATAACCGAATGGAAATGGGAAAACATCACTATGGACATTGTCACCGAACATCCAAAAACATCCAAAGGCAATAATGCTATCTGGATAATATTTGATCGTCTTACAAAGTCGGCACACTTATTTGCAATTAGAGAAGATTTCTCTCTGGATCTGCTTTCCAGGATATATGTAATGGAAGTGGTATGATTTATTGGAGTACCACTTTCAATTATATCTGATCAGGATCCGAGGTTTACCTAAATTTTTTGTCGAAATCATTAGTATACTCTGGATACAAAGTTGAGTTTCACCACTGGTTATCATCCAAAGATAGATAGTCAGTCTGAGATGACAATTCAAGCTCTAGAAGATATGTTAAGAGCTTTCTCTATAGACTTCAAAGGTGGTTGGGATCAACACCTACCTTTGGTGGAATTTTCTTAAAATAATATCTTTCACTCTAGTATTCAAATAGATCATTATGATGCTTTTTATGGAAAGAAATGGCGAACTCCAATTTGCTGGGATGAAGTTGGGGAATGAAATCTATTAGGACCTGGTCTTGTTGATGAGATGTCATAAAAGGTCCAATCTATTCAACAACACATAAGAGAAGCTCAGAGTAGATAGAAAATATATATGCTGATAACTGAAGAAAAGACCTAGAGTTTGAAGTGGGTGATAAATTGTTCTTACCAATGTCTCCTTTGACGAGAGTAATGAGATTTGGAAAGAATCAAGAGCTGAACCCTAGGTATATCGGTCCATTCAAAATATTGGATTGTGTTGGGAAGGTACCTTACCAATTGGCGCTTCCACAAAATATTTCTCATGTTCACAATGTGTTCCATGTATCTCTCTATAGAATGTATATACCCGATCCTTCACATGTACTCAGCTCAGAAGTTACACCGCTGGAGCAAGATCTTTCTTCTGAAGAACAGCTGATAGAGATTCTGGATTGTAGAAAAAAAGTTCTATGGAACAAGGCCACTCGCTTAGTGAAAGTTTTATAGAGTAACCACCTATTATAATAAGCTACATGGGAGCTTAATGATATGATGAGGGAAAGGTATCCTCATTTGTTTGTTACAATGTAAAGAATTTTGAGGGCAAAATTCATTTTAAGGGGGGTAGAATGTAACACCTAATATTTTTATGAGAAATATTTTTTTATGTTATATACATCAAAAAAGTAATATTTCACTACACATAATACTTTCTTGTCTTGCTTTACACGCAATCATGACCTTCCTCGATAGCTGGCATTGTACGTAATACCGAGTTTCACTAAACAATGATATGATATTAAAATATTATTAAAACTAGCCATTATGAATAGTAATACCCACTTTTTGATATTTTATAAATTTTGTTTTTCAAAATGGACTTCGTTTTTTGGATTCGTAATATCGAAATTATCCTGTGGTGAAATTTTGGTATTTTTCTAAAAACATTCAATTTTTTGATGAATAGTGAAAACACTGGGTTACTATTTAAAACCGACATTTTATTTATATAATTATTTATATTATTAAAATTTATTTTATGTCAAAATTGATACATAATACAAGTATAAGTTAAATTTAAATCATTTTAGTCATTTTATAATAATTTTAGATATATAAAAATTTTATTGAACTTTTCACGATCTTTTACCCAACTCCTAGGAGAGTTTATAAATTTATATATAACATAATTTTACTGCTTCTATGAGTGGAATTTCGAAAATTTGAGACACATCGTTAACATAAAGGAGTAAAATATGGTTGAATCAGATAAAAATAATTTTTGGTGACTAGTAACCTTTTTACTTTTATTTACCACGGTTAAAAGTAAATAGGGTAATTAAGGTTAAAAATTGTATTATTATTACCCTAAAACATGTCCTAATTATATTGGATAAGTTTAATTCGACCAAAAACAACCATAGGAATAAAATATTACCATTTAGGTCCACTTGGATTAGAATAGGACATTTATTATTATTTTATTTAAAGAATAGATAAAATAGTTAGAATAAATGTTTAATAAATAAAACATTTTTTAATATAATGATATACATAAGATAAATTCATCTATGATTATTAATTAGAAAACTAAAAATAATTCATACATAATGGTATTTTGTTTATAATTTTTATAATTTATGTATTTTTATTTATATATGACACATTGATGATGCAGTAATTACCTTATTAATGAAATATTAACATAATTAATGTTATAAATACCCAAATAAATGTAATTTTGGACTTTCTATGAATTAAACTAATTTTATGGGTTAATATTTCATGCTAGTATTGATTTAAATAAATTTTTTCGAACTAATCATGTTGTTATGATTTTCAAAAATATCATGTACCAAATAGTGTCAAAATTGACATAAAATAGTTTTTAAAACAAATATTTTATTATTTATTGTTACATTATTCCTAAAAATATAAGGTTTTTCCAAATGAAATAGATAAGGATATATATATTAACAAAGTACCACTTGGAGTTCGTTTGGATTTTATAGTAAGTTTAGTAACCATATAGTGTAAGAAAACAAGAAGACACGGTAAAAGTTAAATTATTTAACATAAAGTTATATCTAAATTATATGGTTAAAATAGTAACCTGAACTTGTATAAAATATATTGGCTGAGAGTAGTTAGACCCCCCCCCCCTTATCTTCTAAATAAATCAATTTTAAGCTATTAAAAACCGAATATGACTATATAATAAAATAATATTTTATGTTCTTCCTAAAGTGCCCCTCTCCTACCATATAAAAGGGAACCTCCTCCCTCTCCTCCTAACACTACATTGAGCCTTCATGCTCGTCCTACCCCTGCCAAATTCTCATCTCCAATTCCCTAGAAGCTTCATAGAGGATATGGTATTCTTCAAAGACCATCATTATTGCCCTAAGAGGAGGTTAAGAAGAGGCGCTTCAAAGAAGAGGTAATGTTAGTTACCGACTCTTTCATCTTTATTTCTTCTTTGACATATTCTTCTTTAGTTTTTTCATTATGATGTAATAACATCAGTATCACTCATATACTTATATGCTATTATAAATATGAAACAACCCTACTTCACCTTCTATTTATCCTATGGAAAATGAAACCACCGCACGTGCGTACGTACAGAATACCGTCTCCATGTCGTGGTGTAATCTGTTTTCCACCACCACCTTACTTGGATGGGAATAATGGTGTAATGAATAACTATAAATGATTATTGTATAGTGATATTTATTCATAAACATTATACATACAATCCAATTAAACTCCATGATCATGGTAACGATATCATCGCTCGTGCGTACGTACGAAATACCGTCTCCACGATGTGATGCAACTTGTTCTTCAAGATCTTTATTGCATAATGATTATATAAATTAATTTAATGAATAAATATGATATATATAAATCTAATAACATTCTAGAAATGATGTATCTATAACATAAAAGTAATAATAATAATTTATTCTACAAAACACGCATAAGAAGAAAAAGAAATAAACACTCGAATAACAAGTAGCAATGAAATATTACGAATAAAAAGATAAGAATATGAACATATATGATATAATAACAATGGTTATGATTCTATAATATGTCAATGAAAATATATAAATCATTATACATGAGGATCAGACACGTATCGAGCAAATCGGACCTATGGTCAGGGAAAATCTCACAATCTCAATTTTATCCGAGATTGTTTATACTTCAGAATATACTAGGGAATATTTATCTTGAACATGCATTTTTTCAAATATGTAATAATATTAATATCCTACTATAAATTTATAAATCTAATTTTACCCATTGGTGAGTTCTTATCAAAATACATGATAGGAATCTTTTGTCATTTTTAGTACGAGGTACTTTTTGACTTTTCCGTCCAATGTACGAGAAGAATGTTGTTTTTATCTTATATGGCATGAATGAATTTTTATGATTTCATGGAAAATTATTTCCATGAATATTCCTTTACAATTTTTCAATCATATTTTTAATAAACTTTTTTAAGATTAAAATTAAATATCATTTTAAGAAAGGAAAAAGATTTTGAAGTAGAAAATATATTTTGCTCATGAATGGAGTTCAGGAATTTTATCAAAATTATTTTCCATATAATATAATATAGGGTTGTGTTTCTATCCCCATTATATTACATTGATTTGATTATGTTATGATGAAATTATTTCTATGAGGTCCTTTTATATTATATGGATTATGTTATGATGGCATGATGTTTTAGAATCCCATTTTTATTAGATGGGTTATGCTATGATGTATGATTTATGATCTTGTGGCACACATAATAATGGTATCATTATGAGATGGGTGGGACCTATATCTCCCTCCAATTCATTGGGTAAATATTTTTATATCATGAGATAGACATGGCTGGAACGACAGGTTAAACCAGTTCAGTGAAACAGGACTAAAACGAGGAATGAACTTGGTTTAGAAATGGACTTTGTCCACTTAGTTAGCCTTGGAAATGAGTCTTAACTAATAAGAAATTATTATCTTGATTATGTGTGTATGCCACAATGTTTCATGTATTAGGTTATGATTATGGGGATTACATTTCACTACTACGATTTATCCGCTGATATGATATTATGATCTATTCTGCTGGTTAAGATTTCCAAAATCTTATGTTCTTATGATTGATATTTCTTTTGTTTACCCTTACTAATAATTTGAGCTCACCCTTTTTCGTGTTTTCTTTTCCTCAGGTCAAGAATAAGGGTATTAATTAGGATATTCAAAAAGGGACTCTAGATATGATAAAATAAAAGGGAGACCAGGCAGATGATTTGTGAACCAGTTGTTTATGTTTCCGAGTTTCTAAATATATATACATATACGGTCCTTTCATGGTTTTCTTGTATGTTGTATTAATTATTATTGAATTCTAAATTAATAACGATGTATGTAAATTATGGTTAATTATAGATAAAACTATTGAAGCTATTGTAATAGGAAAAAATTATTATAACTTATATATAAGACTATCTATGAAAGTAAAATCATGACTTTCATAAATATTAATTAATGTAGGAAAAAACCAAATCAAAAGACATAGTGGGTAAAATATGTGTTTCAGTCTCAAGCTGAGACCTAATCTGCTCCACTTGGTGACTGCCTAAAACAAAGCAGTTTATATTAATAAACATGATCCATAGCAAACATCTCAGTATACAAGAGTACATAATATTTTCAAGGTCATAAGACCACTTACACTGTTCATCATTTGTATAATCTAGCAGTTCACACATAGAACTCTTCAACACATATTTGTGGGATTAAATATATGTAAGGAGAAATTAGAGGAATTATATATAATATCCTTAAATTTAATACAGAAGATAGTGTGTGTTCTAATATAGAGAAAGACAATGATCGAAAGATAAAAATTGTACAAAACATTGAAAAGTTGATGATAAATTATTATAAATTCTCTATGTCTCTCTCTATGCATTTAAGGACTTGTAGGATTAATAAAATTCAAATATTGAGTCATCAAGTGAAAAAATAGATTATTATGATTTTGGTACTCTGATTTCTTGTTCTATTGTGAAAGATATGTTGCTCATGTTCTTCTTTGAGTCAGTACTAAAAATATGTTTGAAGCATTGATATTTGGTAGTACATCCTTTAGGGATTGATATTTCATCATGTGTTCTTCAGTTGTATATTTTTGCTTGCATTCACTTATCATTTTTTCAGCACCTTTCTCTTAGGCCAGTCATATCTTTATTATTTTATGGGGAATGTGTTGGTGCCTAAAATATGCATATATTTGGAACCTCATACCTCTTAATATAAGGTGACATGTCTTTAAATAAACATAAATAAATTTAGTTGCATTAAATTACTCATATATGACAGTTAAAATTAAATTTGAAAACGAAAAAACAGGTTAAAGAACAATGTCATAGTTTGTATTGAAATATTATCACATGGAATCACTAGAATATCATTTAATATCCGTTTTAAATTGAGCTCTTTGATATTCATAGTTCCACAGTTGTGTTGAGATCTATAACTAGTAGCAAAAATGCGGTGTCATAATCATTGTGTCTTAGGTAACGAAATCTAGTCCTTTGCCAGAAACGTTGACTGCTCTCTTAGTGATGGTAATAAGGAACTAGTGTTGTAGAAATTATGATATATGAAACTAATTATTGTGTCCGAGTCACATGACCAGATTATGGTGTTTGGATTATGTTGTATGAGCCATGGTGTTCTGATAACGTTGTTTGGGACATTTCAAAAATAAAAAAATAATGTGATACTTACAGTTCCTCAAAAGTTGAAAAATATCTATAAAACTATATTAGGATTTAATATTCACAGAATGATTTATACATAATCATTAAGATAACTAACAATTATAGAACAAGATAAAATATAGTTTATAATATTCAAAAATGATTTATAAGGTTCTGAATCAGTATCTTATGAATGTTTATAACTTCAGTGGTAAAAATTAAATCATAGTGAAACAGGAAAATTCTTCACATTATGTGAGATAGATTAAACATTATTAATGAGATTTTAGATAACTGAAACATTATTAAAACCTGATTAGTACAATTATATCTACATTTTTATGATCACAAATCATAGGATTTAGATGTATGTTCTTACTATTCATTCTCCCTCTTTTGGGATTATAAAAAAGAATATATGAAAAACAAAATAAACATGGAATTATGGTTCATGAGAGTACAAACAAAAATAATGTGCATTATCATTGGATAAATTTATTTTGGTTGTTACAATAATGTGGAAAAAAATAAAGAACATACCTATCAAAAAACACCATTCTCTTCTTTTCCAGGTTAGATTTCCTCTCTATTAACCTAGATGAATCATCAAGTGGATACACTATAGAAAAAGTAGTTGTTGGAGAAGGGATTGAGATAATCCTGATAGATGGAAGAGGTACTCCTTCAAAAATAGATGGTTCCATGTTTGGATTGGTTGAAGAATTAAGCAAGGATTGGTTGAGGATAACATGTCTAATAAAGCTCAGTGCCTGAGATACATACATTTTGTAAAGACCCAGATTTTCCCATTAATTTTTTTCAAATTATATAGGACTATTACGAGTCCATGAAAATTGATGACACGTGACTCCAAGCCCTGGTGTGCCTGGAATGAATTTCTGAACATTTTTTATCTATGTTCAATAAACATGAATGTGGGTTTTTTTCAATTTTTAACCGGTGATTAGAATTGAAATCTAATGTCACTGTTTACTCATTGTGCCAATATTTGGTTAAGGATACCTTAACCTCGAACACAGTAGGTCGAGGGAAGAAGCTAGTCTTTCAGTTTTTCCTGGAAAAAGAAAAATAAAATTATTAACATTTTATTTTTCTTTTGAAACATCTCCTTTTGAGTAATGAAGGTGGGGACCACCCGATCTAGAAAACCATCCATTCAGAATTCATTTGGGTGGGGAACACCCAAAACCCTTTTAATGTGGGAAAACCATTCAAAACATTAATTAATTAATTATGCCAACTCCAATTAATTAATTTATTGACATTTTTAATAGGTTGGATCCACATTTCCGGGATGTAAATAATTGGAAAAGGAGTGAGTTGGGAGATATTTGGAGAAACATTTCCTCCGAAAGATGAACTCCCTCTCCAAGGGAGAACATACATCAGAATCAAGAACTAGAATGACACATGAGCCCGACTTCAGAAGCTTGATACAGAAGTGAAAATCATTGGAACCCTCATCACCTTCACCAACATCATCTCGTGACACTTCTAATGAGGAATTGAGGTAGGGATTGTTGTTTAATATGTCCTTACGCTGTTCTTGTCAATATTACTGATTCAAGTAAAAATATGCAGCTTGCCACCATTCTAAAGCTGAGGGTGCGAGCCAAATGACCACGAACAAACCTCTATGCAACCTTTGTGGAATTTGGTGGTCTTGAATTGATGGAGATGTCTCGAGATGAGTGTGGTAGTTTTCCGAATGATGATTGGGCCACCAGGGCACACTCGATGACCTGATTGACATAGCTGGAGACCAGCACTGGTGGGACTTCGGAGTGACAGCCGAAACTCTGACCGGCCCCAAACGATGGAGGTGGCATGATCGGGACACCAGAGAAGGTTCGTAGCCCATCAGTTGTGGCAGTGCTTGGGGCCATCCAGAGGATGACCGACCGTGCGAAGGGGGTGGAGGAATGTGTTCGTGGAGTCGGGCATGCAAGAGTCGTAGCACGAGGACACAGCAGCGAAGGAAGGGTGGCTGGCTCACTGCCAGTCATCGGTGGAGGCGCGATGCTTCTCCTAGCCGCGTAGGAGGGATGGTCGTCCAACCAGCTGGGGAACCGAGCAGGACACCAAATCTTGAATTCCAGCTGTCAACACCACATGTCGTCGGTCGGTAGTCCTCCAAACCCAAATTGCCCAACAATTTTGGTACCCATGGGGTGCGTCCCCCTTAGTTGGAGGCTAGGGAAGACTCCATTGCGGGGCCACCCAGACACGTTCCAGCGCAGGCCGTACCGCAAGATGCTTAGAGGGCTGGGTGGCGCCAGTAGGCCAGGCCGAACCTAATGGGCTGTGCCAAACCTAGCATGTCAGGCCAAGATGGATCCCACGGGCTAGGTTGGACACAGGTCCAGACATGGGTTGGCCCTAGCCGGGTCGGGCCGGGTGGGTCTGATCGGGTCAAACGAACCTGGACCAGCTTCGAACCCTTTTCACTCTTTCTACTATATCATGAGAAATGGGTAATCATTTGATGAAATGTCTGTCGCACCGGAAAATGTGGATCGAGGTGATCCTTTTGGTATACCTTACATGATATTTGGATAAAGTTGTGGTATGGTCGGGTTGGATCAAACATGATTCCAACCAGGCCCTTGAGACTACAAGGCCAACAACAAACAGACCAGGCAACTGATTGGAACACCATCAATTGCATTGAGACGCATTTTACGTGGCATTCCATTAGGATACATATTAGTGGGACTTCATTGAATTTGGAGAATTGAGTTGTTGAATGAGTAGAGGATCCTCCCATAATAATGTGAGCTCAGTGCGGGAACCCTATGGTTGGATGTAATATGAGAAAGTGATCCGACGTGTGTCTATGCTTTGAGATCCTACGTGTGTATGTTTCCAAGGGTACCACATGGATATACTCTAGGAATCCATGTGGGACTACTCTATGAACCAACATATGACTTTTGTACTTGGATCCTATGTGGGTTTTATGATTTAGAATCCAACGTGGGTATGCAATTTGAACAGTGTAAGATGATTTAGTAGTTGCATCTAATAATGTTTACTAACGTACCTAAGTTATTCATGTTGTGAGATAAGACCTTTCCTTTTTGGTATTATTATCTATATAAATACCTTTATAGTGATACCTTTGTTGTATTCTTCTGTGGGGCTATACCTTTGTGGTACTTACCTTTGTTGTAATACCTCTGTGGTATTCTTCTGTGTGGAGATCCCTTTGTGGTGATTACCTTTATGGTTACACCATTGTTTTATACATCTGTATGGATTTTACATTGTGATACTTATTGATGGAGTGTTATTTTGTGGTACTCTTTCCACTGTGGAATAGTTTAGATTTGTGATTTTGAGTTGGGCCTTGTGTTTCTTCATGAATAAGATGGTTATTCTTGATAACATAGGTATATGTATGGGATTGTAAATAAGTAGGGTTGACAGTTGTTTCCATGCCTTGTGGTTTATCCATTATAGATTTTTTGAGACCTTTAATGGTCTCAGGGTCCCTATTGTGTATCATTATACTCCCCCATTCATGGGTTATAACCACACCTTGTTGTGTTTGGTGCAGACGATATACAGCTCTGACTGAGGGCGAGGGTAGTAGGACTGGAGGTAGCTTGGAGGTGGTCATAGATGGGTCATATCATAGAGATGATATTTCAAGAGCTATATTTATCCTTCAGGTAGAATCCTTGGTGGGTGTTCAGAGGATATATTTTTAGTTTATTTTTCACTTTTCGGTATACGTGTAATTTTCAGTTGGGCTTGTATTCTGACCCCATTTTCTTTCTATACACACCCTATTTACTATATAGTTAAATTTTTTTATTGTATCCTACATTGTTCTTAGTTGTGTCAGTTACAGATTATAAAGTCAATGCATTCCCAGTTTTAGGGAATATTCATTTCAGGGCTACTCACCAACCCTTGACCAATGGAAGGTGGGCTTGGGATAGTCATGGAATGGTCACCGGGGGATGGGTCATGACAAATTGGAATCAGATGAGTTGGTTATACAGAATAATATTAGACACTGATCTTTTAAAGACAATAGTTTTAAGTGTTATGAGTGTGGTTATCTGTTTAGGGAATACAGTGTTGGTGTGGCGACTGATGTATCCATACACGAGGACCCAGACATCTGATTTTTGTCTTAGTTCCTGAAAACACTAATTATGTGTCTGTTTTGAAATGTTTTCTTTGTTATCTCTTTCATTCAGCTCACCAGGTATACCTTATTGATCGTGGAAAAACTGTTTCATTCAAGATGCCTCCACATGGATAGCCAGCTAGGGTTCCGACTATAGTATGTGATGATAGCCCATCGAGTGACGATACCTCAGTGCATGGCCCTCTTTCTGTATTGGCACCAGTGGAGGCTCCATCGCTACCATTACCCCTTGGGCCATCGATGCCACCAGCCCCATCAGAAGAGTGTGCATGTTGAATGGGTGAATTGTACAAGTTCTAGCACAAGAGGCCACCCATGTTCAGGGGTGATATGGACCCATAGGAAGATGAGGATTGGTTGGAGGCAGTGGTGAGAGTCTTTAAACTATTAGAAACCTTGCTAATCTCATAGTAATCCTTTTCAACACCATTTTATAGGCATCAACAGTAAGAAGGTGGAGCTCGAAGCTCTAGGTTCACAACGAGGTGGCACTTTTCTTTGCGGACATTGTGAGCCTGTTTCATGCGAAGTTTTTCCAAGAAACCCTTCTCATAGTGTTCATACATGAGCTTCTTCATCTTCAGCAGGGCAACATGACTATGGCTCAGTACTTAGTGAGGCTCACCAAACACTCACTCTACTCCACTAATATGATGTGAGATCCATTATTCAGGGCTGAAACCATTGATCAAGGACTCCGGCTAGATATAAAGGCATCGATGATTTCTATCAACATCCCGATAGAGGTGTGGTTGTTAGAGAGAGACCTCATAGTGGAGTGGTTTTTGTTGAGTAGTCACCATCAACAAGACCAAACACTGGGCATCTTATAGTGGAGTCATCTGTTTCTAGCAATAGACAGATGACATAGAGATCCTAGATGACCAAAACCTCTGGCGGACAACTGCATGATTCATTGACGGTTGTGTGGGGCATCTAAGACAAGGCCAGTCGTGCGGGGAGCAGGTGTGGTTGCACATACGGCCAGTTGAGTCACAAGGATTGTGACTACCTGAAACACCATACAGATGATTAGAAGATGGTTGATGGACCACCAAGGAAGAGATAGAGGTTTGACCGAGGAAAACCATAGGGATTAGGAGGACATGGTAGAGGAGCTAGTCGTATAGGTGGCAATGGGTGACAATTCGAGGTGTTACAGCCACCACCACTAGGTGGTCCACCCCGACCATGAGGAGCAGGCGGACCAGGTAGAGCTTAGCTCCAGCAGTTGGGGCCTATAACACTGACGCTCCGGAGATAATACAAAGTACGATCTGTGTCTACTATACCTTTGCTGAAGTACTTATAGACATAGGTTTCAGTCATTCTTTTATTTCCATTTCCCTCATTCAGAGCTCAAGGAATCTAGTGGATCTGTTGGCTCGATCCTTAAGGCTAGAGACTCATTTAAGATAGGATTTGATGATTACACACTGGTAATGATAGTGTGAGCTTATTCTATGAGGTGAGGGCATCAGCTGGAATTTCCTTGTGGTGGCTTCAAGGCTGTACGACATCATAATGGGAATGGACAGGTTATCTAATGTCCTTGCTCAGATTGAATATATTTGGTAGAATGTGTGGACTGTCCACACATATGGGACTAGGTTTACCTTCCCCGATGAGAATGGTTCCTTTGCAGCACTGGATTGACATACCTGGAGGAGAGGACATCTAATCACTCATCATTTGGAAAGCCTTAACCGTGGAGCGGTTGATATGGAGAGTCTGATCTATACTGTGGTGGTGGATTATTACATGGATGTCATCACGGATGATGTACCAGTTCTACCTTTTCATAGAGTGGTGGACTTGTACATTGACTTGTACACCACGATGACACTGAAATCTAAACCAGCATGTCGGATGGTTCACACAGAGCTTCATGAGCTACGGGTATATATGGAGGACATACATGGGAGGGTGTTCATCTGGCCTACTGTTTCTCCTTGGGATGACCTGATTTTGTTCACCAAGAAGGCGGATAGGAGTTTGAGACTTTTTGATGACTATCGTTGCCTGAACTAGGTTACCTTGAAGAAAAATTACCCACTCCTAAGGATTGACGACCTTTTTTATCAGCTGAAGGGATCACTGTGGTTCTCAAAGATATAACTCAGATCAGGCCATCACCAGCTCAGAGTACGAGATGATGATGTGCAGAAGATGACTATTCAGATGTCTGTACGACCATTATGAGTTCTTGGTTATGCCATTCTGTGTGACCAATGCTCTAGCTATGTTCATGGGAATCATGAACATGATCGTTCAACCATACCTTGATCGCTTTCTATTAGTATTCACTGATGACATTCTGATCTACTCAGCTACTAAGGAGGAGCATTCCTATCATTTTTTGGTCATACTGGACACTCTTCAAGAGCACCACTGTTAAGGAATACTCTCTATGTCCATGTTATGAATCAGAGTGGTTCATTTTTTTAGACATTTCATCATGGAGGATATTGTTCCGGTGGATCTAGTGAAAATTGAGTCGGTACATACGAGGGAGCCACCAAGGAGTGTGATGGAGGTACATAGTTTTTGGGGTTTTTCCAGATAATACTGGAGATTTGTTCCAATTTTCTCTAGATTTATAGCACAAAAAATAGTGTTGATGAAGATGGGTCAACCATTTGTGTGGTTGGAGAGATGCTAGAATATTTTCAGGAGCTGAGGTAGAGGCTAACTAGTGCCCCCATATTGAAGTTTCTAGAGGAGGGTGTTGGGTACATAGAATACTGCGATGTATCGTGGAATGGGATCAGATGTGTCCTCATTCAGGAGCGACCAGTTATCACATATGTTTCTTGAATGCTTAGAGAGCATTAAGAGAACAATGATACCCATGAACATGATATAGAAACATTGATCTTCTCTTTGATGATGTGGTGACATTATTTGAGGGGTGAAAATTTTACAGTCTTCTCTTATCACAAGAGTATGAAGTATATATTCTCTCAGAAGTACCTAAACCTGAGGCAGTGGTGTGGGGTTGAGTTCCTCCAGGACGATGGCTTCTTAAAATTCTATACTTCTGGGAATGGGAAATTTTTAGCAGATGCACTCAACAATAGATCTGGTATATAGTTTCAAGGTGAAGTGACTAAGAAGTTGGCCTCTTTACAGATAACCTTTGTGGAATGGGATGGAGCAGCTTTTCATCAGTCTCTTACAGTCACTACCCCACTTCTTCAGTGAGTCGGGGAGGCACGGTTGGGGTACGCTGACTAAGAGGCTCAACGTGTTCAGATATCCATTGGGAAAGCACCTGATGGATATTCTAAATGTGGGGAGCACATCATCCTCTTCAGAAAATGTAATATTGTATCAGTGTGACATCATAAGTAAGTGATGATGGAGTTCCACACATCCCCTCTAGTGTTACATCCAAGAGTTGTGAAGATGTACCAGAACCTCCAACGATAGCACAGGTGGCTAGGAATGAAGAAAGAAGTATTTGATTCTGTCTCTTACTTCCTCACTTGTCAGCAAGAGAAGGAAGAGCATCAGCCACCATCATGCTTAGTTCATCCTTTAGAGGTCCTAAAGTGAATGTGGGATGGGATATCCAAGAACATTGTTATTGTACTTCCACGTATATCAAGGGGTCATGATTCTATCAGGGTGATCATTGACGAACTCACTATGTTAGCAGACTTCCGACCAATCAGATAGAAGGGTTCAGTAGAGAGTGTTGGAAACCTCTATATGCATGAGATTGTGTGGCTATATGGAGTACTCTCAACTGTTGTCTCTGATCATAATTCAGGTTTCAATTTTCAGCTATTGAAGGGGTTGCAGGACGTTTTCAAGATGCAGCTCCATTTGAGAACCACCTTCAATCCTTAGACAGATTCCTAGACTATGTGGACCATTAAGACCCATGATGACATATTGTGTTCTTGCATCATCAACTTCAGTTGCAGCTGGGAGGATCACTTGAACATAGTGGAGTTTGCATACAACAACAAGTATCACATCACCATTGGGATGACACATTTGGAGGCTCTGTACAGACAACCATGAAGATCACCTTTCTGCTGGGCTGACCTAGTGGAGTCCACACTCAGGGGACTATATATGGTATGGTCTACCATGGAGAAGGTTTATATTATCCATGAGTGGATGGTGATTACATAGATCATGTTGAAGTCTTATAAAAATAGGAGACAAAGTCTGTTGATGTTCGAAGATGGTGAACACATTTTTCGATGGGTCTTACCCCAACGAGGATTGTAGCGATTTGGCTAGTGCATCAAGTTATCTTATAGGTTCATCGGACTCTTATAGGTCCTCAACAATGTTGGAAAGGTCACTTAAGTCCTAGAACATCCCCCAAAGTTGCACTAGGTGCATGAAATTTTACACGGATCTCAACTAAGGAGATACGTGCACAACCCATCACATGTCATGGACCATAGAAAGTTGGACATCGACAATGGGGAGATGTATACAGTGGTTCCAATAGATAATGAGGAATGACATGAGTGTGCCCCTCATGGGTGGTCGATACCTTTATTGTATATATGTTCGCGGCATGGGAAACTCTAGGAGAGAACATGGGAGGGGGAGGCTCAGATTTGTTCTTAGTACCCCAACTTGTTTTCCTATTTTTCGGAAGTGGTATTCAGGGATGCAATTTCATGAGGTGGGGAGAATGTAATGACCCAGAATTTCCTTGTAATTTTATTAAATTATTAGAGATTAATACGAGTCCATGAAAATTTATGGAACATGATTCTGAGGCCTTGTGTGCTTGGAATGAATTTCCGAATTCTTTTTAAGTACGTTCAGTAAATGTGGGAGGAGGTTTTTGTAAATTTTGAACCAGTGATCAGAATTCAAATCTAAGGGCACCGATGAACTCATAGTGCCAAAAATAATATACTGTGACCTTCACCTCGACCACCATAGGTTGATGGTGGAAGCTAGTTTTTTTAGTTTTTCATAGATGAATGAAAAAAAATTATTAACATTTTATTTTTCTTTTGAACCCACAAATATTGAATAATGATGGTGGGGACCAACTGAGCTGGAAGACTTCCCATTATAAATTCATGGTGGAGGGGACCACCTAAACCCCTTTTAATGTGGGAAAACTTTTGAACTCGTCAATTAAATATTTATTCCAACATAAATTAATCAATTGACTGTATTTTTTAATAGGTTGGCTCTATATTTCTAGGTTGGAAATCATTAGAAAAAGAGACAGTTGGGAGATCAGTGGAGAAAAATTTCCTCCAAACGAAGAATTCCCTCTCCAATGAATAACATACTTCAGAATCAATAATTAACATAATGCACAAGCCCAACTTTGGATGCGTGTTATAGAAGGGATAATCGTTGGCACCCACATCACCTTCTCTGACATCATCTTGCAACACATCTAATGAGAAATCGATGAAGGTAATTTTGTTTTATAATCCCTTAACCCTTTCTTGACATTATTAATGATTAAAAAACAATTATTCCACTTACTACCATTCTAATGATGAGGGTTCGTGACAAACGAAGACAACCCAACCTCACCGAACCCATTTTGGATTTTGGTGCCCTTGAATTGATGGTGACATCCTGAGATGAGTGCAGGATTCATCAAAATGAAAATCGGGTCCCCGATTCACACTCGATGACCCTTGGAACATAACTGGAGTTCGGTGATGGAGACCAGTTCTGGTAGGGCTTAGGAGCGGATGCCGACACTCCCTCCAGTAGAAAACGATGGCTTCGGCATGGATGCACTGCCGGAGAATGGTTGCGGCTCATCGGCCACGACAGAGCAAGGGTGAAATGGTGCGCGTCCGTGCCATCGGGCGAGCCGGAGCAACGACACGAGCCCACGATGGTGATGTGAGGGCAGTAAGATTACTATTGGCCGCCTGTGCGGGTGCGGCGTGTGACAACTTCATGATGTAGAGCAGGCCATCCTACCAGCCGGGGAGCCGAGTAGGACCCCATGTCCCATGTTCCAGCTGACGGCAACAAGTGGCGCTGGCTGGTCGGCCTCCCAACCCGAATGACCCAGCTGTTGGGGGTACCCAAGGGTCGCATCCCCCTTGGTTGGCTACTATGGATGACCCCACCACAGGGTCACACAGATGTGGGCCAGCGCAGGCCGCCCAGCGCAAGCCGCCCAATGGGCTGATTTGTGCCTGTTGGATGGGCTGCGCCAACGGACTGGGTCAGATCCAGGTCCGTACATGGTTTTGCCTAGGCAGTGTCAGGTGGGGTCGGTCCACCAGGGCCAGACATGACCTAGACCAACTTCATCCCATATATCTCTTTCGTCTATATCTTATGCTATGAGTGTCAGTTTGATGAACCATCTATGACGCTAAAAACCTTGTTCAAGATGTTCCTTTTGTTATACCAAAAATTAGTTTTGGATAATGTAGGGGTGCGACAGGGTTGGATTTATCACAAATCTAACTGGGCCCTCGGGAATAAATGGCCAAAAATTTTACGACCTGGCGTCCGATTGATGCAACATATATCGCGTTCAGACCTATTTTATGTGGTTATCCTTTGAGATACTTATTCATTGTATTTTGTGGTATATGGATTATTCACTCATGGATTGAGGAGAAGACCCTCCCGTAATCCAGTGAGCTTAGTGTGGGAACCATGTGGCTGGCTTTGATATGAGAAAGGGAACCTACATGGGTATGTGTCACTCTAGGAATCAACATTGGACTACCCTAGGATCCTATGTTGGTCTGTGTCTCAATAGGGTAAGATAATTTAGTAGTTACATCTAGTCATCTTTACTACCCTACCAATGTTTTACTTGGTGTGAGTTATGTTTTTACCATTGTGGTATTATTTTGTTTGGAATTACCATTGTGGTGATTACATTGTGGTTTTCTTCTGTGTGGAAATACCATTGTGGTACATAACTTTGTAGTGAAAACTTTGTCATATTATTGTAACGCCCCGACCCTAGTTACCCAGAGTCGGTGCATTATTACATAACATTGGCATGATCACAAGAAAGATAAAATCTCGAAAGACCGATTGGTTTAGTAGCCTTGGAAACACTAGATATATTCATAAGTTTTACATTACATCATAAAACGAAAAACTACTACAACAACATATTGTATCCATAATCCACACTCATATCCCCATATAATATCCCTGCAGGTCATTCATAACTTACTTCTTCACTTCCTGGGAAAAATAAAACATAGAAAAGGGGTGAGCTCAAATGCCCAGTAAGGATGACAATATAGCGGAAACTTTCATAAATAAGAATAAACTTTTCAGGCAATGTATAACTAAAACAAAAGCCTTTCAAACATGAACTTTCAACATGGTATGGCATAAATAAAATGAAATAATGCCATTTACTTATTCACATGGATATTCTACTAATCGAATAATCGCATGCAAAAATCAATAACCACTTTCATAATGTTGGAATGCATAATGCTAAACGTTAATTTCTTTGTCTAGGCCTCATCCCAAGACCTAGGGGTTACTTCTAACCGGAACCCAACCCGGAGTGCCTCTAATAACCGGACACCAACCCGGAGTGCCTCTAATAACCGGACACCAACCCGGAGTGCCTCTAATAACCGGACACCAACCCGGAGGGCATACTTTTACCAGTCCCTAACCTGGAGGGCTTACTTTAACCAGTCCCCAACCTGGAGGGCTTACATTTACCGGTCCCCAACCCGGAACATACTTGTTTAGCACATTCATATGAAGAAAAGTTTGAAATATAACATAAACATTCGGATTAAAACTAGAATACGAAATGTCAATAGTTTCAACATAAACTATGAATGGTATAAAATAGCACATACACAGTAAAACATATCACAAAACCTTCAATACAATATAGAAGTTTTGTATTATAATAAATCAACTTCAAATAAGCGTAAAATCCATTAGGGGATGTTGACATAGATGAAATCAAAACACTTTTTAGAGAAATATCTCTTTCTATTTTTGAAATCATTTAAGAGCCATATAAAACATTTTCTTGAAAATATTCTTGTAAGCTTGTAAGGAAAGCTTTGACGATTTTATAACGGCAGAAAATAACCGCACCCGCCGTATAAGTAAAAAAACATTCTTATCTTAATTCTGTCGAAAAGGTTAAAAAGGACCTTGTTTTGAAAACGACGGAAAGATTCCTTTATAAACCTCTTACAAAAAGTCAAACAAGGGTATAAATGACTTTAACCCATATTCCTGTAAATAGTAAAAATGTTTTGAAATACATTTCGAAGAAACATGGATGTGGATGATAAAGAGATCCCAGTAGATTATTACGTATAATACAACCTCGGATAATGAAGAGATTGTGAAATAACCCTTACCTTGTACTTTTCCTTTGTTGGGGTAGGTTAACCTCCTGTATAATGGTGAAATAATTATTATTAAATTATACAAGAATCATATACATTAATATGATATCATATATGATCTTTTAACATTGCTTTATTAATAATATCTTAGTATTATCGTCGTTTCGGGTGATAATCGATTCGTTCTTCTTAAATGTTTGGTTACGTAAGACATGTTTGTAATGGATAGATTATATCTTATTCATAATCAGAATGATATGAAAATTATTTTTAACCCTAAAATGAGAATAATACTTGAATGGATATGATGGAGAATGAATCTTATCGCGTTCGTGGAGACGGTAGTCCGTACGTACGCACGAACGCTACTTCCATTTAATTTTCATTTTAAAAGAATCAAATCCAAATGATACATAGGTATATTACTATTCCAGTATAATATAATATTTTATATATTTTACTTAAGTTCATTAACACCATCCTTTATATGTTCCATGTGTGGTATGAACGAGTCATATCATTTTAAGGGGGCGGTAGTCCGCACTTCCTCAAATGAAATTATCGTATGTATATACAACATGAAACGAATAATGGTATGAAATAAAATGGAATTACAGAAGCTTATATATAAAATATATATAATTAATATCATATTTAATTATAGTTCCATCATAATGTCCACCATGAGAGGTGGTAAGATGTATTTGAGCAATCATCGTTTCATGAGGCGTTAGTTTGCCATCCACAAAAACATTATGTTCATCATCCATTAGATGGAGTTGTGTGTATGTGTAGTTTGAATCCTTCTTATAACAACATCCTAGTATATTGTGGATAATTGTGTTGTTACAAAAGAAAGGAAATAAAAAGAGTTTGGGGGTTGGAGAAGCAAAATAAATGAAAATAATTTAAGAGAAATCGTTACCTTTAATCTAGGTAACTCACTTTGGTTGGAACCAAAGGACTTCTTGAAATGCTTTCTGACTAAGGGGAAGCTTCAAGAAGGAGGAGAGGGATTTGGGGATCTTAGTTGGGTAGAGTTTGGACGAGCCAAGTGGCTTGAGAGGTGTGAGGAAATGAGAAGAAGGAGTGCCCTTTTATAAGAGGGGTGAGGGGCACTTTTGGAAAAGCTAGAAATATTAATTTATAATAAATTCATATTCGGTTTACAAAGGCTCCAATGTTGACTATTCAAAGTATGAGGTGGGGATAGGTCGAAAACAACTCATCCAATAGAATTTAGACAGGTTTGGGTACTTATATTAACCTTATCTTTAAGTATTAACTCTAAGTTAATTAGTTTCACTTTTACAATGTCTCTTTGTATTTTTATATAATATGGTTAATAAACTTACTATATACATCCAAGAGACCCCCAAGTGGTCCATTAATGATTAACCTATCATAATATAAGTCTCTTGGCCGAACCTTAGATTTTTAGGAATTTAATATCAATTAATAATATAATATTCGTTTTAAGAACTCTTTTATGTCAATTTTGACACTATTCAATAGTTGATTTTTGTGAAACTCATAACAGATTGATTACTTCGAACAAAGTCAATTACATCAATCCTAATATATCATATTATCCTATAAAATTAGTTTAATTCATTAAAAGTTTCATATTATAATTATTTGGGAATTTATAATATCATTTATTTTAATTTTTCACTATTATAGTAATTACTGCATCATCATTGTGTCATAAATAAAATAACTTATTTAATGTCTACAAATTATAAATAAAATATAATTATGTAGGAAATCTTTTTATCTTTCTAATGAATATTTATAATCGAAAATCCAACATGTATAACCCTATGTAAAAATTGTTCTTCTAAAAGATGTAAGCTTATGCCATTTTTATTTTTATTTAAGCTTTATTAATATAATGTGTCATTATCACTTAAAAGTGGATCCATGGGGTCCCAAAATAGACCCAAAGATTCCCATGGTCGACCATGTATCAACCAATATGGTTAAGACACGTTTTAGGGTAATTTAGTATTATTATTATATTATTTTTTAACCCTTATTTACCGGATTTACCCTTAACCATGGTAAATAAAATATTTACCGCAGTAATTATTCAAAATATCTAAAAATAAAAGTTACCTATTTACACAATTTGAACATCCTGATTCCAAATATGGAATCCATTTTCCTAAATTCAAAACACAGAAGTGGCAGAAATTAATTTAAAATTAATTCCCGCAGTCAAAACAAAAAGCGTGTTTTTAAGAGATAATAACTATCAAAAGATTGACACTTGTTTATGTTCGGTTTAATTGTAAAATTATGTCCAATGACCAACAATATATTAAGTGGTAAAAATATATTCTAAATATACTTTAAAACCACTCAAATTCATAATTTATCACTATTAATTATTTTTATTAAAAAAGTTGTTTTTAATTAAAATTTAGTAATTTTCACTATTCATCAAAATTTGAAAGTTATCCGAAATGTACCAAAATTTAACCTTAGGTTAAATTAGATATTCCGAATCCAAAATTGAAGTCCATTTTGAAATATAAAATATATATAATTTTAAAAAGTAGGTATTACTATTCACAACGGCTAGTTTAATTAGTTGTGGTGTGTGTTAGAACTCGAGGTTGCGTACAACACACATTATCACATTATTCGAAGGGAAACGTACCGTGGAAGCTTGGGGTGTTTCATTTTAAATTTTTGATGTCCCCATTTAGTCAAAAAGTTTAAAATATTGTATTTAAAAAGGTTTCACTATTAGAAGTTGATAAAAGTGAAATACTGAAAATGAATCTGTTCTTGCAATATGACTAAGAAACTCATAATAGGGATTCTAAAATTATAAGGATTATATAAAGTTCAAAATGTAGTTAATACTATTCATGACCTCTTTTAATGGTGTGATTGAACTAGGTGTTGCGTGTAGTGCATGTTATTGAATTATTTTTAAGAAATAACACACTCTGAAATCCTGGGGTGTTACATTCTCCCCTCCTTCAATAAATTGCGTCCTCGCAATTTGAAATTGTTCTTCGAAAATAAAAGGTTGAAAGTAGAAAATATATTTGTGGGAAAACCCACATCGGAAATTGGGTTACTAAAATTTAGTTTTAATATGAGGAAAAGAGAAATGAAAGGGTCACCACCAAATTATGATCTCGATTAGGAGAACATTGGTGGCAATTAGAGACATATAATTGGAGGAAAAACGTAAATATTTATAGGTAGTGATTGAGGTCATCAATCACAAACAAGTTTAAAATTGAGATCCTTAAATTCATCAATCTATGATGATTTGAAATACCATCGGTTCAACAAAACATTGGGTGTTAGGATAACACATTTTTGACATTTCAAAATATCTTAGTTAAAATCCCACATCGAAAAATGAATTAATGAGGCCTCTATTTAAAATAAAGAGTCGAAAGTATAAAGATTACCGAAAATAACACATACAAGGGTTCCATGTAGGAAAATATGGATATGGATGAAAAATCTAACCATCAATTATCTGATGGATAGTGGTAGAGAACATGGCTATGAAAAGGCCAACAATCCCAAAGCCATAAATTAGTGATGATTTAAGGTACCATCTAGGAAAACATTTTTGTTCTAAATTTCTTTTCTTAATATTGAGGAATTTATTTATGATATTGGCTAAGATCATAAGGAGATATACTTACTTTATAATTAGAGTTTTATCCATTAATAAATTTCTACCACAAACTCATATTTCACTCTAAAAGATAATAGAATGTAATTTTTTTTTTCTATTTATACTATTCGTACAGGGTTCCAAAACAAATGAATTTATAATTCATCTACCAGATCTTTTTAAAAAAAACTACATTATTTAATCCAAGACATCTCGTGGGCCAGTGGTAGGTGATACACCCTTGTCGCCCTTCGGTTGCGGGTTCAAGTCTCGCAGCCTTGCCGGACGCGACGGGTTTCCGCCCGATCTCCGGGTTGTCCTTTTATGGCAATCCAAAATTAATCTCAAACATAGAATTTATCCAAAATACTTCTGTCCAAACTCACAGTCCAACATTTATAAGTAAGGTAAAAATAATGTAGATCCTTTTTACCCTGTAATAGAATATTAATACCTTCATCATGTATTCTTTTAAAACACTGAAACATCCTGATTTACCATAATCCTTATTGATTACATTCATGCTCCCTTATTCCATATAGAATGCTGGATATACTTCATCAATCCAAAAATGTTTTAAACCCCAACAATGATGGAATAAACAAATCATTAATCATTTCCAAGGTAGTCAATAATATCCAATATAATTTATCCAAAACAATCATATTATGGTTTATCTTTCACTCAACCATATATTTTCCAAAAATTTATCCTGCTATTGAGTCACTTTTCTATGTTCCACACAATCTCAAGTCCTTAATGAAATAGTACTGCAGTACAATCCTTATATACTCCATGATTATTGTAACAAGTACATTGTTGATACAACACTCAATTGACATAATCAACATAAGAACTCTAATCATTCCTCTTCATCTGTGGTAGTATAATAACTTTATTATTATCCAATAACATCATTTGCGGCATAGTCTGATGACTGGGACATAGGTTCGTGTAGTGTCCAAACTCCTTGCAAATGAAGCATTGTACATTTAAAACCATTTTCTTACCCTTGCAGTCACGTACTTTGTGCCCTTTTCCTCCACACTTATAACAAACTCCCATTCCTTTCAGGCAAGTTCCAGGGTGTTTCTTTCCACAGTTACCACATATGGGAAAATTCTTCTTTTCCCTCTTCCCTTTATCCATCTTTCTCTCTTTCATCCTTTTCTTCTCTTGCTTCCCTTCAAAGCCATAGGACTCAGTAAAATCTTTACTTATCTTATCAACACATGATATTATTTCTTCATATGATGATAATACATGGGAGACTATTTCTCTTATAAATTCTTGCTTAAGACCATGAAAGATATGATCCTTCCTTCTCTTTGGATCATGTGCATTTCTGGAGTTCTCATTCCTTCTACTGGGCGCCATTTCTAAACAATGGCATACACTAGATTAGTTTATGAATAACAATACCTAATCCCAAACTTGTAAAACACATAAC
Source organism: Viscum album (assembly GCA_963277665.1). Classification (NCBI taxonomy): domain Eukaryota; kingdom Viridiplantae; phylum Streptophyta; class Magnoliopsida; order Santalales; family Viscaceae; genus Viscum; species Viscum album. Next base: position 1,038,495,448 of record OY728133.1, on the reverse strand, counting down.
ATAAATTAAATAGTTTATGGATATAATCCATAATCATAAAAATGTTTTCTTTGAGGAAGTATATACTCATAAACCCTTCATAATGATTTGTAAAGATAGTGAGAGTTATCCTAAGCATATCCCCCGGGAGTGTCGTAACCAAGAGTGCAGCAAGGCCCGTTGTCGTGCACCAGTTCCCGTTCGAGTCTAGCTCAAAGCGGTGTTTTCGGGTTTTACCCTAGGTACATCTGTGCCAGAGCTTCCTCTACCTGCTCGTATCCAGACAGGGATGTATTGCTCGGAAAACTCACAAAATATCTACAATACCAAAATTCTAGGAAGTTCTTCTATACTAATCCTCAAAGTTCATCTTAGGTCTACGTGATCTAATCAGAGTTTATCTAAATCTAGTTTCCAAGGTTTGTACTAAACTTCCTCTTATACCAACTGTAACGCCCCGACCCTAGTTACCCAGAGTCGGTGCATTATTACATAACATTGGCATGATCACATGAAAGATAAAATCTCGAAAGAACGATTGGTTTAGTAGCCTTGGAAACACTAGATATATTCATAAGTTTTACATTACATCATAAAACGAAAAACTACTACTACAACATATTGTATCCATAATCCACACTCATATCCCCACATAATATCCCTGCAGGTCATTCATAACTTACTTTTTCACTTCCTGGGATAAATAAAACATAGAAAAGGGGTGAGCTCAAATGGCCAGTAAGGATGACAATATAGCGGAAACTTTCATAAATAAGAATAAACTTTTCAGGCAATGTATAACTAAAACAAAAGCCTTTCAAACATGAACTTTCAACATGGTATGGCATAAATAAAATGAAATAATGCCATTTACTTATTCACATGGATATTCTACTAATCGAATAATCGCATGCAAAAATCAATAACCACTTTCATAATGTTGGAATGCATAATGCTAAACGTTAATTTCTTTGTCTAGGCCTCATCCCAAGACCTAGGGGTTACTTCTAACCGGAACCCAACCCGGAGTGCCTCTAATAACCGGACACCAACCCGGAGTGCCTCTAATAACCGGACACCAACCCGGAGTGCCTCTAATAACCGGACACCAACCCGGAGGGCATACTTTTACCAGTCCCTAACCTGGAGGGCTTACTTTAACCAGTCCCCAACCTGGAGGGCTTACTTTTACCGGTCCCCAACCCGGAACATACTTGTTTAGCACATTCATCTGAAGAAAAGTTTGAAATATAACATAAACATTCGGATTAAAACTAGCATACGAAATGTCAATAGTTTCAACATAAACTATGAATGGTATAAAATAGCACATCCACAGTCAAACATATCACAAAACCTTCAAATATAATATAGAAGTTTTGTATTATAATAAATCAACTTCAAATAAGCGTAAAATCCATTAGGGGATGTTGACATAGATGAAATCAAAACAATTTTTAGAGAAATATCTCTTTCTATTTTTGAAATCATTTAAGAGCCATATAAAACATTTTCATGAAAATATTCTTGTAAGCTTGTAAGGAAAGCTTTGACGATTTTATAACGGCGGAAAATAACCGCACCCGCCGTATAAGTAAAAAAAACATTCTTATCTTAATTCTGTCGAAAAGGTTAAAACGGACCTTGTTTTGAAAACGACGGAAAGATTCCTTTATAAACCTCTTACAAAAAGTCAAACAAGGGTATAAATGACTTTAACCCATATACCTGTAAATAGTAAAAATGTTTTGAAATACATTTCGAAGAAACATGGATGTGGATGATAAAGAGATCCCAGTAGATTATTACGTATAATACAACCTCGGATAATGAAGAGATTGTGAAATAACCCTTACCTTGTACTTTTCCTTTGTTGGGGTAGGTTAACCTCCTGTATAATGGTGAAATAATTATTATTAAATTATACAAGAATCATATACATTAATATGATATCATATATGATCTTATAACATTGCTTTATTAATAATATCTTAGTATTATCGTCGTTTCGGGTGATAATCGATTCGTTGTTCTTAAATGTTTGGTTACATAAGACATGTTTGTAATGGATAGATTATATCTTATTCATAATCAGAATGATATTAACATTATTTTTAACCCTAAAATGAGAATAATACTTGAATGGATATGATGGAGAATGAATCTTATCGCGTTCGTGGAGACGGTAGTCCGTACGTACGCACGAACGCTACTTCCATTTAATTTTCATTTTAAAAGAATCAAATCCAAATGATACATAGGTATATTACTATTCCAGTATAATATAATATTTTATATATGTTACTTAAGTTCATTAACACCATCCTTTATACGTTCCATGTGTGGTATGAACGAGTCATATCATTTTAAGGGGGCGGTAGTCCGCACTTCCTCAAATGAAATTATCGTATGTATATACAACATGAAACGAATAATGGTATGAAATAAAATGGAATTACAGAAGCGTATATATAAAATATATATAATTAATATCATATTTAATTATAGTTCCATCATAATGGCCACCATGAGAGGTGGTAAGATGTATTTGAACAATCATCGTTTCATGAGGCGTTAGTTTGCCATCCACAGAAACATTATGTTCATCATCCATTAGATGGAGTTGTGTGTATGTGTAGTTTGAATCCTTCTTATAACAACATCCTAGTATATTTTGGATAATTGTGTTGTTACAAAAGAAAGGAAATAAAAAGAGTTTGTGGGTTGGAGAAGCAAAATAAATGAAAATAATTTAAGAGAAATCGTTACCTTTAATCTAGGTAACTCACTTTGGATGGAACCAAAGGACTTCTTGAAATGATTTCTGCCTAAGGGGAAGCTTCAAGAAGGAGGAGAGGGATGTGGGGAGCTTAGTTGGGCAGAGTTTGGACGAGCCAAGTGGCTTGAGAGGTGTGAGGAAATGAGAAGGAGGAGTGCCCTTTTATAAGAGGGGTGAGGGGCACTTTTGGAAAAGCTAGAAATATTAATTTATAATAAATTCATATTCGGTTTCCAAAGGCACCAAAGTTGACTTTTCAAAGGATGAGGTGGGTATAGGTCGAAAACAACTCATCCAATAGAATTTAGACAGGTTTGGGTACTTATATTAACCTTATCTTTAAGTATTAACTCTAAGTTAATTAGTTTCACTTTTACAATGTCTCTTTGTATTTTTATATAATATGGTTAATAAACTTACTATATACATCCAAGAGACCCCCAAGTGGTCCATTAATGATTAACCTATCATAATATAAGTCTCTTGGCCGAACCTTAGATTTTTAGGAAATTAATATCAATTAATAATATAATATTTGTTTTAAGAACTCTTTTATGTCAATTTTCACACTATTCAATAGTTGATTTTTGTGAAACTCATAACAGATTGATTACTTCGAACAAAGTCAATTAAATCAATCCTAATATATCCTATTATCCTATAAAATTAGTTTAATTCATTAAAAGTTTCATATTATAATTATTTGGGTATTTATAATATCAATTATTTTAATTTTTCACTATTATAGTAATTACTGCATCATCATTGTGTCATAAATAAAATAACTTATTTAATGTCTAAAAATTATAAATAAAATATAATTATGTAGGAAATCTTTTTATCTTTCTAATGAATATTTATAATCAAAACTCCAACATGTATAACCCTATGTAAAAATTGTTCTTCTAAAAGATGTAAGCTTATGCCATTTTTATTTTTATTTAAGCTTTATTAATATAATGTGTCATTATCACTTAAAAGTGGATCCATGGGGTCCCAAAATAGACCCAAAGATTCCCATGGTCGACCATGTATCAACCAATATGGTTAAGAGACGTTTTAGGGTAATTTAGTATTATTATAATATTATTTTTTAACCCTTATTTACCGGATTTACCCTTAACCATGGTAAATAAAATATTTACCGCAGTAATTATTCAAAATATCTAAAAATAAAAGTTACCTATTTACACAATTTGAACATCCTGATTCCAAATATGGAATCCATTTTTCTAAATTCAAAACACAGAAGTGGCAGAAATTAATTTAAAATTAATTCCCGCTGTCAAAACAAAAAGCGTGTTTTTAAGAGATAATAACTATCAAAAGATTGACACTTGTTTATGTTCGGTTTAATTGTAAAATTATGTCCAATGACCAACATTATATTAAGTGGTAAAAATATATTCTAAATATACTTTAAAACCACTCAAATTCATAATTTATCACTATTAATTATTTTGATTAAAAAAAGTTGTTTTTAATTAAAATTTAGTAATTTTCACTATTCATCAAAATATGAAAGTTATCCGAAATGTACCAAAATTTCACCTTAGGTTAAATTAGATATTACGAATCCAAAAATGAAGTCCATTTTGAAATATAAAATATATATAATTTTAAAAACCAGGTATTACTATTCACAACGGCTAGTTTAATTAGTTGTGGTGTGTGTTAGAACTCGAGGTTGCGTACAACACACGTTATCCCATTATTCGAAGGGAAACGTACCGTGGAAGCTTGGGGTGTTTCATTTTAAATTTTTGATGTCCCCATTTAGTCAAAAAGTTTAAAATATTGTATTTAAAAAGGTTTCACTATTAGAAGTTGATAAAAGTGAAATACTGAAAATGAATCTGTTCTTGCAATATGACTAAGAAACTCATAATAGGGATTCTAAAATTATAAGGATTATATAAAGTTCAAAATGTAGTTAATACTATTCATGACCTCTTTTAATGGTGTGATTGAACTCGGTGTTGCGTGTAGTGCAAGTTATTGAATTATTTTTAAGAAATAACACACTCTGAAATCCTGGGGTGTTACAATTATTCTATGTTGTGATACCTTTGTGGTACTTACCATTGTGGTGATACCTTTTTGGTATAATTCTATGTTGATTTTCCTTTGTTGTACATATCTTTGGGCTATTATCTTTTTGGTAATATTTCGTCCATAAAACAGTAGAGATTTGGGATTTTGAGTTGGGCCTTAGTTTTTTTCATGAATGTGATGGTTATACTTGATAACTTATTTATATGTATGGTCATATACCTAAGCAGGGTTTACTATTATTTCCTTTCTTTGTGGTTTATTCTTTGTGGGTTTTGTGACACCATTGAGGGTCTCGGGGTCCATAGTGATTATTGTTATACTCACCCCTACACGGCCTATGCACGCATGTTGTTGTGTTTGGTGCAGACAGCATACAATGCTAACTATGGGGGAGGGTACCAGGACTAGAGATAGCTCTTATGTGGACATAGATGGGGTGTTCTGCAACGACGAATGTTCAAGAGCTATACCTACCAATCTGGTAGGAACCTTGGTTGTTGTTCACATGATATGTTCTAGTTTTACTTGTACATTTCAGTTTACTTGTACTTTTCAGTTGGGCTTGTATTCTGGCCCCTTTTTCCTTCTGTACATAGCTGATTTACTATATATTTTAACTTTGCGATTCTATCCTACTTTGTTCTTAGTTCATTTCATTACAGGTTACAAAGACAATGCCTACCCAGTTTTAGGGAATACACCGTTCTATGCTAGCCTCCATCCCCTGGCCTTTGCAAGGCAGGTTTGGGGTAGTCGCGGCATGGGCCCCTGGGGATTGGTGGTGACACATTGAGTAAGAAGAAAAAGAAGTAGATGAGGAAGGAGTTGAACTATGATAGAATGGTGCAGTTATAAGAGCCACAATGGTAGTACATCACAGATGAATATAAGGCTTTAACAATTGAATGAAATCAGTAATGATTTCACCAATATACGATATTGCCTTCTTGAAATAATCTTTTTTATACATTGACATGTCCAATAGAGAAGTAAAATCATTCATCTTTTGGACATGAGTCTTGAAGTCTTGATTTATGGATGGAATTTTAAAAATTCTGTACATGGTACATGAAATGGTTTGTCAGATAATGCTTAGTACAAATCCTATTAATGTAGAAATCCACTTTTGTAGTAATTCATTCCTAAGAATTATGGAAAAAATTTGATTGAATACTCATTAAGTCACGAAATCTGTAAGTATTTTTGACAATAACATATAATATTTCCTTTTCATAACCACATAAAAGTGACTGATGTTCTTCTTTAAAAAATATTATGTTCACATTAATGTCTATAGGTTGAGTTGATTTTCCAGAGGCATTTGAATATTTAACGGAAAAAGTGAGAGACATAAGATGATTTATAACATTATGTAAAAGACTTTGGTACTCATCATTTATCGTATTATGAAAAAAAATGAAACATTTTATTATATATATTGATGATTCTCTCAAAATCATTATCATATATTGAAGTCATATTTGGTATAATCAATTACGCAACATTCTGTGGAATTTGATAACTAACATCCTCGGAAGGATGAACAATAGTATCTTTTCCAATTTTTAACAATTTTTTTATATCTTCGACAATTGATCTGATAGACATCACCTCATCACTTAACTTATTGTTTTCAATTCTATATTCTTGTATATAAAGATTAATTTTTTGTTGAATTATTCCATATGATTTTGTCTAATAAAAATGCATCATCTATTTCACTGAGTATTTTTATAGGAGTAGGATGTGAGATCATGATCATTTCAAATATAGATAAAAAAGTATCTATAAAAGTTTATAGATCATGGTCACTCATAGTAATATAAGGTTCTTCTGTAGGTTAAGGAACATAAGCTGAGACAGGTTCAGGCTCTTTAGCAGAGATTACCTCTAGAGCATAAACATGTTTCAGTTGAAACACATTAGAATGATATTTTCCTTTATCTAAGGCCTCCATGGTATTATAAACATCAATATATCTAGATAATGTATGCCAGATATCCACCATAATTTAATCAATAGGACTGGTAACAAGAACACATTCTAGACAAGGGTGTTACTCCCCCCAATAGGTGCATCTCTTATTGAACTAAGAGATTCAGATCCATTAACTATTTATAAATTTTTATCTCTAATAGGCTCTCCCATTTCCAATCTATACAACTGATAGAACTGTTACTTTCATTCCTCGGTGTATAAAATAATTTCATGATGAACATGTTCATTAAATTGTTCCCTAACAATTGCCTCTTCTTAAATATAAGGTTCATTTTCTATGTGCTCTTTAGCAATGACATATTCCTTTAAACTTGCTGTAGGCTATTTACGAAAATAAGGTTCTTACATTTAATCAATACATAGTTTAGTAATAGGTACATCCATTTACTCCATAATCTAAATTTCATTATATTTTCAAGTGACACTTTTAATGGGGTTGTTTGAACCCAGTACAACTCCAACCAAATAAAGCCATCAAAAAAAAAACAAAACACCATATCCCGTAAATACGGCCCAAATCGAAGACCAAACATTTTCTGAATACAGGAAATTCGAATTTAAACAAACAAAAAACATCCATTCAAGGACAAACAACCACCCTGCAACCTATTCTCACCTATATCGATAAGTGTTTCACTCCACCATCAACAGAACATCGTCATTTCCATAGTACAAAATCACCACACCAAGAAGACCATGAATCAGTGAAAAAGATCAACTAGATGAAACTAGAAAAATAAAATTGTTGATAATGAGCCTCCTAATTCATTCAATATAATATAGCCTTCACCATCAACCATGAGAAAAAAAATGATAGTTACCTCACAATCCACCAGAACTCTCCAACAAACAATGAAACAGAAATGGTCCATGATGTCTAGTGAGCTATTGAGGAAACCTGAATAGAAGATCATGAACAAAAATTCCCCCAATATTTGCGACAACCTCAACATTGTCAACCTTTTCACACCACTACCTTTGTCATTTTCAATCACCACAGCCACACAGAACCGACACTCATCGCCAAAACCACTGGGAACCCATCACCACAACACACCACACCCAAGGCCTCTTGTGGACCACCACACCTAACCCATCTAGAATGGGGAGGTGGTCCTGGAGTCCAGAATTGGGCCAGTGGAGAGACATCCATTGAAATCCACTGAGAACATGCACCATTACATAAACCTTCAACCAAAATAGAAACTATCTCCTATTAAAATCCCCATCCAATCCCATATTATAGACCAACTAATCATGAAAAATGGAGGAAGAGATGACATTGAATCTTAAATAGATTCCAGGACTGAAGGTAACTATAGGGTTGAACCCCTAGAATGAACAACAGTAGAGAAAAAACTAGCCCCATCACCCAAATAATGAAAACATGTGGTGCTGAGAAATCCACAACCACCATTCCACTAATCCCAAAATCTCCGAGTCTAATCATTTTAGATCCGACCTAGATAGGATCATTGGCGATTTATGTTAGAGTGTAAAGGAGATGACCTAGAAGAATGTCGAAGCGCCATGGAGCAGAGTGAGGTGAGGGGGATGAAACCCTATACAGAACAAGTGAGAAGAAACTAGAGCCCAATGAGAGGGAAAAGTGAGATAGAGAGGATAACAAGATATATTTGAGAATCTATTACCATCAAAGGGATAATGAAACCCTATAAGAAGGAGCAGTCTTAGATGAGAGCCAGAGTGTAGCTAGGCGATCGATGCGTCATGTGTAAATTTAGTTACATCTATTTCATCTACACACTCTATAATAAGTAGAACACTGTCATATATGAGTGATATAGTTAATTTTATAGGTGACACAATTTTATCACCTGATTCCTCTTCTGAATAATCCAAAACATCATTGGATTCCAAATGAGGATCAAATATTTTTATAGGTCTTAAAGAATTATTAATTATATTAAACATTTAATAAAAGCATTTATTATCCTCTAATATAGTTTTTTAAATTATTCCAGCTTATCTTCATCCTTCTGATTATATCCTCTGAGATACATAGCTCATAACCTTCAATGACTTCTTCATTCAGGCCGACTACTCCAATAGGAGATAAAATTGTAGAGATTAATCTTTACTAGAAAAAAGAGGTAGAATTTGATGTTGTCCTGATCAATTCACACATTTTATGTATAATATAATTAGGCACATTAATCATGGGACCATTTTTCATAATATGAATCCAGAACACATCAGGATACTAAAGAGTTGAAAAATCTTTTTTCATTGGACTAACAAGATACTAGATAAACATAACAAGAAACCTTGTCTCACCATCCAACTCAGCATCCATTTCCCTTTTTTCATATTATTTCCAGTCGAACATCATATGTCCTCTTCTATGTCAAAAACATCACTAAAAGGATGACCTATTTGTTAATCCTCAAATATTCCTTCATGAGGTATCCCTAGGAAGCCAACCCATTACCTTGGGGAAAAAGTTCACTTTTGGAAATTAATTCGGATTCTTAAAACAAAGTCATCTTTAGTATTTAATGAGATCTAGACATACAGATATCACAGAGGAAGTATTTTTGGTTAAATTATCCTATATTCTTTTGTGAACATGTCCAGCCATCCCTTCTCGTTTAATAATTTCTAAACTAGCAACTTATATGTCTACGACCACATCAGACATACTTACATTTTTGGTACTACTATTTTATAAAAAATATTCATTTTCAACGGTCCCTCGAGCGTTACATTAGGTGTCCTTTTAGATTTTATATTATATATACACTTCTCATGAGTTTATGAAGATTGGTGCTTCATTGTAGGCAATAAACATGGTTTTGAGAGATATGAAAGTCTGAAAGTAAACTAACAGTTTCAAAGAGAGGGGTTTCATTTCGGTAGAAGAGACATCTTGTGTAGACAGTATTGAAAGATATTAGGTTGTTATCATTTTGGTGTTTCACATATGAAAAATTCAACAACAATACATTAAAATAATAATAATCAACATAACATTACTTGAAATAAAGTTAAAGTAAAATAAAACTATGTCATTATGGAGAGACCATAATAGGTTGTTACAGTGTCATCATTACGGTGTGAATCCAAACGGTGTGACCACATCATTTAGAATATATGTGTAAAATAGTATCTGACTAACAATAACTGTGAGACTATACAACATGATTCAATAAATTCAAGACATAAATCATGGGAAATCATGATTGTGTGATATTAATTCTATGATAGTAACTTTTGAAACTATGAAACATGGAACCGTAAACTGTGAAACAGTAAGAGTGAGACACTTACTTGTTAAACCGTAAATTAAGAAATAGTAATCTCATGACCGTAAGATGTTCAATTATGAATGATCATCCCTAATTCACATATGATGTAATTTATCCATTCATAATTTTATGGTTTAGTGAATATATCAGTAAGATAATATTCATTTCCAATGAATTCCAAAGTAAAATAAAATTTCATATAATGATCTCTCAAAAAGTGATTCCTTACATCAATATGTATTGTCCTAAATGGGAAATAGTATTCTTTTAAATATTAATTGCACTTTTATTATTAAAATTTATAGGTACATGCATGAGTTGATATTCATAGTCTAGTCATGTGTGTTTCAAGGACAATATTTCTGTACAACATCTACCAGCTGTATTGTATTCAACTTCGATAGTAAAAAATGAAACATAGTTTTGGTTCTTACGACAACATGACACTAGAGACTCATGTAAAACGTGACATGTTCCAAAGCTTATTTTTCTATTTAACAGAAAACCACCAAAATCAACATCAAAATATATAAATAACTCAAATGATTCCCCTTTATGATAGAACAATCCTATAATTGGTGTATGTTTGAGGTATTTTAAAATTACTTTAATAGAATTTAATTGAGAATCTTGTGTTTTCTTAAATTTGATCACACATTCACATAATAAACATAATATCAAGTTGGCTAGTAGTTATTTAGTGTATGATTCCAATCAGTCCTCTGTAAGGGGTTTGACCAACTGATATTTCATCTTCATCAAGATCACACATACATGAAGTAATCATTAGAGTATCACTACATTTAGTGTTTTCCCACACAAAATTTTTACGATGTTATATAATATATTTTATTTGATTTAAAATAACACCATCATTGTTTTGAAATATTTTAAATTCAATAAAAAACATTGTTTCACCAATTATACTCATTTCAAATGTATTTTTAATTTATTTTGAAAACTCAATAAAGCAAGAATTTTTTAATATACAAAATAAGTATTGTCTACCCAAGTATGACCTACTCAAGCATCATTTTAAATTTGATTTATAAAATGAGTACAATTAGATATACCTTTTGAAAAACCATTTGAAATATGGAATGTACTTGATCTATCATACCAATCTCTCAGATCTTGTTTCAAACCATACAAATCTCTTTCTAATATATAAACATGATTTGGAATGTGAGGATTTGTGAAAATAGTGGATTTTTAAGAAAAAAATCCCAACTATATAACCATTTTGGAATGCACTATTTATATCAACAAGATATAGATTGAAATTTATATGGGTTGTATGTGAATGAAAGATTCTAATGGCTTGAAGTTTTTCTATTGGTTTAAAGGTCTCCACATTTTCAATTCCTTCTTCATGAATATATCTTTGTGAAACCAATCTAGATTTTTTTAAACTATGTTACAAGCATCAACTACATTATTTCTGAACACCCACGTAGAATCTAAGGTAATAATGTCTTTGTCCCTATCAATGAGTTTCCAAATATTGTTCCATTATATCTGATGATGTTATTATTGAAAATCCATCACCAAAAATTCAACCATGGTTGATTCCTTAATTTATTTATGCTCATGTTGTGGCATGAAATCATGATGTTCCACCTTATTTCTAAGAGAGACTCTATTTTTTGTTCCTATGTCTAGATCTCCCACTGTAACATCTAAGGGATGGTTTCTAAGAGTCCTAGTTTGTCTAGTAAAAGTAGAGCTACTGATTTCAGGCTCTTGAATAGGATTGGGTTCATAATAGAATGAATCTGGAGAGTTTATAGAACTATAATTTTTAACATTTTATTTCATAAGATGGTCAAAATATTTAGAATTTATGTCCAGATTATTTATATCATCCAAAATATCTTATTAAGTTGTATTAGGCTAATGTAGTTCTATCTCATCAAATGTGACATGAATATATTCCTCGACACATTTAGTTATTTTTTTAAAAACTCTTTAGGGATTACTAAATATTGAATATCCTAGAAAGTTTTCATGATCACTCTTGGATGAAAATTTCTTAACATTGTCCTTGGTATTAAAGATATCTACCATGGGACCAAAGATGATGATGTAGTTTTCATTGGGTATTCTGTTGTTTCACAATTTATATGGAGTTCACTGAATAATGAGTCTGATCAATACTCAATTATTAATATAGAATGTTGTATTTAATGCATTATTCAAAAAATATAATTTTAATTCATATTCACTAAGCATGGTTATATAAATTTATTTCCAGGTTATATTTCTTCATTCTACAACTCTATTTTTTCTAGGTGTTCTAGGGTTCTAGAAATTATGACTATAGCCATTGTGTGATCAAAATAATTCAAAATAATGATTTAAAAATTCATATACAATGTCAATTCTTTGAGATTTAATTATATTCCTACTATGATTTTCTATAGTTTTAGTATATGTGGTGAAATGAGACTATGCATCACTTTTATGAGATAAGGAGAAGGTCCAAATATACCTAGAAAATTCATCTACATGAACATAAACATTGTGATTCACATTTAGACAATAAAATATATATTGTCCAAAAAAATCCATGTGATATATCTCATGATGTTGAGATGTTGAGACTTCTTTCTTGTGTTTGAAGGAATTTTTGTGTTTCTTTCCCTTTTGACATGGATTATATAAGATATCCTTTGGAAACATTATTTGTGGTATATAATTAACTAGTTATTTTTCAGTTAGCTATATATGGGAGTGAATGTAATAGTGTTCTAGTCTTATTTTACAAAGCAAAGAATCAATTTGAAATACACTAAAACAATAAAAATTTTGAGAAACTAAAGAATCTATGTTAACAGAAAATATATTTTCATTTTTTAATGGAGAAAATACACATCCATTTTTAGAAATAAAATGATATAAGGTTTAATTTTCAAATTTATCATTAAATAAATCTTCACATAGTTGTGAAATACTAAGAAGAATATTTTTTAGTCCCTCTACAAAAAGAATAGTAATAGTTATAACTATGTTACAGTTAACTATTTTTCTAGGACAATGATTTTTCCTTTATCATTATCAGCAATAGTGACATGCCCATTATTAATCATTGTTAGGTTCTTGAAAAAGGAGTTATCTCTTATCATGTGTTTTTAACACCCATTATCCAAGTATTATAATATTTTATAGGATCTCTTCAAAAAAATTTCCGATAAAATTTTCAAATAATAAAAGACTTTGTTACTCATATATGTTTGGGTCCATTAATATTAGAAACTAATGTTTTTGGAACCCAAAAGTTACTCAGTGGTTTTATATAATAATTGAATAAATTATTTGAGAAAAAAACCTTATTGTTCGAAAAATCTTGACACAGTAGAAGATATATCATAGTTGGAACTTGAAGAATGTTTTCCTTTACTAGGAATAATTTTGTATGTTCTCAACATAGAAACAAAATTGGTTTTTACAAATTTTTATTTACTTGGATGATATCCAATTCAAGTATTTTATTTAGGGGAAATTGATTTACCTTTAATTTTTACTAGGATATCATTACTATTAGTAAACCACTCAGGTAACTTTTTCAATTTCATATTTGACCGAATTAATTAATTGTTTTATTTTTGTTATTTATCATTTTTCTATCTATCTACAACATGTTGAGATTTAATAGTTGAGGAATGATGATAAAGTATTTTTAAAGATTTCTATTTAAGTTATAGTTCATCATAAGACTCATCAATAAGATTTCCATACTCAAAAATTTCTCCATTAGAAATATTTTTTTAATAAAATTTATCTCCAAAATAATAGTTATTTTGTATGGATGATTCAAGGATTAACACAGAATTGATTTTCATGAAACACATATTATATTTGTTAGCCTTTACATCTTGTGAGGATTTTTAGTAACATGAATTATACTCCTAAGCCCTCTATGTATCATTCATTTCCCTTTTATACATTTTATATTTTTTCATATTTTATTTTTTATTGGTGAGCATGGTACAATCATCCATTACATGTACCATTCACATACACTCATTGCATACTATCTCATCAGACTTTTTATTTCAATTACAATACTTATGTCATATTACCTTTTGATCTTATCATTCTTTGAAGATATTATTTATGATAAATTTCTTCCTTTTTTAAAATTTCATAATTATTTTGGATAATTGATCATATCTTCATCACTGTCAGTCGGAGATTGTTCACATATAGAAATTTATACAGAGGCATATAGTTTCACCTTTTTTGTGTTTTGAGGTAGTTATCTTAAATTCAACATATTTTCTTTTGGGTTCATACTCTTCTTCATTGTTGAATTTTAGATTTTCATAATCAATCATTATTTTCCTATTGAGATATTTAACATGTAGATTAATGATGTCATGTGACTCTTTAATAGAGACAGATGTTCCTCTCTATATATTAGGTTGTCATCTGAGACTCCTCATAATCTGTTCTTTGGTAGTATCAGATCTTCCTAGAGAGATTATAAAGATTACTATTAGATTGAACATGAGATATCGTTTAGAAATTTGATCAGCGTGATTCATCATAAAATTTTCATATTTATTTATATGTGTTATGTCTCATTCCCTTAACACTAGATGATCCTTGACTGAAATAGGAAATGTATCCCAAATTTCATTGTCTATTTTACATGAATTAATTCTGTTAAATTCATCATCTTATAAATAGAAGTATACTAAATTTAAGGATTTTCATTTTTTGTAATAAGAAGACATAGTTGGGTCATCCCATTTAGTTATTTCAGTAACCGGAATCTCATACTCATCTAAAATTGATGAACAAATATGAAAACCCTAACATTCTAAATGAATTATCATTTTAATTTATCCATTGGGAATAATTTGTTCCATTTAAAAATGGAGTTTTGTTTTTTACAAAACATTATAGTAAATAATCCAAAATATATAAATACATTAAAATGATATAAATTTAGTACTTATAGAAATTTATAGATCTTTAACATAAAACTAAAATTTTAGTTTATTTTTTTAAAAAAATATTCCTTAAAAGACTCCTTTGATATCAAATTTTCGTCGGAGTAGAGTAATAAAGAGGTGGGAGAATTGTGCATCTAAAAATATTTTCTGTTAAAAAACATCACTTAAAAATATTATCTAATAAATATGAATATAGTCCAGTTATTCAAGGAAATACAATTATAATTAATTAAATATTAAATTAATTTATCAAAAGATTGATTAATTATAATTAATATCAATATGAGTTATTGATACAACATTTGAAGCTACTGTTATAAGGAAAATAATAATAACATCTATACAAGAGTAACTATCTATGTAAAATCATGTATTTAATAAATATAATTTAACGTTTTCAAAACCCAAATTAAAAGACATAGTGGATAAGACATGTGGTTTAATATAAATTCACGACCTAGTCCACTCCACTTGGTGATCCCCTACCACCAAATAGTTTATATTAATAAATATGATCCACACACTGTATAAGGCCCCAGCCTTAAACGTTATATAATCTTGAGTTATCACAAGATTACACGTTTAGGATCTTTTCAGGTTTAGAGTTTTAGAGAATTAGGACATAATTATTACATCTCAAAGATTAAAAAGTAGACACATCTACTCAGCTTCCATTTTTCACAAAATAAAAACTCTTGAACAAAAGAGTCATGTCTATTTCCTTGTTTTTGGACAGCATGAAATTTCATGATCCCATCCTTGACCCTATTCAACTTTAGGTCCTGTGAAAAACATTTCAAAAACATGGGATGAGCATAAAAAGCTCAGTAAGGGTTATAGAAATATGAAAGGGAAACATGAGTTCATATATACAAAAGGATGAAATCATACTTTACCCATAAAACATAGGAACTTTATCTTACCTCATAAAATCATGAATAAATCATAGAAATCATAAGACATAAAGGTATCTTGAGGCATTCATAACATTATTACGTAGGGATTAACCCTCTTGGTTATGTTTGGAATACCCATCACAGTATATTACCTAAATATCTTTGGAGAAACCTTAACGTTTCACTCCTTCGTGTTACCCAATGCATTTGAGAGCTATAACGAGCTCACCCGCCCTTAGTTTATCACGGAACCACCCATCTTCATAATAATGCCCAAGAACCATAACATAATTCATAAAACATGCATAAAGGAAACATAACATTTCCACATTCCAATCATGAGATATCAATACAACACATTGATATAAAAACATTATGAAAACCATTTTCAATACCAAAGTAAAACATGGTATTTACTTTTTCATCTAAAAATAATGTATGGCTTGTAGAGGAAGCTGAAACTCAAATAATGGTCATGGCGGCGGAGAAGTCGTTGTCGCCGCATACGTACGATAAAAAAAACATTCCCTTTTTTCATTTAGTAAAACGCTTCATATAAAAAAGATTCCTTTTGAATAAGCATAAAAGTCATAGGGGTTTATACACCGTATAATAGAAGGTTTTTTATAAATAAAAATATGCCTCAATGAAAGGAGATTGAGATGAAGTCCCATACAAAGACATTATCCTTGGTTTAAGGATAAATCATTTACATAATTATGTGTGACAAAATAATACACCAAATATAAGTGGATATTAAGTTTAAAATAATAAAAGGTCATTCACACATATTCAAAGGATGAAACATTCAATAACTACATGTTGAACCCAAAGAAATCGAAATTGGGTTAAAAAGTTCCCTTGACAGCCTAACAGCGTCACATCAAAATGAGTTGATGAGAGATAAAAAAAGGGTATCTCATCACATGGACATAAAATTTACATCAATAAGGATATATGAGAACATATCCCAACATAACAATATGTAAATTAAAAGACCCAACAAAAGAAGTCTTTTAAAAAGAGGAGGGTGAAAGGTTCCCTTACCGACTTGGGTATCTTTCAAAACATACACCCGATGAAAGAAGGACAATAAATCCTTGATGTAAATACTCATAAACGAAAGTATATTACATAAAGAGTAGAATAATGGGCAGTACATACACCACTCAAAGCAAATTGTGGAAAATGTAGCATAAATCTCACGGAAGTAAAAGTGAGATGAAAAATCCCTTACGAAAACTCGGCAGCCCAACGGCACCACATAAAACTTACAATAATGGATTGATGAGATCAAATAGGGTATCTAATCATATTAACATAAAGATTATTGAAATATTAATATAAAGGAACATCCCCCTACATAACAAATAGGAGCTTAAAAGAGGTGACATAAAGGAGAGTACATAAAAATAAAGAGAGAGGTTAGATATCTTATGAAAATTCGGCATCCTAACGGCGCCATTCAAAAATTCCAAAATGGATTGATGAGAGAGAATAGGCTCTCTCAACACATGAACATAAAAATTATAGTAAGTGTAATATAAAATAACATCCCAATAACAAGAATGATTATCTTTAGAGGAAATGACATAAAAGAGTGTACTTAAAAAGAAAGAGAGGAGTAAGATCCCTTACCTCAGGTCCGACTTGACACGATCGTTCTTTAACGTCCTGAATAATAAACATGAGTTAATTTATACTTTCTTATGAACCTTATTAATGTTCATTATTCCTTTATATCACTTATTTAAATGTTATAAACATTATGTAATCATTTAAGTTAATAATGTTTGTTTTTTCAATATTTGGTACTTTCGTCGAAAATGGACTTCTTACAATTACATGTTGTTTGTGTGGTCAAAGGTTCAATATATCCAGAATGATATTCATGATTTGGATATCATATATATCATATATATCCATCATATACTTGTATTTATAATATTACATAATCATTTAGAGGTAAGAAATGAAATGCACCGTTCATGGAGACGGTAAGCCGTACGTACGCATGAACGCTACTTTCATTTCTATCTCATACATTAATGGAAATAAACAATAATGATATAGAGGTATATTATAATTCTAGTATAACATCATATATAATAACTTTAAATCCATCCTTTATACGTCCCACGTATGGCATTAACGAATCAAATCACTTTGAGGGGGCGGTAGTCCGCACTTCCTAAAATGAAATTATCGTGTTTACCCACAATGGAAACCATAAAGGTATGAAAAAAATAAAAATACAGAAGCTTAAGTAAAACATAAACATATTATATATCATATATAAATATATTGTCATATAAATGGCCACCTTTGATGGTGTTATATGAGTGTTGAACAATCATCGTTTCGGGAGGCAGAATTTCGCCATCCACGGAAACCGTATGTTCTTTAACCATTTGATGTAGTTGTGTGAGAGTGTAGCTAGAATAAATCTTATAACAACATCCTAGTATATTTAAGATACTGTTTTTGTTACAAAATAAGTAAATAAAAAGTGTTTAGGGGGTTGGAAAAGCAAAAAAAACAAATGAACATGAGAGAATGAATTACCTTTAAAAGTGTAACTCCTTTTGATTTGAGCCTAAATGCTTCCTTTGAAAAGATTCTGCCCAAAGGGAATTCATCTAGCATGAGTATATGGATTTGTAGAGAGTTAATGGGAAGGGTATGACCGAGACAAAGGCTTTAGGAGTGTGTGAAATGAGGTAGAGGTGGGGGCCTTTTATAAGAGAAGAGGAGGGGCACTTTTGGAAATCATGAAACTATTATTTTATTTTCAAAAGTGTATCGAATTTATAAGGTCCCACATTGATATATTTCGAAGATAATATTATAAGGCTTCTAAATATTCCCATCCAATAGTTTTTGGACATGTTTAGGTCTTAGATTTTATATTATAGTTTCATTTTTTTTAAACTGTTCATTAATGAGGTCATCGTTGCATCATCATGATTTCATAATTAAATTAATTTATATAACATCTAAAAATTATAAAAAAACTACTATGATGTAGGAAATATTTTTATCTTTCTAATGAATATTTATAGTCAAAATTTGGACTTGTGTAACCCCACTTAAAAGATGTTTTAGTAAAACAACCCATGTTTGTGTCAATTTAATTTTAACATTAAATAAATATATATTAATGTCATTCTCCATCCAAAGTGGCTCCATGGGGTCCCCAAGTTGATCCATGGGTTTTAGTGGTCGGCCATGACTCATCCAATAGGGTTAGGACAAGTTTCATGGTGTTTTCATATTTTTATAATATCATTTTTACATTAAATTACACTAATTACCTCGAATCGTGATTAATGAAAAAAAGTTACTATTCACCAAAAAATTATTTTCATCCCATTGAAACACATTTTACATACTAATGACAACCCTGTATGTCGGATTTTCAAAATTCAAAACACAATGATTGAAAAATTTCATTTAAACGGGAAAGCAGTTTTTATAAGTACCACTTAGTGGATTCACTATTCATCAAAAATTGATGTTTTTCAGAAAATTACCAAAAATTCACCCTAAGATATATTTGATATTCCGAATTCAAAAATGAAGCCTATTATACAGAATTCAAAACATATAAGTCACATTATTTAATTTAATATTTAATTCCCGCTGTCAGAGCAAATAGCGTGTTTTTATAAAACAATAAGTATCAAAAGATTGACACTAGTTTAAGTCTGATTCCAAAGTGAAATTAATTCCAACGACCACAATTGGATTTAATGGTAAAAATATATTCTAATTTTACTTTAAAACCAATTCAAATGAAAATCTAATAATATAAATAAATTAGATTAAAAAGAGGTTTTGAATTAAAATACAACATTTTACACTATTCATTAAAAAATGAACATTATCGGAAAGATACCAAAAATTTACACAAAGTAAATTTTGATGTCCCAATTCTTAAGAAGTGTTTTATTTGGTCCAAAAGGATGTATAAGTGTGAAGAAAACTATATTTAATGACGGTTCTCCACCAAAAGGCGATAAGTGAACCTTTAGTGAAAACCAGGGCATATACACCTAAAATTGAATTCTTTCCGTATTTTAAGCCTTTATCTTTTATTGGATAAATGTAAAAACATTTAAAAACATATATAATCATATTTTAGTTATTTCTATCCATTCCCACCAATACAATGGCTACATGTTAACTACCATTTAAAATAATATTATTTTATTACTAGTGTGCAACGTAAGATTTCAATGAAACTCATTGTTGCGTATCGGGAACGCTATCGAACATAGCAACCCTTTAAAGTCAAATTAATATTTTATTCACAAATATGGATAAATATAAAAATTTCATATTCTTTATTTACCTGGGGTGTTACATCCTTCCACCCTTTTAGGAATTGCGTCCTCGTAATTTTAAAATTAGGCTCAGAAACTTCATTGAAAATCCCACATCGAAACAAGAGTTAATAAAACAATCACTTTAAAAGAAAGAAAGAGGAGTAAAGAGGTCACCCGAGTTAACCCATACTAGGATTCCATGTAAGAAAACATGGACATGGAAGAAAAAACAAAGGGTCATGTTCTGAGGGAGAGTGATAGTAAACATGTCTAAGAGAAAGTTAACCATAAGAAAATCACAAACTTGTGATGGGTTAAATGGTATTTGATTCCCCTGTAGGAAAAGTTAATAAAAAACATTTTTGTTTTTCTTTACTTTTTATTGGGGAATTTATTCATAAGAAAACATAATCTCTTATCATGTGGACTTTCAAATTTTTTTAGATTCCATACACAAACTGATATTTTCCCCAAACGACGAGTATTTAGGAAGACTTGTTCGCATTAAGAGTAATATAATCAAATTATTGTGAATCACCTAATCCACAAAAGAGAACAATACATTTCCCATTTCTTTAGACCTTAACCAAAACTAAAACAAAAAAAGTTATTATGAGATCAGATAATACCCAAAAAGGATAATCCTTAAAAAAAATCTATTCTTAATCTCCAAAATTTATCAAACAATACCCAAAGTTCAACATAGACCATTCAAAAAACTATTTTTCCATAATATTCTTCAAAGTAAACCAATCTAAGATGGAAACCCAAAAATTTAAAGGATTTAGTCACATAGTCTTCCAAGGTACAAATTAACACTTATCTCCAAATAACATCAGTTACTCTTAATGTCTCATATTGAATAGTAATTAACCTAATCACATATCCTCCATGATAGGTTAATAATTTCCATAGATAACCCAAAATAAACTTACTATTAATTCATAAAATCATCTAACTAAAAAGAATCAGTCAATCTAACCAGGTACTTTATGTAGTCTAGTGGTAGGCGATAATTACCAGTCGCACTTTGGTCGTGGGTTCGATTTCCGCAGCTTTGTCTGACGCGACGGGTAGTCACACGGTCTGCGTGTTGTCCTTTTTCCAAAACTATAAAATTCTCAAATCATTCCCTAAAAAGAGATAAAATCATCAGAAATGATCATAACATATTTTAACCTCAAGTTTATCTCATGCCTTTCATTTTCCAGTATATCATATAATAACCCATAATTACATCAAAAGTAAGGATCATATAAACTCTAATGGTTAACTATATTATTATTACCTGAACCTCCACATCGATTGGTCATCTCGTACATGATTCATTACAGAACATTACAAGGTTCACGTGGTTGATCATGACTCCTTGATATTTGGTTTAGAATAACCACGAGTTTCCTCATTGAATCCTCCATTTTATCTAGTCTCTTAATCAGAGAACCACCACAGTTTCCTTCAAACCTATTGTCTCTTTGGTGCCTGCTAGATCCATCCATTCACTAAAAGAAGAAATGTCAGTGTGAGTATATCAACAAAACCATCATGTACTAAGGAGGAAGGTAAACACTAAGATATACTTACTCATTCAATTTATCTAAATCTAGGACTCTTTCTGAAATCCTAACCAAAATGGTAATGTCACTTGTGCTTAGAGAATACCCTAACCTCTAAAGTTATCTAAACCGACCTTTGATACCAACTATAAGTCCCCAGCCTTAAACCTTACATAATCTTGAGTTATCACGAGATTACACGTTGAGGATCTTTTCAGGATTAGAGTTTTAGAGAATTAGGACATAATTATTATATCTCAAAGATTACAAAGTAGACATATCTACTCAGCTTCCATTTTTCACAAAATAAAAACTCTTGAACAAAAGAGTCATGTCTAGTTCCTTCTTTTTGGACAGCTTGACACTTCTTGATCCCATCCCTGACCCTATTCAACTTTAGGTCCTGTGAAAAACATTTCAAAAACATGGGATGAGCATAAAAAGCTCTGTAAGGGTTATATAAATATGGAAGGGAAACATGAGTTCACATATACATAAGGATGAAATCATACTTTACCCATAAAACATAGGTACTTTAACTTACCTCATAAAATCATTAATAAATCATAGAAATCATATGACATAAAGGCATCTTGAGGCATTAATAACATTCTTACGTAGGGAGTAACCCTCTTGGTTACGTTTTGAATACCCATCACAGTATATTCCCTAAATCTCTTCAGAGAAACCTTAACATTTCACTCCTTCGCGTTACCCAATGAATTGGAGATCTAGAACGGGCTCACCCGCCCTTAGTTTATCATGGAACCACTGTTCTTCATAATAATGCCCATGAACCATAACATAATTCATAAAACATGCATTAAGGAAACATAACATTTCCACATTTCAATCACGAGATATCAATACAACACATTGATATAAAAACATTAAGAAAACCATTTTCAATACCAAAGTAAAACATGGTATTTACTTTTTCATTTAAAAATAATGTATGGCTTGTAGAGGAAGTCAGAACTCAAATAATGGTCACGGCAGCGGAGAAGTCGTTGTCGCCGCATACGTACAACAAGAAAAACATTCCCTTTTGACGTTTAGTAAAACGCTTCGTATAAAAATGATTCCTTTTGAATAAGCGTAAAAGTCAAAGGGTTTTATACACCATATAAAAGAAGGTTGTGTATAAATTAAAATATGCCTCAATGAAAAGAGATTGAGACGAAGTCCCATACAAAGACAGTATCCTTGGTTTAAGGATAAATCAATTACATAATTATGTGTGACAAACGAATACACCAAATATAATTGGATATTAAGTTTAAAATAATCAAAGGTCATTCACACATATTCAAAGGATGACACATTCAATAACTACATGTTGAACCCAAAGAAATCGAAATTGGGTTAAGATGTTCTTTTGACAGCCTAACGGCGTCACATCAAAATGAGTTGATGAGAGATTAAAAAAAGGGTATCTCATCACATGGACATAAAATTTACATCAATCAGGATATATGAGAACATATCCCAACATAACAATATGTAAATTAAAAAGACCCAACAAAATAATTCTTTTAAAAAGAGGAGGGTGAAAGGTTCCCTTACCGACTTGGGTATCTTTTAAAACATACACCCCATGAAAGAAGGAAAATAAATCCTTGATCGAAATACTCATAAACGAAAGTATATTACACAAAGAGTAGAATAATGGGTAGTACATACACCACTCAAAGGAAATTGTGGCAAATGTAGAATAAATCTCACGAGAGTAAAAGTGAGATGAAAAAATCCCTTACGAAAACTCGGCAGCCCAACAACGCCACATAAAAAATACAAAAATGGATTGATGAGTTCAAATAGGGTATCTCATCATATTAAATTAATGTTTATAGAAAGTGGAATATAAAGGAACATCCTCATACATAACAAATAGGATCTTAAAAGAGGTGACAAAAAGTAGAGTACTTAAAAAGAAAGAGAGAGGTTAGATCTCTTACGAAAATTTGGCAGCCTAATGGCGCTATTAAAAACATCCAAAATGGATTGATGAGAGAGAATAGGGTCTCTCATCACATGAACATAAAAATTACAGTAAGTGTAATATAAAATAACATCCCAATAACATGAAATATTAGCTTTAGAGGGAATGACATAAAAGAGTGTACTTAAAAAGAAAGAGAGGAGTAAGATCCCTTACCTCAGGTCCGACTTGACACGATCGTTCTTTAACGTCCTGAATAATAAACTTGAGTTAATTTATACTTTATTATGAACCTTTTTAAAGTTCATTATTCTTTTTATATCACTTATTTCAATGTTATAAACATTATTTAATCATTTAAGTTAATAATGTTTGTTTTTTCAATATTTGGTTCTTTAGTCGAAAATGGACTTCTTACAATTACATGTTGTTTGTGTGGTCAAAGGTTCATAATATCCAGAATTATATTCATTATTTGGATATCATATATATCATATATATCCAGAATATATATGTATTTATAATATTACATAATCATTTAGTGGTAAGAAATGAAATGCACCGTTCATGGAGACGGTAAGCCGTACGTACACATGAATGCTACTTTCATTTCTATCTCATACTTTAATGGAAAGAAACAATAATGATATACAGGTATATTATAATTCCAGTATAACATCATATATAATAACTTTAAATCCATCCTTTATACGTCCCACGTATGGCATTAACGAATCAAATCACTTTGAGGGGGCGGTAGTCCGCACTTCCTAAAATGAAATTATCGTGTTTACCCACAATGGAAACCATAAAGGTATGAAACAAATGAAAATACATAAGCTTAAGTAAAACATAAACATATTATATATCATATATAAATATAGTGTCATCTAAATGGCCACCTTTGAAGGTGTTATATGAGTGTTGAACAATCATCGTTTCGGGAGGCAGAATTTCACCATCCACGGAAACCGTATGTTGTTTAACCATTTGATGTAGTTTTGTGAGAGTGTAGCTCGAATAAATCTTATAAAAACATCCTAGTATATTTAAGATACTGGTTTTGTTACAAAAGAAGTAAATAAAAAGAGTTTAGGAGGCTGGAGAAGCAAAATAAAAAAAATTAACATGAGAGAATGAATTACCTTTCAAAGTGTAACTCCTATTGATTTGAGACTAAATGCTTCCTTTGAAAGGATTATTCCCAAAGGGAATCCTCTAGGATGATGAGAGGGATGTGGAGAGAGTAAATGGGCAGGTTATGGCAGAGCCAAAGACTTTAGGAGTGTGTGAAATGAGGTAGAGGTGGGGGCCTTTTATAAGAGGAGAGGAGGGGCACTTTTCGAAATCATGAAACTATTAATTTATTTTCAAAAGTGATTCGAATTTCTAAGGTCCCACATTGATATATTTCTAAGATAAGATTATAAGTCTTCTAAATATTCCCATCCAATAGTTTTTGGACAAGCGTAGGTCTTAGATTTTATATTATCGTTTCATTTTATTTAAACTGTTCATTAATGAGGTCGCCGTTGCATCATCATGATGTCGTAATTAAATTAATTTATTTAATATCTAAATATTATGAAAAAATTAATATGATGTAGGAAATCGTTTTAGCTTTCTAATGAATATCAATAGTCAAAATTTGGACTTGTGTAACTCCACTTAAAAACTATTTTAGTAAAACAACTCATGTTTGTGTCAATTTAATTTTAACATTAAATAAATATATATTAATGTCATTTTCCAACCAAAGTGGATCCATGGGGTCCCCAAGTTGACCCATGGGTTTTATTTGCCGTCCATGACTCATCCAATAGGGTTAGGACAAGTGTCATGGTGTTTTCATATTTTTATAATATCATTTTTACATTAAATTACACTAATTACCTCTAATCGCGATTAATGAAAAAAAAGTTACTATTCACCAAAAAATTATTTTCATCTTATTGAACCGCATTTTACATACTAATGACAACCATGTATGTTGGATTTTCAAATTTCAAAACACAATGATGGAAAAATTTCATTTAAACGGGAAATCAGTTTTTATAAGTACCACTTAGTGGTTTCCCTATTCATCAAAAATTTATGTTTTTAAGAAAATTACCAAATATTCACTCTAAGCTATATTTGATATTCCGAATTCAAAAATGAAGTCTATTTTAAAAAATTCAAAACATATAAGTCACATTAATTAATTTAATAAATAATTCCTGCTGTCAGGGAAAATAGTGTGTTTTTATAAAATAATAAGTATCAAAAGATTGACACTAGTTTAAGTCTGATTCCAAAGTGAAATTAATTCCAACGACCACTATTGGATTTAATGGTAAAAATATATTCTAATTTCACATTAAAACCAATTCAAAATATAATCTAATCATATAAATAAATTATATTAAAAAGGGGTTTTGAATTAAAATACAACATTTTACACTATTCATTAAAAAATGAACTTTATCGGAAAGATACCAAAAATTTACACAAAGTATATTTTGATGTCCCAATTCTTAAGAAAAGTATTATTTGTTTCAAAAGGTTGTATAATAGTGAACAAAACTATATTTAATGACGGTTCTCCATCAAAAGGCGATAAGTGAACCTTTAGTGAAAACTAGGGCATATACGCCTAAAATTGAATTATTTCTGTATTTTAAGCCTTTATCTTTTATTGGATAAATGTAAAAACATTTAAAAACATATATAATCATATTTTATTTATTTCTATCCATTCCCGCCAATAAAAAGGCTACATGTTAACTACCATTTAATATAATATTATTTTATTACTAGTGTGCAACGTAAGATTTCAATGAAACTCTTTGTTGCATATCGGGTACGCTATCGAACATAGCAACCCTTTAAAGTCATATTAATATTTTATTCACAAATATGGATAAAGTTAAAAATTTCATATTCTCTATTTACCTGGGGTGTTACACACTCGATCGGGGTGAACAACATTACACATTACTATCTTGGTCAAATGACCCCCTATACTATACATTTCCGGTATAATCTATCGGGCCACACAAGGACTTCGTCAACACATATCTATGGGACTACACATTTTTATGTAGATATGAGATTAAAGATATATTATATCCTTTAGTTTAATATATGATACACTATTTGTTTTAATACAGACACAAACCCTACATGATAGAAAAAAATAGTACTCCACCTAGAAAAGATGATGAGAAAGGATTATAAATTCCCTGAGTGTTTCTATATGAAGCTCTAGACTTTTAGGATAAAGTAGATGAAAATATTGAGTCCTCTTATAAAAAACACAATATCATGAGTCTGGTTCTCTAGATTCAATTTTGATGATGTAAGCTATGTTTCTCATGAAATTCATTGAGTCATCACTACAAATATGTTTGAGGATCTAATATATAGTAGTTTAGTTTTCAGGGAACTACTCTTATTCAAGTGTTCTTACATGGTATATTGTTTCATGCATTCACTACTCGTTTTTTGGTTCCTTTCCCTAGTTATAGACTTCTCATATTATTTTGGGGTTGTTGTGTTATATCCGATAGGGTGCATGTGTTCGGAACCATATGTCATGTATTATTAGGTGACATGTATAAAAAACACAAATAACTTTAGTGACATTAAATGATTCAAGACCAAAGAAATTAAATAATGGTGTCCCAAGTTGTCTTGAAATGGTATCACTTGGAAACAGTTTCATTGAGAAACAATGTATTTTTCTTCGACATAATGTTGTGATCCAGTCACAATGTGATGATTTTGTTGGGATTTGGAACTAGTAGCATATATGTGGTGTCTAAATCATGATGTCTTGGGAAATGACCTCGAGTACTTTTTTCATATCATTAAACTGTGTCTTGGTGATTGTAGTAAGGAACTAGTGTCACAAAATTTATGAAATTTGAAACTTGTTATAGTGTCTCAGCCATAGTGTCTAGATTATGGTGTTTGGTTCACAGTTTATATATTACGATGTCTAGGTAATGGTTTCTGGATTATGGTGTTAGGGACATTGCCGAAATCCAGAACTAGTAACAGACTTACGGTTTCTCAGAATTTGAAAAATATCTGTAAAAATGTATTAGGAAATAATATTCACATACTGAGTTATTAAAAAAATTATTATAACACAACCTTATATGACATGACCAATTATATTTTAATTAATTTGATCACAATTTATAAGATTCTAAATCAGGATCTTGTGGATGTTTATACCTTGAGTAGAAAACATTAAAGTATAGGGGAAACTAAAAATTTCACATAAGATATGAGATATATTAAACAAGGATAATTGGATTTTTCATAATTAAAACATTATGAAAACATGATTAGTCCATAAATATGAATCATCATACCCATCCATGAGTGTTGTTGTTGGATAACATGACATCTCGATTCTTGAGGCGGTAGTTCTTCGTACATAGGAGGGACACATTAGTTTCCAATTTGATGGAAGTGGATAATGATATAGGTAATTAACCAAACATAATGTTTATCTTTATGTAGAAATTAAAGGTGTTATAATGTAATCATAAATTAATAATATTTCAATGTTTGGGAAGAATAAATAATAGAACGTGCATAGTTTGGAATTTCACCACTTCTCAAACAACCTCTTTAATATTTTACCGACAATACTCCAAGATAGGATTTATGACATAAAAAATTTATCTAGAATTGAGGTATTAAAGTTACAAATTTATAATAATTATTATTATTAATAACAAAATGTTATTTAATGTTTGAATAAGATTGGAGAGTGTGATTCCTTTTATAAGTTAGTTGAGTAGTACATCTGTAGATTTTGAAAAGAAAATGTTGTACCCTGATTTTCTTCAGGCCAAAATGGTAAAAATGATTCATAATCAAGACACAAACATTATATGGTCAAAATTTCAATATAAATTATATTTCAAAAGATCAATTATTTAATTTTAACCCTTATCATTTTAGTTTGAATATAGGTAATCCAATTTTTTCCATAACCATAATATTTATTTAATTACTATGTGACAATTTATATTCAATACAAAAATATGATCATCATTTTAGTTAATAATAATTATTCGTGACTAGTTATATGAGATCCATTTTTTCAAATTCAATGAACATATGTTTTAGACTTCATTTTAAAATAAAACCGGTATATGGAATAAAAAAATCAAGTAATAAAAGATAAAATAATAGTAAGTTTAGATGTTTTAAAATTGATATTCAATATAAGTATATTATAGTGACCATAATTAGTTAAATATTAAAATAATTATTCTCAGTTTACATTAAAAACATGTCATGACCGTCCCACGGGGCCCGTGTCGTGACTACCCCAACCCCACCTTCCATAGGCCTCGGGCTGGTGACTAGCACTAAAAGGTGTATTCCCTAAAACAGGTAGGCATTTCCTTTATCATGTACAAACACATGGTCCAATAAAACAACAAGAATAAACTGTGAAGTAAACTGTTGTAGTAATAGTGTACTAAATTTTAAGGTGGAGGAATACAATCCCAACTGGAAAATTACAAGTATAATTGAAAAGTACAAAATAGTAGAAAGGAGAAAATCATCTCTTGGATCATTCACCAAAGATCCTACCTGAAGGGTATGTATAGATCACCTCTACAACACTCCACACTTGCTCATCTCCTCCATGACATGTCACATAGAATGACCACCTTCGAGAATTGTCTAGTACTAGATCCCTTAGCCTCAAACAATGTTGCACATCGTCTACACAAGAAACAACAAGGTATTGGAGAAGCCCATGTTGGAGTGAGTATAATGATACTGAGTAGGGGCTACAAGACCCCATAGGTATCCTAAAGTTCTACAAATGAGAAACTACAATGTTTGACATCAATACTATATAGGTATATTCCCACACAAATACCTATGTTATTGAGATAAACACATCTCATACATGTGGTTAATATACCACAAAGGTAAAACCACGAAGGTAGAAGTACCACACATGTAACGCCAAAAATATAGTACCATGAAGGTAAAATAACCACACAGGTATAAGCATGGAGATATTACCAAAAAGGTAATAGTACCACACAGGTAAAAGACTTAGTTCAAATATATTCTCAGCACAAACCATGTTTTCAATGAAGTATAGAAGTACAGATGATTAGTCAAGAAGCTGGATCATTTTATTCATTCAAGAGGCACCACTTCTAACCATACAGAGTATGACCCACACAGGATAGATAGGTAACTAACCCCCGCAATTACCCACATTGGATCTGGACCACACCAAATTGGTATGCGCTGACCCACATAGGATCGCTGAGCACGGACCCACCAAGGATCTGATCCACATGAGGTCGGTATGAGCTGGACCACATAGGATCAATAACCGCTGACCTACATAAGATCTGACCCACACATGATCGGTATGCACTGACACACATATGATTGTTGAGCACTGGCCTCCGAATGATCTATCTCCAACCTTCACCTCACTTCCAGCCATTGGATTCCTCTCACCCGGTGCACTCAAGTTCCGTAGAATCAACCCTAGAGATATCTATTGTACCTTAACCACCACTAAGCTCCAAAATGGAGTAATTCATTGTATGTATGTGTCATAAGAGTTCCAACGTAACAGATGACATGTCAACCTGACGCCTGTTCTATAAGTTATAGGATTTTGTTTTTCATCAAGGGCCTAGTTGGATTTGTGTGTGATCCAACCAAGCCGAACTACATGTTTCTTTGAAATTCTAATATAGTAATTCAAAAAGACTACCTCTCTCCAAGGGTAACAACTCTGAATATGGTTCACCAAACATGCACCAGTTCTGTAAGCTATAGGTTTATTAGTGTCGAGGGCTTGGTAAGATTTGTTTTCTATCCAAACCTGCCGAACATCAAATGCCACCAGATAAAAAAACATGTCATAACATTATGATTCACACAAAAATACCCATGATAATGAAAACCCATTTGTCCAAAACGGATACATGTTGAAAAAGTTTCATTTCATAGAAACATGTGAGAACTGAGCCTCATGGGGAGCATGCCTCAACCTAGACATAAATATACAAAATTTTTCTTGAAAGATCCCTTTTAAATTCAATGACGTAATGTTACTGATGGTTCATCATTCTGACAGAATATAACATATATATGTCAGATATAAGATCCTATAATAATAATAATAACAATAATAAATTTTATAATAATAATAATAATAAAAATATTGGGTTTTTAGTGGACCCAATCGACAATCTATAATTAAGTAACCAATATTAGACTTGAATCGACTTTATCAATGATAGGATCACATTGATAATGATGGAAAGTCCATTGGACGTTGCACGTAGGTGTTATGGCTGGTCAAAGATTTTATAATAATATTAAATCTATTAATTCACTAGAGTTTTAGGAACCCAATCCAAAAAACTGAAAAACACAACCAATATTGGACTCATAATTTCATCTCAATGTCAGTGTTGTACTGCCACTGACTGTTTGTGAAACCATGGTCGCACTGATATGTTACAAACGAAATATGGTTTTATAACCAAAAATAACAATAACATAATTATTATATTAATATATTATTATTTTTTCCTTATAACCCAACTCATTTGACATTCACGGACAAGGTTAGCACCTCCTCCTTATTCAAGGTTTTCTATTTAATTTCATTAAATTTTTTATTCATTCTTTTTCAACTATACCCTTTTCTAATTAACTCTTCTTCCCAACAATTCAAACACACATTTCTAGAAATCAAGCATGCAGTTTCTCCCAATAACTACACCTGAAAAACTGAACCCCACTGTCCATATGGACACCATTATGCCTACTCTAGTCGGATAGGACCACCCTACTCTTCCATGTCATTCCACTATCCAGATAGCCAATGGCCGACTCACCCCACCACCGAGGTCACCTGTTTCTCTCACGGAAGACGCTCATTATCCAACACCCATTTGACAGTGTGAAGATTCCTTGACTCTCCACACATACCTCAATCACACCACCTATCTCATCAATTGGTACTCTCCAAAGACACAATAAAATTGCACCTCCATATTTCCCCGTCCGCAGGCCAATGCATCTTCGTTTAAGGCCTGAAAAATGTATCAATCATAGATTCACGATCCTTTGGCTGAGATCTGTTCGTCAGTATGTCGCGCTCAATGAAGCTTTTCAATTTTAGATATCTTAATTATATGGCGATGAAGAACATGTAAAGAAAGAAATATAAAATATCACGGTATATCTGTGGATCGATGGTCGTTTTTGTTTGGTCGTCGTCTTTGATAATCAAGAATATGAGGAATCAACAAATAGATATTTATCATACTTCAAAATGAACCCCCAACCTTGTTTTCTCATTGGATATGGCATGAGGTAGAGGATGAAGTTGATGAAGGGGACACTGGAATTCATCACTCCCATTACACGTTTCCGATCCGGGCTCATCATCCTCATTCTTGGTTGGGGTGGTTCTTCATATAAAGATCTCCTTCCGAGTTCTCCTATATTCTCCCCTTTTCCAATGATCCACAACCAAAAGGGTGAGCAAAAACATTAATTGAGTTGAGATTATTAATTCAATTAATGTTAGAACATTAATTAAATTAAATATAGCACATTAATTGGGGAAATTACAAGAGTTATCTCAGATTAATGGGGAATTTGGGTGCCCCCCACCACCATGTTTTTAAAATTATGGTTTAAAGAAAAAAAAGTTGATTTTTTATATTATTCTTATTGTTTTAACACACCCATGAACAACTGGAAAATTAACATCTACCCTCAACCTACTATGGTCGACATGAAGGTATGCTTAAGGAAATCCTAGCACTGTGGATTGAACAGTTCCCTTGGTTTTTTAATCTGGGAAATGGTTCAAAAGATAGAAAATTTCACTCTTGTGTTTACTGAACATAGCCAATAAAGACTTCAATAAATAAATAACAATCACCCCAGATTAGCACCAACTAAGGTTTGGCTCTTAAAAAGTGTAACACGACCCAATGAACCGAACGATACTCTCAGATTTCCAATCTGTGTTATCATTTAAATGATATGGATTTTTATATAATATAATTTTTAAATAATTATTTTATTTATGGCCAAAAACTAACATTCACTGGTGGACCGTGCTGGCCAATGTTAGTATCTACCTAAAGAGAGAATACCCTCACATGTTCAAAAATGGTCTTGTATTTTTAATCCAAGTTGTAGTTTGTATGTTATAAGCATAAAAAATAAAATTATTTTATTTAATTATTTTATTTATAGTTATTCCATTTTCAGGTTTTCTCATAGGAGACCCGTGCCAACTAAATATAAGTCACCCCTAGGGTAAACCCTATATCCAAAGCACAACAGTTCCCTCAAAATTTTAATCAATGTTACTGTTTATGTGTTATTTTAAATTTTTGGGAAAACCTCTTATGCGTGCTAATTAAAGCATAACAGAAATTCAAAGGATCATTCCGGGCACTTCAGGCCTCGAAATTGCGCGCCATCAAATATAGCGATCTCAAAAAAATTCCTTATAGTTTAAAAAAAATATGGAATTTCTGGGACATTACATTCTCCCCACATTAGGGATTCATGTCCATGAAAACCAAATCATGGAATATTGAATCAAATGGGGGTACTGAGCACGAATCTGAACCTCTCACAACCATGTGCTCTCCTAGAGGATCCCGTGCTGCTAACATACACGCACCAGAGGAATCTATCTGCCATGAAGGACCTGCTCTGTTCCATCCTCAATCTCCACTAGAACCTCTGTAAACGTCACCCCATCATCGAAGTAGATCTCACAGTGGTTTATGATGTGTGATGGGTCATGAACGTATCTCCTCTTCTAGGATATGTGGAAGACATCAGACACCCTCTCCCACTGCGGTGGAAGAGACAAGAGCTATGATACCTCAACTATCCTCTGAAGTATTAAAAAAGGACTAATAAACCTCATTGATAACTTTAAACCTCTTCTAAAACTCTATTTCCCCCGTCGAGGTGTGACACGCAACAATACACGGCCCCCTCCTGAAATTCCAAGGGTCTCTATCTCATAACAGAAAGATACTTCTTCTTCTGGTTCCTTCATCCTTGACCACCAGTACTGATGATTGATGTCTTGGTACATCTTCACCACACGAGGATATATTGCTAAAGGGGATTTGCAGATATCCCTCAACACATACTCTCTACGTGTCAATAGTACCATGGTGGGTCCTCTCAAGAGGATGAGATGCTCCCCACATTTAAAAAACCCATCAGGTGCATATCCTCTGGATATTTGAGCACATTGATCCTCGCAGTCAGTGTCCCCAAGATATGCCTACCTGAAATCCTGAAGCAGTGGGGGAGTGACTGTTAGAGACTAAATATTAGATGATCTATATCAATCACCTTATGATATCTGCAATGAGGATAGTTTCTTCATCGCCAAACATAGAAATTGCACACCAAATATTCTATTGAGTGAATCTGATACTACGTTCCCCTTTACAGGAGTATATACTATTTAAATGTTATAGTCCTCGAAGATCTCTATCCATCGCTGATGTCTCAAATTTAGTAAGCTCTACTGATACTTCTCTATCCACATGAAAGGCTCCCCCTTCATCGTCAAATCTGACAATGTCCGCTTTACCCTTGAGAAGTATTTTCCAAAACTATAGCAGTATCCATCCAATGTAGAAGTCACTCCCCCATTAGGGAGGTAAACATGGATACATATTTTGAAAGTATCTTCCCCACACATTTACACTTCTATTGGGAACTGAAAACACAAATATCCCACTGCCATGAGTGTAGTGCCAGCCGATTTAAGTGTGATAGGCTACATAATTCATTGCACAAGTTTGACTATGCTGCCTGGGTTTCCTTCTTCACTGACATGGAAAACCTCTTTCCTAGGTTGAAGATAAACCACAACCATTTATCCTAATATTGTCATTTTGTCATTAAACTATGGATGTCCAGTCCACACCCAAAATAACATCATAAGGCCTTGACACTCCCACCAAGAGGTTCCAACAAAAACTCTCACATCAATGGTCAGATAACACTGTCGACCTACGTGTCATTATCAAGTAACATCCCAATGGTATCTCCAGAAGAGATGGTCAAGTCAACAGATTTTCTGGAAACTCTAGGTCTTGGACAAGATTTTTGGAAGGAATGAATGAATGGTACCTATGTCTAAAAATACAGTATAATGTAGTAGAGACATGTCCTTCATTCAATCATTCCAAGAGATCATGGGTCTCACTCCTTGACTCTATGTTTATAATCCCTTCCCATTTCCACCAACACCCTAAGCCCGGTGGGGACCACAAAAGGGCGTGGTTATAACAGGTCCAAATATACACCTCCTCATACTAATCTCCTTGCTTTGCTTCCACATCTGTAGCCCTACAGGTTCATATATCCTTAAAAGTTCTACTTCCTAAAACATTTTTACATTCCCATGTCTCTGAGACTAGTGTTAGTTTTTGGCATTCCCACTACTAACATTCACAGGCTGTATCTGCTCATCCAAAGAACATTCAACCGTAGATGGTCCCTCTAGCACCCAAAAAAAGTAAGGTATGAATAAATAAATGGTGCTGGATCAAATATCCTTAAACACACAGTGCATGGAAGTACAAGCCCCAAAGCACTGATCGTATCACATTCATCGAGTGAGAGGAATGGTTGGTATACCTTGATGAACACTTAGCTACCAACATTTCATCCCACTGAAGCTGTAGAAACTATATTGATCTCTCAACCGTCTCCTCAAGGTAGTCCTCAATTGCCTATGATTCAGTATTTCCTCAGAACTTGATGGTATCTGATGCTGAAACTCATGTAAGGCTCTAAGCTTGAATGTTTCCTCTAATAGAACTATTAGTTGCAACTAATACCCAATGGGTTGTGGTATTACTGGTACACCACATAAAAGTGACATCGGAGTAAGAGGCCCTTGCACCAGAGTCTCATCATTCTGTAGGCCTTCATAATGTACTATCTCTGTAAACATGGGTGTCTATCTTTGTGGTGGAATCCTGGTAATTAGTCGGTCATCCATGGTCATTAAGTTATAAATTGTGAGCTTACTCAAAATAAATAAAAATAAAGACTTCCAAAATACACGCAATCATTGTTTTCATGCACTATATCGAAAATCAGAATTTAGGGTCCTGGTGTTTGGATTTGTCGACCACCGCACCAAAACTACAATCACTAAACTAAAAACCACACTCATAACACATAAAACTATTGCATAAAAAAACAAATTTAGAGTTTTAGTCCTTTTTTAGAACCAAACTCCTCCTATGCCACTTTTCCATGACCCGTCCCCCATGGCCCGTTCTGTGACTACCCCATGCATTCCTCCCATAGCCCAGGGGATGGTGTCTAACAATTAAAGGCATATTCCCTAAAATAGTAAGGAATTTTAGTTTACATATAAAAACACACGGTCTATGAAAACAACAAAAAAACTAATATGGAAATTGATGTAGTAAATGTGTACTAAATGTAATGGAGATATAACACAAGATCAACTGGAAATGTACAAGTACAAATAAAAGTACAAAATAGATGAAAGGGGAAAATTATCTCCTAGATCATCTACTATAGATCCTACCTAATGGGTAGGTACATATCACATCCACATTACTCCACGTTCAACCATATCCTCCGCGTCACGTCACTCAAAATGTCTACCTCCAAGCAATGTCCACTACTAGCTCCCTCATCCTTGATCAATGTTGTAGGTCGTCTGTAGAAGACACAAAGTGGTGCTGGAAAAGCCTGTCAGGAGTGTGTATAACAATACTTAGTAGGGGCCCTGAGACCCCGTAGGTCTCCTATAGTTACAAAAATAAAATAACACACAACAAGATGTCAACTCTACTTAGGTATATGTCTACACATATACCTATGTTATCAAGATATTATCAACTTATACATGAGGTTAGTCTACTATAAAGGAACTCCATGATGTTATAATTACCACACATGTAACGACACCAAGATAGTACCACGACGGTAAAAGTACAACACAAGTATATCCATGAAGATAGTACCATGAAGGTAAAAGTACAACATAGGTAAACGACTTAGATCAAAAAGAGTCTCTGCTCAAACGAGGTTTTCAGGGAAGTATAGAAATAAAGATGATCAGTGGTGAAGCTTGATCATCTTATTCTATCAAGAGGCAATGCTTCTAACCATATGGAGTCTGACCCACACATGATCGATATGTAACTAACCCCTGCAATGACCCACCCAAGATCTTCCCCACATAGGATCTGAATGTACTGACCCACACTAGATCGCTGAGTGATGACCCACACTAGATCTGACCCACACTGGATCAGTATGCAGTTGCCCACACAAGATCGATGAGGGCTGACACACACTGGATCTGACCCACACAGTATCTGTATGCACAGACCCACACAAGATTGTTATGTACTGACCCACACAGGATCGATGATTGATATCCTCTGTATTATTTGTCTCCAACCTCCGCCTGACTTCCAACCACTAGATTCCTCACACCCTGTTCACTCGAGTTCCATAGAATCATCCCTTGAAATATTGGTTATACCTCAACTGCCACTGTTCTCCACAATGGAGTAATCAAAAGGACCTATATTTTTTAAGGGTTCCAACTCAACAGATAGGGCATAAACCAGACACACGATCTGTATGTTATAGGCATTTTAGTGTAGAGGGTCTGATTGGATTCATGTGCGATCCAACCCAGACGATCGCCATGTTTCTCTGAAACTCTAATGGAGTAAGTCAAAAGGAACATCTCGCTCTATGGTTCCCAACATCCTAGATGGTTCGTCAAATGGGACATGGACTGTACGCTATAGGCATTTTAGTGTAAAGGAACCCATTGGATACATGTTTTATCCAACTCACCTATACTTCAAATGGGACTAGATTTCCAAACTATTCACACCATTACGATTCACATAGAAAAAACAACGAGTTGGACTACCAATTTTTCCAAAATTGATACCCGGTGAAAAATGATTCATTTCACCACATAAAATGTGAACAAGGCCTCATGGGGCCCTCACATTGACCTCAAAATAAATATCCAAAATTGGACTTGAAACATCCGTCTCAAATTTAGGGTCGCAAATTCACCGACGGTTCATAATTCCAAAACTGTATGAGAAAGATATGTCGGATACATGATCCTATATTATTATTATTATTATTATTATTATTATTATTATCATTATTATTATTATTATTCGGTGCTTCATGTAGTTGAGCCAAAAACTAGAATTTATTATCCAAAATTGGACTTTAAACGACAATATAAATGACAGGATCACATCGCCACTGATGGAAAGGCAATCGAATGTTTCAGACATGAGCTATGGGTAGTCAAAGGTTAACAAATAATATTAAATATATTAATTCACGAGTGTTTAGGGTACCCAATCCAAAAACCAGAAAAATACCTCCAATATTGGATTCATAATTTTTGTCTTGAAGTCAGGGTCATACTGCGGCTAACGGTTTCTGAAACCGAGGTCGCACGGATAAGTTAAGGATGAATTATGGTTTTACAACCAAAAATAATAATATCATTATTATATTATTAATATTTTATTCTTTTTTCATTATAAACCATCTAATTTTAGATTTATGCACATGGGTATTGCCTCCTACTTATTCAATGATTTCCTCAATAATTTCTTTAAATTTTTTATTTATTCCTTTTCTACTATTCCTCTCTCCAGTAAACTCTTCATCCCCACAATTATAACACACATTTCAAGCAATCAAGCCTGCATATTCTCCCTGAAACAACACGGAAAAATCAGCACCTCACTGTCCACCTAGCAGTCGTACCACCTGCACCAGCTGCACCATACCACCCCACGCAGCTGCATCATTCTGCTACAAGATAGCACCTAGATGACCCACCCCACCAACGTGATTTCCTGTTTTTCTCACACATGTCGCCCTTCATCCTACCCTTGCTTGCATGTGTAAAGCTTCCTTGACTCTCTACATGGAATTCCGTCTCACTTCCTATCTTACCTGAAGCTTCTCTCTAAAGACACGCCAAAATTTCCACACCATCTTGTCCCTTACCCGGGCCACTGCATAATCATTGTAGTCCCTATAAAATGTAACAATAGCAGGTTCAAGATCCTCATGTTGAGATCTTTTCGTCTGTATGTCATGATCAACAAAACATTGTGTTTTTAGTGGGCATAATTATTTCGCGATAATGTACACATTAAGAATGAAATAGAAATGATCATGATATATGTGCGGATCGATGGTTGTGTTTGTTTGGCCGTCGTCATTGAGAATCAAGAATATGGGTAATCTACAAATATATATTTATCATATTTCAAAATAAACATCCTACCTTGATTTCTTGATGGATATGGCTTGAGGTAGAGGATGATGTTGATAAAGGGGACCCCCGACATTCATCACTCCCACAACATGTTTCTGATCTGCGATTGTCCATCATCCTCATTCTTCTTTGGAGGGTTGTTCTTCACTAGAGGATCTCCTTCCAAGTTCTCTTAATCTCACCCATTTTCCAATGATCCCCAACCAAATGGGTGACGATCCAAAATTAATTGAGTTGAGATAATCAATTCAATTAATGATGGAACATTAATTAAATTAAAGCAGGCGCATAAATTAAATTATAGTTGGAAAAATAATTGGTGAAATTCCCAGAGTTAACTCACGTTAAAGGGGATATCGGGTGGTCCCCAAAACCATGTATTCAAAATGATGGATTAATAAAATAAAATAATAGTTGATGTTATATTTTGTTTTTATACTTTTAACT
The DNA here is from genome assembly GCA_963277665.1 of Viscum album. Lineage (NCBI taxonomy): Eukaryota > Viridiplantae > Streptophyta > Magnoliopsida > Santalales > Viscaceae > Viscum > Viscum album. Next base: position 1,038,455,847 of record OY728133.1, on the reverse strand, counting down.
CTCCCAAAAAAAACAAGAAACAATCATCCACCCTCAACATACAACGGTTGAGATGAAGGTCTCTCTAATAGAATCACGAGACTGTGGATTCATCATTCCCTCAGATTTTTAATCCGATCAACTTTTCAAATTTTAGAAAACACCACTCATGTGTTTTTTGAACGTACCCGAAAAAATGATTGGAAATATTATTAACAGTCACCCTCAACCCACGTCGGCCAAGGATAGGCTCTGCATAAGTGAAACACTCCCCAATGAACCCAACGGTACTCTCATATTTCCAATCAATGATACCATTTAAATGTTATTGATTTTACAATAAAATAATTGTCACATAATTATTGTATTTATGGAGAATAACTAACATTCACAGGTGGACCGTACTATCATGACCTGGCCTAACGGGGGTAGAACTGTGACTCTCCAAGCCCACCTCTAATAGGCATGGGGCTAGCGTCTAGCACCGATTAGGCTATCACACACATGGGTGGAATTAGCCTAAGGTACCTATACAAATGCACCCACAAACACATCCATGAAACAATGTATAGATATATAAAACTGAAAAGTAAATGCATGAATACAACTATCCCATAACCAGAGTACAACCGAAGTTCAAAAGGGAAAAATAGGGCTCACCAAAAGAAAATAAAAAAAATTGGTCAACTTTTTCAGAAAGAGGGAAACACTTCCAAAACACATACTCGTAAGCTCCTCGGTACAGCTCTAGTAAACACCCCGCTCAAACCCGCTCTCTATGCTTCACCTGCTTTTGAGTCATCCTGGGACTACGTCAAAAGTCATGTGGTATGCACAAGACACAAACATGTTTGGGAAAATCCCGTGCAGGGGTGTATATAACAGTACTTAGTAGGCACCCCAAAAACCAAAAACAGAAGATAGAAACTGAAAGGAAACATTCCATTCATCCAAGCTAGAGGGAACCCAGATGAGAGAGAAACTCCATATCATGACCATACACAGCTAAACACAACTAGTCAGCTCAATCTAGGTGTATGCCCCTATATACACCTTGAACATCCAGATATACTCATATCACACACCGTGAAACATGAGGTACTGACATCGTCACCAGAAATGGTTCCCAACCAGTAGAGAAAACTCCATGATCACTTTCATCCCAGATAAAAATAGTCAGAGTGATACACTCCTACGAGTCCCACAAAAACACCTCAGATACTAACCCGAGAGATCACGCTCGTCAAATATCGTCATTCAGGAAAACTCACGGAAACAACATAAACAAAACACTCCTCATATAGGGGATCACTCATAGTGTACACTAGGGGATACCAGAAACAACACTGGTATACGAATATCTCACATATAGGTGATCACTCCCTGGGTGTGCTGGGGGTTACCACATCCCGATCCTTCATTCGTAGAGCTCGTAGATAGGGGATAACTCCTTGGATCCACTGAGGGATACCACAACCCAATCTAGCGCTCGACAAAAATATGTCACTTAGATAGATGTTAGTCACCTATATCATGATGATCACGATGAAACTGAAACCCAATCTAGTATTTCCCACGCTGTAGGGGATCGAACTGATGATGCCACAACCCTACAGAAACCATGCACTGAGTAGTGGATCCTATAACCAACGATACCGCAACCCTACTATAATCCTCATGCTGAGTGGGGGATCGTATACCCAAAGATGCCACAACCCTACTGAGCATGGACCACTACGTAGGGGAACATATTCCGAAATATTCCACAAGCCCTACAGGGTTTATTAGCTAGATAGGGGATCACCGCCTGTGGATAAGTGGTCCCAGTGATACCAAGAACCCGATCTAGGGAAATGATACTACTAAAGGATCCCTCTCCTATCCCACCGGAGGGATTCCACAACTCTAACAGATTAAACATTCCATAAAGAGGATCAAAAACCTATTCTAAGGTTTTGATGTCATGTAAACCCCTGTAGGAAGGAACCTAGTGAGTGTCCTCAACCACAGCTGGTCCAAACGTCGCTATCCCGAGCGACCTGCCACAACGCTACATCGCGCACCACCAAAGCTGATACTGAGGCCACCATTGCGATCCACACATAAAAAAATGCAGGATAGGATGTTTACATGAATGGAAGAGAAAAATGTTGAAAATGGAACTATTCACCATTTATAGCCTATGAGGGACCCACACAACTATCCCAAAACTCATAATGCGGATCATACCACTATGATCCCCTCGAAAAAACACATGGGATCGACTACTCAGTCGCCCCAAACGAATACCCAGAGAAAAGGTAGTATTCACTGATGCCAACCCATGTCAGGCCCACACCACGATCCTGATATTCATCATATAGATCACACCATTGTGATCCTCTTGTAAAAACACCCACGATCGACTACTCGCTTGTACAAAATGGATACACGGTGAAAAGGTTGGGTCTCTTCGAAAATGCCAAAACTCGGCCTCGTGGGGCATACACCCCAAACTCGGTCCCAAATTGTGAAAACCAACCAGTTATGTTTTCCGTATCATCAGGGTCTCGATGCCACTGAAATCATGTAAATAGGAGGCTCTAGTTAGATGATACAAAGGCCCGAAGTCAAATGATAATTAAATTTCATTATTTTATTCATTGTTTCAAGCTCCGGGGCCACGATCCCAAAACATGAAACTCCAAAACCAAAACTAAAGGGTTTGCCTCATCTCTAGGATCGCGCTGCCAGAGATGGTACGTGAATCTGAACCTTGGATTGCAATAAACAGGGGTTTTAAAACCCCAGTGTACAAGGAGATGGTCAGACCGGCCCACGTCGGTCGACCTAGTCGCCGCCGCTGTCGGCCGCTCTGGCCGGCAGACCACGCCGCCACGACACGATGCTACTTGTGCATGCTCCCGAACACCCCCAACCATTGGGGTCTCTTCTAATTATCACCCGTACCTCCACCCCCTATAGCCGTCTGATTTGATTCCCACGTCCTTCCGCCGCAGGCCGCCGCCACCGGCAGATCTTCCAATGGCATCCGGCGGAACCCCGGGTGTCCAAACGCAAATCCAAAAGCAGCAATGCACCCCCTGATACTAGATCTATGCATCTGCAAGATAAAAACTAGAAAAAACCAACCAGTTCAAGATCCAGGATTTCGAAACTCAAAACACCTACCTATTGGAGGATCGCCAAAGCTACGGGAGCAGAATGACGCCTGCGGCGCGATAGAGCTCGATCTGCTGATGATCGATGCTAAAAATGGATTCCCAAGGCTCGATTTAGAAAAGAAAATGGAGGAAGATACGGGAGGTACACCTTGAACAGAGATAAATGGGGGGGGGGTATGATTTAATTTTTATTTTTTGATTCAAAACATCATTTTTATCTTCCCTCCAATAGCCCTCTGACCCATCACCCGACGTCGACTCAAATTATGTCACGCCTAGGGTAAACACGGCATTCTGAACAAAATGGAGGACATGGATTTCTTATCCGAGAATCCATTCAAATGTTATTATAGCCGACACTCATAATTCAACTTTTCCATTTATTTATGAAAACGCCCCTCATGGATTTCTCACACCATGCCCGCACCCACAATGTTTACACCTAGCCAAGGGTAAACGATATGTTTCGGATGCAACCATTCCCTTAGATTCCTGTTCAGAGATACCATTTAGAAGATAACACACCCCTCCATGGGAATAGTACAAAAATACTTAAAATTTTTCTAAACATAATTTCAGGCACACTGGGCCTCAGAATCGCACGCCATCTTTGCACCTAGCTCTAGAATTATTCATAGGAATATTCCTAAGTATGACAAGGCCAAAAACCAAGTCGATACAACCTCCACATATTATAAAATTCCATCATCAAAAATCCCTTATCATAATGAATGCAATTGGACTCTTAACTAGGTCTCCCAAGCCATCGAGTTCACCAAAAAACACCCCTTCCTGAACACATAAGTCAGAGGGACTCATCAACCACACCTCAATACTATCCGCTTTGGGAGGCACTATCTCGCCCGCATGGTTTTAATAGTGTCACAAAAATGTGTCTCAGTGGGGGGAGGATTCCTCTTGATCACGCATTTGAAGCACGATGAACAACACCCACACAGGTTCGTACCAACATCTAGAAGAAAACTCAAGAAAGAAACAGAAAGTAAGGGTACCACTAAACAATGTCGATCAAACTGATATAGAAAGTAGAAAGGACACAAGATGTACCTCTATCCATCGGCAGATCCTATGGGTCAACAACCTCTAGGGCATGCAGCTGACCTCACCCTCATCCCACAACTCCCTGGGCATGGCGTGGACCACCTGGGGGTGGTGGTTGTGGGAACTGATACCACCTACCACCACCTCCTCCTACTGCATCATCTCTATGACCACGTCTGCTGCCCAACGGATCTCTTTACTCAAGACGCTGCCTCTACCATGGCGGTCTGTCGACCAGCTGCCTCTCAGCAGCACAATGGGTTGAACAATCTCTAGCAAGATGTCCTCGTCCTTCACAAGCGTAACACCACCTCTCATGTGGCTGAACAAAACTGGCCTGCGAGCCCTGTGAGCCCTGAGCCTCGGATCCTCCATCGTGGGGTCACATCCTTAAATGTCGCCCACATCCAGACCCTTGTACTTGCTTCCAACTACCAGATTTTGATCCGACTGATGATGTCTTGACTCTCATGTGCCCAGCACGAACAGGTAGGATCTACTCAGCCAGAATGATCTCCACCTTTAGGGCCTTCTCTAGTACTCCAACATAGGTTGTCAGACAAAAGGAAACCACTTCTTCCCAGATGTCCCTGCGTAGGCCCTGATCGAAGTTCCAAGCCCTAAGGAATGGGTATCGAACCATATCCAGTGAGTATTGCGAAAATTTTGTAAACCTCACAGAGTACTCCGACCCGATCATGCCATCCTGCTGATGTTGTAGATGCTCCTGGATCCACACTGACCTCAACATCAAAGGATATAACTCTTCCCTAAAGAGCCCCTCAAACTATGCCTATGTGAGAATCTCTTCATCACGGGACTTCGTCACCAAAATTCACCATCGCCCGGCCGAACCATGCAGAAGGCTCACCACTAGGGCCACCATCTAATCTGGGGGTGTCCACACCAGGCGAAAAACTTGGGTGACTACTTCGAGCCAGTCATCAGGTGCATGAGGGTCTGAATCACCCTAGAACCTCAGAGGTCGCTACCTCTGATACTCGTGCCACACACTCAGACTGCGTACAACCTCATCCTGCACCGCTGTCACAACCAGCTTCTCGCTAGGTTGTGGCTCAACTGGTGGACTTCCGGGAGGTGCAACCTCAGAACTTGTGCCCTGGTCTATAGCCTCTAGATGGGGTGGATAATCACTAGAATCCTATTTTGGAACCCTTTATGGCAGTTGTAATGAAGGCATCTAAAATAAAATCCAGATGCCCCCTAGTCAATGAGTATATCTGGAGAGCCGAATCAAGAAGAACAAGGGAAAACCAAAAACTGAGTCCTATAAGATGCAATCTCTGTTAATCCACTATGACTACTGTCAAAACATTCCGTGTTAAAAGGATGGTTATTAGAGACGTATTGAATGGATATATCAGCTGCCACACCAAAACTATAGTCTTGTGCATTAAATCCAAACGCGAAACATCATAACAATACCACGATGCAACCAAAACCAAACTGACAACTAGACTAGCTATGATCTAAGACCCCAAAGGTGGATCCTCCTCTAATACCACTCTGTCATGACCCAACCCAATGGGGGATGACCTGTGACTCCCCAATCCCACCTCCAATAGGCTAGGGGCTGGAGACAAGTGCCGAGTAGGCTATCACATACATGGGAGGCATTAGCCTAAGGTACTTGTACACACACACCCACAACCATCTCCATGCAACAGTACACTGATATATTAAACTGAAAAGTAAATGCATTCATAAAATGATCCCATAACCATAGTACCACAAATTTAGAAAAGGTAAAAATAGGTCCCACCAAAATAAAACTACAAAAGTGTCCAACCTTCTTAGAATGAGGGAAAACACTGTGAAAACACCTACTGGTAAACTCCTCAGCACAACTCCGATAAACACCCAAGTCAAACCCGCTCACTAAGCTCCGGCTACTCCAGGTCCTCCTACAAATCCATCAAAAGGATTATGGTCTACACAAAACACAAACATGTGTGGGAAAAGCCTGTACAAGGGTGATTATAACAATACTCAGTAGGCACCCTAAAATCCCAAATCAAATGAGATCAACTTAAAGGAAAAAATCTGCTCATCCCAACCATAGGGAACCCAGATGAGAGATAAAGCCCATCTCATGACCATCCTCAGCTAAACACAACTAGTGAGCTCAATCCAGGTGAATCCCATATATACACATTGAACATCCAGATATACTGAGATCACACACCAAGCCACACGAGGTACTGACCACATCACCAGCCATGGTTCACAACCAAGAGATCATACTCTATGATCACCGTCATCTCAGATGACACTAGTCTGATAGATACACTCCATCTAATTCCACACAAACACCTTAGACGCTCACCTGAGAGATCAAGCTCATCAGATATCATCACTGAGGAAAACTCACTGAAATAACATGAACACCAATCTCCTTGGATAGGGGATCACTCATAGGGTTCACTAGGGGATACCAGACCCCACACATGTTTATGAAGATATCACAAATATGGGATCACTCTTATGGTCTGTTGGGTGATACAATAACCCGATATGGCATTTTTAAGCTCATAGATAGGGGATCACTCCTAGGATCCTCTTGGGCACACCACAACATGATCTGGCACTCGATAGAAAAACATTACTTAGATAAATGATTGTCACCCATGTCATGATTGCCATGACATTAACGAAACCCTATCAGGTACATTGCATGCTGAAGGGGATTGAACTGACGGTTCCACAACCCTAAAGAAAACATGCGCTGATTAGGGGATCGTATAACCAACAATACTACAACCCTACTATAATCCTCATGTTGAGTAGGGGATCTTATACCAGATATTTCCACAACCCTACTGATTATGACCCACTATATAGGGGATAATATTCCCAATGATGCCTCAAATCGTACGGGGCTAACCTGCTAGATAAGGGATCAACACCTATGGATAAGTGGGTACATCGATACCAAGTACCCAGTCTAGGAAAATGATTCTAGTGGATCCTGATCTGGGCCCATCTGAGGGATTCCACAACTCTAACAGATTAAAAATCCCTTAGAGAGGTTCACAAACCTATTCTATGGTTGTAATTCCGTGCGAACCCTCATTGGAAGGAACAAAGGGAGTACCCTCAACCACTACTAGTCCAAATGTCGCTAAACCAAGCGACCCACCACAACACCACACCACGCACCTCCAAGGCCGATACAGAGGCCACCATCATGATCCACGTTAAAAGACATGCAGGATAGGCTGTTTACTCACCTGAAGAGAACTACTGGTGAAAAGGCACTATCCATCATAGCTAGCATGTGCGGGGACTCAGCAACTATCCATAAACTAATCAAGGGGATCATACCACTGGGATTCCCTCGAAAAATCACACTTTATCATCTAACTGATTGTCCCAAAAAAACACCCAATGAAAAAGTTACTATTCACTGAAGCATGCACATGTGGGGCCCCACCTCGATCCTAAAACTCATCGAATGGATTGAACCCTTGCGATCCTGTCAGAAAAACACACAGGATCGACTACTTGGTCCTCCAAAATGGACACATGGTGGAAATGTTGTGTTTCTCCGAAAACGCCAAAACTCGGCCTTGTGGGGGCTGGACCCCAAACACGCTCCAAATCCTATAACCAAAAACAAATGTTCACAATACCATTAGGGCCTCAATGCCACTGACAGAATGTCAATCAGACGCTCCGGGAGGAAGATAAAATGGCATGAAGTTTAATAATAATAAAATTTCATTATTTTATTCAATGTTTCAAGCTCTTGGGCCACGATACCGAATCATAAAACTCCTGAACCCACACCTAAGTGTTCACCTAGATTCCAGGTTCATGTATCCATATATGGAATGCAAATCGGACACATCTTTTTTTCAAGAAATGGTTGATTTGAAACACTCGTGTACAAGGAGATGGCTGGACTGACCGTCCTGGGCCAGCCCGCACCGGCCGGCCTAGCTGCAGTCCCCGTCGGTTGCTCTGGCCGGCGGACCACTAAGCCAGAGCACTACATAGCTTGCGTACAGTCCTGACCAAGACCCCCACCATGGGGGTCATTGCTTATTAGCATTTGGACCGCCTCCCCCTATGACGATCCATTTTTATTCCCACGGGTCGTCGCTGCGGGCCACCGCCGTCGACACATCTCTGCCAGCGGAACATCCGAAGGCTGCCAGGGGCACCTCGGGGGTCCAAACACATATCCAAAATCATTTGCACGTCACCAGGGACCAGATCTATGCATCTTCATGCTCAAAATAGAGAAAAAACAACCAATTTGGGATCCATGATTTTGAAACTCAAAACGCCTACCTATTGGCAGATCATAGAAGCTTCTGGTGCATAACGACGCCTACGACGTGCTGGAGCTTGATCTGCTGACGATTAGTGTTGAAAATGGATGCCTAGGGCATGATTCAGTGAAGAAATGGAGGACGAGGGATGGTCACATTGTGCTGAGAGAAATGGGGGGGGGGATGATTGATTTTCTATTTTTTTAATAAATTCTTCATTTTTATCTCCCTTCCAACACTTATCCTACCGGCACAGACACCGACTCAAATTCTGTCACACCTAGGGTAAACATGGTGTTCTGAATGCAAAAAAGGACTTTTATTTTCGATATGTATGTACAAAAGATATTCAAGATGATTCTCGTAATTAATCATTTCCATTTATTTATGAAAATGCCCCTGGTGGATTTTCTCACGGCAGGCCCTTGCCCGCAATGTTTACACCCCTCCTAGGGTAAATGGCACATTCCAGATGCAATCGTGGCATCAGATTCCCGTTCTGAGGTACTGTTTAGGAGATAACAAACCCCCTTCCCGTGCATAGTATAATAATACTTAATATTTTTATAAAAATAATTTCGAGCACACCGGGCTTCAGAATCTCATGTTGTCTTCGTGCCTAGCTCTGGAATTATTCATAGGAATAATTCAAAGTCTGGAAGGGACAGTACCTAATTCGCAACATCCTCCCAACATAGAATTTTTCATCCCTGAGAATCCATAAACAAAAGGAAGGCAACTGGACTCTCAACTGGGTCTCACACGCTAGCGAGTTCACCAATAAACACCCCTGCCCTAACTCATATGTTAGATGAAATCATCCACCACACCTCAACACTATTAATTTTGGGTGGCACTATCTCGCCTGCACATTTTTAATCATGTCACAAAAATGCATCACGGTTTTTTGAGAATCCCTCTTCCTCACACATTCGAAGCATGTTGAACAACACCCATATAGGGTCTTACCAATTCCATGAACAAAACTCAAGCAATCAACGGAAAGGAAGGGTACCACTAAACAGTGTCGATCAAACTAATGCATAAAATAGAAAGGACACCAGACGTACCTCTATCCATATTTGGAGCCTCGGGGTAAACACCATCTAAGGAATGCAACTAGCCTCATCATCATCCCCCAGCTCATTGGTCTTGGTGTGGACCACCATGGGGTGGGGGTGGTAGAGCTGATACCTCCTACAAATTCATCATGATGAACCTACTCTGCCGCCATGTATGCTGCCATGAAGATCTCCTTGCTTGAGACACTAAATTTACCAAGGTAGTCTGTCAACCAGCTCCATCTTAGCAGAATGAATGGTAAGACAATATCAATCAAGATGTCCTCGTTCGTTGGAATTGTAACACCGCCTCCCCTGCGGCTGACCAAAACTGGCATATGAGGCCTGTGAACCCTGAGCCTCAGATCCTCCATCCTGGGGTTGCTTCCTAAAATGTCAGCCACATCCAAACCCATGCACCTGCCGCTGACTGCTAGATTTTGATCCGACTGACGAAGTCTCAGCTCTCACTTGCCCTGCACTAACAGGTGGGATCTGCTCAGCCAGATTTCTCTCCACCACTAGGGCCCACTCAAGCACTCCAGCATAGGTGGGAAGACACAATGAAAACACACCTGCATGGATGTCCCTGAGTAGTCCCTTCTTGATGGTCTGATCCCTAAATAATTTGTCTCAAACCATATAATGGGATTAGAAAGGCAAGTTTGTAAACCTCACAGTGTACTCCGACACAGTCATACCCTCCTGCCAAAGCTGCAAAAGCTCCTAGATCCACACTGACCATAGCGTCACTGGATAGAACTATTCCCTAAAGATCCGCTCATACTATTCCCATGTGAGCATCTCCTCATCGTGGGACTGTGTCACCAATATCAACCATCGCCCGGTCGAACAATGCAGAAGGATCACCTCTAGGACCACCATCTGATATGGGCTGTCCTCAACAGGCGGAAAACCCGGGTTACAGCTTCGAGCCAGTCATAAGTGACCTGATGGTCTGGATCACCCAAAAACCTCATAGGTCTCTAGCTCTGAAACTTGTACAATGCACTCATCCTGCATACAACCTCATCCTGCATCACCGACATAACTAGCTGCTCGCCATGTGGTGGCTCAACTGGAGGACCACCTGGAGGTCCAACCTCAGAACCTGTGCCCTGGTCCACAGCCTCTATAGAGGATGGATCATCACTGTAATCCTATTGTGGAACCCTCACTGGTTGTTTTCATGGATACATCCTGAAATACAATCAAGATTCCCCATAGTCAAAGAGTATATATAGAGAGCCGACACAAGAAGAACAAAGGAAACCCAAAAACTCAGTCCTACATGATGCATGCACAGTTAAGCCACTCCAACTAGTGTCCAAACATCCTGAGAAAAATGGCAGGTTATCAGAGTCCTATTTAATGGATACATTGGTCCCCACGTCAATAATGGAGTCCCTGGCCTGAAATCCAAACTCGAAACACCATAACACTACAACGATGCAACCCAAACTAAATTCACAGCTACACCGGCTACGCTCTGAGATCCCAAAGGTGTAACCTCCTCTATTACCACTCAGTAATGAACATTCCCTATGGTGCATGAGCCATGACTCCCAACTCCCGCCTCCAATAGGCCAGGGGGCTAGCGTCTAGCACCGAGTAGGCTATCACACACATAGGAGGCGTTATCCTAAGGTACATGTACACTTGCACCCATAAAAACCTCCATGAAAAATTGTAGAGATATATAAAACATAAAATTAAATGAATGCATACAATTTTCTCACAACTAGAGTATATTAGAATTACAAAAGGGAAAAATAGGGCCCACTTAATGAAAACTATAGAAGTGTCTAACCTACTCGGAAGGAGGGAAAACACTGCCAAAATACATGCCGGTAAGCTCCTCAATAGATCTCTAGTAAACACCCTGGTCAAAACCACTCACTAACCTCCACCTGCTCTGGGTCCTCCCGTGAATCCATAAAAAGTCATGTGGTCGGAACAAGACATAAACATGTGTGGGCAATGCCCGTGCAGGTGTGAGTATAACAATACTCAGTAGGCACCCTAGAAAAACCAAATCAAAAGAGAGAAATTGAAATGAAACAGTCTGTTCATCCCAGCCAGAGGGACCCTAGATAAGAGAGAAACTCCATCTCATGAGAATCCTCGGCTAAACACAATTAGTCAGCTCAATCTAGGTGTATGCCCATACATACACCTTGAACATCTAGATATACACAGCTCATGCACCAAGCCACATGTGGTACCGACCTGATCACCAGCAATGGTTCACAACCAAGAGAGTACACTCCATGATCACCATCATCTCATATGAAACTCTTCCAAGAGATACACTCCATTGGATCCCACACAAACACCTCAGACGCTCATCCAAGAGATCACGCTTGTCAGATATCGTCACTAAGGAATACTCACTAAAGCAAAAAAAACACCAAACTTCTCTGATAGAGGAACACTCCTAGAGTTCACTATGGGATACCAAAACCCACACTAGTATACAATGATCTCAAAGATAGGGGGTCACTCTCATGGTCCTCTTGGGGATAACATAACCCGATTTGGCATTCATAGAGCTCATAGATAGGGGATCACTCCCAGGATATACTGGGTGATACCACAACCCAATCTACCACTCGACAGAAAGACGTCACTCAGATAGAGGATCGTCACTTGTGTCATGATGGTCATGATGATATCGAAACCCTATCTGGTACATCTCGCATTTTAGGGCATCGAATTGACGATGTCGTAACCCTACAGAAACCACATGCTGAGTAGGTGATCATATAACCAACTATATCGTAACACTAATATAATCCTCACACTGGGTAGAGAATATTATACTCAACGATACTACAATGATGTGGGGTACTATTGATTGGAAGAGCTAAATATTTCTTTTAGTTTCATCTATGTATTAAATGAGCATTAGATCCCATCGAATATTAGTGTATTGGTGGGTGCTACTCATTAGGCAAGTAATTTATTTTAGGCTAATCGTGACGAGTTATATATCTCATGGTATAATTTTGATAAAAAAATTTTAGTATTGTTTTTATCCTTGATACTTAGGGAATATAAATTATATGAACAATTATCTATTTATACACTGATCCTCGAGGTGTGGGAGAAGAAATTCTAGTCTGATAATTTAAAACCCTTATCCCTCTACATCGTATCAAATGTGGAGGGAAGGGTTCAACATTCTGAATAGTCATCTCACCTAATGATCTAACAACATGTCACCAAATATACATTGATGAAATTAATGGGGATGTAAGTTAAATATTAATTAGTTGAAGAGATACATGAATGATAATATTCATCTTTAGAATGGTTTTATATGAACATTTTTATGAGTAAATCATGTTATATGGTCTCATGGATGTCTAGGAAATCCTAATTCCAAATATCAATGAGTCAATTATAGATATATTTTTCTATCATACATGGAGAATATTATTTTTTGAAATGTATTCAGAGCTATATCCTAGTGTTTTTTATTTTTGGGGTATATCCCTAGATTGTTATTGTGTATGATGGATATTAGTGGTCAATATAAGGTAATTGTTTAGTTTCTCATTTAGAATGAGTGTTAGTTTACTCATTTCTATATCAGTAGAACTAGGGTCAATAGAATGTTTGGCTACAAAGTGGAGATATAATGTTGGTAGATTGAAACTCTATGATATACCTCATCCTTCGGGACCTATATATGATCACAATAAATGGGAATTAATTCATATGTGTTATTGTTGTAGAGTATTAAACAAAGGTCAATTATATGTTGTAGAATTCTTACTGCCTGGTATTCTAAGGATTATTCATGGAAATATCAATTTTTCATCTAATATATTTCATACATTATTTTTTTCAGGATATTTTTACTCTTTTATCTGTAATACCAATTTTTTATATCTATGATTCAATGTATTCAACCTTCTAATACCATTGGTGTTTTCCACATTACATAGTGTCTTATCTAAATTGCATGATCCAGGATGGGATTATGATATGACGATGTGGAAACATTAATCAAGGGATTTTTTTACTGTTGATATAACTATATAATGTTATTTTTATCATGGGTTGATTGTATTATATTCATGTATTTACTGATCCCAACAAATGGATTATTGTTTTCATTGATGTGAATGGTTAGATTAAATATTCCTCAGTGAGTAGGATCATATGATGGATCCCATGAAAATTGAGACATTACCATCCTAGGTGGTTAGGTTAACAGTAGGATCCCTAATGGTTTAGGAAATACTATTTCCTATATTTGTGGATAATTTTTAATTTGAATTTTGTGATGCTTCTATGAATGAACCTCTTCAACATACAATCATTCCTATGATTGAGTTACAACCTAGAATCTCTTCAATTTTTATATCTCTTTATAAGATGATGGCTTTTGAGTTGTGGCATTTTTGAATTCATATCAATGAATTTATATGTGGTCTTTTACTATCCTACATATTTTTCATAGAGTCTAGTAATTTGAGTAAACATGAAAAATGGTAGCCTATAACTTTGTATAGAACAAATCGAGTAGAACCGAGTTACAATGACGAATCATTTTACCATATTGAAGATTATAGTCCTTTTAAATCAATTCAATGGATCTAGTTTAGAATAAATTTTCAATTAATGGTTTGGTATCATCAGATGGGGATTTATAAGGATGATATCTCAAATATTATCATAAAGTACTATAATAATATATTTAATTCATAGAAGGGATATTTGCTGTCGATAATTCCCTATCCATTTTCATGGGCCTCTTGAACATATGGTTGTATGTGTTAATAGGCCAGTTCATTTCCATGATTATAAAATATGTTATCATATAATCAAGTTCATAGAAGGATAATGTTGAGCATCTAAGTACTCTTCTAGAGGACTATCAATAACATCATCGTAAAGGGATGTTTCCAAACAAAATTTCTACGATTTGATATGTTATTTATATTGGCCATTTTGTGACAAAACAAGGTGTAGAGTTTTTTTTTGGATATTAAATTACAACAATTATATATTATACATATGAATTAATGAAGTATTTAGAGGACTTTATCCTTAATCCCAATCCATATATTACTTTATACCTAATAGAATGTAGGAGGTGTGTGTGTGCCTTCCACCTCCATCCCATACATTTTAATTTAATTGATCATCCATTTTTTATTGATTAATGTATGTTTCATATATTTGATTAATTTGTTAAATGAACTCTTCAATGAGTTATAAATAACAAGTGGAATTTTATGACACACAACATGCTTGAAGCGTTCTTAATTGGTGGGTTTGTTTTGAACATCAAATATATAAAGAGAGTTCTATCATTGATGTGGTGTTTATTGTGAATTAATAAAGGGGATATTTTCCATGAGTTTTTCACAATTATATTTCCAAAATACCCTTTTTCCCATATCATCATTCATCACATATAGAGAAGGATTTATCTTCCCTCTCTGACCATTAGAATTTTCTAGTTATAAACATCAATCCTTGGAGAAGTGGATCACCTATAGAGTAATATATTTTATTTAATATCATGATTTTCACAAAACCATTCTCTACCAAAGTAGAATATGAAGGTCACTACATGGTAATTTTATGAATGCAATTTTTTTAGTGTTCATAATTATTCATGAATGATTGATCATAAGAATGGAAAATTAGGCTATATTTAATGTTCACTTCCACCACTTAGGATATTTGGATAATATCCAAAAGCCTAATGGTGGTATCCAAGCCTTCATCATTGGTCATTCAAAGTAAATCATTCACCAGTTTTTTATGGACATGATTTAATCATAAATAATAGTATAGAATTACATCACTTAGTAATGTAATGAAGGTCCCTCCATTTACATTAGTGTAATTACATTATGTTGTTAATGTGATTGGGGTGTGGTTGATGTGTAGTATGATTATTAAGATTTAATAAATGTGTTTCTATCCCTGGGAAAATATATTTTAATATTTATCTATCAAGAATTACAATTTTTTTCAATGTGATTTTTGGATGGGATTGAGTATCAAGAGGGGATAATATAAATAGTAAGTCCATGCCATTCAAGTAATGAAGATGCAATATTCATTCAATGTGAATCATACACATGTAGTGAATACATGGATCACAAATGAAATACCAAATCTACCACACATAAGAACATACAATTAGATAAATTGTTCATAAAAATTTTCATCATGTTTAAATATTTTAAATATACTTTTATGTGATGTTTATATAAATATTTAATTATAATTATAATTTTTTTATTATTACGATTTTTTTTGAGAAAAATTACTTTTCTGAGTTATATCCCTTAACTATATTATAGTTGAAATATCCTAAGACATTGTTTTTAATTTCATTGAACATAATTTGTTAGTGTTATAATATTCGGTATAATTTTTATATATATTTGGTTCCTATTAGTTTTTTGATATATCATGAATATAATACTTTCTTTATTAAAGTCTCTCCAAGGAGATGCACATGGTTTTAGTCTACCCTATCTCATGCATGCTTATGCCCTATTTAGAATGGGGAGGGGTTTGATATTTATCATTATAGGCTTACTCAATAGTTTTTTATAAATCTCATACAAATATATTCTTCTAAATGAAAACGTTCATGTTCCACATTCACGAGATACATAAAAATAATTAAAAAATACTCTGCTTTTATTTTTGGTTATGTAACATAAATATGTTGGTTATGTAAAATTTTCACATTAATATGGTCTGAACATAATAATTTTGTGGATTGAATGGGTATTATAAAAACATAATCTATAATATCATGTATATTTAAATAAATAAAATACGAGAAGATGAAAAAATAATATGAAACAACAGTTATGGATTTAATATTAATACGATTTATTTAAATTTATCAAGATATTAAATGAAAAAACCCTTCAAATATAAGGTGTGAGATTACATCAAAAGGGGAAAATGTAAAAAACATTATCATCCAACCGTGTTGGCCAAGATACATTTGAATACCTGTAGAATATGTCATAAAAGGAATTAATGTAATAAATTTGTCTATTATGAAATATGGATCTTGGATCCATAAATAGTCATCGTAGACTAATACATCACTTCTAGTAGAAGTAAATTGTTTAATAGACATTGTATATCAGATGATAATGATGATACATATATAAAAAATAATATATTACTAATAATAAAATCATAATAAAAATCATACCATTTAAAATAACCATTAATAAAGATAAAATTAAAGTAAAAAACTCTTAAAGTTAGTAACATAAGAATATTTCTTAAGTAAGTGAATTTTTATGTGATATTTTAACTCCTTTATAAATTACCAATCTAATGAAGTATTTAAAAAAATTGAATCAATATTAATTAGTAAAAATTAAATTATTCATTAAAACATAGAAAGTAGATGGATGAAATTTGAAAAAATAAATATTTTTCATCACCCATATATAAAATATATTTGGATATATTTAAGACATGATGATACTATAGTTAACCATGAATATTGTTCAGTAAATGAAATTTATCTCACTATAATAAATGAAATTTTTTTCAAAATATGAATCCATTTATGATAATTTTTCATCATTTTATCAAAGTGAGGATAATAAATAAAATATAAATATGATGTGTAGATTATTATTCTATTTAGATTGTAATGATGATTATATGTTGAAATTAGAAGAAATTTTTTTGTAAAAAAGCTAAAAAATGTTTCATCAAATATCTATTTTAGGTCATATTGTTCTAACGTCAATTGTGGAAGTATTAATGAATCTTTATTATGGGATGGTTCGAGATACTTAAAGAGGAATTCAAAATTTCCTTGAACGTCTATATAAACGACAATTGATATAAAATTTAAGTCATTAATTTTGAATGGTATGTGTTACCAACATTATATAGTATATTTTTCATAAATATAAAGTTGTTTAAAATCCAGGAATGTGATAATAATGTATGAATTTTGTTTTGAAATAGAAATTTAATTTTCAACATAAAATATGTAGAAATTATGGATTATTTCAATCACAAAAGGATAATATAAGGATATATATATATAAACAGTAATTATATTTTTTTAATAAGATATTTTGTTTATTAACATAGAGTTTTTATGAATAATATTGTATGATTAAATGTATATATATGTTATAATTCATTTAATTATATAATTTATTTTGAAAAAAGATCTATGAAAAAAATAAATTATCCAGGATAATGTATTTATTATTAACTTTTTAATATGGGTGAAAAATTTCATACCACCCATTAGTTGGATATTTTGATATATAATAATATCATCACACAGACATATTCTTAAAAAACATATAATAATTTATATAAAATGTATATTTTATAGAAATATTATGAGGTTGATTTTGAGGGGGAGGATATCATCCTCTTAGATTCCTTCACCCTCCATCTTTCCCCTTCCACTTACGAATAAAAGGATCTCTCCAGTTTCATAGTCTTGATGGGGCTCCACATGTCTTGGTACTGATATCATTGGTGTTGTTGGCTTCTGAACACTTAGACCTTGGCTCTGACCACTAATTTTTCTATGCATCCCCACGTCAGATATGGAGTAGAGGATTATCAGAGGTTTTTTGTTTTTTTGTTTTGATGGTGGATGGTATTCAAGGCTCTTATGGTGTTATTTTCCTCTTGTTTCAGTGGTTTTAGTTTTCTACCTCATCGATGATGTTGTGGTTTAGATCCCATAGTCATGTATTTCTAGATCTAAAACCTCTCTCCACATTACCTCAACATATTGGATCTGGAGTGGTGGTTACATAGTGGATTTAAATGTGTTCTTATATGGTCTCTGGTGTTCTAAGTGTGTTCCCTTCAACGACAATGGAGATTAGTGTGGGCATGAGAATAGACAATAGAATGTTTCTAATTTGTGATGGTATATTGGGATTATTTCATAGAGTTTTTATCCTGTTATCATTTAGTCAGGGATATTTCCTTTTGATGTATTTTGTTTCTGGTTGGGGTGCTGGTTTTCCCAATTGACTATTGTAGGGATGAGTCGATGATCGCTGGTATATTTTTCGTTACCTGGAAATCTAGGATTCTGCAGTTTGTGATATTGATGGGATATGCTAGTTTAGTATGCTCTAATGATCGGCTCCATCAATCAATTTTGATATCATCGGTGGGGTATGATAATGGTGGTTAGTAGTGACGTAACAATGGTTGCTGGTAGGGTGCAGATCATGAGGTAGTAGGCAGCATGATGTGATGATGTCCTTCGATTGAAATTTGAAAAAGGGTATCTGATTCTTGCATCAGAGATGATGGGGTTTTGAAATTTGTGTTCTATAATGTGTGTTTTTTTGTAATCATTCAGGTACCATGACGTTTTGGTTGCCACTTATTACTATTGTTGCTTATAAATAATATGAAAATTTAATTTTAGTAGTGTGATATTATAAAAATAATACATTGTCAAATAGTCTTAGGGTAATATATTTGGACTTCAAAATTACAATCTTTTTAAATTAAGTATTAGAGTATTCACAAGAAAATTAACTTTCACATAATATTTATATGAATTTTGGATTTATAATAATAAAGAAAAAATTTTATACCCTAAATATTAATTTTTTACATTATCATAAATAATTATTAACATGATGTGGTAAATAGAAAAGTAAATAGAAAAATTATAAATGAATTAATTTCAAGGAAATGTCTGATTAAATAGTTTCGTAGTATGATAATGATGTAATGATTAAAAATGGTTCTTTATAGACTGTGGAAGTTAATATTGTATCATGTGATGTTGTGAAATTAAGGAGCATGAATATGAAAGGATAGTTAAATGATAAAAATATAATTCCTAAGTATCAATACTATAAAAAATGGAAAACATTATATATTTAACCCATTAATGAGTTTTCTATGAGATAATTATTAGACAGACATATATATATATATATGTATGTACATATATATATGAAAAAACAATATATGATGACATATTTCTTCAAAACCCCAATTTATGAAGTAAACATATGGATGATATCGAATTTTATCACATATGATGATAAATATATTATTATGTAGTTTTTTGTTTTGTATTCATCACAAAAATTTATGAATATAAATTTCACTTGTTATAAACAATTCAATCTACCCATTAGAATTTTTCATAAGGGTTGGATATTTTTCTCTAAGTCAGATAAATATGGTCCACTCAATGTATGACATTGATTTTTCATAAATGATGGTCATCATATAGTATTTTGGGTTATGATTATATGTTAATAATGACATGAATATAATCTGATACTCAGAAAACATTTTTTACATGAGAAACAGATATTAGATTCACGTGTTATTTAGTAGAGACCTAATTTATTGATTTACACACCATCATATATAAAATATAATCTTATATAGTCATATATATATACATAGTGGTGTATTATTTTTATTATTTCCTCTTTGACTATGATGGAGAGATACCTATCATGGGAGACTTTAGAAATTGATACATTTCATACACAATTAATTGTTTATAATATAACCAGGAGGTGGTCGGTCAAGTAACTGATCCTATCATCAATTAATGTAAAATGAAATTGTGATATTTCTACATATTTGATGTGTAACAACATATACACTTAGATATCATTATACATATGAAATTAAGGAACATTATTATCTTAGTTACATATGTAATGTTCACCTAATTTTCTAATAAATATGTGATGCACTCATCCACAAGATGTGTTAAATATAATGCATTGACTGATCATTCATGTCTTTTTTATGGAATACATAATATATTAGTTGGGAAACTATATATTGGAATTTTTCAATGCATAGTTTTCACTCTATGCCATAGAGATTGATATTCTATATATATTTATATATAATGAATATTACACATATTGTTTGGTATATATTTGAATAATGGTATGAGTATGTTCGATAGAGATAACACTAGACCCATTGATAGATTGGGTAGATACTATTATTTGATTAAGGGCACTTCATTCATAAATCTATGAAATAATGATTTCACATTTTTATCAATGCTAAATAGTTCACATAGTCAAATTATTTGAAGTTAGGATAAATATTGTGTTCATTAATATTTGTTTAATCTAAAATTTAAATAATGGTTGATCAAAGTTTATCACAAAATAGGTTTGGATAGATTCATCAATATCTATATTGTTATGAATTATGTATTTATAGTATTTAACTGAATTTAGATATTTTGATATATCCTATTAAAATATATCATTATAATACTATGAATTAAGTATACGTTAGTTCTGATGTATCCTTAACATTATTCTTAATATTAATGTTCATGAGTTATAACAGAGGATTAATAAAGGCTTATAAAATCATTATATAATGTAATTTTAATAAATATTTAATCTATTATGAACGAATTATTTTTTTTATAAATTAATTGAATTATTTTGATGAACTCATCAGTTATATGTCACTCACATGTTGCATTTTATGACACTATATGTGTTCTTCACTCAGTATGGATTTCCATGCATCACCTATATAACGAGAGTTCACTGATTAGTGTAGTTTAGATAATTAATTCATAAGACATGATAAATATAAGATATTTCATTCATATTTTTCCAAAAAATTATTCATCACATATAAATATTGATCACATACATTGAATTTTCAAACACCCCTGTTGATGCACGAGATTCATCATGATATGATCGTGGATCTTTTGGTCAGTGCATCACAATAAAAGATAAGAAATAAATGT
This sequence comes from Viscum album, assembly GCA_963277665.1. Lineage (NCBI taxonomy): Eukaryota > Viridiplantae > Streptophyta > Magnoliopsida > Santalales > Viscaceae > Viscum > Viscum album. The sequence continues at coordinate 1,038,434,510 of OY728133.1, read as the reverse complement.
TTTATTTTCTTGTAATCATCTTTAAATAGTAAATCAACAATTATTATGATTGGGTCAATTTAACTTTTATTTCATGTATTATTAATTTGTTGGATTTATTCATTATTTACAAAAATTTCATTTTATACAAGGGTAGATTTGTCTATGATTTTGTATTGATCCCATTTCATAGGATCATATTTTGAGCCCATATAACACATTATATTAATACATAAAAACTATATATAGTAGTTTATTGGTTCGATTCACTAATTATTCAAGAGATTCACAAGATATTAGATATTAATATCAATTATAGGATGTTCATGTTCAATTTCTATTAGAATACAAGACCAATAATTTATTTTAATATGAAGGAACAATCCTTCTTATTGACAGGCCACAGTTAGGTGATGTTTTAGTAACGTACGATGATGTTGATCAGTGAACATGGTCATTATTTGTAATTAAGGTGTTATATTTTAAGTCTTATGAAATGATTTTCATATAGAACATGAATTGTATTAATGAAGTAGTGATAAAAATTATCATATTTTTTATAGAAGGTTTTTTCAACAGTAGTGTATCTATTCTACTCAGGTACTCAATTTCCAAAAAAAGAAATTTTTATAGAACCTATGATGACAATACAAAATCTTAGAGTGATATTTTATATTCATTAATCTCAAGATCCTAATTTGTATGTTCACCTGGTGGGATTTAAAGTTTAATTTAATGATATGGATTGAGTTATTTCAGGATTAATAAATTTTGATCAATAGAAACATAAGTTATATAAATGTGGTAGCTGATGATTTTGGATACAATTAGTGATGTTGTGTTGTTCCTGTGTTAGGACATGTCTATTTGGTAACATAGGATCTCGGAAATTGTAATCTAGTTGTAGAATAATTTGGATGTAGAGGAATTCCATATTTGACAGTTTTAAATTGTACCCTTAACACATTAAATGAATTATTATTACTTGGAAAAATAATTAGTGGAGTTTTTTGATCGATTAAATCACATGGGTTGATGGCCTTGAAGGATTCTATGAGGATTGTAAACATTGAGAACAATTTTTGGGAAATTTATTATGTTTTGTTTGTGATATAAGAGGCCATTATTCTAGGGATTAATAGCTCACCATTAGTAGTGTATCTGAGTATATTTATTATTTGTATTGATTTTATGAGTCCTTTATGGAGTTCATTGATAGAGTTATAGATAAATATGTATAGGTCTCATTTTTTATTGTGTTGGTATGTAAAATATGAGAAACATGTTCTTGATTTTTTAACCACCATCATATTCTCATAAATGGAAGTGAGAGGACATATTGATTTATTTTCTTACATTTTTTTAAGAATATAAAAGCAGTATGTTTTTGCATATGGAAAAATATGTTTCAATTAATGATGTTATATCATTTCTAATCAATTAAGTAGTTGACTAAGGTTAAAGCTCCATATATGTTGTATATGGAATATATATTCTAGCTTCATTGTGTTTTGTATATGATCATATTTTCTAACGATCCTTATTTCTTCTTTAGAGTATAGAGGTATTTTTATTCAGTGTTGGATAACCACTATTCATTGAAACTATATTTTACCCTCAGATGGATTGTTCCATAATGTGGACTATTAGGAAATTTGGGGACATGTTGAGGAATTTGTTTTCTTTTATGTGTTTCAAGTGTGAAACATTTAGCCATGGCAGAGTATATATGTAATAATATATATCATTCATCCAACAATGAATAATTTATCAACAATTGTATGAGTAGTATTCCATGTATGTATTAATTTTGGACAAGGATGGGGATTCAAATATTTTTAGGAAATATTAAATTATTATCATGACTAAGAAGGTTTATGTGATTCATGAATGGATTAAGGTAGAACAAGAGCATAAAAAGTCAAATTATGATCATATGACACTAGCTTTGGAATTTGAAGTTGGAAATCAAAAATTATTGAGGGTTTATAATTTTCATTGTTAATTTTAGTTAATTAATATAGGTAATCATTTCATGGTTAATTATTTATGTGTTAGCTGTTGTTATCAAGGTAACAAGCTTCTTAGCACTTAAACCACATATGTATATGACCAATGATGTCTTCCACATATCATAGCTTCATTAGTACCATCATGATGACTCTCATGATATAAATTAATTATATTTGGTTATTGAGAAGGATTCTGAATTCAATGAATTCAAGGTTAAGATTTGTGACCATGAAAATATTGAGTTTCATGAATGTATAATTCCATTAGATATATTTTTTAGAGGTATTGTGTCTTAGAAGAGTGTACATGGGTGAATGTGTCTGTGATTCATGTTCATTTTCTAAATCTATTTTAAAATGTTTATTACATTTCTATTATTTTTATATTATTTATTTTACACTTATTTATTTTTGATGTCTTTACATTATGTGTTTTTGTGATATGGTATAATTATGGTAATTGTTTGAGATGAATATCTCATGTGTGTGTGGGTTCTTGAGTTTACATTATTTTAAAATGTGGTTTATTATTCTCAAGGATAATAATAATTTCAGTGCCATCTACTATAGAGATAAATATTTATTTTTTCCCTTTAATATTATTTTATGATTTATAGGGAATGTTTGTGAGTTATATAGAGGTGAATGGAATAACAAAGGAGTGTTTTTGGAATATATTTTACTTGCAAACATAGATCCTTCCATGATTAATTGCATTTCAAAATGGTTTGTCGGTAATGTGTGAGTAGTTATGGAATTATACCATGTTAAACTAAGTTCAATGAAATTATATTTTGATGAGGTGTGTTTAATTTTTAAGATTTAATATTATATTATGATATAAATATGTTTGGATGAGAGTTTTTTGAGTTCGGGTTTGTTAGTGTTTCATTGAGAAGTCATGTGTCACAATATAGATGTTAGAGTATAAATTTTGAAGACCCATGGGAAAAATATAAGAATTTTAATATATTTTATTTTTCATTTTATGTTATATGAAGAATTTATTTTATAATAGTTTAATTTTACATGAGATATGTTGTACATTAGTGATTATTTCAACACCATGGTTATTGTTTGTGGGTTATTATGTTTAAAAAATAAGGATATGATTTTTCTATTATTTAGTATGTTTTTTACATTAAATATCTGTATTTACAAATGATTCCTTATATTGAATTTTTTTAAGGATTTAAATAGTTATATCCTTTTAGGATTTGTTGATATAATTTCATGAATTAATGATCAATCAATCTTTTTTTCTGATGATGACTCATATTATAAATCTTCTGATTTCCAGTTTATAATAAAATACTGGTTATAATTCATGTCATATTTAATTAACTTAACCATATTAAATCCCAAGGAATACATTGACATAATTTTGGGAGATCTTAGTCATTCTATAATTTATTTTATAATTTCGATCCATGATATCAATCCATTTTGATCTATGGTTCCCATCTCTTAATTTCTTCTCTAATATTTTCTTTTCGGTCCTTCTCGAGGAGTATATGGATATGGTGTTTCATCATTTTTGTGATGTTGTTTCATGGAATTAATCTGGATTGGTTATTCAAATGTTTTATCATAGGATCATTGTTTTTTTATTGGTGATAGAAATGTGTTTTTTATATATCCTTGAGGAGCTATTATTAATGTAGTTATTGAGGTAAGGAATTCGAGATCTATATAGATCTTTTTATGCATGAATTTGAAATTAAAATTCATATATTAATTTTATGTAGATGGTTTGAATTAAAAAAATAATTATAGTAAAACTATTAATTGAAATTAGATGGGAAATATGTGACTAATATGAATGATTTCATATTATTTCCTTACCATTTTTTTATCGAAATATATTATATTGATAATTGTTGTTTCCAACTATTGTTCGGTATTTCACCATTATTACTAGATAAAAACTAAACAGGGGAAAATGAACTATAGATACACAATTCTAGAATTTTATATTTATGTCCTTATGCATATATTCAAGAATAAATATGAATTTATAATTAAACAATATTGTTTCATGTGACTTTATATTTTATTTTATATTTATTATGTTATATTCTTTTTATGATTACTATGGTAGATTTTTTCAAATAAATATGAGGTTGTAGTGGTGGTGGTAAATCCTGGGTGATGTGTAGTGAAATTAGGGATTCAATGTAATTTTTATTGTGAGTATTCAGATATGATGTTTTGCGGTTTGTTGTGTTGTTGGGTAAGTACGTCATAGTTATGTAATAGTATACCAAAAAATATGGATTGAATGGTTATATTAAATTATTAATTGATATGGGAAATAATAGATAGAATAAATTAATAGTTTTTAGTAATTCACTTGATGGGTAACTTATGTGTTGTTAATGAAAGTAAAAATATTGTGTTTGTTGTTAAATGGAATCGTAAATATATGAAAAAAAATATTCTTAATGAATGTAATGTGAAAAGTAAATAAAAAATAAAATAAAACTGGAAATGATGTGTTGGAAATTTATGTTTTAAATGTTTAGTGGATATTGTGTGGTGATTGAATCATTATTTTTTTGGGATTTGTAGTAGTAGTTGATTTCAAGGTGTGATTGTTAGAATTTTGTTCTATTTTCCTGTTATAGTAATAATTCAAATTCATTTGAGATCCAAACCGTGTAACATTTTGTTGTGTCCTATGATATGTTCATTGCATTACTTTTATTTCTCAATCACCGCTAACAGAGTCAGGTAACCATATGAATTACTATAAATGGTTATCAGTTTCAGATGTTTTTCCCTATATCATATTTGTAGATGAGATCAATGGAAAAAAACACCCCATTACAAGTATCTCTTATAGGAATAATGAAGGATATAATGGCCTGGAGATATGATTTATGGGGATATAAATGAATAATTAATGTTATATTTGGTGGGAGAATATATAAAATATACCATATTGTGACTATTATATGTTGTGATTTGGTATAAGGATTGCATATGTGTTATCTGGCTTTGGATATGTGCTTGTGGATATAATGTGGTCATGATGTTTCTATTTTTAAAGGGATGGTAGAACCAAGACATAATCCATTTAGGATTTATTGTGACTATTTTAGTAAGAAACTAGTTTCTATTTTCTGTTTATGGTGTATTCTCATAATGTTATGTTAAATTATTTTATATGCTAATTTTCAGATTGTTACATGATTAGAATCATTTATCGATGAATATTTATAAGTAATGAGTATGTTATGCTAATATTTACTAATGGATTTAGTATATTCTTCAAACACATCATGAATGATTTTGGGTTGGGATTCAACTGATTTTATTTTTATAATCACTGTTATATATTTTTTTAAAGGTTTTAGTGATCTAGATGAGATATGTCATGACCTTTCCTCGGGGCCTGTACTGTGACTACCCCATGACCGCCTTCCATAGGCCAGGGGCTGGAGACTTGCACCAAAGGCATAAATCCCAATAACTGGGAAGGCATTGCCTTTTTAAAAGTAAAAAAACACAACATAATAAAAGAGGAAGTAAAACACTAAATACAAATGAATGTGATGAAAAGTAAATGGGCCAGAATACAAACCCAACTGAAAGTGCACCTACTACTGAACGTAAGTACAATAGAAAAGGACAAACGGCTGGAAGAAAGGAAGTAGCTCCTGGGTCATCCTCCTCAGATCCTAACTGAAGGGTAGGTACAGATAGCGGAGCTCCTAGATCATCCACCACAGATCCTACCAGAAGGGTAGGTACAGATAGCGCAGCTCCTGGATCATCCACCAAGGATCCTACCTGAATGGTAGGTACAGATAGCCTCCACAATTCTCTCACCCATAAACCTCCTCAGAGTGTCTTCTCACCCTGAAGTCCACCTCCGGATACTGACTCATCATGTAGTCCACCTCTGGGTACCGTCCAGTCCTCGAACACTCGGCCTCTGTCAGCGCTGACATCGTCTGTGTAACACCCTGAGATTTTATGAAAAATATTCTTTTTAATTTCATTAATGTCTTATGTTGTATGCTACACCAAAAAGAGCTTTCACAACACTCATCCTTGACTTGCCTTTCATTACACGCAATCACGACCTTCGTCGATAGCTTGTGTCATACGCAATACCGAGTTTCACTATACAATGATATACTATTAAAATATTATTAAAACTAGCCGTTATGAATAGTAATAACCACTTTTTGAAATTTTGTAAATTTTATTTTTTTCAAAATGGACATTATTTTTGGATTCGTAATATCAAAATTAGCTTAGGGTTAAATTTTGGTACATTTCATATAGCTTTCATTTTCCGATGAATAGTGAAAATTACTAAATTTTAATTAAAACAACTTTTTTAATCGAAATAATTAATAGTGATAAATTATTTATTTGAGTCGTTTTAAAGTATATTTAGAATATATTTTTACAATTCAATACAATGTTGGTCATTGGATGTAATTTCACATTTACACCAGACATAAAAAAGGGTTAATCTTTTGATAGTTATTATCTTTTAAAAACACGCTATTTGTTGTGACAGCAGAAATTAATTATAAAATTAATTAATGCAACTTATATTCTGGGAATTTTTTAAAATAGAAATTATTTTTGAATTCGAAATATCAATTATAGCTTAGGGTGATATTTTGGCATTTTTCTGAAAAACTTCAATTTTTGATGAATAGTGAAACTACTAAGTGGTAGTTGAAAAACTAATTTTTTCATAAATCATAATTTTACCGCTTCTGTGATTGGAATTTCAAAAATCTGAGAGACATGGTTGATGTCAGTAAGTAAAATGTGGTTCAATGAGATAAAAATAATTTTTGGTGAATAGTAACTTTTTACTTTTATTTACCACGATTAAAAGTAAATAGAATAATTAAGGGTAAAAATGATATTAATATTACCCTAACACATGTCCTAATCCTATTTTACAAATGTATCTCGACCATAAACAACCTTAAGTGTAAACTATTTTAATTTAGGCCCACATGGATTAGATTAGGACATTTATTATTATTTAATTCAAAGAAAGAGTTAAAAGAGTTAAAATCAAAGTTTATTTACTAAATCATTTTAAATATAGGGTTATACATAATATAATTTCGACTATAAATATTAATTAGAAAGATAAAAATATTTCCTACATAATTGTATTTTATTTGTAATTTTTATAATTTAAATAATTTAATTTATTTATGACACAATGATGATGCAGTAATTACCTTTTTAAGAAAATATTAACATAATTGATGTTATAAATGCCCAAATAAATGTAATTTGAGACTTTTTATGACTTACACTAATTTTATAGGTTAATATGACATGTTATTGTTCATTTAAGTAACTTGGTTAGAACTTATCATTCTGTTAGAAATTTCATAAAAATCATGTACCAAATAGTGTCAAAATTGACATAAATTAGTTTTTAAAACAAATATTATATTATTAATTGTTATTTAATTCCTAAAAATCTAAGGTTCGGCCAAATGACTTAGATAAGGATATATATATTAATAATAAACAACTTGGGGTTCGTTTGGCTTGATATAGTAAGTTTATTAACAATATAGTGTAAGAAAACAAAAAGACACGGTAAAAGTTAAATTATTTAACTTAGAGTTAAATCTAATTACTAAGGTTAAAATAATAACCTAAACTTGTCTAAATCCTATTGGATGAGTGTTTTTCGTCCCATCGCCACTTTATCTTTGAAATAAGACCATTTCGAAGCATTATAAACCGAATTTGACCTTAATATAAAATAATATTTTGAGATTTTCTTAAGATGCCCCTCTCCTCCCTTGTAAAAGGGCACCTCCTCCATCTCCTCCTCACACCAATTTGGTCATTGAAGATCGGCCAACCCCTGCCAATTTATATTATCCACTTCCCTAGAAACATCCTAGAGGTCCTGGTCTTCTTCAAAGACCATCCTTAGTTCTTTAAGTGGAGGTTAAAAAAAGGCGCCTCAAAAAGATGTAATATCCATTACCGATCTTTTTCAATTTCGTTCTTCTTCAAATTATTCTTCTTTATTTGTTTCATGATAAAGTAATAAAATCAGTATTTCTTATATACTTATATGTTATTATAAATATGAAACAGCTCTAATTAACCTTCTATCCATCCTACGGAAAAAGGAAATCACCGCGCGTGCGTACGTACGAAATACCGTCTCCACGCTGTGGTGTAATCTATTTTCCCCCACCACCTTAATTGGATGGTTATAATGGTGTAATGAGTAACTATATATTATTATTATAATGTGATATTGATACTGAAATGGTATACATACACTTCAACGCAATTCCACGACCATGGGAACAATATCATCGCTCGTGCGTACGTACGGACTACCGTCTCCACGACGCGATGAGATTCATTCTCAATTATTAACCATTCATGAATGATTATAAAGTATATATAATAATTAATAATGAAATATATGACATAATAATGATACTGGATTTATGTATATTTATATGTATGTCATCTACTTAATTCCATTCAATTCAATAAGGAAACGAAAAGAGCATTCATGCGTACGTACGGACTACCGTCTCCATGAACGGTGTATTTCTTTCCATTTACTGATTTAGAATATATATATATATATATATATATTCTGAATATATATATATAAATCATGTTTTATATTCTGGAATTAAGTAATCATGATCTAACTAATCATATGAATAATTAAAAGTCAAAACACGGACGACAAATGAAACAAATTTAACCAAAACACTACTTTAACATGAATTTACAAAAGAACGGGTAATATAAAGTCATAAGTGAACCATTTATGATATTATAACAATTAATATGATTCTAGAATAAGTCAATAACATGATTTAAATATTTATACAGGAGGTTCAGACACTTACAAAGCATGTCGGACCTAATGTAAGGGAAATATCACAATCTCATTTTTATCCGAGATTGTTTATACTTTGAAATTTACTAGGTTGTATTTTATCATTCACATCCATGGTTCCTCAATATGTAATATTATTTCCATCCACCTACAATTTTTTAAATCCAATTTTACCTTTTGGTGAGTTTTTAGTAAAAGATATGAATGGAATCTTTTGTCGTTTTTTTCATACGAGGTACTTTTTTTACTTTTCCGACAAAAGTACGAGAAGAATGCTTTTTTTAACTTATACGAAATGAATGGATTTTTAAAACATTATTTCAAAGAAGCTTCCTTTACATGTTTTCAAGTTTATTTTTAATCAACTTCTTTTAGTTTAAAGTTGTATGACATGTTAAGAAAGGAAAAATGTTTTTTTAATAAGAAAGGATATTTTCCTCAAGAATGGAGTTCAAGTGTTTTGTCAAAATTATTTTCCATCTAAGATAATAAAGGGTTCTGTTTTTATCCCTATTATTACATTGATTTCATTATGTTGTGATGGAATTATTTTTATGAATTCCTTTATCTTATATGAATTGTTTTATAATGTCATGATGTTTAAGATTCCCATTTTTATTACATGGGTTATGCAATGATGTATGATTTATGATTTTGTGGCACACATAAGAATGATATTATTATGAGATGGGTGGGATCTATATCTCCCTCCAATGCATTGGGTAAAGATTTTATATCTCACGAGATAGACATGGCTGGAACGGTAGGTTATACCGGTTCAGTGAAATAGGACTGAAACGAGGGTGACTCGGTTCAAAAAGGGACTTTGTCAACTAAGATAGTCTTGGCAAAGAGTCTTGACTAACAAGAAATGATTATCGGTGATTATGTGTGTATGCCACAAAGTTTTATGTTTCAAGTTATGATTATTGTGATTACATTTCACTGCCATGATTTATCCCATGTTATGAAATTATGATCTCTGTTCCAGGTTAAGATTTTCGAATGTTATGTGCTTATGTATATGATGTGATTGATATTTTTTTACCCTTACTGAGCATTTGAGCTCACCCTTTTATGTTTTCTTTTCCCCAGGATATAAAGAAAGGTTTTAGGTATAAAAAAAAGATCTTTATGGGAGATGTTGAAGATCTTTTACCAGGATTAGAAGATTACATTCCGAGTTTCCAAAGACACTAAACTATTACGATCCTTGTGTGTGTGTGTTTTGTTATGTACTATGTATTCCGCAAATGTAATGTAATGTCCATGTATGTCAGGCTTCGGGTCTCTACAGTTGGTATCAGAGGAAAGGTTTAGTCAAACATTGGAAACTAGGATCCGAAAACGTTAGTGAGATCCCTAGATATATTTCTAAGGTATGTCTTTGGATGTCCCTAAGGTTAAGTATACGTATAGGTTATAGTACTACAATTACGCTAAAGATCATAGAATTAAACCTAAGATGTTAGATATTGAAGGTACTCCCCCTTTATTATGATTTTTCCTCTCACAATATTCTTTTTGGGTTTTAGAAAATGGCTGGAAACAAGATGATTCACGATAATGGAGGATATGATTGATAATGGAATGATATTCTTCCTGAGAAACCAAATGAAATTGGATTTGGAAGTCCAAACATCATTATTATGCCGAATCAGAAATCTCATAATATGATCAATAAAGTAAAATTTGGTAAGTTTCCTGACTTGGCTAATAAGAGAAAGAAGGAGTTTCATGATGATAATAGAGGAAAGAAAGTTCAATTTCCCCTATGTAAATCATGTCGGAAGAGGAATGAAGGAGAATGTTTCAAAGGATCTGGAAGATTCTTTGGGTGTGGAAAAGAAGGACACAAATCCAGTAACTGAAAAGGAAAAGGTTCAGTTAACACCAAGGATGAGGATAATGGTATTGCTAGGACATCAACACTGGTTAAATGTTTTAAATGTGGAATGTACGGGCATTATGCAAACCAATTCCCTAATGGATAGTCTCATGAAGAGAATCAGCATGGTTGTATGGGTAGTATTTATGTTGATGATGATGAATAGACTACAAATGATATGTGAGATGAAAGAATTGTTGAAGCTTGGTCAATGGTTTAAGAATGTATTGGAATGATGACATGTTTATCATGTGTAATGTTGTATAAGTAATCTCATGGTACTATGGAATAAAGAGACATCTAAGGATTATTACACTGTTGTCTTTACTTGAATTTTGAAAGTGTATGATTAATGGTACCAGTATCCATGATAGGTTATTCAGATATTTTTGGAATGTAGATGATATGCGCATAATGAAGGGATAAGACAATAAGGAGATGTTTGATTGTATTCATGAGCTCATGATTTATATAAAGATTAAGTGGTATAATGGTTTGAGTATAAATAATTTTGAGGATTTTGGTTTGTGGAATGTGTTAACTTTTAACTACATTCATGTTATCACTAAGGTTCAATGGGTATTCATTCTTCAAGAGAATACATGATTAAGGTGTTCAAATGTTTCTAATTTGACCAACAAGATATATCTTATGATATATGGGGGATAAATGATGGCATTCACGTGATTGTTCTGTGACATTTCAAGTAATCATTTTCTTTATACTATGAGCTTGGACCGAAGTATTTTAGATAATCCTAAAGATAGAAATGGATTATGTTGGACATAAGTTTGGATAAAACGTTTTTCGATATTATAGATGGGATGTTATAGTAATATAGTTTTAGAAAAAGGACAACCTGCAGGATGGGCGACAGCCCATCGCGTCGGACAAGGCTGTGGGAATCAAACCCACAACCAATGTGCGACTGACCTTTATCGCCTACCACTGGCCTACAGGAAGTCCCTGGTTAGAAGAAACTAGATTTATTTTATTAAGCGGTATGATATATGAAGTATAAGTTCATTTTTGGAACCATATACAATTAACCATATGATGGACTTATAACTTTTTATAACCTTTTGTTTGAAAGAGATGGAATGACCCATCATTATATCACATGATCTGCTAACACATCACGAATGAAAAATTCAACTTCATTTCTTTCAGAGATGAAGTGGAATTTGTCCAAAGAACGACAAACGGTGAGACTATACCAAAATCATGAAAGTATTTCTACTAATTCCAATTTCATCAACTTTAGGGAAATGATCTTGAAACCAAAAATGTTGTCTTAGTGCTCTTATAACTGATGAATCAGATGGTACCTTAGATCGTCAAAAATTTATGGCTTTGTGATTTCTAGCTTTTCCATAGCCATGTTCTCTACCACTCTCCATCAGAACATGATGGATAGATTTCTCTTCCATATCCATATTTTCACCTATGTGGAAACCCAGTGATTAGTTTATTTGGGTGACCATTACGTTTCATACTTTTGTTTTTAAGGATTGGTTTTGGTTTTCCTTTTTACGATGTGGATTTCGATTAAAGAAACTTTCGAATAGTAAACCATTTATAACCCCGATGAATTTCTAGGGCGAAATTCATTTTAAGGGGGGTAGAATGTAACACCCCGAGATTTTATGAAAAATATTCTTTTTAATTTCATTAATGTCTTGTGTTGTACGCTACACCAAAAGGAGCTTGCACAACACGCATCCTTCACTTTCCTTGCATTACACGAAATCGCGACCTTCCTCGATAGCTTGCGTCGTATACAATACCGAGTTTCACTAAACAATGATATACTATTAAAATATTATTAAAACTAGCCGTTATGAATAGTAATAACCACTTTTTTGAAATTTTGTAAATTTTATTTTTTTCAAAATGGACTTTATATTTGGATTTGTAATACCAAAATTAGCTTAGGGTGAAATTTTCGTACTTTTCGGATAACTTTCATTTTCTGATGAATAGTGAAAATTACTAAATTTTAATTCAAAACAAATTTTTTAATCGAAATAATTAATAGTGATAAATTATTTATTTGAGTGGTTTTAAAGTATATTTAGAATATATTTTTACAATTCAATACAATTTTGGTCATTAAATGTAATTTCACAATTACACCAGACATAAACAAGTGTTAATCTTTTGATAGTTATTATATCTTAAAAACACGCTATTAGTTGTGACAGCGGAAATTAATTATAAAATTAATTAATGCAACTTATATTTTGGGAATTTTGTAAAATAGAAATCATTTTTGAATTCGGAATATCAATTATAGCTCAGGGTGAAATTTTGGCATTTTTCTGAATAACATCAATTTTTAATGAATAGTGAAACTACTAAGTGGTAGTTAAAAAACTAATTTTTTCATAAATCTTAATTTTACAGCTTCTGTGATTGAAATTTCAAAAATACGAGAGACACGGTTGATTTAAGTATGTAAAATGTGGTTCAATGAGATAAAAATAATTTTTGGTGAATAGTAACTTCTTACTTTTATTTACCACGGTTAAAAGTAAATAGAATAATTAAGGGTAAAAATGATATTAATATTACCCTAACACATGTCCTAATACTGTTGGACAAGTGTATCTCGACCAAAAACAACCTTAAGTGTAAAATATTATAATTTAGGCCCACTTGGATTAGATTGGGACATTTATTATTATTTAATTCAATGAAAAGTTAAAAGAGTTAAAATCAAAGTTTATTTACTAAAACATTTTTAATATAGGGTTATACATAATATAATTTCGACTCTAAATATAAATTAGAAATATAAAAAGATTTCCTACATAATGGTATTTTATTTGTAATTTCTATACTTTAACTAATGTAATTTATTTATGACACAACGATGATGCAGTAATTACCTTTTTAAGAAAATATTAACATAATTGATGTTATAAATGCCCAAATAAATGTAATATGACACTTTTTATGACTTACACTAATTTTATAGGTTAATATGACATGTTACTGTTGATTTAAGTAACTTGGTTCGAACTTTTCATTCTGTTATAAATTTCATAAAATTCATGTACCAAATAGTGTCAAAATTGACATAAATTAGTTTTTAAAACAAATATTATATTATTAATTGCTATTTAATTCCTAGAAATCTATGTTTCGGAAAATTGACTTACATAAGGATATATATATTAATAATAAACAACTTGGGGTTCATTTGGATTGATATAGTATGTTTATTAACCATATAGTGTATGAAAACAAAAATACACGGTAAAAGTTAAATTATTTAACATAGAGTTAAATCTAATTGATAAGGTTAAAATAATAACCTAAACTTGTCTAAATCCTATTGGATAAGAGGGGTTCGACCGATCCCCACTTTAGCTTCGAAATAAGACCATTTGGAACCATTATAAACCGAATTTGACTTTAATATAAAATAATATTTTGTGATTTTCCTAAGATGCCCCTCTCCTCCCTTATAAAAGGGAACCTCCTCCCTCTCCTCCTCACACCAATTTGAGCCTTCATGCTCGGCCAACCCATGCCAAATTCTATTCTCCACTTCCCTAGAAACATCCTAGAGGTCCTGGTCTTCTTCAAAGACCATCCATAGTTCTTTAAGTGGAGGTTAAAAAAAGGTGCGTCAAAAAGAGGTAATATCCATTACCGATCATTTTCAATTTCTTTCTTCTTCAACTTCTTCTTCTTTATTTGTTTCATGATAAAGTAATAACATAAGTATTTATTATATACTTATATGTTATTATAAATATGAAACAACTCTAATTCACCTTCTATCCATCCTACGGAAAAAGGAAATCACCGCGCGTGCGTACGTACGGAATACCGTCTCCACGCCGTGGTGTAATCTTTTTTCCGCCACCACCTTAATTGGATGGGTAAAATGGTGTAATGAGTAACTATATATTATTATTATAAAGTGATATTGATACTGAAATAGTATACATACACTTCAACACAATTCCACGACCATGGGAACGATATCATCGCTCGTGCGTACGTACGGACTACCGTCTCCACGACGCGATGCGATTCATTCTCAATTATTAACCATTAATGAATGATTATAAAGTATATATAATAAGTACTAATGAAATATATGACATAATAATTATACTGGATTTATGTATATTTATATGTATGTCATCTACTTAATTCCATTCAATTCAATAAGGAAACGAAAACAGCGTTCATGCGTACGTACGGACTACCGTCTCCATGAACTGTGTATTTCTTTCCATTTACTAATTTATTATATATATTTATATTCTTAATATATATATATATATAAATCATGTTTTATATTATGGAATTAATTAATCATGATCTAAGTAATCATATTAATAATTACAAGTCAAAACACGGACGGCAAATGAAACAATTTTACCCAAAACGCTACTTTAACATGAATTTACAAAAGAACAGGTAATATAAAGTCATAAGTGAACCATATATGATATAATAACAATGAATATGATTCGGGAATAAGTCAACAACATGATTTAAATCATTATACAGGAGGTTCAGACACTTACAAAGAAAGTCGGACTTAAGGTAAGGGAAATATCACAATCTCATTTTTATCCAAGATTGTTTATACTTTGAAATTTACTGGGGTGTATTTTATCATCCACATCCATGTTTCCTCAATAATTAATATTACTTCCATCCACCTACAATTGTTTAATTCCAATATTACCCTTTTGTGAGTTTTTAGTAAAAATATGAAAGGAATCTTTTGTCGTTTTTTTCATACGTGTTACTTTTTTGACTTTTCCGACAAAAGTACGAGAAGAATGTTTTATTACCTTATACGGAATGAATGGATTTTTTAAACAGTATTTCCAAGAAGCTTCCTTTACATGTTTTAAAGTTTATTTTTAATCAACTTCTTTTAGTTTAAAGTTTTATGACATGTTAAGAAAGGAAAAATGTTTTTTTAAGAAGAAATGATATTTTCCTCAAGAATGGAGTTCAAGTGTTTTATCAAAATTATTTTCCATCTAAGATAATAAAGGGTTCTGTTTTTATCCCTATTATTACATTAATTTGATTATGTTGTGATGGAATTATTTTTATGAATTCCTTTATCTTATATGAATAGTTTTATGATGTCACGATGTTTAAGATTCCCATTTTTATTACATGGGTTATGCAATGATGTATGATTTATGATTTTGTGGAACACATAAGAATGGTATCATTATGAGATGGGTGGGACCTATATCTCCTTCCAATTCATTGGGTAAAGTTTTTATATCTCATGAGATAGACATGGCTGGAATGGTAGGTTATACCGGTTTAGTGAAACCGGACTGAAACGAGGGTGACTCGGTTCAGAAAGGGACTTTGTCCACTAAGATAGTCTTGGAAAAGAGTCTTGACTAAAAAGAAATGATTCTCTATGATTATGTGTGTATTCCACAAAGTTTCATGTTTCATGTTATTATTATTGTGATTACATTTCACTACCATGATTTATCCCATGTTATGAAATTATGATCCCTTTTGCAGGTTAAGATTTACAAAAGTTATGTTCTTACGTATATGATGTGATTGATATTTTTTTTACCCTTACTGAGCATTTGACCTCACCCTTTTATGTTTTCATTTCCCCAGGATATAAAGAATGGTTTTAGGTATAAAAAAATATCTTTATGGGAGATGTTGGAGATCTTTCACCAGGATTAGAAGATTACGTTCCGAATTTCCAAAGACACTAAACTATTACGATCCTTGTGTGTGTGTGTTTTGTTATGTACTAAGTATTCCACAAATGTAATGTAATGTCCATGTAAGTCAGGATTCGGGTCTCTACAGTCTGCATCCAACACAACGAGGTGCGGGCATAGCCTGTGCAGGGGTGAGTATACGATACTCATTAGAGACCCCAAGACCCTTAATGTATCAATAAATCCAACAAGGATAACCACAAAAAGTATCTCAATAGATAACCTTTACATAGGTATACGCCCATAATTATACCTAAGTTATCATGTAACCCATCTCAATAATGAGGAAACACAAAGGTTATGAAATCAACAGATAAACACAACCCAGTTATATGCCCATACATATACCTAAGTTATCAAGTCCCCCATCTCTATCATGAGGTAAACACAATGGTTATAGACTCAGCTCAAACCAGGATTTTCATTATCGAAACCGTAACTGTTGAAGAGCCCTGTCTCTGGAGTATACAGTGGTCCTATCATGACTCTGAGGTACTGCTCACTAACCTAAGACCGCTGAGGTACTCCTCCTGTCAAGTACTGCAGGTCAGCCACCCAAACACAGTAGTGCATCCCGTCGTGGTCTGCCACCCAAACATAGTAGTGCATCCCACCTAATCACCTACAGAGTTACTCTCTGAATGAGTACCGCGGTTCTGCACCCAAACTCAGTAGTGCTCCATCCGCAATGTGTCTGCACACAAAAAATGTAGTGCTCTGTCCACTGGGCTAGTCAACTCACTCTAAGTCATGTCGGTCAAGAAGGCGTCAGGTCTCAGCTGGCTACATGATCTTTGAACTCCGCACGCTCGTCTCTAGGAGGGTCTGCACCACAAGCTACTAGTCGATATTCCAAGTATCACAAAGTCCCACGATGAAGTATCTCAATGGACCGCCTCATCATAGGTGTCTCAACGCAATAGACAACGCGTCAATTGGGCGCCCGGTCTGTGAGTTATTATCCTTATCGTCTCAGGGGTCCGGTTGGTTTCGTAGGTGAACCAACCCAGTCATATCTCAATTGTACCACAAACTCTCATAGGGTATACTCATAGGGACCATTTCTCAACGCGATCAACAACGCCGCTGACGGTTCGTCAGACGGACGTCCAGTGTGAAAGTTATCATCTTTTCTGTTCTAGGATCCCGGATAAATTTCGAGTACAATCCAACCCAGCCACTATCCAACTGAATACAAACCATGGGCTAAGTGTTCAAAAAGTTCCGTCTAATCAAGAGAAATCCAACAAAGTTGATGGAACATCAATCGGATGTCTGAAACTCAAGATATAAGCATTTCCGCTCCGAGGGCCCGGTTGGTTTCGTGTTTGATCCAACCCAGCCATACCCAAGTTCTTCGAAACCCTGAGTGTAATATACAGATTTGACCGTCTCGATCTAAGGATCACATCGCAACTAATGGTGCATCAATCAGAGGTTTGTTGCCCATGATATGGGCATTTGAATAGAACTGGCCGAAAATAGGGGGTTCAGGCCCGATCCGACCCTGCCCGACAACCCCTGGGTCGACTCGAACTGGGTCGACCCGACCGGGTCTGGGTCTTAACCAACAGGGCACGACCCTGCAAGGCTGGCACGGCCCGGCCCGGCCGGGGCGGCCCGGCCCGGCCTGGCGCTGGCACTGTAATGGCACTGCACTCGCGTGGGTAGATACAGATAGCGCAACTCCTGGATCGTCCACCACGGATCCTTCCTAAAGGGTAGATACAGATAGCGCAGCTCCTGGATCGTCCATCACATATCCTACAAAAAGGGTAGGTACATATAGCCTCCAAGATTATCTTGCCCGTCAACCTCCTCCGAGTGTCATCTATCTGTGACGTCCACCTCAGGATACAGACTCATCGTGTAGTCCACCTCCAGGTAACATCCAGTCCTAAAAAACTCGGCCTCTGTCAACGATTCTCGTCGTCTTCAACCAACACAACGAGGGGCAGGCATAGCCCGTGCAGGGGTGAGTATACGATACTCATTAGGGACCTCTAGTCCCTCAATGTCTCACTAAATCCAACAAGGATAACCACAATGAAGGATCTCAATAGAATACCATTACTTAGGTATAAGCCCATACCTATCCCTATGTTATGAACTAACCCATCTGAATCATGTGGAAACAAAAAGGTTATGAAATCAACAGATAACCACCTCCCAGGTATATGCCCATACATATACCTAAGTTACCAAGTGACCCATCTCTATCATGAGGTAAACAGAAAATTCATAGACTCAGCTCAAACCATGATTTTCATTATGGAAACCGTAACAGATGAAGACCCCCATCTCTGGAGAGTACAGTGGTCCTATCACGACATTGAGGTACTTCTCACTAACCTATAACTGCTGAGGTACTCCTCATGTAGAGTACCGCAGGTCAGCCACCCAAACACAGTAGTTCTTACCACCTGGGTCTGCCACCCAAACACAGTAGTGCATCCCCCCTAATATCCTGCAGAGGTACTCTCCAGACGAGTAGCACAAGTCTTCACCCAAACTCAGTAGTGCTCCGTCTGCCATAAGTTTTCACCCAAACAAAGTAGTGCTCCATCCACTAGGCTATTTGACTCACTCCAAGTCGATTTGGTCAAGAAGTCACTAGGTCTCAGCTGGCTACATGGTCTCCGTACTCTGTACGCTCGTCTCTGGGATGGCCCGCTCCACGAGCTACTGATCGAGATTACAAGTAGCATAGAGTCCCACGAATATGTATCTCAAAGGACTACCTAGTAATAGGGGTCTCAACGCAACAAACGGCGCGTCCATCAGGTGCCCGGTCTGTGAGTTATTAGATTTTTCGTCCCAGGGCAAGGTTGGTTTCGTGTGCGAACCAAACCAGCCGTATCTCAGCTGTACCCCGAACTCTCATAGTTTATACTCATAGGGAGCGTTTCTGAAAGTGATCACCAATGTCGCTGACTGTTCATCAGACGGACGTCCAGTCTGAAAGTTATCAGCTTTTCCGTTCTAGGGGACCGGTTGGATTTCGGGTACAATCCAACCCGGCCACTATCCAACTGCATCCAAACCACATGTGAAATATTTTAAAAGTTCCGTCTGATCAAGAGGAATCCAAAAAAGTTGACGACACGTCAATCGGATGTCCGGAACTCATGATATAAGCGTTTCGGCTCCAAGGCCCTGATTGGTTTCATGTTCGAACAAACCCAGCCATACACAATGTTCTATGAAACCAGGAGTTTAATATACCTGATTGACCGCCTCGATCCATGGATCGCATATCAACTGACGGTGCATCGATCGGAGTTCTGTGGGCCATGATACGAGCATTTGAACAAAACTGCCCGAAAATAGGGGGTTCGAGCCCGGCCCGAGACCCCATGGGTCGCCCCGAACCGGGTGGACCTGACCCAGGTCTGTGTCTGGCCCAACAGAGCACGGCGCGGCCCAGCCTGGCACTGGCGCTAGCACGGCGGGGCGCCCGCGTGGCCAGCAGGTGCGAGGTGGTGGTGGGGGGGGGGGGTTACAACCCCTCGCGGTCGACGTAACTGGCACGGCTTTAATCCATGACGCTCAACCACCAGAATGGCTAAGCTATTCCGGTTCGGCCCGCCGCCACGACTTAGCCGCGGCGGCTCCATTTCGATGGCGGGCCGCCGCTGCCGCCTTCCGCGGACCACCGGACACGCTCCAGTGGTCCTTTTTGCTCACCGCCTTCGCCAACGGTCCTCTCGGGACCCGACCTTCACTACGTAGGCTTCAAAATGACTTTGATGCCCCATCTGTCATTTTCCGTCATTCCGTGCACAACGTTCATCCAGCGGAGTTCTCGAATTGCCTCTGCTGCCCCGTCTTCGGATGCGGTTTCGTTCGGCCTCAACGGCGCCACAAATCCTTGTCGTATTTCTCCGTGATTCTGTGCAGTGTCATTGCACCGCGCCGCCTTTGTTCAAGCCACATCATAATCAAAAACAAGGAGGAGGAGGGTCGGCCATGATTGTGTGGTCTGACCTCCTCCCGTTATAATTATAGCAAGCGGCCAACAAAATAATTCAACGTACGACAAAGAAATAATTCACGAGCAAAAACAAACAACCCCAACATCATCCCGCAAGAACGAACGATCCGTAGATCAACCAGGAAATTGTTGGTCTACACTCATCGTTCTTTTCTCAAATGATATAGAGAATACCAAATAAATTCCCCTACCTTGAAATTGATGTCACACGTCGTCGAGTAGCGGAAGTTGAACGTCGCGACCGAAAATATTTGTCGGCATCGCAACGTCGATCTCCTAGGATCTGGCGTTCTTGTCGACCTTTGTCGGAGGTCATAGTTCTTCGCGTTTTTCGCGTTCTTCATCGAGGAAGTTGTGATTCAAGGCTTTGAGTGATTTCTCCCAAGCCTCTCACAACCCAGCAACTCTAATAAAATAAGTGTTTGTCTTATTTTATTTCTCACGCCAAATGTTTTGAAATGAAAAAACGAATCAATCAACTAATTGAATTAATTGAGGAGTTTAAACCGCCCAATTAAAGAGGTGTTTAATATTAAGTTAAATGCAAGAGTTGACTCTCATTTGATGGGGGTGCAGGTGCATTAACTAATTAATGGTGGGGGTTTCATGGAAGTTGAAAAAGGTGGGGCTCGGGTGGGTCTCACCCGAGAAATATCCTACCTAGTGGAGTATGATATAGTGGGTCCTACATCAACCACTTCGCTTAGGATAAACAACTATCAATAAAATAAAGTGGTTACCTCATTTTATTTATTCAATTACTTAACCCAAAATTTATTAACCACACCCGAGCAAATGCAACTCTAGAAAAGGTGTACCTAAGCAATTACCAGCGCTGTGATTCAATCGGTGCCCTCAGATTTCAATTCCGAGAATCGGTTCAAATGTTAGAAAAACCTGCTCATGTGTTCACTGAAAGTACCCATGCTAAACTTCAAAAAATGATTCCGGGCACACCGGGCCTCAGAATCAGGTGCCGTTAAGAAACTGCTTTCTTGTAAAATCCAAAAGACAATTACGAAAAACATTCCCTTGAATCATACGGGTCTTGACAAGATATTAGGTGATGAAGATTTAAATTACTAACAATTGGTTATTTTAGAAGTTTTTTATGTTAATTGGACTGACGATGTAAGTGATAATTGTAGTATATTTATTTTTTATCCTTTTTTTGTACATGTAATATAGATATATTTTAGTATCATGTGTTATTTTATATTTATTATAATGTGTTTATTTGTGTTTTCATCATATATATTGGGTATTGCTGTGTCTAATGCATCCCACGTGTGTGTTTCACCCCCATTTTAGTTTTCTCAAACCCATAAACAATTGTAAGTGGGATTTAGGGGTAATTATTTCCTTTACTAAAATATTTATAAGGGTTCATGTAGTGGTTCATTGTGACACAATTTCTTTTTCATAAAATGAAGAATGAGAAAAACAAAAATAATGATCATCTTCCAACCCCAAAATCCAAAAATTGGCCATTGTGGACCACACTGATAGTGGTCAAAGAAGAAAGATAAAGTGATTTATAGTTAAACATCATAAAGTTTTCGAATGGAAAGAGATACCCATAAAATGGATACAAAAAACTACTCTCTCTAATCATATAAATTTTCTTTTAATAAAATATGATTTTAATTAGGTTTGAGTGGTGGATTTAGATTTCTTTTTGTATTTAGGTAGGGTTTAGGTTATGGTGATAAATTTTTTAAAAATTAAAACAATTTTTATTTAGTTTATTAAATAATTTTTTTAACAGAATAAAAAAAAAATAAATGTGAATGGATGGGGAACATATGGGACGTGCTGCCTAGATTTCTAGTGGTTATTGTCATTTTATGTGATAGAAATCTATTCTATGTGACAATATATACCACTCATATTAAATTTCCTCCAATAATGTATTCTCAATATCACCTACATTCTTTTAATAAATCCACTAGGACCCCAAACTCTCTCCAATCATAATATCACATTGGGAACACTACTATGACTACCACCTACCCCCATGCCTTAATGACTGCACTATCCCTCCAGTGTTTACTCTAAAAATGTGAATGAAAATATTCAGTGATGAAATGTGGAACTACCCCTACCACACATTGAATGTGTATTATCCCTATGTGGTATAGGAATATTCATTATAATTTTTTATTGCCTCATCATCATAGTTTCCTAATTAATGGGTCTCTAGTTCTTTTATTGTGTTATTCTCCCAATAGTCCTTATGATATAGACATTCATTGAATATAGTCATTATTTTAGATTATGATATATCATTGGAGTATATTACAAATGAGTTATTCTCATGTTGATTTTGATTCATTCATTGTTGATTTTATTTTTAGATGTTTACTGTGAATAATTTTATTCTAATGGTTATGTCATAAGATTATTTTTTATTCATTGATTTTTATTTTAATAGTCAATTTTATATTCTATTGTGGTCACTAATGTTATTTATTTTTTTCTTCAATATTTCATGTTTTTCAATCCTCTAAAAAATATCATATTTATAATCTAATAAAAGTGGATATTAGTTATTAAATTGTATTAGATATTTTATTTGGGTTTTGGGTGAGATATTTATTTTTAATTTCATTCAATTTTCAGTTTGAGTTTGATTTCCACTTTTTAAACAAGGGTTTCTATTGGGTATATAAATTTTTAGAAGTATCTAAAACATTTCAATCAAAAAATATATTTTTATAATTTTATGATCAATTAATTACAATGATAATTATAATGACATTAGATTTTATAATGTATACATTTTTATAAATTTTTAATATTTATTTTAATTTCAATATAATATTTATTATCACAATTATTAAATTTAAATTAACATTTTTTGGTTTTTTATATTGATATTTAAGTAGACACACACAAATATATATCAAGTCTGGGAACTGGCTAAAGATTTTTATATTGACAATAATTATTTTATCATACAAGTGGAACAATATTCCTTAAACATACATTACCAAACTTATATGGGGATACATTCATCATTATCGCACATCTCATATAGAAAATTATACACTAATAAGTTAAATTTACTTGGATTTTGGTTATATTTTTTCCTTAACAAGGGATCTGATGTCAGACGCAAGGCATAGGGGCCCAAGAGAAAATTCAATATATTATTAAAAAAGAAAAAAATTAATTTGTCAAAATATCAAATTTAAAACCAATAGTCATTATTTATTATAATTAAAAAATTAAAAAATTAATTTTATATCATCAAATACTTATACATTTAAAAAAATCAAAAAAGTTATAAAGTTTAATTATTATTAAAATAAAAAATTCAGTTGAAAATAATTATAAAACAAATGGTAACCTTTCATTGGAAGAAAAATAACCAGAGTAACCTAAAGATAAAATTTCAATATATATTTTTTCAAATTAGTGCAATGAAAAAATAAATTTGTTCATTATTGATAAAATTTAGAAAAAATTGAAATTTATATTTTAGATTGCCATTTAAACTACAAATATAAAAAAAGATTCAAACTAAATTACACTACAAACCTCATGATTAATATATATATTTATATATACATTAATCATAAATATAAAAGAAAATAAAATTATATTATTCTGGGGCTTTTTTGGGAGGAAAATAATAGTATTTTCTCTACAACAGTTTGAACAAGAACTACTAGAATTTGATGCCTGAAATCTAATCTATACATTTATAGATTTGTTAAAAATAAATTTTAACCAATTGTAACCATAAAAAAGATAATTCATAAAAATAAAAATTGTTTTCACTAATATAAAAAAAACTTTTACATTTAATGTATTAGACTGTTAGGAATAAATACATAAAATTGAATATTTTAACAAAATATCCATTTTTATTTCAATACTGGTTCATTATAAAGAAAATATTTTTATGTTCATTATAACCTCCATATCTAGAACTCTGAAATGATTACCTTTTCTAATCATCCTTAATCAATATGAAATCTTAATTAAAAACATGAGATGATAAAAAACATATATTAAGGGACATAGAGAAAAATAAATGAAACCCAATAGTCCATATCTATACCATTATGTTATAATGAATGTTTTATTTTATAATATTAATCGTTGATATCCAATACTCATTTATATATCCATGAAATAATGTTTACTGTAAAAAAGTTTCATATATGATATTTTATAAGAAATAATAAACAAATAAATCATAATAATTATTTTCTCTTTAAAAAACATATAAACCCTTAAAAATAATTTTATAACATACATACCTTATTTCCCAAAAATATTATAATTATTCTATTTAAGAAATTATTAAATTACATTGTAAATTTAAAATATTTCCACGAAAACACTTTAAAAATCATTAAAAATCCATGTTTGTAATTTGTGACATCATTTTCATAGTACTCATACGAATAGAGTAACCAATACAGAATCTTAAAATAATTTATTAGAAGAAACATAACATGTAAAAATTATCCCTTTAACCAATTCATTATAAGGTTATATCGAATCATCCAATTATTATTTATAAAAGAACCACCCATTTTTGGTTTATAACACAACTACCCATCCTTGTTATAAAATGAAAATACATGGTATTATAAAATATAATAAATAAAAATAAGAAAATACTAACACAAAAATCCTTGTATTTCCCTAAAAATATTAATCACACCTTTTAAAAAAAATTATAGGCTTTAAAATATCTATTTTATTAATTTGTTTTATGAAAATACTAGGAACACAAGGTAATAATTTTTTATATGAAAAAAATGAAAAATTCAAATGGAATGTGAACATCAAACAATGTTTTTGATGATGTATTAAACCATTAACATTGTATACATTAAAATAGAACATTCCTTTTAAGAAACACAATGAAATATCTTTATTAAACATGAATTATGTCACAATCATCATGATGTTAGGCCATACGTACGAATGAGAAATATTTCAATATTAAAAAAAATTATTGACAAAAATTATTTATAATTTTTCCTTTAATGCGTGGTTATATTAAAATAACTATACTATTTGTTTCATTAAATTAAATTATATGTACCATCTATGTGATGCAGTGATGAAAAACAAATCACATCACTGCATAGAGTTGGTAACATACATGTATAGATGAACGAGATAATAATTTTTCAATGGATACAAGGGTAAGAAAATAGAAAATATTATAATCAAATAATTATAGGTTTTTCATTAATATATATAACTATTACCATCATTGAGGGTTGTGGATGAAAAAAATTACTTCTGTTCATGAGGTGGTAGTTCTCCATACAGATGAATGATGATTTTATTACCAATTTAAAGGAAGAGTCTATTGATATATTTTATTGAAATAATAAGATATAAGTATATTTTAGATACTAATGTTTTCATTTTATGATGTTTTAATAATATTTTAAGTACATAGAATAAGAAATAAAATTAAACTATTTTTTAAAAGCAATACATCATCTTCAGACATCCTCTGTTGATTTACACATTAATACCTACATATTTTTATTTACTACCAAAATTATACCCCTATAACTTTGAGAAGGATTGTTATTAATGTTTCATGGTAGGGGTTTCATGATATAGAAAGATAAAATGGTTTTTGGGTGAGAGGATATGAGGTTCAAATTTATTGGTGACTGAATGATACTCTTAAATTTATTAAAGTATCCAGTTAATATAAATTAATTTTCAGGGAAAATAGTATTTTTTATAAAATTTTAATAGAAGTGGATTAATATTCAAAAAACAATCATCCAATAACATTTAAACATGTTTAGGTAATTCATTAAATCTTATCTCTTAGTTTTATCCCCATTTAACCCTTTTGTTGATTACTTCTATATAAATGATTAATACTTTTCAGGGATCAAGAAATTGACTATAAAATAAAAAGTGATCCAATAATTGTCCATGATTGATATATTCAACCATATACTATTAAAATGTCTAAATATAGGGTTTAATTAACATTAAAACATTTTGTTAAATATTATTTTTTATAAAGTATCATTAATGTCATTTATGGAACTCTTCATTAATGTTGAATTTAAAGCCATCATGATAATAATTTTATTTCATTAAAAAATTAATAAATTCATAATATGATATATATATTTTCTATAAAACTCATTTAATAATATAACTTGACAAAAAATTACTTTTATAGTTTCTAAAATAATTTACTTGATCTTTCTCCTAATTACATTAACACTATATTGGTGTTTTGAATATAATTAAGATATTTATTGCATAAAAAAAATTAAAAATAAATTAAATTCATAAAAATAAATCATTTATGTAAAAAATTGACTTTTCTATTCATCTACTATGGGTATTTAATCATATCTATTTTAGGATAACATATTTAATATGCTACATTGACTTTTCCAACTTTTGATAAAAATTGAATCAAATTTTGATAAGGCACCAATTATTTAACTCAATAATTATAATATATTATTATAAATCATCAATAAGACATCATATTTATTAACCAAGCTGATAATGTAATTTTATCCATTCAAATAAATTCTAATGGACACAAACCATTATTTTTTCAATACGATGCATGCATTGCGTTATCACCTAAAAAGATTTTTATATTTATCATGAAAAAATTCCTAATTTATATGTATTCACTTATTTGTTTATGATAATTTTATTATATTACCATAAAATTATATTTCCACTTTTCTAAAAAAAATATCATATCATATTCATGTCATGGTGATATAATAAAAGATATCTTATTTCATTCAAAATATATTTATTTACTTTTCAACACATAATTAACTTCTTCACGAAAATTTTACAAAAATCATAATATGATAAAATTAAATAAATAAGTAAAATATTTAATAAAATTTCATAAATTAATAATCAATAATTTTTATATATTTATATTATTATAATGGTGAAAAATACAATGAAAACCAATTTTTATAAAAAGGTGTTCTAATACCAACAAAACATATACAAAAAATATTAATGTGATTCCTATAAAATTAATGATATTATATACAAATAAAAAATTATTTTCATAAATTTAAATCAGAATATGAATTTTTAGTTTAATTTAATTGTAGTATTACAAAAATCTGAAGTTTTATTATTAACAGAAAAATCTCTGATTTCATCAAAATACCAATATTTCAACCTTGTGAAGTTTTAATTTGATGGTTTGAAAAGATAACTACATTTATGAAATAAAATATATAAAATTATTTGAAATAGATTATATGATTCCATCACAAAAGGAATCTATTACAATTTTATATGAAAACTTTTTTTTGAAGAATAAAATTAATTTATAAACTATTGAATACATATTTACAAATAAGTGATTATTAATTTCATATTTAGCATAATATATATATATATATATATATATATATATTTATTTTTATTCATACCAAACAATTTAATGATAACCTTATAACATTCATAATAAAATAATAATATTTTTTTTGTATACCAACCGAGTGTTTCATGTCATATACAATATCAAATATAATGTTTTTTTAAATTATTGAGATGTTACATTAGTCCAACTTCAATAAACTACATCATAAAAATTTTAAATGGATCATTGTAATAAAGGGTTATGAAAATAAAAATAACTTTGATGAAAACCTTTATCATAAAAAGGGTTAATAAAACCAACATTTGAAGAGAGGGAATGAAAAATGAGAAGGTAATTTAGAATAACACATAAATTTGTTTCCAAGATAATTATTGGCTAAAAGATGGAATGCGATAGAGAATGTGTTCACTTTAATGTTAATGAAAACATAACTATAAATAAATATGTTATTAATAATACCATTATTTCACTAGATATAAATGTAATCAGAAAACATTTTTATTTCAATATGTCATTTCAGGAGCTTTGGAATTCATATAATATATATAAAATAGTCAAAATAAATTATAATTACATTGAATCTATTGAACTCATTAATCATTTTGTCTTAATTTTCTGGAATTCTTTAATCATTTCCCCCCCATTTTTTATCTTTCACAACAATTTATGGGCGTGAATATTTATTGAATGAAACACTATAAAAAAATATTTATTGTTAATGAGATATATAAAATGATGAAATGATATTATATATATTTTTAAACATAATCCGAAGGAAAAAAAATTTCACAAGCATAGATAAAAACTAGAATTTAAATTATAATATTAAACAATATCACTATAGGTTCACCCTCGACCATTCTCTAAATCACCACCCTTAAAAATATTAAATATAGTTTATTAATGAATAAATAATAAATATTGTAAAATATAACCATTCATGAAATAATAAAAATGTATCTATTAAAAATATTTTTTATTCATAATGTAATATACAAAACATTTATATTATTTAATCATAAATTTACCAAAATATTCTAATATTTTCAATATATTAAATTAATTATCATAAATACAAAATTAATTCATATATATATCCAACGTATAAACTAATTTTTATTCCTTAAAGAAACCCATCATAACTAAAATTAATTCAATTTACCTAAATCATAAAACATTTCAATAACAGTGAACTTATCCAAAAACTAGATTAATCACATATTCCTCAAAATTCAATCACATCCCAAGCCTATCTATATGATTAACCATATTATCTAAAATGGAATTTCCATTTTATTGTTAATTAACTCAATTAACTCAATGTCAAAGAATTATTAAACCTATAAGGTTATATCATACACCTCAGTTTATATAGAAAAAATATAATAAAATTATTTCAAATTAATCCATTATTTTAAACCTATGTGGCAAATGTACATCAACCTAAAAAAATATCTCCAAAAATAAAATTCCCCCATAAAATACCATCACATAAATCCTTATAAGTAAGTTTTTGTCACATAAAACATATGATCAACCTTAAAAATATAAATACATGATGATAATCACAACACATAAGTAATCCTCATATGATAAAATCTATATCAAAAAATTTATCGAAATCCCAATATAATACCTTCTATAATTTTCTGAACCAACAATCCCAGAATCCAATGTATAAAACATAATCGTTATAATTTAATTTTTTTTTGAAACAAATTTGACCCAATTTCAACCATCTATAATATAAAAGAAGATATTAAAAATTTTATCACATAAATAAACATGATACTCTTAGTTTTAATGTTTATGAAAAATAATAAAAACTATTTCAAAGGGGACATTTCAACAACATATCAATTTTACCATAAAAATTTCATTATAAAGTCATTAATAAATCATTTAAGGTATCTTTTTTATCTGTAACATTGAGTTTATTAAATTTAATACCCAACCTATATCTATATGATAAATATTTTGAAAAAATGTAATGAGAAAAGAAAAACTACAGAAGGGATATTTTAAAAAATAAAGGATTCCCAATAGGCCATTTCAATACAATGTGGTTATATATGATATGTTTCCATTAATTAATAACCATTAAGTTAAAATAATTATTTATTTACAAATCAAATCATCGTTAATGCACAATTATTTTCAAAAATGACATTATAATAATACATAAAAAAACATAATTTGGAGGGTTTATTTAGAAGACATTAGAATAAAGGAAAAATATTTCCATAATAACATAACATTTTGAAAAAAATATAATAAGAATTCCATTAAAATAAATGTTAATTATCATAAAATGTGAAATTAATATATTTTTATGCAAATTCACTCGCTATTATAAAAAATTAATTTTCTTAACTTATGACATCATTTACATATCAATCATGGAAATGGAATAACATATATGGTAAATTATAAAAATATATTAGGAGATCCTAAACAATTTTACATTGTTACATTACCCATTCTATTGGAGAGTTGTACAGAGATTAATCATTATTGGTTTATAACATAACAACCTATACATGGTTTATAATGGATCCACACAAAATTATTTTTTATTGATCCACCGAAACTAAAAAATATTTCCTTAGAACCATGACATAATCATTACACATGAAATCTTACATTTATAAAAAATATTTTTACTACTAATTAATAAATTTCCTAATTTAAAACTAGCTATTCAATTTAAAGTAATTTTTTTAAATATTCATATGAATTGAAGAATGGGATTTTAATTGAATAAACCATTAAATCATGTATTGAAATACAAATATCAAATAAATATTATATAGGTGGGAAATAGTTTAGATATGGTAAACATTAAAATAAAACATTCATTTTTTCTTTTTATTAAGACATTACATATAAATTAAAAAAAGGTGCCATTTAAAAATAATTAAATGAAATTAAAAAGTGAAATAAATTTTCTTTTTAATTAATTCATGCCCATATAAATACGTCCACAAAATAATATTAATAATATATGAATATAATAAAAACATATAGAAAATAAATCATTAAACACATTTTAATGAGGTTTTTACGGTATAATGTCAAATACCTTGAGTATGAATCTCATCAAACATTCATTATATTCCAAATTAATAAACATATATAGGATTTATACATTATTAATACTAATATTTTTTGTAATAAAATATTTATATTGATTTCCATGCTATATACAATTATTTAATCAATTAAGTTATCATTAGATGTTTTGACGTTATTTGACTCCCTTTTAAAAAATGGAATTTTTATGTTGGATGGGGTAAAATATTACTATATTACATCATCTCTATAATAATAATCATGAAAAATTTATTATTTTATACATCAATTATAATTTAAAATAAAAAAATGAAATATGTCTATGAAAAATAAATTTCATTACACTATTAGAGACAACATTACATAGATACTGAGGAGTAACATTTCAATTTTTTAGTAAACATTATGGAAACAATTTAGGTTTTATTTTAAATTTTTAGGAAACTAATTATATTATAAATAATTATTATATATTTAAATACTCTTATATATATCATTCATGTGATGTGGTTTTGAAAATCGAATCACTTATCTTTATGGATGTGATAATCCATAGTTACGCATGAATGGAATTATAATTTTTTAAATGATAGAAATGTTATAAAATATGTGAGATGTTGTCTATCCATAAAGATAATTATGTCATTAATATCATATATATATATGTAATTTATATATATATATATTTTAAATCCCATAACCCCAAAATCCTAGTGGTGATTTCTTAAATTATAAAATATGTATATATTCAATATTTGAATACCTAAGGAAATATTAATTTAATTGTTTAGGAAACTAGATTATACAAATGGAACCAATTTTACATTTGGAGGATAAAATAAAAAATAATATTAAAAAAATTATAATAAACTGCATCCTCCAAAACTCAATATATGATATCTTCATCATAACATGGGGGAATGTAAATAAAATAATGGTGAGAAAAAATATCATAAAGGGCCATAAATAGTGGAAAATATCATGAATACATAATAATTGTCAACCTATAAAGTTAAAAAATTGATCACACATTCCATTATGAAATAACATGATAATTATATGGAATAAATAAAAGATAATAAAATAATTTCATGCAAATAATCATAGAATCTTGGAACATGATCATGGATAACAAAATTATTAAATTATTCTCATGGAATAACAATAAATATTGAATTAATAATTTTTCATGTATTAAATATCAATATATATCCTCTAGAAAATTAAACTACTGATCAATCCTCTTGGTAGTTTAGGTTCTTTTGAAGACACATGTTGGGCATGGAAAACTAATTTGTTCCCTGAATGAATATCCATTTAAAAAATTTAAATATCATAAGAATAAATTACATACTTATGTGTCATTTAATTTAGTTTTTATATATACTATTTAAATTAATATAGTTTCTTAACATCTAAATATATCTCAATAACTGAAAATTGGGACAATTTCCCTTACAATGATCATATCATTAATGTTAGTATAAATTAAAATTTTAGATTATGTGTATATATTCTAAATTAAAATGTTTTAATAAAACATAATTCAATAAAAAAATTTTACCACATTATATATATAAATACATAATCAGTGAATTATATATTAAATCAATGAATAGAAATTCACTAATGAAATGTATCCCACTTTTTATCAATAAATTCATAGTGCCGAAAAATTAAAATTGATAAAATAAAATATTGAATAAACTGATGAAAAAACATTCATTATATGGTATATCAAAGCGTAATATATACACCACACAAATGAAATTACTGTTGGATAAAGAAAATATCTCATTAAAATAAAAAATGTGATATTATAAACCCTCAACTCATACTGCATTTTGATTGTACGAGAATTAAAATCATGTATAATGTGTTTAATGATGTTATTAACTAATAAAAAATTTTATAATTTTATCACATGTTTGTTAATAATATATTTTTATCACTCTTGTTTCATGTATTAATTTTATCATGTTTATATTCATGTTTTTTCATATAGGTCCTAGTTCTTGAGCATAAGATATAGTTAAATCATATTAAAAAATATTTAGGTTATATATATCATATTTATTCTATAAATAAAAATTATTAATCATAATTTATGTGGAACATGGAAAATTAACTACATAATGTCATGGATCAGGAAGGCCATATGTAAATATGAGATACTATGTCATTCTCGTAATGGCAAAAGAGAAAAAAAACTTTATGTTATATAAAATTTTTAAGAATAAATATTATTTAATAATTAAATTATTTATCCATTATATCAATAATTATATCTATTTGTGTGTTTTGGTGATGAAAAAAATTATACCACAGTGTGGAGATGACAACCCGTATATACACACACACAATGCATTTATTTTTTGTAGGTTGGGAAAAATATAGAATATGGTTTTCCAATAATATTTTATTAAATCATATCATATATATGATGAAAAATTTATTACATTATCATTGAATAAAAACTAATATAGGCTGTGGATGAATAAATTAACAAGAAATAATCGATAATGATGATTATCACTTTTTGGGAAGAATGAATTCATTATATTCATAAGGGATCTAAGGATAGACTTTAGGAAGGACATCAACATCAGGTACGAAAATAAGGATATTGGAAGGGGAAATGGATATATATTTTTTAGGATAAAAGGCTAAAGGTGGTGATATTAAATGAAGGTTGTGGTTCCCTATTAATTTATCTGAGGGGAACACATGGAAATATTCAAAATATTGAAATATAATAAATTCATTTTATTTAAAAATAAATCTAGATATCAATGGATTGGAATATAATATTATATAATGTTGTAATATCATTATTTAATAATATTTATATATGTTTTAATTTTATTTTAATAATTATAATTTTGAATGACATTATTTAACAAATTTTAAATTTTATTATTATAACAGTGCCATGATTTTTAAAAGATCAAAATATCTTATATATAAAATGTATATTTGAAAATAAAATAACAATTTATAAAATTTCAAACCAAATAAAAACTCATTATATATATATATATTATTTTTATATATTATTAAAAAATAACATTTTGATAGAATATCCCTAATGTAAATTTTAATATTATTAATTGCATCAGCAATATGAAAATCATTTCAACAGTAAAACATCAAAAAAACTTTTAGTAAAACAAAAATATGTCATAATAATCCCAAATTTTTTTGTATCACCCCAAATAAATCTATTTATATTTATTTTAATATTTTTGATATATCATATATGATTGTATCATTAATAAAATAATTATTTCATTAATTTTTTTTATTATATAAGTTAACAATTTATTCAATAAATTTTTTAAATAAAATTCAAGATATAGATAAATTATTAATATTTCAAAATAATACCAATATATGAAGATATCTTATGAGTAAAAAAATATAAAAAATAAAATTGTTAAGAAAATATGAATTTGGCATCCTTGTGTTTTCTTTAAAAAAATATTATAAATATCATAACCACGTCTAAATGGCTCCAAAATTCATAAAAACATTTATATTTTTATCATAACTTTATATGGTAAAATTATAAAACAAATATTTATTCATAACAAAAAAATTTCTCTATGATTAAAGATATAAAATAGAGTAAAGTTTCATTTTATATCATTCATTAATTTAAATAATATATTAGTCGTTTTCATGAAAAAATCTCTAATAAAATAATAAAATTAAATATTTTTGTGTTAAAAATTAAACTAAAATTATCCAAATAAATTTTTACAATTGATAGGGAAATTTTATAATCACTATTATTTTATTTCTCCAAAATAATTGTTTTATTCATAACCATGGTAATAAAAATTACCAACATTAATATTAATTTTCCAAAATTAAATTTATAATTTTTACATAATTAATACATTTTTATAAAAAAATTTGGATCCATTTTTCTAAAATTCAAAAAAATAAAGTTTTCACAATATAATTTAAATTTAATCCTATAAAATGAAAACAATTTAATTGAAAAATGCATTTAATGCCCAAAAATCTGCAAATTTCTAAATAATTTATATGTGCAAATAAAATATATTAAATTAGATTATTTAATACATTGGATTATATAATATATATTTTTATAAAATTTATATCATATATATACCCTATAAATATTAAATTTAATGTTTTACAATAATCAAAATTTATCCATATTCACTAGAATAGAATTTTTTTAATAAAACTACCTATAATTAACCTAAATGAAATTTTGAAATTATGATTTTAAAAATTAAATGTTTTTTAATTAAAATTAATAAATGTGTCACAATTTAGTTTAAAAAATTGTTCTATTAAATAAAGACAAAAATTCCTTTAGAAAAATATGTCTTATAAAACAAAAAATTATATTTCTCCTTATTCTAGGACCGTAAATTATATTAAATTTTTTCTAAAATAAATTATTGAATATATATATATATATATTACTATGATCATTCAATAAATTTAATTTATAAATATATTAAAATTTATTTAGAAAATTATAAATTTCATAATGTGGTTAATATTATCCATTCTTGAAAATATAACAACAATTTTATAACGGTCACATACTGATATTTCATTTTTTATAAGATATAATAGATATTAAATTTAAAAAGATAAATACCAAATATATTATGGTGTTACATTATCTCAAACATCAATAATTTTTTCCCTCCCTCTTTGAAACATTACTTGAAAAACTAAGGGATCATACATGGAAATTTTTTCATAGTAAAATCAAATTAAAATATATGTTGGCAAAACAACATATTATTAAATTAAATCATAAATGATAATAACACCAAACATTTAGTCATTAAAATATGATAAAATTATTGGGATTTGTGGACTTATACAAGGAAGTGAAATAAAACCATCCTCTTTATATAAATAATGAAAGATAAGATGGTAATTAAAAATTTAACAATCAAAAAACCAGAAATATATGATCTATAAAAGGAAAGTGATTTTGCATAATAAAATCAATGGAATGACTATTTTTCTCTTAAATAATATTTCCATTCCTGAGTAATTATTTTACAATCTATATAACCATATTTAAAATATAATTAACGCGAATTGTTTTCAATGTCATAAGTATAATCTCATCCATTTGTTGTTATTTGATCAACATCCAATTATTTTTTAATCAAATACATGGATATTCAAGAATAATATTTATTCTAAATAAATTTAATCAAATTATTTAGTATTCATTTTTTTCCAATACATATTTACAAATATCATAATAGATAGAAAATTTTATCCAATTTTATTAATCATAATTTACCCTCATACAATGTTATCTAATGTTCAACATAATCCATTGCATATTTATTAATCTTAGGGAAAATTGAGAATTAAATTTTCCAAACTCAATGAAGAAATATTTATAAAGAGGGTAACCACATTTCTGAAATCCAATTAAGATAATATTTCCCAAAATATTGATTCCATTATTGTCACATTATAAATATATGAAAACCTCAATCACCTATAGAACATTATAAAAATTTATATTATTCCAAAGGTAATATCCTTGGATTTTTATTATATTTCTTTAATCGAAAAATATTATTAAACATGAAATAATAACATAAATCATCCAATCACTATATTCCTTAATGGTCACCAATAATATCTTATAACATTTAATTATTTTCATTTGTCATTAATAATATATTTAATTTATCTTTACTGAATATTGTGTCTTCCCAAAGATTAACATATAAAAAAATCAAATCTTTTGGTTACTAGTTATATTCATCACATTCTTCCAATTATATACAGATTTATTATTTGATTATAATCCTTATATGTCTCATGATTCTTATAACCACAAAATTATTTAAAAAATACTCAAAAAACATAATTTTTGAATCCATGAATTTGAATATTAATAATTACTCTGCATATTTTGTATTTGAATAACCATGAACATGATCCATATCCAATTTTAGGGAATATTCCACTGACACTCGAGATATTGAGTTTTGTATTGTATCATAACCTTATAATTGAATAATTTTACATTTGAAACCATTCCATTAACCATGAAATTCTAAGCACAATGCCTTTACACTGCACACTTAAAGAAAACTGCCATTAATTTTAATCATGTACCAGGGTGTTTTTGTCTATTGTTATATCATAATAGTAAAATAAATCATTCTATTAAACCATTTATCAATATTTCCCCTTCAAGTACTCATTTTTTTGCACTTGTATCAATATACATAATATATCCATAATTATTTCTTTAACTCATTTGCACATGATACTATCTAATCATATGATGGGAATTTTTTGGATTCCCATTTCCCTTAAAATATTTTCTTGTGATCATATTACATTTTATCCTTATTAATCATTGGTTCATGTGAATTAGTGAGCTTAAAATATTTTGTAAGAGGTTCTATATATAATTGATGACTTACACAATATTAGATAATTTCATTATGAAACATAATTAATAACCCCAAATCTAGTGAAATACTTAACAATAATTGAAATATTATTTATATATAATATCATAGTCCTTGTTTGTATGGTAAAATATTCTATACAAATATTCAATGTTTATCTTATCTTTTTTTCCCTAATCTACGATTTCCTAAATCTAGTTCACATGGTTTGTACTAAAATATCCTTGATTCCAACTATAAAGACCTCGATCCCAACAGTCCACATGTAGTGCATTACATCATTACATTTCATAGATAAATGATTCATTTCTCAAATTTTTTATCTGTTTATTAGTTTTTTATATCAAATTATACACATGAAACCCATTTTACATTGTGAACAGAAAATAAAACATATTACATAACAAAGGCTAGTAAACTAATATAATAAAAACCCATTCAATTATATCTTCATTATAACATGGTGAATGAAATAAAAATAATGATTAGCTCAATATATTATTAAGATTCATTTATAATAGAAATTATCATGAATAGTTAAGAATATTGATCATCGAATGGTAAATAATGGAGCACACATTCCATTATATAATATCTAGAGCATAATATGTAAGGAATAAAATGTGATAAATGAATTTGTTATAACTAATCAAATAATATTGGATCACAGACATATATAAAAAATATGATATATTAATCTCATAGAATTAAAATAACTATTTCATATGAAATTTTTTATTTTTGAAATATTAATATAAATCATGTAGATTATTATATTCTAGATAAATATTCATTCGAGTTTATGTGTGGGTGATGAAACCCATAAAATTTAATCATGCAAATTTTATAATGAATGATTTTTTTTAATATCTCCTTAAATATCATGAGAATAAATTAATAAAGTTTATCAATTGTCAAATAGTCATTATATATTCCTTATAATATAATATAAGAGTTTAACATCAATTAATGAATAGCCAAATATAAATTGACAAAAATAGACCCCTATAATGACCATAACATTGAAGTGATAATTTATAAAATAAATATATAATGTGTATCTACTATATAATAAAAAAAGTGTAAATAATATATGGGTTATTAAAAATTCATTTCTCAAAATAATATTATATTGAAATATTCAATGATGTATATGTTTAACCCAATGTATTTGAATTGATTTTATAAATCACATACCAACATGCAATATGTCAAATCATATTATTTAGAGGATAATGATAATAAAAATAAAAATTTTACACCAAGTAGATATATATATATATATATATATTCATTATATGATATAATATATGGTATTATAAACATCACATAAAAGACATATGGGGTGAATAAGGCATATATCTCATAGAAGTAAAAACTGAGATGAGAAACCCTTACCAAATACATGATTTTGGTTGTAAAAGATTTAATGCCATTTATAGTGGTTTTTAAAATGTTATTATCTAATAATAGATTAATATTTATATTTATTGTATCATACATAATCCTCTGATATTATTTTATCTTCCATTTGTTAATAATATTTCATTATTACAACTAATTCATTTCTTAAATGATTCATTTTTCAATTCATTTTTTCCTGGGGTTCCAGGTTCTTATATGTAGGATATAGTTACATAATATCCATAATTGTATTAAGGAAATAGTTTTCATATTTAATAATCATATAATTGTTTTGAACAACATTCAGTGGTGGACATGGAAAATATGTTTCATCGCGTCATGGTGACGGTAGATCGTACATACACATGGGCGACAATATCGTTCCCTTTATGGTGAAAATGTAAGAATGTGAATGTTATATAAATATTTATAGAATAGACAATATTTTAAAAATTAATATATATATATATATATATCTAATTATTTTATCAATATACCCAACAATTTATTGTGTTGATTAAATAAATATACAACACATCGTGGAGACTATAAGTCATACGTATGTGCACACAATGCTTTTGTTTTTTATATGATTATATAAGGAGTAATGTAGATTCAAAAAAATTATAAGAACATTCAATTAAGTATATGATACTATATTTATTACATTATCTTTTAAAAAACACAAGAACAGATTTGGATGAACAAATAAACTTGAATAAATTGATAAATACAATTACCTTTTCTATGGCGAACATACATTAATATATTCTTATGGGATCAAGGGTTGTACATCTGGAAGGAACATAGCTAAAAAAACCTAACTATGAATGTTGATAAGTTATCTTTATAGTATTGGTTTAATCTATATGTTTATTTTTTTTATAAAATGTATGAAAGAGTGCATGTTTATAATTGAGGTGAGGGGTACCATTGGAAATCCAAAAATATAAAATTATAATAAATTCATTTTGTAACAAAATAAAACAAAATTTAAATTTATTATAATACAATATAATTTAACATTTTTATATGTACATAAAATAATATTAAGACATGTTATGTTTTTTATTTTATTCCATATCATTTTGATAGGGCTTAATTTA
Organism: Viscum album; assembly: GCA_963277665.1. NCBI lineage: Eukaryota > Viridiplantae > Streptophyta > Magnoliopsida > Santalales > Viscaceae > Viscum > Viscum album. The sequence continues at coordinate 1,038,394,598 of OY728133.1, read as the reverse complement.
CATATTTTATTTTCAATTATGATCAAATTTAATTTAATATTTAAATTTTTTAATTTTAGATAGAAACATTCAATGGAATAATAAATGAATTATTTATGACCATTAATTGAAAATCATAAGAAATTCTCATTTATAATTTAATTAATATTTTAAAATAAATTATAATTTAATATTTTCTTAAAATATCATTAGTGTAAATTTGACAATATTCACAGCATTGGGATTAATAAAATCATTAAAACATGTAAAATTAGAAAAAAAATATTCATACACCTCTAATACGTCATTATAATCAATTAAATTGAATCACCCCCTGCTTCAAGCTACATTTCGTTTTTAAACAATTCAATAGTGTGTGATTTACGCAACACTGAGTTCAAGTGAACCACTGTTTCTCAAACAAGCCATTTAAAAAGTTTTTATTAATAGTATAGACTAAATTTTTTATTATATATCCCATATAATTTTAACTTTCATATTTTTAGTTTCTTAGAGATAATATAAAAATAAATTCATATTTTCTGATAAAAGAAACATTTTTTTAAAAAATATCATTTTTCCGCCATTTAAAAATTAACCCTTATTAAATACAATATTTGAAATTTTTATATTAAATTTGATAAAATTAAATTAATCTTTATAATAGGGACATAAATATTAATTTTCAATAAGTATTTTCCACTTTTCTTATAACATTCACTTTTTGGTGAATAGTAAAAAATTCTAATTTTTAAATGATAACAAATTATTAATTAAAATATTTAATAGTTTAAAATTATAAATATGAGTGAATTTAATGTATAATTAGAAAATATATTTTTCATTAAATATATATTGTTGATTATAAGTAATTTTACATTTAATTTAGACGTAAACACATTTCAATCTTTTTATTCTTTTTAATTCAAAAAAACCTGCTTTTTTGTTTTGACAATAGAAATTAATTTTAAATTAATTTATGAAAAGTATTTTTCTTCAGTTTGTAAAATATTATTTTATATTTGGAAACATAATGTTGGAATTATGTAAATAGTTACCATTAATTTTTTTTACATTCTGAATAATAAGACCAATAATTATTTTATTTGTCATGGTTAAACGTTAAATCTCAAAAATAAGTTTAAAAAATAATATTTTAATAATAATAAACAACACTAACACATGTATAAATCCAATTTAGTGCTATATATTTGAGAATTGGATTCTGTGGGTCAATTTAAGGAACACATGGGCCACATTAGTGAGAAAATGACATTTTATAAGAATTAATTTATAGTATAGAAAAAAATAATTTACACATGTATATTTCACTAAAATAGTTGTATATGGGGTTAGATAATTGATCTATTAGAATATAAATATTAATTATAAATATAAAAATATTTCCTACATCATGATAATTTTTTTATACTTTTTACATATAAAATAAAAATATTTAATTATGACACAATTAGGATGTAATGAATACATCAATAATAAAGGATTCAAATTAAATGAAATTATAAATGTTAAAATAAATATAATAGAGTTATTTTGATTTCATAATCTAATTTTATGGATGATATTCTAATATTATATTTGATTTAATTCCTTTGGTTTGATGAAATAATATTTTTATGAATTTGTAAAAAAGTCATTTATGAATAGTGTCTAAATTGGCATAATTTATAACTTAAATCATAAAATATATTATTAAATGATATTAAATTCCTAAAAATTTAATAATCATAAAAATAGTTTATACATGTAAATATATTTAATAAATGACTTTTTTTGGGTCGTTTGACATGATAGGGTAATTACGTTAACCCACAATGTTTAAATTACATAATATAACAGTAAGATTAAAAATAGTAAAATATGGGATAAATAAAAAATATATAGGTATATAATATTAAAAACATGTCTAAATATTATTATATGATCCTTATGTGAACAAAAAATGTTATATTTGATTTCAATCAGTTTTGTACCATTTTTAGTCATAATGGATTTTATAATAAATTAATATTTCTATAAATTCATGAATTTCTATCCTCCCTCTTGTAAAAGAGAACAACCCCTACCCACTAATTCTAACTGTTCAATACATTTAGCTCAGACAAAAACTACCAAATATCCTCCCAATTTCCATAACCAATTATTATATGCAAAAAATTGGACCGATATCGCTATTAAGGAGTCCTCTGTAAAAATCAAATGGAGACACATGAAGAAGAGGTAATTGTTTTATCCATTATTTCAAAGTTAATTTCTTCTTCTACATCCTCTTACTAACATGTTACCATACAATAATAACGACTCAATAATATTCTATATGATCATATGTTATTAATATTTTGGGACATCCATATTTCTCTTTTAAATCGTCCAAGGAATACTAAAACCACTATTCATGCGTCCATACGAATTATTGTCTCTACACCGTGGTGTAAATTGTTTTTCATTTAAAAATTATTTATATGTGTATAAAAATAAATATAATTAATTTAGAAAAAAAATTAAAAATGATATTGTTTCATTAATATTTATATTCCATCCAATTCCATACCATTTAGCCATTATAGAAATGATATAATCGCTCATGTGTACGTATGACTTACTGTCATTGTCATACGATGAGACTCATATTCCATGTTCACCATCCATGAATGATTATAAGAATAAATTTTATTAATAATTATGAAATATATGACATAATAATACTACTATGAGAATATATATTCATGTATGAATTTAATTCACATACATTAATTTGATACGAAAATGGAAACAATGCTCATGTGTACGTACGGCCTACCATCTCGATGAACCATGTATTCCATTTCTATTATCTATTAATTATTTATATTTCTATTTCTATTATATAAATCATATTATTAATTATTAATGTAATTAAATCATTATCTTTGTAATTTTAACCAGAATAGAATTTCAAAACATGTAAGATAAACAATGGAATTATTACCCGAAATGTTATATTGTATTGTAATTGTTAAGAATGTCAGAAACGAATCCTATATGATATGATAAATATATTTATGAATCTGATATAATTTAATAGTACGATCAATTCACATGCTTCATAATTTTTTTTTCATAAGTAATATTTTATTGTTTTATGGAAAATTATCATTAAACATATGATCATTTTAAATGTTTAAATTATTTATTTTCCTTAATCTCATTAATTAATGTCCATGTTTTCAATATGATTTCCATGATTTATTTATATAGAAATGATTATTTTTAAATGATAATTTCGTTCAGAATTTTCATAGTGGTATGGGATAATTTGATTAAAAACTATATTTTAAATTACTAACATTATAAATTTTGTGACTTTTAAATGATTTTATGAAAATGTGATATTTCCCTAAAAAATTATTTTGGACCATTTTCAACGAAGTAAAAATATTTTACTAGATATTGTTCATGATTATAGTTGATTTATTATGAAATAATCTTCATTATTTCAATGAATGAGTTATGATATGTTTAACTGTGGATGTTTATTTTTTATACCTTTCATGGTTTATGGTTAAAGTTTAGAATGTTCTTAGGGTAGTATTAATAAGAATGTTTATCTTATGATTACTGATTTTTAGATGGAGAATTTATTAGACTTATTATGTGATGCACATGACCTGCTATAACCCCATGGTGAAATGGTAGGTCTCATGAGACAAACTAGTGTCTTTCCATAAGGCCTAATCAAATGATCTGTGAATGGAATTGGCATATGGCCTTGTCTTAGTAGTTATAATGTCTTTTATTATACATTCTCTCTTTATGAAATTAGTTATTAAATTTGATTAGTAGAATTTTTTTGTGCATGATTATATGGTAATGATTGATTTATTTTTTCCATATTATGTTGATGTTTATGTTTAAAAGGATAATTTTTTTATTATACATCATTCCTTAAACAATTATATCTTTTGCATGGTTATATACCTTTACTGAGCATTTGTGATCACCCCTTTCTTATGTTTTATTTTTCCATGATTCCATGAAGAGTGTTATGATTGTAATGAGGTGTTATGCTTGGGAGAAAATGGAGTAATCATATGATTATTTATGTTCTGTTTTATGTTAGAAATTTTTATGTAGTCTTCAATTATATAATATATTTACCATGACTACTAAACTGGTCAGTCATTCAGGAAATGATTCCTTATAATCAATGCAATGTATTAAAATAAATCACCAGCATTGAATAACTCGGGTAATAGAGTAATAGTTGTAATAAGAGAATTTTAGATTCAACCTTGGAAGTAGATTTGGAACCCTTGGATTAGGGATCCTAACACTAAGATTGAATTTGATGTTAGGTATAGATGAACCCCATAAAATTATGGTAATGTAGGGATTACATGGATATTACAGGAAATACATCCTAGTATATATACTACATGTGGATGTGGTTTCAGAATTGATGTACCATGGGGTGAACATCTAACAAGGTGTTTCGGGCATTAATTGGGGACACTTGGTACATGACAATCGAACATACTACAAACCTTTTTTTTCACTCTTAGGGGATATTATTTACAGAAATCATATTTTTATTACAAACAATTATATAATATTTATGAGTACAAAATTCATCAATGGAACCATATTTATGATTATGGATGAGATATCCTTAAATTTTTTAATTTCGGTAATCTATTTTACTATTTTAGAATTATGAATTATGATTCATAAAATTATATAGTGTATGAGATTGTTTAAAATTGTTCCATGTGGAAGAAATGAAAATCAAATCATTGCATGAAATCCATGTAGGGATTTCCCTCTATACAAGATAATGATATTATAGCTAGTGACACAACTAGAAATTATCGACTTATAACAATATTGGGACAATATTATTAGGTTAACAATAATAAACCTACCTGTATGGAGAATCTTTATCCACAATATGGAAGGCCAATATTAAGCTGCTTCATGACAACACTACCATAAAAATTAAATTTGGATAAAAATACTTTTATACCTGAGCAGTGGATATGTTCCATAGAGAAGATAATTCATACATTTGGAAGTAGTTAAATAGAAAAGATTTTCATGGTAGTTTTTTATCTCTCAAGAGATACAGAAAAATGTTGGAAATTAATTCAAAAGAAAAATAAGTATTAATATGCGGGAAATAGGTAATATAGGTAGTTTAAAAAACCATTTTCTATAGATATACTTTCATCGGGAACATCTAGCTAATATGGAAAGGTAATTTCTAATCATGAGGAAAATTGGAGAAGAGAACTTTAAAAATTATGAGGCTAACTTCAAAATTTTATCAAGTCATGATATAGATTACTTATGAAACCCATAGAGTAGGATTGATCAAATATTTTATGTGATAAAACCTTTCTTCTGACGGGAATTGGTTTCAAAATATCTCTCATCGTATGAATATATAGTCTCCCATGATATCACGATTGAAAATGAATTATCTATGTCTTATGAAATTAATGTAATGAATGGTATGAAGAGAACCACGAGCAAGAGATATATATAATGAAATAGGAAATTAAGGATTTTTATATTATGTGATTATTGTCGGTAGAAAAACCATGTTACTTGCCTAAAAAGAATGGGTGTTTGTTACAAATATAGAGAATCAAGTAACCATGATCGTGATTGAAAGGGAAATAATAGAGTTTTACAATGTTATAATTGTAAAAATATGGGACATTATGAGAATGATTTTCTAGAGATTCAAGGAAATATTGATCAGAAAAAGAAAAAGGATCACAGTTATGATTATGTTATTATAATAGTTGATGTGGTATAATTAATGTATTTTCGATTTTGAATTTAGAATTATTTTATGGTTATAAGATGAATGTGATATATATAATTGTTTTACTATAGAACATTTTGTATTCATTATGGTTTCAATATAATGAAGATAATAATATATAAATTATGTGACAATAATATAATCCTTATGTTTTTTAGGGAATCTATTGTTATAATTGATTTTGGAAATTTATAGTTCTTTTAGACAACGATTGGACAAATGTATTTTGGATAACTCTAAAGGATTGAAAAGATTAAGTTGAACATTGGGTTTCATTTTTTATTGTTAAAAGATTTCATAGGAATATTTTACTAATGTTATAATACATTTGTTTAAGTGAAAGGAAAACATACAGTTTGTGTAATAACATGTCTCACCAGACAAAGCTACGGGAATTGAACCCACAACCGTTGTGTGACAAGGCATTATCACCTACAACAATCCTACAAGATGTCCCTTGTTGTTATAAATTATTTTTCATCATTTCAATAAGGTATTCTTATATTGGGAACCTTATATGGTATAGATAAACAAATTATTTTTTAATTTTAAATTTTGAAAATAATGATGAGTTTGTGGTATGAATCAGTTAAAGGATGAAACCCAAGTATGTGTTATTTCTAGTAACCTTCATACGTACCATTATTTATTTTATAATAGAGGCAGCATTAATCCATTTTTCAATTATATATTTCAACTATGATATTTTTCAATTTTACACCACAAGTATTCATTACCGAATTTAAATTAAGTGGACATAATTTATTAATGGAATAGATAATGTATCACCCCAATCTTACATGGTACACTTATTTTTTAAATAATTCAATAACATGTGATGTACCCAACATCAAGTTTAAGCGCAATATGGCCTATCAAAAATTCCATCTAAAAAAGAGGTTATCAATAGTAGTGACCAAATTTCAAATTTTATATCCCATATAATTTAAAAATAAATATTTTGAGATTCTTAGAGATAATATAAAGAAAAATTCATTTTTTCAGATAAATGAACTATTTTACAAAAAATATAGTTTTTTGCTTATAAAAAATGAACCCTTTTTGAATCCTATATCTGACATTTTTATATATTAAATTTTATGAAATTAAATAATTCCTTATATAAAGAAAAATAATATGGTTTGGATAAATTTTTGGAACTTTTATGATAACTTCTACATTTTGATTATTAATGAAAACACTAAATTTTAATTGAATACAGATTTTATAATCAAAATAATTTAATGTGTTAATTTATAAAAATGAGTGGTTTTGAAATATATTTAGAATATATTTTTATCATTTAATATAATTTAAGACAATATATGTACTATTACATTTATATTGGACCTAAAAATAAGTCAATATTTTGAGAGTTGTTACTTCTTAAAACCCCATTTTTGGTTTTCACAATGAGAAAAAAAATTAATATAATTTCTTCCCACAATGAATTTTGAATTCGGAAATATGGATTCAACATTTGGAATCATAAGGTGAAAATTATGTTACCTTTTAATTTTTAATATTGTGAATGACATCTTCAGTAATTATTTTATTTACCATGTTTAAAGGTCAAATCTTAAAACTAACGGTAAAAAGATAATATTATGATAATAATAAACAACACTTACACATGTTATAATCATATTGGTTATGATATTTATGACCACGGTCTTCCATTTGTAGATTTTGGGACCCTATGGAGACACTTGGGTTTGAAAATGACATTTTTTATGAATTTATTTAATGTTTTTAAAAGTATTAGAGAAACATATATCTTTCAGTAAAACAATATTATATTTGATTATATAATTTGATATCATAGACTATAAATTTTAATTATAATGATAAAAATATTTCAAAAATCATTATATTACATTTTTTATTTTTATACAAAAGATAAATAAATTTAATTATGACACATTGATGATGAAGTGATTGCTTCATTAATAATGGATTCAAATAAATGATATTTTAAATTTTAAAATAAAGGTAATATAGTTATTTTGATGTCATAAAAGAATTTTATGGATTATAATGACATATTAACTTTGAATTAATGCCTTTGTTTTGATGTAATCAGGTAGTTATGTATTTGTAAAAAAAATCATGTATTAAGAGTGTCCAAATTTAAAAAAATTCATAACAGAAAACATAAAATAAATTATCAAATGATATTAAAAATTTCTGAATATACCATTCTTTGAAATGGTTAATAAATGTTCAAATATAAAATAATTCAATTTTTTGGGGTTGTTTTACATGTTATGGAAATTACATTAACCCACAATGTGTAAATAACATGATATCACTGTAAGATTAAAAAGGGTAAAATAATGGGTAAACCAAAACGATATGGATAAAAAATATTAAAACACATGTCTAAAAAATAATTTAAGATGGTTATTCTAAAAAAAATCATATTATCTTCGAGTTAGATGAATTTTTGGCCATTTTTAATCGAAATGGAATTTATAGTAAATTAATAATTTTGGACGTTCTCAATGTGCCCCTCATTCCGCATATAAAATACCACCACCAGTATCAACTTATTATCATATCCAAAGCCTTTTTTATTGGAATAACCACACAAAAAAATTCTCCAAATATATCTTAATTCATTTTTGAGGAAAAAAATTGGACATAAATCCAAATTATTTTTCCCTTACTGAAAATCAAAAGGAGGCACTTGAAGAAGAGGAAATCATTGTATACCTTTTTTCAAAGTTCAATTTTTCATATAATTTCTATTAATAATTAGTTGAAATAATTAATTAAAAATATATTATATTATACATTCTTATATGTGGTTAAGATTATGGTACAACCATATTTCATATTTTCACTATTCTATGGAAAGCAGTACCACCATGCATGTGTACGTGCAACTTACCCTCTCCACGCTATGGTGTAAATTGTTTTTCATGTACAATTTATTTAAATGAATATAAAGAAGAGTATGATGGATATATGTAATAAATATTACATGATATTTTTTCTTTAAAATTTTTATTAATCACATTCTATAACATTTAAACATTAAATAAATGATATCGTCGTTTGTTTGTACGTACGACTTACCATCTCCACGATGCGATGGGAATAATCTTACATGATCACCATCCATGAACGATTATAATAATAATTATTAATAATATTCATTAACTACAAGAAATTATAATTCCTCTAGAACTATATATATGTATACATATATGTCATTTACTTACTAACAAAAGATACAAAAATGAAAACAATGTTCATGCTTACATATGGACTACCGTCTCCAAGAATGGTGTATTTCATTTAAAAAGTATATTTATTATATAAATAATTATGATACATAAATAATATTTTACATTATTTACGTAATTAAATCATTATATAAGTAATATGATCAATGAAAACAATTCAAAACACATATTATAAACCTAAAAATTATTACACGTAATGTTGCATTAAGTAGGAAATTTTAATAAATAGTTAAAATAATTTCATAAAATAATCATACACGACAACATAAATATTATTATTATTATATAATTTACAATAATTTATATACACATTATATAGGAGTTTCAGACATGTATAAGGAGTATTAGACCTAGGGTAAAGGTTAATTCATTAATCTCATATTTATCCAAGATTGATTATTTGAATGTATTTATTGGGTCATTTTTATCATATATGTCATTTTTTCATAAAAATATTTTAAAAAGGAATATTTTACAGTTTTATGGAATGTACTATTTAATGAGATCATCATTTTAAATTTTTTAAATATTTAATTTTCTAACTATAATTAATTATTGTACATGTTTTCAAAAAAGACTTTAAGGATTTATTTATATAGACATGATTTTATTAAAAAGATAATTATAATAAAATGTTTCAATGTGGTATGGGAAAAATATATTCAAGAATATATTTTAAATGACTTACAATATAAATTTTTGGACTTTTAAATGATTCACCAAAAAAGGGATATTTCTTTAAAATATTATTACAGATCATTTTCAATTTATTAATTACCCTTTAATGTATATTATTCTTGATTGAGGTTGATTTGTTATAATAAAATATTCCATGTTGTGTTGAATGAGTTGTGATATGTTTGATTTTGGATGTGTTATTTTTAATCTAGTTATGGTTTATTATTAAGGTATTGACAATTTGTATGCTAGTTTTGATACAAATGTTTCTGTTATGATTCATCCATTTCTAATGTAGAATTAATTGGACAAAGTAAGTGATGGTTATAGACCAAAATAGCCTCTAATTGTATAGGTAGGTCTCCTTAGAAAAAATAAAGTCTGGGAATAAGGCCACGACATAATATTTTGGAATTTTCATGGCACAAGGCCCTGACCTATTAGTTATTATGTCCAGAATTATGAATTCACAAGGTTTGAAATTAGATATTACATGTGATTACTCTATTAGTATAATATCCATTCAAATTTTAAATTTGTAATGTTTGATTTAATTTTTCAATATTTATTTCATGATTTTTAATAATAGGAAGTTGTTTTTATTATACATCATTCTCTTATTATTATAGCTTTCACTGAATTATTTACCCTTACTGAGCATCTAGGGTCACCTTTTTCTTATTTTTTATTTTCCCAGGATTCCACGAAGTATATTATTATTGTTATGAATGGTTAAACTAATATATGATATGAATTCTAAAAGGATTGTTTATGATTTTTTTATGTTATAAAGTGTTATGTATAATTATTGTTTGTAATATATTTTCCACGACTGCTATAATAATAGGTCCTTTGGGACATGATTCCTTTTAATTATGAAAATGTATTAAAATAACTCCCTTGCTCTTGGTTACTATGGTCAGGGCATTACATAAATTATAGGATAACATTAATTAATTAAAATTATATTTATGTCAATATTTTTAATATTATTTTGTATTTTTTCAGTAATAAAATAATTATTGTATCATCATTGTATGATTATTTTAGGTAATTTTTCCACCACTAAATTTTTTTTGATGATATATATAAATATTATATATTTAAAAATACTATCTACCTTCAAATATATATGATCAATGAAAACATATTAAAAAAATATAATTTAAAAAAATATGAATGGGATATAATTACCTTTTCAGTAAATAAAATTTTATAACTATTATAACTTTATCTAAATTAATATAAAATAGATATAGTTTTGTTTTACGAAAATAATTTTATGAAACTAAATATGGATTCTTAGATTCATGCTTAAATAGAATTTTTCTAGATATGGAAACATAATAGATATATAAGTCAATGAAAGGGGAATTTTGTAACTGTAATTTATTAATATAATATATAAGTCATTTTCATGAATCATTTCCACTAAGAAACTCAAATGGTATCCTTAGGTGTTAATAGATGAAATAAATTCATCCAATAAATTTGGGATAAGTGCTACAGTAATATTATAACTTTAATCATATAATTTTAAAACTTAAACATCAAATTTACAGTTAACATCATTAACAAAAATTTCCAAGGTTTCTTTTCATATAGGCATAAATTTTAAAATTAATATTTATTATTTTTAAATCTTTTGAATACAATAATAGAATTGTTTTATCAAAATTGAAATCCTACATTTTTTAGAATTTAATTTACATCTAATCCTGTAAAATAGAATACAGTTTTATTGGAAAATGTATTTTATGCCAAAAATTGTACTTATACATAAATAAGTGATATGTATTATTAGAATTAATGAAATTTTGTTTTTTAAAAACTATTTAATAAAAAATTTCCATTGAATGAAATTAAAATCATAAATATAATTGAATATTATAAAATAAAATGATTTCTAGAATTTTGTATTTTTTACTATTCACCGAAAAATTAATATTTGCCTAAAAATACCAAAAGAATAACATAAGATAATTTTTACATTCATATTTATAATATAATGTTTTTTTAAAATATAAATTTTTAAGTGTAATAATTTATTTTTTGAAAAAGTAAGCCACTAAAAGGATACCAAACTTCTTTAGAAAAGTTAATCATTTTATGTGTAAAATTAGATTTCTTTTTTATTTGATGCCTATAAAATGAATTGATTAAATTACGAAAAACTTTTTATAAAATAATACTAACATTTAGTTTTAATCATTCACTTATGGTAATGTATTAATGAATTAAAAATTATTTTGAAAATTACATGTCTCAAAATATTGTTAATACTATTCAATCCTTTTAATTTATTAATAAGGTTAAAATGATAACATAATAATCTATCATTATTCATAAGATATCATATATATATATTAAATTTTAACTATATATTCCATAAAAATGTGGGTTCATACATTCTATGCTCATTTAATAAATTCATTCCTCGTAATATAAAAGTTCACTTGAAAATATTACTACTAATATATTTAATTTTTATAGGGGAACATACATAAAAAATATAGTTATTAAAAATACACTTAATTGATGAAAAAATAAATTTGAAGGAAAAAATTTAGGATTTTGAATTAGACACCCTTAGTTGAATGGAAATTCTAGACAAGGATGGGAAATATATCTATTAGATTTTAAAGGAGAATGATAGATAACATGATAATTAGAAATTTAGCCATTATAAAACCATAAATCTTGGATCTATTAAAATAACCTTAAATATTAATTAATAAAAGTAAAAAATATAATTTTTCAGATCCAAAATACTTTTTTGGGACATGATAAATTATTTTACTATCTAACTAAGTACATGAAAAATAGAACCTACATGTTTTTCCATGTCATAAGGATATTTTCATCCTTTATATGTACATATATCCTTATCCACATTATTTAACGAACCAATACATGGATATTAATGAGGAAATTTAATACTAGAAAATTGTTTCCCAAAATATTCATAAGTAATTTCTTCAGCCATAAAATATTTACTGAATGAAAAACTCTTAGCTAATGTATTCTAAAAAGATGAATCATACTATAACATCAAATAATAATATAAAATGTTCTAATTATTCAATTAAATAATTAGTTCCCTTAAGACCCATTAAAAATAATTTTTTAATAAATTTTTTGTCTGAAAAATATATAGGTAAGGGAACTAATTTTAAAAAATGAAAATAATATAACATTTTAAAAAATAATTTAGCTATTATTTTCAGGTACTAGATATATGAGCTCTTTAACCACAATATAATTTTTTTTATAGATGACTTCTTCAAAAAATAAATGCTCTGGTTGTTTAATATAATCTATAAATTCAAATGTCTATTAATTCCATCAATCTTATGTTAAACCATATAATTAGTATACTACATCATTGTAATCAGGATTATCCACTAAAAATAAATATGTCATTATCTCAACATCAAACACAAATTTAATTTTATATTTAATAATTTATATTTTTCCAAAATATTATCTTATAATAGAATTACATCAATTGGTTACTAGTCCTATTCATCCCATTATTATAACTACATAAGGAAGATGTAAAACATTACAGTTATTTAAAATCTCAGGGATCTTATCACCAGATAATTATAAAAAAAAATACTCAAATAACATAATTCATAAATCCAAACATAGCAATATTAATCTTTTCTCTTCTTATTTAGAAGTAGCATAATCATGACCATGATATATTAACATATTTTAATCTAAATTACATTAATACATGAGAAATTAATATGTTTAGTGTCCCATATACATGATTATATTGAATTATTCATTGGAAATTTTTTACTACAATAGAGAATACATGTATTGTGGCCTTTATCCCCCCACATTTAGAAAACTCACATTCATTTTAAAAAATTGCAAAATTTTATTTTCCATAATTATCACATGTAAATAAATAATTCATTTTATTGTTTCATTTATAAATATTTCACCTAGATTTTCTCTTATTCTCATTATTCCTTAAGAATCCAAAATAATTATATAACCATTTCATTTTCTCTTTATAACATCATACAATTTCTTTATACGATAAAGAAATTTTGGAGACTTATTCCAGAAAAATGATTGGAAAATGACTATAAAATATGTGATCACAATCAGTTATTGTATCATATGAATCGTTAATATCCCATTCTATTTGTGAGTCTCAATTTTTAAAATATGACATATATTAAAATAGATCATATCATAATGAATAAAAATTTATAATACCAATACTAGTGGAATACTAAAAAAATATAATAATTTATGCATATATAATCTTCAAAATATGGTGTGTTTGGGATTTTATTCTATAATTTTCATCTAGTTATATTATAGGTTGAATTTCCTGAATATTATATTTTCATGAGCTAGTAATAATTTTTTTTCTACTAAAATATTCCAAATACCAATGATAAAAACCCCCAACCCCTTTACAATAGAGATGATGCCTTACAACATTACATTGAAAAAGATATAATATTTTTATACCAAAGGACATATAAATTTTGTAGATTTATAAATCATATTAGTTAAATTAAATATATTTTACATTGTGAAAAGAAACTAAAACATGAAACCTAATAAAGGCTAATAAACTGCATCATTAAAAACACATTCAATGATGTCATTTTAATTTCCCAGAGAAAGGAATCAAGAGAAAGGTGGGGAAAATTATTAGTATGAATCATGTAATATATACGATATCATGTATAAATGTGAATAATCAATATTTAAATGTAAATAACATATCAAACATTACTTTAATCAAAAACATAGTCTTAACATCATAAAATTATAAGATAACAGAATAATTAAATATACCAAATTACCTTACCATATATCAACAAAATTGGTAATCTAAGTAATCTATTAATAAAATGGAATATAAATAATTATGAAATTATTAATTTTTTTTAATATATTTATATATCATCTGGATAGTTACTATCAGAATGAATCCAATTCCCAGTTCAATTATGTGGGCAGAAACTCATTTGATTTGAACAAAAAATTTTCCCATGAATGAATTACATTTGACAAAAAATAAAAATATAGTTGAAAAAATGAAATTAATTATATAACATGTAAAAGAGGAATTATATACACATTATAAAATAATATTTTTTGACATCAAAATATGGCTCAATGAATGAAAATTTCGATGATGTTTGTTAAAATGATCATATAATTGAAATGATCATTAATAAATTAAATAGATTATCTGTATTCACTATAAAAAAATAATAAAATTTCACAGAGAATATAAGGTAATAAATATTAATTTATAACATAATATTATCATTACATAATACTTGATGTTTATCTTTAAAACAACGATTATAAATTGAGGTAGGAAATACCATAACACATTGGAATCAGTCTAATCATAAAAAAAATATTAATAAAAATGGAAAATTTTTATTATTTAAAGAAAAATTACATCCTCAAATTATATACAAAATTATATTATATACACCATAATAAAATAAATTAGTGGAGAAAATTAATATGTCTTATTTAAGTTATACGTGAAATAAGAAACCTTCCCCACATACTTACTTTTGGTATTAAATTCCTTAATATCATGTAACGTGGTTATAAAAAGAGTATTTACTAATATAATGATAATAATAATATTTATGATTTTATATATTATCCTACTATATCATTATTTCACTCATTTTTTTATAATATTTTATTATGACACAAATTTTTTGTGTAACTACATCATTTTTTATAAGAATGTTTTGTTGTGTAGGTCCCAAATCTTCTTCGTATGATACAGTTAAATCATCACCATAATTATTTAAAGGTATAATGTGTCATATATATTAATTATTTATGTTTTCTTAGTCGTTATTTAATTGTGAACATGGAAAATGATTCACATCGCTTCATAGAGACGATATGTCATTTGTACGCGCAAGAAGCATTTCATTCTTTTAATGGTGAATGTGTAAGAATGTTGATTGAAGATTTTTTGGAGAAAATATTATGTAATAATTATCATATTTATATATATATTATTTACATAATTTTACCCATCCATGTATTATAATTATGATAAATCATTACACCGCGGTGTGGATACATTAAGAAGTACGTATGTACGCTCGGTGATTTTGATACTCATTGGATGGTTTTATGGTTGTATATGGTTTCCCTATAATCATAAAAAAATATAATAATATATATTAATATAGATCTATTACATTATAAAAAATAGCACATTAATGATAATTTGATGAAAAAATAAATATGAAAGAATCAATAAAAAAGATATCATCTTCTTCGACGTACATCATTTAATATTTTCATTAGGGGACTTGGGTTGGTCTCTATGAAAGAATACAACCATAAAAACAAAAATATGTATGTTTATAAGTGATTTTGGCATTGTGTTTTTGAGCTATTAGGCTCAATCTTATTTAATTAATTGAAGGAAGGCGTGCCTTTTTATAATTGAGGTGAGGGACACCCTTCAAAATCAACAAAATATTAAAATATAATAAACTAATTTTCAATACAAAAACAAAAAAATGGAAATGTAATAAAATATAATATTTTTTTTGAAATATTCTCATGAATTAAAAATATAGGAATTTTTTGGGTTTATTTTGAACCTTATATTTTTGATTGACGTTAGTAAACCGATTTGAAATTTAGTTGTGGTTACAACTATTTTAATATTAAAAGGATGTAATTTTTAAAATATAATATATAAATGGATTCAAAAATTTATTTATTAATAAATTATAAATTAAATAAATAAAAAATTCATTTGTAATAACATTATATTATTTATAAAATAATTTAATAACATATATTTTTTATTAATATAATAAGTTTTAAATTTGATATTATACATTTCATTGGAATTATGAAATTGAATTAAAAAGGATAACACAAATAAACCCTTAATATGTAATAATAATACATAATATTCATTAATCAATGTAATGAACTAGGTATTTATATTATATTTGTTTTTATAATTATTAGTAATTTTTCAAAATACATAATTTTAAAATAAATAAATTATTATATGGATATTGATTTAAAACATTAATTTTCACGTTATATAATATTAATTTTAGAAGAAAAATAATTTTT
Source organism: Viscum album (assembly GCA_963277665.1). NCBI lineage: Eukaryota > Viridiplantae > Streptophyta > Magnoliopsida > Santalales > Viscaceae > Viscum > Viscum album. The sequence continues at coordinate 1,038,377,735 of OY728133.1, read as the reverse complement.
TAGTCCATTAGGTTGAAAATATCTTTGTATTAATTTTTCATAATTTTCATTTAAAGATTAAATTTTAATGAATAGTAAAAAATAATGAATTTTAGGTAAAAAATACTTTTTCAATTAATTTATTTATTAGGATATATTAAACATTTAATATGTTTTACTTTATAATTAAATCAGGTTTTTATCATTTAATTCAATTTAGGTCTTTGGAATCAATTTCACATTAAAATTTGATATATGATCATTATGAACATTTGAATGTATTTATTTTTAAAACATTATTTTCTCAATTATTCAATAAGATATATTTTATGATAATGTCATCTTATTATATAAATTTAATTTCAAAAAAAGTAAATAAATGTTTTAAATTTGAATGATGTTTTTTTCATAATAGGATGAACTGAAGTTTTGGTGAGTAATAACTTGAGCTTTTTTTTATTTTTACTAAGGAAAAATCATGTTATTATGGGTTAAAATAATATTATCTTTTTTATAAAATTACCCAAACACAAGTCATAATTTTCTTTTATGAGTATATATATTGAGGGAATCCATGGGTCGATATTGGGACTATTTTTAGCCACCATGATGATTTTAAATCATTGATAATATTTTATTCAATTTAAATAAAATTTAACATATTAATGACTTTTTCATTATCATGTATATAAGTAAATATTCATTTTGAATTAATCTACATTATTATTTGAGATCCTAATTAATTTATTTTCATTGTGTTTAATTTTTTATAATTATAATATATGAAATAATTCAAACTATTTCATGTGTAGTGTAGATTGGGTTCTGGTGAAAGCATATGAAAAATACCAAAAAATTCATTTAGACCCAAAATGATCACATTAACCCCATATAATATTTAATAAAATGAATGAAAACTTGTTCAAACTATAATTTTGAAATTTCGTAGTATTTTAATATTATTTTTTCCTGATGTTTTATTTAAAATTAGAATAATCTTTGGAAATATAATAAAATAATATTTATCATGATATTTTAATTTTAATCCATAGGCTTTTAATAATTACCTTAATGGATTGAAAAATTACGATGGAGTAATTATTTTATTAATGAATAAATGAATATAATGATTTTAAAAATAATCAAAATAATATAATTTTATATTTAGTAGTCAATTGATGACATATATTGTTAAATATCTTCTGTATAGGATAAAATAATAAAATGTAATTCCTATTGGAATCTTTTTTCAATGTGTTTAAAGTCATGGTTTCAAATTGTGTATTATTTTTAAAAAAAATTTTTCCATGAAGAAAATATTTTATTAATTTATATAGAAATCAAAAGAATTTGAAATGTCCAAAATACATGATATTTCTTATAAAACTTATTCCCCTTTCTTTTTATTAATTTTATGAAGTGTTAATTTATATAATAAAATTATTATGTTTTAATAATTTGAGTGAATCCTAAAATACCCCTCAACTAAATTATAAATGGAGCCGCCCTCCATCCCAATAATTTCTAATCTCAAGATATATAGAAAGGATAAACTCTAAAAAATTCCCGAATCTAAATCCATTAAAAAATTAGTTAACTCATAGAATTAATGAAATTCCACTTTGAATATCCATAATGACGATCCTAAAAAAATTTCAAGAATAATGGTTATTTGTTATTATATATTATTTATTTTTCACTTATACCATATGAAAACATCTCATCCTTTGTCTAAGGAAATCACTAGTATCACATATATGCAGGATTATTATTTTTACAGTACATGCATTATAAAATCTCTCATCATCTCCTTTATTTCAAATATAACGTGATAGTCATTTGTGGTGCATTGATTCACCACCTTCGTGGATGCTTATTTTTAGTTTCTTTTTTTTCTGGAACCATAGTAAGGATATATTCACATTTAAATTTCTAAATTTGAATACATACATATATTATCAATTATGGTTTATTATTAAATTTTTACACGTAAACCCATTAATAAATAGACCATTTAATCTATGAAAATAACACAACTGAAACAACAAAAATAATAATTTATTTTTAACAACATGCTAATGAATGTTATTAGAAGGTAATGTATTGTATTATAACCTATTTTTAGTTCAATAATATATTAATAACACTAATAAAACAATTATATAAGTTTTTTGAACACATTTTAAGGATTTAGATCCCATAGTAATGTTATTTCATTTTAAATTTATTTTAATAATAACATTTACAATATTCAATAAGATTTGTTTTTATCAATGAATGGGAGATTTATCCTATTATAATGACAATTTATTCATAAGATCTGTCCATTTTATGTTTTAATTGTTATTTTTTAAGAATATTACTTCATTTTTATGTTAATGATTTTTTTATTTTAATAGTATGTTTTTTCTGAAAAAATTGTATCTTGATAAATGAATGTTTTTTTTATCAAGGGTATAATTGATTTATCACGTGATTTTTTCGTGATATGTTCCTTTTACATTGTATATATTGGGATATTCCCATTATTTCAGAAGAGATGATGGGTTGATCCCCATTATAGCAAAATATATGTTGGTTTGAGCCCATTATAGATAAACATACAACAATTGAGCACTATTGTTTCCCTATAATGCATTTGGTAGTCACGAGATGAATTTTTTATAAATAGATATCCATGTGTATGGGTGAATTTAAGATTCATATTGTTAATCATTTAGAAGTAATCATCATGATGTTTTTAGGCATGATTATATGTTTTTTATTGCATGTTATTTATTTTATTTTATGTCTCTATGTTACTAACAATTTAATTCTTGATATAGATTAATAAGAATTTTTGTACTCATACTAAGTGTTAAATTTTATTCATATGGTATATGGATGATTAAGATAATAGAAAATGTTAAGATGAATGTTTCGAATATTTTTATCATCACAAAGAAATCATGATTTATTTTCAACATTTTATATTTTGGAAATATTTGAAACTATTTTAGTATCATTCCCTGGTATGAAAATTTTATGTAATGTATGTAAAATTTATTATCTTTATAATACAAAAAACATGAAAGTATCTCTATGGTTAAAAATATATATTCATGAATATAACAAAATATTATGAAATATATTATTGTTTGGTCCATATAGTTGGTATCTGAGGATGGTTTGGATAGAATTAAGTGTTTTGATGATGTTAATAGAATAAAATAACTTTTTTTACTTCATGGTTGATATTAAATGATATAAAATTTAAATATTACGATCTTTCTTCTTCAATGATATGTATATTCATATTGGTTTTGAATTGAAGAATTAAGGATGTCGATGTAGAATGGATTTGACACAATGATATCATTCTGAATCTGCAACCTAAAATGGTGGGAATCAAAACAAAGTATTTTGCCATAGTAAGAGATCTATTAAATAAGGTGATAAACTATGGTGGTATCTATGATAGATATTGTCTTAATATACCACAATTAAACACTAATGTTTTGGAGCATTTTATGATTTAATATCCTCTAGAATTCAGGGGAACCACATATCTATTAACGGCTACAGGATAAATCAATGATATAGAATTGAAAATTCATGTCATGGGATGATTGAAAAAAAGAAAGGTAACACTATCCATTTAACATTTTTAAGGTAAATATAATCAATGGTGTTATATGGTTAAGAATACGTGAGAAAGATATTATTATGAAAATCTGGAATGTTCTATTTTTTATAGTCTTTTCAAAAAAAAGTATTTTTCTAGCACTATTCAACTCAGAATAAATAAACCAATTAGGAAATAAAAAAGGTTGTTGATGATTTTGTGGTAGAATATTTTTCATTTACACAAGACCAGATACATATGTAAAATATTTATATGTTAGTTTTATAATAAATTAATAGAATATACTTTTAATTTAAACCATTTTTTTGATGATCATTAGATTCAGAACAATTGATAAAGATATGAGGAAATTGTTCTTTTTCATAAAAAAAATTGAGATATAGTTTTCTGACACATATGTTCCACATGATGATAAAATTAAGAATAGTATAGTTCAGTAGGATTTGAGGAATAATTTATCAATGAAATATAGGGTAATGTAAATCAATTTTCCTTCTTATGACATGTTTGGTAAAAATAATCATGGAGAATTCCTTGTAAATTATAGAAAATGCTACTGATGTGGAATGTTTGGGAAAATATCTTATGAGTAAATGGAAAATATCCACAAAATAATGGGAAGTTGATAGTAATATTCTTTTACAAAAACGAACATGTTCATTTTTCAAATGTGTGTCAGAAGCTAGTCTCGCAGGTATAAAATTCGCATGATTCGAAACATAAGGCTATTGAAATCTACATTGAAACCACATCAGAATATTTTTACCAACCAAATGAGGTAGTATGATTCACATTTTGTTTTACTAATTTTGAAAATGCATTGTTTGATTCAAGGTATTCACATTACATTAATTATGAAAAATTTTCTATAAACTAGAAATTCCACCACCTGAAATGATTCCATAAATCATGGTGAAGACACCTAGTGGAAATATTATAGTAAAATAAAATTATAATAATATTTAAGTCATTGTATCTAGAAATATATTACCTAAAAACTATGTTTTATTTCTTCTAATAGATTTTGATGTTATTATGGGAATGGATTGAATTTCGTTTTTATCATGCTTTGATATATTGTAGTGAAGAAGAAGTTTCTTTTTCTGAAAAAATTTTAGTTTCTGTACTATAAGAAACCCATATCATTGATAACATATCATAAAATTTAGAAACTATTAAAATTTGAAAATGAATTTTATTATGAACATGTTGTTAAGAACAAGTGAACCATTTAGATTATGGATTTTCGAGTATTTAATGAATTCCATGACGTATTTCTAATTATTTTCATGGTTTGACTCTTTATCTAGATGTTTATTATAATATTGATAAATTACCGATTCTAATAATATTTCAAAAATACATATCATATGGATCAAATGGGACTTCCATATTTGAAAAATAATCTACAAGAATTATTAGATAAAGTCTTCATCTGACCTAGAACTTCACCATGGAGTGATATTATCTTATTTGTAAATCTGAATGATTGTTCAATGATACTTCTTTTTGAATATAGATCAATGAATAACATCACTATTAAGAAAAATTGTCATTTTTATTTTATCAATGATTTTTTATTGAATAACTATAGGGAGAATTGTCTTTTTCGAAGTGTGGCCTAAGGTCGGTCTATATTCAGTTGAATGTAACTAAATAAGTCATCTCATAGATGGTGTACAATAATTGATATAACACTTATTAATGTTATGTTATGTCATTTGGGTTATCTAATTCACCTGTTATATTCCAAAATCAAATGAATATGACATTTAATGTGTTCTTGGATTAGTTTTCAGTTGTGTTTATTGAATAAATTCATGTATATTCTAAAAGTTAAAATGGGGAAAAACATCTACAAGTGATATTCAGATGATAAATGAATAAAAACTGTATAGAATATTTAGAATGTATGGATTTTTATTCCAACAAATTTATTTTCTTGGTATTATTGCATCTAAATATGGTATAACAATTGATCAAGCTAAAAAATGTTGTATAAGTATGGAAAATACCCATATAGATAATAATTATTTGGAGTTTCCTTATTTTGTTAAGCCAATACACAAGGTTTGGGGAAAATGATTAATGGTTATCTATAACACATACTATGTTATCATGAAACATAGATAAAATTACTTGGGTAATGGAATTTAATTTATGTTTTTGTGAATCGAATAGAATACTTGTTGAATTCTCATGTTCATCCCCTTCCTTTTAAAAGTGGTGAATCTTTCATCTAGAGTGAGAATTCATAGAAAGACAATTTTTTTTGTTATGATGTAGAATAATCAGGTAATTTTATATTAATCATGTGAATTGATACATCATGTGTGATATTACCCTACATATGATATGGGATTAGCTTCTATTTTTTGTATAACTAATTCTGAGTTATCATCTGTGTGGAGTAAAATTTCAAATATATACAGAACATAATGATTTTTAGTATATATTTACATTGAAGGAATTGGACATGAGATAACTAAGATAGAAGGATCTTGTTAAATATTATGATTAACTTATCCATTACCATTGTGGAAAAGAAAATGGAGTCGTAGATACCATGACATAGAAATGTATTGTTATATTAAACATTATACATTTGAACTTGTCCCCCCTGGAGAATGATTTGAATAATTTGGGATGGAAATTTTTAGTACAAGAAATACCACTGTTTTGTTTAAGGTGTTTGTGTAGTTATCTCTATCAGAGAAAATAAATAATTCTTATAAGGAATACTGTGAGTTGTAGAAATGTTATAATTGGGTCAAAAGGGAAGGATTAATAATTTTAACATTGATATGGGTTGGGTTTTGAGGTTTTTGAATAGTTTATTAATCCTTTGTGATTCTCAGTTGAATAATGTTTAGTAATTTGATGCTCTTAGTTGTATTTTTTCTATTTATCCTCGTATCACTATAAGGTATTAAAATCATTATAATTATTATTGGTAGGATAGAATGAAAAAGGATGATGAAAATTTTACAAGTAACTGTTTGTCATGTCAACATTTTAATGTATAATGGTATTTAACAGAGTGGATTCTTCATCATTTTCTATTACCAGTGTGGAATTGTAAAAATATATCAATTGAATTCGTTTTCAAACTACCATAGAAATTTTGAGGTAACAATGAAATCTGGTTTATTTTTGATCATTTGACTAAAATTTCCAATTTTTCTTCTATTTGAGATATTATTTTTTTAGATAAACTCTACCATATAGAACTCGATGATATTTTCTAGTTATATAGAGTGAATCTAAAAATTTTATTAGATGTTGATTCTAGGTTCACGTTTTTACTTTTGGAATGGCCTTTACAAGTCATTTGTAATAGAGTTAAATTTTATCATATCTTTTGATCCACAATCATATGGGTAGTTAATGTGAAAAAATCATACATTTTAGGAGATTCTATGAAATTGTTAAATGGATTACAAGGGATGATAGTATCAAAAAAATTCTTTATTTTAGTTTTAATATAAAAAAAGTATTATTCTGTTAGAAAGATTGAACATTTTCAAGCATTTTTTGGGATGCAGTACTATACTAAATGAATTTTTGATATATTTCAGAAATTGAAGTAGATGTGATCATATTTAGAAGAGGAAATGGTAAAAAAATTCATTACATTCATCGACACCTGGGGAATACTCATAGCATGAATAAATTATTTGGAAAATAATAGGATGAAAGGCCTTTTTTGAGGAATCTGATCATGTTTTTAATTAAAATATATCCTTATAAAAATTATATTATTTTAAAAAAGGAATATAAAGTGTAATTTTCAATTGACTATTCGAAATCTTTGATAAAGGTGGACTAGTTTGCTATAGAGTAACATTGCCGATGAGATTTTCTTAGGTAGAAAATGTTTTTAATGTTTCCATGTTCTGAATTTAGGTTACATATTCATCTCATGTTCTGATCACAAATTTATTATAGCTGGAATAAAACCTTTCTTCTTAATATAAACGTATTCCTATTCAGGATCATATATAGAATTCTTTTGCAGAAGAAGGTTATTAACAAGGTTATTGTTCATTTCAGATACCTCATGGTAAAAGAAGCAACATGTGTATCTAAAAATTATGAGGGAAAAGTAATCTAATTTTTTTATATATAAATAAAACTTGTGCTGACTCAATTTAAAAAATAGGTAAGAATCTAACAACAAAAGTATTTATTGAATATTTTTTATAATCATTAGTAATTTCTATTTATATAGTAATTCATAAAATAAATAATTCATTAAATATTTCATTAATTACAGTGATATATTATCCATTTAATTTGTTATATTCTATAATTAAATCGATATAATATCGGTAAATCCAATGTAGTTCATTTGAATCAATTTCACAATGAAATTGCATATGATAAATTTTTTCTATTTTGAATTCTATAATATTAGAAAACCAATTTCTTTATATGTAAATGAGATAAATTTTAAATTATATGTAAATTGTTTTTTAATTTAACTTTATAAAAGAGAAATAAATTTTTATAATTAATATGATTTTTTTCTAAATATAACAACTTAATTTTGGTTGAATGGTAACATTAGTTTTTTTTACCGTAATTAAGGATAAATTATGTTACTAAGGGTTTAATAAATATTATATATATTATTAAATTACCATCACACGTGCCATTATAATTTTTGATTAGTATGATTTAATCAGATGCATCTATGGGTCTATTTTAGGAAAAAGTTTAGGAACATGTATGATTTTAATTCATTTAAAGTATTTTATTCAAATAAAAGAATATTTAACAAATAATTGAATTTTAACTATCCTTGATATAATTAAATATATATTTGTAATGAATTTATGTGATAATTTTTTAACCTAATTAATTTAATTTAATGATGCTAATTTGTTTTTAGTTTTTGTTTATGAAATAAGTAACATTAATGCTAGTTAAATGCTTAAGTAGTGCCAGTGTAACATTAAAAATAAAAAAAAATTATTATTATTCTAATAATTATTAAATATTATTGATTTTGGATAATTATTTTTATATAATAAAATAATTAACAAAATCTTATCTTTATTAAAATTGTTTATATTTTTGAATCACAAGGATCACATTAGTCCCTGTATATTTTTTTATTAAAAATAATGATAACATGTTCACAGTAAAATATTAAATTTGTATGAAATATTTATATGAGTTTTTATAGAAGTGTTTTTTGAACAAGAATAATATTATGAATTATAATAAAATTTTATTTTTTATGAAATTTTATTTGTAATTTTTAGGGAAAAATAATTACCCTAAAGTCTTTAACAATTGCGATGATGTAATTATTTTATTAATGAGTACATCTATTTTATGATATAAAAAATATAAAAATAAATATAATATGATATTTATAAGAGAATTAAAATTTTTTATAAGTTAATATAATATGACTATTATATAAGAAAATATTTATTTCTAAATTGAGTAATTTTTTGCTGTGTTTTAATCCCTGATTGTGAATAGTTTTTTATTAGAATAAATTGTTTTTCTATGAATTATTTTTTGTAAAATTATTTACAAATTAATTAGATACTGAATAATCCAAAATATTATTATATAACATATAATAATTAATCATTATTATGTTATGTAATTTTTTTAGTGTAAAAAAATAATAATTTGTTATATTTTTATTAATTTGAGTAATTCAAATGTTACCTCTGACATCATTTATAAAAGGAGACACCCTCCTTCACATATTTTCTTCACTTAAAGCTATATTTTTCGGTTAAAATCTAAAAAATTCCATCATCCACATCCCTTTTCAGATTTAGGATCTCTTTATGTCATAATAAAACTACTTTTAAGAGCCATAAAGAGGTTCTCAAGGATGAAGTTTCAAGAAGTAACATTATTTTTTTTATTATATTTTATTTATTTTTCACTAATAACATATTTCAACCTCTCATATAATGATTCATAAAAATAATATTATCCCAAATATAAAATATTTTTGTTGTTGTTAAGGTATATGTATCATAATATCTATCAAATTTTCACTTATTTCATAAATAACAAAATCACCATATGTGGTGTGTTAATTCACAACCTTCATGCATAATTATGTTTCGTTTCATTTTTAAAGAATCATTGAAAAGATAAATTAACATATAAATATTTAAAATAACCTAAATATATATATTATTTCACCAATGGTTTATGGTTTAAATTTTTTCTTGATGAACATTAATTAACAGACCTTAGAAACCATGAAAAGGAGGAACCCAAAACAACAGAAATAACACAATATTCTTAATAAATTGGTATAAAATGATATAAAAAGATAATTTATGGCATTATATAATGATTTTATTTCAATGATATTTTAAAACCACTATAAATATCCTTATACATAGGGCTTGACCACATTTTAATGAAATATATCATGAGTTAAATGACTTTTCTTCTAAAAATCCTTATTAAAAAACTATTTTATGAAATTTAAAAAGTCCATTTTTATATAGTATGAGTGGTTTCATATATTTTTATGATGATTTTGTAATATTATTGTTTCATTATGTATTTTCATTATAAATTTTTCAATAATATGAATTCTTTATTATATAAATGATTTTTAGATTTTAAATGTGATTTGTTTTTAAAAAAAATGTAATTTTGAAAATCTGAATGAGTTTTTCTCAGGGGTATAAGTGAGTTATAATGTTATTTATTAATGATAAATCATTTGTAAATAGTTTATATTGGTTTTATCTCATTATATCTCAATATATGATGGTATGACCCCCATTACATCACATGATATGTTGAGTTGAGCACATAAAATCTCAGGATATGAGGGGTGATGCCCATTATAGATCTCTATTTCATTGGGTACTCCATAGAATGAATTTGAATAAATGTTTATTCAATTATTAATGGTTAATGTAATAGTGATATGTAAAATATGTCCCATTTCAACTACATTATAAATCCATTTGTGTTCATATTTTGTTTTATAAAATGGGTTTTATTGGTTTATATGTTATTACATGACAAATGATTTTGTTCATTATATAACATATTGAGATTTTCATGCATATCCCATGTTTTAAAAAATATATTTCTAAATGAATAAGATTTAGAATTTTAATGGAGGAATGATAAATGAATGTTATGAACATTTTTATCATGAAAAATAAATAATGTTTAATTTTTTTGGATTTACGTATTAGAAAAATTGGATACTATTTTAATAGTTTCCTCTTGTATGACTATGGTGTGTTATGTTTCTATTATGTATTAATTCCAAAAATTTATAAACATAAAAATATAATCTATGTTTAATAATGTGTGTTCTGGAATAAAAATGAATTTTTTTAAGGATGGGTCCTTACAATCACCTTAATTTTGTAAAATCATTTTTATTTTTATTTATAATATCATTTCATTGATTGTTTCAATATTATAATAATTACAAAAAAAAATTTATAATTATTAAATGTAATTATATCATCAATGAAAAAAAATATTCAATGATTTAGATAAGTCTACTATATTTTTAAATATTATATATATGTGAAGATAAATTCTAAATAACACCATATTAAAGATAATGTAATTATTACAAATCAGATTGTTTAATCATTTTTTTCCTTTAAATAAGATATTATATATATTATCCTCCTCTAAATGACACCTAATGCCATAAATATTTTTATATTAATAATTTTTTTATTATGTTATCAAGGGACACTTATATTGGTCCATAAAGATCATATATTGTCACGTAGTGACATAAGAGATACATAATACAAAACAATTTAAATTTTAGAACCAAATTTGATTTAAATAATATATAAGTACCATTCATCAAAACATTATTAATAAAAAATAAAATTATATTCATATGTATTAAGGGTAGAATTATTTTCATCCATTTTTAACAAGTGATTGGGTAATTTTCCATTTCATATCATATTATTTTTACCTTAAAATACATGATTTACACTTCACTATGGTAATAAAAATTACTACGGATAATATTCATATAGGTGAAAAATAAAATGGAAATATTTACTATATTTTTACCTTATGGGTAAATATATTTAATTTATTATTAAAAATTTAAACCATATTTGTTTTATAATATAATTTAAAATTAATTACGCAAAATGATAAATTGTTTTATTGGAAAATATATTTTTATTCCCTGAAAGTACTTATAGAAAAATATGGCATTGGAATGGTTGAAATGAAATAAATTATATTATTTATATCTAAATATTATTTATGTTTAATTTTGATACATTTCAAATAATAAAGAGACTTACAAAGAATGATAGGGGACAGGTGAACCTTCCCCTGAGGAAATCAAATAAAAATAAATCTTAAAGTTCAGTACAAGATATCACAGAGAAACCTTACAAATATGAGAATAAACCTCCCAAAATATTTCGCATGAACAAGAATAGCACAGTAGTCAGGCACCACAAATGAGCATGATGAGGTAACCTCAATGATTGTCCATTTCGCAAGAGCATCCGCCACTTGATTAGATTCACGTTAAACATGCGCGACTTCAAAGGAGATAGAGACAAGAAGCCGAAGACAGTGAATCCGGGTTGGTAGAATCCTCAATGGAACATTCCTCAAATGCTCTTTCAAAATTTTTACAACAGTATTCGAATCTGATTCTACCCATAACTCATTCAAACCAAATTGGACAACATACCTGATTTCCTTAATAATATCCTAGAACTCAACATCAATGGTGAATACATTGCCAATAAAATGAAAGAAGCAGCCTTTGAAAACCCCCAGATAGGTAAAAAAACCCCAACATAGCCAGAGGGCCCTGGTGCACTAGAGGAAGCTCCATCAACAATAAACATTATCCACCATGGAAGCGGCGTAATCCATCAAATGTATTTCACCATCAGTGGATTCTTAGTCCTTCCATTAAGACCAAGAGATCTCAATAAAACTAGGTCAAATAAACCATTTCTTAAAAAGATGGTTTGAATATTGGAATCCATGTGAATGGCACGATGAATTGTCCAAACACCATTGTGAAACTGCGGCTGTGTGTTATTAAATAGAAGTTCATTTCTAGACTTCCAGATGAAGTCAAAAACAGCCGCTGTTACAGCCAAAAACAGAGCATAAACCTGCTTGTTGAAGTTGGTAGTGGCAATGTCCTTCATTAAGCCAATAACCGAATGATAATTCAAGAATCATAGAATCATATAATTTATATAACACTATAATTTGTAGGAAAACTGCAGGCGAGAAAAATATGTGAGATAGATTCATCTGCTTCCAAGCGGATATGACAGACCGGGGCAAGGGACATCCTAGTGTGCTGCAACAAGGACTGCAAGGGCAGCCTGCTCTTCCTTATTTTCTATTAAAAGCAGATAGCGTGCATAGGGAATAAAGGGATTAGTGAAGTACACAACCCATCTAGGGGTGTATTGAGGAGCCACAAAGATACTTGTAGCATTACTTTGTGTTTAAGAGGCCATTCGGATCCCGAGTCCACACTAGAACATCGTAATCAGTGAAATATTACCTCATTGCTTCCATTCTCAGGTGGATAGGAAGAATTTCAGACAGTTTCAGGTCTGCAACAAAGTCAGCAATTTATTTGAGCTTAAGAGAGTCTAGAATAATAAAATCATCATAAATGGGACATGATAGAAATGTGGATGTCTATCAATTTAGATTGGACTGCTTACAGACCAACCATTTCGACCTAGACATATGTTTAGTATAAGCCTTCTTTAGAGTAGACCACACATATGATATCATATAGTGACCATACCCATTATTCAATTTTCCATTAAATATAACAATCAAAAACTCCATGGATGGATGATGATTTGAAAAAATCATCCAAACAATCCTTTCAATCAGAGTGTCTTTAAAGATTCAAATGTCTTGAATACCCAATACCCACATTTGTACTGACTTAATACAATCCTTCAAGGAAACTCTAACCAATTTCGTCTCATTAATTTAGCCAGTCCAAACAATGATTCTAATTCTTCTACATAATTCTTTAATTATCGATCTTAGCCACATATAGAGAGAATATGAATAAACAAACATTGAAGTAATCACTTAGTTAACAAAAAAAATTCTCCCAGGTTGGGACATGTTTTTACCTTTCCATATTGGTAGTTGTTTGGTGATTCACAACGCAATATTTTCTAAGTGATATATTTTACTCTACCCCAAAAAGTTGTACACCAAGGTAGGTGAAAGGAAGGGAGCCCATTTTAACCCCCATCTTCACCACAGATCTATTTTTCCTTGATATAGAAACTCCATCACCAAAATACACATAGGACATTCCCCAATTTATTTCCTCACTGGAAACCTCCTCATAGTGGGAGTCAATTCCATTAATACAAGAAATGTTAACAGTTCATTCCTTCCCAAACAGTAGGATATCATCAGCATAATGTAAGTGTGAAGGGTCACGTAGTTCCCTTGCAATTCCCATATGTTGATTCCATCCAAAATTAAAAAGATCAGTGAGGCACCAACTTAAATAATGTTCAGAAAAATCAAACAGCATACCTGAGAGAGGGTCACCCAGCCTAACACCTCTTGAGCATTGAAAAAACCCTATTGGAGAACTGTTGACCCAAATTGACAGTCTTGCACAAGATAATATGGACCCAACAAGATCAAGAAACCTATGAGAGCAAACATGCATCATGAGAATTTTAAACAGAAAACTCCATCTTATGGTAACAAAAGCTTTTGAGATATCAATTTTAACTAAAATATTTCCATCCTTAACCATTATTTTAATAGCATTCACACACTTAGAGGATGTAAATAGACAGTCTTGGATGTTTCTCCCTAGTACAAACACATACTGATTCCTAGATATGAGTCCATTGGAAATTTCACCCAGCCGCTGAGCCATAATCTTACCTAAGACCTTTGGTATTGTATTCCCAATGGCAACAGGTTTGAAGTCTAATGTAAAAGGAATTCTCCTATTTAAGAATTAAGGAAATAAAGTTTGAATTCATCCTATACTGCATATAAGATGAACTAAAATAATCATTCACAACATCGGTAACATTGGTGTGCACAAAATCCCAATAAAACATGAATAATTTATTTGTAAAGCCATTTGGACCTACAACACTATCAATGTTCATCCAAAAGATGACATCATGTATCTGCTTTACTCTAGGTATTCCAATTAGTATCTTATTCAGTTCATATTCAATAGAGGGGTCAAAAAAATTAACAATTTAATCAGAATTATCATTTCCAATATTCGAGTATAGCTTCACAATGTAGTCTGTCACAGTATCAACAATCTCACTCTCAGAATCAAAAAGCTTCCCATCAATGCTAAGAGAGTTAAGACTCCTCCTGGACTTATTATATTTGTTAATGCATTGAACAAGTATTGAGTTCTTGTCTCCTTTCATTAACCACTTGACATTGAGTTGATTCTCAACCAGATTTTCTTTAAGGGCCAACAGCTTGTCCAGTCCTGAAGATGCTTGTATTTCCTCTGGAGAAGGGGCCTCGTGGGGTAGACCAGATTTTTGATGATCTGATAGGATATTTTCATCCTCTCGGATATCACTGTGAAGGGAGGATAGGGAATCCTTACTCCATTGCTTCATACTAACCTTAACTAGCTTCAATTTACAATAGAGAATTGGCAATGAGCTACCCACGAAAATAGTAATCCATGCATCCAAAAAAATTTCTCTACATCCAGGAATAACAAGCCAAGAATTATTGAATTTTAAAGGAAGAGGGTCTAACCTGAATTTATTGGGAATGAACTCATGAAGTATAGGATTGTGATCAGAATGTAAACGTTGTAGGGTTCTCCCAGCCACATCATTCGCCATGTTCCTATCCACCACTTGTACAAAGCATCAGTCCAGTCTACTCTTCTGTCTCCCATTAATCGTGTATCTTCTCCACGTGTAATCAAAACCAGATATGGGGACCTCAGAAAGACTACATTTGTCGATGTAGGCTAAAAAATCAGAGGCTAACCCAGGACAGAAATAATACCTAGTTTTTTCCCTTGCCTTAGAACCGTATTAAAATAACCATGAAAACCCAACTGATTGTCATGATCTCAGCAATTTTAGCTAATAATCTCTACAATACTAATCTTGTTCTATAAATATTGAAGTCATAAACAAACTTTACCATAATAGAGACATTATTAATGTTAAATGAATGAGTGGACGACTGAAAATCAGTCAAAATGGAATTAACAACAACACTATCATGTTTCAGTACCCACAAGGATTCAGAATTACCAATAAACTGATTGCTTGCAACCTGGGAGTATCTTATGGATGCCCAATTGAAGGAGCTCCAATTCTAAAATTTCATTGTTGGATTTGCAATGCCAACATGAACCGGCCAGTTGGTCATAAGAAGATGTCTGTAGGATCTGACCGTGGGAGGATTCCCAATCCATTGACAATTATAGTGGAGAATCTTCATTTTTTTCCTGAGCCCAGTGCTAGTCACATCGTAAATCTATTTATCATCCTTCTTTATTGGTAGTAATGTCACTACCATTAGGGTCATATGATATTTGGTCATCATGATCAGTTCCAGTGTCCTCCCACACCGATTATAGCAAGGAGAATCTATTGGCCAGATCAACTTCAACAATCAATAGACTAGCAGGCAGTATTATTTTTTCAGCTTTAGAAGTATGGACCTGTGAGAAGTCCCCCTGATCAATATAACCAGAATCTTGCTCAAAAATATGTCCAAGGTTTCAAGGGCGCGACACTTGATTTCTAATCCTCAGAGTAGCAACTCCAGGACCTAAATCCTGACCGTGATTCACAGTAGATGCAGGATCTACAACATGTTTTTCAGCAGTCATAGTATTAGCATCAGTAAGAATCGTGACACTAACAGGGCTGTCAGTTGGATCTGCATCATGCTTTTCACCAGTCATAGAATAATCATTAGTAAAAATGGGACACTACAAGGGCTATCAGCTTGGTCTGCATCCTGGAGCTATGTACCCTCACCAGAATCTACATTATCATCAACCACTATTGCAGCATCAGAATCAACAAAACTGAGAACATTCACCATTCAATTTCCCCCCTTCATTGTTCTGCACGCCGTTCCCAGCTGAAGGAGTAGAAATTTCTGAGCAATTAAAAGTGGGAATGCCAGGATGACCACTTTTAGGCTTCTTAGAACATGAATCAGCCTCATGGTTGGTCTTCACACCATTATCATCAACTTATTACAGTGATCTCTATTTATATGGTTTGCATCAAACTCCATTCCACATTTTCTAGAGGGCCTGGATGGATCATTAAGATCTCCCTTTTCATCAATGGGATTACCACTATCCTTGAATGTCAGTTCCATGTTTTTGTAATTCCTACAGTTTGCATCATCAATCTATTGACCCTTACAAAGATTTCATATTTTATTTCGTTTGTAGTCCAAAGGGACATGACCAAAAAAGTTACAATTCACAAAAAATAAAGGCTTTCGATCATATAGAATACCAAGTGTTATATTGTCATATTAGGTGGTTAACACAACCTCCTCAACAAGAGTGACAACCATATTATCTTAGACTAAAATTCTCACAGTTTACAATGGTAGGATTCTCAGTCTACTAATCATGTAGAATGGGATTTCTAACTGATGAGGCAATATCCCAGAGATTTTTAGGATGTTAGTAAAGCCAATTCAGATTACAGACCGAAATCAAAATTTGTGCAAAAATGTTTTTCACAATGCTGGGTTTAAAATTCTGTTCCCATTCATGAATTCCATGAAAATCCGTCTTGACTAGGACCGAGCCAAGGCACTAGGCGCGACACTTGAGCTAGTATGATGGAAAAAATTATATGATAGAATCCACTTCCCATTTCTATCATCATCCAATCATTAAAGCCCCAAATATCTGCAATCCTCACCATGAGTTCACTGAACATCCACGACGTCACTACTTTTGGAATCACCACCCTTGCAATGATCGAGTATCTCCAGAGCCTAATTCGTTCTTCCACCGCATTCTGATTTGCAGATTCATGTGCAACACACCCTTTGCAAATACATCATCATGATGTCATAGTTTTACAATCAATAAATGATGTATTTCCCACACAGTTATCCTCATCAATAAAACTCTTTATTTATTTTGTCTCCCACGAAACATTAGGCTTCTTCTTAGCACAAAAGTTGAAAGGACCCATATGCCTCATGATCCCAGCATGATAATCAACTTGCTTCCCTGATTCATCAATAAGAACATGTATGCTCAATCTTGGGTTTGTGCTCTCTTCAGTACTAGACCCCAACATCTCATTTTTTCCATAATAAAGAGACTTTAATATAATTAAAATGACAGTTTTATAAAACTTGATATATTACACTATTAACATAGAATTACATATTTTGAAAATAATATCAAAATATATACCTAAGATAATTTTTAAATTAATATTTTATAGATGAAGTTTATTTTTTCAAATATAATTTATAAAAGTGTCAAAAATATGTTTTCAACTAAGTTGGCTATTAATATGTGATAAAACTAGATTAATATATATATATATTTTATTCATTAAAATGGATTAATTATATTTTAATACCTGTAATGTTTATTTAATGAATGTAAAAATATTTTTTTAATATTAAATTTATGAATTTTATTATATTAATTCCAAGAATTTAACTAAATTATAAATTAAAAATGAGTCAAACAATTATATATTTCATGATGGGGTTAATAATATTCATTCCCTAGAAATCTAATGGATATGATATAATTATGAATTAATTTTTTTGAGAAATATGAAAATACAGGATCATCTACTAATAATATATAAAAAAAGATTCAATAGTTAGGAGGTATTAACCATACATTATCTATTTGAAATATTTACAGTTGATCATTATGGTGAGTAGTAGAATAAAAAAACTCCTCTTTCCAAAGCTTATTTTTAATAGCCTCTAGAATTATATTTTATTTTCGATAAACATACATTATAATGTATGTAATTAATGAAATATGATTTATGAAATTTACCCAATTAATTTTATGCTTCCATGAAAGTTATGCGGATCCCATTCTGACAGCCTAAACAATTGTTGTGGAATCAAGATCAAACTAGATTTTGGTCAAGTTCCATTTATATTAAATCATAATGAAATTTATCAATCCCCTAATATTAGAATCTATGATTATTTTAGTTCTATATGAATAATAATATTAGTCCTTAGTATCCACTGATGATTCCTAGAAGGCATTTCAATAACCTACACGGCCTGGATTCCCTTTCGATGTACCAGTAGAATTTCTCTTTATCTAGCAAACAAAGGGAGGTACATGACCAAATTCAATAGTGTTGTATGGAGAGGGGATGCGTACATTAAACTTTATAAGACTATGATTATAAATTTACTTTACTAATCAATTATTGTGTTCAGAATGCAGTGAGTGGTCATGTTCTGTTGCCAACACAATTCAATTAATAACATCCTTGAAATTGAATCATTCTTGAGCATGAAGACACTTATTCCATCCTACCTAAAGGAAATGAACAAACTCAACACATGATTCTTATAAGAGGATAATTAGGTGATTAGAAATTGGGCTATTAATCAAATCTAGAAGGAAATCATTGTCACACATGCATTTGGTGGCCAAACATCAAATATATCAAATCCAGTTTTCCAAAAATGAGGATTTTTTTATTATAGAAATGAAACTGATGATCCATATATTCACGGGGTTAGTGGTATATCACACACCTCGAAGATATGAATATAGGTTATTAATATAATAAAATATCATTATCTGGAATAAAATGATGTTATTATTTTAACATAGAGATGAGGGTTATAAAATATCATAATGATTTACAAATTTAATTATAATACATTTTTAGATTCATAATAACATTATATTATAATAATTTTTTTTATAGTTTTCCATGATAAGAATTAATGTGAAATTAATTTTTTAAAAATTTTATAGAGCTCCCCTTTTCTCACAAAAAAAGGAACACACACAATATTCATTATAACACCATTTGAGAACTCTAGAAAATCCAATACATACCAAAATACCTTCCAAAAAATCATACCCAAATTATAGAGATTATATTTTTGGGATAATTCTAGCCATGTAGGGCTCAAGGTGTAAGGTATATGAGTTTTTTTTAAGATGAAATATAGAATTTAATGGAATGTTTTAATTTTATGTCTTTTTCAATATCCTTAAAATATTATTCAATAAAGATTTATAACACACAATTAACCCTTTTGATGACAACTATAGTTTTCAATGATTTTTAAACATTAAGGATCATGAAAATTACTATAAAAGTAAAGGTGACAAAAAATATACCAAACAGGATATATTATATCATATAAAATTCCATTAGATGAATATATGTATTATATAAATGTTAAATAATTTAATAATATATTATTTCTTTTAAAATTTAATTAATATCATTTCTTGAATTATTTGTATATATTATAAATAAGGACATGATGTTAACCACCTAACTATAATTTTATCAATTTACACATCGATTATTTATTGTATTTGACTATTAAGTTATTATGAAACTATAAATCATCAAAAAACATCTATTAGTTTTTTTAAATAATTTATTTGGGTTTCTACTACATTCATAACCATTGTGTAGATGTTATATAAGCAGTTATTGTAGTATATATATATTTGATAAATAAAAAAATAACCATGACAAAAATAAATAAATAAAAAATCATGAAACAATTTCATTTTAATTACATATGTATATTTACTTAGATACATGTCATAAAAAATAATTTAATATGTTTTTGAGACATTTGTATCCTTGTGGAGGAATTACACATGCATTTGGATAAGTCACATAATATAAAAATACAAAATCTGGATCTCTTCATAAACATAATTAATAATAAATAATAATTATTAACTATTTAAATTATTGTCATCTACCTTCTAATATAGTATCATTATGACACTAAATTTTACTTTTCTTGTGTTTTGCGGGCATTTCATCGACACTGAATATGATTTGCATACTTACCATTAAATTTATTAATATATATATATTTTTTGAATTATTATTTTATCATATTTTTAGTAATGTATCATAAGATATTATGTTTAAATGTTTTTTTAAATTTTATATCATATTTATGTATTTGTAATATCAAAAAAGTTATCAGGTCTCCTAAAAACATTATTTGTTCTATTCACTAAATAAATAAATTGTTCAGACATTGTTCAAAAATTGGGTCAATGTAATTATTGAATTTTCTTATAAAATGCAATAAAACCACTTTAGAAGAAAAATTATTTTTGATAACTAAAATGAAATTATTATCAATTATTTAATTATTTCTTATAAATTAGTAAAAACAATTGAATTTAGGTTAAATTCTATATATATTTAATAATTTTTTATTCCAATTCCTATATGGTAATAAATTACAAAGTTATAATAATCATATTCAAATATAAATATTTTATGGTTAATTTATGCCAATTGTTCGAAGTCATATATGCTTTCATACATATTTTTCTTTTTTTAAATTCCCTGGGTGTGAAAAAGATTCAAATTATTAAATATTATTCTCTCATTTTAAACATTATCATGGTAATTAGTTGTTTTACATTTTAAAGCACCATTTTTATAAAACACATTATAAAAATGATTTATAAAACATCCTTTTGAAAACTGGGTATGGGAAATATTATGGTCATTTAGAATGACATAGATCTAGATTTTCAAATGGGTGAACATTAGGGGGAAGTGAAAATATGAATATAGGGAGAAAATGATGTCAAAATGATTGAATATGATAATGAATGTGATGACTATAATGGTAAACAAAAATACCATAAATCGATAAAATATTAAGAAGACCATCAATTAATAATAATTACATGTAGAAATATATGTTTTTTGTTTCATGATCCTATTACTATAATTTTTTAATTAATTTAACATATATACTAATAACATAAGAAAATATAATATCTTGATTTTATTGAAAAATATAATTGTAATTTCAACATATGGTTCCATGTTTAATTCAGTATAAAAAATTATCTTCTCTTTTACTGTAAATGATGGGTATGAATATTTAATTCTAGAAGTAATTTAATTAAAATTTGACCAATTACATTGTTTTTTATTAAATTAATAGAAAATAACCCTTTAATTATAAATTTTAATAAAATATTTCGAATAAGGTATGATAATATCAAAAATTTATAAATATTCATAAGAATATTTAATCTCCAAAATTAAACAATAAATAAAACTATTCAACATATATCATTCGATAAATTACAAACAAATAAACCATTCAAATATTCTTAAATTCTAGAAATCTGAAATACTATGTCATATAATCTTCCCATATAAACCTAAAATATATCTGTAAACAGAACTAATTACACATAAATTTATATAACAAAAATTTATATTTTTTATTAATATAATCTCATGAATATACAACTTTTTTAAAAAAATATAATAAATTAATAAAAAAAGAAAAATAATATGATTTGAACATCCAGAATATTATTTAAATATTATTTATCAACTAAATAACAACCTTGAGAAAATTTATTTAAATTTGTCTGAACTATAAAATTTTACAAAATTGTAAAATTGTTCAATAATAAAATAAATCACTTATTTTGATAATCATAATTCAATCCCAAGGTTATATTTTGATAAATTGTATTTTTTGATCATATAACAACCATTTTTTTCCAAATTACATAAATAACTTCAATATTATATAAAATTTATCGTAAAAGGTTAAGTTATACCCATATAGGTACATAAAAAATTTACATGATTTTTTCAAAAAATAACCATCACATTAATCATAAGGGTCACATATAGATCAACACTATAAAATGATTCTTAAAATATTTTCAATCACCTTAGAAACCCTACATTAATACCACAAATGTGGGTGTCTGCACCATTAAAATTTTGAACAACCAAAGTCATATAAACCAATAATGCTACCCATAACACTTCTATTAATTTCATACAATAAAATAATAATTTAAAATTTAATTTTAAGAACTAATCTCATACAAACAATAATAGTCTGAAAATATCACAACCAAAATCCAATGCTCAAATCATAATCATAAAAATTATTTCCTTGATACCAATAAATATGACCCAATTTATAACATTCAATTCCTAAAACTATTAAAAAATTATTATAACTAGAATACCTAATGACCTCATTGGTTTATAGTTTCATAGAATCAAGAAAACTAATTCAACTTCGATATGTCCATAGACTATCCATTTGTTAAAAAACAAGATCTTGAAGAATGAATAAACTCTTTATTTATGTTTACATAAATATTATGAACTATAAATTTATTAAATAATAATAAATTTTAATCCATTTGAAAAATAATTGAAAACATGGGATAATGAAAAATAATCTCATTAAGTAACATAAAGAAAAAATAAGTGAAACCCAATACTCTATTTAAAAAATTTGAGGTCATATAAGTGAATTTTTTCAAAAACATGATAATCATTGATCATAAATAATCATTTACTTCCCCGTTAAATCATCATTATAATAAATTTTTATTCCTCAATAACATTATTTGAAATCATTATGGAATAATCATAATGATAATGAGATTTTATAAAACCTTATAGACCGTGTATAATATTTTCTAAAAACAATTCATTTTTACCTAAAATAATATGATCACTCTTTAAAAAATTTCTTTTGCATACCTTATGAAAAAAAAATCCATAAAACACATTAAACATAATAAATAATTCATTCTTTAAATTTGAGATATAATTATCATATCAAACATAAAAATGGAATAACCTTCCATGTAAATTATAATATTCTCTTTGGAGTATCCATACTGGTTAACTCCAATCATTTACCAAATGCATTCGATAGTTATTTAACACTCACCTATTATTGGTTAAAATTTAAACAACCAGTATATTGTTTATACTAGAACCAGTGATACATGGTATATAACATAATCAACCTTCAAGATAAATAAATATCAATAACCATAACATAATTGTGACACAAGAATGATTGCATTTACCTCAATATATTCCATCCACCCATAAGAAAAATAATTCTAAATATTATAATATCCATTCCACTTAATCCAATTTTGTAATTTAGAAAAACATTGGAAGAAAATCATGACTTTGAATAAAACCTCAATTCTTATAATGTAATAAAGACATAAAATAATTATTTTGATGATAAGAAAATCCATATATGTTTTATATGTTAATATAATATAATTCTTTTAACTTTATATAATTTTTTTTGTATAAAATATTCAAAAGTTATATATTTGAAATCCATTTATGATATTTAAAATTTTTATTAAATTTCCTTTATAATTCATTCATATCCACTAAATTCATCAATAACATAATTTTCAGAATATAGACATTGTGAAAAATATTAATAAAATTAATCATTAAAATATTTAGAATGTGGTTTAATGGTACAATTCCCCTTATATTGAGCCCCACTCATCACATTAATTATTTATCTTCAGGAGTTAATTTTATAAATATACACATTAATAAGATATTTTTTCATTTTTTATTGCCTTTATGTTATTTGTTACCCTGTTATATTTATTTAATTAAACAATTATATTCACATTAGTTTTTTTGATGATATTCCTCTCATTTCTCCAAAATGTATTGGGTAAGATGAATGTGATCAATTTGATATGTATTCCAAAATATCAATAATAATAATAAAAATATAATTATCTTTTTTATATAAAAATTATTTGAATGGCATGAACCACTCTGGTCTATTCCATTACAAAAATATGCTGTTTGAGGAGTTTTGAGAGGACATTGTGACTTATTCCCAACACATTCCAAAATTTCCACATCAATGAATAGTGTGTTAGTATCATTACGTGAATAGTTTCATTGGTACCCTTAGGTGAATACTCTCATCGGTAGGCTTATGTGTACAATGCATCAACGACTTTAGGAAAACAGTGCATCGGTAGCCTTATGTGAACAATGTCATCGGTAGGATTATGTGAACAGGGTCATCGGTTTCCTTTGGTGAATAGTTTCATCAGTAGCCTTAGGTGATGACTACATTGGGAGCCTTAGGTGAATAGTTTCATTGGTTTCCTTAGGTGTATAGTGGAATGGTAACCTGTGGTGAAAAGCGTGACGATGCCTTATGTGAACAATTTCATTGGTAGCATTAGGTGAACAATGCAATGGTGACCTTATGTGCTAAGTGTCATTGGAAGCCTTATATAAACAATGAAACAGTGCGGTCCCAATGGTTTGGTTCCAACATTAGCCTCTATTTCCATTCCCATATTTTGAGTTCTCGAAAAAAGAATTTCTGAACGGTGAGGTTTTAATGGTATAATATATTTCATTTTTCAAATTTTGATTTTATTAACAATATTTTTACAAAGGTAAGGTTCCAACGATAACATATAATTCATTTCTCAAATTTTGAGTACATGAACAGTGTATTAAGAATAGTGATCTTCCAGTGGTATCCTATATTTCATTTTAAAAATATTTAGTTTATGAACACTATTTCTAGAATGGTGTGGTTTATAAATAGTGATTCAAGAATGGTGTGATTTATGAACTGTGTTTCCAAAATAGTGAGGTATAAGAATAGTGTTCCTAGAAGAGTGAGTTTATGTACAATATTTCCAGAATGGTGAGGTTCCAAGTACAACCTATATTACATTTTCCAAATTTTTTGTTTATGAATAGTGTTTCTATCTTGCAATATTTTTACCCATTTGACATTTCCTTTTACATAATATGCATTTAAAGCTTTGTTTTAATGAATCTAAGGATGATTCAAAGGCCATATCTATTATATAAATTTACATAAGTCTCGAGATACTTTTACTTGGTCAAACCGCATGGTATTATATGATATTCTATTAACGGAAAATTATGAATTTCTTAAACTGAACTATTAAATATTATAAATGGAAAATATATCTTCATCCCGAATTCTTACTCTTTTCTCTTGGGTGTGAGACACTCGAACATTTCATTCCATCCCATTGGAGTTGTGAAATCAAACATTCCTCCTCGGATTGGTTCCCCTCTCTTTTTGGGGCAACCAGGAAGTATCAATTGATCTCCCTTATATGGTATGTTCTATCGTCATTCGTTTCGGTTAATCTTCTTCAGTTTCTCCTTTTCATTTTTTAGAATTTTATTTCCAACTGCCTAATTTAATTTTCATCGGTGTTGACTAGTGTGGTGTTGTCTTTACATCCTCAGGTGGATACAGTTGTCAAGGGGGTAAGCGATTGTAACATGTTGGGTGGATCATTATTATATAAAGAACATCATGAACTATTAGAGGTAAGGTATTGTTTTCTTCTATATTCATTTATATGAAATTGTGTAATTAGAATGTTTTATCCAACTGGATCACTATTGAAATAACTTAATAAATATTTGATGCGGATAAATAAATTGATATCGATCATATGTTAATGCCTATTGTTTTTGTAGATAGTGTGATATCTATGATTGCATTGTTTAGATTTTCGTTCTTTATGGAAATTGGTAAATAACGTAAAGACAGAATTAATTGATAATAGTTTAGATAAAGATAAAGAGGCTTGTAAACGTTTTTGTTTTTTCAGGATATAAATTGATGTTTATCAAATTGGTTCAGTAAGAATGATTAATTATTTGTAATAGCTTACTAGTTAGGGTTCCTTAATTTGGACCCTATGAAAAATAAATCGGTTAATACAAGGTGGATTGAAGAACATGTTGTTTGACAAAATATAATTCCTTGTAGGGCTCTCAGTTACCATCTTGCATGTTTATTTACCAAGATCCCCATTTATATGATGTATCTTTTTCATGTTGCTTGTGTTGTGATGTGAGCCTGGATGGATGTTCTGATATGGGTGGAATGGAGTCCTACTAGTTGTGGCAACACTTTCTGACTAGAGTGGCATGATGACTCGGTTTATGAATGTGGGTCTTAGGGAGGACACATGAGATGATGAAACTGGTAGGATGTCAATGTTTGTATTCTTGCTAATTCTTGGGATGTTTATCTACTTTACGTTCCCCAATCATCAAGGAAGCTGGTTTTTCATAACATTCATTTTAAAGGGGAAAAGATGCACATGGTATGACTCAAGATTTCTCTATTTATATTCTCAAGGGAGGATGGGTCTACGCAGTTGATATTGGAAAAAATTACTCGAGGAGTAGTTCATCAACTCACCGTGATGATACCCCTTGTGTTTAGTGGATAGAATATTTTTCTAGAATTCCATGGTATATGGTAAAGTAATTTTTTAATAAATAATTGAATAAATGATGTTAACACATAGTGTTTTAGATTACTACGATGTAATGCTAATGTCACAATTTAAAGGGACAATGGACATTGGGTGTGATGCAAATGAAATATAATTTGGAAAGTTATAATGGTTAATTAGTTATTAAATAATTAATGAACATAATGTGAAACATATAATATTGAAATGCCGTAATGTAATAATTCTCTTTAAATGGTTGTGTGTATATAGGATACCACGTCATAGAAGTAGTGGCTGGGTGTCAGAGAGACATTATCTGCAGCTGATCCTAAGACTAGGTTATGTCCATATTTGGTTTTTGTGATATTGTATATTCTATACATTTTCTATTTTTATACTCTACTCCTAACTATATGTTTGGGAAACTAACACCCTGGGGATTCCGAGCCTTTGGACAGGGGTGTTTTCCCTAATATTCTAGTGGGATGATGGATTGCTGACTACCCCCTTTGTCCCCAATCTCTTCCCATTGTATTAACTT
Organism: Viscum album; assembly: GCA_963277665.1. Lineage (NCBI taxonomy): Eukaryota > Viridiplantae > Streptophyta > Magnoliopsida > Santalales > Viscaceae > Viscum > Viscum album. The sequence continues at coordinate 1,038,350,255 of OY728133.1, read as the reverse complement.
TTGCTGGTAGGAACAACATTTAATTTTCCCCATATATGTGTGTAGAGGGTTGTAATGGCATGTGGTTATTCACACGCATATATTCCGGATATAGTATCCTATGGGCTACTATAGGTGTAACATGTATAGGCTATGAAGGATTAAGGATTATAACTCAGTGTGTGGTCTATAATGGATTGAGGTATAATGACTGACGTATGATACACATTATGTTAGCTGCGGTGGCTCATAGAAACTACATGGTTACATTCTTGAGTGGATGAGGTGGTTTTTTTTCACAAGGATCATGTTTCCGTGCTTTACGTAGGTGTCTGTGGGTAAGCCTTTTCGGAGAGATATTCTTAACACATGGGATGTTGGGAAGAGCAGCAAACCTATGTGTAAGTAGTTGTGGGGTAATCTTGATAGTATTTATTATATTATATACATTTGTATGCATTACATGGTGAGAGCAGCCATGTTGAGGCTGGGAACATAGTATACATGTTTAGGTGACAAGTTAATTTCACTTGTTTTTCATTGTTCTTGAGCATGAATTCATTAATTTTGTTGCAGTGGATTCGATGATGATCCAACTATGTAAATTGTTATACTCACCCTATGAATATATATACTATTTTTTAGGTCACATAGGGAAGGTTGGAGATCAATCTGGTTTCAACGAGCTTGGGTTGCGGGAGTTGATCAGGCTTGTTGTTGCTACTGTTTTTACATTCTTATGAGTACATGAAGTTTTCCACATTCATATGTAGTATCCTTGAATGAAATTACATCTGTGTACATGGAATTTTGTTTATTATTTTATGAGATAGAGTTGGTTGGTGTCTATCATATCTCTCTATTTCGAATGTGTTCTCTTAGAGGGTAATGCCTCTCATTTGTGTGTTTACAATACCATATATGCTAGTCTCCAACCTAAGGACTACTGGATGAGGTAATCAGGGTTCATTTTTTCCATTCAAAAATTGTCGGACTATGAGGGGTACACCTTGTGGGGATGGGGTCATGATAGATAGGTATCACAGGAAGGTTGAGAGATATGATGGAGTTTGTAGTTAGGCACATGTGAGGTTGCATGGGTTGGTAGGGGAACACTGTCATTCATGATTATAATGTGATTTAATCAATGGAGATTGTCTAAGAAATAGTCATTTAGGTCCCCCTATGATCTAATGTATGCACCATTATGTTTATAATGGATTCGAAATGAGGTGATACTAATTTCAATGTAGATACCTATGAAAGGATCATTCATCGTTCCTCGTTATTCATGTGTTTGAATGGGTAGACCTTGGTATAGGTTAACCTAAAATGAATAGAAGGAAAAATTAATTAATTAATGTTGATACTTCTATATTATAGGTTTATGAGCTTTAAATGTTTATCATTTTACATGTATGGTTCCAGGTCGACGTCATCATCAGGGTTGCATAGAAGATGTCTAGCAGGTCCTTCCAGCAAATCGTTGTAGGGTATAGGTTGAAGATGGTGATGATTTGAGGAGGAAACTCTGAGAGTTTTAGCGTCAGAGTCTATAGAAGTAAGAGGGATCCATTTCATATGTAGTCATGGATGACTGGTTAGAGGAGGTTGAGATAGGATTCAGTTCGATCCATGCTCGGTTGGAGCACTGGGTGACCGTGGATGTGACAATGCTGCATGGAGTAGCGAGACAATGGTGGCTCTTGTTCTTGGGGATCATGAAATGTCATCGATCTCTTGGTATGAGTATCTAGACATGTTTAGTGTCGAGTTTCTTTATATTAATATGAAGCTATCCAGTCTCCATGATATTCTTACAGATCGACAGGGGAGCTCCAATGTACAAGAGCTTGGAATCCATTTTAAAGAACATTTTACTATATTTGTAGGACTTGTTTCAATATGAGAAGGCTAGGGAGAGGCATTTTACAGAGTCTTTTCATCTAGATATCCATCATCAAGTCACCCCATTTATGGTGATGACATATCTTGAAGTATTGGATATGGAAGAGGTCATCAAGAGGACATTGGCCATAACTTGATCATCACGAGAGGGAAGTCTCTGGATTCGTCACAAAACAGAGCTGTGGTATGGTGTTTCTGGTATTCAGGGAAGAAGATTTTTTGTTTAAACAAGGGTAGGTTCCATCCCTCAATATCTCATTTCACTGGGGGAAACAACTCTTGGGCATATTCCAAGGTATCAGGTGCGTATTTTTCTTGTGGTGGTTGAGGTTAATTGTAGTGAGGGTGCTAGACTATTCAATGTAGTCATAGTGCACCAGGTTTTCCACTCTAGGTTCCTCCTTTGAGGTAGTTCCAGCCAAGGAAGCAATAGCAGGTGGCACCAAATTTAGATAAGTAGTCGGTAGATTTGGTAGGCATAGGAAAACCCGGTGACACTCTTCAACCTCAATGATTAGAGCACCACCATGGTGTTTGTCTTCATCGGGGTTAGAGAGGCTCTGGATTTGGTCGTGGTCAGCTTCACGCTTTACTGTTTCCTGCTCCAGGTGAGTAAGACGTTGTTCGAGGTACCCTTTTCTTATCTTCTACATTTTTAGGCCTTATTCAATTCAGGAGTGACACAATCCTTCTGATCACCTACCCTATTCCTTTCATTGGGATTTGAGGTAGAGAGACTTCCAGTGCCCTTGGCATTGAATACAACAGTTGTAGGTGGATCTGACTTTTTTGAAGTATATATAGAATGTGAGCTGCTGTTGGGGAAACACAACTCTTGGGAAGATTTACTATGTCTACTAATACAACCACATGAGTTCATCCTTGGCACAAAATTGTTGTATTAGGTATAGGCTATTGTGGAATGATTTTGGAGTTAGGTTGTGTTCATAGATGCGGATGGAGTGCTAGTGGTGTTTTTTAGTGAGCAAGACTCTCATATGGGTCTTAGGTGTTTTATGTCCTTATCATTCATGATGTCTCTGCTGATGCTAAATTCATCAGAGGATCAACAGTTGGAGTTTCCTAGTGTTGTAGATGAGTACCCTGATGTCTATTCAGAAGAGGTTTTAGGACCACCCCCTCGATGGGAGATCGAGTTTGGGATCAAGCTACTACCATGAGAATCTCCTATATCTATGTCTCCAAATAGGATGACCACTACTAAGTTATGAGAGATACATATATTCCATGTTGTTCTTTTATAGTGTGGTATTGTTTTTTCCATGTGTGTCACTATGGGGTGCACCCATTTTGTTCATGAAGACGGAGGACAACCATTTACAGTTGTGGGTAGATTAGTGTCACATAAAAAAAGAGACAATGATGAATCATTATCCTCATCCACAAATTGATGATTTATTCTATCAACTAAATGGTTCCAGTTGGTTATCAAAAATCAATTTGTGGTCAAGAAACCATCAGATGCATGTGAAGGATGTGGATATCACAAAGACTTCTTTATGCTGTCATCCTAGGAAATATGAGTATGTTGTAATTACATTCAATGAGAAAAATTCTATATTTTTGTACATGTGATTGGTGAAAGATGTTTATTGTGAGTTCCTGGACATTTTTTGGGGGGTTTTCATTGATGATATCCATGTGTAATCCACATTTGAGGAGGAGAATATAGAGCATCTAAATTTCATTTTGGGTGTTCTTTTTTAACATCATATGTTTGTTATTTTGTTGAAGAGTTATTTTTGAGATTGAGAATTCTGTTTCATGGGTCATATTTTTTCCCAGTAGGGACTAGCTACAAATCCATCAATGATTGAAGTAGTTGTGTCTTGGGAAGCCCCCAAGCTAGTGTCAAAGGTGATAAGTATCCTTGGTCTCATAGGCTACTACATGAGGTTCATAGACAATTTATCTCGAGTTGTGAATTCTATCACAACTATGAATAGGAAGGATCAGTCATTCATATGGACATATCAGCATCATGCAACATTTGAGATTTTAAAGAAGAAGTTAGTTAGTTCACCGGTTATCTGTCATCATGCTAAGGGATTTTAGTTTGATGTTTTCTATGATACGTTGCATCATTAGTTATGATGTGTTTTGATGCAGCATAGATTAGTTGTTTCTTGTGGGTCTTTGAAGTTTCATCCTCATGAACAAAAATACACTACCCATGATCTTGAGTTTGCAGTTGTGGTGTTTTCCCTCATATTGTGAAGACATTACCTCATTGGTGAGTGCTTTTTGGTTTTCACCAATCTTATGAGCATATGGTATGTTTCTCCTAGTTTGACCTAAATGTGATACATCATAGGTGTATGGAGTTATTTTATGAATATGAATTCAAAATATTGTATACACCTTGAAAATATAATTTTGTAGCTAATGAGATGAGTTGGTAGTCATGTAGTGAAGCAGTGTGTGAATCTGGTGACTTTTGGAGGGTAATGGAAAAACTATCAGCAGTACATCTTGATATAGGAGATTTTGGTGGAAGAGGTTTTATTTTTAGATGATGGTGTAGTCATCTCTGGTGTAGAAAGTAGAAGAGTCTCATTTGGGGGATCTAGAGGTAGAGGTCTTGGGAGACAGAGATGTTTGTGGAAAGGGCACTAATGGTTGGTTTGAGGATGAAATACAATCTGTTTTGTATCATGGAATGATATTTGGTCCTATGATAATATGTAAGATTATTTTTAGAGAGTTATACTGATATCCTTTTATAGTTCATCCTAGCATTATGAAGATGCACGATCCTTGAAGTGAATGTTTTGGTGGCTCGGGCTTAACCATGCAGTTAGGGAGTTTGTGCCTCGATGTTTGGTCTTCCAGATGGTGAAGACTGAACACTGTGTTCTTGGTGGTTTTCTCTATCCATTATATGTTCATAAGTTGAAGTTGGAGGAAATAGCAATGGAAATTGTTACTGGTTTACCTCAAGCTTGAGGATGACATGATTCTATTTGGGGGGTAGTGGACCGTTTGGAGAAATCAACCCAATATATAGCAATCAAGGATACATTCTTAGTGGATGTTTTGTCGAGGTAGTATCTGGAGTAGGTGGAGAGACTTTAAGGAGTCCCAAGTACAATAATTTTTATCGAGATCCTTATTTTACTTATATGGTGTGGAGTGGTCTCCACCATACTTTTGGTTCTCAACTAAGCCTTAGAACTACATTTCATCCTCAAATGGTTGGTCAGATAGAGTGAACAATCCAAAATAATGAATACATTTTACTCTCTGGTGTCCTGGATTTTATAGGATCATGTATGATGAACTTACCCTTGGTGGGGTATTCTTAAAAAAATAGTTTTCACTCAACCATTAGTATTTCTCCATTTGAAGCCTTGTATGGATGACCTTTCCATTCATCATTGTGCTAGACTGCGGTGGGAGTGTTAGAAATTCTTCGTCCAGAACTAGTGAAGAATACAACAGAGATGGTTCAGGTGATTCATGAGATGATGATGATAGAGGAATATCATCATAAATCATATGTCAATCAAAGGAGGATACCTATATAATATCATGTCATCAATCACATATTTCTGATAGTGACTCCCCGTCATGGGCAGTGAAGTATTGGTCATGGAAGTAAGATTTTTCCCCAGTTTGATGGGCCTTTCAAGGTGTTAGCTCATGTTGGAGAAGTGTCATATTGATTAGCACTCCTCCCCACAGATGATACAGATTCCTGATGTTTTCCATGTATCACATCTCCGTTGTTATCTTCATGATGACTCTCATGCCATCGATTGGGGAGATAATGATATCAATGATGATATGACATTTGTGGAGCGATATTTCGAGATAAAAGACCATAAGAGACGGTGTTTTCCATGCATTCTATTTCCTTGGTTTGTGTCCTATGGGGACATAGTTGCATAGAGGAGAGTTACTCAAAACATGAGTCATAGATCCATGATTAGTAACTATAATTGATTGATGTTATAAGTATTATCATGTAATTATTTTCCCTTTGTGGTTATAATAAATTCATGTTTATGATATGTATTCCATTTGTTTTTTCTTATGGATTTCTCTCTTTTGAGAGATATCTTGATGGGTGGTTATTTATACTTTTTTTTATTCCCTTTTATACTGGTTTGGAATTCTCAAGGATGATATTATTTTGAGAGGTATCTGATGTAATGGAAAAAACCTTTCTGGTCCATTCCTTTGTTAATATCGGGTATTAAAAGTGTTCTGGGAGGTCATGGTGACTTATTCTCAACACATTGCCAAATTTAAAGTTATGTAAAGAGTGTATTGGTAGACTTAGGTGAACAGTGCCATCGGTACACTTTAGTGAATAATGTCAATGGTAGCCATAGGTGAAATGTGCATTAGTGGACTTAGGAGAATAGTGCATCAATAGCCTTAGGTGAAAAGTGTAATCGGTAGCCATAGGTGAATAGTGTCATCGGTAGCCTTAGGTGAACAGTTTCATTAGTATCCATAGGTGAACAATTCATCAGTTTCCTTAGTTGAATAGTTTGATTGGTAGCCTAAGGTGAATAGTGCAACGGTAACCTTAGGTGAAAACTGTAATGGTGCCTTATGTGAATAGTGTCATCAGTAGCCTTCGGCGAAAAGTGAAATAGTTTCCTTATGTGAACATTGTCAATGGTAGCTTTATGTGAAATATACAATGGTGAGGATACAATTGTGTGATTCCAACAGTAGCCTCGATTTCATTTTCGAAATTTGTAGTTCATGAACAGTGTTTCTAGAACGGTGATGTTCAAACAATAACCTATATTTCCTTTTCCATCTTTTGAGTTCATGAATAGTGTTTCTAAAGTGTTGAGGTTCCGACAGTATCCTATATTTGTTTTCCAAATTTCGAGTTTCTAAGATGTGTTTCAAGAATGATAAAGTTTAGGAACAGTGTTTCTAGAATGGTGAGGCTTATGAATAATGTTTTAAAAATGGTGAGGTTGATGAACTGTGTTTCCAGAATGGTGTGTTTTATGAATAGTGCATCCAGAACATTGAGGATTATGTACTGTGATTTTGGAAAGGTGAGGTTCTAATAGTAGCCTCTATTAACCTATGGCTTGTGAGGATTTTACTTGGTCAACCCTCATAGTTTAATGTGGTCCTGTTTTATTTTGGAAAATTCAGCATGAACTGCTCCTCTGTTAAATATTCAAAAGGTCTGATATATCACCCTACCATATTCTTACTCCATCTTCCCATGTGTGAGATTCTTAAACTATTCATTTTATCTCATAGGAGTTGTTCAATCAAAATTTCCTCCTTGGATAGTTTCCCTCTGTTTTTTTGTGTAACAAAGCAGTATCGATCGATATCTAATATAAGGTATGTTCTATCATCATTCTTTTGTGTTCGTGTCCATCCATTTATCCTTTCACATTAATGGAATTATATCTGCATGTTCCAAATTGACATTTTATATGTGTTGACTGGTGTTGTTTTGTCTTTTCATCTTTGGGTGGATACAGTTATCAAAGTGTGAGAAGGTTAAAACCTGTTGTGTGGATAGATATTTTATAAGGAACTTCAATAACCATTAGAGTTATGGGATTTGATTATTTTCTTTTCTTTGATGTAAAACTTTATAGTTATAATGTTTTATCCCACTGGACAAAATGCAGTTGAATTAAAAAATATTTGAACATGATAAATAAATTTATAATGATAGTATGTTATTGCATCACGTTTTCTAGATATTGTTACATCTATTCATTTATTGTTTAGATTTGTATTCTTGATGAAAATTGGTAACAATCTTAAATCTATAATTAATCGATAATTGTTTGGATAATGATAACGGTGAATTTAAATGAATCTGTTCATTCTTGTTGCAATTTGATGTTATTCAAATTGGTGCAGTGTTTATGTTTAATTATTTATGATATCTTATTTGTCAGGGTTCTAGAATTTGGAACATAAAAATAATAAATCTGTTAATCCATGGTGGATTAAGGAACTGGTTGTTTTATAAATGTTAATTCCTTGTAGGTTTCTTAGTTACCCTCTTGTTTGTTTAAGGACCAAGATCCCAATTAAAACATTGTTTGTTTTCTGGGTCCTTGTGTTGTCAAGTTAGCCTGTATGGCTATTGGGATATATGGGGGAATGGAGGCCTACTGGTTGTTGCAGTAGTTGACACCTGGAGTGGATATATGCATCTGTTAATGCATGTGGGTATCAGGGAGGACACTAAGGATGATAAAACTGGTTTGAGGGGAATGTTTGGATTCTTATTGATTCTTGGGTTGATTATCAACATTAAATTCCCCACTGATCAAGGTAACTGGTAATGCTTACCCTTTTTCTGAAATCAGTGATGAGGTGCGAGGTATAACACATGCTTTCCATGTTTAGATTATTAGGGGTGGATAAGACAACACTATTTCTATACACAGAAAAGACTATATGGATAGTTCATCTACTCACCATGTTGATCCCCCTTCTGTTTAGTATCATATATTGTTTTATTATAATTCCAGAAAATTTGGGAAAGTAATGCTATAAATAAATAATTGAATAAATGTGGTTAACCCATGGGGTCAGAGCTTGTGGGGACGCAATGCTGAGGTGATAATTTAATGGGATATTAGTCTTTAGGTGTGATTCCAATAAAAAATAATGTGTAAATTTATAATTGTTAATTAGAGTTTAAAAAAATAATTAAAAAATGTGAAACTAATAAAAAAATAATGAAGTAATGTAATAAATACATTTAATTGGTTTTGTGCTTATAGGATACCTTGTCACAGAAGTGGTAGTCAGAAATCCGAGAGATGTTAGCTGTAGTTGAGTTAATGACTTGTTTATTCCCATAGTGTGGCTGTGAATTATAGTATTTCTGTACTTTTTGTGTTCATATAATTTACTCCACCATGTCAATTAGGGAAACTGACACCACATGGATTATTATTCCTGGGGTGGTATTATCCCCAACATTCTAATGAGAGGATGGATAGCTAACTACCCCCTTTGGCCCTGCTCTCTTCTAATGGCATTTACCTATGCTGGTAGGCACAATGGATTGTTTTCCCCATAATTGTGTGTAGAGGGCTGAAATGGATTGCAGTTATTCACACATATATATAATATCCTATGAAAAAATATAGGTGTAATATGTATAGGTTGTAAAGGCTTAAGGATTCATACTTGGGGTGTGGGATATAATGGGTTGAGGTATAATTCTCGACATCTGATACACTTTACGTGAGTGGTGTTGGCTCCCGAAAACTATGTGGTTTCTTCCCTGTGTGGACATGGTGGTTTTGTTTCATGAGGTGCATCAAGTGGTGCTTCTCCCCATTGTCTACGACCAATCCTTTTTTGATGACAGATGCTTATGATGTGCGACAATGGGAAAAAGTTGTAAACCAGTGGGGAAGTAGTAGCGAGGTATCCTTAATATTCATTATTTTTATTACATACTCTTGTATGAATTACTTTGTTACAGTATCTATGGTGTGGCTGGGAACATATTATACCTATTTAGGTTATTAGTTAGTTTCACTTATAGTTCATTGTGCTTTAGAATCCTTTCATTGCATTTTCACGAGAGACTTTGGGGAGGATCCTACTGAGTATATTGTTATACTCACCCAATGTATATATAAAGTGTTTTTCTAGTCACATAGAGTAGGTTGAAGATCAAGATTCATTCTAGTATCTAGGGGTTGTGGGAGCCGTTCGGGCATGTGGATGATGTTTTTTAACTTATTTTGGTTACTTAAAGTTTTCCCCTTTCATTTGTCGTATCATTGAATGAAATTACATTTGTGTAAATGGGATTTCATTTAATTTGTTGTATGAGTTGGAGTTGTTTGGTGTCAACCTTATCTCTCTCTCTATCACATGTGTTCTCTTAGAGGGTAGTGTCTTTCATTTGTGTATTTTCTATACCCTCCATGATAGTCACCAACCTATGGCCTACTAGAGGTAGGAATCAGACGTAATTATATCTCTTCTCACATTGTCAACCCATGATGGGTACACCTTATGGGGAGGGGGTCGTTACAATTAAATTTTAAAACAAATATTTAATGATATTCAGGAAAAATAATTTTTGTCATAGTCATGGAGATGGTAGGTCATACATAAGCATGAACAACATTTCAAATTTCAAGAATTCATGATGGAAAGAAGGTAAAAAATATTTTATATTTCCAGATTTATTATTATATCATTAATATTATATTATCTATATATATATATATATATATATACAAAACATGTAATCCAATGATGAAAAAAACATGACATCTCTTTAGAGAGGTGGTAATCCGCACCTAGACATGAATGATGTTATCATTTTTAGTCTATGTACAGTTAAGAAAACATTAGATAGAATATATTTAATGGATGATAATTATAACTTGAATATAATATATGTACATAAAAAGTTCAATATAACACGACATGATAAGTGCCTATGGAAACAAAATTACATCGGTTCACGAGGCATTAATACACCATACACACGAATTATTGTTTCATTTACAATTTTATGATATATTTTATACATATAGTTTATTGAAATAATAAAATATAAATATATTTAAGATTACAATCTTATTATTTTATCATTGAGGGAAAATATATAGGGGAGGTAGAAGAAGAAATAAAACTAAACCATTTGGTTGAATCCTACACCTCTTCTTTTGGACAACCTCCGTTTCGTTACAGCATATACACTGTAAGGTCATAATTACAAAAAAATGACAACTCTATAATATGTGGATGGATGTTATGAAGATATTTTAATTGGTATTTTTTGAGATAGTGTTCAACAATGGGGATGTGAATAGAGAGAATGACGTTCACTTTAATATGTGTGGGGAGGTTCACTAATAGAGTTTAATAATGACATTAGTTATTATTAATTAATTTTCATCCAAAAGTATAAAAATCAAAACAATTATTTTATAATATAACGACGTGTTTAGATACCGTCACACAATAAAACAAATACAAGATTACCTGATTTTTAACCCTCATATTTTAGATTTATCCATGTGTTAATACATTTGATGATTATAATGAAATCAAAGTTCTATTATCTCTAGTCAAAAATAAAAATTCTATTAATATAAATGTAACCCAAATAATTTAGTCGGTCGATATGTTACAAAATATCTATTAGACATTATTGAATATGGGAATTTTATGAAATTTTTGGAAAATTCAAAAAATTATTTTAATTATAAAATATATATTACTTTTAATAAAATATAATAAATTAAAATTTATAAATAACTAAATTAACTAAACATTAAACACGTTAATTTAATTTCATAAATCAGAATATAAAATTTTATAATATTAGTAAAACTTTATATTTAACAATAAAAGTAATAGGAAACTATAAATCAACTACGAAAATTACTTTTAGAGTCTAAAAATAATTTTCATTATTTTTATACTACTTTCATAATCACAATGTTTGTGTCTCAAGATAATAATCATTAATTATGAACATTTAAAACATATATTTCTTTATTAATTATTTAATATTTCATTTTGATCATCCTCGGCTAGCAGAATCATTATATACGAATTTGGATAATTCACTTAATATATAAATTAAAAATAATAATTTATCAATAAAAATATTAATTGATACTTCATATTTATTAAAAAATATATGATCATGGACTTATCCATTATAAAATTTTATCTCTTTGAATGGAATTTTGTCTTTTCCTGTGATGCGCAAGAATTGCGTCTATAGTAAAAATGGGATTTATATTTATCATGAAATAAAATAAAATTTATATTTTTAAATAAATTTTCAATAATATACTTATTATATAGTATTATTTAATAATATTTTGTAAATATTTCAATCATTGTTATGAATCAGTGATATGATAAAATAAATCACATTTAAAAAATATATTCATTACAATTTACTGAAACAATTATCATCATCCTTAATATAAAACAAAAAGAATACAAGAAAAAAGGTAGTAATTATTTGATAGAAAACTAATTACATTGAATAATATTAAATTTTTATAATTTATAGAAATTAAATTTAAGATAAATTTGTATAATGAATTGAAAAAAAGTCATAGAAAAATGCATATTATGCTAAAAATCAATCTTATAACAAAAATAAATTCTAAAACTGATTCCTGTGTAATTTGATAGATTATATGTATCCATATTAAAATTATCATAGTTTAATTTTACATACAAATAATTATTGTAATTATTAATGAATGAAATGTTTTTCTAATAATTTTGTTTTGATTATTTACTAAAAATTAAATCTTTTCTAGAAAATAAAAAATTACAACATAACAAAAACATGAAATTATAATTTTTTAAATGATATCCATTTATCATGTACAATTCTAGTGGAAAAAATAAATTATATTATTATAAAAAAGATGAAAATATATTTTTTAAAGAAAACATAATTTTTTTTTGAAAAAATCGAATTAATTTAAAATTGTGTATTTTTATCATAATAATTAATCAAAAAATCTATGATGAGTGTGAAATTAATAAATATTACGTAATGTGGTAATGTATTTTTTTATCTTTCTATTCAATTTCTCGTATATGCCAATCATATTTAAGTAATAATATTTTGTGGTTGTCTAAGCTCAATCATTCATGTCACCCACACTATGAACATGTTATTAATTTTTAAATTAATGTTAATTATAGTCTCATCACTAAAAATTATATTCCATCACTACATATACCTAATTAATTTCCCATTGCATTATATTTTATAGTAAAATGCATTCCCCATGAGTTAATATTATGAAAAAAAATTGTCACAAAACTTTCATACTATGTATATATGAAATGATAAAAACTTCAAAAAATTAGAAGTAAAATAAAGAATATAGTATTGGGGAAAGGGAGGGGAGATGTGTCTAACAAGAAAAAAAGGAAAATTTATGTTGGAGGAGTTTTTCAGAACAAATGTTTTAAAACCATATTAAAATGCAATCATCATGAAATAAAAAACAAATAATGAAATGGTGTTAATCAATTATGATGACCTAGGGATAACATAAATGGATAAGATATCATTTTAGAAACATATAAATTAATTTTATTAGTTAAAATAAAATTCAAAATCCTATATGTTTATTCTCATTAATTAATAATATTATATTCCTTATAAGACCATAAAATCATAAATTACCTCTTTATAATTACATACACGTGATTCCCTCATAGACATATCATGAAATAGGAAGCACATGGGAGATACATTAATAATGAAAATTGTAATATAAAAAAACAATTAATGGGGAAATCCTAAGGAATAACAATAAAGGGTATATGGATTATCATATAATATTAAATTATATATTGATTCTATAAACCCATATAGATATTATGTCATGAAAATAATAAATGAAATAATGGTGTATAACTCCTAATGTAATGGAAATGAAACATAAATATATATTCTAACTCATTACTATGGATTGAAAATAGATATACACACACACATAATCATAGTATATTACAAGAATATTTCGTGGATAATAATTAGTGAAATTATTTCATAGAAAAATAGGAGATATTTTAACGTACGATAATATATATGACATGGATAATCACCCATTTCATATAGAAAATGAAGATAAGGATTTATAAATATTTACCCAAAAATTAGTAAGAATTTTTCTATTACCATGTTTTGTGAGTTGTTTTAAAAAATTTCATATAGATAGCTTATTTCAATGGTTCATCGAACAATTGAAATGGGTGTAATTCTTGATGATCCATTTTATTTAATAACACTTTCTATATAATTGTTTATATAAATAAAATTTCACTACATTTGTAAAAAGTGTTTTTTTTTTAATATTTTATAATTTTTTTATCTACAAAACATATCAATTAAATATTTTGGATAATTGATCTTATAAAATATGTTAATGACAGATATTCATAAATATATAATAATATAGAAATAGATGAATAGTTGTGAACCACATTTAAGTTATTTAAAATGATTCTTTTCATGTATGAAATTATTCTGAATATTGTTTCAATTGAATATAATAAATTGAGACCATGATTTATGACTAAAGATATGATGAACTAATAGTCTTCTAATCATGATATCTATCCAATGAGTGTTTTTGGATTCTGTTCATTCTTTAAACATATTCCTAGATCCTCTGTTTTTGTTCATTATTTGTATGGATTCATTAATTTTATTTGTAGTAGAATTTTTATTATAATATTTTTGATCAAAATATTCATGGGGTAAGAACATGATGTGACAATTATTTGATTAATTAAACATTGGGAATAAAATCCTGGTTCATTTGATCAAATAATCAATGTAGTTATTTTTTAAATCCTATATATCTAGACCAAAATATTATTCCTCTTTGGAATTTTGGTTAAAATTTATGAAATTATATTGATATGAATATGAATATAGAATTTTATAAAACTTCATATCTACATTTTACAGTCCATTTTTATCGACATTGAATATTTTAATATTTCACATTTTTCACTATACTATGATTATAATGTGTTAATTTATAATTACATTGAATTTTGTATTTCATATTATATTCCAGAAATAATTTATTTCAATACACTATATTTAGTTATTAGTGGTTACTCAACTTGACCAATTAATTTTTTGTTATTTTATAAAATTTCCTTTCTATGGTTCAAATCATAATGTAATTATATAATATATTTACTACATTGATAAATTTAGATTAGATTTATATTCTAAATATTTTTTAACTAAACTTTTCTATCTGGGAAGTATTTTTACATGCATTAATTTATTTAATTCATCACCTTATAAGATTTTGTGTACAAAGAAATATTTATTATTAATGATTGTATTTATATTTTTTCTAAACACTAACAAACAGAAAGTGAATTTTTTTATTGAAATGAATAATAATTTCCAAACACTAGAGAATATTTTTCTAAATTAGAAAACTATATTGTATGGTTGTAATTATTATTATTTTTGAGATACAATGAATAATAATATTATCATCATCGGAGTTGATCATTATTTTAATATTTTTATAGAATATAAGATTCTAAATATGACTTTTATATTAATTTTGGGATGAGAAATATAAATCTATATAATTAAATGTTGTATAGAATAAATTTTTATCTAATATTGATAAAATATCTATATTAATTTTCCTTCATTTTAATCAAAAAATGTAATTTTAAATATAATATTGAATTAAATATTTTTGATTATCTATTTTTTCCGCAACCAATATAAATTTGTTGAGAATTGGTGATCACATTTTTAATTTATTATGTCAATAAAATGATATTTATATTTATCAAATAATCATTATGAATATTAATAGTATATAAAAATTAGGGAAATTTAAAAAATACAAATAATAAATTTTCTGAAAAAATAATAAATATAAATAAAAAACAATGAGATTCAAAGGCAATAGAATTGAAGATAAAAATAATCATCCTAATTTAAAATAAGTTATGAAAATATGAACATTATAACATTGAGAAATTAACCATATTTTAGATACAAACAAGTATAAAATTTACAAAGGAATTTCAATTCCTTCTAAAATTACAATAAAAAAACTAAAACATCATACAACTCATAATGATGTTCAGAAAAGTGACGATTAGTTTTATCAGTTAAAAAAATATAGGAGAATAATGATTTGAGATAAATATTTTTTTGGATATAAAAAATAAAAATATATTAAATATATATATTTTTATATATGATATTTAAATGGAGAGAAGAATAAAATTATTTTAGTTAAGTCATATATATAGAATGATTGGATCCATGTAACATCAATGAATATTTTCTGAGGATGAAGAGAAATAATAAATATTGAATAAAATATAATTATTCTCTAATGAAGAAGAATTGAAATGAAATTATTTTTGAATGAATTTTAATAAATATTGTGGAAGTGAATAATTCTCTTCCATTATATGTTCATATAGTTATACTATTAGTGAATATTTTTTATTTATCAATATTTATATTCTTAATATTGGAATACGTATAATAGATAATTTCAATACTTCATTATTTTTAGAGTCTATATATTATTAATAATTTGATTGTTTTGAATTTGGTTATAAATCAATTAAAGAAATTAAATAAAATGTAGCAAATATTAATAAATTAAACAAAATTTGAGCTTGGAAATATAACCGGGCTAAAGATAATCTTATCATGGAAAATAAATGTTTTTATAAATTAACTTTAAAATTTATTTCAAAAACTAATTATTTAAATATTTTAATGAACATAACGATCATTTTAAATTGAAATAAAATTTTAAATCATTATAAATTTATTTCCCAATGTTCATAATAGAAAGGAAACATTTATGAAAAATCCTTTGATTTTATAAAAATCCAATAGTTAATTTTGAGGGGGTATTCATCATCTAATAATTAAAGACATCAATTAAATAACATTAATCTATAATGTGATCCATTTATTACAATATGAAATATGATAAATAATTAGAAAAATAAATTCATATTATGAAGGATGAAATATTTAGATACATCTATGATTAATATATCAATAAAAATGAAACCAATCATTATAAAATATTTAATAAAATTTGGAACATAATTTTTTATTTTATAATTTTTCTAGACACAAGAATGTTTTGTTATATAAAATATATTTAAATATTTTCATAATAATATTCCATGTTCTGGTTTCTTAATAATTTGGTACATGGGTACTGATTATTCTCGACACATGAATGATATTAGCTGAAATATTTGAATCATTAAAAAAGTCTGGAATTTTAATTTTCAATGATAATGTAAATGTTGTGATCATGAGAATAGGTTATGTATCTATAAGGACCCGAACTTAAGCATTACATAATATTGATTTAAGTCAAGAATTCACATTGAGGAGCTTTTTTGTTTTAGAGTTTTTGATAATTAGGATATAATTTTTACATCACCTCTCAAAAATAACAATGTAGACACTTCTAATCTATCCAATGTTTCACAAAAATAAAACTCATTAAATAACAAAAGAGTTTTTTTTGAAATAAGTCATCTTTAATAATTCATTTCTCTTACCCTTCCTTATACACTATAGAGAACATTTCAATAACATGGGATCAGCATTTAAATCTCAATAAGTGTTATATTATACGGGGAAAAACAACATCCCATTAATAAAATCAAATCAATGAAACCATATTTTTCAATCATAAAATAAATCATGAAATCATAAGATTTATGAATAACACACAGAAATCATAAAGGTATCTTATAGAATCCATATCGAACATAAATTTTATTTATCATTGCTATGTAGGGAGTTACACTTGGTAGAACCATTATAGTATATTCCCTAAATATCATAGGAGAATCATCACATTTACCTCTGTCACGTTAACCAATGCATTGGAGATCTATCTTGGGCTCCCCAGCCCTACGTGTATCACTAAACCACCTGTATACAAAAAAATGCCAAATATCCATTACATATTCAGAACATGTAAAACAATCAAAAATGATGATAAAATTTTCACATTGGAATCACAATATATCATTTCAATATATTGACATAATAAATTCTTTATTAAACCATTTTCGAAACCATTTAAAAGATTTAATAATGGTATTTTTTAATCAATGTGTCACATACCACATTGATGATTTTAAATGAATTAAAAGTTTCAACCATTAATATACATATAAATAAATCCATAAAACACATTTTTAAAACATGTAAATTAATATGAGATGTTTAGAAGAATAAATAATCAAAACATTTTAAATATTACTTTAGTTAATGGGTTTTTAATAAAATGAGTGGTGATTGAATTAACATAATTGATGAATAACATATAATCAAAACATTATAATATCATTAGAATTAATGGATTCATGGTATTATATTCCAAAGGACAATATATTCACTACATAAGAGTTAATTGGTGCATAAAAACATTGATTTATCAATGGACTGTAAATTAAGATAAAATTCCTTTTAATGACGGTATCCTTAGATTAAGGATAAATCAATGACATAATTTTGGGTGAAAAATAATAATACACCTAATATAAGTGTATATTAAGTGTAAAACAATCAGTTTTTATTCACACATATTCATAGCATGGAATAATGAATACGTTGAATTTTAACCCAAAGAATTGAAATTTGGTAATGAACATCCCTTACAGAAATTCGACAGCCTAATGACGTCACATTAAAAATCATAAAATGAGTTGATTAAAGAGAAAAAGTGAATCTCATCACTTATAAATATAATATATAATAATAAAAATATATAAGAACATATACCATCATAGGAATATGTAAATTAAAAGACATAACATAAAATGAAACCTTTTAAAAAGAATAGGGTGAACAGCTCCTTTACCGATTTGGTAACTTATGAAACATAAACCCCATGAAATAAAGATCATAAAGATGTAGATACCCAGAAATTAAATTATATTACACAAGTAATATAATCATCTTAAGTACATATGCCACACAAATTAAAATAGTGGAAAATATATCATAAATCTCACAGGAATAAGAAGTGAGATGAAAACCCCTTACCACATTGTAATTTAAACGAGTCAAATGACCAAAAGTTACTAAAAACAAAATCAGTGACAAGATCCCATGAATATAAATATAATTGGGATTGTATATATCAAATTATAGTCCATGATACACCACATTCAATAAAAAAGTCATGGACTATGGAAATCTCACAGAATTAAAAATGAGATAAGAAATCCCTTACCTCATGTCAGACGTGACTCGTAGGATTCTTGTTCTTCCTGAATAATAAACATATGGTAATTTTTATTTACTTAATAAAATTTATTATTTTTATTTTTCCTTTTATATCACTTATTACATTGTAATAAAAATTAGTTATTTATTTTAATTCATATCGGACATTTGGTCAATGTTCGGAACTTTTGTCAAAATTGAACATGTTATTATTAAAAAAAGTCCACGTGTTTAAAATTCCATTATTTCCAGAATTTTATTCATTATTTAGATATAATATATTTCATATATATCTAGTTTATATGTATTTATAATATTCCATATCGTTTGGAATTAAGAAATGATACTCACCATTCATGGAGATGGTAAGTCGTAAGTACACATGAACGCTACTTTCATTTCAATTTTATATTTAATGGGATGAAAAAATAATATTAAATAGGTATATAATAATTATAGTATAATATCATATGATATATACAGTAACTTCATCTTTTATTCCTTCCATGTATGTCATAAATGTATCATATTTTCTTGAGAGGGCGGTAGTCCACACTTCCTCAATTGAAATTATCGTGTTTACACATAATAGAAATAATAATGGTCTATTTGTGAATAAAAATTATAGAATCATAGATAAAACATAAACATAATATATATCATATATAATTATTTTTCCTTATTAATGGCCACAATGAGAGGTGGTTGGAGATAATTGAAGAATCATCGCTTCCTGAGGCATTAGATTTCCATCCACAGAAATTGTATGTTCGTCACCCATTAGATGGAGGTGTGCGTTCCATTTGCAGTTTGTTCTGATTCTTGGTGAATCATTGTTTGGATTATTCGTTCTACTCGTGATATTCTTGAGAATGTTTATAGCTCTTCCTATTATTCTTGAATAGATAAACTCTGTATCTACTTTTGTTTTAGTGGATTGTGATTTGCGAAGGCATGTGGTTGCCACCTATCAGCCTTTATGTTTGTATCATGTGATCAATGAGGTTTGTGGTGATGTTGTGGATGTGTTGACGGTGTTCTGGATGTCGTCGTTGGTGATCTAGTTCCTCTTTGGTGGGGTGGGAGTGATGGTGACAACTATGGATGGTTTTCTCAAGGGTTTCTATGTTACGACTACGGCGGTGAGGGCTGCTGGGCTCTCGTTGGCGATACAGACAGTTGATGATGCGGCTATTTCAGGGATGAGGAATGATGTGGCTCGCTGATTGTGATACATCGATCATTATGTGCTGATTTTTTTTGATATTTTTAATTTTGAATTGAGATAATGTTGTGGATTAGTCTCTGGTATGTAGGTTTTATACCTGTCATTGATGATGTAGTGAATCAGTCTCTGGTTTGTAGGTTTCATGAACACTGTTGATGATGTTGGATCTTTGTTTCTATGGATTCCTATAACCCATAAATCGGATTTTTAGAAAATGTAAAAATTGATATCATATAAAATATAATATGACTCATGATTGATATAAAATCATCAAATCGGTATTTTAATTTTTTGAATATTGTTTTAATATTAATTATCTTATATATTTAAATAATTCATCAATGAGGTAAATACTGCATCATTATTGTGTCATAAATAATTTAATATATTTGTTGTATAATAATTATAAAACACTACCATAATGTAAGAAATAGTATTATATTTTCAATGAAAGATTATAATTGAAATGATTACTTTTATAATCTCAGGTAAAAATTGATATACTAAATGTTATTTGTTAATGTCTTTTTTGTTTTAATTTATATTAATTAAAATAAAGTGTCATTATCACTCTTATGTAGCTCTATTGGGACCCAAGTATGACCATGATCAGACATGAATCATCCAATAAGTGTCGAATAAGGGTTATGGTAATTTATTATTATTATTATATTCATTTTAACTAGAATTACCCTATTTACTTTAAACCGTGGTAAATTAAAGTCAACATTTACTATTCACAAAAAAATGATTTTTATCTAATTGAACCACATTTTTCTTAATAATAACAACTATGTATGTTAAATTTTTCAAATTCAATTCAAAGACAAATAAAATGTCTTTTAATAGAAAAAGATAGATTTTTAATCTTCTATTTACGTTGTTTCACTATTTATCAAAAATTGATGTTTTTTAGAAAAATAAAAAAAATCAGCCTAAGCTATATATGGTATTTCGAATTAAAAATTAATTTATATTATAACAAATTAAAAACATAGAAGTTTAATTATTTAATTTAAAAATAATTACTATTGTAAAAACATTGAATGTTTTATGAAACATTAACTTTCAAAAGATTGACACTTGTTTATGTACAATTTTAAAGTGAAATTAATTCCGATGAAAACCATTTAATAAAATGGTAACAATATAGTACAATTACATTTTAAACCCAATTTCAAAAATATTCTATCAATATAATTAAATTAGATTAAAAGGAGGTTTTGAATTAGAATATAGTATTTTTCATTATTCATTAAAAAATGAATTTTATCAGAAAATTACCAACAATATGCCCAATGTAAATTTTGAGGTCATAAATCTAAATAATACTTTTATATTGTCAAATATAACATATAAAGGTGAAAAAAAATTTATTTATTGAGGTTTCTCCATTAAAATGTCATAGAGAAACCTTTTAAATAATATTACAGTATTTATGATTAAAATTATATTCTTTCTTATTATAAGGCTATATAATTTATTGTATAAATTTAAAAATATTTAAAAAACTTGAAGAACCATATTTTAGCTAGTTATGTTCATTCTCACCATTACAATGGCTAGGTGATAACAACTATTTAATATAATAATATCATATTATTATTTTTGAGTATGAATGAGAATTGTGTGCAACTTATGATTTAAAAGAAACGCATTGTTGCGTATTAGGTGTGCCATCGAATCATAGCGTCCCCATTAAAGTAAAATTAATATTTAATTATCAAATAATAATAAATATGAAAATGACTTACTCAATATTTACCTGGGATGTTACATCGTTCCCACCTTTTGGAAATTTCATCCTCACAATTTTAAAACCCCCTAGAAAATGTAATTCAAAGTCCCACATTAGAAAATCAGTCAATAAATATATCACTTTAAATGAAAGAAAGAGAAGTTAAAAGGTCTCCCAAGAGAATCCCATACTAGCATTATATATAGAAAAACATGGATTTGACAGAGGATGAAAACCATCTAGTTCTGAAGCAGTGGGATAATAAAAATGGTAGGAGAAAGTTAACTACCAGAAAATAAAAAACATGTGATTTTTAAAATGTACATTGATTACCCAATATGAAAAGTAAATGGAAAAACAATTATTATTGTTTTTCATAATGTTAAGGAATTATTTTAATACATAGAATAAGAACATAGAGAAAGATTGTTACATTTCATGTAGAGATTCATCCTTTAATAAGGTTCTACCAAAACTCATATTTTATTCAAACAACCATTATTCAAAATGACTTTGTCACACCTAAAGTACTAGAATCAACATTTGAAGAATCACATGATCCAAAAAAGGATTAACCATATATTTCTCATGTCTCTAGAAATTATCCAAAAAAGGATATTACAATATTATATAATCCCCCAAAAGTATAATTCTTTATAAAAATAAATACTATTCACAATCTCCAAAATTCAAAAAACAATACCCTATGTTCAACAAATACCATTCAATAAACAGAAATCCTTAACATTCTTCAGTATAATCATAATTAATACTGATATACAAAACATAAAAGAATTCAATCCCATAGTCACCCATATTAAATCAGAACATTTATCTCTAAATAACATCGACAACTTTTAAAGTATCATACTGAAGTGTAATTAACCTAATCATATATTCTCTATGATAGGTTAATCATTTCCATATATAACCAAAATAGCCATATTTCTAAAATAAAAAATAGGTTCTTCAAAAAATAATATTTCAACAATTACTCCACAAATTAAATCCCATAGTATTATATTTTCAAAAATGTATATACTACTCCCTAATAGAGAGAACATCTTCTGAATTAACTTTATCACTAAATCACCAAATAATTTACACAATGTGAATATCCATTTGATGAAACAAAAGATCAACATATTCTTGATCCATAAAATAATTTCACTAAAATAAATCAGTAATACTAACTAGGAAATTCATGTGCGCCAGTTGAAGGCGATTCACCCTTGTCTCCCTTAGGATGTGAGTTTGATCCCCACAGCCTTGTCGGACACGACGAGTTATCACCCTTCAAGCAGATTTCCCTTTTTATAAAACCATATAATTTTATAACAATCCTAAAAATGAGATAATTTCCTCAAAAATAACCATAACATATTTTAACAACAAGTGTTCTCATTTCAGCTCCCATTTCATTCATTATATCATATAGAAAACCACTATAGTTTGTTTCGTATCTATTGGTAAGTTGGTTCATGCTAGATCCAAACATTTACTAAAACCAAAAATTTCATTGTGAGTTTATCCGTAAAATCATCACATATTATCCTATGAGGAGTGTAAACACTAATATATACTTATTCATTTTATCTTAAACTCAGTATATTTATCTAAAATAACCACGACTCTTTCTAATAAGATAAAATTAACGGTTTTTTCAGTAATACATAAATAACACCCTTACATCTAAAGTTGTCTAAAACGACCTATGATACGTACTATGAGGACCCAATCATAAAATTACATAATCCTCAGTTAAGTAAAGAATTCACATTGAATTTCACTTTACATTTTTAGTTTTATAGATTTAGGCTAAAACATTTACATTACATCTCATGAATTATAGTGTAGACACTTCTACTCTATCCCACGTTTCACACAAACAAAACTCATTAAATAAAACAAGCATTATTTTCATGATATAAATATTCTTGAATACTACCATTCTACAACCCTTACTTATACCCTGTGAAAAAATTTCAACACATGGTATGGGCATAAAAATATTACTAAGGGTTATAATATATGGAAAAAAAAATTATCGCATTAATAAACAGAAATCAATGAAACCATACTTTTCAATAATTACATACCTCCTGAAGTCATATGATTTATGAATAACACACAGAAATCATAAAGGTATCTTATGGTTTCTATATAAAAATTACATTGTTGCTATAAAATCTAAGTAGAGAGTTACACTTGGAATTACCATCATATTATATTCTATAAATCTGTTAAAAGAAACATCACATTTACCTCCATCACGTTGCCAAATGGATTGTAGAGCTATCTCGGGATCACTCACACTTGGTTAACCACGGAACAAACCATATACATAAACAATTCCCAATATCAATTACATATTCGGAAAAAACCACTGCCCTGCTCTATTCCAAAATGATATCTGCTATGTCAAAAAATCTGGAATGTGTTGATGAAGCTGATGAGATAGCCGAATCTGATAGTGCTTCTTGTGTTAACAAAGAAATTTTTAAACGGAAGAAAATATAATGGAACCCATGGAAGAAATGTTGGGTTGCTGATGAGGACAAGTTGTATGAATATTACAATCCTACTGATCATGGAAAGAGGTCAAAGGGTTTGAGAGACCCTAGTTTGAAATCAGATGAGGAGCCAATTTATTCTGATGATGAGGAAGAAGTATATGTTGAATGGAATAAAGAAACTGAAGAGTTTGGTAAACAAGGGATGGAAGAAGCTGAAACAGAAGAAGGAAGTATGTCACCACCTGATGATAGGAGTGATCCTGATACTGTGAGCCCTAAGAGAATAATAGACTTTGGATCTGCCAGTGCACCTTTACCCTTACCCTAATCATAACCAGTTCTTGATGATGAAGAAGCTAGTGACACTGAAGTATCTGACAGTGAAGTTTCTGTGAAGAATTTATATGGGAATGGAAATGATGATGATGGTGATAATGATGATGATGGTGATAACCGACCAGTGGATGGTCCTAATGTACCGCCAATAGAAACACATCAAACTTTACGAGAAAAAAAATGCCAATGGCAAGAGAGATTCTCTTGAAATCAGTAGAAAAGAAAGTTATGATAAACCGAAATATACTCTGTGTGCTGCTGTCTGGGATGATTACCCAGGTTTTTCTGTTTTGGGTTTAGAGTATTCTGATGAAGAAGAAGAAGAATCAGAATCTACTGCGGTTATGATGGAATTCCAACCAGTTGAGGAAAGGTCTGCTCATGCTGTTGATGTTGCAGATGCTCATCTACCTAGTTCTACTATCTCTCAATCTAATTTTGATGAGTTCAAAAGTGAGTTGCTTACTGATGTGAGAGATACAGTCAAAGAAGAAATTTCAAATGCTATTAAACCAGACCTAGCCAATACTGGTGAGTTTATTGGCAGGCACATAGCCTCTCTAAATCAGATTATGAAGGATCTACAATCTGGCTTAGTTTCATTATCCAACGAATTTATATCCTCCATCTCTAGTATGATGGAAGTGTTAAGGAATCTGATTGAACATCTTAAGAAGTCTGATATGAGAAATTTGAAAGTTGAGATAACTCAGATAGTTGCTCAATCCAGTACAGCCAAAGTAACCAAGATCACTACTCGTGAGCTAGAGGATCTAAGGCTGATTGTGCATGATGAATTGGACGCCATTAGACAAGTTCTTGATTTGGAATCATTGATGAAGATGAAGGAGCATAATGATCACATTCCTAAGATGGTAACATTATATTCATCGGATGCCACTAAATCTCAGAGAGAGATCAAGGAAAAGTTTGATCATTACATTTCAAAAATCTATACCAAGCATGAGATGACTGTGAATTTCAAAGTGTTAGCTAATAATCTGAGACTACCTCCAGTCACTGAAGCTTTCAAGACTCAAGTTCGACAGTTACAAGAATTTACTCCTACCTTGGAACGGTTCATGGAGAATAAGGATGATTTTGAGAAGGCTATGCAGTATGGTGCAGAAGTTTTTCAGAATTTCATAAATCTTTTGAAACCTTATCTGAATTCACAAGCCACCGCCATTGTGCTTCCTACTGCTGACCCTCCCAGTGCCTTTGATATTGCTCCAAATCAGATCTCTGTTGCTCATACTCTATCTCAACTCCGACCAGTTCCTCAACAATCTTCTCGACCAGCTCCTACAGCTCCATAGAAAATCCCAGTAGCGTCCTCTCCTTCACTCTCCAGAGTCATCTTACCACCTTTTCATATTTGCCCAGTTCAACCTACCTCCAAGCCTTCCTACTTACCAACCATTGATCCTTCTGACAAAATAAAAGCACCATTACATCCCATGAAATCGTTGTGCATTGTTTTTGATAGGGTGAACCCTTTTGTGATTGTACTGTGATGTATTATAATCTTTATTCTCTTTTCATTTTATTCTCACTGATGCCTTCTTTTAATCTCTTCTTTATTTGTGTTCCCTCCTTTTTGATTATCCCAAAGGGGGAGAAATTTGTATATCTATGGATCTAATGGGGATATGGGGAAATGCATCTCTAAAGGGGGATATTTTTTTTATTATTTCAGTATCCATGGGGGAGAACCTTTCTATGGGAATGCTTGAATAATTATTTAAAGGCATAAATTCAGGGGGAGATTTATATCCCACTATGTCTCTTATTATGCCTTATTATTGATGATATATTATTTTAGTTTATAGCAATGATTTGTGATTATCAAAAAAGGGGGAGATTGTTGAGCCCTCTGGAAGATTGTTGAATTCTTCAAATTATTGTTGTTTTAATAATCACAATTCATCGATTACTTAATCCAGTTGGATTTCTCATATACATAATCACAATCTCTTAGTGAATTTGTGTATATTGGTTGAATCATTTTTTTTTCTCTTTGTTATTGATTTACATGTATTCTGGAAGTCCTCTGGATCAATCATACAACAGTCGCAACGATCCATATCGAAGGACAACAGTCGCACTGATCTATATCAAATGACAACGGTCACACCGATCCATATTGAAGGACAACGGTCTCATTGATCCATATCGAAGGACAACGGTCGCACCGATCCATATCGAAGGACAACGGTTTCACCGATCCATATCAAGGACAATAGACACACCGATCCAGATCAATTGAGTCACCAATCATGACACACCAATGCTGATCATTTGAGTCACCGAAGATGTCTCACCGATGCTGACCAAATGAGTCACCGAAGATGGCACACCGATCCAGATCAAATGAGTCACTGATCATGACACACCGATGCTGATCATCTGAGTCACCGAAGATGTCTCACCGATGCTGATCAAATGAGTCACCGATCATGACACACCGATGCTGATCAAATGATTCACCGATCATGACACACTGATGCTGATCATCTGAGTCACCAAAGATGTCTCACCGATTCTGATCAAATGAGTCACCGAAGATAACCCACTGATCCTGATCAAATGAGTCACCGCTCATGAAACACCGATGATGATCAAATGATTCACCGATCATGACACACCGATGCTGATCATCTGAGTCACCGAAGATGTCTCACCGATGCAGATCAAATGAGCCATCGATCATGACACACCGATGCTGATGTTGATGACCTACCGATCACTTGACTCACCGATAGTCATAAACAACTGTTTGAATTTATTTATCTTAATTTAATCTAACCAACGGTCATAATAGGAATATTTTAATGCTCTATCATTTATTTAATGAATTTTCATGGATGTCGGTGAACCGTATATCATACCTGCAAAAAGAAATCATTTGTTTTACTGGAGCTCGTGCCATAAATAAAAGAAGTCCCTGCTGGTGCAAAAAAAGAACGGGTGTGACAACGATGAGACATATATGAGTGCAATGAGTGGAGGATGAGATAGTGGCAGAAGACACAGAACCTCATACACACTCAAGATTACTAAAGAAGAGATCTGTACATTAACGAGGACATTGAAGAACTTCATCCACTACATTTCTCACTATCTCTGAATCTGGATGCCAAGTAGACGACACTCTGTTTTTAAGACAAAAACCAGAAGAGGACTCAGAATCATCTCTGATCAAACTCAATGAGTCCAAAGCTTCACTGCAATCACTAGAGCCCTTTCTAAACTCTACATATCTGCTATGTGATTCATTATTTCACATTTCAAGTAGTGTGTGTTATCTCCTGTATTTAACACACAAATTATCTCTTGTACTTTAACTGGAGGATCTGTAAATCCACACTCAAACTCGTACATCTTTTATTTCCCACTGAGATAGTGGTAGAGGTCGTGTGTGACCTGGAAAGCTGGTTGCTGTTGTTATGTTTCCCACGAATAACAGTGGTAGAGGACTTGGACCTGGAGAGTTGTAAATTGTTGTGAACCCCGATCCAGGGTGTGGATCAAATTTATACAAATTGTTGAGAGGACTAAGTCTCGGCTTGAGACTGAACCTCTTGGTTATATCAGCTGTGATATATCTTTCAAAGTTATTATTTTATTCCGCTGCTAATTACTTTAAAACCAAAACTGTTTTAAAGTCACTTTGATAATTAAATTCGCAAGTGTTTATATTAGTAGTAAATCAGTTAGTTGGTTTCAAAAGTTAATCAACCTTTTTGTTTTGATTAACTAGGAAATAATCAATCCCTTGAGAACCCAACAGAACCTTTACTTTGATATAAATTCACTATAGTTTAATTCAGTATTTTTTTTGGGGGTTTTTAAGACAACGTTTTAAAACAGAAATTTTAATTGGAACTCAATTCACCCCCTCTTGAGTATCCACTCCGAACAATAATATCATTCCATCGTATTTATCTAGAAAATCCATTTTAATTTTATATTATATGAACCCCATAATAATTTTGGTTGTCCAACTAAATTCCCTATTCTATTTCTTTTATTTGATTAATAGAGTGATATGAAATATAGTGATATTTTAATGAAACGTAAATTTATTTGAACAAGTATAATAAGTATGAATATTTTCTCAAATTGATTACCAATTTCATGATCTAGAAATCCATATCAGTCCCAAATATCATGATCTATTCTTTTAACAATACTATTTTTCATTATATTTTTACCACATTAACATTCAAAACCATTGGGTGAGAGATAATATAAAACATTTCAATATAGGATCATGAATTTACCATTGTCAGGGATAATATTTTAGAAGTTTAAAGAAAATAATTATGAAAAATGTTTATATTACTTTAACATAATGTAACATTTGATTCATGTTATTTTGATATGGAAGAACATATTATTAATTACATTTTAGTCAAAAAATTTCTTCATGATGTGAAATTTAGGAGTAGAACACTGTATAATAATTATATGGATTCTAAACATTACAATTATAATGAAATTACATAAGGAAAATATTAATTTATAGTATATGAATATTTTTATTTTTTATGTTGCATATTGAAGATGGTCATAATAGTGTTCACATGGGATTATATTAATTTTGGATATTTCAAATTGATCAATATTAAAATTAGTCCATAATAATATATGTTATATATTAATATAACTAGTATACTGAATGAATAATTTGAAGTTAAATTTGGATATCATGTTATTTTTTAAAATCAAATGACTAATGAGGAATATATTTCAAATATTTAGTTCAATTGAAATTAAATGGAAGTGTAGTTCGTAGACCATAATGAATAAATTTCATAACTTATCTATCAAAAGGATAATTAAAAATGTTATGTTGGTGTATTTTTGATGGATTTCAAGTCTAAAAATTTTAATATTTCATATTGCATGAATATATATGTAGTTTTATTAACAGTAAATGTAGTGAAGAAGAGATATGATGACGAAAATAAAATAAACTCCAAAGGAACATAAATATTATTTAAAACCATATTTTCTAATATTTAATAATAGAAACATAAAGAATGAAAAATATATAGATATAATGAAAATAATTAACTATAAATTATATAAAAAGAGAAATATTTTTAACAGAAAAAAATTTGATCTAATTTTTTTTAGAATATACTAATAAATTATCAGATTAAAATAAAAAGAAAATAAGTGGAGGAAAATTGAAATATTTATTAACATAATAAAATGAAATGAACCAGTATTAAAAAGTGTGATCTAGATTTAATCAATATAGATTAGTTTTTTATAGATAATGATGAGTAAAAGAAGAAGAATATTTCAATTTTTTGAGGGTTGAATTGGAAGTGAAAACATAGAAAGAATATGAATAAATGAAGAAGGAATCTATTAATCCTAAATGAGAATTATTTGTATTACTAAAATATTAAATATGTGAAATTGGGAAATTAGTAGATAGAATATATCATGAACGCCATTATTACTATATTACTACATTAGAGGATGGTAAAATCATTCATATGGAATGTAATATACTGTAATATTCAAAATAATTAACCCCCACACCTATAAAAATATTTGATAATGTAAATATTTTGAGAAATTAGATACCAATTAAAGCTAAAAAAATCTATAAATAGGTAATAATCATATTTTAGAGACCCTTATTTAGAGGAATGGATAGATTGATGAAAATTCATCATTCAAAATTATAAATTTCTATAAAAATACTATTTATATAGAGAACTCTTTAATAGATAGTTGGAGTGTTAATTTAAAATGGTTTCAAAAAAATATAAGAAAATGAGATTGCGAAAAATAGTATTTTGATGTGTTTTTTAGAAGAGGCTATAACTTGTAAGAAATATCAAATAATAATATTTTAATTTCTTAGCCAAAAAATATTGAATATGAAAATAAGGATATATAATATTAAATCCTAGTATGTATTAAAAATATTAAATCAACATTATAGAAAATAAATTTCAATGTTTCTAATTATTTTTTGGCTATATTTGTTGAGTTTGACATGGTTGATATTTTATAAAAGATATAATATCTTTCAAAATAAGTTTATCCATAAAAGATTAATATTAGTTAGATAACTATACTTTCGTTAGTAAATTTGAAAACAAAAACTTATAATTTGTTGAGGAGTAAAAAAAATTGACCTTATAAAGGGTACCAAGATTTATTCCACTCAAATAAAAGTCTATTATGATTATATTTATATTAATAATGAATTACTATACCTAAAATAATATTATGGATTATATTTTTTATTTTTCATTATATGGGAATACTATATATAGAGTCTATGATAGGGATTGATGATCATTAAAAAAAGTGAAATATTTTTAATGAAACTAAATTACAATTTATAAAACATGCGTTCTTATGTAGACTAAAAGGGAGTTGAACATCAATATAGAAATGAAAAACATGAATGGAATATTACTGGGTTACTGAAAATGGAATATTATTCTAAAATTAAATATAAATCTGAAATTTACCATATAATTTCAATCATTTTAATAATAAAAACTAAATAATTTTATAATATATTATATTTTATTCCTACCATATATATATATACATCCCCTAACTTGATTTATTATTTTTGTAACAAAAATTATGGGAAAAATATTGAGTTATGTTATCATAAATTATAGTAAATAAAAAATTCATGAAAATGTTTTATATAATTGTCTCATAAGGGAATATTATATTGATGTTGTGGAATTTTTATTCCCTTTTTCTACTGTATATATCATTTAAATTTTTTATTTTACCTTAATATATTATTTTAAAAATTGAGATATTGATAGTTAAATTTTGTTAATTTCATCTTCAGTATACATGAATTGATATATAATAATATACTACCTTTGATTGTGAAGTTAAATTATCCATCAAAATTACATAATCGGGATTATATACATTCCAAAATATCGTTATATTAAATGTATTTATTGTAGATATTAGGTAAAAAATAATAATATATGTGAACTACGTCTAAATTAATTAAAATAATTATTGGAATGGTAGAAATTATATTTCATTTTTCTGAAATAAGTTAACATAAAACGATTTAAGGATTCATGGTTTAATATATGATTAACTAAGAATATACTGATCATGATCTCTATGAATGAGTGTTTTAATTAATACTTATAGTTTAAATTGAGTGACAATGACTATACACATTTTATAACTACTCAGCCATTCATGAAC
This sequence comes from Viscum album, assembly GCA_963277665.1. Classification (NCBI taxonomy): domain Eukaryota; kingdom Viridiplantae; phylum Streptophyta; class Magnoliopsida; order Santalales; family Viscaceae; genus Viscum; species Viscum album. The sequence continues at coordinate 1,038,318,543 of OY728133.1, read as the reverse complement.
ATAACACTTCAATGAATTTATATGATTCTCTAAATTATTTTATCTGATGGAACATCTTTAATTACTAATAACCAATATGAAACTATATGATATTCCCATATTGTACTCTCTGATATAATAAAATAATTGGTGAGACTTCTTTATACCACAACAAACATTATTCTGTTCCAGTAAATTCAAAAAACATTAGTTTAATATATGTCATTTAATATGACATACCCATACCATACATTATAAAATTATAGAAAATATATCATAAATAGAGTAGAGTTTGGGGAATATATCAATAAAATAAAATAGTTTTTATTATTGAAAAAAAATCAATTTCTAGTGGTGACTTTTTTGGAGTGATATATGATAATAGGCTCACCCATCACATAAATATAAAACTGCAAGTTCCAGCTATAAGAAAATGAAAAAATTAATAAATCAATTAAAATTAATAGAATTATTTACTAATATAATTAAAATGAATTTCATAAATGTTTCTAGTTGGTTTTAATGTAATATAAATATATAATGATCATGGTAACATGAATATAAACCCCCAAAGAGTGAGATAAAATAAAACAAAAGGTATTTTTATAATATGAAGAATAAAAAAACATTGACATAGATATAATATCATTTAGAGTAAAAGAATAGATTTAAAAAAACTAGAAGAAATATATTCTGCATTGAGATATTTTTATAAATAATAAAAATATCAATAAATATATTCTATTAGATGGATAATGAAAATAAAATTTATAATAAAAATTAAATAAGACACTTCAATTAGAAATAATATAAATAAAACATTTGAAATTTGTGAGGGAAATAGACTAGTTAATAGCCATTATAGTAGGGACAGTAAGATATGCCATTTTGAATAGCATAAGAAACCCAAAAATTTTAAAAATCATTCATACACATACTTATAGAAAATATTATGATACATTTTATAACATTTAAAATAGTTATAATTCAAATATCATTGATATCAAGGATAATTATTCCATCGAAAAATTAAAAATAGATTCCCATCAATCATGTTTCAAATTCCATTAATTAATTATTTATCTATATAAACCTAAATATAATTTATTAATTAAAAACATAATAAACTTTTTTATATTTTAATACTATAGTAATATTCATTAATTTTTTATTTCTTATTTATTATTAATTTATGTTTTATTTTCAATGAAAGATAGAGGTTATTTGAACAATTCAATGCATGCTTTAAAAATGTAGTATTAAAATTTTCCATTACTATATGATCGTAGTTTGTATAAGATAATAATTTTAATAATTATATTGTTCCACCTTAATTATATAGTTTTTATATGTATGAATTTTAAGGATTAAATACATAGTCCTCCTATTTCTGATAATTTTATCTAATATATAGAGTTACTTAATAATGAATATTCTTTTGTTGATTTCCACTACATAACTGTTAAAATAACATAAAATGATAAAAAAATTCATGAATATATTTTTCTAATGATTTTAACTCTATATTATTATAAAAAAGAGAATATATTAGAAATGTTCATAGAGGTGGTTCAACTAACATAATACCAAACATGCTACAGTGAGAGAATAATTATTATCCCAAAAATATTAAATTATTAATTCCATGTTGTATAAGGGTAATTGTATTATTATTATATTATCATATTACAAATTTATATTTATACTGGTTTAAGACTGTAAGATAAATGAAATAGACTAATAAAGTGATGATATTTACTTTTAAAAATTAGATCATCCATTAATAAATTAGATTAAATAAAGGCGTTGGGTATCCATATAAAAAAATTCTAAAAAACATTGGAAAGGATTATAAGAGTGCAAATTTTTATAGATTATATAAATAAAACAAAAAAGTGGTGTGGTCTAAAAGTGGTTAAGGAGGTGTCTATTTATATTATTATTCAGTAAAATCTTTGAAAATATCCTTTCATTATTGGTTAAGATATGTTATTTTGAGTAAAAATAATCCCATGAATGGAAAAAAATGAATGCGGGTCATGATTCACTCCATAATTATGAGATTTAATTATTGTTTTAATGGTTATATAATACTTATACTATATTCAATATCCTTCTATGTTTACCATTTACACTATATTTCTTTATTCATCTCAAGAATGTATTTTATCCCTAAAAATTAATATTCAATGTTGTATTTGATTTTTATTATATAATCCTAAATATGATATCCATTTTATTAAATACAGATTCTATATTTGAGAATGTTTTCATTTATGTAAAATCATATAATTTATAAAAACAATTTCAAAAGACCAATCTGATTTATATTAAATTAATTACTATCATTCTATTCATTATCATTACTTAAATATTCCATGAATATTATTATTTATTTATAAATTTCAAATAAATCATATATAATAAATTATTTAAATATATATATTTATTAATAACCAATTTCAAGGAAATTATTATAACTACCTATTTCTTCTACACCCAATGAATATAAAATAAATGACTACATGATTTTTACATTAATAATATATATTCTTATAAACATTATTAAATACTTCTCTATAATCATTACTCCCATTACCATATTAAAAATAACTACCACACTAGTAGTATTTTTTATTCTTTAAAAAGATATAGTAGATGGTATGGTATTCATGGGAGATCGTAGTTAATAATATTTCATGATTGTAGTTTTTTAATGTACAAATCATTATTATCATTTTTTATATTTCAAAAATAATATTATCTATAAGTCACTTAAAATAATATTTTTAATTCGTATTTTAATGTATTTATTACATAAATAGAACAGTTTAATTTTTAGAAATTTATTATTATTAGAACCAGTTGTTCAACGATGTTATATGAATATTATAGAAGGATAATTCAAAAAATAATCAACGGATTCACATAAATAGATTGTTTAAATTTATCCTTCATGAACTACATAAATTGTTCTAAAATAAATATTAACATTAATCACATGTTTTAAAAATTCGGCTCAAAAAAAATTTAATTAATTTCTAATTTTTTTGAATGTTCTCTTTTCATTTTTTTCATGAAAAAATTATAAACTGATTTTATTCATAAAATTATATGAAAAATTCTGACCTGGATACCATGAGATGGATCCCCTATCTGGTTCACCACATGACCTCAAGCGTTCTTCCTCGTACAATAGAGGCTTCCAAATTTAAACGAGGGTACGATTTTTCATTCATGAGGAGAATATAATTTTATATATTAGAGTAAAATGCTATATGAAATTATTAAATGAAAAAATAATCATATAAATATCGAAAATTCATACTCCTATCATTAGATAAAAAAACATGAAATACAATACCCATCTAAATGGAAATAATTCTATGAAATACATGTGACATGTGTTTATAATGAAACAAAATATAAATATATTATAAATCCCAAATAGGTCCTAGACCATGTCTGGATCCCTCCTCCTAGATCCATCCCCAATCATCAACCCATCCCATGGTCTCTTCCATTATCTAGTCCAGCAGTAATAGTATCAATTCAGGTAACAATGATGTAGCTCAAATAGTCTGTGAGTAGAACAACATAGTCAACTTCCAATGGTGCCTAAAACAATCTATTCAAAATATAGCACATGTTGTTCAATAATTAAATACATAAAATGAAATATTAATCAACTTATCACATTATCATTTATTCTTATCAAACTACATTAACTCCATGGTTCCCAAGGATACATGTACCTCAATAGTATCATCATCTCATATTGGAGCCTAAAGTGTTCCCTATGTAATACTACATCATAATACATTCTTCTATAATAAGATCAATGTATTAATGGTTCTAATATTCTCAGTATATGATCTGACTCATAAACAAGTCTTAATATTGCCTTGCGAGGCCATTACATGGTGTTCCATATCATTTATTCTTTAATTTCAAATTTATAAGTCGCATTTTCAAAGATACCAATATCCAAAATGCATGTAAGATGACCATGTTACAATGAATACTCCTAAATATAATTACCATGTTCTCATTCTATTTCCCCTTTAGTATAATGACCATGTTACTAAGTATACATTATAATATAATTACCATGTTTCCATTCCCTTACACATAAGTATGGTGACAGTGATAAAATTTTTTCTTCTCAATTTACAATGATCATGTTCCCACTACTAACACATAATTAATTCATAATTTAATTGTCTACAAAAATTCCTACCATAACATGTAGGCCATGGATCATTCTATGACATACCTCAAGCCTGCCTCCCATAGGATATGGATGTGAGACTAGCGCTAAAGGCATCAACCAATAAGTGGGAGGTATTTTCCTTAGTACATGCACACATACACTTTCCCAACCACGTCCCAAAAACTAAAGGGGGAAAAAGTATACTGGGTAAAAGTAAAACTAAAAAAAGTTGTCCGGAACACAAAACCAACAAAAATAATTGAAAGTAGTAATGTATAAAGGGAATTGGGTACCATCTACTGAAAACCCCACGTGATGTTAAGATTAGTGTAGGTTCTAGAGCACGAAGTAGTACGTCATGTTCACCTGAACCTACCAAACCATGCCTGGTCCTAGGACACCAAGTCATCAAATGAAACAAATTCCATCTACCAAAGACACAAAAAGTATGGGATATGACTTTGTAGGTGTGATTAACATTCTACTCAATAGGGGAACCTAGTCTACTTAGTAGAAATACCACAAAATAATCCCCAATAAAAGCCACATAACAAGGAAATAATACACAAGGTAGAACATAATGCATTGTGAAAATGTTCATCGACAATAGTGATGAATGTTTCACACTATTGAGGGACTCATTCCTGATTAATTTTTTCTTTTTATATTAGGATACTAACGATCCACATGGCAGTTTCTCGTATAATGAGCCACTAAGTATCCTAACAGTTACTACTCGTTTGTTGGGCCAGTAAGGATTCAAACGACTGCTGCTTATCTACCATGCCACTAAGTATCAAAATGGTTTCTTCTTGATCCATCAATGAAAAATCATTGGCCATAAATCCCCAACAACATTATCCCAAAAAACTGCCTCATCGTATGGGTTTCATCAAATAGATTGCGCATTGAACAGATGTTGAGTCTATAAGATATTGGCATTTTAGTAAAAATGTCATGGTTGGATATGAGTCTGATCCAACCTGGTCATAACCCAACCCCCCAAAAGATTCATATATTATCATAGAAGGACTTATGAAATGATTGGATCAATGTGCCACATACAACGCGTCAATTGGACACCTAATCTGTGAGTTATTGACATTTTAGTGAAACAGTGGCCCGCGTGGTCTGGGTTCGGTTCGACTGGGTCGAAACAAATCATCCTGACTCAACCTGGGTATGGTCCAACATGGGTATAGCTATTCCATCCCATTTTCCTCATTTGTCTATCCCACCCATGTACTCAAGACTGACCCGGTTGCACGAGTTTGGAAAAATGGGGCATCACGCACCCTGGTCGGTCTGCCACGGGAGGACTGGTTCATCTGCATTTCTGGAACACGGTCGGATACTTCATCCAACCCCTTGATTCCACATAGTTCCCCACATGGTGCCTTATCCACCACAGTTAAATGACCATGTCCAAGTGCACATGTGGAGGAATTTAATTCCCATATGTGGCGATTCGATGAGCGTGTAACCTCCATCGGCCTACAGTCCCCTTTGGCCAATACTGTCAGTGTCGGTGTGATATCGGTTCCTTCTGTAGACTACTAGAGCTTCATTAGTATCCATATAATCAATAAACATGCACCTACGATCCTCTTGGGTCGCTTCTATCCTTGACTTGGATGCATATTCATATTGTCACTTATTCGAGTATACAGACAGAAAAAATGCCCATGTGGAGGGACCCATTCCTTGTTCGTTTCTGCTTGTTCCGTCCAAGTTAATGGTTTAAAACATGGGATGATTCAGGGAATAAACTTTGACCTTTAATAAAAATAATCCTGAATAGAAAACCCAAGAATGACACCCTCCCACATTAATTCAATATCCACAGATATTCTTGGTCAGGAGTTAATATCTATTTTGATTTATAAAAGGAATGAGCTATTCATAAAACAAAAATATAATATTTCCTTCTTGAAATTATTTGCAACAATGCTTCATCCTCAAGGTTATATGTGGTCAATGGAGTTGTTTTTTCTTCGTGGCATATCAATGTCAATGAAATCCCACTGGCTTTCTTTATTCTTCATTGGGGATGAAAATCCATCATAGGTACATAAGAGAATCCATGAAGTGTAATACATATTTCACCAATGTGTCAAACAACTAAACCTAAAACATATTTCAGTCTATTTGTTATGTTGTGATGTCATGTCATTGTGTAATTTAATTTTTGAAAAAGCGTAGCTGTTATACATCACTATTGCATTGTTATGTTCTGAGTTTATGATCCATTAATGAGTCTCATTAATTCTCCTAGAAATCACCTCATCGTTGCAACATAGCTTTGTTGTCCACCACTCATAAGTATAAAAAGGAATATAATAATAATTTTAAAATAATTTTATTTATATCCAAATGGTCCAAAATTAACTTTTTCAAATCGGCCTTTACCAGAAAATGTTTATTCTTTTCTATTCAAATCCCAGTGTTTTGATTTCCATATTTCCCTCATATATTTGATTAGGTAACCAATTCAAAAGTATGAAAAAATCACTCTCATGTTTACTGAATGTACCTTAAAAAATTTACAATTTCATCTTTGGATCATCAAGACTCAAAATCATGTTTCGTTATATATTTTAGTCCTGATATAATTCCTTATAATTTAAAAATACATGGAAATACTGAGACATTAAATTATCCCAAACATAGGGAATTACTTACCCTAAATCAAAAACAAGGGATAATCAAACAAATGAGGGTACTGACCCTGAATCTGATCATTCTTCTCCCATGTCTCTCATGGCGATTCCCATGAAACCATGTAATGTTCCCTATAGGAATTGACCATAGAAGTAGAAACATCACCTTTAGATCCTTTATATCTACTGGGCACTCTGAAAATGTCACCCCATTTTCGATGAACAACTTTCCTTAATCAATAACATTTGTGGATAATGAACATATCTTCCCATCTACAACACATGGAAAACATTGTGAACCTATTGCATATATGGGGGAAGATAACAAAAATAATCAACCTCGCCCACTCTGCCAATATTATGGAATGGTATGTTGAGCCTCAAGGATAACTTTCTTCTCTCGCCAAATATCAGGAATCCCCATCGGGGACAGACCCAAAGGAAAACATGGTCTCCCTCCCTGAACCGCAAGGGTCATTTTCTCATGTAGTAATTTGTATTTTGTCTTCTCGGTGTAGTCCGCGTCCACTCCTTGATGACACGATCCTTCTCTGTTGTAGCTCGTACAGACTCTGGACCCATGAGTGTCAGCTACATTGGGTATGTCCAGTAAAGAGTTGATCTGCATGGAAACTTGTACAGGTCCTAAAATGGTGAAATTTTAATGGTGGAGTGATATATGTTGTTGTATACCAACTAAAACAATAAATATTGGTCTCAAAAATAATGAATGAAATACAGGACACAAGCATGATGTTTTTATCCAAATGTCTAAAATGGTTTTCTATATCTGACCATCCGTCTGGGGATTAAATGATGTGTTCTAGAACAGCTTATTCTTGAACCTCGCCTGTAATCCCATCAACATCTGGGATGTAAATTGTTAATCATGATCCGATATTATCATAAAATGTACCCCATGAAGTCTCAATATATTTGGGACGTAGAGGTGGCCCAAGACCTCTATTGATCCTAGATTCCACATTACTAGGATGTGAACCCACATTGTAAGTCAGTCAACAATCACCCAGATAGAATAATGGACTCTAGATGTACATGGTACCCACATCACAAAGTCCATCGATATAATGTACCTTTTATATAATGTAAAATAAATTTTATGAACTAAGTCTATTGGAACCTGATGCTCGACATTCACTTGTTGAAATGTGAGGCATCACAAGATTAAGTTTCCCACAACATTCTTCATTGATGGCCACTAGTACTAACTACGGAGGTCATGGAATATTTTCTCCACTCTAGTATGTACCTCTAAGGGGGATGTAGGTAACTAGCTCAAAACAGCATCCCGCAATTCCATACATACTATGGTGTGCTGTCTAAAAAGGATAATGTGCTCCCCACCTATCAAAATTTTTTTTGGAGCATGTCTTGAGGATAACTGAGATCTTCGGGCCTCATATTCAAAATCCATCAGCTATGCCTCCTAGACGTGATATATGAGTGGGGGAGTAAAATTCATTGACTGAAGGTATGAGGATTTATCATCATCCATGAAGGATATCATCATCGTGTCTAGACACTATGTCACATCACTCTACACCTACATACTAGTCCTCCTAATAAGCATTTTTTTTTTCAATAATCCCCTTCCAATGAGTATAGACTATATAAATGTCAAATTCCAAGTAGAACTATATCCATAACCATTATCTCATGTTACAGTTCTTCTGTGATAAGATATACGTGAGAATTTTGTGATTTGAGTAAACTATAAATCGTTTGCGCCTCATGTTTTGCCACAAAATATTCACGACAATGACAACTACTGATAAATCCTGGTCACCGATAACTTAGTCCTGGTCATTCTACCGAAGCTAACATTATCATTAGGAAATCACTATATTCTACTTCATTAGGACAAAAACTAGATCATTTACTAACGCATTGTAGAAAACTACATACTCAACACCAACCTCTAGTAGTCTCAAAATGGGGGGGGGGCTAGTCGGTTTCCAGCTCATCTCCTGGAATCACTGGTAGAATATTTCCATCATCCTGAAGGGTTTTCACTTCTGTGTAAATACCGATAAGGGTTCTCCCAGCCTAGAATGTCGGGCACAAATATCTTCTAGTAACTAGAAAACCCCATAAAGTTGCACAACTTATTCACACTCATCCATGGATATGAAAATAAATACCCCTCTATCTTATCTAGATCAACTACAAACCCATCATATGAGTTGACGTGTCACATAATGTGGACCCTCCAAATCCAAAACTAGATCTTCGTGAGTGTACCAAAAATATTGTGCTCTATGATTTTATCTAGGACTATCAGAAGGTTTCTAGAGTGATCCACCTCTAACACCGAGTACACTATTATTTAATCAATGAAGACCATGATAAACCCATCAAGGTAAGGCTAGAAAACCATGTTCATATGTCCCATGAACATTGCGAGGGAGTTGATGAAGTTGAAAGGCATAGCCACAAACTCGTAGGGGCCATGCCAACACCTGAATACTATCTTCGGTGCATCCTCATCCATAACCTGATACATGTGAAAGACTAGACTGAGGTTGATCTTCGAGAACCACATCTCCCACTTCAGTTGATTGAAGTGGTCATCAGTTCATGATAATGGATACTTGTTCATCATAGGCAACTGGTTCATGTTCTATAAGTCCATGAATTTACTCAAGATCCCATATTCCTTCTTGGAGAACAATACTGGTGTTGCCCAAGGGGAAATGATGGGCCTTAAAGACCCCTTCTCATGCAAGTCATCTAGTTGTACCCTCATCTCGCGAAGCTACTCAAGAGAAATCTGATATGCCGATGTGGATATCAATGCCAAATCGAGGTATAGCTAAAACAAATATTGTACCTCCCTATGAAGAGATAGTCCTAGAATATCCATAGAAAAAACGTCCTCATACTCGTCCACCACTACATAAAATCATGGAATCCTTTCATCCACTCCACAGAGGGTGAGGCTTCAACTCATGAGTGATCGGTTTCACCCTACTCTGTGAATCTCTATCATGTGATAGAAGGGTTTCTATCTCACCAGAGAAGGAAAAACATGTACCAACATCACAGACACAACACATATGGAGCCAAAATTAGTCGATATGATCATTGACTATAGATAACTATTCCACACCCAAGATGATGTTGTAAGGCCACCATGTTCCTACTATGAGATCATAGCAGAAGATCTCACCTAATAGATTATGTCCCCAATGCAGAAACTAATTTGTAATCATTGAATCCCCTCGGGTAGGATCCTCAAACCAAAATGATCAAGCCAATGCATCCACTAGAATCATGGAGCACCGAACAAGAATCATGGAATATAAAGACTTCCTAGCACCCATGTTTATAAAAAACATAGCTAGGGTGAAAAAGCCACATATCATACTATCAATCAAATTCACAGTGATAGGTTCATAAGCCTATGATTCTTAAATTTTTTAACGCCTTTTCCCACTTGATCCTAGAGGTTGGGGTTGACCGCGTTGACGTGGCGGCAGTAGTACCACGAACTACCCCCCCCCCCCCCCCCCGCCTATTGCTCGGCCTTCTCCCCTACCACGTACTGTACCCTATGATCATCATTGCTAAAACCTTTACCTCTATATAAGCAGTATCTAGAGCATCATCAGATCATTTTTATGATGGTTCAGACAGTAACAATCCATGTTTCCATGTCCGCTGCATGAGTAGCACACCCATCTCCTCTACAATCTACCACTGTCCTGGAGGCCTTGCATAATCAATCTGGAGTCTTGGGAACATCCACTAGATGATTATTCATGCTCAGACAACTAAATAATCTGTTAGTATCCTACCATTGATGGTCAGTAACCTGTCACTTCATGGTGGCACTCACTCATAGTGCATGCTCTACAAGGAATATCTCTACTAGTAGAGCTCTCTCAAACACTCCCACCTACAGGGGGATAATAGGATACAACACAAACACCCTAAAAAACTTGTGTAACCCCTGATCGAAGGCTTGATCAATTGATGAATGGGTCTCACACCATGTCTGTAGCATAGTGAGAATTCTCGGTGAACCTCGGAGAGTATATAACTACCAAAATGCTACCTAGATGATGGTAAAGCAACTCTTGAATGTGTATCAAGAACAATGTTTTGGGGAAGTACTCACCCCCAAAAAATCTGCTCGATGTCTATTCAATAGAGGGTCACCTCAATATGTATTTGAATCATTAGACTCCACCATCTCTTTGCTGAGCCTTGAAGGAGGCTTGTAGATAAGAATACCATATTGTCAAGAATATTCCTCACTAAGAGGATGTCCCAAATCACCATCTACCACCAATCATAATCTACCTAAGGATATATCTCTCTCATGATCCTAAGAGGTCTCTCTATCTAAAACTAGTGCAAGTCATTGAGTCGGAACATATACTATGTCGGCACCTCTGGTAGTATATGAAAACCAAAAGGTGGTGGTAGCACTAGTGTGCATCCTAATGGGGCCATCTTGAGAACCGGTCCCTGAACATAAACCTCTTCACTATATTGGTTGTCCATCTGACCACGTATCATAATCCTCACATCTCTTTCTCATTGAGGGATCATGAAATAGATCATGATGTTCCACACACAATGGACTAATCATTCTGTTCTAACTCTTATACCAAAGAACATAAGGAGACAGTATTGAAACCAGTTTATTATGAGTTGAGTTGAGAATCAAAATATGTGGTCCTAGTGTTTGGATACAATGGTCACTGCACAATCATTAGACTAATCCAATCAAAAATCGTACTCACAATATTTAAAAATATTTCTCCAAAATAAAAACAGACTCTCAGTACCCATTTCATGTCCTCCTCATGCCCACATCCCTAATTCTAGGGGGTGGCGACTAGCACCAAATGCATCATCCAGCTTGTGGGATTCTTTTTCTGGAGTACATGTAGGCACAAACACTGACAACAACATCCGAAATACTAAAAGGGTAAAATATGTATTTTGAAACAATTGTTGAATATAAGTACAACTGAAAACACGTGAGATAGAAACCAAAATAAATAAAGAGAAATAAAAATTGAAAATTACAAAGGGACTCAGGTAACCATCTGCTAAAAACCTACCTCATGGTATGTGTAGGGTATCTAATATAAGTTGATGTTGTACGTCATGTCTGATTGATCTGGCTAGGACCCACCTGATTCTTGGCTACCAATTTATCCTTCTAAATGTCTATCATTTTCACAAGACAAAACACATGTTGTTGAATACCATTCATGGGTGATTAACATAGTACACAATAGGGTACCCTAGTACGCTAAAGAAAAATTGGAAAAAGAAATCACAATGTGAAGCCAAAAAGTATGGACAACTCACTCCATGTATAATATAAAGCATAGTAAAATATTTCATTAGATATAGTGATGCAATTTTCATACTGTTGTGGGACTCAGCACTGATAAATCATTGCTCATATACTAGATCACTATCGATCAACATCACTATTGCTCATCTATCTGTCCACTAAAGAGCCACATGATTACTGACCATCTACTGAACAATGAGGATCCAAAAGGATGTTTCTCATTTTCTTGGGATATATTGGATCTACACAGCTGCTAGTTGATCCATCAGTTAAAACTAATCCAACATGAAGACCCACATTTAACAACCAGATGGATCGTCTCTTCGTAAGGGTCCAATGAAATTGAAAGCATGCTGAACAGAAGCCCAGTATGTAACTTATGATAATTTTAGAAAAAGTATCCTTGTTGGATTTGAGTCTAATCCAACCCAGCCATATGAAAACCCTCGCCAATGCTCTAGTACAGTATCACAGATAAAATGCCTCATATAAAGGGTCCCCGTGCTACATATGACATGTCAATCTACACCTGGTCTGCATGTTATTGAAATTTTAGATAAACAAGGGCCAGTGGGGTTTGGGTTCAGTCTAACTAGGTTGGACCGAACTGTCTAGACGTGATCTGTGATCCCCCAACCTGACCTGTGTCTCGTCTGGCAATTTTTGTGCAAGGCAAGCCCATTGGTCCCGTTATTCCTACCTCGTAGCATGGGTATGATCATGTGGTCTGGCTCCAACACATTGGGGTGGGTCTCTCCCAAAGGGGGGTGCACTCTATGCAGTCCTCTATAGTTGGACCAGATATTCTGGTGGGCCAAAACGCAGTCAGATGTAGTGCCCGACCACATTCTACCCAACAGGTCACTACGGTCAAATGACCGCTATTGGGTTCTAATGATGAAGACCATGTTGGGCGACCAAAATTCATTCACACTACCAGATGCTACATGATGCTAGATTTCATGAGTTTCCTGGATGCAAGCCACTCCTCCACGTGGTGACATTCGATGTAGTGTCTCTACACTGTTGTACTTTAGAGATGGGTGTTGTAAAGACCTGTAAATTTCAAGGGAATTTTTTTTCTAATTTTCTTTGGGATTTTACAAGAACGCAGTTTCTTTTGGCGCCTAATTATGAGGCCCAGTGTGCCCGAAATCATTTTCTGATGTTTGTCTCAGGTACGTTCAGTAAACAAACGAGCAGGTTTTTCTAACTTTTGAACTGGTGCTCGAAATCGAATTATGAGGGCACCAATGGAATCACAGCACTGGTATTTGCAAAGAAACGCCTTTTCCGGAGTTTCGTTTTTTCGTGTGTGGTTTTTAATTTTTGGGGATAAGTTAAGAAATAAAATAAAAGTGGTGCAACACTTTATTTTATTTCAATTAAAGCCACTATAAAGCCGCATAAGTTAAGTTAAGCAGATAGGGTGAAATCCAAAATATCCTACCCACTTGGTAGGATATTTGTGAGGTGGGGCCCACATGAGCCACACCGTATCTTTCCTTCTAAGTAAATCACCTACACACCCCCTTTTTTTAATGAAGTCAAACCTGATGTTTTTCTGGTTAAGAAACGCCTCATTAAATTTGGTGGTTAAATCTTTACAATTAATTCATTGAATTAATTGTTCATTTCCTTTATTTTGAAATTCAAACGTGTCATGTGCATTAATAAAATAAGATAAATCTTATTTTATTTCTATTGGAACTTGTGGAATGGAGATGATTTGGACTAAAGCGTTCTTCTTCGACGAAGAACGCGAAGAACATGAAGAATGCACTGATCCTCAACGAAGAACGCCAAACCCTCAGAGATTGATGATGCGACACCGTGTACCGCGACGTCAACGACGCTTCTTCCCCAACACTCCTTCCGCGACGTTTCTTCGGCGATCACTTCTTCCGCGACGTCCCTTTCTGTGAAAAATCTTGTTTGACGACAATGCTTGAGGTAGGGAATAATGTTTGAGAATGATTTTATTCCCTTGATTCTTCCATTCTAAAGAAAACAAAGAACATGAATCAACTTATTATCTAGTTGATCCACGAACATTTTCCTTGCGGGTTGGGTATAAGTTGTTGCGGGACATTGTAGGGGATGATTCTATTAAATCGTTGTGATCTATACCTGTGGCGTATGATTAAATATGTGTTATGAGACTATTAAAACCGCTAACGTGGTGGGTGCGGACCAACGAACAAGTTCGAACCCACCACACCTTTCATTCTTGGTGTGAGGAACGCTGGACAATTACAAAAAAAGCCTTACGGGCGAGGTGAGGTCCTTGCAGTGAAGGAAGGGCCCCGGGAGGGCCATTGGCGAAGGCGGCGTGCAATTCTGACCACCGGAACTCATCCGGTGGTCCGCGGAGCAACCTGCCGGCGCGCCGCGCTGGCACGGCGAAGGGAGGCCGCAGCACACGGCGTGCCACCGGGGAGAACCACCATGTCTGAAGCCGCAGTGGTAGGCCGACCGACCCGTGACCGCGCGGGACTGGTAAAGATGGGATGCTGCACCCCGGCCGTGTCCGCTGGCAAGGGCGGCCCCACACGGGGCAACGACTCATTCAAGGGGGTGGTGCCCCCCCCCTTGCACACCGCTCAGCCATTATGGCCGAGCCGTAGGGCGACCGGGCCACCCCCAGGCCGGGTCGGGTCGCGCCCAGTCCGGGCCGGGCCGCGCCGACCGGGCCGGGTCACGCCATCTGGGTCGGTCCGGGCCCAGACCCTCCCGTTTCCTGACCATTGTCGGTATTTTGCCCATATCTTGGGCTGCTTGTCTCTGATCGACGCACCGTCAGCGGAGATGCGATCCTTGGATCGAGATGGTAGTTTCGACATATCACACTCAATGTTTTGGAAGACCTTGAGTTCTGCCGGGTTGGTTCGTACACGAAACCAACTGGGCCCTCAGAGCGGAAACGCCCATAACATGAGCTCTGGACGTCCGATTGACGTGCCGTCGACTTTGATGGTTTCCTCATAGTGAGACAGAACTTTTGGCTTAATCTACACTAGGTTTGGATTCCGACGGAGTGCAGTTGGGTTGGTTCTCTCACAAAACCAACTGAGCCCCTGAAACGAAAAAGCCAATAAGTCACAGACCGGGCGTCTGATTGACACGCTGTCTGTCTCATTGAATTACTCCTGAAAAGATGGAACTTTTGTCATACTATTCCCGAGTATTGGATGCATTTGGTGTATGGACGATTTGGATTGTACATGAAATCCAACCTGGCCCCTAGAACGGAAGAGTTGATATCGTTCAGACCGGACATCCGTTTGATGAACCGTCAGTGGCGTTGGTGATCACGTTGAGAAACGGTCCCTATGATTATACCCTATGAGAGTTTGTGGTATAGTTGAGATACGGTCGGGTTGGTTTGTACACGAAACCAATTGGGCCCCTGGGACGAAAAGGCTATTAACTAACCGACCAGGCGTCCGATTGATGCATCATCTGTTACGTTGAGACCCTTATGACGAGGCGGTCCTTTGAGATACTTCTTCATGGAACATTGTGATACATGTAGTATCTACCAGTAGCTTGTGGAGATAACCCTCCTGGAGATGAGCATGTGGAGTACGAAGACCGTGTAGCCAGCTAAGATCTGACGACTGCTTGACTGATCGACTCGGTGTGTTTCGGATAGCCCAGTGGGGAGCGCTTGGTTGTAGCGGCTGACTTATGGCGGAGGAGTTCTTGGTTATAGCGGCAGACCCATGGTACTGAACAGAAGGTGTACCTCTGGAGGATATGAGGGGGAGCACTTGTTTGTAGAAGTAGACCCATGGTGGAGGGGCGCTTGGTTGTAGCGACAGACCCACGGTACTCAACAAAAGGAGTACGTCTTGAGGCTATGAGGGGGAGCGCTTGGTTGTAGCGACAGACCCATGGTGGGAAGTGCATGGTTATAGCAGCAGGCCCACAATACTCGACAGGAGGAGTACATCAGTTGTCACAGGCGAGTGAGCAGTACCTCGAGTCGTGACATGACCACTGTGCACTCCAGAGACGAGGCTCTTCAGTAGTTACGGTTTCGATAATGAAAATCCTGGTTTGATCTGGGTCTTTTGATCTTTGTATTTACATCATGATTGAGATGGGTCACATGATAAATAATTTATATGTATATGCATATACCTGGGTAGTGGATATCCGTTGATTTCATGATCTTGGTGTTTTCATCATGATTGAGATGGGTTACTTGATAACTTAGGTATATGCCTGGGCATTTACCTAAGTAGAGGTTATATGTTGAGATCATCTTTGTGGTTATCCTTGTTGGTTTTAGTGAGACCATGAGGGTTTCAGGGTCCCTACTTCGTCTCGTTATACTCACCCCTACACGGGCTATGCCTGCACCTCTTTGTGTTGGTTGCAGAAGACGGGAAGTGCTGACGGAGGCTGAGTGTTCGAGGACAGGATGGTACCTGGTGGTGGACCACAGAATGAGTCAATACCCAGAGGTGGACCACACAATGATTTAGCATCCGGAGGTGGACTTCACGGAGAGACGACACTCGTAGTAGGATGACGGGTGAGAGCATTGTGGAGGCTATCTGTACCTACCCTTCAGGTAGGATCCGTGGTAGATGATCCAGGAGCTGTGCTATCTGTACCTACCCTTCAGGTAGGATCCAAGGACGATGTCCCAGGAGATACTTCCTTTCTTCCATCTGTTGTATTTTTCTATTGTACTTTTGTTCAGTTGTAGTTGTACTTTCAGTTGGGTTTGAATTCTGGCCCATTTACTTTTCAACACTTCTTTTTTTGGACTTAGTTTTTTACTTATGCATGTACTCTGTGGTTTTTATTTTCTTTTATAAAGGAATGACTTCCCAGTTATCAAGATTTATGCCTTTGGTTCTAGTCGCTAGCCCCTGGCCTATTGATGGCGGGCTTGGGGTAGTCACGAAACTGGCCCTGAGGATAGGTCATGACAAATTGGTATTAGGGGAGTTGGTTCTACCGTAGAACTTATAACTCTGATATTTTCTTTCTTTGAATCAATAGTTATAATGGTATCATGTGCGGTCTTCAGTTCACGGAGTCCAGTGTTGGTGCGGGTGGTCGTCGTATCCATACACCAGGACCCTGACAACTGATTTCCGACTTTGTGCACGAAAACACTGTTTGTGTTTGTGTTTTCAAAGGTTTTCCCTTAAAACAGCTCAAACCAGGTTAGCTTACCAGGTATAATCATTTGATCGTGTCACGTTGTTTCTTTTAGGATGCCTTCTCATGGACGACCATCTAGATCCCAGAGGGATGTGCGTACTGACAGCCTGCCAAGCGATGAGGCTTCGGTAGAGGGCCCTCTTATAGTCGAGGCACCAGCAGAGGCACCAGCGGTACTACCATACGTTGGGCCACTGATGCCACCTGCCCCAGCAGTAGGCAATGCACGCCCCTTGAGCGCACTGCACGAGTTCCAACACCAAAGGCCACCCAAGTTCCGGGGAGAGATGGACACACAGGCAGCTGAGGATTGGCTGGAGGCAGGGGTGACAGTCTTCAGGCTAGTGGGGATGTCTGCAGAATTCATGGTGGTCATTGCAACCTGCCATCTTGAGGCAGTAGCAGGCAGGTGGTGGAGCAACGTGTTCCAGTTTTGTGACGGGATGACCTTCACATGGGAAGACTTCATGACCTTCTTCCGCGTGGAGTTTGTGCCAGTAGCTCTACACCCCGAACATGTACATGAGCATATGCCATTGCCGGAGGGTTTTCAATTAGTAGCTGCGTCATCTGTGGACTGTATAAAGATAACGCAGAGGTCCAAGATGACTATATCCAGTCGTACGAAGAGCAATAAGTGTTATGAAAGCGGCAGGAAGGGTCACCTGGCACGTGACTATCCGACTCCTCTTACATTTGATCCACAGGCATTGGAGGAGCCACCGAGGCAGAAGCATTGGTGGGTGCTTAAGCAATAGACGAGCAGTGGATAAGGAAGTAGAGCTCCGAGAGCTGGTGGACAGGAGAAGAACTAGTGGATAGGTCCCTTGCACTTCTAGTTCCATGTTGTTGTTGTATTTTTGTCTTTGTACAATGAGCTGTAATAATAAAAATACACTTATCTTTTTTTGCTTTCCGGTCCTTTTGTTTGTTTGATACTGAGTGGTCCGGGTTAAGACTATTTACTTGACCCTCACATTCAAGATTTCTACTGGAGGAGACCCAGAGAACTCACGCTGATGCTGATAGTGTGACTCGACCCTTGGTGGCGAGAGTGATAGTTGGATCTCATGGTAGTTACGTTGAGGCCTTATGACTTCAACTATGGCAGAATGCATCATTCATGTCAGGATTGACTGTATTAGGTAATGGGAGTGGTTCATCCAGGGGATGAGACTGCGTTTCTCTTTTCGGAAAAGGAGAAATATCATTAGCTCTTTCAAATCATAGGCAAAGAAGCTGCAGGTCATCCAGGAGTGGATGAAGACTACACAGTGCAGTAGAAACAGGAAACTAACGCCAGTCATAGAGACTCAGGCATGTTAAACATTTCAAGAAGTGGAATCTTTATGAAGAGATGAGTCTGTGAAGCAGCAGACGTGGAGGAAGAGCTAGGAGAGCAGCATGTGGTGGTGTACATATTAACATGCCACAACCACCCGCCTTAGTTGTCCCCACCAGGCATAGGGAGCTGGAGGGCAGGGGAAGAGACTAACTGCTTGCGGTCAGGGAGAGTGACCCAATGGCTCTATGAATGATTCAAGGGATAGTCTGTGTCCACTACTAGCTTCCATAGAAATAGACATTGATATGAATCATTCATTCCTTCCACGAATCTTTTCCCAGATCTAGAGTTTCCGGTAAGCCGTGGACATGACCCTCACGTATTGAGATACCTTGGTAGGAGACTCGATAATCACACATACGTTGATGGTGTGGTCAGACCCTCGAGGCGAGAGTTTTAGTTGGAGTCTCTTGGTGGCAGCTTCGAGGCCTTACGACTTTGGTTTGAGTATGGACCGGGCAATCACAGTTCATACACAATTTGACTGTATTAGGAAAAAAGGTTTTGGTTTAACTACGACGTCGGGATGGGTTTTCCTTAGTCGGTGAAAAGGGAAACCACAGACAACATAGGATAAACTCATGCATAGGAGGGTGTGAACGATCACTCTTGAGTCGGTCAACCTTACCATCATGGCAGTCGTCATTTTGAGTTTCAGTTCTATTAGGAATTGGAGACCTCTAGAGTCCGAGGATGATGATCACATCTTTATATGGATCTCACCTCGTTGAGGTTTACAAAGATGTGGCCAAGGCGGAAAGTTATCTCCGAGGTTAAACATACCTTTCTAGGTCCTCATCTGGGTAGGCGAGGTGGTTTACCGCTTGACCCATCCACCTTAGTTGCACCAGGTGTATGAAGACTTCCACGTATTTCAACTGAGGAGATACGTGCATGATCCTTTACACTTCGTCATCCTTGGGGAGCTGGACTTTTCCAATGGGGTGACTTTCATGGAGATTCCAGTGAGAATTGAGGATCGACAAGAGAAGATCCTATGTGGATGGTCGATTCCTCGGGTGCGCTTTCACTTGCAGTATGGATACCTCTAGGTGAGCACATGGGAGCGGAAGGCTCAGATGCATGCTCAGTACCACTTTTGTATCCCTAGTTTGGGTTAAAGCTTTAGAAGGACGTAAATCCCTGATGTGGGAGTAATGTAAAGTCCCGTAAAATTCAAGGGAATTTTTTTTCTAATTTTTTTTGAGATTTTACAAGAACGCAGTTTCTGATGGCTCCTAATTCCGAGGCTCGGTGTGCCCGGAATAATTTTCCGAAGTTTTGCTCAGGTACGTTCATTAATCGAATGAGCAGGTTTTTCTAACATTTGAACCGGTGCTCGGAATTGAATTCTGAGGGAAACGATGGAATCACAGCGTTGGTATTTTCTTAGAAACGCCTTTTTCGGAGTTGCGTTTTCTTAGATGGGGTTTTTAATTTTTGGGGATAAGTTAAAAAAATAAAATAAATGTGGTTCAACACTTTATTTTATTTCACTTAAATCCACTTTAAAGCCGCTTATTCTTAGATAAGCGGATAAGGTAGAATCAAAAATATCCTACCCACATGGTAGGATATTTGTGATGTGGGGCCCGCACGAGCCCCACCGTTTCTTTCCATCTAAGTAATGCACCCGCGCCCCCCTTTTTAATGAAGTCAAACCTTATATATTTCTGGTTAAGAAACGCCTCATTAAATTGGGCTGTTAAATCGTTACAAATAATTAATTGAATTAATTGTTCATTTCATTTATTTTGAAATTCAAACGTGTCATGTGCGTTAATAAAATAAGATAACTCTTATTTTATTTCTCTTGGAACTTGTGGAGTGGGGATGATTTGGACTAAATTGTTCTTCTTCGACGAAGAACGCGAAGAATGCGAAGAACGCCCCGATCTATGACGAAGAACGCCAACCCCTCGGAGATCGACAATGCGACGTCGTATACCAGGACGTCAACGACCCTTCTTCCGTGACACTCCTTCCGTGATGTTTCTTCCACAAGGTCTTCTTCCGTGATGTCCCTTTCCGTGACAAATCTCGTTCGACGACAACGCTTGAGGTAGAGAATTATGTTTGAGAATGATTTTATTCCCTTGATTCTTTCATTCTAAAGAAAACAAAGAACACAGATCAACTTTTTATCTAGTTGACCAGCGAACGTTTTCCTTTCTGGTTGGGAATAATTTGTTGCGGGAAATTGTAGGGGTTGATTCTTTTAAATCTTTCAGATCTATACCTGCGGCGTATGAATAAATATTTGTCATGAGACTTTTAAAACCGCTAATGCGGTGGGTGCGGACCAACGAACAAGTCCGAACCCACCGCTGTTTTCGTTCTTTGTGTGTGGAATGGCGGACGACGACAATACAAGCCGCATAGGCGATGTGAGTTCCTCGCAGTGAAGGACGGGCCCCAGGAGGGCCATTGGCGAAGGCGGCGTGCAATTCCGACCACCGGAACTCATCCGGTGGTCCGCGGAGAAACGACACAGCGGCGGGAGGCAGCGGCACCGGGGAGAACCGCGGCGGCAGGCCGGACGACCTGCGACCGCGCGAGACAGGCGAAGACGGGATGCGGCACCTCGTCCACGTCTGCTGGCAAGGGCAGCCCCACGTAGGGCCGCAACTCATTCAAGCCCCCCCCCCCCCCCCCCGTGCCCACCGCTCGGCTGTTACGGCCGAGCTGTCTGGCGACCGGGCCGGGTCGTGCCATCCTGGCCGGACCCAGATCCGGGTCAGGTTTACCAGAGTCGGGCCGACCGAGGGGGGGTTGGGCCGAGTCGATTCGGTCCCGGACCCCCCGTTTACGGACCCTTTTCGTTATTTTGCCCATATCATGGGTTGCGGGCCTCTGATCGACACACCATCAGCGGCTATGAAATCCTTGGATCGAGATGGTCATTTCGACATATCACACTCAAGGTTTTAGAATACCTTAAGTTCGGCCGGGTTGGTTCGTACACGAAACTAACCGGGCCCTTGGAGCGGAAACACCCATTACTTGAGCTCCGGACGTCCGATTGACGTGCCGTCGACTTTGATGGTTTCCGCTTAGTGAGACGGAACTTTTGGATTACTCCTCTCGAGGATTGGATGTCGACGGAGTGTGGTCGGGTTGGTTCGCTCACGAAACCAACCGGGCCCCTGAAATGAAAATGCCAATAACTCACAGACCGGGCATTAGATTGACGCGCCGTCTGTCTCGTTGAATTCCTCTTGAGGAGACGGAACTTTTGGTATACATTGCCCGAGGATTGGATGTAGTTGGAGTATGTACAAGTTGGATTGTACCCGAAATCCAACCGGGCCCCTGGAACGGAAAAGCCGATATCATTCAGACCGGGTGTCCGTTTGACGAACCGTCAGTGGCGTTGGTGATCAAATTGAGAAATGGTTCCTATGAGTATACCCTATGAGAGTTCGGGGAACAGTTGAGATATGGCCGGGTTGGTTTGTACACGAAACCAACTGGGACCCTGGGACGAAAAGGCTATTAACTAACAGACCGGGCGTCCGATTGATGCGTCGTTTGTTACATTGAGACCCATATGACGAGGTGGTCCTTTGAGATACTTATTCATGGAACTTTGTGATACTTGTAGTATCGACCTGTAGCTCGTGGATCGAACCCTCCTAGAAATGAGTGTGCGGAGTACGAAGACCGTGTAGCCGGCTACGACCTGACGACTGCTTGACCGATCTACTCGGTGTGTTTCGGATATCCCAGTGGGGAGCCCTTGGTTGTAGCGGAAGACCCATGGTGGAGGAGTGCATGGTTGTAGTGGAAGACCCGAAGTACACAACAGAATGAGTACCTACGGAGGCTATGAGGGGGAGCGCTTGGTTGTAGTAGAAGACCCACGACGGAGGAGCGCTTGCTTGTAGCAGAAGACCCGCGGTACTCAACAGAAGGAGTACCTCTTGAGGTTATGAGGGGGGAGAACTTGGTTGTAGCGGCAGACCCATAGTGGGAAGTGCTTGGTTGTAGCAGCAGGCCCACAATACTCGACAGAAGGAGTACCTCAGTAGTCTTAGGTGAGTGAGAAGTACCTTAGAGTCGTGACAGGACCACTGTGCACTTCAGAGTTGAGGCTTTTCAGCAGTTACAGTTTCGATAATGAAAATCCTGGTTTGAGGTGAGTCTTCTGACATTTTCCTTTACCCAATGACTGAGATGGGTCACTTGATAACATAGGTATATGTATGGTCATATACCTGGGTAGTGGTTATCCATTGATTTCATGATCTTGGTGTTTTCCTCATGATTGAGATGGGTTACTTGATAACTTAGGTATAGCATCCCACATTTTTATCACATAAATATTCATTACATTTTACAAAATCGAGGATCATTAGGGTTTAGTGTCTTGGAAACCAGGAACATAAAACATGAAATCATAAAACATTCTTCTTAAACACTTGAAGGCTTCTCCTCATGTTCATCCTAGGTTCATTACTGAATCTCATAACCTGGGGACATACATCCAAATAATAGATGAGCAGAAGGCCCAGTAATGGAAACAAGAGAAACATTTTATATGTGAACTTGAGATACTTCAATAAGGCCATGAAAAGAACTTTCAGGCATGAGATATAAATCATGAGGTATATCATAATAAAAATAACATTTTTCATAACATTATAATGTGGCTACATCATTTAATATAGACAATCATGAACATATCACCAAGGTCCATCCCCAAGGTGTCATTAAAAAAATTACCAATTTTATTCACCATGATATCTTGAAAATTGTAATCTCTAGTGGTTACATCATTACCCAATGCAATGGGGTGCTATCAGGGTGCACCCTTAAAATGTAATCTTTAGTGGTTACATCATTACCCAATGAATTGGAGCGCTATCAGGGCGCACCCTTAAAGTTTCCTTTATTATAATGTGACCCACATATATCATCATCAATCATTTCATAAACAACCCATATAGCATAATAGAAATGGGTTTCATTTCATCATCATAACGTTTTAAAAACTGCTTTTAAATACATGATCTTAATGCCACTTTAAACCCACGAAAAGGGAAAGCAGGATTCATGTATGTAAATCCCAGAATTTAAAATAGAAAATTTTGATATATATGTGAATACCCCTGTAGAAATAAGATCTTTTAGTATTCACATAATAACATAAAATAGTTTTGAGAAAAGAGAGAGGCATTTTGAGATGAAAATCCTGCAGCATAAAGGCTACGTTTCGGGGTTTTAGATAACATTGAAAGAGAGGGGACATAGGTCAAACATTCATAAACGACCCATAAAATAGTATAGGGACAAAATATAAGGTATTTAAGAACATGGTAATGAAATTTGAAAATATACCATATGAAATGAAGAATATTAAAGGAAGACAAAAATAAGATTTCTCTTGTGAGAATTTGGAAGCCTAACGGCGTCACTTAAACATCAACAAAAATGAATTGACATGTTCAAATAGGGTATCTCATCATATGAAAATAAGAGTCCAGTGTGATAGATATAGTGATAATACCCAAACATAATAGAAACGAACATGAAAGACTTTACATGAAAGTAGAACTTTGAAAAAGAGATGGGTGAAAGAATATCTCAAAAAATTTGACTGCCTAACGGCGCCACTTAAAACTTCAAAATGCTAAATTGAAGAGATAAAATTGGGTCTCTCATCATATGATCATAAAAGATCAGTATGATAAATCTAGAGATCATACCCCAAAATGATAAAAAGGAACATGTAATACTTTACATGAAAATAGATCTTGCAAAATGAGAAGGGAGAAAGAATCCGTTACAAAAATTTCGGCAGCCTAACAGCGCCACTTAAAACTTCATAAAACGAAATAATGAGAGTAAGAGTGGATCTCTAATTATATGAACATAAAAATGGAATTAAGAGGAGTATAAAAGAACATCCTCCAACATAAGAACATTGAGCATAAAAGGAATGACATAAAAGAGATCACTTGAAAAGAATGAGAGGGGTCGGATCCCTTACCTTAAAATTTAACTCTTAAACCTCAATGGTTGGGACCTTGAGGGCTTGGGGGCACCGTGGGAGGACTACTTGGGAGGTAATGAGACCAGAACATCGTTGGGGAAGTGTGGGGAGTGGAATGGAAGAGAGGAGGGCCTGGTATTTATAGGGAATGTGAGGGGACAAGGCATTAATGGCCAAGGGACACCTCACATGTCTTTTCTCAAACCCATGTGCTCTCTCAAGATATTTCCCATGAAGTTAGGCCACATGAGCCCCACATAAAATAATTCATCACCTTTGGTCGACCATCCCTTAAAGTATCTCATGATATCAACATGACACAATTATGATGTCATTAAACATACTGAAACCCAAAAACTTTATTTTTACTATTCACTGAAAATTCAACTTTCTCTAAAACATCCCAAAATTTCACCATAACCAAATATCAATGCTCTGATTTCAAAAATGAACTCTATTTTATAAAAATAATTTTCTAAATAATTTTATTTTATTTTTTAAATAAATACACTGTTCACTGAAAATTCATTTTTTAAGAAAAAACCCCAAAAATTACCATAACATAATATTGGTGCTATGAGTTCAAAAAATGAAATCCATTTTATAAAAATAATTTTCTAAATATTTTTAATTTAATTTTTAATTAAAAACACTATTCACCCGAAAAAACCAATACTTGAATAATAATTTATGAAACCGTTATTTAACAATTTCATTGAATCAAATTACTTAATCAAGGTGCCTAGATTATTTTAAAACGTTCTTTAAGTGAGATTACTAATCCATTTGGTCATATTACTAATCCTAATCATAAAATCATTATTCATAATTTACTATTCATCAAAAATCATGTTGATCCTATTAGACACCAAATTTTGTACTAAACATAATTGTAGAAGACCGTTTTTTGAAAATCATTACACATTTTAAATTATTTAAGGTTTACATAAACATTTTTAAAATATCCTTTTTCTAAAATTCATCAAAATATGCATAATATATTTATCCGGTCATTTGAAAATTCATAAACATCATCATAAGAAGAAATCCCAATTTTTATTTAAAACAAAGGATTACACAAGGCAGTTACGGTCTTCTTACATAGCCCCTTATCACAGCAGCATAGGACCTAAGTGTAAGGTGTGCTGAGGTGAGAGAGTCCGAGGGAGGCTCGGCCAACATTTCTTGAGTAGTAATTTCTATCAGTTTGAACTTCTCGCGAAGGCGATTCCGTTCTAGCTTCACATGATGATGTTCGGCTTGGGTTTGGTCCAGAGCAAAGCCCAATGGTGCTACCTCCTTCCCAAGTTCTGTTAGATGGGGTTCGATCGGTCCAAGACTACTAGGTGAGGCCATCAAATCTTCTTTATATAATAATTAACCAAGATTACTTGTATTTAGAGACAATAATAAAAACATTTTGTTCACAGTGGTCATATTGACTGATAGTCATATAACAGTCAGAACCCAATGGTCTCATTTTAATTATAATCATGTTTATCAAATAAAAAATTTTTGTTGAGTAAAAAATAAAATAAAATAACACATAAAGTTAGGAAACAATATTTATTCAAAATTTCGGGTCGTTACAATCTTCCCCCCTTAAGAAATTGCGTCCTCGCAATTTTAAAAATTGGGTTTTGAAATTTCATTGAATGTCCCACATCGGAAAAAGAGTCAGTGACACTATTACTTTAAAAGAATGAAAAGGAAGTACAAAGGCCACCCGAGTTTACTCATACTAGGATTCCATGTAGGAAACATGGACATGGAGGATAAAACAAAGGGTCACGTCTTAAAGGAGAGTGATAAAAAAAATTATTAGGAGGAAGTTAACCACCAGAAAATCCAAAAATTATGATGTGTGCAAGCGGTCTTTGATTACCTAGTAGGAAAAGTAAACCAACAACGTTTTTGTTTTACGTTCCTTTTCATAACATTGAGGAATTCATTTACAACATAGAACAAAAACATAGGGAAATATATCTACCTTTATGTAGAGTTTCATACTTTAATAAGTTTCTACCCAAAACTAATCTTTTCTCTAAACTACGAGCATTCAAAACTTCTTGGTCTCATCAAAACACAAGAATCATCTTCTAGAGAATCACATAATCCACAAATGATTAACTATCTATTTCATTTATCTTTAAACATTATCCCAAAAACTGAAGGGGTAAGGTAAAACAAGTCTTCAAAAAGAAAGAATCCCATAGGAATGGATACTACTTTTAAATCTTCAAAGTTCCATGGTACTACCCAAAGTTCATCATAGTCCATTCCATAAACAACGGTCCTTAAAATTCCTCAAAATAAACCAAACAAATATTGAAACCCAAAATCAAGAACGATTTGGTAACATATTCTTCAAAATAAACTTCATTGTTCATCTCCAAACAACATCAACCACTCTTAACATCTTATAACAAAAGTATCTAACCCAAACATATTTAACCCAAGATATGTTAATCATTCCCATAAGTAAACTAAATTACTATAAGTCCACCTTAAATTCATCGATTCTTCAAAATATAAGTCAACCATACTCCTCAATGAAAATATCGTAGTAATCTATTTACCTCGATCATATAGGGTCCCAAAAATAGTGAACTTCTTCCAAAATAATAATCATCTTTTAATACCCAAATAATCTTTGTCATATTAATACGGAAATCGTAGCATTTCCTATCACATTGGTTATTGGGACATTTTCTTCCATTTCCCACCATTCACTAAGAAGAGAAAGCATAATTAGGGGCTTAAGTTCTTAGCCAATAATCATGAAAAGGAACTGAAAGCATATAAGGATAACTTGTAGAAGAAAATTATACACTAACTTGTGATCCCCTAGGTTCCAATCTAGGTTATCCATGATCATATATTATTATGTGAATCTTTATTTTATTTTATCTTTGTTCTTTTAACAATGGTTCATACCAAGCTTATGAATTTACCAAAGCATATCCCCCGGGAGTGTCGTAACCAAGAGTGCAGCAAGGCCCGTTGTCGTGTACGAGTTCCCGTTCGAGTCTAGCTCAATGCGGTGTTTTTGGGTTTTACCCCTAAGTAAATCTGTGCCAGAGCCACCTCTACTTGTTCGTATCCAGACAGGGATATATTTTCTTGGCAACCCCTTACTCAATACTCACCAAAATACGAGGATGATTTCCTATATTTTATCTTTTCTATAGGCTTCTTCCTAAAGTTTTTATATACTAATTTCCACAAATAACTAAACCATCCTTTGATACCAACTATAGAATCCCGCCTTTTTATCACATAAACATTCATTACATTTTACAAAATCGAGGATCTTTAGGGTTTAGTGTCTTGGAAACCAGGAACATAAAACATGAAAACATAAAACATTCTTCTTAAACACTTGAAGGCTTCTCCTCATGTTCATCCTAGGTTCATTACTGCATCTCATAACCTGGGGACATACATCAAAATAAAGGGTGAGCAGAAGGCCCAGTAATGGAAACAAGAGAAACATTTTACATGTGAACTTGAGATACTTCAATAAGGCTATGAAATGAACTTTAATGCATGAGAAAGAAATCGTGAGGCATATCATAATAAAAAGAACATTTTTCATAACATTAAGATGTGGCTACATCATTTAATATAGACAATCATGAACATATCACCAAGGTCCATCCCCAAGGTGTCATTAAAAAACATTACCAAGGTTATTCACCAAGATATCGTGATAATTGTAATCTCTAGTGGTTACATCATTACCCAATGCAATGGGGCGCTATCAGGGAGCACCCTTAAATTGTAATCTCTAGTGGTTACATCATTGCCCAATGCATTGGAGCGCTATCAGGGCGCACCCTTAAATTTTACTTTATTATAATGTGATCCACATATATCATCATCAATCATTTCATTAACAACCCATATAGAATAAAAGAAATGGGTTTCATTTCATCATCATAACGTTTTAAAAACTACTTTTAAAGAAATGATCTTTATGTCACTTTAAACCCACGAAAAGGGAAAGCAGGTTTCATGTATGTAAATCCCAGAATATAAAATAGAAAATTATGATATATATGTGAATACTCCTATAGAAAGAAGATCTATTAGTATTAACTTAATAACATAAAATATTTTTGAGAAAAGAGATAGGCATTTTCAGACGAAAATCCTGCAGCATAAAGGCTACGTTTCGGGGTTTTAGATAACATTGAATGAGAGGGGACAAGGGTCAAACATTCATAAATGACCCATAAAACAGTATAGGGACAAAATATAAGGGATTTAAGAACATGGTAATTAAATTTGAAAATATACCATATGAAATGAAGAATATTAAAGGAAGAGAAAAATAAGATTACTCTTGTGAGAATTCGGCAGCCTAACGGCGTCACTTAAACTTCAACAAAAATGAATTGACAAGTTCAAATAGGGTCTCTCATCATATGAACATAAGAGTCCAGTATGATAGATATAGAGATAATACCCCATCATAATAGAAAAGAACTTGAAAGACTTGACATGAAAGTAGAACTTTGAAAAAGAGAAGGGTGAAAGAATCCCTAAAAAATTTGGCAGCCTAACGGCGCCACTTAAAACATCAAAATGCTGAATTGAAGAGATAAAATGGGGTCTCTCATCATATTATCATAAAAGATCAGTATGATAAATATAGAGATCATACCCCAACATGATAAAAAGGAACTTGAAATACTTTACATGAAAATCGATCTTGCAAAATGAGAAGGGAGAAAGAATCTGTTACAAAAATTTCGGCAGCCTAACGGCGCCACTTAAAACTTCATAAAACGAAATAATGAGAGTAAGAGGGGATATCTCATTATATGAACATAAAAAGGGCAGTAAGAGTAGTATAACAGAACATACTCCAACATAAGAACATGGAGCATAAACAGAATGACATAAAAGAGATCACTTGAAAAGAAAGAGAGGGGTCGGATCCCTTACCTTAAAATGTAACTCCTAAACCTCAAAGGTTGGGACCTTGAGGGCTTGGGGGAACCTTGGGAGGACTCCTTGGGAGGTAATGAGACCATAACTTCGTTGGGGAAGAGTGGAGAGTCGAATGGATGAGAGGAGGGCTTGGTATTTATAGGGAAAGTGAGGGGACAAGGCATTAATGGCCAAGGGACACCTCACATGTGCTTTTCTCAAACCCATGTGCTCTCTCAAGATATTTCCCATGAAGTTAGGCCACATGGGCCCCACATACAATAATTCATCACCTTTGTTCGACCATTCCTTAAAATATCTCATGATATCATCATGACATAATTATGATGCCATTAAATATACCGAAACCCTAAAACAGTATTTTTACTATTCACTGCAAATTCAACTTTCTCTAAAAGATCCCAAAATTTCACCTTAACAAAATATCAATGCTCTGATTTCAAAAATGAACTCCATTTTAGAAAAATAATTTTCTAAATATTTTTATTTAATTTTTTAAATAAATACAATATTCCCCGAAAATTCATTTTTTCAGAAAAAACCCAAAAAATTACCATAACATAATATTGGTTCTCTGAGTTCAAAAATGAAATCCATTTTATAAAAATAATTTTATAAAAAATTTTAATTTAAATTTTAATTAAAAAACACTATTCACCTGAAAAAACTATTACTTGAATAATAATTTATGAAACGGTTATTTAACCATTTTATTGAATCACATTACTTAATCAAGGTGCCTAGATTATTTTAAAACTTTTTTTAAGTGAGATTACTAATCCATTTGGTCATATTACTAATCCTAATCATAAAATCACTATTCATAATTTACTATTTATCAAAAATATTTTTGATCTTATTAGACTCCAAATTTTGTACTGAACATAATTGTAGAAGACCATTTTTTGAAAATCATTACACATTTTTAATTATTTAAGGTTTACATAAACATTTTTAAAATATCCTTTTTCTAAAATTCATCAAAAATATGCATACCATATTTATCCGGTAATTTGAAAATTCATAAACATCATCATAAGAAGAAATCCCAATTTTTATTTAAAACAAAGGATTACACAATGCAGTTACGATCTTCTTACATAGCCCCTTATCACACCAGCATAGGACCTAAGTGTAAGGTGTCCTAAGGTGAGATAGTCCAAGGGAGGCTCGGCCATCATTGCCCGAGTAGTAATTTCTATCAGTTTTAACTTCTCGTGAAGGCGATTCCGTTCTAGCTTCACATGATAAAGTTCGGCTTGGGTTTGGTACAGAGCAAAGCCCAATGATGCTACCTCCTTCCCACGTTCTGTTAGATGGGGTTCGATCGGTCCAAGACTACTAGGTGAGGCCATCGAATCTTCTTTCTATAATAATTAACCAAGATTACTTGTATTTATAGACAATAATCAAAACATTTTGTTCGCAGCGGTCATATTTACCGATAGTCATATAACAGTCAGAACCCAATGGTCTCATTTTAATTATAATCATGTTTATCAAATAAAACATTTTTGTTGAGTATAAAAATAAAATAAAATAACACATGAAATTAGGAAAAAAGATTTATTCAAAATTTTGGGCCATTTCATTAGGTATATGCATGGTCATATACCTAAGTAGATGTTATCTATTGAGATCTTCTTTGTGGTTATCCTTGTTGGTTTTAGTGAGACCTTGAGGGTCTCAGGGTCCCTACTGAGTATCATTATAATTACCACTGCACGGGCAATGCCCGCACCTCGTTTTGTTGGTTGCAGACGACAGGAAATGCTGACGGAGGCCGAGTGTTCGAGGACTGGACGGTACCTGGAGGTGGACCACATGGCGAGTCAGTACCTAGAGGTGGACCACACGACGAGTCGGTATCCGGAGGTGGTATTCACGGTGAGACGACAGTCAGAGGAGTTTGACGGGCAAGAGAATTGTGGAGGCTATCTATACCAACTCTTCAGGTAGGATCTGTGGTGGACGATCCAGGAGCGGTGCTATCTATACCTTCCATTCAGGTAGCATTCAAGTACGATGACCCAAGAGCTACTTCCTTTCTTCTAGCTATTGTCTTTTTCTGTTGTATTTTGGTTTAGTTCTAGCTGTACATTCAGTTGGGTTTGTATT
Source organism: Viscum album (assembly GCA_963277665.1). Lineage (NCBI taxonomy): Eukaryota > Viridiplantae > Streptophyta > Magnoliopsida > Santalales > Viscaceae > Viscum > Viscum album. Next base: position 1,038,286,752 of record OY728133.1, on the reverse strand, counting down.
CTGGCCCATTTACTTGTCAGCACTTCTTTTTTTTACTTAGTGTTTTACTTCCACTTTTACTCTGTGGTGTTTGTTTTCTATTATAAAGGCAACGCCTTCCCAGTTATCGGGATTTACACCTTTGGTGATAGTTTCCATCCCCTGGCCTATGGAAGGCGGGCTTGGGGTATTCACGACACGGGCCCCGAGGACGGGTCATCACAGGCGTGCCACCTCCCTCATCTATCAGTTCCTTGTATGGGCCACCAGAGATTCTCCAGTGGTCCGTTTTTAGATCTTCTTGGGCCTATTTCCCTCTCGGGTTGTCGCCATCACTACATTTTCCCTAAATTCTTCTTATCAACAATTTTAGGAAACATCCATGAAGGACACATGTGTGGAGGGACAAATGGATTTTTTGGGACAGCATTCATCATCCATGTAAATAGTTATAAACCGGTTAAATTCAAGGGATTAAAAATCTACAAATAATAAAATTAATCTTGAATTGAAAATATAAGAACAACACCCTCTGTCAAGAACACAAGATCCTTGGATTAATCTATTCATTGTGTAATCTGAATATATCTACTTAAAAATAATGAGTAATTCATAATACCAAAATCAAACCCCTAGATCCTTGACATTTATTACCATTTTTATTCATCATATAGGGTCTACGAGTTCAATGGTGTCCATCATTCTTCGATGTACGTCGATGTCGCTGAAGTTTGTTGTTATTCGTTGAGGAGGAAATACAATGGAGGGTTTTCGAGAATCATGATAGTTTAATCATTATTTCACTAAAATTTTAAAAAAATAAAATGAAAACACTTCATAATGTTTAGGTTAAATTCATTAATTTATGAAAAAGTGTGTCTGTAACACATCACTAATGTGTTGTAACACTGTGAGTTTATGATACATTAATTATCCTCATTAATGCACCTTGTCATTGTACCACAAATATTCCATCTGCCAATCAATGGTGTGAAAATAAATAAAATAATAGTTTTAATGTCATTTTAATTATTTATGAATGGTCTGAAAATTGACATTTTACCTTCCACCCATGTCAGACGAAGTTATATCATTCTTAGGAAAATCCTAGTGTTCTCAGTTCAAGGATGCCCTTGGAGTTTATATAAGAGAAGTTGATCAAATGTTAGAAAATATCACTTGTTTGTTTACTAAATGTACCTAAAAATGATCAAAACCAATTCCTGGGCTCACCAGGCCATAGAATAATATTCCAATAGATCATTTAGTCTTGAAATAATTCTATATAATCAAAAAAATACATAGAAACTCTGAGATATTACTTTTCCCTTAATAATTCAACATTTTGATATATACATCAATTCCATTTTTTTACAAAAAAGATTATCTAAACTCTGCATTAAAATTAAATAATTCACAAATTAATTAACCAACCTAAAAAATCATATCCCATAATGTGTTTTTGAGAAATAATTATCTCATTCTAAATATCAACTCTACATTATTAAACCCCTAATTTATTATCTATATAATAATGTAAAAGTGTATAATTAATTCACAAATAATTATCTAAACCTATCCAGTTTGATATATCATTATTAATTTACCAATATATTATCTAGAATAAATATCCTATAACTTATAACCAATTTTTCCATATCTAATATCTTTTATTTCACCCCCTTAGTCTAGTGATTAAAATACCAATTAATCAGCTTTTTCATCAAATATCTGATAAATTAGTTCATCAATATAATTAACCCAATTTGAGAAAATAAATAGCTAATGGATGGTATGAATTATAAATTCTATCATATAAATAATAATTCCATTTCTATGAGAAATACATTTATACCACCTTCATTTATTCATTCATGGAAGCTTTCCAATGGAAATTCTCAAAATCTGAGCATCACAATGATGTAGATCTGAGATTCAGATAAATAATCCATAAAAAAATTATGATGTCGAGATCCATTAATTATAGATATATATCTACAATAATATATATATAGATCTCACTACAAATGACTATTTATAAGAAAACATATGATATAATCTTTCAATAAATCACGGATAGAGTGGGGAAAGAACAAGATAGACATCTTGATGAGATCCACTTATCATGAGAAGTTAATATCATTGACTCAGTATATGAATCTAGAATAATAGAGGAAAAATGGCCTTGTAAACCCACTATAATGATTTGGAATCACCATTAAATTTTAATTCCTATTTTGTGGGTGAATATGAGTTGTTACAGAGGTCTGGGAGATTTTTAAACAAATTTTCAGATAAATAAAAATCACATAGATGGATTTCATCCGTGGGGTGCGCTATTATCCAACACCATGTAAAAACTGTGTGGGCATCACCATCTAGGGTTCTACACATTTTAGGGTTTGGATGAATAGTTTATCAAACTATACACCATTTGTGTGAACCTCTCTACAAGTGTTCATATGGTTAGTTGGGCAGGGTTCACATTTTACCCTAACTGTGGAAAAATCATACATAGACCCATTTTCTCAAATTTATTCACAATACTCCCCTAAAAATCATCCCATTCTATTACCCCAAATATTAATTAAATAATAATGAAATCTACATTAAATTGTGGCCCAAATAACTCCGGAAAAGTTTGGGATGTTATAGTCTCCCATCTTTATAAAATCGCATCCTTGAGTTGCACCTCCACAAAATTATAAAATTCCATTAACAATGATTTGTACATTGAGACCTCATATCCACATATCTTTCCAATGTTTTTTCTAGTACACTTCAAAGTTTCTGTAGTATATAAACTATTGTTATGGTCATTCCATACAACAATTTATAACTTTGATCCAACTAACGCATTAATTGCTCCCCAAAGGATGCATCTCTCTCAAGGTTAACATAATCCATATCGATCACCTAATAATAATAGGGGTGATACCACATAAGATTTAATACATGTAAAAATTCATGAATAAAACTATATATCAATGGAGGATCCATTCATGACACCACCAACCCAATTATCTCAATGACCTCAAATGTTCTAAAAACCTCGATGCCATGTTGCCCTACCTCCGTATCCTCTAGTGACCCAACCATTGTGAAACCAAAAGGAATACACATTCACCATCAAAAAACTCTATGGTTCACCTCTATCTGTCATCATATGACTTATCTCTTCTCTATGTCATAACTATCCATTTCCCAATTAACATCACCTACTCAGATGTCTCATGCACGAGTCTCAATCCCAACAAATATAACTCACTAGCCATTGTCTAGCATTGGATTTATCTAAATATCCTACCATAAAGAACATCAGATTGTAAAATCCATATATTTCCTTGATAACTATTGTTATAGGTTAAATCCACTAAATCCATGTGCTTTTCCCAATATCCAGCTATGTAAGGCAAACATGACCATGTCATATCCTCAAGAACCTGTATACTACATTATAATTTTCTATTTATCTATATATGGATGTCTAGATGTAATAATAACATTTTTGAAGGATTTTTATGGAATGTGTACACTATGTGTGATGCAATGCATGAGTAATTACTTTAAACTATATTTCGTGGAACTCCATGGAGATAGACTATCACCCAGATGTACAGTTCTCCCAACATTTCAACTATAATGGATTTCCTTTTATGAATGAAATGTTCATCCTTTTTAGATAATAAAAAATGATCCAAATTGTGTCATTCTTACTAGGAATAATTGGAATACCCACCACAAGATTCATTGTCACAATGTCCCACTTACATTCCAGAATAAGAAATAATATAAGCAAAAAATTATGTCATTGATCCCCGACCATCACTGGGTTACATGTGAAGAATCTTGTAACAGACCATGATATCTCATTTTTCATTCATGGAAACCAAAACTATCATTGCAGGTCACGGTAAAGTTTGGATACACCTATTTTCACTACTCACATTGAGGCTTGAAATTCCAATAGGAGCTCCTCTCTCTCAATCGTCTGTAAAACAACTTGATTCGTCAAATATATGATCTAATATACATCTATCTACTCGTAAAAAAGTTGTTTCCCATCCTTCAAATCATTACCCTAATGATATTCACTATGGATCCCCATAAATTCTATCCTTTAATTTTCTAAAAATCATAAACTCCACTATAATTGACAGTAGGGTCATATGATCCTAACACTCCTCAAACACCACTTGAATTTCATCTAGTTATGTCCTCATCTTCCATTATTCACTCTACTCATAAACCACTTGAGTTTAGGTTTTTCTTCTCTTTGCATCAACCGTAGTATTTTTCATTCCAGGAATATATAAAAGTTTATAATTGAAATACTGCATATACACAACCCATCTACATTACCTAAGATTCAAATCATAATATATATATATAATTATATGTCTTGGGATCTCTATATAGTGTAAGCATTTCTCTAAAATCATAGTTTTACCATCACATAAGATCATAACCCAATGCTTCCAACATGAGGTTGTCTATTGGGTAATTCTATTCATAAGCCCTCAACTACCGACACACATATTCTAGAACATGATCTTCATACATCAGCACAACTCAATGTCCAATTATATAATCATTATAATGAATAGTATACTCCTCACTCGACTCTAATAGAATAAAACATGTTAATAATGTTATGTTCTTCTAAAACTCCTAAAATGATATCTCAAAAGCCTCTAACCATACAATGATTACTCCCTTTTTGGTCACTCTAAAAACATACACATCCAAATAGGAAATGTCTTGGATTAATATTATGTAATATCTAGATAATCCCTAAAACCATTATATATCTCAGACAAATATTATGTTGCTAAAAATAAACAACTTTCCTATCCTTCTCGAGGTCAACTGACACACCTTCCTCTAAAATGTTGTTCCCCTAGAAGTGTAACTAATCATTCCAAAAAATCCATAAGAAAACTTTTTGTATAGATAATGCAATCATAGTATTGAAAGGATGTTGTAATCATATTGGGCCTAATAATTATTATTCTAGGAGTACACCAAGATATCTTCAACTAACAAAAACATAAATTGATCCTCATACAAATTAAAGAACCTATTTATCAATGTTGAAAACACTACTGGTTCATTTTTTAACCCAAACGGAATTATGTAAAACTCATAAGGCCATACTTGCTTCAAAAAGTATTCCTCAAAGTATCTGAAGACCATACTCACAATTGATGATACCATGATCTCAAATTCATCATTGATAACACACAAGCATCCTTAAATTGGTCCAACATATCATCAATACACAAAAAGAGATATCGGTTCATCCAAAAAATATTTTTTAACAATCATCAATTGACATACAAATATAAACTCCCTTCATCCTTATTTTTTTTAAAAAGGAAATTTACAAGGCAAGGTACATATAAGGATAAATCATTTATCCTCATCTTCCTCCAACTGAGTCATATTCCCTTGATTCTAAGTCGGTTCCATTCTATATAGTGGAATAGAAACTATCTCATCCCCCGAAATGAGCACCATTGTAAATTCCGCATCTCTCTTATGTGGTTACCCTAACAAGTCTTCAAGAATTAGATCCTGAAATAGATCCACTTCTTTTGGAATGAAATATTTCATGAAACCCCACTAAACAAACAAAAAACTATAATTTTAGTTTTAGAGATCCCATTTTTACCATGTAATTGGCCCTGCGCAACTTTCCTGGATATCCCACTCTCCACGATGAATATACTGGTCACCCTTAGCAGATTTAAATGCAACCTTATATGGTAACGTTTGAGTTGGGATCTATATATGAATGTCCAAAAAAATTCATAATCATGTTGAATCCCTTCATATCAGGATCATATATATAACATAAGAAACATTATTCCCTGATCTCTAGTTAACATTTCCTACATGGAAAAATATCTCTTGATAGTCCTCCCAATGATTTATTTAAAGTCATTACCCTTCTCAAAAACACTATGATCTACTTCAAACCATTAAAATGCCTTACAAATATTAAGTAATGAGAGACACCAGTATCAAACATTTCACTAGATAATGTGGATTCTACTTGAATAATACTTATCTATATCAATGGTCCTTTATTTTTATCAACAATTATAGGTTGTGTTGTATGTAACTGTGAAACCCCTTTTCGTTATGATGCTTAAAATCGTACTTCAGTAACAAAAATCTACAAATACATGATTTCCTACCATGAAGAACCACATCTTCTACCTATCCTCAACCAATATAATTGCAACTGTCATCCCTATATGGTTTAGAAGATCCTCTTCCAATAATCTAAATCTTCCCAACATCTCCTTCAGTACCAGTCAATCACTACGAACTTGAAAATAGATGTAGATATCCTATCATTTTTCAAAATTGACACTTTACTAGTGGATGGGAACAAATTCAATGATAGTGTATAATCTTATCACGTTGATTAAAACTCACCCTAGTAAGGGCTGGTCTAATTGTACCACTTGTTTTCTTACTATTCATCCCACTTCATGGATTAATTTTTTAAAAATTTTGCTTCCTAATTTCAGAAGTCACACCTCCAGTTCATCTAGAAACTACTACATATCTAGAACTGGAAACATATATCATATTTCCTTCCACAATGAGAGCTAGATACACCACTTAACTAAAATTCATTAGCTTAAAGATATTCACCCGGGATATAATCTCACACTTATTTCCATCTTAAAAATGTTTCTCCATAGCATCAACATCTTCTAATAATATAGAGAAAAGCATTAATGCTTATTTTATAATCCAACATTGTCCATCAAGGACAAGCTCCACAGTGTGAGTTGCATGATCTTAGTAGCATTCTCTTGTCTTGGCATCTCTAGATAAATGTTCTCCAAGAACCTATCAAATAATTCCTTCCATAACAATCCATTTTTCTTACCAGTTCATTCTTTAATGTCTCAGTAAGACATTGTTGATCCCCATAGCATGTAATAATAAAAAATTACTATACTCTATGTTAGAGTCACTTAATGGTCACTTATTGCCAATATAAATTCTACCATGAATTATTACCCCCCCAGGTCAACCCTCTCTACTAAATACAAGAGGGAGATAAAATGAATATCATTTGTATACATAGATATACATTTCACATCCTTCTTTGAGTATCTTTCACTAAATTATAAAAAGTGACCGATGATCTCCCCAAACTACTCCCTTTTATCATAAATTTTAATGATGAGTGCATCATGTCCCCTAACATGAAATAAATTCCTATGAACACCCCTCTATTATCCAGTCAACACAAACCTTGGATGAATACCCTCAAAAATGATAAATCACATCTCAGGTCTAATTACACAACATTACAACATTTATGTAACAGTAATCAATCTCAACAATCCTTTTCCTCAACCTTTTCAAACGGTAAAAACTGAGGTTCTATCACTAATATAACAATAATACTCTTATGTTTTGCTTAAAAATTGTAAAGACACTCATCTATAATTTTCTCATTTAGAAACCCAATTATTCTAATTTTGTCATCATATTAAAATCCTACTCAATTTATGTTAGGATAAAATTTTCATTTTAATCTCATAATCATTGAAAAACATTATTATTTAACTACATACCCATAACCTGTTTTCTTGTGCATGCCTAAAATGAAGAATGTCAATAAAAAAATCATGACTTCCTAGAATGATGCTTGAATAATTAACTCGCTTTATATTATGGTCCATGAATCAATATTAATATTTCACATAAACAATAATCACATGACACCACAAGTGCTTCACCTAAGGAGAAATAATATTCACTTATAACATCAAACAATAATAACAATAATCCCACCCTGAATACTAGGGTTTCCTCCCATACATACGTTACAAACTCCCATGCACAAGCATATTACTATGCACTGAATATTCTTAGTCCCATACATACCTTTCAAAAAAATTTAAGAAAAATAATAATAATTAAAATTTTAACCCCTTGATACAACCTTGTTAAATGTCGACATGGGTTCCATGTGAGGGTGCCCTATGATAGGTCACCACATGACCATAAGTGATCATATCTATACACTATAGGTTGATGACTAGAAGTGAAGTTATGGTAGGTCATTCATGGGGAGATTATAGCTTCATTTATAATAGTATAATAGAAGAGAAATAATTAAGTAGATAAAAATGAAAATATATAACCATAAAAATACTCATGTTTCCAGATAAACAAACTGGAAATACAATACTCAACTATAATGGAAAACATGCTATGCCAAAGTAAATGTCATGTGTCAATGATGTATTGATAAATAAAGACACTATGACTCCCTAATTTTGTGGAAAATCATGTCTAGTTCCCTCATTCTTGATCCATCCCCAATCATTCTCTCATCCATGGGCCTTTTCTAATATCCAGTCCAAGAATAAGAAAATATATTTGAGTACCGATATGGAAGCTTGAATAGGGTGTCGGTACAACTTTGTAGGCCACCACTAATGGTGTCTAAAACAAATATTGTCAAAATATAGTTAATGTTTTTGTATAATGAAATAATTACAATGTAATAATATACAATTTATCACATTTTCATGTCTTCTTATCTAACTACATTTACTTAGTGGTTCCCAAGGTTACTAGTACCTCAATACCAACTTCATCAAATTTCAAAGGATAACGTTTTCTATAGGTAATACCATATCATAACAACTTCTTATATCCAAAGCTTTATTTATTAAAGGTGGTATGATATCTCATCACCAAAGTGAACTCATATTGGAGTTCCAATATTTTCATGTAGTTCCATAACTCAGAGTTCCATTATTATCATGATTTAATTTCATATTTTTAATCCATATTTACAATTATTCTAATATCAAAAACATTAGTTAGATAACCATTCTTACATCCCTAATCATCAAAAGAATGACCATGTTCTCATTCTCTTTACTCATATGTATAATGACCATGTTAGCATGTGTACATTACAATAGAATAGACATGTTTTCATTATTCTAATCATAAGTGTGGTGGATGTGTTACCATTTTTACTTTCCAATTAGTGATACAATGTTCAAATTCATAATACATAATTAATTCATCAATTAATTATCCTCATCAATTTACTTAATAATACAACAATTTGATAAATACATCAAATCCATTAGTAAAATATTAAAATTCCCAATCCCATAAATTTATTCAATAATTAATAAAACCACATCAAAACTCATATCCTGTAATTAATTTTCTAGAAATAATTTTTTCATTGTAAATTTAAATTCTTCATAATTAATCACAAACATAATTATATAAATAACATTATAAAACAACATAACTACATAATTATTAATTTTCCCAACATAGCCAATTTAATATCTCATAATTAATCTACTATTTTTTATCTAAATAACATCTCCTATATCATATATCAAATTTCCTTAAATTAATTATCTAAAATAGAAACCCTGTAGCCTCATGATTAATTCCCCAATTAATAACCTATTTGAACAAAGCATCGCTAAATAAATTTGGAAGGCTATGAAACCTAATATAAGAGTATAAATTTATATAGGATGCTAGAAATTCTACAATTTTACACATACATATAAAATACATGAAAATGGGAATTAGATTTAGGCCACCTACCTTAATCCATTGGAATTTGTTATCTAAACATAAACCCCCAAAATTCAAGCATCACAATGACATATATCAGAAATCGATATCAAAAACACCGAAACCAAAATCAATATATCCTGATGAATTAATTTTATATTTGGTTATACATCCTAGATATAGATTTCACAACATTGTTAAAGATATAAGAAAATAGAGGGTATCCTCATCTAATAGAACAAGTATAGAGAGGAGAAAGAACATGATTGAAATCATGATGTTATCTATTTACCATGATAAGATTAGACCATTGATTCAGGGTTCGAATGATAATTTATAGAGGTCATATGACATTGGAACCCTTACAGAAAGCTCTAAAATCCCCCAAAATCCAAAAATCATTATCCAAGGTAGAATATGAGGTGTTTTAGTTTTTTTGTGGGTTTAAAAGATTTTGGATATTTAAAAACTGCATGCACAATTTCCTGGGAATGGATGCATGTTTAGACAAAACTGTGGGCCAACAATATGGACATAACGATCCAGGGTCACATGAAATCATTGTCTTGTGTTCACATTTTATCAAACCATGAAATATATTTGTTAAAAACTTTTTAGTGGATTTAATATTTCATTGGGGATGGGACACTACATAACCTAACCATGCCCCAACCATGAATAGACCCATTTTCCAAAATTTATTCTTACAGCTCCATCCATTCTCACCCCAAGTCCTAAATGCAATCAAAAAGTACATAAATAAGAAATAAAATTTCATAACATAAAGAGAAAAATAACTCTTTCAATGGCCGAGATCATACATTATATATTGGTTTTTTATTTTTTTTCACATAGTTGGTTATTTACTAATTTATTTGTAATGATTGCAATTAATTTTTCTTGTTATATTTATTATAATAAAATTTTTAAATATGAAACATTTTTAGGTGTCCTTGATCATTATAGAAATTCTAAATATATTTTAATAATTGTTTGTACTATTATATTGAGATTCTGATATAATTTTCATAATGAGTTTTCCTACTATTCTTAATAAATATTAGATGTTTGATCATTATTTTTCAAAAAATTAAAACTTCTCACACCAGGAAGTGGATAAATTTTTAAAAATTATTGGTTTTTGAGATATAAATCTAACATATTATATGAATCAACTTTAGAATAATGTATAATTCAAAAAAATCATGATTGAATCGATTTAAAATGACCAATATCTTCTTTTTAATTTCATGAATCAATATCTTTGAACTATAATCAGGTATAATACATAGTTTTTTAGTCAATGTATTCATTTAATTTCATTCCTTGATCATCCAAAAAATATATATCAAATTCCATATTAAATATTCTATATATAAATATTTTATAATGGTTATATTCTCATGTGAAATTGTTTTATGATATTATAAATTCATTAATACTTATAACATATATGATAAGAATTTTAGATAGAAAATAAAATATTGTATTTAAGAGATAATGTCCATGAATATATTTGTTCATTGAAAACATTTCCCTACATTAGAAAACATGATATTATTATATGATCTAGATATCCAAATAAATCCTGTTAATCTAGGATATAATCTTAATTAAAATATTTTATCCATTGGTGGAATATGGACACTGTATTTCTTTTAACATGAGAGAATATATTAGTATTAAAAATTTTGATATGGTTTTTAAATTTAATATCCATATGCATTATTTTAATAAAAAAATTATTCTATTTAAAGGATGGTCGCTTCAATAATGGGGTTTTATAATTTCCTGATAACCTTACCTAATTTTATTATAAAATAATATGCTTTTCATTTCATTGATAGTTGTGAGTTTAAATGGATGTTACATAAATAATGTTCTATAAATGAGTGATAGTGTATTTAAAAATTAAATGATTTATGATATTATTTTTTTCAGGATTTATTTTCATTATCTAATTATTCATTCCAATATTGAATATTTTTTACAATGAGGTTTATTGTATTAACAGAACTTACATGATTGAATTTGTAATCCTACTCTAACATATGTAATGATTTGTTAATTTTTTTAAAAATATATACATTGTTAAATTCCATTGTTATATTACTCATGAATCAATGGATTTGTATAAATTTAATATAGAATAAATCCAATATATTTTTTTAATTATACATAGATGGATATATTTTTTCTTTTTTTCTATTTATAATTTTAAATTTTATAATTTTCTAGACTAGGAAAACATAAATCTCTTATAAATAAAACTAAACAAATAATGTCAATGTTTTTTTAATTTTTTATAAAAATGATATATTTTAAAAAATAGTGTTCTTTGTGAAAAAATGACTACCTAGTGGGTAACAATTTGTACATGGTGGTCATAAAGGGCACCAATTTATATATTGGTACTCAACTATAGAACCCTACATACCAAAAAATGTTTGAATAATTTGACACCAAAAAATCATCCTCATTAATTATATATATATTAGTATAATTTCATTTCATTTTTTTCAAAAAATATCCAACAACACTAAAAGGCCATTCATGGTAGATTAAAATTATATATATCTGAATTGTTAGTAAAACCGGGTTATGTAACATAGGTGAATTTAGGAGTGTAATAATTGGAAATTAGGAACCGTCAGGAATATTTAAGCATCCTTAGAGGTAGATGATGTTGATTTGTGATTATAATTGAAGATATATCATGCATTTGATTATCAATGAATGATATTTGAGATGTTTTCACTTAATAAATGGCCAATATAGTCATTGTATTTTACAATATAGGCAATTGAACTATAAAAAATGAAAATAAATCATATAATGTGAGGTTTGGTTAAACACACTTAGAATGTATTATATGAAATGTTTCTTGAATCTATTATCTTCTGATTTTATTGTGTGTTATTTAATATATTATATAAGGACCAAACATTAAAAATTACATATTCTGGTTTTTCTATACTACAATTCACATTTATTGATATTTTTAGTGTAGTGTTTTAACGAATTAAGAAAATAACATGCTAAATATAACCATACATTGCATGTTTAACTTATACTCAGTATCCATTCTTTATAAAATAAAACTCTTTAAAATAAAAAATATTTCTCTTAATAGAAAATATTTAAAATATTCACTTGTTCTCATAATTTTATCTTTTAAACCTTAAATAATAATAAAAAAACAGTAAAAAATTTTATGAAAAAATAATCCCACTAGGGACTATATAAATAAGGCAAGTTATTACTTCATTAAATAAATTAAATCCCATTCAAAAATCTTTTCTTGTAATAATAATATTTATCCAATATTGTAAAATAATATTACATATTAAAATATAATTTATTTTTTCATATCAATACACATTATTCCCATAAAAAATCATTAAAATTGATCTAAAATTCATGTATATAGCTTGGGACATCATCACATAGAACAATTATTCAACCCTTATATTTTATAATAACCATATGACCAACATCCTAAATAATTATCTAGAGAATAAAATAATTAAACAATGCATTAGTGTGATATATGTATGAACATATTATTTAAAATAAAATGGGATAAAAAAATAATATATGTTTACACATCAATTATAATTCCCAAATTCCAAATAATGAATAAAATATTTAAAATATAATAATAAAAGTGGAATTATTTCTATGAAAATACAATTATCACTTGAGAAATAGATGAATCATAATCCCTATTAAAGAATTAAATTAAAAATTAATCTTAATATAATTAGAATAAGTAAATTATTGATATATTATTTTAAACAAGTTTTATATACACTGTATAACAGAATAAATGTTCATATGATCGAGATATTCATCAATGACAGGAAAATTAAGAAGAAGTCACAAACCATTAGTCTAGATTGTCAAATAAAATCATTATATTTCATAATAATATAAACAGTTTTATTATTTAGTTTTTTATGAATCTTTTTAGTTTTTATTACAAATTTGAAAACACTTATTTCCATGTTATAAAAATTAATTAATTATTTAATTTTTGGTGAAACATTTTGATGATATTCGGTACATGAGTCCAAAATGAAATTGTTATGATGCCTATAGTTAGAAGTGTACATTTGTAAATCATATCAAAAATAATATTCAATATATAGTAATTATTTATATATGTAAATTATAATTTTATATTCATCCATTAAAAATGTTTATTTCATGTTAACTATACAACAATCATAGAGACGGTAAGTCATATGTATGCCTAAATTAATGTTAAAATTACAAATGATATTTTTGGAATGAATGATAAAATAAATGTAAAATTATTTAATAATCATAATATCATATATATAATATTATTTTTTTAAATGTATATATATATACTATCCATGTGAAATGTTGATGAAAAATGAATCACATTGCTTCTTGTAGGTGATAGTCCCCACAAACACATGAACATCATAACCATTTCTTTGTGTATGGAGACCATGCAATGTAAATGATATATAAAATTTTAGTAATAATAAACATGTAATTAATATCATATATAGACCTTAATTCCATCATTATATCCATTATTGAGAGATGGTGATGGAAAAAAATTATATCAGTTTGTGTGGCATTTGTTCATTTTACACACAAAAAATAATTACCTTTACTATTTAATGGATGAGGATATGGATTTATGTAATGAAATAAAAATAATAACATCATATTACATTGAATATACATTATTCATTATATTATAATGTATTTGGAATATTTTATGGAAGTGAAAGAACAATAAAAACAAAAATACTGGATTGAAATTGATAAGACATTTTTAAAAATAATTTAGTTCATGACAACATAATACCAACTAGAAATATGTTCAACATAAAATAATAGATCTACAATTTTTATATTGATTATAAAAATACATTTTGGAACATATTATATAAAAAAATAGGTTGGGAAGTATGCTAAAAAGACAAAAAGTGGTTCCCATTTATAAGAGAGGTGAAGATCACTATTTTAATTTATCACAATATAAATTTAATATAAATTCATATTATATTCCAAAAGGTTCCAATAATTATAAATTTGTAATAATGGAATATTTTTTCTCTATATAAATTCATCCATTTAAATTTATAAATCGATTTACTTTTTCTTAATCATTAATTTTATATTTTACACATAATTTATGCTTTTTTATTATTTCTAGGACAACTTGCATTTATAAATAATTGATAGTAATTATATTTACAATTGAATGAAAACAATACTATAATAGAATCAGGTAAGATTGTTTATACCATATTTATATAATATGGGATATTTTTTCAGAATGTTTTATGCTTAAATAAAATATTATTTATCTGAAAATATCATTAATGTAAATTTTGATATTATTGAATATACTAATTTTTATAAATATTATAAAAATAAGACAAATTATAAAAAAATTATTCTATCATATAACTAAAATGTCAAATTCGATAAAAAAATATGATGATGAACATTTTAATTTCAAATTATATTTATTTTAATATTTTAAATATCATTTATTATATATTTCAATTAATTAGACAACTATTATACCATCATTGTGTCATCATTTGTGGTATTTATTTTAGTAATTAATTTTTTAAATAAATTTAACTGATGTAAATTAATATTTTATTTTTAATTTTTTTACTGTCTCTAATATTTTATATTAGGCCCCAGCCTTAAACCTTACTTAATCTTGAGTTAATACAAGATTACACATTGAGGATCTTTTCAGGATTAGAGTTTTAGAGAATTAGATCATAAAACTTGCTTTACATTCCTCATTTAAACAAAGTGGTTACATAAAAGATAGTATTCATTTCTTACAAGCAGCAGAAACATATTTAAAAATAAAGCATGGATTCTTTCATGACACTTCCTTAACACTATCATCATATCATGTACCTTTCCCTTGACCTGTGAAAAACATTTCAAAAAAAACTTGGGATGAGTATAAAAAGCTCAGTAAGGGTTATAAAAATATGGAAAGGAAACATGAGTACATGTATACATAAGAATGAAATCATACTTTACCCATAAACCATAATCATTTTATCATACCTCATAAAATCATGAATAAATCATAGAAATAATAAGACATAAAGGTAACATGATCCATTTATAACATTCTTACGTAGGGAGTAACACTCTTGGTTACATTTGGAATGCCCATCACAGTATATTCCATAAATCTTTTTGGAGAAACCTTAATGTTTAACCCCTTCACGTTACCCAATCCATTGGAGATCTATATCAGGCTCACCCTCCCTTAGTTTATCATGGAACCACCCGTCTTCATAATAATTCCCAAGAACCATAACATAATCATATCACATAAAAATGAATAAATTAAACATAACATTTCCACTTTTAAATCATAAGATATCAATAAAACACATTGATATAAATACATTATGAAAATCATTTTGAATGCCAAAATAAAATAAAAGTAAAAAATGGTATTTTTTTCATTATAAAAAAAAGTATGGCTTGTAGCGGAAGCCGAAACTCAAATAATGGTCATGGCGGCGGAGATGTCGTTGTCACCGTATATGTATGACAAAAACATTCCCTTTTCTTGTTTATTAAAATTATTTGTATAAAAAAATTACTTTTCAATAAATATAAAAGTCAAAGGAGTTTATAAACCGTATTAAATAAGGTTGTGTATAAAACAAAATATGAATCAATGAATGGAGATTGAGACGACGTCCCATACAAAGACGGTATCCATGGATTAAGGATAAATCAATTACATAATTATGTGTGACAAAATAATACACCATATATAAGTGGATATTAAGTGTAAAACAATCAGATGTTATTCACACATATTCATAGAATGACATATTCAAGGAGTACAAGCTTTTCCCAAAGAATCAAAACTGGGTTATGAAGTTCCCTTGCAAAAATTTGATAGCCTAACGGCGTAACTAAAAAATTCAGAAAATGAGTTGATCAGAGATATAAAGGGTATTTCAACACATGGACATAAAATTTAAGTCACTAAGGATTTCAAAGAACATATCACAACATAATGTTATGTGAATTAAAAGACATAACAAAATAAGTCTTTTAAAAAGAGGAGGGTGAATGGTTCCCATACCGACATGGGTATCTTTCGAAACATACACCCCGTGAAAGAAGGACAATACAACATTGATGTAAATACTCATAAATGAAAGTATATTACACAATGAGTAAAATAATGGGCAGTACAGACACCACTCAAAGGAAATTGTGGCAAATGTAGCATAAATCTCATTGGAATAAAAGTGAGATGAAAATTCCCTTACGAAAACTCGGCAGCCTAACGGCTCCACTTAAAACTACCAAAAACGGATTTATGATATCAAATAGGGTCTCTCATAATATGAACATAAAATTAAAGTATGAGGAATATAAAATAACATCCTCAAACATAAGAAAGATGTGCTTATAATAAATGACATAAAAGAGATTACTTAAAAAGAACGAGAGAGGTTGGATCCCTTACGAAAATTTGGCAGCCTAACGACGCCACTCAAAACTTCCAAAATGGATTGATGAGAGAGAATAGGGTCTCTAATCATATGAACATAAAAATTACAGTAAGATTAATATAAAAGAACATCCCAATAACAATAAACATGAGCTTTTAAAGGAATGACATAAAAGAGTGTACTTAAAAAGAAAGAGTGGAGTATGATTCTCTTACCTCAAGTCTGACATATCTTGTTTGTTTCTTTATATTCCTGAATAATAAATTTGAGTTAATTTATACTTTCTTAAGAACCTTTTTTCATGTTCATTATTCCTTTTATATCACTTATTACCATGTTATGAACATTATGTAATTATTTAAGTTAATAATGTTCGTTTTGTTGATCATTGGTACTTGAGTCAAAAGTGGACTTCTTATATTTACAAGTTGTTCACGTAGTCAAAAATCCATTATCTCAATAATGATATTCATGATTTAGATACCATATATTTCATCTATATCCATTATATACATGAATTTATAATATTACATAATCATTTATGGGTAATAAATGAAAGGCGCCGTTCATGGAGATGGTAAGTCGTACGTACACATGAATGCTACTTTCATTTATATTTCGTATTTTATGGAATGGAATCATAAATATATAAAGGTATATTATAATTCCAGTATATTATCATATATAGTATCATAACTCCATCCTTTATATGTCCCAGATATGGTATTAACGAATCAAATCACTTTGAGGGGGCGGTAGTCCGCACTTCCTTAAATGCATATATCGCGTTTAACCATAATGGAAACCATAAATATATGCCATAAATGAAAAATAAAAGAAGCTTAAGTAAAACATAAACATATTATATATAATATATAATTATAGTTAAATCTTAATGGCCACCTTTGAAGGTGATATATGAGGTTTGAACAATCATCATTTAGTGAGGCAGAAATTCGCCATCCACAGAAACAGTATGTTCTTTAACCATTAGATGTAGGTGTGTGTAAGTGTAGATCTAATCCATATTATAACAACATCCTATTATATTGAAGATACTGAAGTTGTTACAAAATAAATGAATAAAAAGAGTTTAGGGGGTTGGATAAGAAAAATAAAACAAAAGGACTCAAGTGAAGACATTACCTTAAAATCGGGTAAATCCCTTTTGTTTGAGCTCAAAGGCTTCCTTGGGAGGAGTTCTGCCAAAAGTGAGGCTTCAAGGAGTTTGAGAGGGATGTGGAGATACAAAATGGGTAGGGTTTGGCCGATCCAATGTCTTTGGAAGTGTGGGTATGGAGGTAGAGGTGGGGGCCTTTTATAAGATGAGAAGAGGGGAACTCTTTGAAAGTAAAGAAATGTTACTTTATATTAGAATGAGTTTCGGATTTTAATGGTCCCAAATTGATGTGTTTCGAGGATAAGGAGATAAGGGTTCGAAATTCACCCATCCAATAGGTTTTGGTAATGTGTAGGTATTAGATTTTATATTATCTTTCAATTTTATTTAAATCCTTAAATAATGAGGTTATCGCTGCATCATCATGATGTCATAAATAATTTAATTTATTTAATGTCTAAAATTATAAAAAAACTACTAAGATGTAGGAAATATTTTTAGATTTATAATTAATATTTATAGTCAAAAATCTGAATTGTATAACCACATGTAACAATTGTTTTAGTAAAACATCTCATGTTTGTGTCATTTTTACTTTAACATTAAATAAAAATTTATTTATGTCATTTCTCAACCAAAGTGGATAAATGGGGTCCCCAAGTTGACCCATTGACTGTATTGGTCGGCCATGACTCATCCAATGAGGGTAGGACATGTGTCTAGGTCATTTCTTTTTATGAAAACATTATTCTTTCCTTAAACTACACTAATTACCTCTAATCGCGATTAAAAACTTAATAAGTTACTATTCACCAAAAAATTATTTTAATCCCATTGAACCACATTTTACTTCTTAATGACAACCATGTATGTCGGATTTTTGAAATTAAAAACAGAAAGATGGAAAATTTTCATTTAAACGGAAAATCAGTTTTTATTAGTATCACTTAGTGGTTTCACCAGTCATCAAAAACTGATGTTTTTCCGAAAATTACCAAAAATTCACCCTATGCTATATTTGATATTCCGAATTAAAAAATGTTGTCTATTTTAAAAAATTCAAAACATATAAGTTGCATTAATTAATTTAATAATTAATTCTTGTGGTAAAAAAATAGTGTGTTTTTATAAAACAAAATGTATCAAAAGATTGACACTAGTTTAAGTCTGATTTCAAAGTGAAATTAATTCCAATGACCACTATTGGATTAAATGGTAAAAGTATATTCGAATTTCACATTAAAACCCATTCAAAAGATAATCTAATCATATAAAAAATTATATTAAAAAGAGGATTTGAATTAAAATACAACATTTTTCACTATTCATTAAAAATTGAACTTTTTCGGAAACATCTCAAAAATTTACACAATGTAAATTTTGCTGTCCCGATTATAAAGAAGAATTTTATTTAGTCAAATATAACACATAAAATTTTCAAAAAGTGGATTTAAAAGAGGTTCTCCATCAAAAGTCGATTAATCTACCTTTTAATGAATATTAGAATGTTTATGCTTAAAATTGGATTTATTCACATTTTTAATACTGTAAAATTTATTATAAAAAGTAAAAATATTTGACAAAGATATATAATCATTTTTTAGTTAGTTATATTCATTCCTGCCATCACAACAGCTAGGCGTTAATATCCATTTAAAATAATATTATTTTATTATTAGAGTGCAACTTAAGATTCCCAAGAAACTCGTTGTTGTGTATTGGGTACTCCATCGAGCATAGCGTCCCCATTAATTTAATATTAATATTTTATTCAAAAATATGGATAAATATAAAAATGTCATTCTCTTTATTTACCTTGGGTGTTACATTTTCTAAATAACCTTATATTAATATTTATATTGTTATTAAACATTTATTTGGAAATCATGGTACTTTCAATAAAATATAATAATAAAAAGGCCATAATAGCCTACATGTGGATCCAATAGGTTATAAAATCATCCCAATAATCATTTTGGTTGAAAATAACTCATAATAAAAATCAACACATGTGTTAGATTAAATTTATAACACTTATATTATTTTATAAAACCTTAATTTACTGATTTACTCTTAAACCTGGTAATAAAATTTAATAAGTTTACTCTTAATATTTTCCAAAATAAATGTGAAATATTTACTAAATTTTGAACTTCTGATTCAAAATTTGGAATCCATTATTCTAAATTCAACATAAACAATTGTATAAAATTAATCCCATTGGGAGTGTGAGGATATATGTTTTTTATGTGAAAACGTTCAAAATATTGACATTTTTTATGCACAAATTCAATTTAAAATTGATTATGAAGACATAAATTGAATTAAATGATTAATGTTTATCTAATTAAAATTTAAAACCATTGAGAAATATAAATTAACTACCTAATTTATTTATATGATGAGGTTATTTTTCAATATATTTAAGTATTTTTTACTCTACAACAATACATTAAACTTATAATAGTAATATAATATATAAATCATATTAAACATTGATATTATTATTTTGAATAATAATACCAATCATAATAATATAATTTATAAAATTTTCAGAAAATAGATTTAAAAGATTTTGTTCATAAAAAAGTACCAAAACTACCTTTAAAGAATTACAAAATTATATGTGTAATGTTGTATTTGATCTCATCTTATGTTGATCAACAATATTGGATTAATTTATAAAATATTTATTTATTATAAAATATATGAATATCAGTATATCCTCACACCAAAATTGACAAATTCATTATACAAAATTCCTCTGTGAGAATTTAAATTTTATTTCATAAAAACATCATTTATATTCAATTGGTTTTTATTATTATTTATAATTTATTGGTAACCAATAAATTAATTATATAAAATAATTAAATTATAATTTCATAACATTGGTAATATAGTTCATACATTCTAATATAACATCTAGATTATAATGGTTACAATTAAATAAAATTATTTAGGTGTATATTCAATCTCATTACATAATATAATGTATTTTATCGAGCATATAGTTTCATTCATAAAATATTGGGATTTTACATTACCACCCAACCCATTAAACAATTTTCTCCTTGAAATTTTCACATTGGAATGGTATCTGGGATTCAACTATTTTTTAACCATTATTTAAATCCCACATCCAAAAAAATTAATAATAAATCCTCAATAATAAAATAACAGATGTGAAGTATGATGGTCACCTGTGAAAAGAAAACACAAGATTTATTTTAGGGAATACATGAAAATGAAAGAGAAAATTTATTTTATAGATTAATATAGAGTGTTAGGGAACTTGATCAATGGAAATTTAACTATCACAAAACTATAGATAGTCATTGGGTCAAAATATCATTGATTAAACTAAATAGTATAATCATCTGACAAGAAGTTTTTGGTAAATTTGAATAATTTTTTATCTAATAATAATAATAACATAAGGAAACATACTTACATGACAAGTATTCTTTCATCAGTTTGTAATTCTCCAATATAAAATCACATTTTTATGTAAATTATTATTATGTAAGAGGAATTTTTCACACATGATTCACTTGAATCATCTTCTAAGGAATCAAATAATCAATAAAAGATCATCCTTATATTTCACTAGTCATAAATAATGTTATCGACCAAAATGGTTAGTACATGATAAGATAATTCACAAAAAAATAATAAATCATTATTTGAATAGAAACTATTTTTATTTTCTAAAATTCAATAAAACCACTCAATGTTCCACATAGACCATTTAATAAATTTGTACCCTAAAGATTCATATTAATAGTACAAACTAATTTTGAAACCCAATATATATTAGGATTTGATCATATAATATTCCAAGAAATTTTTTCAGAATTATCTCTTAATAACATTGATTACTAATGAATTATTATACCAAAAGGTAATTTTCAAACAATCGTGAAGATAATGTTACCAATACTGTAAATAACAAGAATAACCATAATATCACAATAATATAATATATATTTCCAAAATATAATTCATCCGTTATTCCCTAAATAAAATACCATAGTTTTCTGTTTACATCGATCACATATGATCCCCTTTATAGTGTACATCTTCCACAATAACATTAATCAATTAATCCCAAAATCATTTTTAAATACAGAAGTTGTATACTAAATAAAAAATATGTTCCGAAAATCAACTAATTGTTAATTAATAAACTTTATTAACTAAAAACTATAAATAATTATAACCATGACATCACAAAGTTCAGTGGCATGAGATGCACCCTAGTCACATTTATGATTTGGGTTCACTTATTCCATCACTACTAGACATGGTATGTTGTCACCCATCATAAAAGATTTACTTATTGAATAACTATATAATTAATATATATATCTTAGAAACGTAAATTATTATTTATATTGACATTTTTAACCCCTATTTTTATCTCATATGTTTCATTTTTTCCAAAAAATGTAAAAACAATCAATTACCTCAAAAAAATTAAAAATAATAATACTTGTTGCGTTAAAATTTAAATACAAAGGTTATCATAAGGGAATCATAATACATTAACATTATGAACAACATAAAATTATAATCCCATGATGATAAACCAAATAAAATGAAAACACCAAAATCTCTATTGTTTTCAAAACCATCCATTGATACAAACAGTAAGGAACCAACCATAAACTATAAATATTTTAGTTTTTTAACATGAATTATTATTAAAAGATATTTTCATTATTGATTATTATAATATTAGTAAAAAACCCTTAAAAACGTAAACCCATAAATTTAATGTGGACACCTATACCCAATATCATTTTTTAACAATATTAAACTATTTAAAATAAATATTATTTATTTTTATAAAAAATATTCATAATTATCTCATTGATATCATCATTATTTCTATTCCCATTTGAATGATTTGATTTTTTTAAACATCATATGATTCACAATATCAATAAGAGTTTTTATAGTAAATTAAATTGTTAGTTCATTACTAACAAGATAATCTATTGAAAATACATATCTTGATATCATATTATTTTACCTATAATGGTAAATAACATTCATTTTAATAGAATAATTTGTTTTAAAAAATTAAAATAACTTATTCGCATAAAAACATAGTAGAATGAATGTAAAACTCATGTAGAAGTTTGGTAGCATCGTCACATAGAATCCTTATAGAACAATTACGAAAACCTTATAAACCAGAATATCCTTATAGACAGCATTCTATGTAATTATCTTGTGAAAAAAATAATTTCACAATGCATTAAAGAACTATAAGGTAGAACCCATAATTTATGATATATAGGGATATCCCAAAACAATATGGGTGAACCCATCAATTATAATCTTCATGATTCTCAACATGAATAAAAAAATTTGAATGTCATCTTAAAAACAGAAATATTTCGTTGAAAATTATTTATCACTTGAGAAACATTTGAATTGTAAACCACACTAAATAATGAAATTAAAAAATACACTAAATATTTTTATAGTAGGTAAACCTTTGATATAGAATATAATGTGGTATGTATATATATACCTTATTAAAGAATAAAGTTGCATAATATCGAGATACGACTCAATGAAAATAAATTAAGACGAAGTCCCTTAAAATTAGTCCAACTCATCAAATCTAATATTTATATTCCATGATTATAAAATTAGACCAATTATTAAATTTCATGAGAACCATTTTCATGTATATTATTCCTTCTATATCACTTATATCCAGGATATAACAACTACTTAATTATTATTTTTTTGTCGGATGTTCTATTGACATTGGGAATGTAAGTCCAATATTAATATTGTATAATCTATATAGTCAAAATTGGTCATTATTTCATCATATATAGAATAATATTCAAGAAATTATAATATCATTATTAAATATATTATACATTTAAATTCAACCATTAAATATGGATATGAAAAATAAAATATGTTACATTCATGGAGATGGTAAGTCGTATTTATGCATGAGTAACATTTAAATTTTTCAATGATCATTATGAAAATATGTTTAATATCATTATAAATATTCATAACATTTATAATATAATATATTTCATAATATTTCTTATAATACACACACATATAGGTATATATATTATGCTTTGTATATAGTGATGAAAAAATCCTATCTCTTCGGGGATGTGAAGTTTACAAGTATGGTGGAAACACATTACCGTTTTTTCATGACTAAAAATGTTTGAATATAAATGATATATTATATTTATTAAATTAAAAATATTTTATTAATATAATATTTAAATATAAATTTCTTCCTTTTAACCACCCTTGAGAGATGTTGATGGAAAATGAAATATATCGGTTTATAAAATGGTTGTTCTCTGTACATAGGAGTTATAATAGTGCTTCACATTTGATGAAATTAGATTTTGATTTAGGTCAATAATAAAATATAATTGTAGAAAAATTTGGATACTGTAGTTATTATTTTATAATGGATGATGATTATATGAAAAATAATTACAAAAATACTTGATCAAAAATGATTCCTCTTTTTTAGAAACCATTGGATTCTTAACACATTCAGACCAAATAGTCTGATGGTCTACCTAAAATAAGAGGTCAATAATGTCATTAGTGATTCTTGGATGGGATTTGGTAATATAATGACTGAAATAATAGGCTTGTAAGTGTAAAGGAAGGATAATAAGTGCTTCTATTTTATAAGAGAGGGGACATCCACTGTATAAATTTATCAAAATATTAAGAAAATATAAATTCAATTAATATTTTTAAAATTGTTAAAATGTATTCATTTATAGTATATATTGTTTTTGGTAATATATCCGTTAATCAAATGATATTTTCTAAATAAACTAATAATCAATATTTTTAAATTCCTGTTTATTTATCCTTTTTAATTATTATCATGAAAACATGTTTTGTAAAGATTGAGGATAAAATAGTTAATATAAAATGTTAAAGAAATACCAAAAATTTAGAATGGATTATCATTTAAACATTATAATAATATTTTGGTCTAATGTTTTATATTGATGAATTTTATATAATTTAAATAAATACTATTTATTTCAAAATATCATTAATGTTAATGTTGACAAAATTTATATTTTACTTATAAATAATATTAAATGAACAATATAAATACAAACCAATTTTTCAAACACATAAAAAAAATTTCAATGTCATATATATAATTCTAGGATGACATAAATATCTCAAATTATATTTACTTTATGATTTTTAATATCATTTTTTTGAAATTTCATTTAATTATATAGTTTATTCGTCATCATTATGTAAGAATATAAGGTAGTAATTTTATTAGAAAAAAATGATAAATAAATTTTATATATGTATATAATTATTTTAAGATCATATAGAATATTTTATGTCAAGTATATTTTATAAATAATCTTATATAATAAATTTTATAGTCAATATAACATAATTATGAAATTTTGGAATTTCAATAAAATAAAATACTATTAAGGGATTTCTGTCTTTGAAATGGATCCATGATGTCATAAAATTTTCCCATAGATTATTTTTGGTAAAAATTAACTCATATAACAATATTAGGACATGTTTTATTTTACAAATCATTTATTCACGAATGTAGAAATCATTTGTTTTCAATTTAAATTCATTTAAATGACCCTATTAATAATTTCTAATCAAATAATGTTCATGAAGGGATAATATAGGGATCATTTAGATGCTTGAAAGGAGATTAAATGTTTAGGCCACATGGATAGATAAATCCATGCTACCCAACCCATGTGTGTCCCCAAATTGTGCAGTTACAGACAATGTCATTTCATTGGCTGCTTAGTTTTTCTATAATTGTGTGACCCTGGGTGCACAGTCATGCAACCAATTTTAGGTTTGGCTTAGTTTCAATTTTCACAATTTGAAGATGGTTAGATAAGTCGTGCACGTAACCATGCAATGGTACCCTTGTTGTATTAATTGGTCTATGATTTTTGAACTATTAGGACAACCATGATACCAAACTATGCCCCCATAGGTTTTGAGTTGAAATGATGATTTCCCTCACATAAAAATATAAGCTGTTTTTTTATTTTTATTCATCTTCCTATAGAGTATGGGAATGGTTCACCTCTCCCCTATGTCAAATCCTCCATCAATCTAGGCATACATGTATCTTCTATATCTGAATTCCAAATCAACAACCTTCGAATGAATTGGATCAATTTTGGTAAATTCTACATTACTATCACTTTCTATATAATATATTATTATAATCTTTCATGGTATTTATGTGTAAGATCATTTGAACTATTTTCAATGTGTTGGACCATTTCTAAGATTTCCTATGACCTACTCCTAATCTATGGATGATATAAAGAGTATATTTATCTTTTTTTCATGAGGTTTGGTGTCATATTGATTTCCACTTGAATTTTATTTCATTGTTTCTATATCATTATGCCACATGTATAATTTTACTAAATCCAAATTATATTATGATATTTATAAAAAATTGATCATAACAACATGATACATTCCTTGAGATAATTTTTTGGTGTATTATAGGTTTTATGTCTGTTATATGGTCACTCAATGGCTGTGGAAAATGAAATTGAACAATATGGATAGTGATTTTAAATTCACAATGTTTCTATTTGATTTTCAATATATTTTCATATTGTATTCCCATATTATATAGGTTATTTATATTTCATAATGAACCTCCTTGGTGTTTTTTCAAATATTCATGGAATCACCCATTTATAAAATTCCATTCAAGAAAATGTCAATATTTAAGAGACCCATTGAGACTAATAACAGAATTCTCCATGTGATTGAAAATGAAATGTGTTGATTACCTGGAAATCATTATTCATGTCAGGATCATACCATTTAATAAAAATAATTAACTAAATTGGATGGTTTATATGGTCGGTAAGGCCCTAAAAATTACTTCATGACTAATCAAATGTAATATTTTTGGTTGAAAAGAATTGTACAATTCTAAGCTGATAAAGGAGATACAAGAGAGGTAATACCACTTTTGTATATTTACAAATATGAATATAACTTATATATATAGAACCATATGATGAATTACATGAGATTTATATCTGCATTTATGTTATGATATATGAGATTAGGACCTATTATTGTTGTGATATTATGGTAAGGCATTTTCGAGCATGGTAGTATCATGCTCCCATATATAAGTCGTTGAGCCTGGAATCTCAGACCATTGACCCTATTTTGGTTATTGGATTGAAATTCAATTTTCCTTGTTAATTAATGACATGATGTACCATTCACCATATTTAGTTTTATACTTGACATAACACATTCATATTGGTATGTTGATAATCTACCCTATTTCTGGATATTATATGATCATTAATCTAGTAATGGATGTCTTAGATATTCTACATGAAGACAAAAATTGGTATTCTAGTTATATATACATATACGTCCACATGTACAAGTTTCATACAAAATGATGGACAAATAAAATTGATCTATATATATATATAAAATATAGATACATATATATATATATATTATTACTATATATAGTAACTTTTAATGCATCCATTCGTGACATGACATGAAGAAGGTGGAACAACCATGTGTCCTATAAGAACCTGAGTGGGATGTTATTTATTTCAGCAATTATTTCTAATTCTATTAATAAATATACAATATTTATTTACATTAACTTCATTTATTACATGTATACACCAATTGTGGTGTCCTAAAGATATTTTTTATCTCACACACTAATATTGATTTCGTTGTCACCTAATAAGACAATATTCCTTCGTGTTCGGATAAAAGAAAGGACCCTTCTTCTAGTTTTTGATATATTTTTCATAATTATAGAGTATAGGGATATAGGACTGAGTATAAACTAGAGATTCTAGTGTAGACCATTTTATTCTATTGAAATTTTTGTATATAATGATTGTATGCTTGTTCCTATATTCCATTACTCCCCTTTTTTATTCCGACTTTCCATGTATTCATGTGTTGACACATCCACATATAATTTTTGTCATTATTAAATTCTATATAAATTTACCCTTCCACACAGTTCTGTTTACTTTGTATGTTATTATATGCTTCCACTACAGTTGTATGATTATGGATGAATATGTTGTGCAGCAATGATAATTGGTTATAGTGTCCCCACAGTACTACCATCACACACTCACTACCAGTCTGCGTCATCCGGTGTTCAAGGAGTTGTTATTGAGGCCATGTGAACCATGGGCACAGGGAACAGTTTATGTGGACACTAGTTTAGGATATTACAATGTTTTATTTGTGGGTTTTCTTCATTTTTCATACTCATTTAGTGTTATACATGAAAATATGGGTGAATGTAAATTTAGAATTGGACATGTTCCTAGACATTGAAAACCCATGTATAGGGGAAACCCAAATTACCTTGTATGAGAAATTTCAGTTATTGATTCTTCCATTTATGATTAATGCCACATCTCCATTGGGTGACACACATGTCATATAATGTTATTGATATTTGTATTTTTTAGGTTTGATTTATTTTTCATGGGAATGATGAAATGAGGGACATATATTCCTTGAGTCACAATATGAACATTATGACTAATATGCAAGGAATGTTAACATACATGGTATAATTTCATCATGAATTTTCAAAATTTATATTAATAAATTCTTTAATATTTATTGAATTGAACTGAAAATTATTGATAGAATTGTTCCACATAATTGATACATGAATTTTCTATATTATCCAAAAAATTGTTTTCTTAAATAGGTAATTGCAAACACAATAATGAACAAATTATGGCACGTTGATCGATGACCAAATGGTCTGATGGGGCGGAATTTTTTATGCTGTGGGTTATATGGATAATATATTTTTGTTAATATAGTCTATGGTACTTTATAGAGTGGAAATTGACATGGATCTAATTCAACCATCTTAATGTTATTTAAATATTTTAAAAATAATAAAATAAAAACAATTATGACTCTTAAAGTGAAATTTTCTATCATATAAATATAAAATCGAAGATCATACCACAAACTGACCATTTAGTTTGCAGATTAGCTATACAATAATTTATG
This sequence comes from Viscum album, assembly GCA_963277665.1. NCBI lineage: Eukaryota > Viridiplantae > Streptophyta > Magnoliopsida > Santalales > Viscaceae > Viscum > Viscum album. The sequence continues at coordinate 1,038,257,442 of OY728133.1, read as the reverse complement.
ATTCTATATTTTGTCCACATTATATCTTCTAGACCTAGACTTTTGAGCTCGTAGAGTGAAATGATCATTTGTATATGAACGATTTATACATTTCGTAGTATTTTCTATAATATCATTAATTTTTTAAATATTATATAAGGAATAAATTTTGCATTATAGTATCATGATATCACAAAATACCCCCATTAGAATTCCCAAAATGCAAGGATTATATTTTTCTTGAGGTGTCTGACCATGAGAATCTTGTGACCCATCTTGTATTGAATCATATAAGACCACTTACATTACATGTTATAAAAACTGCCAATAATCTTTTATAGGGATACTAATGTATGTTAGAGACAATGTAGGTTGTAGTTATACATGCCTCTGGTATAGATAATTTGAATATGAAATTCCTATATAAGCATCCCCCCACATTTTTAGGGGACAATGAACCACACCCTTGTGAGTATTTTCTTGATGCTCTCCTATTTTTTTCAGTATTTGATGATTCGTCTAGTGTGTATAGTATAAATAGACGTGTACATGCTACACCATTATTAAATGCTGTGGTTGAAAATTATCACTCATGCATATCATCATAATTATGTATTCTGGGATGATTTCAAGATTATATTCTATGAAAAAAATTCACCATACACCAATGGATGACATAACTCTATATTGCATAATCCTATTGTAGGATAGAATTCTAGTAAGGAAATAATCTTCTTGTTTCCTAGATTTATAGTGGATTTTTCATTATTTGGAATGTGATGTCATTGTGACTACTAGGATATTCACGGATGGGTTGGTAACATCCATCTGATCACAGTACAACGTATTTAATTTAAACAGTATTTATGAAATCATCATCTATAACCATATTACAAAGCATAATCTGATGGATGCTAATGGTGTGATTTTGGGGGGTCATTCACCTAAAGATAGAATTTATTAATATTATATGTTAAAGGGAGCATTTTAGGAAACTCATAGAGGTATTAATAATAAATCATCACAAGAATATGATTTGTTGATCTATTACCATTGTGGTAATACTAGGCATACAAAACCACAGTAAATACATGATATTATAGAGTTTAGAGGCTCTAGATTGATGAAAAAAATCCAATATTTTTACAGAACATTAACATCACTTTTTAAAGAGGAAAATATACTCCAAATAAATTATTGGATGTAGGTCCATTAATTTCATGATATAAAGGCAGTGGAAATTACACTTTCTGATTAGGGTTTGGTGGTGGTCATGACAGAGGTGATCACACCGGTAAAACTCAACATTAGCAGTGCAGGATTTCTCAGGATAGTCAGGAAGTGACTCATGGCCGTGTTATAGGCCACATAAATTCCTTTTATCATAATGATGGTGAACATAGTGAAACAACAACTAATATTTGGGGAATTATTCTTGAAGTCTCTGTTATAATGTTTTATTTATCCGAAATAGGTGTGTCTCAATAATTTATAAATGGGGAAATAACAGAGAGTCTGGACTTCAATATGAATAAATTCTATTATGTTATTATGCTATATATACCATTAGGTATCCAATAAGAGGGTTTTTTCATTGTACTGATTAATCACATAATATGTGTAGGTACCTATACAAGTGTAATAATTCCATCCTTTATATGATGATCAATGAAATATTTATTAGGAATGTATTGTTAGTTCCATATCAATCACATAATGGTTATAATTGTCATAGTGTTGTATTTACATCACCAATGGGAATTATGAACGAGCATAAGGGATAATAGGATGTCAATATTACTAATGATAGAACAAAGCAGTAGTGGATTGGAAATGTCCAAAATCAGATCACTAGTCATTTCATTGATATCCAAGGGATACAACCCATTTTTACCTCATGTGGTGGGGTGATAATTGTACATATATTATAAAAATATAACCATCATACCTCCAATTCAAGAGGTAGTGTTGAATATTTACCTTGTTCTAGGATCATCAGAAGTGGCCACAACCTTATATAGGATGTTATGTACGATGATTCTAGAGATCAAGAAGTTTTTGGAGGATATAGAGGATATTTTATTTAAATGTCAAAACTCTTCCCCTCAGGATTCAACAATACATCACATTTAAAAGGAAGATAATATCATTATGCTATGTGAGGATTTCATCCATTTTATACAAATAATGATAATGAACAGTTTTCCATTGAATAAAATAATTGACCTATTTGATCAGCTCCATGTATCGATAATGTTATCCATGATAGTCCTATGGTTGAGTAATCATTTTATGTGAGTCATGATGTTGGGTATACCTATCACATATTTCATGAATAGGTATGACCTATCCATGTACCCTGTAATGTTGTTCAATATCATGAATGCACCCACTTTTTTAATGGATCTTACGAATCAAGTCATACACATTTATATAAAATTATTTGAGGAAGTATTTTTTATTTCATCTTTCAGTATTCCCACTCAATACATGACCGTGAAACTCATCGTGATATCAGGTGGAATATAATTACATCGCATCAACTATGTGCTTATAATATTTAGTTTCACTTCTAGATTGATAAAATCCTCTTATTAGGTAATATTATTTTGGACTAAAGAGGTTCAGTAGGCCCATATAATGTGAATTATATTTTTTCTAAATATTATCACAGGAACATAATTGAAATTTATAGTTTCTTTGGGCTTTCAAATATATCAAATGAATCATCTAGGATTTCTCATGTATTACAGTTCAAATTGTTGGCCTTAAAAATAATGGTTTGAAATTCATATGGTCATATTTTTTTATTTACCCTTACAGTATTTGAAATCTTTTTGGACATAAATACTAATACTGGTTCCCCTTGATCTTATAAGAAGCTATGTTGTATACTGTGACACATATAGTCTTGGTATTAGTGTTGTTTTGATGCATGATGAGTAATTCATCCCACAAATGTCTCATTAGATGAGGCCTCAAGTGTCATAATATACTCCCCATAAGGTGTACCCCTCATGTGATGAAAATGATAAAAGAGAGATGGGGTCCCATGTGTCCTTCCTTTAGTAGGCCCCAGGTTAGTGACTAGCACCGTGGGTGTACCAAACATGCAGATGGGAAGTATTACCCACTAGGAGAACACATGCATAACAGTTGTAAGACATGCACAATACAATTCCCACTCATACCCTAATAACATTTAATACAATAATACACAAATTTAATGTCATTAAGGAACTAAAACTACTAAAAGTGAAATTTTCATGTATCAAAATAAATGAAAAGATTCTTGTAACCACAAATACTAAATAGGTCCACATAAAATCCAATCAAGAAGTAACCAAAATAATTTTAATCATGATCCATATGACATAAATGAATGTTTAGATATAGGTTGGGTGAGTATAACAACATACTAAGTTGGATCCTCCCTAAAGCCTCTCCAGAAAATGATAATGAATGGATTCTAAATCACAGTAAAAAATAAGTAAAACTAACTATTCACATATCCAGATATACTATGTTCACTTCCTCAACATTGATACTCTCACAATGTATCACATAAAAAAAAATTAATAAAAAAATAATATCAAGGGTATCCAACTACTACTTCCCCAGATTTTTTCCACTATGTAACAACATCACACGTCCTCAACATCTCTCTCTAAAAAGAAAATCCAGTAGACATGTGGGTGAGTCAACACACAACCTGATCCTTGTATCCAAAAGTAACTAGTTAGTTTCTATGGTTCTCAACATATCACATAAGTTGTATCGTACATCATGTATTATACCTCAATCCATCACAGCACATAAAAAATATAAGGATATACAAGACATCACAACCTATAAACATTATACCAATAATAGTTCATAGAAAATTATATCCAAAATACACTTGTGATAAATAAAAACTGGTCATTACATTCCTCTAAACACAATTATATGTAAAATTAACTATCGTACATACCTACATATGAAACTACCAAGATATGAGAGAGAGGGAGAGGGAATCCTTTTGTGTTACTCATCTATCTATCCCCCGACCAGGATGTTGGAAAAAAACCACCCCATTGAATCAGAATCCCAAAGGTGTTTGTTTCCCAATATAAAATTGCGGATAAGATTATAAAAACACAAAATGTACATTATATAAAATACCCAACAAAAACATTATGATCAAAACTTACACATAGAATAAACTTCTGCTAACATCTAATAAACTCTCAGCTTCTACTTCTAAGAGAATATATCCAATAAGAAAACAAATATTTAAATAGATACATTATGTTAAATTATTATTTTTCATCAATTTAACTTTACATCAATTAATTAATTTATTTATTATGAACCATTAAATTTATTAACATTACATTTCATTAAAATTTCAACTAATATCATTTCCCTCCAAGAATAAGAAAACCGAGTCCAAAAATTCATATAATTATAGCATCAACACTATATCTCAAAAATCTATAAAGCCATGGGAAAAACATTTTATTAGTTTTTAAAAAATTATTCCAAATTTATAACAATTATAGAAAACAATATAAGGTACCAAACACAAGGGGTTCAACACCGGGATAATGAAAACTACATGTCGAATCGTCTCCACCTATAGTAGGAGGATGGAAACATCCAACCACAAGGACTACAAATTAAATCTCATGACATAACCCGAATTCCTTCACACTATTGGAATTATTGTAACCATAACTATATACCTCATGAAATCTAAAAAGGATAAAAGATAAAGAAAAAATGTCCATCATCCATGAAACTCATTCAAAAATCAATACAACATTCATAATAGTGGGTTATTCTATATTCAATTCATTTTTCTAACTTGGATGCCTTCCCCTTCAACCAAAATCATTCAATGATGCATATTACCACATCCAGAATCATCTTCTCTGATAATAACTGGGCCTCCCCACTCCACATACAACAACTATACTCTAGACATAGTAATCCTAGGCACACAAGATATATTGGCCTCCTAAACCCAAATACTACAAATCAATCCAGGATCATCCTTACCATGCTCACAATATATCACAAGTAGTAGGAAGAAAACATGCAACCATTCTCTTTGACCTAATGCATGGAATCCAACCATTACACATAACAAGATTTAACAACTCTAAATCACATGGATCATGGCCGTTATAGGAATATGGAAAATCTATCCCCTACAATGGAATAATCTTTTATCACAAAACATGTTCAAATTTGATATTGAATTAACTGATTCATTATACACAAAGTCCAACTATAGGAAAACCAAATACGAAAGATATCAAAATATATCAAAAAATAACAAAACAATTAATTCATCATTCCTTTTAAGTCATTTAACTTCAAGAATCAAGATGATTTACATTTATTGAAAAATTAAATTAAACATAAACTCTTTAATCATGTTATTAATAATTAAATTACAATAATAACAACATGATTTATTAAACGTGCCTCTTTATTTAATGTTGATAATTAATTACCAATTAGTTTCATATTTAAATTCTTTAAAAGGTCCTATTTAAGAAAAAATTATAATCAAATCTAGGGTTTGATATAAAAAATCAACAAAAATCAAGAAGAAATCTCATTTTATGTTATAAAGAAGAAAAATTATCATGCGATCAATACTAATTTTTTTACAAATATGAAAAAACAATTAAAATAATATATTGTTGATAGAAGTAGATAAATCATGATAACTCTATGGTTACATGTAAATAAAAATAGACCTGATGAATCCCTTATCTCAAGAGGACATAAAATTTATTCCTATGAAAGAAAACTATGCAATGGATCATGATCACCTCTCATGAAACAACTTCAGCCACTTGAGGACACATCTGCACAACCCCAACAACAAATAACCATGATAATCCAATTAAAATCATGGATATAATGAACCGTCACTTGATAAAGATAAATGATAGGAAACTGATCAATTAAACCATAATAAATAAGGTAAAATGTACCTTAGATTGAATTTTTCTTTTTAAATATCAAAGGGGGAAGATAAAAATAGATCCATGAAGAAGGAATCCCCATAACATCAAAGAGTGGCTACTAGGTATCCAGAGTTGAGATATTTACAATACAGTTGTTGTGTTGAATAACCACATTGATGATTTTTTTTCCAAAAAAAATCTTTGGGTAATTACAAGACATGTAATCCTCTCCCATGTCGTGTTATTTTAGGGTATGATTTCAACTTTAAAATTAATTCTGTAATTGCTTAATTTTATTTTTCAAACACCTATATATTACATGATTTTAAACCGTGTTTTATGTCATGTATTTTTTGACAAAATCAAATTCATCCTCCTTAAATAATGTGGAATCCTAAATACTCTAGACTTTCCCAAAGCCTCCTCAGGGAACCATTGTCTTCTAAAATCTGCAAAGGGTCGATCCTTTCGGATACTTCCCCTAACACTAGATACATCTAAAAACATTTTCATCATCAATAATCCAAATACATCCCATAATAGATCTATAAAATGGGACATACAACCAGAAACACATGAGATACCTATCAATGATCATCCCACCAAATAAGATCTACCACAACACTAGGGAAAAATTTAATAACTCCAAAATAACCATAAATATATTCTAAACACTATCTAGGTGTAGATACTTCTCAAATGATAGAAAGATACAACATGATAGAAGAGGAATCCATATTACATAAATCAAAAGGATTTTAACCACAAAATTAATAATGTTACAAGGGGTGTGATAAGCACCATTCTACATGGGGTAATGAGAATGTTTCTGAAACTGATATTCCTAGATACTCTTATAAATGCAATTATGTCATCACAAAAGATGATCCAAGGGGATACAACTCACATGGAACACCTTCATCTAATTGTACTAGATCTTTACAATATAGTCCTCAAATGTCACATTATCATCAACATTGATATCACACCAATTGATGGAATAAGAGTCGTCCTGAAGATAACAAATAAGCAGCGAAATTTGAAAAACATTATGTATCCGGCTCATATATGGGTGAATTTCTACCCTATATTCCATGAATCCAACATGACCCAACACCACAAAAGGAGAAAAAAAACAAGAGGGAAATTTTTTCCCATGACTATCCATTCACGGACCATGACATGTCGTAATGTATAGGAACTCATGATTCCCAAGGTTAAACTTCATTTGTCCCCTCTAATGATCGAAATATGATTTATCATAGTCCTACACTACATTCATGCTCTCAAGAATCAACTAAACCATATTTGTTGTATTATATAATAGTTTTTCTTAGGAATTTTAATTATTTAACCCTAGATCAACACAATGGATAATTATATGGTCATCCATAAAAGGCTTCAAATCGGATCATTTTGATGGTGGAGTGAATACTATTATTTTGAGAGAACCCTACCAATGGTGGGTTCCACATCTACTATCCTAAAATTTCCCTGTCAAAAGAGTGCTACATGTATTCAAGAATTTTGATGGTACTCAATGTCTGACCAGACCACCGTGGATGAAAATTAGTATAATGGAATAACTAATTAACAAAAGAACGATGGAGACCTATAAACCCCCTAGAGGTATAACATTTATCTTGATTAGAAATGACCATCCAAGGGACTCTACAAAGTATCACTGCCTCCTCCATATTATGTCTAGATAAATCAATATAGATCATGATTAATTGATATTAATATGGTTGGATTAATTTTTCAAATGATCCACTACCACACTTATACCCTCATATCATCCCAGAACTCGAGGTAAACTAGTAAATAATTCCATGAATTCTTCTTCCCACATCCAATTATGAGAATATGAAGGATAGATCAATCCTATAGGAACACAATTCATGACATTTGGATTTTAGAATACCCAACATAATGACACAACCCCTACATGTGCACACATCAACCCATGCCACCAAAAACTACCTCTCAATGCTCACTATATATATTTCACATTAGAATTCACATAAATATTATATCTATAAAAATATTTAATAACCACCTCACACATTACAAAATGAATACAATAACATCCTTGAAAACTCACTCAATTTTGTTCATCATCAAACCAAACTTCATGGGCCTCGCCACTAAAAACTCGATCTCTCCATACCTCCTCCTCAAGATCCCCAACATGGACTCTTCCACATTTTTCTTTAGAGATGTAAACACCATCATCTAAAAAGGAAAAAACATCACATAAGATCTCCCATATTTAGATTCAATGCCATATTTTCTTTAATTAGCATACCAAAATTGCATGATTCATGAAACACAATAGTGCATGTATTCCTTCTCAACACAAAGGCAAAAAAATTCCCCTTCCCTGGTGTATAAGAATTATCAAAGTCGTAATCTTTTAATAACTCCATCGACTGATACTTACAGAAGTTCATGTATCATTATTAGAAAAGGTACACAAGGTTCTAATGATAATTGATGACCAAAAAATGCTATCTTATAAGTTAATTTATCCAAAACATGAAGAAACAAAACACCCCTACCAACTCTATATCATGGGTGGAATAGTTATGTTTATGGGGACACAACTATAGAGACCCATTAGAAATGACTAATGTCCACAACATCATAACTAAAAACTATATAATGTGTGAGGCATCACAGGTAACCTCAAATAGATCTCCATCTATTCCTAGAAATAAAAGATGACCATTGAAAAAATTCAATTTCAGATATTCTAATGTTAATTGGAAGTAATCATTCCATAGGAACAAATAATCTTTTCTTGTCAGTGCTATCAGAGGAGTCACAAACTAAGATAAAATGACTATTAATAACATATAACAACCTGTAATAGCATTGAGACTTCAGAACAATTCTTCTATCTTGGTGTCACCCAAGACACAAGTGATTTTATTATTTATGGATGCATAGCCACTACCGGCATGTATAGAACATGCACCAATAAATGGACTTATCTTGACTAAAACTAAAACTTCACCAATATCCCTAAAAACATATAATTGGGAATAAATCCTGAAAAAAGCCACAAAAGCTCTTATTTAGTCTAATTAAATATTGATTACACATGGATTTCGCTAATGAAAACCACCATGATTATATCCAATATCTCATGGTATTGAATTTTCATTAACCCATTGAATACATCTAGAGCACTTTAACCACTGATCGACCTCATAACACACTCACAATGCAAATGGTGATAAATGAATGTTGTATTTGTGATATGCACATCGTTTACACACATATGATTATATCAATACCACCATTAGATCTTTGATAACCAATATTAACCATCCAGTAGATATATTATATCAAAAATCCATGGAATATGATAGAATTTCTTCACTATCACATGGTGTGAGCTTTGATAATTGATCTTGAAATGGATCTCACATCGATAGGGAATCATTATAACCTCCTAGGGAAATATATTTCGATATTATTCTCTAACCCTATGAAATTCATAATGATGAACCTTTGTCAAATTATTCTTAAACTCTTACATCAGAGAAGGAAATGATATAATATGACTCTAACCCATCATAGTTACTCACATTCCAACAAACATGATGAGTATCTATTTGCACTAAAGAACACATCCTAAAATCAGAAAAAATCCATGATGGATGACAAGAAATTCAACCAATTCATGAAATTAATGATACCATATTGAAATATCTATGAGAATTGGAAATATCCCCATGATTGGTTTTTACCCAACACTTTCTTAATGTTTTTATATAATCCAAACAAGTCTGCTCGACCTCCAACTTGTGAAGTTGATGATAAGGGAACTAGAATTTTCTATACCTCAAGTCCCAAATCCTAGAAAAGAGATAATGGTATAAAGGATTGAATCAGTCATGGATCAAATAAGTTACTAAACAAAGTATGAACCCAGAAAATGTTACTATGAATGAAATTTTGCTAACCTGGCATTGAAAACTCTAATTCATAATTCGTGGTAAAAAAATCCCTCAAGGTAAAAATGAATAATTTTTGGGTTCATTATGTTTGATGATAAAGAGGGTTTCCATTTCCTGTTGTGAAATTACAGATATATTTTTGTCAATCTATTTAAAAAATGTACCATGAAAAAAATTGATGATCTAGAGGTTGTACAAAAATAACATATACAAGGGGGAACCATTTTCAAATGACCACAAAATTTTTTTCCTTGAAAATTAGAGAATGGCGAAATGTTTTTTTTGCAAGAGGAGTTAAATGACAGTTCCAAAGAGCCTTGTAATTTTGGGATACCCACATGATTCAATATCAGAACACCAATATAAGGAATATAACATAAATACATACATGGTTTGGACCAGTGCACAATAGAGTTTTGTGATAGAGACCGAGACAGATGAACTATCACGTCTAGGGATAAGTCGCTCCCACTGTGCTCTGGCTCCTCAAAATGTTTATAAATAATGGTATACCCCCCTCATTCCACAAAATATCAACAGTCTTTAAAAATAAAAACTCTTGTTGGGAAGTGGTGTGGGTGAACATGTAGATATCAATTCATAAGTTGTAGGCCAGATGATAGTTTCATGCAAATAGTAAGTGTTAAATTCTCAATAAAGAGAAACATAGGAAGTTTGAATCCCCATGTGATGAAGTGACATTTCATAACTACTAAAATAACAGAAAAGCGTATTAATTCTTCAAAAATAAAAATTTAAAGGTAGTTGAATATCATGATGTTAATTTTTTGGAGAGTGAGAAGAATATTTAGTAAATACGTTATCATTCATACAAAGATACCGATGAATAGATAAGCTGATTAGGGGATGATCTAGTTCAAGATGATGATTCAGAGGAAGACTATTTTGATGATATGGATGATGATAAATCATTATCACCATATAGACAGGAAATAATATATTAAATTCAAATAAAAAAACAATTGGTGATTAAATATCACAAGTGTATACGATATTGATTACGACTCTAAAACAATAAACATACATATCGTAGGTAGAGCCAAAATTTTTCACTGATGTTGTTAGAGTTGATAATTTGGTTCATGATATGAATGATGATATTTAATAAATTGAAAAGAAATAAGGATCTAAAATAGTATTGAGGCAAATAGATTAAATTGTCATATGGAAAAAATGATTCATTCACATCAAAATGAATGCATATATTTTTTCATTTAAAAAAATTAATAGTATGAAAATTGTACTCCTAGATAAAGGGTGTCGATGTTGACGAATCATTTTAACATGTTTCTAGGTTAGAATAAATTAGATTATTCAGTGCCACTGTTGTGAGGACCGTCCCAGTGGGGCCCACACCGTGGCACCCCAAGCCTGCCTCCAATAGGCCAGGGGCTAGTGACTAGCACCAAGTAGGCTTATTAATAACATGGGAGGCATTTCCTATGTACCTGTACACACACACACATATCCAAGACCACAATTCTAGAATATAAAAACCACTAAGTAACAAAAATTCAGGTATACAAATAATCCCATCAAACATAGTATGACAAAAGTTAGAGTACGAAAAAAAAGTAAACTGGGCCAGAATACAAGCCCACCAAAAAACATTAGTCTGAAAACTAGAAAGTCAAACCTTTATACAAAAAAGGTACTAGGACTGTTGCTCATAGTAGTAGGAACGCCTGAGCCTATAGGGAACTCGGAATTCTATATCCTATCCTGGTCCTCCCTAGTCTATATCAAATGGTTGCTCGTCTCCACAAGACACCAACCGTGAAGGCAATGCCCGTGCAGAGGTGAGTATAACAATACTTAGTAGAGGACCCCGAAAACCACAAAACAGTACACAAAGTAAGGGTAATGACATCTATTCATAGTATATGTCTACAAACCATATATAAAAAACTATATATACTCCAAAACTAGACTCTTGTTATAGAGACAAGTCAAACAACTGCATACCCTTGTTAGGGATTCAGTTCGAAGATTTCATGAAGCACTCGTCCTGGGAGAACACACTCTACGATCCTTATAGCTCTGATGTCATTTGTAAAAGAAGCACCGTCCTTCAGAAACCATCACAAGAGGTATTCACACTCATTATAGGAGACACACATTTGAGTGGGAATATTTTTGATAGATAGTAGAACTCATTACGGGAGACACACTCTTGAGTGGGAAAGATCACGATACGCAGATGAGGATCACTTCCAAGGCCATGGAGGATACTCCGACTCATCCGGATTCACCAGTTAGGAGATACACTAGATAGGTAGAGGATCAACACCCCTGTAGAGTTGGTCATGTCGATGCCTGACTCTACCTAATGTCACGAATGGATAGAGTATCTCGATCTGGGACACCCAGATGGATTCCTGACTTTATCACAGAAAGTCATGGTGAAGAGATCATACTCTTGTGTGACGAAATGATGCCTAAACTTCCTGGGAACGTGAAGAAGGGGCACTAACCCAAATTAAAGATGTCCAAAATATGGTGAACAAGTGGAGCATGCCATTTTCCAAAAATTACATATTGTGTAGAAATGTTACACGTTGTGTCGTCTAACACCGTGTACTGCCCATGTACAACCGCAAATGTCGTAAGGCTGGTCGTATAGAAAGACAGGGTACACAGAGGGTAGTTCAATGTACAATCCATGTCTGAGTGACTAGGGTTGTCTCCATGTATGTTGTCCATGTGCACGTACACAGTAATCAACCCATGTAATGCATCCCATGTAAGCGGTACATAGGGTGACCTGGCTTACCGGTCTTGCATGGTCGTGTGATGGAGTACACGGTTGTGTACTCGATCAAGTGTCTTTGTACCACCTGGATACACGCCGAGTTATGCATAGCCACCCCTACCATGATATACACACCGTGTTTCCTGAAGCTGTGTAGAGCATCCTGTGTCAGTGTATTTCCAAAAATACACGCTGAGTTCCGTGTAGCCGCCTCTGCTATGCTGTACATGTTGTGTCTCCTGAATCCATATATATTATCCCGAATCTGTGTTTTTCCCAAAATACATGCTGATCTTCAGGGAAATCCTAACACAGCATGTGACCATGGTCACACACCATGTGGTTCCTTTTTAACACCTGAAACCCTATCCACCACCGCCGCCACTACTACATGGAATGTTCTTCGAAAGTACACGCCGTGTATTCTAGAAATTTCCAGAAACACAGACATCCACCATCGTGCTTCCTCTGATGATCTGTTCATCAATCCAGCCATCCATTCACAGCTAAACATCTAGGTTTTTGTCGCACTGACACCAGGAATCTTCTCCCTATGTTTTCAGACCTCCGATCAGCTCCGAAAAAATGATTTGATTTTCCCATGTGAAGAATGCCAGAAGAACACCCATTCCCAATTTCATTCGATTCGTTGTTAGCCATCATCATTTCACCTATACAAGATCTCTACAATGTTGAACCCATGATTTGGGATCGTTGCATTGTGGAACAGATGTGCAACAATACGTTTTTCATCGCCCCGTAAAGAACATTAAGAATTGGTGAGAATAGATGGTGGAGAAATCTAATAAACAATGTGAGGAATGAACCCCCGCCGTCATTTGTCACGACGTTAATCCACTCTCGTTATCAGGATTAAACGGAGGAAGGATCAACAATAACAAAACAACATTGATCAATTCCCTGAATCACCCCAATAAAACCCTCCCGCATGAACGGAAGAATCTGCGGACCAACTTGTTCATGGTTGATCCACATTCTTCATTTAAAATAAAAAACATGGAAATGAAATTCAATAAAAACCCCTACCTCAGCTATGATCGATCACTAATGAAGGTTTCGCACTGCCACTGTCGTTGTGATCCTTCAACATCATTGGGGCAATGATTCTCAACTTCGATCTGTTGTCGTTTTCTATTGTGTGTTTGCACTAGTGCTTCGCGGATCCTCCAGCATATTCTCCCTAAAATTCGTCAACGATAACAATTCGCTAAAACCATTAAAAAGGAAAAATTATTTAAATTTAAGATACTCTCTTGTAATAATGACTCCGTATTGCCAGTCTTGAGTCATTATGACGCGTCATTAAATAAAGAATAAGATGTCCTGTCACTACACTGTAATAGATATTTCCATAAAATAAAATAAACATATAATGATTTATTTTATTTGTATTTTACTAAAAACTTCTTAAAATTAACTTTTTCCCTTGACCTGCACTGGTCGATGTTAGGCTCGTTCTTAGGTAAAGTCGTCTTTCTTGATGTAATTGTGCCCTCAGATTTTTAATCTGGGCATCTGTTTGGAAATTTACACAACTGCCAAAAAGTGCCAACTCACTAAACATATAAAAATTCAATCCACCATTCTGGACTCACTGGACCTCGAAATGATCTTTCGCCTTCATGCTCGGTCTCAAAGTAATTCCAAATAATATTTAAAAATAACACATGTAAAATCGGAGACATTAAATTCTCACCAAATATGCGCATTACGTCCCCGAAAAGAAAAAACAAAGGCTACTCAAAAAGATGTGGGTAATGGGCATAGATATGGGCCTCCCGCTCCAGCGTTCTCTCCTAAAGTTTCCTCTGTTTCCACTAGACGTGCAACAAGGGAATTGATCACCCACGATGGATCCTCTCCATCCAATTGTTGATCTTAACTAGGTACTAAGCTAAGGTCACTCAAACCTTGATGTCCATCCCTCCTCAGTCGATGACATGTGACGGGTTGTGCACGTACCACCGTAGTTGCGACACGTGGAAGACAACATGTACCCAATGCAACTGTGATGGTAGATCTAGGTGGTACACCACCTCACCAACTGTGTAAAGTATCTTGAAGAGACAGATGAACATTGGAGATAGCTTGTCGCCTCGGCCAGATCTATGTAACCCTCTTCGAGCTGAGACCCAAATAAAGACATGGCATCCCTCTTCGAACTCCATAGGACTCCGTCGTTGGTCATCATAGGAGATATTTTGGCTCTGTTCAGTCTTCATCCACTCTCGTATGATATGTACCTTTACTGTGGTAGCTCACACCAACTCTGTACCCATGAGTCCGGATTCTCCGGGGTCGGTCCAGCAAAGCGGTGACCAGCATGATCTCTAGTACATGGCCTCGAGTGATGCCATACCAATGGTGGAGTGGTAGCTGTTGTTGTATGCAAACTCCACCAGTGGTAGGTGGTCCTCCCAACTGCGAACAATGTCCAAGATACAGGCCTACAACATATCCTTCATAACCAGACTGGTCCTCTCCATCTGACCATCAGTCTGTGGATGAAACATTGTGCTAAAGCGTAGTTGAGTCCCAAATGACTCCTACAATTCCTTCAACTGCACCCTCAGATCACGAAGCTCTGCGGGAGGCATCCGATATGTTGATGAGTAAATCGGTGCTTTCATAGTGTGTATGTCGATGTAGAAGTCGATCTCTCGATAGGGAGGTAATCTTGGAACATATTTGGGAAATAAATCCTCGTACACTTGCACTACTACTGGGTATTGGGAGCTCACAACATCCACTACTCTGAGGGAAAGGCTATCCCACTCATGAGTGATTGGATGCACCCTTCTATGCATTTGTCCATTCCGTGCTACCTGGGTTTCCTTTTATCTAACAATGGAAAACCTCGTTCCATCCTGGCTGACAGACCACACTCTTCACCTAATATAGTCATTCTGGGCATGGACCAAAGATAACCAATCCATACTGATAATTATGTCATAAGGCCTCGATGCTACCACAAAGAGGTTCCAACCAACACTCTAGCCTCCAAGGGTAAGATCGCACTATCTGAAAAGGTGTGTGATCGTCGAGTATCCTTTTGTTGGTGTCTCAAAATGTAAGGATCGAGTCAAAGGTTCTACCAAAATCTCAAGGTTTTCTGTAAGACATATGGCTATAAAGGAATGATTGGAACCTGTGTCTATAAGCACAACAGCTAAGGTAGGGAAGACATAGATCGTACCGTGAATCATCACTAGAGTCTCTCGGTCATATGCCTCGACCACATGTTGTTGTCCCGCCCCTTCCCCCCATCTCCCTGAGCCTGGTGCAGACCTCCTGGCGGTAGTGGTGGAAGTAAGTAGAGGTGTCTTCTAGCACCACCAGTTGCCCCTACTCCTCTGCCACATTCGCCTCTTGGCAGGTCTGCTTGTTCCATTCTCTACCTCTACCTCGGTGGTCCGTCCACTGCTTCCCTATCCGGAGCTTGACATGTCTTGCAATCTCTAGCAAGATATCCCCTATCATCGTCGGAGTAGCATCGCTTCTCCCTATGATGACTGGATCCATCCTGATATCCCTATACTATCGATCCCCTATCCTAGGTCCTCCTATGACGTTTCCCACATCCAAATCCCTGTGCCTGATGTCGGCTCCCTCCTGCTGGGGTCTCTGCACTAGTCTTCCTATTTTGAATATTTGCGACTGTCTCTGCTCCACCAAGAAGCGGTCGATCACCAAGGCCCACTCAAGCACTCCGGCATAAGTCAATATCCCTAAGAGCACAAAACTATCTCGGATTCCTCGTTGTAGACATCGCTCGTAGTTCCGACCTCTGAATTTCTGATCCCTGACCATATCTGTCGAGTACCTGGCGAGGTTGGTGAACCTCGGTGAATAATCAGCTACTGTCAGACTATCCTACTAAAGCAGACGAAGCTCCTGGATACGTACAGCTCTAAGTGTAACTGGAGAGAACTCCCCCCTGAAGAGTCGTTCGAACTCTGTCCATGAAAGAGTCTCCCAGTCATGATTCGGTGTGGTCAAACTCCACCATCGTCCCATGAGACCCTGAAGAAGTCTCAATCCCCTGATCACCATCTGGTCTGCTGGTGTCCTCACTAGACAAAAAACTCTAGTCACTTCCTCAAGCTATTCCTCAGCCACCTGAGGGTCTATCTTGCCTCGAAACCTATGGGTTCTCTATCTCTGGAACTCATGAAGCACGCTAAGCCTACGCTCCCTACCGGTCGGTATTGCAGGTACCATTGGATGCTCTACTGGTGGTGGCATAACTAGTGCACCACCTGGTGGCAACGCCTGGGGAACTAGTCCCTATATCGAAGCCTCATCACTGAGGGTGTTATCCTCGTGATCATGCTATTGACTCCTAGAGGGTAGGCATCACGGAGGAATCCTGTATGTAAATAAGATATAACATGGTCATAGAGTATATAAGGAGAGCTGACACAAAGGTCATGGAAAACAAAAACAATTCCTATATAATACATGTACATTTTACTCCCCCGTAACCCAATTTTTAATATACTGAGTCAAAAGAAAGGTTATCAACGTCCTGGTGTATGGATATGTCGTCAACTGCACCACCACTGGAGTCACTGGCTTGAACGACGAACCTGAAACACTCAACACTGTCACCCTAAACCAAACTCACATACTCTAGGTCCGAAGGTAGAATCAACCACCTCTGATACCACTCTATCATGACCCATCCCAGTGGGGCCCAAACTATGGCTCCCCATGCCCACCTCCAATAGGTCAGGGGCTGGTGACTAGCTTTGAGAAGGCATATTAATAACATTGGAGGCTTTTCCTATACACATGTCCACATGCACACATCTCTAGGTTCACAATACTGAAATGTAAAAACCACTAAGGAACAAAAATTCATGCATAATACTAAACCCAACCAACAAAGTATGAAGAATGGTTGAGTAAAAAAAATTGTAAAATGGGCCAGAATACATTCCCACCAAAAAACAAGTCTGAAAACTGCAAAGTCCAACCTGTAAACACAAATGGTACTGGGACTACTGCTCGTAGCCGTAGGAACGCCTCTGCCTGTAGGGAATTCAAAATGCTTGGTCATGTCCTGGTCCACCCTAGACTATTTTAAAAGGATTCTCGTCTACACATGATACTAGAAGTGTTTTCAAAGCATGTAAAGGGGTGAGTATAACAACAGTCAGTAGAGGACCCTGAAAACCACAGAACCGTACGCAAAGTAATTGTACAGTCAGCTATGCACAGTTTATGTCTACAAAACATGCAGAACAAATTGGATATACTCTAAACCCAAACTCGTAGTCTAAAAACAAGTCACACAACCACATAACCCTATTAGGGATTCATTTATATGATTCCATGAAGCACTCATCTGGGGAGAACACACTCCATGAGCCCTACAGCTAGGATGATTTCTGTCCGAGAAGCACCGTCCATCAGGGAACCATCAAGAGAGGTAGTAACACTCATTACCGGTGACACATTATTGAGTGGGAAGATTTACGATAGATAAAAGCACTCATTATGGGAGACACACTCCTGAGTGGGAAAGATCATGATACACTGATGAAGATCACTGTTAGGGCCATGGCGGATACCGCGACTCATCTAGATTCACCAGTTAGGTGATACACCATAATGGTATATGATCAACACCTAGTATAGTTGGTCACATCGATGCCTGACTATACCTTAGGGTCATGAATGGATAAAGGATCTCGATCCGAGCCTCTCGGATAGATGCATGACTCTATCACAAAAAGTACAGCTGAAGGGATCAAACTCCTATGTGAGGAAATGATGTCTAACCATCAGGGGAATGAGAAAAATTGGCACTATCCCAAATGAAATATGTACAAAATATGGTGAAAAAGAGGACCATTCCATTTTGGAAAAAGTACATGACATGTAGAAAAGTTACACTCCATGACGTCTGACCCTGGGTACTACCCGTGTAAAACGGCCCATGTTGTAAGGCTGCTCATGTAGAAAAATGGGGTACAAGGCGTGTAGTAAGAAGTACACACCTTTTCCGAGTAACTGGGGATGGCTCCGTGTAAGATAGCCATGTGACTTTACATAGTCATCAACCCATGTACTCCAACCCGTGTAATCGGTACACGGGGTGACCCACGTTACCGGCCTTGCCTAGTCGTGTGATAGAGTACATGGTCGTGTACTCCATCCCATGTTCGTGTACCCCCTGTATACACACCGATTTTTGCATACCCAGCTCTGCAATGCTGTACACACCATGTGTCCTGAAGCTGTGTAGAGCATTCCATGTCCATGTATTTCCCAAAATACACGTCGTGTTCCACATAGCCGCCTTTGCCATGTTGTACACGCTGTGTCACCTGAAGCTGTGTAGATCATCATGTGTCCGTGTATTTCCCAAAATACACACCTTGCTTTGGGGAAATCCTAACAGGCCATGTGACCAGGGTCACACACCGTGTGGTTCTTTTCTGACCCCCAAAACCCAAGCCGCTCCATCCAGTACTACACGGCATGTCTGTCGGAAGTACATGCCATTTATTCTAGAAATTTCCATAAATATAGACTTCCACCATCTCACCATCAGTGATAATCCGTAATTCAATCCAGTAATTTGATCGCTGCAAAAATTCCACGTTTTGTACTCCCCAACACCATGAAGCTTCTCCCGATGTTTTCGGACTTCCGATCGGCTCCAAAATCATGATTTGATCTTCCCGCACAAAGAACGCTCGAAGAACACGATTTTTTGATTATGTCTGATTCGTCCTCTGCCATCGTCGCTGCACCACTACATGGTCACTACTGTGTCGAACCTTCGATTTTGGATTGTTGCGTCATAGAAAAAATGCACAATGATCCATTATTTTATCGCCCTGTGAAGAACGTGATGAACACGTGAGGAATGAAGATGGAGAAATCTAATAAACAAAGTGAGGAACGAACCCTCTCCATCATTCTCCATGGTATTGATCTGCTCCAATTAGTAGGCATAAACAAAGAAAGTATCAACAATAACAAAACAAAATGGATCAATTACCCAAATCATCCCAATGAAACTCTCCCACAAGAATTGTTGAGTCTACAGATCAACATATTTGTAGTTGATCTGAGTTAGTCCATTAAAATAAGAAACAAGGAAAAGAAATTCAAATAACAAACCCCTACCTCAGCTTTGATCGATCGTTGATGAAGGTGTCGCACTGGCACTGTCGTCAAGATCCTTCAACGATGTTGGCTCAACGATTTTCAACTCTGATCTATCATCATTTGCCATTGAGGGTTCGCTCCAGCACTCCACATATCCTCAAGTAGTTTCTCCCAAAATTTAGTCAATGATCACCAATCTCTTAACCCATTAAAAATGGAAACATGATTGGAATTTAAGATATGCTACAGTATTCATGACCCCATCTTTCCTTTCATGAGTCCTTATGACACGTCATTAAATAAGGAAATAGATTTCCCATCATTACGCTGAAGTGGATGTTTCCATAAAATAAAATAAACATTTATCAGTTTATTTTATTTTTATTTTACTAAAAACATCGAAAAATTAACGTTTTCCCTCGAACCATGCCGGTCGAGGTTAGGATGATTCTTAGGTAAACTCGTCGTCCCAGATGCAACAGTGCCATAAAATTTTTAATTCGGGAATCCTTTTGGAAAATGCCACAGCAGTGCACAAGTGCCAACCCACATAATGTAAATAAATTCAAAGCACCATTCCGAGCTCACTGGACCTCAGAATGATGTGTCGTCTTTTCACCCGGTCTCGAAATAATTCCTTATAATATTTTTAAACAATACATGGAAAATCTGAGACATTAAAATTGTATTTGACATAATTTTAATGGTTTTTTAAATGTAAGTCATGCCATCATTTCTGAATGAGGTTATGGAAGAAGAAGTTTATATTGAGAATGTAGATGGTTTTATCATTCAGGGAGATGACAAAATATTTTTTTGACTGAATGTGGATTTATATGGTTTGAAGAATGCACAATTATCATGGTATTCATTGCTAGATCAATATTTTAAAATTCACATTTTAACGGGCTTGGAGTTGATTAAAATATTTATATAAACCATGATAGTAATAAATGTATGATGGTGTTGATATATGCATATGACATAATAGTAGGAAGGTCAATTGAATATGAATTCAAATAATTTTTGGAATTCATGAAAAGTGAATTCAAAATGTAAATGGTTGGTGAGATGAAATTTTCTTATGGTGTACAGGTGACCTAAGGAATTAATTACACATTCATTTCTTAATACAAATATTCCTTGGAGGTTCTGAGAAATTTTTTATTTGAAAATTACAAGGATATAAAAACTATAGGTTTTACATCAATAAATATAAAAAACTATGATGATAGAAAGACAGTTAATATCAAAAAATATAGGAAAATCATTATACATAAACTATACATGACATTGATAAAACCTAGTATTGTTTATTACACATTCCATGTTGTGAGATATCAAATAATTCACATTTAAATCCATTTTATAATACAGAAAATAAGACTTTAGTATATGAATGGAACAAAATATTTCAGGTTTATTTATATAGAAAAATATCTTCCAAAGCAATTGAGAATACATATAAATAATGGGTGGTATCAGAAGAGGACTACAAATCAACATCACTAGTTGATTTCTATCTAGTATGTTATTTATATCTTGTCTATTAAATAAGTAATATTTAATTTCATTGATAAACATTTAAGGTGAGTATATTTTGTGAACATGATCGTGAATGATGTAATTATGTATAATGCAGTAGCTCGATGATATGAAAATTGAAATGATGTCTCATATTGTAATCCACTATGATAATTCATGAGATATAAATATCAGAAAAGATAAAGTCCATCACTCAATGACTAATCACATTGAAATTTAATATCATTTTATAAATGGAAAGGTAGATCATGGTTTTGTGAAGTTTGAATATCTACCTATAGAACTATTGGTTATAGAAATTCTAATAAAGACCATAGCAAGAGATTTATTTGAGGGGTACTGACTAGATCATTGAATTTAGTCTACTCCCCACACAAGAAAACATGTAGACGTTATACCACATATCCCTGATGTATGGTGTGTTTTCCATAATGTGATCATATGTGTTCATAAACCAATTACATACCTAAAAGGAATAGCCTATGGTTTTGAGGGCTTTGGGGGAAGCAGTTTGCCGATTGAAGGGATAAAATTTATTAGTCAATACATAGAGAGATGTTTCTAAGAGGATAAGTGAGATAGGGGGAGTTGAAGCTATTAGGGGGAGCAAAAAGATATGTATGGGGAGAAGCATGATATGGGGTATTAATTCAGATGATTCTAAAGGAGATCATTCACATATTATATATCATGAAAGGTAAGGATCCTGATGAAAAAAAAAATATATTTGGGTTTGGAATGGAATGAATATGTTTATTGATGAACATTGCATTATACTATTATTTCAAACACCATGCATGGATTATGTGGGATTAGATTATGTGTTGAGTAACCCAATGATCTCTATTTGATTATTAATATGTGAATAGTGGTATAAATTTAAGATGTTATAATGATGTATCAAAATGTGAAGAGTTAACTTTTCAAAACATTTCAACAAAACCAAATGGGGAGATAGGACAAGATCCATCAGGGTATGATTGATGAATTTTTGTGTTCAATTTGTTTGGTGAAAAATTGGATTCCCATGGGAATTATTTGTAATTTTAGTGATATTATTTACAATATATGTTGAAAAACAACAACAAAAATGGAATGGAATATCTAGATTCACTAAAATAACAACGTGTATATATTGGAGCTATATTACAATGTTTGATAATTTTTTTCTTCTAAAAGATTGAAAATGGAGAGATGTTGATTTGGAAAATGGATTTTCATGAAAATGTTATGAATCCCTGGAATGTAGTGCTCCATGCATGTTTAAAAATCATAAAATCAAAACATGACAAATGAAATAAGAGTGAGCTAGTTTTTGAGTGGCACACAGTGTGAGTTGTGTGACATAGGATTGAGAAAATGTACTAAAATTACAAGGTAATTTTTTCATGAAGTACACTCAGGGACTTCAAAATTACTATAAATAAATGCCTTCCCCATTATTCTGTATAATCAATACTCATAGAGAATATTAGAGATTTGGTCATCCATGTGGTAGGGGAGCACAAGTATTGAATTATTCAAATGTTGAGTTCCAGATGAATATTGAACAAAAATAGTGGTTTGAATGTAATGTGGAATTTTTCATGCATTATTGGAGTATCATATAAGGCGTTTTTCAGTGAAAATGTTGATAATTTAATTTCATGAATAATGTAGCATGAAAGTATACTCAAGGTTGCAGAAATGTGTGTTGTTTCCTAGTATATCTATAGCAACGAGGTATTCATTAGTGGATTAATGTTTAACTTCAATAGATAATCTATTTATAGATTATAATACTAAAAATCATCAATATAACAGGAACTACATGTCTAGAAGCTATGTGTGGATCCCTTCACCGAGAAGTGAGTGAATGAATTAGAAGATGTATATCCTTTCCACTGATAGTGCGCTGAAGAAAGCGATATAGGGGGTGACCCTTGGGAATGTATTGAGAAATCCCCAGACATTGTAAAACTAGTGGGCCTAGGAAAAGATGTGATCTAGTCCAAACCTTGTAAACAATAGTCCAATTTTTGTGGTTTTGTTATATCGATACATTGATGATATATGCTCCTCAGATGTGTCTTAGTAATGGTGAAAAAAATAATCATTGTTTCCCTTGAATGATTTAATTTAATTTTATATATTAATATTATACAAATAGAATGTTATGTTTTTTTATTGTCAATACAATATAAAAATAGATATCTATTTTTATCTGAAATATCCTGATTCACCCCCACCCCTCATTGTGAATTTTACCTAGTGGCCCTAATAATGAAGCTAACCAAGTCGGCACAACCTCTCTAACCATGCTGATGACAACCCTTATGGTCGTGATCTAATATATATGGAAAGAGAGCATAATGGGGATATCCTATACCTTTCCCAGCTATTATATACTAATCCCTAACTAGAGAAACATACTACAACTTCCTCACCTAGAACTACCTCAATGGAGGAAGGTGGAGCAGAACAATTAGAACATTCTAACCACTCAGAATGGTCAAGAACTTATGTTTCTAATTTCCACTTCCTCCATAAGAAAATAATTCAGCAGGTCCCTTAGCATAGACATGAGAGTGGCTGGTTGAAGAGAAACTAGATATTGCGGGATGGGACATTCCCCATAGTGGTTCGAAAGTTCTTCTATCCTTACAAATGGGATACCTATACCACATCAATTCTTTGTGAGGAATCTTGTAGAATCCCCTCTTCCGATGATCCAATTATGGATAACATTATCTTGATGACCTATTCACTTTCTATGACCTCATGATTAGTCTTCAGTATAAATTGGATGACATTGAACAAAATCTCTTGATGAAAATCTTCCTTGGATTTTTTTTTCAAGGCATCTTAATCTAAAAATAGATCTGAATCATATTTTAGAAGGATCCTAAAACAGATTCTAAACTCCCACTCACTGGATATCCCTTACTAATGAGTATGATGCTACTGACAACTGTCCTTATTCACAGTTGAAGAATGAAACTTGGATCTAAACTTGTCTCAGAACTCCAACAACAATACTACTGACACCCCATGATCTTAGAAGAACAAGAACCAACAATCCACAACATCCCCATTTAGCATCATCACAACCAACAATACCATGTCCTCTATTAAAACACTGATCTAACATATTATTATCTATAACTCCTCTAATGAGTCTCCAATTAATGAATGATTAACAATGTCCTTAATATTGTGTAGAATCTAGCATTGAAACTCTTAAAGTGTCATCATCTATGTTTTATGGTCATCATCATATACTCTACGATGATCAATTTTTTAAAAACTATTAATATCTACTAAATTGATTTTATGAGGAAAACAACTTGGAGTTATAACTTAAAAAATAGAGCTCCTAAAAACAGAATATGGAATAATTAAACAATAATTAATTTTTTTATTTTATTTACTTTACATTATCATATCCTAAGGTCTACCAATTCAAAAAAATACAAATAATAATGATGTCTGATCATTTCCTCTGTTTCTATACTGAAACTAGTGAAACATCATTTAGTATAAAATTTTTGCTTAATAGACCATACTTTAATGCTATGATCCTAGTTACTATGATATTTTTCATTATTACATAACACTAGAATGATCAAAATAGATCAATTCTCAAAATACATATTTTATTAGAATACTTTGAGGTACTAGATACATATATTCGTTCTACATTTCATTATGAAATAGAAAAACTAGATCATTTTTTCTCCTTTGAACACACTCATATACCTTATACTATTCCTGCAAGGCAGTCATAATATAAATCCTCGTATCCTATAAAAAAATAAAACATATGAAAGGGGATAGCTCAAATGCTCCAATAGGATAATAATATAGCCGAAACTATCAAATTAAAACATAAATATTAAAGGGAATGTTTAAGACTATAACAAAAGTCTCCTAAACCTAAACATCCATATAATATGGGAAAGATAAATGAAATAATTCCATTTACATATTCACATTGATATTCTACTAGTCAAATAATCACTTGTTATATTAATATATAATTTCATAATGAAGAAATTAATAATTTCAGATGACATAACCACATAGTCAAGGCATAGTTCCAATAATACGAATAATATTTTCTCAAATCCATACAAAAAGTCAATGGTTTTTCTCATGAGAGTATGAATGTGTCGTGGGGCTATATCAGGCCCTCGCTCGTCACTTACCATGTTCAATGAATTCCTCACATTGAAAGGATGATACATATCATAAAATTTCGTATTTAAATTATCTAATAAAATGTTATTTACATAACAATAAACCATGAATGTTATATTAATAGAACATCAACATTCAGAAATATTAAAAACCATCAATATAATATAGAAGATTGAATCATAATAAATCAACTTCAAAAAAGAATAAAATCGAACAAAAGGATATTGAAAAAGATGAAATCATAACAATTTGACAGATATTTCTCTTTCTATTTTGAAATAATTTAAAAGACAAATAATTATAAAAGAAAACTTTTATTTTGAAAATATTCTTATAATATTTTAATGGATTTTAAAAGGTGTTATAAAGGTGGAAAATAGTTTCACTAGCCATATAAGTTAATAACATTCTTTTCCTAATTTCTTCAAAATGTCAAAAAGTAACTTGTTTGGAAGGAGTCAGAAATATTCAATTAAATTTATGTTATAAAAAATTAATATCATGGTATAAATTACATTAAATGATAGTTTATTAAATTTTAAAAATTATTTGAAATACATGTTTAAGAATCATATATGTGGATGATAATGAAGTCCCAATGGATACTTATGTATAAAAAACCTCACATAATAATGAGTTTGTAAAATTAAACCTTACCATGTACTTTTCCTTAGTCCGGTATAGGTTAAACTCCTTTATAATTATTAAATAATTGGTATTAAATTATAGAATCCCCACATACGTAAATAAGATATCATATATGATCTTTTAATATTGGATTATTAATCATATTTCAGAAGTACAATTATTTTGGGTGTTAACTGATTCGTCTTAATTTTTATGTTTTATTATGTAAGTCATTTTTTTATGAATATGATGTATTTTCTTCATATAAATAAATATAATAAGTTCTTAAATTGTATTTCTATCCATCAAATGAGTATTATTCATTAATGGTTATGATGGGGAATGGAATTTCAACGCGTCATGGAGATTGTAAGCTGTATGTACACACGAGCGATAATATCATTCACTTAGTGATGAAATCATATGTAATTGAATGGTATATTATATATAAATAAACATGAAAATTTCATATTAATAATTTACCTCAGTTATACTCATTATTGTACCCATCCAAATAATGCTGTGTGGAATAATAAACTACACCACGACGCAGAGATGGTATGTCGTACGTATGAACATATGGTTGCTTTGTCATTCATAGGATGCATAGAATAATAAATATGGTTGTACCATATTTATAATAACGCCTCACTATTTATAATGTACTATAGTTGTTATTTTAGTATGGAAACAACCAAGAAATAGTATGTGGGAGAATAAAAGTACTTTGAAAGAGGTGATGAGGTAATTACCTATTCTTTGGGTTCTTCATTTTGATATGAACAAAAAGGATACTTAGGTTTGCATTATGATCACAGTATGAACTCTAGCTATAATTGATGATATTTGGGAGGATAATTTTGAAGTTTATTTTTGATAAAAAAATTCTATGGTGGTGTGAAATTATGATAAGGTGAACTACCCTTGTATAAGAGAGGTGATGGTAACTTTTGGTATGTTTGAAATATTATATTATTATAAAATAATATTTTTTTTAATTGCTCCAAATGGATTTATTTAGAGGATAACTGGGAATGGTTCTAAAAACCAAGAACTAATAGGGTTTTGACTCGTTTATATCACAATATTAATCTTATATTATAGATTGAACTCTTACTTAAATAGTTTAACATTTAAAACATCTTCTTGTATTATTATATTACATGTTTGATAAACTAACAATAAAATTCTAATAGAACCAAAAGTTGTTATTTAATAACATATCAATCATTAAATAAGTCATTTTCAGCTCATTTTATTTTTACGACTATTTTATAATTTAATAAAAAGGTATTTGTTTTAAAGCCTCATTTCTGACAATTTTGACACTATTTATTATTTCATTTTTGTGAAAGTCATAAAAATATTATTACTTAAAAAAATCATTGGATCATCCATAATATATCATATTTACTAATCAAATTTGTTGAATGCATCGAAACACTCAATTAACATTTAGTTTTATATTTATAAAATAAATTATTTTATTCATTCATTAATAAGGTAATTACTACATCGTCATTGTTTAATAAATTTAATTATTTATTTAATACCTAAAAATTAAAAATTAAATACCATGATGTAGTAAATATTTTTATATTTATAATTAATATTTACAGATGAATTTATATAATGTTTATGTCTATATTAAAAAGTATTTAATTTTTAATCGTAGAATATAACACTTTTATTGATTCTTTAAATAGAATATAATAAATATCCTCATCTAATACATGTGGATCAAATAAGATAATATTTTTTCCTAACAATGATTTAGGTCTATATAAACTTATCCCATTAAATTATGACATGTGTTAGTGTGATTATAATATCATATTTTCCTTTAATTGCCATATTTGCATTTAACCATACTAAATAAAATTCCAAAGATATTATTAAAAAAAAATTATTTGCCTCCAATTGAACCAAATTTTACTTAATAATTTCAAATTTCTCATAAGTATTTTTGATATTCACGTAACTAAAGAAGTTAAATAGTGTTTTTTTTTCAAATCTGCAAATGTGTCTAGAATGTGGGTATGTGTCGTTAAATAGTTCAATAAAATTATATATATATATATATAATATTATTATAAAATGAAAAAGAATTAAATTGAACATATATATTTATTATGTATAAATTCTAACATCAAATATATTTAAATTAACTAAATATTTATTTCAATAAAAAGATGGTTTTAAACAATAACAACATGTTTTCAACTATTCATCATAAATTGAATTTTTTCATAAAAATGCCATAAAATCACCCTAAGATAATGATGATATTATAAATCCAAAATTCATGTCCATCATGAAGAAATAAATTTATAAAATTTCATGAGTTGTGTATTACAATTCATAACATCTTTTCGATTGGTCGTTATGTGCTAGAATATGAATTTTCCTACAGCACAAGCTATTTTATTATTCAAAAAAAGGCATACCATGGAAGCATGGGGCATTACATTATTCCCTCCATCAAATAATTTCGTCCTCAAATTTTATATAATTCTACTGCATAAAAATATTTCGGTGGGTCTTCAACACAAGTTCCTCAGGTTGCCACATTTCCCCTTCAATTTTATGGTTTCTCCAGATATCTTTTACCTGATGAGTCGTTTGGAATCTCAACACTTGATCCCTGGTTTCAAGAATCATGATAGGTTCTTCACAATAAGACATATCATGTTCTAGTTCTATTTCTTCAAAGGTGAGTACATGTGTTGGGTTATGCATGTATTTTCTCAACAATGATATGTGGAACACATCATGAACTATGGAGATACTTGGTGGCATTGAAAAATTATAAGATAAAACTCGAATTCATTATATAATTTATAATGGTTTGATGAACATATGACTCAATTTATTCTTCTTACCAAATCATTCAACCCCCTTCCAGGGAGATACATTTATGAAAACATGATCTCTTATATGAAATAACAAATCATTCATTCAATTATCGGCATAGCTCTTTATCCTACATTGGTAATCACTGTTGGGGGATTGGATAATGTTCAACTTTTCCATTGTTTCCATAAAATCTTATGGGCCTATGATTTTCCTTTCACCAATAATATCCCATAATAATTGTGTACAAAATCTATTTATATATGTTTATTTATATGGTTCCATTTGAATACATGAAGGGAATCTATTACAATATGAACATTCTTCCAGAGGTAAATATTGGTTCCACAAACATTGAAAGTCAACTAACAAATATTTCATTATGTCATCTATGGTTTGAATAGTCTACTATAATTTTATATTATTATCTAGTGGATATGCATTGCATAAACTGTAGAGACCCTAAGCATGACACACATGGACATTACATTACTTTTGCGGAATACTTAGTACATAACAAAAACACACACACAAGGACCCTAATAGTTTAGTGTCTTTGGAAACTCGGAATGTAATCTTCTGATCATGGTGAAAGATCTTCAACATATCCAATAAAGATATTCCCCTTTTTTTTCTTACCTAAATACTTTATTTATATCTTGGGGAAAATAAATCATAAAAGGGTGAGGTTAAATGATCAGAAAGGGTAAACAAAAGAAATATCAATCACATCATATTCATAAGAATATAACAATTTTGAAATCTTAACCTGCAAAAGAGATAATAATATCATAACATTGGATAAATCATAGTAGTGAAATGTAATCCCAATTATCATAACATAAAACATTAAACTTCGTGGCTTACACACATAATCATAGAGAATCATTTCTAATTAGTCAAGACTCATTGCCAAGACTATCTTAGTGGACAAAGTCCATTTCTTAACCGAGTTCATTCCTCATTTCAGTCCTATTTCACTGAACCAGTTTAACCTACCATTATAGCCATGTCTATCTCATGAGATATAAAATCTTTACCCAATGCATTGGAGGGAGAAATAGGTCCCACCCATCTCATAATGATACCATTCTTATGTGTGCCACACAATCATAAATCATACATCATTGCATAACCCATGTTATAAAAATGGGATTCTTAAACAACATGATATCATAAAACAATTCATATAAGATAAATGATTTCCTAAAAATAATTCCATCACAACATAATCAAATAAATGTAATAATAGAGATATAAACAGAACCCTATATTATCTTAGATTGAAAATAATTTTGATAAAACACTTGAACTCCATTCTTGAGGAAAATATCCTTTCTACTTCAAAAACATTTTCTTTCTTAACATGTCATACAATTTTAAACTAAAATAAGTAGATTAAAAATAAACTTGAAAACTTGTAAAGTAAGCATCTTGGAAATAAATTTTTAAAAATTCATTCATTCCGTATATGTTAAAAAACAAGCTTCTCATACTTTTGTCGGAAAAGTCAAAAAGTACCTCGTACGAAAAACGACAAAAGATTTCTTTATATCTTTTTCTAAAAACTCACAGAAGGGTTAAATTGGATTTAAAATTTTTTAGGTGGATGGAAATAATATTACTTATTGAGGAAACATGTATGTGAATGATAAAATACACCCCAGTAAATTTCAAAGTATAAAAATCTCGGTTAAAAATGAGATTGTGATATTTCCCATACCTTAGGTCCGATTTGCTTCGTAAGTGTCCGAACCTCCTATATAATGATTTAAATAATGTCATTGACTTATTCCAGAATCATAATAATTGTTATGATATCATATATGGTTCACTTATTACTTTATTTTACTCGTTCTTTTGTAAATTCCATGTTAAAGAGCGTTTTGGGTAAAATCATTTCATTTGTCATCTTTGTTTTGACTTGTAATTATTCATATGATTACATAGATCATGATTAAATAATTACATAATATATAACATGATTTATATAGTATATATTCAGAATATAAATATATATAATAAATCAGTAAATGGAATGAAATACACCATTCTTGGAGACGGTAGGTTGTACGTACGCATGAACGCTGTTTTCGTTTCCTTATTGAGTTGAATGGAATTAAGTAGATGACAAACATATATATACCTATAAATCAAGTATCATTATTATTTCATATATTTCATGATTACTTATTATATATAATTTATATTCATTCATGAATGGTTAACGTGGAGAATGAGTCTCATCGCGTCATGGAGACTGTATTCCGTACGTACGCACACGCGGTGATTTAATTTTCCATAGGATAGATAGATGGTGAAATAGGATTGTTTCATAATTATAATAACATATAATTATATGAGTGACACATATGTTATTAATTCATAATGAAACAACCTATGAAGAAGAAGTGGAAGAAGAAATAAAGTTGAAAGAATCGGTAACAGACATTACCTCTTCTTTGAAGCGCCTCTTTGAGTCCGCTTCTTAGGGCACTAAAATTGGTCTTTGAAGAAAACCAAGACCTCTAGGATGTTTCTACGGAAGTGGAGAAGAGAATTTGGAAGAGGTTGGACGATCGTGAAGGCTCAAGGTTGTGTGAGGAAGATGGGGAGGAGGTGCCCTTTTATAAGGGAGGAGATGGACACCTTTGGAATAACTAAAAATATTGTTTTATTATAAAGCCAAATTCGGTATTAAATAGCTCCAAATTTATTTCTTTCGAAGATAAAGTTGGTATGGGTAGACATATTATCATTCAATAGAATTTATACAAGTTTTGGTCATTATACTAACCTTATATTTTAGTTTTAACTCTTAGTTAATTAGATTGACATTCACAATTTCACTTTGTATTTTTATATTATATAGTTAATAAACATAACATATACATCCATGGGACCCCCAAGTGGTCCCTTAATGATTCACCTATCTTGATATAATTATCTAGGACGAACCTTCGATTTTTAGGAATAAATTAACAATCAATAATATAATATTTGTTTTAAAAACTATTTTATGTAAATTTTGACACTATTCAATAGTTGATTTTTTGTGAAACTCATAACAGAATTATTACTTCAAAAAAAGTTAATTAAATCATTACTAACATGTCTTATTAAACTATAAAATTATTTTAATTCATTAAAATTCTAAAATTGTATTTATTTGTGTATTTAAAATATCAATTATGTTAATTTTTCACTATTATGGTAATTACTGTATCATCATTGTGTCATAAAGAAATTAAATTATTTAATATATAAAAATTATAAATAAAATATCATTATGTAGTAAATCTTTTTATCTTTCTAATTAATATTTACAATCGAAAATCCAACATATATAACCCTATGTAAAAATTGTTGTTTCTAAAAGATATATGCTTGTGTCATTTTTTTATTCATTTTAACTTAATTAAAATAAAGTGTCCCTATCACTTACAAGTGGCACCATGGGGTCACAAAATTTACCCAAATTTAACCATGGTCGAACATGTATCAACCAATAAGGTTATCACACGTTTTAGTTTAATTTTTTATTATTATAATATTATTTATTAACACTTATTTACCGGATTTACCCTTTAACCATGGTAAATAAAATATTTATCGAAGTAATTATTCAAAATGTCTAAAAATAAAAATTACCTATTTACACAATTTGAACATCCTGATTCCAAATATGGAACCCATTTTTCCAAATTCAGAACACAGAAGTGGCATAAATTAATTTGAAATTAATTCCCACTGTCAAAACAAAAAGCGTGTTTTTAAGATATAATAACTATCAAAAGATTGATACTTGTTTATGTTTGGTTTAATTGGGAAATTATGTCCAATGACCAACGTTGTATTAAATGGTAAAAATATATTATAAATATACTTTAAAACCACTATAATTCATAACTTATCACTATTAATTATTTTGATTAAAAAAGTTGTTTTTAATTAAAATTTAGTAATTTTCACTACTCAACAAAAATTGAAAGTTATCCGAAAAGTACAAAAATTTTACCTTAGGCTAAATTAAATACTCCAAATCCTAAAATGAAGTCCATTTTGAGAGATAAAATTTCTAAAATTTTAAAAGGTGGTTATTACTATTCATAATGGCTAGTTTTAATAATATTTTAATAACATATCGTTGTTTAGTAAAACTCGGTATTGCGTACTACACACGCTATCGAGGAAGGTCGCGATTGTGTGTAATGCAAGGAATGTCATGGATGCATGTTGTTCAAGCTCGTTTTGGTGTAGCATACAACACAAGGCAGTAATGAAATTATAAAGAATATTTTTCATAAAATCTCGGGGTGTTACATTCTACCCCCCTTAAAATGAAGTTCGCCATCGAAATTCGTCAGGGTTATAAATGGTTTACTATTAGAAAGTTTCTTTAATAGAAACCCACATCATATAAAGGAATACCAAAACCAATTTTTAAAAACAAAATTATGAAACGTAACGGTTACCCAAATAAACTAATCACTGGTTTTCCACATAGGTGAAAATATGGATATGGAAGAGAAATCTAACCATCATGTTCTGATGGAGAGTGGTAGAGAACATGGCTATGGAAAATCAAGAAATCACAAAGCCATAAATTTGTGATGATATAAGTTACCATCTGATTCATCAGATATAAGAGCACTAGGACAACATTTTTGGTTTTCAAGATCATTTCCCTAAATTTGATGAAATTGGAATTAGATGAAATACTTTCGGGATTTTCGTATAGTTTCACCGTTGGTCGTTCTTTGGACAATTTCTACTTCATCTATTACAGAAATGAAGTTGAATTTGTCATTTGTGATGTGTTAGCAGATCATGTGATAGACTGATGGGTCATTCTATCTGTCTCAAACAAATGGTTAGAAAAGTTATCAAAAAATACATAAGTCCATCTATAGTGCGATTAATCATATATGGTTTCTAAAATGGAATAATACTTCTTATATCATACTTATTAATATAATAAAACTAGTTTCTACTAAACAGGGAATTCTTGTAGGCCAGTGGTAGGTGATAAAGGCCAGTCGCACTTCAGTTGTGGGTTCGATTCCCACAGCCTTGTCCGACTCAATGGGCTGTCACCCATCCTGCAGGTTGTCCTTTTTCTAAAACTACATTACCATAACATCCCATAAATAATATCGAACAAACTTCTATCCTTAAACAATACTAACTTATGTACAACATAATCCATTCGAATCTTTAGGCTTATCCAAAATAATGTTGTCTAATCTCATATTATAATGAAAACGATTACCAAATAGTTTATAAAACTATCATGATAATACCATTGTTGATCGCCATATATCATGAGATATGTTTTGTTGGATACATTCCAAACATTCAAAGGCCTTAATCTTGTATTCTCTTGAAAAAAATTGAATACCCTTTGAACCTTATTGAAAACATGAATGTTGTTAAAAGTTAACTCTTTCCACATACCAAAATACTCAATATTCTATATCCTCAAACCATGATATCACTTAGTCCTTATATCAATCATGATCTCATGAATACTGTCAAACATTTTATTTTTTCCTTATCCCTTCATTATGAACATATCATCTTTTTTCCAAAAATATCTCAATCACTTTCCATGGTTACCGGTAACATAAGATTATTGAAAACCACAATAGACCAATACATAAATATTCCAATATTCCAAAATACTATATACAACATTATTTTGGAATCCCATTACATAAACACTTAATCATTCCACAATATCGTTGTCATATTCAACATCGCCAATGGTGATCGCATGTGGCTTCCCTTTTTTCCTTTGCCTTAAGTGGTTGCTCTTGTCGATCATCACTAAACCTTGTATTAGGGCAGTTATTAGAATAATGCCCCATTTCCTTGCACTTGAAGCACTGAAGTGTACTAGGTTCATTCTGTGTATCCCTTCCTTTGTTTGCATCATTATAAATCTTCTTTCCCTCATTGCCTCATTCAAATGACCGATGGCCTTCCTTTCCACATTTCAAACATTTACTTGTCCCTTTAATACAATCTCCACCATTCTTCTTTCCACACTTTGAGCATAAAAAAACATTCAACATCTTTTCACCATTATTATTAGATTTCTCCTTGAACTCCATCTTTCGTTTCTTGTCAAAACTATGAGATGGATAAGTAACACCAAATTCCATTTCTACCTTGATATCGCAACACACAATTTCTTCATAGCTACTGAAGTCTCTTATAGCTAATGCCCTTCGAAGATTTGGGTTTAAGCCATGGAAGAATCGATCAACTTTACATTCAGGTTGGTTGATAAATCCAGATACATACCTTGCAAGCCTTGTAAAATTTGCGTCGTATACACCAACAGATTCATAATCCTTTTTCTTTAGTTCAAGAAACTCCTTATCTATATTTGTTCGAACAATACGAGTGAAGTACTTATTAAAAAATATGTTCTTGAATTCATCCCATTCCATGGAATCAATTTCATCTCTTGGCCTCGTATTCCTGATAAGATTCCACCATTGGTCAGCTTCAACTTCCAAACGATATACTGCTATGATGAATTTATCATGTTCAGAACATTGAAGAACTGAAAATATATTTTTAGTGGTACTGATCCATTGTTCATAAACAAGTGGATCAGAAGACCCACTGAAAGAAGGTGGATGTTACCTCATGATGGAATCAATTGAATATTGTCCTCTTCTCTTCTCATTTGGAAGTCCATAATGATTCATAGCTTGTGTAAGTATAGCAATAATATTTTGCACTCCATCTCTGATAAAATTTGTTTGTTCAAGAGGACAATCATTGCATTGTCCATTACATTGATCAACACGGTTCTTTCGGGTTCCAGCCATCACCTAAAACCCAACAATATAGTGTGAGAGGCAAAAATCATGCTAGGGAAAACAACATAATAAAGGGGGAGTACCTTCAATATCTAACATGTTAGGTTATAGTAATGCTAGTACTATAACCTATACTTATACTTAACCTTAGGGACATCCCTATACATACCTTAGAAATATCTCTAGGTATCTCACTAATGATCTCGTATCCAAGTTTCCAAAAGTTGACTAAACCTTTCCTCTAATACCAACTGTAGATACCCTACTCTTGACGTACATAGACATTACATTACATTTTCGGAATACTTAGAACATAACAAAAACACACACACAAGGACCGTAATAGTTTACTGTCTTTGGAAACTCGAAATGTAATCTTCTAATCATGGTGAGAGATCTTAAACATCTCCCATAAAGATCTTACCCTTTTTTTTCTTACCTAAAACCTTTCTTTATATACTGGGGAAAAGAAAACATAAAATGGTGAGGTCAAATTCTCAGTAAGGGTAAACAAAAGAAATATCAATCACATCATATTCATAAGAACATAACATTTTGGAAACCATAACCTGCAAAAGAGATCATAATATCATAACATGGGATAAATCATAGTAGTTAAATGTAATCCCAATTATCATAACATAAAACATTAAACATTGTGGCATAAACACATAATCATAGAGAATCATTTCTTATTAGTTAAGACTCATTACCAAGACTATCTTAGTGGACAAAGTCCATTTCTTAACCGAGTTCATTCCGCGTTTCAGTCCTGTTTTACTGAACCGGTTTAACATGCCGTTCCAGCCATGTCTATCCCATGAGATATAAAATCTTTATCCAATGAATTGGAGGGAGATATAGGTCCCACCCATCTCATAATGATACCATTCTTATGTGTGCCACAAAATAATAAATCATACATCATTGCATAACCCATGTAATAAAAATGGGATTCTTAAACAATATGTCATCATAAAAAAATTCATATAAGATAAAGGATTTCATAAAAATAATTCCATCACAACATAATCAAATCAATGTAATAATATAGATAGAAACAGAACCCTATATTATCTTAGATGGAAAATAATTTTGATAAAACACATGAACTCCATTCTTGAGGAAAATATCCTTTCTACATCAAAAACATTTTCCTTTCTTAACATGTCATACAAGTTTAAACTAAAAGAAGTTGATTTAAAATAACCATGAAAACTTGTAAAGTAAGATTCTTGGAAATAATTTTTTAAAAATCCATTCATGCTGTATATGTTGAAAAAACATTCTTCTCGTACTTTTTTCAGAAAAGTCAAAAAGTACCTCGTACGAAAAACGACAAAAGATTCCTTTCATATCTTTTACTAAAAATACACCGAAGCGTAAAATTGGATTTAAACAATTTTAGGTGGATGGAAATAATATTTCATATTGAGGAAACATGGATGTGGATGATAAAATACACCCCAGTAAATTTCATTGTATAAACAATCTCGGATAAAAATGAGATTTTGATATTTCTCTTACCTTAGGTATGATTTGCTTCGTAAGTGTCCTAACCTCCTGTATAATGATTTAAATAATGACATTAACTTATTCAAGAATCATACTCATTGTTATGGTATTATATATGGTTCACTTATGACTTTATTTTACCCATTCTTTTGTAAATTCCATGTTAAAGAGTGTTTTGGGTAAAATCGTTTCATTTGTCATCCGTATTTTGACTTGTAATTATTCATATAATTACTTAGATCATGATTACTTAATTCCAGAATATAAAACATGATTTATATAATATAAATTCAGAATATACATATATATAATAAATTAGTAAATGGAAAGAAATACACTATTCATGGAGACGGTAGGTCGTACGTACGCATAAACGTTGTTTTCGTTTCCTTATTGAGTTGAATGGAATTAAGTAGATGACATACATATATATACAAATAAATCCAGTATAATTATTATGTCATATATTTCATGATTACTTATTATATATACTTTATAATCATTCATGAATGGTTAACATGGAGAATGAATCTCATCGCGTCGTGGAGACAGTATTCCGTACGTACGCACGCGCGGTGATTTCGTTTTCCGTAGGATGGATAGATGGTGAAATAGGATTGTTTCATACTTATAATAACATATCAATATATGAGTGATACTTATGTAATTACTTCATAATGAAACAAACTAAGAATAATAAGTGGAAGAAGAAATAAAGTTGAATGAATCAGTAACAGACATTACCTCCTTTTTGAAGCGCCTCTTTGAGTCCTCCTCTTAGGGCACTAAAATTAGTCATTGAAGAAGACCAGGACTTCTAGGATGTTTCTACGGAAGTGGAGAAGAGAATTTGGCATGGTTTGGCCGAGATTTAAGGCTCAAAGTGGTGTGAGGAAGAGGGGGAGGAGGTGCCCTTTTATAAGGCAGGAGAGGGGCACCTTTGGAATAACTAAAAATATTATTTTATTATAAATCCAAATTCGGTATTAAATAGCTCCAAATTGATTTATTTAGAATCTAAGGTGGGTATGGGTCGAAATACTCTCATCCAATAGAATTTAGTCATCTTTAGGTCATTATAGTAACCTTATCTTTTAGTTTTAACTCTTAGTTAATTAGATTGACATTTACCATATCACTTTGTATTTTTATATTATATAGTCAATAAAATTACCAGATAAATTCAAGGGACACCCAAGTGGTCCATTAAAGATACACCTATCTTGATATAAGTATGTTGGACGAACCATAGATTTTTAGGAATAAAATAAAAATCAATAATATAATATTTGTTTTAAAAACTATTTTATGTGAATTTAAACACTATTCAATAGTTGATTTTTTGTGAAACTCATAACAGAATTATTACTTCGAACAAAGTTAATTAAATCATTACTAACATGTCTTATTAACCTTGAAAATTAGTTTAATTCGTTAAAAGTCTATAATTATATTTATTTGGGTATTTATATTATCAATTATGTTAATTTATCACTATTATGTTAATTACTACATCATCATTGTATCATACATAAATTAAATTATTTAATATATAAAAATTATAAATAAAATATAATTATGTAAGAAATCCTTTTATATTTCTAATTAATTTTTACAATCGAAAATTCAACATATATAACCCTATATAAAAATTGTTTTTTCTAAAATATATACGCTTGTGTCATTTTTGTATTCATTTTAACTTAATTAAAATAAAGTGTCCCTATCACTTACAAGTGGCACCATGGGGTCCCAAAATTGACCCAAAGATACCCATAGTTGAACATGTATCAACCAATATGGTTATCACACGTTTTAGTGTAATTTTATAATATTATAATATTATTTTTAACCCTTATTTACTGGATTTACCCTTTAACCATCATAAATAAAATATTTACCGATGTATTTATTCTAAATGTCTAAAAATTAAAATTACCTATTTACACAATTTGAACATCCTGATTACAAATATGGAATATATTTTTCCAAATTCAAAACACAGAAGTGGCAGAAATTAATTTAAATTTAATTCCCGTATCAAAAAAAAAGTGTGTTTTTAAGATATAATAACTATCAAAAGATTGATACTTGTTTTTGTTCGGTTTAATTGGGAAATTATGTCCAATAACCAACATTGTATTAAATGGTAAAACTATATTATAAATATACTTTAAAATAACTCAAATTTATAACTTATCACTATTACTTATTTTGATTAAAAAAGTTGTTTTTAATTAAAATTTAGTAATTTTCACTATTCATCAAAATATGAAAGTTATCTGAAAAGTACAAAAATTTTACCTTAGGCTAAATTCAATACTCCGAATCTAATAATGAAGTCAATTTTGAGAGATAAAATTTCTAAAATTTTAAAGGTGGTTATTACTATTCATTACGGCTAGTTTTAATAATATTTTAATAGCATATCGTTGTTTAGTGAAAGTTGGTATTGCGTACTACACACGCTATCGAGGAAGGTCGTGATTGCATGTAATACAAGGCATGTCAAGGATGCATGCGTGTTGTGAGAGCTCCTTTTGGTGTAGCATACAATAGAAGACATTAATGAAATTAAAAAGAATATTTTTCATAAAATCTCGGGGTGTTACATAAACGATGTTTTGTATCCAGGGATTTCTGAAGACTTCTCCAGAATTTTGATGTATAATGGGGATCATGATTAGAAAAAATCAATAGGGGTACACCATGAAGACTTACAATATCATTCATATATGTTAATCCTAAAATACCAAGTGGTAAATATTTTATTATAGAATGAAAATGTGCTAACTCGGTAATACGATCAATAATAACCCATATTGCATTATTTTTTCTAGGAGTCTTTGGTATCCCCATGACAAAGTCCATCATAATATCAGGACATTTCCTCTTATGTGTGGGAAAAGGTTTCATAACTCCTCTAGGATGTTGTCTTCCAGCCATTACCTGTTGAAAAACCATAATCATGACACATAATCATCAATCTTTCTCTTCTGGTTGTCCCACCAAAAATGTTCCTTCAAATCTCTACACATCATAGTGATACCAGGGTGTATAAATAAATTGGAGATATGATAATCATCCAACAATTACATTTTTAGATTATGTATATTAGGAAAACAATGTATCTTCCCACATCGTAACATATCATCTTAAGAGAAGAAGTCAATCGATCTCCCATCGTTTAAAGATTTAATATTATTTTGGAAATCCACATCATCAGTTTGAGAACCTTTTATCCTTTATTGTAATGATGGTTTGGGAACAATTTGAAAAATTATTTATGTTCCGCATTCCATTACTATTCCCATATCCATTATTAATATATCCATGAACATAGGATTCCTTTCAACTATCATCTTGTACATAACCCCATGATCATTTCGACTCAAAGAATAATCCAAATTATTTTCCTTCCTCGGGTGGTAGTGTATTGTGGAATCATAATACATGAGTAGTTCAAGATATCATTTTCTCCTCATGTTGAGTTCATTTAATGGAAAAATATACATGGAACACATGTGATAGGTATATATCTCATATTTACTAATATTTTTATCAGTTCTTCAAAACATTCGTCAAACGATTTTTTCCATGAAAATTTAACCACTTTATGTGTGAGCTTTGTTAATGGGCTGTCCAATCAGGATACATTATGGTCGAATTTATGATAATAACATGCTCAACCAAAAAAATTATGTACCCTAGATATACTCATCAGTGGTGTCCATTAGGTATGGATCTTGTCTAAGAACGATCTACATATATTCCATACTTATATAAAATATGGCCAAGAAAATAAATATCTTAATGCCAAAATTAACTGTCACACCCTGACCAATCCTTTATTTTGTTTTATAATTTTTTTTGACCTTAAAATTTTTGTAGGGGTTCGGGTTGAGTCCTGAACAAAATTTTTGTGTTTTTGTTAAAAAGTGCACTTTTTGACGCGATGTCATTGTGCACGCGAGTGGAGCCTATTTTGGAAACCCCATGATTCCCCACCCGGGTAATTGCGCATCCTGCTCGCCTTCGAAAAAATTGAAATAAACAGTTTTATTTTTAAAATGAACAATAATTTGTTCATAATTTAAAATTTTTATTGTGTTAATTATTTAATCATTATTTAGGTAATATGAAAAAATTTAGTATTTCTGTTGATTATTTTTATTTTTTCATCATGGTATTATTGTTATTCTAAAAAGTGCAAGTTAAATAATTTTAAATGAATCGATCGTTCGGAATTATTTTATTGTTGTAATAACAATGTTTTTCCTCTGAGTATTATTAGTATAATTATTATTATGATTATTATTTTCATTATTATTATCATTAAGGTATTATTATTATTATTATTATTATTACTATATTGCTGTTATTTAAATTTTTTTATTTTTATTCATAGTTTTCTTCTTTTTTTAGTGTTTCTGGCGGACCCTTTTTTTCATTCCCCCATTTTATTCTCTTCTTAGCGCCACCACGCCCCTGGGTTTTTCTTTCCCATCGTGATAAGCACCCCTCCTCTTTTCCTTCCCCTTTGTAGCGCCTGGCTTCCTCCTACTTCTCCTTTAGCACCTCCCTTCACGCGACTCCCTATTCCCAGCGCGCCTGGCTTCCACACCCTCCTCCCAGTTGTCAAGGTGCCCAATACTCTACCTGAAGAACCCTCTGTGTGCTTCGGATCCCCCACCCCTGCTCTACCTCCGCCCAGATGCCCCACACCATGCACTCTACATCACCACCATTGGCATGTCCAGCTAGGCTCCTCCTTCTTGCTGAAAGACACATCACAACAGGCCCTCCCGGTGCCTCTCCTTCACCTCAGCAGTGATGGAAGCCCCCTTCTAGATCCCCCACATGGCCTCCTCAATAGCCAGCACGCACTGTAGCCGCCCCTAGCACTCGGCTCTGTCATCTTCCCTCTCTCTGCAGTAGTAACCCAGCCCCGGTGCCTATCCTCCTGTAGCCCAGCAACATAGCCTAGCGCCCGAATCCCTCTCCTCCGTTGCTCCAGCCCCCACAACCGCCCACTGGCTCCTCTCGGTTCGCCGCAACACCAGGACATCACACATACCCCCTCTCTGGAATGGTTTATATTATTTTTTTATTTTTTCTTTTATTATAATAATTATAATAAATATTATTGTTATTATTGTAATTTTATTGTTATTATTATTATTATTATTATTATTGTTTTTATTATTATTATTGTTATTGTTATTATTATTATTATTATTATTATTATTCTTACTATTAATATTATTACTATTACTATTATTATTCTTATTCTTATTATTTTAATTATTATTATTATTTTATTATTGTTGTTGTTGTTGTTGTTAAAATTATTCTTATTCCCATTCTTATTCTTATTTTCATTATTATTAATATTATTTTTATTATTATCATTTTACTCTTGTTGGATTTTGGGTTTTAGATGATACTGAGTTTTAATTGGTTGTTTTAGGATTTTTAGGACCCGTACATGGAATTTCTGAGTGAGCTCCATCACCTAACCTTATTTCCGAAGTTCTTTCGTTTCCGCGCTCTAGTTTCAAGGTGATTGTTAGTTCCCACTTCTTGGTTTCATATACTATAAATTAGGTTACGTATGTGTCTTGAGATGTTGATATTTATTATGCAGGGAATTGGACTTTACAACACATTTTCCACCGTGCGTCGTTTCATCGCGTCGTGTATCCATGGTACATTCCCATTACACTGCTTTTTAAAATTTAAGTTACCTTATTTCGACCTATTTTCACACTCTATTTGTTCAAATTAAATATTTTATAATTTTTAATAAATGGGAGATGATATAAGACAATTAATTTGTAAGTGATTATTTTGTGTAAAAACAGCCGTTTATTTTATATTGGACAATTGAAATATTTTCATGATTAGCATACACCCATTAGTGAAAGACTGCATGTTTGGATTTTAAACATAATTCATAGAATTTAAAATGTGGTTCTGGTTTGAGAGATAAATGATTTCCTTTGAAAAAGTATTCTGGATATCATGAGAAATTTCCCGGTTGTCTCATACAGTTTATTTTGGGAAAAAAATAAAATGGTTTGTTTTGTTTTTATAGAAATATCTGGCATCCTGTGAAGTAGTGTCTTGGGGCTTTTTAAATGGTTTCAAACTAGTATTGGTCTTATAAAGAAGTTGTAATTTTTTAGTGGTGATTGTGAAATGCGTTCAATGTCCGTTTGGAACTTTATAGAAAATGATGAAATTGTTTTGATAAAAACCCTCCTAGGATAACTTTCCTGCCTTGGTAGCATTTGATTTGTTGGGAGGCCGTGTTTAGAGGCTCCCAGGAACATGAGTGGTTTAATGGAAAGAGGGTGTCCCATGGAGTGGCTCGGGGTGATTCTTGTTGTACTTTATATATATATATATATATATATATATATATATATATATATCTGTATCTATATGATTGGATGCTCGGTTGGTATCAATTGGCTCACCCCCTTCTTAAGCAGTTCAGACATGGGAATATGGCATATTGAGAGAATATTCTATGAATGAGTGATGCACTGGTAGGTTATGATACTGACCAGTGGCCCATAGTAGGTGGATATATTGGGTTTATTACTATGGGATTTTCCCTCGACATGCCTGAGAGAGGATGGTAGAGCGTATTGTGCGTGTTGATTTCATCGTGACATGTCGTTAAG
This sequence comes from Viscum album, assembly GCA_963277665.1. Classification (NCBI taxonomy): domain Eukaryota; kingdom Viridiplantae; phylum Streptophyta; class Magnoliopsida; order Santalales; family Viscaceae; genus Viscum; species Viscum album. The sequence goes on along the minus strand of OY728133.1, from coordinate 1,038,213,363 downwards.
GATGATTTCTCTTGTATTGGTTTCTTATGTTTATTCTCGATCTCCTAGGTTCAACCATGTCTATTCAGCTGTTGTATTTTGCAGATGTGATTATGATGCTCATATGTATACCTATATTTCTCTTGTTGGGTGCTTTACTTTGTGAATTTATGGTGTATTTTTTTTCTTGGAAAGTGGTAAATTGCATTGGATTAGTTTTTAACAAATTTTTTTCAAATGAAAGTGTTTAATACTCTTTGTACAAATTTGAAAATAAAAACATCACTTTTTGTTTGTAAAAATCCATTGACACTAATGAAATGAACCCAAATTTGGAAATGGTTAAGGGAAATGGTTTGTACATTGTTTTTATGTAAAATACATAGAAAAATATACTTTTATAAATTGTAGTTCAAACATGAAATGATGTTTCTTATATATTAAATATAGTGAATTGGGAATATATATCGGGCTAGCCTACTAAGTTTGAATACTCACGCCTATAGTAATATTCTCTTTTTAGTGTTTGTGCAGGCTATAGCTTGAGTGTGATCACCTAGGGAAACAATTGATCGCTGAGTTGAAGGGAGACCCGTGAGGTAACATAGAGATAGTTCAGACATCGTGTTTGTTCAGTTATATTTTTATTCTATTCCTGTTTAGTCACTTTATTTGGTTTGTCTATTCTACACTGCTCTATATTATTTCTGTTGTTTTATTTATTTATATTGGGACAAATCGTTCCCACAACCTCTATTGATGCCCGGGCGCTTGTCACCAACCTAGAAGCATCGGGAACGCCTATCAGGCCATGTTGCAGACCAGATTGGGTGACCAGTTCAGGGTCTACCCTGGCTGGTTCGTGACAAAATGTTATCAGAGGAGGGCTGCTCTTAGTGACCTCGCTTTTCAGAGTGCCCTTTTTTTGTGATGTCAAGGTATCCAGAGTAGGATTTTCAGGACTCAATGGGTAGTAGCAGGAATAGCGTCGCAAACTATTTCTCATTTTGATCCTCAGGTTTCCATGGGAGGTCTGGTTTAATTTGTTTATTTTGTTTTTTAAGGGAAAATATTTCGCGATTGGGATATGAAAAATGGAGTTGGACTAATAGTCAAAAGCCACATGACCCAGCACGCCATGCAGAGCTAAGAGCATGGTCCAAGAAGGCTCTCTGTGTCGGTACCGTGTTTTGCATATGACTGCCACCCATATGGTCATGTCACCCACTGACACTATTTCCCTATTGAGTTATTTTGGATTTCCTTCAATTTTTGAAAGTCGATTGAATCAAAAAAAAAACATATAGTTTTGAAAAAAAAAATGGTTGTTTGAAATAACATGTTTAATTTGTGGATTTTTTTTAAATAAATGGTATGACTGATTTGTTTTTGGAAAAAATGACGCTTCTTTGTTTTTTCTATGTTGTACCTAGGGGTGATCACGTTCATAGTGGTATGCTGGAAATGTGGATGTCTTTTTGGTATTGTGGATGGATTCTCGGGGTGGCACTGATACATGCATGTGAGTTAGACTATATGGAATACAAATGTAGAGGGTTAAACCCACCAAGATTGTTTTAAATTAAAGATGTTTTCAATGAGAAAAGTTTTGATGTTATGATAACTTGTTTTCTCGTGTTTAGAGATTTTCACCTACGCAGTGGTTTATTTTGAGGTTTTTATTCACTCATTGAGTTAGCGTTGATTGGGTTTTTTACTTTTCCTCGTCCATCTATTATCGCTTCGAAGCTTCGATGTGTGATCGTTGTGCGGTTGATCAACCTAAGGATTTTATGATTCAGATTCAGAAGCTGGATCCACCTCTCTTTTTTGGTCACACAGAAACATTCATAGCATAGGAGTGGATCCAGATGATTGTTAGGGACTTTAACCTCGTTGAGTTTCCCTTGTCGTTGAAGGTCATGTTTGCAACCTACATTCTTGAAGGTTCACCATGGATGTGGTGGAAGTCAGTGTCTCTGAACAAGCCACGTCAAGAGCTTACATGGGAGTTCTTCAAGGCTTTTTTCATTCACCAGTATTTATCTGAGGAATAAAGGAGGAGAATGTGGATGGAGATGTGTTGTCTGTAGTATGGCGATAGATCCGTGATGGAATATTTCCAAAAATTTGTGGAGATAGTCCCTTATGATTTAGGGTATGCCATAAAGGACCCCAAGAAAGCTCAACGCTTTGAGGAGGGTCTCCTCCCTGATCTACAATCGAAGGTTTCAGAGTCCAACATAACTTCTTTTGTCGATGTGGCGAGACAAGCTTTTCATGTCGAACCCACCATTGTACGAGTTCTTGATGTATTCCCCCCTCTTTTGATACCTATGAGCAGTGGTCAGGGTCCTTGAAAGTAGATGAGTTAGTCATGTGGACGCATGGGTCACAAGAAGCCGTCATATCCAAGCGCTATGAAGCCCTTCCAGACATGTGGATGCTTGGGTCACTTGCGACGATTCTGTTGGGGCGTTCCTAGAAAGTGTCACAGGGGATTTTCTCAGAAGTGATGTGTTGTTGGGTGGTTTTGTTTAATGTTTCTGGTGTATTTTCATTTGACTGTAAGGGATCTTTTATCATTGCATTTTTACTAATGGTGTTTTGGGTTTCCACATGAATGGGATGTCATGGGTATTTTGATGAGCTTCGGGTTTTCAATGCTAGAATGATTTTTTTATTTTAAATTCTTTCCTTTTCTTTTGTCAAATCATAAGATGTTGGTTTCCCATTGGGATTAATAGATCCTGACTGCGAGGTAGAAGATGCTTCATCCATCAAATCTCCAAACAAAAGGCCTCGGAGTGAAGACGACGCATAGTTTGGAACCCCGAGCGAATTTTAAGGAGTTTGGGTATGGTTGTGCCTCTAATGTGTGGTGAGACGGTTTTGGTGTTGCTGCTCTAGTTTTTTTCTGTCATTTTATTTTTCCTCTTATTGCAATGTGCGCGATAGACTTATCCCTCATGCAATGTCGGTAATTGTGACTTTTGGATGAATGTTCCTGATTAGTTACCTTGTGTCGACCACCCATGTGAATTAGTTGTGACATTGGTTTGTGGTTTACTCGAAATGATGGGTCGTGAGTAGTTTTTCATGCAAGTTTCTGTGATCCAATACTTGGGCCCTCCCTCCCCGCCCATGGGGTAAGGGTTTTTTGTTTGTGCATATTTTTCGGATCAACTCCTATCATATTCGGACGGGATAGAGTGGTTTAAATGTTTTTGATGTGTTTTTTTATTGTGTAGCTTGAGTAAGTCTGAGTTGTGGCCTATGTTGGATTTCTCATTGGTCAATAGTAGGTTAGTTCATTATGGTGTGGAGACCCACCGTGAGTCAATTTGAGTGTTATATTAAGTCGTTATCAGATGACTTTTGAGTTCTTATTGTGGGTAGCCCGTTTAGCACTCTCCATTGCTGGTGATTTATTTCAGGAAGTGAGGTTGAGTCCCATTGGTCTTCGATGGAATTTCCTTGGGTTAATAGGTTGGATCATGTTTATGTAAAATCCTTGGAAGTTGATTGATCGACTGGTTGGTGGTGTGGCATTCCGAGGATAGAAAGCATTTCGGTGGGGAGAATTTTCATAGCCCGACCAATCCTTTAATTTATTTTATAAATTTCTGTGACCTTTAAAACTTTGTTGGGATTCCGGTTGAGTCCCAGACGAAATTTTTGAGTTTCTGTTGAAACATGTTCTTTTTAACACGACATCATTTGGCGCGCGAGTGGAGCCGGTTTTGGAAACCCTGAATTTCCCCGCCTTTGTATTTGCGCTTCTCGTTCGCCTTTGCAAAAATTGAAATAAAAAGTTTTTTTTTTAAAACGGACATTAATTGTTGCATCTTTCAAAAAATTTTGTGCTAACTATTTAATCAATATTGAGGTAATATGAAAACATTTAATATTTTTGTTTATTATTTTTATTTTTTCTTCAAGTTATTATTGTTATTCTAAATAGTGTGAGTAATATAATTTTAATTGAAAGGATCATTCAGAATTATTTTATTGTTTTAATAACAATGTTGTTGTTTTGAGTATTATTAGTAAAATTATTATTATGATTATTATATTTATTATTACTATAATTATGGTGTTATTATTATAATTTTTATTATTACTATATTGCTGATATTTATTATTGTTTTATTTTTATTCATAGGATTCTTCTTTTTTTGGGATTTTGGATGACCATTATTATATTTCTTTCCCCCGTATTCTTCTCCTTTTAGCGGAACCACCCCATCGGGTTTCCATTCACATTGCGAGCAGCGCCCCTCCTATTTTCCTTCCCCCCTGTAGTGCCTAGCTTCCTCCTCCTTCTCCTTCGGAACCTCCCATCACGTGGCTACCTATTCCCAGTGTACCCGTCATCCTCTCCCTCCTCCCTATTGTGAAGGTGCGCCCTACTCCACGAGATGAACCCCCTGTGTGCTTCGGCTCCCCCACCCCTGCTCTGCCTCAACCCAGAAGCCCTGGGCCACACACTCCACAGCACCGCCTTTGGCCTGTCCAACACGACTCATCCATCCTTTCTCAAATCCCTAGAACAACAGGCCCTCCTGACGCCTCTCCTTCCACTTAGCAGTGACAGCAGCCCCCTGTTAGATCCCCCACTCGGCCTCCACAACAGCCAGCACAGTAGCCCTCCCTCCCCCCACCCCCCGACGCATGGCTCTTCTGTCTTCCCTCTATCTGTAGCTGCAACCCATCCACGACACCTCTCCTCTTGTAGCCCAGTGCCTGACTCCATCTCAACTCTTCCTTCAGCCCACACACCCCCCGTCTCCTCTCGATTAATCGTTCCACCACGGCCTGCCCGTATACCCTCTCTCTAGAATGGTTTCTTTGATTTTTTATTTATTTATTTTTACATTTATTATTATTATTATTATTCATATTATTATTATTCTTACTATTATTATTATTATTATTATTATTATTATTATTATTGTTATTATTGTTGTTGTTATTATTATTATTCTTATTATAGTTATTATTGTTATTATTATTATTATTATTATTATTATTATTCATATTATTATTCTTCTTACTACTATTATTATTATTACTATTATTATTCTTATTATTTTTGTTATTATTATTATTAGTATTATTATTTTATTATTATTATTATTATTGATATTATCAATATTCTTATTCTCATTCTTATTATTATATTCATTATTATTACTATTTTATTATTATTATCATTTTACTCTTATTAGATTATGGGTTTTTGATGATTGTGATTTTTTATTGGTTCGTTTAGGATTTTTAGGACCCGCATAGGGAATTTCCGAGTGAGCACCATTATCGTGCCCTGTTTTTGAAGTTCCTTCGTCGTCGAGCATTAGTTCCAAGGTGTGTGTTTCTTCCCCCCTCATGGATTCACATAATTTAAATAGGGTTACATATGTTTTTTTAGTACTTGATATTTATTATGTAGGGCGTTGGACTTTACCGCGCATTTTCTAATGTGCATCGTTTCATCACGTCGTGTATCCGAGGTAGGTTCCCATTGCACTGCTTTTTAAAATTTAAGATACCTTATTTCCTGCGATTTGCACACACTAATTGTTCAAAATAATTATTTTATAATTTTCAATAAACGTGAGATGATATAAGACAATTAATTTTTAAGTGATTATTTGGTGAAAAAAGAACAATTTATTTTATACAAGACACTTGAAATATTTTCATGATTAGAGGACACCCAGTAGTGAAAGAATGCCCATTTGGATTTTAAACATAATTCATGAAACTTAAAATGTTGTTTTTGTAACATCCCAAGTATGTAATGAATAATATATATTTTTATTTATGTCTATTAATGAATTAGATAGTGTTTTAGAGGCTAAAAATGAAAATAAATCCAATCTTAAGCATGGAATACACTAATATTTTTAAAAGAATGTTTTACTTCCTTTTGATGGAAAACCATTTTTAAATAAATATTTTGAAAATTTTATAATCTATGTTTGTCAAAATAAACTTATGCTTTATTATTGGGACATCAATATTTACTTTTTGAGAATTTTTGGTATTTTTCGGACAATGTTCATTTTTTAATGAATAGTGAAAAATACTGCATTTTACATCAAAACTGCTTTTTAATCTAATTTATTTATATGATTAGATTATCTTTTGAATTGGTTTTTAAGTGAAATTAGAATATATGTTTTCCATTTAATCCAATGATGGTCATTGGAATCAATTTCATTTTGAAATTGGACTTAAACTGGTGTCAATCTTTTGATACTTATTGTTTCATAAAACACACTATTTGTCATGACAGCGGAATTTAATTATTAAATTAATTAATGTGACTTATATGTTTTGAATTTTGTAAAATAGAATTTATATTTGAATTAGGAATATCAAATATAGCTTAGGGTTAATTTTTGGTATTTTTCTGAAAAACTTAAATTTTTGATGAATAGTGAAACCATTTAGTGGTACTTATAAAAACTGATATTTCGTTTAAATGAAATTTTACCACATCTATGTTTTGAATTTCAAAAATCTGATATAAAAGGTTTTCATTAATATGTAAATGCGGTTCAATGAGATTAAAATAATTTTTTGTTGAATAATACCTCTTAAGTTCTTAATCGCGATTAGAGGTAATTAGTGTTGTCTATGATAAAAATAATGATTTAATAAAATGATATGAACTTGACACATGTCCTACCCTCATTGGATGTGTCATGGACGACCAATACAATCCATGGGTCAACTTGGGGACCCCATGGATCCACTTTTGTTGGGAAATGACATAAATAACTTTTTATTTAATGTAAAAGTAAAAATGACACAAACATGAGATGTTTTATAAAACAATTTTTACATGGGGTTATAAAGATCAGATTTTTTATTATAAATTTTCATTGGAAAGATAAAAACATTTCCTAGATCATAGTATTTTTTTTATAATTTTTATACTTTATATAAATTAAATTATTTATGACATCATGATGATGCAGCGATGACCTCATTATTTAACGATTTAAATAAAATGGAATGATAATGTAAAATCTAAGACCTAAACATGGACAAAACATATTGTATGGATGGATTTCGAACCCTTATCACCTTATCCTCGAAACACATCAATGTGGGATTTCTTAAATCAAAATACCATTTTAAAATAAAGTGACTTTTCTTTACCTTCCAAGAGTGCCCTTCCTCTCCTCTTATAAAAGGCCCCCACCTCTACCTCCTTACCCACACTCCCAAAGCCTTTGGCTCGGCCAAACCCTGCACATTTTGTCTCTACACATCCCTCTATTACTCATTGAATCCTCACATTGGGTAGAAGTATTCCCAAGGATGCCATTGAGCTCAAATCTAAGAGAGTCACCCGATTTTAAGGTAATGTCTTCTTTTGAGTCCTTTTGTTTGATTTCTATTCTCCAACCCCCTTAACTCTTTTTATTCTTTTCATTTGTAACAACTACAGTATCCTAAATATACTAGGATTATTTTATAAGAAGTATTCGAGCTACACTTACACACACCTACATCTAATGGTTAAAGGACATACTGTTTCTGTGGATGGTGAATTTATGCCTCCCGAAACGATGATTGTTCAGCATTATTTTAACACCTTAAAAGGTAGCCATTAACATGTCACTATATTTATATATGATATATAATATGTTTATGTTTTCATTAAGCTTATGTATTTTTCATTTTGGTCATTCCATTATGGTTTCCATTATGGGTAAACACGATATCATCATTTAAGGAAGTGCGGACAACCGCCCCCTCAAAGTGATTTGATTCGTTAAATACCATATGTGGGAAGTATAAAGGATGGAACTCTGATATTATATATGATATTATACTGGAATTATAATATACCTTTATATCATTATGATTCCATTTTATAAAATACGAAATAGAAATGAAAGTAGCGTTCATGCGTACGTACTGCTTACCGTCTCCATGAACGGTGCATTTCATTTCATACCTCTAAATGATTATGTAATATTATAAATGAATGTATATGCTGGATATAAATGATATATACATAATGATTATAATCTTGGATATAATGGATACATGAACAAAATGTAAATTATAAAGGGTTTATTTTTGACTCAAGTACCAATGATCGTTAAAATGACCGTTATTAACTTAAATAATTACATAGTGATAATGACATGGAGATAAGTGATATAAAATGAATAATGAACTTGAAAAAGGTTCTTAATCAAGTATAAATTAGCTCATGTTTATTATTCAGGAGATTAAAGAACGACTGAGTCAAGTCGGACCCGAGGTATGAGACTTCATCTCAATATCCTTTCATTGAGGCATATTTTGTTTTATACACAACCTTTTTTTTATCGTGTATAAACCCCTTTGACTTTTACGTTTATTCAAAAGGAATCTTTTTTATACAAAGCATTTACTAAACGACAAAAGGGAATGTTTTTGTCGTACGTATGCGGCGACAACGACTTCTCCGCTGATGTGACCATTATTTGAGTTCCGGCTTCCTCTACAAGCCATACAGTTTTTTGAAAAGAAAAATAAATACCATGTTTTAATTTTATTTTATTTTGGTATTGAAAATGGTTTTCATAATGTTTTTATATAAATGTGTTGTATTTAAATCTTGTGATTCAAATGTTGAAATGTTATTTTTCCTTTATGCATGTTTTCTGTGATACGATTATGTTGAGGTTCTTGGGAATTATTATGAAGACGGGTGGTTCTGTGATAAACTAAGGGCAGGTGAGCCCGATATAGCTCTCCAATGCATTGGGTAACACGAAGGAGTGAAATGTTAAGGTTTCTCCGAAGAGATTTAGGGAATATACTGTGATGGGTATTCCAAAAGTAACCAAGAAGGTTACTCCCTACGTAAGAATGTTATGAATTCCTCAAGTTACCTTTATGTCTTATGATTTCTATGATTTATTCATGATTTGATGAGGTATGTTAAAGTGATTATGTTTTATGGGTAAAGTATGATTTCATTATTATGTATATATGTACCTATGTTTCCTTTCCATATTTTTATATCCCTTATTGTGCTTTTAATTCTCATCCCAAGTTTTTTTGAAATGTTTTTCACAGGTCAAGGGAAAGGTACATGATATGATGATAGTGTCAAGGAAGTGTAAAGAATGAATCCATGTTTTATTTTAAATATGTTTCCATTGATGGGATAGAAGAATACTATCTTTATGTAACCAATTTGTTTATATGTGGAATGTAATGCAAGTTTTATGATCTAATTCTCTAAAACTCTAAACCCGAAAAGATCCTCAATGTGTATTCTTGTAATTACTCAAGATTAAGTAAGATTTAAGGCTGGGTCCTTATAGTTGGTATCAAATGGAGGTTTAGATAACTATAGGAGTTATAATTCTATTAAATTATTATCAAAAAAATATTTTATTTTTATGGTCAGATTGAATTGACATAGTATTTGAAGATTACTATGATGCTTCATCTAAGACATGTTTGTTCATAATGGTTTTCTGTAGGGGAAACAGGGAAGCAGTGCTAGGAAGGAATGCAGAAGGAAATAACCTTCCGAATCAGCATCCTGAGATGGTCGGAATTGGAACTGAACTGTTTGTTGCAGTAATGGCACAGTTGACTCAAGCGATAAATGGCGGTGGTATCCATACATGAGATCAGCCAGATCAACCGCAGAGGAACATGTCTATGGTGGAACATTTCATGAGGCAACATCTCCAATAATTCAGAGGATCATATGACCCTGTGCTAGATGAAAGGTGGATTAAAGAAATGGAGAAGATTTTTGATGTCATGGGGTGTTCAGACAATCAAAAGGTTAGTATTGCTATTTATCGTTTGGAGGGTGAAGCAGATCAGTGGTGGTCGATGGGTAAAAATATCAGGTACACAGATGAGATTGATGCTCTCGACTTTGATGAAATCAAAGGTATGTTTCTTGAGAAGTATTTTCCTAAGGTTGTTCGACTTAGGATGGAAAAACAATTCTTTGAATTGTGGCAAGAGGAAGACTCAGTGGCTGCCTATGAAGAAAGTTTCACTCGATTGGCAAGGTATGCTCTAAATTTTATCCGAGACCATGATAGTAAAATTAATCGTTTTTACTCAGGATTAAAGACAAAATATCGAAGGGCATTAGCTTCTCGTGAGTTTAAAAGTTATGAAAATATTTTTCGATGTGCTGAGAAGGTGAAAATGGAGTTTCCCAATGATCAAGAGTTCTTTAACAACTAATATAAGAAGAGACCGATGTGGCAGGAGAAAGGTGAGAATTCTTCAAAAATTTCTGATGGTAAGAAATCTAAGTTTCCAGTTTGTGATAAATGTGGAAAAAGGAATGCTGGGGAATGTCTTCTTAATTCTAGAAAGTGCAATCAATGTGGTAAGATGGGATATAAGGCTCATGATTTCACTGAAAAAGATCAGGGTGATGGTAAGACCAAATTTGATTTACAGTTAGTGAAATGTTATAAGTGAAATGAGATGGGTCACTATGAAAACGAGTGTCCGACAAAGAGCTTGGGTGATGGGAAGCAGTTAGACTATAAGAAGAAAGGGGTGGTGAAATCATTTTAAACTACTTCAACAGATGTCGGGCCGTCAAATGAAGTTGTATCAGCTCCAGGGAGCTCAGTTTTTTTCAAAGATTGACCTGAGATCGGGGTACCATCAGCTGAATGTACAAGAATTAGATGTTTCAAAGACTGCATTTCTTACAAGATATGGCTGTTATGAATTTGTAGTAATTCCTTTTGGGCTAACCAATGCACCTGCTGTATTTATTGACTTAATGAATATAATTTTCCATGAGTTCTTGGATAAGTTTGTGGTGGTTTTTATTGATGATATTTTTGTGTTTTCTAAAATTCAAGAGGAGCATGAAAGACATTTAAGGGTTATCTTGCAAACCTTAAACGAATAGAAACTGTATGGAAAATTCAAAAAGTGCGAGATTTGGTTGCAAAAAATTTCTTTCCTTGGTCACATTGTTTCTAAAGATGGGATAACTATTGATCCTGCAAAAACAAAAGTTGTGGAAGACTGACCAAGACCCACAAATGTAACTGAGATTCATAGTTTCCTTGGTTTGTCAGGATATTACCGAAGGTTTATTAGAAATTTTTCACGGTTATCTAGTCCAATGACTAAGCTAACTCGGAAGGGTGATAAGTTTATCTGGACAAAAGAATGTGATGATTTTTTTAGGAATTGAAAAGAAGATTGGTGAATACTCTAGTTTTGGCACTATCTTCCAGGAATGGTGAGTTTGTTATATACAGTGATGCTTCATTGAAAGGACTTGGTTGCATCCTAATGCAGAATGATCAGGTAATTGCTTATGCTTCAGGGTAGTTGAAAACTCATTAGGTAAATTACACTACACCTGATTTGGAATTATCTGTTGTTGTTTCGCTTTAAAAATCTGGAGGCATCATTTGTATGGAGTAAAGTGTGAATTATATACTAATCACAAAAGTTTAGAGTATATATTCACTCAGAAAGAGTTAAACGAGAGAAAGAGGAGATGGCTAAAATTAGTCAAGGATTATGATTGTACAATTCATTACCATCTGGGAAAATCAAATAAAGTGGTTGATGCTTTGAGTTGAAAAAGTAATTCTTCATTAGCAATATTGCGCTTGGAACGTGATTCTTTTGTTAAAGATTTGATGAAATTTGGAATAGAAGTTGTTGGTGCAGGAAGATCTTCTGTTTTGTTTGAGATATCATTGATATCATCTCTATCATATAGAATCAAGCAAGCACAGAAGCAAGATAGTGAGTTGCAGAAAAAGGTAGATTTGGTCCAGAAAGGTAAGTTTCCTAAATTCAACATTGATAATGATTGCGTTTAGAGATTTGGGAATAGACTGTGTGTGCCTTGTGATTCACAGTTGAAGAGAGAGTTGTTATGTGAAGATCATAGTTTTCCGTTTTCAGTTCATCCTGGCTGTACTAAGATGTACAGAGATCTGTGGGAGTATTACTGGTGGGATGGAATGAAAAGAGATATTGCTGATTTTACTGTGAAGTGTTTGACATGTCAACATGTTAAAGCAGAGGGGAAGTTACCAAAAGGGATGCTTTAGCCTTTACTAGTGCTACAGTGGAAATGAGAGAATATATCCATGGACTTTGTTGTGGGATTACCAAAGACATCTTGAGGTAATAATGTAATATGGGTTATTGTTGATCGCTTGACTAAATCTGCTTATTTCCTTGTTATATGAGATACTTTTTCCCTAGATCAACTTTCCCGTTTGTATCTTAAAGAGATAGTCAGATTACATGGAGTTCCCCTCTCCGTTGTATCTGATCGTGATCCCATGTTCACTTCTAACATTTGGAAAGGCCTTCAGAAGTCGTTGGGTACTGAATTAAACTTTAGTACAGCTTTTCATCCTCAATCAAATGGGAAGTCAGAATGATCAATTCAGACCTTGGAGGATATGCTACATTCTTTCTCTATTGATTATCAGGGATGTTGGGACCAACATCTTTCTTTGGTTTAATTTTCATATAATAACATTTTTCATTCCAGTATACAGATTGCACCATTTTAGGCATTATATGTGAAGCGGTGTCGAACTCCAGCATTCTGGGATGAAGAGGCTGAATGGAAGTTAATGGGACCAGAATTGGTAGATGAGATGGCATAAAATGTTTAGCTGATTCAGAAGCACATGAGAACACCTCAGAGCAGGCAGAAGAGTTATGCAGATAACCGGAGGAAGGATCTATCTTTTGAGGTAGGTGATCATGTTTTTCAAAAGGTTTATCCTTGGAAAAGTGTGATGAGATTTGGTAAGAAAGGAAAGTTGAGTCCAAGGATCATTGGACCATTTGAAATTCTGGAGAGAGTTGGATCAGTTGCTTATCGGGTGGCTTTACCTCCGAGTTTATCTTAGGTACACAATGTTTTTCACGTTTCGATGTTGAGAAGGTATATGCATGATCCGTCTCATATTTTGAGTCCAAAGGTAGTTCAGCTAGAAGAGAACCTATCATATGAGGAACAACCGGCCCAGATTCTTGACTACAGGGAGCATGTGTTATGAAATAAGGTAATTAATTAGGTAAATGTTTTGTGGAAAAACCACATGATGGAAGAGGCAACATGTGAATCTGAAAATGCAATGAGGGATAAGTACCCCATTTATTCGATAAGTAAATAAATTGTGGGGAGACAATTTTCAAAAGGGGGGAAGGATGTAACATCCCATGTACGTAATGAATAATAGATATTTTTATCTATGTCTATTAATGAATTAGATAGTGTTTTAGAGGCTTAAAATGAAAATAATTCTAATCTTAAGCATGGAATACACTAATATTTTTAAATGATTGTTTTAATGCCTTTTGATGTAAAACCATTTTTAAATCAATATTTTTACAATTTTATAAGCTATTTTTGTCAAAATAAACTTATTCTTTATGATTGGTACATCAAAATTTACATTCTGTGAATTTTTGGTATTTTTCGGACAATGTTCATTTTTTAATGAATAGATAAAAATACTGCATTGTACATCAAAACATCTTTTTAATATAAAATATTTATATGATTATATTATCTTTCGAATTGTTTTTGAAGTGAAATTAGAATATATTTTTATCATTTAATCCAATGTTGGTCATTGGAATCAATTTCACTATGAAATTGGACTTAAACTGGTGTCAATTTTTTGATACTTATCGTTTCATAAAAACACGCTATTTGTCATGATAGCAGGAATTAATTATTAAATTAATTAATGTCACTTATATGTTTTGAATTTTTTAAAATAGACTTCTTTTTTGAATTCAGAATATCAAATATAGCTTAGGGTAAATTTTTGGTATTTTTCTGAAAAACATCAATTTTTGAGGAATAGTGAAACCACTAAGTGGTACTTATAAAAACTGATTTTTTGTTTAAATGAAATTTTACCACATCTGTGTTCTGAATTTCAAAAATCCGACATATGTGGTTGTAATTAAGAAGTAAAATGTAATTCAATGAGATTAAAATAATTTTTTGGTGAATAGTAACTCTTAAGTTCTTAATCACGATTTGGGTTAATTAGTGTAGTTTAAGGTAAAAATAATGCTTTAATAAAATGAGATGAGCTTGACACATGTCCTACCCTCATTGGATGTGTCATTACCAACCAAGAAAATCCATGGGTCAACTTGGAGACCCCATGGAGCCAATTTGGTTGGGAAATGACATAAATAACTTTTTATTTAATGTAAAAGTAAAAATGACACAAACATGAAATGTTTTACTAAAACATTTTTTACATGGGGTTATAAAGATAATATTTTTTATTATAAATAGTCATTGGAAAGATAAAACGATTTCCTATAGAATAGTATTTTTTTTAAATTTTTAGACTTTAAATAAATTAAATTATTTATGACATCATGATGATGCAGCGATGACCTCATTATTTAACGATTGAAATAAAATGGAATGATAATGTAAACTCTAAGACCTATACATGGCCAAAACCTATTGGATGGGTGAATTTAGAACCCTTATCACCTTATCCTAAAAACACATCAATGTGGGACCTCATAAATCCGAATACCATTTTAAAATAAAGTGACTTTTCTTAACCTTCCACGAGTGCCCCTTCTCTCCTCTTATAAAAGGACCCCACCTATACCTCCTTACCCACAATCCCAAAGCCTTTGGCTCGGCCTACACCTGCCCATTTTGTCTCTACACATCCTTATCTTACTCTTTGAAGCCTCACTTTGGGCAGTAGTCTTCCCAAGGAAGCCTTTGAGCTCAAATTTAATAGAGTTACCCGATTTTAAGGTAATGTCTTCTTTTGAGTCCTTTTGTTTGACTTTGCTTCTCCAACCCCCTTAAATCTTCTTATTCTTTTCATTTGTAACAACTCCAGAATCCTAAATATACTAGGATGTTGTTATAAGATGTATTGGAGCTACACTTACACACACCTACATCTAATGGTTAAAGGACATATTTTTTCCGTGGATGGGGAATTTATGCATCCTGAAACGATGATTGTTCAACATTCATTTAACACCTTCAAAGGTGGCCATTAAGATGTCACTATATTTATATATGATATATAATATGTTTATTTTTTCCTTATGCTTCTGTATTTTTTCATTTTGGGATACCTTTATGGTTTCCATTATGGGTAAACACGATATCTTCATTTAAGGAAGTGCGGACTACCGCCCATCAATGTAATTTGATTCGTTAAATACCACATGTGGTACATATAAAGGATGGAACTATGATATTATATATGATATTATACTGGAATTATAATATACCTTTATATCATTATGATTTCATTCTATAAAATACGAAATAGAAATGAAAGTAGCATTCATGCGTACGTACGGCTTACCGTCTCCATGAACGGTGCATTTCATTTATTACCTCTAAATGATTATGTAATATTATAAATGCATGTATATACTAGATATATATGATATATACATAATTATTATAATACTGGATATAATGGATACATGAACAACATGTAAATTATAAAGGGTTTATTTTTGACTCAAGTACCAATGATCGTTAAAATGACCATTATTAACTTAAATAATTACATAGTGTTCATGACATGGAGGTAAGTGATATAATAGGAATAATGAACTTGAAAAAGGTTCTTAAAAACGTATAATTTAACTCAAGTTTTTTATTCAGGAGATTAATGAATGACCGAGTCAAGTCAGACCTGAGGTATGGGACTTCGTCTCAATCTCCTTTCATTGAGGCATATTTTGTTTTATACACAACATTTTTTATATGCTGTATAAACACCTTTGACATTTACATTTATTCATAAGGAATATTTTTTATATGAAGCATTTACTGAACAAAAAAAGGGAATGTTTTTGTCGTATGTATGCGGCGACAACGACTTCTTCTCTGTCGTGACCATTATTTGAGTTTCGGCTTCCTCTACAAGCCATACAGTTTTTTTAAAAGAAAAATAAATACCATGTTTTACTTTTCATTTATTTTGGTATTAAAAATGGTTTTCATAATGTTTTTATATCAATTTGTTGTATTGATATCTTGTGATTGAAAGGTGGAAATGTTATGTTTCCTTTATGCATGTGTTATTTGATACGATTATGTTGAGGTTCTTGGGCATTATTATGAAGACGGGTGGTTCCGTGATAAACTAAGGGCAGGTGAGCCCGATATAGCTCTAATGCATTGGGTAATATGAAGGAGTGAAACGTTAAGGTTTCTCCGAAGAGATTTAGGGAATATACTATGATGGGTATTCCAAACGTAACCAAGATGGTTACTCCCTGCGTAAGAATGTTATGAATGCCTCAAGTTACCTTTATGTCTTTTGATTTCTATGATTTATTCATGATTTGATGAGGTATGTTAATTTTCTTATGTTTTATGGGTAATGTATGATTTCATTCTTTTGTATATATCTACCCATATTTCCTTTCCATATTTTTATATCCCTTTCTGAGCTTTTTATGCTCATCCCATGTTTTTTTAAAATGTTTTTCACAGGTCAATGGAAAGGTACATGATATGATGATAGTGTCAAGGAAGTGTCAATAATGAATCCATGTTTTATTTTAAATATGTTTCCATTGATGGGAAAGAATAATACTATCTTTATGTAACCACTTTATTTATATGTGGAATGTAATGAATGTTTTATGATCTAATTCTCTAAAAATCTAAACCCGAAAAGATCCTCAATGTGTATTCTTGTAATAACTCAAGATTAAGTAAGGTTTATGGCTGGGGCCTTATAGTTTTGGTTTGAGAGATAAATTATTTCTTCTGAACAAGTATTCTGGTTCTAATGAGAAATTTCCTGGTTGGCTCTAATAGTTTATTTTGGAAAAAAATAAAATGGATTGGTTTGTTTTTATAAAAATATTTGGAAGCCTGCAAAGAAGTGTCTGGTGGCTTATCAAATGGTTTCAAACTAGTTTTGGTCTTATAATGAAGTTATACCTTTTTTAGTGGTGATTATGAAATGTGTTCAATGCCCATTTGGCCCTTTATGGAAAATGATGAAAATGTTTTGATAAAAACCCTCCTAGGATAACACTCCTCAATTTGTTGCATTTGATTGTTTGGGAGGATGTGCATAGAGGCACCTGGGTACTTGAGTTGTTTAAAGGCAATAGGTTGTCCCATTGAGTTTCTCGGGGTGATGCTTCTTGTGCATTATATATATATATATATATATGTATGTATGTATATCTATATAATTTGATGCTCAGTTAGCATCAGTTGGCTCACCCCCTTCATAAACACATGAGACATGGGAATCTTGCATATTGAGAGAATGTTCTAAGAATGATTTCTACACTGGTAGGTTATGGTATTGGCCAGTGGCCCCTAGTCGGTGTATATATTGGGTTTGTTACTATGGGATTTTCCCTCGACCTGCTTGAGAGAGGATGACCAACCATATTTTGCGTTTTGATTTCATCGTGACAAGACTATAAGGATTATTTATCATGTATTGGTGTCTTCTGGTTTATTCTTGATTTTATAGGTTCACCCATGTCTATTATGCTTTTATTTCGTGCAGTAGTGATTATGATGCTCATTTGTATACCTAAATTTCCCTTATTGTGGGTTTTACTTTGTGAATTTCTAGTGTATTGTTTTCCTTATAAACTGGTAAATTTCTTTTTATAAGGTTCTTAAGAAATGGTTTTCAAATGAAACTGTGTAATCCTATTTGTACAAATTTGAAAATAACAAAATCACTTTCCCTTTCTAAAAATCCATTGACACTAATGAAATGAACCCAAATTTGTAAATGGTTAAGAGAAATGGTTGGTACTTTGTTTTTAATTAAAATACAAAGAAAACATACTTTTGTAAATTGTAGTTCAAACATGAAATAATGTTTTTTTATTTTAAAGGTAGTGCATTGGAAATAGATATCGAGCTAACCTACTGAGGTTTAATACTCACGCCTATAGTTACTTTTCGGTTTTTTGTGTTTGTGCAGGCTATAGCTTGAGTGTGCTCGCCTAGGGCGACGTTTGATCATTGAATTAGAGAGCGACCTGCAAGGTAGAATGAAGTTAGTTCGGACATCATGTTTGGTCAGTTTTATTTTTCTTCTATTCTTGTTTAGTCACATTATTAGGTTTATATATTCTCCGTTGGTCAGTATTATTTCTGTTATTTTATTTATTTGTTTTGGGAAAAATAATTCCCACTGCCTCTGTTGATGCCCTGGCGCTTGTTGCCAGCCTGGGAGGATCAGGAACTCATCTCGGGCCGTGTTGCGGGCCAGCTCGGGTGATCGGTTCAGGGTTGACCCAAGGTGGTTCGTGACATTAACACTTTCCAAAATTCCCATATAATTCATTTTATCTATGATTCTTTAGAATTGCGCTCAAGGGATTTTCATGATCTTCATAGATTTTATAGTATACATAGATGTCATCAATAATTACCACTAAAAGATCAAATAGGTATTCCTTGAAATATCAATTCATTAGTTCCCTAAAGTCATAGGGTTAATTATCTTGTCCACAAGAAAATAATATAAACATATAGTGCACATACCTGGTGAAAAATGTTTTATTCAAAATATATTCCTTCATCACAAACAACTAATGTTATCTAGATCGAAGGATGCTCTTTTAAAAAAATTGAGCACCATGATGTTGACCAAATAAATCAACATTACGAGGTACACGATTCTTGTTCTTTGTTGTTATATCATTGATATTCCTGGAGTCAATGCACAACCACATAGTTCCATCTTTTTTAGTAACATAAACAACATGGGCTCCCCATGTATAAATACTAGGGAGAATAAATCCTTTATTACTCAATTACACTTCATATTTATTTAGTTCCACTAATTCCATATTGGCCCTTCTATAAGGTGTATTTGAGATGGTACTTAATATAATAATTAAATCAATGTGAAACTCAATTTACCATTCAATAGGATGTCCAGGTAAATCCTTAGAAATCAAATCAACATTTTTAGCACAAAATGTAATTCATCTATTTGAACATTCATTTCATCACCCAAAGTTATTTCACTCTCTTCCTCCCCAATAATTTAAATTAGTAGAGATGTGAGGTGTGTATATTGATGATAATAAAATGGTCATGAATGTACTATAATGAAATTGTATTATTTTTATCATGATCAATATTTGTAACCTATTTATTCTTACAAAAAATTTTCACATCATAGTCAAAAAGTCAATTCATAACAAGGATTATACCAAATTAAATCATGTGTATGATGATGATATTAGCTGATAAATTATGTTTATTTGAAATAATGTTTACTCATTCACAAAAATTGTTTTAATTAAACATTCCTTACGAGTCTTGACTCACATATCCCTTGTTAAATAAAATTGGAAATAACTATTTTTTTTGGAAAACTAGGAAGATATGAATGACTGTGATGATCCAGAATCAAATAATGAATTGGATAAATTTAAATAAATGATTATTGTACCTTCAACAATGTAATTTGGAATATAAAATTATGTAGTTGTGATTGCATAAGATTGGCCTTGATCCCTTGGAATGTTTTGAGGAATTTTAACTTGACGCTTAGTACATTCATTTGCATAATGCCCCATTTCGTTACAATAGTATCATGCATCATTGACATCCACTTTCTTCCCTCTATAATCATGAGCTTAGTGGAAATTTAGTAACACTTTTAATAGACTCCATTTCTAATCTATCATGTACTAGGGTGTATATTCAAACATTTACTACTGGATGAAAAATCAACTTTTCCTTTCTGCCCCATATTTCTATTTATAGATTGTTAAACATATATCTTCTTATATTTCTTTTCCTAAAAGATCTAAGACAGAATGAATTCCATTTCTTTCTTGATTACACATGAGAAAATATCTTCATATGATGAGAAGTATTTTGAGACTAATGCTCGATGGAGAAATGGTTTCAAAATATCAAATAATAGAGAAGTCATAATTCTTTAGTTATGTATATAATTTGTTGCATGGTTTTATAATCTTGTAAAGTTACCCTCATACTTTACGAAACTCTCATCCTCCATTGCATCATACTCAAGAAATTCCATTCCATATCATCTTGATGTTCACGAGGAAAGTATTTTTCTAATAAAAAATATTTAAACTCCCTTCATTACTTATTTGATACCACTTCATCCTCAATTGTGTATTGAATTAATGACCAGAATTTATATGCATCTCATATGAGGTGATAAAATATCATGAAAACATTTTCCATTTCATTTATCCCCAAAGAATGATTTATTTTCTCTAATAAACCTATCAATTATAAAGATAAAAATGTATTTTTTGAGGCCCATTGAATGTTGGTGGATGTGCCTCATGATGCATTCTAACATTGATCCTCAGTGTTGTGGATTGAGGTGATCCATACAGGTAAGGTTATTTTTCATTAACTGAGTGAGTTGTCGCAGTATTGTTATACGATATTCATCCCCAATTGCATCACCTGCTCCACTATAATTATCTTGAGTAGGAGGGAAATACCTACATGGATTATATGAATTGATTTGGTTTCCATTCCTTCCACTTTGTGTCATTTCTAAACAATGGAATATACTATATTAGTTTATGATTCACAATACATACTTCAATACTAGTAAATGCATAACATATATTAAATATATTATTCATATAATCCATAATAATAAAATGTTTTCATTAAGGAGGTTTTTAATCATAAATCATTCGTAATGGTTCGTAAAAAAATTTAATTATCCTAAGAATATTCCTTTGGTGTGTCATAACCAAGAACGAAGTAGCGCCCGCTGTAATTCACTAGGTCTTGTTTGATTCTAGATCAAAGTGTTGTTTCTAGGTTTTTTCCTTAGACACATCTATGAGATAGACACCTCTACCATCTCGTAACTAGGAAGGGATGTATTTCATGGATAATTCATAAAATATCTAGATGAACAAAAATTAGGAAGTTACTTTATACTAATTGTCAAAGTCAATCATTGGGAAATATTCCCTAATCAGAGTTTTTCTAAATCTAGTTTCCAACGATTGTACTAAACATTCTCTTATACCAACTATAATTCCCTGACCCACGTTACGTAGAGTCAAGTCTTTATTTTATATCAATAGCACGATCAAAAGAGATCATGTCCCAAAAAACTAATTTTTTTAGTAATATTGGAGGTAGTAGATGCATACGTACATTTTACATTATTTTATGAAATGAAAAAACATAAAACATTTGTATATTATGAACAAACTCATATCCATTGGCCTTTTCCTACAATTCAATCATAATACACTTCATCAAATTTTGGGAAATATAAAACATAATAAACAGGTGATCTTAGTTTCTCAGTAAGGATAACAATATAGTGGAAAATATCGTAAGAAAACAGAAACATTTAAGGAAATTAAAAAGACTAAAACACAAGAAATTTAAAAATAATCTTCTTCATAATATAGAAATAAAAAATGAAATAATTCTATTTACTTATAAACATGGATATTATAATAGTCAAATAATCACATGTAATATCTATAGCTAATTTCATAATGATTGAATACATAATGCCAGACATCATAACCATATAGTCAAGGCCGCGTGCAACTTCTAACAATAATATTTGGTCACAATATTGTGCCAAGACACTATTTTGTCTCATGAGACCTACCGATGCATCGTGGGGCTATAGTGGGCCCTGCCAATCACTTAATATGTTTAATTCATTCCTCATATTAAATGATTGAAACACAACATAATAATTCATATTAAAACTAACATAAGAAATGTTAATAATTTAACCATACGCCATGAATTGTAAAAAAATAGAACACACATAATAAAAGATACTACAAAATGTTAAATATAATACAAAATATTGTATCATTATAAATGAACATCAAACAATCATATAATCTAACAAAGGATGTTGATATAAATTAAATAAAAACTATTTGATAGAAATGTTTATTTCTAATTTTAAATCATTTAAAAGACACATAATTAAAAAAGAATTCAATTATATGCAAAAATTCTAAAAATCTGGTAAAGGATGTTTTTATGGTGTTATAATCGCGGAAAATAGCCACACCCGCTGTATAAGATTAAAAAACAATCATTCCTTAATTTGTTAAAAAGGTCATAATGTACATTTTTTGGGAAGAGAAGAAATGATTCCTTTAAATCCATTTTATAAAACATAATAAAATTGTATAAATGACCTCAACCTATAGTCTATAAAGTATTAAAAATGTTTTAAAATTCATTTTTATGAAACACATATGTGGATGATAATGAAGTCCTTGTAGATAATTGATAATAAACAAACTCAGATAATAAAGAGATTTTAAAATTAACCCTTACCATGTACTTTTCCATATTTGAGGGTAGGGTAGCATCCTATATAATAGTTCAATCATTGTTATTAAATTATACAAAAACCACATACATAAATAAGATATCATATATGATCAACTAATATTTATTTTTTAATGATATTTCAATAATATCATTTTTTGTGTGTTAACTAATTTGTTTTCTTTTATATTCTGTGTTACATAATCCAGGTTTGTAATGGATAGTATGTATTTGATTAATATCAATATTGATTTTATGTTGATTGAAATTTTTTTAATCATAAAAACAAAATTATTCTTGAATGGTTATGACGGTGAATTAAATCTCATCGCGTCCTTGTGACGGTAAGCCGTACCTATGCATGACCAATAATATCATTTTATTAGTGGTGAAATCATATGTAAATTGATTTAATATTATTTATAAGGAATAATGGATATGTAATATTTATTTTTTATAGATGTTATACTTATTATTATACCCATCCAAATAATGAATTTTTTAATAACAAAGTACGTCATCATGTGGAGACGGTAATCCGTACATACGCATGAATGATTAATTTTTCATTCATAGGATTGATAGAATAATTAATATGGTTTTACAATATTTATAATAATATCTATAAATTTATATTGTACTATATTTATTATTTTAGTATTGAAAAAACAATTAAATAATATGTGGAAGAAGAAAACAACTTTGAAAGAGTTGATGAAGTAATTACATATTCTTCGAGTTTTTCCTTTTGATTTGAAATGAATGTATCCTTATGTTTGATTTTGTATCAAATTAATTCATATTGCTTCAATTTATAGTTTTTGGGTGGATATTTGATCAAGGGTGAGACATGTTAAAATAAATTGGAAGAGTGATATGAAGAAATGTTTAAGTAACCTTTTACAAGAGGGGTGAGGGTCACTATTTGAAAATATTGAAATATTATTTTATTATAAAATCATTTTTTGTTTCTAATAACATTAAATCAATTTATTTATAGGATAAGGTGGGAATGGGTGAAAAAACTACGAACTAATTGGTTTTAGACTAGTTTTGGACAATATATTTACCTTGTTGTTTAGATTTAACTCTTAGTTAAATAGTTTAACATTTAACACATATTTTTGTATTTTTATATTACATGGTTAATAATCAAAATATAAACATTCAAGGGAACTTCATGTTTATATTAAATGAAAAATATATCATTATATAATATCTTTGTTTTATCAATATATTTTTAGGACTATTATATAATTTAATAAAATATTATTTGTTTAAAAAACACATTTATGGAAATTTAGAAACTATATAGAATTTGGATTTTTGTTAATGACATAAAAACATGATTAATTTGAAAATAACTCATTGAATCAACCATTAATTATCATATTAAAATATGAAATTCGATTAATTCCCCAAAAGTCTCAAGTTAAATTTATTTTAATATTTATAACATCAATTATTTTAGTCGTCCATTAATATGAAAATTTCTACATCATCATTTTGTCATAAATAAATTTTATTATTTAATGTATAAATATTATAAATAATATTACATGATGTAATAAATCCTTTAATATTTATAATTAAAATTTATAGTCATATTTATCTTATGTGTAACCCTATATTAAAAAATATGTTATTAAACATTAAATTCAACACTTTTAACTCTTCTTTAAATAAAATAAAATAAATGTTCTAATCTATTCCAATTGGATAAAAAAATCATATTTTTGTCCTATGGTTTATTTGGGTCGATATACACTTATCTTGTAGAATTAGGACATGTGTTAGGATAATTATAATGCCATTTTTAAGTTTAATTTCACTATTTTTATTTAACCGTGGTAAATAAAATTTAAAAGTTACTATTCACCAAAAAATCCTCTTATTAAACAAAAAATTACTTATTTATTTCAACCTTATGTCTTATATTTTTGAAATCAAATTCACAGAAGTGGTAATATTATTTTTTTTTCAAATTTTCTAATATGCATAAAAGTTTGGTAAAAGGGGTTAAATAGGTCAACAAAATTATTTGTATATATACTCTTATTATAAAAATGACTCAATGAATTACACTGAACATATATCGATATTATTTATATATTTTGATATAATAAAAATTTAAATAAAAAATTAATTATTTAAATAAAAAGACGATTTTATACAATATTATAGTGTTCCTTAATATTCATAAAAAATAGATTGTTTTCATAAAAAAACTGAAAAAACACCCTAAGATAATTTTTGTATTTTGATTCAAATAATGATATCCATCTAGAAAATTAAAATTAATAAAATTTCAAAAAAGTGGGTATTAATATTCAGAATGGATAATTTGATTGATCGTTGGGTGCTAAAACTCAATGTTGCATACAACACAATCTATTGTATTATTCAAATTGAGGCGTACCATGAAATTTTGGGTTGTTTCACATACATTAGATCATATGGTTCCTTATTTTACATCTCTCAAATGATCTGAAATGTTTACATTGCCCTCTAAACATAGCAGACATTGGTTCCTGACGAAACACGACAACCTGACGTGTTTCTAACTCCATAATGCATCCTATCCAACAACTAGGCATCTAATACCACTTTCCCATGACTTCATCCCCACTTGTTGTACCTCTACTAGGTCGTAAATGAGATAAGTGAGATTGTGACCACCCTGAGTACTGCCTCATGTATTCCCTAGGATGTAGAATTACAATTAGCGTATAAAAAACATGAATATGTGTGGCATTATGTTCTACAAGATCAAATGACAACGAGAGAAATAAGATAGACATCAACCAACTCATTCCCACTATAAAATATAAATTTAATCAAAGGGACCCAAATTGATTGACATTCAATAACTACTACCACTATATGGGAAAACATCTAATATGAAATGAAATATGAAGACGACAACGACCATAATGATGAAACAACTTCTACATAACTCCATGATTGAAGTAACGAACATAATCTCCATCTGAGTACAACAAACATTACAAATACAATATATATATATATTTGTGTGGGTATTGTTATTTTTATAGTATAATTTTTAAGATCATCCTTAGTGCCTCCCATACCAGCTGTAACTAATTCTTGCTAGTTGACACTAGGCCACAAGTGAAACAAACTCTTCACCTAAATAGATATACTATGATTCCATCCAAAACATAGATAACATATACATGTATCACATACAAGATCAAATTATATAATAAAAAAATGTCAAGGGAACCCCAATAATACTTCCGCACTAATTTTCCACTATACCCCAACATCACACATCCTGAAATTCTGTTTCTAAAAATTCTTTCCTGCTTATGCCTGGGCGATGCACCATAAAATGAACCAAAATAAACACAGCAACACATCCATTTTAACACAAGTAACCATTAATATATGGGATACCCCACATCTTTCATAACATTTATCCTACATTACATATAATACCTAAATCCATTTTATCTCTTATAGTGAGTATAGATCGGTAAGCCATCATAGCCTATACCTGTTATACCAAGAGTATTATTAGATAACTATATCTAAAATTAATATTTATTAAATAACCAAAATCGAGTACATCCCTATATAGATATATATGGGGAAAATTAACCACTATGAAAACCGTAACATCTAACTTCCAAGAGAAGAGATTGGGACAATAGGGGTAGTTAGTCATCCATCCTCCCACATGGATTAATGAAAAAACAACTGTAGAGTTTAGAATCATGGTGGGTGTCAGTTTAACTATGAGATATGGTTTAATAGTGTATAAAGACAATCAATTCTCACTAAATAGTATAGCTCACAACCACACTATAGGCGTAACCAAGTCTCAGACTCAACTGCGGCTAACATCACTTAGACTCCCAAACACCACTTCTAAGATAAGAAAACTCACAAGAACACAAAAATTTAGAGAGGTAAATTATGTTATATTATTCCTTTTCATAAGTATAATTATACATTAAATAATTCATTAACCATTAAATAAATATTAATTTTTTCAACATTACATTCTATTACCATTTCATCAAAGATTCACTCCCTCTATACATTAGAAAACCAAGTCCACAACATCTCTGAATTATAACATCAACATTGAATCACCACAAGCTATAACCTTGTGGTGAAAACAATTATTCAGTTAATATAAAAATTACTCTCCAAATAACCTGGTGTTGTAGGATGAAATTTTATGATACCAAACAAAAGGGCCATAATATTCTGTGACTGTGATCTACCTGTAAAGTCTCTGCCACCTATATTAGGAGCATAAACTAATCCTACCACATGAATATAAACACTAAAATCACATATTAAATCCTGTGAATATTCACATTGTAACACCCGAGACTTTTATGTTATATAAATCATCAAAGGAATCTTTTTCTACACAACACTTTCTTGGCTTGCTTTACACGCAATCGCGACCTTCCTCGGTAGCTTTCGTCGTACGCAATACCGAGTTTGACTAAATAACAATATGCTATTAAAACTAGCCGTTATGAATAGTAATAACCACTTTTTGAAATTTTATAAATTTTATTTTTCAAAATGGACTTCATTTTTGGACTCAGAATATCAAATTTAGCCTAAGGTGAAATTTTGGTACTTTTCGGATAACTTTAATATTTTGATGAATAGTGAAAATTACTAAATTTTAATTAAAAACAACTTTTTTAATGAAAACATTTAATAGTGATAAATTATGAATTTCAGTGGTTTTAAAGTATATTTAGAATATATTTTTACCACTTAATATAATGTTGGTCATTGGACACAATGTTACAATTAAACCGAACATAAACAAGTGTCAATCTTTTGATAGTTATTATCTCTTAAAAACACGCTTTTTGTTTTGACAGCGGGAATTAATTTTAAATTAATTTCTGCCCCTTCTGTGTTTTGAATTTAGAAAAATGGATTCCATATTTGGAATCAGGATGTTCAAATTGTGTAAATATGTAACTTTTATTTTTAGACATTTTGAATAATTACTGCGGTAAATATTTTATTTACCATGGTTAAGGGTAAATCCGGTAAATAAGGGTTAAAAAATAATATTATAATAATATTAAATTACCCTAAAACGTGTATTAACCCTATTTGTTGATACATGGTCGACCATGGGCATCTTTGGGTCGATTTTGGGACCCCATTGATCCACATGTAAGTGATAATGACACTTTATTTTAATTAAGTTAAAATGAATACAAAAATGACACAAGCATATATCTTTTAGAAACACAATTGTTACATAGGTTTATATATGTTGGATTTTATATTATAAATATTCATTAGAAAGATAAAAAGATTTCCTACATAATGGTATTTTATTTGTAATTTTTAAACGTTAAATAATTTAATTTATTTATGACACAATGATGATGCAGTAATTATCTTATTAATGAAATATTGACATAATTGATGTTATAAACACCAAAATAAATGTAATTTAAGACTTTTTATGAATTCCACTAATTTTCTAGGTTACTATGATATATTAGTGTTTATTTAATAAACTTGGTTTGAACATATAATTCTGTTATGACTTTCACAAAAATCATATATCAAATAGTGTCAAAATTGACACAAAATAGTTTTTAAATCAAATATTATATTATTAATTGTTATTGTATTCCTAAAAATCTAAGGTTCGGCCAAATGACTTAGATAAGGATATATATTTTAATAATAAACAATTTGGGGTTCGTTTGACATGTTATAGTATGTGTATTAACCATATAGTGAAAGAAAACAAAAAGACATGGTAAAAGTTAAATTATTTAACTTAGAGTTAAATCTAATTGATAAGGTTAAAATAATACCCTAAACTTGTCTAAATCCTATTTGTTGATAGGATTTCGACCCTTCCCCACTTTATCTTCGAAATAAGTCCCTTTGGAACCATTATAAACCGATTTTTACTTTAATATAAAATAATATTTTGAGATATTCCTAAGGTGCCCCTCTCCTCCCTTATAAAAGGGAACCTCCTCCCCCTCCTCCTCACACCAAATTGAGCACTCAAGCTCGGCAAACCCCTGCCATTTTCTCCTCTCCACTTCCCTAGAATAGTCCTAGAGGTCCTGTTCTTCTCCAAAGTCCACTCTTAGTTCCTTAAGTGGAGGATTGAAAGAGGCGTTCCAAAGAAGAGGTAATATCCATTACCGATCTTTTCAATTTCTTTCTTCTTCAACTTCTTCTTCTTTAGTTGTTTCATGATGAAGTAATAACATCAGTATTACTTACATACTGATATGTTATTATAAATATGAAACAACCCTAATTCACCTTCTATCCATCCTACAGAAAAATGAAATCACCGCGCGTGCGTACGTACGGAATACCGTCTCCACGCCGTGGTGTAATCTATTTTTCCACCATCACATTACAAGGATGGGTATAATGGTGTAATGAGTAACTATTTATTATTATTATAAAGTAATATTGATACTGAAATAATATACATATACTCCAATACATTTCCACGATCTTAGGAACGATATCATCACTCGTGCGTACGTACGGAATACCGTCTCCACGATGTGATGCGACTCGTTCTACATGATCATCATTACATAGTAATTATATAAATGAATTGAATGAATAAATATGATATATGTTACACTAATACCATTCTGGATATAAGGTATCTATAACCTTGAAAGAATAATAAGAATTTATTCGGAAAAACACGCGTAAGAACAAAAGGCAATAAAAACCCGAGTAACAAGTAACAATGAAATATTACTAACAAGAAGCTAAGAATATGACCATATATGATATCATATCAATATGTATGATTATGGAATAAGTCAATAACATTATTTAAACCATTATACAGGAGCTTCGGACACATACAAGGAAAATTGGACCTAAGGTAAGGGAAATATCACAATCTCATTTTTATCCGAGATTGTTTATTCGTAAGTATTTACTGGGGTGTATTTTATCATCCACATCCATGTTTCATCAATATGTAATATTATTTCCATCCACCTACAATTGTTTAAATCCATTTTTACCCTTCGGTGTGTTTTTAGTAATATGAATTAAAGGAATCTTTTGTCGTTTTTCGTACGAGGTACTTTTTGACTTTTCCGACAAAAGTACGAAGAATGTTTTTTTTAACTTATACGGCATGAATGGATTTTTAAAACATTATTTCCAAGAAGCATCCTTTAGAAGTTTTCAAGTTTATTTTTAATCAACTTCTTTTATTTTAATGTTGTATGACATGTTATGAAAGGAAAAATGTTTTTGAAGAAGAAAGGATATTTTCCTCAAGAATGGAGTTCAAGTGTTTTATCAAAATTATTTTCCATCTAAGATAATAAAGGGTTCTGTTTTTATCCCTATTATTAAATTGATTTGATCATGTTGTGATGGAATTATTTTTATGAATTCCTTTATCTTATATGAATTGTTTTATGATGTCATGTTGTTTAAGAATCCCATTTTTATTACATGGGTTATGTGATGATGTAAGATTTATGATTATGTGGCACACATAAGAAAGGATTCCTTATAAGATGGGTGGGACCTATATCTCCCTCCAATACATTGGGTAAAGATTTTATATCTCATGAGATAGACATGGCTGGAATGGAAGGTTATTTCGGTTCAGTGATACAGGACTGAAACGAGGAGTGAACTCGGTTCAGAAAGGGACTTTGTCCACTAAGATAGTCTTGGCAATGAGTCATGACTAACAAGAAATGATTTTCCATGATTATGTGTGCATGCCACAAAGTTTCAAGTTTTATGTTATGATTATGGGGATCTCATTTTCACTTCTATGATTTATTCCATGTTAAGATATTATGATCTATTTTGCAGGTTTTGATTTTCAAAAAGATTTGATATGATTTTTATTTCCTTTATTTGCCCTTGATGAGAATTTGAGCTCACCCTTTTATGTTTTCTTTTCCCCAGGTCAGGAAGATGGATATTAAGTAGAATATGCTAAATGGGACCCTAGATGTGATGAAATAAATGGGAGACACTGTAGAAGATTTATGAACCAGTTGTTTATGTTTCCCAGTTTCTAAATACACTATACCTATACGGTCCTTTGTGGTTTTGTCATATGTTGTAATAAGTGTGCTTCAATTTTGAAGTATTAACAATGTATGTAAAGTATGGGTCGTTATTGTTGGTATCAGAGGAAAGGTATAGTCAACCTTTGGAAACTAGGATGTGAAATCCTTAGTAAGAACCCTAAGGATAAGTCTAAGCATAGAACACAATCTTAGTGTTTTAGAAATGTCCTTGAATAACCTAGGATA
Organism: Viscum album; assembly: GCA_963277665.1. Classification (NCBI taxonomy): domain Eukaryota; kingdom Viridiplantae; phylum Streptophyta; class Magnoliopsida; order Santalales; family Viscaceae; genus Viscum; species Viscum album. The sequence goes on along the minus strand of OY728133.1, from coordinate 1,038,182,727 downwards.
AGACCTTAAGCATGAAAATTTTATTCATGAATTATGTGGTTTTCCTATTATAATTTGTGTTGCTCACACTATTCTTCTTGGTTTTAGTCAATGGCTGGAACCCGAAGGAACCGTGTTAATGCGGAATGCGATGGGCAATGCAATGATTGTCCCCCTGAGCAACCAAACGATATGGGAGCTGGAATTCAAAATCTTGTAGCCATGCTCACACAACTTTATCAAGCTATGAATCATGCAGGACTTCCAAACGAGCAAAGGAAGGAGAAACATTCTGTTGAATCCTTCATGAGGCAGCGTCCACCTTCTTTCAGTGGGTCTACTGATCCATTAGTTGCTGAACAATGGATTAGTACTACTGAAAATATATTTTCAGTTCTTCAATGTTCTGAACATGATAAAGTCATCCTAGCAGTGTATCGTTTGGAAGGAGATGCTGATCAATGGTGGAGTCTTATTAAGAATACGAGGCAAAGGGATGAAATTGAGTCTATGGAATGGGACGAGTTCAAGAACTTATTTTTCAATAAGAACTTCCCTCGTATTCTCCGAACAAAGATGGAGAAAGAGTTCCTTGAACTGAAGCAAAGGGATGATGAATCTGTTAGTACCTATGAAGCAAATTTTACAAGACTTGCAAGGTACGCTTCTGGTATTATTATCCAACCTGAGAGTAAGATCGATCGATTCTTTAGTGGCTTAAAACCAAGTCTTCGAAGGTCGTTAGCCATAAGGGACTTCAATAGCTACGAGGAAATCGTTCGATGTGCTCTCAAAGTCGAGATGGAGATTGGAGTAACCCATTAGTCACATGGGTTTGATAAGAAGAGGAAGATGGAATTCAAAGGAAACTCTAAAGAGCACACTGAAAAGAAGATGAACTTTCCCTTATGCTCAATGTGTGGAAAGAAACATGGAGGGAGTTGTCTTAAAGGGACAAGTAAATGTTTTAAATGTGGGAAGGAAGGTCATCAGGAATTTGAATGTCGTGATAATGGGAAGAAGATGTCTAATGATGCAAACAGAGGAAGGGATACACAGAATGAACCTACTACACTTCAATGTTTCAAGTGCAAGGAGATGGGGCATTATGCCAATCAATGCCCAAATCCAAGGGTTGATGATGATGGTCGACGTCAACAAAATCTTAAGGCTAAAGACAAAGGAAAGTCACATGAAATTTCTATCAGCGATGTGGAGTACGATAACGAAGTGGTAAAAGGTACACTTACCATCCACTCTAAAGTAGAAAATGTTTTATTTGATTCTGGATCCACCCACTCTATTATTTCTGAAGAATTTTCTAAGGGTATCACCGTATTACCTCAACAATTAGATGTTGAGTTAGCTGTGACAACACCTAATGGCACATCAATCGCATCAAAAGTTTATAATTCTTCTCCGATCGAAGTTTGTGGGAAAGGGCTTCCTGCAAATCTTGTGATCCTTCCTTTAGTGGAATTTGATGTGATTCTTGGCATGGATTGGCTTTCTCTACATGGAGCTCATATCAATTGCCAAAGAAGGGAAGCCACATTTCATATTCCAGATCAATCTACGATCGTCTATCAATGCAAGGATGAACATAACCTTCCAGTGGAAATTCCTTCCATCTTATGGGTCATGATTCCACTAAATGAAGGTTATTTATCTCAAATGGTTGGAGAGAAAATTACGATTAAGAATATGCCCATTGTACGAGAGTTTGATGATGTCTTTCCGGAGGAATTACCAGGTCTTCCACCAAATCGTGAAGTTGAGTTTTCAATAGAACTCGTACCGGGTGCTTTGCCTATTTCAAAGACACCTTATAGAATGGCTCCAATTGAGTTGTAGGAATTGAAGAAGCAACTCCAAGAGAATCTTGATAAGGGATTCATACGCCCTAGTGCGTCACCTTGGGGAGCACCTGTTCTATTTGTTAAGAAGAAAGATGGATCAACGAGACTCTGCATTGATTATCGAGAACTTAACAAGATCACTATCAAGAACAAATATTCTCTCCCACGCATTGATGACTTGTTTGACCAACTACGCGGAGCTCAATACTTTTCCATGATTGATCTTCGTTCAGGGTATCATCAATTAAGGGTCAAAAGGGAGGATATACCAAAGACGACTTTCCGTACAAGGTATGGACACTATGAATTTATAGTGATGCCATTTGGTCTTACTAATGCCCCTTCTATCTTCATGGATCTAATGAATAGAATCTTTAGAGACTATCTTGATCAATTTGTGGTAGTCTTTATAGACGGTATTCTTGTCTATTCAAAGATCAAGGAAGAACATGAAGATCACTTGAGAATTATATTAAAGACCCTGAGAAAGGAGAAGCTTTATGCCAAATTTACCAAGTGTGAATTTTGGCTTCAAAAAGTTGCATTTTTGGGTCACATAATCTCAAAAGAGGGGATATCTGTGGATCCAGCAAAAATAGAGGTTATCGAAAGATGGTCGAGACCAACAACAGTAACTGAGATCCGAAGTTTTCTTGGTTTGGCTGGATATTATCGACGTTTTGTAAAAGATTTTTCACGATTATCTAATCCAATCACCAAGTTGACTCGGAAAGGAGTTAAGTTTGTCTGGTCAAGGGAATGTGAAGAGAATTTCAAGGAGTTGAAAAGAAGGTTATCCAGTGCACCTGTGCTCACACTGCCTTGTAGTGGAGAAAGGTTTGTGATCTACAGTGATGCATCCAAGAAGGGATTGGGGTGTGTTCTTATGAAAAATGATATGGTGATAGCTTATGCCTCACGAAAGTTGAAAATCCATGAGCAAAATTACCCAACACATGATTTGGTGTTGGCTGCGGTAATCTTTGCATTAAATATTTGGAGGCATTACCTTTATGGTGAAAGGTGTGATATTTATACTGATCATAAAAGTTTAAAGTATATTTTCACACAAAAGGAGTTGAATATGCGTCAAAGAAGATGGTTGGAGCTGATTAAGGATTATGACTGCTCAATCCATTACCACCATGGGAAAGCAAACAAGGTGGCAGATGCATTAAGTCGACAAGACCATGCTAGTTTATCCATGATGAGGATCACAAAAGATCCAATAATTATGGATTTACAAAGGATGGATCTTGGAATTATAATGGGAGGGGAAAAATCTTATCTTTCTCAAATGAATGTTCAACCATCTATACATGTGAAGATTAAAGAGGCACAGAAAGAAGATGTCGAGTTACAAAAGAAGGTGAAAAATGTTCCTGAATTCAACCTTGATTGTGATGGGATAATAATGTTCAGGAATCGGGTTTGTGTTCCTTCCATCCCTGAATTAAAGAAGGAGTTGCTGGATGAGGCTCATAGTTCTTCATTCTCTATTCATCCTGGAAGCACAAAGATGTATAGGGACCTGAAAGAGTACTTCTGGTGGGATGGCATGAAAAGAGATGTTGCTGAATATGTCTCTCGATGCTTGGTTTGTCAACAAGTTAAAGCTGAGAGACAGAAGTCTAAGGGGATGTTACAACCATTACCCATACCCGAATGGAAATGGGAAAACATCACTATGGACTTTGTCACAGGACTTCCTAAAACATCCAAAGGCAATAATGCTATCTGGGTCATAGTTGATCATCTTACAAAGTCTGCACACTTCATTCCTATTAGAGAGGATTTCTCTCTAGATCAGCTTGCCAGGATATATGTAAAGGAAGTGGTAAGATTGCATGGAGTACCACTTTCTATTATATCTGATCGGGATCCGAGATTTACCTCGAAGTTCTGGCGAAGTCTTCAGCATACTCTGGATACAGAGTTGAGTTTCAGCACTGCTTATCATCCCCAGACAGACGGTCAGTCTGAGAGAACAATTCAAACCCTAGAAGATATGTTGAGAGCTTGCTCTATGGATTTCAAAGGAGGTTGGGATCAACACCTACCTTTGGTGGAATTTTCATATAATAATAGCTTTCACTCCAGTATTCAGATGGCTCCTTATGAAGCTCTCTATGGAAAGAAATGCAGGACTCCAACTTGCTGGGATGAAGTTGGGGAAAGAAAGCTATTAGGAACTGATCTCGTTGATGAAATGGCAGAAAAGGTCAGATCTATTCAACAACACATAAGAGCAGCTCAGAGTTGACAGAAAAGTTATGCCGAAAACCGAAGAAAAGACCTAGAGTTTGAAGTGGGTGATAACGTGTTCTTACGAATATCTCCCTGGAAGAGGGTTATGAGATTTGGAAAGAAGGGGAAGTTGAGCCCTAGATATATCGGTCCTTTCGAAATACTGGATCGTGTTGGGAAGGTAGCTTACCGATTGGCGCTTCCACCGAATCTCTCTCAAGTTCACGATGTGTTCCATGTATCTCTCCTGAGAAAGTACATACCTGATCCTTCACATGTACTCAGCTCAGAAGTTGTACCGCTGGAGCAAGATCTTTCTTATGAAGAACAGCCGATAGAGATTCTGGATCGTAGCGAAAAAGTTCTACGAAACAAGACCACTCGATTGGTGAAAGTTTTATGGAGGAACCACCAACTTGAAGAAGCTACTTGGGAGCTTGAGGATATGATGAGGGAGAAGTATCCTCATCTGTTTGTTACAAAGTGACGAATTTCGAGGGCGAAATTCTTTTTAAGGGGGGTAGAATGTAACACCAGAGACTTTTATGTTATATAAATCATCAAAGGAATCTTTTTCTACACAACACTTGCTTGGCTTGCTTTACACACAATCGCGACCTTCCTCGGTAGCTTTCGTCGTACGCAATACCGAGTTTCACTAAATAACAATATGCTATTAAAACTAGCCGTTATGAATAGTAATAACAACTTTTTGAAATTTTATAAATTTTATTTTTCAAAATGGACTTCATTTTTGGACTCAGAATATCAAATTTAGCCTAAGGTGAAATTTTGGTACTTTTCGGATTACTTTAATATTTTGATGAATAGTGAAAATTACTAAATTTTAATTAAAAACAAATTTTTTAATCAAAACATTTAAAAGTGATAAATTATGAATTTCAGTGGTTTTAAAGTATATTTAGAATATATTTTTACCACTTAATATAATGTTGGTCATTGGACACAATGTTACAATTAAACCGAACATAAACAACTGTCAATCTTTTGATAGTTATTATCTCTTAAAAACACGCTTTTTGTTTTGACAGCGGGAATTAATTTTAAATTAATTTCTGCCACTTCTGTGTTTTGAATTTAGAAAAAATGGATTCCATATTTGGAATCAGGATGTTCAAATTGTGTAAATAGGTAACTTTTATTTTTAAACATTTTGAATAATTACTGCGGTAAATATTTTATTTACCATGGTTAAGGGTAAATCCGGTAAATAAGGGTTAAAAAATAATATTATAATAATATTAAATTACCCTAAAACGTGTCGTAACCCTATTGGTTGATACATGGTCGACCATGGGCATCTTTGGGTCGATTTTGGGACCCCATTGATCCACTTGTAAGTGAAAATGACACTTTATTTTAATTAAGTTAAAATGAATACAAAAATGACACAAGCATATATCTTTTAGCAAAACAATTGTTACATAGGGTTATATATGTTGGCTTTTAGATTATAAATATTCATTAGAAAGATAAAACGATTTCCTACATAATGGTATTTTATTTGAAATTTTTAGACTTTAAATAATTTAATTTATTTATGACACAATGATGATGCAGTAATTATCTTATTAATGAAATATTGACATAATTGATGTTATAAACACCAAAATAAATGTAATTTAAGACTTTTTATGAATTCCACTAATTTTCTAGGTTACTATGATATATTAGTGTTGATTTAATCAACTTGGTTCGAATATATAATTCTGTTATGACTTTCACAAAAATCATATATCAAATAGTGTCAAAATTGACACAAAATAGTTTTTAAATCAAATATTATATTATTAATTGTTATTGTATTCCTAAAAATCTAAGGTTCAGCCAAATGACTTAGATAAGGATATATTTTTTAATAATAAACAATTTGGGGTTCTTTTGACATGTTATAGTAAGTGTATTGACCATATAGTGAAAGAAAACAAAAAGACATGGTAAAAGTTAAATTATTTAACTTAGAGTTAAATCTAATTGATAAGGTTAAAATAATACCCTAAACATGTCTGAATCCTATTGGTTGATAGGATTTCGACCCTTCCCCACTTTATCTTCGAAATAAGACCATTTGGAACCATTATAAACCGATTTTTACTTTAATATAAAATAATATTTTGAGATATTCCTAAGGTGCCCCTCTCCTCCCTTATAAAAGGGCACCTCCTCCCCCTCCACCTCACACCAAATTGAGCACTCAAGCTCGGCCAACCCCTGCCATTTTCTCCTCTACACTTCCCTAGAATAGTCCTAGAGGTCCTGTTCTTCTCCAAATACCACTCTTAGTTCCTTAAGTGGAGGATTCAAAGAGGCGTTCCAAAGAAGAGGTAATATCCATTACCGATCTTTTCAATTTCTTTCTTCTTCAACTTCTTCTTCTTTAGTTGTTTCATGATGAAGTAATAACATCAGTATTACTTACATACTGATATGTTATTATAAATATGAAACAACCCTAATTCACCTTCTATCCATCCTACGGAAAAATGAAATCACCGCGCGTGCGTACGTACGGAATACCGTCTCCACGCTGTGGTGTAATCTATTTTTCCACCATCACTTTACAAGGATGGGTATAATGGTGTAATGAGTAACTATTTATGATTATTATAAAGTAATATTGATTCTGAAATAATATACATATACTCCAATACATTTCCATGATCATAGGAACGATATCATCACTCGTGCGTACGTACGGAATACCGTCTCCACGATGTGATGCGACTCGTTCTACATGATCATCATTACATAGTAATTATATAAATGAATTTAATGAATAAATATGATATATGTTACACTAATACCATTCTGTATATAAGGTATCTATAACCTTGAAAGAAGAATAAGAATTTATTCGGCAAAACACGCGTAAGAACAAAAGGCAATAAAGACCCGAGTAACAAGTAACAATGAAATATTACTAACAAGAAGCTAAGAATATGACAATATATGATATCATATCAATATGTATGATTCTGGAAGAAGTCAATAACATTATTTAAACCATTATACAGGAGCTTCGGACACATACAAGGCAAATTGGACCTAAGGTAAGGGAAATATCACAATCTCATTTTTATCCGAGATTGTTTATTCGTAAGTATTTACTGGGGTGTATTTTATCATCCACATCCATGTTTCATCAATATGTAATATTATTTCCATCCACCTAAAATTGTTTAAATCCATTTTTACCCTTCGGTGAGTTTTTAGTAATATGAATGAAAGGAATCTTTTGTCGTTTTTCGTACGAGGTACTTTTTGACTTTTCCGACAAAAGTACGAAGAATGTTTTTTTAACTTATACGGCATGAATGGATTTTTAAAACATTATTTCCAAGAAGCTTCCTTTAGAAGTTTTCATGTTTATTTTTAATCAACTTCTTTTATTTTAATGTTGTATGACATGTTATGAAAGGAAAAATGTTTTTGAAGAAGAAAGGATATTTTCCTCAAGAATGGAGTTCAAGTGTTTTATCAAAATTATTTTCCATCTAAGATAATAAAGGGTTCTGTTTTTATCCCTATTATTAAATTGATTTGATCATGTTGTGATGGAATTATTTGATATGAATTCCTTTATCTTATATGAATTGTTTTATGATGTCATGTTGTTTATGAATCCCATTTTTATTACATGGGTTATGTGATGATGTAAGATTTATGATTATGTGGCACACATAAGAAAGGATTCATTATAAGATGGGTGGGACCTATATCTCCCTCCAATGCATTGGGTAAAGATTTTATATCTCATGAGATAGACATGGCTAGAACGGAAGGTTATTTCGGTTCAGTGATACAGGACTGAAACGAGGAGTGAACTCGGTTCAGAAAGGGACTTTGTCCACTAAGATAGTCTTGGCAATGAGTCATGACTAACAAGAAATGATTTTCCATGATTATGTGTGCATGCCACAAAGTTTCAAGTTTTATGTTATGATTATGGGGATCTCATTTTCACTTCTATGATTTATTCCATGTTAATATATTATGATCTCTTTTGCAGGTTTTGATTTTCAAAAAGATTTGATATGATTTTTATTTCCTTTATTTTCCCTTGCTGAGCATTTGAGCTCACCCTTTTATGTTTTCTTTTCCCCAGGTCAGGAAGATGGATATTAAGTAGAATATGCTAAAAGGGACCCTAGATATGATGAAATAAATGGGAGACACTGTAGAAGATTTATGAACCAGTTGTTTATGTTTCCCAGTTTCTAAAGACACTATACCTCTACGGTCCTTTGTGGTTTTGTCATATGTTGTAATAAGTGTGCTTCAATTTTGAAGTATTAACAATGTATGTAAAGTATGGGTCGTTATTCACATCCCTTGGGAGTAGAAAAAGAAAAACCTTCTTCCTCATGTCGGTGGCAAAGGACAGCTAATAAACAACAATATGGGCATCATCAAATAAACTGATTCAAACAAGCATATGAGATTCATATCTATTGGTATGCTCACCATCAACTTGTTCAACCATCTTCAGTGTCTGATCTCACAGCCACATTCATATAAACGATATATCTCTCCACTCTAGTTGTCAAATTCTCCCATATGAATCGGGCCTCCCTTCCACTAAAAAATCCCTTCATGATCTACAATCATTGGCTCACAACACATATGCGACTTTCCACACCACATACCATGATACTCGTCTAGGGGCATCCATTCCATGATCACAACACATCACATGTTTCATGACTTAAACAAGAAACTAGGCACTTGGACCTAATTAAAGGAATCCAACATTTACAGACAATGAGATATCATGATTCCAAAGCACTAGTGACATAACTATCATAAGAATGATGCTATATTAGGACCTACAAGGCCATTACATTTTATCACACAACCAGTTCTTCTTCCTTCATGAATTCATCATTTCATTAATGATAGTTTCCTACTAAGGGAAAAATAATCAACATGATATCCCAATATGTCAAATATTAATGAAACAATTATTTTAATATGAATTTACATTTTTTATAAACAAGAATTTTCATACTTTTGGTTCATTAATTAATTCAAATAAACATGAACCCTTGCACCAATTTGATAACCATAAAGATAAAACATGAATAACCCGATTACCTAAACATAAATCATTATTTAAAGAGTATAGTTAATTAAAAATTATTTTCTCATTTACATTAGTTACAAAAAATCAGAAAGAACGTTGTGATAATATAGGAAATACATATATATCACACTATCTATAAAATAATGAGAAAAACCATTATGACGGTATAGGGCAGCGACATAGCTATGTGATCAATAAAAATTATTTAATCTTGTTCAAATTATTATTTGTGTAATTTCATATCCATTTAAGGTGATAAATCATGATAACTCTTTGATTTCAGGTGAATAAATAGTGAAGTAACAAATCACACATAAGAAACATTCATCGACATTATTTTCACAAGAATGGACCATGCAACAGATCCTGCTCACCCCATTCATAAAAACTACATCCATATGAGGTTTTTGAGGCACAACCATGGAATCCAATGTGTCAGAAAACACCATTAAAAACATATAGATCAATAATAGTCACATGGAAAAGGGAAAAGGAAGGTAAATTTTAATTAAACCTCAAAATAAGAAAAACATATGTCAGATTGAAGACAAGTCGCTATAGATCGAAGAAGGGAAGCTTAGAATCGATCTTTGATGACAGAATCACCAAAACGTATAGGTGGGGTCTTTCGATCTTATATTGTCAATAGAGAGTCACTACCACCATAGGGTTTGACATCCTGAGTGGTTTTAAGTGTTTTATTACAATCTATATCAGGTAATTATAAATGTGTAATCCCCTTTTATGATATGTAATTCTCATCGATTGGTTTCTGAAAAAAAAACATGTCACCTATTCATTTTATTTTTTTGTTTCAAATCGATATCTTGTACATAATATGAAAACCTATTTCAAATATTGTACCTTTTCAATATTTGAAATCCTTCATAATACCATATTCTAAAAACTAACATACTATAGAATTCCTTTTACGATCCTCTAGGAACCTCAATCTTCAGAATCAGGAAATGGTTTGATCCCCACAGATCAGGGACCTTACATCTTGATTTAAAGAAAATTATACATGACTATGATCTTGCTAAATTAGTTTTCTCACAATGCAATTTGATAATTATACACATGGAATTTTTTTTTGTTCAAAAATCTCAAAAGCATCAATAAAATCTTCACATAGTGGTATCTCAATCTCAGACACCACATGTTGGCTGAATACCTACAGTTCATTAAATTAAAGGATTTATATAGACATGATAAATAATGTATGGTGTCCAATTTTCTAATATTGAAGTCTTATAAATGTGAGAATTTATAAACATATGGATAATAGAGGCTTATGGCCATATTAAACTAACTTGTGTTGTTGATCTAAGCATGATGGAAGAAAGAAATTGGTATATTCCCTTTTTTGGTGCTATGGAAGCATGCCTATATACCGAATGGGACCCATGATTGACCGGATGATATATGATCTTATTCAAAGGAACTATTAAATATTGAAGCCACATTACCCTCATAAAGGGCAACTTGTAGATGTAATTCTTTAAAGAGGAGTTGTTTTACAAAACATCCTATACATAATGGTATGGATCTGTTGTTTTAAATTATAATTACATTAAATGACCCTATTACTAATTCTCAATGAAGTAAGTGAGGTCATAGGAATGCCCAAGTATTTTTCAAGATCAGATCCCTAATATGGGAAGAGATGTTTGGGATACACAATTATTGAAAACAATGCATCCCAACCATCATGTCTTCAATAAATAGTGTTGTTGAAGACTAGGGGGATGTAGGGCCTACACGATATGTCTGCCAATGTACAACCCTTGGATAATGGCTATGTGGATAACTGTGGGTTTGGTACAGATCATTTTTATGTTTTTTGAACATGGTAAGATAAAAAAATCCCATAATCTGGCAGTTTACCCCTAAATTATAGTGAATGACACAGAATAGGCACATGATTTGGCCAACCATGAGGACAAACTTTGAACCCCTATATTATTATGGTAAATGTGTATTTTCCCAAACTGAAACAAAGACCGAAAATTTTATATTAATCCTTATTCCACTACTGGCTTAGAATGGCTCTTCGATCACATAGATCAAATCCTCCATTGGGCTAGGAATCCATGTATCATCTACATCTAATATCAAAATCAATATCATTATAAATAATTGGATCTATCCTAATACATTATAAAATCATATCCCTTTCTATTTAAATTATTCGTCCAATCCATCATGTTATTTAGGTGATAGACCATTTTCCCAATTTGGAGGGTTTTTGAGTTTTTCTTAGAAAGATTCCAAAATACATCGAATCAAAGTCCAATATTGAGCAATGTGTCATCCACATCCTTGAGGTATGTGGTAACATCGTTTTTTCCATGAGTTTCATTTTGTTGTATCAATTATTTTTTCATTCTCGCCAACTTACCCAATAATCACCATTATATTATATTAAACACATCAAATTGATCATCATAGATAGATATGTACTGGATGACCCTTATTTGGTAGTTTCGTGGTGTACACCTATTCTGTGTTCAAAAAATAGGTGTTCCAAATGTAATCGGTAATTATAGTTAATTGTGTAAATGGTTAGAATGGTTATGAATCTTCTAACATGTTTTATAAATTGGGATACCTAGTTATATAGTTTTTTATAGGACTAGATGCACTTATTAGGTGTCTGGTCCACATATCATTCAAATCCCATATAAAAAAATTCCATTAATTGCCATGTTATATTCATAAATACAAATTGATCCTTCAAAATGAAATTTACATGAGATATAAATTGAAATGGGTTTTTTATCATTTAAATAAATATTCACGTGGTTTTATTTTCATTAATTAAATTGAATTAATAGAATGGGTTGATTTATAATGGTGGTAAGGTCACGCCTATTGCATCATGATTAATCAAATTTGATTAATTGATTTTTGAACCATTATTCACTTGGAGATTGAAAAAGAAGATGCATGAGAGGTAAAAACACATTCTATTGTTTATAAATATGTATAAGACTTATTTAGATATAAATATATGATATTTGATATGAAATTATATGGGAATTATTCCCTCAAATGTCATACTATAAATTTCATTATGACTTTTAGTGATACAATTGTATGTTATTGTTGAACAAGGCCTTATCACTATATTGTACATCAGGTGATGAGAATGAAATCTCACACAATTGACTTTATTAGGATAGTGGGGTTGTATCTCCATGTTACTTGTTCATGTGATGAAATTATGGAATGTTCACCATCAAGAGATCTGTTCTGGCATTTTCATGCTCTAATTGGGAATCAATGAATGTACCATATTTCTTGATCTTATACGCTTGTTATTGTTTTCATTGATGTCTCAGTTATGCCATAGTCTAGCCTTTAACTAGTAATCCAGGTATATGGCCCCTTGCAACCACATGTACTTAGTTCATATAAGTGTATTTGATATATAATTAAACTATATATATATATATATATATATTATGTTACCGTACTTCTATTCGGTCAATGAGAAATAGGAGGTATACCTTTTAGGTGTCCTATAGTAACCTATGTCGTCTAGTTATCTCTTTCAGCATTGATTTATTTTTCTATGCATACCATCACACTATTAAGGTATGATCACTACTTATATTACATCTAAACAATGTTTTTGCTGGCTTATTTATTATTTTATCTCAAACAATAAATGGGTTACCTTTGGTTCTATAGAATACTATTTTCTTACAGGCTCATAAATGTTTTTGGTCCATAATTGAGGCTGTGGGTATATTTTTTATGCGGATGTAGGGTAGATATAATGTAATGAGAGAACACTCATTTTTCTTAAGGTTAAGCATTTTAATATTTTTACTTTTTATATATAAATATTAGATTCAAGTTCCTATGTTCCCTATTTTGTATATCTACATTCTATGTATCCATATATTGATACATCCATAATTGCTTCTGATTATTATTAAGATGTTTAGTTATTTATGATTTGATAGTTACTTATTCACTCCATTTGTTATTATATTATTCCTCTATTATTGTATGATTATGGTTTTATCAACTATTACCCTATAATAAGATTGTCTAGTCTATCCACCAAACAACATTCACACCATCTATACAAGTCGACAACCTCTAGCATATGAAGAGGCATGCATGGTGCCACATGATAGACTAGATTAGGGTATAATCAATGTGGACCTTATGTTGGGACTCTATATATTAGGTTAATTATCTAATATTAATAGTTTTAATTTTACCCTTTATTACAAGATTTTTCCTTAACTACGGTAATAAATAAATTAGTTTACTAATTATATAGTTCAAAATGAACAGGGGCCTATTGACTAAATTTTTCCTTTATGTGTCCCAATATGAAATCTAGTTTTTAAAATTGAAAAAAAATAATTGGAAAAATTAAATTTTTAAAAATTCTTTTTGATGGTCTGAGAAGACAAGTTTTTATTTTTAAAATATACATAATGTTGGATTGTTTTTGTATCCAAATTCAATGTGAAATGGATTCCAACGACATAAATTTGATTAAAATATACCAAATTTACAAAAGAATCATTAAAACCAATAACAAATATAATTTAACATTATATATTATTTTTTATAAAAACTACTTTTCAATTAATATTTTGTATTTTTAATTATTCATCAAATCATGAAACTTATTAGAAAAATAAATAAAATATAAAAAAGGAAAATTTTATATTATAACATCAAGTAGGGTTATTATTTTGTAAATATAATTTAGAAGTGTCAAATAAATGATTTAAAAAATGTAGTCCATCAATAGATGAAATTAATTCTTTTAAAAAATATTGATTTTTATTCGTAAAGATGGATTTATGCTTATAATATTACTATTGAAATTGTATAATGATTTTTTTTGAATTTATACTTTATAAATATAATTGTGATCTCTAATTAATAATGATTTTTTTAATTTATAAAATTCCATTCTGGTCATAATTACATTAATTAAAAAACACATCCATTATATTCCATCAGGTTTATATTAATTTATAACTAAATGGTAACTAATTAATTAATTCAATAAACATATATATTGAATATTTTCATAATTCAACAAATCATTCCAACACCTAAAATTATAATTTAATGGTTATAGTGGTAAAATTTAAATATTAAAATTTAATTCTTCATTTAATCATGATGTTGTGTATCTTGTATATTGTAGAACATAATGTTTCTTTCTTAAAATAATGGGATCCCATATATTAAAAAAATCCACTAAGTTAATTATAAATAATAATTATGCTTAGAAGAAGACTGAAATTAATGAAGAAATTTTGAGAATTTTTCATAATGGCCACCTCCACACTAAAAAATCTATGTGTTTAAAATAATAAAAAACATCTAGTGAAGTGTATAAGGGAATATGATAATTTCAATTGGTATTATCTGTTTTATTTTTTATTATATCACATGTAGAAACACCCAAATGTGAATTTCAAATACAATGGGTGATCATGAATATAACTGCAGTGAACTATTTATGGATCATAATTTTCACCTATGTAAATATATGGAATATATCAGTATTCTCCGTGGGAATTTTTTTTAAAATAAGTGTGCTCAATCCCAAATTATTTGATAAAATACCATCATGAAAGGTTGTGGAGGAAAACAACTATAGTGTTTAGTAAATTCAAATAAGAGCTATGTCAGCAATAATGATCTATATATAATACTAATCCATGGATAACCAATGGTATACAACATGTAGTATGATGATAATTACAGATTTAATTTTGAGTGAAAATTATATATATATTGGAAAAATGTGAATAATTGGATATGGGATACAAAACAACATAGATAAGAATTTTCAAATAAGATAAATAATTACACGGACTGTTACCCAATAATGGTTCCCTATAATTAAATAAGTGGATATCTCCTAAAAATATGGATTTGGATATTTTCATGATATTAATGCACACATTCCATAGGGAATTCCATGTGGATTTAGAGGTCAGTTGAGGAGAAGAAGTAGGGTGAAATCCAATTATGAATTCTGATGGAAAATGATGTATGAGATGTGAAAATTTATTAATTTTTTTATTTTTAGAATTATTTATTATACTTTTATTTTAGGAACATTTCCATAATCCATCCCTTCATGTAGATAAAAAATAGGAATGTGGGTAGTAGTATCACTACTACATCACATCAGGGATTAACAACTTTATAATAATAGTTGTTCAACAATAAACTAACCAATTTTATATTTTCTGTTATTTCAATCTATTTTTTCCATTGTTTTACCATGATCAATGATATTATATTAAAATTATCTAATTTTGTAATGTCAAATGAGAATTTATGTCAATAATAATATATTTAACCCCTCTCACTACTATTTTAGTTGAACCTTGTAACTACAATTAATATCAAATAACATTGCCTAAATTTATTATTCCTATTTTGTGGGTTATATATCCTTCAATTGTTATTATAGAATTATCTATTCCTATCATGCTTGTACCTTATCAAGATACCTTAATGATTTCTATCCTTATGCTAAATGTGATATCCTTTGTATTTTATTTTATTTTCATCTATATATATATTATTTGTGAAATATATTTATTCTATTAGTCCATTCATTAATAAATTACTCTCTATGTAATATGATAGGGAATATCATATTAGGTTATACAGGGTTGAATTTAACTTATATAACACTTATAATAAGATCTGGTAATTGTAATGAGTTGTGTACATCGTCATGATGTTTAGAGAACTAATTCTTTATTTGAAAAAAAAAACAATATTAAATCCAACAAGAGAGAAGAGAATGTGTTACTCTTATCCACCGCATAAAAAGCGTTTACATGAGCCATGGGGATGATAATAATTAATATTATAACGATTAAACTTCCTGATAACCATGAACTATAAAAAATGATAAACGAATAAACGTTTCAATAATGAACAAAAAATATGAGGATACATTGACCAGATAAGGTGAAAAATGGACATGTTATTTATTCAGGTAAAAAATATTTAAATCACCATTATTATATATGGAGAAATTTTTTAATAAACTACTATTGTAGATGTGCTAAAATATATATTACATGGTGAGTTTTATTTGGAAATTTTATACTTAAAGGACCAATACATGGAAGAGAGTCCTTTATACAAACTCAATAATGTTTTGATTACATTCACGATATATAAAGGATGTACCATTTAATGAAATATAAAATTTTAGAAGGTATATTTATAGAAATAATCAAACCATATGGATTGAAGTGTGTATCTTGAGGAAAATTAAGATGATAAAGCATATTTCATGGAATTTAAGTTGGCAAAAAATGGTAATCTCAATAAGAATTCTATGACTAAAAGGAAAAGAATAAAATCCAATAAAATATTACAATTTTAGAAATTGAACACTTTTTTAAGGGTTTCCATTATAAGAATCAAGAAGATGATAAAACCGATAACCACTATAAAAGAAGTTGATTGGAATATTACTACTTATTATTTTCATTAATTAATATAAATTACACAATTATATTTTTTATTCCCTCAAACTGTAGTTTGTAAAATAATAGATGTTCATATTGATTGGATATATCAATATTGTAGAATAAAGTAATGATGTTGAATTAATTTATTAAATATTATTAGTCATTATTTACTTATTTTATTTTTATTTATTAATTATTTTTTATCATTTATTTACTATTCTGTTATTCCTTGAAAAATATTATCATAAATTAATTTTATTATATTTTTGAAATATCTGATTTTTCTCAAACCATCCTTATTTTGAAAATGATTTTTTACATACAAAAAGGTTTTTTAGAAAATGAGAAGATATTTATAATGATTCAAATCATCCTTTGGAAAATATTTTCAGCACAATTTTTTCTATGTGCCAAGGTCATCGTAGTTATGAATTTTATAAAGATAATTATAGTTTTCATAAACATACATATACATAAAAGACCATTTATTTAATGTTTCCAAATAATCTTTCGAATATATTAAATAATTTTAATGAATGATATATCTATTTCTATGGGTATAATATTATCCTTATACAGAAATATGATCCTTATTATGAAATTTATGGTTACGTAGATTACTATTTAACAGATAAAATAGTTATTCTATAAATTTAGCCGTATAATAAATGATTCTTCTATATAAAATAATCAATAAAATAATAAGATCCCTATAATAAAATCATCCATATATAGAATATAATCCTTGTAACACCATATATTTTAAACTATATATTACATTAATACATAAATTTTTTTATAACATTTACCTAATTCCAACCAAAACCTTAAAAAATAATAGAACAATATAAAACCATATAATGTTGTTATATAATTTCTCAGAAAAAAATGAGGTAAAAAGTAAATGATATATATATTTAAACTAATACAATTTACATTATGATTACATCGGTAATGATAAAAATTTATTAAGGTAGATAAGTATCTAATAAGACATATTTATGATTTTAAAAGTAATCTATTTTAAAATTGTGTTGTATAAATATTATTTTGAGACAGTAATATATATTATTGAAAAGATATATTATATTTATAAATGATACAATATATTAAATTTTATTCATAATTAATATGAAATAAGATTTAGAATAAATAGTAATTTTTAACGACATTTTCTTATGAAATTATTTTTTATAAATTTCATGTTTTTATTTAAAATCAGAATTTCAAAATTACAGAAACTAAATTAGAAAAAATTATATTCATTTTTAAATTCAACATAAAAATATTATCATAATAAAAAATTAATAAAATTATCTATAATAAGTCACTTTTAGGTGATTTGGGAAAAATATAGTGTTTAGTAATATGGTAAAGTATATAACATTATCATGAAGTAATAATAAATCAAAAACAATATTATTTAATATATATATATATATATTTATGGAGTAAAATAAAAAATTGAAATATAATAGGTGGACTTTAGAAATCCATTTTTATCATTTTAGAAGCATAAGTAATATTTCACTTTAAAAACAATTTTTTTTCAATTATGTAATAAAATGTTTTTTGTCACATTAAAAAATATAAAAGATATAATTTTACAATTTAAGTCAAAATGTATATATTTTTTAGTCATGATAATTTCACTTTTATGAATAAAAATATTCTTACTATGATTAAAGTAAATGACCCTTATAATAGTGATAGTTTTATTTTCATATAATTTTTTTATTAACATTATGAAATTTTTATTATTAAATTTTATTAATCTGTATTATATGTTGAATTTTATATAATTTTCCCACATGAATTAAATTATATTATTACATATTATTTGGTACTAAACATTTCATAAGATTAAGAACACTTAAAGGTAAAAATGATATTATTATACAAAATTGTTTTTTTACATCTTAACTATAACTATTTAAAATTTAATTTTAAATTATCAAGAAATTGAATTCAAGTATATAGATCAAAAATTTATTTTTATAATATATTTGTTTTATATGTGGTAAATTATATTTTTTAAAAAAATATTAATTTCTTGGGTAAAACATGATATGATTGAAAAAAATATAGTAAAATATTAAAATCATTTTATAAAATACTTGAAAATTATTATAAAAAATTATCCATATTTTTAGAGGATTTATAGACCATATAACACAACCTAATTAATTATTTCAAACTATTTGGGCATTTTATCCATGAATAGTTTGATAACATTATTTAAAAGTAATGGTTACTTCTAAAATTACCCTCGCCTTCACTTCAAAAAGGGAAAAAATGCACCCTTTCAAGATAAAATTTTTAATTATTATTTTTCACATAAAATTTGAAAATTATATTCTCTTATAATCATTTCACATTTTTATAATCATTTATTTTCATTTAGATATCCTAAGGCCGATATTTACAGGGGATATCATTTTTTTGTCAATGTGAGTATTTAGTACTTATCAATCTATTCTTAATATTAATCTTAAAAAACACCTATAATTAATAATACAATGAAAGTATAATTATTTATATTAAATAGTGTTATTTTATAAATATATGAACTATTATTAAACTCATTACATATAGTATAAAATTGAAAACAACATTGATTATGCATACGCTTAGACTATCTCCTCTATGAAACAATGTGGTTTATTTTTCATCACCACCTTTCATATCACGTGAAAATGATTAATGTGTTGAAATTGTTTTTTCCTATATTAAATTTATTATTATTAAATTAAAATTTATTGTATACCTTCATCCCCAACCATTTATATTCAAACTTATATGTTAATCGAATGTATATGCAGAATACCACCTTCATGAATGATGAATATAATCTTTCATCAAAACCAACATGAATGTATATAATAATAAATTAAATGAAATAAAATTACTTTTATTAAATTTGTAATATTATTTATAATTTATATTAACATTATATAAAACCATTTTTAACCCATATAATCCTTATTAGATGATCTCATTTTTTTAGTTTAAGAACCTAAGACAGTATTCTTATAATAGTTATATAATAAATAATTTAGGAATATAATATAATTGTAATATAATTTTATGATAATATATTTCATATTGCTTAATAATTATGGAAAAAAAATATTGATATTTAATATATTTTTTAATATAATTCTCTTTGATCGTAAGTACACTAAATTTATTTCATCACAATTATTATTTCGAAAAACTAGGACTTAATAAATCATCAAATTAAAATGAGATATAATGAATAATTGAAGCACCACTGTTTTGATGTCATTTATAATTTTCTAATGATGATATTTTTTTAATAAATAATTATAAACCACACCACTATAAAACCCATATAATATTAGTTTCTAGAACACAATTATGAACCTAAAATATAAGATAAAATATGTAATTTTAAAAAATATTTCCAAATGCAGTGTATAAATATTAATGATATAAAGTAGTTGACTAAGAAATGCATTTTTTTCAATACATGTTTTAACAGAACATTTCACCAATGTACGAATAATGGTAGGATAATATTTTTCTAAAATTTATTATCTTGACACCTATTTAATAATATGAACCCAAATATCGTCGATTTGGTGTAATTAATTATTAATGTGTCACCAATGGGTATGAGATTCCATCCAACCATATGATCGATCTAATTAGTGACATGACCCGAAGTGCGTTCCTGATTCCCATGGGATGGGATATAGTATCGTGCAAACAATAACAATGAATGGGAATGGGTTTTCCATAATATAAATAAACATCACAATGATTAATAGAAAACAACATGACTAGATCGTCAAATATTTTTCCACATTTATACAAATTACAAGACAAGACAATAAGAAAACTAAACCCAAAAAGGGAAGTGGAAAAAAATACTTAACTGACCTCCATGAAACAAAAATATTTCATCCCCCTCATGATATCTTTATAAGAACTAGCGGGAGATGAGGACACAAGGATCGTGTTCCATGAACTCTAGGGAAATACAAATTATCTTAACCTGGGTCAGGAGAAACAAGGCCTACAAACACAAGAGGTTGCATGGAGGGTGTGAGCTAGAGCTTCGTAGGATACCACAAAAGAAGATATTACATTTAATTTCATTTAAAATACAATTAAAACATAGTTATTTTCTATAATTGAAAATAAATATCAATTTAAACTAGAATTTTAACTTGAGAACTTTATTCAAATAAACATCCTCGAAGATATAATAAAAAATGGATTTATTTTTAAAAATAAAAAAAAATTAACAATGGATTAATATTTCTAAAAGAGAATGAAATATTAATATTTTAAAATAAATCATTTCCATGAAACATCACCTTTTCATGGAAATAATGTTGAACACATTATTACAATGAAAAATATCCAAATAAGGAATGAGAACTATTATAAGTTCCTAGTAATTGCTTATATGGGGCCCTAAAACTTAATACTTCTATGAACAAAACACAACATAGATACTTTGAAATACCTCATTCATGTGTAAGATACACTTGAGGGTAACATATCCAATTGTCTATTTATCTCCCATCACCATCACATATTTTTTTATAGTGTTTTCATCATCAAGAATACTTGAAGAAACTAGGTCATGCCACTTCTCTATCATCTAGTTCTCTGGTACAAGGTGATCCTAATAGAATCCTAGGACTCTCCGAATGTACACAATTCGACATTAATTTCATGACAACCAGAATAGTAATCATTAAAAAACATTTTCTCATGAATCCAAAACACATTCAAATTAAGAAATATCAACAACATTGAATCATTTCACAAAAAATGCCATTTTATCATGGGTGATAAACCAAAAAAAATCACTAGAAATAGATTACTTTTTATCACAGTTGTAATACACTTCAGATCCAATTACAATTTAAACACATTATCAGGTATCTTCCAATCAATTTTACTCACTTTCCATTTCACTAAAATAACATCATTTTTGTGAAAAAAAGAAATACCCTTCTTCTAGTGTTGTAAGAACCAAAGTTATCATTAACACTATAACCCACCACATTTCACAATAAATACTATTTTTTGAAATACAATAATTTTTCTTGACCAGTAGGTCATACATTATAAAAAAATTAACTTCTAAAAAAATATTAAAAAAATAAGTACATCACATGAAAAATAAACATTTCATGGGAAACAAGTAAGAATACCAATTTGTGCAACTAAAACTGATTCTCTTTCAAATTAAAAACTCTATTAAAATACAAAAATAAATTCAAAGTAGTAGTTATCTATTTCCTCACCCAGTCCAATGAATTCCAATTTATTTCAAACAATAATGAATTAGTGAAGTTATAAATCCAAAACATTTATTTATAAAAGAAATCTCAATACCCCAAACATTCATCAAATACAAATAAAATAGCACATAAATTTTCACAGAAAATTTAAAGGACACATTAAGAAAAAAAGAATCAATGGATTCATCAAAAAATTTCAAAATTATAGAATCACCAACCTAAAAATGATGTTTAATGGATAGAGTCAAATAGAAACACTTCCTATTAAACACTGTATACCAAATAAAGATCAATTCTACCCCAAAAGACCGGACACACACACTCAAAATAAGGGAGACTTCAAAAATTAGATTACATGAATCCCTACAGTACACTTGAAACTATGTGGGAGATGCGAAGGAGAAATAATTCTCAAATGAGGGATGAAAAGAGAGTGGATACCCTACCATGGATATTCCACCATTATTCATAAGGAATTTGGAAAAAATAATGGCTATAATGATCCTTATATACGATGTTGGTGAAAATCCATGGAGGAAAAGAGGAGAGCGCTAATGATACATGGGGAAGAATGAAGAGGGAGGCAGATATAAGATAATAAAAATGATATAGAAAAAAGTAAAAAAAATAATTAAAAAGGAAAATAAAAAATGTACAAAATTAAAAAAAGAAAACCAAAATAAATAATTACATATATAATACTAAAATTAAAACAAAAATAAAAAAACAACATTAATAATAATTTTTTTATGTTTAAAACATTCCTTAATAATGATGGACACTCTGCATGGTTGCCCAAAAAAAATAAGAACCCAATTTATTTAAAATTTAAACACGTTCAAACTGAAACTAAAATGTGAGACCAAAAATAATTAAAATAAAATAGAGAGTCATGTTGGGGTGTGACAATTCCACCCACCACTATGTTTCTACACCCATAAAGTCCCAAAATACTTGATCAACCAAAGATTCCATGAAATACTATTAAGATACTTAAAACAATACCTCAATCAACTAAATAATGGAATTTAAACATCCATAACAGGAAACTTCATTGATCTAATAACTAGTATCACCATGAAAAATAACCAATTACCAGTAATTCACCTCCAAACACAACATTTACATGGATCACCCTACCACCTAACGTAGGAAATATTGGGGCCCACTAAATATATCTATGAACACTCATCAAGAGACCCACTAGAAAAGATAACTAATTACCATGATAAGAGTCAGGTGAATATCAAGAACTGGATTTAAACACCAAGAACTCATTGAAGACAAATTTAATAAAAATAATTTCACATGGTGGCCTCTTGTCCATATTTATATTATTTTCAATCATTGGTTCTCCAAACCAAATAGACTCATAATTTCTGAAAAAAACTCTAATAGTGGAATGACCCTCCATGCTCAATATGTTAAAAAACAACAAATGAGGAGACACTGGTTAGACACACAGTGTGTCTCCCAACCATTAAATATATTTCCTAACACAATGTAATCCACACGGGAATTCCAAATTAACTCTGATAAATTAAGAAACATCACATGATCACAAACCCACAAACATAATCTGAAAAACATTGATAGTCTCCAAAAAAATTTTACTCCAGGACATGTGAGGGTTTTGACTATAGAAAACCCCACCCAATATGAAAATTGGATAGGCACATGTCAATTCCACAAGACATGTCCATATCTAAAATGTTTAAAATTTTGGCATATAACCAACCTAAAAGAAGGTAAAATATTCATGATTATTCATTTAAAAAAGAACCCCATTTCATTTACAAGAATATAATATCTCTAAACCACTTTAAAACCCATGTTGATCTCCAAATAAATGAAAATATAAACATGGAGACAAGGACATTGTACCCCTCACTACAAAAATAAAGCATTCAGAGATGATACCTCAATAAGAAAACATATGTTGCTACCATACTAATAGTACTGAAAAATTTGGAAAAATCTCATCCCATGCCGAACGAGTCATGACTGCATGAAATCTTCCCTCGGGAACATATGGCTTGGGCCCGGATGTCTGAATCATCTACCACGTTGTAGTTATATGTTAAGAACCTCCAGCAGCAACTTCCTCCACCACAAAATACACATGAAGACTTCTCCTTCGGAAATAAGTGGCCACCCCATCCATATAACAACTAATAATTACAGTGAATGACTTAGAGTTCCCAACCTACCACACTAAAGATAGGTTATTGAATGATTTATAA
Organism: Viscum album; assembly: GCA_963277665.1. Lineage (NCBI taxonomy): Eukaryota > Viridiplantae > Streptophyta > Magnoliopsida > Santalales > Viscaceae > Viscum > Viscum album. The sequence continues at coordinate 1,038,158,517 of OY728133.1, read as the reverse complement.
GACAAAAAAACATGAACTGATGGAAAGAGAACTCCATGAACAGGTCAATTTGCTTCACACTCCTCATTAGAATGGGAACCATCACTCATAACAATATAAAAAATTAAAACATTTATCATGATATATTAACTAATTTCTACACAAATCCTCTGGGAAATGTGAAACTAGCTCGTCAAAAAGGTCATCACCCCTCCTTCACCAACTATTCATAGAACATGCACCTATAAGCTTCACAACATTCCCTTGCATAAATATCCTTAGGTACAACCATGTAATGAAGATAGTATTTAGGATGCCTCAATACATCCCCATTTTTAATGAAAATATAATGATAACCATTTACTTGTCTAGCCTTTATCATCTAAAAATATTCGAGAAAACTAACCACCCCAAAACGGTTAGGGCTTGTCAAATACCGTAAAGACTCTAAACAGTCCCAAAGCATTCAATTATATTCAAATTACTATATAATTATATAAACATTCAACCCAAATGAGAATAACCCATCTTTACCATTCCACTGAGTGTCTAGGCTAAACCAAGAACAAATAAAGACCAACTGGAAAACCATTGTACCTTTCTAATGGGAATATAGAACAAGAATAAAAAACCATCCTTCCAAAAATATAAGAAACTCACAAAACAAAAATCCTCACCATAAACACAAATCCAAAAACTACAACAGAAGACGTAAATTAATTCTCAAATAAATGAACCTACTTGAAAAACCAAGCATTGTACAATATAATCCCAAAATTTCTTTTTAAACCATCAATTTAATTCAATACTAATTTTTTTTTTCAAATTCGAAATTCATTTACGCACAAAATACAATTTTAGTGAATGATTCATTTTTTTATTTGGTCTCCATTGAATAAATAACCCCAAAACTCCTAAAATAACCCAAAACCATTGCACTAAATCGACCAAATTCCTATCCATATTTCCAAATAATCTTTTCTTGAAACTAGAATGGGTCTTAAAATTAAATCACCTACCATGAGTATTAAATTATTCCTTGCAGATGTGTATTTTCCTGCCACATTGGTACTCATCCACACAATCCACCATCATTCCACTAATCATGTACACATATCCATGTGAGAACCCATAGGAATACCACAAGTTAAAACAAGGATCTTCATAATTCAAAAAATATATTTTAAATATTGTGAAAACACCTTTTCCAACACCATTTCAATTATTTGAGAAAAATTTCAAAATAATTTATACTTCCAATAATAGATAACTTCAATTAAAAATAAAAAATAAATAAATTCTTCTAGGTATCCTATTCCAAAAAATCAATCACAATATTTATTATACAAGGTATATGAAAAACATACCAAATAGACATGTCAATCTGACACGAAGTGAAAAAAAGAAGCAACCTGAATGTACATTCCCTTTTAAAAACCACTTCAAGCTAACAAAAAATTGATCTAAGAAATCAACAACACTAAACAACCTATATGGAGAACTAGTGTTCATGCCTAACATGGATACATGGTTTATCATACCATGCCTCATATGATTTCCATCTGCTATGATTTTCTTGAACCGTACTATTAGGAATCACATGGGTTTATACTCTATTTGAGATAACACACTATACATGTTTACCCCTATAGTCATCCCCCATATAAATAGACCAATGGAAAAATCATAAATCGTGGAATACCCTGGGTTACTCATGTATAAGAACGAGCAAGAGTCTTTGACTCTCTTACATCACATATAACATGTATCTCGATAATCATATCTCTGATCTATCAAACAAACCAAATTAAAGGAAGAAAAATCCTCTCATAACATTTTTTTCATGAATCGGAATGGGATTAAATCCAATCATACACCTACATCTATTGATGACATGGCTTGTAGTGCATTCTAGACACCCATGAGATAGAAACTATTTTTGGTCCATTGACTACCCACTATTGTAATAATTTTCCCCAAAATAAATAAAAACCACATGGATAAAAAGAAAACTGCAAGGAAAAATTCATAAAATATTTTACCAATTTGAGAAAATGTATAGGAAAATACTACAAATAAACTAAGACAAACATGGTAAGTGGATATCCAACTACAAAACTCACCTCCTTGAAATAAAACATGTTTCATAACTCTCATGCTACTTCCACCAAGTCTAGAAAGAGATGTGGACACAAGGAACCCAAAACCTGACCACCACTGAGATACCCCTTTCCATTATTTAGGTCAATAGAAACATGGTCTACATAATCCCGAAGGTTCATGTAGGGTGTTGGAGAAAGCTACATAAGAATCCACCAAAGAAGATTTTCCATGTTATTGAATTAAAAGTTCAACTAAAATGTTCATATTTTAATTAAATGAAAATAATGATCATATTGAACTACATATTTAAAATGATATCATTTATTACATAAACATTCATGTATAAAATAATTACTTATGGAATAAAAAAATATAACTTTTATCTATGGAGATATATTAAAATATTAGGGAAAAAAATATATTTAAATAAAAAAATTCCAAACTTCTAGAAACAGTTCTGGGAAATAATGTTGACAACTGTATGCCATTGGAGAGTCTCACATGTAGTCACTAGAACTACAATAATTCCTATGTAATATCATGGGTGTGACCCTTGTACCCATAAATAGATAAATAGAATAATGTGTTGAAACTATGACCAACATCATTCTCATGAATAAGAAAGTATATGTGGAATCATCCTAAGGTCTAGTGGTATCCCATCATCATTACATATTGTTTTTATTGTGGTCATCATAAAACATGATATACAAAACATTATCAATCCACTTCCATATCATCTAGATCACTAGTACAAGGAAACCCTACGGATACATAGGAATCTCACCACGTGCTCAATTCACATTTAATGTCATGTTCACTAGAATCTACTAGATTCCAAAAAAAATCCATATCATTCCAGAACACGTTCAAATCATGAAACATCAATAAATTTTAATCATTTAAAAAAACGCACATTTTCATGGTTATTAAACCCAAAAATAATACTAACATAAAATCCACTTTTAATAATAAGAGCTATACACATTATAACCAATTAAATTTATAATACATTTTTGAAAATCATCCCATCAATTTAAATCATTTTCCTTTTCACATAAAATAACTCTATTTATGTGCAATATTTGAAATAAACATCTTCTTGTGATACAAGTTCTGAAATTAACATTCACACTAAAACTCACCACTTTACAAAATTAATATTCTTTTTAAATCCAAGGATGTTCCATGACAAATAGGTTATAAATTTCAAAAAAACAATGTCTGATCCAATAACATAATACAAATTTTGGGCAAGACATGATAAATGTACCTATCATTGGAAACATGTAACCAATCTAACTCACGCAGCCAAAACCAATTTCATTTCACATTTAAATCAGTATTAAAAACCACACAAATTTCCAATCCACACATTGTAACATTCCCCATCACTATAAGAAAATTAAATTTCATTTCAAAAAAATTCGGCTTTAGTGAAAAAATAAAAAACATATTTTTCTTTGTGAAAAAAATCTCAAAGCCCAAAACACACATCCTACCAACATAAAATTGAACAAAAATTTTAAATGAAAACTATAGTTAAAAGATGAAATGGATTGATCCATTAATACAAGGAATACAAAATCACCTACCTCATAACTATGGAAGATGGAATGAGATATACCTAAATGTTATGCCTTCGATGTCGGATGTTGAAACAAGATCCAATCTAGCTCGAATGACCCATAACACACCCTAAAAACAAGGGAGAAGAAAAAAATTTGTTTATCAAAATCTTTAGAGTTCAAAAAAAAACATACAGCGTGATGTAGAGGATATGTAATGTCTTAATGAAGGTGGAGAATAGTAAAGAGATCCCACCACTAAGATTCTAGTATGATTCATGAAGCAATCGGGATAAATGATGGCTATAAGGAGCTCCATAGAAAAGGTTGGTGACTGAACATGGAAGATAGGAGGTGAGGGTTCATTTAAACATGGGAAGAGTGAATAGATAGTGTGTGGATGGGATGAAAATTAGGGGGAAAAGAAAAATAATAATAAAAAAAGAAAATAAAAAAAGGAATACAATAATAAAAGAACTCCTAAAAAATTAAGATATTTAATACTAAAAATAAAACCAAAATTAATAAACTAACTGCAATAATTATAAAATTATTAATTTTTTATTCCTACGATAACTATAACATTCTATTATTAAGGATGGACACCAAGCATGATCAGACTCCCATATAAGAGCCCAATAGTTTTCAAATTAAAACCACTTCAAACTGAACCTCCAATGCGAGACCCAAATAAAATAAAATAAAATAATGCATTAGGTTGGTGTGTTACATAATGTGTTTATTATTCAAAATTAATTTAATTCACATTTTTTTAGTTCCTACTCATGTTCATTATATAAATAGATTTTCTTTCAAACGTAATAATGTAGTAAGGGCTCATTGTCTCAATTTTGGATTTCATTGAAAAATGTTTCAAAATTATCACAATGTTTATTTCTATAATGCAATGAATTATTATTTAATTTATTATATCATAATGATATTTCAATTTATTTTATTTAATGTTTCACATTATTTTTACACTTTCATGGTGTTTGGTTTGAAGGGTGTATATTGTGATAAGGGTTTCATAAAAAAATTACATGATGTTTATATTTTCAGAGTTATGAAATTAATAACATGTATACTATGTATATATAAACTATATTGAATATTAAATAATGATAATATCATTATTCAAATTATTTATGATTTAATTTAATTATCAATATTTCAATTGTGTTTTTTCATTTATGGTAGTTACACTTGGAAAACATGTTTTTTGGCCATCCAAATAATTTGGCTCCTTATATTACGGCCATGTAAAAAAAATTTAAATGGTAAGGTTTAAAAATTCCACATGATTATATATAAAGAAATAAATTCATTGATTCTTTATTTTAATTTAATTGTGAATTTTATTGAAATTCATATGATTCATATGGTGTATTTATTGGAAATAAAGATGTGATTTATGGGGATCAATATTATATTGCTCCCCAATACATCAGTATGTATCTAGAAAACGTATTTTTTGATATTTCGTATATGACTGACCAATTCAAGAATTATTTATTGGTTTTGACATCGATGGATGTAATTATTTCTTAGATTATGTGATTATTCTAATGATGAATATGTTTGATATTATACATTGAATCACCATTAATTTTGTTATTTCGCTCAATGTGATTATTTGTATTATTCTTTAATTCATAGATTTTTTTAAATGTAATGAAATTAGTTATTAAATATTCTTTTATTATAATTTTTAATTCTATATTATACATTCTATTTTTATTCCATTATATATTATGATGTATATTTTCAATTACTCATTTTTTTCATTTGGAATTCTCTGTTTTGATGTCTGAATGAAACGATGAAATATATTAAGAATGATATTTTTAGAACAATTATATATTCAGATACTTTTTTTTATTTTTAAAGGCCTACTATGGATTCATTTTTTTCCTATATAGTGTAAAAATTTCACTTTTATTAAATATATATGGGCTATATTTGTTTATAGTTTTTCTAAACACATTAAAATTCAAAACCTAAATGGTCTTTATAATGTTAGTGTATCAATATTTATAGTGATATTATATTTATTTATGATAAATACATATGTGGTGACATGCTATGACTGAGAATTATGTAATACATGAGGTGTGAAATAAATAGTAGAAATATAATTTTTGGATCAATATTACACTGTATTCATTCATGTGGACATAATCATTCAAAAATTCAATGTTAATGTTTTTACAATTTATTTGAACTTCTGACTATCCTTACTTGGAACCAGTTTCCATGGTCATCTATTTTATTATCAATTTTTGAATGTGATACTATTTTCCTTCTTTTACATTTTACAGTAATACATGTTTTTATAACTCTTTTAAAGTAATTTTTTTGTTGGGAATTTAGGGTGAATGGTTATGTTTTAACAATTTATGACTATACTTTAAAAATTATGTTCATTTGTTTGTTGTGGCTCTAAAAAAATGTTAAAATAATGATGGTATTCCCTTTAAAATTTGACTATTTTATTGGGTTCTATTTCACTTATAGGATTTATTATGTAAATAGTATATACAGGATCGCATATATCTAGGATAATATAAAAACAACATGATCACATACTTTTTATCATTGGGATTGAAAAAAAATTTAAACCCTGATACAATCATCAAAATTTTATAAATCATCAATTCAATCCCAAATTGACATTAATGAAAAATGTGGTATGAGGTCAAAATTGGAGAATATATCTAATGTAAAAGAAATTTCAATACATAAAATAACTTTAATTTATTATCAAATCTTGAAGGAAAAAATTTCTAAACAGAAAAGTTTAATAGATAAATATGAAACATATGATGAAGAAAAAATGAATTTCATTCACAGAAGGCATGTTCCAAAAGACTCATCAAGGGAAGAAATGAAAGTGTTGGTATGGATACAATATGTAATTTATAATTAGATTGGAAATATTGGTTTTAATTAAGGAAAAATAACACGTTTAGAGGAAAAATAAATTATATATTTTGATGATGATTCATTAAATAAATCGTTTGATGACTAAAAAAATTATCATAATAAAAGACGAAATTTTATCAATTTTTTGTAAATTTTAATGATATCCCTGAATTTACGGATAATAGTTTCTACATTAACATATAAATATAAACAAGGTAGTTAATAATTTATATATCATTCAGTGATGTTGTATTATATTGAAAATCCAATAATGAGCACTCACCATGACATTCAATGTTCTATAATAGGATAATGATTTGAGCTAATGGAAAAGGACACAAATACAATTATTAAATTATTATATTTTTTTCGTACAGAACACCATCAATTTGAAAACATATGTTTGTATAAAAATGGTAAAATTATTGAATAAGGAAATAAGTTAGTTAATCTATTACATAAGAGGAAAATATTACTTCTATCAAAACAACAGTGGTTATAAAATCTCAAAAAAACATGGAGTGTGAGAACATGAATTCCCAGTTATACACAAAATGAAATTTCATTATGACATGGAAATTCCTATGAATGAGTAGATTAAAAAAAATTTATTGATCCCAGTTAGAGATAATATAATAAAATAAATTGAAAATAATTTACCTAATCCTATGAAGGAATTTTCTTTTGAGGAAAATGACGGTTATAAAATTTCAATGAAAATAAATCATAGATATTATGTTATAATTCAATTGGGGGTTTGTATCTTGGGGATCCACCTTGATATTATAAGAGTATATCCAATAAAATATCAAAAAGGTATGGTATAATTGAAAAAATATTTTAGTTATCTTTATAAAACTGATGGTAGGATAAATCAACCAACACACTCCGTCAACATGTGTCTTACAAAACTATTGATGATAATAATGAAAGGAAATGATTACAAATTTAATAATAGGAGGAATAATCATGAGAAATGAATTATTGTTGAGCTAGTATACAAAGATATCACTATTGAGAAGTCATGGATAATAGATAATAATTTATTGTCTCATAAACTCAATAAAATACTCTTTAATGGAATATAATGGAATGATGGTAGAGTTATTACTATTAAATATTATGGATAGATTAAGTTGATATGAATTGGATACATCAATATTGGTATTAATGATTCCTATGATGTTCCTTTTTCTAATGAGTTGAGTCACAATTTCATGAGGGTCTCTCATATTTATGTTAATTGGAATGAATATATTTTTTGAAATGATGGGATTATGATTATAATGTTACTATATGAAACAATCATAATAATGAAAAAAAAGTGATAATATATTCAAAATTTCCAATGAAAATTTTCATTTTTTCTTCAGCATTAATATAACACACCAACATTATGGATTATATTTTTTATTTAATTTTTTACGTAATGTGGTTGATATCTTGTGACGCATATGACATTTATCAAAAAGGAAAAACACTAAAATGTATTACAATTAAAATAAATCTATAGTGTGTGTAACTAAAAATAGATGTAAATAAAATACAAAATATATGTAGAAATAAATTTTCTTTACTATCACGATTACATTGATAATTTAAATTATTGGATCCAAAAAACTAATAGTATTTATTTATTATTTAAATTGAATCCTTTTTATAAATTGACATTTTGTAGGATACTAAATACTTTAAAGATAATATACATTTTAGAACATTATAACGTATTAACACTAATTTGAATTGTTATTCATAGAATTTAAAAATTATAATAGTTAACCATTTTTAATATTAACACCTATTATAAGTAGTTTTCATTTTAAAATTGTGAAAATAAAAAAATATCAAAAAAAATTAAATTTCTTTTATGATTCATCGTGTTATTAATATTTTAAGATTAAATATATCTAAATTTCTTTTTGGAAATTGTTGATTTCATGTGAATAACGAAATATAAGTTTTCAAAAAAATGAAACATATGGATTTATCCTTAAATAATCATGAAATACATGTTTATAAATCATATAAATTAGTCAATTATATATTTAATTAATATATAATTAAATTTTAATGATTTAAAATTTAAAAGAACATGTTTATCTTTATAAAACAAAAGTAATATATTAATTCTAATTAATTTATTTCAACATTTTAAATGAATTATTTAAATAATAAAATTATGGTTTTAAATGATTTTAATTCCAAATAAAATGTAATTGTTATATTATAATCAAATTTATTCCTTGAAAAGAAATAAAACATAAAATTTTAGTTTACATCAACATTTGGATCCTAAAAACCAATATTTTGTTTAAAATCATTTTTTATGTTGACAACGTTTAATTGAAAATTAACAATACAAACTATTCAAAATATTATTTGATAAAATTTTTATAATTAATTTTATATTATGAATAATTATATTTAACAAATTTAATTTATATTTTGGCAGTTGATATTTATTAGTAAGGTTAAAAGAAAATTACTATAATAAATGTTTGGATGGTAAAAATTGATTTACCAAAACGAAATGCCACCAAACATGATAATAATATTTTAAACATAATTTTATTTGGTATCTCCACCAAATATAACCTTCCCTTCCACTTTCATCCAAATTTTAACCTTTTATCCCATAATAGTATACATTAATAATCTAAAATTTAAAGGGTCCTTCCAAAATCTCTCTCCTATTCACATATACATGAGGATACTTCCAGAAATTAAGAATTCAATATAAACCCCTAATTTAATATAATAATTAATCCATTTTCTACACCTATACTTTTATCAATATTCCTTAATCCTGTAGTCACCAATATTTAGTTTATTTTTTCCAACTCCAAGGATATATTTAAAGGAAAACTGCAGATTTTGATGTAGGCATATCCCCATGTTTAATCAATTATTCTTAATCACTCAAATCACAACCATACATAACAACATTAACATAAAATAATCAATTTAGATAATATAAAAACATGTTATTATATTGAGTCAACAACACTTATTTATTTATTAATATTCACAATGAAATATAAAAGTTTATAAATAATGTTTTTCTGTAGACTACAACCTCCCGAAAACAACATCCACTTTTTCCATAAATGCATCTAATTAGTGTATATAATGATGTATATTAAGAATAAATATGGTATATAAAATATTAATATGATTGAAAAATAAATTATTACTATTTAATTTTGACACCAATAATTTTTTCATTAATTACAACAACATTATGTATAGGTGCAAACAACCACCTCCATAAACACCATATATCATTTCTATTAACAATCATGCATGTATGGTCCTCCAATTTTTAATTAAAGAAATAATATTTTAGTTATGAAAATTTTTATATTCTAAAATAATTAGACATTCCCAATCGACCCATCATTCTATGAAAAATAAAGAAAATTTCATACATGCATATGTGTAGAATAATGCCTATAAGAAACATATGTAATATTTTTTCAACATAGTTTTTTATTATTTCTTCACATATTTTAAAATATGATTCAAATCATGAATAAAATAAAAATAATTTCATTATAATTCATTAGTAATGATATTATAACCCAATCATCACATAATCGTACATATCCATTGAATATAGCATGTTCATGTCTTTGTCATTTTAACCACCTACATAAATGATGAAATTTATTTTTATCATGGGCGACTATTGAAATAAATATTATAATTATATTGGATAATAATATATATATTTTTATTCATTTATGGTTATATAATTATAATATTATACATCTTATATAAAAATTAACAATAAAATTTTATCATAAATTTAACAATAAAAAATGAAAAGTTTCAGGAAACTTTCATACATGGAGTACATTTTGGAAGAATATATAAATAAATTAATTTTTTAATAATTAAGTTATAAATACCTTTAAAATGATAAATTAAAGGGATATATAATCAAATTTATGATACATGTACCAATTACAATATATATATTTTTTTACACAAAAAAAATTTGTAGGCACCCTTAGGTAACTAACACAAGAGAAACAATATAAAATATATAAAACAAAAGAAATTAAAAAACATAATATTATGGAAAATATATGCATAATTTTCTTATTAATGTTTTAGAAAAACATAATATGATAATCCATGATGTTATGAACTTATTTATAATGAATCAAGACCATGGTAAATTCATCTTGACTAATTATTTCAGTCTTGACACATGATTTTAATACTCATTATGTAACATTTAATTTGATTTTATTCACAAATAATGAGTGAAATTTTACATATTAATATAATTATTTTTTTATGATCTATATCAATATTATTTTTTAAAATGATATTTGATTCAAATTATATGATGCTTGTAATGGTCTACTTTAACTCAACTTTATTCAATTTGTCTGAACCCCCTCCCAACAATGTGTACCACTTCATGGCTATAAATGGGAGAAGGGAGATAGTGACAACTAATTCCCACCTCATGTATGCCCTGAAATGGAAAATATAACTGAGGTTATAGCACACCCATAGATGAGATGCATTACCCTCTTAGAACCCACATGCCAAAGAGAACAAGTAGACAGAAACCAACCAAGTCTTAATCAGACTGAAAAATATATGAAAACCTAATTGAGAATATTTAATGACATGTAAGAACTACCAGAACTGAATTGAATGATAAAATTACAAAAATAAATTTATATATGGAAGTGACCACGATGCCTAAACAAATCATGTAAAAATAAAAAGTTAGTATTAAATATAATTATTTCTAACCAACTCCATTTAAACTGAAAAAGATTATATATATATATATATATATGTGGTGTGAATAATAGAATACTCAGTAGGAATCTCCTCAGAGCATCTCTGGAAAATGATAAAGGAATAATTCTAATGAAAAGATATAAAAAGTGAATCTAACTCATCACCTAAACAAGTATACTATGTTCCCAACCAATCCATGGATACTCTCAATAAGTATCGCATACAAGAGAATATAATATATTAATGAATGTCAAGGGTACCCACCAACTGCTTACACACTGGTTTGCTACTCCACCCCAATGTCGCATGTCTTGAGCATATATCACCCAAAAGGTTTTACGAAAACCATCTTGAAAATCACAACAAAATTCACATCATGAAACAATCTGACACATCCATGTGTCCAAAGTTAACCTATTAGTTTACAAGATCCACCACAACCCTTAAAATTTTTATCGTACATCAAGTATTATACCTCAATCCATCAGATCCCATACAAAGAGAACGGAAACTAAAACCATCATAGCCTATACACATTATACCTATAGTAGTCCATATGAAAACATTTTCAAAATACATTTTTGTGAAATAACCACAATCCATTACATCCCTCTAACCACATATATGGGAAAAACTAACTGCCATGCCTACTAGAACAAGTAGCTACCATAATAAGAGAGTAGGGTTAAAGGGAGTAGTCATCCATCCATCATCCCATCAGAAATAAGGGGAAAACACCCCTAGGGATTAGAATCCTCATAGTGTTAGAATCCTTAATAGGTTGGGTGGTGTATTATATAGAAAAAAAAATATATATGATGTTATATAGCTCACAAAAACACTATGGGAATAACGTACTCTCATAATAAACTACAGCTAACACTATTATGAGAATATATCATTTATGCAATCATCTATTTAAATAGATTTAGTTAATTTTTTTACACATTTTAATAAGTTTTCAATTACTTTAGTTAATTTTTGGAACCATTATTTACCATTTTCATTATCCATGTTACATTTTATTAGCATTTAAACAATGTCCTAATACCTCAATGTGTATGAAAATCGGGTCCATGGATTCTTATAATTATAACCTTAGCATTTGATCCTAGCATGCTCCAAGTCCTTGGGTTCAAAATTTATTCTTTTATAAAAAAAATTAATTTTCAAATTACCGTGAACACTAGGAAGAATATCAGAATCATTTAAACTAGTTATACAACCAAGAAAATTCATCTACTTCAAGTAGTGTGGAAAAGAATGAATATAAACAAAAGACCAGATCATCATCCAAACAATAGTTTTAAACTACAATCCAATTTTTATGTCAAAGGGTAAACCCAACTTCCACTTGTTCTTTGATACGCATTTCCCTCCATAACACCCACATGCATATCTAATCGGATCCATCAATCACTAGGGTCATCAAATAAGACACAAAAAATACCCACCAATATTATATATTATCCTTCCATGAACATGTATCATATGGGCCTCAACACCCCATATATCGCAATATCCCTTCAATATCATCCATCTTAGGTTCACATCATTAGAATCATGAAAAAAACCTAGAAACTAGCTAAGGAAAGGCATTCAACCTTTATACACAAAAATATCTCATGGATAAAAAGGACATGGTAGTCATCCATACAAACATTAAAGAATGATACGAAATAAAAATGAATTATCTTTTATCACACAACTTATTCATATTCCATCTTATATTCACTGATAAATTATTAATAGCTTCCAACTATAGGAAATCTAACTAATAAGCTATGAAATGTTATCAAAAATTAATTAAATAATTAATTTATAATTTATTTAATTCTTTTATCAATGATCATAAAAATTAAATACACATTTAGTAAATTCTAGTAAAACATGGAAGATAAAATTTCCTAACAATCTGACATCATTTATATTACAACACACCAGATTCAATTAATGTGACACTTTAATATTTTAATGAATAAGTCTACAATTTATTTCAGATTAATATACATGAACAATACCCCATGATAATCTGTGAATAATGAAAACAATATAGATACCAAACTATATTGAAACACATGATGAAAACTAATATAACATTATAAAATAACAATCTCTCCTTGCAATCCAGACCAATTTTTTTCTGATTCAGTAATTATTTGGTTAATTTTATTGGAATCAATGAGGAAAAATTATGTTCAATTTATGGTCCCATATAAATTAAAGTGAAATAAGTATTTATATACCTCAATAAATTTTATTGTTTTAGCACAATATTTGACCAATACTATAGATCCTGATCACCTCCACTACAAGAACATCATACAAACGAGGACATCTTTCCACAAGTGTGCCAAAAAAACCAATAATACTCATTTACAAATATAGAGATCAAGAGTACCCATATGTAATTTATGAAAGATATGAAGTAGATCAATGAAACCATAAGATTAAAGGTAAAATATACCTTGAGGATGAATGTTTTGAAGACTGATTACCACTGAAAAAATCTCCAAAATTCTTAGAAGGAAGCTCCTTGATACTGGAAGATGAGGGGAAGTGCTATATTTGTTGGGTTTTTTTAAACCCATGAGAAGTATATACATTATAAAATGTTCATAATCTGGGATTTAAATGATGTTTAATTCCCATTCATGTCACGTCACCCTAAGGGTTTAATTATCACAAAAAAATGAATAACCCTTTTAATTTTAAACCAACATTTGGTACATGTTGTGAAACTATGTTTCACATCATTTGACACTATATAATGTGAAATCAACCTACATATAGATTTTAGAAGTTAAAATCCTCTACAATTTATACAATCCTCCTTTGATAACCTTAGTAACCCGGAACACTCAAAGGTTTGAACCACATGGATCCAAGATCGTACATTATATACCTCTAAAAACATTCTCATCCTCAAGAATCCAAAACCACCCAAAAAAGAAATATAAAAATGTAATTTGAGTAGGCTCCTTGTGGGATATCGCTCATGGATATCATTACTATCTGAGTTCAAATACCTATCCATAGAAATTTAATAAAACCACAACACATGAACAACATGCTTTTAGCATTTAATCTATTAGAGATACCTCGGATATCATGTAATCTTAAAAAATAACCAAGTGAAATATTTATCATAAACTAGAAAAGGTAAACCATTTTATAGAAAAGGCATTAAAAATAAAAGATAAACAAAAAAGCATATGATATTGATGGCGTATCATCAAATCACATTCCCAAGTACTCTCTCCCACACCGTCGGGACAATAAAAGACAAGATGAAGGGATATAACTCCCAAACAAAAAACATCATCTTGATTTCCTTAATCTCTATATTCCACTCTTAGAAGGATGCATCGTATTTAACATCATTTGATCCCCCATGAATTTTGTGAGAGTCTCCATGATGATAAAGAAGTATTTGTGACATGTGATATACATCATTTATCCATATCAACTATGGCAGAAGCACTATCTGATCTGCCACAACTCCAACACATGATAACACCTCCAAAGGCTGAACAAACAAGGGAGAAATATTACTCCCTTGAAAAAACATTTTTTTTCATAATGGGGAGTCACCTATTTGAATAAAAAATCCCTAACAATGAACTATAATGGTATTTTGAAACGATCATCATTTGATTATGTACAATCCATGTATCATTTCGTCATATCACAAATCACCTAAACCATATGTGTTTTATTATTTACCAATTCTTCACCAATAATTTTTGTCTCACCAGCCCCAGTCCAAAAGAATTGGGAATCGAATGTGAGGGAATATAGATAACAAAATGGAGTCACATTGATGATGGATTGAAAACTATTATTTTATGTGAACTCTTCTAATGAATGGCCATAGATCCAACCACTTAAAAATCTAGGAAACAATAGAGAGACATATATTATAGAGTCTAGATGATATGCTTTAACTGAACATCCTTCAGGGGATGGAAATATATTCTAAATAATATTTTCGAAATAAAATCATGATCTAGACCTCCCCACCCCATGGAGGTTTTGTTATGTTCTTGATTAGAAAAGATCATTCATGGGAATCTATAGAGTCTAACCACCTCCAATATATAATTCAATGAAAATACCTCCAATAATTTCAATGTAAATTGAAAAAAATATATATTTAAAATTCACCCATGTCTACTGGGGAACAAATAATGGAAAAAGAAAACAACATGAATGACTATGCTCTATACTAACCTTTTGGAAGACAAAGCATTGAGACACAGACCATGCAACTACACACTTCATCCTAGGCCACCAAAACAGACCCCATAATGCTTGGTATATAAATTTCATTAAAACATTTTCTACCAAAAGAAATGTATTTTTTAATTTCAAAACATCTACAACATATATTATATAAAAAAACATTCCCTGAAATAAGACCCACTTTTGTTCAAATTCCTAACAACCATCAATGGCCTCATCATAGACTACTTCGTCTCTCCAGACCTCAACCTCATGATCTCCCATCGTTGAATCTTACTCCTATTTGAACATAAATGACTAGAAATTCATCCCAAATAATAAATCATCATCTCAAAAATTATCCCATATATAGTAGAAATGCTAAATATTCTTCCATTTCTCTCAAGGAATCAACTGATTCCCACAAAATATCACTACATGAATTCGTACTCAGTTCATCAACTATAACATTCCCCATTATATGTGTATAAGAAATATCATAGATGGAATAATATAATAACTCCATAAAATGAATCAAACACATTTTTTAGTCCTGTTGGGAGAAAACAAACCATTGTATATTATGATCGGTGAAGACCATAAAATGTTCTCTGATGAAGTAATGTCTCGAAAAAATTAGGGAATACATTATAGCCTCAAACTTGTGATTGAAGATGGAATAGTTACACTCATGGAGTTGTAACTACTGAGTCAAATAAGAAATTATTGATCTATGATACATCATAAAACCCCAAAACCTATGATTTTATGTGTCATAGAAATCCTCATGATAAACTATATCTATTAGATGACAATGTTCTCAAACACTGACCAACATATCATAATGATACTCAAAAGATATCTAAAACTATCAGTCCTTGAACACTGACAAACATCTCATTTTTATACTCAAAATAAATCTTAAAATTATCAGACTACGAGAACACTTAAACCCTTATAGTCAATGTCTTCATAGGGGGTGTGACATGAGCTAAACCAACTACTTTCCCCTAGAAATTAACTGCAACAAAATGAAAACATCACCACTATACCACTATCTGGGGGGAATACCAAGACACAAATCCTTATATATTTGATGAATCCATAACTAACTCAAGATGGGATAAAACATTCAACATTTAAAGAACTTATTAATTAAATATCTCACCCTTTGGTAACACATCTAATAACTAGTCATGAAGAAGAAGTCCAAAAATGGATTTCATGTAATTTTCATGATTATCTGCAGATGTGGATTATAAATGTTTTTTTATGGAAACCACCATGATCATTTCAAAGAACATACAAAACACAATGTTTATTAATCACATTATCAATACTTATTAGTGTGTAACACCGAACAACATCACAACTAACTTGTAATTCCAATTATGACCAAGAAATTGTGTTTGGGATATCCATATACATTACATACAGATGATGGTATCCTAACAACAAATCAATATTCATGGTCCAAATCATACCATTAAATTTATCAAATAAAACATCAATATATAGAATAGTATCGTGGTTATTTAATGTCACTTTGTTAATGACATGATAATCGATACACAACCACAAACTAACATTTACATTCTTTAATAAGAAAAACAGGTGCACCCCATCCTCAGACACATGGCCATAGAAACCACACTGTAATAGACCATATAGATGTACACACATATCTAGAATATGAAAAGGCACCATCATATATGGTTCCATCATGATAGGACACATAAATATCTATTGTTTCATCACGAACTAGATCTTTTTTTGAGGGGGATATAGTATATCCTCCCCAAGAAAAACAGCAAGATACTATTATGGGAACCTATGAAGATCTTTCTATTGAACCACTTATGATCTAATTATCATTTCATCCATCATGTAAGATAAGTATATAGCACAACTCTAAACCTCCAAAGTGTCTCACTTGTTGGGATCATGTTGGATGGAGAATGAAGTAAGAA
The DNA here is from genome assembly GCA_963277665.1 of Viscum album. Taxonomy (NCBI): domain Eukaryota; kingdom Viridiplantae; phylum Streptophyta; class Magnoliopsida; order Santalales; family Viscaceae; genus Viscum; species Viscum album. Next base: position 1,038,140,981 of record OY728133.1, on the reverse strand, counting down.
GAGTTTGATTTTACAGAGTGTTGTCTTTTGTGGTCAATGATGATAATTCAATTCACCTTGTAAAGGACATTAAATCTGATGATGATAATGTTGTTTGATTAAAGGATACATATCATGATAGTTGATTTCGTGATGAAAGCTGATGAATGGTTAGGATATATAATGAAGAGGGAACCTGACAAAGGAACATATGATCTGGGGGAGGCACAACAGAATGTTCTATGGTGGCATTGTTTTCCTGTCCCTTCCAAATTGTATTGCCTAAAAATCAATAGATGAAGAAATGTTTTTTGGAAAAGTTTTTTTCATGAAATTTTGAAGATGGCATGGTATGTTGCGCACAAGTGGTGTTCCATGATCCAAACATAAAAATTTGGAAAATGAGAGGCTTGAATGAATGATTGGGGTTTTGTGCCAAAGAATTTTTTTTGCGTGCATGTTGGAAGGTACTTTGGAATCTTATGCACATAGAATGATTCAAGGTCCGATTGTTGAAAAAAGGTAGATGAAGGAATAATGAAAAATATTCAAAGATGTGTCAAAAATATATGGATGGTGTGAAAGAGAGTTACACGCCAAATATGATGTAAAATGGGTTTTGCACACAAGGCTTGTTTTGAGGCCCAAACAAAAAAATGGTAAAGGAATGAAGTGTGTGAACAATTCAATGAAGTGCATGAAAGATGAGGCTAGTAAAAAAGATACTTATGCAAACAAGGTGACATCAAATGGGATTTTGCGTGACACATGACTTGTGCGCCCAAGGCGACGTCAGATGGGGTTTTTCCGATGTGTCAAGATCTTGGGAGACATATCATAGTTATTAAAAGCAGGGGTCAATCATGTCTATAAATAATAGGTAAATCATCCCACCAGTTTACTCTACATGTAGTGACATCCAGAGCTCTATGGGGTGGAAAAATATTCTGAAAAGGAATGTGGGTGAATGAAATAGAGTTGTACACAAAAAGGAAAAGTTGTGTCCAGGAATAAAGTTGTGTGCAAGATTGAAGTTGCGTGCAATTGGTGTTTCACGAAAAAATTTGAATCTTGTTCATGTGGAATAAAAGCTTCACGCAAGACACCTAAAAGGGTGAGTGAAATATTTGGGGTCTTCACATGTATTCTGTTGTGCGTAAGAATGTTTTTATCAGCCTTTGTGTAAGAATATGATAATTTTTACTTTAATGAATACATCTGTTCAATTGAAAAGAAGCACTGAAATAATGTAATTCAGTATTTGTGCTAAGAGGTTTCACACACACTTGTAGATTTTTTTCCATGTGCTACATGAGTGTAAGGGTATATCCTACTCCTTTTATTCCACTTCAAAGGATTGTTTTCTAGTTTATTTTGTGGTAATGGATTATTTCCATTCCATTCCAAGGACGTAGAAACTCTTGTTGAGTAGAGAACCTTGTAAATCTTGTGTTCATGTGGCTGTGTGTGTTTAGTAGGGAATAAAATATTTAACAGGAGATGAAGGTTGTTTCTAAAATAAGAAAACATAAATAGAAAAAGATACCACTGATTCACCCCTCCCCATATTAGTGATACATAGATCTTGATTGGGTACATCAGCTGGTGTTAGAGAGAGGTTCCATTCTTTTGATTTTATTGTTGTTTTAATGTGAGGTTTTGATGGAGAATATGAATTATGTGAATAGTAAAGGGATACTAATATTTTATGGGGTGAATAATCATATCTGGAAAGATATAATTATTCCTTATATTATGTCTTATCAATATGTAGTTCTCACAACTACAACAGATGTATTTCGTGCTATTAATAACAGTGTTCCTCTTACTCATGTCGATAAAAAGATTCATTAGAGTGATGGAATAGATAAAAATGCATCACAATCATCTCTTTCTAAGTGTGAATTTGTAAGAGTAAAATGTGTTTCTACAACCAAAGGAATTTGGGACAAATTGAAGAACATCTATGAAGGAATTATAATAGTAAAGAAGAAAAAACTATAAATCTAGAGGTTGAAGTATGAAAACATGAAAATGGGAGAATCCGAATATGTAGGGGATAACTTTATAAGGATAAATAATATTGTCATTACAATTAGATGTCTTGGTGAAATGATGGAAAATTTTACTATTGTGGAATGGATCATGAGAATTATGCAAGAAAAATTTGATGTTAACGTTTCATCATTGAAGTACAGAAACCCTAAAACATTATCTTTGGAAGATTTTCATAGCACTCTTTTAACTTATGAAATGATAAGAGAGAAGAATATGAATAATGAAATTAAAGGCGATAAAGAAATGTCTTTCAAGGCTTCAAAGAATGAAAATTTGAAGGAAATTAATTATGAAGATTATGATGGTGAGTCCAACTCTAAAAATGAGGTATGTCATAATTTTGATGAAATTTTATCTTTGTTTTCTAAAAATGATAAAAGAGGCACTGGGAAGTACAAAGGGAAACTCCATTTGAAATGTTTTTTACATGGAGCCATTTGCCACATTACGGATAATTTCCCTCAAAAGGATAATGTTGAAGACAATGAGGAATAAGAAAGAAAACCAGGAAATTCATGGAAGAAATAGGGTGGAGAAGATTTAGATTCAAGTAGAGGTAAGGATAAAAAGATCTTTAAATCAAAATGACAATGCTTTTTGTCAAAAGATAGAGTAGGTGATGATAGTGAAACTGAATTTGAAAATTCTATTACTAAGAAAGCTAGAGGGAGGGACTTTTTTTCAATAGTGAATAATGATGATTATGAGAGCAGTATTACTGAAGAAGAAGAAACTCAACTTGTACAGTATCTGAAAGAATAGCTGAATAAATGATTTAGAATAATCATAATTATTAAGAAGTAAAAGAGAAAATTTTCAAATGAAAACTCTTCATCAAATGACAAAACATGTTTTATTGACATGAATAAAAATTATGAAAATGAGATTGATGATCTAAAAAATTCTCTTTAGAGAGAAAATAATCGTAATGATCATCTTGAAGTAAAGCTGAAGGCAAAAGAAAAAGAGTTTCAACATTTCCAACATAAACATTCTAAAGATGAGGAAACTAACATATGGTTCAAAAATTCTATTACAAAATATGGTGAATGTTGTTATATTAATATTCCTAATAATAATAAACCAATGTTTCTATCCAAATTTGAACAAAATATGGAACGAGTACTGATAAGAGAAGTATTTCAAAGGGTACCTATGTCGTCAATGTTAGCAATACTGAAAAATCAAGAATCATTTACAAATATTGAATCTAGAAAGTTGTCTACCACATCTGGATATAGTATGAATGAACATAAATCTAAGCTAGAGAAAAGAGTTTCGATTTAAAATATAATGGTATACGGTCTGCAGAATTAAGGTAAGAATGTTGTTGAGAATCATGTTCACAACTCCTGTTAGTGTGGAAGTTTCTGTGGAAAATATTCATTCTATGGATACTGCTCGTATTGTGGTGGATTTGGACACATGAAAAATATGTGTTGGTTCAACAAACAATATTACAAATGTTCCACATGTTTTGAATGACAAGGATTGAGGGGTTCCAATTCTTTAAAAAGAGATAATATCCAATGAAATTTTAGAAGATATCTGAGATGGTCGGTGTGAATGTTGAGAATAGGTCCCAACCACTATAAACTGTTTGTGAAAGATGTTAATGACCTAGAAATCTTTCTAAGGGATACCTTACTGTATTACCAGAGCTACAAAAGTTTCTTAATAATCTTCTGAATCTAGAGTATTAAAAAGTGAAAATGGATAGATATAAAAAGTCTAAAAAGAATGTTTGCATGGTTGTTTGGCTAGATCACACTAATTTGTCTACGAAATTAGATGAATCAAAACACTAATTGGAAGAAAATGATGAACAAAAAGCTCACATTGTTGAAACTGCTTTGAAAGCTACAAATTGAGAATGTCCATGGATTCTTGATCTTGGGTGTTCCTCTTATATGACTGAATAGTTAATGAGTCGAAACAATTCTTAAGACTGAAACGAAGGAACAATGGCATTTGGAAATGATGAATCTCTAAAGATCATAGGTGTTGGATAAGCCATCATTGGAAATGAAAAAATGAAATATAAGAAAACACTATATGGTGATGGGATGAAACATAACTTTCTTAGTGTGTCACAACTCTATTATGATGGAAATAAAGTTAACTTCAGAAAATTTGTATTTTTGGTGAAAATTGGAAATGATGTAAATATTGTTACAAGAGCCAAATGTACAAGAGGGAATTTGTTCCATGGTGGTGAAGCGCAGAACTCTTGTTACATGGATGTGGTGGATGAAAATCAGTTATGGCATAAAAGGATGGTACCTATGTGTTAGAGAAATATGTACAAGTTATCAAAGAGTGATAGTGTTATATATATTCCTCATATATCAATAAGTAGAGATTGGTGTTGCACTATTTTTGAGAAAGAGCCGATTACGAGATCTATTCATACGAGTGTTGAAATGCGCTCAAAAAGTCCCATAGGACTCATACACTATGATATGTGTGGACCAGTCACACAATCTAAAAATGGAGATATGTACTTCATTAGATTCCTTGATTACTTTCCTCGCATTAAGTGTGTTATGTATAAGATACATAAGTCTGATGATCTGAAAATGTTTATGAGTTTCATGAGGGAAGTAGAGAAGGAATGTGAGTATTCAAGGAAAAATTTGAGAACTGATATTGTTTGTGAATATAAGAATGATGATTATGAATTTTACCTTGAGAAACATGGAATTTGGCACAAGTTCATTTCACTATACACACCTCAACAAAATGGTGTACCTAAATTAATGAATTGATATCTGGGGGGGAATGTGGAGAAATAGGTTACTTGAACATAGTCATTCTCATTATTATTAGAGGAAAGCCATGAGATCTACTGTGTATATTCAGAACTATTGTTTCTATAGGACATACTCAGATATGACTCCATATGAAATGTTCTATGGAAAACTACATTTTTTAAAATCTTATGAGTTTTTGGACATCCATGTATTATAAATAAGAAAGGTGGAAACCTTGGAATGTATGTGAAAAGAGGAGATGATGGTTTTTTTCTAGGCTATACACTGGAAATAATAGGATATAGATGTATCAACAACGAAATGAGACTAATTATTGATTCTTCAGATGTAAATGTTGTTTAACTAATTGAGAATTAAAAGAAATCATATGTTGATGTAGTAGTTGAACATGATAGAGAAGATTTTTCTAATGATTCCGATAATTATTTAGACTATTTTAATCCTACTCAAGAAGAGGAATCTGACTCATAAATCTCGATTGATGAGGATGAAGTTCTAATAACTCATCCTATGTTAAGTAAACAAGTGGAGTCTCAGAACATTATTGGAGATCAGCACTAGAGGGTTCAAACAAGAAGAAAAATGAATGCTATAACAAATAAACCACATTATTCTAATGTTAAATATAATGTTGTAAATGAATCATTTTAAAATCCATAATGGGTTCATTCTTTGAATGAAGAGCTTGATCAGATAGAGAATAATAATACATAGGAACTTGATCCAAATCCGGAAAACAATAACATTATTGGTACAAAGTGGGTTTTCTGGAAAAAGCTGAATGAATATGGTAATGTAATAATAATCAAAGAAAAGATTGGTTTGAAAAAAAATATTCCAAAATAGAAGGCATTGATTTTGATGAAACATTTTATCTAATGGCATGATTAGAAACAATCAGAATCTTTCTTTCTATTGTTTCAACACAAGGATACACAATCATTCCAATGGATTTACAATCTGCATGCTTGAATGGTAACCTTGATGAGGATGATTACATTAATAAACCTAATCAATATGTTTTTGGGTAGGATGAATGTTATTTGTGCCAGTTGAAGAAGGATTTGAATGGGCTAAATGGGATCCGAGGGAAAGGTATTCTAAAATAGATAAGTTCTTGATTAAGATGAATATTAAGAAAGGTAGAATTAACGATAATCCTAAGAACAAGGAGTTTCATATATTTTCACTAAATGATATTGTTTACATCTATGACATTATATTTGCTGGGAATGATGAAAGATCATGTGAATTATTTTCAGTGGAGATGATGAAATTATTTGAGATTTCCATGATAGGATAAATGAAATACATTCTTGGAATAGAAATTTCATAGAAGATAAATCGCATCATTATGTATCATGAAATGTATTCTAAGGAACTTCTGAAGTAGTTTGGCCTAGAAATTTGAAACTATTGTCCGCCAAAATTTTAGTGGGAACCGTGTGGTCTAAAGATGGAGAAGGCCCGGAAGTTGATCAGAAAGTGTTTTGAATGCTTAATGGAAGTCATCTATATTTGACTGCCTCAAGACCCAACATTGTCTATTCTTTCAAATTATGTGAATGAAATTAGAGTACTCCTAAATAATCACATTTTGTTGCTGGAACTATAATTCTCATATATATCAAATTGACAACAAATTTTGGAATCAGGTATTTTTGGCTCAAAAAAAATTGATCTATTCAGGTATTTAGATGCTGATTTTTCTAGAAATGTTGATGATAGAAGATCCACATCTAGTGGAGTTCTCTTTTAGTGGAAAATATGTGTTACTTGGAATATCAAAAAATACAATTCATAAATGATTAGCATAGCTAATGTTGATTATGTTGTAGCTACTCCAGATGCTACAAAACAAATGTGGATGAAGGCTCAGTTGGATGAACTACTTTTTAAAGTAAATCTACCCTTGCTCCAGGGTGGTGGTAATCAGAGTTCAATCAATCTTACAAGTAATCTCGTAGAAAATTATCATTCCAAACACATTGACATAAAGTACCACATAATTAGAGAGATGGTGGGGAAGAATGAATTGAGGCTGGAGTGCTTTCCTACATCGGAAAAAGTTTCTGACATATTCAAAAAATCATTACCAAAGGAACCATGTTCTAAATTGATGTTGAACGAGGGTGTCCAAACTCTTTCTCATCAATGATGAGGTACGCGTTTCTTTCCCCACTATAATATTATCTTTGGATAATGTTTTCAAGGGGTGAATTGTTTCATAAATCTATCCTCACGGAAGCATGAAAAAAGGTAGATTTGTGGTTATTCTATTAATCAAGCATATATGTGTCTGAATAATTCTAAATATATGTTGGAATTTTTGTAGGAAACAAAATTTTTTATTCCAGGAAAGTTAAAGTAGTGATGAATGCTGAGGTATTTATTAGAATATGTTGTGAAGAAGTCTGTATGAGGATAAATAATGATGAAATTTCATAGTCAATACTTTTGGCCAGCATGGTTTTGGTTGTCAATAATTATTCTTTCCTACAGTGAGCTTTCTCACAAAGGATTAGAATTGTTGATAAGTTATCCATTTCATTAGGTTTCAATGTTTAGAGATTTGTGAATCTTGGTTGACATCAGAATCTAAAGTGGGAGATTGTTGGATCCACGTTGGATGGATAAGTAAGTAAGAAGATTTTCTCAATACAGAGCCTTTTCTTTTGTTGTCAATAAAGATTAATCAATTTAATTTATAATGGACATTCAATCTGATGACGTGAAAGTTGATCGATCAAAGGATACATATCACGATAGTTGATTTCATGATGAAATTTGAAGAATGGTTATGAGATAAAATGAAGAGAGAACATGAAAAAGGAATAGATGATATGGGTGTAGTAGAAAAGAATGTTCTAAAGTGGTGTCATTTTCTAGTGATTCCCGAATATTAGGGCCTGAAAATTGGGAAATGAATAAATGTGTTGTCACAAAGGATGTTGCAAGAAAATTTGAAGATGGCTTGGTATGTTGCGTGCAAGTGGTGATCCGTGATCTGAATATCAATATCTATCAATGGAGAGGCTTGTGTGAATGATTGGGGTTTTATGCGCAAGATTGATTTTTTCATGCAATATTGAAGGTAGTTTGGAATCTTGCGTGCAAGGCATGATTCAATGTAAAATATGTGAAATATGAGGTTGGCAAGAAATAGACTTTCATGCCCAAGGTGACATCATGTGGGATTATGTGTGAAACAAGACTTACACACCCATGGTGTCCCTAGATGGGGCTTTGTGGGATGCATTAGGATCATGGGCTACCCATCGATAATTTTGTCCATAGGGGTCAATGAGGTCTATAAATAAGAGGTATCCCCTCACACTAGTTTTCCCGACATGTTGAGAAATACCGAGATCTAAGGTGTGGAAAATTATTAAAAAAAGATATGATCACAAAATAAATAGATTTTCACTCAAGAATGGAATAGTTGTGCATAAGAAGAGCGTTTCCCGCAAGATTGATGTTGTGCGCAAGAGGTGTTTCATGAAAAAAGATGAATCTTTTTGTGTGGAATAATAGATGCACTCAAAACACCTAAAAGGGTGTTTGAATGATTTAGGGACTTAGAACGTATTCGTTTGTGTGTAAGATAGTTTTTACCAGCTTCTGGATAAGAAATGGAATATTTTTACTATAAATAATACATTTATTCAATTGAAAAGAAGCACTGAAATAATGTAATTCAATATTTTTTCTATGTGGGTGCACACACATTTGAATATTGTTTTCCAAGTGCTAAATGATTGTAAGGATATATCATATGCTTAGTATTACACTTCAAAGAATTGATTTCTAGCGGATTGTGTGCTAATGGATTATTTCCATACCATACCATGAACGTAGAAACTCTTGTTGTGTAGTGAAGCATGTAAATCGTTTGTTCATGTGGTTGTGTGTGTAAAGAAGTGGAGAAACTATTTAATAGGAGATAAAGTTCGTTTAAAAAATGAGGAAACATAAAAGGAAAAATATATCATTGATTCACCCCCTCCTCCTCTCAGTGATACTTTGATCTTGACTGGTAACATCAATTGGCATGAGAGGGTGGTTCCCTTTTTTTGTTTTTGTTAAAGTTATGAAGAGAGGTTTTGATGAATAATATGAATTTCCTGAAAATTTAGGGGATTATGAAATTTTATTGGAAGAATTATCATATCTGGAAAGATAGAATGATGCCTTATCTTAGGCCTCTTGGATATAATGTTCTTAAAACAAAAATAGATGGATTTACTACTATAGATTATATGGTTCCTCTCACTCCCATCGATAAGAAGAATATTGAGAATGAATGAAGAGATAAAAATGAATTAATCTTATATCATTCATAGAGTAAATTTTTAAGAGTGAAAGGTGTTGCTATAGCCAAAGGAATCTGGGACAAACTGAAAAATATCTATGAAGGAAATACAAAAATAAAAATAGGAAAAACTAAAAATCTAGAGGTTGATGTGTGAAGACATGAAAATGAGAGAATCTGAATATTTTTGGGACTTCATTACACAGAAAAATGATATTGTTAGTACTCTCATATGTGTTGGTGAAATGTTGGATGATTCTACAGTTGTTGAAAAGATCTTGAGAATTATTCCTGACACAATTGATGCTAATGTCTCATCAGTGGAAGAAAAATACCCTGAAAATTTATCTCATGTATATTTGCATAACACTCTTATATAATATGATATGAGAAGGGAGAAGACTATGAAGAGAAAAATAATAGCTGATACAGAAATGTATTTCAAGGATGCAATGAATGAAAAGTCCAAGAAAATTTATTTTGAACATGATGCTGGTGAATCGGAATCTAAAAATGAGGTTTGTCATAAATTTTATAAAAATTTATCCTTTATTTCTAAAAATGATTTAAGAGGCCCTTGGAAATCAAATGGAAACTCCCTTTGAAATTCTTTTAATTTAGAGTCACTAGACACATTACTGCTAATTTCCCTCAACAGGGAATTTGTAAGACATTGATGAAGAAAAAAGAAGACCAAGATGTTCATGGAAGAAACATGGTGGAAAAGATAAATATTTTGGAAGAGGTAAGGACAAAAAGATCATCAAATAAAAGATATATTTTTGTCAAAATATGAATATAATGATGATAGTGAAACTGAATCTGGAAAATCTGTAACTAAGAAATCTAGAGAGAGTACCTTTTCTGCAATAGTGAATAATTATGATTACTTAAGAAGTATTATTAATGAAGAAAAATCTCAAAAAGAACAGTATATTAAAGTAGAGAAGAGGGAATGTTTGAGAATGATCATATGGCTTGAGAAGGGAAACAAAAAATTGACAAATGATAACTCTTCGTCAAATGACTAAACATGTTTTCTTGATAAGAATGAAAATTACGAAATTAAGATTGATGATCTAAAAAAATTTTGATAGAGAAATGAATTTTAATGATCTTCAGGTTATAAATCTGAAGGAAAAAGAAGGTGAGATTGAACTTTTACCAACATAAACATTCTAATGCTAAGGAAACATACACCAGGTTCAAAAATTCTATTAGAAAAGTTTGTGAATGTTCTGCTATGAATGATCCTAAAAAAGATCAAACAAAGTTTCCATAAAATGTTGAAAAGAAAGATGAAACAGAATCTAATAAGAGAAGTATTAGAATGTGTACTTATGAGGTCAATGATATCAATACTGAAAAATCAGAAGCATCTAAAAATATTGAGTCCAAAAACATGTCTACCACTTTTGGTTCCAGTAAAAATAAAAAAATATAAGTTAAATCTGTAAGTTACAATTGAAAATTTTATAGTTTATGTTCAGCATAATTCTTTTAAGAATATTGTTGAGAAGTATATTCACTACTACTATATATATTGATTTTTATGAGGAAAATATTAATTCCATGGATACTGCTGGTATTGTGGTGGATTTAGACACATAGAAAATATGTGTGTGTTCAACAAAAAATAATACAAAAATTCCAAATGTTTTGAAATATAAGGATTATGGGGGAGTCAAACCATTCAAAAGAGATAATATCCCAAGAAATTTTATAATATATCTGAGAAGGTTTGAGTGAATGTTGAGAATAGGTTCCAATCATAAGAAACTATTTGTGAGATGTGATTGACCCTAACATCTTGCTATGGGATGCCTTAGTGTTTTACCAGAGCAACCAAATTTTCATAATAATCTTCAGAAGCTAGAGTTATTAAAAGAAAAAATGGACAAATCTAATGATTTCGAAAAGAAAGATTGCATGGTTTTTTGCTAGAACACACTGATTTGGCTAGGAATTTGGAGGAATAAAGGTGGAAGAAAAGGAATAACCAAAGGCCCTCATTATTGATACTCTTTCAAATCTACAAAAGAAGAACGTCAATGGATTCTTGATAGTGTGTGTTCCTCTAAAATGATAAGAGACATAAAGTAGCTGATGAATTTGAAAGAATTCAAAGAAGCAATAGTTGCATTTGGAATTATTTAATCTCTTAGGATCAATGATGCTGGATCAGCCATCAATGGAAAAGAAAAGATGAAAATTATGAAAACACTACATGTTGATGAGATAAAAGATAACAAGATTAGTTTTTCACAACTACTTTATGTGGGAAACAATTTTATTTTAAAAAATGATTGATATGTTGTGAAAATTGGAAATGACGGAAATAATGTTACAAGAAGCCAACATATAAGAGGGAATTTGTTCCAAGATGGTGATGTGAAAAAATCTTGATATATGGGATTGGTGGATGGAAATAAGTTATGGCATAAAATGCTGGGACCTATGTGTCAGAGAAATATGTGCATGATATCAAAGAGAGATATTGTCTGAGTTGAGCCTCATTTACCATGAAGAAGTGATTGGTGTTTCACTATTTTTGAGAAAGGGATGAATAAAAACACTATTCATAAGATAGTTAAAATTCACTCAAAAAGACTCTTTGAACACACACATTCTGATATCTATGGACCAATGAGAAAAAAATATATTAATGGAGATAAGTACATCATTACATTCATTGATGACTTTACTAGTATTACTTGTGTTATTTACATGACACATAGTTCAGACGCTATAAAAATGATTAAGAGTATCAGGAGGAAATCATAGAACCAATGTGAGTTTTTAGTGAAGAAGATGTGAACTGATAATAGTGGAGAATATAAGAATGAGGATATTGAATGTCCCCTCGAGAAACAAGGAATTAGGCATGAGTTCTGTTCACCATACACACCTCAAAAAATTGGGTTTTTAAAATAAATAATCGATGTCGATTAGAAATTGGGAGAACTATGTTACTTGAGAATAGTCTTTATCATTATTATTGGAGGAAAGCCATGAGCGTTCAAATGTATATTCAAAATCATTGGTTCTATAGTCAAAACTCAAATATGACACCATACGAAATATTCAATGGAAAAACTCCATGATTTAAACAATAAAGTTTTTTTGGGAGTCAATGCATTATAAACAATAAAGGTGGAAACCTTGGAATGTTTGAGAAAAGTGAGCATGATGTAATTTTTTTGGGCTATGCTCTTGGAAGAAGTCGTTATATATGTCTCAACAAATAATCAATAAGAATAATTGATTATTCATTTATAAAAGTTGTTGAAAATGTTATGAAAAAGAGAAGTCATATGCTAATATAGAAGTTTATTTATATAGAGAATATTTTTTAACAATTACGATAAGGCTGTTTACTATGTTAATACTACTCAAGAAGAGGAATCCAACAAAAAAATCATTAATGATGAGGGTGATGTTCGAATAACTCATCCTAGGCTGAGGAACCAGGTGGAGTCTCAGTGCATTATTGGAGATCAGCATCAGAGGGTCAAACAAGAAGTACAATGAATACTCTAACACATACATCACATTATTCAAATGTTTAAACGGATGATGTTAATGGAGAATTTGAGAATCCATAATGGGTTCATGCTATGAGTGAAGATATTTATCAGATAGTGAAGAATTATATTTGAGAACGTGTACCCATGTCATACAACAAGAACATTATTGGTACACAGTTGGTTTTCCAGAACAAGCTGAATGAAGAAGGAATAATAATAAGAAACCCATGAAGATTGGTTTGTGAAGTGTATTTACAAATTGAAGGAATTGATATCGATGAAACCATTTCTCTAGTGGCAAGATGAGAGATAATGAAAATATTTTTGGCTATTAATGCACAACGAGGATGAAAAATCATTCAAATGGATGTAAAATCCACATTCTCGAATGTTGACCTCGACGAGGATGTTTTCATTGATCAACCTTGTGGATTTGTTATTGGAAAAGATAAATGTAATGTTTTTAGGTTGAAGAAAGAATTTTATGGAATAAAATAGGATCTGTGGGCACGGTATTCTAAATTAGATACTTTCTTGAGGAAATTAAATTTAATGAAAGGTATAGTTGATATCAATCGTTACATCAAAGCATGTCAAGAGTTTTCACTAATCAGTATTGTTTACATTGATGACATTATATTTGATGGGAATGATAAAAGATCATGTGAATGATTTTCTAAAGAGATGAAGATGTTAGTTGAGAGGTCTATGCTGGGAGAAATTAAACACGTTATTGGGGAACAAATTTCACAGAAGAATAACCATGTATTTCTATCTCAATAACATATGCTATGGAACGTATGATGTATTTTGGCATATAAAATTCGAAACAAGTCTCCAATACAATTTTAGTGTGACCCATGTAGATTAATGATTGAGAATTCAAGGATGTTGATCATCAAGTGTTTCGAAAGATGATTAACTAATTTTTTATTTGACTACCTCAAGACCCCACATCATCAATGTTGTCACATTATGTGAATGGTCATTTAGTAACCCTAAAAAATATAACTTCATTGATGAAAAAAGAATTCTCAGATATATCAATGGCACACCAAATTTTGGAATTAGTTATGATGGCTCATGAAATATTGATCAATTAGGGTATTCAAATGGTGATTTGGTAGCAAATATTTATTATAGAAGATCCACATTAGGAGGAGTTTTCTTTTTGGGAAAATTTGTGTCAGTTGGAATACCATGAAATAGAATTCAGTAACTCTTAGCACAACTGAAGCTGTATATGTTGCTTCTACTCAAGCTGTTAATCAACTAATGTGGATGAAGACTTAGTTAGAAGATCTTATAATTTATGTAAGGCTACCCTTTCCCTTGGGTTGTGATAATTAGAGTGCAGTCAATCGTAAAAGGAAACTTGTATAACAATATCATTGAAAACACATTAAAACAAACTACCACTTCATCAAAGAGTTTGTGGAGAAGAATGAATTTATGTGGGAGTATGTTCTTACAATGGAACATGTTGCAAATATATTCACAGAACCATTACCAAAGAAACCATTTTTTAAATTGAGGTTGAACATGGGTGTCCAACCACCTTCTCATAAAGGATGAGGTACGTGTTTCTGCCCCCAGTCACATATTACCTATGGATATATTTATGAATGGGAATAATTGTTTCCTAAATATATCCTTATATAAGCATGCATAAAGAGGGAGTTTTGGGTATGTTGTGAATCAAACCTTTATGTTTGTGAACTACTAAAACAATTTATTGGAGCAGTTGTTGGAATTATTTTTTTATATTCTAGGAAAGATTGTGTAGTGATGAATGGAAAGGTAGATAATTAGAATATTTTCTAGGGATGGATGGATTAGGAGATATAATAATGAAATTTCATAGTCCCTTCTTTAGGCCAGCATGGTTTTGGCTGTCAATAATTCCTATTTCCTACAATGAGCTAGCTCACATAGGAATTGAATTGTTGATAAATGATACATTTATTGAGGTTACAATGTTTAGTGATTTATGAATCTTGTTTTTCAAAAAAATCTAAAGAGGGAGATTATTGGGACCATGATGGATGGAGAAGTAAATAAGAAGATTTTTCCATTACAGAGTGTTTAATTTTATTGTCAACGAAGATAAAACAATTCACATTGTAAAGTACATTAAATTTGACGATGCTAAGGTTGTTCAATAATAGGATACATATCACGATAGTGGATTTTGTGATGAAATCTAATGAATGGTTGTAGGATATAGTGAAGAGTGATAAGAATAAAGGAACAGATGATTTGGGGTGACACAAAAGAATATTTTATGGTGGCGTTGTTTTCCAGTGCAAGAAAATTTTCAAGGCCTGAAAATTGGGAGATGAAAAATGTGTTTTGGAAAAGAATGTTTCATGAAAATATGAATATGGCTCAGTATGTTGAACAAATGTGGTTTTCCATGATCCGAAAATAAAAATTTGGAAAAGGAGAGGCTTGAACAAAATATTGGTGTTTTCAACGCAAGATTAAAGGTAAATTGGAATCATTTGCGCAATGAATGATTAATGGTCCAATCTATATAAAATGGTAGAGGAGGGAAGCGTGTGAAATATAAAATTATGTGTGTGAAAGATAATGTTGGCACAAAAGATACGTATGTGTCAAAGGTGATGTAAAATGGGGTTTTGCGTGCAAGGCATGTTTCGGGGTCCAAACGTCAAAAAAACGGTAAAGGAAATAAGTGTTAAAAAGATTCAAATATGGTGGTGAACGATTAGGTTGGCACAAAAGAGACATACACACCTAAGGAGAAATAAAATGGTCTTTTTTTCAATACATTACTTACGCGACCAAGGTGACGTTAGATGGGGTTTTTTGGGACATGTCAGGATCTAGCATGACACATTAGGGTATTTGCGTGCAGGGGTCAATGAGGAATATAAATAAAAGGTAAGCCCTAAAACCTGTTTTCATAACACGAATTGAAATCCCGACCTCTAATTTCAGGTAAAATATAATGAAACATAATGTGTGTCAATGAAATATAGTTGCATGCAAAAAGTAAATGTTGGGCGCAAGAAGAGAGTTGTGTGAAAGATGTGTTTTCTGAAAAAACATGAATCTTGATTATGTGGAATAAAATTTGCGCGCAAGACACCTAAAAGGGTTTGTAAAATATTTATGTTCTTTTAATGAATTAGGTTTTGAAAAATATTGTTCTTAGAGGTTTCTGGGTAATAAAGTGATGATTTTTACTACAAATAATACACATGTTCCATTTCAAAATAGAACAAAACTACTATAATTCCCTATGTGTGCCAAGAGGGTGCACACACACTTGAAGGATGATTTCCAAGTGGTACATGAGTGTAAGGGAATATCCTACTTATTTTATTCCACTTCAAATTATTGATTTTTACTAAATTGTGTGGTACGGTATTTTTTCCTTATTATTCCAAGGACATAGCTAATGTTGTTGAGTAGTGAACCCTATAAATCATGTGTTCCTATGGTTGTGGGTATTCTACCTGGAAAAAACACCTTTACAGGAGATGAAAGTTGTTTCAAAGATAAGTAAACATAAAAAGAAAAAGATATCACTGATTTACCCATCCCTCAATTAATGATACTTGGATCTTGGTTGGGATCATCATCACTCTGCAAAAAATCTTGATCGATCTCCATCAACATCAAATTACACAACCTTCCTACTTAATAAATCCATTTAATCATTCACCAAAGACAACCAATCCATTTTAATGATGATATCAAATGGTATTATCTATAAACAAAGGAAATCACTCCAAGAAGAGTTCTTCCCTTTTAACTATCTCACAATCCCAACATATATAGAACAACTCAACTCAACCTCTACAAGGTGTAGTCAACACAAAAAAAACATGACATATCGTTATCACAATTCCTAAAGGAATGAAAAGGGAAGGTGCTATGAAGTTTTTTTCACTCCATTATAAGACAAGGTATTTACCAATATAGTAAAATGGCTTCCTCAAATAATGTTTGGGTCTCATAGAACATGCAACGCTATAGCATGAACATGACCAAAAAATTCACCATTACCTCTTTAACATTGTTGATGTCCACTGTAGTGTCTATGATATTTTATATGAGGACATGGAGTTTCTTGGGGATATAATCCTCCTAATCCTTCTACACAACATCGATCCCAAACTAAGGAAATCTATTGATACTAACATGTCTATAAAGGCTTGATAGGAGGAGATTAAAGTGGAACTACTAGAGCACTATTAACACTCATAAATTCCATAAACATTTACCACATATGTACTCAGCCTCTACAAGAAAAATAGGTTTCAAAACCCTTATAATATGCATGAGAGTAGTTTCCCCTACAGAAATGGGACATTAAGGATTGAGACCTACACCTGACAGATTGGAAACTATTTTTTCCTAAAAACAATGTGTTGGACCCCTCATATTTTAATCATGTTTTGATGATCACAAATCCTATTAATGTTAATTAATCTAAATCTCTATTTCACATCTTTCTAATTCTCTTCAATCTCAATAATAACTACACATCTTGTTTTAAATGATAACAAATGTTACGGATGTTAATTACTCTCTCTATTATTCTAATGCATGATCAAAATTCTAACATATATTATCAAGCCTTAATATTTATGGTTCATGTTCTCTTACTCTCTAATGATTAAACTTAATCCATATTCTACATATTACTATCTAAGTCCAAATATAGATATTTTCCTATGTATGGACACGCCGTGAAGGACTCACCGTGACCCAGACACTGTGACCCAGACACCGTGACCCAGACACCATGACCCAGACACTGTGACCCAAGAATTGTGACCCAGACACCGTGACCCAGACACCGTGAACCAAACACCGTGACCCAGACACCGTCAACCAGTCACTGTGAAGGACAAACCGTGATACAAACACCGTGAGCTACACACCATGACATGGACATACCGTGAAGCTCATACCATGAACCTCATACCGTGAACCTCATACCGTGAAAACTATACTGTGAAGAAGACATCGTTTACTTAATCACTGTGACACATTTTCATAACTTTTTGTAAATATTATTTAAATAATGCTAACAGTCACATTTGATGTTTTCAATGCAATTAATGTTATTTAATGATAGTTGTTGGCATGTCAGGAAACTGTATCTCGTACCTATGAAAAGGGAATCATTCCTACTGCTAGAACACAAGGAATATAATGATGTTTGAGATGCAGTACATGACGTGAAGGCATGCAAGTATGAATATACAAAAAGAAGAACTTTCATACACCAGAGAGCACAAGGATGAATAAAAAGAATGATCCTAAACAAGAAAGAGATTTCAAGACTTTGAATGAACTCTTATGAATTCAATCCAACACCACTGAAGAACACACGATGAATCAGGAGGTCTTTTTCATTCCTGTAGAATACAAGCTGAACTACGACACTCTGTTTTTCAATAGAAAAACCAGAGAAGGACTCAGAATCATTCATACTGAATCCAATGAGTCTAGAGCTGCATTGATAATCACTACATCGTTCTAAACTCTTATCTGTTCACTCTAAGATATTTATTTATTATGTTTTGAGCAGCGTGGTGTACTCTATATTTCTTATACACACACTGTCTCCTACACTGAACTAGAGGATATCCAAATCGTCACTCCAAATCTCATTACTCTTGTTTACCCATGGAAACTGTGGAAGAGTTCCTTGTGTGGCTTGGTCTTTGTTTTGTTTCCCACGAAGAATAGTGGTAGAGGTCCTTGCGTGGCCTGGGATATTTTGTAAACTATTGTTAAACCTAATCCCGGGTGTGGATCAAATTTATATAAATTTGAGAGGACTAAGTCTTGGCCTGAGACTGAACCTCTTGTTATATTTGTTGTGCATATTTAGTTTTAAGTTCAATGTACTCTACATATATCTTTTATTCCACTGTTATTAATTTTAAATACAAAACTATTTTAAATCTACTTTGTTAGTTAAATTAGCAAGTGTTTACAATTTTTGTAAATCAATAGGTTTGTTTCAAAAGTTAGTTTGATCTTGTGGTTAAATTAACTGAGACCTAATCAATCTTTGAGACACTAAGTGAATATTTACAATCTGTATAAATTCACTATAGTTTATCTTATTTAGAAATGGGGGATTTTAAATAGACATTATTTTAATAGAAATTTTAATTGGAACTCAATTCACCCCGTCTTGAATATCCACTCTGACCAACATTTGGTATCCGAGGATTTTTGTTTTTTAAGGACTTCTGAAATACTCTGTTTTTCAACTGTCTTTTTAGTTGCATCTTTAAAGTTCTTAAATTTTGGTTAGATCTAAATTTTATCTCTTAAAATTATCGTTCTAGAATTTAGTTATAGATGATAGACTAGAGGGTGCTGCAACTAACAGGCCACCTTTCTTCAATGGTACAAACTATGCTCAGTGGAAACTTAAAATGAAAATTAATTTAGAATGCATGGGTTTTGATATCTGGAGCGTTATAGAGTCACAATATAAAATTCCAGAAACTGAAAGAGTAACATGTGATGAACCTACAAAGGCTGCTTACATTAATAATTGTAAAGCCATGAATGCCCTGTACTTTTCTCTAGGACATGAGGAGTTTAACAGAATTTTTGATTGAAAGACTTCTTTTGAAATATTGGATTCTTTGGGTGTTTCTCATGAAGGAACAACCAATGTTAAAGAAATGATATTAAATACATATAATATTAAATATGATAATTTTAAAAGTGAGACTAATGAATCTATTTTTGATATGTATCTCAGGTTTTATGAGATAGTCAATACAATTAATTCACTCGGAAAGGCTGTTCCAGCAAAGGAAAAAATTATGAGAATCTTGAGATGTTTTCCAGACAGATAGAGAGGCACATCTGTTTAAATCAGAGAGTCATGTGACATTGCTGCTCTACATGTCAAAGAACTCATTGGTAAGCTTATGATGTATAAGGAAGAACTCATGGTGAATAAAGAGGAAGATGATGGACCTAAGAGAAAATCTGTGTCTTCAAATAATGATGCTTCAAATAATAAGGAATAAGAAAAAGATAAAATACAAACTGACATTTCAACAAGTGAAAATTCAGACTCTAATAGTGATGCTGAAATGGCTCAGATAGCCAGAAGGTTTATGAAATATTATTAGAAGAACACATTTTTTAGAAAATCAAATTACAAAGGAAAGTATGAAAATAAGGGACATTGGAAGAAGGATCGGAAAAATCCAGATAAAAGTGAAGAAGTTGTTTTCTAAGAGTGAAAAATGAGAGGACACATTAAAGCAGACCGCCTAAAGCTAAAATTCACGAATAAATATGATTATAAGGACAGTAAGTACAAAAAGGATATGAAAGCTACCTAGAGTGATTCTGAAGATAGCACATGTGAATCTGAAATGTATTATTATGAAAGAAATCATTCCAAAATGTCATTCATGAAAAACACATTTGAGGTAACCTCAGATACTACTGTTTTAAATTTTTATTATTCTGGAGATGATGCAGAATCTGATTCTGATTCTGAAAACATGACTAGTGAGGAATTATATGAATACTCTAATATGTTGTAAGAGACATGAAATGAACATAAGGATAAATAAAAATCATTAACGAAACATCATGACCTCACTACTATTTTTAAATCCGAACTTACTATTAAAAAGGATAAAAATGCTCAACTATTAAAGGAGAACACTGAACTGAAAATGTATAATGAGAAACTTAGAATAGACTTAGAGAAGTTCACAAATAGAAATGACACACTATCTTAAATGCTTGGAAATATGGTTGCGCCAAAATACACTACTAGAATAGGCTACAAACCTGGATAGAGAAAGATTACTAAGAATAGATTTATTCCTAAATCTGGAAGGAATACTGTTATTTCTAGTTCTGGACATTCATATGATTCAACTAGTTATTCACATAGTTATAAATAAAATAGAGTTTATCTTTCAAAATATTTTGATTCTATAAATTATATGGGACCCATATGACAAATGTGGGTACCAAATGCTTTGATTGCAAACCTGTCTGTACCCAAGAAGATCTGGGTACCAAAATCAATTCCTATCTAAATCTGTTTTGTAGGAAACCTTCTTGAATAGTTCCCACAAAAATACATGGTATTTGGATAGTGGATGTTCATGACATATGTCTGGGGATTACTCATGCTTCAAGTGTTTAATAAAGGTTGATGGAGGTCATGTCACCTTTGGTGATATTTCTAAAGGAAATATCATCGGCCTAGGCCAAATTGGTAACACTGATTTAGTTTTAATCTCTAAAGTTTTATTTGTTGATGGACATAAATATAATCTGTTAAGTATTTCTCAATTATTTGATGATGGTTTTAATGGAAGATTTGAAAATGATTCTTGTCATGTTTTTATTCTACAAATGTTTTAGTATTTTCTGATATAAGAAATGAAAATGTTTATGTTGTTGATTTAAATTCCTTAGCTAAGAAAAATGTTACCTATTTAAATGATTTTCATAAAGAGTCCTGGTTATGGCATAGAAGATTAAGACACTGCAATATACACTCACATATAAAACTAACTAGGATGAACTTATTTAGAGACCTACCTAAACATGAGTTTCCAAATTAAAAAGTTTGTAATCCCTGTTAAAATGGAAGGAAACATAATGTTTCTTTTGAATCAAAGAAAGAAGTTTCAACTTCTCAAATTCCCAAGTTGGTTCACATGGATTTTTTGGACCATCTACAGTTTCTAGCTTAAATGGGTGGAACTATATCTATGTCCCAGTAGATTAATTTTCTAGATATACTTGGGTATACTTCTTAGCTCACAAAATTGAAGCTTGTTCATACATTGTTATGTACTCCAAATCTATAGAAAATCATAGTGGACTTATGTTTAAAACCCTAAGAAGTGATCATGGTCATGAGATTGAGAATCATGATTTTGAATCCTACTACTCGTATAATGGCTATATTCATAACTTTTCTTCTCCAAGGACACCTCAAGAAAAATGTGTAGTAGAAATAAGAAATAGAACCCTGCAAGAAATTTCTAGAACTATGCTTAATGAATATGAACTATCGATTTACTTTTGAGATGAAGTTGTGAATACAACATGTTATATTATTAATAAAGTCTTAATTAGACTTATTCTTAAGAAGACCCCATATGAGGTGTGGAACAATAGAAAACCTAAAGTTTGTTACTTTGTATTCTTTTTATTTAAAGTCTTTATTCTGAATACAAAATATAATCTTGATAAAGTTTCTTTTAAGAGTGATGAAGGAATATTTTTAGGATATTCTTTAACCAGCAAGGCATATAGAGTTTTCAATAAAAGAACCAAGTATGTGGAAGAATTTGTTCACATCATATTTGATGAAACTAATCCACATGAGCCTAAACCCTCTCTTGATAATCGTGAAGATGATTTATCTGTTATGGACCGTAATGAAAAATCTAGTGAAACTGTTACAAAGAAAACCAGTTCTGGACTTATTCCAGAATCTGCTCCAAATGAACCTGAACCTAGGGAAGAACATAAAATTTCTAGTCCTACCATTACTAGATCAACTATAATTCTAAAGAATCATTCTTTAGATGCTTTTGTATGAAATCAGAATAGAGGGACATAGACCAGAGCTTCTCATAGAAATCAGGTTGAACATCAATCCTTCTTGTCACCACTTGAACCTAAAAACATTAATGATGTTATTAATGATGAATGTTGGGTAATTGCTATGCAAGAAGACTCAATCAATTTGAAAGAAATAATGTTTGGAATCTTGTTGAATGGCCTAAGGACACTTCAACAATAGGCCCTAAATGGGTGTTTAGAAATAAAGTACATGAATATGGAAACATAGTTAGAAATAAATATAGGCTAGTTACACAAGGTTACAGTCAAGACGAAGGTATTGACTATGATGAGACTTTTGATCAAGTAGACAGATTAGAAGCTATAATGATTTTACATTCTTATGCTACACATCAAAATTTTAAACTATATAAAATGGATGTCAAGAGTGAATTATTGAATGGATATATTTCTTATCATGTTTTTGGTGAACAACCACCTGGATTTTCAAACCCTCATTTTCAAAATCATATTTTCAAATTATAAAAAGATTTATATGGTATAAAGAAAGCTCCAAGAGATTGGTATGATAGATTTAGTACTTTTATAATTTTCAATGGTTTTAGAAATGGAATATCTGATCCTACTATGTTTATAAAACGAATTTCTAATGATGTTTTAGTAGTAAAAATTTATATAGATGATATTATTTTTGGATCTTCACGAAATTCCCCATGTACTGTTTTTTCTAAAATGATGCAAAATGAATTTGAAATGAGTTTATAGGGTGAACTTAAATTCTTTCTTGGATTTAGAATCTTTTAAAATGATGATGGAATTATTTTAACTCAATGTAAATATAATAGATATATTTTAAAACGTTATGGATTGGATGGCACCAAAGGTAGTCACACTCCCATGAGTACCACCTATAAGATGGATCTTGATGAAAATGGTAAATCTGTTCATCAAACCACTTATAGGGGAATGATTGGATGTCTACTCTACCTGACTGCTAGTCATCCTGATATTATGTTTAGTGTGTGTATGTGTGCTTGTTTTCAGGCAAACCCTAAATAGTCACTCTTAAATGTTGTGAAGAGAATTTTCAAATACCTCACGCATACTCCAAATTTAGGACTGTTCTATCCCAATGGAAAATCATTTACATTAGTTAGTTATTTTGATGCTAATTTTTCAGGATGTAAGTTAGATTGAAAAAGAACCTCTGGAATGTGTCATCTTTTAGGCAAGTCACTAGTATCATGTTGTAGTATGAAACATAATTCTGTTGCATTATCTACTGTAGAAGTTGAATACAGAGCAGTTGGAAGTTGTTGTGCACAAATTTTGTGGATGAAACACACATTAATAGACTATGGATATCAATTTAGACATGTCCCAATAAATTGTGACAACACAAGTGCTATTAATATTTCCACGAATCCTGTTTCTCATTCTAGGACAAAACATATTGATGTAAGACATCACTTTCGGAGGGATCATTATCAAAAAGGTGATATTACTTTGGAATTCATTGGTACTAAATATCAACTTGAAGATATATTCACTAAACCATTAAATTCTGAATGATTATACTACATCATACATAATATTGGTATGATTAATCATTAGTAAATATCTTACTGATCATAATTTTTAATACTTTAGAGTATTTTACTTTACGTTTTCATGGTCACTATTTCTATGTTACTGTTTTATGCTCATGGTGTCACCGTCAAGACTTTATGCTCACGGTCTGTCAACTCACTGTCTCATCGTGACTACACAGAATGCTCACTTTATCATCGTGACGACTACCAACGGTCTCACCATGATGACTAGTTTTCATCACACCATAATTCCTACTCACAGTCTCATCGTGAAGATTATTTATATTCTTTTTTAACTTGTATTGCTGTAATTTCTATTTCACCGCTACTTGATTTCACGTGTTTTTTATGTCGTTTGACATTCACAAATGATAAAAATTAAGGGTTTCATTTGATTCCTTACCCGAACTCTCTCATGAACCTTCTCTTCACTCTCACTTGAACCTTTAGTGAATTCCAAGGATGAAGCGTCCATCTTCACCCACATCTGAGAAGAACCGCTCTATGAAACACAAGAGGATACCGAGGATTGCTCCCATTGGACCTCTAAACCCAAACCCGATAAACCATTCAGTTGTACCTGAAAAAGATGTTTTCCCTGAATGGTTATTTCCTATCAGATCTTTAGTTTTGAATATTTTAAGAGAATAAGGATGGCTTGTTTGGTTCACTTGCGAGAATAGACTGATTTACCCGATATTGGCATCTCAATTCTATCTGTATGTGATGTTTTCCTTTGAGTTTGGAGAAAACATTATGGTGAAAAGCTGGATAAATGGCCATATGTTCACTTTCTCTTCGAGGCTGTGGGCTACATGCCAAGGGATTCCACATGAATGAGTTTGTGAGGATTACCAGAGAGACCCTCCTCCAACAACAGACATCTTTGTCCTAGAAAATGATTTGGAAATCCTGACTGGAAATGGAACCAAGCGAAGCGCCATAACTGCTGAATTAGATGGGGATACTAGACATTTGTTCAAGTTCGTTTGTAATTTGATTAGTTCGAGAAAAGGATATTTTTCATTGATGAATTATCAGTATGTGTTCTTGATTCACCTGTTTAAGAATGGCCACAAGATCAACCTTTTTATGTATGTTTGTTAACCATATATGTGAGCTAATCAAAGTCAATTCCAAATCCACCTCCTTTTTTTACTCAAGGATGATTTTAGCTATGTTAGTTGCAAAAGGGATGGTTGGACCAAATGATGAATAGTTAGAGGACCTTGATTTATGCCTATCCATTCCTATAATCAGAAGGATGAAGATTAGCTGGAACCCCTGGAAGAAGCAATGGTTTGAGTATAATGATAAACTCTATAAAACGTTTTATCCTGTTGACTATCCAAGAAGGCCTAAAAATCTATCTGTTCTTGGTTTGGAACTGGATGAAGTGGTTGTGTATTCAGAAGAAGAAGAAGAGGAAGAGGAAGTAACTGATGAAGTATCTCCTAGAGAGGAAGCTATATGACCTCCAATGGAAATAGCTCCTGTTGAAAAAGAAAGGACGGTTGTCCCTGCTATTATCCATGTCGAAATACCTCATGAAGGGGAAGTTGTTGTTGGTTTGAGAGAAGAAGAAGTTCCTACTTCTAGTGAGGATTCCTATCCCAAAGCTCATCTTAATGCTGTAAGAAAATTGGTTTTTCCTGTTTCAGAATAACAAGCAACCTCAGAGGCAGATCTTGTTGAAGAGGATACTTCTCTTGAGAAAGAAGAAATTCTTAATGCTCAACCAGTGGAACAATCGGTTCCGGAGATTTTTCCCTCTACTGAAGAGAGGATGGAAATTGCCTTTCAGTTCGCAAGGAAAGAGTTTGCTAAAGAGATTAGGGATGATCTTGTTGATCATGATCATGGTGAGCCTATAGTCTCTGAAATGGATGCACAATTTGAGGGGGAGGAACCTCCAAAACTCGAGATTATAGAAGCTGGATCTGCTGAATCTTTTCAACCTTCTATCACATATTCTATGTACACTCGGTATGAATTCCCAAGATTTTATGATATATATGAGTCACAACAAGTTACTATAACTAGAATGGATCTTTATTCTCTGTTTCAACTGAAGTGTATCACTCATCCAGAACTAGAACCAGAGCCCCAACCTCAATCTGAATCAGAATCTGAGTCTAAAGATGACTCTGAACCTCAAACAGAATCTGAACCCCTATCATTACATGCATCCTTACCCAAGCATCACTCCTTTGTGACCAAAGATGATCTGAAAATTTTTGGAGAGACATTGTTAGCTTTAGATGAGAAAATTATCTCCACTCGACATCATCCAGTGACTCAATAAAGTCAAGAACATGCACCAATTCTCTCAGAAAATATTATCTTGCATATTCAACCAAGGATGATCCGAAAAATTCAAGAAGTCAGAGTTGAGAAAACGATGTTGAGTGCTAATGTTTCAAATCTGAAAAATATGAGAGAATCCTTGAAGAATGAGTTTTCTTTGAGGTCAGTGTCTGCTCTTATTTCTACCCCTTCTCTAGTTGCTACTTCTCCTAAGCCATCAGATTCCCTCCTTGCTAGGGAAAGTGTGTCTCATGTTCATCCATTTCTACAGTCCTTTGATGTGAATATTGGAAGAAGACACACCAAAATGATAGAACACATGAGGGAGCATGTAGAAAATCTGAATAAGCTTACAGATGAATACACTAGATGCCTGCAAAAAGTTCTGAAACAGCTCAAAACTCTAACTGAGGCTGTCAAGTCTCCACCTGATTCTGGTCAGACCTCCACATCTTCTTTGGATGATTCTATGCTGAGATCCAAAATTAAAGAAGAACTTTAGAGTTCCTTCAGTGGCTTGGATCTATCTTCTTTGTCAGAAGTGGTTAAGAAAAGTGATAGAGCATTGGACTTGGTTAGGATTCATTCTAAGATATCAAATGATGCTCATCAAGATATCACCAAGAAAATAGATTTGTATCTCTCCTGGATTTTCTCTAAAAGTGATATGATAGAACAATTTAGATATCTTGTGGAAAATTTGAGAATCCCTCTGGTGACTCAAGCTTATAAATCTAACCTTCAGAAACATAAAGAGTTCACCAGATTGTTGGACAGATTTATGGAAAATAAGGTTGATTTTGAAAAGGCTATAAAATATAGTGGTGAAATCATTACTGATTTCACCAATCTTTTGAAGTTGTAGCTTCATGTGCAGAGTACTACTATAATTGCTTCAGCTGCTGGACCCCTTAGACCAGGTCTACCTACCTTATCCTCAACTGCCAGGGCAGTTAGCCAATATCTTTCTCAGATCTTGCTAGTCATTCTTGACCAACCAAACCCTAGATCTTCTACGGCTCCTACTTTGGCTCTATCTGTTTTTGATGGTCTACCCTTAACTTCTTTGTCTACCTCATATATGTCATCTTCTACATCGGCACCAGCTCCTACTACTGATAAAGGAAAAGACAAGGTGGATCCCTGAAGAGTCTGAGGACAATTTTCGTTTTTTGATGGGATGTAATTTCTTGTTTACTGTTTGTACTTCTCCTATATGTTCTATTTTGAACCCTTTTTTAATGAATATTGCATTGTTTCATTTCATTTTCTCTAGTTTTTGATAATCCCAAAAAGGGAAGAAAAACTAAAAATATAAAAGGTCGATAAAAACAACAAGTTTCAGTACTATAATGATTTTTTCTATTCTAATATGCTAGTTTCTTTAAAGTCACATTTGATTTATATTTTGACTATAAATGATTTGTGATCATCAAAAAGGGGGATATTCTTAGACCCCTCATGTTTTAATCATGTTTTAATGATCACAAATCATATTATTGTTAATTAAACTCAATCTTCATTGAACATCTTGATAATGTTATTCAATCTCAATAATAACTACACATCATGTATTAAATGATAATAAATCTTATGGATGTAAATTACAATCTTTATTATTCTTATGCATGATCAAATATCTCACATATATTATCAGTCCTTTATATTTATGATTCAGGTTCTGTTACTCTCTAATGATTAAACTTAATCCATATTTTTCATATTACTGTCTAAGTCCAAATACCGATATTTGTCTAAGTATGGACACACCGTGAAGGACTCACCGTCACCCATACACCATGACCCAGACACCGTGACCCAGACACCGTGACCCAGACACCGTGACCGAGACACTGTGACCCAGACACCGTGACCCAGACACCATGGCCCAGACACCGTGAACCAGACATTGTGACCCAGCCACCATGAAATAGACACCGTGAAGGACAAACCGTGATCCAGACACTATGAGTAACACACCATGAAATGGACATACCATGATGCTCATACTGTGAACCTAATACCGTGAAGACTATACCATAAAGAATACATCGTTTACTTAATCACTGTGACACCATTTCTTAACTATTTTTCAATATTATTTAAATAATACTAACGGTCATATTATGATATCTTGTACCTATAATAAGTGAATCATTCCTACTTTCAGAACTTGTGAAATATAAGGATGATTGAGATTTAGTACATGATGTGCGGGCGTGAAAGTGTGAATATACAACGATACTAACATTCATACACCCAAGAGCACTATACTGAAAGAAAAGAACGATCCTGAGTAAGAAAGGGATTGCAATACATCCAAAGAACTCTTATGAATGAAATCCAAAACCATTGAAGAACACAGGAGGAATCAAGATATCATTTTCATTCCTGTAGAATACAAGATGAACTATGACACTCTGTTTTTCAACAGAAAAAACAGAGAAGGACTCAGAAGCATTCCTTCTGAATCCAATGAGTCAAGAGCTACATTGATAATCACTAGATCTTTCTAAAATCTTATCTATTCTCACTAAGTGATTTATTTATTATCTTTTGAGCAGTGTGGTGTACTATGTATTTCTTATACACACACTGTCTCCTGCCTATAATAAGTGAATCATTCCTACTTCCAGAACTTGTGGAATATAAGGATGATTGAGATTTAGTACATGATGTGCGGGCGTGAAAGTGTGAATATACAACAATACTAACATTCATACACCCCAGAGCACTATACTGAAAGAAAAGAACGATCTGGAGTAAGAAAGGGATTGCAATACATCCAAAGAACTCTTATGAATGAAATCCAACACCATTGAAGAACACGGGAGGAATCAAGATATCTTTTTCATTCCTGTATAATACAAGATGAACTACGACACTCTGTTTTTCAACAGAAAAAACAGAGAAGGACTCAGAAGCATTCCTTCTGAATCCAATGAGTCAAGAGCTACATTGATAATCACTAGATCTTTCTAAAATCTTATCTATTCTCACTAAGTGATTTATTTATTATCTTTTGAGCAGTGTGGTGTACTCTGTATTTCTTATACACACACTGTCTCCTGCACTGAACTAGAGGATATCATAATCCTTACTCAAAATATCTTAACTCTTTTTACCCACATAAACTATGGAAGAGGTCCTTGTGTGGACTGGTATTTTTTTGTTTCCCACAAAGAATAGTGGTAGAGGTCCTTGCATTCCCTAGACAGTTTTGTAAACTGTTGTTAACCCCAATCTGGGGTGTGGATCAAATTTATACAAATTTGAGAGGACGAAGTCTGTGATTGAGACTGAACCTCTTGTTATATCTACTGTGCATATTTAGTTCAATTTCAAAATACACTACATATATATTTTATTCTGCTGCTATTACTTTGAAATACAAAACTATTATAAAGCTACATTAATAGTTAAATTAGCAACTGTTTACACTAATTGTATATTAGTAGGTTAGTTTCAAAAGTTATTTTGATCTTGTGGTTAAATTAACTGAGACCTAATCAATATTTGAGAAGATAAGTGAACATTAACAATCTATATAAATTCACTACAGTTTAAAATATATTATAAATTGGGGGATTATAAATAGACAATATTTTAACAGATATTTTAATTGGAACTCAATTCACCCCCCTCTTAGTATCCACTCCGACCAACACTATGAACTCAAGAAAGCAACACAACTTCATGAGGAATCATTAAATCATCCCTCTCATGATAATACAGTTTTATCTCACATCCACTCGATGCCCTCTTTACTCAACGAAACCTCAAGATAAGATTTCAACATAAATAGTGTTTCATGGCACTGGAATTATGGATCCAAATCATCTTTAAAATGCCTCATAATGGACTCCTCATTTGGAAACAGGTTTGAAGAATATCATTGATGGTTCATGAAATAGATCTCAAACTACCACGTACTGAAGCTCGCATTCCAATAGGTATGTTGATAATGGATACTATCCTCATTATTGGATGAGAAAAATCATGGCTCTAAATTGTTCAAAAATCATCTCTCATGATACAATCAATTCCTCAATATTTTTTTAGGAAAAAGACCAACCGCTACATCACTACCCCATATAGTATTATCCCATCAAACAAAATAAAGTCATCCTCCCATCCAATGATAAAACAGAAGGCTATCTCAACCTCCTCTAATCTGTGTTCTAAGACAACATATAAAAAAGATCTATTATTCCTCAATTGTATTTGGGGTTCAAACTCTCAGATTTTTCTCCCACATTTGTCCTTCTTTTCAACCTATACTCATCATAAAATTGATGGAGAAACCTAATGAACATTGTCTTTGTGAAATATATGGGGACACCAACCTAGTACCATTACTATAGAAAAAAAAATTTATTTCCTATATACTATAATAAAGAAGGATTAACCATTAATTATTATTTTTCTTCTTAATGTTAGATTAACCTATCCCATGCTTTACCCATTCGAACACATGTGCAACGAAGAATGATGTATGTTTGTTTCCTAGGTATCCATAATATTAAAATTATCATGTCATTTAGTACACATGGTAAGCTTAATGGTATATGAATTAGATCTAAGGGGGCTTTAAATTCCCATCATTATGCTAGTATACCATGTTTGTAATGATTTCTAAACATAGAAGATATTGTTTTCCTACCATCCCATGAAACCACATCCAGTAATAATATTAAAATCCAACATATCGCCCAACCAGACCTACAATACAACTCATTCAATAATCCATTCAATATAGTTCACCAATTCTAGGAAAAAAATTAGAGAAGGGAGATAATGACATTCAATTCTATCCTCCAGTATGCCCTAGGTTGGTGACTAACACCGAGTGTATAGTAAACAAAAAGATGAAAGGAATTTTCATATTTGAGAACAAATTATAATGATATAGGTAAGATAGACACAAACCAAACAGTACACATAATAAAATATCAAATATATACCAATTATAATTTTTTTATCATGTGTAAGACCAACATAAACAGAATCAAAAACTACAAGTACCAAAATAAATGTATAGATGACATTGACCATGATGCCAAAAAAACACCTACCCAACCCAAAATCGTGTAACAAAAATCCTGAAGTCTATCATTCTTCAAATGATATAAAAATAGATTATATATATGTAAGGTGAGTATAAAATTATACGCAGTAGGATCCCCCCTCGAGACACATGTGAAAATGGTAATTATTGAATGATAAATAAAAGTGAAAAACATTTGGAACAAAATCATCACCAAAATAGGAAATCAAAGTTCCTAGTATAAAAATGTATAAAATCACAATATATCACACACCAGATAATATAAAATTTTAGATAATACCGATGTTACCAATATACTTATTCTCCACTAGTTTTCGGATCAACACCATCATCGCACATCTAGAGCATCTCTCTCGCAAATGGCTAGCCTGCAGACACCTGAGTGAAGAACCAAAACATGATCCATTAGTAACCACCACCACATCCAAGTTACCAAAATTTACTAGTCCATTTTTAATAGACACCATAATACATAGTATGTGTTACATGCATTGTGTATTATACCTCAATCCATCACAGCCCATAAACCTTGTAAGGAGGGTCAATCCAATACTTCCTATACAGGTTATAACTATAATAGTCATTAAGAAGTTATATATTGAATATATGTCTGTGAAATAAAAACTGGACTTTACAAACCTCTACACACATATATGGGGATAAATAGTCGATGTCAATACACGTACAAATAACTGACATGAGAAGAGAGCAAGGTCAAAGGGTGAGTGAACAATGCATTCTCCCACTATCATGTTTGGAAAATCACCATCGAGTATCCTAATCAATGGGGATTAAATCTACCTAACTGAATGAGTGGAGAAGCATATGCAACAAAAAAAATAGTATGATATAATATAGATCACGTCTGCAGTATCAGAATACCCTAGTCATTGATACAATTTCAACTAACATCTCTCAGACTCTGGGATACTACTAACAAGACATGATGTCCTATAATCAAAAAACCATTAATAGTGTTACATTAAATTATTTTATCTCATTTAATAATATTTAATTTGCACTAATAAATTCATTGAATGATTAATTAATCATCTTCATTTCTAACTTTATATTACATAAGATTTAAAAAAAGTTCCAAGACCACTATGAATCAGAAAAACAAGTCCAAGACATGTCAAAATTGTAACCTCATAATTCCACCAAGAATGATCCAACCCAAATGGTTAAATATTTACTCATTTGGTAAAAAAAATTACTTTCCATTTGTTCTGGTACTCTAGGAAAACATCCTAATCTACCAATAAATGTATTAAACCAAGAACATCTATTTGTCTCCGGATGTGGGGAATGGATAGAAGGTAAAAACATATCTATCAGACAAATGCAGATTCAATCCAGAATCTAACATTCATATCAAAGAGTAAGCTGATCATACACACATCTTCTATCCCCCATGTCCCCCCGACACCCAAATGCATATCCTAATTCATCAAACTATAACTTGAATAAACTGATCCCACAATCAATAGGACACATTTCCCCATATAGCATTATATACATCCCAGAGCATGTTACTTTTTTTACTCCCTAACCCATATACCACAATATCCATCCTTGATTATCAATCCCTAGAACATATCATAAGCTGAATGAAACAAAAATTGAAGCAATACACTTGTCCCAAATGTAATGAATTAAACATTCACACACAACAATATGTTATGGTTCTAATGAAAAAGAAACTCTTCCATATAAAAATGTTGAAAATTTATTCTCTAAAATGATTTATCATTTATCAGTCAACTGATTCATATTCAATGTTTAATTAACTGATTCATTATTCATAGTTTCCATCAAGGGGATTTATTAGAAGTAAGTTATCACCGGGTGTCACAACATAATTAAAAATATTAATTTATCATGCCATTAATAATTTTATAAACGTGTTTAACATTATTTACACTTTTATTCAATTCAATTACCATATGGAAGGTCAAATTTAATAAAATGATTTCATTATTAAGATATAACAGAACAAATTCATTAATGACATCTATTTAATCATGTATTAAACTAACTAACAATTTATGACATATTTATATTATTTTCCAACTACACATGATTATCAAAAAATAACATGAACAACATATATACCCCACAATCTATTAAAAAAATATGAAAAATCAAATCATTGTAAAAAAAGAAAAACTATCATTCAATAAATACAAATTATTTAATCTGGTTCAATAATTAATTTTCTAATTAAATTATATTCCAAGGGGATAAATCATGGGTATGTTAAAATTATACATGAAAAAAAGATAAAACATGAGTATCCTACCTAAAAAATGGCGTCATCATTCTTCACATGAGAATAGACCATCACTAGACAAATCAATCACCACTCCTGTGAGAACTGCATCCACCAGATGATGAAGCACCATAACAACTCCAATAAACCAAAAGAAATTCCCTTATGAACATAGTGATAAATAATCCTCAAATGGAAATGTTTTTTGAGAGAAAATGGACTGTATAAATATAAATATATAAGGTAGAACAATCCATTAATCAAATATTGATTTTTTCAAATCAAAGATGGAAGCCTGATGATATATTGTCGTCGAATGGTTTTCCAAAAACACCTGAATGAGAGTGAATAGATACTAGAAAACTAGGTAAAGTATTATAGCAATAGGGTTTGTTATAAACCAGATTAGATGAATTAAAAAAACATACAATAGTTGGTATTTACACAATGTGTAATCCCATTTTGATCATTGAAACCTCATGGATTTTTTATATTAAAAAATGTGCAACATTTTATTTTTAAAAACCAATACATATTAAACTTCATAAATCCCATGTTCATTTAATGTAACATTACATGGAATGATATCCCCTATTTCAAGTTTTTAACATCTTAACTCCTAAGAAATTTCCTTTAGCCTTCTCTATGTACCTCAATCACCTAAAATGTGCAAAGGGTTGATCCACATGGATTCGCCCCCCAACAAAATTGAATTTAATTTTTATAAAAACTATTTTTCCAAGATTGATTTATTATTGTAAATGAATAAATTTTATTATATAAAATAATTTATTTATTGGGTTCTATAAATCATACCTATTACAAAATTAGTTAATAATTCGTACCTAAAATATTATGATGCATTAAAGGGGTTTAGTTTTCTCAATTGTCATTTAATGAGACCTTCTTCTTATTATGCCCCAATTTTCTTTCATATGGTGTTTGTAACAATTTTTTTTAATTTATATCATTAATTATGTTTCATGGAATTTTATGATTAGTTTCATGATCTTTCCCATTGAATAGTTTTGATTCAGATGATAATAATGATATAAGGGTTTCTTTATATTATTTTCAAATCCATAAGACATATTTAATATTTCACACTATATTTTCTTTTATAAAATCCATTCACTAACATATTTCATTCAATTATAATTTAAATATATCAATTTATTATATTTTATTTATATTAAATGTGATGACCTGTCTACGGGGCTAGTGCCGTGACTACCCCATGCCCGTCTTCCATAGGCTAGGGGCTGGTGACTAACACCAAAGGTGTAAATCCTGATAAAAGGGAAGGCATTGCATTTATATAAGTAAAGAAACAAAATAGAGAACACAGGCTAAAGTAAACACTATGTAAACTAAGTACAAAAGTAAGTGCTGAAAAGTAAATTGTCAAGAATACAAACCCACCTGAAAGTACAGTACAACTGAAAAGAAAGTACAACAGTAGTAAAGTAAATCAGCAACCACTGAGTCGTCCTCCGGATATCCCACCTGAGTGGTGGGTACAGATGGTTTCCTCAGCTCCTCGGGTCCGGTCGTCCATCCGTGTATGTCTCGCCTGATAGTCCACCTCCGGGTACCGTCCTGCTCTTCAAGCCTCAACCATGATCAGCGATGTCCATCGTCTGAAACCAACACAACGTAGTGCGGGCATGGCCTATGTAGTGGTGAGTATACAATAATCAGTATGGAGCCGGACACCCCTGAAGGTCTCCCAGAATCCACAAAGGATAAACCACAAAGGAAGGATACAAACACAAAGTATCAACCAGCTCTACTTAGGTATATTCCTATACATATACATAAGTCATCATTTCTGGTTCGGCTCCAACTCATGAGCCCAATTACAACACAGTACACACACAAAAAACACAACACAATCCACACAGGAAAGCAAGTCAATCATATCGATGATAATGATTGAATGTCAAGACTCAGCTCACACAGGTATACTAATCACGAAATGGGTGGAGATGATAGATGAAGCCTCTGAATCATATCCCCTGCCAAACCCACGTAGGATCCATGTATAGAAGTCGTCGCTGCCGAACCCACGTAGGATCCTAGTACAATAAACATCGCACTTGAACCCACGTAGTGTATAGACCCTAAGCTTAACGTACATGGACATTACATTACTTTTTCGGAATACTTAGTACATAAAAAAAACACACACAAGGACCGTAATAGTTTAGTGTCTTTGCAAACTCGGTATATAATCTTCTAATCGTGGTGAAAGATCTTCAACATCTCCCATAAAGATCTTCTTTTTTTACCTAAAACCTTTCTTTATATCCTGGGGAAAAGAAAACATAAAAGGGTGAGCACAAATGCTCAGTAAGGTTAACAAAATAAATATCAATCACATCATATTCATAAGAACATAACATTTTGGAAATCCTAACTTGCAAAAGAGATCAAAATATCATTACATAGGATAAATCATAGTAGGGAAATTTAATCCCAATAATCAAAACATAAAAATGAAACATTGTGGAATACATAGATAATCATAGAGAATAATTTCTTAACAGTCATGACTCATTTCCAAAACTATCATAGTGGATAAAGTACATTTCTAAACCGAGTTCACTCCTAATTTCAGACCTGTTTCACTGAACCGGTTTAACCTGCCGTTCCAGCCATGTCTATCTCATGAGATATAAAATCTTTACCCAATGCATTGGAGGGAGATATAGCTCCCACCTATCTCTTAATGATACCATTCATATGTGTTCCACAAAATCATAAACCATACATCATAGCATAACCCATGTAATAAAAATGGGAATCTTAAACATCGTGACATCATAAAACAATTCATATAAGATAAAGGAATTCATAAAAATATTTCCATCACAACATAATAAAATCCATGTAATAATAGGGATAGAAATAGAACCCTATATTATCATATATGGAAAATAATTTTGATAAAACTCTTGAACTCCATTCTTGAGGAAAATATCCCTTATACTTCAAAAACATTTTTCCTTTCTTAACATGTAATAAAAATTTAAAAGAAGTTGATTAAAAATAAACATGAAAATTTTTAAAGGAATCTTCTTGGAAATAATGTTTTAAAAATACATTCATGATCTATAAGTTAAAAAACATTCTTCTCATACTTTTGTCTGAAAATACAAAAAGTACCTTGTACGAAAAAACGACAAAAGATTCCTTTCATATATTTTACTAAAAACTCACCGAAGGGTAAAATTTAATTTAAACAATTTTAGGTGGATAGAAATAATATTACATATTGAGTCAACATGTATTTTGATGATAAAATACACCACAGTAAAAACCAATGTATAAACAATCTCGGATAAAAATGAGATTGTGATATTTTCCCTTACCTTAGGTCTGATTTGCTTCGTAAGTGTCCGAACCTCCTATATAATGATTTAAATAATGTCATTGAAATATTACAGAATCATACTCATTGTTATGATATCATATATGGTTCACTTATGACATTATTTTACCCGTTCTTTTGTAAATTCCACGTTAAAGAGCGTTTTGGGTAAAATCGATTCATTTGACGTCCGTGTTTTGACTTGTAATTATTCATATGATTACTTAGATCATGATTAATTAATTACAGAATATAAAAAATGATTTATATCTAATATATATTAACAATATATATATATATAATAGATCAGTTAGTGGAAATAAATACACCGTTCATGGAGATGGTAGGTCGTACGTACGCATGAAAGATGTTTTCGTTTCCTTATTGAGTTGAATGAAATTAAGTAGATGAAATAAATATATATACACATAAATCCAGTATCATTATTATGTCATATATTTCATTATTACTTATTATATATACTTTATAATCATTCATAAATGGTTAACGTGGAGAATGAATCTCATCACGTCGTGGAGACGGTAGTCCGTACGTACGCACGAGCGATGATATCATTCTCATGATCATTGAATTGTATTAGAGTTTATGTATACTATATCAGAATCAATATCACTTTAAAATAATCATATATAGTTATTATGTACACCATTATACCCATCCAAGTAAGGTAGTGGTGGAAAATAGATTACAGCACGACGTGGAGACGATATTCCATACGTACGCACGCGCGGTGATTTCGTTTTCTGTAG
Organism: Viscum album; assembly: GCA_963277665.1. Taxonomy (NCBI): domain Eukaryota; kingdom Viridiplantae; phylum Streptophyta; class Magnoliopsida; order Santalales; family Viscaceae; genus Viscum; species Viscum album. Next base: position 1,038,103,364 of record OY728133.1, on the reverse strand, counting down.
GATGTATAGATGGTGAAATAGGGTTGTTTAATACTTATAATAACATATCAGTATATTATTGATACTGATTTTATTACTTCATAATGAAAAAAACTAAGAAGAAGAATTGGAAGAAGAAATAAAGTTGAAAGAATTGGTAACATACATTACCTATTCTTTGAAGCGCCTCTTTGGGATCTTTTTTTAGGGCACTAAAATTGGTCTTTGAGGAAGACCATAACTCTAGGATGTTTCTATGTAAGTGGAGAAGAGAATTTTTCAGGGGTTGTCCAAGCATGAAGGCTCAAAGTGGTGTGAGGAAGAGAGGGAGGAGGTTCCCTTTTATAAGGGAGGAGAGGGGCACCATTGGAATAACAAAAAATATTATATTATTATAAAGCCAAATTCGGTTTTAAATTGCTCGAAATTGATTTATTTAGAAGCTAAGGTGGGGATGGGTCCAAATACTCTCATACAATATAATTTAGACAATTTTAGGTCCCTATTTTAACCTTATCATTTATATTTAACATTAAGTTAGATAATTTTACTTTTATCGTGTCTTTTTGTGTTCTTACTCTATAAGGTTAATAAACATACTATAACAAGCCAAACGAACCCCAGGATGTTTATTATTAATATATATAACCTTATATAACTAATTTGGCCGAACCATAGATTTTTAAGAATAAAATAACAATTAATAATATAATATTTGTTTTAAAAACTATTTTATGTCAATTCTGACACTATGTAGTAATTTATTTATTTGAAAGTCATAAAAGGAATATTAGTTTGAAAAACGTAAATTATATCAATACTAACATGTCATATTAACCTATAAAATTATTGTAAATCATAAAAAGTCTCAAATTACATTTATTTTTCTATTTATAACATCAATTATGTCAATATTTCATTAATAAGATAATTACTGCATCATCTTTGTGTCATAAATAAAATAAATTATTTAATGTCTAAAAATTACAAATAAAATAACATAATGTAGAAAATATTTTTATCTTTCTAATGAATATTTATAGTCTAATTTATCTTATTTATATCCCTATATGAAAAATGATATACTTATTAAACTTCGATTTTAACTATTTTAACCCTTCATTAAATAAATTAAAAATAAACGTCCTAATCTAATCCAAGTGGGCATAAATAGTCATATTTTATTCCTAAGGTTGTTTTTGGTCGAATTACACTTTCCCAATAGAATTATGACATGTGTTATGGTAATAATAATATAATTTTTACCCTTAATTACCCTGTTTACTTTTAACCTTAGTAAAAAAAGTAAAAAGTTACTATTCACCAAAAATTATTTAATCTCATTGAACCAAATTTTACATACTGACATCAACCATGTCTCTAGTATTTTTGAAATTCCACTCATAGAAGCGGTAAAATTATGTTTTATTAAAAATTCGTTTTTTAACTACCACTTAGTGGTTTCACTATTCATCAAAAAATGAAAGTTTCCAGAAAAATACCAAAAATTAGGCCTAATATATATTTGATATTATAAACTGAAAAATGATGTCTATTTTACCAAATTCAAAACATATTAGTTGCATTACTTAATTTAAAAATTATTTCCCGTGGTCAAAACAAATAATGTGTTCTTAAGAGAAAATAACTATCAAAAGATTGACATTTGTTTATGTCTGGTTTAAATGTGAAATTAAATCCAATGACCAACATTGTATTAAATTGTAAAAATATATTCTAAATATACTTTAAAACCACTCAAATTAATAATTTACCAATATTAGTTATTTCAATTAAAAAGGTTGTTTTTAATTAAAATTTAGTAATTTTCACTATTCATCAGAAAATGAAATTTATCCGAAAAGTACCAAAATTTTACCCTAAGCTAATTTAGATATTCCAAATCCAAAAATGAAGTCCATTTTGAAAAATAAAATTTACACAATTTCAAAAAGTGATTATTACTATTCATAACGGCTAGTTTTAATAATATTTTAATAGCATATCATTGTTTAGCGAAACTCAGTATTGCGTACAACACACGCTATCACAGAAGGTCGTGCTTGTGTGTAATGCAAGGTAAGAAAAGGATGCATGTTTTTCAAGCCTCTTTTTGTGTAGCATACAACACAAGACATAAATGAAATTAAAAAGAATATTTTTCCTAAAATTTCAGGGTGTTACATTCTACCCCCCTTAAATTTAATTTCTCCCTCAAAATTTGTTGGGGTTACAAATGGTTTACTACTAGAAAGTTTATTTAATAGAAACCCACATCGTAAAAAGGAATACCAAAACCAATATTTAAAAACAAAAGAAAGAAATTCAACGGTTACCCAAATAAACTAATCACTGGGTTTCCACATAGGTGAAAATATGGACATGTGAGACAAATCTAATCATCATGTTTTGATGGAATGTGGTAGAGAACATGGATATAGAAAATCCAGCAATCAAAAAGCCATAAATTTGTGATGATCTAGGGTACCATCTGATTCATCTGATATAAGGGCACTAGGATTACATTTTTTGGTTTTCAAGATCATTTCCCTAAAGATGAATATTTTGAATTAGAATAAATACTTAATTTATTTTTGTACAATCTCACTATTGTTCATGCTTTGAACAATTTCCACTTCATCTCTTAAAGAAATGATGTTGAATTTGTTATTCATGAAGTGTTAATAGATCATGTGATAGAATGATGGGTCATTCCATCTGTTTCAAACAAAAGGTTAACAAAAGTTATCAAATATACATAAGTCCATCTATGTTGAGTTTAATCGTTTACGATTCCAACAAATGAACTTATACATCATATATCATACAACGTAATAAAATAAAACTAGTTTCTTCTAACCAGTGACTTCCTGTAGGCCAGTGGTAGGTGATAAAGGCCAGTCGCACTTCGGTTGTGGGTTCGATTCCCACAGCCTTGTCTGACGTGATGGGTTGTCGCCCGTCCTGCAGGTTGTCCTTTTTCTAAAGCTATATTACTATAACATCCAATCAATAATATCGAAAAAAGTTATATCCTAACTTATGTCCAACATAATCCATTCCAATCTTTAGGCATATCTAAAATACTTTGGTCCAAGATCATAGTATAAATAAAATGATTACTTGAAATGTCACATAACAATCACGTGAATGTCATCATTTATCCCCCATATATCATAAGATATATCTTGTTGGTCAAATTACAAACATGTGAATACCTTAATCATTTATTCTCTTGAAGAATGAATACCCATTAATTGAACCATATTGAAAACATTAATGCAGTCAAAACTTAACTCTTTCCACATACCAAAATCCCAAAATTCTTTATACTCAAACTAGGATATAACCATCTCCTTATATCAGTCATGAGCTCATGAATACGGTAAAACATTTCATTTTCTCATTTTCCTTTCATTATGCGCATATCATATTTTTTTTCAAAAATATTTCAATCTTATTCTATGGTTACTGGTACCCTTGAAAACCACAATAGACCAATACATAAATATTCCAATATTCCATCATACTATATACAACATTATTTTGGAATCCCATTACATAAACACTTAATCATTCCACCACATCATTGTTATATTCATCATCGCCAATAGTGATCGCATGTGACTTCCCTTTGTCCTTTACCTTATGTGGTTCCTCATGTCGATCATCACTAACCCTTGGATTAGGGAATTTATTAGCATAATGCCCCATTTCCTTGCACTTGAAGCATTGAGGTGTTGGTGGTGTGTTATCTACAATCTTTTCTTTATTCACATCATTAGAAACCCTTTTTCCATTACTTTGACACTTAGCTGCTCGATGACCTTATTTTCGACAATTAAAACATTTTCTAGGCACTTTAAGATAATCTCCACCATGCTTCTTTCCACACTTTGAGCATAAGGAAACATTCATCTTCTTTTCACCATTATTCTGATATTTCCACTTGAACTCTATCTTTCGTTTCTTGTCAGAACTATGAGATGGATAAGTAACACCAACTTCCATTTCTACCTTGATAGCACAATGCACAATTTCATCATAGCTAATGAAGTCTCTTATAGATAATGCCCTTCAAAGATTTGGTTTTAATCCACTGAAAAATCTATCAACATTACTTTCAGGTTGGATGATAAATCCAGATGCATACCATGTAAGCCTTGTAAAATTCTCTTCGTATATACCAACAGATTCATCATCCTTTTACTATAGTTCAAGAAACTCCTTCTCCATCTTTGTTCGAAGAATACGAGGGAAGTACTTATTGAAAAATAAGTTCTTGAACTCGTCTCATTCCATGACTCAATTTCATCTCTTGGCCTCGTATTCATTATAAGATTCCACCATTGATCAGCATCACCTTCCAAACGATACACTACTAAGATGACTTTATCATGTTCAGAACATTGATGAATTGAAAATATCTTTTCAGTAGTACTCATCGATTGTTCAACAACAAGAGGATCAGAAGACCCACTAAAAGAAGGTGGATGTTGCCTCATAAAGTACTCAATAGAATATTGTTCCCTTCTCTGCTCATTTGGAAGTCCGGAATGATTCATAGCTTGTGTAAGTATAGCAATAAGATATTTCACTCCATCTCCCATAACATTTGTTTGTTCAGGAGGACAATCATTGCATTGTCCGTTACATTGATCAACACAGTTCCTTCGGGTTCCAGCCATCGTCTAAAACCCAAAAAGAATAGTGTGAGAGGTAAAAATAAAACTAGGGAAAACAATATAATAAAGGGGGACTACCTTCAATATCTAACATCATAGGTTTAATTCTAAGATGGTTAGCACAATTCTAGGACTATAACGTATACATTACCATAGGGACATCCCTATACATACCTTAGAAATATCTCTCGGGATCTCATTAAAGATCTCACATCCTAGTTTCCAATGGTTGACTAAAACTTTCCTCTGATACCAACTATAGAGACCCTAAGCTTAAAGTACATTGACATTACATTAATTTTTTCGGAATACTTAGTACATAACAAAAACACACACACAAGGACCATAATAGTTTAGTGTCATTGGAAACTCAGAATATAATCTTCTAATCGTGGTGAAAGATCTTCAATATCTCCCATAAAGATCTTATTTTTTACCTAAAACCTTTCTTTATATCTTGGGGAAAAGAAAACATAAAAGGGTGAGCTCAAATGCTCAGTAAGGGTAAACAAAAGAAATATCAATCACATCATATTCATAAAAACATAACATTTTGGAAATCTTAACATGAAAAAGAGATCATAAAATCATAACATGGGATAAATAATAGTAGTGAAATGTAATCCCAATAATCATAACATAAAACATGAAACATTGTGGCATACACACATAATCATAGAGAATCATTTCTTATCAGTAATGACTCATTTCCAAGACTATCTTAGTGGACAAAGTCCATTTCGGAACCGAGTTCACTCCTCGTTTCAGACCTGTTTCACTGAACCAGTTTGACCTGCTGTTCCAGCCATGTCTATCTCATGAGATAAAAAATCATTACCCAATTCATTAGAGGGAGATATAGGTCCCACCCATATATTAATGATACCATTCTCATGAGTGCCACAAAATCATTAACCATACATCATAGCATAACCCATGTAATAAAAATGGGAATCCTAAACACCGTGACATCATAAAACAATTCATATAAGATAAAGGAATTCATAAAAATATTTCCATCATAACATAATAAAATCCATGTAATAATAGGGATAGAAATAGAACCCTATATTATCTTAGATGGAAAATAATTTTTATAATACTCTTGAACTCCATTTTTGAGGAAAATATCCTTTCTACTACAATTTTTTTTTCCTTTCATAACATGTCATACAATTTTAAAAGAAGTTGATTAATAATAAACTTCAAAAAATGTAAAGTAAGCTTCTTTGAAATAATGTTTTTAAAATCCCTTCGTGCCGTATAAGTTAAATAAACATTCTTCTCATACTTTTGTCGGAAAAGTCAAAAAGTACCTCATACGAAAAAACGACAACAGATTCCTTTCATATATTTTACTAAAAACTCACAGAAGGGGATAATTGGATTTAAAAAATTTTAGGTGGATGGAAATAATATTAAATATTTAGGAAACATGGATGTGGATGATAAAATACACCCTAGTAAAAACCAAAGTATAAAAAATCTCGGATAAAAATGAGATTGTGATATTTTCCCTTACCTTAGGTCTGATTTGCTTCGTAAGTGTCCGAACCTCCTGTATAATGATTTAAATAATATCATTGAATTATTCTAGAATCATACTCATTGTTATGATATGATATATGGTTCACTTATGACTTTATTTTACCCGTTCTTTTGTAAATTCCACGTTAAAGAGATTTTTTGGTAAAATCGTTTCATTTGTCGTCTGTGTTTTGACTTGTAATTATTCATATGATTAGTTAGATCATGATTTATTAATCACAGAATATAAAACATGATTTATATATAATATATATTCATAATATACATATATATAATAGATCAATAAATGGAATGAAATACACCGTTCATGGAGATGGTAGGTCGTACGTATGCATGAACGCTGTTTTCAATTCCTTATTGAGTTGAATGGAATTAAGTAGATGACATACATATATATACACATAAATCCAATATCATTATTATGTCATATATTTCATGATTACTTATTATATATACTTTATAATCATTCATGAATGGTTAACGTGGATAATGAATCTCATCACGTCGTGGAGATGGTAGTCTGTACGTACGTACGAGCAATTATATCGTTCTCATGATCGTGGAATTTTATTGGAGTGTATGTATACTATTTCAGAATCGATATCACATTAAAAAAAATCATATTTAGTTATTAGTTAAACCATTATACCCTTCTATGTAAGGTGGTGGTGGAAAATAGATTACACCACGGCGTGGAGACGGTATTCCGTACGTACATATGCGTGGTGATTTCGTTTTCTGAAGGATGGATAGATGGTGAAATATGGATGTTTCATACATATAAGGACATATCAATATATTATTGATACATATTTTATTACTTCATAATAAATCAACCTAAGAAGAAGAAGTGGAAGAAGAAATAAAGTTGAAAGAATTGGTAACGGACATTACCTCTTCTTTGAAGCGCCTCTTTGAGATCTCCTTTTAGGGCACTAAAATTGGACATTGAGGAATACCAGAACCTCTATGATGTATCTAGAGATGTGGAGAAGAGAATTTGTCAGGTTTTTGCCGAGCATGAAGTCTAAATGTGGTGAGAGGAAGAGAGGGAGGAGGTTCCCTTTTATAAGGGAGGAGAGGGGCACCATTGGAATAATTAATGATATTATTTTATTATAAAGAAAAATTCGGTTTTAAATGGCTGAAAATTGATTTATTTTGAAGCTAAGGTGGGGATGGGTCGAAATAAACTCATCCAATAGAAATTAGACAAGTTTAGGTTACTATTTTAACCTTATAATGTATATTTAACTTTAAGTTAGATAATTTTACTTTTACCCTGTCTATTTGTATTCTTACACTATAAGGTTAATAAACTTAATAAAACAAGAAAAACGAACCCCAAGTTTTTTATTATTAACATATATAACCTTATCTATGTCATTTGGCCGAACCATTGATTTTTAGGAATAAAATATCAATTCATAATATATTATTTGTTTTAAAAACCTTTTTATGTCATTTTTTACACTATGTAGTAATTGATTTTTTTGAAATTCATAACAGACTGAATAGTTAGAAAAATGTTTATTATATCAATAATAAAATTTCATATTAACCTAGAAAATTTGTGGAATTCATAAAAAGTCTCAAATTACATTTATTTTGGTATTTATAACATCAATTATGTCAATATTTCATTAATAAGATAATTACTGCATCAACATTGTGTCATAAATAAATTAAATTATATAATGTCTAAAAAATACAAATAAAATACGATTATGTAGGAAATAAGTTTATATTTCTAATGAATATTTATAGTCGAATTTATCTTATGTATAACCCTATATTAAAAATGATATACTTATTAAACTTTGATTTTAACTATTTTAACCTTTCATTAAATAAATTAATAATAAATGTCCTAATCTAATCCAAGTGGGCATAAATGGTCATATTTTATTTATAAGGTTGTTTTTGGTCGAATTAAACTTATCCAATAGAATTAGGGCATGTGTTATGGTAATAATAATATCATTTATTCCCTTAATTACCCTATTTACTTTTATCAGTGGTAAAAAAAGTAAAAAGTTACTATTCACCAAAAATTATTTTCATCTCATTGAACCAAATTTTTCTTACTGACATCAACTGTGTGTCTTGGATTTTTAAAATTCCACTCACAGAAGTGGTAAAATTAAGTTTTATGAAAAATTCATTTTTTAAACTACCACTTAGTGGTTTCACTATTCATCAAAAAATGAATGTTTCCAAAAAAATTCCAAAAATTAGGCCTAAGCTATATTTGATATTATGAACTGAAAAATGATGTCTATTTTAAAAAATTCAAAACATATCAGTTGCATTACTTAATTTAAAAAATAATTCTCGTCGTTAAAACAAATAAAGTATTCTTAAGAGATAATAACTATCAAAAGATTGACATTTGTTTATGTCTGGTTTAAATGTGAAATTACATCAAATGACCAACATTGTTTTAAATTGTAAAAATATATTCTAAATATACTTTAAAACCACTCAAATTAATAATTTATCACTATTAATTATTTCGATTAAAAAGGTTGTTTTTAATTAAAATTTAGTAATTTTAACTATTCATCAGAAAATGAAAGTTATCCGAAAGTACCAAAATTTCACCCTAAGCTAATTTCGATATTCTGAATCCAAAAATGAAGTCCATTTTGAAAAATTAAATTTATAAAATTTCAAAAAGTGGTTATTACTATTCATAACGGCTAGTTTTAATAATATTTTAATAGCATATCATTGTTTAGCGAAACTCGGTATTGCGTACAACACACGCTATCGCGGAAGGTCGCGCTTGCGTGTAATGCAAGGCAAGTCAAGGATGCGTGTTGTGCAGGCTTCTTTTGGTGTAGCGTACAACACAAGGCATTAATGAAATTAAAAAGAATATATTTCAAAAAACCTTTGGGTGTTACACATAGGATCCATATACAGTCGTCCTTGCTGTCGAACCCACATAGGATCCATGTACAATTGTCCTCACTGCCGAACCCACGTAGGATCCACGTTCAGTCGCCATCGTCATCGCAGTCGCAGCCAACACTAGTGTTCCCACACACAGAACGCTTGATTCCAGGTGGGTCTGCTCCACGAGCCAAGGGGGGTCAATACATCACCTATCACAAAGTCCAGAGATTATGTGTCCCAAATTTCCGTCTCTTCAAGAGGAACTCAACGCGACAGACGACGCGTCAATCGGATGCCCGGTCTAAGAGATATTGGCTTTTTCGTCCCAGGGACCCGGTTGTTTTTAAGGCTAAAACAAACATGACTGAACTCCAGCTACGTCCAAACCTCATGTAGAGTAAGCCAAAAGAACAGTCTCACTAAGAGAAATTCAACGTGATTAACGTCATGTCATTCGGACGTCCAGTCGTTACGTTATAAGCGTTTCCGCTCTAAGGGCCCGGTTGGTTTCGAGTTGAAACTGACCCGGACAAACCCATAATTAGCCAAAATATCATGTTTAATATACAAAATCTACTGTATTAATCCAAGGATCCCAACTCAATAGACGGTTCATCGATCAGAGGTCTATAGCCCAAGATATGGGCATTTGAATGATCCTTGTCCGAAAATAGGGGGTTTTGGACCAGTATGATCCAACACAATACCCCATGGGTCTGCCCGAACCAGGTCGACCCGACCTGGGTCTGGGTCCGGCCCAATTGGGAGCATCTCGGCCCAGCCTGGCTGGCGCAGCCCGGCATGGCTGGGCGCGGCCTACGGCCTTGCTTGAAAGCCAGTCGCGGCTCAGCTTGCGGCCGAGCGGGGTGCAAAGGGAGGTGTCGCCCCCTTGTCTCCGAAAGGACAGACCCTATGGTGTCCACCCTATGTGCTGGCTAGGTATTTCAACCCCCAGTTTTAATGGAAAACAGTCGACCATTATGGCTGGTCAGTTGAGCCACCGCGGGACCCACGTGGGTCCCAACTCCTGGGGCGCCGACAGCCTGTCGAGCCCGGCCACCCCTGCTGGTGACCACCACGGCCTTAGGTCGTGGCTTCTGTTCGATAAGTGACGCGCCCCTCCACCGCGACCCAATCTGGCAGCAGCCTCCCTATAGTTCTCTGGCGTCGCGTGACGTTTCCAGGAACCACTGCCGCGACCCACCCCCGTCGTGGTTCATTCGACCTCACCAGCACTACACGACGACACCGAGCACCCCCGCCGCGGCCCGCCGTAGCCGTCGTTCCCTTCATTTCCGCGTGGTGTATGGAACCGCGCCACCATCGCCTCATACGTCATTGTTGATAAACAATAAAACTGGGAGGAGAAATTGGTCTTGTTTGTGCGGTCAATTGGCCTCCTGTTACGTTGGTATCATTCGGCCAAATAAATCAACGAAGGACATTAAATTGAACTTGAATGAAGATAACCCCTACCTCAATAAACGATGTCCTTTGCCGGTGATGCAAAAGATGGCGTCGCGGGGTGAGGTTTCGATGACAGCATTGGTGTGTGTCTAAGTAGGGGATGACGTCTCACACTAGCTGCAGAGAGAAGAAGGATTGGAAGATTGTGTATCATTGTGGTGACGTTGTTCTTCATCAAAGGGTGTTGTTCATCACGGGAGGAAGAAGTTCTTTCATGAAAGAATATAGCTCTCTTCCAAAGTCTACAAACAACAAGACTACCCCAAAATAAAATAAGTCTCATCTTATTTTATTAATTCATGCCACGCATATAAATTTAAAAACTCGGACACATTACTCTCATAATTTATAAGTGTGTTGGCATGATTTAATGTGGAAATTATGGGGAGAGGAAAAGTCACCCACATAATTACAAGGGGGTCTAATAAGATTAAAGGGGGATAGTTAAGGGGTTAGAGAATGTGAAGAGTTGGGGCTTGTGTGGCCCCCGCCTCACCTTTATCCTCTCATGGGTAGTTAGTAACAAGTGTGTCCCACCCCAACTCCCACACGGAGGATATAACCACTTAGAAAAAGAAATAAAATTGTAACACAATTTTATTTTAATTTTCATTTAATCCACATTTTTTAACTATTGCTCCCGAGAAGACGCATCTTCAGTAAAGGTCCTCTTAAGCAATTACTGGCATTGCAGTTCCATCGATGCCATCAGATTTCAATTCTAAGCACTGGTTCAAAATAATGAAAAACCCGCTCATTCGTTCACTGAACGTACTCAACCTAAACTATTGAAATTGATTTCGGACAGGCCGGGGCCTCGAAATCAGGTGCCGTCAAAAACTGCTTACTCATAAAATCCCAATGAATTTAAGAAAAAATTTCCTTGAAATTTATGGGTCTTTACATTACTCCCACCTCAAGGATTAACATCCCCGTAAAGATACATCATAAACTAGGGAAACAAGTGAGAGAACTGTGCACGCTTCGGAGCCTTCGACTCTCATGTTCCCTCATGGAGGTTCTCGTCCTGCCTCCTGATGCACACTATAGGAATCGATCATCCACATAGGACTCACTCCTATCAATCCTTTATCTCCATCGGGAACTGTGAAAATTTCACTTCTTTATCGATCTCCAGCTCCATGTGGTCGATGATATGTGTTGGGTCGTGCACGTATCTCCTAAGTTGAGATACATGGAAGACATCGTGCACCCAGTGCAACTGAGGAGGAAAATCCAAAAGATAATCTACCTCGCCTATCATGCTAAGAACCTTGAATGGTCCTCTGAAGCGTGGAGATAAATTGTCGCGTCGGCCAAATCACAGTAATCCACATCGAGGTGAGCCCCGTAAGAAACGTGGTCACCATCCTCAAACACTAGTGGTCTCCGCCTCCAATTAGCATAGGGCTTCTGTTGACTCTGGGTTGTCCTCATCTGCTCCTGCATGATCTTCACCTTCTCCGTCGTGGCCTATACCATCTCTGGTCCTACAATTGCTGACTCCCCTGGGTCTGTCTAGCATAGAGGTGGTCTGCAAGGTTGGTCATACAATGCCTCGTATGGTGCCATCCCGATGGTGGAGTGGTAGCTGTTGTTGTATGAAAACTCCACCAATGGTAGATGATCCTCCCAGATGTGACCAAAGTCAATGACACATGCACCGAGCATGTCCTTGAGTTTCTTAATGGTCCTCTCTATATGGCCATCCTTCTGAGGGTGAAAGGTGGTGCTCAGGCATAGCTGCATCCCGAATGCCTCCTGGAGCCCGTTCCAAACCCAGGATGTAAAGTGAGCGTCTCAATCAGAGACGATAGAGGATGGTACACCATGAAGACATATTATCTCCTGAATGTAGAGTCGTCCCAAACTCTCCACTGAGCCCTACTATCAGATACGTAAGAAGTGGGCCGACATGGTGAGTCGGTCCACGATCACCTAGATGAAGTTGATTCCTCTAGAAGTACGTGGAAGTCCCGTCATGAAATCCATAGATATCCCATCCCACTTCCACTCTGGGACCTATAAGGGTGTACCAAGCCTGCTGGTACCTGGTTCCCTACCTTCACCTACTGGTAGGTGAGGCATCATGAAACGAACTATGCCACAGCCTTCTTCATACCCTGCCACCATTGTTGTCTTCTGAGATCTACATAAATCTTTGCTACACCTACATGTACAACCAATGGGGAAATGTCAAACTCTCTCAGCACATCCTCCAGTAATGAAACTGTTACCATGGTACGTCCCCTGAAAAGAATGACGTGCTCTCCGCCTACCAAACAATCCATCAGGTGACTGTCATGTGGATATTTGTGCATGTCACGTCTCACAGTCAACATCCCCACGCTGTGCCACTCTAACATGCTAATGTATTTGAGTAGTGACTGTGAGTGACTGTAGAATGGCTGCTCCATCTCTATCCACAAAGGATATCTGCAACGTAGCTAGCTGCTCTGTCTCCTCTCCATGTATCTGAATGCACGACCTCCTACTAAGAGCCTCAGCTACTACATTCCCCTTCCCAGGATTATAGACTTTCTCAAAGTCATAGTCCTGGAGGAACTCAAGCCATCAAAATTTTATTAGGATTAGGTCCTTCTTTGAGAAGATGTACCTGAGACTCTGGTGGTCATAGTAGAGTGTAAGGCGCTCACCCATCAGATAGTTCCGCCACATCTTCAAGGCGACGACCACTGCTCCTATCTCCAGGTCATGGGTAGCATAGTTCTGGCCATGATACCCCAAATTCCATGCCCCATTGGTGATCATTTCCTACTCCTGAATTAGGACACACCTGTGTCGGGTCCATGATGCATCACAGTAAAATACGTACCCTACTCCCTCATCTAGTAACCTCAAGATAGGTGCACTGGTCAATCTCTGTCTCAGCTCCTAGAAGCTCTGCTGACATCTACATGACCACACAAAGTGTATCCCATTATTATTCAAAGATTAAAGTGGTGCTGCAACTCTAGAGATGTCTGGAACAAATCACTGATACTACCCAGCCAGACCTAGGAAACTCCGCACCTCAGTCACGCTCCTGGGTGGCTCCCAAGGTAGTACTGCCCCGACCTTCACAGGATACACCACAACACCCGCCTCAGAGATGACGTACCCCAAGAAGTGGAATTATTGAATCCAGAACTGACACTTTGAGATCATACCATAATGTCGGTTCTCTCAGAGTGTATCCAGTACAACTCGCATGTGGTAGGCATGCACCTCCTCAGAAGTCGAGTAAATCAGTATGTTATCGATGAAGACTATGAAAAATAAATCGAGGTAAGGTAAGAAGATCCTATTAATGATACTCATGAACACTTCTGGAGCATTGGATACGCTGAAAGGATTAGCCAAGAACTCATAGTGGCCATACCGACACCTGAAGGCCGTCTTCTGCACATCCTCGCCTCCAACTCTGAGCTGGAAATAGCCTGAACTAAGGTCTATCTTTGAGAACCAGTGTGCTCCCATGAGCCGATCAAAGAGATCATATATCCTCAGAAGTGAATATATGTTCTTTATGGTCACTTGGATCAGGAGATGGTAGTTGACATACAGTCTCAAGCTCTCGTCCTACTTCATGGCAAACAAGACCAGGGAAGCCCAGGGTGAAACATTGGGTCGGATGAATCCTTTTCCCTGCAAGTCCTCCAGCTGTACCTGTAGCTCACGAAGCCCAGTGGGAGCCATCCGATATGTCGGGGTAGATATCAGAGATGTCAAAGGGTATATGTCAATGTAGATGTCTACCTCTCTGCGAGGAGGTAGTCCTAGAATGTTGTCAGGAAAAACATCCGCATACTGATCCACCACAACAGGAAAACTCGGACACCTCACATCAACTACTCCCAGGATGAGACTAGCCAAATATTTAGTGATCATCTATCCTTCCCTATGTGTGAGTCTATCCTGTGCTGCAAATGCTCCCTTCTCACCGGTGAAGGTGAACATACTCTCATCAGTGCGGACACACTGCACCTTGAACCTAATACAGTTGATCTGAGCATGGACCGTAGATAACCAATCCATGCCCAAGATTACTTCATAAGGCCTCGAAGATTCTATAGGAAGATCCCAGCCAAAGCACTCGTCTCATAGAGTAACCTCACACTGCTGGCACCAGAACATAATCATCGAGTCTACTCCAGTAAGAGTCTGTAGCCGTTAGGATTGAGCCAATGGATCCTTCGGAATCTCTGATCTCTGAACAAGGGCAGCAGAAATCAAATAATGACTCGCTCTTGTATCTATAAGAACTACAACAAGGGTGGAGTACACAGAGATAGTACATAGAATCATATCAGGTGCGCCGTGGTCGTAGGACTCCACTACCTGAAGCTAAGACTACCTCTGTCTGCCAGCTCCCTGTGGTCGGGGTGGACCACCTAATCATGGTGGTGGTAGAGCCCCGGAGTGTTGTCCACCACCTTCTACTTGGCCATCTCCTCTGACTCGTCCTCCTGCTCCATATGGACCGCCACAGTCGAACCACTGCCTCTACATGGGAGGTCCTTCAACCGTCTACTGCTCCTCTGCATGGCGGGTCGGGCAGCCACGTGCCATGTGGCCATGCCCGCCACTTGCATAGCACTGCCTGCCTCTCGTATGACTGGATCTGCTGTGTTTTCCCCGCACCTCTGAACCAGCAACAAGAGGTCGTCAACATGATGGTTTGGTCTTCTTGGACCTTTGATACATCTTTGTACTACCAGCAGCAGAAGACTCTGCTATGTGCCACCCTGCGGTAGGACTCGCTGCTAGGGTAGGCTCAACAAGAAATATATCTATAAGAAGGGCTCTCTCCAGTACTCTATCCTGTGTCGGAATGCAGAGGGAGAACATCGAAGCCCTGATCTCATGCCTCAGTCCCTGCTAGAAGGTCCGGGCATAGAAGAATGGGTCTCGTACCATGTCCTTGGAGTAGCGCGAGAGGTCGGAAAATCTCTCCGAGTACTAGGCTACTGTCATGCAGCCCTGAAGCAACAATACTAACTCCAGGATGCGCATGACACGAAGGGTGGCTGGAACAAACTCCGAGTGGAAGAGGCTCTCAAAGTCTGTCCAAAGAATAGATGCCTCGTCGTGCACATGGAGCATTAGGCTCAACCATATATCTACTTCTACATGAAGGATACTCACCGCAAGGGTCACCATGAGGTTAGCTGGTATCCCTAATAATCTAAAGACTCGAAAAACAACCTCCATCCAATCCTTGGCTACCTGAGGGTCTGGCTCCACATAGAACCTGGGCGGTCTCTAATGTTGAAACTCATGCAGTGCACTCATGCAACATTCACTCTCCGTTGTTGGGGTTGGTGGTATTGGTGGCTCAGTATGTATAGGTACCTCTGATGCCTCTACTTTAATGGGGCCCTGCACCGAGGCCTATTCTCTCATGGGCTGCCATCTCGCACAAATCTCGGAACCTTAGCTGGCTTCCATCATGGAGAAATCCTGAAAAGAATGAGGTTCACCATGGTTAATAGAGTATATATGGTGATCTGAGACAAATTAATCACAAAGATAACTTTTTAAACACAAATGCAATCAATGTTTTCATGCACTGAGTCAAAAATCAGAAGTCAGGGTCCTGGTGTATGGATATGTCGGCCGTCGTACCAATTCTAGAATCCCTGGACTGATAACCACACTCAATATCTAAAAATTATTACATCACATAGAATAAATTATCAGAGTCCTATGTTTTTGTGGTAGAACTGACTTCTCGGATACGAATTTGTCACGACCCGTCCTCGTGGCCCGTATCGTGACAACCCCAAGCCCGTCTTCCCTAGGCGAGGGGCTGGAGAGTATCACCAAAGGTGTAAATACTAATAAATGGGAAGAAATTACCTTTATATAAGTAATGATACACAACATAGAATGAATGATGAAGTAAACACTATGTAAACTGAGTACAAAAGTATGTTCTGGAAAGTAATTTGGCCCGAATACAAACTCAACTAAATGTACAATACAAATGAAATGAAATTTCCACAACAGTAAAGTAAATCAACAACCACCGAGTCTTCCTCCGGATATCCCACCTGAAGGGTTGGTATAGATGGTCTCCTCAGCACCTGGGGTCCGCTCGTCCGATCCGTGTACATATCTCATGATAGTCCACCTCCGGGTAAAATCCCGCTCTACAAGCCTCAACCACGATCAACACTGTCCATCGTCTGCAACGAACACAATGTAGTGAGGTCATGACCTATGCAGGGGTGAGTATATGATACTCAATAGGGAACCTGATACCCCCGAAGGTCTCATAGAATCCACAAAGGATAAACCACAATGGAAGAATACAAACACGAAGTATCAACCAACTCTACTTAGGTATATGCCCATACATATACCTAAGTAATCATTTTCGGTTCGGCTCCAACTCATGATCCCATGTTAAACTCAGTCCACACAGGAAAACACAACCCAATACACACAAGAAAGCAAGTCAATCATATCGATGATAATGATTGAAGGTCAAGTCTCGGCTCACACAGTTATACTTGTCACGAAGATGGGTGGAGATGATAGATGAAACCTCTGAATCATCTCCCCTGCCAAAACCATGTACGATCCAAGTACAGATGTCGTCACTGCCAAACCCATGTAGGATCCTAGTACAGTAACCATCACTGACGAACCCACGTAGGATCCATGTATAATTGTACTCATTTCTAAACCCACGTATGATCCAAGTATAGTCATTCTCACTACCGAACCCATGTAGGATCCAAGTACAATTTCCATTGCCGTCGCAGTCGCAGCCAGCTCTAAGGTTTAGGCACACAACATGCTCGATTCCGAGAGGGTCTGCTCCATGAGCCAAGGGGGGTCAATACATCAACTATCATGAAGTCCAGATTTTATTTATCCAAATGTTCCCTCTCTTCAACAGGAACTCAACGCAATAGACGACAAGTCAATCGGATGCCTGGTCCGAGAGATATTGGAATTTTCGTCCGAGGGGCCCAGTTAATTTTTAGGCTAAAACCAACCCAACCATACTCCAGCTACGTCCCAAAATTATGTAGAGTAATACAAATGAACTTTCTCACTATGTGTAATTCAACCTGATTAACGACACATCATTCAGATATCCGGCCGTTAAGTAATAAGTGTTTCCGCTCTAAGGGCCCGGTTGGTTTGGAGTTCGAACCAACCCGACCATACAAAAACTTCACCTAAACCTCGAGTTTAATATATCAAAACAAACGCCTCGATCCAAGGATCCCCACACAACTGAAGGTGGGTTGATCGGAGGTACTTATCCCATGATAGGGCATTTTAATGAACCTGCTCTGAAAATAGGGGGTTTGAAATGAATTTTAACGTCATACGTGACGGGGCTGAAATACAGTATAACGTCATGTATGACGGGGTGGTTGTCATGGACGATGCTTAATCTAATCCCACATGAGTCAGGCTCAGTGTGAGGAACATGATGCAGTAGAGACCTGATTATCAAGTCACCAAAGGTGCGTCTGTGGGATGTGGAGTGGGGATTACACGTGGAGCGGCCATGTGAGATAGAGATTGGGACTTACTCCAAGATGGAGGCCTGATGGTGACAAAGTGTAGTAGGAGTTGGGTTTGGGACCGAGTAAAGGAGGATATATATTCCCTATCACGCCCTCCAATGGCCTTGGCACCGAGGAAGTGGTGAGGAGCTGGGGTGCTGCCTCTGGCATGAAAAGCTATGGGCTTACACCAAGATGGATACCCTTCCCCGCGAACAAACTCCACAACAAGAAAGTGGATATCATCCCCTATGGATACTAGAGGACATGGAGAATGCCCAAAAATGGGGGACCCCGCATGTGAAGCATGGGGTTAGGTCGTAGTTTAATGTCATTTGTTGAGGATGAAGGTGATTGGTAGTTTAACGACATGTAGCTCAGACGAGGTGGGTTTTCCCCACTCCCCAAGGACTTACATAACCAGTTCCCTCTTCCCCTTGTGGGAGGGAAGGCATCGGCACAGCTGTACTGAGGGGGTGTCGGTGAGTGAACAATCAAGGTGTCCACGTTAGTGTGGCTATTAGAAAGGCAATATCCATTAACATGCCTATGCGATGAAGGATTAGGCGAAGCAACACAACGGGCGGTATCATCTAGGGGAATTTGAAGTCACATCGTGCAAACCTGGAGGGTCGCACAGGAAAAGCATTTTCCAAGTAGAGGGGTCGATAGGGAGGGGCCATACGGAACTCTGTCACTCACTGTGGCAGAAGGAACTTGCAATGGTGTGTGCTTTGCGAAAGGGAGTGCCTTAGCCTTATCATGGGGAATAGGTGAAAATTGGAAGTGCTTCGCGAAGTGGATGAGCATTCGCAGAGCACATCATCATGGAGCAAAGGTCCCTCTCAAAGCAAGTTTTTCGGAAGCAATGTGATTTGCGAAGTACAGTAATCCTTCCTTAGCATGTGGATCATGTGTACATGAAGAGTGCTTCGCGACGCATAAACACTATGTGTTGACCCAGATCCCCTTGGGGATCCCTATCATTTGTCAAAGCACTTAGGATTTGCGAAGGGAATCCCTCTCGTATGATGGGATCAAAACAAGAAAATATGGAGGCACTTTGCGAAGTAGAAGTACCTCACAAAGCTCATGGTTCACCGAGTGGAAGGATGCTTCACGATTCGAGAGCTGGGATGCCGAAAGGTCGGATTGTCCGTCAAGAGCTCAGGGGGAGCTTGTTATTTATAAGCAAGTGGCGGTATGGAGCATAGCTCGCGCGGAGTGAATATGGGCTTGGGGGATTCTAGAGGGTCAAGAAATTCAAATAGATTATTAGAGCTTCCCGCCTCATTGCTTCGCAGAGGGTCTTAACGGTGTGTTGTGAACGTCAAACGAGGCCGTGGAGTATCATGTCTCTTTACTTCATGGCGGGTCTTCACGACACATCGTGAATGTCAAATGGGTCTAAGGATCATCCCACCTCCTTGTTTCACGGCGGCTTTGGTGCTGGGAGAACTCCGCGAAGTGGCTTTGTGAGGCTGTCAACTAGGCCTTCATTTGGTCTTCTTATCTGTCCTAAATTTTGGTGCCAACATATTCTCCCCCTCATACATGGAGCCATGGAGAGATCAAGGGTCGATGTTTGAGGGTAATCGCCAAAATCCTCTAACTTTTTTGATGCATCTTGCGATCATTTCCTCTGATCACGTGGGTCGGGCCCGATTTGGGAAACATGGGATGACAACCTTATCCCCACACAGAATGGTTAAGAGTGTATACCAAATTTCTGGCATTCAGGGATTGAACTACTGTTCTGGATTTCTTGGAGGAAATTTGAGAAACTTAACTGGAGAATGAGACTAGAGAATGAAGTTCTCAAAAACAGCTTGATTACCAATTTCTTGGTGTGCTCTTGTGCATGAATGGGGTAACGCCCGGGGCGCTGAAATCGATCTAAACAGATGGGAATGGGAGATGTGAATCATGATACCTAGGATTCAAAACATTGTGGCGGTTGAATTACAATAAAGAATAAATTTTGACCATATTTGAAACTGATCAATTTTTTTGCATTAGCCTAGAGTGGGGATATCAAATGAGGGTTGACCATTGAACATATTTTAAACACGGGACCAGACTTAAAATTTCATTCGTTAGTCATCCAAAACATTGGCGCAGGACAATAGGTGGGCCATAGTCCTAGAATCCATATTGTTAGGGTGTTTCTCAAGACGTGGAAAAGGACAAAGGTCTGAATAATGTGCATGCAAAGAGTGGAATGTGGAGTGGGGGTTTGTTCGAACAGAATCCAACACTCTCGATGTTACGAAACTGTGTTGGTAGCACACTGGATGGTCACATCAGTTTGATCATGGATCATTCCTCCTTTCATATAGAACCTCTCTGGCGAAGGAGATGTCATTTCACAATGACATCATGGGTCATCCCAAACTTGTTCAGGGAAAACATACAGTTTCATGGTTCCCCAGAAGGGGTATGGCAGGGGGCCATAAATATGGAGGAATAAGTCTTTATAATTCCTATGGCTGGACCCTATACAAAATACCAGGGTGTCTCTATGTATCCCATGAGGATGGGAATTATGTCGTACGTAGTTCTAGAAGTGTAGTGTAATCATAGACCAACACTGACAGATGAAATCCTCTCTAGGAGAGGATTTGGTGTATCCCATGACTATCATATGGCATCCTGAAATTGTTCAGGGCATAATCGCAGTTTAGTGTCATGCGTTGAGGACATATGGACACCTGATGTTTGAAATCATATTATTGGAAGTCGAGTGAAAGGGGAGTTCCATGGAGTATGTGGTGCAGTAGCTCTGAAACTAACGTGAATGGGGAATTGGAGTCCAAATCACACCATGTATCCTTAGAGAAAACTCTTCAGGCTGAAGAACAGTGAGTGAGAATTAGGCTGGGCCCAAAGCGGAGTGGTCGGACATTCCTATGTATCCCATGAGAATGAGAATCATTCCATACGTAGTTCTGAGAGCTATGTTTAACGACATGCGATACGATGAGAAGCCGGGCCACGTCAGTACCCATCCTACCAAAACTACTAAGCCCACGTGACTCATGCTCAATGTGGGAAACAAGAAATAGTGGTGGGAATTTCCTATCATAGGAAGGGGCATTCTATGAAGAAGGGAAGCATGGTGAATATCGACCCAATGATGCTAACATGTCCATGAAGCGCACCTAGATGCACAGAGAGATAAAACCGAGTATGTCAGAATTCCATTTGAACATGAGTAAGTGGAAAAATGTGAATCATGAGGCTGGAAATGCAGACCAAAATGATGGTGGTGTGACAATGGGGGAAATCTGTTAACCATGGAGGAAACATAGCATCCACATCGTGTTATCTTGGAATGTGACAGACAGATGAGGGTCGACTGTTGACCATGATCGAAACACGGGACCTGTCACAAATGTCATCAATGATCCATAGGGAATTGGCCCGGGATAGTAGGTGAGATGATGCGGCATGGGACCAGGCTGTTAAGGGGTCCGTTCAAATATAGAAGAGGATAAGGATCCATATAGCGAGCTCATGAAAATTGGACATGGAATGTGGGGAATGACCCCATGAAAATTCCACAATCCAGGATCATTTTTAAAATGTATCTGAATACAGCAACGAGACGTATTAGAGAGAGGGAGTCGAGTCCCTTCCCATTGGGAGATCTTAGTTTAGGGTCATAGAACTCAGACCATAGATGGTAGGAAACATGAGAGGCATGTGGTGGGGTAACTACAAAAACCCAAGGTGATTGTGAACTAGTGTTTTCGACCAATACATGTTCCTTGGAGAGGTTTTTGGTTGGGGGACTGAAAACAAGAGTTGAGCTAGGCCTAAGGAAATTTTTATAGGCATCCTATATACCCCATGTGGTTGGGGATCAAGATTCACGTAGTTCTTGAGGTGGAACGGTAAGGTATCAATGCTAGGGAAAAGGGGAGTGCGAGTGTGGCCATCGCACCAAGAGAAGCGGAATTTGAAAAATCATGTTTGTACTTTAAGGTGAGTGATTTTTCTTTTGTGAAGCAACAAGACTACAGTAGTAAGCCCCGACATTGCCACATGAATCAAGTCGTAACAGGCTTAGAAAAATGGTATGAAGCATGACCAATACCAAACATGGTGTCCCCTTGGGTGGGGATATCACGATGCAATGTCATTTTTTTTGTGCGGCCAGGATGATGATGTGACAGTTTATAGACATTTGATAGGATCGGGCATGCATTTTAACATCATGCAGCACATACATAGCCAAGACGATTCTAGGTGGGGAATGTGTATAGTTCAATAAAACATACCCAACATGAATGGGGAAATGATCACATATCACACCGTACACCGTTCCAAGAGGGGAACATTGGGACAAGGGGCCCAAATAGGGGTAATAGGGAAAGGGGGTGGAGAAAATAGCTCCCAACTGAGATGGACCCCAAAATAGGGTGTCTGAGTGGTCATATGAATCCCATAAGAATGGGAATGAAGCCAAACATAGTTCTAGACGAGATCATAGATTATGGTGTTAGAGATCAGACCATGGATGGAGTGAAAACCCTTCAAGTAAGTGAAAACCTTGACCCGATCCCTAAGCCTACATGAGTTAAACTCGGTGTGGAAAAAAGGGAGGATGATATATTTTTCAGTACCTAGAACGCACTTCAAAGAGAAATTGGTACGGATACCCAATCGCGGCATTGGTCCTCCTATTGCA
This sequence comes from Viscum album, assembly GCA_963277665.1. Classification (NCBI taxonomy): domain Eukaryota; kingdom Viridiplantae; phylum Streptophyta; class Magnoliopsida; order Santalales; family Viscaceae; genus Viscum; species Viscum album. Next base: position 1,038,080,559 of record OY728133.1, on the reverse strand, counting down.
CTGATGCACACTAAGGAATAGTACAAGGAGTTTCAAATTTCTTCTTGGACATGATGAGGTGGAGAAGGATGTGAATAATGTAACCATCATTTTGGGCTTAGTTGGGTTGGCTTGGAGATGGGGGAAAACTGTAGACCATCTACGCAACACAGTATCCATATCGTGTTATCCAAATGTAGGAAAACAAATGAGCATACACCACTAACCATATTCACAACGAGGGATTTGTATCGGCTTGTTGTTCGCAACCCTAAGGGGCATTGGCCTGTAATCGTAGGAGAGCCCTTATGCATAGCATCCATGCCACTCGGGGGTCCCTTTGGGTGTGAAAGGTGATGGAAGCCCAAATGAAGGGGAACACAAATCCTCAAAAGTGGGTGGATGCATGTCAGAGCAGAGTCCAACATTCTAGGTACTAAACCAGAGTACCATTTGGCATATTGATGAATCGCCGAAAAGGGGCGACGAGGGAGATCAGGATGGGGATGTACACGACATGGTCATTAAAATATTGACATTAATGAGGACGTAATCCCATGGCACACCATATAATCCCCTCTCCTAGGAAAGGTAGGACAAGGGTCTAAGGTGAAATGGAGATCTCTGGGAGATGGTGATAGACCCAAAGTCTAGACATTCGGGTGGTCCTATGTTTCCCATAAGGATTCCAATCAAGGAACACATAGTTCGTGAAGATACTCGGGGGGGGGGGGGGGGGGGGAATACCCTAACAAGGGGGGATTACGGAACGTGGTATAACTCGATGGGAATGAAGACATAATCCCTCATCACACCATACATTCCGTGTAAGAACATGGTTCAGGGGCCCGAAGAAGGCCAAGGGGCCGGAGGATGGGCCTCGATCAGGAAGGTCGGACCAACATTCATTTTACATATTACAGTTATGATGAGGAGGGGAGTAGGATACCCCAAACAAGGTAGGTGTGTGTCACGTCGAATAACCCGACGTGAATGAGGACATAATCCTGCCCCACACCGTACACTCCCATAAGAGAACCTGCGCCAGGGGCCTGAAAGGCCAAATGCAATGAGGTTGTGCCCCAGATGGAAGGCCTGTCCAGCTTGCAGTTTAATGTCTTATTGTGAGGACGAAGAGAGTCTAATGTATCTAATTCGGGGATATAAATGTCACGTTGAGAAACCCAACGTGAATGATGAAATAATCCCATACCACACCGTACAATCCCATAAGAGACAACCTGGGCCAGGGGACTGAAAAGGAAAAGGGGACTGACAGTTGGAATCACCCAGAGGGAGTTCATCGCTTGAAGATTCATAGTGGCAGAATGAACTACTACACTTGATAATTGGGACCTCTTGGGGCAGCCCAAGTGATCCAGGATGGTTTTTGACCATTTTCAAAACATAGCGTCACTATGGTGACCTAAAACAAGAGAATCAATTGAGCGTCGACCGCTAAACATATTCAAAATGCGGGACTTGTATTGGTATGTTGCTCGACATCCTCTAGGTTGTTGGCCCAAAGTGGTAAGAGAAATCCCATTGGCCCAGCATCCATAACTTTTAGGGGCCCTTCCAAAAGGGGAAGGTGATGGAATCCCAGTCATGGATTGGGTGAAGCATAGTTGTACGCATCTCTCAATGGGGAAAAAATCTCTAGGGAATGGTAGGCATGACTGAGTTGAGGATATATCGACGTCAATTGTGGATAAAGTTTGCACCCCTACCATACATTTTGACCCAGGGGGAAGATTCTGGCTTTTGGTTAGGGCCAACAGAGAAAATTTCTGAGAGTTCCTACATAACCAATATGGATGGGAATCAATCCATACATAGTTATTAATGGCCATGCATTTTAACATCATGTGGTGAAGACATGGGGGGATAGAAGAACAAGAGTGGTCACGTGGTGATACCATTATAATCCTTGTATGAGTGGGGCTATAGAAGCCTACACCATATCATTCGAGGATACTCCAAGAAAGCTATACTAAGGGGGTAGTAAAAGAGAAGAGTTCAGGCTGGGCTAAAGAAAAGGTGTCTGAGCATTCCAACATATCCCATGTGGATGGGAATGAATCCATGCACAATTATACAAATGCAGTTTAATGTAATGCCAGATGATGTGCAGTTTAAAGTCATGTAGGACGAGATAGTTTATGGTCATGCAGGTCCATCATGCAGTTTATGTTCATGCATGACCATACAGTTTAACGTCATGTAAGACCATTAATCTTAGGAAATTTTTTTCTTGATGAACTTCTTATTGGTGGGAGGAGTTATATGATCACCATCTATGGTTACCATAAATTATGGTCCATTGTGGTAAATGCTGTAGACTATGTAAGGTCCTTCCCATTTGGGCTCCAACTTGGGTGGTTTCCTTCCAGGGATCCTTGGTGCTCAGAGGGCAATTACTAGGTCGCCCTGTAGAAAAGATCATAGGGGAACCTTCTTATTGAAGGATCTATCCATCTTATTATGATGCCTTTCCATAATTTGTAAGGCACAAACCCTATTCTCGTCATGTAGATCCATTTAAGCTAGATGTATTTTGGCCACTGTACCTAGTTCCTACTAGTCATTGACTGGGGTGTGTAATGAAGGCAACTGGATCACGATGGGCAGGATGGCCTCAGCCTCATAAACTAGGGAATAAGGGGTCACCTGGGTAGAGTTACGAGTCGTCATCTGATAAGCCCAGCGGGCATTTGGGAGCATGTCTGGAAAACACTTCTTATTTTGGCCAACCATTTTCTTCAAAATTTTATAGAGGGTATAATTTAACTCCTCGATCTGTCCATTTTCCTACACGTGATAGTAGGAGGTATGGTTCGAACGGATATTGTACTTGGCCTACAATTTCTTCAGCTCGACTTCTCAGAATATGGTGTCATTATTGGTGAGGTTGGTGTGAGTAACTCTAAACCGGTTGATGATATTTGAGCTCACGAAGTCATTGATGGATCAGGCCTTTAATTGATTGAGAGGAATTGCTTCTTCCTCCTTGGAAAATAAATATGTCGTGGTAAGGATGAACCTGAATTGGTGAGCTGTCACTGGTTGATATGGTCCCATGACATCGAGTCCCCTCACCACCAATGGCCAAGTGTACTTGGTGAATTGGTGAGATTCTGGCGGTCGATATAGGAAGTTATCATTCAGTCCACCCACATGAAATCTTTTAGAAAATTCAATAAAATAATGGATCATAGAGGGCTAGATGTACCCCAGTCTCCAGATATAATGGGACAGCTTAGGCCCATCCTTGTGGGGACCACATCAACTGGAATTAACCTCTTGCATGACCTGTGGAATCTCGACTCCTTGGATGAAACAGAGGAGAACACCATTAAAACATCATTTATAGAGGATTTTCTCAAGACATAGACTACTCTGTAGGGTAAAAAGAGGTTCATGGAATCAGATTTGCGCGTGCTCATCCCGACCAGCAGGGAGGCAACCATTTTTGAGATACTTGTCCAGAGGGGATTTCATGTCGGGTGTCACTTCAAACAATGGATCTGATGACCCTGATGTTCTTGACGTGGAAGATCTAGAGGTAATAAGGCTTCATTAGAGGCCATCATGATCCTCTAGGGTGACATGGAAAATGACTCTCTTTTGTGACACATCTATAATCAGATCATCCTGACCGGGCTCTGCAAGTGATGCATCTATGTTGGGCAAGGAGTCTGCTAAACCATTCTGTGATTGAGGGAAATGTGTATCCTTCGGTTGAGAAGGGAACATGGCCCATAGATGGACCGTGCGCTCCAAAAATGATGCGAGCTTTGGATTTTTGACAACATATCCACCATTGACATGCTTTATCACTAGCTCGTAATCCCCTTTCACATGGAAATGGGGCACATCGAACTCATGGGCCAACTCGAGGCCAATGATAAGAGCCTGATACTTTGCCTCATTATTGAAGAATCATTTTGAAAATAGGAATGAGTATGGATGGATAGCTTGGGTCGGGGTAATGAAGAAGATACCATGGCCCACTCTATTGAGCCTAGGATCATAGATCCTCCTACCGGTGGGACTCCGGGAGGCACCAACAAAGTGCATCTACTAACATGGGACTGCTTGACCGACTGAGAGGATTGCCTCACCTGGAAAATCCAAGTACATGTTATGGTTCACAGAGGATGGATGGGAAGCTATAATGTCTTACAATGACTTCCCTTGATAGCCATCTAAGGCATGAACCTGATGTCGAACTGCTGGAGGATTACCGCCCACCGTGCTAGATGGCTGGTCCACATGGGGCGATTCAAAATGTACTTCAGCGGGTCTAATCGGGAGACCAGCTATACCTCATGGGGCATCATGTAATGTAATAAATTTTAAACAACAAATACGTGTGAAAGGATGATCTTCTCGATGGGGGAGTATCTGGTCTCTGTATCGAGTAGCATGCAGCTGAGGTTGTAGATACTATTCTTTGTCCCCTCGTTGTTCGTCTAGGAAAGAAGGTCATCGAGAGATCTATCCAAGGGAGTCACGTACATGATTAGTGGCTAACAGAAGATGGGTGGCATCAAGACCAGATGCTGGATCAAATATCGCATGATTTCCTCAAAGGCTTCCTGGCACTCCTCGTCCCATTCATAGGCAGATCCTTTCTTAATTAGCTGGTAAAAGGGCTTAAACATTCCAACCAGATTTGAAATGAATCAGCATATGTAGGCATAGTGGCCCTTAAAACATCAATGATCCCGAATATTTCTCAGGGGAGGCATCTGTATGATTACCTTGATCTCCTCTAGGTCAATCTCAATGCCTTCGTACCTAAAATCAAAGCCATGAAACTTCCAGGAAGTGACCCCAAAGGCACACTTCAACAGTTTCATCTTCATGTGGTGGGAACGGAGGTAACCAAACACTTTATAAAGGTCATTGAGATTGTCCTGGCACTGGCCGGATTTGACCACAAGATCATCCACATAACACTCCCCCAATATCCTGAGGATTTTCTTGAATATGCGATATAAGGGACATAGATAGGTGGCACCTACATTATTCATGCCGAATGGCATAACCTGGTAACTGAAAGTAACTTGGGGTGCCTTGAAAGCTGAGAAATCATCATCCTAGGGGTCCATATAGATTTGATTATATCCAAAGTAATTGTCTAATAAGGATAGGGCTTGGAACCCGACCATAGTGTCGATCAACAATTCATTCACCAGAAGGGGGAAATCATCCTTCATATAGTGACAGTTTAGATCTCAAATGTCGATACAGACTCAGATCTGTCCGTTAATATTTCTTACTAGTAGAATTTTGGTTAGCCACATGGGGTATTGGACCTCCTTAAAGAAGTTGGCCCTGATAAGCTTGTCAGCATTGGCCTTGACCATGTCACCGTGAGAAGGGAGCATATTTCTGGGAGGCTGCATGAACCCACGATGGTTTGTCGGGAGACTGAGACGGTGGATTACTACCTGAGGATATAGTGCTTTCATATCTTCCTAACTCTAGGCGAACAAATCACGAAGTTGTTTAAGGAAGTCTACATACCGCTGCTGCCCCTCAAGAGACATGGTGGAACTTGTCAACATGTGTCATGGATCTGCCTCGCTACCATGGTTCTGCTATTCCAGTTCATCAACCGTGTCAGAGATGCCTTCTTCATAGGCGGGGGGAGCATCCTCCAAATCCCCTTCTTTGCTTGCGGTGGAGTGATTCACAATAGGTGAGGCTTTCCCTTGGTCATAGGAACCTGGCTGGAGGCTGGTACCAGACTTGACATCAACGGACGTCACACCAGGAGATCTACATGCTGCAGAAACCATAACGATGAAGGCAGTCGATCAAATCCTTCTGGCCTTCGGCCTAGGGGTCACACTTGATGATATCAAAGAAATAGTGGCATATCGGCTTGAGCCTCTTAATCCCAGCCTAGAGAAATAGGAATGTATGACATACTACCATAGCCAAGGGGAGAACATCCTAATATCGGACAAGGGTAATATGTTCTAGGATCACCTGGGCATGGTTTGTGTAGGAGTACGAGGTGATTTTCCGCTATCACATGGACTTGGGAATATTCCTTCCTCTTGTACCCAACACAACAAAGCATTTCCCCATGTCGGGGGACATGGCCTACAATCGATGCATTGGGAATACATAGGCATCATCCAGACATACTTATGGGTAACTTGTGACCAGGGCATGTTCATCCTCACTTGCCAGAATCTTCTTATCTTTGATCTTGTAATAGTCATCATCTAGATAAAAGGATTCCCAACAGGTGAAAGAAGATGAATCACCTTAGAGTACGCCCACTAGACTATTAATGGAGTACATGAGGAATTAGTGATATGATGATGGGAACACCATGTGCAGATGGTTCCATGGTCGGTCGATCAATGCATTATATGCGGTGTCCTAGGAGATGATGATAAATTCAGTACTAGAAACAAGCCACCGAACTGGGTCTTCAGATGGATCTTGCTGACCAAAGTTTGCTATTTACTATCATATCCCTAGGTCCTTAAATTGGAGGGAGTCAGGTAATCTTCGGATAACCTCTACTTCCACAGTGTCTGTGTCAGGATAAGGTGATCCTAGAGCCAGTCTGAACGAGACAACGGCGAACCTCCATGCCATTAAAGTGGACTCCGATGTACAATGGGCGAATGTTCCCCTATATGGTAAAGACATCATCCTCCCTAGAGAATGAAATTATGGCTTGGAATTCGATAGTCTCAAATACTTCAGCATGAAAGGATTCCACAGATGCTACCTCCGTCTCAAATTGGAGGGGTCTTTATAATGCCTTAGTGAGGGCCTCACACATACTTGACAACAAGAAGAGGGATTCAAGGATGGAAAGCCTCATAGGGATTATAGAAAGGTGCTTGAGAACAGAATTTATCCGGTCCAGGCACAGACATCTGCATACATGAGGCCGCGATGTGATTGGAAGCATGGCGGGCCATGTCGGCTGGACCGGCGACTGGCTGAAGCTGGGAATATCCCACTGATCACTAGTTTAAGCCTAAATAGTAACTACCATATGTGGTCCAGGAGACTGTGGTAAACCTGTAGTGGGGTGAAGCGGGTTGTGGTATGGCCGAAGTGGATCTTCTCAATCCAATATCACAAATGGTGGTGGAGGCGGACCTGACAACACTGGATGAAAAGGCTGTGAATGATGAGCTCTGTGCTGGGCCTACTGTCTGGTCTTAGTGGCACGAATGTCTTGGCTGGAGGTGCCGATTGATGCACCTCAATGACCCATATGGCCGCATCTCCATCGACGTTGGCATCGGCTGGGGACATTGGGGATGTTCGCCTGGTGTTCCCCCCAGTAAGTAGTGATATAGGGGTTTACAACTTGACGATGTTAACTAAAGTGTTCCCTTGACTGTCACTTCAAGAATCATCCACCACTGGGAGAATTCTGGGAGGGATTCTGTTCTCAAGGGGCATGAAGTCACCGAGAGTGTTAGACGAAGATGGAATTGGCGGGGCGCGTTGCTTCTTCTTGCGCTGTCGATGCCGGCTCTTCTAGGAAGAGGCCGACTGAGATGATGATGCAGAGGTTGCGGTCATGGCTTTTAAAGGATAAAGCTAATTTAGGGGTTCTCTAATGATGCCATGGGAAGGAGAAACCATTTTACAAGCCATCCAGTCATCGTACTTTTGGGATCTGCTGCTGGGAACCTGCTGCCACTCACCTTCGCCGTCGCTACTACTATCTGGCCCCATGAAGACACCCCCCACTTTTTCCGATTCCAGGACCATCCTGACTATGTTGTTATCAACCTGGTCATGGAGCCAGTTCTTAAACACATAGCACTGCTTGAGGGTGTTCCCCTGAATCCAATGATATGGGAATTAGTTAGGGTGATCATGGAGATTCGCCTCTGCCAGACTTCTACAATCAGGAAAGTATACAATCCACTACTCTAGGGTGCTATGGAAGTAACCGGGGACATGATTCTCGATGAACGAGTATGTATGGTGTCTTCTATCTGGATTGGGAGCCATAGAATCCTGACCTTGATGAGGAGCTGGAAGGGCCTGTTCAGGAGTTGGAGCCTGATTGTCACACCTGGGTGGTGGCGGTGCATTCCGCAGTGGTGCCTGCTAATTTTGAAGATGCAGAGGAACCAGAGGTTGTGCCCGAGGTGGAGGACCTCTGTGAGGCAATGGTTCCAGTGCTACTGTTGTCAATTCTAAATGCCCGGGGCTTCTACTTTGTCCACCGTAGTGGGCTTGAATATAGCATCTCTCCTTCCTAGAATTACTAGGGGCAACAGACATGCATTTCAGGCCGGTTATATGACTTCTTTAGGGTGATGGGACTTATATTAGATGTCTCAGAACACTCCGCGATAGTTAGGATTGATTAGGTAGGGAGAAAGTTCCTTCTTTACCTTCCCAATTCACATATTCAGCAATTGCTTCTGAGTCATTGTCATGTTGAGGGAGTATGTGATCCCCTTCGATCGAGCGATGAAGTCTATGACTCACTCATAAGGACATTTTTTTCACTTGAAGAGGTCTGCGATACTGGTGTTCCAGGTGGTAGAGCTGAACTGGAAGAAGAACTCCTTGCGAAGGTCCTCACAGTAACTCACAGATTCGAAAGGGAGATGGCTGTACCAGACAAATGTCAGCCCCTCCAGTGCCTGAACGAAACTATGAAGCTTAATAGCCTCCTGCATAACTGAAGTCCCCATCATTGGCCCACACCTTGAATTGGTGTTGGCCAAATGCTGCGGCGGGTCCACTATCCTTTTAATGGGAGGAGATGGTGGTATTCTTGAATCCCAGAGGTGCTGGCATATCATCCTCCTAGGCAGGGTATGGCTTTCCATATAGTGGGATTTCCACCTTCTGCATTTCCAATGCCTCATGGTGGGATATGGGTGATTCCATAGGATCATCTGGGTGGGGGTCCATGTCTTCACGTGGATCCTTAACCATGATCACTTTTCCGGGCACTTCGACACGGTAGACAGGTTTAGCGCCTCATGGAGCGACTAGTGGAACGCCCTGTGGGAAAGATGGGTGAACCAAAGATGGATTCTTTGAATTGTCACACAGTTCAGAAGGGTTGGGTGAGACATACCGCACTCTCTTTCCATGAGTTCTGGCTTCAACCCTATTAGTGGGAGCGGAATGATCAGGGTTGACCAGAGGCATCTCACCGAGGTGAAGTTGTTCCTGTCCCTACTGACCTAAATTAGGATCACCATATTTTGGTCATCACTCTACAACGTGTTCATCCAGGAGTTCATCGACCAACCTCTTCTACTCATCAAGTTTTTTTCACAACATTCCCTTCTCGGAGTCCTCCTTCATCTTCTATACTGAGGCAGACAGGTCGGAGTTCTTGATAACTCCAACATGCTCTTTGCCCTTACTGACAATCCGTCTAAGCAATAACAACTCAGTGAGTGTAGTGAGACCTAGGAGGTTCCTCTACTGATGAGTAATCCTCATCAATGGTTACAGCATTGGTGGAACACCCTTATGGTGTAAGTCTCTTTCGAGAAACTCCAGCTCATCCTCCTGGTCCACAATGTTAGCCATGTGAACTATGTCCCTTCCTTGGTTCATGTCCTCAATATGGCATAGCGAGTCAGGATGCCGTTAGTTGGGGTTGAAGAGAAGGGAAGCATACTACCTCCAGCCATAGACATGCAATTGGGGGGTATCCTCTCTGATTATTTTGCAGAGTAACTTGATACTGTGAACACATTGCTGCTGGAGGGCCTCATGACAGCCTGGTGACTCGGGGCACAAGGCGAAAGGGAGTGCAGCCAGTTCAAATAGATGGAACAGCACACTGATGTCTTCAAAATGCACTTTGCTCCGTGGTTATAACATGCGCTGATGATGGTGACTAAAATGTGTCGCCCATTGGGTGTATCAAAAACACTCAACCTCCTTTTGGGTGAGGGACTCAGGTATGCAGAAATATTGTGCTGCCATGGGACAGAAATTCTCGGGGAAGAAGTCCACTACAAGGATTGTACAAAAGCTCCTCATCTCAAATTCAGTATCTAGTAGTTGATTGAACCACTCTCCAATGAGGTTTGGTTGAGGAACTAGTTTCATTACTGAGGCAGACCACTGGAACGACATGATGACTAGTGAAGAATACATCGAATGGTTTGACTGGCCGTCGATTCTTGGGCTGTCCTCCGAGGAGTGTAGTGACCAGGTCGTTACATCACGATAGGATGGGTTTTCAGCCACCGTTCCTTTCTTAGGGGCCATGGTTTCCAGTGGTGGGTCATGATGCTGCTCGCCTGTCATTTGTCCAAAAAAATAGATCTCAATGATATTTTTGTGGAGGTAGAAAGCACTTCTAGCGATGATGGTGCTGACTGAACGACTGTAAACTGCAGGGTCGCCAAATTTTCATCCACCTGGATAATCCTCGGAGGGAGGCAAGAATCTTATGTACCTCGCCTTCAAGAAGTACTAAGCTAATGTTCCTCACCCCTGCCCCCAACATTGACTCAGATGAGCGAGGGGAGGGTTCATGAGTATATTCGTACTCTGCATCAGAATCTGTGAAGCAGACCTGTCAGATCTATGTCCGGGACATCCTAGGAATCTTCTTATGGCAAAAATGACCCGCCTTGCTGCCCCTGGGTGGCTTTTCGGGACATGTACAATTTCTAACATGTGGTCCTTTGTCCGCGCTAGTGCCAGGGCAGAGAGGGTTTTCACTTGAGACAATCGGGGTGCGAGGAGCACCAGGACAAATGTTGAATGAGACACGGGGAGGACCTCCCTGAACTACACCTAAGTAGACAAAACCTCCACTGGGACTAGAAGGAGCATGGGGGGACCTCCATAGTCAGTGTGGGTGGATCGAGTCTGGCCTTCACCCCTCTGGTTTCCGGAGTGAGGAGGACCTTCACTAACTATAGAGAGGTTGTAGGGTGGATCCCCACGTTTGAGAGAGACCAGATCTGAAATGTTTTCACATCGACAGTTGGGGGTTGGAGGAAGGTCTCCATACCCAATGTGATGGGAATGAGAGAGGACTTTGTACCGAACATCACCGTTACGGGGCATACCTTCTTTTGGATCAGTGGTGGCACAAGGAATACCTCCATGTTGTGCCTCAAAGAGGTAAAGACCCACACTATCAGTGGTGGTGGTACTGTGGGAAACTCTGTATGGGGTGGCATCGATGCATGTTGGTTCACAATGACCATCGCTCATACCTATGACTGGGAGAGTCGACCTGGTCTGCCAGTGGGCAGTTGGGTCCTCAATCTGGGCTGGGCGTTGGAGCGCCCCTGCCCAGTGTGTGAAGGGACTTGATGATATGCATCGGCGGTGGCTCGGGATACAACATCCATCAATGTTGATGTCCCGTGGGGGGGGGGGTGTCCTTAGCTCGTGCCTGATGCTGGCATCGGTTCGGATGAGTCAGTGCTACTAGAGTAGGTTCATAGCATACCTGCTCCTCTGGCAAGGCCGGGTGGTGGTGTTGATGCGGCTGGGTGGGGGCCCTTGCTGGGAGCCCCCGAATTGGGACTCTGATAGGGCTAGGCCAGACGTTGTCCACCACACCAATATTAGGCGGGGAGTCATCAAAGCACTCTGGGTACTGGCTTTCGAAATGAATGAATGCGGAGGTGTGGACCAGTGGATCCCTTTTCGGCCCTCGGGGGTAGCGTTGAAGGTGGGGCCTGGACGCCTCCAAGTCCAGATGGTCCATATCCTGGGTTGGGATTATTCCCTCCTCCTCATAATGACATACTAGGTCATTAGTTACCCTTCGTTGGATATCTTCCTATGGGGAGATGGGGCGTCGGTGCCCCATGGTCATGGACGCAGAAGCCATTGCGGAAGGGGTGAAGCCACACAGAAGGTCTGTGCTAGAGTTGCCCCATCCCCTACATAGGATAGTGGGTGATTATTGCATTGCTGTGGCACCAACATGATTCCTGAGAAGTAGCGATATGGACTCGTCAATGCTGAAAGGAAAAGGAATCGACCCCCAATTCCATAGTGCCATCCCACCTTCCGTGACCAGTAAGGGGGATCCACACTGACAACAACAAAAAATGGGATGTCCAATGTTTTGGTACCCCAAATGCTGGTGAGTTTCATGCCAGGCCCGCAATTTTGCTTGGCAGGACCCGGTACCAGATAGATAGATCCGGTGAAACGTCAATCCATGGATGCCCCGAGCATTACTAGTCTCTATTTTGAGGACAAAAAATTCACTCCAGGTTCAAAATTTCTATTTCTGATGCATTCACTGGGGCGTGCACGCCCATATTATTGAGTGTGAAAGACACAGCTTTTGTTACCCCACATTCCCACTTTCCAAAGGCGGGCGACATCCATTCCTTATTCAGGGACGTTTGCTTCTTGATTGAAACAGGCTAATGGGATGTCATCTCTTCCTTCCATGTATTCTTCCTTGGAACTCATCTCCTAGTTCGGGTCTCGCTCATAAATTTAATATGATGTTCATGAAACTCTTCCCAGTGTCATATCATCATGGACACCAGATAATTAGGCTACTTCTTTCAGGACATTCCAAAGGGTCCGGTCAGGGCAGCAAACTTCGGTTAGGGAAGTAGTCATGCTGGGAATCACTGGCGAGTATGGACACTAGGGATTGGTGTGTTTTTCATCTGTCCCTTATTATAGGGCTTCTCGAGGGTGCAGAATCCCGAGGAATCCCACATCAGATTCGGTGAATTATATGCCTTGGGGATGTATCTATGATTTTCCTCAGCTTCCTATGATTAACATAGGGTATGCCGCACTATTAATGTCCACTGGATATTGATCAAAGTGATCTGAACACTGATTAGAGTGGATCAGGTGGAGGAACCCCCTTAGAGAGAACACCAATATTGGGGCAACACATGGGAGGCTTCCCAAATGTTGTGGGATGGAATGATGTGGTATTATCTCACCTGGATATGGCGACCCAAGTAGGAATTAGGATGGATGACGGTTTGGGGCTTGATATTCTAATAGACATCCTACGTATACCTGTGGCAGGGAATCAAAGTCCACATAGTTCATCTGGGGACGACTTTCCATCGAATGTGGTTAATAATGGCTTACTGTTTAAGGGGGTTGCAATGGAATACCATCGGATGAGGTCAAACTGACGTGATGTTGGTTGGAATGACTAGGTGGTGGTGGTCTTGGACCTCAGGGAGGCTTCCTATGTACCATGACATGACATAGATCTATGTCCTTGTAGTTTGGGGTGGCATTTGAGGCTTACAGTCTAGGATGCCTAGGGTGTTTGGTGATCCGACGTGAAGGAGGTCGGAACGACCTGGTGCTAGGCTTGAACCTCTTGGAGGCTTCCTACGTGCCATGCCTTGACATGGATCAATGTCCTCGTAGTTTGGTATGGGGCATGACGACGAAACGACATGAAGATGGACCGGGGGTCCGATGGGTGTTGGTCTTGATTCTTAGGGAGGCTTCCTATGAACCATACCTTGGCATGGATCAAAGTCCCATTAGTTCTATATGGGATTGTAATATAGTTTAACATCATGCAGGGCAGGGGTGAACCGATGTGAAGGGGGGTTGGAACAATTCTGTGGTGGGATTGAACATCGTGGAAGCTTCCAACGTACCATGCCCTGACATTGATCAATGTCCCCATATTTTGGGATGGAGTATTGGAGAACCGAGGTGAATAAGGAACTTGGTCCAGGTGAATGGAAGGCTTGATCCTTGAGAAGGCTTCTAACGTACCATGCATTGCCATGGATCAAAGACCATGTAGTTCAAGATGGTGTGGGGTTTACATTCTAGGCTTCCCAAGTTGTTAATGGGGCATGGCGCAAAAAAAGAAGTTGGTTGAGGGTAATGGTTGTTGGTATTGATACTTATAGAGGATTACTATGTACCATGCCTTTCCACGGATTAATGTCCTCGTATTTCGGGTTTACATTGTAACATCATGGTGGGAAGGAGCAAAATATTGTTTAACATCATGCGGTATAGGGGTGTTATCAGGGTCGATGCTTACTCTAAACCCACGTGAGTCATGCTCGGTGTGAGAAACAATAGGTGGTAGAGACTCGATGATCATGTCATGAATGGTGCGTCTGTGGGATGTGTAGTGAGGCTTATGTATGGAGCCACCCAGGGAGAGATAGATTGGGACTTAATCCGAGATGGAGGCCAGATTACAAAAAAGCGCCACGGGAGAGGGGTTGGGGACCAAAGAAAGAAGGATCCCTATTATCTATCACGCCATCTAAAGGCCGTCGAACCGAGGATGTGTGGACGAGCAGGGGTGCTGCCTCCTGTAAGAAAATATAGGGTCATACACCAAGATGGTTTCCCTTCCCCACAGACAAACTCTACACAAAGAAGAAGGATATCATCCCCTGTGGAGACTAGGGGGTGGAGAATGCCCAAGGCGGGTGGACCCTGTGTGTGAGGCATTGGGCTAAGTCATAGTTTAACATCATGTGTTGAGGATGAAGGTTCTTGGATGTTTGACATCCTGCAACTCTGATAAGGTGGGTTTTCACTACACCCCTAGGTCTTACATAACTAGTACCCTCTTCCCCTTGGGGGAGGGAAGGAATCGACAAGACCATACAGAGGGGTGTCGTGAAGAAAACCATCGAGGGGTCTACATTAGGGTGGCTAGGAGAAGAAGAAATAGCCATTAGCATTCCTATGCAAAGAAGTATTAGGCGAAGAAACACAATGGGCAGTATCATTCTTTGGATATTGAAGTCATATCATGAAAACCTGGAGGGTCGCACGAGAAAAGTATTTACTAAGAAGAGGGGTCCATAGGCAGGGTACATATGGAACTCTATTTCTCCACATGGCAGAGGGTACCTTCGAAGGGGTGTGCTTCGAGAAATGGGGTGCCATAGCCTTAGAATGGGGATGAGGTGCAAATGGGGGGTTCTACATGAAGTGGAAGGTAATTCTCGGAGCACAGTATCATGGAGTAATGGTGCCTCGCAGAGAAATGTGTCAGGTAGCAATGTGATTTGAAAAGTACATTGATCCTGCCTTAGCATATGGATTATGTGTACATGATGGGTTCTTCGTGAAGCATAAATGCTTTGTGATGACCGGGGTCCCCTAGGGGATCCCATTCTTCCATGAAATCCCTTAGGTTTCATGATGGTCATAACTCTCGTAAGAGGGGATCAAAAAAAGACAACGAGGAGGCACCTTGAAAAGGAAAATACCTCACATTGCTCATGGATCACCGAGTGGAAGAATGATTCATGATTCGGGAGTGGGGAAGTTGAACAGCCTGATTTTCCATTGAGAGATCAATGGGATCTTGGTATTTATAACTAAGAGGTTCTGCAGAGTGGAGCTCACGTGGCATGAAGAGGGGCTTGGGGGCTTCGTCGAGGGTCTCAAACATCAAAAGGGATCGTATAGAATCCAGCCTCATTGCTTCGATGCGGGTCGTCATGGCACTTTTTGAACTTCAAATGCGGCCGCAGAGCATCCTGCCTCCTTGCTTCATGGTGGGTCTTCGCGGCACATCATGAACGTGAAATGGGTTTGCAGAGCATCCCACCTTTTTGTTTTGTGATGGCTATAGTGTTGGTGGCACTCTACGAATTGGCATCGTGAGGCCGTCAATGGGGCCTTCATTTGGGCTTCTTCTCTATCCAAAAATTTGTCACCAACACTATACCATGAAATTAAGGATTAATTTTTCATGAAGAGAATAAATCACATACCTCTGATGGAATGTGTGGGGATGTAGATAGTGTTCATAAATGATTTAATAAAGATCATGTTTTGTAACAAAGTAACACAAAAAATAAAATAAGTGCTATATATGAAATTGATATTTTAAAATTGAAAAATAGTGGGGGATTAATTCTTACAAGTATATAGGGATTTGTAACATGAAATTGTGAGATAAATAATAAAATAATATATTTTAGTTTTTCAAGAAGTCATGATGTTTGTTGTGTTAAAATTTTATCTCGCATAAGATTATAAATAATATATGATTCATATCTCTTTTATATATCTGATTTAGTCCAGGAATTTCACTTAACAAAGAAACAAATTTCTCGAGAATTTAATAAATGTGGATGAAATGAAATTATATTATTTTCAATGATTTTTTCTATTGAAAAATATATATGATGGAGTGTATGATTCATCTTCCACTTATTGAAGAGTAGTATGAAGAGATCTAATAAATTATGTAGATTTATTTGTAGTTGAAGACTGACTATATGGGAAAATGATTATATAGAATATGTATAAACATCTAATGTCGTACAAAAATCATGTTCATGATGATTATTTAAAATATTTCATCAATTGGAGGTGCTATTATAAACAACCTAATTAATGACTAGTGTTACAACTATAACCAATTCCCCCAAATTATAAATACATTGAACATCATAACTTTTTTTAAAAGGTGGGGGATAAAGCCTCATTAATATTATCAACGAAAATTAAGGACCTATTTTCAACTGGGTAGAGGGAGACCCATTTCATAGTCCGAAGGAAAATTTTTCATGTAGCCCATTACATGGATTGTAGTTACAAATGTTTTTCCCAAGGCCCATTATGTGAGTTGTACTACTATAATACCGATGATGCAACAGTACCCACCCATACTACAATGTTTTCCACTACTACAGTACCACTGTTACTACAGTACCAAATGTTTCTACAATGCCTACATTGCAACAGTACCACTTCAGTACTATTACAACACATGATCCCAATGGGTTTTGACCTCCAATTTCTCATGTAGGATTATAAGGTTATAACCATTAAGACAAACCCCATCAACATTACATCATTACTTAATATTCTATGTTAATCCATGTAATTTTTAATCATTGAAAATCCTTGTGATAGTTGAATTATGAAACACATATAGGATTACCACAAAAAGGTGTTGGTATTTGTATTGGATCATGATAAATTCTTCATAGATTTTGTCTCTTTTATGAGATAAATAATTTGTTTGTGTATATTTTGACAGCACACGACATTTTTATTCCACATAACAAGGTCCGTGTTTTGAGAGTAAGAGGTGGAAATTGAAAGAATTATAAATTCAATAAATAATTGGTACCATGATTCACCCTCTATCAGTGTCCCATAGTGATCCATATGGGAAGTATGAAAGATATCATAGTGTAGGCATTCCATTTATTAGACCCATTTCTTCCCCAAATACTCTATGAAATTTATATTAAGTGAATATTTGATGAATATTCTGAAATAGAATAGTTTGAAAATTCCGTCTCCCCTATCATTGAAGAAACCATGAATGTCTATTCCAAGACTATAAAAAATATAATGAATTTTGAAACAACGATATTGGGTAAAATATTAAATAAACATGGGAATGGTGAATTCTATATTTTCAAATATATTTACAATTAACATTTTAAAAATATTGGCTTATGTTGTATAAAGTATGATGAAGCTGAATCAATCAAAATGGATGAAGATATCAACCCTCACATTTAAATATATGTGATGAATGATTATAATGAAGGTATTTTATAAATAATTTGTTTGAAATATATTTTTGATAATCTAGAATATATTAAAGATGGAAATATGATATAGGAGGATTTAATTGGTATGAAATTTAAATGTAACATTTTTTTACAGACTATATTGATGAAAATGAAAATTAGGTGATAATTTGGATTATAAATTTTTCTATAATTTATATAATACATTGACATGATAATTATTGAACTTTTTGTACACATATTATTGTGAATTAATCCATTAACTATTTAAATGTTTATGAGAAGTTAATTCCTCAATAGATGTGTTAGAAAAAAAGAACAAATAAAAAGTACTCCATGGGGGATAATAAAAAAAATGAAACCAAGAAAAATGTGAAGAAATAAATTTATATGAATAATTATAAGGTCAAATACAATAATTTCATATCGACCATTAAAATATGAATCTAATTTTGAACATTTCATCATTCCATGGACCACTTCAAAAATTTCTTATAAATGAATGTAAGATAGCTAATATTAAAAATAGAATTAATATAGAAGAGAGAATAAATGATATGATTTATTGAATAAATTATTGATGAATATGTTGAAAATTTACCCATGAAAGGTAACTCAATGTCATTAAAGAATCCATTTATAATCTGCAAAAAAATTGTAATAATAAAATGTATAAAACATTTTTTGGGTGGGCGCATGCTGCTAATGAAATGTATTAGAAATGGGGATAAATCATTAGTGAGATGAGTGGAAAATGGAAAATAGATTGTTTTACATGAAGATATTTAATTTAATTAAAGGAGTAAAAATATTAAAACAAAATTATCTCATAAAAATTATTTATAATGTGTAAATGTATTTGAAATAATTACATTAATTCATTGGTAGTTCTTCTTTCCCAGAAATAGATGATGCATATAGAAACAAAAAAAATCATAGGAAGCTATATCACTACTAAAATATGTGATGATAAATAATCTACACAACATGAAGAAGAAATAAAATTAATAGTCTTTGATGAATAATAAAATAAAAAATGATAAGGAATAAATGATCATGAAGTGTATCATACAAATCATGGAAATAAGGAAAATATTATAGGGGCGAGAAGAAATTATCATCTCTATTTTACTTCCTGATATGATAATAAGCATTCCAGTTTATTCCCTTATCTCTTGTGTAGTATTTTAGTACTAAAATTTTTGGGAATTTAAGGAGAATATAACATTGAATAAGAGAACATGGTGAAGTTTGTTTAGGACAACAAGTTTAAATTTTTATTCATGATATGATAAAAACATAAATTATTCCACAATTGGGGATCATAGATATAATATTCTTGGAGACTATATTATGAAAATATTCATCCATTAAATGGATGCTAATGCACATATTTAGTGGGAGAAAACAATAATGGTACGATAAAAAGTCATATATTATTAATATTCATAAATCCATGTCATGTATTCCAAATTTGAAGATGCAGGTAACCCAATTGTAAATCATTCCATTTTCATTATTATATAAGATATTAGAATCATATGGGGAGTGTTGGTTTTAGATCAAGATAATATAAGGGTTGGTAAAATATTCATTCACATGAAATTTATAATTTATTTTATGATGAGTGTATTAAAATATACTACATAACCTATATATTTTATACAACCCCATTATTGAAAAACAAATATCTTATGAGAATGATATCACTTTTATGGTTGTTAATTGACATCGAATAAAATCATGGTTGTAATAATCTTCTATTCTACACAGTGATTGATGACATAGACATAGTGTATACTAGCTAAAGGCTATTTTTCCATGTAAACCATATAGTGATGTCCTTCTTTTCCAAAATGTAGAATTAATTTTCAAATTTCTTGAATGGAATAAGAAAAACCACATATTAATCCATTATATTTATTGTCAATAATGGGAAGACGGAATGTTGAAATTAATGAAATGGTATTGACATAAAATACAAATAGGGAGATTTAATATCCCAAGTGGATGGTTAATGAATATAATTGTATTTTTGTAATATATATAATAGAATAAAAATTCAATTTATGATGATGTACTGTAGGATTAGTGATTAATCATATAATAAGAATAAGATAAATTTTTTTAGATATGTTTAAGAAGATAATGATGATGTTTTTAGAATTATTATGGACTCATTTGTAATCATTTTACCCAAATATTATCATTTATTGGTGATGATTCATGGATAATTGTAATAGATACATGAAATGGAATTTTATGACACTGATCGACAATTATCTATGTTACTCAAATGATTAATGAATATTTCTTATGTTCAATGAATATTTCTCATTGTAGAAGGATATTTCATGTTTTTTAATATTTTAAAATGAGATATCCATGCTAAATACAAAAGTAATTTATAGAGAGTCCAAGGAAATATTCATTTTCTAAATTAATTTATTATAGAATATTATTTGAAGACAATCGGAATATTTAATTCATACCAATTTTATTTTTTACATGCTAAAATAAAACTCATACATTAATTGGAATAATGGTAGTTATAAATCATGTTAAATATATATATTTATTGAAATATATATTGTGCTGAATTTTATCATATAGTTTAGATAATATATATTAATAATTTATAATATGTGGTGTACAAAATAAAAAAAATATGACCAACATCCAAGATAATAGAGGCCTTTATTTGAAACCATTATTGAGGTGGGCCTTAGAGTTAATCCTCAAAAACCACAATAGTGGCATAGAGGTAAAAAATTACTCCACACAGGATTTTGTGTAAGGAATAAAGATATCATGCCAATAGTAAAATAAGATGTGCCAAATTATAGAAGGAATGAGACATGTATTATCTAAAGGTGAGGTATGAGAACTAATCATCCTTTCATAGATTATTGAGGTTATATGTGTAGTTTGTTGATTAATAGGAGCAGCGCAAAATTGATAATTTTTTTACGTATGCCTGATATGTGATACTATTACTATGTCATTTAATATATATAAATATAGTTGGCTTTCTGATTAATTCAATCTACACCATCTTATTTTGAATAAGGATAATCTTGAACCCTGTCCACTTGAGCGTCATCAGTCCACTAGGGATCATGATGTACCTTAGTCAACCAAGAAAACATTAATCTAATGTTAATTATACTAATATACTGAGGCCCATTAAATGTTCTTGATATCATTTGTGAAACAATATTTTTCAAGAATTTGATAATTCAATTAATGAGCTTTAACCGATTTACAAATGAAACACTAGTGAGAAGTTATAAGAAATAATTCTTTCAGGAATGTGATAACTCCACCATATAGTGGATAAGGGGATGGGGAAGATAATCTTTTATTATATTAATATCAAAATAGTCCAAATATAATGAAAATAGTATTAAAAATATTGATATAATGAAATCAATAATGATATTGAAAGTTGTCTTTAACAACACCATTTTCTCAGACATGACCAAAAGCATTGACTAGTGTCACTGTTATGTTCATTTATATATATATCAAAATATCATGTAGTGGAAAAATGTTATTCTGATAGATATTGAGATCTATTGTTTTCATATTAAATAATATCATCAAGGTAATTTTTTTCAAGAAATTTTTTAAACAAACAATAAAGTGTAACAACAAAGAAAAAGAGGGAACTTGTGCTTTACATAGTTTAATAAAAAACCAAATTATCATTCATACAGACCTTGTTGAATAATGTGTAATTTTTTTAATATGATTTGTGAAAGGATCACTTGATTATCATCATAAATAATGTATTGCATGAGGGATCATTGGACAATGTGATACCCCTATTCTTAACCTTAATCTCTTAGAGACAAAACATTGTGACACTATGAGAATGTATCACCTATCCTATATTCTGTGTATGAGATGTTTCATCACATTTGTGAATAGTATACATGAAGATAGTAGATTTATTATTTCATGTATCACGTTATTACATATGATTACCAACGTGGTAAATGATTTAATATTCATGATGAAAATTAATAACGTACCTCAGTTGTTGTACATGTGTAACATCCTAGGAAAACAAAGAATATAAAATTTTCATATTTATTAATATTTTTGAATGAGATATTAATTTTATTTTAATGGAGATGTTATTTTAATGGGAGTACTAGACATGGAACAATGGGGTTCTCTGAAGTCTTATGTTGCAACCAATGCTGAGTCATACTGAAAAATAATATATTATTATTAATTTAAATGGTAATTAACACCTAGCCATTTTATTGGTAGGAATGAATAGAAAAAACTATAATATGATTATACATATTTGTTAAATGTCTTATCTTTTATCTAATAAAATATAGATGCTTAAAATTTGAATGAATTTAATTTTAAGAACACTTTACTTTAAAGGGATGATTTAACACCATTTTATGGTGAACCGACATTAAATTTAGTTTTGGTCACTTTTATATGTTAAATTTGACAAAATAAAATTCTTGTTTTGAACCGGGACATCCAAATTCACTTTGGGTAACATTTTTTAATTTTTCCTATATAATTCATTTTCTGTTTAATAGTGAATATTCTGTATTTTAATTAAAAATTTCCATTTAATCTAAAATATTTTAATGGATATATTATCTTTTTAATTTTTTTTAAGAGTAATTATATTATATTTTTTTTACCATTTAATCCAATGGTGTCATTTGAATTAATTTCACTTTGAAATTGGACATAAACTGATATTGTTTCTTAAAAACATACTTTTTTTGACAACGAGAATAAACTAAGGAAAATTCTATGTTTTGAATTTTATAAAATAGACATCATTTTTGAATTCGGAATATCAAATATATCGTAAATCGATCTTTTGGTATCTTTCTGAAAAACTTCAATTTTTTATCAATAGTGAAACAACTATGTAGATATTAGAAAATGACTTTTTCCTTGAAATGAAATTTTATAGCTTCTATGAATTTTCTTTTAAAAATATGATATTATTCTTTTTTATTAGTCAGTAATTTTTTTTTCAACTACATGAAAATAATTTTTTGGTAAATAATAACTTTTGACTATTATTTAATGCGGTTAATGGTAAATAGGGTATTTCTAGGTTAAAAGAATATTAAAATAATACAAAATTACCTTAACACTTATCCTATCATTATTTTATGAGTTATACCCAACCATGGGCATTGTTGGGATGATTTTGGGAACCCATTGTGCCATTTGAGATTGATAAAGACACTTTAGATTAATTACTTTAAATAAAGTCAAAAATGACATAAAAAATCTATTTTAGTAAATTAATTTTACATTGGGTTATATAAGATATACATTACTCTATAGATTTTAATTGGAAATACAAATATATTTCATATATCATTGTATTTTTATTTAATTTTTAGACATCAAATTAATTAAATTATTTATGACACAAGAATGATGTAGTGTTTTCCCCATTAATAAATCATTTAAATAAATAAGATTATAAATATTAAAATAACATCAAAAACCAGTCCAATTCTTATTGAATGAATCTATTTATACCATGAGTCGTCTAATGATTGACCTTAACGAGTTTTGGACCTTTATAAATCTAAAATCATTATAAAAATAAATAATATTTTCACATGTTCATAAAGAACCCCTCCCCTCCCTTATGTAATGACCTCAACTATAACCTATTCCTCACACCTCTCAATCCCATTGGATCATCGAAACCCTGAACAAATAAGTTCTAAATATCTCTCTATTCTACCTTGAAGCCTTCCCATAGGCATAAGGCACTTCAAAAAGTCCTTATGGTTCAATCCAAATGGAGTTAAACGAATTAAAGGTAACAATTAATCTTAAATTCTTTTGTTTTATATTGTGTTATTTTACTTCTACAACCCCATAAACATTTTTTATTCCTTTATTTTTAAACAAAAACAATATATTAAATATAATAGGTTGTATTTATTATAGAAATTCTAAAGACACTTAAACATACCTAATTCTAATCTGTAAAGAATATACTGTTTCTGTGGATGATGAACTATTACGTCACAAAATGATGATTGTTAAAATATCTCCAACCGCCTCTCATGGTGGCCATTATGATAGAACTGTATATATATTATATATATATATTATATTTATATTTTTTCTATTCTTCTGTTTTTTTCATTTATAGAACACTTTTATGGATTCCAAAGCAGGTAAATACGATTATCTCATTTGAGGAAGTGCGGACTACCGCCCCCTCTAAGTGATATGAATAGTTCATTATTTTTGTGGAAAGTATAAATGGAAGAGATTATGAAATTATATATGATATTATACTGGAATTATAATATACTTATTTATCATCATGTTTCCATTCAATTACAATATTAAATAGTAATGGAAGTAGTGTTCATGTGTACGTATGACTTACCGTCTCCATAAATGGTGAATTTCAATTCATAAATCCAAATGTTATATAATATTATAAATAAATGTATATACTAGATATAAATTATATATATGAAATATATATCCTGAATATCACTCTGAATTTAATTTGACCACGTGAACAACATGTAATTATAAGAAGTCCATTTTAACTGAAATACCAAATATGGACAAGAAGACCATTATTAAAATAAATGATTAAATAATGCTTATAACATGGTAATAAGTGATATAAGAGTAATAATAAATTTGAAAAAAGTTGTTGATAAAGTATAAATAATCTTATGTATATTATTCTTGAAGAACTATGAACAAACAAGTCATGTCAAACACGAGGTAAAAGGTTTCTTATCTCACTTTTAATTCCATGAGATTTCCATTGTTCACCACTTATTTATGGCATGTGGGGTATTTTTTACTACCATTGGATATATATATACCATGATTACTTTTATTTTCATGGTATTATGAGGTTAAATTTGTGTTTATTAGCTTTTTTCATACAAATCGTTTAATTACAATGTGGTAAGGGGTTTTCATCTCACTTTTTTTCCCGTGAGATTCATGAAATATTCCAACATTACCATTTTTTGTTTTCTATGTAGATCCCACGATTGTATTAATTTTGTAATATAAATTAATTTATGGGTAATTAATTTATCATTTTTTGTTCCATTATTCATATGGTGAATGTTTCATAAGTTACCAAATCGTTAAGGGAACCTATCACCCTCTTCATTTTTAAAGACTTCTTATTGTTAGGTCTTGTAATGTACATATTCTAATGATGGGATATGTACTTATATATCCTTAATGATGTACGATTTATGTCCATGTTATGATATACCCTTTTGTATCCCATTTAAATATTTTTCTGAATTTTAATGTGACATTGTTAGGATGTCGAATTTATATAAGGGAACATCTTACGACAATTTTAGTTATTTGAGTTAAACTTATATCTCAGGATTATGCCATGTTATAAATATGTGTGAATGACCTATTATTGTTTTACACTTTATATCCACTTATATCGAGTGTATTCATATTTTTCACACAAAATACTGTAATTGATTTATCCTTAATCTAAGGATACAAACATTATAAGGTATTTTGTCTCAAATTACATTCCATGTAGACTTCATTAATGTTATGCACCAATTAACATTTATATGGGATATATTTTATCATTTAGCATATTATATTATGAACCCATTTATTCTCATGATATTATAATTTTAATTGATTTTTATTCCTCAATTATTTGTATTCTATCATATCTCCATTGGTTAAGAAATCATGTAACACCCCAAGATTTCATAGTATGTACTTGTTCAAAACAAGTCATTAACTTGCACTACATGCAACACCGAGTTCAAGTGCACCATGTCATACCGATCAAGCCGTTTAAAAGTAGTTATGAATAGTATTAACTAAAATTAGAAATTTATATAATAATTATAATTTTAGAATCCATATTATCAGTTTCTTAGACATAATGTAAGAACAAATTCATTTTTTTCAGATAAAAGAAGTATTTTTCGAAAATGCACTTTTACCAACTTTTAATAATGAACCCTTTTTAAATCCAATATTTTAAACTTTTATATATTCAATTTGAAAAAATAAATGAATTCAAAAGAATGGGGACATAAAAATTTTACAATGTGACACCCCAAACATCCACGGTACACTTCTCTTTGAATAATACAGTAGTGTGTGTTGTACGCAACTTTGAGTTCTAACACACTCCACAACCAATCAATGTAGCCTTTATGAATAGTAATACCCAATTTTTAAAATTATATAAATTTTATCTCGCAAAATGGACTTAATTTTTGGATTAAAAATATTGAATTTATCCTAGGGTGAAATTTTGGTACTTTTCGGATATCTTTTATATTTTGATGAATAGTGAAGATTACTAAATTTTAATTAAAAAAAACTTTTTTAATCAAAATAATTACTTGTTATAAATTATGAATTTGAGTTGTTTTAAATTATATTTAAAATATATTTTTACCATTTAATACAATTTTTGGTAATTGGACATAATTTCCCAATGAAACCGGATATAAAAAAGTGTCAATATTTTGATATTTCTTATATCTTAAAAACACGCTTTTTGTTTTGACAGCGGGAATTAATTTTAAATTAATTTTTTCCAATTATGTGTGTTGAATTTGGAAAAATGGATTCCATATTTGGAATCAGGATGTCCAAATTTTGTAAATAGGTAACATTTATTTTTAGACATTTTGAATAATTACTTCGGTAAATATTTTATTTACCATGGTTAAATGGTAAATCCTGTAAATAAAGGTTAAAATATAATATAATAATAATAATAAATTACCCTCAAATGTGTCCTAAACTTATTGATACATACATGTCCGACCATGGGCATCTTTGGTTTAATGATTTGGAACCCATGGAGCCACTTGTAGGTGATAGGGACACTTTATTTTAACTATGATAAAGTAAATACAAAATTGACATAAGCTTGTATATTTTAGAAAAACAATTTATACATAAGGTTATATATGTTGTATTTTCTATTATAAATATTAATTAGAAAGATAAAAATATTTTCTATATAATTATATTTTATTTATACTTATTAGACATTGAAAAATTAAATATATATATTACACAATAATGATACAGTATTTTCCTTATTAATGAAACAATCAAATAATTGGTATTATAAATGTTAAAATAAATATAATTTGATTGTTTTGATGACAGAAACGAATTTTATTTGTTAATATGACATTATAGGATTTCTAAAATGAATTTTTATCTAATTAATAAAGTTGTAATGACTTTAACAAAAATAAATTATTGAGTAGTGTAAAAATTGACATAAATGAGTTTTTAAAACAAATATTATATTATTAATTTATATTATATTCCTAAAAACCTATGGTTCGTCCAATGTACTTATATCATTATTGGTTTATCATTAATTGACCACTTTGTGGTATCTTGGATGTATATAGTATGTTTATTAACTATATAATATAAAAATATAGTGCGACATTGTAAGTGTTAAACTAATTAACCAAAAGATAAAACTAAAAGATAAGGTTAATATAATGACTCAAACCTACCTAAAATATATTGGTTGAAAGGATTTATACCCATCCCCACATTATAATTTGAATAATCCCCTTTGGATCCATTAGAAACTGAATATAAATTTATTATAAATTAATACATTATTTTTTTTTCTAAAGAGCCCCTCCTCCACATTATAAAAGAACCTAAATTCTAACCAATTATTCACACCTTAAAATCCTTTTGGTTCGGCCAAACCCCGACCAAATAATCTCTTAAAAACCCTCAATTCATCCTAGAGGCCATAGTTTAATTAAAAATCCAACCTATGTAGCCCTTTTGATCAAATCAAACGGAAGAACCCGAAGAAGAGGTAACATCTTCACCACCCTCTTTAAAGTTCCTTTCCTATTCAACTTCTTCTTTACTTGTTATTTACATCCTAAAATAACAACTACAGTATATTCTATATATTTTGATGTTATTATAATTATGGAACAAAAAAAATTCATTATTCTACCCATCCCTTGAATGACATGTCACCATACGTGCGTACGTACGACCTACCGTCTCCACGTTGCGGTGTAATTGTCATTCAATATATAATTATTTAGATGGATATAATAATTATGTATAATTCATGTAAATAATAAATATAACATGATAATGATTCTATATATATGATATACCATCCAATTATATAATATTTTAATATCAAAGTAATGATATTTTCGCATGTGCGTACTTACGGATTACTGTCTCCACGACGTGATGAGATTCATTTCCTAGTTCACCATTAATCGACAATTATAAAAATATATATTACTAACAAGTATATAATATATGAAATAATAATGCTACTGGAGATATATATTTATATATATATAAGTATTAATGTACTTACATTCACTTACATCCGTTCAATACTATATGAAAAAAGAAACAGTGTTTATGCATACGTACGGACTACCGTCTCCATAAACGGTGTTTCCATTTCATATATATGTCTATTATACATATTTATATTATAAATATATATTATATATTTATCATGTTTTATATTCTTGAATTATTTAAATCATGATCTATGTGATACAATCAAGAGTAACAAGTTAAAACACGTACGATAAGGAAAACCATTATCACCCGAAATGTTAATTTAACATGGAAATTATTATTAAATGGGTAGTATAAAGTCATAAATGAATCATGTAGGATATCATAAATATTAATATGGTTCTGGTATAATTTAATAACATACTAATATCTTCGTACAGGAGGTTAAACATACCCTCGACTAAAGAAAAGTGCAAGGTAAGAGGTTTTCATGTCACTCCGTATTCCCGTGAAATTCATGCCATATTACCACTATTACATTTTGTGTGGTGTATGTACTGCCAATATTATTATTATTTGTGTAATACAATTACATTTATGTGTATTTACATATTCAGTGTATGATACCTCTTTTCTTCATTGTATGTTTTGTAAGTTACCAAATTGGGAAGGGTAAATTCCTCAATCTCATTATTATCCGAGATTGTATATGTGTAAGTATTTACTGGGACATTTTTATCATCCATGTCATTTTTTCATAAAAATGATTTCAAAATGATGATTTTAAGGATTTTGAATGGTACTATTTATCAAGATCATAATTTCAAATGTTTTTATGGTTTATCATTCTAAATATTTTTAATTAATATCCATGTTTTCAAAATGATTTTAAGGATTTATTTATATAGACATGACTATTTTGAAATGATAATTATTTTCAAATGTTTCAAAGAGGTACGGGACACTTTGATTCAAAAATCTCTTTTTAATTACTTCTTTTATAAATGTGTGACTTTTAAATGATTTTGGAAATAGGTATTTCTCTCAAAAAGTTTTACTCGTCATTTTCATATGTGTAAACATCCTTTGATAGATTTTACGATTATTTGAAGTTGATTTATTATAAAAAACTTCCATTGAAGGTTTTGTGATATTTTTTTCTGTTGATGCGTTATTTTTATATCATTCATGGTTTATGGATAAGGTATTGACATTTCTTATGCTAGTTTTAATACAAATGTTTATGTTATGTTTAAACCTATTCATATGTGGAATGAATTTGACTTAGTAAGTGACGGGTGGAGCCCGCTATAGCTCCTCGATGCATTGGAAGGTCTCATGAGAAAAACTAGTGACTTGGCAAGAGGCCTTGAAAAAATCTTATTTGTAGTCTTGGCACGAGGCCTTGGCTACGTGGTTATGATAGTCTGGCATTACACATTCCGTCATTATGAATGAGGTTATTGATATTTCATGTGAATATTTGACTAGTATAATTTCCATGTGAATAATTAAAAGGAATTATTTCATTTTATCTTTGCCATAAATGGCATTATTTCACTTTTTAAAGGATTTTGTTTTTGTTATACACTGCCTTAAATGTTTATGCTTATTTATGAATGTTTTTGTTGTATTTCTTACCCTTACGAAGCGTTTGAGCTCAACCATTTTATGTTTTATTTTTCCCTGGATTCCATGAAGTGTATTGTGATTGATATGCATGGTTAAGACAAGGGAATAATGGCATTCATAAATGATTATTTTTGTTGTTTTTTATGTTATGAGGTGTAATGTAACATTCATGTATGTAATCTATTTTCCAAGACTGCTAAACTGATCAGTCCATCGGGACTTGATTCCTTGTAATCATGATAATGTATTATACTAATGCACTGACTCTGGGCAACTCAGGTCGGGGCATTACTATTGGTATCAGAGGAAGTTTATCAATTACCATGGAAGATAGATTTAGATAAACTCTGATTAGATCACAAAACCCTAAGATAGACTTTGAGGATTATTATATAAAAACATCCTAGAATTTTGGTATTGTAGAGATTTTTTGAGTTTTCCGAGCAATACATCCCTGTCTGGATACGAGCAGGTAGAGGCGGCTCTGGCACAGATGTACCTAGGGGTAAAACCTAAAAACACCACATTGAGCTAGACTCGAACGTGAAATGGTGCATGACAATGGGCCTCACTGCACTCTTGGATATGACACTCCTGGGGGATATGCTTAGGATAATTCTCATTTTCTTTACAAATCGCTATGAAGGGTTTATGAGTATATACCTTCTCAAAGAATTTTTTTTGTGATTATGGATTATATCCATAAACTATTCAATTTATGTTAGGTATTTTACATGATTGTAATTATTCAATTCAATTCATAAAATGACATAGTTTATGCTATTTTATAGAAATGGCACCCTGTAGAAGGAATGTGAACTCCAACAATACGTATGATCCAAAGAGTAAGAATGATGATATCTTTCAGGGTATTAATCTATCATTTAGAAGGGAAATAGTCTCCCATGTATTATCATCATATGAAGAAATAATATCATTTATTGATAAGATAAGTGAAGAGTTTACTGAGTCCTATGGATTTGAAGGGAAGCAAGAGAAGAAAAGGATCTAAGAGATAATGATAGATAAAGGGATGATGGAAAAGAATAATTTCCCCATATATGATAACTATGGTAGGAAACACCCGGGAACTTGCCTGAAAGGAATGAGAGTTTGTTATAAGTTTGGAGGAAAAGGGCACTAAGTACGTGACTGCAAGGGTAAGAAAATGGTTTCAAATGGACAATGCTTTATTTGCAAGGAGTTTGGACACTACGTGAACCTGTGTTCAAGTCATCATACTATGCCGAAAATGATGCTATTGGATAATAATCAAGTTATGATACTATCACAGATGAAGAGGAATGATTATAGTTCTTATGTTGATTATGTCATTTGAGTGTTGTATCAAAAATATACTTGTCATAATAATTATGGAGTATATAAGGATTGTACTGCAATACTATTTCATTAGGGATTTGAGATTACATTCTACTATGAAATGTGACTCTACAGTGAGATAAATTTTTTGGAAATTACATGGTTAAAGGAATGATAAACCTGAATATGGTCCTAATATTGAGGTACAGATTTTGGAATAAGATATGGTTGATTTGGGTAAAGTATATTGGATATTCTTGACTGCCTTGAAACCGATTAAAGATATCTATATTCCATCATTATTGGGGTTTACATTATTTTTTTATGGATGAAGTATAACCAGTATTCTATATGGAATAAGGGAGGACTTTAATCAATAAGGATTATGGTAATTCAAGATGTTTCAGTGTTTTAAAAGAATATATGATGATGGTATTCACATGATATTATGATATAAAAAGGATCTAAATTATGTTTACCTTCCTTATAAATTATGGACTGTGAGTTTGGATAGAATTATTTTGGATAATTCTAGTTTGAGATTAATTTTGGATTTCAATAAAAAGACAACCTGGAGGTCAGGCGGCAACCTGTCATGACTAGAAAGGTCATGAGACTTGAACCCGCAACGGAAAGGGGACAAGGGTGTATCGCCTACCACTGGCCCACAAGATGTCTTAGATTAAATAATGTAGTTTATTTTAATAATGTCTAGTAGATGAAT
This sequence comes from Viscum album, assembly GCA_963277665.1. Taxonomy (NCBI): domain Eukaryota; kingdom Viridiplantae; phylum Streptophyta; class Magnoliopsida; order Santalales; family Viscaceae; genus Viscum; species Viscum album. The sequence continues at coordinate 1,038,049,077 of OY728133.1, read as the reverse complement.
TAGAAATTCATTTTTTAACCCCAAACGAATTGGATAAATAAAATATTTTTTTATGTTCTATTATCTTTTAGAGTGAAAGATGAGTTTGTGGTAGAAATTAGTTAAAAGATGGAACTCTACTTTTCAAGTATATATTTTTTTCTCCTCTTATTTTATGAAGACATTAAATCTTATATTTATTGAAGGTATCTTAAAACAAATAATTTGTTAGCATAATACCTTATGTTTTGTTGAACCGATGACATTTTAAATCATCATATATTAATGAATTTAAGGACCAAAATTTTAAACTTGTTTTTGATTGATGACCTCAAACACTACCAATAAATATTTACCCTTTTCCTCCAATTATATGTCTCTAATTTCCACCAATGTTCTCCTAACCGAGATCATACTTTTGTGGTGGCCCTTTCATTTCTCTTTTCCTCTTATTAAGGCTAAAGTTTATTAACCAAATTTTTGATGTGGGTTTCCCCAAAAAGATATTTTCTATTTTCAACCTTTATTTTCGAAGAACAATATCAAATTGTGAGGATGGAATTTATTGAAGGAATGAATAATGTAACACCCCATGATTTCATAGTATGTACTTCTTCAAAACAATTCAATTATATTCACTACATTCATCACTGAGTTCAAGTGCACCATGACCTACCAAACAAGTTTTAAAGGATTTTGTTTTAGTTATACATTGCCTTAAATGAATATTCTTATTTATGAAAGTTTACTCTATATTTCTTACCCTTACTGAGCAGTTGAGCACACCCCTTTCTATGTTTTATTTTTCCAATGATTCCAAGAAGTGTATTGTGATTGATATGAAGGGTTAAGTCAAGGAAATAATGGCATTTAGAAAATATTGTTTATGTTGTTTTTTATGTTATAAAGTGTAATGTAACATTCATATATGTAATATATTTTCCAAGACTGCTAAACTGATCGGTCCATCAGGACTTGATTCCTTGTAATCATGCCAATGTATTGTAATAATGCAGCGACTCTGGGCAACTGGGGTCTGGGCATTACTAATCATTAACTAAAATATTGTTTTAATGGTTTATTCATCTAAATATTTCTCATCAATGTCATTGTTTTCAATGTGATTTTAGTATTTATTAATATGGGCATTACTGTTTTAAAATATTAATTCCTTTAAAAGATTCAATGTGTTATGAGACACTTTGACTCAAAAATATCTTTCATAAATGCTTTAAATGGTTTTTAAAATGATTTGACTATGCATTGATTATTTCAATATCTTTAAATGAAATATTATAATTTCATTGTGGAAATGTTATTATTGAAATGTTTATATTTACAATATTTTATGTGTTATGATTTTATAATGTTACATGGACATTTGATGAGTGGTTATGCGATAAACCAAATGACAGTTGGTGTCGTGATAAACCAATAAAGGTGGTTATGTTATAACCTCCAATGAATTGGGTATAGAATTCGGCCATTTGGATATTCCATTTAGTGATATGTGGGGAAGTTGACAGTATGTTTATTCCATTTATGTATGTTTATGTCCTAAGTAACCTTTATATATTATGTGTTATTTATATGGGTAGTATGGAAATATTTTGGTTTCAAATGGGAATTCAATGTTATTTTATTCAGTAAAGAGTTTTTATTACTTCATAAATGTGAGAAAGTATTAATTATGATAATGATTGCTTGGTTTACTTGTAGTTTTAAAAAACTAACAGTTTTCCTTCTTTGTGTATCCCTTAATAAGATTTTTTCTCATCCTATGTTTATGAAATGTTTTTCAGAGGACTTGAATTGGAATAGGGACAAGGATGTGATCTAGGAAAAGTCATGATGACAAAAACATGGAACATGACATGATTTTTTAAGATTTTAAATTTAATGAAATATGGATACTGGGTAGTAGTTTCTACATGTAATATTCATGTTGTTTTTAATAGTTATGGACTAATTATATAATTCTCTAAACCAGAAATGATATTCAATTTAAATTCATGACATAATTCATGATTATGTATGGTTTATGATCGGTTCCTTATAACCTGAACTCGTGGATTGAGTACATATGAGGTAGGCATGAAGATCCTGTTTCATGAATGAGTATCATACAAAAAGAAAAAAATTATATTTCATGATTTAGATATTTTTCATATAAAGGAAAATTGGTAAGTCCATGCCTACACATACATGTGACTGAGTAAATTGAAACACTATGATATATTTTATAATAATAGGTTCTTGGATATTAAGATGACAAAGTGTTTGAGCTGTCCATTATTTATCAAGAATAACATAATGAAGGATATTATTTGTATATATATTTTACACATCTTTGTGTGGTTGACATATTCATTAATAAAATGAATTATTTTACCAAGAATATGATATTATATGAAGATTAAAACTTATAGTATATTGATATATGATTTAGTTATAATATTTAAATTCTTCTATGGATGATTAATATTCCTCTATATTAGAGAAAGTTGGTAGAAATGACGAATATATTTTTCATTCAATATAAGTAGAAGTCCTCCAGTAGGGGAACAAGATTATTCGGTTTATGGGAAAATATATTTTGTAGTACACAAGTCATGTTCTGGTTAATTATTTTTCAGGAATTGGAAGTGTCAGTATAAACAACACCAATAAATATAGGTTTTATCATTATTAAGAAATCCAAACTCTAAGGAACATTGTTTAATATTTTATTGAATATATTACGCCCAAACTAGTACGTTGAAATCACATCAAATTATAGTGATTTTTTGGACAGAGCAGGACACTCAAGAGGGGGTTGAATTGAGTTCATATAATAATTTAGGTTAAAAATTGTTTACATTATAGTCCCCCAATTTAAAATCAAATAGGACAGTTATGCAAAGGATCATATTCAAAAAATGGTTGAGAGTTTGAAATTTTCCTCAATAATTTATTAATTATCAATTAAAAAAAGTATAATGTTACACAAAATTTTGATTTCAATCTACAAGGAAACAATTATATAACAACACTACCTAAGATTGACTATCAAAGTAATGTAATATTATTTTGTTTGAAAAAACAGAGAAAAATTGGAAAATTGAACATAAGGATAGTAGATAAAAATAACAGGTTCAGTATCTAGTAGAGACTTAGACCTCTCTATTTAGTGATCACGTGAAATCATGTATTTTATATTAAAAACCTGATCCAAACCCAAGGTTATGATTTACAACATCATAAAAATAATTCCATGTCTAACTAGACCTCTAATATAATTATTTTTGGTAGGCTAAAAAACTCGGGTCACGCAGGGAACACTTCAACAGTTGTAGATGGTAGTGAAGTGGTGTAATAGAGAGATAATTATATGATATCTTCTATCCAATATTTTTTCATAGGAGATAGTGTGTGTTTGTAATACAGATATACAAACTACTTTAAAATTCATAAATTAGAGATCAATAGAGAATAAAATGATAATATTGGTTTAGATGGATCATACAGTTCTACTATGTGGTTCTGGACTCCTTGAGTGTAGCAGATGTGAAACTTGCGTCCTTTTCTGGAAGTAAACATTGAAAATAGAGTATCATGAAAGCACCGTGTTCTAGTTTCATGGAAAAAAATGATGATCTACAAAGATATCAATTGTAATGTTTTTTTAGTTGGGATGTTCATGCTTTGGTGAAGATAATGTTCTCTTATTTTTCACTTTATGTTGAAAAAGTGTCATGGATATAATTCTTGAATTTGTATAACATCATGCCTCATATATTTTGAAATTTCATGAGACCTTAAAATTTAATATCTATTTCTTCTTATTTAAATGAATGGGAGCACGATCTTCAGCATGTGAATTTACCTTGTACCTAGTACTTCCTTCTGAAAAGAATATAATAGATCACTAAAAATAATGGTTCCATTTATCAATTCTAATATTTCCTTTAGAAATAATTTTTCTTTTAATTGGAAATGGATGAAATTTATTTGTATGGAATGGTGTCAGAGTAATCAGTGTCATAAGAAATATTTCATTGAAACTATGAGTGAAGAATGGTGCCACAATTTGTGGTGACTTGTCCTTTTCTTCTAAACTAGGTATTCAGATCAGTGTATAATACTTGGTGAAAATTATGAATCTATTAGGCAATGTAATAATGTTTCCACAATGTTTGATGTCCCTTATAAGAAATGGTGTCACTAGAAATGGTGTCATTGAAAAATAGTTCGGTCCCTTATTAATTATAGAATTGATAGCTTGATAAAATAGTGTCACTATAATGATGACTCATACTATACCATTTAAGACTAAACAATGAGTGTAACACCCGAGGCTTTTATGTTATATAAATCATCAAAGGAATCTTTTACTACACAACACTTGCTTGGCTTGCTTTACACGAAATCACGACTTCCTCGATAGCTTTAATCGTACGCAATACCGAGTTTCACTAAACAACGATATGCTATTAAAATATTATTAAAACTCACCATTATGAATAGTAATAACCACTTTTTGAAATTTTATAAATTCTATTTTTCAAAATGGACTTCATTTTTTGGATTCGTAATATCGAAATTAGCCTAGGGTGAAATTTTGTTATTTTCTGAAAACATTCAATTTTTGATGAATAGTGAAACCACTAAGTGGTAGGTTAAAAACTGAATTTTGCATAAAACTTATTTTTACCACTTCTGTGAATGGAATTTCAAAAATCCGCCAGTCATGGTTGATATCAGTAAGTAAAATGTGGTTCAATGAGATAAAAATAATTTTATGGTGAATAGTAACTTTTTACTCTTTTTACCGCGGCTAATAGTAAATAGGGTAACTAAGGGTAAATATGATATTACTATTAGCCTAACACATGTCCTAATTCTATTGTATAAGTTTTATTCGACCAAAAACAAACTTAGAAATAAAATATGACCATTTAGGCCCACTTGGATTAGATTAGGACATTTATTATTAATTTATTTAAAGAAGGGTTAAAATAGTTAAAATCAAAGTTTAATAAGTAAATCATTTTTAATATGGGGTTATACATAAGATAAATTCGACTATAAATATTCATCAGAAAGATAAAATTATTTCCTACATAATTGTATTTTATTTATAATTTTTCGACATTTAATAATTTAATTTATTTATGACACAATGATGATGCAGTAATTATCTTATTAATGAAATATTGACATAATTTATGTTATAAACAGCAAAATAAATGTAATTTTAGACTTTTTATGAATTCCACTAATTTTCTAGGTTACTATGATATATTAGTGTTGATTTAATCAACTTGGTTCGAACATATAATTCTGTTATGACTTTCAAAAAAATCATATATCAAATAGTGTCAAAATTGACACAAAATAGTTTTTAAATCAAATATTATATTATTAATTGTAATTTTATTCATAAAAATCTAAGGTTCGCCCAAATTACTTATATAAAGATATATATATTAATAATAAACAATTTGTGGTTCGTTTGGCATGTTATAGTAAGTGTATTAACCATATAGTGTAAGAAAACAAAAAGACATGGTAAAAGTTAAATTATTTAACTTAGAGTTAAATCTAGTTGATAAGGTTATAATAATAACCTAAACTTGTCTAAATCCTATTGTTTGATAGTATTTCTACCCATCCCCACTTTAGCTTCGGAATAAGTCCCTTGGGAACCATTATAAACCGATTTTGACTTTAATATAAAATAATATTTTGAGATATTCCTAAGGTGCCCCTCTCCTCCCTTATAAAAGGGCACCTCCTCCCCCTCCTCCTCACACCAATTTGAGCACTCAAGCTCGGCCATCACCTGACAAAATCCCTTCTCCACTTCCCTAGAATAATCATAGATGTCCTGGTCTTCTTCAAAGACCAATCATAGTTACCTAAGTGGAGGATTCAAAGAGGCGTTCCAAAGAAGAGATAATATCCATTACCGATCTTTTCAATTTATTTCTTCTTCAACTTATTCTTCTTTAGTTGTTTCATGATAAATTAATAACATGAGTATTACTTACATACTTATATGTTATTATAAATATGAATCAACCCTAATTCACCTTTTATCCATCCTACGGAAAAATGAAATCACCGCGCGTGCGTACGTAGGGAATACCGTCTCCACGACGTGCTGTAATCTATTTTCCACCACCACCTTACTTGGATGGGTATAATGGTGTAAATAATGACTATATATGACTATTAAAAAGTGATAATGATTCTGAAATAGTATACATACACTCCAATACAATTCCACGATCATAGGAACGATATGATCACTCGTGCGTACGTACGAAATACCATCTCCATGATGTGATGTGACTCGTTCTACATGATCATCATTAAATAGTAATTATATAAATGAATTGAATGAATAAATATGATATATGTTACACTAATACCATTATGGATATAGGTTATCTATAACCTTAAAATAAGAATAAGAATTTATTCGGAAAAACATGCATAAGAACAAAAGGCAATAAAGACCCAAGTAACAAGTAACAATGAAATATTACCACTAAGAAACTATGAATATGACCATATATGATATCATATCAGTATGTATGATTCTGTAATAAGTCAATAACATTATTTAAACCATTATACAGGATCTTTGGACACGTACAAAGCAAATCGGACATAAGGTAAGGGAAATATCACAATCTCATTTTTATCCGAGATTGTTTATACTTTGAAATTTACTGGGGTGTATTTTATCATCCACATCCATGTTTCCTCAATATGTAATATTATTTCCATCCAAGTAAAATTGTGTAAATCCAATTTTACCCTTTGGTGAGTTATTAGCAAAAGATATTAAAGGAATCTTTTGTCGTTTTTCATACGAGGTACTTTTTTACTTTTCCGACAAAAGTACGAGAAGAATGTTTTTTTTAACTTATATGGCATTAATGGATTTTTAAAAAATTATTTCCAAGAAGCATCCTTTACATGTTTTCAATTTTATTTTTAATCAACTTCTTTTAGTTTATAATTGTATGACATGTTAAGACAAGAAAAGTGGTTTTGAAGAAGAAAGGATATTTTCCTCAAGAATGGAGTTCAAGTGTTTTATCAAAATTATTTTCAATCTATGATAATAAAGAGTTCTGTTTTTATCACTATTATTACATTGATTTGATTATGTTGTGAGGGAATTATATTTTTATGAAGTCATTTACCTTATATGATTTGTTTTATGATGTCATGATGTTTCAAGAATCCCATTTTTGTTACATGTGTTATGCGATGATGTATGATTTATGATTATGTGGCACACATAAGAGAGGATTCATTATAAGATGGGTGGGACCTATATCTCCCTCCAATGCATTGGGTAAAGATTTATATCTCATGAGATAGACATGGCTGGAACGGAAGGTTATTTTGGTTCAGTGACACAGGACTGAAACGAGGAGTGAACTCAGTTCAGAAATGGACTTTGTCCTCTAAGATAGTATTGGCAACGAGTCATGACTAACAAGAAATGATTTTCCATGATTATGTGTGCATGCCACAAGGTTTCAAGTTTCATGTTATGATTATGGGGATCTCATTTTCACTTCTATGATTTATTCCATGTTAAGATATTATGATCTCTTTTGCAGGTTATGATTTTAAAAAAGATATGATATGATTTTTATTTCCTTTATTTGCCCTTGTTGAGTATTTGAGCTCACTCTTTTATGATTTCTTTTCCCTAGGCCAGGAAGATGGATATTAAGTAGAATATGCTAAAAGGGACCCTAGATATGATGAAATAAATGGGAGACACTGTAGAAGATTTATGAACCAATTGATTATGTTTCCCAGTTTCTAAAGACACTATACTTATACGGTCCTCTGTGGTTTTGTCATATGTTGTAATAAGTGTGCTTCAATTTTGAAGTATTAACAATGTATGTAAAGTATGGGTCGTTATAGTTAGTATCAGAGGTAAGTTATAGTCAACATTTGGAAACTAGGATGTGAAAGCCTTAGTAAGAACCCTAATGATAAGTCTATGCATTGAACACAATTTTAGTGTTTTAGAAATGGCCATGAATAACCTAGGATAAGACCTTAAGCATGACAATTTTATTCTTGAATTATGTGGTTTTCCTATTATAATTAGTGTTTCTCACACTATTCTTCTTGGTTTTAGTCAATGGATGGAACCCGAAGGAATCGTGTTAATGCGGAATGTGATAGGCAATGCAATGATTGTCCCCCTGAACAACCAAACATTATGGGAGATGGAATGAAAAATCTTGTAGCCATGCTCACACAACTTTCTCAAGCTATGAATCATGCAGGACTTCCAAACGAACAAAGGAAGGAGCAACATTATGTTGAATCCTTCATGAGGCAGCGTCCACCTTCTTTCAGCGGTTCAACTGATCCATTAGTTTCTGAACAATGGATTAGCACTACTGAAAAGATATTTTCAGTTCTTCAATGTTCTGAACATGATAAAGTAATCCTAGCAGTGTATCGTTTGGAAGGAGATGCTGATCAATGGTGGAATTTCATTAAGAATACGAGGCAAAGGGATGAAATTGAGTCCATGGAATGGGACGCGTTCAATAACTTATTTTTCAATAAATATTTCCCTCATATTCTCCGAACTAAGATAGAGAAAGATTTTCTTGAACTGAAGCAAAGGGATGATGAATCTGTTGGTACCTATGAAGCAAATTTTACAAGACTTGCAAGGTATGCTTCTGGTATTATTATCCAACCTGAGAGTAATATCGATCGATTCTTTAGTCGCTTAAAACCACGTCTTCGAAGGGCGTTAGCCATAAGGGACTTCAATAGCTACGAGGAAATCGTTTGATGTTCTCTCAAAGTCGATATGGAGATTGGAGTAACCAATCAGTCAAATGGGTTTGATAAGAAGAGGAAGATGGAATTTAAAGGAAAATCTAAAGAGCACACTGAAAAGAAGATGAGCTTTCCCTTATTCTCAAAGTGTGGAAAGAAACATGGAGGGAGTTGTCTTAAAGGGAAAAGTAAATGTTTCAAATTTGGAACGGAAGGTCATCGGGCATTTGAATACTGCGATAATGGGAAGAAGATGTCTAATGATGCAAACAGAGGAAGGGATACACAAAATGAACCTACTACACTTCAATGTTTCAAGTGCAAGGAGATGGGGCATTATGCCAATCAATGCCCAAATCCAAGGGTTGATGATGATGGTCGACGTCAACAAAATCTTATGGCTAAAGACAAAGGAAAGTCACATGCAATTTCTATCAGCGATGTGGAGTACGATAACAAAGTGGTGAAAGGTACACATACCATCCACTCTAATGTAGAAAATGTTTTATTTGATTCTGGATCCACCCACTCTTTTATTTATAAATAATTTTCTAAGGGTATCACCGTATTACCTCAAAAATTAGATGTTGAGTTAGTTGTGACAACACCTAATGACACAACAGTCACATCAAAAGTTTATAATTCTTCTCCGATTGAAGTTTGTGAGAATGTGGTTCCTGGAAATCTTGTGATCCTTCCTATTGTGGAATTTGATATCATTCTTGGCATGGATTGTCTTTCTCTACATGGAGATCATATCAATTTCCAAAGAAGGGAAGTCACATTTCATATTCCAGATCAATCTACGATCATCTATCGATGCAAGGATGAATATAACCTTCCAGTGGAAATTCCTTCCATCTTATGGGTCTTGATTCCACTAAATGAAGGTTATTTATCTCAAATGGTTGGTGACAAACTCACGATTAAGAATATGCCCATTGTACGAGAGTTTGATGATGTCTTTCCGGAGGAATTACCGGGTCTTCCACCGAATCGTGAAGTTGAGTTTTCAATAGAACTCGTACAGAGTGCTTTGCCTATTTCAAAGACACCTTATAGAATGGCCCCAATTCAGTTGTAGGAATTAAAGAAAAAACTCCAAGAGAATCTTGATAAGGGGTTCATACGCCCTAGTGCGTCACCTTGGGGATCACCTGTTCTATTTGTTAAGAAGAAAGATGGATCAATGAGACTCTACATTGATTATCGAGAACTTAACAAGATCACTATCAAGAAAAAATATCCTCTCCCACGCATTGATGAATTATTTGACCAACTACGCGGAGCTCAATACTTTTCCAAGATTGATCTTCATTCAGGGTATCATCAATTAAGGGTCAAAAGGAAGGATATACCAAAGACGGCTTTCTGTACAAGGTATGGACACTATGAATTTATAGTGATGCCATTTGGTCTTACTAATGCCCCTACTATCTTCATGGATCTAATGAATAGAGTCTTTAGAGACTATCTTGATCAATTTTTGGTAGTCTTTATAGACGATATTCTTGTCTATTCAATGAGAAAAGAAGAGCATGAAGATCACATGAGAATTATATTAAAGACCCTGAGAAAGGATAAGCTTTATGCCCAATTTACCAAGTGTGAATTTTGGCTTCAAAAGGTTGAATTTTTAGGTCACATAATCTCAAAAGAGGGGATATTTGTGGATCTAGAAAAAACAGAGGTTATCGAAAGACGGTCGAGACCAACAACAATAACTGAGATCCGAAGTTTTCTTGGTTTGGCTGGATATTATCGACGTTTTGTAAAATATTTTTCACGATTATCTAATCCACTCACCAAGTTGACTCGGAAAGGAGTTAAGTTTTTTTGGACAGAGGAATGTGAAGAGAATTTCAAGGAGTTGAAAAGAAGGTTATCCAGTGCACATGTGCTCACACTGCCTTGTAGAAGAGAAAGGTTTGTGATCTACAGTGATGCATCCCAGAAGGGATTGGGGTGTGTTCTTATACAAAATGATATGGTGATAGCCTATGGCTCACGACAGTTGAAAATCCATGAGAAAAATTACCCAACACATGATTTGGAGTTAGCTGCGGTAATCGTTGCATTAAAGATTTGGAGGCATTAACATTATGGTGAAAGATGTGATATTTATACTGATCATAAAAGTTTAAAGTATATTTTCACACAAAAGGTTCTGAATATGCGTCAAAGAAGATGGTTGGAGCTGATTAAGGATTATGACTGCTCAATCCATTACCACCCTGGGAAAGAAAACAAGGTGGCAGATGCATTAAGTCGACAAGACCATGCCAGTTTATCCATGATGAGGATCACAATAGATCCAATATATATGGATTTACAAAGGATAGATCTTGGAATTATAATGGAAGGGGAAAATATTATCTTTCTCAAATTAATTTTCAACCATCTATACATGTGAAGATTAAAGAGGCACAGAAAGAAGATGTCGAGTTAAAAAAGATGGTGAGAAATGTTCCTGAATTCAACCTTGATTGTGATGGGATAATAAAGTTCAGGAATCGGGTTTGTGTTCCTACCATCCCCGGATTAAAGAAGGAGCTGCTGGATGAGGCTCATAGTTCTTCATTCTCTATTCATCCTGGAAGCACGAAGATGTATAGGGACCTGAAAGAGTACTTTTGGTGGGATGGAATGAAAAGAGATATTGCTGAATATGTCTCTCGATGCTTGGTTTGTCAACAAGGTAAAGCTGAGAGACAGAAGTCTAAGGGGATGTTACAACCATTACCCATACCCGAATGGAAATGGGAAAACATCACTATGGACTTTGTCACAGGACTTCCTAAAACATCCAAAGGCAATAATTCTATCTGGGTCATAGTTGATCGTCTTACAAAGTCTGCACACTTCATTGCTATAAGAGAGGATTTATCTCTAGATCAACTTGCCAGGATATATGTAAAGGAAGTGGTAAGATTGCATGGAGTATCACTTTCTATTATATCTGATCGGGATCCGAGATTTACCTCGATGTTCTGGCGAAGTCTTTAGCATACTCTGGATACAGAAATGAGTTTCAGCACTGCTTATCATCCTCAGACAGACAGTCAGTCTGAGAGAACAATTCAAACCCTAGATGATATGTTGAGAGCTTGCTCTATGGATTTCAAAGGAGGTTGGGATCAACACCTACCTTTGGTGGAATTTTCATATAATAATAGCTTTCACTCCATTATTCAAATGGATCCTTATGAAGATCTCTATGGAATGAAATGCAGGACTCCAACTTACTGGGATGAAGTTGGGGAAAGAAAGCTATTAGGACTTGATCTCATTGATGAAATGGCAGAAAAGGTCAGATCTATTCAACAACACATAAGATCATCTCAGAGTCGACAGAAAAGTTATGCCGACAACCGAATAAAAGACCTAGAGTTTGAAGTGGGTGATAAATTATTCTTACGAATATCTCCCTGGAAGAGGGTTATGAGATTTGGAAAGAAGGGGAAGTTGAGCCCTAGATATATCGGTCCTTTCGAAATACTGGATCGTGTTGGAAATGTAGCTTACTGATTGGCGCTTCCACCGAATCTCTCTCAAGTTCACGATGTGTTCCATGTATATCTCTTGAGAAAGTACATACCTGATCCTTCACATGTACTCAGCTCAGAAGTTGTGCCGCTGGATCAAGATCTTTCTTATGAAGAACAACCGATAGAGATTATGGATCGCAGCGAAAAAGTCCTACGAAACAAGACCACTCGATTGGTGAATGTTTTATGGAGGAACCACCAACTTAAAGAAGCTACATGGGAGCTTGAGGATATGATGAGGGAGAGGTATCCTCATCTGTTTGTCACAAAGTGACGAATTTCGAGGGCGAAATTCATTTTAAGGGGGGTAGAATGTAACACCTGAGACTTCTATGTTATATAAATCATCAAAGGAATCTTTTACTACACAACACTTGCTTGGCTTTCTTTACACAAAATCATGACTTCCTCGATATCTTGCATCGTACGCAATACCGAGTTTCACTAAACAACGATATGCTATTAAAATATTATTAAAACTAGCCGTTATGAATAGTAATAACCACTTTTTGAAATTTTATAAATTTTATTTTTCAAAATAGACTTCATTTTTGGATTCGGAATATCGAAATTATCCTAGGGTGAAATTTTGGTATTTTTCTGAAAACTTTCAATTTTTGATGAATAGTGAAACCACTAAGTTGTAGGTTAAAAACTAAATTTTGCATAAAACATAATTTTACCGCTTCTGTGAATGGAATTTCAAAAATCCTACAGGCACGGTAGATATCAGTAAGTAAAATGTGGTTCAATGAGATAAAAATAATTTTTTGGTGAATAGTAACTTTTTACTTTTTTACCGCGGTTAATAGTAAATAGGGTAACTAAGGGTAAATATGATATTACTATTACCCTAACACATGTCCTAATTCAATTGGATATGTTTAATTCGACCAAAAACAAACATAGAAATAAAATATGACCATTTAGGCCCCCTTGGATTAGATTAGTACATTTATTATTAATTTATTTATAGAAGGGTTAAAATAGTTAAAATCAAAGTTTAATAAGTAAATCATTTTTAATATGGGGTAATACATAAGATAAATTCGACTATAAATATTATTAGAAATCTAAAAAGATTTCCTACATAATGGTATTTTATTTATAATTTTTAGACATTAAATAATTTAATTTATTTATGACACAATGATGATGCAGTAATTATCTTATTAATGAAATATTGACATAATTGATGTTATAAACACAAAAATAAATGTAATTTGAGACTTTTTATGAATTACACTAATTTTATAGGTTAATATGATATATTAGTGTTTATTTAATCTAATTGGTTCGAACATATAATTCTGTTATGACTTTCACGAAAATCATATATCAAATAGTGTCAAAATTGACACAAAATAGTTTTTAAATCAAATATTATATTATTAATTGTTATTTTATTCCTAAAAAACTATGGTTCGGCAAAATGACTTAGATAAGGATATATATATTAATAATAAACAATTTGGGGTTCGTTTTTCATGTTATAGTAAGTGTATTAACCATATAGTCTAAGAAAACAAAAAGACACGGTAAAAGTTAAATTATTTAACTTAGAGTTAAATCTAATTGATAAGGTTAAAATAACAACCTAAACTTGTCTAAATCCTATTGGTTTATTGGCTTTCGATCCATCCCCAAGTTAGCTTCGAAATAAGACCCTTTGGAACCATTATAAACCGATTTGGACATTAATATAAAATAATATTTGGAGATATTCCTAAGGTTCCCCTCTCCTACCTTATAAAAGGGCACCTCCTCCCCCTCCTCCTCACACCAATTTGAGCACTCAAGCTCGGCCAACCCCTGACAAAATCCCTTCTCCACTTCCCTAGAATAATCCTAGATGTCATGTCTTCTTCAAAGACCAATCTTAGTTCCCTAAGTGGAGGATTCAAAGAGGTGTTCCAAAGAAGAGGTAATATCCATTACCGATCTTTTCAATTTCATTCTTCTTCAACTTCTTCTTCTTTAGTTGTTTCATGATAATGGAATAACATCTGTATTACTTACATTCTGATATGTTATTATAAATATGAAACAACTCTAATTCACCTTTTATCCATCCTACAGAAAAATGAAATCACCGCGCGTGCGTACGTACGAAATACCGTCTCCACGGCGTGGTGTAATCTATTTTCCACCACCACCTTACTTGGATGGGTATAATGGTGTAAATAATGACTATATACGACTATTAAAAATTGATATTGATTCTGAAATAGTATACATACACTCCAATAAAATTCCACGTTCATAGGAATGATATCATCACTCGTGCGTACGTACGGAATACCGTCTCCACGATGTGATGCGACTCGTTCTACATGATCATCATTAAATACTAATTATATAAATGAATTTAATGAATAAATATGATATATGTTAAACTAATACCATTATGGATATAAGGTATCTATAACATTAAAAGAAGAATAAGAATTTATTCGGCAAAACATGCATAAGAACAAAAAACAATAATGACCCAAGTAACAAGTAACAATGAAATATTACTAATAAGAAACTAAGAATATGACCATATATGATATCATATCAATATGTATGATTATGTAATAAGTCAATAACATTATTTAAACCATTATACAGGAGCTTTGGACACGTACAATGCAAATCGGACATAAGGTAAGGGAAATATCACAATCTCATTTTTATCCGAGATTGTTTATACTTTGAAATTTACTGGGGTGTATTTTATCATCCACATCCATGTTTCCTCAATATGTAATATTATTTCCATCCACATAAAATTGTTTAAATCCAATTTTACCCTTTGGTGAGTTTTTAGTAAAATATATGAAAGGAATCTTTTGTCGTTTTTCATACGAGGTACTTTTTGACTTTTCCGACAAAAGTACGAGAAGAATGTTTTTTTTTAACTTATACGGCATGAATGGAATTTTAAAACATTATTTCCAAGAAGATTCCTTTATAAGTTTTCAATTTTATTTTTAATCAACTTCTTTTAGTTTATAATTTTATGACATGTTAATACATGAAATGTGTCTTTGAAGAAGAAAGGATATTTTCCTCAAGAATGGAGTTCAAGTGTTTTATCAAAATTATATTCAATATATGATAATAAAGGGTTCTTTTTTTATCCCTATTATTACATTGAATTGATTATGTTGTGAGGGAATTATTTCTTTATGAAGTCATTTACCTTATATGATTTGTTTTATGATGTCATGATGATTCAAGAATACCATTTTTGTTACATGTGTTATGCGATGATGTATGATTTATGATTATGTGGCACACATAAGAGAGGATTCATTATAAGATGGGTGGGACCTATATCTCCCTCCAATACATTGGGTAAATATTTATATCTCATGAGATAGACATGGATGGAACAGAAGGTTATTTCGGTTCAGTGATACAGGACTGAAATGAGGAGTGAACTCAGTTCAGAAATGGACTTTGTCCACTAAGATAGTCTTGGAAACGATTCATGACTAACAAGAAATGATTTTCCATGATTATGTGTGCATGCCACAATGTTTCAAGTTTCATGTTATGATTATGGGGATCTCATTTTCACTTCTACGATTTATTCCATGTTAAGATATTATGATCTCTTTTGCAGGTTATGATTTTCAAAAAGATATGATATGATTTTTATTTCCTTTATTTGCCCTTCTTGAGCATTTGAGCTCACCCTTTTATGTTTTCTTTTACCCAGGTCAGGAAGATGGATATTAAGTAGAATATGCTAAATGGGACCCTAGATATGATGAAATAAATGGGAGACACTGTAGAAGATTTATGAACCAGTTGTTTATGTTTCCCAGTTTCTAAAGACACTATACCTATACGTTCTTTTGTGGTTTTGTCATATGTTGTAATAAGTGTGCTTCAATTTTGAAGTATTAACAATGTATGTAATGTATGGGTCGTTATAATGAGACTCTTTGGTCACAAAAACGATGAATCTGAGTTCACCATAATGGTGTCTCAAACATTATAAAATATACAATCTATCATAAGATGTAATACTCACTAAATGGATTAAGATTAATCATAACCATAATGAAACATAATTGAACAATATTAAACATTATTTAAAAGATATAAACAATATTTTTGAGAATTAAAACAAGATGATTCCAACAATCTCATCCATTTTACAATAAAAAATCATGACATTTACAGGACATATATATTAATAACATTAAAGGAGAAACATATTTCTTAAAAAATATGAATGATTATGTAAAAGTATGAAATAAACAATGCAGAATTATATTCCACATATATACAATTTTTTAGTTCCCCCCTTTAACACCATAAATATTGTTATATAATATATATGAAAATACCATCTCTGAGTCCTCCACCTTCTGGGATTATAAAAAAATTAGGAAAAAAACCAAAAAATAAATGAAATCAACAATTAAATGAAAGATATATCACATTTAATTGAAGATAATTATAGAGCATAGTCTATTCACAAATAGAAAAATAATCATATCCCTATCAAAAAACATCTTTCACTTCACTTTAGATTCTGTAGCGTTCCCTTTAACCATAGAAGAGAGATTAGGAGGAGGAATATCATGTAATGAATAATCAGATGGGGCTGGAATAATGCACAATGATAGATTATCTACTTCAATAATAGAATATGCATATATCAGTCTAGATAAAGATTGCGGTGATGATTTATTACTGATTATAGGTCTGTGAGGATTAGTAGTAGGAGAAACTATCATTTTCCTTTGAACATGAAAATAAGGCATCAATATGTTGATGAAATCCTATATTATTTAACCACCATACTCCATTGTTGCAACGACCCAAAATTCGGTATAATTTTTGTTTCCTAATTTTGTGTGTTATATAATTATATACTGAACCGAACTATAATATTTAATTAATGAAGTGAGTATAAATAAATGAGACTATTGGTTTTTGACTGTTATATGAAAATTGGTCAATATGACCATTGTAAACTAAACTCTTAACATTACAATTATTTTGTATAAATACATGTGACCTTGGTTAATTAATACAGAAAGAAAATTTGATGGCCTCCTCCAGTAGATTCAGACCGTTCTAATCCCATCAGATGAAACATGGGAAGGAGGTAGTACCACTAGGCATTGCTCTTGTTCAAACCCTATCTGAACTTCATTATGTGATGCTAGAATGTAATCACATATGGGATAAATTCATGCTAATAGAAATCACCACACGGGCAATGTTGGCTAGGCCACCCCAAGATTCTATCACCATAGCACACATTAAACTTTTTACTTATGCTGGGGTAATAAGGGGCTATGTAACGAGACAATAACTACTTTATGTAATCCTATGATATAAATAAAAACTTCTATTTCTCCTTATGGTGATGTTTATAAATATAAACTATCTGGATAAATATTTGATGTATATTACTGATAAATTTTGGAAAAAGAATATATTAAAATATTTATGTCAGCCGTAAATAATTTATAATGTGTAATGATTTTCAAAAAATGGCCTTCTATAATTATGTTTTGTATAAAATTTTTAGACTTATAAGATCATATTAATTATTGATGAATAGTAAATTATGAATAGTAATTTTACGCTTATGAATAGTAATAACACCAAATGGATTTGTAACCTAACATAAGAAAGTATTAATTGAGTTTATGCACCTATATTAGTAAATGTTATTCAATAAATTAAGTTAATAAATGTTTCAGAAATTATTAGATAAGTATTAATATTTCTCTGGTGAATATTATTTTTATTTATAAATTAAATTATAAATTTTTAGAAAAATATTTTCCTAAAATGTATTTCAATTTTGAATTCAGATAATCAATATTAGATTAAGGTAAATTTTTGGGATTTTTCTGATATAGATGAATTTTTAGTGAATAGTGAAAATAAAGTTTTCAGTTTCTGGTTATTAATGACATCATTAAGAATGTAATAATTAAGTAATCATTCAGGTCCACTTATGAATAGTAATATGGACTATGAGGTGTCCCAATTGACCAATTCCATGGGCAAATACCATGGGCAAGCCTGTGGTTTTTCTAGTACCACTGATGATGTGTCACTTAGAAATTAATGATTTGTTCCCTCACTTCTCCTATAAATACCAAGTCATTACCTCATTAATTTCATTTACAAATCCTCTCCAATGAAGTTTTGGTCTCTTTACCTCTCAAGTAGTCTCTCAATGTTCCCTCAAGTGTTCCTCGGTCCTGACTTTCATGCTTTCAATGTTACTCTTCAAGGTAAGAGATCCTTTCACCCTCTTTCAAGTCTTGACTTCATTTATGATATGTCTTATAGTTCCATTTTTTATGAGGGGGCATGTTGTTTACAATATTTAATACTATCCATTTCATTTCCAAATTATGAGATACCCTTCTCTCTCTCATCAGTTTTTTTCTGAATTTTTAAATGATGTCATTGGGCTGCCAGATTCCAAGTAAAAGAAATCACAAATTCTCTTAACATTCATGATTCTATTTTATGTGGTATGTCATTCAAATATTAATTCCATGATTCTATTATTTAACCATACTGTATTATTTTTTTTATGAGGGTGTGACCTTGGTCCCCGCTCTTTTCAATCTTTTCTAATATCAGGTTATATAATCATTGTGATGCATACATTTCCCCTCAAAATTTCAATCACTTTATCTCTAGAAATCCTCTTGTTTGATTTATCTGAATTACCAGACATATTTCGTTTTTTTGGTGTTCATAAATATATAAAAAAGATATATTTTATTCTTTAATTTACATACTTATAACTTTCACTCCCTTTCTATGGGTCATAAATGACATAATGATCTTATTTTTTAGAACTTTTAAAACGTCACGATCTTGAAATGAAACCCATTTGTTTAATTTTCCATGGGTTATTTAGGAAATGTTTGATTATGATCTATGTGGATCACATGAATGTAAATAAATATTAATGGTAAACCCTGATATCACTCCAGTTCATTGGGTAAAAAATTAATCTATAGAGATGACAAGTTTCACAATACCTTCGTGAATAATCATGGTAATTTTTATGACACCTTTGGGATGGACCTTGTTGATTTGTTCATGAATGTATAAATCAAATGTTGTAGCCACATATTCATGTTATTATTCATGTTATATTTTTTTATTATATTCCTCTTATTCTATTTCCAATGTATTCGAATTTTGCCTCAAGTTCTTGTTGATATCACAAGTAAACTGATTTCCTTGTTTACCCCTTACTAGGCCTTCTGCTCACCATTTCCATTGATGTTAGTCTCTAGGATATGAGATGTAATAATTTTATATATTATGAACCTATCATTAATCCTTACAAGTGGTTTAGAATAATGTTTTATTTTTTTCATGTATTATGTTCCTGATTTCAAAGACACTAGACGTTAAAGATCCCATTTT
This sequence comes from Viscum album, assembly GCA_963277665.1. Classification (NCBI taxonomy): domain Eukaryota; kingdom Viridiplantae; phylum Streptophyta; class Magnoliopsida; order Santalales; family Viscaceae; genus Viscum; species Viscum album. The sequence goes on along the minus strand of OY728133.1, from coordinate 1,038,029,308 downwards.
TGCAAAATGTAATGAATAGTTATGTAATAAAAAGGTGGGGTGCCATAGTTGGTATCAAAGGAATGTTTTATTATTTAAGAAAAATAGGATATGAAACCATTAGGAAGAATATTATAGAAATGTTAAAATATAGATAACTTCTAGATATTTTTGTGAGTATTGAGTAAGTGGTTTATCAAACAAATACATCCCTGTCTAGACATGAGACGGTAGAGGTGGCTCTGGAACAGATGTTCATAGGGTAAAAACTGGAAAACAACGCATTGATCTAGAATCAAATGGGAACTAGTATACTACAACGAGCCTTGATATACTCTTGGTAATGACATTTCCAGGGGATATGAATAGTTAATTCCAAACATTTTATGAATCATTATAAAGGAATTATAGAAAAATTAAATTGTCTATGAATTATGTTTTAAGACATAAAATCATTTATATTTAAAATATTAGTTAATGAAATAATTTTCTCAATAAGTTTTTATTGTTTATGAAAATGGTGGGAAATAGGAGGAACCATGAAAATGGTGACCACAATGGACCATGCACCAACGGCCCAGAATAGAAACATTCATGAGAATGATAAACCAAATTACTCATGTTATGGGAAATAACATTAATCAAGCTGAAAGAACAATCTCACCTTGAAGTGAACAAAATTATGTTGAGCCATTTGTGCGTCAACGACCACCAACCATTAGTGGATCGACTGACTCATTGATTACTGAGCAGTGGATTAGCTCCATCGAGAAGATTTTTTCTGTGCTCCATTGTTCAAAGCAAGAGAAGGTCATGCTGGCTGTCTATCACATAGAAGGATAAGATGATTAGTGGTGGGAACGAATTAAAAAAACTTACTCGAGTGAAAGATGATTCTATTGAGTGGGAAGAGTTCGGAGAGATATTTTTTAGAAAATATTTCTCTCATTCCATGAGAACCAGAATGGAGAAGAAGTTTCTCTAGATGAAGACGAAGGAGAATGAATCTATTGGAAACAACATAATGAAATTCATAAGGCTTTAACAATATACCTTTTGCATTTTCATTGATCTAAATGGTATGGTTGATAGATTTTTCGGTGGACTGAGACCACATCGGTGGAAGAATCTACCCAATCGAGAGTATGATAGCTATGATGACATCATGTAGAGTGTGATGAACGTCAAGATAGAGTTTAGGGAGACATAATGGTCTCATAAATCCAATGACAAGAAGAGATCAATGAATCCCAACTTAGGGAGGACCTTCGATCAGGGAAGATGTAGCCAACAAGTGAAACATCCCACATGAAATTAATGTGGGAAGAAACATTTGGGGAACTTCCAACTCGATAGTAGGAAATTCTACAATTTTGGAAGAGATGGAAATTTTTGTGAGGAACTGTCATAGTGTGGTTAAACCTCAACATCTAAACAAAAATGAACAAGGGGAAGATGGTTTAGGCCCTACTTAAATTCCAATTATTTTTGTGTGGAAAACGAGGGATCTTGGCAATCAATGTACAAATCTGAGGGCAGTGGAGGGGAACCAACCTCATACATAGCAACAGACAAGGTAACAAGGCTTTACTTTTTCAATCACTGCAGATAAATTTGAAGCTACAAATTATGTGGTGAAAGGTACTCTTATTATTCTCTCAAATCTAAAAAGTACTTTGTTTAATTCTGGTTCTACACATTCCATTATTTCCTCCATGTTTGCAATGAATTTAGAATAATAAACTAATTTTCTAAAAGTAGAGTTATCAGTCAAGACTCCTGGTGGGATTATCCAAACATATTTGGTGTTTAGAAATTCTAGTATTTAATTTGGTGAGAAGAATCTTATCACAAATATAGTTGTCATTCCCATGATAGAATTTGACATTATACTAAGGATGGATAGGCTCTCAACAGTAATTCTAGGATCAAATGTAGAAGAATGGAAATCCCAAAAGTATTGAATGGAAACCTATAGTTATCATTCATGGAGAGATATCTCAACCTGATATTTGTCTAGAATAACCCTCTATATCATTTTTTATAGAGTTGATCATTGAAGAAGAATAAGGGGGTGAGAGTTTAAGGATTGAAAGTGTCCCCATCATCCATGAATATTTTGATTTATTTCCTGAGGAGTTTCCTAGACTTCCCCTAGAATGAAAGGAAGAGTTCTCAATTGAACTCATACATGGATTTCATCTGATATTAAAGACCCCCTACATTTTGGAAAATGTGGAGTTAGAGGAATTAAATAAACAACTCCAAGATATTTTGGAGAAGGGGTTTATCTGACCGAGTGTGTCTCCTTGGAGTGAACCAATTATCTTTAAATAGAAGTAGGATGGATCGATGAGGCTATGCATTGATTATAGATAACTGAATGGGATCACACTGAAGAACAAATACCCACTTCCATGAATTTATGACTTATTTTACAAACTTCGTGGGGCTCAATTCTTCTCTATGATTGATCTTCAATTAGGTTATCATCAATTGTGAGTGAAGAAAGAAGTTATTTAGAAAAATTCATTCCAATCAAGATATAGGAATTATAAGTTTGTTCTTATTCCCTTTAGACTGACTAATGCAACATCTATTTTAGTGTATTTGATGAATAGAGTCTTTAAAAACTACCTTGATAACTTTTTTGTAGTTCTTACTGATGATATTCTGATATATTTTAAATGTTCCTAGTTGCATGTGGATCATCTAAGGGATATATTGAAAACTATTTGTAAGTAGAGGATTTTTGGAGAGTTTAGTGAATGTGAATTCTTCTTACAACAAGTCTCTTTCATGGGAAACATTGTTACTAATTAAGGATTCACAGTTGACCCTGCAAAGAAAAAAGTTGTAGAGGATTGGCCTCAAATTAGAAAAAAAAATGGGATTCAAAGTTTCCATGGATTAGAAAGATATTATATGTGGTTTCTGAAAAATATTTCATGACATTCTAATCCATTGACCATGTAAACTCGAAAAGTGGTCATGTTCATCCGGACAAAGGAGTGTGAGGAAAGATTCCAAGAGCTGACGAAGATATTTGTTACTCCACTAATGTTAACTCTTCCCTCAAGATCATCCCCCTCATTTTGATGATCACAAATAATTGCATTTACAAGTCATACATATTGATCAAAGTAAAGGATAATAATTTTCCTTATCACATCAGAATAAATTTGTGAAATTAATATAGAAACACACCATAATTAAAATTATCATAGATAAAATTTCTGAGTTATATCCCCTAATACCTTATTGATTGAAATTTTAGAGAAAGGAAAATTATATCTCTCAGTTCTGAACCATTTAAAATTAAGAAAAAAGAAAACAAAAAAAACTAAATGAAATAAAAAATTTAATAACAGAGATAACACATTTCATTGATTATATGAAAAGAGCATAGTACAGTAACAAAATGACAATACATAATATCTCTATCAAAAATCATCATTCACATCACATAAGATTTTTCTACCATACATTAATCTTTTTTAGATATATCATGAGAAGTAACATCAAGTGGAGAAGTTGTAGAGGTTTTTGGAAGAATGATATATGATATAGGAACTCCTTCAATAATATATGGGGCAAGGCTCAGTCAAGATAAAAAATGAGGTAAGGGATGCTTCGTGATGATAGGTCCGATATATCTCAATGCCTAAGAATGGGTCATTGTAACTAAAGAAAAAGATGTAGGTGAATCCATAGATGTATAATGATGTAGTCCTAGTCTGAGAGGATTATATTTAGTAGAATCAATTATTGTGATTTGAACTTGAATATAAGGATTCAATAGGGTGGTTAAATCCTCGATTATTTCACCACAATACTCTATGGATATGTGAAAGTCATTATTGATTTTCATAAACATCTAAATAGTGGGAGTTAAATACATAAACTACATTTTTTTGATCCATAAATTCTTGAGTCACATGAGATAACGTCAAATTATCTACTATATAATAGAAATGTCTTGTCATCTAGTACATAGGATAAGTCCTTGTCAACTAGGAATCCACCTTCTTTGAAAACTATACATGAGCATCAATAGAAACCTTTTAGTAAAATTTGACCATATCATTCACATTCCCATTGTACATTTCAATATCAATTAGGCATTCTTGATTTGGACAACCATCCAATGTCTGATGCTTTTCAATATTCACTGACCTGATCAATTCATTGTCCAATGGTTGATAGGTTTGCGCAAAACATGGTTGAGATAGAGTAGCTGGTGTGAAGTTATTAATAATTATAATAATAGTCTCCAATGATCTTATATACTCATATATTAACAAATTAGTAGAATATACTAACCCAAAAATTTCAATTTCTAATATGGTGTTGTTCTTGGTAACTAACAAAAAAATAAAATAATATTATGCTGAATATGAGATACAACCTTCTTTAAGAGAATGTCAGCATCAGCCTCACATAGTATATAAATAAAAATTGGACAAGAATCTTATTTAAAATCATTATTTATTTCTATAACCAAATATCTTAAGGATTTCACTTCATCACATAACAGTTTATTTTATACAATGGATTCCTAAGTGTCATTTAGGCTTTTGGGTTTATATTTCTAAATAAACATTCATAGAATAAATACAACATCCCCTTAAATTATAAATATCCCAAGTGTCTTTTGTGACTTCAAAATATATAACAAACCTGACAAAAACAGCAAGACGAACTGTGCTAAATGGGTCTGGTGTTTCTACCATCGACGCACCTCCCTGAATCCCAAAGGTTGGGACTAGCAGCAAGGGTCTTATAGGTATAGTGGGGAGGCTAAACCCACTTGGTGGATAATAATGGTACTGGTCCCAGTATCATAATAAATATGCAGTAGAATAAAGTACTCGGTATACTTGAACCAGACCCACTGAGCGGAAGAACAATCAATATCTATAAACAGTGTAAACAATAAATATAAACAACATCCGTGGAAAGTAAACAGAACAACATATGAAACACTTCATTAAATTTATAAACAAACCAAGAATTCATATATATAAATTTAATATATAAAAAGTGTTCCAATGGCTAACCAATAGTCGTTAAAATTATCAATAGAAGCATTAGCATATAGTAATGAATAAAAATAAGGCAAATTCCATCTTGGAAAGATCTCAAGGTCCATACCATATCCATGAAACAGCTATGACGGTCATGCTCTAGAAGCTAACCTCTTTCCTACACATAAATCCAAAATGTCTACAAACATCCCAAAGGGCCCATGCAGGGTGTGATACAAATTCCTGTAAGATTCCACCCAACATTGTGTACCTAATATAAGTGTTTAAGAAGGAATTTAATTATAAATAAAATATTAAATAATACAATGAAAAAATAAACATAATCTCCACAGGTGCTCTGTTGTCACTATTTAGTGTTTCCTGCTTCGACCAACACTAGTATCTCGGTCATGAATCCTGACACCATGTTCCCCCTGACACCTCGTGTCTCGAGTACCGACATCCCCAAGGCATGCCCATTAAATTGTAACGTGGAGGAACAACGATGAATATCCTCAAATAAGTATCTAGAGTGATAGTGATGTCTACCCTCAAATAATGTAACCGGGGGGACAGTAATGTTTTCTATCACATAATGTAATCTGAGGAACCAAGATGTCTACCCTCAAATAATGTCACGCCTCTGCCCTTAACAAGATAGCCTCAATGCTATACCCTGAATGCTCCTCATCATCTATGTGGCATCTTATGAAAAGAACCCCCAAACCAATAGTACCTATACCCAAATTAACTGGGGAATTTATCCACAAGATTATTCAAAACCACCTCATCATGGAGTCTCTCTGTGTTCACACTAATCAATGTTCTGGGTGAGTGATAATCAACAAAATAGTATAAAATACACGACACCTCTTACACCTCATGTCCCTACGACCATGCCTCACATGTACGACAGCCTCAACATCTATGTAACATATGCCATGCCCAACCTGACAGTTATCCTACCTCAAGATGACATCCATGACCTTCCAATCCCATGGTCTGAACCACCCAATCTTACCCGATACAAGCCCTACCTGTGATCATCATCACTCAAGAATATCTTGGCCATGACCAACACAATCATAAGGTTTCCAACAATTTAAATTCATTAGTTACATATATAATCAAAATAATCACATCTAAATAAGAAAAAAAACTAAAATGCTGAAATGCACTATTCCAGTGTTTTTCCATACATGAATTGAGATCTATAAATCTTACAAAAAATCATTTCAAGGTTTAATTAACTAATATAAAAATATTAAAACAATACAATTAAATTATAATTATTTGGGCATCCCCCAACCAAAATACCCCAATGAGTAATGGCCACTCCCTCGACCCCACTCATGGAAAATAGGTAATAGGCATACCCAACGATATCCCATAGGTTAAATAAACAGTTAAACATGAAATATCAGGTATAAAGTGTGACACTCAAAATACGTGAAAACAAGCCAAAGGTCATGCAACCCAAAAATCCCCGAATACAAAAAATGTATATGAACCTCCAACCAGAATCTCGTAGACATGGAACACTTGATATGAAGCTCTAATTATTTGTCGATATTTGTAGATCATAATTTCTGTCAAATCCCAACAATTCCACTCGGATGGAAACTATGATGAGTGAGGTAATGAAACTGTAAGGAAATATGGTGTACGGGATTAGCCTCATTGTTGCAATCCCACAGCCACCGACGAATTGAATTATAGATGTCTGATGATGATTCTAGGGTAGGAAATTCTCTATTGAACTTCTAAATGGACATGTTCTGATGTTGGGGAAGAAGAAGCTATTTTTCAAAATAAGACGCGACAATCATTCATTTAAGTGAATAAAAATAAAAATACATGTCATTTATCAATTGTATCCATGCTGTGTAGTAGCCTTATCTTTACTATGACATACATGTTGGTATAAAAATAGCTTGGATTCTCCACAAAGGTCATCAAATAGCTTTATCATAACCGATATGCATAAAGAAGTATACACGTCACGTCAAGCAACACTACACGCCTTGTATTGGAAAATTCCTACACGGTCATCACTCAGCATGTACTCATCAAGCACACAACCAGTACTCTCCTAAACTATACAAGGAGTGTACCTAATAGTACATGAGTTGTAGTTTGTAAATTTCAAAAAATTCATTGTTTATCCCAGTTTTCTCAGAAACAAGTCAAAAATTCAATTAGTTTCAGAATATTGACCCATTCTAAAAACAATGGATTATACAATCTCCCCACCATAACATAGATCATCCTTGAGATATCAAAAAAATGAAAATGGGATTGAAAAAACCACCATGATCAATGTAATTCAGACTACCCTAGCCTCAATGGTTCTGGATAAATTCCTTAAAGGATCCCCACCATAGGTATTTAATAACTAGGACTCAACCATAGAAAACTCAAAAAAATCAATGGTTTAATAAACTATTTCAAGACAATTGGTCCTCTAGAAACACATCGTTAAACTTGACCTTCATTGGTTCTCCCGTGTTGTTCCCTACACCCCAAAAATTTCCCTCACAACATCGGTGTCTGCCTCTACAAGGTCTTGCATCTTATAAATTCTCAAGATGAACCTGGTACCTAGAACCATAACTAAACCGTATTCTTGAAACCACAAGGCTCATGGAAACTCATGTAACCCACTTCCACATTGTCCATATGCCCAAGTCACCTCTTGTAACATGTATCATAGATTCCCCAATACCATGCACGTCATACATATCTATAAATATATCATACACCCGATATGGCGTCAATCCCACTGACTAGAATCTTGTCAGCTCACATAAATCATGTGAACCTCGTGAATTCAAAATGCACATGCCATAATAGGTCATGTCAATTGAAAAATGATAATGTCACAACCAACATCTTGGTGTACCTCTATCCATTTTCATCTCACCAGCATTCTCAACCTATAGAATCTCCATGACATGCACTTTTCATGATGCATGACTACCTGATGCCTCACCTCCCTGCGATGCTGCTCCAGTAACCAGCCATTGACCCCTCAGTATGTTCCTGCTATATTTTTCAAGTCTTTTTCTTGTAGCTGAATTACGACTACACTCTCCGAGTACCAAACTTGAACCAAATCTATATTCCACATTCTGTCTTAGTTCTTGTCTTCTAGTAATTTGTGAAGGATGCCTGCAGAACCACTTCAGAAGCTCAACCTGTACACATCCCTATAACTCTTTTGGATGCTAATCATATTGTGTTTGAACATGTCTTGGTTTCCCACACTGAATGAGGACCACTGAAGAACTACTATGAGGTGGTCAAGCTTAGTCTATGGCCTGATTTCCAAGCTAGAACTCATCCTTTCCTTGCTTCCTGCTCTCTACACCATCACCTAAAGCTGTCGCTCAACCAACATGGAGCTTATCAATTTGGTTTTCCTCTTATATGAGTTCCTGATTTAGTGCCTTTATGAATGAACCCAAACTGATGATATTCACCTGTATCTTAAGGGTGTGTCGTTAGCCATCCTCAAATATCCTCACCCTTGTCGCATTATCGATTAATATTCCAGGTTTAAAGTGAGAAAGTTCATTGAATGTAGTTGCGTAGTCAATGTTGGATATATATACATGCAGAAGGCTTAGGAACACCCGATCTCTCTCTGCCCTCAATGTATCTAGGTAATTATGCTCGAAAAACATCCCCTCTATCTCTTTAAATTATAGTTCCTTGTGCCTACAAGCCTGAACATGCATATACCACTAGCGCTTTTCTAGTCCTCACAGCATGTACGTCTCCATATTGACTCTCCGCCTTATAGGAATCTCAAGCTGCTCGAGAGTAATATCGATCAATTATTTAGTGGCTTAAAACCATGTCTTCGAAGGGCGTTAGCCATTAGGGACTTCAATAGCTACGAGGAAATCGTTCGATGTGCTCTCAAAGTCGATATGGAGATTGGAGTAACCAATCAGTCAAATGGGTTTGATAAGAAGAGGAAGATGGAATTCAAAGGAAAATCTAAAGAGCACACTGAAAAGAAGATGATCTTTCCCTTATTCTCAAATTGTGTAAAGAAACATGGAGGGAGTTGTCTTAAAGGGAAAAGTAAATGTTTCAAATTTGGAACGGAAGGTCATCGAGCATTTGAATGTTGCGATAATGGGAAGAAGATGTCTAATGATGAAAACAGAGGAAGGGATACACAAAATGAACCTACTACACTTCAATGTTTCAAGTGCAAGGAGATGGGGCATTATGCCAATCAATGCCCAAATCCAAGGGTTGATGATGATGGTCGACGTCAACAAAATCTTATGGCTAAAGACAAAGGAAAGTCACATGAAATTTCTATCTGCGATGTGGAGTACGATAACGAAGTGGTGAAAGGTACACTTACCATCCACTCTAATGTAGCAAATGTTTTATTTGATTCTGGATCCACCCACTCTTTTATTTCTAAATAATTTTCTAAGGGTATCACCGTATTACCTCAAAAATTAGATGTTGAGTTAGTTGTGACAACACCTAATGACACAACAGTCACATCAAAAGTTTATAATTCTTCTCCGATTGAAGTTTGTGAGTATGTGGTTCCTGCAAATCTTGTGATCCTTCCTATTGTGGAATTTGATGTCATTCTTGGCATGGATTGTCTTTCTCTACATGGAGCTCATATCAATTTCCAAAGAAGGGAAGTCACATTTCATATTCCAGATCAATCTACGATCATCTATCGATGCAAGGATGAATATAACCTTCCAGTGGAAATTCCTTCCATCTTATGGGTCTTGATTCCACTAAATGAAGGTTATTTATCTCAAATGGTTGGTGACAAACTCACGATTAAGAATATGCCCATTGTACGAGAGTTTGATGATGTCTTTCCGGAGGAATTACCGGGTCTTCCACCGAATCGTGAAGTTGAGTTTTCAATAGAACTCGTACAGAGTGCTTTGCCTATTTCAAAGACACCTTATAGAATGGCCCCAATTCAGTTGTAGGAATTAAAGAAAAAACTCCAAGAGAATCTTGATAAGGGGTTCATACGCCCTAGTGCGTCACCTTGGGGATCACCTGTTCTATTTGTTAAGAAGAAAGATGGATCAATGAGACTCTACATTGATTATCGAGAACTTAACAAGATCACTATCAAGAACAAATATCCTCTCCCACACATTGATGAATTATTTGACCAACTACGCGGAGCTCAATACTTTTCCAAGATTGATCTTCATTTAGGGTATCATCAATTAAGGGTCAGAAGGAAGGATATACCAAAGACGGCTTTCCATACAAGGTATGGACACTATGAATTTATAGTGATGCCATTTGGTCTTACTAATTCCCCTACTATCTTCATGGATCTAATGAATATAGTCTTTAGAGACTATCATGATCAATTTTTGGTAGTCTTTATAGACGATATTCTTGTCTATTCAAAGAGAAAAGAAGAGCATGAAGATCACTTGAGAATTATATTGAAGACCCTGAGAATGGATAAGATTTATGCCAAATTTACCAAGTGTGAATTTTGGCTTAAAAAAGTTGAATTTTAAGGTCACATAATCTCAAAAGAGGGGATATTTGTGGATCGAGAAAAAACAGAGGTTATCGAAAGATGGTCGAGACCAACAACAATAACTGAGATCCAAAGTTTTCTTGGTTTGGATGGATATTATCGACGTTTTGTAAAAGATTTTTCACGATTATCTAATCCACTCACCAAGTTGACTCGGAAAGGAGTTAAGTTTGTTTGGACAGAGGAATGTGAAGAGAATTTCAAGGAGTTGAAAAGAAGGTTATCCAGTGCACCTGTTCTCACACTGCCTTGTAGAATAGAAAGGTTTGTGATCTACAGTGATGCATCCCAGAAGGGATGGGGGTGTGTTCTTATACAAAATGTTATGGTGATAGCTTATGCCTCACGACAGTTGAAAATCCATGAGAAAAATTACCCAACACATGATTTGGAGTTAGTTGCGGTAATCGTTGCATTAAAGATTTGGAGGCATTAACTTTATGGTGAAAGGTGTGATATTTATACTGATCATAAAAGTTTAAAGTATATTTTCACACAAAAGGTTCTGAATATGCATCAAAGAAGATGGTTGGAGATGATTAAGGATTATGACTGCTCAATCCATTACCACCCTGGGAAAGAAAACAAGGTGGCAGATGCATTAAGTCGACAAGACCATGCCAGTTTATCCATGATGAGGATCACAAAAGATCCAATATTTATGGATTTACAAAGGATAGATCTTGGAATTATAATGGAAGGGGAAAAATATTATCTTTCTCAAATGAATTTTCAACCATTTATACATGTGAAGATTAAAGAGGCACAGAAATAAGATGTCGAGTTACAAAAGAAGGTGAGAAATGTTCCTGAATTCAACCATGATTGCGATGGGATAATAATGTTTAGGAATCAGGTTTGTGTTCCTCCCATCCCCGAATTAAAGAAGGAGCTGCTGGATGAGGCTCATAGTTCTTCATTCTCTATTCATCATGGAAGCACGAAGATGTATAGGGACCTGAAAGTGTACTTCTGGTGGGATGGCATGAAAAGAGATGTTGTTGAATATGTCTCTCGATGCTTGGTTTGTCAATAAGTTAAAGCTGAGAGACAGAAGTCTAAGGGGATGTTACAACCATTACCCATAACCGAATGGAAATGGGAAAACATCACTATGGACTTTGTTACAGGACTTCCTAAAACATCCAAAGGCAATAATGCTATCTGGGTCATAGTTGATCGTCTTACAAAGTCTGCACACTTCATTGCTATTAGAGAGGATTTATATCTCGATCATCTTGCCAGGATATATGTAAAGGAAGTGGTAAGATTTCATGGAGTACCACTTTCTATTATATCTGATCGGGATCCGAGATTTACCTCGATGTTCTGGCGAAGTCTTTAGCATACTCTGGATACAGAAATGAGTTTCAGCACTGCTTATCGTCCTCAGACAGACAGTCAGTCTGAGAGAACAATTCAAACCCTAGATGATATGTTGAGAGCTTGCTCTATGGATTTCAAAGGAGGTTGGGATCAACACCTACCTTTGGTGGAATTTTCATATAATAATAGCTTTCACTCCAGTATTCAGATGGATCCTTATGAAGATATCTATGGAAAGAAATGCAGGACTCCAACTTACTGGGATGAAGTTGGGGAAAGAAAGCTATTAGGACCTGATCTCATTGATGAAATGGCAGAAAAGGTCAGATCTATTCAACAACACATAAGATCAGCTCAGAGTCGACAAAAAAGTTATGCCGACAACCGAAGAAAATACTTAGAGTTTGAAGTGGGTGATAAAGTATTCTTACGAATATCTCCCTGGAAGGGGGTTATGAGATTTGGAAAGAAGGGGAGGTTGAGCCCTAGATATATCGGTACTTTCGAAATACTGGATCGTGTTGGAAAGGTAGCTTACCGATTGGCACTTCCACCAAATCTCTCTCAAGTTCAGGATGTGTTCCATGTATATCTCCTGAGAATGTACATACCTGATCCTTCACATGTACTCAGCTCAGAATTTGTACCACTGGAGAAAGATCTTTCTTATGAAGAACAACCGATAGAGATTCTGGATCGCAGCGAAAAAGTCCTACGAAACAAGACCACTCGATTGGTGAATGTTTTATGGAGGAACCACCAACTTAAAGAAGCTACATGGGAGCTTGAGGATATGATGAGGGAGAGGTATCCTCATCTGTTTGTTACAAAGTGACGAATTTCGAGGGCGAAATACATTTTAAGGGGGGTAGAATATAACACCCGAGACTTTTATGTTATATAAATCATCAAAGGAATCTTTTACTACACAACACTTGCTTGGCTTTCTTTACACAAAATCGCGACTTCCTCGATATCTTGCATCGTACGCAATACCGAGTTTCACTAAACAACGATATGCTATTAAAATATTATTAAAACTAGACGTTATGAATAGTAATAACCACTTTTTGAAATTTTATAAATTTTATTTTTCAAAATAGAATTCATTTTTGGATTCGGAATATCGAAATTAGCCTAGGGTGAAATTTTGGTATTTTTCTGAAAACTTTTAATTTTTGATGAATAGTGAAACCACTAAGTTGTAGGTTAAAAACTAAATTTTGCATAAAACATAATTTTACCGCTTCTGTGAATGGAATTTCAAAACTCCGACAGGCACGGTTGATATCAGTAAGTAAAATGTGGTTCAATGAGATAAAAATAATTATTTAGTGAATAGCAACTTTTGACTTTTTTACCGCGGTTAATAGTAAATAGGGTAACTAAGGGTAAATATGATATTACTATTACCCTAACACATGTCCTAATTCTATTGGATAAGTTTAATTCGACCAAAAACAAACATAGAAATAAAATATGACCATTTAGGCCCACTTGGATTAGATTAGTACATTTATTATTAATTTATTTATAGAAGGGTTAAAATAGTTAAAATCAAAGTTTAATAAGTAAATCATTTTTAATATGGGGTAATACATAAGATAAATTAGACTATAAATATTATTAGAAATATAAAAATATTTCCTACATAATGGTATTTTATTTATAATTTTTAGACATTAAATAATTTAATTTATTTATGACACAATGATGATGATTTAATTATCTGATTAATGAAATATTGACATAATTGATGTTATAAACACAAAAATAAAAGTAATTTGAGACTTTTTATGAATTACACTAATTTTATAGGTTAATATGATATATTAGTGTTGATTTAATCTACTTGGTTCGAAAATATAATTCTGTTATGACTTTCACAAAAATCATATATCAAATAGTGTCAAAATTGACACAAAATAGTTTTCAAATAAAATATTATATTATTAATTGTTATTTTATTCCTAAAAAACTAAGGTTCGGCCAAATGACTTAGATAAGGATATATATATTAATAATAAACAATTTGGGGTTCGTTTTTCATGTTATTGTAAGTGTATTAACCATATAGTCTATGAAAACAAAAAGACACGGTAAAAGTTAAATTATTTAACTTAGAGATAAATCTAATTGATAAGGTTACAATAACAACCTAAACTTGTCTAAATCCTATTGGTTGATAGGATTTCGACCCATACCCACTTTAGCTTCGAAATAAGACCCTTTGGAACCATTATAAACCGATTTTGACTTTAATATAAAATAATATTTTGAGATATTCCTAAGGTGCCCCTCTCCTACCTTATAAAAGGGCACCTCCTCCCCCTCCTCCTCACACCAATTTGAGCACTCAAGCTTGGCCAACCCCTGAAAAAATACCTTCTCCACTTCCCTAGAATAATCCTAGAGGTCCTGGTCTTCTTCAAAGACCAATCTTAGTTCCCTAAGTGGAGGATTCAAAGAGGCGTTCCAAAGAAGAGGTAATATCCATTACCGATCTTTTCAATTTCATTCTTCTTCAACTTCTTCTTCTTTAGTTGTTTCATGATAATGTAATAACATCAGTATTACTTACATACTGATATGTTATTATAAATATGAAACAACTCTAATTCACCTTTTATCCATCCTACAGAAAAATGAAATCACTGCGCGTGCGTACGTACGAAATATCGTCTCCACGTCGTGGTGTAATCAATTTTCCACCACCACCTTACTTGGATTGGTATAATGGTGTAAATAATGATTATACATGACTATTAAAAATTGATATTGATTCTGAAATAGTATACATATACTCCAATACAATTCCACGTTCATAGAATTGATATCATCACTCGTGCGTACGTACGGAATACCGTCTCCACGATGTGATGCGACTCGTTCTACATGATCATCATTAAATAGTAATTATATAAATTAATTTAATGAATAAATATGATATATGTTACACTAATACCATTCTGCATATAATTTATCTATAACATTAAAAGAAGAATAAGAATTTATTCGGCAAAACATGCATAAGAACAAAAGGCAATAAAGACCCGAGTAACAAGTAACAATGAAATATTACTAATAAGAAACTAAGAATATGACCATATATGATATCATATCAATATGTATGATTATGTAATAAGTCAATAACATTATTTAAATCATTATACAGGAGCTTTGGACACGTACAAAGCAAATCAGACATAAGGTAAGGGAAATATCACAATCTCATTTTTATCCGAGATTGTTTATACTTTGAAATTTACTAGGGTGTATTTTATCATCCACATCCATGTCTCCTCAATATGTAATATTATTTCCATCCACGTACAATTGTTTAAATACAATTTTACCCTTTGGTGAGTTTTGAGTAAAATATATGAAAGGAATCTTTTGTCGTTTTTCATACGAGGTACTTTTTGACTTTTCCGACAAAAGTACGAGAAGAATGTTTTTTTAACTTATACGACATGAATAGATTTTTAAAACATTATTTCCAAGAAGCTTCCTTTATAAGTTTTCATGTTTATTTTTAATCAACTTCTTTTAGTTTATAATTTTATGACATGTTAAGACATGAAATGTGTCTTTGAAGAAGAAATGATATTTTCCTCAAGAATGGAGTTCAAGTGTTTTATGAAAATTATTTTCAATCTATGATAATAAAGAGTTCTTTTTTTATCCCTATTATTACATTGAATTGATTATGTTGTGAGGGAATTATTTCTTTATGAAGTCATTTACTTTATATGATTTGTTTTATGATGTCATGATGTTTCAAGAATACCATTTTTGTTACATGTGTTATGCGATGATGTATGATTTATGATTATGTGGCACACATAAGAGAGGATTCATTATAAGATGGGTGGGACCTATATCTCCCTCCAATACATTGGGTAAATATTTATATCTAATGAGATAGACATGGATGGAACGGAAGGTTATTTCGGTTCAGTGATACAGGACTGAAATGAGGAGTGAACTCAGTTCAGAAATGGACTTTGTCCACTAAGATAGTCTTGGAAACGAGTCATGACTAAAAAGAAATGATTTTCCATGATTATGTGTGCATGCCACAAAGTTTCAAGTTTCATGTTATGATTATGGGGATCTCATTTTCACTTCTATGATTTATTCCATGTTAAGATATTATGATCTCTTTTGCAGGTTATGATTTTCAAAAAGATATGATATGATTTTTATTTCCTTTATTTTCCCTTCTTGAGCATTTGAGCTCACCGTTTTATGTTTTCTTTTACCCAGGTCAGGAAGATGGATATTAAGTAGAATATGATAAAAGGGACCCTAGATATGATGAAATAAATGGGAGACACTGTTGAAGATTTATGAACCAGTTGTTTATGTTTCCCAGTTTCTAAAGACACTATACCTATACGTTCTTTTGTGGTTTTGTCATATGTTGTAATAAGTGTGCTTCAATTTTGAAGTATTAACAATGTATGTATTGTATGGGTCGTTATAATGAGACTCTTTGGTCACAAAAACGATGAATCTGAGTCCACCATAATGGTGTCTCAAACATTGTAAAATATACAATCTATCATAAGATGTAATACTCACTAAATGGATTAAGATTAATCATAACCATAATGAAACATAATTGAACAATATTAAACATTATTTAAAAGACATAAACAATATTTTTGAGAATTAAAACAAGATGATTCCAACAATCTCATCCATTTTACAATAAAAAATCATGACATTTACAGGACATATATATGAAAAACATTAAAGGAGAAACATATTTCTTAAAAAATATGAATGATTATGTAAAAGTATGAAATAAACCATGCACAATTATATTCCACATATATACAATTTTTTAGTTCCCCCCTTTAACACCATAAATATTGTTATATGATATATATGAAAATACCATCTCTGAGACCTCCACCTTCTGGGATTATAAAAAAATTAGGAAAAAAAACCAAAAACTAAATGAAATCAACAATTAAATGAAAGAGATATCACATTTCATTGAAGATAATTATATAGCATAGTCTATTCACAAATAGAAAAATAATCATATCCCTATCAAAAAACATCTTTCACTTCACTTTAGATTCTGTAGCGTTCCCTTTAACCATAGAAGAGAGAGTAGGAGGAGGAATATCATGTAAAGAAGAGTTAGATGGGGTTGGAATAATGCACACAGATAGAGTATCTACTTCAATAATAGAATATGCATATATCAGTCTAGATAAAGAATGCGGTGATGATTTATTACTGATTATAGGTCTGTGAGGATTAACAGTAGGAGAAACTATCATTGTCCTTCGAACATGAAAATAAGGAATCAATATGTTGATGAAATCCTATATTATTTAACCACCATACTCCATTTTTGCAACAACCCAAAATTCGGTATAATTTTTGTTTCCTAATTTTGTGTGTTATATTATTATATACTGAACCGAACTATAATATTTAATTAACGAAGTGAGTATAAATAAATGAGACTATTGGTTTTTGACTGTTATATGACAATTGGTCAATATGACCATTGTAAACTAAACTCTTAACATTAAAATTATTTTGTATAAATACATGTGATCTTGGTTAATTAATACAGAAAGAAGATTTGATGGCCTCCTCCAGTAGATTCAGACCGATCTAATCCCATCACATGAAACATGGGAAGGAGGTAGTACCACTAGGCATTGCTCTTGTTCAAACCCAATCCGAACTTCATTATGTGATGCTAGAATGTAATCACATATGGGATAAATTCATGCTAATAGAAATCACCACACGGGCAATGTCGGCTAGGCCACCCCAAGATTCTATCACCATAGCACACATTAAACTTTTTACTTATGCTGGGGTAATAAGGGGCTATGTAACGAGACAATAACTACTTTATGTAATCCTATGATATAAATAAAAACTTCTATTTCTCCTTATGGTGATGTTTATAAATATAAACTATCTGGATAAATATTTGATGTATATTATTGATGAATATTGGAAAAAGAATATATTAAAATATTTATGTCAACCTTAAATAATTTATAATGTGTAATGGTTTTCAAAAATTGGCCTTCTATAATTATGTTTTGTATAAAATTTTTAGACTTATAAGATCATATTAATTATTGATGAATAGTAAATTATGAATAGTAATTTTACGCTTATGAATAGTAATAACACCAAATGGATTTGTAACCTAACATAAGAAAGTATTAATTGAGTTTATGCACCTATATTAGTAAATGTTATTCAATAAATTAAGTTAATAAATGTTTCAGAAATTATTAGATAAGTATTAATTTTTCTCTGGTGAATATTATTTTTATTTATAAATTAAATTATAAATTTTTAGAAAAATATTTTCCTAAAATGTATTTCAATTTTGAATTCAGATAATCAATATTAGATTAAGGTAAATTTTTGGGATTTTTCTGATATAGATGGATTTTTAGTGAATAGTGAAAATAAAGTTTTCAGTTTCTGGTTATTAATGAAATCATTAAGAATGTAATAATTAAGTAATCATTCAGGTCCACTTATGAATAGTAATATGGACTATGAGGTGTCCCAATTGGCCAATACCATGGGCAAATACCATGGGCAAGCCTGTGGTTTTTCAAGTACCACTGATGATGTGTCCCTTAGAAATTAATGATTTGTTCCCTCACTTCTCCTATAAATACCAAGTCATTACCTCAATAATTTCATTTACAAATCCTCTCCAATGAAGTTTTGGTCTCTTTACCTCTCAAGTAGTCTCTCAATGTGCCCTCAAGTGTTCCTCGGTCCTGACTTTCATGCTTTCAATGTTACTCTTCAAGGTAAGGGATCCTTTCACCCTCTTTCAAGTCTTGACTTCATTTATGATATGTCTTATAGTTCCATTTTTAATGAGGGGGCATGTTGTTTACAATATTTAGTACTATCCATTTCATTTCCAAATTATGAGATACCCTTCTCTCTCTCATCAGTTTTTTTCTGAATTTTTAAATGATGTCATTGGGCTGCCAGATTCCAAGTAAAAGAAATCACAAATTCTCTTAACATTCATGATTCCATTTTATGTGGTATGTCATTCAAATATTAATTCCATGATTCTATTATTTAACCATACTGTATTATTTTTTTATGATGGTGTGACCTTGGTCCCCGCTCTTTTCAATCTTTTCTAATATCAGGTTATATAATCATTGTGATGCATACATTTCACCTCAAAATTTCAATCACTTTATCTCTAGAAATCCTCTTGTTTGATTTATCTGAATTACCAGACATATTTAGTTTTTTTGGTGTTCATAAATATATAAAAAAGATATATTTTATTCTTTAATTTACATACTTATAACTTTCACTCCCTTTCTGTGGGTCATAAATGACATAATGATCTTATTTTTTAGAACTTTTAAAACGTCACGATCTTGAAATGAAACCCATTTGTTTAAATTTCCATGGGTTATTTAGGAAATTTTTGATTATGATCTATGTGGATCACATGAATGTAAATAAATATTAATGGTAAACCCTGATATCACTCCAGTTCATTGGGTAAAAAATTAATCTATAGAGATGACATGTTTCACAATACCTTCGTGAATAATCATGGTAATTTTTATGACACCTTTGGGATGGACCTTGTTGATTTGTTCATGAATGTTTAAATCAAATGTTGTAGCCACATATTCATGTTATTATTCATGTTATATTTTTTTTATTATATTCCTCTTATTCTATTTCCAATGTATTCATATTTTTCCTCATGTTCTTATTGATATCACAAGTAAACTGATTTCCTTGTTTACCCCTTACTAGGCCTTCTGCTCACCCTTTCCATTGATGTTAGTCTCTAGGATATGAGATATAATAATTTTATATATGATGAACCTATCATTAATCCTTACAAGTGGTTTAGAAGAATGTTTTATTTTTTTCATGTATTATGTTCCTGATTTCAAAGACACTAGAAGTTAAAGATCCCATTTTTGCAAAATGTAATGAAAAGTTATGCAATAAAAAGGTGGGGTGCCATAGTTGGTATCAAAGGACTGTTTTATTATTTAAGAAAAATAGGATATGAAACCATTAGGAAGAATATTATAGAAATGTTAAAATATAGATAACTTCTAGATATTTTTTTCAGTATTGAGTAAGTGGTTTATCAAACAAATACATCCCTGTCTAGACATGAGAAGGTAGAGGTGGCTCTGTCACAGATGTTCATAGGGGAAAAACTGGAAAACAACGCATTGATCTAGAATCAAATGGGAACTAGTATACTACAACCAGCCTTGATGTACTCTTGGTAATGACATTTCCAAGGGATATGAATAGTTAATTCCAAACATTTTATGAATCATTATAAAGGAATTATAGAAAAATTAAATTGTCTATGAATTATGTTTTAAGACATAAAATCATTTATATATAAAATATTAGTTAATGAAATAATTTTCTCAATAAGGTTTTATTGTTTATGAAAATGGTGGGAAATAGGAGGAACCATGAAAATGGTGACCACAATGGACCATGCACCAAAGGCCCAGAATAGAAACATTCATGAGAATGATAAACCAAATTACTCATGTTATGGGAAATAACATTAATCAAGCTGAAAGAACAATCTCACCTTTAAGTGAACAAAATTATGTTGAGCCATTTGTGCGTCAACGACCACCAACCATTAGTGGATCGACTGACTCATTGATTACTGAGCAGTGGATTAGCTCCATCGAGAAGATTTTTTCTGTGCTCCATTGTTCAAAGCAAGAGAAGGTCACGCTGGCTGTCTATCACATAGAAGGATAAGATGATTAGTGGTGGGAACGAATTAAAAAAACTTACTCGAGTGAAAGATGATTCTATTGAGTGGGAAGAGTTCAGAGAGATATTTTTAAGAAAATATTTCCCTCATTCCATGAGAACCAGAATGGAGAAGAAGTTTCTCTAGATGTAGACGAAGGAGAATGAATCTATTGGAAACAACGCAATGAAATTCATAAGGCTTTAACAATATACCTTTTGCATTGTCATGGATCTAAATGGTATGGTTGATAGATTTTTCGGTGGACTGAGACCACATCGGTGGAAGAATCTACCCAATCGAGAGTATGATAGCTATGAGGACATCATGTAGAGTGTGATGAACGTCAAGATAGAGTTTAGTGAGACATAATGGTCTCATAAATCCAATGACAAGAAGAGATCAATGAATCCCAACTTAGGGAGGACCTTCGATCAGGGAAGATGTAGCCAACAAGTGAAACATCCCACATGAAATTAATGTGGGAAGAAACATTTGGGGAACTTCCTACTCGATAGTAGGAAATTCTACAATTTTGGAAGATATGGAAATTTTTGTGAGGAACTGTCATAGTGTGGTTAAACCTCAACATCCAAACAAAAATGAACAAGGGGAAGATGGTTTAGGCCCTACTTAAATTACAATTATTTTTGTGTGGAAAACGAGGGATCTTGGCAATCAATGTACAAATCTAAGGGCAGTGGAGGGGAACCAACCTCATCCTCAGCAACAGACAAGGTAACAAGGCTTAACATTTTCAATCACTGCAGATAAATTTGAAGCTACAAATTATGTGGTGGAAGGTACTCTTATTATTCTCTCAAATCTAAAAAGTACTTTGTTTAATTCTGGTTCTACACATTCCATTATTTCCTCCATGTTTGCAATGAATTTAGAATAATACACTAATTTTCTAAAAGTAGTGTTATCAGTCAAGACTCCTGGTGGGATTATCCAAACATATTTGGTGTTTAGAAACTCTAGTATTTAATTTGGTGCGCAGAATCTTATCACAAATATAGTTGTCATTCCCATGATAGAATTTGACATTATACTAAGGATGGATAAGCTCTCAACAGTAATTCTAGGATCAAATGTAGAAGAATGGAAATCCCAATAGTATTGAATGGAAACCTATAGTTATCATTCATGGAGAGATATCTAAACCTGATATTTGTCTAGAATAACCCTCTATATCATTTTTTATAGAGTTGATCATTGAAGAAGAATAAGGGGGTGAGAGTTTAAGGATTGAAAGTGTCCCCATCATCCATGAATATTTTGATTTATTTCCTGAGGAGTTTCCTAGAATTCCCCTAGAAAGAAAGGAAGAGTTCTCAATTGAACTCATTCATGGATTTCATCTGATATTAAAGACCCCCTACATTTTGGAAAATGTGGAGTTAGAGGAATTAAATAAACAACTCCAAGATATTTTGGAGAAGGGGTTTATCTGACCGAGTGTGTCTCCTTAGAGAGAACCAATTATCTTTAAATAGAAGTAGGATGGATCGATGAGGCTATGCATTGATTATAGATAACTGAATGGGATCACACTGAAGAACAAATACCCACTTCCATGAATTTATAACTTATTTTACAAACTTCGTGGGGCTCAATTCATCTCTATGATTGATCTTCAATTAGGCTATCATCAATTGTGAGTGAAGAAAGAAGTTATTTAGAAAAATTCATTCCAATCAAGATATAGGCATTATAAGTTTGTTCTTATGCCCTTTAGACTGACTAATGCACCATCTATTTTAGTGTATTTGATGAATAGAGTCTTTAAAAACTACCTTGATAACTTTTTTGTAGTTCTTATTGATGATATTCTGTTATATTTTAAATGTTCCGAGGTGCATGTGGATCATCTAAGGGATATTTTGAATACTATTTGGAAGTAGAGGATTTTTGGAGAGTTTAGTGAATGTGAATTCTTGTTACAACAAGTCTCTTTCATGGGGAACATTGTTACTAATTAAGGATTCACAGTTGACCCTGCAAAGAAAAAAGTTGTAGAGGATTGGCCTCAAATTAGAAAAATAATTGGGATTCGAAGTTTCCATGGATTAGAAAGATATTATATGTGGTTTCTGAAAAATATTTCATGACATTCTAATCCATTAACCATGTAAACTCGAAAAGTGGTCATGTTCATTCGGAAAAAGGAGTGTGAGGAATGATTCCAAGAGCTGACGAAGATATTTGTTACTCCACTAATGTTAACTCTTCCCTCAAGATCATCCCCCTCATTTTGATGATCACAAATAATTGCATTTACAAGTCATACATATTGATCAAAGTAAAGGATAATAATTTTCCTTATCACATCAGAATAAATTTGTGAAATTAATATTGAAACACGCCCTAATTAAAATTATCATAGATAAAATTTCTGAGTTATATCCCCTAATACCTTATTGATTGAAATTTTAGAGAAAGGAAAATTATATATCTCAGTTCTAAACCATTTCAAATTATGAAAAAAAAACAAAAAAAACTAAATGAAATAAAATATTTAATAACAGAGATAACACATTTCATTGATTATATGAAAAGAGCATAGTACAGTAACAAAATGACAATACATAATATCTCTATCAAAAATCATCATTCACATCACATAAGATTTTTCTACCATACATTAATCTTTTTTAGATATATCATGAGAAGTAACATCAAGTGGAGAAGTTGTAGAGGTTTTTGGAATAATGATATATGATATAGGAACTCCTTCAATAATATATGGGGCAAGGCTTAGTCAAGATAAAAAATGAGGCAAGGGATGCTTAGTGATGATAGGTCTGATATATCTCAATGCCTAAGAATGGGTCATTGTAACTATAGAAAAATATGTAGATGAATCAATAGATGTATAATGATGTAGTCCTAGTCTGAGAGGATTATATTTAGTAGAATCAATTATTGTGATTTGAACTTGAATATAAGGATTCAATAGGGTGGTTAAATCCTCGATTATTTCACCACAATACGCTATGGATATCTGAAAATTATTATTATTTTTCATAAACATCTAAATAGTGGGAGTTAAATACATAAACTACATGACTTGATCCATAAATGCTTGAGTCACATGAGATAACGTCATATTCTCTACTATATAATAGAAATGTCTTGTCATCTAGTACATAGGATAAGTGTTTGTCAACTAGGAATCCACCTTCATTGAAAAATATACATGAGCATCAATAGAAACCTTTTAGTAAAATTTGACCATATCATTCAAATTCCCATTGTACATTTCAATATCAATTAGGCATTCTTGATTTGCACAACCATCCAATGTCTGATGCTTTTCACTATTCACTTACCTGATCAATTCATTGTCCAATGGTTGATAGGTTTGCGCAAAACATGGTTGAGATAGAGTAGCTGGTGTGAAGTTATTAATAATTATAATAATAGTCTCCAATGATCTTATATACTCATATATTAACAAATTAATAGAATATACTAACCCAAAAATTTCAATTTCTAATATGGTGTTGTTCTTGGTAACTAACAAAAAAAATAAAATAATATTATGTTGAATATGAGATACAACCTTCTTTAAGAGAATGTCAGCATCAGCCTCATATAGTATATAAATAAAAATTGGACAAGAATCTTATTTAAAATCATTATTTATTTCTTTAACCAAATATCTTAAGGATTTCACTTCATCACATAACAGTTTATTTTATACAATGGATTCCTAAGTGTCATTTAGGATTTTGGGTTTATATTTCTAAATAAACATTCATAGAATAAATACAACATCCCCTTAAATTATAAATATCCCAAGTGTTATTTGTGACTTCAAAATATATAACAAACCTGACACAAACAACAAGACGAACTGTGCTAAATGGGTCTGGTGTTTCTACCATCGACGCACCTCCCCGAATCCCAAAGGTTGGGACTAGCAGCAAGGGTCTTATAGGTATAGGGGGGAGGCTAAACCCACTTGGTGGATAATAATGGTCCTGGTCCCAGTATCATAATAAATATGCAGTAGAATAAAGTACTCGGTATACTTGAACCAGACCCACTGAGCGGAAGAACAATCAATATCTATAAACAGTGTAAATAATAAATATAAACAACATCTGTGGAAAGTAAACAGAACAACATATGAAACAATTCTTTAAAATTATAAACAAACCAAGAATTTATATATATCAATTTAATATATAAAAAGTGTTCCAATGGCTAACCAATAGTCGTTAAAATTATCAATAGAAGCATTAGCATATAGTAATGAATAAAAATAAGGCAAATTCCATCTTGGCAAGAACTCAAGGTCCATACCATATCCATGAAACAGCTACGATGGTCATTCTCTAGAAGCTAACCTCTTTCCTACACATAAATCCAAAATGTCTACAAACATCCCAAAGGGCCCATGCAGGGTGTGATCCAAATGCCTGTAAGATTCCACCCAACATTTTGTACCTAATATAAGTGTTTAAGAAGGAATTTAATTATAAATAAAATATTAAATAATACAATGAAAAAATAAACATAATCTCCACAGGTGCTCTGTAGTCACTATTTAGTGTTTCCTGCTTCGACCAACACTGGTATCTCGGTCATGAATCCTGACACAATGTTCCCCCTGACACCTCGTGTCTCGAGTACCGACATCCCCAAGGCATTCCCATTAAATTGTAACATGGAGGAACAACGATGAATATCCTCAAATAAGTATCCAGAGTGACAGTGATGTCTACCCTCAACTAATGTAACTAGTGGGACAATAATGTCTACTATCACATAATGTAATCCGAGGAACCAAGATGTCTACCCTCAAATAATGTCACGCCTCTGCCCTTTACAAGATAGCCACAATGCTATACCCTGAATGCTCCTTATCATCTACATGGCATCTTATGAAAAGAACCCCCAAACCAATAGTACCTATACCCAAATTAACTGGGGAATTTATCCACAAGATTATTCAAAACCACCTCATCATGGAGTCTCTCTGTCTTCACACTAATCAATGTTCTGGGTGAGTGATAATCAACAAAATAGTATAAAATCCACGACACCTCTTACACCTCATGTCCCTGCGACCATGCCTCACATGTACGACAGCCTCAACATCTAAGTAACATATGACATGCCCAACCTGACAGTTATCCTACCTCAAGATGACATCAATGACCTTCCAATCCCATGGTCTGAACCACCCAATCTAACCCGATACAAGCCCTACCTGTGATCATCATCACTCAAGAATATCTTGGCCATGCCCAACACAATCATAAGGTTTCCAACAATTTAAATTCATTAGTTACATATATAATCAAAATAATCACATCTAAATAAGAAAAAAAACTAAAATGCTGAAATTCACTATTCTAGTGTTTTTCCATACATGAATTGAGATCTATAAATCTTACAAAAATTCATTTCAAGGTTTAATAAACTAATATCAAAATATTAAAACAATACAATTAAATTATAATTATTTGGGCATCCCCCAACCAAAATACCCCAATGAGTAATGGCCACTCCCTCGACCCCACTCATGGAAAATAGGTAATACGCATACCCAACGACATCCCATAGGTTAAATAAACAGTTAACCATGAAATATCAGGTATAAAGTGTGACACTCAAAATACGTGAAAACAAGCCAAAGGTCATGCAACCCAAAAATCCCCGAATACAAAAAATGTATATGAACCTCCAACCAGAATCTCGTAGACACGGAACACTTGATATGAAGCTCTAATTATTTGTCGATATTTGTAGATCATAATTTCTTTCAAATCCCAACAATTCCACTCGGATGGAAACTATGATGAGTGAGGCAATGAAACGGTAATGAAATATGGTGTACGGGATTAGCCTCATTATTGCAATACCACAGCCACCGACGAATTGAATTATAGATGTCTGATGATGATTCTAGGGTAGGAAATTCTCTATTGAACTTCTAAATGGACATGTTCTGATGTTGGGGAAGAAGAAGCTATTCTTCAAAATAAGACGCGAAAATCATTCATTTAAGTGAATAAAAATAAAAATACATGTCATTTATCAATGGTATCCATGCTGTGTAGTAGCCTTATCTGTACTATGACATACATGTTGGTATAAAAATAGCTTGGATGCTCCACAAAGGTCATCAAATAGCTTTATCATAACCGATATGCATAAAGAAGTATACACGTCATGTCAAGCAACACTACACTCCTTGTATTGGAAAATGCCTACACGGTCATCACTCAGCATGTACTCAGCAAGCACACAACCAGTACTCTCCTAAACTATACAAGGAGTGTACCTAATAGTACATGAGTTGTAGTTTGTAAATTTCAAAAAATTCATAGTTTATCCCAGTTTTCTCAGAAACAAGTCAAAATTTCAATTAGTTTCAGAATATTGACCTATTCTAAAAACAATGGTTTATACAATCTCCCCACCATAACATAGATCATCCTTGAGATATCAAAAAAATGAAAATGGGATGGAACAAACCACCATGATCAATGTAATTCAGAGTACCCTAGCCTCAATGGTTCTGGATAAATTCCTTAAAGGATCCCCACCATAGGTATTTAATAACTAGGACTCAACCATAGAAAACTCATAAAAATCAATGGTTTACTAACCTATTTCAGGACAATTGGTCCTCTAGAAACACATCGTTAAACTTGACCTTCATTGGTGCTCCCGTGTTGTTCCCTACACCCCAAAAATTTCCCTCACAACATTGGTGTCTGCCTCTACAAGGTCTTGCATCTTATAAATTCTCAAGATGAACCTGGTACCTAGAACAATAACTAAACCGCATTCTTGAAACCACAAGGATCATGGAAACTCATGTAACCCACTTCCACATTGCCCATATGCCCAAGGCACCTCTTGTAACATGTATCATAGATTCCCCAATACCATGCACGTCATACATATCTATAAATATATCATACACCCGATATGGCGTCAATCCCACTGACTAGAATCTTGTCAGCTCACATAAATCATGTGAACCTCATGAATTCAAAATGGACATGCCATAATAGGTCATGTCAAATGAAAAATGATAATGTCACAACCAACCTCTTGGTGTACCTCTATCCATTTTCATCTCACCAGAATTCTCAACCTATAGAATCTCCATGACATGCACTTTTCATGATGCATGACTACCTGATGCCTCACCTCCCTGCGATGCTGCTCCAGTAACCAGCCACTGACCCCTCAGTATGTTCCTGCTATATTTTTCAAGTCTTTTTCTTGTAGCTGAATTACAACTACACTCTCCGAGTACCAAACATGAACCAAATCTATATTCCACATTCTGTCCTAGTTCTTGTCTTCTAGTAATTTGTGAAGGATGCCTGCAGAACCACTTCAGAAGCTCAACCTGTACACATCCCTATAACTCTTTTGGATGCTAATCATATTGTGTTTGAACATGTCTTGGTTTCCCACACTGAATGAGGACCACTGAAGAACTACTATGAGGTGGTCGAGCTTAGTCTATGGCCTGATTTCCAAGCTAGAACTCATCCTTTCCTTGCTTCCTGCTCTCTACACCATCACCTGAAGCTGTCGCTCAACCAACATGGAGCTTATCAATTTGGTTTTCCTCTTATATGAGTTCCTGATTTAGTGCCTCTATGAATGAACCCAAACTGATGATATTCACCTGTATCTTAAGGGTGTGTCGTTATCCATCCTCAAATATCCTCACCCTTGTCGCATCATCGATTAACATTCCAGGTGTAAAGTGAGAAAGTTTAGTGAATGTAGTTGCGTAGTCAATGTTGGATATATATACATGCTGAAGGCTTAGGAACACCCGATCTCTCTCTGCCCTCAATGTATCTAGGTAATTATGCTCGAAAAACATCCCCTCTATCTCTTTAAATGCTAGTTCCTTGTGCCTACAAGCCTGAACATGCATATACCACTAGCGCTTTTCTAGTCCTCACAGCATGTACGTCGCCATATTGACTCTCTGCCTTAGAGGAATCTCGAGCTGCTCGAGGATCATCTTCATGATATCTATCAAGTTCTCAACTGGCTATAGACCACCATCACAATGAAAATTTTGTGGGTTCTATGACATGAAATCCCACGCTAGATATTCCATAAATGGATCTGTACCCTCTGCCCCCATGTCAATCCCCTACAAGACACGTACCAGGCTACCTTTGAGCCTATCATTGAGACACAGTACGAATGTGGCCAATCCTCACTGTTGTCCTACCTACAATGGATCCTGGAACTATTCTTGTTCCAGAGCCCGTACCGGCAGCTCATTCTCTATCTGTACAAGATTCCGATGCTGATCCTGCTTTTACTGCATTGTATAATCATCCACCCTCTGATCTATCTGAGTTTACTAGAAGAACATGATGAATAATAAAAATGTTTCGAAAACACATATATATATACACACAAAACTATATATTCAACGCAAATAAAGAATGTAGTATGAGGTATAATAAAAAAATATCCTTACTCAAGCCTATCACAACCCATGCCCTTGGAATCTCGGCCACATGGCCTCCTTACCCATCCTCAACAGAGCCATGATTCAAAATTTCATTGGGCTATGCTCATTTTGACAACAAACGATGACTCAATATAATGACCGAGTCATCCAATCATGGTGATCAAAATCACCTCAACAATAGTACATTCCAGTTCATACACGAGCCAGTCCAAATACCCTACCACATGCAATTTTTCAAATATATAAATCATGGTTTAAAAAATTGCAATCCACATGAAATTCTATCCAAAATTTATCCTATTGTCATTTCCAAAGATTTCAAATCATTATAATTGATATTATTCACATGGTATTATCACATAACAAGTCATACGTTCAGTTAGGGTATTGAAATACACTAAAACGTTCTTATCAAAATCCAAACAATCACACATTTCCATAGTGGGGAAAGGAACAATTCTCCCTTACCACATCAGGTAAAAGGTTACATAACACATTAAATTACATCACACACCATGTGAGCCTCCAACGTGGAAATCATATAAACTGTTATTTGTGAAAAACAGAACAACAATTCCCACCCATAGAAATTGTGTCCATATCTCATAATTTGGGATTGAGGCAACCACACACAAGCTAGAAACCTAGTTCTTTGTCACACAATTTCTCCAATATACCATATCCAAAGTAATAAAACCTGCAAAAAGAAAAATGGAATCCACAATCTCATTTTTATCCATCAAAACACTGCTTCTAAATCCCTATAAAAACTCCACAGATAGCCCTTTGTAATGAACTATAAAAGAATAGCATCCCAAACAGAGCGAAATGGGTCATATGTTACTACCTTAGGTACACCTCACCGAATTCCAAAGGCTTCTGACTAGAATTTAGGGTATTATAGTTATAGTGGAAAGACTATACCCACTCGGAGGATAATAATTGTACTGGACAAAGTATAATAATAATTATATAGGGGAATAAACTACTTAATAGACTCAAAAAAGACCCACAGAGAGGAAGCACATTCAAAATCAATAAATAAAGTTAGAAATAAATATAAAAAACAATGGTGGAATGAAAACAAAACTGTATGTTGGAGAACACACGAAACTAAAAATAAAACAAAGCATCCTTCTATAGAATGATTATATATAAAAAGGGTTCCAATGGCTAACCAAAAGTAGCTAAAATTATCTAGGTAACCATGCTAATATAGGAAAGAAATAAAAACTAGGTAAACTCTAGCTAGGAAGGACCACATATTCCATACCATCTCCATGCAACAGCTAATGTTGTCCAGATCTTGGAGATGACCACTATCTTGCACATAAATCCATAAAGAATATATGAATCCTGAAGCGCCCATACATGGTGTGAGATGAATCTCAATAGGATTCTTTCCAACTATGCATAACTAATATAGGTGTTCAATAAGGCATGCAGCTATATGGAAAATTGTAAATAGTACAATGAAAAAACAAACGTAAACTCCACTGGTGCTCTGCAGCCACAATGAATTGTCACCTGTATTGGACAACGCCAGAATCTCTATGATGTTACATGGAACTATGTGCCCCCTAACACTACATGCTTCATTTGAAAACATATCAAAGGAATTCCCATGAAATTATAACCCAAAAAAAACAATGATGCATGTACTCAAAAAAGTAACTGAATTGACAGTGATGTATGCCATCAAATAAAGTAACCAGTGGGACAACGATGTCTTCCCCCAAATAACGGTGAGCCACTACCCTCATCCCGATAGCCTCAATTATATCCCATGAAGTCTCCTCACCATCCACATTTCATACTATGTCTTGAACCACCAAAACAAAAGTACTTAAACCTCAACAAAAGGGCCTCTACCCACATGAGTTGTCAAAACTACCTCATGAAGGGCTTTATGACTGTGTGCAATACTCAAAATTTTGGGTGAGCGATAATCACCAAAATAGAACATAAAACACAACACCTCTAACAAACCATGTCCCTACGACCGTGCCACTTATGTTTGATGGCCTCAAAATCGATGTTACTCAGTCCACGCCTAACCTAACAGTCATCATGCTTCAAGCCGACATCAATGAAACCGAATCCCGTGTTCAGAACCACACATTGTTACCCTAACCAATCCCAACCTGTGATCAGTGTCACTCTAGAATATTCATGCCAATCTAGAAAAAACCACAAGGGTTCAAACATTTTTAAATTTGAATTTAAATATATAATCAAAATACTATATTATAAAGAGGAAAAACAATCAAAACATTTGAAATGCACTAACCAAATGTTGTCTCATACTAAAAATGAGGTTATTAAATCCTTCAACACTTCATATCATGGTTTAATAAATTGAACTCAAAAATTTAAAACAATACAACTATATTATAACCATATTGGTATCCCTAGGCCAAAATACCCAAATGAGAAATGACCACTCGCACGACCCCTCTCAATAAAAATATGTAACATGCATACCAAAAGGCTTAAAATTGGTCAAATAAAACTTTAAAATAGAAATAACCGGTAAAATAAGGTCACAATCAAAATTAAAAAAAACACATCAATTATTGCGCCACCCATAAGTTTTGAAAATCAATAAAAGAGGAATGCACCTCCTACCTGAATCTAGTAGATATAGGCATGTCCAATATCAAGCTCCAATTCATATTCGATTTTTGTAGATCTACAATTCCATCAAATCCCACCAATTCCACTTGGAATAAAACTATGACATGTGAGGAAAGAACACTGGAATGAAACAAAGTATATGGGTTTAACCTCACTGTTGTGATACCGTAACCAATAATGGATTGAAAAACGTATGTCATATGTTGATTATAGGGTAGGAATCATTCTTAGAAACTTTGGAATAGACATGTTCTGACATTGGGGAAGAAGAAACTAATTTCCAAATTAAGAAATTTTTATATTTAATTTATGAGAATAAAAAAAATACAAATCATTAATAAAAGGACAACATACCATGTAGTATATTTTTCTATAATATGAATTATGAAAAGGTAGAAACTTATCTAGGACGCTCCATACAGGTCAACAGAAGGTGTGAACTCTGTCGATACACTAAAAGGAGGATTCAGGACATGTCAAGGTACACTACATGCCATGTAGTAAGAAATTCCCAAATGGTCATCACTCGACATGTACTTGTCATGCACAGAACTAGTACTCTCTTATCCAATACATGGTGTGTACCTTAGAGTATAGTGTATGTAATTTGGAAATTTCCATAACATTCAAGATTTTTCCAATATTCATAGAAACCTGTAAAAATATCAAACAGGGTCACAATATTGACCAATTACAAAAAATTTAGTTTTTACATAATCCTTATAAATATTGATAATAAATTATCTCCACTATAATTTAGTTCACTATGGTATACAAAACTGGGGGTTGCATGAGCTGGATTAGGAATAGTGACTGGTTCTAGCTATATAGCAGGTATAAATTCATTAACAGTGATTTGTTTGGTTTTAAACAATGTTGAATGATATGTTTCTCTAAGGAAGTACTTCATAAAATCATCAACATTGAAAAATCACAAAAACCTATTCTAGGTATCTACTAAACATGAACCTATATGATTTGTATCTTCAATCCTTTCCAAACTGTGGATTTTCTCACTATCATCCAAATCCACCCATTGAGGTATAAGAGACTCAATTTTGTGGACTATTTCCACAAATTTATTGAAACAGTATCATCCATACATATTTCTATGTATAAAACATGTCCCATTCTTATATTATTTTGTAAAATGACTTATGTTTATGAACATTCTTCTTTAGTCAGTTTTTTTAGAAACATGTTCTTCCATAGATTCCCTACATTAATAAAAATATTTATCCATGGAAATATTTTCTTTAAATTCTACATAAAAAACATTATATAGAGGATAATATTTATAGGGAACACCCTGATATAGATTAAAATATGTATGGGGAGGTTATTTAGTGCTTTAAGAAATATCTAGATCAAAACTATCAGAAACAACTCCATCTTCAGCTTTAAGATGACCAACATCTATTACATCATATTAATATTATAGAAAATCAAATGCTTCCAAACCATGATTATGGATATCCATAGGCCCTAAAGGGTTCTTAACATGATTTAAATCCTCATAAATCTATACATTTTCAACAACCCATGACATCATTTAAATATTGTCACAAATTTTCATTAGTTTTCAAAATATATAGAAAAAAATTCATATTCCTCTACAACATCCTAATATTTCTATACCAAACCCTTAGCTTGATGAATAGAATGAATGGATCTTTAATATAATCAAGACATTTCCTTTTAAGTTGTATTGATCATATCACACATCTAACAAATTTTGCACTTGAACAGAATTGTCCTATGACCATTCTTCAAGAGACGGAACAAAAATATATATTTATATTATAGAGTATAAAATTCAACTTTCCATGGATATTGAAGGTGTTAAATAAATTCGAATTGAAATATTCTTTCATCATTTTATTCTGTAGCTTTTGGCCTACTCCCTTTTCTATCTCCAGTCAAGTCACCCAAAACCACTTCTAGAATAAATATGTCACTTTTAGGTAGGGAATTTATTTTTCAATCAACAAAGATACATTCATGAGTTGTTACTAAAAAATAGCCCACATATTTAATGAAAAGTACCACCTTTGTCAAATTACCAATCTTCTAACAACAATGTCATCGTTATAAATGAATGAAAACTTGAAAAAATAATATAACTAAAAAAATATTTTGTGGTCTATGGGTGTCTTATATTTTTAAACCATTCCATATATCCCAATTCTTACATTACTCTATGAAGAAGAGACTTACATGAGATAATCCATTTTCAAGACACATCCATTTCTAAAAGAAAAACACAATCTTCAATACTGGGGTTTATTGGTTCCTAAGGATTTTTACAATATTTTGTTTCGCATTCATTGATGAATTTCACTTATATATAGTCGATGATGATATATACTAAATCCAAAGCAGTTATTAAATTCATAGAGGGTTTTATGTAGAGAATGGGGTTCAAAGGGGTGGTTTTTAGTTTTAGAGTAGAGAGAAAGAGTGAGGGTATAATTGGAGTGATGGGTTTTTATCATTTTAAAAATAAAAAATCATAAATTAGAAATATATATATATATATGTGAAATAATATAATTAAAAAAATGATAGTGAAAAATTTTACTAAATATCGAAAGTTGTGTAATAACAGTGAGACCAGAATGGGGTATTACAGTGGAATACCAATTGTTTGACTCTGATCAATGAGACAAAAATTATTCAGGGAGAAAAATGTGAGATAATAAATAGTGAAACTGTAAAATTTGAGACATTAAACTATAACATAGTAAACTATGCAATAGTGAACTATGAGATTGTGAATGGTTAGTCATGTTTGATCATTCCCAAATCATATATTATGTAACCCATGCTTTTAGAATTTAATTGCAT
This sequence comes from Viscum album, assembly GCA_963277665.1. NCBI lineage: Eukaryota > Viridiplantae > Streptophyta > Magnoliopsida > Santalales > Viscaceae > Viscum > Viscum album. Next base: position 1,037,994,647 of record OY728133.1, on the reverse strand, counting down.
AGTATAAATTTAAGCTAAAAATGTTTTGAGCCAATGAATTCTAAAGTGTTATAACATTTTTCATAATTATCTCTCAAAAATGATATCTTACAATAATATGTATTGTTCTTTAGTGAGAAACTATATTCATATATTTTTTAATAAAAAATTTATCACTGTTTATAGAAATATTTATAAAATGATATATATTATCTAAAAATGTCTATTTCGTCCAAAAAATCTAAGAAGAAAATACTACCAGTAGCTATGTACTCAGCATCAGTAGTATATAATGAAATAAAATATTTCTTTTTTACTATTCATTGATACTAACTTCATTCACAAGAAGTGAAATCTATAGTTGTTTTTTCTATATAACATAAAACCTCTATAATTAGTTTCAGAATTACTAGCAATGATAAATGATGATCTTGTAGGATAAAAAATCATATACTGGTTGAATGTTTGAGTTATTTTTCTTTTTAAAATAGTATGTAGATCAGACACATTATTATTTTCATTAAAATGATCTCAAATAATCAAAAACAACAAAATACCAGGTCATCTACCAGTAAAGTAGAGAATAATTCCAATCATACCTTTGTAAATGTGCTTATCAACAGATTTTCCAATCTCATCATGATCTAATTTACAAGTGGTACAAATAAGAGTATCACTACATATAATGATATCCAATCCAAAACGATTTATCATATATTTATTATAATTACACATAATAAATGTTATACATTCATTGTTTTTAAATATTTTAAATCTATGAAATAATTTTAGATCACCCAGTAAACTCATTTCAAACTCATTTTGCTTCATTTTTACAAAAGCAGCACAAATTTTTTTGTGAATAACCAAAAAATAAAATAAATAACATAGATTTTTCTACAAAAAAATCATTAGATGTTATTTGAAAAAACTGTACGAGAATTTTTACATAATATAAAACCTTTAGAAATAAGAAAATTGCTTAATCTATCATACCATGATCTTGGAGCCAACTTTTAAACCATATGAAGATTTGGTAAACCTAAAGAATTTTTTTAAAATGAATGTTTATAAAACAAGGGGTTGTTCTATAAGAAATCCTCAACAACATATGAATTTAGGAATTTACTGCTGACATCCATTGGATATTTGATTGAAAATCAGACGTTCTATAGATTCTTGTAGGATTTTAATGGATTAATTTCTAGAAACTGGTGAAAATGTTTATTCATAGTCAATGCCTTATTCATGAATATATCCTTGTGAAACCAATATATATTTATTTATTGAAATATTACCATATTAATTTTCATTATTTTTAAACACCCACTTAATCCATATATTCAAGGTGTCTTTATGTTTATCCACTAGACTACAAATTTTTTTTCTGTCAAACAATTTCATTTCTTTTTTATAAAAAATGACCAAAATTATTCCTTGATTTTATCATTGATGTTTGTAGGTTCATGATTCAATAATATTACTTTATCTTCTAACTGGTTTCTTAGAGATGTTCTGGTTTGAATTATTTTTTCTGAGTCTCAAACTACAACACCTAAAGGATGGTTCCTAGCTGCTCCTGTAGGCCTAGAAAAATAAGGGATAGTTATTTTAGATTCTTTAACAAGTCTTGGTTCAATATGATAGGTGTCTGTAATATTTACAGAATAAAATAATTTAATAGGTCTTTTAATAGAAACATAAGGAGAGTTGTTAATTATTTCTAGAGAGGATATATAATCCTCAATATTTTATATGGATGTCCTCAGTTTATATGGGTATATTTCATCAAATTGTAAATGTATAGATTCTTGCACAAACTGGGTTATTTTTTGGAAGAATATATAGACATTTATAGTGATTGGTTTGCCTTGAAATATTCAATAATCACATCAAATGGAAAAATTGTCAAGTATATACTTATTTGTATGAATATAAATATTACCATAGAAAAATTAAATTAGAAACCTTTTTTTTCAAAATGATCAATAAATCTGAACCGGTTATCCTAAGAATATATCTCATTATGAATTTGTTAATTATATAAAAATCTCTATTTAAATATTCATCCTAAAATGAAATATCTTAATTATACACATTAATCATAGTCTGAGCAATATTTTTGTTCGGTTCTATTCTTTCATTGAAGATCTTTATTGTGTTGTAATGTCCTAGTGTTGATATGTTATGACTATATCAATTTTGTGAGATAAGGGATTCAAAATATATTTTAAAAAACTCATGATTATGGTCATTCAAAACTTTTTAATCCTAGTACAACATTGGTTTTCTACATTTCAAGAACACATATTAAAATGAGAGAAAGATTAACTTTTGTGGCCAAGATATAAAGACCAAGTATATTTAGTGTAATCATCCACTAGAAACTAAAAATAGAACTCCCCATTAATTTGTGAGATAATATATGGTCCAAAAAATATATTTTAACCAACTCAAGTGGTTGGGATGTTAAAACTTCATTCTTTGGTTTGAATGTCATTTTGGGATGTTTTTTTATTTGAAATAGATCAAAGAAAATTATTACATGGAAATTATAGTTTTAGATGATCTATGACTGATTATTTACTTATTGTCTTCCTCTCGGAGTGAATATTAAAACATCCTAGACTCCTCTTCTAGAGCTTATACTCTTTTTTAAAGGATCATAAACAACGTGGAGTATTTATATAAAAGATACACCTTTTAATATAAAATTCTATAAAAAATATGTAAATATTATAATTTAAAACATTTGATGCATTATTTTACTATTTAACATCAAAAAAATCATCAAAAAAATAATATAAACTAATAATTTTTAAAATTAATCCATCAAAAAAATGTAATTGGGATATTAAAACAGAATTAGAGTTACCAATATTTCTGAGGCCTATTTGGTTTCCTTTTTCATTGTTACCTAAGGTTTCCTTACCAATAATTAATTTTTATCATATTCTTGAAGCATGAAAAATTTACTATAATGTGTCTTTAACATCCGCTCTCTATGTACCATATAATTATACCAGATCCCTTCAAACAATTTTCATACAAATATATCCAACATGAGAAGATTTTGGTACCCATATTTTTTTGGTTTTAGTAATTATAGTAATAGATGATTTAGAAAAAATAATAGAATAATTGGTTTCCTATAAACATTTTGGTAAGAAAACGGATGAATAAACACTATTTGTCTAGAGAAAATTGAATAAGTATAAAATTTTATAATGTAGGAACATGCATTAGAAGTTTCATTTTTAGTTATAAAGCCTAAATTTCATATATATTGATAAAATATAATTTTTTTATATTTTCCTCCACTCTAGTAGGTATCCTATATTAGTAGTATTCATCGGAGATACATGTATACCATGAATTTGTGTAATATTGTTTTTCCCATTGATAAAAGTCTCTAAATCTTTTTATAATTTATTATTTTATAATATATGCTCAGTATTTTCTTTAGGAAATTGGGAATTTTTCTCCTTCCCTATAGTAAGATCATATTTTACATTACTGGTTTGACAATAGTATTTCTTCAAAATTTTATATTTTTATTTTTACTCTTTTTATGTATCATTAAACATTTGCTAGTAATAAAAAATTTCTTTTTTGGTTTTGTTTTAAAAATTAGATTCATCTCCATAAAAATATGAATTTTATAAATGACACTAAACGGATACCTCAGATGTGTTTTTCATGAAAAATATATGGGAATTATTTTCCCTTTCAACATGTGATGAATATAATTAAATATAACTATCCTAAAAATTACTTCATGTTTCATTCATTAACTTCTTATACATTCAATTGATGTCCTAATATTTCATTTCAAACATTAACATTGGATAGTCAGCCTTTATATATCCTCTTCATTTTCATTCATAGTAGACTATCCCATTTTATTTTCATTTTTCTTACAGTCATATCTCTATTTTCCCTTATTGTCATATTTTCTTCTGTAGTTGTGATTCCAATGAAAATTTTTAATTTTATACAAATCATTGATCCTTCTAGAAAATTGATCGACATACTCATAGCTGATTGATAGTGAATCTTCATTACATATAAGATAATATTTAGTGTGTACCGTTTTATTTTCATTATTATATTTGGTAGTGACTTTTAAAGCAACCGAGGTACTCTTTTTTCATCTTATTATTCTATGTTGTACTTTAATTCTTCCACATACATCATCTGAATTATTATTTTTTTCATTGAGTGGAAGCTTGTTGGTATCATAATAATCTTTTATTAATACTGATGTTCCCTTCGATATGCCCAGTAGATATTTAAGAATTCGAAAAATTTTCTCCTTAGAAATAAGGTACATTCTAATAAAGATCATAGTATTTACAATTTAAATGAACATGAGTTACATTCCAATGATAGATTCCTAAGGTCTCATCATAAAGTTTTCATATTTAATTTTATATGATTTGAGTATCATCATTTTAACATTATGTGCTTCTTCATGAGAAACAAGTATGGTATCCCCAATTTCATTGGTTGTTTTACATGAATAAATCCTATGGAATTAATCATCTCATAAAAACCTATATAAGAAATTCATAGAATTTTAGTTATTGTTATAATATACCTTATTTAGTTCATCCAAAGTATTTGTGGCAGTAGTAGGGATATTATATTCACCTACAATTGAAGAACAAAATTCAAATCTCAAACATTCTAATTTCATGTTCATATTTATTTTCAAACTAGTATAATTTGTTCCATAAAAAATGGAGTTATGTTGGAAGTAAAACCATCAAATCTATTATCCATAACAAAGAATAATGAATATTTCTTTAATGAGATAAAAATTTGATATTAATAGAAAATTTAGTATCATTAAAAATAAAAAAAATAATGTTGAAAATATTGAAAAATAGTTAAAAAATGGGAATTGAAGATTAAAAACTCATCTGATACCACGTGTTGGTTATTGTAGGACACTGTAGAGGAGGAAAATTGAGTTCCTGTAAAATTTTCTACTAAAAATAATTAATTTTAAAGTCCAAAAATTTGAAATTAAATAGGACTCTAAAATAATGTTACATATTTGTAAAATATTTGAGAATTTGAATGATTCCTCATATATCTAGTAATTACTACTTAATGAAATTTATGATGTTACATCACTTTTTGAAATCAGTCTATGAAATTGAATTCTATAAATTAACACTATGTAAGATTAATTAACAAATAAATGTAATGTTATATGGTTTGAATGAACAATGGTATATATGAAAAACTAACATGATTGTAGTGAATAAAAATAATATGTTCAGTATCTTGTAGGGACATAGTCCACTACACTTGTTGATCACATTCCAAAAAGTTTTTTATATTAATAAAATTGATCAACTCCAAAGATTGAGGTTTATAATAGTGTACAAAGTTGTCCATGTCTAACAATACCTCTACCATTGTTATTGGTTGGAAACTAAAACAACCAGGTCACATTGGGACTTCTTCCATAGATTCATGTGGGTTTGAATTGGTGTGTGAGATAGATAATCAGAGGATATATTTTATACTCTAGTTTAGAACATATAAAATAATGAATTGGTTCAGCAATGAAATGGTATTGTAGAATGGTGACTAGACCTTTTTCAGAAACTGTGTCATATAAAAAAGTTTTATTGAAATAATGTCTTGTCGGTTATGAATTCGGGAACTGATATAAAGATACCATGGTGTAAAATTAATAGTGACTCATAAATTACTGATTATTAGACTAAATGGGAAGAAAATTTGGTTACAACAATGGTGATAGTGGGTTCACCTTAACGGTGACTCATAATTTATTAAATTTTTTCAATATTACTTAACAAGAAATACTCACAGAATAGATTACAATTAAATAGAACCCTGATGAAATATAATACAACAATATTAAACTTGATTTACCAAATTTAATCATGATTTTTGTGACTGAAAAAATATATTCTAATAGTGGTAATACAATATTGGAAATAACCCCTGGTTTATCATTGAATGGAGTTGGTCTTTGTACCAAACCCAGTAAAATTATATTCATGTTGTTGCATATTTCCTTATCTGCATTTCATGTTAATGTAATTTTTTGATAGAAATATCATAACAATTCTTATAAACCAAGTATGAGGTTTGAGAGTAAGAAGAAAAGATGAATATAATGTAAATTCATAAAATGGTTAGGTAGACTATTCTACAACACTCATTATCTAAAAATGATTCAAATATAAGATCAATATATATATTAATCATTGATTATTATATAAATCACCTCATTCTATTTTAATTTTTGATAATAAAATATTTGAAATCCAACACAAACATTTTATTTTGATGTCACCATGTTTATTTGGAATAATGTTTCTTCTAACTTATTAAATTTATCAAGACTCAATATTTTCTTATTTTAATTGACTAGATTTCACCTTGATAGAATACACCTATTATATGGGGTAATTATTGATACAATCAAACACCCATTTTTCTATATGTTTTTAATTTTGGGGATTCTTACATAGAAATATACTCTATTTTAATGTGGGAAAAATGTTGAATATTTATATAATTGTTATTCAAATATGTGCATTTGTTCATTGTTAATAAATATTGGTTATGTATTGTATATCTTAATTATTACTCCAAATCATGAATTAATTGTACTTACCTAGTGGCATGTGTGGATCAGTATTGATATGACAAAAAATAATTTCTAGGATTCATAAGAATAAAATTATTGGTTATTTTGGTATGTTCCTTTTTAAAACATAATTATCTCCCTATAGGGGGCCTTAATAGTAATATCATGACATATAAAATCATGATTTCTCAGCTTGGGGGATGGAATGTGTTATTTTACACAATTAATTTCATATCGAATGAACCATTTACTATTATCCTTGTGATGTTTAATTTCCACTATTATCCATTTATCTAATATCATTGTTGTTTAATACTTATATGGAAGGATTTTTGGATATATATTCATGCAATATTATCTATGATAATCATAAAATAACCAATAATATTTTATTATTATCACCTATGTTTATCACTACTGAGAATTTGAAAACACCCTTCTAAACATTATCATTCCTAGATTACTAAAAAAAATTACATAGAATAATTTTTAATAGATATATTATGTGAATAATTTATGGTATATTCCAAATACTTATTATGTCTTACTAATTATCATATACAGAATAAAAAAATTCCATTTTTTGATAAATTTGTGGTCATTAGTGGTAATTTTTTCCAAATATATCTAAATAATTAAACCTAAAAACTAATTATTTTTCTTGTGACTTAATAATTGATGGTGATATTATAAATATTTATCATTAAATTTTGTATACCTAGGTTCATTTTAAATGATGCTATGTAAAGAAGGTATTTTTCACAAGAATCTCAGAGTTTACTTTTTGGGAACAAAAAATAATAAGAAAAATAAATTGTTGGATAAAATAGTTATCTATTTGCAGTAAAATATTAGGGCTAACATGATGATACATTAATTTTTAATGAAATTACATAATCCACATGAAATAGGCACAACAGTTATGGAACACGTAATAAATGAATAATAGGGTTGTATATGTCTGTTTAAATAAAATAATAAAAAACCAATTTTTTTTGTGTACCCAATTGTGAATGTACCAATGATCTCGAGGTAATAAAATAAAAACATGTCTTTAAATTTTTTATTATTCGGTTTTCTTAAATGAGATATTATTATATGTAATTCTTGTGAAAATATATTAACATTTTCAAGTACACTATTCGAATTGAATATAATCTTCAGGGTTGTTCTATAATGAAGAATAATTTTATGTATATATTATGAATCATGTAACAATATATTTTTATAGTGATACACATATTTCTCAAATTAATGGAGTTCGTAAGGGAAAAAATCATATCCTGTAGAACATGGAAATAACAATGATTTTTAGAATGATGATTGCATGTTCTATTGGAGACAATCCATACATATCGCTATTTGTCTTATTGAAAATTTATTAAATTGAAAAAAAAATATCTAATAGGCAACATCTCTTGTGTTTTTTAAAAAATACATACTTGAAAAATGTAAAAAGAAATATAAAACCAATGTTACATAATGATAAGTGGTAATAATTTTTCCGTGATTCATGAGATATTTTACAAGGTTATATTTCATACGTTTACATCAAAAGTATGAATATATTACATATAAAAAATATATTTGAGGAAGACCATTGAAAATTTTGATGAAATTTGTTTGGAGAAAAAATTTCTAAAAAAATATCATCACTTATTATTAAATATATTAAATATATGATTAATGAATATCATAGAAACACTAGAAATCTTTTAGTGGATAATAAATATTTTTAGAAAACAAAAGGTGATAATCAATATTACTAAAATTAGAAAAAAAAATGTTTTTCAGTTTTATTGTTGTTTCATAGACTAGTAAGTATTGTGGGTCCCAAAACATCGAAGGGGATATCATCAATGGTGAAAAAACATGGTTAATTTTTAGAAATTAAAATAATAACATATTTTTCTTCGATTGAGCTAGGGATTATTTGAGAATCCCTATGACAAAAATATTCAATAACATCGATAATATATGAGCTAAATAAAATCCAAAAAACTGAAAAATGAAGCATTGAAATTGGTTTCACAATATACAGATAAGAATTATATATTTTCAAAGTGGGTAAGAGTAAGATCTATGATTAATGAGATGTATCATGGAATTATTGTCATAACATTTTCTATATGATATTATCAAATGGAAGGTATTATTATTGATGAGACATTTTACCAATAAAGAATGATTAATACTACGTGATTATATCATGTAATTGATTTCCAGGAAAAGAAAACATTTCACAACTGGAGATGATGTTTTTTTCCTTGATAGTAAACATAAGGTCCAATATGTGATTGGTAAAACCATATTTATTTCATTTATGTTGACAGGTGTGATGTGTGAGTGCTGAAATAGGAAATATGGGGTCTTAAAAATGATTATTGGGAATGTTATTCAGTGTTTCATAATGGATAATGGTCTATTATATTCAAGAAATGCTATTTTTTTAGAACATATTTTTCCTGTATTAATTCAAAAAACATATTCATAGTGAGTGTGTATATCAACAAAATAATTTTATCCTAAAAAAAGATATGTGGGAGGAATTTATCTCCCTAATGAGAAAATAATTTTAAATTTCCATTATTAGATATATATATATATATATTCTTCTGTTTTCAAATCATAGATGAAGTATATATTATTTTAATCTCACAAGGGATATATGCTAGGGAGTAACAATTTATTTTTAGAATAGTTTAATTAATAAAATACACGACTATTATAGTGGTTAGGAAAAACTTTTCCTTTGATTAAGAATAAATGAGTTTGGATTAAACAATGTTATAAGTTAATCCTTCTATCCCTATATATATGATAATTGTTGGCCCTCACATAATTTTTTCATATCGTTATATCAATGATTCAAAATTAATCTCAATGAGTCATATATTATATAGGTGATGTTGATATATCATTATGTGAAATGGATAATTGAATATGTAGTGAGGTATAAGAAAGTCACAAGTATTTATATTTATAGTTCTACAATTACATATTTATTATGAGATATGGGAAATGAAAAATATAATTTTGTATATTCATTAATTATTAGATGATGGTCAATTTCATAGAACTAATACAAGAAATTAATTATCACATTTAATTCAAAAAAAGTATGAAACAAATACTCATGAAGAAACAAAAATTATATCAAATTGTAAAAATATTAAGTGAAATATTCATGGATTATTCATATTGATAGCATGTAGAACATACTGAAGGATAAGTTTAAATGTGGTGATATATTATTTAAATATGATTCAATTAAGTAATAAAATTCTGATATATTGATGAATTCTCTATCACTGAATGTATTCTTGAAACTATGTTTGTTTTTTTGGAGTGATATATCTCCTATAAAACACTATGTTTTCTAATTTTTCTCACATATTCATTCTTATTATTTATTTTAAAAAATCGGTTGAATATTAATAGAGATCATCTGATGAATTGGTTAGAATATAGTTATATTTTAAGCTGATAATTTTGATACATTAGTGGAATATTGTTTTTTCCTGAATCATTAGAATTTTGGGTTTGTAAATACAGATTAAATAAGAGATACTGTATTGAATCACATATAGAAAAAAATCTATGGTTGTAAATATATGAGAAAATGGGATGATTTATGAGTCCATGGATCTTGAGAAAGATAATTATTTATTCTAATTAAATACATCTCATACATTGAATTGAGAATATTGTGGATGTTATTTTTTCTCAATTGTGAAACAATCATTATAGTGTTTGTCTTTAAATAGATAGGTTGGAAAAATAAAAGAAGAACTATTATATTTAATTGATATCATTTTAGTTGACCTAAAAATAAGGGTTTTTTTATTTTTATTTATTTATGAAATTAATTCATGATTTCGAAGTGTGTTTATGTTTTATTTATTCATAACATGCAAAAATATGATCGATAATCATGTTGATGTTAAGATAGAGAATAAAATGAATGATTAAATTTTCATAATTATTCAAAATGGAATCACACAATACATTATAAAAAGATGATATAATGAAACGTAAATATCAAAGAATGATTTCAATGGATCCATATTGTTTCAAAGGGTTTTTCTCATAGATCCATGGTTGTGTGTTATTAGGAGTATTGAAAAAGGAAATTAAAATGCCACAAATGTCTATGAACACATCTATAGTGATATAGGAGTGTATCCTAGATTCATCAATGGGAAAGCCATTACATATATTTGAATTTACATAAAAAATTCATCACTATGAAAATATTGTATGATAGTATTTCAAAAATGAAAAATACTTATAAAAAATTATATATATTAAAATTAATATCTTTCAAGTGATTTCAGTTTCATTTAAATCTCAACACACTAATCTATGTGCGAGAACAATCCATAATGTATCAATGGTGGACTTTGAGGGAAAAATTGAGTGTTTTGGAATGTGTTTTGAGTATAATTTTTATATTAAGAATCATATAGACTTGAGAAAATGACCCGAAAAGATATATATATATTTATTGGGTAAATCAGTTGAAAAAATATGTATTCCAAGTATAAAAATGTTGTGGTGTTTTATTATATTAATATAAATGATAGTCACTTTGAAAATAATGTGCCTGTGATTTTTTTCAATTTAAAATAACAATTTTAGATATTATTCTAAAAGGGTTAGTGTTACATTATGGTATAGAAAAAGAGTGCAAGATTGATCTAAATTCCTGGGAAAGAAGAGGTGTATGATGTATAGATTTATTGACTTATTTTTGAATATATATAATCCTTTAAGTTGGATTTTAAGGTTGTCTAAAAACTTATTTCCTTTCTCTTATTGATATTTAAATTAAAAATTTTGTTGTGGAGTTGAACCGTTTCATATCACGGATTATCCACCTAAAAATAATTTCCACTATATCATGTATGTTACCTTATTCAATATGTGTTTTGTCTCGATATGTTTTTCATCACCATATGATAATAATAAAAATTAATTTATTACTATACAATCTGGGATAAATAATTTTTCATAGAATTTTTTTGATAACTAATTAACTTCTACTTTCATTTTCTTCTATATATGTGTCCTTCAATGAATATAACATTGGTGGGGAACCGTAAAAATCATAGTAGATAATATATGTATTCCAAGTTAGTTGTACAAGTGTTTTTCAAATTATTGTGGAAAATTTTTAAGGATTAATGATAGTAGAGATTTGATTGGATACAAAATGCTCCCAAGATCTGACAATAGAAATTCATAGGATTGGGGGTACTTTTTTATATTACTTTAGAATAATTATATAAAATACGAAGTTATATTGAATTTAATATAATTGTTTTTAGTGACTCAAATATATTAATGTATGAACTTATTAAATTATAATGTAATTTATTTAGAATTATAGATTTATTAAATCGTGAAGAATTTAAAAATCATGATCAATTTAAAAAATTATGGTTTCTTTATCTTGAGAAAATGACTATATTTTTATAAGATTGAATAATAAATGTATAAAACATTTTATATGGTTAAAATTTTGTGAAAATATAGAGTTTTAAAGTTATTATATTTTAATTGTTTAGTAATTTCTTTAGTTGAATGAAAATGTAAGGGTTTTTAAAAAATGATAAAATTGTGTGATATAATTTTATAATGAAAATTGAGATTCGTAGTGAATTTTTAAATGTGGAAAACTAGATTTCATAGGATATAAATGGATTTTTGCATGATTAATTTCAACATTTACTAAATCATTCATTTGGACATGACTAAAAATGTAGAAAATACTTGATTTCTAAGAATGGTTATATATAATCCTTTAATTTTTTTTACTAATTATAAATTTGTTTTTGTGTAATTTTATAGGGAACCCCACATTTATATGTCTCATACTCTTAGATAAACAAATGGGAACCCCCTTATTCTACATAAGAATCATCACCATGAAATGGTAATATATCATCTATTTATTTGTTTTTTATCAAATTGATATATATGATGTATATATGACCAAAATAGATTATTAATATGATGTATTTTAAAATATAACAATGTATGATTTATTAATATCATAATGAACAATTTTATTGCCACATACCATGCTATACATATAATATGGACAACTATTTTGCATGGTAAGGTATATAATAACCTGACATAAAATCTATTTATTAGGATAGACAAATAATAATTGTTATCATTCAACATGTTATTCTACAAATGGTATTATTAAACAAAAATGATTCATATTATAAAATAGTTAAGAGAATTTTATATTATTAAAAAAATTTCATCATCAACTTGGTTAAAATTTACTCATACTATATAATACATAAGTAAATTGATGATATCTTGAGTAGAATTCTAAAAGAAATTATAATGGGATATTTAACTTGACATGGTTAGATGTGTGTATTATGAATGATTTCCCAATCAAAGGTCAATGCCTTCATTAACAGGACTCGCATCTCACAGGACCTTCACATAATGAATAACTTTTATGCTATGGAGGTTTGAATAATATATCAAACCTGATGAGTGATTCAACACACCCAGGGATTCCAATGGAATAGGTATGCCTTTTGGATGGATCTATTGTGAACTATATCATGAATTAGTGATGAATATATTATTAGATCAATGATGTATGGTACACATTCAAATATTAATTATTTATAGTTTGTGTGGCTTCATTTATCTATAATTTCCAATATTGGATATGGATTTCAATATTCCTTTTAAATTTTTTAATTATTTTTATTAGATCACTTGAAACCATCATGTGTATTTATATCCAAACCATTCGTTTTGATTTATATAATATTGTGTAAATTGATTTATTTGTAATCAAATTTCCTATCATAAATCATACTTCTGAATTTTTTTGGAAATTTTATTCTAACAAATTAATTTATACACTATGATATGATGATTTTTTATCCAAAGACTCACCAAAAAACCCTATATTTTGAATTATTCTGATTCTACATAATTTGGATATCATACATGGTGATAACATTGTTTTTTATTATTTAAAAAAGTTCATCATATCACATTTTTAATATCAATATGATTCGTAAAATATTATATGATAGGTCAGGCTATTTGTACACGATACATTATGGTAATAAAAATGATACATAATGGTATACATATTGGTAAGGGTAATTTAATTCTTCACTGGTATACCCTTGCATATTTTTATCATATCCAATGATATGGTTATTAATCCTAAAAGACAAATGATAGTGATCAATATTTCTGTGCACCACAATATATATATCATATCCTACAATTCATGCATTAAATTTAATATTATATATGATGTTTAAAAAAAATATTTGTTGGTTATATAATTTATATGTTTGTTATAAATTATGAGAAAATTTATTTTTTGTTATTTAGTATTTGATTATTTTTTATAGGTTTATAAATTATAATGTTGCTATAAATAATTAATTCAATTCATATGATGCCTTTATTGTAATGTATTGCATAATTATAAAATTTGATAATGAAATTTCTAATACTAAATATTGTATAATTCCTTGTAACATTAAAATAAATTATTTATTTTAAAAACTAGAAATCAATTTTAAATTATTAATAAATTACATATTAATTCCAAAATATATAATGTATGTATTAAAATATTGAATTTCTTATAATTATTTATTTCTAAATTTTAACAGAATGTTTTCTTTTGAGACATTATTTAAATATCATCAAAATGAGTTTTGATGTTTTATGAGGTGATGATATAAATTATACAAATATATGATATTTGAATTTTATAAAAAGATTATATAATAAAAAATGATATATAAAATGTTTACATTTCAGGAAATGTCATATATATAGTGTGAAATTACATCTAATAAATATTATTAAATATTTTAATTTTAGGATGTGAAAATAATTTTGTTATATTCTATATTATAGATTTTCTATAATGAATAACTAAATATACTATTTTTAAATTAAATTTTATATATTAAATATTCCTAAATATGTACATATTATTTCAATATATGAATTTTGAATTAATTAAAATTTATTCCCATGTTTATTATTCATACATAATAAATTTTATATAACAAATATATTTATTCTTTGGTATAAATTGTCACAATGATTTTAGTGATTATAATGATGGAATAAAAAGGGAAACATGATATGTATTATATTGGTTTTAGTTTTCATCTACCGAACATAAGATTAAATTTTTTATGAGGTTGAATTATGTATCAAATTTTGATTGTTACATATTAGGTTTTTTAGTAACAATGGAATTGAGATCTTTTAAAAGTATCATATCAATTGGTATATGATGTTTTTGAATGAATACTCACTTATTAAAAATAATAAATGTTAGAATACTAAAGGAATTAGATTGTGTGAATCCAAAAGACCGATTTATATACATTTATCCACTCACCTATTTAAGATTTATATATGATATGGTTAAAATAGTTATATAATAGGTATAGTTATTAAAAATTTATGTGATAATTATTTTAAATTATGATAAAATATGATATTGTGATATATAATGATTACTACAAGACATCCTCATAGTGGTATCTCATTAATTAAGTTCCTATCCAAATGTTTGTAAAACATTATTGTAATCTAATAAAATATACAATTTTATACAAGAGAATCATCATAAAAAAAATTGAATTGGAGATTATCCCTTGAATAAGAGAAGGATAATGAATGAAAGTCCTCACACTGATAACTAATTATTTTTAATGTAATTAAATATTCTCTATGTTAATGAATCCCCTTTACGAGTAATCGAGTGTTGTTGTAGTTTAAAAAATGAATATAGATTATTACTATAGAAATAGATTGATTAAAATATTAAATAAAAATTTATCTAAGGAATTTTATTTTCCACTAATATGCACATTATTATTGGTTATGATTTTTTGAGGCCAATATGATTATTTAAGGGTTGTTATGGGTATCAAATTTTATTATATTTTGATCAATAGATATTTTCTAAACAATATGAATGAGTTCAAAAATATTTACACTATTATTCTAAATTTTTTTATAATATGTGAACTAGGAATATGATATTTTGGGTTTTGACTAATAGACTCTACACATACAACCCATTAATTTTTTATTTTTGGTTGTTATGTGTCTTGGTATAGATTTGAAGAAGGGAGATGACTAGTTATAGTAAAATCTAAACACCATGAGTTGATTAGAACTATGAATTACTAATTCATAATGTGTAATGTTTTATAAGATAGTTTCACATCTAGTTGTGGTATTTATTTTTAATCTAATTCATTATGTGAATTTGTGTTCATATCTAGAATGATCCTACTGTAATTTTTAGAGGTTATGTCACAAAAGAGTTCATAGTGTGAATCTATATACTCATGATACTAAATTACTTATGTTTATTGGATTGACCAATTTTTCATTTAGTGGATGTGATTTGTGGGAGTATCACTATTGTAATCATCTGTTAACACCATAAAGGGAGAAAATTATATGGTTTCTATAAATTCAATCCTTCCAATGATATCCCTCATTATATCTTCAATTCTTTAGAACGTCAAGATTTACCTATAATATTTTTTATCTATAAATTTATCTAATAATTTATATTATCCCCTTACTTCAAAGGAATCTATATTAGTGAATCTAGAAGGGGTTTTAGTTAATTTGTCTTAATGATCATATTTATTTCATGAAGGATCTGAAAAAAAAAAGTTTTCTGGAGTTGTGTTTTTTTATCTTCTGTTTTTTATAAAAAAATCACAGACATTATGATTTACTTGATCATACATTTTGTGGTTTTGTCACCATAGTAAATCCACAAATAAAAATTATGTTCACAGTAAACTGGTAATAATTTTTTGTGGCACGAGATATAAGTTCCTAATATTTTATATGGATCAATGTGATAATAAAACTGAATAATTCTTTATTATGAGAAATATTAATTTTCATAATAATCATTACAAGCTAAAAATTTGATATAGAAATGTAAATAGCAAATGCAAATTTGTTTATTAGGTTTTCATGATGTTGATGATATAGTTTCACACTATATGATTAATATAATATTAATCGTTATAGTGGAGAATTGTATTTTGAATACCCCTTATATGGTTAAAGACATAAATATATTAAAATAAATAAATAAACAGATATGATTTTTTTATTATTTAATTATATTTTTTGTCTTAGTATCTTGGTATGTATGCGGCTTGGTGGCCTAGTGGTGCATGGCTTAGTGGCCAAAATTTTCGTCAGCTTTGTGGCCACAGTTGTGATGTCCCAGATCAATTATTTTTGTTTCATAAAAGTTCTTTTGTAGAAAATGAGAAATTTTAAATATATATTTATTGTTTCGGATAAAGCATTCATCTGTTTAATTCTTTCTATGAACTAATGAATAAATCTCAATGGATGATTTGATAAATAATAAAATAAGAAATTGAAATTAGAAAATGGAAATTTCTATTTTGATTGTGGTAGGATGTCCTATATTAGATTCAATGATTGGTTTCATGATATATTTAAAGACTTGATGAATGTTATTGATTTCTTGCATATGCGAACCCAATGTTGTTTGCTTTTTTTGGAGTATTATACACATTTATACATTTTTGGCAATTATATACTACCAACCAATGTCAGGTTACATTACTGCCTCTCAATGATATAAAGAGTTGTTTTCTATAATATATATGATTATGACTATATTTATGGTCGGATATCACCACTTCCATACAATCATTTCAACTTTAGCATTTGGGGTTACAATTTTTAGATAATTAGACATGTGGTGGTGGTCATGCCTAGATGGAAGGGGATATGAGGCTGATGAATGCCATGATTATTATACCATAAAACCTTAGTTATATGAAATAAGATATGTATTTGGTAATATAATAAATTATATGTGACTGGTTTCATGTTTCTTGACATTTATATTCTAATGTGAGACATCATATTTAGTTTGTGCCATAATTGGAGTAAATAAAAGGAATGTCAGCAATATGTTTCTCCTCATTTTGAGGGAGTATAAATTTATTGGGGATGTTTTTGTTAAGATTATTTATCTATATTATTATGATATTTAATTATATATTGGCAGTTATTCTTGTTAATTGTTCCATGGTGTTGTTGAAAAAATATTTGACCTCTGTTGGTGCTGGTTAGTCCCACTATTATAATTTTCAAATGATATTTTTGGTATGATTCCATTGATTATACATTTTATGATTTCCCAACATATATATAAAAAATTTATAGGATCTTTTGAGTGATATATTAATATAACTAGAAATTAATATCTTATATCTTAGCTTAATTGGTTTCTATAATATGATTTTACAATAGTTTGGTAATTCTATATCTCAACAGAGTTTTTTATATTTTTGAAATTTATGAATATGTTATATTTTTTATATGTGATATCAGTTTATTTCTATTATAGTACGGTAGATTGGTTGGTGGAATTTTGTTATGATCTAGGTTCATTGTGGGTAATTCCTCTCATTTTAACATTTTATTCAATAATATCCTGTCATAATCAAGATGCATAATAGAGGTGGGTCTCACATGTCTCTCTTTATCATCAATGATATACCATGATTTTTACTAGTAATGGTGGGGGTTATAACATGTAGTCTATTATATATTGTATAAGTGGGTAAGAGTTAAATCATAGGGAAGAAAAGAAAATTTGTGTTTTCATTATTGTCCATTCATGTAGTCTATGAAGGTAATTGAATCCTAAAGTTGTTTTAAAAAAAGAATTAGTAATGATTCCATATGATGTGATTTTTATTGTTATGTGAATATGGATTATCTATGAGAGAGGAATTTCTATATCAGATAAGGATTATATAGTGATATACAAATTTATTTTGAAGGGTATGAGTTTCTAACTATTTTCCTACATTATTTGAAATATAAATGACAATAAAATCAATAAAACATTTAATAAAACATATAGTTCTCATTTATGTATTTATTTAAATTTATTATACAAAAAATATGTTAGTTAAAAAATGTTTATCTTGTTTAGATGGATCTGATTAATGGTTAGTGTTTTATCATATATATCGTATATTATAAAATAACATATTTGTTAAAAATGTGTTATTTATAAAAATATTACATAACTGATTCAATATAAATGTTTTATGATTCAATGGATTCAATTACATGCATTGAAAATAAGTCATGGATAAAAATTAATTATCCATGATAAAATTGTTTATATATATGATTGTGAAAATATAATGTAATTTTGTACCCCTACACATATGTGGTATATATTAATTAATAAATTATTTTTAAGTGAATAATTTACAAAAAACATAGAATACCTTATATGATATGGAATAATGCTTTATTTAAAAATATTAATAAAATAGGGAAATATGTTTAATTTACTAACATAAATGACTTTGTGTATCATAGAATAGAATCTTAATGAACATATAGATTCCAAAACTCAAGTGGGAGTTTTTTGGACGTAATTAGTACCATGTTAAAAAATAAAAGACTATAATAGAAAAAAAAATACTGTCGACTTAATTTCCAATATATTTTATGATCTATAATAGTAAATAGAAATTTATAGAATAACATTTAGTTATTATGAGAGTCTTTATATCATTATTTCATAAATGATTATACAATAAAAAAATAATTTGAGATTATACAAAAGAAGTATAAAATGTAATTGTAACATATAATTTGAATAGTTTCACTTTTTATCATAAGTCTTCAATGAAAATATTGATAATATGTGTTCTATAAATGATGAATATATATATAGAATGTGTTCTAATTAGGCAATATACGTTTTTGACTTTTATCAATTGATGTTTGACATTGAGAAGATTCAAATATGTTAATGGAGTTAAAATTAAGACAATGATTACAAAATTTCAATATTACACATACATTATTCCTTCAATATGTTATATAAAAAAATGGTGGGATGGGTTTACAAGGATATATAACAAAAATTATATATAGATGTAATTTTTTAACAAAACCCCTCATAGGGAGACAATAATAATGTTGACTTGGAATTCTAGCATATATGACGTGTTAGATATGATCATATGTAGGGTTTTATTATGTGTTAATAAATGTATTAAATAATATAAAATAGAACATATAATCATAAATAATAACAATATCATTCATTTATATATTCTATATTAATATAAATTATGATATATATTTCACGACATGTAATGGTAATTTACATCTATTTTATTATAATAATGGAATATATTAATCCCTCTCTATCCACAAGGGTTATATTTTGCAGAAAACATTTAGTGGTGTAATATTCATCTCATTGATAATTTAATATCCCTATATTTTTTTTAAAAAATATGCATCTCTTCATCAATTCCTGTTTGGTATCTTACCATTTTGATCATAAAATTCTTCCTTATTTCCCTATATTGGTTACTTATTTGTAGTTAATTGAGTGTAATATATCTTGGTTGTTTATGTCATGGTGGTTGAATTCCTAACCTTATAGTTTTTAGAACATCTCCCACCCTGATGTGACAAATTTTGGTCTTATCGCTTTTCCAATACACATTTTTTGGTGTCCCTTTCTATTGGAATCTTATTAGATCATATCTCATGGTGGAGTTCCAATTGACGATTATCCTTTGTTCCTTATTTAGATATATCATCTTCCCACTATGGTAGGAATCTTAATTCATGGATGGAAATCAATTATACAATATGTAATATTAGCATCTGGTTTATTAGATTGCATATTACATCAGTGAATTGTGGTCTTCAATGGTGTATTGTAGAATATACTATAATAGTGCTGGGGTTGGAAGTAATCTCATCTCATTAATTATCTGACATATGTTCAATTATTTCCTGATGATTTCATTAACATGGTATGCGAATCATGGATGTGACAAATTTTGGTTCATGAAGACTAAATGAATTCTCATACAATTTTCATGGTGTGGTTCTGGATAAAGAATCTAATGGTCTAGTAAAACTCATGTTTGGTAGTAGAGAACATATATTATCTGAAAACATATCTAAAATAATGTTATATTAATCAAATATATTATGTCATGGTTGTTTGGTTTTTGTAATGGTATTAGAATTTTATAAACTAGTGATTTATGGTGTAATGAATAGAATATAATACAAAAGCATATTATATCCCCATTGGGATCTATTTCCCATTGTAAATTTTAATTTATACTCTATTATATTTTTCTATAAATTAGTAGTGTGAGTTTTAATGGTTCCTGGTTCGACACTATTTATAGGATTAGTGTGATAGATGTTAATGTTCTATAGGATTATTGACTTTTTAAAGGTTTTATTGAAATGTAGTGGATGAAATTGGTGGCACTTTCATTCTTCCTCATATTTTCATATTAGTGGTGTTTCTATATGGGTTAACTGATTATATAGTGAAGGTGTACCAAAATTGGTTTTCAATTATTCGTGATGGTAATGTTATTGTGTACTAAATTTTGTGTATTTATATTTTTGAGGATCATCATGGAAAGGTGATACTAATGATATGTTGAAAAAAATGTGGGGAAGCCATTCCAATGAATATGGAATATGATTGTGACCATGAGTTGACCTAACCCCTGAGGAATGTATCCTCTTAATGGAGTATGGATTTAGGGTTGATTGGTTTTTTTAATTTTTAATATGAGTTGATGGTTGAATGATTCAATACGGATGGTTTATTGGTGCCAGATTAATTCTATTGTGTTTGGTATGATCAATTTTCTATGTTTTAGTTAGATCCCACATAACAACAATTTCGATTTATTTAAGTAAAAAATCATTAGTAAGGATAAATTACCAATCAAATTTTTTTACTTTTATTTCTCTGTAAATCTTTTTTCGATATCGAGTATTATTGGTCATGATGATATAAAAAAGTCATCATGAGTATAGTTCTTCAATTGAGATAAAAAATAATCTCATGAGACACAAAATAGTATTTTCAAACTATTTAATGGAAAAATATAATCTGTTTTCACATATATGATACTTATATGAGGAAATCATTGTAGGGATACATTTCAAGGTTAGGCTGTCACTGGGGTTTCATACATGATATTCTTTAGAGTGAAAATTGGTCAAGAGGGTAAAAGATCTGGCTTATATAACCCTTTTGGATGGGAACTATTACATATATCGAGACAGAATTATAGATTTAATCTATTTTCATGAATCATTCCAAAATCCTATAATATGATTTGATACCACAAATCTAATGATCTGATAAAAAACTTGTGGATATAGGGACATCATTATATTTAAGAGGCCCTCCATCTATCACTAATTAATTTTTATGGTATGGATTATTGAAATAGTATGGAATTATGAAATTTATTTCAATCATTGATGTTAGAACTTTTTTTTCATTTGGATAGGTAGAATATAAAGGAAATTGATTGTGTCCCTATGATGTGACATATAATCCACATAGTTTAGTGCATAACAATGTAAAACACTATACTACTTATGGTCTTGTGACAAGCATCACACCCAAGAACATTATAATCAAGTAAAAAGGATGACTAAAAAAAGGTACCAATTATTTTCTTGTGTCATACATACCTATAAAGATAACATTTATAGTTTATCTTGTTTTTTGGTAACTATGATAAAGAATGTATGACTGAGGCTCACTTTTATTAGGAGGCCTCGATAAAAGAAAACCAATGAGGATTATCTAGACTCAAGATGTATATATTGAAATGAGGTAGAGTGTCTCAATTTAAGGTTATAGTGGGTCAAATTATTCCCATCACATAAGAGAAATTATTTGTTTGATGATATTAGAATTGAATACCATATATGTTTCAAACCTATAAATGTTAATATGAATGAAATACCTTTTTGTTCAAGGGGAGCTGTTTATTCTCTTGTGATAGGATTGGTCCATGTTGTTTAGTGGCTTGTGTAAGGATTTTATCACTTGATTTTTGTGTCATATTTCTAGGACATGTAATCATTCTCAATTTTATAGTTTGACGAGTCTCAGTTGTTATAATATTTCTGTATATATATAAAACATTAATTTAAAATAAGTCTTTTTTGGTGTGATAAACAAAAGATAATAAATTATATACAATAATGCATTATGGCACACAATATATGATTTAGTGGGGATAATGTAATGGGTTACCCTCTTTGGATCAACCAATTCTTTCTAAATATAGGGAAAATATATGATTACCGATTAAAAATAGTCGTAGAATTATGGTTGATCATCTTATTTAGTAATATTTTAGTATGTGAGAAGGGATGGTAATAGATAAAATCAATTAGGTGGCCCATGAAAGGCAGAAGTTCCATCAAATGTGTTATAATAATATACTAAGAAATTATTGAGAATGATCTACCCTAAGATACCTAAACTAGTTGAAAAGTCCTCTAAACGAATGTTTATATACTTGAATGAATATTTTTACACTATAAATTGGATGAAAACGGTAGTAGTATCTCTATCAAGTTGTTATCATAAAATCGATTATAGTGTCCCAACATGAAGCACTTTTATGAGGATTACTCTATAGTGATTCAACATTTGGAGCAAAATTACATTAAATTACATGAAATTTAAAAATATAATCACATATTATACCTAGGATAAATCCATAACATGTTATATATATCTTATTAATTGAAGAATAGTGTAAGACCATGATTTAGGAACAAAATTTCAGTATCTAAAATTGAGGAATACGAGAAAATAGAGTAAAGTATCTCAATTGATGGATCATATGAGGAATCTAAGAGGAGTATATTAACATTATGTTATTTGGAAATCTATAAGGATTAAATAAGATAATTTCATTCTCTTGGATCAATGTTGGTTTTGCAGTTATTGAAACCCAAAATATATCTATCCATGTATGAAATGATCAGGGTGTGACATTATATTATTCATAGGGATTACTAATGGAAGCGAAGGTTATAAGATGAAGGCCTAAGAAATAACATATGGATAATCAAAACATGTAGTGTATGAATGGATCCACATGCTATGGAACATTGAGATCCAAGGTAGGTGACATAGTAATATTAAAGGATAGGAGAGAGGAACAAGATGTGTGTCTATGTAGGCTTCATGTAATGGGTTGCCATCATTTGATAAAAATATATGGGAGACCATGTTTGATCTGCATGATGAGCATTTGCGAATATTGTATACTTATAGAGAATTTTCAAATTAGATATTTTAAAGGTTGTTTGTGTATGATACCATTAAAGGTAGTTGGGATGATTAACATCAGAAGGGAATGTCCACATATTAGACATCCAAATAGCATGTAATAATAGAACATATGTGTATCATATCTTAAAAAATCATCCATTATGTCAATTCATATATAGAATATTTTTACTAAGTTAATGCAGTGAATCCCTGAAGGGGTGATTCATGAAGTCCCTTCCATGTTGGGATGGACACATATATACATCCACATAGTTGTCTTTATGAATGACCTTCATAAAAAAACTTCATGAATGGTCTTCATAAGGTTACATTTTTAATGCTTGTTAATCAACATTCTTTACAAAGTCCCTCCACTCACTAATGTTAAAACTATAGTGGATTATATAATATGTCCCTTAAAATTCAATCTTTACTATATTATATCTATATTTATTTATTTATGTGTGGTTTATTTATATGTATAATTTTATGACATCTTTAATGATGTATGAGTCTATAGAGTGAGTATGTGATCAAAAACAAACTATATGGCCATTATGGGTTCAAATCATTCGGAAAAAGACAACCCACCATAGATTATATATGTGATCATAAATAAATTATTTTATATTTAAAGGGTTGTGTTACTCTTCTGGAAACAATACCTATGTTTTTTATAAGTATGTAACCATGTTGGATGTACATGATTGCAAATAGAGCCTATGTCAGGAAAAATGTTATGAGAGCATGGTGGACCTCTAATTTCTTATCACCAATGAAGTTAAATCTTTGCGAGGGTGATGACCTCAAAAAAATGGTCAAAATGTCAATTTTTTAATATTATTATTTACATACCACCAATATCTATGAAATTGTTTTTATTCCTTAATAGAAGATTTAGTTTTCTATTAAACATGACTGGAGATTGGAATTCTTAAAAATATTTTACCATGATTCATAATTCATTATCACACTCTTAATATGTTCCATGTTTCATTTAGAATTGATAGATATAAAATGTAAATGAATATGGAATATATATTTATCATGTATTGAGTGATTATATATAGATATTAGTATTCAACCATTATTTACTATGTACGTTATATTTAGGGACAATTTATATTATATAATTGGATTTCAATTTTTATCTAGATTTATGTAACAAAAATTTACTCTGGATTATATTTTATTCATATAATGAAGATACTTGTTGATCCTTGGGGTATTCCTTATTGAATTATTGTTTTGTAATATATTCAATTATCTATTTATAAGGTTTCATATATGTTTCATACTCCTTGGAAGAACACATGATAATAATAATATGAGTGAGGGAGTATAAGGAAGGTATAAACATTAAGATTATTGAATGGTTCATTCCATATCCTTTATAAGTGGTTGGAAATTAAATTTCATTATATATATATATATATATTTTTAATTTGTGTTAGTTTTCTAATTTGAGTAACTAAGGTAATAAAAAATTTATTTCATGTCATATTTACATTATATATTTAATTTTTTGTGGGTTTAATAATTTTTCTAAAATTTCCCATGAATTTTCAATAAATATTCATATTTAATTTTATTGATACTATAATTAATAAAATTATTTATATTTTATTTGAAAATATCATGTGGAGTCGTAATTATATGTTATGATTCTTTACTGATATTTTTCGTGGCCCTTTATATAATTTATATAATTATTTAATTTTAAAAAAGTATATATTTAATATAACTAACAACAAAATATATTAATTTATTTATATTATATGATTTATTTTTCCCATATATCATTCCATGTTCTACATGTTCTACATATTAACTATGTTAGTTTAATTGGATTTAGAGAATTAGTCTGAATATGTAAAATTATTTTTTGAGAAAACAATTCATACATATAAATCATGTCATGTTGATTATCTAACATTTCATCATGATGTTAAAATTTTATTGTTTTGAGATAAATAATATTTGATTATATAGAAGGACTAATTATACAAATAAAAGTAGGAATGGGTAGGAAAACGTTTCAGGGGTTGATGAAACATGTTTATGTGAAGATTAATATGAGATAATTATGGGGATTATTTAGAGATAATTTTGATGTTATTGATAGAAATGTGGATAAATGTTCCATTTCATGTATTTGTGATAAGTGATTTAGGTTAATACTTTGTAATATAATGGTTATTATTGAATAAAATTGAAGAAAAAAAATCATTTTTCGAATTATATGATCTTTTTTAGAAAATGAAAAACCATGCAATGGATTATAAATAAATATATAGTAAAAAATATATATGAAATTTGAATTAAAAATATCTGGCCGGTATTGTATATGAGATGATGTAAAACGATTTAAATTTCAAAATTTGAGTTGATAAGTGAAAAATCATCATCGAATATGTGGTGATATTGTCTTATTATGAAAGTTAAATTGAAAATATATATTGAAGTGCATTGTGTTGCATTTGTTGTCAATGAGGCATGAAGTTGTCTTGGAATGAATGGATGTCAAGGAGTCAAGATGTGAATGTCAAAGGATGGGATGGTGATGGTTATGAAGGAGAATGGCCATGGTACTAAGATGCATGTCACTTAGGAGATTCACTAAGTGACATAGGAGATGTGGTTGAAACATTCTCTAGTAAATCTGACGATTGCTGAGCTGCTCTTTAAGTTCCAAGAACTTGTATCAACTGGATACAATGTCACAACATGATTAGAAGACCATGCATTGTAGTGACAATGCATGAGGAGTTGAAGAAGCAACATGATCCATTCACTACTTCTAAGTGGATGAAGTGGTTTAATGAAGTCCATGTACTAACCCTTAGTGCATGTGAATTTGAAGTTGATCCAATTGATCTATGATTAGATCAATGAAGCACATTGAAGAATTTAAGTGATTTAGAAGCTCAGTTGAAGATGAAGACCCTTCTTGAATTCCATTACAAAGTGATGAATAAATGTTGAAGAAGAATGGAGGAATTCTAATGAAGAAGAAATAATTGATCAAGTAGCTCGGTTGATGAAGATCCTTGAGAATTCTCTCCTAAGTTGAAAATGAGATGGTGAAGAAGAATTATAAATTGAGGAGTTGTTTTTAATCAAGAAGATTAATGTTTGAATTCTCAAGAAGAAGATGAAGGAAAAGAATGCCTTGAAGGGCAAGTGGCACTTGGCATATTTTACATGGAGGACCTTGATTTTTACAAAGTCTTATTCAAGACTTAGCCAAAAAATATGGCCAGCCCGTGAGCACCTTGTGGGTTCAACCCCAAGGCTCATGTGGGCCTAAGGCGCCACGCCCAAGGGGGAACCCGTGGGGCGAGCTCAGGGCGGCAGGGGCGCACCCGCAGACACCACAGAGGCGCTGGGGCACGCCCGGAGGAGCGCAGGGGGCCGTGTATAAGCCCCCGAGGGCACGCGGTGGTGAAACCCGCGCGCCGGAGGTGCATAGTGGGCGCCAGTGGCGCGCCCGCAGGAGCAAGAGTGGGAGCAGAGCACGCCCGCAGAAGAGAACACGGTGCGGGGCGGCACCGTGGAGGGGGAAGTGCAACTGAGCGTTGAGCGGGGAGCGCTTAGTTAATAAGCTGCGGAAAAACTGCGCCCCGTTTCGATGTGGGACGCGGAAAATTTCCCGGGATTGAATCTGAGCCGCTCGATTGATCGCGCGCTTGATCTGCGCCGCACGATCCATCCGCGGCGCCGCGATCTAATCCAAGCCGTCGAAACCCTTTTGATCACCGCATCCGACGGCCCCGGCATCGTCTCCTCCCTCGAGCTCGACCGAAGCTCCCCGCGAACTCCGTTCGAACCAGGAGTAACCCGAGCAGTGTTTTCGAGCTCCCGGCCACCGCTGATCGAAGTAAAGCCTCCATGGTGATCG
Source organism: Viscum album (assembly GCA_963277665.1). Lineage (NCBI taxonomy): Eukaryota > Viridiplantae > Streptophyta > Magnoliopsida > Santalales > Viscaceae > Viscum > Viscum album. The sequence goes on along the minus strand of OY728133.1, from coordinate 1,037,966,909 downwards.
TCTGGACCTACTGAACCGATCCATGCTTAAAAATACACATGCATGCAATGTTTGGGAGATTTCGATGAAGGCCGAAGCAAACCGAAGGTGCGAGGCCATTCGGTGTTGATACTCTGCATGGTTTGGATCGAAGGAAGGCCGCGCATGCGTTCTAAGTCGCATGCACGTGAAGAAGGCCGAAAACTAAGGGAAGCCGCGTGAAACAGAGGAGAAACAAGATTTTGGAAATCTTGAAGATCCGAAGATCTCGGGTGTTTGAAGTTATTTCACGCGGATGATCCGAGGCGTTTCTCTGCCTATAAAAAGAGAGGCCGAGGCTCTCATTAAGCTGCTGATGCGCTGATCCTTTCTTGAAAATCAGAAGTCCCATGAAGCTCTTTGCCTCGCGAAGATCTGCCCCGCGCATCCCACTTGCGCGGCAGTGTGTTCCGGTGCCACCCGAGGCCCGAAGGTGTTCCTTTCACGCACCCCTTGCGCGAAAGAGGTGAAAGGAGATCCCCTGCGCGCTAATCCTTGCGCGGCAGGAAGAACCGGGGTTGCAGCAAGCCTTGTGCACCCTTGGTTGGAGCCCGCGGTTTGCACTTGCGCACCCTTGTGCCTTGTGACTTGCGCAACCCGCGGCCAGTGCACACTTGCACGCCCTTGTGGCAGTGGCACTTGCGCACCCGAGCCTCCTTGCACTCAAGTGCTTGAGGACTTGCGCGATAGTTGGAAAGAAGAGGCAGTAGGGTGTGTGCAAGAAGAGAAGGAAGGCCGAGCCCTTGTGCTTGTGTACCAAGAAGACAAGAAGGCCCTACGGGCAGTAGCTTGTGAAAAGAGGGAGAACCCGAGGCTTAGTGCCTTGTGTGCAAGGTGAACAAGGAAGGCCGTAGCCTTTGGGGTGTGAAAAAAGAGGAGGAGGCCCTAAACATTGGTGTGTGCAAAGTGAACATGAGTTGGCCGTAGCCTTGTGTGTGTGCATAAGGAGGAAGACCACACTATTTGTGTGTGTGCACTAAGTGGAAGACCACACTTTGTGTGTGAGAGGTGAAGATGGAAGGCCGAGGCCTTTGTGCCTTTGTGTGAAAAAAGAACAAGAGAAGGCCGTAGCCCTTGTATGTGAAAAATGAAGAACCAAGTGTGTGCATAAGTGAAGTGCACACTTTGAAGAAGATTAAAAGAACAAGGAAGTGAGTGTGCTTTGCAAGTGATGTAGGCCAAGCTCAAGTGTTTGCCAAAGTGAAGAAGTTTTGTGTGCAAACTAAAGAAGTGGCCCAACCTAGGTATGCACTAAAAGTGAACACACTTAGAAGAAGTTGAAAGGAGGACATCCACACAAAGTACAACACACTTTTAAGTGTGTAAGCAAATTGAATTAAGTGTGCGAAGTTCAGTGAAGGTGTGTGCTTAAAGATACTACACCCTTTGTGGGTCTACTGCACCAAGAAGAGGAAAGGAAGAGTGCATGCATGCATGCATGCACGTGCACACGTGAACAGTGCTAAATCAGTGGTGTGCAACTGAGACTGAGCCAGACTGAAGTTAAAGATATTGTTTGTCTGAGTTTGCAGTATTTGAGAAGCCCTGATCAACCACAAGTGATCAGAAGAGAAGAACAAGGCCAGCAGCCTTTATCCCAGGCTGCTGAGGATACTTGAAGACCTTAAAGTGAAGAAGAGCTACTCGTGCGACTCGAGGAGCCAAGTGAAGACCCTGTGGGACTCAGGGAGAAGAAGTCTTCAGTGGGATTCTGGAGCAGGCCAGTTGGACTCTGGTAACACTGTGGGACGCAGTATAAAGACCCTCCTGTGGGACTCAGGAGAGATACAGTGGGAAGCTGTATCGACCATTGTAATACTAACAGATTATAATGGGAGAATCCATGCTGAGAGAGCATGGCAAGGATGTAGGCCTTTGGTGCCGAACCTTGTAAATCCTTGTGTCCTGTGCCTTTTCATTACTGCATCATCCGGGAAAGGTTGAGAGACATAAGAAGAGTGGATCGAGGCTTTAACCAACCATAGAGGTTTAATCGATTAAGAATCAATTAGTAAAAAGTTTTAAAGGATCACTGAATCACCCCCTCCCCCTCTCAGTGATTCACACTGACCTGGGCACTTCAATTGGTATCAGAGGGAGGTTACCTCTAAAAGATCCAACAGAGTCTATATGGAGTGCAGATTTGAGGAAACGAGTGACCAGCCTCAAATGGAGATATCTGCCAAGACTCAGAAAAATAGAAAGAAGAAACAGGCCAAGAAGATGAAGAAAGCCTGTCCTAGCTGTGATGAAGTTGAAACAATGAATGATCTTCAGAGTGCACTCAAATATCATCAGAAGACAGTTCCCATAGAAGTGGCAAAGTGTATAGCTACAGGCATCCATGATCTTCATGAAGAAAAATCACAGTTAGAAGAAGAAGCCAATGCTATGGAAGATCAGCTGGCAAAAAGGGTTGGCATAACCACCACTCTCAGAAAGCTGGTGAATGCCAAGGATGAAACTGTTTCCCTTTGCAATGAAAGATATGAAGATACCTGTGAAGAATTTCAAAGGAGCACTTCTGAGAAAGAAATATTTTTGATAATTATCAACGAAGTGTTCCATGCACTGGAGAAGCTGCACAAAGTCTCAATGATTGTCAGAGATGCTCAACTAGAAGACAAAGTCAAAAGGGTGAAGGAGCTTGACAACTCATTGCTTGAAATGAAGCAAGTGCATGAAGACCAGATGAAACAGCTGGAAGAGAAATGGGAAGGAAAGCTAAGAACTGTTGAGGATGAGAAGAACTCCCTCAACATGAAATACTTAGAACTGGAGGTGATATTGAAAAATCAGCAATCACCCAAAGCCCAAGCCTCCCAGACAGCTGAAAAAAGATATGTTGCTACTCAAGTATGCATTGAGCAGGATGATTCTAAGAGAAAGACATCCTCTAATAAAAGTGCAACATCTTCTAGGAAGAAGGTACCATCCATACCATCTTGTACTGATGCTTCTAATAGTGTTTCTACTAAAAGTGCAGGATGGAAAAATAATTCCAAACAAGTATGGATGAAGAAAATGAAGAAGCAAATCTCTCCTGAAGCAGCACAACAATTCAAGAAAAGTACCCTACAATCAGAAGGACTGAACATGTCAAGATTCGTGGGTCAGTGTTGGTGTTGTAACAAGTATGGGCATTGTGCAAAGGATTGTTGGTACAATCCACTGAATGCAAAGCACTGAGAAATCCCATGCCTAGGGGGAGCAATCCAGAAGAAAAGAAGCAGCATCCACAGGTCCAGAGACATCTGTTTACTGCTAACAGATTTGGATTGCTTGACAACATCTGGGATGTTTGCAAAAGTGGTCAAAAAGATACATGTCAATCTCCAACTGTATCCAGAGCTCAAAAGAAGAAAAGATCACTGAACCTGGCTCAAAAAGATTCCTTGGGAAGCAAGCAGAAGAAAGTGGAAGATGCTCCCAAGAAGAGTTTGAAGAATGAAGAGAAGTCCTTGGAATTGAAATCCAAGAAGGGTGATGCATCCAGAAGGACCACCAAGAAAAAATGCTTCTACTGTGGGAAGAAAGGTCATATCATGGATCTTTGTAAAGAAGCCATGAAATTCAATAGAAGCAGACTGAACTCAAAAAGACAATCAATCCAGAAGAAGAAGGGATTGATTGAAAATAAGTTGCCTAAGAATGGTAGCTTATCAGCATCAAAAGAACCATGTGGAATATCCAGAACTGAGGCCACTCTTCCAAATGATTTACTTGTCATATGGCCACATCAGTTGCAACTTGCCAGAGAACTACAAAGAGTTGAAGATGAAGCTCTGGCAATTGCTAAAGCAAGAGGGAAGAAGAAGGTTTCACATGAAGATGTTCTGAGAACCACACCAGCACAATCATCAATGAATATCAAATGTGCAAGTGTGAAGAATGGTGAAAATGGGACATCTCGGTTGAGAGAATCTTCTCAACCTTGTTGTTCACATTAATGAACCAAGGAGGTTCCATCTTATTCCCTTATACTTCTGGTATTTACATGTGCTGAAATTGCAGGGAATTGAAGATGATGATCATTCTCATCTGGAGGATGGTTTGGACAGAATGGAGTGCACCCCTTGAGGGGGAGCCAATCTGGAGAAGATGATATTCTTAGATTAATACCATCTTGAGAAAAGTGAAGGTATTCCAATCATACTTTCATCCCTTGTTTCTTAATTGAGTTTATCTTGTCAATTAAGGGGGAGTATGAATTGAAGACAAATGGATGAAAGGGGGAGCTTTATCTTTGCACTTGAACTTTCTAATGTGTTTGGTGAAGTATGTGCAGGATTTAGCAATTCATTGTTATATCTAAAAATAATAATTTCAAACCCCTAAGCATGATCTCACATGTGTAGAGAATTATGGACAGCTTTGAATTCCTTGGTCATATCACTCTTGTTTTCTACACCGGGTTTGCCCAAGTAGACTTAGAGTTGATTTACTAACGGTTCATTGGTCAAGTGAACATGTGACATCATCCCTCTCTTAGTGATTTTGAAGAAAATGCTTTTATAAGGGAGGAAGATATTTGTGAAAGTGAACCACACCACACCTTTGCATTTGATTTCCAATAAGGGGGAGAAAATATTGGCACAAATATTGACCCATTCATATGTGCTGAAGTGGTGTATTGACAACAAATACAAAGGGGGAGATTGAAGTGCATTGTGTTGCATTTGTTGTCAATGAGGCATGAAGTTGTCTTGGAATGAATGGATGTCAAGGAGTCAAGATGTGAATGTCAAAGGATGTGATGGTGATGGTGATGAAGGAGAATGGCCATGGTACTAAGATGCATGTCACTTAGGAGATTCACTAAGTGACATAGGAGATGTGGTTGAAACATTCTCTAGTAAATCTGACGATTGCTGAGCTGCTCTTTAAGTTCCAAGAACTTGTATCAACTGGATACAATGTCACAACATGATTAGAAGACCATGCATTGTAGTGACAATGCATGAGGAGTTGAAGAAGCAACATGATCCATTCAATACTTCTAAGTGGATGAAGTGGTTTAATGAAGTCCATGTACTAACCCTTAGTGCATGTGAATTTGAAGTTGATCCAATTGATCTCTGATTAGATCAATGAAGCACATTGAAGAATTTAAGTGATTTAGAAGCTCAGTTGAAGATGAAGACCCTTCTTGAATTCCATTACAAAGTGATGAATAAATGTTGAAGAAGAATGGAGGAATTCTAATGAAGAAGAAATAATTGATCAAGTAGCTCGGTTGATGAAGATCATTGAGAATTCTCTCCTAAGTTGAAAATGAGATGGTGAAGAAGAATTATAAATTGAGGAGTTGTTTTTAATCAAGAAGATTAATGTTTGAATTCTCAAGAAGAAGATGAAGGAAAAGAATGCCTTGAAGGGCAAGTGGCACTTGGCATATTTTACATGGAGGACCTTGATTTTTACAAAGTATTATTCAAGACTTAGCCAAAAAATATGGCCAGCCCGTGAGCACCTTGTGGGTTCAACCCCAAGGCTCATGTGGGCCTAAGGCGCCACGCCCAAGGGGGAACCCGTGGGGCGAGCTCAGGGCGGCAGGGGCGCACCCGCAGACACCACAGAGGCGCTGGGGCACGCCCGGAGGAGCGCAGGGGGCCGTGTATAAGCCCCCGAGGGCACGCGGTGGTGAAACCCGCGCGCCGGAGGTGCATAGTGGGCGCCAGTGGCGCGCCCGCAGGAGCAAGAGTGGGCGCAGAGCGCGCCCGCAGAAGATAACACGGTGCGGGGCGGCACCGTGGAGGGGGAAGTGCAACTGAGCGTTGAGCGGGGAGCGCTTAGTTAATAAGCTGCGGAAAAACCGCGCCCCGTTTCGATGTGGGACGCGGAAAATTTCCCGGGATTGAATCTGAGCCGCTCGATTGATCGCGCGCTTGATCTGCGCCGCACGATCCATCCGCGGCGCCGCGATCTAATCCAAGCCGTCGAAACCCTTTTGATCACCACATCCGACGGCCCCGACATCGTCTCCTCCCTCGAGCTCGACCGAAGCTCCCCGCGAACTCCGTTCGAACCAGGAGTAACCCGAGCAGTGTTTTCGAGCTCCCGGCCACCGCTGATCGAAGTAAAGCCTCCATGGTGATCGTCTGGACCTACTGAACCGATCCATGCTTAAAAATACACATGCATGCAATGTTTGGGAGATTTCGATGAAGGCCGAAGCAAACCGAAGGTGCGAGGCCATTCGGTGTTGATACTCTGCATGGTTTGGATCGAAGGAAGGCCGTGCATGCGTTCTAAGTCGCATGCACGTGAAGAAGGCCGAAAACTAAGGGAAGCCACGTGAAACAGAGGAGAAACAAGATTTTGGAAATCTTGAAGATCCGAAGATCTCGGGTGTTTGAAGTTATTTCACGCGGATGATCTGAGGCGTTTCTCTGCCTATAAAAATAGAGGCTGAGGCTCTCATTAAGCTGCTGATGCGCTGATCCTTTCTTGAAAATCAGAAGTCCCGTGAAGCTCTTTGCCTCGCGAAGATCTGCCCCGCGCATCCCACTTGCGCGGCAGTGTGTTCCGGTGCCACCCGAGGCCCGAAGGTGTTCCTTTCACGCACCCCTTGCGCGAAAGAGGTGAAAGGAGATCCCCTGCGCGCTAATCCTTGCGCGGCAGGAAGAACCGGGGTTGCATCTAGCCTTGCGCACCCTTGGTTGGAGCCCACGGTTTGCACTTGCGCACCCTTGTGCCTTGTGACTTGCGCAACCCGCGGCCATTGCACACTTGCACGCCCTTGTGGCAGTGGCACTTGCGCACCCGAGCCTCCTTGCACTCAATTGCTTGAGGACTTGCGCGATAGTGGGAAAGAAGAGGCAGTAGGGTGTGTGCAAGAAGAGAAGGAAGGCCGAGCCCTTGTGCTTGTGTACCAAGAAGACAAGAAGGCCCTACGGGCAGTAGCTTGTGCAAAGAGGGAGAACCCGAGGCTTAGTGCCTTGTGTGCAAGGTGAACAAGGAAGGCCGTAGCCTTTGGGGTGTGCAAAAAGAGGAGGAGGCCCTAAACATTGGTGGGTGCAAAGTGAACATGAGTTGGCCGTAGCCTTGTGTGTGTGCATAAGGAGGAAGACCACACTATTTGTGTGTGTGCACCAAGTGGAAGACCACACTTTGTGTGTGAGAGGTGAAGATGGAAGGCCGAGGCCTTTGTGCCTTTGTGTGCAAAAAGAACAAGAGATGGCCGTAGCCCTTGTGTGTGAAAAATGAAGAACCAAGTGTGTGCATAAGTGAAGTGCACACTTTGAAGAAGATTAAAAGAACAAGGAAGTGAGTGTGATTTTCAAGTGAAGTAGGCCAAGCTCAAGTGTTTGCCAACGTGAAGAAGTTTTGTGTGCAAACTAAAGAAGTGGCCGAACCTAGGTATGCACTAAAAGTGAACACACTTAGAAGAAGTTGAAAGGAGGACATCCACACAAAGTACAACATACTTTTAAGTGTGTAAGAAAATTGAATTAAGTGTGCGAAGTTCAGTGAAGGTGTGTGCTTAAAGATACTACACCCTTTGTGGGTCTACTGCACCAAGAAGAGGAAAGGAAGAGTGCATGCATGCATGCATGCACGTGCACACGTGAACAGTGCTAAATCAGTGGTGTGCAACTGAGACTGAGCCAGACTGAAGTTAAAGATATTGTTTGTCTGAGTTTGCAGTATTTGAGAAGCCCTGATCAACCACAAGTGATCAGAAGAGAAGAACAAGGCCATCAGCCTTTATCCCAGGCTGCTGAGGATACTTGAAGACCTTAAAGTGAAGAAGAGCTACTCGTGCGACTCGAGGAGCCAAGAGAAGACCCTGTGGGACTCAGGGAGAAGAAGTCTTCAGTGGGATTCTGGAGCAGGCCAGTGGGACTCTAGTAACACTGTGGGACGCAGTATAAAGACCCTCCTGTGGGACTCAGGAGAGATACGGTGGGAAGCTGTATCGACCATTGTAATACTAACAGATTATAATGGGAGAATCCATGCTGAGAGAGCATGGCAAGGATGTAGGCCTTTGGTGCCGAACCTTGTAAATCCTTGTGTCCTGTGCCTTTTCATTACTGCATCATCCGGGAAAGGTTGAGATACATAAGAAGAGTGGATCGAGGCTTTAACCAGCCATAGAGGTTTAATCGATTAAGAATCAATTAGTAAACAGTTTTAAAGGATCACTGATTCACCCCCTCCCCCTCTCAGTGATTCACACTGATCTAGGCACTTCATATATAACCACTAAAAACATGTATTTTAACTCTCAAAACTTCTCTTATATAATGAGGATGATCGCAGAATGAATTGAGAGATACTTTTTAGAATTTTCAATGTCCGTTAATGAATTTATTAGTGTAATTTTTATTAAATTTTACTGATCAATAGTCATTTTGGATACTAAATCATATTATCAAGGGAAATTCAATGAATTATTATGGTTTTGATTTATTTTGGGGTTATAATATCTCAATTAGTATGTATTATGAATCTATACAATTTTTATATTTGATTCTAGTAATAATATATTTTTAATAATTAATAAATTATAGATAAAAAATATTATGGAATAATGATGGAATATAGAATATGAATTTTTGTGGACTAATTAGTAATATGGGAAATTAAATTATTTTAAAGAAGAAAAGGAATAGTTATATTGAAGAGTTTTTTAGGGAATGGATAATTTTATACAATGTGATGTTATATGGTTTCATTGATTTGTATGTTGAATATTATATACTGATATTTTGTGAAATATTTGTCCTTACATGTTTTCTTGGTGTTATGAAAAATATTCATTATTATATAATTATACAAGGAATTTTATTATATGAATGGGTTTATATTGATATGTGGAAGTAGAATGTAATAGTAATATTCTAGTTTTAATATTGAATGTTTGAGTTAGGATACATGTGGTCATATGGATGTTAGTTTAGGGAGAATAAGATAACTGAAAATTCAATAGGATGATATTGTATGATATTTTTTTAATATATATGTATTTTGATTTTTGGTGACATGAATATTTTTCATGTTTTTTGATATATGTAATATTTTTTATAATGTTAATGAATTTCATTTTTTTGAGAATTTTTCTATGACCACGTATTGATAGAGTATAGAGGGATTAAATATTTTTTGAATATGATGAATCATTTAGGGGTGTGGGTTTTTCAAATGATATTATAGTCTGGGTGTATGTCTTACTTCAAAATACATGAATAAATGATTTTAATAGAGTATTAACACTATATAACAGTTTTAAATATAGTTTTATTGTCAGATTATATATTAGTTTGTGTATTTATAATAGTAGTAGATAATTGTTATAGTTTTAGTTATAATATATTTTTAGGTATGGATAAATTAAAGATGTTGTTGAAATGTAGTAATTGATGTGATTCAGGTGTAGTGATTTTGATGATATGGTTGATAGTGATTAATGGTGGGAATGTGTTTGGTGGATGATAGGTTGTTTATATTTTCATGAATTAATATGTTTTGTTGATTTTATTGTGTATATATTTATCAAATTTCATATATGTAATATTTAGTTCCTTGGTTATGCCCGTACACATAACATGTGAGATCATGGAGTAGGAAGATACAAATTATTCTTTTATACATTCCCAAATATTATCTTTTTTACTTATTTATACTTGCATGATTTATTTAAAAGAGATTTTGGGAGATGTTATATTGAACACTAGGAGATCCAATAGGGTATAAGGAGATCCGGTAGTTAATTTTTTCTAATTGATTTTTATATTATTTTGTTGTTTTGTGGATGAAAAACTCATTCATATAGTCATTAGAGATGTGTGATATTGTTTACATCTTTATTATTTATTTGGTTGTTGGGTTTATTTATACAAAAGGGAATTTTTTTTAATATTGGGGATTTCAAAACATTGTTCTCATCATCATCCAATGGTCTATTTGAGACTGAATTTTAGGCTCACTCTTGATCACATTTCTAGTTCAAGGGGGCCCCTGTGGTAGTAATACATAAAAAATACATAATATTTTTTTATAATGGTGTTTATAGTATGAAAATTTGATGATTACAAGGGTTGGTAAAGTGGTGGTATAATATAAACATAGTATTTGATGTTGTTTAGAGAATCCATTTTATGATAAAAAATTTCACATTGGTTTTTAAGTGATGACATTGATTATCAATGAATTCTCCGTATAGGAATGTTCTTATATTAAAAATATTGTTTTAAATATATTAGTTGTTAAATTATGTAGTATTATATCATAATTTGCAGGTTTCCTATAAATTTAATTTATGTTTTCGATTGATATTGATATAATACAAAAAATCCACATTTTCCTTCATCTAAGTTGCTAATTGTTGTATTTGTTCTACATATATATTGAAACCATGATTCATATGAAGAGTGTATACAAGAAGAAGAGTATATAATGTTAAAAATATCTAAGATGATATTAATTTATGTAAAAAGAGTAAATTTATAAGGGTTTTAATAATATATATTTTAATGGTATGAGGAATTTATTTTTTACAATGAGATGAAGTAGAGGATGGTGGATATAAAGATAGATTTTACCTCATCCATGCACTATTCGAGAAATGATTTTCATTTTTAGTTAGATTATTAAATGAGATAACATTATATTAGTAAAAAAAATTCAATTTGGGTCCTGATCTATCTATGATCATGTAGAATTAACTCTTGGACTAGTTCATAAAGGCCATATAAATTCATACTAATCAAACAGAGTTTCTATATAAAATATTTTCCATATAAGTGAAAACTATATATTCTATGCATTTTGAGTATGAATTATGATCCTATTATGATATTACCTATATTTTAAACTTATGAGGCTCATAGATCATTCCAATTCAGAAGATAATATCTTTGAAACATAAAGATTTGGGCATTCTTTTTTCATATTGGACAAGAACCATAATCTTGTCAACTGGTGTGCTTATAGTGGGAGCCTTGGTGAGAACTAGTACTGTATTTTTTGGATGATGATATAGATTGATGAAAGTATGACTGATAAGAGAATTTACCGATTCATAGGGTAGTTGGATAACTAGTATATATACCCTTATTTATAATTTTCAGTAGTTGGTTGTTTACATCTGTCAGGCATGGATAACTTTTATACATTCAATTAACATGATGGTAGATGATTTTATTAGTTTATAGATTCGTCTTCCCTTGGTATTCATCGATGAACAGATCATAGTGTGATAGGGTATACTCCATATATTATCATCAAAACATTATAACATATAGTCCAGGGTCATTTTCCATTACAATTTTTTTTGTGCATTCCCTACATCATATAGATAGTGATATGATTATTATATATTCGAATCTTCTAATATTTCTTACAAGGATAACATAATTGGATTAATTAATGAGAACACATCAATCCCCTTGGTTTTTTATTACATATATTGATGTTAAAAATTTAATTAACCTAATTAATCCATATACGATCGATGATTATCTAGTTTAATGGGATGAAACATTAGTTTAGTAGGTTATGTGAATTCAAAGGGTAATTTAATAACCATGAAAAATAATAACATCTAAATTGAAATTCATTTAATCAAATTATTTGAAATGCACTGTTACATTTTGATTCTGGATGTAAATGCTAGGAAGAACATACATGATATTCCATTTATAATTTAATAAGATTATGTATCATAAAATACAGAATGTTGAAACATTTAACAGGGCCATGAAATATGTGTTTATATATATAAAAAATTATAAACATAACTGAAAATAAAATTTTATATGAAATTGATACTATTTAAGAAGGATTCATGTTGGAAATTACATGATTTTCCTCAACACAATATAATTTAAAAATCAAATACTAATACCTCTATAGTGTAATACGAGACTAAACCCAAACCTTCCATATTAGTGGGAAGCTGGGGGGTCTCTCTTATATTTAATATGTCAGATTATGGTTTTTCATTATCATGTAGACATGGATCAAAAATAACGTAGAGTTCTTTGACATTTTTCATTGTAAAACCATGTAACTATCATAATATATTATTTATGATCTTTTCAAATATAAAAATCCCTTCCGAGTCATGTTTCTAACATTATATAATCATGTTACCACAAAGGCCTTACGTTGTATGCTTAGATGGTGGTGATGACAATGCTTAAGAGGTGGTTGGTCCTGATACTGTAGTTATAACTCCCATAGTTCAACCTTTGGAACCACCCTATATTATTTATTTTATAATAATACTGTTTTTTCATAGGTATTTATTTTTATGATGAAAACTATGTAATGAGTTACACCACATTCTCTTACTATGGAAATGATAATTACAGAAATGTTGATGCAACATCCTCCCACCTTCTCAAGGTTTGAAAACATTAGGATAGTGATACATTGATATAAGTGATGATTTTTATATCATTCATATGGATATGCATCTAGAACAGAGGGTCAAATGTTATTCTTTATTTCTACATGGTTCTACAAATCAATACAAGAGGGTTAATTACCCAGGTAGGCCGGAAAAGTGACATGATATGAATGTACTTATAGACATTCATCTATAATTACATCTTCCAACAGACACTAGGAGATCACCTATATATATAGTTTATGATCAAAAAACAATGATAAATATTGTTGATTGTGTATTCAACCCATTATACTAATATACAATGATTCTTACTAACCTTAACTGATAATGAGATCCTGACAGTGAGGTGATTTGAGGATGGTATTGAATAATCTATCAATTCATAGTGAAAATATTTCTAGTATACCAATGTTTATAAGATATTAGTATGATACCTTAAAAAGAGTGATATTTAAGGGACAAAGATGGTGTCTTCCAAGGTGGTTCAGCTATGAGATCTGGTAGTGATTATTTTAGATGATAGAAGCGAAACTATGAGGATGATCGATGGGGTTAGATTAGTCAGAAAAATGGTAATGTATGTTTTGTTACATGTCATTAGTGAGTGAATTTCAGACAAAAAAATCAGATTAGATGAAGGATAATATTGATTGACGAGGTTGTGATATGATGGGAATATTAAGTCCCAATGGAAGATGTCTACAGTAGTCCCTAGTTTTAGGGGATCTACAATGATACCACCTTATAGAATGTGACTTGTAGAACCACAATAGTAAGGAATATAAAATACAACATTATACTCAGAATGAGGTGGTGTTATTGGTATGTAGATATGTACTAATGATTCACTCTGTCAGTTGAGCATGCCTGCTCCGGGCAGTCTAGTTTTGAATTTGGTATGCAGTAAAAGCTAGTTTCAAGTGTGGTACCTATAATAATGGAATAATTAAATGCAACATCTAGTAATTGAGGTAATATTATAATATCCTCTATGATAGTGTGAAATTTATTTTACACTAGTTAATCAAACCATTCTATATCTATGTAAATTACAAAGCGTCTTTTCCATGAAAATGAATATTATGTGTCATGGTGACAGTCGATACCCAATTATGAATCAGATTAGAGAGTGTTATCAAATAAAATGTTTATCCTTTTGATATATGTATATATCTATTTGTGCAATACTTTTTCATCTTTCTCATATAGAAATTAATATAATTGTCGATATGGACTGGTTGGTTCCTTCTCAATCCAATATTTTTTGTTATCATTTGAGGATGATGTTTACAATGACAGTTGGAATATGACATGTTCACAATGGTGGGTTGGATTTCCACATGTCATGAGATTTACATGAGTATAATGGGATTGGAATAGTAAAAACACATATCTTTAGTATCTTCTTGTATGATTAAGGTATATCAAATATTATTTTCCCTCACACAGTTGATTATTTGAATGTGGTCTTTATACCTGTATTTTTTGTGCTACTTATAGAGAAAGAGTTACAATTCCTTATTGGGATAGTATAAGGAGAATAAACAATGTCTATTTGATTTGACACGATTGAACCATTTTAGAATCTAGTTGTCAAGAACACGTTGGAAGACTTAAAGGATATGAATTTTATCTGACAAAACCCACATTCCATGGGGGTCACTATTTCTATTTTCAATGAAAGAGGATGATACCCTAAATATTTTTTATGATTTTTAATTATTAAAATATATGAAAATTTGGAATCAGTAAAAAATTTCTTATATATATGATGCCACGAATTATAATTTTGGAGAAATCATGTTTTCAATGATTGAATTGTGTTCTTGATATAATCAGATGAGTGACAGGACTTCAAACATACATGATAAAAAATCCTGAATTTATTATAGTCATTATGAGTATGTGGTAATATTGTTTGGACTCACGAAAACAATAGATGTTTTCCTAGATAATATGAATAATGTTTCACCCATATCTATATTCATTTTTTTAGATTTTGTGGATAAAATTTGGCTAAATTCTTATTCTCAACAAAACCACACCCAACATATTTTGATAATTCCAAATACACTACGATATAAACTTATTTAAAAAATAAAAAAAATTACAATATAGGATAAAAATGATCAGTTACTAGGTTAAAAAACATCAGAGTTTGGAGTATCAATAGACTCGTAGATTGTGAGAGTTGTAGTTTCCAAGGACCATCCAAATAATTTCTCTGATATATGAAGTTTCAAGGGGATAAATAGTTATTAAAAACCCTTCATAAATAATTTTTCACACATAGACATTCCATTTTTATGCATGAAACCATTTTGTGTTAAATTCGTATGGTCAAAATCATGTACAATATCCTTTTAGGAGTGGAAGGTCGGGTTGAAATCAATGTCGATCGAAATTATATTGGATATAAGTAAGAGTAATATAGTGTATTATGATGAATTATGTATCAATTTGGGAGATGCTTTGAAGTAGGATTAGATAGTCAGGATATACATATCCCTTCAGTTAAAGAATCACAATATGAATTACATGACACATGACCTTAAGATAGAAGCTCAAATTCATGACTGACATTAAGATTTGAAATATTTATGTGGGGGTGAATTTTTTGTATTCACTGATATAAAAATACCCAAATACATATTTACTAATGTGAAATAAATACCATGTCACATTGATGTCTTGAATTACATTAATAGTTAGATTTTGATATTTTCAAAATGCCTGGTAGGAGAAATGTGGTATCAGATTTTCTAAGATTGAAGATTAAAAATTAGGTAGTTCATGGGACTAGTTTTCATATGAATATTAGGGAATTGTTTTTTGATATTCATTTGAGGATTATGAGGATCATTTGAAAAAATATATTCATAGTTGTATTAGTGACCTATTCCCTTTTTGAATGAAAATGATGAGGTGTATTTTTGATCCTAAAGGCCAAGTACTGAGGGAGAGTATCTTAGATTAGAACTCATCTTCTAATTGGACCTTGGATGGTGGAGATAACTTACACATACGTGGGATTTTTTAGGTTATAATAAACAATTGAAAGGATTTGATTTGTTAACCTATTTCCTCACCTTGGGAGGTATGTCCGGATTTCATCAAGATGCACCTAGACATATATTACAAGTATTAGTGTCCTAGAAAAAAACAATATATAGACAAAATTATTACATGTTGTTCTACCAGTGATAATTTGATAGAGTACCATAATTTATAGATATAAATTTCATATAAATTGTGAATTATTGAATGGAAATTGGATAATTTTTATCCATGTGATTATTGACAATCTTTCGCCAATCATTTCAAAGGAACAATATAATTTATCTAGCTTTTGATTTGTAGATGATGATAACCCACATATTTCATGATATGGTGACCTTATATATAGATTAGATCAAGAGAATTCATGGTAGAGAGAGAGTATAACATCATGGAGATCATAATTATATCATATCTGACAGGGATCCTCAATTAACATCATGGTTCTTGAGGTGGATTTAGAAGGATTTGGGTAAATATGTGCATATGAGAAAAATCCATCACCCATAGACTGACATACAGATAGATTCATGATTTAGTTGTTAGTGGTTAATATCCATGAGTGTGTCCATAACTATGTGGGTTAATGGGAGAAAAAATTTATCGTAGTTGATTACTCTTAGAACAATACCTTTTAGGATTCAATTAATATAAATCAATTTGAATCATTATTTTTACATCCATTACAATCACCCTTATGATGGTTTGAGGTAGGGAAGAAAAATCTATATAGACCATGCTTCATTTTGGACACTTCAGAGTTGGTACAATTGATCAAGTATAAATTTCAAAATATCAATCAATACAAATGTATTGTGAAATACACCATAGATGAACTCTTTATATTTATGTTGGGGATTTTTTTTATTGTGTGTATTTTCCAGGTTCATTCATCAAAGGATTCTGTGGAAGATTAAGCTTTTATCATGATTCAATCGACCAATAGAGATTATAGAGTGGGTTAGACAAGTGGCTTACATGACATAAAATCCCTATATATACAAGTATATACTTAATATTCTTCTGTTTGAATTACACTAGTATTATAAAGGCTCAAGAAATCTTTTATATCACAAAGAGTTTTAGTTAGTTTTGGATTCTACCATCAAGTGGTATATAGTGAATATCATTGATTAAATCATGAAGGATCTCTAAGGATGTTGTGTCCCTTTTTTACATATGATATGGAAGAACGAAATTGTTTATAATAAGAATTGTGAGTTGGATATTGATTCACATTATCAATGTAATAATATTTTTCTATATGACAACTTATTACACTCAAATGGCATACTCAGGTACTTGTTTCTATGATGAAGGAATGTTATGATGACCTATCTTTTCTTGAAAGTATATAATTTTTTGGATTAAGTTTAATATTTATTTATAATGGCGTATCCCTATGGCTAGATGAAGGTTTCAAGTGTTTTTGGAACATTTTAAAATCCTAAATATTTGAAAATCGAAGAATTATTTTTTTCCTCACTATTATCATATGGTTACTTCTAATTGTCTGAATCAACCATGTAGGGAACTCAGTGAACAATGGTAGGATGCACATTTTTCCCAAAAAATGTGTTATATGTCTCAAGCCTAAGTGTGTTTTTAGTCTTTTTAAAAGATTATTTCTATACATCATGTTCTTGGTCAGAAATAATTGTTCTCCTAGTACTTGCGAGGGGTTTCTATATGCAATGTTGGGATAACATTTGGTGCAGAGTTTTTCCAACCATGCATCCAAACCATGTGACTCAAAAAATAAATGGGAAATTACCATTTCCCATATAAATTTTAAACCATATCTCACATATATTTTATTCTCTAGAAAACATCCATCCCTGTTTTCCTCTACCATAGAGCACCCCCATGACTATTCTATTATTTTTAATAAAATCTACATTGGGAAATCTATTGCACCATCCTCTAATGGGTTGGATCCATAATGCTTATCACTATAATAATTTTAATTTCTTTCTTCATTAATCATCCCATATATTGTTCTTTTTTGTTGTCATCTCATTTTCCCTATCCATGTGAATTTTCTTTATTGTAGCGTTTTAATCAATTCTACATCAAAATATATGTTGATAATATAATATTGGCCATCCAAAGAAAAACGAATAGTGGTATAGTAATATTTCATTAAACATTTAGGTGATTTTACAGGATTTTATGATGTACCGCATACCAAAAAATTCCATGAATTATGTTAAAAATAATTTACTCTACACAACTATTTGAATCATGTTATGACATCCCCATGGGGATGTGTTAAACTTTTAAAGAATGTTTAACATGATGGTCTCTTCACCTTTGGGTATGTAGAATTGAGTTACCTTTTTAATATAAATGTTAATGTATCCAACTACCTTTTATATGGGTTTCATTTCCTTGAGTTTTATTTTATATTTTTTTTATTTTATGTCATAATTTAGGTAAATTAATATTTTCTTAAATTCCACACCATGCTTTGTATTTTTATATACATTAATTTTAGAAATAATACACCCATGATTAGATAGAATTGAATGATTTTAACTATTTTGAATAAAATGTGATATGTTGTTATTATGATTATGATTTGATTATTAGCCTATGGATGTGTGTTAAGGTATTTTTTTGAGTATATATTTTTATTATTCCTAAATTAGGTAATGGGATAGGATTCTGATGCTGATTATTTTTATTTTGACAATGGGAATGATGTTCCTTGTACCCAGACTTTATGTGTTGGGTGTGGTGACTCAACCAACTATCCCAGGTGTTCATCAGGATGACTAAACCCTCTATATAATGTGATGATGTTGATTTATCACACTCACGTGAGATTTGGGATTCAATCCTTGCTTCATCTTTTAGTTCACAAGTATAGAAAATTAACACCTGAGTTACGCTTCACTCCAACTAGAACCTAGTATCTAAATGTATTCCTATATATGTACTCACAAATATATATATATATATATATATTATACATGTGTAAATATTATATATAATTTCATATATATTATTATACATGGTATTCTAATATTATAAATAGTTTAGCCTCTTTCGATGCTAGGAATGATGGCTAGGTGTCCAATTGAAACTAGAGTTCACTAGTTTTTTTATATAATTGTTAAATGTTCATTATACTTGAACAATGATACTCTATATACACTAATGTTTTTACTACAGACTCCATTGGTATTGGAATTTTCTGTTTATCTCATAACCTTCATATTCTTGGTTTATTACCCAAGTATACTTTATGACTATAGTTTTAGATAATGAAATGTTCCATGTCACCAAAGCATGTTCTAGATTTATTATAGCATATATAATTGGAGGAGAGGACTAGTCACATGTTTATGAATCTAGTAGAGATGTGTTCTATTATTATTATTATTTTTATATTGTATAATTTATATGGGATTTTTCTATATCCCATGTATTTCATATATATATTATGATGACATGAAATTATTTTGTATATGACTATGCCAGCGGATTTTAATGATTATTACATATTCATGGATTGCTGTCTTTTATTGTTGATATTTAGATATTGATTCTACTAGGTTGTTAGTTATACAATCCTTCCATTACATCAGTTAATTTTTATTTCAACTTCACAACTATTACATGAGTGTATACTATCCCCACAGTTTCATATTTGACAGCCACTTTTAGTTTATAGTCTCTACAATATTGGGAGGTGTGCTTGGGTCCATGTAACTGACCAGATCATAGACCATATAAATAGATCCAAGGTATGGATGCTACACTATTGTACTTCCCTTATTCTCATACTAATAATTTTTTTATATTTCCATTTTTATGGAGTTTGATTTCAATAATGCCAATTTTAAATATAAAACCCATTACTTGCTATAGTGAGAACAAATTTTTAGGACACAATATTAGAAGGGGGAGTGTTATCCCTTGAAATTAAAAAATTAAAACATTTTATTAATTATTGTATGTTACCGGCTACACCAATATTAAAAATAAAAAAATATATTTCATTAAATTTATGCTCTTTAATAGCTTACAGAATACGAAACCTCGAGTCTGAATGAAACCTAATATAGCATATTGTTATAGCATAATAATAATAATTACATTATGTTGTATTAATATTAATAGATAAATTATGAAATTTGTATTTCCTTATTAATTATAAACAAAATGATAATAATTTAAAATATTAATAGAAAAATTTCCTTAGGGAGAATATTTTGAATTTTTTAAAAATCATTCATTTATTAGTGAATAGTGAAAATTGATGATTTTATTTATAAGAAACCATTTCATTTAAATAACTCATAAAGATAAAATTAATTGTAACTTGGTATTAATGTAAAATTAGTAAAATTATGTTAATATTAATCCAATAAACTTGATTTAATACAAATTACATTTTACTTCTTATACAAAAAATTTCAAACTTTTTATCATTTTCTCTTTCAAAATATCCATTCTTATCGAATTTAAAAGATTAATTATATTTAAATTTAATAACATATATCATTTGAATTAAGAAAAATGTTAAAATAACTAGAATCATCATAATCTTTATTACCTAATAAATCCAATTTAATTTCCAACTATAATTAGAAGTAAAAAAAAGAAAACAAAATTAATTACCACGATTAACGTAAAAATGGGTTTACAGTGGGGTTAATAAAAAATGTTACTTGTAAATATGACCGGCCAAAATATAAAATTTATATATTATGGCCATTTTATTATGATTATATTTTATATAATCTCCCATTAGTTAGACTTTTTATCTTTCAATAAATTTTCTACACTAATTTATTTTAAAAAATTACTTGTATTCGAACAAACTCATATTTAAAAGGACACCAACTATCTTCATGTATTAACCTTTAAAAAATTATTTGGTTTTATAAATAACTTCCCAAATAAATTCATTAATTAACTAAAATATCTTATATCCCATGAGCATATGATAAATTCAACGAGGATAACATTTTGTTTCAAAAAAAATGAGTGGTCTAAAAATGACTTAACATTCATAAAAGATAGTTTTATTTTGATTCATCATCCAAATATTATGATATTATTAACAAATTAATATATTTTATTCTATGCATTTTAATTTCATCTTTCTATCTAAAATGTAACTTTTGAAGACCCAAATTGAAGTACCCACTCTTACCACTAGTGTAGTGTATGTATAGGAATGTTCCGACAGAGAATGTTAATGTTTTATATTTCATGGATTTGTATTTGTCTAAGTGAAGATTACTTACTTTTAGTGTCTATGATTTAGGTTTGGATGCTTTATTTTAATTATTGAGTATCTTTTCCTTTTATATTCATTTTCAATTCCACATAATATGGACAAATGTAGAAAAGATAGTTTTAATGATAAATGGGAAAAATAATTGAGGCTGTGATAGTTTAAGGTTACCAGAAACATGATTTTCTTATTATCTTGAATTTTTCAATATAACTCACTCCTCTTGTTTTTAAATTTAATAGATCCCCTTGGATAATTGAGTTCTAATTAAATTAGTACTGATTATTTCCTTTGAATGAGAATTAACTTCTATAAAAATTATTGATGTCTACATCTTTGATGAAACTAGTGTATCCAATTATAATGGATTAATTTGGTTTTTGTTTCTCGGAAGATCACTGGAAACTCCATTATTGATCAGATTTGTGGTTTACCAGAATATTTATAAATTGGTTTGAGGGGATGTAGTGATATTAAGATGAAACAATGTAAACAATAAAATTTTTGGTTTTCAGTGAACATTGATTAACCACAGTCCCAAAACATATGAGAATTATCCACACATTTTATAATTAATGAATGAGGATATCTTAATAATTAATATTATCATGATAGCTTCGACATGAAAGAATAATAATAGAAGAAATCATTATATAAATACTCAAACACTTCCTCAAATGAGTTTGAATTCAATCCATAGAACAAATGATCCCCCACATGATGATGATTCACCTTGAGAATATTCTACCATACATTATTGGTATTCCATACTATCCCTAAGTGGTTAGTGGTCTAAATCTCATTTCAATGGATAGGTAGAAAGGGTAAATAAAATGTTGGTGGGGGTAAGGTGACTCTCACAAAGTTATTATCCACAATAAGATAAATCATTCCCAAACCGTGTGTTTAGTTTGATCCATAAATGGAGGAAAACGATAGTTACCTATGCTGGTCTACACAAATTTAAAGATACCATGTTGTAGGCTTATTTTAGATCATAACAACTCACACTATTTTCCAAACTGTGTGAAGAAAATGCAGAGACCGTGCAAGAGACAATTCCTAGATTCTCTATGTTCTATTTGGCCATCAGAGTTAGAGGGAATGAAATGGGTGACTTTGTAGTAGCAAGAACCACCAAAAAGGTTTCCACAATCCTCTAATTTACAATCCAATTCACCCAATTATGAAAAAAATTAAACTACCTTCTTATGTTGACTTAATTATATATATCAAATTATATTAAGTATTTAAATTCGTAAAAATTTAACAAAAAATACCATTTTCCATATTATTAGGTGAGTTGAAATGCCTTATGAAAAATAGTTCATCTAATTTCCCTATACATGATTTATTGTTTCTCTTCAAACCAATGCCTTGAAAAAATTTCAATATCGCTATTACAAAAAAATTTGAAGTGTATCAGGTTATATCAACAAATTAAATATGTATTGTTGATAAATTATCATTATAATTTATATATTCATTCTTATTGACTCATAAATTTTTGAATGTATCCATAAAATAATGATTAATTCTAAACATCCAAAAATTAATTCATAAATAATTTATGTTTAAAAACTCAAATTTTACTTCATTAAAAAAATAATGTTCTTTCATCCATTTCCATATAATCATACACTCATGTTAGTTAAGAACTTATTATGTCATCTCCAAATGGTTTTATATCACAATTATAGGTCACAAAATCTCATTGATTTACAAATTTTATAAAATGATGAAAGGTCATCAACAACATAGGTAATTCCATTTCATATCATTAATTATATTCCATTAACATGAGATACTTGTAAAAAATAGTTGGCCCAATTTTTCATGTCTAGTCATGATGAATATTGGGATAAAGATAATATTTCATGAAATTAAGACCGTGTAATATCCACAAATATGACAATAACAATCCCCATATATCACCTCCATTTATTTATTAATTATATTCCATTTTAAGGGATACTTAATTTTAATTTCTCCATCCAAGAGATCATTTTTATACAAAATGTTTTCAGAAAGAAAAAATAAATATGTCTCCATATATATTAAAATGTTTACTCAAATCATAAATTATTTTATCAATTTAGTTATATGAGAAACTGTTGAAATAAGTTCCCAATATCCATGTTTATCCACAAGATCTACATGTGTGACACCTATAATTGCCATTCGTGTGGCCCCAAATAAAATCATTTAATTCAATGTAATGTCATGAATACTATCAAATGGGCTCCATATGTGGGTTCTATCACTGAAAAATAAAACCAAACATGTTCCTCAGTGATGGTGGTAAGTGGGAGATTTATTGGAAGGTAAAATATTGGAATGGTGATTGAGAAACAATGGAAAATAAAAGAGGAATTGAAAACCCGAATATTGCGTTGGAATAAGTAAAATGTGTGGCCAATGATTTGTTGGTGTGTGAGGTCCCTCCATTAATTTTTTTTTCATAGATATGTATTTTTTTATCCACCTACCTACATAAAAATTTGGCCTGGGATGGTCAGCCATACTGAATTCTACCACATGATGTTGAGTATCCTCCATTTTCCAATTAAACATATCATATGAGTCCTTTTATTTCCCCGAATTTTTTAGATCCCCATATGGTGTTCCCTGAAGGTAGGGTAATGAGGGATAGGGGGATTATTGTGGTGACATAGAGGTATGAGGGGTGGGTGGTGTGTAGTATTCAAGATTGGGAGACAAGTGGTGGGAGGCAGTTGGAGCAATGGGGGCCTCATCATCCATAACCCCATTCTGTGGGTTAGCATTTCCTTATCCAAACTACCTATAGATCTGATAATGGGTATAATCATATTCAATCAACCTTATTTGATGTATGTGTGTAACATAAGAATTAGGGACCAATGGTAATATATTAAAATCATTCTCATTGTAACCAATGTCTAATTAGTCTATAAGATTAGTGATAAAGGGTCCACAAAAATGTCCCCATTGAATTGAGAGAAGATTTTATTTAGGTATTGGGTGAAATGTTAAGAGAGGTTAATATATTCACCTGTAACAATGTAATTAAGGATTAAAATTTCACCAATTTTATCATTTATTTCACTATAATATTGGGAGGTGAAACATTTAGTGAGGATTTGGTGCCTGATTTTGTTAAGCGGATTGATAAGGTGGGAGTCCATTGCAGTTTGGGGTACATAAGGATCTCGGAAAAGTGAAATGGTAGCCCATACATCTCTTGGACATGTAGTTTCCCACTCAAATGGTTTTTTGACAAAGGAATCGATCACAATATGTGTGCGATCATATATCATAGTGATTGTAGAAAACTAAATAAGTTGGAATTGAATGTGGAAGTTCATGAGGTGTATTGAGAAATTGCCTTATGCCTTGACTAAGTATCCATGGTTATCCTTAGTGTATCTATCACAACATTGCAAGGTGTCTTTGAACTCTAAAAAAATGTTATTTATAATGTTTTCGGGACACATAATGTTCCCGGGTTAGGTGACAGTGGCCAGTAAATCCCCAAACTTCATTAGAAAGTCCCATGTGAGTATAATATGTTTTGAAAATAAGTGAGGGTATTAAATTTATCGGTAACCAAAACACAATAACGGTTATTCAATTTTCTATTTATGAATTTCAAATGTCGACCATGTGGTTTAATGGACATTGAGTCAAGAATTCATTTATAGGTTGATGTGATAGAAGATTAAGGAAACCCATATGTAGTGGAGGACGTACAAAGAAACAACATAGTTCACAAAAAGAACTGATATGTAATTTAATAAACACTAATAAATGGAAAAGATAAAATATGGAAAATTTAAGTCCTGAAATTTTGGTATTTTTATTGAAAAACATAGTGTTTGGCATGTGTGTGGTTGATAGTTGAAGAAATCACATATAGAGATTGAATAAAAAATTGGTAAACAAAAGAAAATATGGCAAGGGGTGGGGATAAATCGGGATAAAAGAACCGTAGATGTAATTGGATGAATATGAAGTGAAGATGGAAGAACATAATAGGATGAAGAAAAAGAGAACAATATTTAATTTATGTTTATGAGACAATCTAATGGGGTTTCATTTCTGGGTGCACCCCCTCCCATATAAAACGAAGCATGATCCTCTATGATAGTGTTAAGGGTAAGAAGGTTGTGTTAGGACACATTACATGGTGAAGAAGAAAGGCGTGGTTACATTAGGATTTAGAGATATGGGAAAAACATTTTAGGTTATAGAAATTTTTGAGTTTTTAATGATGTACACTATTTCATGCATAATTTTTCAAACCATGTGGAAACGTTTGATACGGCCACTAGAATGGATTAATATTTCACATGATTTGAAAAACAGTACACAAACTATGAATATCATTCTTGATGGATTTTTTTTGAAAATCTCACAAATTGAATGAAAAAATCCCTTTTAAAGAAAATAACATGTTTTCCATTAGTTGAAAAGGTTATTTATGATTTTATATATGATATTTTAGTTTTTATTAATAAAAATTCAATAATATATCAATCACATTATATAGATTCAAGAGAAAAAACACAAAAAATAGAAATAAAAACTATGTTCAACTCTGAAGAACACAAAAACACTCAATTTTATTAATGAAATTTAAAAAAAACATATTTTTACCTCCTAGTCAGAGCATCCTTTTATATGTCATGTTCAACATAACTATCCAACTTTTCACCCAACTTCCATGGTGGAACCCATACCTAGCACACCTTCCCTTTAAAATTGTATTATAGGAATTTCACATTCACCGTGAATGGATGTCTGTTTTCTCTAGTAATTAACATCGCACCATGGTGGTGCACATTAAAATCTATAAAAGGGACCAACCATTGGGACATCAATATACCTAGAAAAAACCTCAACTATTAATTAAACAAAATTACCTTATCATTGAACATGAATAATTTTCATTAACTCATACGGCTGTGAACCTCTATAGACTATTCTTTGTAATGATGGATATTTTCATATGATTATCATTAGATTTCATTGGGCCTAGAAAATTGGAATTCAAATTTATCCTCCAATACATTTAAATCATAATTTAAGGAATTAAAATACAAATTAAATGTGCTCATGTTCAACATTTTGGTGGAAGGGATATCCATAGATCAGATGAAGTGGGGAAATTCCTAGCTATGACATAAATGTAGTTATGTGTGTCCATAATGAATCATCATCCTTTTTGGACAAATCAATCATCGAGGATCCAATATATTTTTCCATAATTTTTTAAATATCATAGTTGTAACCCTCGATATGACCATTATATTGAGGATGGTATGGTTTCCTAGTTGTATAGTTCACTCCATTCATCATTAGGACGTTCCTCATCAATGTTTTTTCAAAATGGATTCACCTATCACTGATAAGATCCTGGAGACCACCAAAAAAACATAAAATAATTTTATTTTATAATTAAATGTCTACATTATCCATGTTTAGAACCATTGTGACAGCCAATACCCATATAGATACATAGTCAAGCCAACCCAAATTTCATGTATTCCCATATGATGGTGGAAACCATCCCACTAAACAATTAAACAATATATTCAAAACATTAACATCTAGGATGCATTGACCAGTCATTTCATCTTTGAGTCCAATGTTTCTAGTGTGTTGGAATTTATCATAGCATGCTATAATGTGTTGAGAATCCCTATCCATGGTAGGATATAAAAATAAAATCTATATGATTTTTTCTATGGTGCGATCTGGCTCATGATGTCTCCATGCTAGTGAAGAGTGACAAAATTCCATAATTCCATTATCATTATCATTGGGGATATAGATGTTAATTATCTTGTCTTTACATGAGTAGAAGTGTATCTAGTATTCCTAAAACCATTTCTTTACATCAGACTAAATGTGCTTATGTTTATGGAATTTATTATTAGGGTAGAGCACTCCCATAATAATGTAATTGGATTTAAATAAACCCACACTCAATAGGTAAACTCAACCGATAAAAATTTTTCATAATGAATATATTCCCTATTTAATATGTCATCTTAGTCATCCATGTGAGGTAATTCTAGCTGGGAGAGAATATTAACAACTAAGTTATCACTCCCTTTCTTTCAACAAATATCCATGTCATTATTTTAGGGATGAATCACTCAATAAATGAGACACAACTATAAATCATTCTTGTTCAACAAAAATATAATTTATGTGTGTTTAGTATAAAAAACAACTTTTAATACCACTACATATCATCAGATCCTTTCGAATGAAAAAAATCACTACCAAAATCTCTTTCTCAGTGGTAATGTAGTTAAATGGTTCAACATTTAATACACGACTTTCATAGTAGATAGGTCTGATGATGTGATCCAACCATTTAATGTGGACTGCTCGCACATCATAAAAACTTGCATCATACATAATTTCAAATAGAACATTTCAGTTTGGAGAAATAATGATACAAGATCCTACAAATCACCACTTCAATAGTTTAAGCACAATTATAAATGTTTCATAAAATTCCATTATATAATACATTTAAATGATATTAGATAGTGTTTGGGATATATTTTGGAAATCAATATAAAATCATCTATAAAATCCTACATGTCTATTAAAGGTCTGTATTTCATGGATATTTGTGGGAATGGGTAATTGTGATGTCAAATCATTATTTGAAGAATTTACTTTGATTCCCTCCATGGGGATCCGATGACCTAAGACTATACAATTATGCAGCATGCAGTGAAATTTCTCACAATTCTAGATATGATTTTCATTCTCACACTATTCCAAGACTATTTCCAAATATTTCAAACATGTGTTGATTGTTTTCCTATAGATATAGTAATAGTGCATGAAATAATACAGAAACCTTTCCACATCATCATGAAATATAGACATAATGCTTCTATGAAATATGGTTAGAGAATTTCACATTCAAAACATCGTATGAGGATATGGAATGATTCCATAAGGTCATTGAAGGATCATTTATTTAGATCATAAGGGAGAATTGAAATATATGTATACCTAGGGTAACCATAAAAAAAGAATGCATTCCCCACCAGTAACATTGGAATATGATCCAGAAATGGAATAGGGAAGTGATCCTTCCATGTAGCATCATTTAGCTTTTGGTACTCCACACAAACCATCTATCCCATAATGGTTCTTGTTGCGATAAGCGCAATTTTTCATTAGAAATAATGGTGATTCCTCCATTAATGGAAACAACCTAGAATGGCCTCACCCATGGATTATCAGATATGGGAATGATAATACCAGAATCCAAAATCATAATCACTGATTTCTTCACAACATACTTCATTGTAGGATTAAACTGCCAATGCTGATTTTGGGAGGGATTTGTTTCTTACATAAGAAGAACATTTTTCATGATAATATTTGGATAAATTCTCTTGGGATTAGAAACCATTCAAAAAATAGCTGGTTTCCTTCTCTTTAGAACCATTAAATGATCATCTTATTATTATTTCATGAGTGCTACATTGAGAATTTCTACAATAATGTTTATGTCACATAAGTGATGATATTTTAATGAGGTTGAAAGAGGATTGAGTTAATGTAATAGATGTTTAAGAACTAATGTATTGATTTGTTCTACCTTATATAAATCCCTGATATACAGGACCACCACCCATTACTAATAATGACTGCCATAGGTTGAAATAATTTAAACCTATTTTGGATCATATTCAGGCTGTGTGTCTGTGGAAACGAGTTCATCAAATGTGGAGAAACATACCACATCTCCTTATATGTGGCCAAAATAATCACTATCTACACTTAAGTTACCATAGTCCACATTCTCCATGAATGATTCTTTCTTGACAACATTGATGTTGTTATAAGATTATTTTTCATCCCCTATTCAAAAAATCAATTTACCTTGGTGAACATCTACCAACAATTTTACCATAGCTAGAAAGGGTATTCCAAAAATTATGGTTGTTACTTGGTCTTCCTCTATATCAGGTAAGATAAAATCATCTGGTATAACTAACATCCCTACAATGACTAGCACATCATCATGCATCACTATTGTGTATTAAATTGAGTGATCCACTGGTTTCAACTCCACTCTAGTCTGTTTTAAATCAATTATCCATTGCTTCTTGAAATATCTATTTGGAATTTGGTTGACAATATACCCTATTTCAATATGTTCAATAATAGAATCACATGTTCCAATTTTACCTAGGATTGTATAACGTATAAGATCCAAATGATTTGAATGAAGAGAATGATAAAACAATACATAACACTCCATAGTGAGAGGAATGGTTCCGAAATATAAAATCATCAATTTGTAAGAGATGATCTCAGTCATGAATGTAGTATATGTTGGTATTTGAGTCAATTCATCTATGAAGGTAATATTGATTTGGTGTTTCTGGAATATCTCCATATTTTTTTCCAAATTGTTATTCCAATTACCATTAAATCAAATATTATATAAATGGTATGTTGGGTCTATTGGTTCTCACCACCTCTTTACCAATTTCGAATAGAAAATCTTTCCCATTTGACAAACCCTAAGTAGAGGATGACCATAGGACATCAGATTCCGTATTTGAGGAGCGTGATGTTTGATATTGATTCATAAATTTTTCTTTCCATGTAATCACTTGTGGAGGAAGTTCATTCCCAAATCATTATGTGACATCATTAGCCACCTCTGATGGGTTATTACGATTATTACCAAATTGGTTACTATGATACCATGAAGGTTGTGGATTAGAAATCAATAAAAACTGATTATTGAGGAATCAAATTGATGCTTCTTGATTTTAAAATCTAGTCTCATCCGATGAAATTAATTTAGATATCATATCTTTTAGCATTGACAGTCTCCCATGCTGAGGAGATTGTTGTAAAAATTAGTGATGTTGTGGCTAATTTTGTTGTTGTTCCAAGTGAGTGTTGTGATACCTTTTCTACTTATAGGATTCATTAATATTCCAATTATCATGCTTTTTTATATAGTATAGATTTTGGTACTACTATTATATGCCACACCCCAGTGGTCTTTGGGGACGAGGTTGAAAATTTTGTTGATGTTGTCCCCATCATATGTTTTAATTATCTTTGAAAGATGTGCTTTGGTATTGAGGGTACATATTTGGCCCTTAGTAATGAGAAACATAATTTAACATACTTTTTGAATAACCATAAATTTATATGGAAATATTCCCATGACATGATTATCACCACAATTGTTTTATGTTTGATGATTACCTTCTTGAACATAAGATGCATTTTTTAGATTCAAACCATATATATTCTTTGATACAACATAAATTTGGGTGGAAATAATCATAGTATAATAGATGAAATTGATACCCCACTTATGAGTTCTCCACATAGGTTTCTACATAATGATATTGGATGACAAGTGTTTTAGTATATAAAAAATCTCTTTACGGGACTTCCTCATAACTATTTCCTTTGTAGATTCTTCCACCACTTATTTGATGTTCATTGTAAGAAATACATAATATTATGAAACATTCATTTACAACAAAATTATTCGGTGATGGAATCTCCTTAACGTTTCCTAGAAAAACTCCCTAGATTCATATAGTTATTCCAAATCATTCTTCTGAAATTCATGAATTTGTTTCCAAAAAACCACCATCTTAGAGGGAGGAAAATACATAGCCAAAAACACCAAGTCTAGTGCCTCACATTTGATGATGTAATATGGAGGTAATCCATTTATAAATTCTTTTTCCTTATCCTCTAATGAAAAGTTAAGTAACTGAATATTAATGGAATCATCAAACACTCAGTTGTAACATAATGTACCACATATCTCAAGAAAATTGGTGAGACGGTCATTGATGACTTAAATTTTTAATCCTCCATACAGCACTGTATTTTGGATAATTTTAATGGTAGTCCGCTTAATATCAAAATTTTGGGCATTATTGGATAGTTTGAAAATATAATTATACTCCCTATAAATAAAATTTATCCAATAATACATAATGGTACGATGTGGAGGCATTTATTCATTAGGATACGGGGGGCTAACCTATAGGTCCTATAGGAAATACTACTATTTATTTGGGGGTATATAAATTGGGGATCTGGGAGAATGTATTTTCATGGCTATTGTGATCCATATTCCTATACAAAATTAGGTAGTCATTTTTTCTTGTTATGTGACATGAACACTATAAAAGAGGTTGTTGTAAATTGGTTCTACTCACCCTCACCATCATTCTGTTATATTTGTATCTAAACTATCATGTAATTTTTTCTAACACCATGGATAGAAGTAGGCTCTCCCACTTTCATTTTTCATATGGGGTCATTTTAGTTGTGCTTTTACATAAGTTCCAGAAGGAACCTTGATATTATTTGTTCAATTTTGCGGTCATGTGGAATTACTTCTGGTGACTCGGCACTCATATAATGAGTACCCTCCCATTCATGTACCTATCATCCTACACAACAGAAAATAACACCCCATGTGTTATAAGGTAAATCCAAAAATAATTGAAAATATAAATAATGTTAAGAACAAAAATATTCAGGATTAATGATTTTTATTTTCACATAATTATTACTATCATAATTATTCCAAATACCATTAACTATTATCATCAGAAATAATTCCATAATTTTGTATCGTTCAAGCATGAGTCTTTATTTCAGTATCCCAAATTGATGTACCTTCTCGTACCACTAATATAGTGTACCTATGTGATCAATCCATAGGGAGAATATTAATGTGTTATGTTTCTTGAATTTTTGATTGTTTAACTGATTATTAATTTATTTTAGATTTAGTTTTGATATTTTTTAAGATAAATTTTAATAATTATGTAAATGATCCTTCTTAATTATTTTATGATTTGTCTTAATACAAATAATTCATAATAAATGTATTTAACAATAATTTGTAAAATTATACCAGAGTTGATGGTTTTTAAGGATGTAAAAAATATATTTTCATTTTATGTTTTGTTTTCTATAAAAACTCACTTCTCTCTGTTAAAAAATTAGTGGAACCCCCTAGGTCCTGTGAGTTCTAATTAAATACATAGAGACTATTTCTTTGGACAGGGAATTAAATTCAATTATCCTTATTAAAGACAACCCCTTTGAGTCAAAACATTCTCCCATTTTTCATGGGTTTATCTTGACATAGTCTTCATGATGATCCCTAGGATATCCAACATTTGTCTCATATGAGTATTAGCAGTTGATTTTGAAATTCGTTTTGGAGGAAGTTATAAGTGGAAAAAGAAACAATTTAAACATAACATGAAAATTGATTCACAATAAACCTTAATTACCCATAGAACCAACACATAAGAGAATTATCCTCACATTGAATAAATAGTGAATGAAAATTTGATTATACCACATGTATTCATGAATGATGCTACTGAAAAATGAATGAAAAAATAATCACTAATAATTTTCTAAAAATATTAATAGAATGAGTATCACACTTCTCTCAAAAATAAATGATACTCAACCGGATGATGATTCCCATAAAAAGAGTCTACCACTACATAATTAATCATCACTATTATACACCCAGAGTGCGTAGTGGCCCAAATCCAAGGATATATGATGGGTAGGAAGGGTAGATAGAAAGTACGTGGGGTCTGCAGACTCTCGCATGGTTACTACACATGACTAGGTAAACTATGTGCAGATCATGCATTAAGATTGGTTCTCAAAGGGAGGTGGCACATAGTTACTACGGATGGTCCACATGGACTTGTGGAAAAAAATATTTTAGCCCTATGTCAGATCCTGAAACCACGCACAATGTTCTCAACCGTGTGGACACCATGGATTGACTGTGTATGAGTGATTGCATTGATTCTTCATGTTCCAATTGGACATCAAGGTCAGAGTGATCATATTTGTTCTCATAGTAGTACCAAGACCCCTTGAAAATTGTCCCACAATCAAATGATTCCCATATAAATCAGCCGAATATGAAATATCTTTAACTACCTTCCATTGTATACAAGATTATTCAAATCAAATTATGTTAAGGATGTAAAATCATAACACTTTAACAGAAAAACAATTTTCAATATTCATAATTGTGATTAAATTAATTATGAACAACATTGAATAATAGAATAATACATGTATGTAATAATTTTTATGGAATAAACTACATATATACCTACATCCATTTAATTTGAACTAAAACCCTCTATCTTATGTACAACATAATATAAAATCATCAACTACTATAATGTTTTACCACAACCACATATCAATGATGTATATAATGATTTATTTAATTCATTTATATGATATCTATGATATAAATATACTTGTTTAATTTTAATATCCCATGTTATTTCATATTTTTCATTTCATTGAAATTAAAATAACACTGTTTTTATATATATCCAATAACTGTATTGCGATGCGATGTGCATCAATTTTCACTTATTCATTAAATAGAATATAGTAATGATGAATTTAATATATATATATATTTATTAATATGAAACGATATAAATGATATAAAATAAATATATCACCTCATTTCTTACACATCACTCATTATGTAAATTATAATATTGCTCTTACATATGTATTACCCACCATCTCCGAGAAGCGATGTGATCCATTCTCCATATTATGTTTTTATAATAGTTTTAATGATGCATCAAAGAAAAATAATGATTTTATAAAACCAATATAACTACGGATGTGATCATAATATAGAAAATTATCTAGAACCAAAACATTCATGAATATAAAACCTGAGAAAACAAGCCAATTCATGCATGTAACATTGAAAATAATGAAATATTTTAACCAAATGGGTGGTAATATATTATTATTCTATCATTTATGATATTTTTAAAATTAATATTTTTTTATAAATTAAATACAATATTAATCCCATTATATATGATATTTAATAATGTTTAACAGAAATAAAGCATGAGGTAATGGGATCTATCTCAATTTCAGTCTATTTTGGAATTTGGTAATGTTATACACCTAATTTAATTTTTTAAGTGTTTATATTAACCATTTGACATATAATATCATGATTACATAATATGAAGTTATATTATATTTTTTAATTTGAATTATTTCTTAAATGAAGATTTTACCTAAAATTTACGATATGTTAAATAATTTTATAGAACAATTAATTTTCATCGGTTGCATTATATATTTACATTCCTTTCATATTATAATATTTTTTTTGTAAATAAAAATTATTATATTTTTTATGTGAAATTGTTATCTATATATTAACATTTTAGACCCAAAATCTACTCATTTATTACTTCACACATCATATTTAAGATAATAGCATTTCATATTATCTCAATTTACATTTCATTGAGAAATGCAATGTTAATATGAACATATTAAAAATTACATGGTGTATATATATCCCAATTTATTTATTTTCCTCTAATAAATATTTATTTCTGATGGTTAATTTTTCAATTTAATGTTTTCAATGTTCTTTGTATAATGGATATAATTATTTCCAAAACTGTATAACATTGTTATATAGGGTCTTTACATAGAATGTAATTTAATTAACATGGGAAATACTGATAAATCCTTGTTTTTATCTAATGTATATACTTTTCTATATGTAATATTATTCTTGAATTATAGTGAATATTATATATATGGGGAATTTTTTTAAATTGAGGTTATGTGTGTGTCCTAGATATAGATATCCATTATATGTGTCGACAGGTCTCAGAAGAATAATCATTTGATAAAATCGAAATGGGTTTTCCCTAGTGTATTAGAATTTATTTAATAATGAAGATTATAGTAGAGGTCACTTAATTCATGAGATAATGAAATTATTTATTTATGAATTATCTTGAATTAGAATATATTTATTATTCTTTACATAAATTTTCTCTTTGAAATTATATTTTATTACATTACATTCTCATTTGATTGATTCAATGGAATGTATTTTAATTATTTTTCTTTGTATATTTGTCATACCATATCAAATTATTATTATATATTTATTAATTAAATAAAATACATGTTCAGTTATTTACCATTACATTGTTATCATTTCTGATTCATGCTATTATTGGTTTTCCATATGCCTTAATGTTAATTTCAGATCAACAAATTTTATTTCCTTTCCAATGAATCTAGAATGCTTCTCATTAATGTGATGGTATGATATTATAAAAGGAATAATGATATTATTGAATAAATATTTTATTATATATTGTCAAATGTATTATTGGAAGCATGTATATATCTAGCTTACAAAGACTACTATATTATTCAGTCTTTAGGGATGTTATTCCCTCAATCATATGGAAATGTAATAATTTAAGACACCAGATCTTGTTTTCTAAATTCGGGGTCATTACACATCCCATATGATTGTGTTATCCAATAGAGTGTTCTTTCGATGAATTATAAATAACCTTGTGTTAGATAAACATATATGTTATATTCTTATTATAATTTATCATAAAAAATATGCTCTATTTTTTAATTTCAATATTATAAATAATATATACATATATTTATCTGTTATAATAGATTAAAAAATTATTCGTAACCAAAATATATATATTCCACCATTTGGAGTTAGATTAAAATCATTCATATGATAATTATTTACTAGTTTTATGGTCATTATCCAATGAATAGTTCATCAAGGATTCTTATATTACATAAATAATACATATTTTAATTATTGAAGGATGATTATATAGATTATATAAAAAAGGGAAGTGTCCCCAGTAGATTTAGATGTATATTCTAAAAGTGTTATTTTTTTATGTTGTAACCCATTGGGTTATAGATTCATTGGTAACCACTCATTTTTATGATGAATGGTATTTTAGAATGATCATTTGTTAATATAATACTAGTTTTTTTGTAGAGTAATGCAAGTACCCAACCTAGTTCAAAGTTAAATTCTAATCCAAAAAATCCGGAAAATTGGTAACAAGATTCAGTAATTCACACTTGAAAATATTATCACCCAATATATTAGTATGACCAATATATAGAATAATATCTATAATGAGGCATAATCAATTCATTTATTAGACATAGCTTAACAGAATATTTTTTAATAAAAATAAAACAAAAAAATTATGTAATAATGAAAAAACAATAAAAACACATAGATTGTTTCAATCCATAAAATAAATATAAAAAACATTAAATAAAATTAGAAAATAGTATATAATGATATGGATGAAATGTCCAATGCAAAAACATAAATAAAATGAAAACAAAAACTGAACTACTATAGTCTATAATTATATAATAAAAAATCAGTATCCAAATCCCAACAACAACCATTATAGAACAAATAAACATGAAACCCAAACAATATATATTATTGGTATCCTAGATGAAATAATAATATTTTTAGACTCTCTTGTGATTATGTAATGTTTGATCAAAATATTCCCATAATGATTTACCCAAATAATTTTATTAAATTAACATTAAAATATATTTTATTAATAATATTGTGAAATATTAGTTAATTGATATGATTTACACATGATAGAAAATTTTAACTAAACAATATTCCATACTATCTTTTCATAAAAATTACAATTTTTAGAGTAATAAAGTGATAAATTAATTTTATTTATTTTAAAAACATTTAAACTAGATAAATAGTGTCCTTTAATAAATTCGGAAGAAATAAAAAATACCATTCTTAATTCAAAAAACATTACTCAAATTTCGTTTTATGAAGAACAATAATTTATTATTAAATAACCTTTATCATATTTTTTTAATATATTTGATATAAATATAGAAACCTATGTAAAATAAAATGAAATCAAACACTGTAAATAATATTTGAATAAAAAAAACAAATAAAAAAACATGTAATGTTAACATGAAACCTAATAAAAATCAATGTGTAAGGATAAAAAATATAAATAAATCCACTATATTATTATAATTATTTATAATGAATTATTGAAAATCTCCAAAGACATAATAAATACGAAAAAAATGGTTTTTCGTAGACTATGATAACCTAAAAGAATTCTTCTACATTATGGTTTGTCCTATGGGAATTTCAAGGACAAATATCTAATCTAATAGTTATTAGCTACAATAAACCACATAATCCACAATGTTAGGATACTCTGTTAAATCAGAGATGAATCCCTAGTTATCACACAGTATATATTATATATTTCACTCAACTAATCCTCTAAAATATTACTTATGAGTCATTGTAAATGTCAAAGTGTATATAAGAAAACAATAAATTAGTAATCATGAAATGATTAATAAAATAAAAAGTTGAAAAAATACACATCCCGACACCAAAACATCTCTCAAAACAATCATTTTTTCCTGAATAAGCACAAAAAAGTTTATGAATTACATATATCATCCACCTAAGGGAAAAATATTTATATAGAGGTGTACAAAATTAACTATGTCAATAGAGTGTCATGAATATCACTTGAAATTAATTATAATATCATAATAAGGTATTTAATTCAAAACTATCTTAGAATGGAAATCCATTTTCTATTGTTTTGAATAATATCTCAAAAACAAAATTTTAGTTGAATTTAAGGGAAAACATTATTAAATCTACTTGAAACAAAGAACAACTCAATTAAAAAAATTAATGAAAATAATAATTTTACATAATTTGAAGATCAAAATTTAATGAAATACTATGAATTTTTCAATACCCAAATAACATCAATACCCTGTAATCATAATATTCAAATTTAAAAAATATCCTGAGTAATTTATAAAACACATGAAATTTGAAAAAATCATTACAATGCTATGGAAATAAATAACTAATATTTCATATGTGACCAAACCCTAAAAATATTTATGAGATACATTGAAACTATCATATAAACAATTATTTCTAAAAAAAATCATTGAAATTTTATTTAAAGGAAAATAATAATAACATTGTCTTCAAACTAGTAAGAGTCAAGTTTCAATGAGCCTAATTTTGTTTCCACACCAAATTAAGTTAAATGAACTCTACTAAATATCCCAAAAATATAAAAAAATAATTTATATCCACCTATAATCCTAATCATTAGTTTTATATATTCTAATGTTTGTATAGAATTCCACATAAATGTTAATGGGTTTTGGGATATGATTGAAGGAAGTACGAAAAATTATTAGTTTACCTTAGACAAACCTATTATAATAAATAGTGGGAGGGAATTAATTAAATAATAATGGATATTGAGATCTATAATTTACATACTCAATTCTTGGTTTAATTAAATAGGGATGATGTTTGGAAACAACATAAAACTGATAGAGATATTATTGTAAAATCACCTTCAAATGAAATTTGGGATGAATATTTTTCTAGACTATTCAAATTAGCAAACCATGCACCAACCACTTGGGAAACATTGGATGAAACATGAAGTAATACTCATAGTGTCCTCATTTTCATCTTTAATTTTTTTTGTTTTTTCTAAAATGGAAACATCATATAAATACCAAAATAGATTTTATTATAAGTAATATAGTTTGGTCAAAATTATGTGACACAGGAGCCCACTAGTAGTACACAAATATGATGATCTAAAAGGAAACATCAAAAGAAAATACTTATATATTATTATAATCAATTATCACTTATCGTGGAATAGAAAAAAATTCCATAAGAATGTGTTCTGTGATTTTTTTTAAAATATAAATTAAAGAAAAATAATAAAAAAATAAAAGAATAGTGACATTAGAGGTTTCACAATCTACAAACAATAAAAATTTATTCAATGAAAATAATTGAAAAATTTATAATGATAGGTATATCAAAACCCACCACTCATTCACATGAGGTGGGAGGGATGAGAAATTATAAAGAGTTGTATTAAAAATTTAACATCAAACATACAAAATTCTCATCAAAACCAAGAACCCAATCCCAACAGACCCAAAAATTTTGTAATCACATGCCAACTCTCATCCACAAATGAAAAAAATTAATGATATAGATACCTACTATATGTTTTTACACCATTAATAATTATATGAAGATAATTATATAGAAGAAAACACAACCAAGACAGTGACCATTGAGAAAATCAATATACCATCAAAAGACTAATGGGAAGAAAAATCCCGCATTACTTGTAATTATCATTTTTAAATGACACACATATCTATAAGTGAGACAACAAATTTCAACAATACAATCATAAATAAAATTAAACAAATTTAAAAAAACTATATGCCCATAATGGGAAAAGGTAACTCAAATAAAAATATGAGTCAAATAGAAACAAAAAATGAATCTACCCTTGGGTCACAAAACAATGTGAAATAAGTGATCGAGTAACTCAAAAACAGGTCATTGTCTCATTACGAACCTGATAAGATTGAAACTGATACTGTTAAATTCATAATCTCAATTGCTACCACATTTACCAAAAACACTCATGTAAATCAAAGAATACCATACCATGGACAAACCATAACATCTATTGAAAGTGATATACAACATAATCAAGAGAAAAATCTAAATATGTGTCATAAGAACAACCAAAATAAAAAACTGTATAAAAATAAGGAATCAAAATATAATAATGGAATATATCAAGATAAAATCACCCTCTTAAACTTAATGTATTCTAAAATAAGTTATTATTGATATAAAAATCCAAATATAATTTTGGTTATTAAACTCATAGTTTTTATAAAAAACTCCAAACAAATCAATAAATTATTAATGATCTTGATAACCATATAAAAATGGATGATTAAAAAATATTTCATTGAGAAATATTTCGTCACCACCTCCTAATTTAATATCCTGAAAATGTTATCAAATAGAAATGATAAACCTAAAAAACAAGATTATTCACATTATATATCTTCATAGAATATTAATCTTATGTATTCTATTAATTAATTTCATATAACAAGAACAATGGAATATGAATCCTGAATCCAACCCATTCAATTTTTTCAATCCATGTTAGATAGTATTAATAATAATAAATGGAAAACACAAAAAGTTTATTTACAAGGATAATTTATTAAATAAAACATATCAAAAAAATTCTATATTATTTAATCAAAACTTCCTTATAATATCAACAACAAACCCTAATGAAGAGTATTATATTCCATGAGAAATTCCTATACATGGTTTTAAATAATTAAAATTAATTTGTAAATTCAGGAAAAATATCATCCATAAAATAACCAAATACGAAGATAATATAAAACTATTTTTATAAATTCATACAAAATAATTGAGTTATTTAACATTATTAATATAAAAATCTATTAAATCATAATCATGTTATTTTTAAATTTAAAAAAATTCCATGATTACCATTATAAATTGAAAACTCTTAATGAATAAAAAT
Source organism: Viscum album (assembly GCA_963277665.1). Classification (NCBI taxonomy): domain Eukaryota; kingdom Viridiplantae; phylum Streptophyta; class Magnoliopsida; order Santalales; family Viscaceae; genus Viscum; species Viscum album. The sequence continues at coordinate 1,037,926,843 of OY728133.1, read as the reverse complement.
TAGTATCTGAAAATAGTATTAATCAAGTATACATTATTATCAAAAACATCTCCCTATATCCATAGTGAAATCAATCAAATTTGAAACACCCCATGGTAGTTAATAACCTTTCATATATAATCTATAAGAAACCTTATTATTACTAAAATACCTCAAAATCATTTACCATTATTTGAATAATAATATTCTAAATCACAATCAATATGAATACTAATTTCTTTTAAAATAATAATTTGAATTAAAATAAAATTGATCAATATAAAAAAATTCATAAAAAATGATCAACATAAGGTTTAGTTCTCCATCAAAAAAATGTATTTCAAAAAACCAAACTAACTTTTTTATTCATCAAGATTAAAAATGAAACCAAATAAATCAATAAAAAATTAGAAATTAAATCCATCCATAGAAAATGCATAATTATTTAACTTAATGCCAATGTAAGGACCCATTTTACTTAATTCAAAAATTAAGGATGGTTATCCAAATCATTTAGGGAAAAATAGATATACGAATAGTTTGGATGCATAGGTTGGTGAACCATGATCCAAATATTTAAAAACCATTAAAATGTATTATTAAGAAATCTACAATATGATTTCATGGATTTATGGACCATAAATGAAAATAATTTGACTATGGTTCATTGTATAATATCATGAAAAAATCTCAAATATTATCCAAAAATAATTGGGGTACATATTAGAGATTCATAGTATCATCATAGAAAAAAATAAATCATGAATTATTATGTATCATACAATAACCAATATTTACATGAACATACATAAAAAAATATTAGAATGAATAAGATTAAAAATTTATCTTGAAACAACCAAATGGATATGGGGAGGATAAGGGTGACCATATTATATTGATTACCTTAAAAACACATTTTTTATTCAATTACATTGATCAAACATATTCCATTGGTTAGGATGAAATGTTATGTGATTGAAAAACATAATTATTAATCCCATATTTAATAAAGATAATGTAAAATTATTATAAATATTGTTTTTTAAAGGGATCAACCCTAATAATAGAATCATAATAGTTCTGTTTCTTATGTATTTTGATTCACTAGTCATTAAATTTAATGTAAGTATTATAATATGTAATTGAACAATTATGTAAATTAATATTAGTATTCAAAATAATATTTCTATAAAAAATATTATTATTGATATAGATATTTCTCTTAAAAATATTATATGACCTCCTACTTTGAATTCAATATATTATTATAGTAGATCCACATATCATTAAGGGTCCACCGAAAACATAATCATTGATAAAACATATAAATTAAGATGAAATTACTATATAATGATAATGAAAATTAAAATATATAATGAATTTGGTATATTGATCTTCTTAAAATATCACTACCTTAAATAATATTTTCAATACACATGTAGATTAGAATTTTTTTCGGCATGGCTCTCTCACTTATAGTCTGTTGTATCCTGAGAAACCACTCAACTCCATTGAACATCAATTTCATTTTTTTCACACCTTTTCAACCCTAATGATATTGTGATTGGTACATGGTAGACACTTGTATCTTATTTTATTATTACAGATAAATATTGAATCCCCCTCTATATATTATAATTATTATTAAAATGATTTGACCACTTTTTAAAGGATATAATTTTATGACAAATTTATGTAATATATGAGGTATGATGTGAATTCCCACATTCACAACTCTTAAATTTCCATCCTTCAATATCTTACAATGATATGAGTATTTGAATCTATCAAATGCCATATAAAATTATATGTTAATAATATTAAACTAGTTTATAAATATTATCTATAATCATGAAAATTACTATTTTTGAATTTGGTATCATTCAAAAATTAAAAAAAAATTAAAATTCTATGACATATTATTTTATAAATATTTCATTCATGCATGAAAGAATCCGCATTTATTCTAACATCATTTACCACAAGACTGTAAAATCCAATATCCATTAACATCTTATAAAAACCTATTTCTTCAATTTAATTCATTCTTAGATAGTTTTAATACAACTATGTTACCCCAGTAAATATTCCACTCAGTACAATTACATAAATTATGAAATAAGGACTACTTTTGGTTCCTCAAAACCTCTCAATTACATGATCCATCATTCTATGTACATAATTTTTTAATTGTGTTTTGTTATCCTAATACTATGTTTCTTGAGTGTCTTTATTTTATTACATATCTACATACTTATTACTTCATCACATAATTATTTATCAACATGAAACCAACAACACTTTATTCTAGATTGTTCTGTTACTAAAATCATCATTCAATATTATCTTTTACCTTATGCAACCATCTCTCCATGAATCTGCATCATTTGTACTTACAATGATCTTAAATGTCATATATTCAATGATTAAATGTATTTTTATTTTTAATAAATTAATCATTTAATATGAATCAACATTCCTGTATTACTTCATCTAATGGAATGATTTATCCTCTTATTTTGATATTCGTTCCTAATTACAAAATAATGGTAATTAATATATCAACATGATCTCTAAAATTTATCAACATATATTTTTCTAAAACAATATCATATATCAATAACCATGTAATTAGTTATTTTATCATCCTCTATTTTCACAATTTCTATTAGTCCAACAACTAATATTTATTTAACCTTCTTCTAGATCTTTTGAATTATGGTATCATCATCATCTTCTAGAAGAATAATCATTTTTAAAACATATATTGAATTAATTGTGATGATACATAAATGTGTATTTTCTCTCCTAAAAAAATTGATGAAGCATTAGTAGAATTACTATCCATTCATTTAGTGTTATATATTGATATTATACTAATTGTAAATCATCATCATCTAAGACATTTGAAATCATTGCCTCTTCTGTATCATAGGGTGATGGTAATTCCATATGTGAAAATCAATTTTTAGTAGAGTTATTTTCTTTTCCAAATCATTTATTGAACTCGCTTTTTATGTACCAATAATTTTTATGACATTCAAGGTTATTTTTATGAACTCATATTTGATTCCTTGATACATTGTTAACTATTTTGATAAGATTATATTTATAAATATATATCTTGAATAGAACATTTTCTTTATTCACTATGTGAATTTTTATGGATTTATATTTGAGTTTAATTCATTAGTAGATATTATTGTATATTTTTATAATTTAACTACTTGTATTATCTTCTCTTATATGTATATAAGAATCACATATAATAAATATAATATATTAATATCATAAAAAAATTTCTTTAAGGTATTAAATCTCCTAATAATTTTATCTTAATCATCCCATGAAAGTTCATTAATATATCCCTTATATTTATTTTATAGTGTTGTAGATTTTAATTCTTTAACCATCAACCCCAAAATAGTATAAATATATTCTGATGTATATATTCACTTTCTATTACATTACTTAATTTATCTTTATCTTCTAGGATCATTTACATACATATCATCTGATATACTTCCAATGAAATTAGTCATTATTATTTTAGTTGTAGATTAAGCATCTATGATGTCAAAACCTACAATGGTTGCACCATATGAAATATGAAATTCAAGTGAACATTAATCTATAGTATATGTAAAATCATTTAAATTAACTTGCTACTTGAAATTTCTAGAAATCTAATTATCAAAAATTCAATATCTCTTCATTTCAATAATTTAATGTGCATTATCATCTACCCAATTAGATTTGTTATCAATGAAAAAATCCCCACCAATTCACTGATTTTTATATCACCATATTGATAATTAATTAAAATTATTATATTTGTGTGATCACTTTTCTCTCCCCCATTATGTTATAAATATAAAACCCTTTATTAACATCACAGGTTGTAGGATGAATGTTTTCAAATAATTATCTGAATATACCATTTACATCCATTGAATTTGGTGTAAACATGAAATAATTAAAGGAAATATGGAATCACATGTCTTATGGAAATTAGACATACATAAACCAACACTATTTCTATGTGAGGAATGGTTGGTGATTGAAATGATAATGATTAACTTGAATATTTGAGCTATCAATAAAATTTTTATTCGGTGATAAAATTGAATCAAAATTCATCATTTATTAAAAATAAAAAACTCTTATGAAGCTTGTTTATTACATAAAATTTAAATAAAATTAAATACATTAAATAAAAAAATTGCATGTTTCCGTCCATTTATAAGATAAATAAAATTTTATTATCAATGGTCAATTTTTACCTCGTTGGTTTTCAAATTACATTTTTCAATGGGAAAGGGAGAGTGTATACAATTTACATTGTATTAAACATAAAATTCATTGTATGTATTTTAATTATATGGATGTTCATCATAATTAAATACATAATCATCCTCATGGTATATTACTAATAAAATATCTCCAAATATAAGTATCTCATGAATATGAATCTTTGTTTTAGGGACTATTTATCATTTATTATAAAATGATAAATTCTCAAGATATACTAGTTTCATTTTTATTTCCTATAATTTAAGAATTTCATCTTAATAGATTAATAGGATCTTCATTAACTACCTCATATTCCATTCCCATTTCTAGTAATCGTTATTTCAAATTATAACTAAATAATTATTATCATACATTCCTCATTATCTAAAACAATAGTTTTGACATTATTTTATATAACTAGAAGTCCCCTGCACATTAACTTCATTTTTTGTTATTTAATCTTCCTTTTTTCCTATGAACTTATTTATGAGGGTGTCAATTATTTCTACATATATCATTTATTCTTATCATTTCAAAGACAATTAATCTTATTTTAAACTAAAAATTCACATATATTTTTCATTTTTTTTTGTTTCAAACATCATTTCAAAGTATAATTTTTTGTGGTTATACCACCATAAAATCCTGTATAATATGTCCATAATGATTCATTATATTATGATTTTCTTTAAAATATAATTGGATTCCTATGGTTTAAGACTCATTTTACTAGCCAACTTCAATCGTCTAATAAATTATTTCATTAAATATTCAAGTGTGTGGTTCATCATATTAAACCTTCCATAGAGTTCCCTATTATTTTTTATGTTACCCTTATATGTTAATGTTTAGTGAACATTGAACAGTATTTAAAAAATATATTCAGTCAATCAAATCATTGTTGTTATATCATGATTTGACTAATTGTATTCAATTTTATTGAATCATTTAAAATTATCATACTTGGATAGTTCACTTATATACATGTTGTTTCTATTCCTTCCATAATAGGATTATCTTTTAATTATAGAGACATATTCCATTATTTTCATCGATGTTTTATTATTATTTACATCAATATTTATCTCACAACTCATGGTAGATGTATAGTCGGTATTAATTTTTTTTCCTCATTTTTTATTTATTACTTTTTTGACATGTCTTTTAATTTTGTTAGTAGATAAAATCATAAGTATTATTTTTTATTTCCAGTCCTTCTATATATTTCATAAAAGTTTTCTTGATAATTAAATATATTCGATATAAACTGATACTTCTTAATTTGATAACACTATTTGAATATTGATGTTTTCATCTAAACATCATATTGTATTCCCCTTATGTTGACCATATCAATATTTTTATTACTGAAATATTATTCCAATAATCAGTAAACATGTTGCTAAACCATCCACAACACTTATTATATCCAACAAATTTGTTCATTATCCATTGATTATATATTTTACTTGTGGATGATTCAACCGAAAAATATTTTCTAGAAACAATTTGTGTTATTTTTATACATAACAATGTTTCATTCTCCATCATAGATATGGTGGGTCTCACCATATTATTATTCACTAATTTTTATTCATACCTTAAACCAGCAATACTCAATTTAGTGGAATTTTCTTATATAGATCCATCAAAAATTTGGTTAATCATTTTCTTTAGACTAAAAAAAGTTTTAACTTCTGATTGATTAAAAAATAATATACCATGTTAATGTGTTCAATTTTAATAAAAAAATAATTTATAAAAAATATTATAATCATTTCTCAATGTCATATGAATATAGAACATCTGATTCATCAATGTATATAAATTTAATGTCTAATTTATGAATTATTTTCTATTATTAAATTTTAAAAAAATAAGTTTAGATAAGATTTTAAGTTTTATGTCTTGAATAATTTCAACATGATTCCATATTTTTAGTCTGTTCTCATGCTATATAACTCTTCAATTGTTGATTTCTATGTAATAGTTATTGATTAACATTGTAGTTTTCAATTAATTTATGAATTATTCTTAAACATTACAACTTATATTATTCTCCAAATGTCTTATTTATAATCACTATTATACTAGGGATAATATTTCATTATATTGTTTGATAATCCAATAATTTATTTTAAATACCATTGATGATTTATCATTTTACGAATACCATTCCAAATGTATATTCTTTTCACTACGTATTGATTCCACATGTTATTTTTTTTCACATAGACCCTTGAAAAAGGATAATATATAATTACATGTTCAAGAGGTAAATTAATTAAAATATCATTTAATTTTAGGAATATTTCATTAATTAATACAATTTACACATACTTTATGAAGTTTTTTCATGCACTCTCTCCAAAATATTTATAACTAAGTGTAGCATAGGTACTGGCCTAGGTTGTTCCCAAAATTAATTTTTGTATTCAATCAACCACTAATTCTGATTAACTTTTTTTAAAATTAATTAATTATAAAATAAAACAAAATGAAATTTTGTTTTTAGAAATTATAATGATAGATACATGAATGTAAAAAATGAAATAAATATTGTAGACATAATGAATGTAGAAAAAATGATAATAGATTGAAAATAGAAATTTCTAAGGGAATCACTCATATTGAACCTTAATTAGCTCATTATTATTTTATTATTTAATTAATAAACACACTCCATATCATATGTGAATATCTTATTCCATATGTTTTAGTGAATATAAAAGGCGGTCAACTATCACCGAGAGACATCACATCCACCACCTCGATCGAGGTAAAATATTATATAAGAGAAAGTTAATCCTCTAGTGGCAAGGGAATACAAAATGGGGAATTATTCACTAAGATACCCATTCACCTAACACTAATAAAAATATTAAAAATAGACATAAATATTAAATGACTTGGTTTCAATAATGTATTGATCCCCTGCGATATTTCATGGGTTAGTAAATCATGATCATGAGGATAAGAGATCTCAATGGAGAAGAATGGGCCGGAATGACAAAAGATAGAAAATGATATTTTTATGAAGACGAATAAAAAAATATAATAATAATTAATAATAATATTTCAAAGGAATGAAAATAATAACCAAAATAATATGCCCACACGAAACCTCTAATGCTTTGAGAAGTTGTTAGGATAAATATTTATAGGTAGAGGAGGTGATAAAATTCTTTCTAAAATCATCTTCCAAATTTTTTCAGATGTATTTACAATTAAATAGATGAATTAGAAACATGTTTATTAAAAAAATAGTTTCCCTAATGTCTCCTCCAATCATCCAAAAAATTGGATCTTTATTGGCCATCATATGTTGTCATTATGAAAGATTTAATCTGAGATATTTAATTTATCCACTTGACTGGACAAATTGTAATTATTCGATTTCCCTGGAAATAATGGCATTGAAAATGGTTTATTAACTCCATACATAATTAATAATTATTATTATACAACAAATTTCCTATACCTCCACCAAATATGATCTATTTTTTTGCATGGTCATGATGTTAGAAAATAATTACCCAATATAACAGTTTTATGAGGGTGAGCTATTTCATCCTTCACACATTTCAACCATTCAGATAATTCCTTAATGATAGTATTTTGACATGACACTAATCAAGGACGCGAATTATTTAATACTCGACCATTTCTATATTTAATGAATTAATTTGGAGGTTTGTTCAGCATGTTATGATTTAGTTATGTTTGTGTGTTCAATGATGCCTTCATGACTACATTCACAAATTAAATGAATTGGTTGTCCCTTTAAATTCTTAAATCAACCATTCCTTGCAAAGAAACTGTTTTCGGAAATAAATTAGTATTTCAAAAAAATCATAGAATTTGGTATAATATAGAATATTTTATACCCAAAATAACCCTATGATAAGTATATGTCAAAATTCCAGATTTATCCACTTTTTCATTTAATGTAAAATTACCACTAAAACCTAAAAATGTGGCAATTTACAATACAATAACACTATGGTTGGATTAACAACAAGGATTTATAGTATAATTTGTATGGAAATGTGAGTTTCATTAATTCACATCACAAATAGAATATTTGTAATCTAGTGTATTAATTATACCTTATTTATCTAATAATTATTGCACTCATGAGACCTTTTAGATGTGTTTGATTAAATTTCAACTAATTTAAAAAAACTAGAATCCACAACTATTGGGATTATTTATTAGTTTTCATCAAATTCTTGGTCAAAACATATGTGTTTTAACATCTAGTATTAATATCCATTTTATTTAAATGAATCCTAAAATTCTTATATTTTAATGTAAATATTGTGTTATTGTCTATAATGATTTGTAAGAACCCAGATCTTCGTTCAGTAATGTTTTTCTTTTTTTTAGAGTTTTAAAGAAAAATGAATTTTTTGGAAATTTTTAAAGTAGAAGACATGTAGTTTCTGAGAACATGTCGTGTACTCTGATCTGGCTTGAAGTCGTGTGTTGGCCATACCCAGGCCACACACACGGTGTGTAGGGGTGATGTGGAGGCCGATTTTGGCAGAGTTCAAAAAGGACCCAGTACACGCCGTGTAATCTAAAAGTACACATCGTGTATATTTTTTTTTCAATAAATAGACTGGGGTCACACCTAACCCCCAATTTCATCTTCTTCTCCAGTTTCCGTCTGTCCAAAGTGACCCATATGACTGAATCTTCCCCATGTTTCGGCCTCGTCGTCTGTCCTCTGATTCGAGTATGGTCGATTGCGTTGGAAGCGCAGCGGTGATTTCTTCCTTCTTCTTGAGACTTGTTTCTTGATTCCTCATTGTTTTCAAGATATCCTAGGTTGAAATTTTGGCATTTTATCAGATATACATCATTCTAAAGGGGAAACATTCATTGTGGATCACGTATATCGATCACCTAGGATCAAGGTAGGTGGTTTGTGCCTTTCCGTAGAAAGTTGATGAATATTTTCTGCAAATTCCACCAATACCCTTGAACGGGTTATTGTGTGTTCCTATTTTGCCCTTGTTGTATTGCCTGCTTTTCTTGATTGCTAGAGTAGATGTTTTGACTGTGATTATGGTAGCATTACGGTACCTTGAATTTTTTATGCTTGTTTTCCTTGTTTGGTGTTTTTCCAGTTGCCATGCCTATTTTTAGGATTGTGGACTGTTGCCTTGTTTTTCTTTTGAGCATTAGTTGATAACCAAGTAGTTCTTGAGGTTTACATGGGCGATGCACGCGCGCTGAGCATGTTTAGTTTCACTCAGACTGTGACAACCTAGAGTAGTAGACCAAAGGGAGAATTAACGGAAGGGATTCTCCAAAGTGTCTTTTAATTATGATAAAAGACCACATGGGGAATTGATGTTTAGTGCTTCCTAATTAATTTTTTAGTTCCTCGACGCGGGCCACAGGGGGGAATAGACATTGAGTGCTTCCCCAGAGAGCCTTTAGCATGATACGAGACTATATGGGGGGAATTAACAGTGAGTGCTTCCCGAGAGAGTCTGCTTAATTTCCAAACTGAACCAGAGGGGTGACACTGTGTGTGCCACCTAGAGTGTTTCTAGTACTTATAGGTTGAACCATCGGGGTTAGGATGTGTGAGATACCCATAGGGTTACCTTTTTCCTTTGTTATTGGTTATTTACTTGTGATCTTCTTTTATTAGAACTGTAGATTTTAGTTGCTTGTGTTTCTGTTTACTACCACTTGTTTTATCACTTGCCTTATATTGATTGACTATTCGACACAAATCATTGGGTGATTTCCTACTGGTATTGTATCTCACACCCTGTTTGGGCCATGCTTTTGGTCCCAAGAAGACAATGTTTCTGCAGGTATAGATAAGGGAAAGAACCCTTCTACATCATGATATTGATTGTGCTAGAGCTGGAGAGCATGGGACTGAGCCAGGGCTTGCGATGCTGGGGGGTTTATTTTTTTTTCTTTTTCACTTGTTTTCAGTTTTATTCTAACATGTTGTTGTGTTTGCTACTTTCCATAGATACATTTACCTGCTGCATCATTGTCATCATTTCTATATATATTCATTGCTTCTGCTGTTTGGTTTCTGCTGTTATGCATGTTGTTACTGCTTCCGTTGTTGAGTGTTGTTATTCCGTTGTATACCATACTGAATGAGGGCATTGTTTCCCAACCGATTCACCATGGCCCTTGCTTATAATCTGTATCCTCTGGAATTCGGTGAATCATGATTGAGGTCATGTGGCGAACCAGGTACGGGGAACCAGTGGAGGGGCACCTGATTCGGGTCATTACAAAGTGGTATCAGAGTGGTTCTTTTCTCTTGCTTTACAGTTTGGAGACTTTAGCAAGGGATAGGATGAATTCGGTACATGGTATTATGCTGTGCTCGGGAGTAGCTAACCCGTGTATAAGGAATGACCATACTACCTCGTTAATTTCATTTTTCTGGTTTTGAGTTTGATGGTTGATATGTTTTCACCTAGAGTGATATACATGACTTGTACGATTATTGTTTTGATGTTTCAGTTCTATTTTTGTTGCAACCCAATGAGATGAGGGTATTCCATCTCATGCATCATATAGACACTTTTAGAAATCACATTCCATGAATTCTTGTCATGTCATCTAGGGTGCATTAGTGATTGCTTGCTGTTGTGATAGGATTTGTGTAGATTATGCATGTTGTTATGATAGATGTTGATAGAATCCCTGATGTTATGTTAGAGAGTTATTGTCTCCCTTGTATGTGACTACCTAAGATGCCAAGATTTGATTCACAGGGAGTATGGGCCCTCATGAATTGCAATTTTGAACCTCTTTTCCTTATTTTTAGGTGTTCTGGGAGTCTGAGCAGTTTTTGAGCTACTGCACAGAAAAACCCAGAATACACAGCATGTACTTTTTGGATACACGCCGTGTAATTTTCAGGCTATGTCACATACCGAGTGATCAGAACATGGTGTCGTGGGTGTAACTTCAGGAACACGCCATGTGCGATTGATACACATCGTGTAAGTTCAGAGTTGTGTACCCGGTCATGTCACTAACAACATAAGCTGGAGAATCTCGGGTAGAACACACCATGTCCTTAGGTCACACGACGTGTAGTCCTATCCTTGTACTCGGCCATGTCACGAACAACACGGGCCGACATTACCTTCTTTTCCACACACCTTGTTTGTTCGGAACACACCGTGTAGTCTTGTCCAGGTACTCGGCCGTGTCATGAACAACACGGGACGGGGTCACCTTCCGTATACAAGCCATGTTTGTTTGGAACATGACGTGTAAGGTTCAGCCGTGTAGACGACCGTTTGATTAACAATAAGGGCCGCCAGAGCCTTTTCCACTACACGACGTGTTCATAGTAAACATGCTGTGTAGTCTCAGTTTAAGAAATACTGCATGGGTTAGCCGTGTAAGGAGACTTGGGTATGGGAAAAGATTTCAAGTACACACCGTGTGTGGGTTCAACACACATTGTAGTTGGATGTGTACACGACTTGTAGGGCAGGAGTACACGCCCATGTCAATGGGTTTAGAAGACACACCATGTAGTTTTATACATACAGTGTAGTCATGTTTTGTAAACTTGTGTGTTTTTCTTCCCATGTTTCCATTTTGTACTCTTGTGTTCTCTGACATTATATTCATGATCTGAGGTGTGCTTTTTATCTTTTAGAGCTATGCCTCCGAGACGTCCTTCGGTCATACGTCTGTCATCAGATATTGATCAAGTGCCATATAGGACTGAACCAGGACTTACTGTCGATCCACTAGTTGGGCCATCCTTGGCACCGGTTGTTATACCAGTTGCAGGTGCTGATGCGCAGTTCAGGGAAGGTTTCATTAGGATGGTGTAGGCCTTCCATGTAGCTCCGTCTCTTGCCACATCTATGGCATACTTGAGGTGGGATTTCCAGCAGTAGCATCCTCCAACATTCTCAGGGGATGGAGGACCTAAGGCTGTAGAGTCAAGGCTGGAAGCCATGATTACTATCTTCGAGCTTCTGGAGACGCCTCCAGAGAGGTGGATCAAGCTCACCACCTACATGCTCCGAGACTCTGCCAAGAGGTGGTGGGATATGATCTCACAGGCGAGTCAGCAGTAGGTTATGGCCTGGGTAGAGTTCCATCACATGTTCTATGACTATTTCTACCCGGAGACCCTGAGGGTCGACCAAGCCTGGGAGTTCATGAGCCTAGATGAGGGTACTCTTTCTATCATGGAGTATTCCTCTCATTTCTCCGAGCTGCAGCACTACACACCACTCCGGGATGGGAGTTGGATGTTCTTAGCAAGGAAGTTCGAGGATTGAATGAGGCGGGAGATCCGATCATAGGTGAACATCTTCTAGGCTAACATCCATTAATTCCATCGTCAACTAGGAACTAATTGAGAAGCACAATCTGAGAGACTATGGAGCTGTGAGATAGGGCGTTTCTGCATCCAGATCTAGTCTTCCTCTAGATGACAACAAGAAGCGTCGTAGAGTGCCTACTCGCGGAGATCCGAGGAAGTGAGATACATCATCAGGCAGCCAGGTGATATGCTACCAGTGTGGCTAGTTAGGGAACATGAGGCAGTAGTGCCAGAGGGACCCCGTGGAGTACCGATATTTCGGCATGACGGGTCAACTTAACCGTTTCTGCCAGGTCTTCTCACCAGTAGTTGGTGACCGAGGTTTTTCCATGACTTCTCATTTAGGACAAGCACCATCAGTTTCTCACCAGTCAGGGAACAGGAGTTCATCCGGCCGTTTGGGAAGAGGTGGTGGTCGAGGACATGGCGGTCAGCCACCAGTTCCTTAGCACCAGTAGGGAGGTTTAGAACAGAGTGTTCAGCCAGGGGTGCATGGCCGCAGTACATGCTAGTCCTTCACCGTGGAGCAGACTTATCAGGAGCAGGATCCCAACCCTTCTACGGTTTGAGGTATGATTTTAGTAGCGTCAGGTTTATCTCAGCCCTTTTATATATTGGTGCTACGCATAGATTTATCTCCGTTGCTGTTGTGGAGAGCCTTAGGCTCTGTATCTTTTCTTCTGCCGACTCGTTAACACTAGACACACCATTGAGGACGAGGACATCTAGTGTACGCCGGTGTAGAGATTGCCCTCTCAAGCTTGCAGGGCATCACTTCTTATGGGATCTCTATGTCCTAGAGTTTACAGGATATGATTTCATCCTTGGAATGGATTGGTTGATTCCAATTGTGGCAGTCGTCGACTATTATCTCCGTAGAGTGAGCTTTGTTTTTCTAGAGAGAAAGTATTTTCTCCATAAGGTTAAATGGGACGTTCGAGCGAGTCGGTTAGGACTCGATCATCATAGGCTAGGAAGGTTGATGGCTCAGATTTCTTGTCTTTATCTGAATGATCAGGGGATTCCATAGATGGATTTTCATCCAGTGGTGGATCACTTTAGGGACCTCTTTCTAGGGGACTTTTCATGTTTTCCTTCAGAGCGTGAGGTAGACTTCTCTATTGAGCTCGTGCATGGAGCGGCACCGGTGTCCATTCCTCCCTACATTATGGATACCCCTGAGTTGAAGGAGCTCATGAAGCAGTTGGAGGAGCTATAGGCTAAGGGTTTCATCCGACCCAGTGCTTCTCCTTGGGGTTTTCCTGTCCTATTTGCAAAGAAGGCAGATGGTACCCATCATCTTTGTGTGGATTATCGAAAGGTGAACCAGTTGATGATAAAGAAATGATATTCTTTTTCGATAATTGACAACCTTTTCGAACAACTTCGAGGAGCCCGAGTGTTCTCAAAGATCTACTTGAAGTCCGGTTATCATCAGTTGCGCGTTACACCATCAGATACACCTCTGACAACCTTTAGAAGTAGGTATGGTCTATATGAGTATATAGTCAAGCCATTCCGTCTCACGAATGCACCTGTAGTTTTCCTGGCACTGATGAACCGAGTGTTCCATCCTTACATTTACCCCATTGTCATGGTCTTTGTCGATGATATCATGGTTTACTCTCACACTCGACACGACCCTGCCACAATTCTTGAGATCCTTTAGAGTACGCTGAGAGAGCATCAGCTTTATGCTAAACAATCGAAGTTCCACTTCTGGAAGGATCAGATTCACTTCTTGTGTCACATCATCTCAGATGCATGAGTATCAGTGGACCCAGAGAAAGTGAGAGATATAGTTTCATGGGAGCAGTTGAAGAATGTATTTGAGGTATGGAGTTTCCTAGGGCTGGCTGGGTAATACAGATGCTTCATTCATGACTTTTCTTGTCTAACAGCACCTTTGACCAGTCTAACCAAGAAGGGGGAGAAGTTCTTATGGTCGGATTCTTGTGAGTCATCCTTTCCGGAGCAAAAAGGTAGGATGTTGTCAGCACCGATACTAGTCTTGCCGGAACCAGGAAAGAACTACACATTTTACCGTAATGCTTCAAGTATCGGGTTGGGAGCGGTGCTTATGCATGGGTAAGGAGTCATTGCACATGGGTCTCGGAAGTTGAGGCCACATGGGAGGAACTACCCTACGCACGATCTAGAGTTGGCAGCTGTTGTTCATGCCTTACGCTGTTGGAGACACAATTTGCTGGGAGAAAAATTTGTGGTCTTCACATACCAGAAGAGTCTGAAGTATATTTTCACTTTGCAGGATCTGAACCTGATACAGCGCACGTGCCTCGAGTACCTTAAGTATTTTGATTTCGAGCTTGCCTATACACTAGTTAAAGGTAATGCATTGGCAGATGCGTCGAGTAGGAGAACTCAGTTTCAGGAAGTTTAGGAGGTCACCAGTGAGTGGAAGCTGATGGCTCTGTTCTCTAAGATGCATATGGAGGTGCACGACAGACATGGAAAGAATTTCCTATCTTCTTTAGCTATTACATCTACCCTTATTGATCATGTACGGATGAGGCATCTATCAGACTTTGAAGGCTTAGTCCTGCAGGATAGTGTGTCAGGAGAGTACCCTCTTCCCGGATGGGCAGAGGGCGAGGATCAGATCTTACATTTCCAGGGACATGTATGGGTGCCAGCAGACATACGCGAGGAGCTGATGCAGGATTTTCATTCCTCAGTTTGGGCAGTTCATCCTGGCGTCACCAAGATGTATTCGGATCTTCATCGCCAGTACTGGTAAATAGGTATGAAGAAGGATGTTGCTGGTTTCATTATGATATGTTCTACTTGTCAGCAGGTGAAGGTAGAGCATCAACGACCAGCAGGCCTTTTACAGAAATTACACATTCCGGAGTTGATGTGGAACGATTTTTCTATGGACTTCGTGACTGGGCATCTGAGGATTCCTCGAGGGAACGATGTTGTTTGGGTTGTCTTAGACAGGATTACGAAGGTAGCACACTTCTTGCCGATTAAGGAGACCTTCAGTGTTGATGATCTGGGGCAACTTTACATCTGAGAGATCATTCGTCTACATGGAGATCCACGCTTCATTATTTCAGAAAGGTATGCATTCGTTACCAATCGGTTCTGGCATGGACTTCAGAAGGACTTGGGTACACAGGTACTTTTGAGTACAACATACCATCCCCAAACTGATGGCCAATCCGAGCGCACGATCTAGGTGCTTGAGGATATCCACAAAGATTGTATCCAAGACACTGGTGGTTCTTGGTAGAAGCATATAACTCTGGTGGAGTTCTCCTACAACAATAGTTTCTAGGCGACCATTCAGATGGAACCTTATGATGCATTGTACGATAGGCCATGCCGATCACCCTTATGCTGGATGGAAGCAGGAGAGTCATCTTTGCAGGGACCTCTTCTCATTCAGGAGACCTTAGAACAAATAGAGCTGATTCAAAAGAAGATTTCTATGACACATTCTCGACAGAAGTCCTATGATGATCAGCGGAGATGACCTCTGGAGTTTGAGGTTGGGGATCAGGTTTTCCTACGCGTCGCACCAAGGTTGGGACACAAGAGGATTCAGAGGCAGGGTAATCTTTCACAGTGGTACATCGGACCATTTGAGGTCATGGAGAGAGTGGGACCGGTCACCTATTGGATACAACTACCTCAGTGGTATCGGGCCATGTACAATTTCTTTCACGTCTCTTAGATCTGACGTTACTTTTCAGACCCGTCTCACGCCTTTCAAACTGAGGAAGTCACGCTTGAAGAAGATGCGTCGTTCGAGGATCATTCTATTTGGTTTGTCGATCGCAATAAGAAGGTTCTCTAAGGGTGGTATGTTCCTCTGGTATGTGTGCTATGGAAGCACGGGCGAGTACAGAACAAGACCTGGGAGAGGGAGGTCGATATACGATCGCAATGGCCAGAACTATTCGGCGATCATTCTTTTACGCCTCATTAGGAAAATTTTGGGACAAATATCCTTAAGGGGCAAAGATTTTAGGAACCCGAATCTTCATTCATGTAGGTTTTCATTTTTTCAAGAGTTTATAAGAGAAAATAATTTTTTGGAAAATTTTAAAGTACACACTGTGTACTTTCTGAGTACACCCTGTTTACTCTGATCCGGATCGAAACTGTGTGCTGGTCGTACTCGGTCCACACACACTATGTGTAGGGTTGACGTGGAGGCCAATTTTGGTGGAGTGTAGAAAGGGTCCTGTATAGGCTGTGTACTCTAATAGTACACGCCGTGTACTTTATTTTTTTCACTAAACGGACCAGGGTTGCGCCAAACCTCCAATTTCATCTTCTTCTCCAGTTTCTGTCTGTCAGAAGTGACCCATACGACTGAATCTTCCCCGAGTTTCTGCCTTGCCATCCATTCTCCGATTTGAGCATGGTCGATTGTGTTAGAAGCGCAGTGGTGAGTTATTCCTTTTGGTTGAGCCTTGTTTCTTGATTCATCCTTGTTTTCAAGATATCGTAGGTTGATCTTTTTTTGTGTTTTCTTAGATCTACATCATTCTAAAGGTAATTAGTCCTCGTGCTTCACGTATATCGATCACCTATGATTGAGGTTGGTGGTTTCTGCATTTCTGTCAAATGTTAATCAATATTTTTTGAAAATTCCACCAATACCCTTGAATGGTGTATTGTGTGTTCCTGTTTTCCCCTTGTTGTATTGCCTTATTTTCATGATTTCTAGAGTAGATGCTTTGCCTGTGATTATGTTATCTTTACTATACATGGAATGTTTGTTATGCTTGTTCTGCCTATTTGGTGTTTTTCTAGTTGCCATGCCTAGTTGTAGGATTGTGGACTGCTACTTTGTTTTTTTTATCCTTAGTGGATAGCCAAGTAGTTAATGAGGTTTACTTGGATGATGCACGCACGCTGAGCATGTTAAGTTTCACTCAGGACTGTGAGAACATTGAGTATTAGACCAAAGGGTGAATCGATGGATGGGCTTCTACAGAGTGTCATTTAATTATGATACGAGACCACTAGTGGAATTGACATTGAGTGCTTCCTCAGAGAGTCTCTAGTTCCTCGATGCAGGCCACAGAGGGAATAGTCATTGAGTGCTTCACCAGAGAGCCTTTAGCACGATACAAGACTATAAGGGGAATTGACGTTGAGTGCTTCCCTGTAGAGTCTGATTAATTTCATAACTGAACCAGAGGGGTGACACTGTGTGTGCCACCTAGAGGGTTTCTACTAATTATAGGTTGAACCATAGGGGTTAGGCTGTGAGAGCTACCCAGAGGGTTACATTTTTTCATTTGTTTCTATTTGTTTACTTGTGCTCTTCTTTTATTAGAACTATATATTTTAGCTGATTTTGTTTCTGTTTACTACCTCTTGTTTTATCAATTGATTTGTATTTATTAACAAGTTAGAAACACATATTTGGGTGATTTCCTACTGGAATTGTATCTCACACCCTGTTTGGGCCATGCTTTTGGGCCCAAGAATACTATGTTTCTGTAGGTATAAATAATGTCAAGCGTCCTTCTACTTCAGGATCTTGATTGTGCTGGAGCTGGAGAGCATGGGAAAGAGATGGGGCTCATGATGCTAAGGAGTTTATTTTGTTTTTCTATTTCACTTTTTTCATTTGTATTCCAGCACGTTGTTGTGTTTTCTGCTTTCCATAGATATTTGTACCTGCTTCATCATTATCATCATTTCTATATATATACCTTGCTTCCACTATTTGGTTTCTTCTGTTATGCATGTTGTTACTGCTTCCGCTGTTGGCTGTTGTTTTTCCATTGTATAACTTAACGATTAAGGGCATAGTTTCCCCACCGACTCACCAGGGACCTCGCTGCTAGTCGGTATCCTTTGGTGTTCTGGGAAATGTGCTTGAGGTCGTGTGGTGAACCAGGAATGGGGCACCAGTGGATGGGCTCCGGATTCGGGTCATTACATTATTTAAGGACCACACCTTAAAGAAATCATATAATAGGGATTTTAAAGAATGAAATAACTTTAATTTTCATAAATATCATTTTGGTTTAGAGTTATAGATAATTTTTTGAATCACATCAAATTTGTTCAGAAATTGTAAATGTTGACACTTTTTAATAGTACTGATTTTTTCTAACAAATAAACAATATTAAAATAAATAATGGTCACATTTTTGAAATATCCTCACAATTATCATCTTGTCCTAATAATTTTCACCACTCATGCTTTAGCATATGAAAATATTTTAAAAATATAGGATTTGAATAATAATCTAAATAATAAATATAATGATAGGGAAAATGTTATCCAAGTGAATATCATTTTATTTTTTTCATAAAAATATAACTTTTTATTAACAAAAATGAATTATATTTTAAAAATAATAATAATCATATAGTTTTAAAATAAATCATTTTTAATGTAAAATATAGTCCAGGAATATACAAAATATATAAGTAACATGAGATTTCCTTTTACTTCTCATGGCTAAAATGAAATTATGGGCTGACCTGGTGATATCAGGACCATAAGATGACAATATATTATGGGAATACCCAACACTATCTGTAACATCCCAAGTAAGTAATAAATAATAGATATTTTTATCTATGTCTATTAATGATAAAGATAGTGTTTTAGAGGCTTAAAATGAAAATAAATACAATCTTATGCATGGAATACACTAATATTCTTAAAGGATTGTTTTAGTGCCTTTTGATGGAAAACCATTTTTGAATCTATATTTTGACAATTTTAGAAACTATGTTTGTCAAAATAAAATTATCCTTTATGATTGGGACATCAAAATTTACCTTGTGTGAATTTTTGGTAATTTTCCGACAATGTTCATTTTTAAATGAATAGTGAAAAATACTGCATTTTACATCAAAACTACTTTTTAATCTAATTTATTTATATGATTAGATTATGTTTTGAATTGGTTTTGAAGTGAAATTAGAATATATTTTTACCATTTTATCCAATGGTGGTCATTGGAATCAATTTCGATTTGAAATTAGACTTAAACTGGTGTCAATCTTTTGATACTTATTGTTTTGTAAAAACACGCTATTTGCTCTGGCAGCGGGAATTAATTATTAAATTAATTAATGTGACTTATATGACTTTAATTTTGTAAAATGGACTTCATTTTTGAATTCGGAATATCAAATATAGCTTAGGGTGAATTTTTGGTAATTTTCTGAAAAACTTCAATTTTTGATGAATAGTGAAACCACTAAGTGGTAATCAAGCAAACTGATTTTTCAGTTAAATGAAAGTTTACCACTAATGTGTACTGAATTTTGAAAATCCGACATACATGGTTGTCATTAAGAAGTAAAATGTGGTTCAATGAGATTATAATAATTTTTTGGTGAATAGTAACTTATTAAGTTTTAATCGCGATTAGTGATAATTAGTGTAGTTTAAGGTATAAATAATACTTTAAAAATATGAAATGACCTAGACACATGTCACAACCCTATTGGTTGTGTCATGGCCGACCAAGAAAAGCCATGGCCTAACTTGGGGACCCCATGGATCCACTTTTGTTGGGAAATAACATAAAATACTTTTTATTTAATGTTAAAGTGAAAATGACACTAACATAGTATGTTTTACTAAAACAATTTTTAAGTGGGGTTATACAAGTCCAAATTTTGATTATAAATAGTCATTGGAAAGATAAAAAGATTTCCTATATCATAGTATTTTTTTTATAATTTTTAGACATTAAAGAAATTAAATTATTTATGACATAATAATGATGCAGCGATGACATCATTATTTGACAATTTAATTAAAATGGAAAGATAATGAAAAATCTACAATATACACATGGACAAAACCAATTGGATGAATGGATTTCGATGCCTTATCACCTTATCCACGAATTCCATCAATGTGGGACCTTTTAAAACCGAAACACATTTTCAAATAATGTAATGTTTCTTTACTTTCCAAAAGTGCCCCTCCTCTCCTCTTATAAAAGGCCCCCACCTCTACCTCATTTCACACACTCTTCAAGCCTTTGGCTCGGCCAACCCCTGCCCATTTGCTCTCTCCACATCCCTCTCCTCATCCTAGAGTATTCCCTTTGGGCAGAATCCTTTGAAAGGAAGCCTTTAGGCTCAACTCAAAAAGAGTTACACTTTTTAAAGGTAATTCATTCTCTCATGTTCATTTGTTTTATTTTGCTTCTCCAACCCCCTAAACTCTTTTTATTTACTTCTTTTCTAACAACACCAGTATCTTCAATATACTAGGATGTTGTTATAAGATATATTTGAGCTACACTCTCACACAACTACATCAAATGGTTAAAGAACATACGGTTTCCGTGGATGGCGAAATTCTGCCTCCTGAAACGATGATTGTTCAACACTCATTAAACACCTTCAAAGGTGGCCATTATGATGTCACTATTTTTATATATGATATATAATATGTTTATGTTTTCCTTAAGCTTATGTTTTTTTATTTTGGGCATACCTTTATGGTTTCCATTATGGGTAAAACACGATATCTTCATTTTAGGAAGCGCGGACTACCGCCCCCTAAAAGTGATTTGATTCGTCAATACCATATGTGGGATGTGTAAAGGATAAAGTTAATGATATTATACATGATTTTATACTGGAATTATAATATACCTATATATATCATTATCATTTATTTCCATTAAAGTATGAGATAGAAATGAAAGTAGCGTTCATGCGTACGTACGGACTACCGTCTCCATGAACGGTGCATTTCATTTCTTATCCCCAAATGTAATGTACTATTAAAAGTACATGTATATAATGGATATATATAATTAATGATATATCTAAATGATGAATATAATTCTGGAATTAAAATATACATACCTCTCATTTAGTTTTAATTCCATTAATATGACAAAGAAATGAAAGTAGCGTTCATGCGTACGTACGGCTTACCGTCTCCATGAACGGTGCATTTCATTTCTTACCTCTAAATGTGATGTAATATTATAAAAGAATGTATGTACTGGATATATATGACATATATGATATCTACATCATGAATACCATTCTGGATATAATGAAACATTGACCAAATTAACAACATGTAAGTGTAAGAAGTCTATTTTTGACTTAAGAACCAAATACCGACAAAATGAACATTATTAACTTAAATGATTACATGATGTTCATAACATGGTATAAAAGGAATAATGAACTTGGAAAAGATTCATAATCAAGTAGAGATTAACTAAAGTTTATTATTCAGGAGTTTAAAGAACGGTCGGGTCAAGTCAGATACGAGGTATGGGAACTTCTTAACCCAATTTCCATTCTTTGGGTTAATATCCTATTTTCAAATTATGTCATTATGTTATTATGTCGTATCTTGTATTTGTACTTTATTTATGTGTACTTATAGTGAATACACATAATGTATCTATTTTATTTTAAAAATTATCTTTGTATGGGACTTCGTCTCAATCTCCTTTCGTTGAGGCATATTTTATTTTATACACAACTTTCTTTTATACGGTGTATAAACCCCTTTGACTTTTACGTTTACTCAAAAGGAATCTTTTTTATACGAAGCGTTTACTAAACGACAAAAGGGAATGTTTTTGTCGTACGTATGCGGCGACAACGACTTCTCCGCCGTTGTAACCGTTATTTGAGTTTTGGCTTCCTCTACAAGCCATACCTTCTTTTTAAAAGAAAAATGAATACCATGTTTTACTTTTCTTTTATTTTGGTATTGAAAATGGTTTTCATAATGTTTTTATTATATCAATGTGTTGTATTGATATCTCGTGATTGAAATGTGGAAATGTTATGTTTCCTTTATGCATGTTTTATGTGATATGATTATGTTATGGTTCTTGGGCATTATTATGAAGACGGGTGGTTCCGTGATAAACTAAGGGCGGGTGAGCCCGTTATAGCTCTCCAATGCATTGGGTAACGCGAAGGAGTGAAACGTTAAGGTTTCTCCGAAGAGATTTTAGGGAATATACTGTGATGGGTATTCCAAACGTAACCAAGAGGGTTACCCCCTACGTAAGAATGTTATGAATGCCTCAAGTTACCTTTACGTATTATGATTTATATGATTTATTCATGTTTTTATAAGGTATGTTAAAGTGCCTATGTTTTATGGGTAAAGTATGATTTCATTCTTATGTATATATGAACTCATGTTTCCTTTCCATGTTTTTATAACCCATACTGAGTTTTTACGCTCATCCCAAGTTTTTGAAATGTTTTTCACAGGTCAAGGGAAAGGTACATGATAAGATGATAGAGTCAAGGATGTGTCAAGAAATAATCCATGTTTTATTTTAAATGTGTTTCCATTGATGGGAATGAAGAATACTATCTTTATGTAACCACTTTGTTTATATGTGGAATGTAATGCAAGTTTTATGATCTAATTCTCTAAAACTCTAAACCCGAAAAGATCCTCAATGTGTAATCTTGTAATAACTCAAGATTAAGTAAGGTTTAAGGCTGGGGCCTTATAGTTGGTATCAAAGGTCGGTTTAGACAACTTTAGGAGTTAGAAAAGTGTTAAATTATAATATGATTTAAATGATATAGCATTTACAGATTACCATGTTGCTTCATCTAAGACATGTTTGTTCAGAATGGTTTTCCGCAGAGGAAACAAAGCAGCTATGTTGGGACGACATCAGGAGGAAGACAGCCTTCCAAATCAGCAACCTGAGATGGTCGGAATCGGAACTGAACAATTTGTTGCAGTGATGGCACAGTTGACTCAGGCTATAAATGGTGGTGGTATCCATGCACGAGATCAGCCAGATCAACCGCAGAGGAACATGTCAGTGGTGGAACATTTCATGAGGCAACATCCCCCATCATTCAGAGGATCATCTGACCCTGTGCAAGCTGAAGGGTGGATTAAAGCACTGGAGAAGATTTTTGATGTCATGGGGTGTTCAGACAATCAAAAGGTTAGTCTTGCTATTTACCGTTTGGAGGGTGAAGCAGATCAGTGGTGGTCTATGGTTAAAAATATCAGGGACGCCGATGAGATTGATGCTCTTGACTGGGATGAATTCAAAGGTATGTTTCTTGAGAAGTATTTTCCTAAGGCTGTTCGACTTAGGATGGAAAAGCAATTCTTGGAATTGAGGCAAGAGGAAGACTCAGTGGCTGCCTATGAAGAAAGGTTCACTCGATTGGCAAGGTATGCTCCCAATTTTATCCGGGACCTTGATAGTAAAATCAATCGTTTTTACTCAGGATTAAAGCCAAAGTATCGAAGGGCATTAGCTTCTCGAGAGTTTAAAAGTTATGAAAAGCTTGTTCGATGTGCTGAGAAGGTGGAAATGGAGTTTGCCGATGACCAAGTTTTCTATAACAACCAGCAGAAGAAGAGACCGAGGTGGCAGGAGAAAGGTAAGAATTATTCAAAAAAGTCTGATGGTAAGAAAACTAAGTTTCCAGTTTGTGATAAATGTGGAAAAAGGCATGCTGGGGAATGTCTTCTGAATTCTGGAAAGTGCTACCGATGTGGTAAGATGGGACATAAGGCTCGTGATTGCACTGAAAAGGATCAAGGTGAAGGTAAGAATAAATTTGATTTACAGTTAGTGAAATGTTATAAGTGCAATGAGATGGGTCACTATGCAAACGAGTGTCCGACAAGGAGCTTGAGTGATGGGAAGCAGTTAGACTACAAGCAGAAAGGGGTGGTGAAATCCTTTGCAACTACTTCAGCAGATGTTGGGCCATCGAATGAAGTGGTGTCAGCTCCAGGGAGCTCAGTATTTTTCGAAGATTGACTTGAGGTCGGGGTACCATCAGTTGAAAGTAAAAGAAGCAGACGACTGCGTTCCGTACTAGATATGGCCATTATGAATTTGTAGTTATGCCTTTTGGGTTAACCAATGCACCTGCTGTATTCATGGACCTTATGAATAAAATTTTCCATGAGTTCTTGGATAAGTTTGTGTTTGTGTTTTGAGGTTTGTGAAGAGATTGTGTGTGCCTTCTGATTCACAGTTGAAGAGAGAGTTGTTATGTGAAGCTCATAGTTCTCCGTTTTCAGTTCATCCGGGCAGTACTAAGATGTATAGAGATCTGCGGGAGTATTACTGGTGGGATGGAATGAAAAGAGATATTGCTGATTTTACTGTGAAGTGTTTGACTTGTCAGCAGGTTAAAGCTGAGCGGCAGTTACCGAAAGGGATGCTTCAGCCTTTACCAGTGCCAGAGTGGAAATGGGAGAATATATCCATGGACTTTGTTGTTGGATTACCGAAGACATCTCGAGGTAATAATGCAATCTGGGTTATTGTTGATCGCTTGACCAAATCTGCTCATTTCCTTGCTATACAAGATACTTTCTCTCTTGATCAACTTTCCCATTTGTATCTTAAAGAGATAGTCAGGTTACATGGAGTTCCTCTCTCCATTGTATCGGATCGTGATCCCAGGTTTACTTCTAACTTTTGGAAAGGCCTTCAGAAGTCGTTGGGTACTGAATTAAATTTTAGTACAGCTTTTCATCCTCAATCAGATGGGCAGTCAGAACGAACAATTCAGACATTGGAGGATATGCTATGAGCTTGTTCTATGGATTATCAGGGAAGTTGGGACCAACATCTTTCTTTGGTTGAGTTTTCATATAATAACAGTTTCCATTCTAGTATACAGATGGCACCATTTCAGGAATTATATGGGAAGCGGTGTCGAACTCCAGCTTTCTGGGATGAAGTGGGTGAAAGAAAATTGATGGGACCAGAATTGGTAGAAGAGATGGCAGAAAAAGTTCAGCTGATTCAGAAACACATGAGAACAGCTCAGAGCAGGCAGAAGAGTTATGCGGATAACCGGAGGAAGGATCTATCTTTCGAGGTAGGTGATCATGTTTTTCTCAAGGTTTCTCCTTGGAAAAGTGTGATGAGATTTGGTAAGAAAGGAAAGTTGAGTCCAAGGTTCATTGGACCATACGAAGTTCTAGAGAGAGTTGGATCAGTTGCATACCGAGTGGCTTTACCTCCGAGTTTATCTCAGGTACACAATGTTTTTCACGTTTCGATGTTGAGAAAGTATATGCCAGATCCATCTCATGTTTTGAGTCCAGAGGTAGTTCAGCTGGAAGAAAACCTATCTTATGAGGAACAACCGGTCCAGATTCTTGACCACAGGGAGCAAGTGTTACGGAATAAGGTGATTAAGCAGGTAAAGGTTTTGTGGAAAAACCACATGATTGAAGAGGCAACATGGGAATCCGAAAATGCAATGAGGGATAAGTACCCCAATTTATTTGATAAGTAAATAAATTGCGGGGACGCAATTTTCTAAAGGGGGGAAGGATGTAACATCCCAAGTAAGTAATAAATAATAGATATTTTTATCTATGTCTATTAATGATAAAGATAGTGTTTTAGAGGCTTAAAATGAAAATAAATACAATCTTATGCATGGAATACACTAATATTCTTAAAGGATTGTTTTAGTGCCTTTTGATGGAAAACCATTTTTGAATCTATATTTTGACAATTTTAGAAACTATGTTTGTCAAAATAAAATTATCCTTTATGATTGGGACATCAAAATTTACCTTGTGTGAATTTTTGGTAATTTTCCGACAATGTTCATTTTTAAATGAATAGTGAAAAATACTGCATTTTACATCAAAACTACTTTTTAATCTAATTTATTTATATGATTAGATTATGTTTTGAATTGGTTTTGAAGTGAAATTAGAATATATTTTTACCATTTTATCCAATGGTGGTCATTGGAATCAATTTCGATTTGAAATTAGACTTAAACTGGTGTCAATCTTTTGATACTTATTGTTTTGTAAAAACACGCTATTTGCTCTGGCAGCGGGAATTAATTATTAAATTAATTAATGTGACTTATATGATTTTAATTTTGTAAAATGGACTTCATTTTTGAATTCGGAATATCAAATATAGCTTAGGGTGAATTTTTGGTAATTTTCTGAAAAACTTCAATTTTTGATGAATAGTGAAACCACTAAGTGGTAATCAAGCAAACTGATTTTTCAGTTAAATGAAAGTTTACCACTAATGTGTACTGAATTTTGAAAATCCGACATACATGGTTGTCATTAAGAAGTAAAATGTGGTTCAATGAGATTATAATAATTTTTTGGTGAATAGTAACTTATTAAGTTTTAATCGCGATTAGTGATAATTAGTGTAGTTTAAGGTATAAATAATACTTTAAAAATATGAAATGACCTAGACACATGTCACAACCCTATTGGTTGTGTCATGGCCGACCAAGACAAGCCATGGCCTAACTTGGGGACCCCATGGATCCACTTTTGTTGGGAAATAACATAAAATACTTTTTATTTAATGTTAAAGTGAAAATGACACTAACATAGTATGTTTTACTAAAACAATTTTTAAGTGGGGTTATACAAGTCCAAATTTTGATTATAAATAGTCATTGGAAAGATAAAAAGATTTCCTATATCATAGTATTTTTTTTTATAATTTTTAGACATTAAAGAAATTAAATTATTTATGACATAATAATGATGCAGCGATGACATCATTATTTGACAATTTAATTAAAATGGAAAGAT
Source organism: Viscum album (assembly GCA_963277665.1). NCBI lineage: Eukaryota > Viridiplantae > Streptophyta > Magnoliopsida > Santalales > Viscaceae > Viscum > Viscum album. The sequence continues at coordinate 1,037,899,670 of OY728133.1, read as the reverse complement.
AATGAAAAATCTACAATATACACATGGACAAAACCAATTGGATGAATGGATTTCGATGCCTTATCACCTTATCCACGAATTCCATCAATGTGGGACCTTTTAAAACCGAAACACATTTTCAAATAATGTAATGTTTCTTTACTTTCCAAAAGGGCCCCTCCTCTCCTCTTATAAAAGGCCCCCACCTCTACCTCATTTCACACACTCTTCAAGCCTTTGGATCGGCCAACCCCTGCCCATTTGCTCTCTCCACATCCCTCTCCTCATCCTAGAGGATTCCCTTTGGGCAGAATCCTTTGAAAGGAAGCCTTTAGGCTCAACTCAAAAAGAGTTACACTTTTTAAAGGTAATTCATTCTCTCATGTTCATTTGTTTTATTTTGCTTCTCCAACCCCCTAAACTCTTTTTATTTACTTCTTTTCTAACAACACCAGTATCTTCAATATACTAGGATGTTGTTATAAGATATATTTGAGCTACACTCTCACACAACTACATCAAATGGTTAAAGAACATACGGTTTCCGTGGATGGTGAAATTCTGCCTCCCGAAACGATGATTGTTCAACACTCATTAAACACCTTCAAAGGTGGCCATTATGATGTCACTATTTTTATATATGATATATAATATGTTTATGTTTTCCTTAAGCTTCTGTTTTTTTATTTTGGGCATACCTTTATGGTTTCCATTATGGGTAAAACACGATATCTTCATTTTAGGAAGCGCGGACTACCGCCCCCTAAAAGTGATTTGATTCGTCAATACCATATGTGGGATGTGTAAAGGATAAAGTTAATGATATTATACATGATTTTATACTGGAATTATAATATACCTATATATATCATTATCATTTATTTCCATTAAAGTATGAGATAGAAATGAAAGTAGCGTTCATGCGTACGTACGGACTACCGTCTCCATGAACGGTGCATTTCATTTCTTATCCCCAAATGTAATGTACTATTAAAAGTACATGTATATAATGGATATATATAATTAATGATATATCTAAATGATGAATATAATTCTGGAATTAAAATATACATACCTCTCATTTAGTTTTAATTCCATTAATATGACAAAGAAATGAAAGTAGCGTTCATGCGTACGTACGGGTTACCGTCTCCATGAACGGTGCATTTCATTTCTTACCTCTAAATGTGATGTAATATTATAAAAGAATGTATGTACTGGATATATATGACATATATTATATCTACATCATGAATACCATTCTGGATATAATGAAACATTGACCAAATTAACAACATGTAAGTGTAAGAAGTCTATTTTTGACTTAAGAACCAAATACCGACAAAATGAACATTATTAACTTAAATGATTACATGATGTTCATAACATGGTATAAAAGGAATAATGAACTTGGAAAAGATTCATAATCAAGTAGAGATTAACTAAAGTTTATTATTCAGGAGTTTAAAGAACGGTCGGGTCAAGTCAGATACGAGGTATGGGAACTTCTTAACCCAATTTCCATTCTTTGGGTTAATATCCTATTTTCAAATTATGTCATTATGTTATTATGTCGTATCTTGTATTTGTACTTTATTTATGTGTACTTATAGTGAATACACATAATGTATCTATTTTATTTTAAAAATTATCTTTGTATGGGACTTCGTCTCAATCTCCTTTCGTTGAGGCATATTTTATTTTATACACAACTTTCTTTTATACGGTGGATAAACCCCTTTGACTTTTACGTTTACTCAAAAGGAATCTTTTTTATACGAAGCGTTTACTAAACGACAAAAGGGAATGTTTTTGTCGTACGTATGCGGTGACAACGACTTCTCCGCCGTCGTAACCGTTATTTGAGTTTTGGCTTCCTCTACAAGCCATACCTTCTTTTTAAAAGAAAAATGAATACCATGTTTTACTTTTCTTTTATTTTGGTATTGAAAATGGTTTTCATAATGTTTTTATTATATCAATGTGTTGTATTGATATCTCGTGATTGAAATGTGGAAATGTTATGTTTCCTTTATGCATGTTTTATGTGATATGATTATGTTATGGTTCTTGGGCATTATTATGAAGACGGGTGGTTCCGTGATAAACTAAGGGCGGGTGAGCCCGTTATAGCTCTCCAATGCATTGGGTAATGCGAAGGAGTGAAACGTTAAGGTTTCTCCGAAGAGATTTTAGGGAATATACTGTGATGGGTATTCCAAACGTAACCAAGAGGGTTACCCCCTACGTAAGAATGTTATGAATGCCTCAAGTTACCTTTACGTATTATGATTTATATGATTTATTCATGTTTTTATGAGGTATGTTAAAGTGCCTATGTTTTATGGGTAAAGTATGATTTCATTCTTATGTATATATGAACTCATGTTTCCTTTCCATGTTTTTATAACCCATACTGAGTTTTTACGCTCATCCCAAGTTTTTGAAATGTTTTTCACAGGTCAAGGGAAAGGTACATGATAAGATGATAGAGTCAAGGATGTGTCAAGAAATAATCCATGTTTTATTTTAAATGTGTTTCCATTGATGGGAATGAAGAATACTATCTTTATGTAACCACTTTGTTTATATGTGGAATGTAATGCAAGTTTTATGATCTAATTCTCTAAAACTCTAAACCCGAAAAGATCCTCAATGTGTAATCTTGTAATAACTCAAGATTAAGTAAGGTTTAAGGCTGGGGCCTTATACTATCTCTACCGCCACATGGTTTAGTGTATTCGGATATAATTGTGCTATCTTGGTCACCCCATCTCATGATATAATGGTAATTCCCAATTATATTTGTGCGACCCTACAATAAGCATTAATCATATTTCTCATCTCTATCTTGGCCAACCCTTGATATGTTGTAATGGGATTTCTAGGCACTATATGGGCCACACTGTGTTATTTTGTTATGTGATTTCTCAATTCTAGCTAGTCCAAAAAATGTTTAATGGTCAATTTTCATATACTAAATAAATTTTTTTATTAATAATTTCAAAAACCCTTTTAAACTCATTTGAAAATGAAATATTTGGAATACAATGACCCTTCAATTTTTATACAACTTTTTAAAATAATAAAACCATGTGCAACAACCCATAATTTTAATTATTAAAACTCAAATCTTATAGTAAATCCATGTAGTGAATATCATATTAAATAACATCTAGAACACAATTAAAATGATAAAAATGAAAAATTAATGAAATAATATGTATCCTAGATGTTATGGAAGATAATACAATGGGATAATAACATGAAATTTTGAAATTTAATGTTACCATTTGGTATCTAAATTCATCCAATTGAAAAATAACCTCACATATGAAAGTATAAATAAAATTCATGTATGTTAAATTTGATTAAATTATACTAATAAATCATATTATAATTAAATATCTATTTAAAATTTTATTAATTATGTTTGGCTATTTTTATATTAAATGTACGTTTATTTTCAATTTTATATGTAATATAATAATAATAATTTCTTTTAATAAAATTGATTCATAAATTTATATTTTGTTTTATAATTATTTATGATAATATTATGAGACCTAATTTAAATATTGAAATTACTATAAAATCTGTAATAATTAAAAAATCACGAATTTCTTTGTAATTAATTATTGTAAATACTTTTTTTTCATTTATAGAAACTTATTTCGATAAAATAAAGTCTATTTTTGTAATATACCACTAAAAATTATATTATGATATTTTTTGGATTTTTATAATATAAATTACATTTTAGTGAACAAGAAAATATTATAATTTAAAATAAAATATAAATCCATGAATTTTTGATTCATTACAAATGTGTGTGTAATTTCAGAAAAATATATCTTACTCTACCATATTATATTTATATATGTTTTTGATAAAGGTTATACCACTCATCGATATGATCCAAAATAAAAAAATAATGAATAAAATAACAAGAAAACTCCCCTCTCCTCCTCTATAAATACCAACCATCCCCATTAATTCTCCACACACCTTAAAGAACATAATGAATATTAATTTTCTACCCAATAAACTTCATAATCCCATACACAACATATACGATCCCTTGGAATAATAAAAATGCCAAATACATTTCCCTACGGAGGATCTTAAGGGGGCAAAATCAAGAAGTTATGTCCTCTTTATTTTTATTTTTATTCATTTTCAATTTAATTTATATTATTATCATCTTCACACCTAAAAATATTTAAGTGGAATGATGCCGCCATTATATTTTATATACAAAAATATTATTATGTTATTGGAATAATTATTCTTATATAATTTTTCCTTTTTCCTTTTATTCTAAAAAATAAATATATCATTTGTTGTTTATTGATTTACGATCAAAATTTATTGTGCATTTTCATTTATCACTTCCGCCTTTAAGGACGACAAAAAAATAATTCCTATTAATAAATTATATATTATTATACATATTATATGTTATATAATTTAATTTATCCTATTTATATAATCACAATAAAATATACTCATAATGGTCGTAAAATCAACCGAGATAAATTAAACTGTTTTCATCAACTATTTATCATTTTTTGTCCACATATAACATAAACATGATATAAATTATAGCTTAATGTTATTTAAGATCATTAATAACGTATAATATCAATTCAAGAGAATTATCCACAATTTACATGTTCTTATATATATGTATTGAAGTGAATTGATCATGAAGATCATTTAAAATAACAGTCCAAAATGATGAAATTGAACATTATAACTCATTATAAAGACCAATTGTGCACATAATGAAATTATAATAAATAAAAGAATAAATAATAGGTTTTAATTTTTTTAATTAGTGAATCTAATAGTATTAAAAATGATACTATTTGAAATAATGAATTAATTCATATAGTAATTTTATTCTGAAACCCAATTTCTTTTCATTGGATTATTCATCTTTTACATAACATTATGTCTAAATTTTCATTTAATAATCTTAAATATATTTTCATTGTACTTACCTATATTATTATATGATATATATTATCGATATCATGTTTAAGGAAAAATGAAATGGTTTTTTAAAAATGAATTATTCCTTTTAAAAACACATGTTTTACTTGTCATGTTATTTTTTCTTCTTCAATCATTATTTATGATTCTCATTCCATATATGTTATTCCATTTTTAATTTTTGGGACCAAAATATAATTTCATGAATTTATGATTTATGAAATTACAATGAAACCTATTTTTTCTATTAGTCATTTTGGTATTTTATTGATATATTTTATATCTGTCATGAATGATTAGGTTAATATTATTAATGATTAAGTTATGATAGAATTATAAAGTGCTCTAATGAATTGGGTTATGTGATGTATCTCAGGTGATAGTTTGAAAAATTCATAAACATGAGGCAGGATTTGTTCACATCGATGATGTTATAATAATGCAGATTTTTTATTAACAAAATGGTTCTAGCTTTGTTCACAGCTAGGTGCATTAGATTACCTATAAGGAATGATGTTTCATTTTTACTCATTTACACATTACATGAATTGATCTAATAATTCATATCATTATGATGATGATGATTATTTCCTTATGTCATTATGATGATTGTTATAGACTTCTATGTTTCATGACTCTTTTTCACCCTTTTACTAAGCTTTTAGCTCACCCCATATTTTGATGTATATACTTAGGTCAATAATTTTACTATGGAGAAAATGAGGGGTTATAATAAGATAAATTAAAAGTACATAAATAATGTTTATTATTGATTAAATAAATGCCATCTATTTTTCTGATTTATCCATGAATTTAAACCATTGGAACTTGGTTTTCTAACACTTTTTAAAATTTTTATTTTCATCATTATGTAATTAATCATATAATAAATGTAGGGTTTCTATACTTGGTATCAATGAAAAATTTATGTAATTTTGGAATTAAGATTGCATAATTTTATTGGAAATCTCTTAATATAAGAATAAGTATGATTTACCACCAATGAAATGTTTCTTTAGAAAAAATAAAAATCATAAGGATCCCTCAGGATATAAATTTAAAATTAGCTTAATATATACATAATTATTTTATTATTGAAATGATAAATTATATTTTGTAACAAAATTTATATTTTATAATATTGTGGGCAAATTAAGAACCCATTCCAATGAATAATGAAACAATTTCTAGAATGAAATCCTCATTTCCTTGTGAGGTGGACATCAAAATAATATGGTGATTATTACCTTTATTCCTAAGGAAAATGAAAATGACCTAAATAACATGGAACATTGTCCTTCAACTAAGATGAAGAAACTAGATATCTAAATTTTTATGATGTAATGACCACCAACATGTAGTGGATCATCTATTCCACTGGTCATGAAAAAATCGATGAACTCTATAGAGATGATCCTTTCAATGCTTCACTATTCTGATAAAGAGATGTTGAGACTCTATACTTTTTATCATCTTGATGTAGTGTCCTGTCAGTGGTGGGTGTTGAATAAGAACACCATGTAGAAGGTTTAAATTTATGATAAAGCATGGGAATACATTAAAAAAATATATCATAAAATTTATCTCCCTAAAATTAGTCATATGATCATGGGATTTGAATATATATATATGAAGAAAAATAAATGTCAATATATCATGGAATATGATGAATTTTTTAATGTATTTGAGGTTTTTTCTATGGGTTTGTTTTTAATAAAAATTAGAGTAAAATAACCACATTTATTTGTATTTTTATACCACACTATCAACATTTCTTATACATTATAGAATTTTATAGATATAAAGATGTTGTATTATGTGATATCATTTTTGACATGTAGTTATTTGAAAGGTACCATGTCTATGGATATAAGAAAACATTCGTCTTTCAAGATGGGGAATCTAATGAAAAACAAGTAAAGAGGTATCATCCACTAACATGTCAAAAATTTTGGAAGAATAATAATGGGAATTAATATAGAGTGTAGGGGAAATGATTCAAATTTTGGAGAGAAGGACACCAAGATGATGAATGTCTATGAGAAAAGATTATATGGAAAATGTGGTTGAGGAATGTAGGGAATTAACCATGGTACAATGTTTGAACTATAGGGAGAAAGGCCATTATGTAATCTAGTGAATTAAACCTCAACACTTCAAGGGGAATTAGTATCATCAACCACCAACTCCACAAGTGAAAAATAAATATAATTTCTTCCCTTTTACTATGGTGGAGCATGAAAATGACTTGGTGACACATATTCTGGTTATTTGTTCAAGAATATTGAACATACAATTTTATTATTTCAATACTCATTCTCTCATATCATAATGGTTTAAAAGAAATCAAATTGCACCTCAATATATAGAGTTTGAGTAATCAGTTAGAACCTAAAATTGGAAAATATTGTATCAAAAGTTTATAAATAATCCCATGTAAATGATGGTGGATTTATCCTCCCTGAAAATTAAATATTACATCATTTTTTGGAGATTGATTCTATATTAGGCATGGATTTGATATCATTATAAAAATCCATCATCATCTTCTGGGAATGGTAAATCACACATCCCCACTCCAAGAATCCTCTATTATTTGTATTTGTTTAATGATTGTGACTAATTAAATTGAGATACATCATCTAATGTGTTGATATTATTTCATTAAGAGTCAACATATATACCTCGAATAATTGAGATAAATGAGGGAATCATTCTCCATGCCATGCCCATTGTGATTGACTACATATCTGTGTTCCCTAAGAAATTTCATGGTCTTCCTCCTGGACATTAAGATGGGTTACCAATTAAAATTATTCCTAGATATCATTCTACAATAACGAAACCAAGTATAATTTTCACTATTAAGTTATAATTAATAACAAAGTTACAAGAGAATATGGAAAATTGTTTTCTATGCCTATGTTCTTTACAATGTGGTGAAGCATTTCAATTCCTCAAGAAGTACAATTTGATCAAAGCCCTTATGAATTGATTATTGTGAATAAAATAAAAAATGTAATGAACTACTATCTATATATGGGGATAAATGACTTATTCAATAAACTATATGGTTCCATATATCAATCTAAGGTTGAACATTATTCAGGATATCACCAATAAATGGAGATGAAGGAATATACTACCAAAACTATTATTGTAATGAGTAATTTATAATAAAAGTATATCATCATTACATTAAAATTTACTACTTCTATAGATATATTTGATGATTTAATTAATATATACTTAAAATATATTCTCAATTTTTTTTTTCATGTTTATTGATTATTTATGATATACACTAATAGAAATGGGAACCTAAGGATAATTTTATTAATGTTCTAATTCCTTATAGGTTATATAAACCTAATTCAATGTATATTAAATTTTTTTTCTATATTGTGGAATTGTCATTCTCGGGGAATGATATCACCAGTAATGGAATACTTTTGAATTGTTCTATGAAAAATTAAATCGAAGAGTTTCCCAAAACATCATCTGTCATAATTATTTATAGTTTCCTTTGTCTAGTTATATATTATAAGGGATTTTTAAAAATATATCATGAGTTTCATACCCAATAATATATAAGCCTCTAATGGGGAAAATTTTATTATATACAAGTAAATGTGAAGACTGTTTCAATGATTTAAGAAATTATTCTTACCACAGCCCTAATACCCACACTTCTGGAAAGTGGGGAAATTTTTTTAGTTTAAAAAATAACATATAAGGCACTAGGTTGTGTTCTAATGAAAAATGATAATTTGTCATCCTACGAATCTATGAAGTTGGTTATTCACGAGAAAAAAATATCCCATGCATGATCTGGAGTTGGCAGTTGTGATATTTTCATTAAAAATCCAAAGGCATTATCCTATTGTGGAAAATTGAGAATTATATAATGATCATAAGAGACATAAATAAGTATTCACATAAAAGTATTGTAATATTAACAAGAGAATATGTCAATATATCATCATGTGTTTTGAATAATCAATAAACTATAATCCTGAAAAAGTGAATAAATTGGAAAATGATATAAGTAGAAAAGATCTCCCATAGTTATCAATTATAAGAATTGAGATAGAACCAATATTATTATATTTTAAATAGATATTCATGGGAATAATTATGTAATTAAAACCATCAACTATTTATGAAATGGTTGCTCAACTATACCCCATTGTGAAAATAAAGGATACTCAATGAAATGATGTAGAAATTAAAAAAGAAGAAGATTTCTGATAGGGGAAATCTACTAACATTCGAATTTTTGTGGATGAAGTTATAATAATTTTGTCATTAAAATTTGAACAATCAAATAAAAATATAAAGAATCATATTTATCATAATTAACATATCTAAACCTCATTTATTCATCCTTGAATAAAAATATGTATTGAGATCTTAGAGATAATTATTAGTGGAAATATAAATAATGAGGTAGTATAGTATACATAAAGGAACATGGTATGTCAAAAAGTGATGTATGAATAAAAAATTTATAACGGGATGATTCACCCCATACCCATACCAACATGAAAATGAGAAAACTTCATTTTTGAGTTTTTCTCCATACATCTAAAGACGTCTAGAAGAAACAATGATATATGGGTTATTATGGCCCCTATTATAATGACATATCACATTATCTCAATTAAGGAGGACATCACATTGGATCAAAATGCATGGATATATATCAACTAGTAGAAATGTAGTGTGATGTACCACTATTTATTTTATTTTATTGAAAAACAAGATTTACCAAATAGTTCTGGAAAATTCATCCACATTATCTAAACCTTGAGATGATCATCACCACAAATTTTTATCTTCAAATTGATGGAAATCTTCGTACATTATTCTGACATTGGAGTACATGTTGAGGAAATTTTCTATAGTCTTGAATTGAGCATGTGACAAAAATTTCCAGTTAGAAGAGCTCTTTTCCAACACAATTTTCTACTCGAGCATCCAAATAGGTCCATATGAAGCCCCTTATGGGATAAGATAATAAAAAATGGTATTATTGGAAAAAGTAAGTGACCATTCTCTTATAGAACCTAAAATAGTCGATGAAATAGAGTAAAATATGAAAACCATTTAGCAACACATCATCGAAGACCAACATTGACAGAATAGCTAATTAGAAAATTTTCAAGGGGATATAGAGTTCAAGCAATGATTTATAATATTCATCAATATCTCCATGGAATCATATCAAGAGATTTTGGAAGAATTTATAGAAAATTTCTTGGGTACATCGTTGAATATAAAATTCATGATCATGTTGGTTCTAGGGCCTATCGGTGGGAACTTTAAACTACCATGTATTATATACATGATGTATTCTATGTATCCCACCTGAGAAATTACGTTATAGGTCCATCACATGATTTGAATCCAATGGCTGTATTTTCTGAAATATTTCTCTATTTTGAGGAAAAACTAGTGATGATCATGGATTATATAGAAAATGTTTTTTTCTAATAAGACTACTCACCTAGCAAAAGAGCTATAGGGAATCCAAATGTTTGAATAGGTAACATCGGAATAAGATGATGTGTTGAAAGAGAAGTAACATCACTCATTATCTATATATATTGTATAATAAATTTTCAAGGACGAAATTTCAGAATGGGAGAAGAATATAACAACCCACAATTTTATCAACGGATAGAAACTTAGTATAATTATTCAATATAGTATAAATTACATAAAATAACTTATAGAATAAAATACAGATAATAAATATTTGTAATTAATGGAAGAAGTGGTCAATTTATATGTTATGAAACCTATCCCAATGGAATAGTGACACGACCTTTGGAATATTAATTCGTCATTTGGGAAGAGTAATCTTAAAAATATAATTTTAACCAAATAAATGAATGTATATATAAAATTTAGGTATCATATAAAGGATAATTTGATATAATTATATCATAGTATATGTAAATATATGTTTTAAAAATTATTAATTAATTTTTTGTCTTTGTATAAAACATAAATGTTGATTATCTATTTTGTAATTAATATAATATTTAAAAATATATTTTTTTCGTAATATAGATAAAGAATTTTTTTTTTCATTTTATAAGATAAATATATGAGACCATTATTAATTTTTAAACATATTATAATGAATTTATAATTTTATAATTTTTTTTTCTAATAAAATATATTTTTAAATAAAAATTAGTTTTCTCATTTTTAGATACTTATGTTCATAAAAAAATTCCAATATGTAATTTAACCATAAAAATGATCAGGTTTAATTTTGGAGTTTTTTTTAAAAAATACCAGAATTTTAATTGAGTATGAATATATGAAAATTTATCGTAAAATATAAATATATTAATTTTCATGATATTATTGATGCATGGTTCATGAAATACAAAATATAAAAATATCCTTCATTTTTATAATATTTATAGTGATATGGTCCAATGTATTCATATTCCTGCTCAATGATAATAATATTATGAATTACATAATGAGAGAACATCAATCTTCTTCTCTATAATTACCATCCCTGACCCCCTATTCTTATCACAACATAAAAACCTTGATGCTTTTCCAGCATTATCTTAGTTCTTTTCCCAAGACCTTGTGTAATGTCCAGTATCTCTTTTTCACATCAAAATATGAAACCATTTTCCCTAATGAGGTTCTCAACGAGGTGAAAATGAAAAGGTAGAATCCTATATCTATTTCATTTAATTTCATTAAAATTTCTTTTCTTTTCTTATTATGTCCCACATATACATATTGATGTGGAATTATACCTAAATTATCTACTATAAAATATAATTATTTAATTTAATAATTCATATTCAAATCTATTACCACTTCTTATTATTAAAAAAATTAAAACATCATCTATGGTGTGTTGATTTACTACAACCATGAAAGATATGTTTTCATTATTCGCTACCATATTCATGGATGTTCATAAAATCATGGTTATGGTTAATTTTTTTTATTTAAAATATTATATTTTAAATAATTTTATGTTTCATATATATATAAATATGTTGATATTTGATTATAACAATCATAAAATCCTTGAAAATGCATTAAATTATTTTCATTATCTACAGATCTAATGATTCATCATAATATCATATAAAATGATATATTTTATAATTAAATCATCCTTTATTTAGTTAATAATAGATAATCTTAATTATTCGGAATTATCCTCTTTCTACATGTTCTTGCATACATGTATACAAATGAACCAATCATGAAAAAAGAAAACAAACACTCCCAAGAGATGAAATTGAACTCTATAACTAATCCAACTTTCTATAACTAATCATAATAAAATTATAATAAATAAACATAATATATAAGTTGTTAGTTATTATTAATTACTGAATCAAATTTAATTATCATGCATATTAATCGGATGAAATCATTTCAACATAGTGTTCGAGGATTCTGAAACAGAAATTCCTTCCTTTGGGTTATTATTATTTTGTGCCAAATTTATAGATGGGTATTCATTTAACACTCCCAAAGCTAATTTAATGTTTAATACCTTTTCATTTCAAGGATATAGATGGTTTCAATAATATATTATGATAAATTAATGGGTTTTTTAATAATGAAATCTTTATTCCACAAACATGTGTTTTAACTTCTCAAGAGATTGATTCTTATTCAATAATTATTGATGATTGTTATACAAATTATGTTATTTGATTTACCATTATCGAAACTTGAGATTTATTTAGGAATGTATTCTATATGAAATTATCATAAAATCCATTTCCCTTCCATAGGATATTATATATCTATGATTGATATATGATCTATGTGGAATGATTGATTATGTAAATGTTATGATATGAACAGTGCACCCGGAATTAGATGGGACTCTTATTAATTTGGTTATTTCAATTATCTCATGATATAATTTAAAATATGAGTGAAATTTTATCTAAATATGTATAATATTAATTTGTTATTATTATGTTCATATGTTGTATGGGAACATGAAACTAGCTTTGTTATCAACTATATGTGATATTTAACCAATAAAACCAGATCATTCATTTTTATGAAATGAAAAATTAAATGTATTTATCTATCTATACTCTCATGATTATTATTTTGATCCTGTTATAATGTTATTATTATTATTTTTATTCTCACCCAAATTTCATGACTATTATTCCTCCTCTACCAGGGATATCAGATCACCCGTTATTTTGATGTATATCATCACTTGAATAGACGGAATATGGAAAAATAGGTGCAATATTAATCTAGAGAAGACGAAATTTTATGATATTTATTATTTATTATTTTAATTTTGTACATGGTTAATATTTTTCCAAGATATTAATCTTCTGGATCCAAGTAATATAACTCTTTTATGTTGTTTGTATTTAAAATGATGTAATAATCATGTATAAAATATATGGTCACTATAATACCCATATCAGAAAATCCCATTTTATTTCATAATAAACATCAATATTTTCAAACTAATATTCAAATTATTAAATATTACTAATGGAAGTCAATTCTAATAATGTCGTATATGTTAAAAAAAATTGACACATTTTTTGGAAATGATTTAAAGAACCTCATTTAGAAAATGATAAAAAGAATAAGTTCACTTTTTAATGTAAATACTAAAATTTTATTATACAAGAATTTAAAACAAAATATGATAATATGGAGAATTTTGGATATAATTTTATAAAAAATTGTCATGAAAGAATAAAAGTGAATTAAGGGTAACATTATAAGTATTTTTTTAAATAAAATCCATTATAAACTAAATTTCATTGAATTAGAAGTTATCCAATAAAATAATATAATATTATCTTCTATAAATTATCAAAAAAATTATTAAATACAAGTTAATACATTATAAATTAATTTTACAAAAAATATTATAATGTCATAATCATGATGTATAATTTTAATATAGATAATGGAAATTGGGATAAGAAATGTGTTATCTAACATCTAACTATCATAAAAAAATATTCAAATCCTATATATAATGGTTTAATGAATTTTATTAATTCAATATAGGTCAATATTATTATTATTTATACCTTATAATACATTTTAATACCTTATTACCACATGTTCATTTTTAATATTACATTAATATCATTGTCTCAGGTTATTTAATTTTTTATTTCATAGTTGTTCACTTGTGAAATGTTAAGAATGTTCATAAAAAGTTTTATTACAACTATAATAAAATTATAGAAATAATATTAAGGAAATTTTAAAAGTATTTATTTCCCCATATATTAATTTTTTCTTATATGAGGATGATTTAGTCAATAAAATGTTAATGATAAGTGGTTAGATTAATTTTTTGGCTTTTTGAAAAACAAAAAACATTTTCACATCATTTTATATTATGAGAATTGTACCAACAGGGCCCAGGTGACAGCACAGACACCCCGCCTTAACATGGTCGTCAGGTCCTGGCCCACCAGGTACGTCCAGTTGCCCCACAGACATGTGGTCCCCACCCTAGTGTCCACCCACAAGCCTGAACGGGTCATCTGACTAATGATTATTCCCAAAGGCCAACACATGTTCTTTCCAGTGTGTTTTTTCCTCCCTCACACACACCCTGGAAAACATCTCAGAAGGTGACCCATCATGATCACTACTCCAGGCCAGACACGCTTAACTACAGAGTTCTAATCAGGTAGGATCACGAAAAGAATGGTGTACCTTGTTGACATGAGTCATATCATTTATCCATTTAACCCTTTATCATTTGGGGATGTTACAATCACCCCACCTTTATAGCACAATGCCCTCGTTGTGGTCCCTACGGCATAATAGAATTTCATAAGGAAGATGTACAATTTTAATATAAACAACGGATATTGGGATAAGAAATGTGTTATCTCACATCTGACTATCATCAAACATATTCAAAACCAATATATAATGGTTTAATGAAAGTTATTAATTCAATATAAGTCAATATTATTATTATTTATACCTTCTAATACATTTTAATACTATATTTCCACATGTTCATTATTAATATTTCATTAATATCATTGTCTCATGTTATTTAATTTTGTTTTTTCATATTTGTTCACTTGTGCAATATAAGAAATGTTCATAAAAATGTATATTACAACTACAATAAAATTAAAGAAATAATATTAAGGAAATTTTAAAAGTATTTATTTTCCCATATATAAATTGTTTTCTTATAGAAAGACAATTTATTCAATAAAATGTTAATGATAAATGATTAGATTTTTTTTTTGGCTTTTTGAAAAACAAAAAAACATTTTGACATTATTTAATATTATTAGTATTGTAGCAACTGTTCCCCAGTGACAGTATAGACACCCCTAATTAACAATGACGTCTGGTCCTGGCCCACCTGGTACCACCAGTTACCCTGCAGACATGTGGTCCCCACCCTAGGGTCCACCCACTTGCCTGAAAGGGTCATCTGACTAATGATAGTTCTCACAGGCCAACACATGTTCTTTCTAGTCTGTTTTGTCTCACTCACACACACCCAAAAAAACATCCCAGAAGGTCACCCATCCTGATCACTCCTCTAGGACAAGTATGCTTAAGTACGGAGTTCTAATCAGGTAGGCTCCCGAAAAGAAACATTAACCTTGTTTACATGAGTCATATTATTTATACATTTAACCCTTTATCATTTGGGGATGTTACAATCAAACCCATAGAGCACAACTCCCTCGTTATGGGTCCTACATCTCAACTTAGGACGTGCTCCGTAGTTATGGTTGGGTACCACCTCTGATAACAAATGTAGAAACTATGTCCCAGTGACAGCACAAACACCACTCCATAACCTGGCCGTCGGGTCCTGACCCTCCAGGTACCACCAATTTCCCCATAGAAATGTGGTCCCCACCCAAGGGTCCACCCACATGCCTGGACGTGTCATCTGACTTTTGATAGTTTCCATAGGCCATCACATGTTGTTTCCAGTGTGTTTTGTCCTCACTCACACAAACCCTAGGAAACATTTCAGAAGGTCACCCATCATGATCACTACTCCAGGCCAAGCACGCTTAACTATATAGTTTTAATCAGTTCGGATCCTAAAAAGAAAGGTTCCATTTATTGACATGAGTCATATCATTTATCCATTTAACCCTTTATCATTCGAGGATGTTACAAGTATGCATTAGTTATTGAACAAGAAATTTTTTATAATATTGCTTTTAAAATTTTATTCAATCATAATTATACATTCATTACAATCCATGGATGAAATAATGGAAAATTAATTATTTATTGAGACAGTTAACAACCATATTTCGGTTAATAGTTTAATATAATTAAACATAGAGGAGATGATAAATTAAATTACAAATATAAAAATAATGACTATTCATTATTCAAGATTGATAATTCATGGATGAATATGGATGTTAAGAGAGAATATCTTAAAAATAAAATAAGAGAAGTGATTTGATAAAATTAAATTTTAAATATCACCACCTTCAGAGATGCCTAATAGACCATGGATTTGGTAATTTGGGATAAAAGAAGAATTTGGATGTGGGTAGTGTGATTACGATTTTTTGATGATATTACATAAGCTTCATGGATTTTGAGGAGAAATGATGTGGTAAACATCATTATTCATACATGAGGAGGGTTGGTTTAAAGTGATTAAATAATGACTATTATATAAAAATGGTCAAGAACATTGTGTTTGAATTAATATAAATAAAATTATATGATAAATAATATTTTAAATGGTGGGAATGTTCGAGAAATACCTCAAATATCTGTATAAATTTTATTTTTAAGTAATTTATGAATTTTCCTTTAATCTGTAACATGTTTCATTATTTTACATTTACTACTATTAATCAATTTATACCATGGTAAAATATTAGTGCATAAAAATTAAAATAACCTAAAAAATAATTTTTGATTATTGATTTATAATATGGACTCCATTTTAACAAGACAAATTCATATAATTGGACAAATTTATATTTACAATTATTCTCATAGATGAAACAAGAAAACACATTTTTAATGTAAAAAAGTTGAAAAGTCTGAAATGTTTACCAAACCAAAATAAATTTAAAATTGATTCCAATGATTTAAATAGGATTTATAAATAATTAAATTACTGATTATACTAAAATATTGTTTCAAAATATAATTTTACAATATTAATAATTTAGAAAGATAAATTATTTTTCAAATTAAATTTAGTATATTTCACCATTCATCCAAAAGCGAAACTTCCACAAAAAATAAAAAATTGCTATTATAAGACAATTGTTTTATTTCTCATTCAAAACATTTATTTACATTTAAAAATAATATTTTTAAATGTTTAGGAAATTATTTTTAAAATAACTATACTATTAAATGGTGGAATCCAGCCTCTTAGAATGTTATTACTTTTGGATGCATAAAATTAGACAGATTCTTATTATAAGTATATCAACCTTATATGACGATATTTTAAAACAAATACTATTTAACATATAAATTTAATTTATATATTTCTCTAATAGTAACCAATTAAATTTATAATGTTAAAATCCCCTTTTGTGATAAATTGAGTTTTTTTATAAAAAACACTTCTTTTATAATGAGTTAATTCTTTTCGTTTTAAATTAATTACAAACCAATTAATTAATTTTATAAATATGTTTAAAATATATTTTATTAATTTAGCCAATCTCATTATTTTCCTCTACTCTAAAATATATGTGATAACTATCATATTTAAATAATAATATTTACTCATTTGTTTCAGATCAATGTAGCATATGTTTTATAATATTTGACATATTGTTTCATTTTAAAATATCCAGATACAACATTCAACATCATTTAATAAATTTAATCCTCTTAATTTTAACTCAAAATCAAAATAATAAGGGTTTTACTTCTCACAATATCATTATTGAAACCCAACATTATAAAAATGATCAACAAAACAACATTTATAAAGAGAAAATGGAAAGTATGAAGGTAACATGAGGTATCACATAATATGATTACATGTCATAAAATGATTAAATGGAAGAGAAAATATGATATTAAAGGAATTATATATAGTGTTATAGAACATGTTATTATGAACATTAACCACCACAAAGCAATAAATTTATAATGGGTTAAAAGTCATATAATTTATCGGTAAGATATGTAAAGAGATAAAAAATTTATTGAGTCCAATTTTTTTAAATTATATAATAATTTCAAAAACTAGGTAATGAAATAAATGTAACATACATTGATTAAAATTTTAATTTTATAATATAATCAATTTAATCAATATATCATCATATTCTACAATAGATAATTATTCATGATGAATTTTCATGCCTGATAAATCAAAATAAATGTATCACAATGTCAAATATCAAATAAAATTATAATCCTAATGTATTAAAAAGTTACCAATAACAAAAATGGTTAGAAATGGATATATATTTACAAAATAGTTTATATTTATGTGAGAAAATACTACTTTAATATCCAAAATATTCCCGTAATAACAACTGTTCAATATAGATTATTCAACTAATAATTATCTTTAACATCCCTAAAAAATATTCCAATATAATATTTAAAACATAAAATATAAATGACATGATCACATGGTTTGCTAATAAAAATTAAATATTTAGATTCAATTAATATTAGTCACTTTTAAAATAACATTTTAAAAGAAGAATCGTCCAGATGACAATATCACAAAGATATGATAATAATTTACACTAATAATATAAATAATCAATTAAACTAATTATGATAATATATTTTTCAAAAATATAATCCATCCTTTATACATTAAATAATATCCCTTATAAATATATATTCCTTAGTCATAAATGTTTTTAAAAATATGGAATGTCATTCTAATTATCTTTAATAACTTAATCCCCAATACCATTTCCTACCCAACTGTTATGGAAATGATAAAAAATATGAGATTGAACAGAATATTTACCTATTATAAATTATTTTCTAATTAAATTAATTCGTACTAAAAAATCACATATTCTATTGGTAAGAAATACACCCATTTCCCTATTAAAATTTATTTTAAATCCCTTCACCTTAACGAATGTGATGAGTTGTTACCCATCATGTGGGTTTTCCATTTTTAATGATATATTAATACAATTCTCGTAAAATTTTATACATTTGGGAAACAACCTCAAAAATATCCTTAATATATTTATTAAATAATAACCATTTTAACCTCAATGGTTACATTACTATAACATCCTAGGTAAATAAAGAATAATACATTTTTTTATTTATTAATATTTACGAATTAAATATACATTGTACTTTAAAGGGGTTTCTATGTTCGATAGCGTACCCAATACGCAATAAAGAGTTTCATTGAAATCTTACATTGCACACTAGTAATTTAATAATATTATTTTAAATGGTAGTTAACACATAGTCTTTCTATTTGCAGGAATTAATATAAATAACTAAAATAAGATTATTTATGTTTGTTAAATGTTTTTTCATTTAACCAATAAAAGATAAAGGCTTAAAATAAGAAATGAATTCAATTTTAGGCATAGATACACAAATTTTCACAAAAAGGTTGACTTATCACCTTTCGATGGCGAAACATATTTTAATATAGTTTTGGTTACTCTTAATCATTCTAGTGGACCAAATAAAATTCTTCTTTATAGTCGAAACATCAAAATTTACTTTGTGTAAATTATTTGTATTTTTCTGATAATGGTTATTTTTTAATGAATAATGAAAAATGTTGTATTTTAATTCAAAACCTCTTATTAATATAATTTATTTATATGATTATATTATCTTTTTAATTAGTTTTAATGTCCTATTAGAATATATTTTTACCATTTAATCCAATGGTGGTCATTGGAATTAATTTCACTTTGAAATGGGACTTAAACTAGTGTCAATCTTTTGATATACATTGTTTCATAAAAACACACTATTTGTTTTGATAATGGGAATTAAATATTATATTAATAAATGAAACATAAGAGTTTTTAATTTTTTAAAAAAGGCAGCATTTTTTAATTCGGAATATCACGTATAGCTTAGGGTGAATTTTGGGTATTTTTCTGAAAAACATCATTTTTTATGAATAGTGAAACCACAAAGTGGTAGTTAAAAAATTGAATTTTCAGTTAAATTAATCTTTACCAATTTTTTGAATTTAATTTAAAAAATCAAACATAAATGGTTTTCATTAGGATGTAAAATTTTGTTTAATGGGATGAAAATAATTTTTGGGGAATAATAACTTTTAAGTTTAAATAATCGCGATTAGATGTAATTAGTGTAATTTAAAGTAAAAATAATTTTTTAATAATAGGAAATGACCTTGAAAAAAGCACTACCATTATTGGATGTGTCATGTACAACCAAGAAAATCCATGGGTCAACTTTGGGACCCCATGGATCCATTTTGATAACAAAATGACATTAATAACTTTTTATTTAATGTTAAAATAAAAATGTCACAATCATGTATCGTTTTACTAAAACAATTTTCACATGGGAATATAAAAGTCATATTTTTGACTATAAATTTTGATTAGAAATATAAATAGATTTCCTACATCATGATATTTTTTTATAATTTTTAGACATTAAATAAATTAAATTATTTATGACACCATGATGATGTAGCAATTACCTCATTATTTAACGATTTAAATAAAATGAAAATATAATGTCAAATATAAGTCCTAAACATGAAATGAACGTATGGTATGGTTGTATTTTAAACTCTTATCACATTATATTCGAAATATATAATTTTGGGACCTTTAATATCCGAAAATCATTTTATAATAAAGTAAAATTTTATAACTTTCCATGAGTGCCCCTCCTCTCCGCTTATTAAAGGCCCCCACCTCTACCACCGTACCCATACATCTCAAGTCTTTATCTCAACCAAGATCTAATCATTTTGTCTCTACACATCCCTCTCCTCATCCTAGAAGCCATTAATAGGCAGAAATCTCTTCAAGAAACCCCATTTGTTCTAACCAATAGAATTTACCCAATTTAAAGTTAATGTCTTCAATTGTGTTCATTTCTTTTATTTTTCTTCTCCATCCCCATAAAATCGTTTAAGTTCATCATTTTTTAAAAACACCAGTATATTAAATATAATAGTATGTTGTTATGAGTGGGATTTTATTTACACTTACACACATCTTCGTCTAATGGTTAAAGAACATACCGTTTCTGTGGTCAGCGAATTTCTGCCTCCGAAATGAAGATTGTTCAATCTCCATTTTACACCTTTCATGGTGGAGATTATGATGCCACTATTTTAATATATGATATATATTATTTTTATTTTTTTCCTTATGCTTCGGTATTTTTTATTTATGGCATACCTTTATGGTTTCCATTATGGGTAAACACAATAATTTCATTTTAGGAAGTGCAGACTAACGACCCTCAAAGTGATTTGATTCGTTAATGTCATATGTGGGATGTATAAAAGATGGAGATAATTATATTATATATGATATTATACTGGAATTATAGTATTCCTTTATATCATTATGATTTCACTCCATTAAATATGAAATTTAAATGAAAGTAGCCTTTATGCGTACGTACTGTTTACTGTCTCCATGAACGGTGAATTTCATTTCTAACCTCTAAATGCTATATACAATTTTATATACATGTATATGATAGATATATATGATATATATGATATCCAAATCATGAATAACATTCTGGATATAATGAACCATTGACCACATGAACAACATGTAATTAAAAGAAGTCCATTTTTGACATAAGAACCAAATATTGACAAAATGAACATTATTAAATTAAATGATTACATAATGTTTATAACATGGAAATAAGTGATATAAATTGAATAATAAACTCTATAAAGGTTCTTAATCAAGTATAAATTAACACTATTTTATTATTCCGGATATTAAAGAGCGATCAAGTCAAGTCGGACACGAGGTAAGGGACTTCGTCTCAATCTCCTTTCATTGAGGCATATTTTGTTCTAAAACAAGACATTCTTTTATACACTGTATAAAACACCATTAATTTTTCATTTCATTAAATGGGAATCTATTTCTATGAATCATTTTACTAAACTACAAAAAGGAATGTTTAATTTAACGTACGTGGTGAAAATGACCTTTTTCGCCGCTGCGAGATTTATTTTGTCATTGGCTTCCACAACAAGATGTAATGTTTTTAAATGAAATAAATACCATATACTTTTTATGGATTTTGGTATTGAAAATCATTTTTTATAATTTATTTTTTATGATAATATATTTATGTGATATATTGTGATCGAAATGTGGAAATGTTTTCTTTCCTTTATTTTTTTATGTATTACGATTTTATAATAGTACATGGACATTTGATGGGTGGTTACGTGATAAACCATATGACGAGCTGTACCCTTAATACCAGGATGGGTGGTTACGTTATAACCTCTAATACATTGGGTATGGAAGTCTGTCGTATGGCTATTCCATTATGTGATATGTGTAGAAGTCGACCGTATGGTTATTCCATTTAAGCATGTTTTTGTCCCAAGTTACCTTTATATGTTATGTGTTCATTATATGGGTTTTATGGTAATATATTGGTTAAAAAATGGTAAGTAATGATCTTTTATTCTGTGAAGAGTATTTACTACTTATTAAAGGTGAAAAGATATACTTGGATAAAGTCTTCATTGTTTAATCGATGTTTTGAAAAACATACAGTTTTCCTTCTTTGTGTACCCCTTAGTGTGCTTTTTATGCTCAACCCATTTTTTTTGAATTTTTTTTCACAGGACATAATGTGGAATAAGGTCAAGGGTGGGATCAAGGAAAATTCATGTTGTCATAAACATGGAACTAGACATGACTCTTTTTTTTAGAGTTCATGTTTTGTAAGAATGGTAACTTTGTAGAAGTCACTAATGTGTTTTTGTTGAAATGTTATAGTTATGATCTAATTCTCTAAAACTCTAAACCTAAACAGATCCTCAATTTTAATTATTCATGTAATTTAAAATTAAGTATTTTTTTATGGTCGGGGCCTTATAGATGGAATCAGAGGTTAGTTTAGACAACTTTAGGAGTTTGAAAATTGTTAAATTATAAATTAATTTATGGTATGATTGAAATGATATAGCTTTTAATGATTAACATGTTGCTTCACGTATGATATTTTTGTGTTCAGAATGGTTTTCCACAGAGGAAACAAGGCAGCTATGTTTGGACAACATCAGGAGGAAGACAACCATCCAAATCCGAAACCTGAGATGGTCGGAATTGGAACTGAATAGTTTTTTGTGGTGATGGCATAGTTGACTCTGGCTATAAATGGTTGTGGAATCCATGCCCGAGATCATCCAGATAAACTACAGAGGAACATGCCCATAGTGGAACATTTCATGAGGCAACATCCCCCATCATTAAGAGGATCATCTGACCCTATTCTAGTTTAATGGTGGATTAAATCAATAGAGAATATTTTTGATGTCGTGGGGTGTTCAGAACATCAAAAGGTTAGTATTGTTGTTTACCGTTTTGAAGGTGAAGCTGGTCAGTGGTGGTCGATGATAAAAAATATTAGGTATAGAGATCAGATTGATGATTTCACTCGGATGAATTCAAAGGTATGTTTCTTGAGAAATATTTTCCTAAGGTGGTTCGTCTTAGGATGGGAAACAATTTCTAGAATTGAGGCAGGAGGATGACTTAGTGGCAACCTATGAAGGAATGTTAACTCGACTGGAAAGCTATGATCCAAATTTCATACGAGATCTTGATAGTATAATCAACCATTTTTACTCATGGTTAAAGCCAAAGTATCGAAGGGATTTAGCTTCTAGTGAGTTCAACAGTTTTGAAAAACTTGTTCGATGTGTGGAGATGTTGGAAATGGAGTTTGCTGATGATCGAGTTTTCATTGACAAACAATAGAATAAGAGGTCCAATTGGTAGGAAAAGGGGAAGAATTCATCAAAGAAGAAAGTAGGTAAGATAACCAAATATCCATCCAGTGAGAAGTGTGGTAAAATGCATCTTGGAGAATGTTTATCCATGTTTGGAATGTGATTTCGTTGTGGTAATTCTGGTCATATTTCTCGTAACATTAATAAGGATGATAAATAAGTTAATGAAAAGTTAGCGGTAATATGTTTTAAGTGTAATGAAATGGGTCATTATGAAAATGATTGTCTAATAAATATCTCAACTGGGGGAATGAAGCCAGACTACATGCCAAAAAAGGCGGTTAAATCCTTTGAAACTACTTTAGCAGATGTTGGTTCTATTGAATGAAGTAGTATCAGGTACACTGTTTGTTTGTTCAGATTATACCAATGTGTTATTTGATACCGAGTTTACTCATTCTTTCATTTCATATAAGTTTTCTAGTAAATTGGGAATTCCATCTCAATATATGAATCATGAACTTATGGTAAAAACACATGGAAGAAACTTTGAGAAAAAAAGAAATAATAATAACCTTACTATCCTTATGTGCGGAAAGAATGTACCTGCAACCCTTATTGTTTTGACTCTGGTAGAGTTTGATGTTATATTGGGCTTGGATTGGCTTTTTGTTTATCATGATATGATTGACTGTAGAGCTAAAATGGTTTATTTTCAGAAATATTTTTTAATTTGTGTATAAGAATGAACCCTTTCAATTGATAACCTATCCGGAAGTTGTGAAACTAGTAAAATATGGAAATGAATGTTACCTTCCACATATTATTGAAAATATAAGAACTGTTTAGATTAATGATGTGCCAATGGTAAATGAGTATCTTGATGTTTTTCTTGATGAGTTGCCTGGTATTATTCATGATCGGGCAGTTGAATTTAATGTTGACTTAGTTTCTCATTCTAAGCCAATTTCAAAACCCCCTTATCGAATAGCTGAAGTTGAACTTTTATATTTAAAGAAGCAATTGCAGGAGTTATCAGATAATGGTTTCATTCAGCCAAGCACATCACCATGGGGTTCTCCTATCATGTTTGTTAATAATAATGATGGTTCATTGAGACTTTTAATTGATTATAGATCCTTGAATTACATCACTGTTAAGAACATGTATCCTTTTTCTCATATCGATGATTTGCTTGATCTGCTCTAGGGAGATCAGTATTTTCCAATGATTGACCTAAGATCGGGATACCATCAATTGAATGAAAAAGTATAACACATTCCAAAGACCGCGTTTCGTACTAGATATGTCCATTATGAATTTGTAGTTATGCCTTTTGGGTTATCCAGTGGACCTACTGTATTCATGGAACTTATGAATAGAATTTTCCATGAGTTCTTGGATAAGTTTGTGGTTGTTTTCACTGATGATATTTTGGTTCTTTCTAAAAGTAATGAGGAGCATAAAATTCCTTTAAGGGTTATCTTGCAAACCATAAAAAAAATAAACTGAATGGAAAATTCAGAAAGTGTGAGTTTTGGTTACAACAAATTTCTGTTCTTGGTCACAATGTTTCAAAAAATGGAATAACTGTTGACCCTACTAAAAAAAAGTTATTGATGAATAGCCAAGACCCACAATTTTAATGGAGATCCATAGTTTTCTTGGTTTGGTAGGTTAATATAGGAGGTTTGTTGAAAATTTTTAACGGTTATCTAGTCCAATTACTAATGTATCTCAGAAGGGTGTTATGTTTATCTGGACAAAAGAATGTGATGATTGTTTTCAGGAGTTGAAAAGAAGATTGGTGAATGCTCCAGTTTTGGCACTTCCTTCCAGGAATGGTGAGTTTTTTATCTACAGTGATGCTTCGTTAAAGGGACATGGTTGTGTCCTTATGCATAACGATCAAGTAATTGCTTATTCTTCACGTCAATTGAATACTCATGAGGTAAATTATCCTACACATGATTTGTAATTGGCTGCTATTTTTTTGCTCAAAAAAGTTGGAGGCATCATTAGTTTGGAGTAAAATGTGAAATATATACTGATCACAAAATATTGATGTTTGTATTCACACAAAAATAATTGAACATGAGACAGAGGAGATGATTGGAATTAATCAAGGATTACGATTGTACAATTCATTACCATCCAGGAAAATCAAATAATGTTGATGATGCTTTGATTATAAAAAAGTAATGCTTCATTAACTATGCTATGTTTGGAATGAGATCATTTGGTTAAGGATTTGATGAAATTTTTCATTGATGTTTTTGGTGTAGGATGTTCATCTGTTTTGATTCAGGTATCAGTGAAATCTTCTCTAATTGACAGTATTAAGCAAGCACAGAAGAAAGACAGTGATTTGCAGAAAACGGTAGAGCTAGTTCAGAAGGGTAGGTTACCTGAATTTTACATTGATAATGATTGTGTTTTGAGGTTTGGGAAGAGATTTTGTATACATTGTGATTCACTGTTCAAGAATTAGTTGTTATGTGAGGCTCAAAGTTCCCCGTTTTCAGTTTATATTGGTTGTACTAAGATGTACAGAGATCTGCAGGAGTATTACTGGTGGGATGGAATGAAAAGAGATATTGCTGACTTTACTATGACCTTTTTGACTTATCAACAGGATTAATCAGAGCCGTAGTTACTGAAAGGGATGTTGCAGTCATTTCCGGTGCCAGAGTGGAAACGGGAAAAAAATCCATGGACTTCGTTGTGGGATTACCAAAGTAATATCGAGGTAATAATGCAATATGGGTTATAGTTGACCGAATGACTAAATCTGCTCGTTTCCTTTCTATTAGAGATAATTTTTTCTAGATCAACTGCCTCAGTTGTATGTTAAAGAGATAATCAGGTTGCGTAGAGTTTCCCTCTCCATTGTATCTGATCTTGATCCCAGGTTTACTTCTAACTTGTGGAAAAGCCTTCAGAAGTTGTTGGGTACTGAATTAAATTTTAGTACAGCTTTCCATCCTCAGTCAGATGGGCAGTCAGAATGAACAATTCAGACCTTGGAGGATATACTACGTTCATTCTTTATGGATTATCAGGAAATATTGTACCATCATCTTTCATTGGTTAAATTTTCATATAATAACAGTTTTCATTCCAGTATAAAGATGACTTCATTTGAGGCAATATATGGAAAATAGTGCCGAACTCCAGATTTTTGGGATGAAGTCTGTGAAAGGAAGCTGATGGGACTAGAAATGGTAGAAGAGATAGCAGAGAAAGATCTGTTGATTCAAAAACACATGAGAACAGCTCAGAGCAGGAAGAAAAGTTATACAGATAATCGTAGGAAGGATATATCTTTTGAGGTTGTTGATCATGTTTTTCTCAAAGTTTCACCATGGAGAAGTGTGATGCAATTTGGTATGAAAGGAAAGCTGAGTCCAAGGTTCATTGGACCATATGAAATTATGGAGAGAGTTGGATCATTTGTATATCGAGTGGCTTCACCTCCATGTTTGTCCCAGGTACACTATTTTTTTCATGTTTCGATGTTGAGAATGTATATGCTAGATCCATCTCATGTTTTGAGCCCAGAGGTAGTTCAGTTGGAAGAGAATCTCTCTTATGAAAAACAACCAATACAGATTCTTGACCATAGAGAGCAAGTGTTGTAGAATACGGTAATTCACCAGGTAATGGTTTTGTGGAAAAACCATATGGTTGAAGAGTCAATGTGGGAATCTGAAAATGATATGAGGGATAAATACCCCTACTTATTTTGATAAGTGAATAAAATTAGGAGGATACAATTCCCAAAATTGGGGAAGGATGTAACATCCTAGGTAAATAAAGAATAATATATTTTCATATTTATAAATATTTACGAATTAAATATTATTTTTACTTTAAATGGGTTGATATGTTCGATTGTGTACCCAATACGCAACATAGAGTTTTTTCAAAATCTTACGTTGCACACTAGTTGTAACACCCCGAAATTTTATAAAAAATATATTTTTTTAATTTCATTAATGTCTTGTGTTGTACGCTACACCAAAATAAGCTTTCACAACACGCATCCTTGACTTTCCTTCCATTACACGCAATCACGACCTTCCTCGATAGCGTGTGTAGTACGCAATAACGAGTTTCACTAAACAGCAATATGCTATTAAAATATTATTAAAACTAGCTGTTATGAATAGTAATAACCACTTTTTGAAATTTTGTAAATTTTATTTTTCAAAATGTACTTTATTTTTGGATTCGTAATATCGAAATTAGCTTAGGGTGAAATTTTGGTACTTTTCGGATAACTTTCATTTTCTGATGAATAGTGAAAATTACTAAATTTTAATTAAAAACAACTTTTTTAATCGAAATAATTAATAGTGATAAATTATTAATTTGAGTGGTTTTAAAGTATATTTAGAATATATTATTACAATTCAATACAATTTTGGTCATTGGATGTATTTTCAAATTTACACCAGACGAAAACAAGTGTTAATCTTTTGATAGTTATTATCTCTTAAAAACACGCTATTTGTTGTGACAGCGGAAATTAATTAATTAATGAAACTTATATGTTAGGAATTTTGTAAAATAGAAATCATTTTTGAATTTGGAATATCAATTATATCCTAGGGTTAAATTTTGGCATTTTTCTGAAAAACTTCAATTTTTTGATGAATAGTGAAACTACTAAGTGGTAGTTAAAAAAATTAAATTTTTCATAAATCTTAATTTTACCGCTTCTGTGAATGGAATTTCAAAAATCCGAGAGACACGATTGATTTTAGTAAGTAAAATGTGGTTCAATGAGATGAAAATATTTTTTGGTGAATAATAACTTTTTACTTTTATTTACCACGGTTAAAAGTAAATAGGGTAATTGAGGGTAAAAATGATATTAATATTACCCTAACACATGTCCTAATCCTATTGGACAAGTGTATCTCGACCAAAAACAACCTTAAGTGTAAAATATTATCATTTAAGTCCACTTGGATTAGATTAGGACATTTATTATAATTTAATTCAAAAAAGATAAAATGATTTCCTACGTAATGGTATTTTATTTGTAATTTTTATACTTTAGATAATTTAATTTATCTATGACACAACGATGATGCAGTAATTACCTTTTTAGGAAAATATTAACATAATTGATGTTATAAATGCCCAAATAAATGTAATTTGAGACTTTTTATGACTTAATCTAATTTTATAGGTTAATATGACATGTTAGTGTTGATTTAAGTAACTTGGTTTGAACTTATCATTCTGTTAGAAATTTCATAAAAATCATGTACCAAATAGTGTCAAAATTGACATAAATTAGTTTTTACAACAAATATTATATTATTAATTGTTATTTAATTCCTAAAAATCTAAGGTTCGGCCAAATGACTTATATAAGGATAGATATATTAATAATAAACAACTTGGGGTTTGTTTAGCTTGATATAGTAAGTTTATTAACCATATAGTGTAAGAAAACAAAAAGACACGGTAAAGGTTAAATTATTTAACTTAGAATTAAATCTAATTGATAAGGTTAAAATAATAACCTAAACTTGTCTAAATCCTATTGTATAAGAGGATTTCGACCCATCCCCACATTATCTTCGAAATAAAACCATTTAGAACCATTATAAACCGAATTTTACCTTAATTTAAAATAATATTTTGATATTTTCCTAAGATGCCCCTCTCCTCCTTTATAAATGGGCACCTCCTCCCTCTTCTCCTCACACCAATTTGAGCATTCATGCTCGGAAAAACCCTGCCAAAATATCTTCTCCACTTCCCTAGTATCATCATAGAGGTCCTGGTCTTCTTCAAAGTCCATCCTTAGTTCTTTAAGTGGAGGTTAAGTGAAGGCGCGTCAAAAAGAGGTAATATCCATTACCGCTCTTTTTCAATTTCTTTCTTCTTCAACTTCTTCTTCTTTAGTTGTTTCATGATAAAGTAATAACATAAGTATTTATTATATACTGATATGTTATTATAAATATGAAACAACTCTAATTAACCTTCTATCCATCCTACGGAAAAAGGAAATCACCGCGCGTGCGTACGTACGGAATACCGTCTCCACGCCGTGGTGTAATCTATTTTCCGCCACCACCTTAATTGGATGGGTATAATGGTGTAATGAGTATCTATATATGATTATTATAAAGTTATATTGATACTGAAATAGTATACATACACTTCAACACAATTCCACGACCATGGGAACGATATAATCGCTCGTGCGTACGTACAGACTACCGTCTCCACGACGCGATGAGATTCATTATCAATGATTAACCATTCATGAATGATTATAAAGTATATATAATAAATACTAATGAAATATATGACATAATAATGATACTGGGTTTATGTATATTTATATGTATGTCATCTACTTAATTCCATTCAATTAAATAAGGAAACGAAAACAGCGTTCATGCGTACGTACGGACTACTGTCTCCATGAACGGTGTATTTCATTCCACTTACTGATTTATTATATATATGTATATTCTGAATATATATATATATAAATCATGTTTTATATTCTGGAATTAATTAATCATGATCTAAGTAATCATATGAATAATTACAAGTTAAAACACGGACGACAAATGAAACAATTTTACCCAAAACGCTCTTTAACATGGAATTTACAAAAGAACGGGTAATATAAAGTCATAAGTAAACCATATATGATATCATAACAATAAATATGATTCTTTAATAAATGAATGACATTATTTAAATCATTATACTGGAGGTTCGGACACTTATGAAGCAAATCGGACCTAAGGTAAGGGAAATATCACAATCTCATTTTTTTTATCCGAGATTGTTTATACTTTGGTATTTACTGGGGTGTATTTTATCATCCACGTCAATGTTTCCTCAATATGTAATATTATTTCCATTCAACTACAATTTTTAAATCATATTTTACCCTTCGGTGAGTTATTATTAAAAGATATGAAAGGAATCTTTTGTCGTTTTTCGTACGAGATACTTTTTTGACTTTTCCGACAAAAGTACGAGAAGAATGTTTTTTTAACTTATATGGCATGAATGGATTTTTAAAAAATTATTTCCAAGAATCTTCCATTAAAAGGATAAATGTTTTTGAAGTAGAAAGGATATTTTCCTCAAGAATGGAGTTCAAGAGTTTTATCAAAATTATTTTACATCTAAGATAATAGAGGGTTCTGTTTCTATCCCTATTATTACATGGATTTGATTATGTTGTGATGGAAATATTTTTATGAATTCCTTTATCTTATATGAATTGTTTTATGATGTCACGATGTTTAAGATTCCCATTTTTATTACATGGGTTATGTAATGATGTATGATTTATGATTTTTTGGCTCACATAATAATGGTATCATTATGAGATGGGTGAGACGTATATCTCCCTCCAATGCATTGGGTAAAGATTTTATATCTCATGTGATAGACATGGCTGGAATGGTATGTTATACCAGTTCAGTGAAACATGACTGAAATGAGGGTGACTCGGTTCAGAAAGGGACATTGTCCACTATGATAGTCTTGGCAATGAGTCTTGACTAACAGGAAATGATTCTCTATGATTATGTCTGTATGACACAAAGTTTAATGTTTTACATTATGATTATTGGGATTTCATTTCACTACTATGATTTATCCCATGTTTTGAAATTATGCTCTCTTTTGCAGGTTAAGATTTCCAAAAGTTATGTTCTTATGAATATGATGTGATGGATTTTTCTTTTTTTTACCCTTACTGAGAATTTGATCTCACCCTTTTATGTTTTCTTTTCCCCAGAATATAAAGAAAGGTTTTAGGTAAAAAAAAAGGGAAGATCTTTATTGGGGATATTGAAGATCTTTCACCACGCTTAGAATATTACGTTCCGAGTTTCCAAAGACACTAAACTATTATGACCCGTGTGTGTGTTTTTTGTTGTGTACTATTTATTCCGCAAAAGTAATGTAATTTTCATGTACGTCAAGCTTCGGGTCTCTACATTTCGTATCAGAGCGAAATTTTATTCAACCTTTGGAAACTAGGAAGCGAGAACTTTAGTGAGATCCCTAGAGATATTTATAAGGTATGTCTAGGGATGTCCCTAAGGATAAGTATACGTATAGGATATAGACCTAGAACTATGGTAAAGATCATAGAAATTACCCTAAAATGTTAGATATTGAGTATACTCCACCTTTATTATGTTGTTTTCCCTAGCATGATTTTTGCCTCTCACACTGTTCTTTTTTGGGTTTTAGAAAATGGCTAGAAACAAGATGATTCACGATAATGGAGGATATGATGGACAATGGAATGATATTCTTCATAATGAAATGGGATTTGGAAGTCCAAACATCATTATTATGCCGAATCAGCAATCTCATAATATGATCAATAAAGTAAAATTTGTTAAGTTTCCTGACTCGGATAATAAGAGAAAGATGGAGTTTCATGATGATCATAGAGGAAAGAAAGTTCAATTTCCCCTATGTAAATCATGTGGGAAGAGGCAACAAGGAGAATGTTTCAATGGAACAGGAAGATGCTTTGGGTGTGGAAAGGAAGGACACAAAGCAATTAAGTGCAAAGGAAAAGGTTCAGTTAACACCATGGATGAGGATAATGGTATTGCTATGACATCAACAATGGTTAAATGTTTTAAATGTGGAATGTAAGGGAATTATGAAAACCAATGCCCTAAGGGATAGTCTCATGAATAGAATCAGTATGGTCGTATGGGAAGTATTTATGTTGATGACGAGGAAGAGACTACAAATGATATGTGAGATGAAAGAATTGTTGAAGCTCGGTCAATGGTTTAAGAAGGTAGTGGAATGATTACATGTTTATCAAGTGTAATGTCGTATAAGTAATATCATGGTACAATGGAATAAAGAGACATCTAAGGATTGTTAACCTATTGTCTTTCCTATGTTTTTAAAATGTATGATTAATGGTACTAGTAACCATGAAATGTTATTCATATATTTTTTGGAAAGTAGATGATATGTGCATAATGAAGGAATAATAAGATAATGAGGTGTTTTATTGTATTCATGAGCTCATGACTGATATAAGGAGAAGGTTATATCATGGTTTGAGTATATAGAATTTTTGGATTTTGGTATATGGAAAGAGTTAACTTTTAACTGCATTCATGTTTTCACTAAGGTTCAATGGGTATTCAAGAGAATACATGATTAAGGCCTTTGAATGTTTGGAATGTGACCAACAAGACATATCTTATGATATATGGGGATCAACGAGAGTTTTAAATCTCTGGTAATCATTTTCACTATATTATGAGAGTGGACTGCAGTATTATGGACAAGCCTAAATATTAGAATGAATTATGTTGGACATAAGTTAGTATTGTTTAAGGATAGAAGATTTTCGATATTATTGATGGGATGTTATAGTAATGTAGTTTTAGAAAAAGGACAACCTGCAGGACGGGCGGCAGCCCATCGCGTCAGACAAGGATGTGGGAATCGAACCCACAATCGAAGTGTGACTGGCTTTTATCGCCTACCACTGGGCTACAAGATGTCCCTGTTTAGTAGAAACTAGTTTTATTATATTAAGCAGTATGATATATGAAGTATAATTCCATTTTAGGAACCATATATGATTAATCTCACTATAGATCGATTTATGTATATAATTTTTGCTAACCTTTTGTTTTAGACAGATGTAATGAGCCGTCATTCTATCACATGATCTGCTAACACTTCACGAATAACAAATTCAAGTTCATTTATTTAAGAGATGAAGTGTAAATTGTTCAAGGCACGAACAACAGTGAGATTGTACCAAGATAAAGTAAGTATTTATTGTAATTCAAATTTTCAACTTTAGGGAAATGATCATGAAAACCAAAAATGTTGTCCTAGTGCCCTTATATCCGATTAATCAGATGGTACCATAGATCGTCAAAAATTTATGGCTTTGTGATTGCTGGCTTTTCCATAGCCATTTTCTCTACCACTCTCCATCAGAACATGATGGTTAGATTTCTTTTCCATATCCATATTTTCACCTATGTGGAAACCCAGTGATTAGTTTATTTGGATAATCGTTACGTTTCATACTTTTGTTTTTAAAGATTGGTTTTGGTATTCCTTTTTACAATGTGTGTTTCTATTAAAGAAACTTTCGAATGGTAAACCATTTATAACCCCGACGAATTTCGAGTGCGAAATTCATTTTAAGGGGGGTAGAATGTAACACCCCGAAATTTTATGAAAAATATTCTTTTTTATTTCATTAATGTCTTGTGTTGTACGCTACACCAAAAGAAGCTTTCACAACACGCATCCTTGACTTTCCTTCCATTACATGTAATCGTGACCTTCCTCGATAGCGTGTATAGTACGCAATAACGAGTTTCACTAAACAGCAATATGCTATTAAAATATTATTAAAACTAGCCGTTATGAATAGTAATAACCACTTTTTGAAATTTTGTAAATTTTATTTTTCAAAATGGACTTTATTTTTGGATTCTTAATATCGAAATTAGCTTAGGGTGAAATTTTGGTACTTTTCGGATAACTTTAATTTTCTGATGAATAGTGAAAATTACTAAATTTTAATTAAAAACAACTATTTTAATCGAAATAATTAATAGTGATAAATTATTAATTTGAGTGGTTTTAAAGTATATTTAGAATATATTTTTACAATTCAATACAATGTTGGTCATTGGATGTAATTTCACATTTACACTAGACATAAACAAGTCTTAATCTTTTGATAGTTATTATATCTTAAAAACAAGCTATTTGTAGTGACGGTGGAAATTAATTAATTAATGCAACTTATATGTTGGGAATTTTGTGAAACAGAAATAATTTTTGAATTCGGAATATCAATTATATCTTAGGGTGAAAGTTTTTCATTTTTCTGAAAAACATCAATTTTTGATGAATAGTGAAACTACTAAGTGGTAGTTAAAAAAGTTAATTTTTTCATAAATCTTAATTTTACCGATTATGTGAATGGAATTTCAAAAATCCGAGAAACATGGTTGATGTCAGTAATTAAAATGTGGTTCAATGAGATGAAAATAATTTTTGGTGAATAGTATCTTTTTACTTTTATTTACCACGGGTAAAAGTAAATAGGGTAATTAAGGATAAAAATGATATTAATATTACCCTAACACATGTCCTAATCCTATTGGAAAGGTGTATCTCGACCAAAAACAACCATAAGGGTAAAATATTATCATTTAGCCCCACTTGGATTAGAATAGGACATTTATTATTATTTAATTCAAAGAAGAGTTAAAAGAGTTAAAATCAAAGTTTATTTACTAAAACATTTTTAATATAGGGTTATACATAATATAATTTCGACTATAAATGTTAATTAAAAATATAAAAAGATTTCCTACATAATGGTACTTTATTTTTAATTTTTATACCTCAAATAATTTAATTTATTTATGACACAACGATGATGGAAAAATTACCTTTTTAAGAAAATATTAACATAATTGATGTTATAAATTCCCAAATAAATGTAATTTAAGACTTTTTATGACATACACTAATTTTATAGGTTAATATGACATGTTATTGTTTATTTGAGTAACTTGGTTAGAACTTATAATTCTTTTAGAAATTTCATAAAAATCATGTACCTAATAGTGTCAAAATTGACATAAATTAGTTTTTAAAACAAGTATTATATTATTAATTGTTATTTAATTCCTAAAAATCTAAGGTTCGGCCAAATGACTTAGATAAGGATAGATATATTAATAATAAACAACTTGGGGTTCGTTTGGCTTGATATAGTAAGTTTATTAACCATATAGTGTAAGAAAACAAAAAGACACGGTAAAAGTTAAATTATTTAACTTAGAGTTAAATCTAATTGATAAGGTTAAAATAATAACCTAAACTTGTCTAAATCCTATTGGATAAGAGTATTGCGACCCATACCCACTTTAGCTTCGAAATAAGACCATTTGGAACCATTATAAACCGAATTTGACCTTGATATAAAATAATATTT
The DNA here is from genome assembly GCA_963277665.1 of Viscum album. Taxonomy (NCBI): domain Eukaryota; kingdom Viridiplantae; phylum Streptophyta; class Magnoliopsida; order Santalales; family Viscaceae; genus Viscum; species Viscum album. Next base: position 1,037,863,731 of record OY728133.1, on the reverse strand, counting down.
TGAGATTTTCCTAAGATGCCCCTCTCCTCCCTTATAAAAGGGCACCTCCTCCCTCTCCTACTCACAACAATTTGAGCATTGAAGCCCTTCCAAACCCTACCAAAATCTCTTCTCCACTTACCCAGTATCATCCTAGAGGTCCTGGTATTCTTCCATGACCATCCTTAGTTCTTTATGTGGAGGTTAAGTGAAGGCGCGTCAAAAAGAGGTAATATCCATTACCGATCTTTTTCAATTTCTTTCTTCATCAACTTCTTCTTCTTTAGTTGTTTCATGATAAAGTAATAACATTAGTATTTATTATATACTTATATGTTATTATAAATAAGAAACAACTCTAATTAACCTTCTATCCATCCTACGGAAAGAGGAAATCACCGCGCGTGCGTACGTACGGAATACCGTCTCCACGCCGTGGTGTAATCTATTTTCCACCACCACCTTAATTTGATGGGTATAACGGTGTAATGAGTTACTATATATGAATATTATAAAGTTATATTGATACTGAAATAGTATACATACACTTCAACACAATTCCACGACCATGGGAACGATATCATCGCTCGTGCGTACGTACGGACTACCGTCTCCACGACGCGATGAGATTCATTCTCAATGATTAACCATTCATGAATGATTATAAAGTATATATAATAAGTACTAATGAAATATATGACATAATAATGATACTTTATTTATGTATATTTATATGTATGTCATCTACTTAATTCCATTCAATTCAATAAGGAAACGAAAACAGCGTTCATGCGTACGTACGGACTACCGTCTCCATGAACGGTGTATTTCTTTCCATTTAATGATTTATTATATATATGTATATTATGAATATATATATATAAATCATGTTTTATATTCTGTAATTAATAAATAATGATCTATGTAATCATATGAATAATTACAAGACAAAACACGGACGACAAATGAAACAACTTTACCCAAAACGCTCTTTAACATGGAATTTACAAAATAACGGGTAATATAAAGTCATAAGTGAACCATATATGATATCATAACAATGAATATGATTCTTTAATAAGTAAATGAAATTATTTAAATCATTATACAGGAGGTTCAGACACTTACGAAGCAAATCGGACCTAAGGTAAGGGAAATATCACAATCTCATTTTTTTTATCCGAGATTGTTTATACTTTGGTATTTACTGGGGTGTATTTTATCATCCACGTCCATGTTTCCTCAATATGTAATATTATTTCCATTCACCTACAATTTTTTAAATCCTATTTTACCCTTATGTGAGTTTTTATTAAAAGATATGAAAGGAATATTTTGTCGTTTTTCATACGAGGTACTTTTTTGTCTTTTTCGACAAAAGTACGAGAAGAATGTTTTTTTAACTTATACGGCATGAATGGATTTTTAAAAAATTATTTCGAAGAATCTTCCATTAAAAGTTTTCAAGTTTATTTTTAATAAACTTTCTTTAGTTTAAAATTGTATGACATGTTATGAAAGGATAAATGTTTTTGAAGTAGAAAGGATATTTTCCTCATGAATGGAGTTCAAGAGTTTTATCAAAATTATTTTCCATCTAAGATAATATATGGTTCTGTTTATATCCCTATTATTACATGGAATTGATTATGTTGTGATGGAAATATTTTTATGAATTCCTTTATCTTATATGAATTGTTTTATGATGTCACGATGTTTAAGATTCCCATTTTTATTACATGGGATATGTAATGATGTATGATTTATGATTTTTTGGCACAGATAATAATGGTATCATTATGAGATGGGTGAGACCTATATCTCCCTCCAATGCATTGGGTAATTATTTTATATCTCAGGATATAGACATGGATGGAATGGTAGTTTATACCAGTTCAGTGAAACAGGACTGAAACGAGGGTGACTAGGTTCAGAAAGGGACATTGTCCACTAAGATAGTCTTGGCAATGAGTCTTGACTAAAAAGAAATGATTCTCTATGATTATGTGTGTATGCCACATTGTTTCATGTTTTATCTTATGATTGTTGGGATTTCATTTAGCTACTATGATTTATCCCATGTTGTGAAATTATTCTCTCTTTTGTAGGTTAAGATTTCCAAAAGTTATGTTCTTATGAATATGATGTGATTGATTTTTCTTTTGTTTACCCTTACTGAGCATTTGAGCTCACCCTTTTATGTTTTCTTTTCCCCAGGATATAAAGAATGGTTTTAGGTAAAAAAGGAAGATCATTATGGGAGATATTGAAGATATTTCACCACGATTAGAAGATTACGTTCTGAGTTTCCAAAGACACTAAACTATTATGATCCTTGTGTGTGTGTTTTTTGTTATGTACTAAGTATTCCGCAAAAGTAATGTCATGTTCATGTACGTCAAGATTCAGGTCTCTATATTAGTAATACAAAAATATTATTTTAAATGATAGTTAATGCATAGACATTGTATTGGTGGGAATGAACATAAATAACTAAAATATGATTATATATGTTTGTTAAATGTTTTTACATTTACCCAATAAAAGATAGAGGCTTAAAATAAGAAAATAATTCAATTTTAGGCCTAGATACACTAATTTTCACTAAAAGGTCAACTTATCACCTTTTGATGGTGAACCCTATATAAATATAGTTTTCATCAATGTTATATAATCTATTGGACCAAATAAAATTCTTATTTAGAATCGGGACATAAAAATTAACTTTGTGTAAATTTTTGGTATTTTTCTGATAATGTTCATTTTTAATGAATAATGAAAGATAATGAATTCTAATTCAAAACATCTTTTTAATATAATTTATTTATATTATTAGATAATTGTTTGAATTGGTTTTAATGTGAAATTAGAATATATTTTTACCATTTAATCCAATGGTGGTTATTGGAATTAATTTCACTAGAAAATTGGACTTAAACTAGTGTCAATCTTTTGATATATATTGTTTCATAAAAACAAAATTTTTGTTTTGACAGTGGGAATTAATTATTAAATTAATTAATGAAACTTATATGTTTTTAATTTTTTAAAATAGACATCAGTTTTGAATTCGGAAAATCAAGTATAGATTAGGATAAATTTTTGGTATTTTTCTGGAAAAACATCAATTTTTGATTAATAGTGAAACCACTAAGTGGTAGTTAAAAAACTGATTTTTCGTTTAAATAAAACATTACCACTTTTGTGAATTTAATTTCAAAAATCCAACATACATAGTTTTCATTTTTTGTGTAAAATGTGGTTCAATGGGATTAAAGTGATTTTTCTGAGAATAGTAACTTTTATGTTTTATTAATCGCGATTAGAGGTAATTAGTGTAATTTAAGTTAAATATAATGTTTTAATAATATTAAATGACCTAGACACATATCCTACCCTTATTGGATGTGTCATGGCCGACCAAGATAATCCACGTTTCAACTTGGGGACCCCATGGATACACATGTGTAAGAAAATGACATTAATAACTTTTTATTTATAGTTAAAATTAAAATTTCAGTAACATGTATTGTTTTACTAAAAAAAATTTACATGGGGTTATAGAAGTAATATTTTTGACTATAAATATTCATTATAAAGATAAAAATATTTCCTACATCATGATATTTTATTTATTATTTTTAGACATTAAATAAATTAATTTATTTATGACACCATAATGATGTAGTGATTACCTCATTATTTAACGATTTAACTAAAATGAAAAGATAATGTAAAATCTATGACCTAGACTAGTAAAAAACCTATTGTATGGGTTTATTTATAACTCTTATCACCTTATCTTATAAATATATAATTGTGGGAACTTAAATATCCGAAAATAATTTTATAATAAAGTAAAATTTTATAACTTTCCAAGAGTGCCCCTCCAATTCTCTTATAAAAGGTCTCCACCTCTACCACCTTACCAACACCTCTCAATCCTATGGCTCAGCCATGATATGCTCATTTTATCTCTCCACATCCATATACTCATCCTATAAGCCTTTCCTTAGGCATAAAGCTCTTCAAAAAACCCCATTTTTTCAAACCAAGAGGAGTTGCCCGATTTAAAGTTAATGTCTTCACTTGTGTTCTTTTGTTATATTTTGCATCTCCATCATCCTAAACTCTTTTTCATCCATTATTTTGTAACAAAACCAGTATATTAAATATACTATGATGCTGTTATTATAATTATTTGATTTAAACTTACACACACATCCATCTAATGGTTAAATAACATACTATTTCTGTGGTTGGTAAATTTTTGCCTCACGAAATGATGATTGTTCAATATTCATTTAACACCTTTCATAGTTGCTATTAAGATGTCACTATTTTTATATATGATATATATTATGTTTATGTTTTCCTTATTCTTCTTTATTTTTCATTTATGGCATACCTTTATGGTTTCCGTTATGGGTAAACACGATAATTTCATTTTAGGAAGTGCGGACTACTGCCCCCTCAAAGTGATTTGATTCGTTAATGCCATATGTGGGACGTATAAAGGATGGAGTTAATGATATAATATATGATATTATACTGAAATTATATTATACCTTTATATCATTATTATTTCACTCCAATAAATACAAATTAGAAATGAATGTAGCGTTCATCCATACGTACGACTTACCGTCTCCATGAATAGTGCACTTCATTTCTTATCTCTATATGTTATATAATATTATAAATACATGTATATGCTGGATATTTATGATATATATTATATAAAAATTGTGAATATCATTTTGTATGTAACGATCCTTTGACCACTTGAACAACATGTAATTATAAGAATTCCAATTTTGACTTAAGAACCAAATATCGACAAAATGAACATTATAAAATTAAATGATAGCATAAATTTATAACATGGAAAAAAGTAATATAAAAGGAATAACAGGTTCAAGAAAGGATATTAAGAAAGTATTAATTAACACTAGTTTATTATTCAGGATATTAAACAGCGATCGAGTCAAGTCGGACATGAGGTAAGGGACTCCGTCTCAATCTCCTTTCATTGAGGCATATTTTGTTCAAATACAAGATATTTTTTTATACTCTGTATAAAACACCTTTGAATATTCATTTCATTCAAAGGGAATCTTTTTCAATGAAGAATTTTACTAAACGACAAAAAGGAATGTTCATTTTAACATACACGGTGACAATAACCTTTTCAGCCGCCGTGTGTATTATTTGGTCCATGGCTTCCTCAACAAGACAAAATGTTTGTAAAATGAAATAAAAAAACATATACACATTTATGTATTTTGGTATTTAAAATGGTTTTTATAGTGGATTTGTTATGTCGATATATTTATGTGATATATTGTGATCGAAATGTAGAAATGTTTTCTTTCCTTTATTGTTTTATGTGTTATGATTTTATAATGGTACTTGGACATTTGATGGGTGGTTACATGGTAAACCATATGACGGGTGGTTCCTTCAATACCAGGACAGGTGGATAAATTATAACCTCAAATTAATTGGGTATGGAATTCGGCCTTATGGCTATTCTATTAAGTGATATGTGTGGAAGTCGACCGTATGGTTATTCCATTTATGTTTGTTTATGTCCTAAGTTACCTTTATATGTTATGTGTTCTTTATATGGGTTATATGGTAATATTTTGTTTAAAAAATGGTAAGTAGTGATCTTTTATTCAGTGAAGATTATTTACTTCTTCTTAATGGAGAAAAGTGTTACTTTGAAAAAGTATTCGTGGTTTACTTGATGTTTTGAAAAATAAACAGTTTTCCTTTGTGTATCCCTTACTGAGCTTTTTATGCTCAACCCATTGTTTTTTAAATGATTTTCATAGGACATAATGTGGAATAGGGTCAAGGATTGGATCAAAGAAAATTCATGCTGTCTTCAAAATGGAACTAGACATGACACTTTTTTTATGAGTTCATGTTTTGTAAAAAAGGGAACACTGTAGAAGTGTCCAATGTGTAATTTTTTATTGAGATCTAATAGTTATGATATAATTCTCTAAAACTATAAACCTGAAAATATCCTCAATGTGAATTAATCATTTAATTCAATATTATGTAATGTTTAAGGCCATGTCCTTTTAGTTACTCCTTTAATTTTTTATCCCAATAAATACCAACCCACCATTACATTAAAATAAGTGATCATATAAACCTAAAAAACAACCAATAACTTTACACATTTTCCACCACAACTGTGGGAATGGTTCCTCAAATAACAATTTTCATAAAAAAAATTAAGGTTTAAAAATAACTAAATTATAAATTCTTCTCAAACAATATCATATTTTCATCACATTTTAAATGTATCCACTCAAAGATACATATATTTCCAAAACAAAATTAAAAAAATTATTTCATTGAAAAATAAGTACGGCTTCCATGAATTCAATAATATTTATAAAATACCACATTATCATAATTTTTAATACTCAATACATAAAAACACACCAAATATGATTTTCATCTCTAACCATTAACCATTATTTATCATCTTATTCCTTAAAACTCCATTAATACAATAAATGATGTTATCTATATCTTTATGATTTATAAATATCTTCCAAAAATTGTAGTATACATTGAAAATATGAAATTAATCCATATATTAACTCTATATATAATTTTTTATTTTATACATACATTTTATTCTATCATGACGCACGACATTCATTAAATAAATAGTCATATATTTGTGAAATTTAATTATTCAAAAAATATAGAATATTTTATATTTAGGAATCAAATGATTGAGTTACCCAAGAAAATAAAATTTAGGTGAAATGAAATTCTATTATATAAGTCAAACATATTTCTTGAAGTATATTTTAATACTCAAAATAATTCAAAATATTTTGAACATTATTCTTCAATAAAAAAAATATTCGAATTGTCTTGAATGTATTTGAATGATGTGAATGATTATTTTCATTCCATTTGATAGATGATCCTTGGAATATTTAAATTTTCATCATTAATCCCTGAAATTAATTATTAAATATTATAATAAATATTTACTTTTCAAATATTTTTATCATGTAAACACTATGATATGTTAACGCTCAAATAAATTATACATTATTAGTTTAAATTTAAAAATCGAAATTCCAAAAATATAGTGAAACTCTTATATATTTATATATTTATCCAAGTAATGGTGTGCCTAAGATCTCCAAATTATATTTATCCATAAAAATTTAATCCCATGTTGATATTGATATATATTAATAAAACATTATAGGAATGAATACTAACATTTAATGATATATAATTCCTACTCTGACACAAACTATAAGAACCTAAACACAAAAAACAAAAAATATAGTTAAATTAAAATTATAAATAACATTATTTTCCTTGAGATCATTCATGTATAGAGATTTATAGAATTATTAAATGCTCTTACAATTTAAACACATACATTATAAGTGGAATCCTATACTATGTATTGATTTTTTTCATAAAATGGAAACTAATTTAATACAATATATATTTTTATTTCAAGATATATCTTCACAATTATAAAATTTTCTACATCATCTTCCATATTAATATTTTATAGAGTGAAAATATTTATTAACATTGGATATGAATAAAAACCATAGTAAGGTAGAAAATTTGAAATCCATAGTATTTTGAAGATCTTTAAAAACATTCCTTAAAAAAAATTCCTTTTTATTCAAAAAAATCCATATTTTATAATGATATATATATTACCATTTCAAAATCCATTGATTTTACTAAAAAACATTTTCAAGTCACTAAAATATCTGTGTCTATCTTGGAAAGTTAATTTATATCTCCCACTTATAATTAATTTTAATGGATTATCTAAGACAATATTGGCCTCACCATGTGAAGATGTAAAAGGCTTACACAACATTATCTAGGCAACAAAATGACATATTGCAAAAATATTTCCCAGAACTATCTACGACAACCCATGTTAGGCTGCAATGGAATATCCCAATATTATTTTTCTCACAACATTTGAATATGTAATATAATTTCTTAGTTTTATCTAGGAAAACCCATGATAGGATGTAATGGGAAAACTAGACACTATCTGGTCAACCCATGTCTAATGATGAAGTACCATATAACGAATAAAACATTATGATTCTATTAATTTTTTTATCAAAAACAATTTACGAATCTCTAAAACACATAATAAAATATCATATGGATATAAAAATAATATTACACTTATATAAATTACATGTAATATCATTACACCATATATATCATAATGAATCCATTTTAATTTGAAATAACCATGATAATTTATAAAGGTGTAATCAAAGCATTAAATATTCATGAAGGTAGGAAAATACGCCCCTATGATATAATATAAAAATTATTCATTTCATATTTTATTACAAATTATAAAAAGAATAATTTTAAAAAATGATATAAAATAATTCATTGAAATAATTTAAAAAAACATGTGTGGTGATAAATTTAAAAATTTATATTATATTTTTGAAAAGAAAATAGGAAATAGTTTTAGAAATCATGGAAAAGGATTTAAAAGAGAGTTTGAAGGGAAACATTAAAAAGATAATTTCAGAACGAAATTACCATAGAATATTATTTATCACCAATATTTAAAATCCCACAAGAATGTGGATGAATAATGGTATCATATATTAAAAAAACCATCCCTTAAGTTCTGATTTTTTTAAAACATATAACTCATATCTCTCCATCCGATATAAATGTATAAATGAAAATGAAATCATGAACATGGAATTGGAATTATACACTTCTCACCCTCACTATGATACGTAAAATATCTATACTATTATAATATTTTAATGTACCAAATCAACCAAGTCTCAGTAAAAAGTTATAAGGATCGTGGTAGATCACTTCAATGATCAAGCTCACTACCTTTACTATGTTTATAGTTAGTTCACTACTTTCCCATGGGTCAATCCATGAGTCTATTATCTAGTTCAATTCTAGTAGAAATGATCACATTCAACATCTTTGTTTTCTCACTACATTGTAAATGATCCACAGACAATTTATTGATATATATGTCCCTTCATTGTCAGTTATGAATGTATCCTCAACTATAGGTAAAATATCTATTGATTTCCCACATTACCACATAATGTTATTTTATAGAAATTTATTTTTTGAACTAATTTATTCCCTTCATGATATGGTATAGATTCTCTATGATCATTCATGAAACCCCCTTTAATTTTATTACACCTCATCACACTATTGCTTCATGGTATTCTTTTTCTATATGGATTTCCCCATGCTTCACAGAAGTTTAATGCCTCAACGACTACCTCTTCTAGGTTGTCCCTTATAGTTTATAGACTATATATCCCCGAAAAAACCCTTTCACAAACTATCCATTTGATATACTACCTCATTCGTGGAATCCTCCCTCACAAACTAATCTCCTACTTTGAATTGTCCCTCAAAAATTACATCAAACATCACTGAATAATTTCTAGAGTGATGATTTTATTTTAAAAAAAATCTATAAATAATCATTTGATTTTGGTTCATTATATAGATAAATATATAAAAAAACCCACTTATCTTAATTTACCAAAAAAATTGATTCAATACATACATCATCATGAACTACGCCACAAGGATATCATAGTTCCTTAAAACATTATAGTGGCTGTTATATTACATTAATGGAATCCCCATTGAGGGTTTTTAAATTACCACATATAAAAAAATTATGATCCTCCCAAAATTGTTTTACATCCCATAAACTATGATTTTCTCATGAAAATATTATTCTACACTATTCATATAGTAAATTAATCCCTTAATGATTCAAAAAACAATGCCATTGTCCACAGAACATAACCTCCATAATAGTTCTGCAAATATTTTTTTTGAAAATAACTTACTAATGATTATCCCTTGGGTTTTATAAATCATATGGTTTATATTGATACCTAAATCAATCATAATCCTCATAGTGGTATCTTGTGGTAGGACATAAACCATAACATCTTTCTGTTTGCGATCAAGCCCTATACCGGTTGTGTCATTATAATCAACCATTATTCATTCCAAGAAATCCTTTTTTAATTTTCACATGAGCTGTAAATTTTTATTTTAATTACTCTATTGTCACATTTTCCTACATTATTAGAATCAATATTATATCATGATCTTCCTCATTCATTAAAATATTGATTATATATCCTCTTCTTGTTTTCTGGTAAATTTAATTTTATCTCTTTCTAATTTGGTCAAACAATTGATATATCATTTCATTCCGTAAATTTTGAGTTTGTAATAAAAATCAATATTTGAGTTATATAAAATTGTTGAATTGTGCAATTAAATTTAATCATCTTTCTCAATATTTTCATTTTCATGTTGTTACATATTGTGTTTGGAATTATCAAACTCCCTGCCATATTTCTATATTTTCTCCAATCATTTATTTTATCCTTTTAGGATTGTAATTTGACATAAATATCAAATATTATTTAAACATATCCTTCAAAATTGTCATTATATTCCCATGTTTGAGAATATAATTCCACTAAAACAATAACATCTTCATCCTGGTCATTGTAGTATTCAAATGAATCTTCCTTATATTCATAAGAACTATCATCATATTTTGAAATTATAATCTTATTTTCAGAATAAATTATTTATCATACTCCTCCAACCTTAAAAATTGACTTAGTACATAATCCTAGAAATTTTATCATTATATTCATTATAATCTAGAATCTTTTTAGGAAGATATGTTTCAAGATGTCCAATCATTCGACACCATCGGTATGATAGTGGAATTTTCCCTTTGAATATTCCTCTACCTCTTGACGAGTATATGGTTATAAATTATAGGACATCATATATATTATCTACCTACTATGTATCAAAAATTTTGAGATTCTCTATGGCCTTGAATTCCACATCTTTGTAATTCCCAATTTTCACACCATCTTTATTCTAATTTATCAAAACATATCTAACATGATTAATATGAATGAGATCCAATGTCATATATTTAGGGACATTATATTCCAACATAAAAACTTTTGGATTAATGATATTTGGTTTTTTTTCAAAGATATAATTAATAATATATATTTATTTAATAATATCTCTCATATCGCGCATGTATTCTATAATTATATTCAACCAGTAAAAGAATGTATCGACATATTTATTCAGGTGAATTATTATGTCCTCATTGTTCTTCCATACAATATATAGGTTTGTAGTTCTTAGTTTTTTGTTAACCTTATAATTTTTTTAAAACGTTTCTCACATTTAATGTGATTAATTGCATGACACCACCTTTCAATAGATATAATTGTAAATGTCTCAACATTAACCACTGATTAATTTTTCGTCAATGTCAAGTTCTATATTTTCTTCTTATGATAAAAAATACTACTCATACTAGCAGAAATTACATGACATTAAATTTGAAATACATCTATTCCAAATGATTGAAAGAAGTGTATAATTTTTTTCATACACATATGAAAATTATTTCCATCAATATTCATAGTCCATTTAATATCAAAATATTCAATTTATCTAAAAGATATAGAACCCTTCACATTCAACCTCTTGATCTGATTGTAATTTTTTCCCAATCATGTTAAAAACCCTTTTAGGGATGGGGATGGAGAGAATAAATGTTTGAAATATTAAAACAACATCTCATTCATATATATATATATATATATATATTGTTGTTATAAAATAAACATTCTCTCTCTTTCCTGTAGAAATGTATGAACATAAATAAAATCATATATGAGTAAAATCAATTTTACATAGATCACCCAAACTGGGATATGTCTATATAGAATACAATATAAATGTGATGATGTACCAAATCAACTAAGGCATGGTAAAAAATAACAAGGTTTGGGATAAATCACATGGGGTACAAAGAACACTACCTTTATAATGTTTATGTTATGCTAATTGCTTCTCCAAGAGTCACTCCCTGACTCTATTTCTCTATCACACTTCTTTGGAATAGGTCAAATTATTACTTAGACATTTATGACTACATTGAAATAGATCCACATTTATTTTACAGAAATGTAATTCCCTTCATTATAAAAAATTATTGAATCCTCAACTATATGAAGATGATATGTTGATGTACCACATTTCATCTTATGATTATTTTGTGAAAATTACTTTAAAGAACTATTTTATTCACTGTACGAATGATCATACATCCATTATGAACTACATTGAATCCCCTATAGACTATGTTTCACTGCATGGAATGAGTGCTTCATTGTTTTATTTTTCTTCAAGGATTATCCCTATTTCGTGATAAAATGATGCCTCACATACAAAATCTACTATGTATTCCCTTGAACTTTTTTTTCTATACAACCCTTCAAAAACCCATTAATATACTACCAATGAAAACTAATACCGCCTTTATTAAATACTACCACGAGACTCATTCATATTCATTGCATTTTCCTTTCCGAACTACTTCAGACATCATTGAAATTTTCCCAAATTGATATACATTTAAATGAAATTTTCTCTACATAAAAATCTGATATTGGGTAATTATATTGGAAAATAGATCTATAAATCCTACTAATCCAAATTATCTAAAACATCAATGGGGTATATGATACACTGATCCATATCCTACATTGACAACATATTTTTTAAATCCATTTATGGACAATTTTTTCATCTATGAATGAAAAAACCATTGAAAATCCTTAAATTTACAACTTTAAATGGAAAGAAATGTTCCTCCCACGAATGATTATCCTACTATGAACTATCAACATCTTTGGAGATTATGTCCTTATGTGATCATTATAGTGAATTTATCCTTTAATATAGAAGAAAAAATTTCCTTCATAAAATCTATGTATAATCATTCATAATTATGTATAACTACTTTCTAGTCCATGAACATTACTTCGTGTTCTATGAAAAATGTTCTAAAAACATCTTTTTAGAAAGTCATCCTTTTCCACAATACAATATCCAGATTTTGAGGCCAATAATTTTCTGAAAACACTCAAATATTGTTCCATCATAGACACATTCTTGGAAACCACTGTCAATTCTTGTTACATGGTTATCAGGCCTTGTTAACTAGCTAAATCAACCCAATGAAATTAAAATATTACTTTGAGTGATTTTTCCCAAAAAATATGATATCATTGAGTTATTAATTGTTAAAACAAATAAAATATGTGTATGTGATATAAATATATATTATACACCTAGAAATAAAATATAATATATCCAAAATAATTTCACACATAATCTTAGAATGATATATTATTGAATTAGACTTTTATCCAAATGAATGAAAATTGGGTAATGAAATCACATAACTAATGTTAAACATCCTTCAAACGTGTCCAAAAATACTATAAAATTATTTATTATAATTTATTAATTTATTCTAGAACAATACTCATATTTAGAAAAAATTATATGTTTTTTCAATATCATATTACCATACATTCATTAAAAAAGTCATTATTTTTGATTTTTTGGTTCTTTCATATCACGAATTCATGGTCGATTCACATGTGTAATTTTTTTGATGCAATATTAAAATGGGTTTAGAAAAATATAATTGTAATCATATAGTATTAATAAAATATTCATATGTATTAATATTCCAATATATCATTTTTATTTCTTGTATAATGGTGATTTGTTTGATAAAATATTCATTATAATTGATTAGTTTAATTTTCCATTTTATATGAACTAAAAAAACTAGTATCATTTTATTTTATATGATGCGTATATATTTGATAAAAAACATGAAATATTTTATAATATATTTATTAAATCAGGTTAAATAAGAATTATACTATTATTACTGGTTGTGAATGTGATAATGGAAAATAATAAATTAGTATTCATATAGATGACTAAATAAAATAATATTTACAATTGATTCATTTATTTGAATAGTGGGAGGTGATAAAAGAAATTAATAATTGATATTACATTAGAAACATTAATAATAAGTATAAATATGAATATTTTGTGATCATTAATTTAATGGTGAATGTGTTTTGGAGGAAATAATAGATTAAGATATAATAAGAGAGGTTCACTGAGAAAATAACTTATTGAAAATATTCTCCTTGAGTGAAACATTGATGTCCATGGATTTAGTATTTTTGTGAGAACATAACAAGAGTTTTGTGGTAATAGTTACAAGGAAAAGTCGTTATATTCATTTTTAGATAATTAATCCAAATAAGGTGAAGGGAATGGATAAGGTTAGTATTTAAACGTGAGAATGACTGATTTTAAATGACTAAATAATTATTATTTTAAATTTAATGCCTACTACAATGATATGTAACTAATTAACAAAAATTTGGATGATAATTATTATTTTAAAATATTCTTACTGTCTATAAATATTTTAAACACCCACTATAATTTTTATTTTTCTATATTTATGATTTTAACATTTCACCATTAAGGGATTCATTATTTTTCATTTACAGGGTTAAATCCTTTTTGGTGTAATAATTTTTCTTTAAAAATTATCAACAACAATAAAATAATTTTTTCATAAATTTAATAATATTAAATACATTATAATGAAATAATGTCATATAATTAGCCAAGATTATATTTTAAATTAATCACATATAAGGGAGATGAAATCGTGTTTCTAAAGTGAAAAAGTTCAAAAATATTTAAATATTTTTATATAAAATTTCATTGTGAAATTTATTCCAATTTCAAATCATAAATTTACTGATGGCTAATTCAAAAATTGAGAAATAAATTACAATTGACCATATAATATAACTATATTATTAATTTAGTAAAAACAATTCAATTAAAATTTTGTATTTATCATTATTCAGTAAAAAATAAATATTCTTTGAAAATATTATAAATCAAATTAAATAATATCAATAACCAAATTAGAAAAGATTTTTTATTTTTTGAGTGATTTATAAAAGTTTTAGTATTTAATTTTATAAAAAGAAATGTGTTAAAATGAAGGAAACATTCCATTTAGAAAAGTATTGGGATTATATTTTTTAAATTAAATTAATTATTATCATAGGAAATTAAAAATTATTATATGAATTTATAATTTTCTATCGTGATTGTATAATAAAAAAATTCATAAATCAGAGTAACTAATATTTATTATTTTAATATATTATGATAAAATCCCATTGTGAGCATAAAAATAGTTTTTTTATCAAAAACAAATCAGTTATTTTCAATTAAATTTTATTATCATTTATAATTAACTTTTATACCAATTAATTCAATTTGTAAATATGTAAAAATATATTTCTATAATTTACTTTATCTAATTTAATAGTTTCATTCCAAAATCTATGTGATAACTATATTAATTAAATTATAATATTTAATCGTTTGTTTAAGTTAGATGATTCTTATATAGTATCTTATTGATGATAGGGTTTCCATTTAATATATCAGGATTTAAAAGAATATTTATATAATTTAAAATAGTTAAAAAGTAATGAATCGACATAAAAATGCATTTATATGGATCCAATAATTCAAAAAAATTTGACAGTTCTGTTGGAAAGAAATTGTCACCCTGAGTGGTGGAGGTGAATTATTATAGAATAAAATTTTCCAATTATGTTCATAATTAAATTTTTATTCCATTACATTGATTGAAAATATTCTTTTAGTAGTCACATATGGATATTTTTCATGAAGCATCAATAATTAATGCCTTATATAATGGAAAATATGTAAAATAAGCAACACAAATATATTTTTTACAAGGTATTTCCCAATATCGGAAACATAATACTTGTTTCACAATATATTTATGAGTCATGAAACAATCTGATTCTAATATGAATCATATTTAGCTGAGAATTTATCCTCTAACCAAGGAGTATGAATCAATCTAGTCCCCAAAAACAAAATATTTCCTATTTCATTGATTTGTCCTCAAAAAATATTTTTCTAACTCCTGGTTGAATATATATCATTGTTTATATTAAATCCACATTTATTAAAGGGTTTTATTAAAACATCCACATTGATGGAACCCTATAATCTATGAAAACTTTTTATATACATAGCATTAACATTTTCCTAACCTATTCTTTTAGTACACTAAAATTCTATTTAACTAAAATTGTTAAACTATGATGTACAAGACATTAATATAAGGTTTCATTACATCCTCATGAATCTCTTAAATTTGGTTTTTTTATTTTTATATGTTCATTGACTCATTGGAAATTCAATATAATGTATTATAACTTCTTTAACCATTATGATTATTTCGAGTGTATGTCATCAAAGAGGGTCAAGAAGAAACTATGTACTGGTAATCAGTTCCTATACCCTAGTTAGCTTTCATATATGTAACACCCCAGGTAAATATAGAATATGACATTTTCATATTTATCCATATTTGTGAATAAAATATTAATATTACTTTAAAGGGGACGCTATGCTCGATGGCGTACCCAACACGCAACAACGAGTTTTATGGGAATCATACGTTGCACTCTAATAATAAAATAATATTATTTTAAATGGTAGTTAACATGTAGCCTTTGTATTGGCGGTAATGGATAGAAATAACTAAAATATTATTATATATGTTTTTAAATGTTTTTACATTTATCCAATAAAAGATAAAGGCATAAAATACGGAAAGAATTCAATTTTATGCGTATATGCCCTAGTTTTTCACTAAAGGTTCACTTATCGCCTTTTGATGGAGAACCGTCGTTAAATATAGTTTTGTTCACTCTTATACATCCTCTTAGATCAAATAAAACTCTTCTTAAGAATTGGGACATCAAAATTTACTTTGTGTAAATTTTTTGTATCTTTCCGATAAAGTTCAATTTTTTAATGAATAATGGAAAATGTTGTATTATAATTCAAAACCACTTTTTAATCTAATTTATTTATATTATTAAATTATAATTTGAATTGGTTTTAATGTGAAATTAGAATATATTTTTACCATTAAATCCAATAGTGGTCATTGGAATTAATTTTACTTTGAAATCAGACTTAAACTAGTGTCAATCTTTTGATACTTATTATTTTGTAAAAACACGCTATTTTCACTTACAGCGGGAATTAATTATTAAATTAGTTAATGTGACTTATGTGTTTTGAATTTTTTAAAATGGAATTCATTTTTGAATTCGGAATATCAAATATTTCTTAGGGTAAATTTTTGGGAATTTTCTGAAAAACATCAATTTTTGACGAATAGTGAATCCACTAAGTGGTACTTATAAAAACTGATTTTTCCATTTAAATGAAAATTTTCCATCCATGTGTTTTGAATTTCAAAATTCAGACATACATGGTTTTCATTAAGAATTAAAATGTGGTTCAATGAGATAAAAATAATTTTTTGTTAAATAGTAACTTATTAAGTTTTTAATCGCGATTAGAGGTAATTAGTGTAGTTTAAGGTAAGAATAATGTTTTAATAATATGAAATGAACTTGGCACATGTAATAACCTCATTTTATGTTTCATGGCAGACCAATAAAACCCATGGGTCATCTTGGGGACCCCATGAAGCCACTTCGGTTGGAAAATGACATTAATATCTTTTTATTTAAAGTTAATGTAAAAATGAGACAAACATGAAATGTTTTACTAAAAAAAATTTTACATTGAGTAATACAAATCCGGTTTTTGACTATAAATATTTATTGTTAATCTAAAAAGATTTCCTACATCATAGTATTTTTTCTATAATTTTTAGACATAAAATAAATTAAATTATTTATGACATCATGATGATGAAGCAATGACCTCATTATTTAACGATTTAAATAAGATGGAAAGATATTGTAATATCTAAGACCTACACATGTCCAAAAACTATTAGAGGAGTGTATTTCAAACCCTTATCACCTTATACTTGAAACACATCAATGTGGGACCTCTTAAATTCGAATACCATTTTAAAATAAAGTTACTTTTCTTTACCTTCCAAGAGTCCCCCTCCTCTCCTCTTATAAAAGGCCCCCACCTCTACCTCCTTACCCACACTCCCAAAGCCTTTGGCTCAGAAAACCTCTTCCCATTTTGTCTCTACAGTTCCATCTCTTACTCCTTGAATCCTCAATTTGGGAATAAGTCTTCCCAAGTAAGCCTTTGAGCTAACACCAAAGGGAGTTACCCGATTATAAGTTAATGTCTTCACTTGAGTCCTTTTGTTTTATTTTTCTTCTCCAACCCCCTAAACACTTTTTATTCATTTCTTTTGTAACAAATCCAGTATCATCAATATACTATGATGTTTTTATAAGAAGGATTGAGGCTACACATTCCCACACCTACATCTAATTGTTAAAGAACATACTGTTTCCGTGGATGGAGAATTTCGGCCTCCCGAAACGATGATTTTTCAACATTCATTTAACACCTTCAAAGGTGGCCATTAAGATGGCACTATATTTATATATGATATATAATATGTTTATGTTTTCCTTAAGCTTCTGTATTTTTCATTTTGAGCATACAATTATGGTTTTCATTATGGGTAAACGCGATATCTTCATTTAAGGAAGTGCGGACTACCGCCCCCTCAAAGTGATGTGATTCGTTAATGCCATATGTGGGACATATAAAGGATGGATTTAAAGTTATTATATATGATGTTATACTGGAATTATAATATACCTCTCTATAATTATTATTCCATTCCATAAAAATATTAAATAGAAATGAAAGTAGCGTTCATGCCTACGTACGGCTTACCATCTCCATGAACGGTGCATTTCATTTCTTATACCCAAATGTAATGTACTATTATAAGTACAAGTATATAATGGATATATATGATGAATGATACATCTAAATGATGAATATTATTCTGTAATTAAAATATACATACCTCTCATTTAGATTTAATTCCATTAATATGACATAGAAATGAAAGTAGCGTTCATGCGTACGTACGACTTACCGTCTCCATGAACGGTGCATTTCATTTCATACCTATAAATGATTATGTAATATTATAAATCCATGTATATTCTGGATATATATGATATATATGATATCAAAATCATGAATATAATTCTGGATATAATGAAAATTTTACCACACGAAAAACATGTAATTGTAAGAAGTCCACTTTCGACTTAAGAACCAAATATCGACAAAACAAACATTATTAGCTTAAATGATTACATAATGATTATAACATGGATATAAGTGATCTAAAAGGAATAATAAACTAGAACAAGGTTCTTAATAAAGTGTAAATTAACTCAAGTTTATTATTCAGGATGTTAAAGAATGATCGAGTCAAGTTGGACCCGAGGTAAGGGATCCTGCATCTCTCTTTCTTTTTAAGTACACTCTTTTATGTCATTCCTTTTAAGATCATATTTCATATGATTGGGATGTTATTTTATATTACTCCTACTGTAATTATTATTTTCATATGATGAGTGAACCTATTTCCTCTCATTAATCCATTTTGGATGTTTTTTGTGGCGCTGTTATGTTGCCGAATTTTCATAAGAGATCTAACCACTCACTTTCTCTTTAAGTGCTCTCCTTTATGTCAGTTATTTTAAGCTCTTATTTTTTATGATGGGGGATCTTATTTTATATTCCTCTTGATTTAAATTTTATTGTAATGTGATTAGATACCCTATTTGATCTCATCAATCCATTTTTTGAAGTTTTAAGTGGCACCGTTAGGCTGACGAGTTTTCGTAAGGGATTTTTCATCTCACTTTTATTCCTGTGAGATTTATGCTACATTTGCCACAATTTCCTTTTATTGGTATATGTACTGACCATTATTTTACACATTGTGTAATATTATTTCATTTATGAGTATTTACATCAATGTTGTATTGTCCTTCTTTCACGGGGCATATGTTTCGAAAGATACCCATGTCAGTAAGGGAACCTTTCACCCTCCTCTTTTTAAAAGACTTATTTTGTTGGGTATTTTAATTTACATATTGTTATGTTGGGATATGTTCTCATATATACTTATTGATGTAAATTTTATGTCCAGGTGATGAGATACCCTTTTTTGATGTGACGCTGTTAGGCTGTCAAGGGAACTTCTTAACACAATTTCGATTTAATTTGGTTCAACATGTAGTTATTGAATAAGTCATCCATTGAATATGTGTGAATGAACTTTGATTATTTTACACATAATATCCACTTATATTTTGTTTATTCGTTTGTCACACATAGTTATGTAACTGATTTATCCTTAATCCAATGATACCGTCTTTGTATGGGACTTTGTCTCAATCTCCTTTCATTGAGGCATATTTTGTTTTATTCACAACCTTCTTTTATACAGTGTATAAATCCCTATGACTTTTACATTTATCCAAAAGGAATATTATTTATACGAAGCATTTTACTAAATGACAAAATGGAATGTTTTTGTTGTACGTATGCGGCAACAATGACTTCTCCACCGCCGTGACCATTATTTGAGTTTCAGCTTCCTCTACAAGCCATACCTTTTTTAATGAAAAATAAATACCATGTTTTACTATTCTTTTATTTTGGTATTGAAAATGGTTTTCATAATGTTTTTGTGTCAATGTGTTGTATTGATATCTTGTGATTTAATGGTGGAAATGTTATGTTTCCATTATGCATGTTTATGTGATACGATTATGTTGAGGTTCTTGGGCATTATTATGAAGACGGGTGGTTCCGTGATAAACTAAGGGAGGGTGAGCCCGATATAGCTCTCCAATGCATTGGGTAACATGAAGGAGTGAAACGTTAAGGTTTCTCTGAAGAGATTTAGGGAATATACTATGATGGGTATTCCAAACGTAACCAATAGGGTTACTCGCTACGTAAGAATGTTATGAATGCCTCAAGTTACCTTTATGTCTTATGATTTCTATGATTTATTCATGATTTTATGAGGTATGTTAAATTGCTTATGTTTTATGGTAAATTATGATTTCATTATTATGTATATATGTACCCATGTTTCCTTTCCATATTTTTATAACCCTTACTGAGCTTTTTATGCTCATCCCATGTTTTTGAAATGTTTTTCACAGGTCAAGGGAAAGGTACAAGATGTGATGATAGTGTCAAGGATGTGTCAAGAAAGAATCCATGTTTTATTTTTAATATGTTTTCCGTTGATGGGAAGAATGAATACTGTCTTTTATGTAACCACTTTGTTTAAATGTGGAATGTAATGCAAGTTTCATGATCTAATTCGCTAAAACTCTAAACCTGAAAAGATATTCAATGTGTAATCTTGTAATAACTCAAGATTAAGTAATGTTTAAGGCTGGGTCCTTATAATATAGGAATGTAAGGGATGGTGATTATGTTTCTTTGGCTAGATAAAAAAAATTAGAAAAACTGAATCAATTGCGAGAAATACCTTTAGCTTGTTTGGCGCCTTTCTTGGGTGAGTATCTTATCCTATTATTTGTTTTTCTCTAACCCTGTTCGCTTTGTTGTGGCGTGATGGCCTATACCGATCACTCTATATAGATATTTTCTACTATAATCCTGATTCGAATCTATGTGGTGTTATTATGGCGGGGGAAGGGTCGACTGAGAGAGTTTATTGCAACCTCTTTTTAAGGTAGGAATGAATAGGTATGATAGTAATGACATATATAAAAAAGAAAAGAGGGGTCCTGTCTTGTTAGAAGGTTGGGGAGGACTCTTTCAATAAATGCAAATTTCCAGTTCTGAAGGTTTCATATTTATTTATTGATCATGCAACACTATCTTTCAATTTTCATTAAATATTAAATAAAATATTTGATATAATAATATTCAATCCTTTTATGAATATAATAATCTCTAAATAACAGGCCATTATTGTCATTATTTCACTAAAATATTCTTTTATGAAACATTTCATGCGATAATTAATACCCCCACATTGTTTTTTATACGTTTGGTGGATATATGTAAAATATAAAAACTAATTTACCATGATTGACATATAATATATATATTTTTCTAAATGTAATTGTCAATATTATATTGATTTAGATATCCCCACCATGACTTTCCATTTTTCACCATATGGCATGAATTATTCTGATGAATTATTGCATTTTCAAAATGAAGATGTTGTGTGATAAGGTCATACAAATACAAGAATACGTTTTTCATATTGAAATTGACAATATGAATTGGTAATATTTATGCTATTTATGATTTGTTGAGAAGAGTGTGGAGTGTATTAGGCAGTTTAATCCCTTGAAACTATCAACACTCATTAGGACTGATGATTTTTACTATACAAGACCCATAGGTCATGCCTTCTATGATATTACACTAAAAGAGATACATTGATATCTATAAACATTCATGTCAATCGTTTCCATAATATAAACCATGATGATTTCAGAGCATGATTTAATTATTCTCATAATCATGTGAATGTACAAGTTCCTAAAACTGGATGAATGAATTGTAATCTGAATGATAATAACATCACTTTAGTGATTATCATAGAAATATAAGACCTCATCACAAAACATTTTTTGGGATGATAATTCATTAAGAGATCTAGATTGTAATAAATGTATCAATGGTTCAATGATAACTGAATTAATATAATCCATACATGGAATTTATGACCACGTATGAGATTTTATTTCTCCAAAATCGATTGATGGTATAATGTGATCCATTGTCTTTTAACCATTCTACAATATTATAAATTAGATCAATTGTAAATTAAATTATTAAAGTTAATATGATACAAAATTATAATTTTTTAATTAAATATCAATAAATTTTTTCATGTACAAATAACCATCGCCATTGGTCTCAAAATTTTTATATTTTTAGATATTCAAAATCAATGTATCTATATTCCCCTTCTCATAAAACAATTAAGTTGTTTTTAATTTCATAATTTTATTAAATTTTTACGTCCTTTGAACATTATGGATTTTAAACTACCTGATTTTATGAGTGAACTCACTGATCTAGTCATCCTTATTATAATTTCTCAAATAAATTCATCCATGTTATATCATGTCTAATAATGGAGGCATCACGTGCTGAATATTGGTTAATCCAAACTAATTTTTTTAATAAATACCTCTTAGAATTTATTATTTCAAATAGTGTTTCTCTAACACATACATTTATATTTTCATTCCAAAACATTTAATGTATGGAAGAGTCTGAATTA
Source organism: Viscum album (assembly GCA_963277665.1). NCBI lineage: Eukaryota > Viridiplantae > Streptophyta > Magnoliopsida > Santalales > Viscaceae > Viscum > Viscum album. The sequence goes on along the minus strand of OY728133.1, from coordinate 1,037,840,567 downwards.
ATATTAATATGATATAATTTTTTATTATGAATTTATTCTATTATGTTATCAATTACATATCTTGTTAATATTGAATTTTATAAAAAATTTATGATAAAAATTGTTTCAAAAAATTTATTTATAATCCATCCATTTTAATTCCATCATTCATAATATTCCCTTTAATTATTTGATCATATTTTTGATTCTACAGAATAAATCATCCAGAACATAGAAATCAACATAGATGTGAAATTACCATGAACATGTATAATGGTTTATTTATTGACTGGGTAATATATTGTTGGACAAATGAAGGTATAATCTCATTGTGTAGATCATGAAATGATTTTTTTTATACCACATTTCAACCAATGTATCTCTACTGTTGGTTTTATATTTCTTCCACATTGAACATCATCTTCCTCGGATCTTCTTTAAGAAAAATCAATACATCATAATGGTCTCTATTTATTAACTAATTCTTATTTCTCAAATTCATTTGAGATGAACTAAATAAATATAGTAGGGTAATTACATAATAAACATAAGAGATATTTTTCTAACATAATAATAGATGGAGGATTGACTAAAATTCCATCAAATTGAAATTAATAACAATGTATTGAAATGCATACAATAAACATAAACAAATAATACCAACATATAAATAGGTATAGTTAATTCTATTATCAATCACACACTTCTAATGATTACACGTTGAAAACAAATTTCTATAATTCATTAAAATTCATTAATTTATAATAAAAAACACACATTAATTTTTCTAATTAATTATATTTTATTAAATTATTTTATTTTGTCATATTTCACCTTAATGACTTTATATTATAATTTTTTTAATTTAAAATTAAACAAATGAGTTAATTTTATTTAAAATGAAATAAAAAATTTCACACTGTTTTACTTTGATGTATCTCAGGAATTACAAATCCAAACTACTCAGTTTGGTGTGAATTGTTTATAATGAAACCATATGAAATATTATGTATAATAAAGGTGTTATAATTTAATGAAATTTATGGAAATTTTAATACCACAGTTAGAATTTAAAATTTTTGTTTATCATATAATTTTTTTCATTCATTATTTGTTTTATAATAACCATACATGATTAAAACACATTGATATTATATAGATTTAATAATGTGTTCTTATATTATAAAACCTAATGAATGAAATGTAGTATAAAATTATGACCCATTGAACACTATTCGATGGAGTTTAATTTATTAACTAGTTAAATATATTATTTTTATTTAAATAGATATTTTACACGAGGTGTGCAATATAGCCTCTTGTTGTCTAAAATTCATTTGAGAATATAAGAACTACCCAATGTAAGTCTTTAAATATACTTTTCATCAAAATATATGACTTACATGATATTTGAAAAGGATATAATACATTTAATTCATGTTATAAAAATTTTAACTTGTATGTGTCATGTATTAATTAGTCAGGGTATATCTGTTACACAAAAATGTTTATCCCAATGTATTTTCCCTTGAAAGCATGTGGACTATGAAATGTGTAGTCAATCTATTTGACATGTAGTTCATAACAATTGTTTTCTAACGTAGTTCTTCAATGTGGAATACTTTAATTCCACAGGGATTATACTATTTACACGAAGACATAGAAATCATGTAGGCATCCTTATGAAATTGATCACGAATACAAATCGTTTAATAAATAATTACCCACAGTACAATCTTCTATCAAGTAGCTAGAATTATTAACACCTCCATATATTATATTACAATGAGATATTAATTAGTTATCAAACAATATTTTTAATATGAGTGAGAATTAAGAATATAAATATGATTCTTTTTAGGAAATATTATTAAAAAATTGACAGTTGAAATATATTTTAAAATTAAAATTCATAATGATTCATTATCGAATTCCTAATTATTTATTTGGATTTAAAAACTGTGATACAAATATGTGTTTCCATGAATAATATATGATTATATCAAATATGAATCCAACTAATGAATTATAGAATTTGATGTTTAATTTAAATATTATGGAAATTGTTAATGTCTTGACCAATGATATTTTATTAATTGAATATTTACATGTAATATGGACATAACCAAGAAATAATATTTTAGCGTTAAATTTTAAATTGAATAAATTTAAGTAGATTAAATATTAACTTTTTTATAAGATATTTATTCTTTGTAGATGTTGATCATCAATAATATCTTTGTTAATATGCCATAGAACTTGTTTAATGAATGTTTATAATCCATATTTTAATTATCCTGACAAGATTTTATAGTATCCTATTGAAATGGATGAGTCAATAAGTTTATGAACAATCAAATGAAATTATTATGTTTTTTAATTTCAATTAATGTTACTTTATTATTAATAAATTAAATTTATATTATCATTAATGATATGATTTGAGGAGGAAGAGGAATATTATTGAGTGAAATCCATTGTACACAATGATTTCCAGTTAAACACTATGAAAATATTTTAGTAGTATAATTATAAAAAAAAGGTTAATGTTTTTAATTTATTTAATTACACAAGTGACTATTATAAAATTCCAAACCCATGTATGACTCCATGTCATATATTAAAAAAATAATATTTTTTATTTCTTTGATTGAAAAATTTGGCGTATGAGTAAAAATTATTTTTCCATATTGGAAATTAATGTCTATGATTAGAAAGAAATGGTCTCCTCATCCTCCTTCTAAATTATCAAATAACTAAGTAATTATTTAATTAAATATTAATTCCTGATATATAGATTCTATTCACAACTAGGATAATACATATTAATTGAATTTTAGTAAATATTTTAATAATATATATATATATATATATATGTAATATTTAACACAACTAACCCATTTTAGGTGGATTATCCTTTTGAGAATTTGATACATAGACCCATGTACTTTATAGTAACCATACATGTATTTTTTTTCATGGAAATTAAACACAATTTCACTTTATAAGAACCTAGGATTTTATTTTAACTTTTGAAAAAATCATGTTTTACAATGTTTTTAGTTACTCATGAATAAAATGAATATGAGTGACTGAAAAAAATATATTTTTTTAAATCAGCAAAAATTCATGAGTAATATTAGAAAAAATAATCATTGGTATTGTATTCACCAAAGAAATAAAATTACCATTCAATATAATATGAGTCTTAATGAATTAAAATTGAGGCACATAAAAATTACTTATTATGTAACATTTCATTCATAAGAACATGAAACGAAGGGAATAAACATGATCATAATATAAACATTAGTATATTAATTTCAATAAATAATATAAAATATTGATAGTATATATATACACTATAGATTGTAAATTGGGTTATTAATATAAAACATGCATTGAAGAGAGAAATTTGGGATGGAAAACCTTATCTCTCACGATCAAATCCATGAATGTAAATTTAGCTATTATATCATAAATATATCAATAATTTTAAATTAATTTATAACCAAACTCATATCCATTACTAGTTATCAAATTTTTAAATAGTAATTCACGATACTAATTCAAATGATTGGGCACAATGGGTGTTCATTGTTTTGATCATTTGTACTAGATTAATAATGACAGAATACTTATTCCATAATAATCCTTAATTAATAATTATTAGATCATTAAAATTAAGAGTTGTGATTATTCATAATTATTTATGATGTTATATAATCCATTCTTGATTTTTTTTCTCCCTTAAAAATGATACTGATGACATCTATGTTATTATGGATTTTGGAAATAAAATTTGAGACTTATTAGTAATGAATAAAATATTAATTTAATTTCAAAAAAACAAAAAAAAATTAAAAATTCAGATCATATTTTATTTTGAATTACATTATTATAATAATTTATTGTATATATATATTGTATTGTTTATTTTCTATCGTTAAATGACATAAACATGAACAATCTTCGATTTTATAAATGATTCAGAGGTGTTTTTTTGTGATATTAAATACAAGGATAATAACGATGTAAATTTTTTATAATTGTTATATATCGAAAATTTATGAAATTATTATAATAATTAATTGATATACTAGTATAAACCAATTTTACTAAAATATTATCCTCTTAGTTTTGTTGTTATAAAAAAATAAATTAGTACTGATCTTTTATTAGTCATATCATTAACATGATTTAAAATTTGTCATTAAAAATAATAAAAATATCATATATATAATATTTAATATTTAATCAGATCATTATATCTAGATATGTTAGGAATTTAAGAAAATGAATTTGGTTGTGTCATGGAAGAGGTAGACAACAAAACACATGATTTATGTTTTTTTTCTTAAGGGATAGGGAATGTGTGGTCACCGTTTGTTTTTACAATATAAAAATAATAATATATACCATAAATAATTAATTAATCATATAATATATGGAATGAATAATTTTCTGTTCAATTATAATTGAAATATTTAATACTTAAAAACATAACTTATGATGAGAACATTGGGTTTCTTTTAGTGGATTCCTTTGAAAGACTGGGATCTGGATAATATATTTTGACCAAAGGAATATTATTGTGGAATTGTATTATCCAAGATAGAAATAGTAAAATATTTTTAGAATGGAATAGAATATTTAGATTTTAATAAAATAGTTAGTGATGGGCCACTTTTATAAGTTGTGAAAGTGGGATTATTGTAAATATTTCATGTTTATATAAATGCATCGCATGTGGAACAAGTCATACAACATAAATAATTAAAAATAAAGGAGTGTAGTTTGATATAATTTTGATAATATCTTAACCAATTATTTATAGACTAGTTTTTATCATGTTATTAACACTTAACCCCCAGAACTATAACTTTTATTAGTTTAGATTTTAACGTGGAATGTAGATTTACATAAGTTAAAATAACATTTATATATAAAAATAAAACTGTTCATATTAGATAATATTTTCATAATTATTTTAAATTTGAAATAACTTATTTTTTTTAATTTATATAAGTGTAAAAGAAAAATTTTAATATAATAAATTTATAATATATTATAATATGTTTTTAAAAGAATATTACGTGAGTTATATAATATCAATAATATGATTCAAAATAAAATTAAACAGTTAAAATGTATAATATAAATTATAAAATACATATTTTTAGATAAAGTTTCTTTATAATTTTATAATTCATATATATATATTGAATTGATAAATATTATAAAAAAATTTATTCCACACTATTTTCCTTTTTTTGGAAAAATCAAAAAAAAAATTTAAATAAATATGATTATGAAAAATAAAAATAATTAATATTTTTAAAAGAAAAATCCAAAACTTTTTAATTATTATTTTAAATAAACATATGAATAATGCCTCTTTAGAGTACATTATTTATGGTTGTTCAAAATAAGTAATATACCTAATAAAGTTGGATCACAAATATAACATTCCACCCATATATTATTTCATCCTTAAAAAATCGGTATATATCTACAATTAAAGAAATGTGGATATTCATTATTTATGTAAATGTAAATCTCCTATGCTTTCCATTATAAATATTAATTTCTCTAATTTGATTTTCTCAGTCATGTTGTCCGATTCTGTAACCCTTACTTTATAGTGTATAAAAAATATAAGGTTACTCCTTATAATATTTGAGTGGTTAAAATTATATTCCATCATATTTTAGATATTTTATTGAATATATCATGTATATTTTCAATAATGAAACATGGGATACTGTATATACATTAGAACAGATGGTAATTAGTTCCAATATGTAAGCGATAACAACAATTCATTATAATATTTCAAAATTCCCATTATTCATATGGTATAATATGACCTTTATAAAATTTATGAGAACATTTTTCTATGGTAAAACCATCATGAATAAATTATCCATATCATGGAATTATATGTCATTCCAATAATTATTTGCAAGAATATATCTTAAATCGCATATTCATTTAATACAACTGTGAATAATCAATACATTATACATCGCCTTCTCTATAAGATATTAGACAACTAGTTTTCATTCTCTATGATTATCCCACTATGTTGGATTCTAAAACCACTTCCTATAAAATGCTCTATATATTACCATCTAGATGTTTGATTTTATGATATTAGAGTATGAAAAAACCACCAATGGTAGAAACCAATCCTTAATAACTAGTAATTAAAGAGAACATGATCGCAACATGGATTCCATTGTTTGGAATGTCATTTTATACAACTTATCTTATAGGTACGTTAGGAGGTTCTTAAAAGTTTCTAAATGTAATGATCCATTTAAATAATATAGAAGTTTGACGTATAAATTTTTTTTGATCAAATATAATTGGTATATTTTTTTATGAAAACATAAAATTTATTAAATATAGAGTCTATAAATGTGATCAAGGGGTATTTCTTCTCTTATTTCAAGGAAAAGAGATAACATAATAAGTTGATAAAATATAACACATATAATATCATTGTATGTATATGACATTTGGTGTCTTGAGATAAATTCCACATTTACATTATCAAACTTCTTTATTGGTATTGTAAAATGACTCAAGAATCCCTTATGATGCATTGATTCATTATTTATCTAATTTAATACTTTTTTGGATAGACCTATTGTCAATAATTTTTCACATAATACTATCCCACTAGAAATTTTATCATAAATAATTTTACATGTTTTTTCTATATTGATTTATAGATAAATTTGATCAAATTTCATCATCTAAAAATTCCTTATTTATATTCAGTATGTATTGGACATGTATCATTTTATAGAACAGAAATAACCATATCAATAGATTAAATAAATAAATTTCTCACCATATACTTGTTCATTTATCATTTTTATGTTTTCACCATCCTCGTGCATATTAAATATCATTTACATTAAGGATGAACTATATTTTACAAAAAATTAATGATGGATATACTTGTATAAAAACAACCATAAACCCCTTTACTGGATCTCTATAATAATAATCCTTATTAAGCCTCATCATAGGTTTATCACCATGGTTCTCATAATCAATACATAAATCTACCCATTTTAAGTCCTATATTTGTAGTGTTTTAAGGAAAACTTTTCTATGATTATTTCCTAACATTTCCAATGTACCTTGTTGATCTCTTTATGAGAGAAAAATTAATTCAAATTGTTTTCCCTATAAATGTATTTATTCTTTGAAAATAGTGGATGTGTCTATATTTTTTTAATGAAATGATTATGGATTCCTTATCAAGTTCATGAGCCTGATAATCATTTTTATGGATTTTAGATTTACCTAATGAATATGAAATTTTTCTATCAATAATAATAATAAATCACTCATGTTAATTAAATAATTAATTATAATTATTTTTAAAAAATTATTTACCTAATAGATTATCTAACACTATTTCATTAATTAATCTCACCTCATATTTTTATTATATTCCATAAAATCCGTTAATTAACTATACAGAACAAAAAATATATACAACCCCACTGGATAAAAAACATTTAATGGTAAATAGATACTAGATAGGATAAGTGAATATGGGCCCTGTAGTTTAATGCAAGGATCATAAATAAATTATTAAAAAATTTATTAAGAAAGGCTATTATTTTAGGGTATATAAATTTTTAAGCGTAAGTGGATTATAATCATATGTTGAATTGAAGTTAAAATATTAATCTATATTTTTTAATATGTTGATTTATTCTAACATATATTTACATGTTTTTATATTTACATTTATAATGAATTAATTTTTAATTAAATTATTCATACTTTTTATGAACTTATTATTATTAATTAATGAATTTAAATGATTATTTATTTTATTTAAAAAATATTCTATTATTATATTTATAATTCAAATATTAATGAATAATAATTTTGAAACATATAAAATAATGTTTGGAATTAAATATTTTATTTCCATTAAAGATATAGCATGTATAAAATATTTTAATCCATTTGAATAAATTTTTATTAAATCCATCATCATTTAGTGTTCTTTCAATGATTAATAACAATTTATGTTTAATGTATTTGGAATTAATGGGTTTGACAACAACGTTTAGAATCTAAACCAATTAATTTGTAATATTTTGATATATGGTAAGAATAATCGATAATATATGAACAATTTTGAAATTAATTGATTTTTTTATTATTAATTTATTTAATTATATAGTTTTTTAGTGTAATGGATTCATATGAAAAAATATATATGATTAAAGTAAATTATTCGATGATATCTTAATACATAATATACATTTTGGGAAATAATTATGCAAGACATAAATTGTGAAATACATTGATGTACGATAATTGAATTCTATAAATGATATAGTTAATATTTGACTAGTTTTATATTTTATTTGTTATGAATGAATAAAAATATTAAGAAATATATATATATATATATATATTAGTTTCTTTTATCTGATGTTATTACCATTCTGTGATTAGATTCATTATAGTGTGATTTAAATTTTTAAATATATTTTTTTCATTTATGTTTCGATTTAATTATTTTGTGTGAAATTGAGACATGTTGAGTTGTTTTGTAATTTTTTGATGAATTTGATGTTCATATGATTGTTTATTTTCATTTCGTTGGGGGGATGAATTTCTGGTGATCATTTATAAATTATATTCCTCTAAAATTTTCCTCTCCAACTTGTTAATGTTTTGATCATGTTTATATTATAATTCAACCTCAATATTATACAATGATATTTAAATAATGAATGTATCCCATGTTTATATATGGAACTATAACAATGTGTGTAAACATTACATATTGTGTCGACAATGAACAAACTAAAAATACCACCTATATAATGAAATTAAATAAAAATTAACCAACTACTAACATCCCCATTAAGTATACCAAAAAGATATGATATTTTCTCCATCTTATTAGATAGTTTTCATTTTATTAATATCAAAATATTAATTAAAATATGAAAGATACAGTTAGTGAACTCTATTATGAATTTCTATTTCCCCCACATGTCAATCTATTGTATATATACTAGCACACCTCAGTATGATATGTGATAGTATGTTTCACTTATGTTGGATACACATCCATCTGATTCACCACAATATGATGCTACTAAATATAATACACTTGTGCTCTTTGAACCACCACCTAGTAATATATGGTTGGTAGCCCTCATATTCAACCATTATTATTTATTTCATCTAATGACTCTTCATTATCCAGAAATCAAATGAAATTTCACTCAATTTAATAAATAACCAATTCACATTTGTCAAAATTTTATTAATATAATATATATATGACCAACCAATGAAAACTAGACCAATGTCTTTAGTAATAATGTTATTGGATGGGGTTATGCATTTATAATGTAACTAGTCATTATTATATATATAAAAAGAAACAAAACCAATGTGATATATATAGAAAGAAAAAATATATAAAATTGTGTCAAAATGGATAAACTATGTAAACAAGAAAAAACTGGAAAAAATAAAAATGTGTCCAATAATTACCACAAAAATATACAAAAACAAAACAAAAAAATTTATAGAAAACTATATCCAACAGAATTATATTCCATTTACATGAATCATGGAAAACAATGTCTATATTCAACCACAATATGAGGTAGGATCCAGGAAACAAATTAGAGTATAATACCACAAATTGTTCTATAAAATATCTAATAACAATATTGAACATATCAAATAAAGAAAATAAAATTATTTTTACAAGAATTATTATATGAAAATACATTTTAAATTTTTTTTTCTATCAGTACATTAATTTTTATTAAATTTCATGTTACAAATTTCCATGACAGAAATAATAAGTCACTGATATTAAAAATTAAATATAAATGTTATCCAACATCCATAAAAACAATTATCATTTAATAAACAACCATAAATAATAACTAACCTATTGGTTGGGCTCTATCATTTGGGAAAATATGTAATGGACACTCACAATCTCAAATAGGGAATAATGTCAGATTCAAAAAAAATCATTCAGACTGCCACATACCATTTACATATAATAGGATACATAATATTGGTGTCACACACATTAAGGCTACCTATGAATCTATATTGGAAAAAACAAGGTTCCCTCATATCAAAGTTTATAAATTGTCGTTTTAAAACCCTAGATCTAATATTTATAAAAAAAATTTAAAACTAATCTGCTATGGTGTTTGGTCAATCCATTATCCATTTTCAAATAGGAGAGTTAAATTTTCAAGGAAAACACCCTATTAATAGATTAACATATTTCCCATTATATTTTTAAACATAAGTTTACATTTCAAATCACAGGTATATTAATAAAAACGTCATGATATTAATGAAATTAATAAATTTAAAATGATCCACTATCCTTAAGAGAATTGTAAATATTTCCTCCTTTGACAATGGGTATTTGAAACCACATGATCTATCTTCGTAGGACAATGATCTACCAAAAAATATAATGTATTGACAGAAAAACAATTGAATCATAAATAATCAAAACAAATGGTTACACAACCACACACGAGAGAGATAATAAGAGTAATTCTCTCACAAATAGGTAAAACACCTAACTATACAAATCAAGTAATGAATGAATCTATCCAGACTGAAGATAGGAAAACAAAATTACCTAGTGAATGATCTCTGGGAGATTGATGAGGTTATAAAAACAAATAATCCCATGAACAAATGTAGGGTACTCTAAAATATGGAAATCAATGAATAACATGGTATGTAATAATTTATTCTTCATGAAATCATTTATCTTTATGTTACAAAATAAGAATCCAATTTTTAAATAAAAACTGGATATCCTATTAAAAAAAATTAATCCCTTACAGTACATGTAAATTTTAATCCTACTAATTGATATAATGGGATGAGATAGGATGACACTAATTATTTTTAATACCCTTTTCTTAGAGTGTAACTACCCACTGATGTTAATAAAAAGCCATGGTAATATTTAAAGAACCCAAAAAATATATGAATTCAGCATTTCTATTATATCCCTAATTTATAGAAGAAATTAATAAACCAAAAAGTTGATAAAATGAAAAAATAGAACAATCATGATTTAAATATAATTTGATGTTACAATCTCCACACCATAGAAGAATTTTATACAAAAAAAACCTCAGGATCATGGATTTGCCAAAAGAGTTAGAAATTTAATCCCTATAAAAAACTCAAAATCACACAAATCATTGAGATATTATCCATAATACAAAAGTACATAGGCCAATGGAAAATTTATATCATGAAATACATTATCCTGGTTATCCATAATTTCAACTACCTTCTCAACAAAAGAGGAATTAGGCTTAAGAACAACAACCCATTATATAATAATTTGGAAAGGATCTGCTATATAACTTCTCAAATGGGAAACCTCAGACACATCATGTATTTAATTAAAGGATGATTATAATAGAAATAGATATTCCTCCCTCCCTATCCACTCAATGATATCATGGGGTCCCACAAACCCATGTTCTAGCATACACTATTTACCCAACTAGTGGTGTCCCAATCATGGTGAAGCACTAAAAGTGACCGTATCAACAACCCCAATATTTAGTTGCAGATTATTATGATCCATATAATATTTCTATATAATATTTTACATAATAAAAACCTCAAGATCAACAATATGATTTCTATTATTTCTTGACCAACATTTTTCCCAACCAACGATTTCTCACCCAACTCTAAACATCCCAAGGGAGATCGAATTAGATATATATAAAAAACATCAAACAGATCCATCTTGATCCAACACTAATAAATATTGTAATTTCTAAACACATATAAATGAAAATGTTTATAACCAGATCATATGAATACATGAACACATGCTTAGATATTGTAAACATCATCCTAGATGGCCCTTTCTATACATCAATCCAGCTTCAATGACAATCCATCCATAATCCTAATATGGAAACCACTTCCTCTTTCAAAACATTCAAGAACATATTTGTTAATTAAGGGTACCTATACGAAATAAAATTATAGGGAACTCAATGAATCTTTAAAATATATAAAACATATAATTCCCAAATCCCTTACACAATCATCATAACCATTATTTGAAATAAATGTTGTGATTTAGTAGGAATATTAAAAATAACCCAAATAAAATACTCCCAACTAGTATTACATGGTTATCCAATGAATAAATCCAAGGAAATATCATCCCACATCGTTACCAAAATTCTAATATTCTTTAATAAATAGACATGATTAATATATTTGTCCTTAAATCATTAACATGTGACACACTAATATACACAATCATAAACATTCCATGTTATCCCTTACCACTAATAAAATCCTATTAAATTATAGCACATAATTATAACCCAATAGTGAATATAAAAAAAAATAGGTTTCTGCAATTGAGATTCACCTACCTCAAGTAATATTGAACAACCAATAATCCAAAAAAGAACATAGTAACAGTGATATACTTAAATATCTCTCAACACATCCCCCATTAGGATTTATCTTATGGATTTTCTCTCAATGTATATCAACTGTCCAAGTAAATATATCGCATCAAAATATGATTCAATGATTATCTCATCCAAGTATATATATCTACAATCCACCTCTTCTCCAATGCTCATCCCAGAAAAAAAACATCTCAGATACCACAACTAAACTTATTACATAATGGGTTCTGATGGTAATTTTATACACAATGCATCATCCACCACCTTCCATTAGTAAGAGGTCTACTGATATCAAATTAAATGTATTGAATATAATAAAACAAACATCTATTTTGTTTGTACATATATTTATGAGTTAAGATATAATTTATTGTTTGTGACCATAATACACTGTAATCCACAGTTTAATTACATAGTTATTCCTTGTTTTGAGATGAAGAATAACATCTTCATACTCAAGATCATTGATATAGTAATTATTATAATGAGGGAATAAATGGATATATAACTAATGTATGAATTTTTCCCAAGAGTCAAGACACATTCAAAATATATACAAGAATCATTGTAGAAAAAATAACAACCTAAACCTGGTTTCTGATGAATCAGAACGGGTGTGGATGTCAACCTCGTCATCGGGTCCTCAAAATATTTATAGTAATTATCCATCCTTCCATGATTTAAATCCTTTTTGTTTATCGTATTCAATCAAAACATGGTCTTCATAAAGTCATGAATAAACCATCTAGGGTAACCTACCAACCCCCAGAAGCATAGGATATCAAAAATGTTTTTGGGATGCCCACACGACATAACAACCTTTTCCTTTTTTATGATCAATTGACATTGAACTATTAGATATAACATTCCCCAAAACATCACTTCATGGATAAAAAAACGATTTGAAATCATATCACATATGTGTTGTTCCGTAAATTATTATTGAATGATATTAAAATTGTCTCTATGATACACAATTATATTTGATTACACCAAGATAAAATATCTATAGACAACAAAAAATATTATATGAACTGATGAATGATTATGTTCACTAAATGCATTAACATTGTAGGAGAATTAATTAGACTTCTTGTTTTAACCAGAAACTCAAAATACCAATTTTTATTCCAAAATGTTTTACTGGGTACATCCTCTTCTAATAATATCATCTTGTGGTACTCTTACTGTAATTAAATCATTTCGAACCAATGTCCCCCACAAATGGTATAATTTATTAGGAATTCATTGTAAAGGATATTTTTTTACTTTCACCTGAATCAATATTATATAGTCAATAAAATGTCTAATCCATTCATTTTCCTTCTTAGAAAGGAGAACTGGGGAATCTTGTAGTGACCTTCTAGGATGAATAAATCCTTATTTTTCTAAATGTCCTCAAGTTAGACATTATGTTCAAAATAAATATAAGGTTCCATTCAACTAAATCAATTATAAATGGTAATAATTCTAGGTAATATGTTAATTGTAAACTCAGACTCCATCTATGGTGGTAATATAGAAAAATCATGTTGAAACACCTTAGGGTATGCACTCATAACAAACTATAGTTTAATTTAAAGGCATGGTAAAACTGTATGTAGAAACATTTTTGAAGAATAGAATGTGAATAAACCAGTATAAACAACAACCCACCATTACCTTTTCATTATATAGTCCCACAAACTGTGACAAACATGAGTGACCCCATCATTAGATAAGAACTACAACTGAAAATGATATCATTCAATCTAGTCCGTTAGGCTAATCATCAAATCCATGTCAATGATTATGTTTAATATATCATGATCATGTACTAAATCTTTAGAAATCTCCTCATATTCATCAATCACTACCTATCATGTGGGACATTTGAAACCTTCTTTGGAAATAAATCCCAAATGTGTGGAATAAAAAACATGAACTACAAAATAAATAAATTAAATTCCAACACATCAACCAACCATGATGAAATAAAATAATAATTATCACCTATATCATTAAATTATTGCACTATATAATATGAAATATTCAACGTACCTCAACTGGAGATATCCCCAATTTATTTTCATGTATCACCCACTCAACTACATAAATTTATCTTGAATAATCCACTTTGAAACCATCAGTGGATTTCAAATCAAAACTATCCCTCTTAAGAAAATCATCCTTAATTTCTACCACCTTGGTAAAGGTAAATTTCACCATAATGTCTGGGGACATCGTCTCATTAGAATTCTTTATATGAAAAAATATCCCATAGTGATGAAATTTTATATGAGATTCTATACACTGTGGAATATTATTACTATACTACCCAAAATGGTTGAAAATAAACTATTAAATACCCATATAATCGCATGAAATGGCTTCCAATAGTAGATTTTACTCTTGTTATTTCATTTATAATCATAATATGCCCCATGATTAACCATTGCACCAATTATATCTCAGCCGAAGACTTGTTAGATACAGTTCCATAGAAACACATTCTTGTTTATAATATGTTGTATTTTATTCTTTCTTTTTTCAATATTAACAAACTACTAATCACATCATTATTTTTATTATTTTTAATATAGAATGTGATAATGTTCTACAAGTTTATATCTTAATAATTGGTCATAATAGTTCCTCATTACGATGAGAACCTAGAAGTTCTACCACACTATTCTTTAATATATTTCATATATCCAGATAAAATCATTTTATGAAACTTGTGATACCATAATCATTTTTTCAACACGTATAGTAATTTGAGGAACCTTCCCATATTGTACATTATTTGTAATATCAAATGTAGCATATTATAAGAACAAAACCTACCAATAGAATGTGACCATTTATATTTTTCATTTGATGTTCCTATATGTGGACATGTGCACTAATCCATATGCGTTATGATTATTATTAAAGTGTGTTAATAGAAATGCATTTTTATTTTTTATAGAATATCATGATTCCATATGATTGCATTGAGATATTTTTTGGATGCATCATGAGTAATATTATATTAATAAATAATTTGAGAAATGAATTCCCCCATATGTTATTTAATGAAATTTGACATCATAGGTTCTTTGATTTAAATGATATAGCATAAATAAATCCTTGGTAATGATGTTCTATAGTGCAATTCATCTTATGGGAAGTCAAATAAATATTCATCAAGCATAGTTTAATGGAACTAGTGTGCAGCCTGCTTGATGATATATATCATGTGAAAGGGATTATATTACATTGTATGCTTTATTAATGATAGATTATATCATTGAGGCATTAAAGTTTTTTGACATGATTTTTGTGGATGTTTTATAGATGCTAACCTAGGGCTTCCTTGCATAATTCTACTAAGAAAGTGGCCTATATGTTCACACAATCTGTTTATCCACAATCATATTAAAAATTTATATATTATTTTTAGTATTTTTCATGTTGATTGAATATTAATACGACATGAGGATAAATGATAACGCACGTTTTCTTGATCTCATATATTCCATCACAAGTAATTCATGATAATATAATAATTGAAAATTGTTTAACAAAAAAATTAATTCTTGTTAAATGAATATAATTTTTAGTTGTTTATTATTAAATAATAGGATGATATTTATTTAATAATTAAATAATAATCATTTGGGGCTCGACAAATATTGTTGATGAATGATGGAATGTGTTTAATTGTCGAATGAGAAACAATAACTATTATTATTTTTTGAATATATAATATTTAATTTAATTCAAATGATTAGATTATTTCTATAAATAATAATAATATTATTATTATTATCTTACATGGGGTAAATTTGGGATTAAATAAATTATAACGAGAACATGTGTAATTATTTTATTTTCACCAAATCAGTATATAAAACTAATTAAATTATTTTCTTATAGATCATATTAATTTCATTGGTTGTGGAAAATGTATTTTTAGAATCCTCTCCTGCCTTAGGACGATACCTTCTCCATGAACACTCCAAAGAATGGAGAGTGATCATCATTCACCTCCCACTCACAACTCAATAAAAATCAAGGAGAACACATTGGATGTGGTTTTTAAGGAGATAAAAATAAAATGATGCGTGATATATGATATTATGTTGTTCATCCAAATTATTCTTAAGGATACATTCATAGATTTAATGATCACGTGTGGAACACCACTAGAGGTAGTATACTTTGTATTCCTATATTGAAATTATAGTAAAATACAAATCTGTGTTAAGATTCATCAATGGATAATGAATTCCAATAAGGCGATTCATTAATTAAATAAAATTAATATAAATTATATATGATTATACTCTCAATGGTTATGGAATTCTATACCATCACAATTTTTTGATTCAATTATTTAGGTGAAAAAATTTATCATTGTGTATGTCGTAGATTGATCATCAATATTGATAATAAACAATTTTGGGCAGGACCCATCACACATTCCCACTATGATGAGAACCATCATGAGTTATAGAATGAGTCAAATATTTATTTACAATTTTTTAATGTTCATTGATTATTTAGGAATTTTTTATTTAGTTTTCAATTCAAGTTAAACCGTTCATTAAATCAAAATTGATAGATATTCATCTTCATACTTATTTATCATTTATCTAATCAAAATTATTAATTTTTTTAGTGAAATTAAATAAATGATCTCATATAAATTTTTCTAGTAATATGGCAGGATAACAGAGGAGTACAAGGTGTATACCTCGAGGTATAAAATACGTACTTATGTTTAATTAATCATGAATTAAATTTAAAATTAATTCTTTCCACGCGCATTGATGAAACACAATGAATTTATTTTTGAAAAAATATGTTATTCAATCTATCCTAGTATATGTTACACTATCAAAAATTCCATGTAGCCCATATACATGGTGAGTAGTCCCTTTGATTGATAGAGTTGTCAAATACTAACATATGCAGCAAACCTAATTGGTTATTGTATAACTCGGATACTAGACACCATGTACTCTCTTATGCTTTTTGTGTACTCCAATTTTACAATGAACAATTTACACACCAAGTCCCTAGGAATGTGCCTTAGATAGAAGGGGACAAATGTTAACATCTTGTATCTCCATATACATGTTGTGTAATTATACAAAATTATGTAGATTTAAAATCAATTTATGATACTGTATAAACCTTATGAATATATTATTTTATATTTTTATTAAGTATATAGTTCACACCATGTGATATGATTTAATATATTAATATATATTTAATTTCAAAATTAATATCTATGTAATGTTAAAATATACATATAATGTATGATTCATATTATATTTGTTACTTTATATGCATTGAATAATGACACGTGATTAAAAAATCATATAATTAATGTAATCATTATGTTTATAGTACATGTCAAAAAATCAAGTGACAATTATTGTATTATATATTTTATAATATTAAAAATAATATAATTATAATTCTTGTTGAGTAGATAGAGCTGGATAATCATTACATTTCCACCATGGAACATTTATGAACATAGTTAAATTTAAATATGATTATTTAATTTTTTAATAATTATCATGGATGATAATCTCATAGTAATTTAGATAAGAATTAATATAGAATAATTGATTAATTAATGATGATAATTAATTGATCTTTTCATGATTCATTTGAAATAAGAATGATTAATAATTGAATGGTTGTTTTATTCAATGTGTAATTAGTTGCACGTTTGCAGATAATCCTGATCTCAAATCTAACATTTGTATGATATTGGGTTAGGAAATTTAAAAATTATTAAATTTATGGCATGTGTCCCTTATTTCCTTTTATAATATAAGGTTTTATTTACCATGGTTTCTCTTATATACTCCCCTTATTTCCTTATCCTTCATTTGAGTTAAATCATTTGTAATTGATAGAGCTCTCATGCCATTAGAGGAAGTTCAAATATGGAGTCGAGGCGAGACCAATAAAAGAGAGATAAATTGGTGGACATGGGGAATGATGTAAAATAATCCTTAATTAGATCATGGTCAATTCTACTAGGTCAACAGTTATTTTATCAACCACTATATAAAATATTCATTATTCAATGATGATGATCAAAATCTTTTATTTTTTTATTTCAATCATGATGTATGTTTTTTCATTATGGTTATTTTTCCCAATTAATTTAATTTATGAAATTAATGAGCATACATGATAGAACTAAAATAAATTGGATTATGTGTGGATACTACTTAATAAATGGTTAATCATATAAGAAAACCCATTGATATTTTCTAGCTTTAATAAATATAAAAATTGAATATTTACAATAAATGATAAAATACTTCAATTATATATATTATGTTCGTATAAAAATACCCTAAATTATTATAAATAAAACGATAGTTCAATGTGATTGAACAACCATTTAATAGGTGAAATCAATTATCTGTGAATTCTAACATGAATATTTTGGTTGACATAAGATTGTTCACAAAAAGGGTTTACTACAGAAGTATAAATTCCTATAAATAAGAGGAATGTGTTGAAGAAATCCAATTTAATTATTTTAGGATTCAGTAGTCTTTTCAATAGATTTTGGATCTATTAATTAATATAGTTGACTTATAGAATTCATTCATAATACCATTTAAGTATCTTTGAAAACCAATCTATAGTTATTAAGAAGTGTAATATGGATTACTACCACTATAATTTACAAGAATCATGATATTCCAATGATATTGGTGTGGGATGTTGGGTTTTGATAACATAGTGAGAGACTAACAGATGTAATATTTATTTATTTCTCAAAAGTTCTTCATATTAATAACAAAAATCCTTCTCATCTTATTTTTTTGAAAAAAAATTAAAATTACATCAATTATATCATCATGATACATGCTTCATATGGATAAAATTATCACCAGCCCAAATTTCAATGATTTTAAGTGGTTCTCATACTTTATCCTTCACCAATAAATAAATTTTTATGTTCTATAGGAGCATATTTTTATGTGCATAGCTATGTATCTACTGTAGAATAGTTATTAATCTATGAGAACAAATTTAAATATCATACATAAGTTCAATGTTACATGATATCATCTATAAATAATTAAATTTAAATGCACCATGAGGACTTGGATAAGTATAACGTGATTAATTAGCTTTGGGATCTCTACAATAGAAGGTAATACAATAATGGAACGAGATCACCAATGTCTTGTTTACCACTGAATTAGGGTAATCAATGATAGATGGGGACCCATGTATTCAAATTTATTATCTAAATTTATTTATAATAAATCATAGGGATTAAATTCCTAGTTGAGTTGTGTATATATCCCATAAATTCATCACTATACATGAACATCTCTATTATAATTGTCAATTAAAATATGAGATCTAATGAGAATAGTATTTCATAAATTCTTACTTTTATTCACCAAGTGGATAAAAACATGTGGAGTGATAATACGTTGTTCTGTCAAATGAATAATAAAATGATTAACAATGTAATGTAGTCCAAGACTTAGCATAAGTGTAAATTACCCATGAACAATCTATAATAATAGAGGATGATCCAAAGGTAGGGAAATGAAAAGGTGGAAGTGTGTTTTTCATATTGAAGGCTATGCCACTAGATAAAAAACAGCAAACAAAATATAGTGTATGATAAAGGTCCATTTGGAATCATGTTTAATCACAACATATATACATATTTGGTATTATATACACCTATTGGTGCACACATCTAAATACAGATACTGGAACCGAGTTTTTTATTATTTATTTCTATAGGATAGGTGTATGAACAAGTTACCAATGCTGTGATGGAATCTTCTCTATCAATATGTGTCTAACACATTTTATTGTTAGTAATAATTACTTTCTTCTTCAAAGATTGATGTTATATACATATGCTTACCAAGAACATAATTTCTGTATCATTACTTGATGAAATTTGGATTGTGTTCACGTTAGTAAATAAACATTGATTATATTACCAAGATAACAGATGTTATTGTATAAAAATTTAAATAATATTTTCTATGTATTAAATTAGGGAAACCATTTATTGGGAACTGATAATGAATCATATTCACACAAATCATATGACACCTTGGTTTTGTGTCACCATCATTATCATGAAAATGTGATGAAACTGAAAAATCTCCATCAAGATGGCTATTTAGACAATTATTAGCTAAAAAACGTGACATATGTCATGCTTCTTTATAAGGTAAAATTACCAAAACACCATTTTTTGGAAAAGGAGAAAATTGAAAAATAGATTCTGGGAATGGTACACACTAATTTGTGTGGACCATACTGAGTAAAATATAGGGGTGGTTATTATTACATCATAACATTTACTAATCACATGAGTTGATATGTCTATGTCTACTAATAGAGTTATATGTCCCTGAAATTTGAGATATTAACGGAATTCAAGAATGAAGTAGAGAATCAACACGGTATCAAGATAATAAAATTTTGATCAGAACAAGGTGGTGAATATCTTATCCAAGAGATTATATAATTCTTATAAACATTTGGGACTCAATATAAACTCACTCTATGTAATACACTATAGTGGAATGCTGTTAGTTAATGGTTGATTTTATCTTTTATAGTTATTTTATTTTCAACAATTATTCATAAAGATATTCGATTTTTATTTTGATTATATACATTAAAAATGGTATCATATACATTAAACCATGTAAACTTAACTAGGAAAATGGAATTCCCTTCGAGTGATCGATAGGTAAAATGCATGTTTCGATGCATTCACATATATGACAGTGCATAGTGTTTGTCAGGGCCTTATCAGGAAACAAACAATCTCCCTAGGAAGTAATGTTTAACATTATATGTTATCTAATTGGAACAATTGATATTTTCTATAAAAACCCTCTAAAAAGTGAGTTTATACATACAATCCATCCATATAGTGAAGTACCACATAATTAAAAAGGAATGTGCGAGGAAGATTAAATTCATGATCATGATTCCCATGAAAAAACAAGTTCATGTAGGGCATGCTTCCACATGTTTTCATGAATGATGTAGTTGTAAGAACACATATACTACATATGATTTCTGAATATGCAATAGAACTAGAGAGATATGGTTTTATAGTCACTAATGTCCGTGACTCCATTTTGGATCATAATGATAATAATATCTCCTATGTAGAGGAATAATAGATATCATAAGGTATTAGATCTCATGAATAAAAAAACAATGAAAAGGAATCTATGTATCAAAACCTTGTTTAGGACTTTTTTGATGTTCCATATGATGTAAAGAATATAAGATGGAAATATGTTTTTATGATAATAATAGGCATGGATGGTAATTTTTGTACCAATAAATTAAGGATAGTGGTTAAAGGGCTTGAACAATGTCATGGAATATACCGAGTTGAACCTTTTTCACCAGATCCCATGTTTATAACCATAATCATTCATCGTAATAAAGAATTGTACCATGAATATGAGATTTGTACGATGGATTTAAAAACTACATTCCTTAATGGGATCAGTTATAAAGATATCTATTTGAAACAATTAGAATGGTGGTTACATAATGAGATTCCAAAAGGATTCTCATTATTTATATATCCATTTATGGATTTTTTAAAGAATACATGTAACATATAATTCTATTATATGAATCTATAAAAGTGTTTTTGTTTCATTAAGAATCATTTTGATGTACGTATTTACATTATTTTTAGTGGAAATTCATTTGTTATCCTAGTAGTATATGTTTATGAAATAATACATATTGGAAATGACATAATAGAATTAGAGACTGTTAAGGACTAGTTGAAAATGTGTTTTTCACTGATGTATATAGGTGAAAAAACGTATATACTAGGTGTCATGATAATTCAAGATAGATCTTATGGGAATCATAGACAAGGAAAAATTACATTTGTCATCAACATACTAAAGATATTTATTATGGAATAATCCAAGAAGAGATTGGATCCAGTTGCATATATATTAAATATATATAATAACTTGTTTCCATAGAAAAAATATGACAAATAATTAATGAGTAATATACTATATGATTTAGTGAATAAATCAATCATATATTCCATGTTATCTAATAGAAATGATGTTTCCTATGCATTTATCATGGTAACAAGATATCAAGATGTTCTAGGAAAACTACATTGGTCTATTATTAATGAAATATTTACATATCTATAAATAAATAAGGATATGTTTCTATTTGTATGGATGATATTAGGGTCTGTTCATTTTGGGATATAAGGATTCTAGTTTTCATATTGGTCATAATGGTTTCAAGTAACAAAAATGATATGTTTAATGTCTTAATGGTGGATATGTGATCTAGAAGAGTTTAACGAATATAGTTGTCAAGGATTCAAAAGTTAGATGAATGTTGATAGAAGCATCTCATGTAGCAATGGAATAAATTTATATAAAAAATAATACCTATTATATTGATGTCGTATTATGTTTTAAATACACTGTCACATTGTATTATGATAATACAATATTGGTGGATCTTGCAAATGAACCACAATCACAACAATAGACAATGATTATAATAAATTTTTATGACCTCTTAAATGAATTTTATCAGAGGCATTAATATTAATTATGTAGTGTACCCATGTAATTGAATGTGAATGACCCATTTACTAAATTACTACCTCATAAAACATATGAGTATTGTGTGAGAGGTAAAATATAAAAGGTTGTTAGTAGACTGGACTAAGGAATGTGGGAGTCTGTTGGAGTTGGTTCCCTAGAACCATCTACGTTGTATTAGATGATGACCTATACTTATATTTTTTAATAATAATATACTAATTATCAAATCATGTTTTTACTTATATGTATCATATTGTGTGGTAATATCGTAACTATTTCTTTTACTCTAAAATATTATAGTAGTTCCCTTGAATGATGATAAACCAAGAGTGCTATTAAATTATTCTTATATCTATTATCTTTTGAATGATGGTATCAAATGAGGGACACAATTGATACATGATATCAGGTGTGGAGACTCAAATAATGTTTAGATACCTTCTCATGATTTATTCCCTTGTTAATATCCATGAAAATGATATTATGACAATAATACTCACCATTAAGAATTCAAAATTTTATGTTTCCTTGTATGATACTATTTATGGATGTCTGTATTGATCATTAGAAATTAGTTTTGTTATTAATGATTATTACGAGTAACATAATTTGATTTATTAAAGAAAAAGTGAAAACATATGTTAGTTGAAATGTGAGAAACACTGTGTGCATTATAAATAATATTGAAATAATGAATAATGAGAGAAATGTTTTTACCCTTTGATCATCAATAGAAGTTTATATCATAGTTCCATTTATAGAAATAATATAAACCAAATAAATCCTAGTCAATCTTGTTCTATATGAAATTTCAATTTTTGGGAAGTCAAAGAATGATTCATCAAGCACATTAGCCAATGGAACTGAAACACATGCTTCATGATTAGGGATTTCATGTAAAAGGGATAATATTACACAGTATGCCTCCATATGAGATGTTATGTGTCATCAACCTTATATTTATTCATTATGGTTGCCTTGGAATGTTTTTAAATTCTAACCATGGAGTTTAGGATTCTTTGAATAATTTCATAGAGAAAGAGGCCCAGAGATTCCTAGAGATCATGTCTCCAAATATTCTGTTAAATAATATATATTATTATTTATTTTATAACACGTTGAATAAATATTATTGTTGTGCATGGTTTATGAATTTTTCTTCTATTCTTGATCACATATATTATGTCCTAGATTATTTGATATAACATAATGTGAGTATAATATTTATTAAATATTTACTATCTATTTCATGGATATAATATTTATTTACATGATGGATTTTTTTATTGATATTAGTTTAATAAATAAATAATCATTATTCATGGCCTGATATAAATTATAGAGGAATGGAGGACATGGTTTAATGATCGAGTGATATGTAATAAATATTTTATATTATTTTATTAGATAATATATATTTTAACACATAGGATAAAAAAATGTCATGAAATAATAGTAATAAATTTTTTTATTATATTATATGGGGTTTCCTTGGGATTAAATAAATATTAAAGAGAGCTTGTGTAATTATTTTATTTTAGACATAATAGTATATAATACTAATTGTTTTTTCTATAATAGATGGATCATATGATTCGTTGTGCACAACTAATTGTGTGTATCCTCTTTATCCCTAGATAGATCCATTTTCCATGAATGAATAGAGATCATCATTCACCTACCACTCTCATATAAATAATGAGCAAGGACAAGGCAATAGAATCAGTTCTAGATGATATTATAGCCGAATGATGAAAATTATATGATCATATGGTCTTAAAATCAATATTTACTATGATCATTTTTTGGGATTGTTGGATCACATGTGGATCACTACTAGAAGGAATGTTCTCTTGATTCCTATAAAGAAACAAAAATTCAATGATGATCTATTTTTATATCTGCAAAGAAATAAATAATACATTAAAGATAATTATTGATTAAAAAATTTGTTAATATTTTCTCTATTTTTGTAATTATATATCTTCAATATATTTTGTGACTCAATTTCATTTATCCTAAAATTTATCATTGTTTTTATTTCACATTAATCCATTTCCATGATATAATACAATATTAGGAACAACCCATACCACACTTTTGTATCGTACTGATCCAAGATTCCAATCATCCAGTCAATGTATGAATAAAAAAAATATGAATTATCAATAACTTCCATAAATGTATAAAAGCTTAAAAGAAGATGAAATCACTAGATATTAGCCCTTAATAAGATCTAGAACCTTCAATACATCACATAATCATTACTGAAAAGCAACGGTTCCAGATTTTCCAACTCCGAATAGTGGATGACAAACTCAATAATGCTATTGTCTCTCTGTTACAATGTTCTAAACTCATTAATCTTTTTAAAATACAATTTATTAGGATAAAAATAAAGTTTTAAGATCAAATTGAATGAGACGTGGGTGATACCTCATTGAAAATTAGTGTGCACTATTTTGTCCCACAATATTTTTCATGGATCTTCAGAAACATCAGTTTGAATACAAACAAGATAATTCCGAGGAGTCTTGAAAAAGTTGAAGATCCTATCAATCAATTAAATCAACACATTTATCTCTTTGGGAATTTT
This sequence comes from Viscum album, assembly GCA_963277665.1. NCBI lineage: Eukaryota > Viridiplantae > Streptophyta > Magnoliopsida > Santalales > Viscaceae > Viscum > Viscum album. The sequence goes on along the minus strand of OY728133.1, from coordinate 1,037,814,864 downwards.
TTCCCCATGGAAGACACGTGGATTCATTGTTAAATTATGTACCATGATCCAATTCTTGTACCAAATTCACATCTCCCACTAATCGCAATGTATAAATAATATTGATCAGTGATTGATCGAATTAAATTTCCACTAGATGTTACACCTTCCGAACGTGACATATAAATTCCCCTCTTGTATTTAGAAGATATATTATAGGAGTAATTTTTTATTAAACATAAGACAACATGTAGTAAATCATGAAAAAAAATCAAACATCGCTAAACCAAAAATAGGAATCAAAATCATTATTGTATAACTATCTAAATTTAGATACATTATTAACAGTATAAAATAATGTAATAGCCTTTTTAAAAGAAAAATTATAGATAAATAAAAATAATATATATTTTATTCATGAAACCTTAATGAACAATGTACTTGGTCATGTAGTTTGGTTAATTTAAATAATTTTATCAAATTATTCTTTCAAATGAATCAATATAATATGTCTTGAACATGGTTTATTTATTATTACCACCCATGGTATGTCTTGTTCAGTAGCGATTGATAGTTGGTTATGCCCCTTTTACCAACCATCTATCTGAATTATGGAAATAAAAAAAATTCCCATGAAACATGAACAACTCAACATTTAATGAAACACATTAGGAATAATAACTTCTATGAAGCCAAATTGAACTTTTCCAATGTAGGTTAACTAGATAAGTCACTCAAGTATTCCAATTATGATATGGTGGTAAATTAGGAAAAAATAATTAATAAATTTAAGAAGAAAAAGTCTTACAACTATGGTACAATGAAAAAATAAATGAAATCCACAACTTAAAGAAGTTTAATTATCCACAAAAACATGAAAAGTGTATAGTAAATGTTTCCTTGTAACCTAACATCAAGAACAACCTATCACAAAATGAAAAAACATAATTAGATTCTCGATTAATTTAAAATTCTAAAACCTTTACTAATATCTTTCTAAAAAAGGTCTATAGTCAAATACTTTTTGAAGTAGGGTGTGTAAAATAGATCCAAATATGATACCACAAAATTATATATAAAATAAATAATAACAAAAATTCCAAAATCCATCTTTAAAAATTAAATAATCATAGTAGTAGTTTTATAAAAAAATTGAAATCATGTTTTCAATCATTCCTTCAGTTTTCAAAATTTGTGTACTATAACAACCAAATCCCGAAAAAATGGTACGGAATCGAAAATATAAATATACAAATAATCCAACATCCAAGAAATAAAATATCATATAAAAATCTACGAAAAACAAAAAATCCCATACCATCCGAGCTCTAGCCTATTGTAAAATGTGCCATAGACACCCACAAGATGATACAACGAAAAAATCTGGATCTAAACTAACATCATGGAATTCTATAGACAAAAAATATATAATTGGTTTCCAATTAGAAGTGTCACGCATAATAAGGCAACCCTGGTATCTATATTTCCATTCCATGGTTTTACTCTATAAAATGTTTTAAAATTTATTATTTAAAATCCATGATAATATTTTAAATAAAAATATCCAACGCCAATCCTTCATTTTTAATGGTTTGAAAATCTATTTTCCCTTTATAAATCAATGAATTTTCTCAAGGAAATGCACATTTTAAAATATGATCCATAGACACATTAAATTTCAACACATGAAATTCATTTTCAATTATTATGGAAATAAATAAAGACAATAACAAATTCAATAATCTAGTACAATTGAACATATAAAATTACCTACTAAGTATAGAAAACCTAACCTCAATTGTCAATGGTATTAAAAACTATAATATCTACATATGAAAGAAATGGAATGACAATAATATTAAAAGGATTGAAAAAAAGACTATAATAATCAATGCTTACAAAAAATGGTTCCAAAACAAAAAATGATTTTATGATATTAAGTTGAAGGATCATTTGATTATTTGAAGAACCTAACACTTCTATTCATTCATAGATGAAATCAATCCAGATGGATGTAAGACACTAAAAAACACCTAGGGAGAAGAACTATTATATAGTGGTGGAAGCTAATAAAATGATCCATAAAACACTTTCATGTCTCCCATGAAACTAGAACACAGGTAATTACATGGTGTGTAATATTTTACACATCATTAATCCCTTTAATGATGTGTTACACTTAAGAACACGTTTCTGATCTAATTTAAAACTATATTTCACCATACACAATTTTTAAAAGCTACTGATGTAAATTAAACTCACTGTATGTGTCCATGGAACACTACACATCATATAAAACATTTACACAATATGTAACTTCCCAGCAAATAACAGAAAAATCATTGGGAAATGATAAAAATCCAAAACATCATTGAATTCGCAATTACTAAAATCTTCCTAATTCATGGAGGAAAATTACCACCCTAAGAGTGAATCAAAATACAAATATCAAAACAAACCATACTGAATGTTAGGAATATGCTAAATAGTCATAATTCTACCACACATCAATGAAATAATATGATAAAATTTTAATTTACCAATCAACTAAAATATAATTTTATAACATTTAAAGACTTCAAAATAATAGTCAACCAAAATAATAAAAAATTTATAAAATATTTTAATAAATTATGGCATAAAAAAATAACGAAATATTTTCTCGATTTACAAATAATAAAAGTAAAATACCTAACCACCACAAAGATTAATGTGTGAAAAAAATGGTAAATACTTCTACTAATATTTATATTTCTATATATTGTGACCATTTTTAAAACGGTACCATATAGTTCTAATTTTATTAGTTCTTCTATATGCATTATCCTTTTCCAATAAACTCGTACATAGTGGTTAAAAATACTATCTATTCTCCATTTTACAAAATCACAATACACCACTCTATTCTATGGGAATGATTTACCCATCATATAGTGACAAATACTTAATTATGGAAATATTTTCATTTTTTTTCTATCTGATGGTTTAAAGAATATGATTTTGGTACATTCATATAATATACATCATATGGTTGTGTATATATGATGAATATGATAATCTTATGATTTTTTATATATATGTTATTCATTCAAGAGTATTTATTATTTATTCAGTCTGCTTATTATTTGAGATTCTATGCTTTGGAAATTAATTTGATGACAATCAACTATATCTAGTTGTACGGAATCATATATATTATTTTGTTCATTACAAATTAATTTTTTTTGATATAAGGTATAAATTCAAAGGTTCCTCTATTAGGTATAGTGATGAGTTCAACATAAACTAGAAAAAAGAATATTTACAATAATTTTTTTACCATTCATAAATTTTGATATCAAAATAATTATTACAACATCATCGTTCCTTAATAATATCTATCATTAAATTATATTCAAATTATATATTTCATAAAATAAAATTAGTACAAACATTATATATATAAAATTTATTAATGAAATTAGCTTAAAACGTGAAAACATTTTGACATAAATATTATGAATAAGAGATGTAAATCAAACATCTTCTAATATAGATCAACTAGATTTCAATAGAATCAAATTAAATTATCAGTCAAAATGGATACAAAAATTTAAAAAATATTTAAAAAATAAAAAAATTGATATTCACTCATTCCTTTATATAGTTATTGGAAATATATTAAACAACTCATTTATGAACTCTCACAAAACCAAATCATTTTTTATAGATTTGTATAATGACACAACATAATACGGTAACAATTGTTTTGATAGAATTATATCATTTTGTGTTTTGAAATAATGTGTCATTGTATTGAAAAGATCACTCCAAATCGTCAAATGTTCTAAAATATTTATCATCCAAACCATTTATATCCCTGATATAAGATAACAACATCTTAAAATTAATAAAATATTTACTATGGAATTATACAACATATCCCGTTCAAGACATTATCCAAATAAACCCATGGGTCTCCTCATGAACATTATTTTATTAGTTGTGGAGGATGAAAAGTAATTTTAGTTACATGCTAATAAAAATTAAATAATATTTATCATTATTCAATTTTATTTCATTGATAGCATCAGTTCCATTAATAGTTGAGTTTAAATGAAGCACAATATAAGTTTAAAATATTATTATTCAAATTGTTAGTTATTGGATATCCATTATAATAATGTGTATAAAATGATAGAAAATTATTTAAAATATATGGTTATGTGTGTATAATATTAATTTAATGGTAATCAATTAATTATAAAATAAATTATATTTAATTTTAATGAAAACTAATTATTATTTAAACTAACATATTTTATGCATTCTATAAGATTTTATAAATAAAACACTATTTTTGAATGATTTTAATTATATATATGCTTAATTTAAATTTAAAAAATGTTTAAACTATGAAAACATATTTTTTAATGGAAAATAAAAAGAATAAATTCTACAATATGATTAAAATATTTTTATTTAAAAAATTAAATTTTCTCTCTTTTTCGAAATTTAAAATGACATGGAATTTTTCAATTTTATGGTCTTTAATTAGAAAAAAAATTAATAAATATTTGGACCGAGGTAGTTAAAATATTATTAATTTTACCATTATATATTCGGATGATGTGAATTGTAACTGTATTAGAATTTATCCACATATTAGAGGTTGAATCGAGTGATTCATCATTAAAACTAACTATTAATGCATTAATATCTCACTCAAATAATTGTTTAATAATTTAAATTCAACCAATTTCATGTTATTCTATAACTATATATTTTATTCGATACATATTTATGAAAATTACATATCGAATATTTATATCCAGGGATGGTAGAAAATGTTACCCGTAGTGTTTATAATATCACTAATACTTCTAAATAAGAACATAAATCTATTTACAAATTAAATATTATTATAGTAACTCTCATAATTAAATTATATTCATGTTGATATTTTATTTTTAATTTCCATGAATTATATTGTTACCCAAAAATTATTTTCCAATGCAAATACAATATTTATTTATTTATTATAATAGTAAAATAAATGATTTTAAAAATACTATATGATATATAAATTGAGTAATCTGGAGTGTTACAAATATTTTATCTGTGAATATGATAGATCAACGCGGTGTTACAAGATTACATTTTAATTCCATTTATCTATATATTTCTTTTAAGATAAATTAAATGAATTATATTAAAATAGATAATAATGTTGTTTTATCATAATAATGTTTTATTTAAATATATTAAAAACAAAACAAAACAATATAGAAAGACTAGGTGGGTATGATATAGTTAAAAATAAAATTAGATGACCATTAATGATCTAATAATTATATTATTATTAAAAATTAATCCCCTTAATTATCTAATCATTTATTACTTTATATAGAATTAATATTAGGTTACTAGGGGTAAATGAAACTGATAATTTTTAAAATGATAGGATTTTTTTATAAATTAATTTTTTTTATTTTTTTACATTTCCATATTACCATATAATCAATTAAATTGATATTTTGAAGAATTTATATTGAGAGTGAATTTATTATTATTTAATCTTATATGAAATTATGAATTCACCCCCAACCTTATTTATAAAAGGTAACCAATTCCCTCACATCATCAAACCACATTCGTCGTTATATATTAACCAAAATTTCTAAATTACTATTCTATACTTATATACCCAAATTATAAAATTTATTTTCTACCAAATATACGAATCATTGAACCCATTATAGGGGATCTAAAAGAGTCATATCACAGAAGTGGTAATCACCTACCTTGTTCAATTTATTTTATAATATTATTTAATTACTATAAATATTAGTTATTTATCAAATAATAATAATTTATATATCATAAATATTGTTAAATATAACTATTTTTATTAAAAACCCATTATAAACCCTCATTCCAACCCCATGGTAAGTGAATGTATCGCTCATGTTTACATACGACTTACCCTCTACATGAAATGATACAATTCATTTCCATCACTATATTATATTATTAGTTATTATGATATGATTAATATTTATATTTTATATATATTAAATAATTATTATATTTAAATTATATTATAACAGATACCTTCTTTCTAAATAATCCATTGGGTATCGATAACGTTGTTTGTTCATATGTGTAGACTATCACCATCATGAGGCGACATAATTCACATTTCATTAAAATTTTATGTGGACATAATTTTGATAATTTTAACAAATATATTTGATATATTTTACATTTTAATTATTCTATGAAACATACTGAATAATAATATTTATTTTGATCTATCCATCAAAAAATTAAAACAACATCCACACTTATGTTCGACCAACAATATCTATAAACACCTTCAATGATTTATATATTAAAAAAATGTATATATGAATCATAATATGTATATAATTAAGATTTATTATCTTAATATCTTGATTAATATTATTAATGTTATGAAATATAGATAAATTTAAAATGGGAAAAACTACTCCACTAAAATAAAAATGATAAATAGACCATTTACACTGAGAAATAATGAATTTCATAAATATTTATTGATAAATGGGGGGTGTTGAAATATTATTAGGTGATAATAAATGATATTATATTTTTATAAAAAAATTATTTATATAATAATATATAATTTAAATTTACTAAAAATGTTTATATATTTCATTTGAACTAATAATATCTCGAGGTATGTGATTTACATCTCACTTTTATTACTCTGAGATACATTCCACATTCCCATTTTTTTTATTATATATATTTTATAGATAAACCATAAATATATCATATTAATGTTATTAAAAAATTTATGTGAATTTTTAAATACATATATGTTTATTTCATTCATGGGGATTTATATTCAAATGTTTCCAAATGAATAAGGAATTTTATTTTACAATCACAATATTCATTTGAATTTTCAGTGACTATGTTCTAGTGATTATAACATATATTTATCCTAAAAAGACACTCAAGTTTTTTATTACAGTATTTTCAAATATTTAAATTAATTATTATTCTTTTTATTTTCCTCAGATAATGTACTCATGAGTACATATATATATTGGTAAAGGAAATCGACATCATTTCTCTTTTGAGTCAAAAAACTATTTTTCTCCATTTCATATTTTTTAAAAAGTGTTTTCAATATGGTATCTTATTTTTTACTATTATTGTTTGAATAAAATTTTATTATTTTATATTATTGAAAAATGGTTTGGAATGAACATTTTTCTTCCATTCTCCAAATATTGTATTGTGTGACGTTTATAACACAAGTAGGAAGGAATTTATTAAAATATATTGAATGAACTGATTATACAAACTCGATTAATATTTTTTAAGAATATTCATTTAATTGTTTATATGGATTATTAAAATTTTGTTTTATCATTCTAAATATGTTGTATTTTTAATATGTGATTCCCAAATGGAAAGTATATTTTTTCATTATGTTTTAATGATCTTATAGTGTTATTTTTATTTTCTAATGACCAAAAACGAATGACATAACCTCTTATTTACTAGGTAAATAATCAAAAGATTTTAAATTTATATGTTTTTTAGATGGTTTATTTTTACAATGACATTAGGTCTTTGAAAAAAATTTCCTTTCCATGGGATATACAATGTTGAAATATTTATCAAACCCATTTCGTTTCTTTGAATATAAAATATTGTTAATTATATGGTCTTTTGAAACAAATATATTTGATTTTCATTATCATACGAGTAGAGATTATATCTACCTCGAATTCATTGCATAAATATTGAAATATCATGACATAAACATGATAGTAGTATATAGTGTACCTAGTTTTTTAAGGGACTCTATTGGATATGATTGTATTAGTAGTGAACATTGATTATTATGATGGTTTATAGAGTGAACCCATTTTAATATGAGTGTACTGGTCAAGATACATAACTACCATATAAATTAAACTTTTATTACTATGTGTATATAAAAATTCAATGTATTATGTTACTATTATGTTGTCATGGCTCTTGTTCTTGGATTCTGTTATGATTCATGTCTTATGATCCAAATTTATTTAATGCATGACATAATAATATTATCTTTGATATAAAGTGTATTGTTATTATACTTTAATTCATTTCATTCAAAACATATGTTTATGTTATTATTATATGATCATTGATGTCTTCAATTTTTACCCTTATTAATTATACGTTGTCATCCTTTCTATATTATTCTTTTCCATGGGTTATAAAGAAAGGTGTTATGAATGATATGCATTAAATAGGTTCTAGTTAAGATGAATTAAGTTGGATTTAAATTATATATTTTATGAATTAATTTTTTATATTTCAACGTTTCCTAAGATATAACACATAAATGATTATATCATGGATCCAAATGTTATGTAATATTTATTTATTTATTAAGATGCAATATATATATAAGTGGATAATGGATCACTAATGATGGTGTTAGAGAATCGTTTAGTTTTTCTTTGGAAAATAGGATGATAAAATATTACTTCAAATTCTATGGATAAGTCAATGAATAGGATAATATCCAATGGTTTTTGTAATGGTCATAAAAACATCTGTTAAACCTAAGGCTTCATCGTTGAAGTCATTATTTATACATCATATAATTTTTTTCATTATTAAATAATTCCCTGACATGATTATTGTTAACGAAACTATGATTTTGGGTTTCAGTTAATTCCTAGAAACTAAAGGAATCATGATAATTATAGATTCAATGGGCAATCAAATATAGTTCTATTGAGAAAAAAATGTTATGGGAAATGTAATGAAAAATCAGATTATTATGCACACAGAATTTTCAAATGCTATGACTCATGTACAGATTCCAAAAAATAAAATAAGGGTTAAATTTTATGTTCTGTCATTCATTTGGAAACACCCCCATTCTTATAGAATGTACAAAAATCCAATAGTTTCTGAGTAATATATCAATACAATAAAAATGATATTTCCCACTATCCAATGTTCAGAAGATGAGAATGTCTTTTTGGGTTTTTATCATTTGGATGGTCAAGCAGATCAATGGTGGATCATATCATAAACAATATAAAAGTAGTATAAATTGATTAAACTATGTTGGATGATACTAATAATATATTTCTCAATAATTTTATTCATCAAATTATTCATATGATTTTCGATAATTAATTTATTTAGTTTAAATTGAATAAAGATAAATCATTCAGTACCAATGAATTTTTTTTCAATATATTAGAGGTATGAATTTTGTATCATTATTTATCCAAAATATAATTATGGCTAATCCATAAATTCCCTACAAAAATTTATCTAAATGGTGTTATCCCTCTAAAAATTAAATTTTTATGAATATATTCCTCAATTTCAACTCATAGAGTTCATAGAGATTGGGGTTAGCCAATTTTCTCATGGTATTGATAAGGGGAGAAAAATTGTATTAAAATGTAACTATAAAAACAATATAGAAAAAAAATTATCATATTATTATGGTTTATCTCTTAAAAGAAAAAATTATGAATTATTATAAGGGTGTACTAATTGTTTTTAATGTGGAAGGGAATTTTTTCTTGAAATTGAAGGCTTTTATGACAGAAAGAATTTATATAAAGATGTGAATATATGTTAATATATATAAAAAATGCACCGCCCACCCACCATTTTTTTCATTCATAGAGTATGGTAATTATGCGAACCAATTCCAAAATGTGAAGGTTACATTAGTTGAAAAATGATACAACCTATAATTCGTATATAAATTTGGAAGTGTTATGTGTTCACTATTTCTAATGAGGAATAAAACAGTTATTTAGTTAAAGGTTCACTTAAAATACACTATAAAACATATATTTTATTATTATATTTTGGATTATCCCACTCTTTTTTAATTAATGTCATTCCTTAGGGTTTACCAATACAAAAAAAATTAGGTTTTGAGATAATAAAGGTAAGAAATAAAGATATGATGATTTCATCAAAATTATTTAATTCTAATATTGTTTGTGATTTTGGAGAGGTTTTCCTTGTGTATCTTCAAATTATTCCTAAATTATATGAATAATTTATTTAATGCCAGCATTGGATTTTTTTATTAAAACAACATCAATTTCGGGATTGAGAATTTTCAATTGATATTATCAAACAACATATGATCACTTTTCATTGTGATTAAATAATAATCATCCAATAGAAGTTACATCTATAGTATAGGAAAATTTTCCTATTCATAATGGGTATTTATCATAGATTATAGGATATAATCAAAACATTGATGATATGCCTATTTTGAGAGATGTTATTGTTGTATTTTGGAATGATTTCATGGTTATAAATAATATTTTTGAGATTAGTTTTCAAGAGAACTTATACATAGTGCACAACTATTACAAAAATCCACATAAAATGACCCATGATTTAGTATCATTATTTTTAGAGGAAAATCCAATAGATTCTGGAAAAGTGATTCATTCAACCATCTATGTTAACGAGGGGTGTACCTATTATGTATGTTAAAAATAAATATGATTCAGTGTTTTTGTAATGATTCAGACTAAATCCTCTTTTATTATTTTAATCTATAAAAATTCCACACTAAACTCGGTATAGGGAGTCTCATTACATAGACCGAAGCCCCAGTGGGGATTTATCCAATTATATGGCTCGTAGGGTCCAATTTTTTCCCCAGGGTCCATTTTGAGAATAGTATTTCTACTGTACTTTTCCAGCTATAGTACTGCATAGTATCTATTGTTGCTCTAGTAACCTGATGTCACTATGGTGACCTTCCACCACTTCTATGCCCGTCATTGGTACAATTCCACCACTACTATAATAATCTAAGGTATTGCTATTGTGCACTTCAGCCAATGGGTTGGAACCCCCATTTTTCAAGAAGGATTACGCAGAGCTAATCTCTGAGCTAAACCTCATCTACATTCAATGTTAATCATTATTTAATCATAATAACATAAAACATCAACTGTTAAGAACACGTATCATCTAACCTTTATTCATCACATGTTTTATCAATGTTATAGATATTAATACTTTTCTAATATTGATAATTAATTTCTATATCATCAATTAAGGATCAAGAAGGAGGGTATACCCATGAAAACATTTTGTACATGGTATGGAAACTATAAATTTAAATTTACTCAATTTTGTATTTATAAATACCCAATTATCATCAATTATTTAATTAATTAAGTCATTATGGAATTCCTTGCTCAGTTTATTTTTGTATATGTAGAAAATATTCTAATTTATTCAAAGAGTAAGGATGAACTGAGGATAATTTGATATTTTTTAATATACTATGGAATGTAAATATTTATTAGAAATATATCATGTATGAATTTTTGTTTTGAATCATTTCATTAAAGGATAATTTTCTATCAAATAAGTAATTATATATTGTTTATAACCTACAAATGTGACCGAGATTCATAGTCTTCTTGGATTGGTTAGATAATATTGGTTCTTTATGTAAAGGATTCATGAATAACAAATCCACTTTCCATGTTCACCTAAATGGGAGCCATGATTCATTATAGATATTAAAGTTTGGAAAAATTTATTGAACATAAGGTATGTCTAGATAACTCACATGTTCTGAGAATACCTTTCAATATATAAGTATTTATAATATATTGTGATAAGTTTTATGTAGGGTTCAGATGTTTTATAATGAAGAATAATATAGATACATATTATTACTCAAGATACTTGATGGTCCATGACAAAAATTATCCATATCATGATTTGAAGATGGGTAATTAATTGTTATATTAATAATATGAAGGTGTAATCTCTACAGAGAAAGGAGTAAATTTTACATTGATTGAAAAAATAAAGAATTATATTTTTAGTCATAATATGATGAACATGAAAAAAATACAATTATATGATATGTTTAAATATGATGAATGAACAATAAATTAATATGAAACAGAAAAAAGTGTATGATTCATTGATTTAAAATGATACTTCTTGATTTTCGATAATGATGATAATAAATGATACAAATTTTATGGATATAGAAAGTATAGTTCTTGAATTCTTGATTGAAGGGTGGAAATAATATCATTCTCATATTAATTTTTAATTATCTATAGACAATACTATTGAATTTAAATATTTGTATGTCATTTATCAACAATATAAGATTTGATATTTTTGAAAACTTTACCTTGATCTTGAGGGACTAATAATGTTTAGGGAAATTTAATGTGTCAATTATATAACTAAATTTAATAAGGAGTAGATGGACTATTCTCATAGTTCATAATTATCTATTAATTAATGAAGAAAATATATCTATATATATTTGAAAGATAATTTTTTGTGGGATACTAGGAAGATATATAATTAAGTGTGTGTTTCTTGGTGATTGATATGATAGCAAGTTACTAATTAATTATACATGTATAATGGGATTATGAAAGCATAATGAATATGACAATTGAAATTGGAAAATAATGCCATTGGTTTTTAATAGGATAATTCAGAACATCTTGATGGAATAATACTATTTTTATTGCTGTTGATTTCCTTACAATGTTAGTAGTATTTATTTTCACTAGATAAGATTTATGTCTTGATCAAAATTCTAGATTGTATATTATGTAAGTTGTAATATTTCAAGGTGTAGCACTATAAATTAACCAATACCTGGATCAATGGTTTAAATCAATGCATAGAGATATCTAAAGTAGGATCTATATAGAGAGTTATGTTTCAAAACATATTATTATGCATATATATGTTTTAATTCTAAGATGACTATTCAAACTAAAAAAATTTATTGATATCATGCTAAATAAATTATAAATGTGTTATATATTAACAACATAATTTAGTGTAATATTAATAATCTAAATCATTCATTCTTATATTAATATGGATCCATAAAATTCCACAAATGGTGTTTTCATGGTTCTTGGTGACAAAATTTGTCTCTAGAACACTAAACGTTTATTGTTTATGGGATGTGTTATGGGAGAATTATTCGATCCTATTTTTCACCCATTAGATTATAGGAATCTATGGAAGATGGTGATTTGATTTCATATTGGGTTGTTAAATGGTTATTTCTTTAGTAGATTAAGAATATATAGTATTTTTAGGAATAATATTTGTGTCTTCTAAAAAACATGACTATATGCCATGTGGTTCTGAAAACACATGTTGTGTTATTTGTATTCAATAATGTGTATGTTTTTAGCTGAGGTAAGGATAACTCGTCATGTGGAAAATCCCAAACATTGTGGGAATCTACCGGGGAATCTATTCGGTGTACTAGATGCACAGAAATAGGGAACAATGTGGGATTCCATTATATGCACTTTTTAGGTTCATGTTCTCATCATAGTACCCTATCATGGATAGATTAATGGATAGGAACACCGAAATGAATAGAATTAAATGAAAATGTAAAAGATCTCTTGGGTAGGGCCCGGGTTGAAGAGACATTTTGTGTACAACCAATACATTTATTATAGTATATAATGGATTCTAGATCCATTTCACCAGGAGAAAATAAACAAAAAATGAATTGGGGTCACATTCCTAGTAGATACTCATACACATCTTGAATTCATATTATAAAATTCACTAATTTTTGTATACTTATTTTTGGCTCAAATCCTAGAATGAGTGTACAATATCAGAAATGATTTTCTATGTAGAAATTGATGATAGAAATTATTTTTTCATATGTGATATTATGTGAATTGATATAATAATGAATATTTTTCATGTGAATCTTGGAGTTGACCATTCTCATTGGAGGATCATTGTTGATCTGTATACACACAAGAGTGTGTCCCCCATTCTCTTTATACTAGTTTTGATGGTACTCCCCTTCAACGGGCCTTGGTCCTCAATATGTCGAGTTTTACACCTCCATCATAAAGATCTGGTGATCAGTTGGTATTCCACTTGAGTTTTGTATCTCTTCATTATAGTGTGTAGAGATGAGGTGTTGTTCACTACAAACATATTATGGTGGGGTTTCATTTTATAATGGAAAAATGAAATATAATATTTCAACACATTCTACCTTACCATATATAGAACAATTTTAAAATTTCAAGGCATCATACTGGGCATATATACACAATTTATTTTATCTAATTTTCCCACATGTCTTGTCTCTTATTTAGTTTTTAGTAAATTGATAATGATTTAGGTGGAGCATAATGGTACATGGGTTCGTAGGCTGTGTATGTTGGGTAGACATGGGAACTGGGAGTCGAAGTGTAGTATTTATCATTTCTTCTTGTTTTCTGTACGGATGTGAGTTATTATCTGATTGGTAATGTACTTTTTCCTCCTTCATTTTTGATGGATAATGTAATAAAATTATGTAATCCCAGTGTTAATTTCATGCGTGGTTTTACTATATATGTTACAATATTTATTATATTTCTATACACTATTTCATGGAGATTAATGTATACTCTAAGAAATATAAATTAAGTAAATTCCTCTAATTTTAGTTAATCCTCGTTGGTGTTGGATGCCAACCCCTAGCATATTTGGTGCATGATTGGGGATCTTATCGTATATCATTCCACTGACATGGTGTGCCCTGATGGGTTGGTCCATGCAATGTTTTACCTTGAAATAAAAATTTATTTTTGATAACTTTTATATACTTTAAAGGATATATTTCTATTGTCTCATTTAAAAAGTAGTTATTTTATTTTATCAATTCCCCTTTTTGGAAAATGTACTTAGAATTTGATCAGTAACTTATTCTTTAATTATAGCATTAGAAATAATATCTATAAAACCATTTTTGGAATCCCATGAATTTTTATATTTATCTAAAAAATTATTTTTCATTGAATTTCAATTTCATTAATTACCCTATAAATTCATTTATAATATATTTTTTGTATAATACCATAGGAATAAATTACTTCATTTTATTGTCCTTTTCATTTAATGGATCAGATTTTTCCTTAAATGTATTTACTATATGAACAATATATATAATGGAATCAAGTTTATTAGGGGTGTTACATGTTTATTTTAACATTTAATTATGTTATCATGAACTTTGAATTTATCTCTATGACTAATGGGAGTATATGTTTGGTTTTAGATATTTTTGAATTACTTTTTATGGGTTAATTTTTTTAAGATGAATTTTCCAAACCATGCGAATATTCTCGGAAACATTCCACTATGTCACAGAGGATTAGGGGGTGGTTCATGGATTAGGCACATAGTTTACTTATCTCTTAACCACGTCTAATAATCTGTGTGAATACAAATTGTGGAAAATAGTTTATTTCTAATAAGGATTGATAGTCCATGTTCCCAAACTATGCAGGTTCCCAGGAGAGACATGATGTGTCACATGATTTGAACATTGATCCCCAAAATAGGTTACTGAATCCTATACATCTGAATTAATCAATTGGAAATACATTTTAAATGATATTAATGAATATTTTGACCAATTATATCTACTATATGAATTACTAAATAATATTGAGACTCATATATACTTCCATGTTGAATTTATTTCCTCATATGCTAGTTTCTAGTTGATCAATGGGAATTGTTGACCATGAATTGGGTTATGTAGTCTAAATATAACTTTTCATTAGGTTACATCAAGATCTACTTCTTTTTCCATGAAATGTATTATATATTCATCTATTAAATTGAGGATTTATGGATTATTTGTGAAATTTAAGAAATAATTCTATGAAATGTTATATGAAATAATTATTTTTATTTGTTAATGAGACCTACTTGACAATATCTAGATCTCTCACAAATATTGGATGCTTTGGGGTAAGTTATCCTAGATAAATCACTATGAGATATTCTAATTATTAAATCACATATTTAATTTGAATTATCATGATATTTTGATGGTATATCAGTGCTCATTAACAATTAAAAAATTCAATTTATATAATTGATTTTGATTTCATGATTTTGTATTGACTAAAAATGGTATCGTTGAATATATATCCCCTTATTCACTATATCAAAGAATATGATTAATTTATGCACACCATGAAGAATAATATTCCTCAATATCCTTTAATAGAAATGTTTATATTCAATAATCATTCATAAACCTCAAAAAGATTTATGAAAATCCATCCTAGGAATCATTCATAATATGGATATCATTATATGGTAATGAGATATGATTTGGGATAAGATCATGTGATGAATACTAGATTACATCATCAACAAGCATTAGGTAGTGTATTACATACTATTTGGTTCCCTTATATACACATAAATTTCCAAAAACCGAATCTGGTTGCTACCAATACTAGGAACAAACCCAGTCTGTGTCATGACCCTAAGGGAATTCCCTATCTCCATGGACTAGAACAAGTTCTCGGGTATCAAACAACTAGGTTTGGTAATGATTTACCTAAGTATGAACGCATAAAACCTTAAAAACATCCATAATATAAATTTGAAATTTTCATCCAAATAGGTCTTAAGATAAAACAATAATTGAATAAATGTAATATATTACAGTACAATAAGTACAAATATGAATAAAAAATAGTAATACATTCCCAAGAACTCCAACTGTCATGGGTTCATCTCCCACAAGTCATCTCTACAGCTCCACCCAATGGATGGGAACTAACACACCGAACCGCCATCAACCAAATCCTTCCCTTTACCTGAGTCATGAATAATATAGTATACCTACACCTAAGGGGTGTATGTAGTGTGAGACTAAGACCAATAGGATACCACTCAATGATTCCAAATTTCATGAAATGAAAGGTGATGATGCAATTGGTTTTAATATATAAAAAAAGTGGTGACAAATTCCAAGAAATGAAACTTTCAATTGAAAAAAGATTTCAAGATAAAAAATTTTGAATGTTAGAACAGTTAAATATACATGTAATCTACTATAATATACTACCATTAAATCCAAAATAAATTTTTATAGACGAAAAATCCTATGAGCAATGAATTCAAGAACACCCCTAGGCACTATATAGTCTTGTGCACCACGTACCTCGTACCTCCGGGTAAAGTAACCATTGTAAAATCTATTATCATGTATGATATAGTTGTATGGAAAATATACATTACCTATTGGTACCCAATAATAACCCATATATTTTCGTTATTGTTGTCATTAACCAAATTCTATGAGAAACTTGAATAAAACCCATCTGGTCCACTAGTCGTAGTGGTACATATCCACCACACCTAGGTACTCGGGCTCACCCCTTTGTGACCAAAAAATTTCAGCATTCTACACTACATTATTTTCATTTAAAACACAACAAATTTTCACATTAAATAATTACATTATCAATACACATTTTAAACCGCATAAAACAAACAATAAAAAACTTTGTTTTTATATAAAATAATTCCTTAAAAATAATGCAATGTCTTGCACCCAAGACTCATTTAAATCCCCAATTTTCAAACCTTGTGCATAATCAAAAGTCAACAATACAGAAATTTAAGCCAAAATAAACTTCAAAGAAACCAACAAATCAATTTTAAGGAACCCACTTTTGATCAGGGAAATGTTATCATTGTAAATCATCGATTTTTAAACAAACATGGCACTTAAAGTTCACAAGTTCAACAAACACCATTAAATAATGTATTCTCTCCAAAAACATAAATTGGATTAACATTTAAAACATTATATGAATCAATATTACAATTCAATTAAATAAAAAAGGTATTTATATGGTATCCCCAATTGAACCTTTAAATGATATCTATGAAAAATCCATAAATTTCACATAAAATTTGCACTAAAAATTCATTTTCATTGCAAACTCCACTAAAAGAATTTCCTAGAAATAATCAAATGAAAAGGACATGAATATATAATAAAAATAGAATGAAATTTAAAAAAAAATTCATAGACATGGAATCACATTCCAAATTAACGAATACCCCTAAATCTTTTGGGGTACAAATTAATTGCACCACTACTTCACATCAAGGATGGTAGATTGAACCTATTATTGGAATATTGGACCTCGAAACTCTAAAGTTAAACACTTGGTCGGAAACCCAGGTTTTTGGAAATTAGTAACCTAATCTATATGGGATGAAATCCTAGGAAAATAAAATGAAACCCTATTCAAAATGAAAGAATAATGAAGGAGACCAACTTACATGAGGGATCTTGATGAAATCTATCCAAATAAACCTGAATATGAATTTAAAAACATTCAAAAATTCAGTGTAGGATCGAATAATTATAATGAGATCATGCAGACACATGAATGGGGGAAAATATTGAGAAATGAAATAGTTATAAGGGAATGAAATTATAACTTCAAATCGGGATTATTTGACAACACCTATGATAGTCTTCCGAATTTTACGATGCACATAAGAACCAAATAGGGGGGAAAGGTAATCGGAATGCACTTAATGATGTTATATTTGAGTGGGAGTTGGAATCACTAAATAGAGTAAAAAATTATTAAGTTATTAAATAAAAAATAATAATTTTAAAAAAATGAAATGGGATTCTAGGCAAGCCAAATACAAAAAATAAAAAACCAAAACCACCGTGATTATGGATTCCAAAATATTCCAAATTAATATAGTGGTATTCATAAGTCAATGGAGTCCATGTAGGAATTTGAATGTATGAAATTGTTTTAAAACTAATGGAGTTATAATTGGTCCAAAATTTACTTTTAATTCTAGAATTGGGCACACGAATTGGTAATAATAAAAAAAACTCCCATTCCTCAAAAAATGCTTACAAAAACCAAACAATGAAATAATGAAAATTAAATTAAAATTACTTAATAATGTATATATTGGATGTGACAATTCTCTATGCCATGAATATTTTTTCCCTAGATGGTCAACCTAAAGGTTGATCATAAAACAAGAATTGGTAGTATTCCTCAACCCATGAATTCCAGTCCAATGTCTCATATGTATGACTAACATGCTTCTAATGATCTCAAACCAGAGGAATATAATTACCTCAAAGCACATTCTCATGGGAGTCCAATATTTTCACTGGCTACACAAAAACTGACAAGTAACACTCTATCACTTGATCTTCCCAACTCTGAACATGGGATGGATCCATGTTTTATTTATTTACCTAGAAGACATAGAAGTCGTCATTGATGGATGTTAACTAAGAAGGTAATTCTATCATGTATTCCAACTTTGAAATATACTCAGTGATTTAATAATGGCTAACATATCACGGTGTCTGCTTCCCCAACTTCCCCAGTCCATGATGGTCGAAACGATGGGCCACATTCAAGAATACCAAGTCACACACAAAAAATTATATGTCTTGACGACTCCGATCAATATATGTTTTATGGAGACTTTTAGCTATCAAAAGACACTGCCTGATCAACATGACATTCTCAGACGTCTACTACACCAGACTCAACCCCATTAGTGAGGTATCATCTACCTCATCCCAACACTGAGGAATAGAAAAGGCCGACCATAGAGCGCCTCAAAAGGATCCATTAAAATCAAGTATTGTCAACTATTTTTGTAATAAAACATAACCAACACTAAATTTAAATCATAGGTTCCACCAATGTCTACAGGACATGCACGGAGCATTTCCCCCAAAATTTTATTCTCCCACTCTATCTAACCATCTGTTTAAGGATTATATGACATGATTATCTTAATATGAGACCCCAAAGGCGTCTGAAGTCCTTTCCAAAATCAATAAGTGAAATGAAGTTCTATATTTGAGAAACTTTTTAATGGAACACCATGGAGTCTCACCACCACTTAAATATACAAACAACCCAACTCATCAACCTTAGTTGTATCTTTTATCGGAATGACGTTTTATGATTTTGGCTGAAAATTAATCACCATCCAAATGGAATTTTTACCTTGAGGTGTATGGGGTAATCCAACAATTAATTCTATGGATACCTCATCCCACGTCCAGGTAGTAATGGGTAATGGCTGGATAAAACTAGAGGGTCTTTGATTCTCTTCAGTCACCTATTGGAATGTATAGCGTCTCAAGAGAATATGTGAAAAGCCATGTCGCATAAAAAGCCACTATGAATGTCGTCACACATCATAATACGTATTGGTAACACCTGGACATACAACCCACTATGATTGGTGGCTATCCTATATCACCTCTTTCCACAGTGATGATGGCACTAATATGTAGACCATGAAGCTAAAGAATCCCAACGGGGATGATGACCAATAATAGGACATCTCCCCTTCATGAAGAAATGTCCATGAACCCTGAAAAATCTCATCACTAGGTTGTTCCTGCTGAATCCACTCCATCATAGAAGGCTTCAACTATATTATCTCCAAGAATGCAGCTCCACTATGCTCTCTGGCCTCCACATGCATCCGAGTATTTAGTCCCATCAAAGGCCACTCAACATTGGACATCCTCTAAGACTGCACTGGAACTCTTCTGCTCAAGGCATCATCCACCACATTACCCTTTTCAGGTTTATAGACAATGTCAATGTTGAACTCTTATATGTACTCGATCTAATAACACTGCCTCAAATTGATATATCTTCAGTGAGAAGATATAGGCCACAATTTTGTTATTATAGTATACCAAAAACATCTCACCATATAGTTAGTGACTCCAAGTCATCAATGGAATCATCAACACTACTAATTCAATGACGTGGGTTGGGTAATTCTTTTTTTTGGTCGGATTTGGTGAGAGCCATATTCCACCATTTGATCATACTTTTTAATCACGCACCAAAGTCCCATACCTTATGTGTCACAATAGACCACATACCCATTCCCGACCTTAGGAAAAATCATCACATGCTAGGTAGTCATCCACAGCTACATCTCCTAGAATGATGATAGACATTCTAGGCTCCATACGGTCTTTACCGCTTTTTGGGTGAGCATGGTCATCGGTGAAGAAAGGTGAGGGAAATCCCGAATGAATCACTTGTAATAACCATCCATGCCAAGGAATCTTTAGATCCCACACACATTATTCAGTTTCTCCCATGACATAACAACACTGATCTTAAAGAGGTCTCGAAAATACCCCTACTCCAAGATCACATACCAAAAAAAATTCACCTCCCTAATCCATAAAGATCTATTTTAGAGGTGGGGATCCCAAAAGGTGCCCAAAATGATTTGTATGTGATGTTCATGTTCTTTCTCAAATCCATAGTATAATATAATATCATCCATGAACACCACCACAAAGGAATCAAGATAGTGATAGAACAACATGTTCATGAGTTCCATAAAATATGTTAGAGCATTGGTCTATCTTAAGGGCATGACTAAATACTCAATGTGGTCATACCTTCTTCAAAAGGATTTCTTCGGAATATCTGACACTTTCACCCTAATTTGATGGAATCCCAAATGACTGTATATTTTTGAAATCAAAATTAACCCCTTAAACTGATCAAAAAATCCTATATTTTGGTTAAAGTGTATTTGTTCCTAATAGATACCATATTAACCTTCTAATTGTTAATGAAAAACCAGAGGTATTCATCACCCTTTTTCATGAAAAACACAAGAGTTTTCCAGAGGGAGATGCTCGAGTAAATTAATACTTTGGATTCTATGTCTTCTAGCTATATCATTAATTACAACATCTTGGTGGGGGTCATGTGATATAATGGATGAGATATAGGATGTGTTCTTGGCACCAGATAAATCAAAAACTCAACATCCCAAATCAGGAGAAAACCTAAAAAATCATTTGGGAATACCACTGGAAACTCATTTAATACATGATGTAGTGAACATTTAGGAGAAATACCAATGTAATATTGCACAAGCAATGATAAATAGAATACAATACATCCCAAATATGAGAGTGGAGGTCCTACACAACCTGATTGAAGTTCCCATTCTCCACAAAAAAAGTGAAGACTCCCATTTGGTGTTGTGAATCTCACTCGATGCCTATAGAAATCAATGTGTGGAAGGAAGTGTACTATAAAATCCATTCCATGTGTTATATCAATGAGATCAATATCTAGGAAAAAGAGTTCTGACTCCATCTCAACCCCTGACATGGACTGCACACATGAGGGGCACCTGAGACCGTGATCCTTCTTCTTTCCCAGCGGTGTCACCAACTCCATCACAAAAGACAACAACTCAGTTAGTAAATTCAGCATGTCAACACAAAGAGATTAAATTAATGAAATAGAGTCACCAATATCCAAAGGAGTAGCATCAATAGAAAAGGTAATCAAAATGACACCTCGAACAATCAGCAGTCCTACCTCGGATCCTGATGTTGCCTAATCCACACCATCGAGGTGTCTAGTTTCTTCCTGAGGGTGACTGCAAGTATGTTGTTGTGTTATGAACTAGATCTGCCCAATAGATGTCTCAACCCTACCACCACAACTATAATGACCCAACATTTTTAATAAATATTTTTTCCAAATTTTTTGTGTTATTTTATTTTATACTCAAAAATACTGTTTCATTTGATAACATGAGTATAATTAAAATGAGACTGTTGGGTTTTGAATATAATATGACCATTAGTAAGTATGACCTTTGGAAACTAAATGTTTTGATTATTGACTGTAAATACAAGTGATATTGGTTAATTAATATAGAAAGAAGACTTGATGGCCTCATCCAGTAGTCTCGGGCCAATCAAAGCCCATGAAACAGAACTTGTAAAAGAGGATTCACCATTGAGATATTCTCTGGACCAAACCCAAGCTGAACTTCATCATGTGAAGGTAGAACGAAATCGCCTTCGCAAGAAGTTCAAACTGATAAAAATTACTACTCGTGCAATGTTGTCCAAACCACCCTCGGATTCTCTCACCTTAGCACACCTTACACTTATGTCCAATGATGGGGTTATAAGGGGATATGTAAGGAGAGCATAACTGGTTTGTTTAATCCTTTGAGATAAATAAAATTGTGTTTTCTTCTTATGGTGATTTTTGTAAATTATCAAATGTTCAGATAAATTTAGAATGTATATTAAATATGAATATGAAAAAAATGATATTTTAATATATTTTTGTTTACCATAAATAATTAATGATGTCTAATTATTTTTAAAAAATGGTCTTCTACAAATGTGTTCAGTAAGAAATTTAGAGTCTAATAAGATCAATATGATTTGTGATGAATAGTAAAATATGAATAGTGATTTTATGCTTATGAATTGAAATGTGACATAATGGATTAGTAATATCACGTAAATAAAGTATTAATATAATATAGACACCTTGAATATGTAATGTGATTCAATAAAATAGTTAAATAACTATTTTAGTAATTATTAGTCAAGTATTATGTATTTTGGGTGAATAGTGTTTTTTTAATTAAAATTTAAATTAAAAAATTTTTAAAAATTATTTTTATAAAATCTAATTTATTTTAGAACTCAGAGCATCGATATTATATTAAGGTAATTTTGGTGGATTTTTCTGAAAATTTTGAATTTTCAGTGAATAGTGTATTTTTTAATAATTAAATTAAAAATATTTGGAAAATTATTTTTTTAAAATGGAGTTCATTTTTTAAATCAGAGCACCAATATTTGGTTAAGGTGAAATTTTGGGATTTTTCTGAAAAAGTTGAATTTTCAGTGAATACTGAAAATACAGTTTTTAAGTTACGGGTGTTTAATGACATCATTAAATGATGTATTAAGTATGTAATCAATATGGTCGAATTATTAATAGTAATACAAGGTATTATGTGTCCCATGTGGATAATACCATGGGAAAATACCATGGGAAAGCCCATGGTTTTGCGAATACCACCAATGAGGTGTCCCTTGGCCATTAATGCCTTGTCCCCTCACTATCCCTATAAATAACCACCCTTTCGTCCTTTAGTTTTCACTCCCAACTCCCCCCCCCCAACGAAGATATGGTCTTATTACCTCCCAATAAATCCTCCCAAGGTTCCCCCAATCCCTGAAGGTCCCAAACATTGAGTTCTAAGAATTACGTTTTAAGGCAAGGGATCCAACCTCTCTCTTTCTTTTCAAATACTCTCTTTTAAGAAATTTCTTTTATCCTCCATGTTATTATGTTGGAGGATGTTATTTTATATTCTTGTTATAGCCCTTTTCATGTTCATATGATGAGATATCCCCTCTTACACTCATCATTTTGTTTTATAAATGTTTACTTGGCGCCGTTAGGCTGCCGAAATTTTTGTAACGAATTCATTCACCCTTCTCATTT
Source organism: Viscum album (assembly GCA_963277665.1). Lineage (NCBI taxonomy): Eukaryota > Viridiplantae > Streptophyta > Magnoliopsida > Santalales > Viscaceae > Viscum > Viscum album. The sequence goes on along the minus strand of OY728133.1, from coordinate 1,037,790,679 downwards.
TCAAGTTCTATATTCTTGTCAAGTCTTTCAAGTTCCTTTATATTATGTTGGGGTAGTATGTCTATATATATCGTAAATATATTTTTATTTCATATAATTAGAGACCCAATTTGATCTTTCCAATTCATTTTTTCGCAGTTTATGTGACTCCATTTGGCTGCCGAAATTTTACGGGATTCTTTAACCCTTCTCATTTTCAAGTTCTATTTTATTATCAAGTCTTTCACGTACATTATTATTATGTAGGGGTATGATCACTATATCTATCATACTGATATTGTATTTTCATATGATGAGAGACCCTATTTGATCTCGTCAATTAATTTTTTTGATGTTTAAGTGACGCCATTAGGCTGCCGAATCTTCATAAGTGAAATCTTATTTTTGTCTTTATTCCATGTTTTCCATTTCATATGGTATATCATTCAAATTTTATTACCATATTGTTATATCATCTATGTTTTGTCTCTCTACTTTTTTATGGATCATTTATGAGTGGGTAAACCATGTCCCCTCTCTTTTCAATGTTTTCTAGAACCCTGTAACATTACCGTTATGCTGCAGGATATTAGTCTCGAAATGTCTCTCTCTTTTTCCCAAATTATGTAATTTTATTCAGTGAATACTAAAATATATTTCTTCTACATGGGTATTCACATATATATATATCAAAATTTTCTATTTTAAATTCTGGGATTTAAATACACGAAACCTTATTTCCGTTTTCGTGGGTTTAAAGTGACCTAAAGATCACATCATTAAAGAAGTTTTTAAAATGTTATTACTGTGAAATGAAACCCATTTATTTTATTCTAAATGGGTTTTTTATGAAATTATTGATGATGATATATGTGGCCCACATGATAACCAAGGAAAATTTAATGGTGTGCCCCGATAGCGCTCCAATTCATTGGGTAATGACATAATCTCTAAAGATGACCATTTTTAATGACGCCTTTGTGAATAACATTGGTAATTTTTAATGACACCTTGATGATGGACCATGGTGAAACAGAAATGATATTCTATGTTAAATGTTGTAGACACATCTTTAAGTTATGAAACATGTTATTTTTATTATGATATGCCAAATGAAATCTTTCTCATCCCTTAATGTTATTTTCATTACTTTTGATGTATCTCAAGTTCTCATGTAAAATGTTTCCCTTGTTTCCTTTACTGGGCCTTCTGCTCACCCTTTCCTTCGATGTATGCTCCTAGGTTATGAGATGCTGTAATGAACATAGTATGAACAAATGATGAATCATTTCATGTTTTTATGAAAAAATTTTTTTGTTGTTTTCACGTAATAAGATCCTGGTTTCCAAGCCCCTAAACCATCAAAATCCTCAGTTTTGTCAAATGTAATCAAAGTTTATGTGATAAAAAGGAGGGATGTAATAACAACCACAAAATCCAGATCCCCCAATCCCTGATAACTCGGACTGTGCTGGAAATCCTCTTGAAGCTGCTTGCCCAACCCCAATCAAATGTGGATGTGTGAACTTGTAGAATCACTAAAAATGTGCCATAACTCCACATCGATAGAAAGTATTTGGAGGAAGTGGACATGATGGTCAGACATTCCCTAACATCCCACACTATTGGTGCATGATTGATCTACCCTCAGAAGTTGCAGATGAGAACTCCCTAGAAGAGTGCCCAGAACTACCTCCTCCTTTATACACCTCTTCCTTCCGTTCCTTTTCTTCTCAAGAGATCTGTGAATTTCCACTACTGCTACTGATATAGAGAATCCATACAGTCCTTTTAGATCAATCTGAACCATTCACATTTGGTCAAAAACCTCATCATGGGTCCTCAACTTGAACAAGAACAGTTGATAGTATTTCTCTGGTCGCAATCCTTTCTCCATGCTATGGGCCTTCGATTACTCATTGTAGATGATTTAAGGATTATAATGAACCAACTATGCGAAATGGTTTCCATACTCCACAACATATAGATTCACCTAAATAAGTTCCATGAACACTCATGACCTATCATAATCTAACAGATTTGGAAATTATTGTTCATTGAAGACAACCTTGAATTCTCCCCAGTGCATCTACTCATTCTACCAAGTTTAATGTACCAATTTCCACCACCTATGACTGGGACAATCCATCAAAAATTTTGCACATTCCAACTTGAGATCCTCAGGTGTATCCGGGAACTTGAACTCATGTTCAATATTTTTGATCCATTCTAATACTTCCTAGGGTTCTATGTTGTCTTGGAAGGTAGGAGGATTATTTTTCAAGAACTCCTAGGTATTTTCCTTTCTAAGACCAGTATCATCCTCTCCAACAAGATCTGGAACATGAGATATTCCTTGTCATAGAGCCTGGACTACCCATTCCATGACCTCAACTAGCCTCTGATTAATTAATATTGGAAGGCTTCATCCTATGGGTGCATCAGAGCTTTCTAGAGAAGAATATTACTACATTTTGAAAATGTCTCAAAAATAATTTTCAATATGACATTTATTAAAATTTTAACCAAATTTATCAAAAATAAAAAATGTGAACACAATATAGTAAAAACAAAGAAACTAATATTCCACCCCTACCCAATGTCCACTTGTGGTCTGCAGCCCACACCTCTCACATTAAAGTGATGTCAATCTGAAAATTCCAATTTCCCTTGTTTACGTAAGGTTATTCATGCGAGGTAAAGGCTAGGGACCCTACTTATGTCCAAAACCCTATGACTCGACAATCATAGAACCTTTATATCATTACTTATCCCAAAATTTTAATACAATCCACTAACATTAACCTTAATTAGATTCAATTGGTTCACAAACTGAATATTGTATTCACCAATACCAAAACCAATCCCACCATGTGGAAAGGGATAAAAGTAATTACTTATCCTCACATGATGTCACAAGTGCCCATGTTTCAAACAATAAGGTTTTGGAATGATTTACCAGAATATTAAACTATAAAACCATAAAAATTCTCCATAATATAAATTTGAAATTTTCATCCAAACATGTATTAAAAACCCATAATTGAATACATGTATTTGAATAAGGAATCAGAATTAAAAATATGAATAAACAATGAATCATGACATCCCCTGGGACTCCAGAAAACAAGGGGTCATCACCCACAAGTCATCTCCACTACTCTGCCAAAAGGATGGGAACTGACACCCCGAACCACCATCACCAAAAGCCTTCTCTATACCAAAGATAAGAATAATGAAGACTACATATACAAAATGGTGTATATAGGATGTGTTCCTATGACCAATATTACAAAACACAATTACTCCAATGTGAATCCAATAAATGGTTACAAAGTAAGTATTTTTTATATTTATTGAAAGGTGGTGCAAATTCCAAGAAATGAAAAATGCAATTGAAAATAGTTTTCAAGCTAAAACCTTTAGAATGTTAAAAAATTTAAATAATCTTTATAGATAATGTAATATAATTACCCAAAAACAACCTAATACAAGGTTAAAGAAGTAAAATACAATGAAAAATGAAATCAGGATCACCTCTAGGAACTAGATAGTGTTGGGCCCCATGTACCTCGTACCTTAGTGTAATGTAACCATAGTTACATCCATTCGCATGCACAAGCCACAAGTATGGAACATACAAATAACCTTGTAGTCAACAATAATATTCTATATAGTTTAGTTAGAGTTGTATTCATCCAAATTCGATGTGATTCATGGACAAAACCCATCTGGTCTACTAGTCATACTAGTTCATATTTTCCCACATAGGAACTTGAACATCCCCCCCCCCTGTGGTCAATCAATTTATACGTGATACAAAAATAAATATCCGTATAAAATAGTACTATTAATCACATAAAATCATATTTTATCAATACACTTTTTAAACTACTTAAAACACACTATAAAACAATTTGTTTTTTAATATAATGATTCCTTAAAATCTTGCATTATTTTGCACCCAATTCTATTTGAAAACCACACTATCCATACCATGTAAATACTCAAAAGTCACTAAAGCAAAATTTTCAGCTCAAATAAATTTCATAGAACCCAAAAATTCAATTTTATGGTGTAACACCCCAAGCTTCCATGATACGCTTCACATTTAATTATGCAATAGCTTGCATTGTACGCAAGTTCGAAATTCTAACACACCACGACCAATCAAAATAGCCATTATGAATATTAATACCCACTTTTTGAAATTATATATATTTTATAATTCAAAATGGATATCATTTTTGGAATCTGAATATCGAAATTAGCCTATGATGAATTTTTTGTATTTTTTTGAGAACTTACAAATTTTTATGAATAGTGAAAAATTCATAAAAACAACTTTTCTAATAAAAATAATTTATAGTGACAAATTATAATATTGAGTGTTTTTAAAGTATAATTAGAATATATTTTTACAATTTTATACAATGGTGGTTATTATAATTAATTTCACTTTGAAATTGGACCTAAACAATTGTCAATCTTTTGATATATATTGTTTCATAAAAACACTCTATTTGTTGTGACAGCGGGAATTAATTATATAAATAATTAATGCAACTAATATTTTTGGAATTTTTTAAAATAGACATTAATTTTGAATTCGGAATATCAATTATAGCTTAGGGTGAAATTTTGGCATTGTTCTGAAAAACATCAATTTTTGATGAATAGTGAAACCACTAAGTGGTAGTTAAAAAACTGATTTTTTGTTTAAATGAAACATTACCACTTCTATGATTTTATATTCAAAAATTTAACATAAATGGTTGTCATTATGAAGTAAAATTAGATTCAATTGTATTAAAATAATTTTTTGGTGAATAGTAACTTTTAAGTTTAATTAATCACGATTAAAGGTAATTAGTGAAATTTAAGGTAAAAGTGACATTATAAAAATATCCAAATACTCTTACACTTGTACTACCCTTATTGGATGAGTCATGGACGACGACGACAATCCATTGGTCATCTTGGGGACCCCATAGAGCCACTTGGGTAAGAAAATTACATTAATAACTTTATATTTAAAGAAAAAATAATATTGTCACAAACATGTGTGGTTTTACTAAAACAATTATTACACAGGGTTATATAAGTTAACATTTTGACTATAAATACTCATTTTAAATCTAAAAATATTTCTTACATCATGATAATTTTTTTTAATTTTTATACATTTAATAAATTAAATTTTTTTATGACACCATGACGATGCAACGATTACCTCATTAATTAATGATTTAAATAAAATGAAACGATAATGTAAAATATAAGAAATAAACTTCTCTAAAACCAATTGGATGGGTATATTTCTAACCCTTATCACCTTATACTCGAAATATATAATTTTGGGACCTTTGAAATCTGAAAAGCACCTCATAAAAATGTACCATTTCATTACATTCCAAGAGTGCCCCTCCTCTCCTCTTATAAAAGGACCCCACCTCAACCACCTTATTCACACCATCAAGCCATTTGTCTCGACCAACATCTGCCCAAATACTCTCCCAACTTCCCTATCTTACTCCTAGAAGCATCACATTGGACAGAAGTGTTCCCAAGGAAGCCTTTGTCTCAAATCAAAAAGAGTTACCCGATTTCAAGGTAATGTCTTCTCTTGTGTTCTTTTGTTTTCTTTTGCATATCCAACCCCCTAAAATATTTTTATTACTTTATTTTGTAACAAAAATAGTATCCTAAATATACATGGATATATTTATGAGAATTATTTTATTTACACTTACACACCTTCGTCTCATGGTTAATGAACATATTGTTTCTGTGGGTGGTGAATTACTGCCTCCCGAAATGATGATTGTTCAATCTTCTTTTAACACCTCTCATGGTGGCCATTATGATGAAAATATTATTATATATCATAAATATTATGTTTTTATCCTTATTATTCTGTATTTTACATTTATGGAATACCTTTACGATTTCCATTATGGGTAAACGCGATAATTTCATTTTAGGAAGTGCGGACTACCGCCCCCTCAAAGTGATTTGAATCGTTAATGCCATATGTGGGATGTATAATGGATGGAGTAAATTTTATTATACATTATATTATACTGGAATTATTTTATACCTTTATATGATTATAATTTCATTCCATTAAATAAAAAATAGAAATGAAAGTAGAGTTCATGCGTACGTACGACTTACCGTCTACATGAACAGTGCATTTCATTTCTTACCTCTAAATGTTATGTAATATTATAAATGAAAATATGTACAGGATATATATAATATATATGATATCTACATCATGAATATAATTCTGGATATGGTGGATATTTCACCACAAGAACAACTTGTAATTTTAAGAAGTTTATTTTTGACTCATTTACCAAATAACGACAAAATGACCGTTATTAACTTAAATAATTAAATAATGTTCATAACATGGTAATAAGTGATATAAAATGAATAATAAACTTGAAAAAAAATCTTAAAAAATTATAAATTAACTCTAGTTTATTATTCAAGAGGTTAAAGAACGGTCGTGTCAAGACGGACATGAGGTAAGGGAACTTCTTAACCCAATTTCCATTCATTAGGTTAATCTCCTACATTCAAATTATGTCATGATATTATTATATAATATCTTGTATTTTTACATTATTTATGTGTAATTATAGTGAATACACATAATTGGTCTATTTTATTTAAAAAATTATCATTCTAAGGACTTCATCTCAATCTCCTTTTATTGAGGCATATTTTGTTTTATACACAACATTGTTTTATACTGTGTATAAAACCCTTTGACGTTTACTTTTATTCAAAAGGAATATTCTTATATGAATCATTTTTACAAAACGACAAAGGAAAGTTTTTTCTTATGTATTCGATGACAATGAGTTCTCTGCCGTCATGACTATTATATGAGTTTCAGCTTCTTCTACAAGCCATAATTTTTTTTAAATGAAAAATAAATACAATGTTTTAATTTTCTTTTATTTTTGTAATGTAAATGGTTTAAAAAGAGTTTTTATGATATCAATGTGTTGTATTGATATCTTGTGATTGAAATGTTAAAATGTTATGTTTCTTTTATGCATGTTTTATGTGATATGATTACGTTATGGATTATGATATTTTTAAAACTATTCATATGAGGAATGAATTAGAATTAATAAGTGATAGGTGGTGCCCATTATAGCTCCTTGATGCATCGGCAGGTCTCATGAGACAAATTAGTGTCTTGGCACGAGGCCTTGAAAAAATCTTATTTGTGGTCTTGGTAGGAGGCCTTGGATATGTGGTTATGACAGTCTGGTATTTATACATTTCATCATTATGAAAGTGGTTATTAATATTTCATATGATTATTTGACAAGTAGAATATCCATTTGAATAAGTAAATGAAATTATTTTATTTTACTTTTTCCATATTATGCTAATGTTCGAGTTTAAAAGGCTTTTGTTTTAGTTATAAATTACCTTAAATTCTAATGTTTATTTATAATAGCTTCCGCTATATTGTTATCCTTACTGAGAATCTTAGCTCACCCCTTTAAATATTTTAATTTTTTTAGGATGTGAAGAAGTATTTTAGGAATGACCTGCAGGGATAGTCTAAAGGATATATGAGTGTGGAAAATGGAGACTATTTTATTGAAATTTTTCACTTTATGATGTAATGTAAGACTTATGAATGTTTCTATTGTTTCCAAGACTACTAATCAAATCATTCTTTCGAGACTTGATCTTTTGTGATCATGAAAATGTTACGCAATAATGAACTGACTCTGGGTAACTGGGGTCGGGGCATTACAGTTGGTATCAGAGACAGTTTAGTACTAACCTCAGAAGATAGATTTAGATAAAATCTGATTAGAGCACATAGTCCTAAGATAGACATTGAGGATTAGTATATAAGAACATCCTAGAATTTTGGTATTAAAGAGATTTGGTGAGTTTTCCGAGCAATACATCCCGGTCTGGATACGAGTAGGTAAAGGCATCTCTGGAAACTGATGTACCAAGGGGTAAAACCCAAAAACACCACTTTGATCTAGACTCAAATGGGAACTGGTGAATGACAACAAGCCTTTATACACTCTTGGTTATGACACTCCTGGGGGATATTCGTAGGATAATTATCATTTTCATTACAAATCATTATGAAGGGTTTATGAGTATATAATTCCTCAAAGAAAACATTTCATTTTATGAATATGGATTATATCTATAAAATGTTCAATTTATGTTAAGTGTTTTACAAGTACAGAATCATGTATTTTTATTCATAAACTGATCTAGTTTAAGCCATTGTTTATAAATGGTGATTAGTAGACGGAATAGAAACCGAATCAATATACGCACTCCTTGTAGGAATTTTCCTCTTGCTTATGATAATTATAATGGAGTTGGTGATAAAACTGGTGCTAATCAGCTTCTCACCATACTGGGACAACACACTCAAGTTATGAATAATAACCTTAATCAAATGGAGCACCCTGATCCGCAACATGGAGGATCAATGTTAGGTCGTTTCATGAGGCAACAACCGCCAACATTTAATAAGGGTAAAAATCCATTAGTAGATGACCAATGGATAAACTCCTTAGATGAAATATTCCACGCCTTGGGGAGTAGTGAAAGGGAGAAGTTTTTTATGGCAGTTTACTACCTTACTGGAGCTGTTGATGAGTGGTGGTCACTGATTCAAAACACAAAGGATAATGAAGAAGTAACAAGTATGGAATGGAGAGAGTTAAAAGAGATTTTCTTATAAAAATACATCCCTCGTGACCATAGAGGAGATATGGAAAGAAAATTTCTGAGTCTGAGGCACATGGAGGATGAGAATGTCCCAAAGTATGAGGCTAACTTTACAAGGTTAGTGATGCATGCTCCAGATTATAAACATAACCCAAGATATAAGATCGATCATTTCTTTGATGGGTTAAAACCGTTTCTCCATCGCGCATTAGTCTCACAAACCTTCTCATCGTACGAAGATATTGTCTCATGTGCTATCATGAAAGAAAAGGAATTCTCTAAATCTTATGACAATAATGTAAAGAAATAGAATAATAGAATGGTGGAACAAGAGATAGATAAAGGGAAAAAGGGAAAGAAGCATTTTCCATTATGAGATAATTGTTGGAAGAATCACCCCAGTACTTTCCTAAAAGGAATGAGCGTTTGTTATAAATGTGGAGAAAAAGGTCACCAGGCTCGTGATTACAAGGGAAAGAAAGAGGCTATCAATGTTGAATGCTACAATTGTAGGGAAATGGGGCAGTATGAAAATTAATGTCATATGCGTCAGGGAAACATACCTCAGCAAAGTCCAAGGGATCAAGGCCAATCATATTCTGTTACTACAATTTAAGTGGAATAATTAATATATTGGTGCTTTTGGACTCAAGGATTATATTCTGGTTATAAGTATAATGTGATATATATAAGGATGGTACTGTAGTACCTTTTGTTTCATTACGGTTTTAAAATGATGAAGGTAATCATATTTTTAGTATGTGACAATAAAAGAATCTTTAATTTGTTTGGGGAATCTGATGATACAATTTATTTCGGAATTTAGAGTCCTTTTAGAGAAATTCTGGACAGAGGTATTTTGGATAACTATTAAGGTTAGAATTGATTTAGTTGATCTTTGCATAGTATTGTTTAAGGATAAAACATTTCTGAATATTATTTTTGGAATATTATAATACTATAGTTTTAGGAAAAGGACAACTTGCATGGTGGGGGATAACTCGTTGGGTCGGACAAAGCTACAGCAAACGAACCCACAACCATAGTGCGACAAGCCTTTATTACCTACCACTAGCCTACAGGAAGACCCTGGTTATTATATAATATTTTTCCTAATCTAAATTGTATGTGGTAATATTTGGAACTTTTTACAATTAGGATAAATAGAATATTTTTGAGTTCTTTTACCATTTGGAGTGAAAGATGGGTTTGTGGTAAAAATTAATTAAAGAATGATAGTCTACATGACATGTAAGTATATTTCCTTACATTCTTTTTAAATCTCTTAAATAAATTCCTCAACTTTATGAAAGGTATCATAAAACAAAAACGTTGTCGGTTAACTTTTCCAACTGGGGATTGAATGACCGTTTAACCAATCACAAGTTTGAGATTTTCTTATGGTTAACTTTCTCCTAATCCTATTTTCTATAACTCTCCATCAGACCTTGGTGGTTTCTTTTTCCTTCATATCTATATTTTCATATAATACTATTATGGGATATCTAGGGTGGCTTTTGTACCTCTCTTTCTTTCTTTTAATGTTATATTTTTATTAACACTATTTTCGATGTGGGTTTTCCACAAAAGTATTTTCTATTTTCAACATTTTATTTTCAAAGAAAAATTTTAAATTGTAAGGATGCAATTTATTGAAGGATGGGAGAATGTAACATCCCAAGCTTCCATGATACGTTTCTCTTTCAATAATGCAATAGCATGCATTGTATGCAAGTTCGAGATTCTAACACAACGTGACCAATCAAAATAGCCTTTACGAATTGTAATACCAACTTTTTGAAATTATGTATATTTTATATTTCAAAATGGACATTAGTTTTGGATGCAGAATATCATAATTAGCATATGTTGAATTTTTTGCATTTTTCTGAGAACTTCAAATTTTTTATGAATAGTGAAAAATACTTAAATCCAACCTTTTTAATAAAAATAATTTATAGTGATAGATTATAATATTTTGTTGTTTTAAAGTATAATTATAATATATTTTTACCATTTTATCCAATGGTGGTCATTATAATTAATTTCACTTTGAAATTGGACATAAACAATTTTCAAACTTTTGATATATATTGTTTCTTAAAAACACGCTATTTGTTTTGACAGCGGGAATTAATTATAAAATTAATTAATGCAACAAATATTTATAGAATTTTGTAAAATAGACATAATTTTTGAATTTGGAATATCAATTATAGCTTAGGGTGAATTTTTAGCATTATTCTGAAAAACCGTAATTTTTGATGAATAGTGAAACCACTATGTGGTAGTTAAAAAACTAATTTTTCTCTTAAATTAAACATTACCACTTCTGTGATTTGATTTTCAAAAATCATACATACATGGTTTTCATTAGGAATTAAAATCTGATTCAATAGGATTAAAATAATTTTTTGGTGAATAGTAACTTTTATGTTTAATTAATCGCGATTAAAGGTAATTAGTGACATTTGAGGTATAAATGACATTATAAAAATATGAAAATACCCTTACACTTGTCCTACCCTTATTGGATGATTCATGGCCGACCAAGAGAATCCATGGGTAAACATGGGGACCCCATGTAGCAACTTGGGTAAAAAAATGACATTAATAACTTTTTATTTAATGTAAACATAAAATTGTCACAAACTTGTATTGTTTCACTAAAATAATTATTACATGGGGTAATAAAAGTAAAAATTTTACTATAAATACTGATTGGAAAGATAAAAATATTTCCTACATCATGATATTTTATTTATAATTTTTAGACATTAAATACATTAAATTTTTGTATGACACCATGATGATGCAGTGATTACCTCATTAATTAACGATTTAAATAAAATGAAAAGATAATGTACAATCTAAGGATTACATTTGTCTAAAAACTATTTTATGGGAATATTTAGATCCCATATGACATTATCCACGAAATATTTAATTGTGGGCCCTTTGAAATACGAAAAGCACCTCATAATAATGTAACATTTCATTTCTTTCCAAGAGTTCCCCTCCTCTCCTCTTATAAAAGGCCCCCACCTCTACCACCTTATACACACCTTCAACCCATTTGGATAGGCCAAACATTGACGAAATACTCTCTCAACATCCCTATCTTACTTCTAGAAGCCTCACATTGTGCAGAAGTCTTCCCAAGGTAGCCTTTGGCTCAAATCAAAAAGAGTTACCTGATTTCAAGGTAATGTCTTCTCTTGTGATATTTTTTTTATTTTGCTTCTCCAACCCCAAAAAATCTTTTTATTAAATTATTTTGTAACAAAACCAGTATAATCTAAATACATGTATGTTTTTATGGGAATTATTTTATTTACACTTACACACACCTTCATCTAATTGTTAAATAACATACTGTTTCTGTTGTTGGTGAATTACTGCCTCACGAAACAATGATTGTTTAATATTCTTTTAACACCTCTCATGGTGGCCATTATGATGAAAATATTTTTATATATGATATATATTATGTTTTTGTATTCCTTATGATTCTTTATTTTTCATTTATGGCATACCTTTATGATTTCCATTATGTGTAAACGCGATAATTTCGTTTTAGGAAGTGTACACTACCACCCCCTCAAAGTGATTTGAACCGTTAATGCCATATGTGAGATCTATAAAAGATGTAATAAATGTTATTATACATTATATTATACTGGAATTATAGTATAACTTTATATAAATATAGTTTCATTCCATTAAATTCAAAATAGAAATGAAAATAGTGTTCATGCATACGTACGACTTACCCTCTCCATGAACGGTGCATTTCATTTCGTACCTCTAAATGTTATGTAACATTATAAATTCATGTATATACTGGATATATATGATATATATGATATCTAAATCATGGATATAATTCTGGATATAATGGATATTTCACCATAAGAACAACTTGTAATTATAATAAGTTTCTTTTTGACTCAAGTATCAATGATCGACAAAACGACCGTTATTAACTTAATTAATCAAATAATGTTCAAAACATGGTAATAAGTGTTATTAAAGGAATAATAAACTTGAAAAAAATTCTTATGAAATTATAAATTAACTCTCGTTTATTATTCAGGAGGTTAAAGAACGGTCGTGTCAAGACGGACACGAGGTAATGAACTTCTTAACCCAATTTCCATTCTTTGGGATAATATCTTACTTTCAAATTATGTCATGATATTATTATGTCCTATATTGTATTTGTACTTTATCTTTTTTTACATATAGTGAATAGACATAATAGATCTATTTTATTTAAAAAATTATCTTTTTATGGACTTCATCTCAATCTAATTTTATTGAGGCATATTTTGTTTTATACACAACTTTCCTTTATACTGTTTATAAACCCCTTTGACTTTTACTTCTATTCAAAAGGAACCTTTTTATACGAAGCATTTTTACTAAATGTGAAAAGGAATGTTTTTTCTTACATATCATGTGACAACGACTTCTCCTCCGACGTGAATATTATTTGAGTTTTGGCTTCCTCTACAAGCCATAACTTTTTTTAAAATGAAAAATAAATACAAAGTTTTAATTTTCATTTATTTTGGTATTGAAAATCATTTTGAATGTGTTTTTATTATATCAATGTTTTTTATTGATAACTTGTGATTGAAATATGTTAATGTTATTTTTTCATTATGCATGTTTTATGTGATATGATTATGTTGTGGTTTATGATATGTTTAACCCTATTCATATGAGGAATCCATTGGACTTAATAAGTGACGGGTGGAGCCCGATATAGCTCCTCGATGCGTCATAAAGTCTCATGAGACAAACTAGTGTCTTGGCACGAGGCCATGACAAAATCTTATTTGTGGTCTTGGAACGAGGCCTTGGCTATGTGGTTATGATATTCTGGCATTATACATTCCATCATTATAAAAGTGGTTATTGATATTGCATCTGATTATTAGACCTGTAGAATGTCCATTTGAATACGTAAATGCCATTATTTCATTTTACTTTTTCAATATTATGATAAATTTCAAGTTTAACAGGCTTTTGTTTTTGTTTTAATTTGCCTTAAATGTTAATGTTTATTTATGAAAGATTCTGCTATATTGTTATCTTTACCGAGCATCTGAGCTCACCCCTTTCAATGTATTAATTTTTCCAGGATGTAAAGAAGTATTTTAGGAATGACATATAGGGATAGTCTGAAGGGGATATGAGGGTGGAAAATGGAGACTATGTTATTGTAATTTTTCACATTATGATGTAATGTAAGACTTATGAATGTATCTAGTGTTTCCAAGACTACTAATCTAATCGGTCTTTCGAGACTTGATCTTTTGTGATCATGCCGATGTTACACAATAATGAACCGACTCTGGGTAACATGGGTCGGGGGGTTACAGTTGGTATCAGAGGCAGTTTAGTACTAACCTCAGAAGCTAGATTTAGATAAAATATGATTAGAGAACAGAGCCCTAAGATAGACTCTGAGGATTAGTATAGAAGAACATCCTAGAATTTTGGTATTAAAGAGATTTGGTGAGTTTTCCGAGCAATAAATCCCGGTCTGGATACGAGTAGGTAAAGGCATCTCATGAACTGATGTACCATGGGGTAAAACCCAAAAACACCACTTTGATCTAGACTCAAATGGGAACGGGTGCACGACAACGGGCCTTGCTGCACTCTTGGTTATGACACTCCTGGGGTATATTCGTAGGATAATTATCATTTTCATTAAAAATCATTATGAAGGGTTTATGAGTATATATTTCCTCAAAGAAAACATTTCTTTTTATGAATATGGATTATATCTATAAACTGTTCAATTTATGTTAAGTGTTTTACAAGTACAGAATCATGTATTTTTATTCATAAACTGATCTAGTTTAAGCCATTGTTTATAAATGGCGATTAGTGGATGGAATGGAAACCGTATCAATATACGCACTCCATGTAAGAATTTTCCTCTTGCTTATAATAATTATAATGGATCTAGTTATACAACGGGTTCTAATCACCTTATCACCATACTGGGACAACTCACTCAAGTTATGAATAATAACCATAATCGAATGGAGCACCCTGATCCGCAACATGGAGGATCAATTTTAGGTCGTTTCATGAGGCAACAACCGCCAACATTTAATAAGGGTACAAATACATTAGTATATGAGAAATGGATAAAATCCTTAGAGGAAATATTCCACACCTTGGGGAGTAGTGAAAGGGAGAAGTTTTTTATGGAAGTTTACTACCTTACTGGAGATGTTGATCAGTGGTGGTCGCTGATTCAAAACACAAAGGAAAATGAAGAAGTAACAAGTATGGAATGGAGAGAGTTCAAAGAGCTTTTCTTATAAAAATACATCCCGACTGACCATAGAGTAGATATTGAATGAAAATTTATGAGTCTGAGGTAGAAGGAGGATGATAATGTCCCAAAGTATGAGGATAACTTTACAAGGTTAGTGAGGCATGCTCCAGATTATATACGTAACCCAAGATGTAAGATCGATCATTTCATTGATGGGTTAAAACCATTTCTCCATCACGCATTAGTCTCACAAACCTTCTCATCGTACGAAGATATTGTCTAATGTGCTATCAAGACAGAAAAGGAATTCTCTAAATCTTATGATAATAATGTAAAGAAAAAGAATAATAGAATGGTGGAACAAGAGATGGATAAAGGGAAAAAGGGAAAGAAGGATTTTCCATTATGCGATAATTGTTGGAAGAATCACCCCGGTACTTGCTTAAAAGGAATGGGAGTTTGTTATAAATGTGGAGAAAAAGGTCACCAGGCTCGTGATCGCAAGGGAAAGAAAGAGTCTATCGATGTTGAATGCTACAATTTTAGGGAAATGGGGCATTATGAAAATTAATGTCCTAAGAGTCAGGGAATCTTACCTCAGTAAAGGCCACGGGATCAAGGCCAATCTTATTCTGTTACTACAATTGAAGTGGAATAATTAATATATTGGTGATTTTGGTCTAGAGGATTATATTCTGGTTATTAGAATAATGTGATATATATAAGGATGGTATTGTAGTACTTTTTTTTTCATTAAGTATTTGATATGATGAAGGTAATCATATTTTTAGTATGTGACAATAAAAGAATCTTTATTTTGTTTGGGAAATCTGATGTTACAATTGATTTTGGAATTTAGAGACATTTTAGAGAAAGTCTGGACAGAGGTATTTTTGATAACTATAATGGTTAGAATGGATTATTTGATCATTGGATAGTATTGTTTAAGAATAAAACATTTCTAAAGAGTATTTTTGGAATATTATAATACTATAGTTTTAGGAAAAGGGCAACCTGCATGGTGGGGGATAACTTGTTGGGTCGGACAAAGCTACAGCAATCGAACCCACAACCATAGTGCGACAGGCCTTTATTACCTACCACTAGCCTACAGGAAGTCCCAAGTTTTTACATAATATTATTTTAATCTAAATGGTATGTGGTAATATTTGGAACCTTATACAATTAGGATAAATAAAATATTTTTGAGTTCTGTTACCATTTGGAGTGAAAGATGGGTTTGTGGTAAAAATTAATTAAAGAATGATAGTCTACATGAAATGTAAGTATATTTCCTTACATTCTTTTTAAATCTCTTAAATAAATTCCTCAACATTATGAAAGGTATCAAAAAACAAAAACGTTGTCGGTTAACTTTTCCAACTGGGGATTCAATGACCATTTAACCAATCACAATTTTGAGATTTTCTTATAGTTAACTTTCTCCTAATCATGTTTTCCATAACTCTCCATCAGACCTTGGTGGTTTCTTTTTCCTCCATATCCATATTTTCATATAATACTATTATGCGATATCTAGGGTGGCCTTTGTACCTATCTTTCTTTCTTTTAATGTTATATTTTTATTAACAATATTTTCGATGTGGGTTTTCCACAAAAGTATTTTATATTTTCAACATTTTATTTTCAATGAAAAATTTCAAATTGTAAGGATGCAATTTATTGAAGGATGGTAGAATGTAACACCCCAAGCTTGCACGATACGTTTCTCTTTCAATAATGCAATAGCATTCATTGTATGCAAGTTCGAGATTCTATCACAACATGACCAATCAAAATAGCCATTATGAATAGTAATACCCACTTTTTGAAATTATATATATTTTATATTTTAGAATGGACATAATTTTGGGATTCGGAATATCAAAATTAACATATGTTGAATTTTTGGCATTTTTCTGAGAACTTCAAATTTTTTATGAATACTGAAAAATACTTATATCCTACTTTTTTAATAAAAACAATTTATAGTGATAGATTATAATATATTGTTGTTTTAAAGTATAATTATAATATATTTTTACCATTTTATCCGATGGTGGTCATTAGAATTAATTTCACTTTGAAACTGGACATAAACAATTGTCAAACTTTTTA
Source organism: Viscum album (assembly GCA_963277665.1). Taxonomy (NCBI): domain Eukaryota; kingdom Viridiplantae; phylum Streptophyta; class Magnoliopsida; order Santalales; family Viscaceae; genus Viscum; species Viscum album. The sequence continues at coordinate 1,037,773,536 of OY728133.1, read as the reverse complement.
TATATATTGTTTCTTAAAAACACGCTATTTGTTTTGACAGTGGGAATTAATTATAAAATTAATTAATGTGAAAAATATTTTTAGAAATTTTTAAAATAGATATAATTTTTTAATTTAGAATATCAATTATGGATTTGGGTGAATTTTTTGCATTATTCTGAAAAACATCATTTTTTAATGAATAGTGAAACCACTATGTGGTAGTTAAAAAACTAATTTTTCACTTAAATGAATCATTACCACTTCCGTGATTTGATTTTCAAAAATCGTACATACATGGATGTCATTAGGAATTAAAATCTGATTCAATAGGATTAAAATATTTTTTTGGTGAATAATAACTTTTCTGTTTAATTAATCGCGATTAAAGGTAATTAGTGACATTTAAGGTAAAAATGACATTATAAAAATATGAAAATACCCTTACAGCTGTCATACCCTTATTGGATGAGTCATGGCCGACCCAGACAATCCATGGGTAAACATGGGGACCCCATGGAGCCACTTGGGTATGAAAATGACATTAATAACTTTTTATTTAATGTAAATATAAAATTGTCACAAACTTGTTGTTTGACTAAAATAATTATTACATGGGGTGATATAAGTAAATATTTCTACTATAAATACTCATTGGAAAGATAAAAATATTTCCTACATCATTATATTTTTTTATATTTTTTAGACATTAAATACATTAAATATTATTATGAAACCATGATGATGTAGTGATTACCTCATTAATTAACGATTTAAATAAAATGAAAAGATAATGTACAATATAAAAATTACACTTGTCTAAAAACTATTGTATGGGTATATTTAGAACCCATATAACCTTATCCTCGAAATATTTAATTGTGGGCCCTTTGAAATACGAAAAGCACCTCATAATAATGTAACATTTCATTTATTTCCAAGAGTGCCCCTCCTCTCCTCTTATAAAAGGCCCCCAACTCTACCACCTTATACACACCGTCAAGCCATTTGGCTAGGCCAAACGCTGCCTAAATACTCTCCCAACATTCCTCTATTACTCTTAGAAGCCTCGCATTGTGCAGAAGTCTTCCCAAGTTACCCTTTGGCTCAAATCAAAAAGAGTTTCCTGATTTCAAGGTAGTGTCTTCTCTTGTGATCTTTTGTTTTATTTTGCTTCTCCAACCCCCAAAAATCTTTTTATTAAATTTTTTTTGTAACAAAACAAGTATACTCAAAATACTTGTATGTTTTTATGGGAATTGTATTATTTACACTTACACACACCTTCGTCTAATTGTTAAATAACATACTGTTTATGTTGGTGGTGAATTACTGCCTCACGAAACGATGATTGTTCAATATTCATTTAACACCTCTCATGGCGGACATTATGATGAAAATATTTTTATATTGATATATATTAATTTTTTGTTTTCCTTATGATTCTGTATTTTTCTTTTATGGCATACCTTTATGATTTCCATTATGTGTAAACGCGATAATTTCATTTTAGGAAGTGTAGACTACCACCCCCTCAAAGTGATTTGAACCGTTAATGCCATATGTGGGATCTATAAAAGATGTAGTAAATGTTATTATACATTATATTATACTGGACTTATAGTATAACTTTATATAAATATAGTTTCATTCCATTAAATTCAAAATAGCAAAGAAAGCAGTGTTCATGCGTACGTACGTCTTACCCTCTCCATGAATGGTGCATTTCATTTCGTACCTCTAAATGTTATGTAATATTATAAATTCATGTATATACTGGATATATATCATATATATGATATCTACATCATGAATATAATTCTGGATATTATGGATATTTCACTATAAGAACAACATGTAATTATAAGAAGTTTGTTTTTCACTCAAGTACCAATGATCGACAAAACGACCGTTATTAACTTAAATAATCAAATAATGTTCATAACATGGTAATAAGTGATATTAAAGGAATAATAAACTTGAAAAATATTCTTATGAAATTATAAATTAACTCTCGTTTATTATTCAAGAGGTTAAAGAACGGTCGTGTCAAGACGGACACGAGGTAATGAACTTCTTAACCCAATTTCCATTCATTGGGTTAATATCTTACTTTCAAATTATGTCATGATATTATTATGTCATATCTTGTATTTGTAATTTATTTTTGATTACTTATAGTGAATACACATAATAGATCTAATTTATTTAAAAAATTATATTTGTATGGACTTCATCTAAATCTCCTTTTATTGAGGCATATTTTGTTTTATACACAACTTTACTTTATAATGTTTATAAACCCCTTTGACTTTTACTTCTATTCAAAAGGAACCTTTTTATACGAAGCATTTTTACTAAATGACAAAAGGAATGTTTTTTCATACGTATCATGCGACAACGACTTCTCCTCCGACGTGACTATTATTTGAGTTTTGGCTTCCTCTACAAGACATAACTTTTTTTAAAATGAAAAATAAATACAAAGTTTTAATTTTCAATTATTTTTGTAGTGAAAATGGATTTGAATGTGTTTTTATTATATCAATGTTTTATATTGATAACTTGTGATTGAAATATGTTAATGTTATGTTTTCTTTATGCATGTTTTATGTGATACGATTAAGTTATGGTTTATGATATGTTTAAACCTATTCATATGAGGAATCCATTGGACTTAATATGTGATGGGTGGAGCCCGCTATAGCTCCTCGATGCATTGGAAAGTCTCATGAGACAAACTAGTGTCTTGGCACGAGGCCATGACAAAATCTTATTTGTGGTCTTGGCACGAGGCCTTGGCTATGTGGTTATGATATTATGGAAATATGCATTCCATCATTATAAAAGTGGTTATTGATATTGCATGTGATTATTAGACCCGTAGAATGTCCATTTGAATACGTAAATGGCATTATTTCATTTTAATTTTTCAATATTATGATAAATTTCAAGTTTAACAGGATTTTGTTTTAGTTTTAAATTGCCTTAAATGTTAATGTTTATTTATGAAAGATTCTGATATATTGTTATCTTTACTGAGCATCTGAGCTCACCCATTTCAATGTATTAATTTTTCAAGGATGTAAAGAAGTATTTTAGGAATGACCTATAGGGATAGTCTGAAGGGGATATGAGGGTGGAAAATAGAGACTATGTTATTGTAATTTTTCACTTTATGATGGAATGTAAGACTTATGAATGTATCTAGTGTTTCTAAGACTACTAATCTAATCGGTCTTTCAAGACTTGATCTTTTGTGATCATGCAGATGTTATGCAATAATGAACCGATTCTGGGTAACTGGGGTCGGGGCGTTACAGTTGGTATCAGAGGAAATTTAGTACTAACCTCGGAAGCTAGATTTAGATAAACTCTGATTATAGCACATTGCCCTAAGATATACTTTGAGGATTATTATAGAAGAACATCCTAGAATTTTCGTATTAAAGAGATTTGGTGAGTTTTCCGAGCTATAAATCTCTGTCTGGATACGAGTATGTAAAGGCATATCTGGAACTGATGTACAAAGGGGTAAAACCCAGAAACACCACTTTGATCTAGACTCAAATGGGAATGGGTGCACGACAACGGGCCTTGCTGCACTCTTGGTTATGACACTCTTGGGGGATATTCGTTGGATAATTATCATTTTCATTACAAATCATTATGAAGGGTTTATGAGTATATATTTCCTCAAAGAAAACATTTATTTTTATGAATATGGATTATATCTATAAATTTTTCAATTAATGTTAAGTGTTTTACAAGTACAGAATCATGTATTTTTATTCATAAATAGATCTAGTATAAGCCATTGTTTATAAATGGTGATTAGTGTATGGAATGGAAACCGTATCAATATACGCACTCCATGTAGGGATTTTCCTCTTGCTTATAATAATTATAATGGAGCTAGTGATACAACTGGTGCTAATCAGCTTATCACCATACTGGGAAAACTCACTCAAGTTATGAATAATAACCTTAATCTAATGGAGAACCCTGATCCGCAACATGGAGGATCAATGTTAGGTCGTTTCATGAGGCAAAAACCACCAACATTTAATAAGGGTACAAATACATTAGTATATGAGCAATGGATAAACCCCTTAGAGGAAATATTCCACGCCTTGGGGAGTAGTGAAAGGGAGACGTTTTTTATGGCAGTTTACTGCCTTACTGGAGATGTTGATCAGTGGTGGTCACTGATTCAAAACACAAAGGAAAATGAAGAAGTAACAAGTATGGAATGGAGAGAGTTCAAAGAGATTTTCTTAGAAAAATACATCCCGAGTGACCATAGAGGAGATATGGAAAGAAAATTTCTGAGTCTGAGGCAGAAGGAGGATAATAATGTCCCAAAGTATGAGGCTAACTTTACAAGGTTAGTGAGGCATGCTCCAGATTATATACGTAACCCAAGATGTAAGATCGATCATTTCTTTGATGGGTTAAAACCATTTCTCCATCGCGCATTAGTCTCACAAACCTTCTCATCGTACGAAGATATTGTCTCATGTGCTATCAAGAAAAAAAGGAATTCTCTAAATCTTATGACAATTATGTAAAGAAAGAGAATAATAGAATGGTGGAACAAGAGATAGATAAAGGGAAAAAGGGAAAGAAGGATTTTCCATTATGCGATAATTGTTTGAAGAATCACCTCGGTACTTGCCTAAAAGGAATGGGAGTTTGTTATAAATGTGGAGAAAAAGGTCACCAGGCTCGTGATTGCAAGGGAAAGAAAGAGCCTATCAATGTTGAATGATACAATTTTAGGGAAATGGGGCATTATGAAAATTAATGTCCTAAGCGTCAGGGAATCTTACCTCCGCAAAGTCCAAGGGATCAAGGCAAATCTTATTCTGTTACTATAATTGAAGTGGAATAATTAATATATTGGTGCTTTTGGACTAAAGGATTATATTCTAGTTATTAGAATAATGTGATATATAAGGATGGTATTGTAGTACTTTTTGTTTCATTAAGGATTTAATATGATGAAGGTAATCATATTTTTAGTATGTGACAATAAAAGAATCTTTAATTTGTTTGGGGAATCTGATGTTACAATTGATTTTGGAATTTAGAAACCTTTTAGAGAAAGTCTAGACATAGGTATTTTGGATAACTATAAAGGTTAGAATGGATTTAGTTGATTATTGGATAGTATTGTTTAAGGATAAAACATTTCTGAAGATTATTTTTGGAATATTATAATACTATAGTTTTAGGAAAAGGACAACATGCATGGTGGGGGATAACTCGTTGGGTTGGACAATGCTACAGCAATCGAACCCACAACCATAGTGCGACAGGCCTTTATTACCTACCACTAGCCTACAGGAAGTCCCAAGTTTTTACATAATATTTTTTTAATCTAAATGGTATGTGGTAATATTTGGAACCTTATACAATTAGGATAAATAGAATATTTTTGAGTCATGTTACCATTTGGAGTGAAAGATGGGTTTGTGGGAAAAATTAATTAAAGAATGATAGTCTACATGACAAGTAAGTATATTTCCTTACATTCTTTTTAAATCTCTTAAATAAATTACTCAACTTTATTAAAGGTATCATAAAACAAAAACTTTGTCGGTTAACTTTTTCCAACTGGGGATTCAATGACCGTTTAACCAATCACAATTTTGAGATTTTCTTATGGTTAACTTTCTCCTAATCCTGTTTTCCATAACTCTCCATCAGACCTTGTTGGTTTCTTTTTCCTCCATATCCATATTTTCATATAATACTATTATGGGATATCTAGGGTGGCCTTTGTACCTCTCTTTCTTTCTTTTAATGTTATGTTTTTATTAACACTATTTTCGATGTGGGTTTTCCACAAAAGTATTTTATATTTTCAACATTTTATTTTCAATGAAAAATTTCAAATTGTAAGGATGCAATTTATTAAAGGATGGGAGAATGTAACACCCCATGCTTGCACGATACGTTTCTATTTCAATAATGCAATAGCATTCATTTTATGCAAGTTCGAGATTTTAACACAACATGACCAATCAAAAAAGCCATTATGAATAGTAATACCCTCTTTTTGAAATTATATGTATTTTATATTTCAGAATGGACATTATTTTTGGATTCGGAATATCAAAATTAGCATATGTTGAATTTTTGGCATTTTTCTGAGAACTTCAAATTTTTTATGAATAGAGAAAAATACTTAAATCCAACTTTTTAAATAAAAATATTTTATAGTGATATATTATAATATTTAGTTGTTTTAAATTATAATTATAATATATTTTTACCATTTTTTCCAATGGTTGTCATTAGAATTAATTTCACATTGCAATTGGACATAAACAATTGTCAAACTTTTTATATATATTGTTTCTTAAAAACACGCTATTTGTTTTGACAGTGGGAATTAATTATAAAATTAATTAATGCGACAAATATTTTTAGAATTTTTAAAAAATAGATATAATTTTTTAATTTGGAATATCAATTATAGCTTAGGGTGATTTTTTTGCATTATTCTGAAAAACATCAATTTTTGATGAATAGTGAAACCACTATGTGGTAGTTAAAAAACTAATTTTTCACTTAAATGAATCATTACCACTTCTGTGATTTGATTTTCAAAAATCGTACATACATGGTTGTCATTAGGAATTAAAATCTTATTAAATAAGATTAAAATAATTTTTTGGTGAATAGTAACTTTTATGTTTAATTAATCGCGATTAGAGGTAATTAGTGACATTTAATGTAAAAATGACATTATAAAAATATGAAAATACCCTTACAGTTGTCCTAACCTTATTGTATAAGTCATGGCCGACCTAGACAATCAATTGGTAAACATGGGGACCCCATGGAGCCACTTGGGTAAGAAAATGACATTAATAACTTTTTATTTAATGTAAATATAAAATTGTCACAAACTTGTATTGTTTGACTAAAATAATTATTACATGGGGTTATATAAGTAAAAATTTCTACTATAAATAATCATCGGAAAGATAAAAAGATTTCCTACATCATGATAATTTTTTTATATTTTTTAGACATTAAATACATTAAATATGTTTATGAAACCATGATGATGCAGTGATTACCTCATTAATTAACAATTTAAATAAAATGAAAAGATAATGTACAATATAAGGATTACACTTGTCTAAAAGCTATTGTATGGGTAGATTTAGAACCCATATAACCTTATCCTAGAAATATTTAATTGTGGGCCCTTTGAAATATGAAAAGCACCTCATAATAATGTAACATTTCATTTCTTTCCAAGAGTGCCCCTCCTCTCCTCTTATAAAAGGCCCCCAACTCTACCACCTTATACACACCTTCAAGCCATTTGGCTAGGCCAAACGCTGCCTAAATACTCTCCCAACATCCCTCTCTTACTCCTAGAAGCCTCACATTGTGCAGAAGTCTTCCCAAGGTAGCCTTTGGCTCAAATCAAAAAGAGTTACCTGATTTCAAGGTATTGTCTTCTCTTGTGATCTTTTGTTTTATTTTGCTTCTCCAACCCCAAAAATATTTTTATTACATTATTTTGTAACAAATAAAGTATACTGAAAATACTTGTATGTTTTTATCGGAATTATATTATTTACACTTACACACACCTTCGTCTAATTTTTAAATAACATACTGTTTCTGTTGGTGGTGAATTACTGCCTCACGAAACGATGATTGTTCAATATTCATTTAACACCTCTCATGGTGGACATTATGATGAAAATATTTTTATATTGATATATATTATTTTTTTGTTTTCCTTATGATTCTTTATTTTTCTTTTATGGCATACCTTTAATATTTCCATTATGTGTAAACACGATAATTTCGTTTTAGGAAGTGTAGACTACCACCCCCTCAAAGTGATTTGAACTGTTAATGCCATATGTGGGATCTATAAAAGATGTAGTAAATGTTATTATAAATTATATTACACTCTACTTATAGTATAACTTTATATAAATATAGTTTCATTCCATTAAATTCAAAATAGAAAATAAAGTAGCGTTCATGCGTACGTACGACTTACCCTCTCCATGAACGGTGCATTTCATTTCATACCTCTAAATGTTATGTAATATTATAAATTCATGTATATACTGGATATATATGATATATATGATATCTACATCATGAATATAATTCTGGATATAATGGATATTTCACTATAAGAACAACTTGTAATTATAAGAGGTTTGTTTTTCACTCATGTACCAATGATCGACAAAACGACCGTTATTAACTTAAATAAAAAAATAATGTTCATAACATGGTAATAATTGATATTAAAGGAATAATAAACTTGAAAAATATTCTTATGAAATTATAAATTAACTCTCATTTATTATTCAGGAAGTTAAAGAACGGTCGTGTCAAGACGGACACGAGGTAATGAACTTCTTAACCCAATTTCCATTCTTTGGGTTAATATCTTACTTTCAAATTATGTCATGATATTATTATGTCCTATCTTGTATTTGTACTTTATTTTTGAGTACTTATAGTGAATACACATAATAGATCTATTTTATTTAAAAATTTATCTTTGTATGGACTTCTTCTCAATCTCCTTTTATTGAGGCATATTTTGTTTTATACACAACTTTACTTTATAATGTTTATAAACCCCTTTGACTTTTACTTCTATTCAAAAGGAACCTTTTTATAAGAAGCATTTTTACTAAATGAAAAAAGGAATGTTTTTTCTTACATATCATGCGACAACGACTTCTCCTCCGACGTGACTATTATTTGAGTTTTGGCTTCCTCTACAAGCCATAAATTTTTTTAAAATGAAAAATAAATACAAAGTTTTAATTTTCAATTATTTTTGTATTGAAAATGATTATGAATGTGTTTTTATTATATCAATGTTTTGTATTGATAACTTGTGATTGAAATATGTTAATGTTATGTTTTCTTTATGCATGTTTTATGTGATACGATTATGTTATGGTTTATGATATGTTTAAACCTATTCATATGAGGAATCCATTGTACTAAATAAGTGACGGGTGGAGCCTGCTATAGCTCCTCGATGCATCAGAAAGTCTCATGAGACAAACTAGTGTCTTGGAACGAGGCCATAACAAAATCTTATTTGTGGTCTTGGCACGAGGCCTTGGCTATGTGGTTATGATATTCTAGCATTATGCATTCCATCATTATAAAAGTGGTTATTGATATTTCATGTGATTATTATACCTGAAGAATGTCCATTTGAATACGTAAATGGCATTATTTCATTTTAATTTTTCAATATTATGATAAATTTCAAGTTTAATAGGATTTTGTTTTAGTTTTAAATTGCCTTAAATGTTCATGTTTATTTATGAAAGATTCTGATATATTGTTATCTTTACTGAGCATCTGAGCTCACCCCTTTCAATGTATTAATTTTTCCATGATGTAAAGAAGTATTTTAGAAATGACCTATAGGGATAGTATGAAGGGGATATGAGGGTGGAAAAAGGAGACTATGTTATTGTAATTTTTCACTTTATGATGGAATGTAAGACTTATGAATGTATCTAGTGTTTCCAATACTACTAATCTAATCGGTCTTTCGAGACTTGATCTTTTGTGATCATGCTGATTTTACACAATAATGAACCGATTCTGGGTAACTGGGGTCGGGGCGTTACAGTTGGTATCAGAGGAAATTTAGTACTACCCTCGGAAGCTAGATTTAGATAAACTCTAATTATAGCACATAGCCCTAAGATAGACTTTGAAAATTATTATAGAAGAACATCCTAGAATTTTGGTATTAAAGAGATTTGGTGAGTTTTCCAAGCAATAAATCCATGTCTGGATATGAGTAGGTAAAGGCATCTCTGGAACTTATGTACCAAGGGGTAAAACCAAATAACACCACTTTGATCTAGAATCAAATGGGAACGGGTGCACGGCAACGGGCCTTGCTTCACTCTTGGTTATGACACTCCTGGGGGATATTCGTAGGATAATTATCATTTTCATTACAAATAATTATGAAGGATTTATGAGTATATATTTCCTCAATGAAAACATTTCTTTTTATGAATATGGATTATATCTATAAACTGTTCAATTTTATGTTAAGTGTTTTACAAGTATAGAATCGTGTATTTTTATTCATAAATGGATCTAGTTTAAGCCATTGTTTATAAATGGAGATTAGTGGATGGAATGGAAACCGTATAAATATACGTACTCCATGTAGGGATTTTCCTCTTTCTTATAATAATTATAATCGAGCTAGTGATACAACTGGTGCTAATCAGCTTATCACCATACTGGGACAACTCACTCAAGTTTTGAATAATAACCTTAATCGAATGGAGGACCCTGATCCGCAACATGGAGGATCAATGTTAGGTCGTTTCATTAGGCAAAAACCTCCAAAATTTAATAAGGGTACAAATACATTAGTATATGAGCAATGGATAAACTCCATAGAGGAAATATTCCACGCCTTGGGGAGTAGTGAAAGGGAGACGTTTTTTATAGCAGTTTACTGCCTTACTAGATATGTTGATCAGTGGTGGTCGCTGATTCAAAACACAAAGGAAAATGAAGAAGTAACAAGTATGGAATGGAGAGAGTTCAAAGTGCTTTTCTTAGAAAAATACATCCCGAGTGACCATAGAGGAGATATGGAAAGAAATTTTCTGAGTCTGAGGCAGAAGGAGGATGAGAATGTCCCAAAGTATGAGGCTAACTTTACAAGGTTAGCGAGGCATGCTCCAGATTATATAAGTAACCCATGATGTAAGATCGATCATTTCATTGATGGGTTAAAACCATTTCTCCATCGCGCATTTCTCTCACAAACCATCTCATCATACGAAGATATTGTCTCATGTGCTATCAAGACAGAAAAGGAATTTTCTAAATCTTATGACAATAATGTAAAGAAAGAGAATAATAGAATGGTGGAACAAGAGATAGATAAAGGAAAAAAGGGAAAGAAGGATTTTCCATTATGAGATAATTGTTGGAAGAATCACCCCGGTACTTGCCTAAAAGAAATGGGAGTTTGTTATAAATTTGGAGAAAAAGGTCACCAGGCTCGTGATTGCAAGGGAAAGAAAGAGACTATCAATGTTGAATGCTAAAATTTTAGGTAAATGGGGCATTATGAAAATTAATGTCCTAAGCGTCAGGGAATCTTACCTCAGCAAAGGCCAAGGGATCAAGGCCAATCTTATTCTGTTACTACAATTGAAGTGGAATAATTAATATATTGGTGCTTTTGGACTAAAGGAGTATATTCTGGTTATTAGAATAATGTGATATATATAAGGATGGTACTGTAGTACTTTTTGTTTCATTAAGGATTTAATAAGATGAAGGTAATAATATTTTTAGTATGTGACAATAAATGAATCTTTAATTTGTTTGGGGAATCTGATGTTACAATTGATTTTGGAATTTAGAGACCTTTTAGAGAAAGTCTGGACAGAGGTATTTTGGATAACTATAAAGGTTAGAATGGATTTAGTTGATCATTGGATAGTATTGTTTAAGGATAAAACATTTCTGAAGATTATATTTGGAATATTATAATACTATAGTTTTAGGAAAAGGACAACCTGCATGGTGGGGGATAACTCGTTGGGTCAGACAAAGCTACAGCAATCGAACCCACAACCATAGTGCGACAGGCCTTTATTACCTACCAGTAGCCTACAGGATGTCCCAAGTTTTTACATAATATTTTTTAATCTAAATGGTATGTGGTAATATTTGGAACCTTATACAATTAGGATAAATAGAATATTTTTGAGTTATGTTACCATTTGGAGTGAAAGATGGGTTTGTGGTAAAAATTAATTAACGAATGATAGTCTACATGACAAGTAAGTATATTTCCTTACATTCTTTTTAAATATCTTAAATAAATTCCTCAACTTTATGAAAGGTATCATAAAACAAAAACGTTGTCGGTTAACTTTTCCAACTGGGGATTCAATGACCGTTTAACCAATCACAATTTTGAGATTTTCTTATGGTTAACTTTCTCCTAATCCTGTTTTCCATAACTCTCCATCAGACCTTGGTGGTTTTTTTTCCTCCATATCCATATTTTCATATAATACTATTATGGGATATCTAGGGTGGCCTCTGTACCTCTCTTTCTTTCTTTTAATGTTATATTTTTATTAACACAATTTTCGATGTGGGTTTTCCACAAAAGTATTTTATATTTTCAACATTTTATTTTCAATGAAAATTTTCAAATTGTAAGGATGCAATTTATTGAAGGATGGGAGAATGTAACACCCCAAGCTTTCACAATACGTTTCTCTTTCAATAATGCAATAGCATTCATTGTATGCAAGTTCGAGATTATAACACAACGCGACCAATCAAAATAGCCATTATGAATAGTAATACCCACTTTTTGAAATTATATATATTTTATATTTCAGAATGGACAATATTTTTGGATTCAGAATATCAAAATTAGCATATGTTGAATTTTTGGCATTTTTCTTAGAACTTCAAATTTTTTATGAATAGTGAAAAATACTTAAATCCATATTTTTTAATAAAAATAATTTATAGTGATAGATTATAATATTTTGTTGTTTTAAAGTATAATTATATTATATTTTTACCATTTTATCCAATGGTGGTCATTATAATTAATTTCACTTTGAAATTGGACATAAACAATTGTCAAACTTTTTATATATATTGTTTCTTAAAAACACGCTATTTGTTTTGACAGTGGGAATTAATTATAAAATTAATTAATGTGACAAATTTTTTTAGAATTTTGTAAAATAGATATAATTTTTTAATTTGGAATATCAATTATAGCTTAGGGTGAATTTTTTTCATTATTCTGAAAAACATCAATTTTTTATGAATAGTGAAACCACTATGTGGTAGTTCAAAAACTATTTTTTTGCTTAAATGAATCATTACCACTTCTGTGATTTGATTTTAAAAAATCGTACATACATGGTTGTCATTAGGAATTAAAATCTTATTCAATAGGATTAAAAGAATTTTTTCGTGAATAATAACTTTTATGTTTAATTAATCGCGATTAAAGGTAATTAGTGACATTTAATGTAAAAATGACATTATAAAAATAAGAAAATACCCTTACAGTTGTCCTACCCTTATTGGATGAGTCATGGCCGACCCAGACAATCCATCGGTAAACATGGGGACCCCATGGAGCCACTTGGGTAAGAAAATGACATTAATAGCTTTTTATTTAATGTAAATATAAAATTGTCACAAACTTGTATTGTTTTACTAAAATAATTATTACATGGGGTTATATAAGTAAACATTTCTACTATAAATACTCATTTGAAATATAAAAAGATTTCCTACATCATGATATTTTTTTATATTTTTTAGACATTAAATACAATAAATATTTTTATGAAACCATGATGATGTAGTGATTACCTCATTAATTAACAATTTAAATAAAATGAAAAGATAATGTACAATATAAGGATTACACTTGTCTAAAAACTATTGTATGGGTAGATTTAGAACCCATATAACCTTATCCTTGAAATATTTAATTGCAGGCCCTTTGAAATACAAAAAGCACCTCATAATAATGTAACATTTCATTTCTTTCCAAGAGTGCCCCTCCTCTCCTCTTATAAAAGGCCCCCAACTCAACCAACATATACACACCTTCAAGCCTTTTGGCTAGGCCAAACGCTGCCTAAATACTCTCCCAAAATCCCTCTATTACTCCTAGAAGCCTCACATTGTGCAGATGTCTTCCCAAGGTAGCCCTTGGCTCAAATCAAAAAGAGTTACTTGATTTCAAGGTAGTGTCTTCTCTTGTGATCATTTGTTTTATTTTGCTTCTCCAACCCCCAAAAATCTTTTTATTAAATTATTTTGTAACAAAACAAGTATACTCAAAATACTTGTATGATTTTATGGGAATTATATTATTTACACTTACACACACCTTCGTCTAACTGTTAAATAACATACTGTTTCTGTTGGTGGTGAATTACTGCCTCACGAAACAATGATTGTTCAATATTCATTTAACACCTCTCATGGTGGCCATTATGATGAAAATATTTTTATATTGATATATATTACTTTTTTGTTTTCCTTATGATTCTGTCTTTTTCTTTTATGGCATACCTTTATGATTTCCATTATGTGTAAACGCGATAATTTCGTTTTAGGAAGTGTAGACTACCACCCCCTCAAAGTGATTTGAACCGTTAATGCCATATGTGGGATCAATAAAAGATGTAGTAAATGTTATTATAAATTATATTATACTAGACTTATATTATAACTTTATATAAATATAGTATCATTCCATTAAATTCAAAATAGAAAAGAAAGTAGTGTTCATGCATACGTACGGCTTACCCTCTCCATGAACGGTGCATTTCATTTCGTACCTCTAAATGTTATGTAATATTATAAATTCATGTATATACTGGATATATATGATATATATGATATCTACATCATGAATATAAATCTGGATATAATGGATATTTCACTATAAGAACAACTTGTAATTATAAGAAGTTTGTTTTTCACTCAAGTACCAATGATCGACAAAACGACCGTTATTAACTTAAATAATCAAATAATGTTCATAACATGGTAATAAGTGATATTAAAGGAATAATAAACTTGAAAAATATTCTTATGAAATTATAAATTAACTCTCGTTTATTATTCAGGGGGTTAAAGAACGGTCGTGTCAAGACAGAGACGAGGTAATGAACTTCTTGACCCAATTTCCATTCTTTGGGTTAATATCTTACTTTCAAATTATGTCATGATATTATTATGTCCTATCTTGTATTTGTACTTTATTTTTGAGTACTTATAGTGAATACACATAATAGATCTATTTTATTTTAAAAATTATCTTTGTATGGACTTCGTCTCAATCTCCTTTTATTGAGGCATATTTTGTTTTATACACAACTTTACTTTATAATGTTTATAAACCCCTTTGACTTTTACTTCTATTCAAAAAGAACCTTTTTATACGAAGCATTTTTACTAAATGACAAAAGGAATGCTTTTTCTTACGTATCATGCAACAACGACTTTTCCTTTGATGTGACTATTATTTGAGTTTTGGCTTCCTCTACAAGCCATAACTTTTTTTAAAATGAAAAGTAAATACAAAGTTTTAATTTTCATTTATTTTTGTATTGAAAATGGTTTTGAATGTGTTTTTATTATATCAATGTTTTGTATTGATAACTTGTGATTGAAATATGTTAATGTTATGTTTTCTTTATGCATATTTTATGTGATACGATTATGTTATCGTTTATGATATGTTTAAACCTATTTATATGAGGAATCCATTGGACTTAATAAGTGACGGGTGGAGCCCGCTATAGCTCCTCGATGCATCGAAAAGTCTCATGAGACAAACTAGTGTCTTGGAACGAGGCCATGACAAAATCTTATTTGTGGTCTTGGCATGAGGCCTTGGCTATGTGGTTATGATATTCTGGAATTATGAATTCCATCATTATAAAAGTGGTTATTGATATTGCATGTGATTATTAGACCCGTAGAATATCCATTTGAATACGTAAATGGAATTATTTCATTTTAATTTTTCAATATTATGATAAATTTCAAGTTTAACAGGATTTTGTTTTAGTTTTAAATTTCCTCAAATGTTAATATTTATTTATGAAAGATTCTGATATATTGTTATCTTTTCTGAGCATCTGAGCTCACCCCTTTCAATGTATTAATTTTTCCAGGATGTAAAGAATTATTTTAGGAATGACCTATAGGGATAGTCTGAAGGGGATATGAGGGTGTAAAATGGAGACTATGTTATTTTAATTTTTCACTTTATGATGCAATGTAAGACTTATGAATGTATCTATTGTTTCCAAGACTACTAATCTAATCGGTCATTCAAGACTTGATCTTTTGTGATCATGCCGATGTTACGCAATAATGAACCGATTCTGGGTAACTGGGGTCGGGGCGTTACAGTTGGTATCAGAGGCAATTTAGTACTAACCTTAGAATCTAGATTTAGATAAACTCTGATTATAGAACGTAGCCCTTAGATAGACTTTGAGGATTATTATAGAAGAACATCCTAGAATTTTGGTATTAAAGAGATTTGGTGAGTTTTCGAAGCAATAAATCCATGTCTGGATACGAGTAGGTAAAGGCATCTCTAGAACTGATGTACCAAGGGGTAAATCCCTAAAACACCACTTTGATCTAGAATCAAATGGGAACTGGTGCACGACAACGGGCCTTGCTGCACTCTTGGTTATGACACTCCTGGGGGATATTCGTAGGATAATTAATATTTTCATTAAAATCATTATGAAGGGTTTATGAGTATATACTTCCTCAAAGAAAACATTTCTTTTTATGAATATGGATTATATCTATAAACTGCTCAATTTATGTTAAGTGTTTTACAAGTACAGAATCATGTATTTTTATTCATAATCTGATATAGTTTAAGCCATAGTTTATAAATGGCGATTAGTGGATGGAATGGAAACTGTATCAATATACGCACTCCATGTAGGGATTTTCCTCTTTATTATGATGAATATAATGGAGCTGGTGATACAAATGGTGCTAATCATCTTATCACCATACTAGGACAACTCACTCAAGTTATGAATAATAACCTTAATCGAATGGAGCACCCTGATCCATAGCATGGAGGATCAATGTTAAGTCGTTTCATGAGGCAACAACCGCCAACATTTAATAAGGGTAAAAATCCATTAGTATATGAGCAATGGATAAACTTTTTAGAGGAAATATTCCACGCCTTGGGGAGTAGTGAAAGGGAGAAGTTTTTTATGGCAGTTTACTGCCTTACTGGAGATGTTGATTAGTGGTGGTCGCTGATTCAAAACACAAAGGAAAATAAATAAGTATCAAGTATTGAATGGAGATAGTTCAAAGAGATTTTCTAAGAAAAATACATCCCTCGTGACCATAGAGGAGATATGGAATGAAAATTTCTGAGTCTGAGGCAGCAGGAGGATGAGAATGTCCCAAAGTATGAGGCTAACTTTACAAGGTTAGTGAGGCTTGCTCTAGATTATATACGTAACCCAAGATGTAAGATCGATCATTTCATTGATGGGTTAAAACCGTTTCTCCATCACGCATTAGTCTCACAAACCTTCTCATCGTACGAAGATATTGTCTCATGTGCTATCAAGGCAGAAAAGGAATTCTCTAAATATTATGACAATAATGTAAAGAAAGAGAATAATAGAATGGTGGAACAAGAGATAAATAAAGGGAAAAATGGAAAGAAGGATTTTCCATTATGCGATAATTGTTG
Source organism: Viscum album (assembly GCA_963277665.1). Classification (NCBI taxonomy): domain Eukaryota; kingdom Viridiplantae; phylum Streptophyta; class Magnoliopsida; order Santalales; family Viscaceae; genus Viscum; species Viscum album. The sequence goes on along the minus strand of OY728133.1, from coordinate 1,037,756,231 downwards.
GAAGAATCACCCCGATACTTGCCTAAAAGGAATGGGAGTTTGTTATAAATGTGGAGAAAAAGGTCACCGGGCTCGTGATTGCAAAGGAAAGAAAGAGGCTATCAATGTTGAATGCTACAATTGTAGGGAAATGGGGCATTATGAAAATTAATGTCCTAAGCGTCAGGGAAACTTACCTCAGCAAAGGCCAAGGGATCAAGGCCAATCTTATTCTGTTACTACAATTGAAGTGGAATAATTAATATATTGGTGCTTTTGGACTCAAGGATTATATTCTGGTTATAAGAATAATTTGATATATATAAGGATGGTACTGTAGTAATTTTTGTTTCATTAAGGTTTTAATATGATGAAGGTAATCATATTTTTAGTATGTGACAATAAAAGAATCATTAATATGAATGGGGAATCTGATGTTACAATTGATTTTGGAATTTAGAGACTTTTTAGAGAAAGTCTGGACAGAGGTATTTTGGATAACTATAAAGGATAGAATGGATTTAGTTGATCTTTGGATAGTAATGTTTAAGGATAAAAAATTTTTGAAGATTATTTTTGTAATATTATAATACTATAGTTTTAGGAATAGGACAACCTGCATGGTGTGGGATAACTCGTTGGGTCGGACAAAGCTGTAGCAATCGAACCCACAACCATAATGCGACAGGCCTTTATTACCTACCACTAGCCTACAAGAAGTCCATGGTTATTACATAATATTTTTCCTAATCTAAATGGTATGTGGTAATTTTTTGAACCTTATACAATTAGGATAAATAGAATATTTTTGAGTTCTGTAACCATTTGGAGTGAAAGATGGGTTTGTGGTAAAAATTAATTAAAGAATGATTGTCTACATGACAAGTAAGTATATTTCCTTACATTGTTTTTAAACCTCTTAAATAAATTCCTCAACATTATGAAAGGTGTCATAAAACAAAAATGTTGTCGGTTAACTTTTCCAACTGGGGATTCAATGACCGTTTAACCAATCACAAGTTTGAGATTTTCTTATGGTTAACTTTCTCCTAATCCTGTTTTCTATAACTCTCCATCAGACCTTGGTGGTTTCTTTTTCCTCCATATCCATATTTTCATATAATACTATTATGGGATATCTAGGGTGACCTTTGTACCTCTCTTTCTTTCATTTAATGTTATATTTTTATTAACACTATTTCCGATGTGGGTTTTCCACAAAAGTATTTTCTATTTTCAACATTTTATTTTCAAAGAAAAATTTCAAATTGTAAGGATGCAATTTATTGAAGGATGGGAGAATTTAACACCCCAAGCCTCCATGATATGTTTCTCTTTCAATAATGCAATAGCATGCATTGTACGAAAGTTCGAGATTCTAACACAACGCGACCAATCAAAATACCCATTATGAATAGTAATACCCACTTTTTGAAATTATATATATTTTATATTTCAAAATGGGCATTATTTTTGGATTTGGAATATCAAAATTAGCATATGTTGAATTTTTGGCATTTTTCTGAGAACTTAAATTTTTTTATGAATAGTGAAAAATACTTAAAGCCAACCTTTTTAATAAAAATAATTTATAGTGATAGATTATAATATATTGTTATTTTAAAGTATAATTATAATATATTTTTACCTTTTTATGCAATGGTGGTCATTATAATTAATTTCACTTTGAAATTGGACATAAACAATTGTCAAACTTTTGATATATATTGTTTTTTAAAAACACGCTATTTGTTTTGACAGCGGGACTTAATTATGAAATTAATTAATTCAACAAATATTTTTAGAATTTTTTAAAATAGACATAATTTTTGAATTTGGAATATCAATTATATCTTAGGGCGAGGTTTTTGCATTATTCTGAAAAACATCAATTTTTGATGAATAGTGAAACCACTAAGTGGTAGTTAAAAAACTGATTTTTCGCTTAAATGAAACATTACCACTTCTGTGATTTGATTTTCAAAAATTGTACATACATGGTTGTCATTAGGAATTAAAATCTGATTCAATAGGATTAAAACAATTTTTTGGTGAATAGTAACTTTGATGTTTAATTAATCGCGATTAAAGGTAATTTGTGACATTTAAGGTAAAAATGACATTATAAAAAAATGAAAATACCCTTACACTTGTCCTACCCTTATTGGATGAGTCATGGATGACCACGAATATCCATGGGTAAACATGGGGACCCCATGGAGCCACTTGGGTATGAAAATGAGATTAATAAATTTTTATTTAATGTAAACATAAAATTTTCACAAACTTGTATTGTTTTACTAAAATAATTATTACATGGGGTTATATAAGTAAACATTTATACTATAAATACTCATTGGAAAGATAAAAATATTTCCTACATCATGATATTTTTTTTATAATTTTTAGTCATTAAATACATTACATTTTTGTATGACACCATGATGATGAAGTGATTACCTCATTAATTAACGATTTAAATAAAATGAAAAGATAATGTACAATATAAGGATTACACTTGTCTAATGACTATTAGATGGGTTGAATTAGAAACCATATGACCTTATCCTCGAAATATTTAATTGTGGGTCCTTTGATATACGAAAAGCACCTCATAATAATGTAACATTTCATTTCGTTCCAAGAGTGCCCCTCCTCTCCTCTTAAAAAAGGCCCCCACATCTACAACCTTATACACACCTTCAAGGAATTTTGCTAGGCCAAACGCTGCACAAATACTCTCTTAACATCCCTATATTACTTCTAGAAGCCTCACATTGTGCAGAAGTCTTCCCAAGGTAGCCTTTGACTCAAATCAAAAAGAGTTACCTGATTTCATGGTAATGTCTTCTCTTGTGATCTTTTGTTTTATTTTTCTTCTACAACCCCCAAAAAAGTTTTTATTAATTTATTTTGTAACAAAACCATTATACTCAAAATACATGTATGTTTTTATGGGAATTATTTTATTTACACTTACACACACTTTCGTCTAATTGTTAAATAACATACTGTTTCTCTTGGTGGTGAATTACTGCATCACGAAACGATGATTGTTCAATATTCATTTAACACCTCTCATGGTTGCCATTATGATGAAAATATTTTTATATATGATATATATTATGTTTTTTTTTCCTTATGATTCTGTATTTTTCATTTATGGAATACCTTTATGATTTCCATTATGTGTAAACGCAATAATTTTGTTTTAGGAAGTGTAGACTACCACCCCATCAAAGTGATTTGAACCGTTAATGCCATATGAGGGATCTATAAAAGATGTAGTAAATGTTATTATACATTATATTATACTGGAATTATAGTATAACTTTTTATATATATAGTTTCATTCCATTAAATTCTAAATATAAAAGAAAGTAGTGTTCATGCATACGTACGGCTTACCCTCTCCATGAACGTTGCATTTCATTTATTACCTCTAAATGTTATGTAATATTATAAATTCATGTATATACTGGATATATATGATATATATGATATCTACATCATGAATATAATTCTGGATATAATGGATATTTCACCATAAGAAAAACTTGTAATTATAAGAAGTTTCTTTTTGACTCAAGTGCCAATGATCGACAAAACGACCGTTATTAACTTAAATAATAAAATAATGTTCATAACATGGTAATAAGTGATATTAGAGGAATAATAAACTTGAAAAATCTTCTTATGAAATTATAAATTAACTCTCGTTTATTATTTAGGAGGTTAAAGAACGACCATGTCAAGACGGACACGAGGTAATGAACTTCTTAACCCAATATCCGTTCTTTGGGTTAATCTCTTACATTCAAATTATGTCATGATATTATTATGTCCTATCTTGTATTTGTACTTTATTTTTGTGTACTTATAGTGAATACACATAATATATCTATTTTATTTAAATAATTATCTTTGTATGGACTTCGTCTCAATCTCCTTTTATTGAGGCATATTTTGTTTTATACACAAATTTCTTTATACTGTTTATAAACCCCTTTGACTTTTACTTCTATTCAAAAGGAACCTTTTTATACGAAGCATTTTTACTAAATGACAAAAGGAATGTTTTTTCTTACGTATCATGCGACAAAGACTTCTATGCCAACGTGACTATTATTTGAGTTTTGGCTTCCTCTACAAGCCATAACATTTTTTAAAATGAAAAATAAATACAATGTTTTAATTTTATTTTATTTTGGTATTAAAAATGGTTTTGAATGTGTTTTTATTGTATCAATGTTTTGTATTGATAACATGTGATTCAAATATGTTAATGTTATGTTTTCTTTATGCATGTTTTATGTGATACGATTATGTTATGGTTTATGATATGTTTAAACCTATTCATATAAGGAATCCATTGGATTTAATAAGTGATGGGTGGAGCATGCTATAGTTCCTCGATGCATCGGAAAGTTTCATGAGACAAACTAGTTTCTTGGCACAAGGCCATGACAAAATCTTATTTGTGGTCTTGGCAGGAGGCCTCGGTTATGTGGTTATGATATTCTGGCATTATGCATTCCATCATTATAAAAGTGGTTATTGATATTGCATGTGATTATTAGACCAGTAGAATGTCCATTTGAATAAGTAAATGGAATTATTTCATTTAACTTTTTCAATATTATGATAAATTTCAAGTTTAACAGGCTTTTGTTTTAGTTTTAAATTTCCTTAAATGTTAATGTTTATTTATGAAAGATTATGCTATATTGTTATCTTTACAGAGCATCTGAGCTCACCCCTTTCAATGTATTAATTTTTCCAGGATGTATAGAAGTATTTTAGGAATGACCTACAGTGATAGCCTGAAGGGGATATGAGGGTGGAAAATGGAGACTATGTTATTATATTTTTTCACTTTAAGATGTAATGTATGACTTATGAATGTATCTAGTGTTTCAAAGACTACTAAACTAATCGGTCTTTTGAGACATGATATTTTGTGATCATGCCAATGTTACGCAATATTGCACAGACTTTGGGTAACTGCGGTCGGGGCATTACATAGGGCATCCCCATGTGATCAAAAAAAATTTATCATTGTAAAACATACATTTTTGAACAAACATGGCAGATAAATTTCACATGTTCCACAATCACCATTAAAACCCACAATCTCCGAAACAACCAAATGGTTTTAACATTAAAAACATGATGTGAAGCCATATCAAATTTCAATAAAATCAACTATGTATTCATATTGCATACCTAATTGAACCATTAAAATATATCTTAGAAAAAACCCCATGTTTCACATTGAATTGGAACTAGAATTTCATATGCATTAAAAACTCCACAAAAACAAGTTTTCAAAGAAATAATCAAATGAAAATAAAATGAAAATATCATAAATTGAGCATTCTAATTCACATTAATTTCATTCACATGGAATCACCTCCCAAATTAACAAAGCATATAAAGACAAGAAAATTTCAATGAATTTTTTTTCTTAATTTATATGGAATTTTACGAGTCTGTTACTTCTGACGGTGCTTGATTCTGAGGCCCGGTGTGCCTGGAATCAATTTATGAAATTTAGCTGGGGTATATTCAGTGAACGAACGAGCAAGTTTTTCTATATTTTTAACCAGTTCTAAGAATTGAAATTTGAGGGCACCAATGAACTCACAGCACTAGTAATTACCTAATAGGATATTTACCATAGTTGGATTTTGAGCTGGTTAAGGATTAATAATTGGGGATTTAGAATAAATGAAATAAAATTTGTTGTGTAAAAATTTTATTTGTTGAAGGTGGTTAATATCCTACAAAGGGGGAGTTAGTGGTGGGGGAACACACCCACCTAACCTCCCATGGGAGGGTTTAGTGTTGTTTGTCCCACATGAGAACCTAACTCCTCACCTCCCCCCAACACCCTAAACTCCTTAAACCTCTTTTAAAACTCCCTTGTTAATTTTGATAACTCACCTCATTTATGAGGCCACTTCACATTCCCCTCTCCATTAATTCATGAAAAAACCTTAATAAATATTTGAATCCTCCTATTTAATAAATATGGTGTTTGAATATTGAAATGGATGTGTTAATAAAAATATTTTCCACGTATAATATTTTATTAAGGGAGGAGACTTTTGTTTGGAGTGGGATCCTCTATAGAACTTCCTCTCCTTCCTCTCCTCCCTCTCCTATCTCAATTGTGGAACCACCACCGAGGTTCCATCTTCCCCGTTGAGACACCGATGAAAGATCATGGATTGGTAGCGTGGTGCATGCGGAACCAACTATATTTACTACGACGCCTTCCCTACGTCGGATCCAACGAACGATGATTGTGTGAGGATCAAAGGCACTTTACGAAAGCGATGAATGCCAACGACCGTCGTCACCACTATCTCTTAACATGCGATGATTTTAACGATCCAATGTCAGCCCCTTTCACAACACCATCATCCATGATGCTTGGCTACCACAGATATTTTTCAAGGTAGGGGTTATTCTTGTTTATGTCTTTATAATCGTTCTTCTTAGCATAAGGTTTGGCCACATGATATCATCGTAACAGGAGGAGATAATAATGTACAAAATGTCTGATTCTTCTCCCCTCAACTTGTTAAACTTCGTTGAAGTTAGAGGCAGAGGCGCATAGTGTCGTTGCACCGTGCGGTGATCCGCAGAAAACTACGGCCATGCAATGACGTAGTGAAGGCGGAGCAGTGTCATTGCACTACACAGAGACATAGAGGGCCGCAGCTGGAGAGGGCCATGGCTGTAGTGCGCGGTGTCATCACGCCACACCGGAGAGACCAAGGAAGGCCGCATCTTGAGCGGGCTACGGTGGAGGGGCGTGACGCCGTCACACCACGTAGTTGAGACTAGCTGCAGCGGACCAGCAGGGGCAGCTGGCCGAGCCAGCCCCCGACGTCTTTAGGAGGCGGGACCCATTCTGGGTCCTGCGGCAGCTCACAAACTGGCCGAACTTAATGGCCAGTCATTACCCGGAAACCAGGGGATGTAACCCCCCCGACCAGCTGCTAGGACGGACCCCACGGTGTCCGTCGTTTCCAAAAATAGGGGGTCACACCCCCTTTTTGTCCCGCTCGGCTAGCTTCGAAGCTGGGTCGTAGGCCGCATGGGTCGGGCCTGCCGCAGGGCACGCGGGCCAGGCCAGCCGCAAGATGTACGGGTAGGCCGGCGGCACCCGGTAGGGTTGGGTCGCGCCCCACTGGGCCGGGACGCACTGGCCGGGCCGTACTGTGTCCACCCGGGCTGGAATCGGTCCCGAGTCAGGTCGACCTGGTTCGGGCTGACCCAGGGGGTGTTGGGCCAGGTCAGACCAGGCCCAGAACCCCTATTTTCAGACTGTTTTTGGTTAGACAGTCATATTATGGGTTGTGGACCTCTGATCGATACACCTTCAGTTGTGTAGGATTCCTCTGATTGAGATGATTGTTTCAGTATTTTACACTAAAGTTTACGACATAGTAAGGGTATGGCCGGGTAGGTTCGAAACCGAAACCAACCAGGCCCTCAGAGCAGAAACGGTTATAATTTGAGCTCTAGACATCTGATTGAAATGCCGTTGACATTTTTGGATTCATTTTGATGAGACAGTTCTTTTGGAATACTTCACCTGAGGTTTGGACGTTGTTGGAGTAAGGCCAGGATGGATCGAACCCGAAATACAACCGGGCCACTAGAATGGTAATACAAATATCTTTCAGACCGGACGTCTGTTTGATGAAACGTCAGTGGCGTTGGTAATAACATTGAGAAACAGTTCCTTTGAGTATAACCCATGGGAATTCGAGGTACATTTGAGATACGGCTGAGTTGGTTCGTAAACGAAACCAACCGGGCCCCCGAGACTAAATGGCTAATAACTCATAGACCGAGCTTCCAATAGACATGCCTCATGTTGCGTTGAGACCCCTTGGAAAAGGTGGTCCTTTGAGATACTTATTCATGGAACACTGTGATACTTGGAGTATCGACCAGTAGATCATGGAGAATATCCTTCCGAAGACAAGCGAATAGAGTACGAAGACCGTGTAGCTGGGTGAGACCTGATGACTGCTTGTCCGATTTGAGTCGGAGGGAATTTTATAGCTCAGTGGGGAGCACTATTATGTTTGGGTGGAAGACACACGGTGGGGAGAACTACTGTGTTTGGGTGGTAGACCCACAGTACATGACAGAAGGGGTACCACTGTAGGCTGTGAGGGGGAGTACTACTTTGTGAGGTGGCAGAACAATGGCAGGGAGCACTACTGCATTTGGGTGGCAGACCTGAGGTGCTCGAATGGAGGCGTACCTCAGCAGTCTAAGGTTTGTGAGCAGCGCCTCGGTGTTATGACATGATCATTGTACTCATCAGAGGAGGATCTCTTTAGCAGTTTTGGTTTCGATATCATTAATGAAAATCCTGGTTTGAGTTGAGTCAATGGTCTTTGTGCTTTCCTCATGATTGAGATGAGTCACTTGATAACATTGGTATATCTATGGGCATATATCTAAGTAGTGGTTATCCATTTATTTAATAACATTTGTGTTTCCTCATAATTGAGATGGGTTACTTGATATATTAGATATAAGTATAAGCTTATACCTATGTAAGGGTTATCTGTTGAGACCCTTCCTTGTGGTTATTGTTGTTGGACATAGTGCAACCTTGAGGGTCTCAGGGACCCTACTGAGTATCATTATACTCACCCCTACAAGGGCTATGCCCGTATCTCATTGTGTTGGATGTAGACGACGGACAGTGCTGACAGAGACCGAGTGTATGAGGACTAGACAGTACGCGGTGGTGGACCTCATGACGAGTCAGTACCCGGAGGTGGAATTCATGACGAGACACTACTAAGAGGTGGTTGTCGGGGGAGAGAGTTGAGGAGGCTATTTGTACCTACCCTTCAGGTAGGATCTGAGGGGGATGACCTATGAGCTTATTCTATCTTCCAGCTGTTTGCCTTTACAATTTTACTTTCATTCCGTTGTAGCTGTACATTTCAGTTGAGTTTGTATTCTGGCCCATTTACCATTCAGCAGTTTCTTTTGTACCTAATGTATTACTTCCGCTTGTACTCTAGTTGGATGTTTATTTTATTTATAAAGGAAATTTCTTCCCAGTTATCGGGATATATGCCTTTGGAGCTAGACGCCAGCCCCTGGCCTATGGATGGTAGGCTTGGGGTAGTCACGACACTGGTCCCAAGGATGAGTCGTGGCAAAACACTAGGAATCCTTTTGTGAAAATTCAATCGCACTGCCACGGTTACTCAAGGTTGGTAGATTGAACCTAAAATCATAATATTGGACAAAGAAAGCCTAATGATAAATCCAAGGATAGAAACCCTAGTTTTTGAATATTATTAATCACAACAATAAAAGAACAAACCCGGTTCAAATATAATAAATCCCTAAGAAGAATGAATATGTAATGAAGGAGACCCACATACTTCAGGGATCATGATGAAATCACACTAAATACACCAGTAGATGAATTTTTGAACAACCAACCATTAAATAAATTTGTAAACAATGATTTTGAGATCATATTAGAACTTTAATGGGGATGAATAGAAAAAATGTATATGTTTTGATGGAAGGGAGTTATCTCTTAAAATCTGGATGATTTGAGAACTCCTACTATGGTCTGCCCTAATTCGTGAAGTCCACGAGTTCCAATGTGGCTGGAAATATAATGGGTACATGCTAAAGGATTCTAACTTTGAGTGGGAGGTGGAATCACAGAAAAATAGTATACAAATCAATATGTTATTAGATAAATCAAATTTATTTTTAAAACTATAAACAGGCTTACGTGTAGGCCCAATCTCTTCCAAAACCCAAATCCACCTAAATTAGGGAATCCTAAATAGCCCAAATTAATATAGTGGTGTTAATAGGTCAGGTGAAGCCATGTAGGAATTGTAATGGATGAAAAATGATAACAAATGAAGTTGTTATAATGGAATCAAAATTTATTTTTATATTAGTAATTGGTCTCATGGTTTGGCCCAAATCCTGAAAACACAACCGTTCCTCAAAAAATGAATGGGAAACACCCAAAAAATGAAATAAGGGGGAAAAATTAAAATTTCCTTTAAAATAATCATGGATGAGACATGAATACATAATAATAGTATTTTTATGGTATTTATTGTTTCACATTTCCTGATATTGATTGTACGAGGGTGTGTGTGTGTCCGGTGAGACTTGTTTATGATTCATGATTAAATGAGGCTTCATATGTAGCATAAAATTATGAGATATACGAACCACTTATTTATATGTGTTTATAAAATATTATTATGATGAAATTAATTTTGATTCTTATATATTATAGTTATTATTATATTTTTTCATTTCATTGGAGGAACTATTTTTGTATTCATAACTACTAGACCATCGTAATATAAATATCCGATTGAAGGGGGGGTGAAAAATACCCGCAACATTAGTGATGTAAAAAAAACTTATTCCAAGTGACACACTCACTCAATTACTAATTTTTAGTAAGTGACATTACATATTAATTACATGTGGAAAAAAATTACATGATTTCTTGATTATTTATGGTTAATGATATATACATTGAATCATTTCATAAGGATTTTTAGTGTAATATTCATCATCAAATATCAAGCTCTTGAATTATACAAAGTTAAAAGTGGTCTTTGCCATTATTTATTAATAAAAAAGAGGATTTTTCCACAATATTTAAAAAAAGATATTATCCTTTTAGTGGATTGGAATTCAAAAAACACCAAAAAAATGCTTTTTGAATATTTTTTCACATTTATTATTATCATGGAATATTTATTTTATACTTGTGAGCACATGTAAATGATGCATTGGTGGTTTCAGAGTTGGATTAATTGATCACAACCTACATGTGAATCACAATTGTAATGAAATATTCTTGTATAGGGAACAAGGTAAGGGTATTAGCACATTGAAATATTATAGAGTTATAATGTGTATAACATAACACTAATCTTGTATAGACTTATGAGGATTCATAAATGTTTATTTTCTTTTATATGTTCCTCATATTAACATTTTTCATAATACATTGGGTGCTCCATATTTATTATATATAATGATTAATGTTTTTTTAATTGTTATTTATTATATTAATCCTTGATAACATTGAGTTGTTTCATATTTTAACAATTATAATTAAATATATGGCACTATATGTATATTATCACTAGTTATAGCATTCATACCCTTTCTGCTAGTTAAGAGACACAATAATATTTAAAGACCATCTTGAGGGCATGTAGATCTTAAATTCTAACCTCATAGTTTGGGTTATGAATTACAATATATTTACATCTATTTATTTATTGGTGTTCACCAATGTTCCACAAGTTGACTGGTTGTAAACATTAATATCTAAAACATTTTACCATAATCTATATGGTGTAAAAATATTAATTATAATATTTATTAATTTTTTTTTTCATTAAAAACTTTATGAATATGTTTGGATACCCATTTTTCCGTGAGATTATCATGTTATTATTGTTGATAGAATTATAAAGTATTAATTTATTTGATTCCATTTAAAAATGATTTAAATTAAATTTTATTCCTTTGGTTTCAGTATGATATGATTAATGATTTATTTGAAGTAGAACATGTTAGTATGGATGAGTGATGTGTGGTGTCATATATCAACATACAATGCATTTGATAAATGCTAATATTTCATGACACATGTATATGTGTGAACAGTAACATTATCTCATGACATTGGGCATGATTGTGTGACTCATGAAGGTGATGTTTTCTAATGCTATTGTTTGTGCAGTAGTTTTATGCTTATTCTTTTGACTATGCTATGATCTCAAGGGTCATCTTTATTAACACATGTTTCAAAACACAATTAGTAAATTTCTTATTTTATAAAAATTCACATTGTCATGTATTTTGATCTATTTTTTATATTAATTCTTTATGTTTCAGTATTATACCACTATGGTCATTGTAATTTAGGATCATTAAATATTATATCTTATGTATATTATTACTGATCATTTGAAATCACCCCTTTCATTTTTTTATATTTACAAATGCTTAAATGTAAATTAATTTATATGATGTGTATAGAAGAGTATGTTTGGTGGATGTGTTTTGGTAGATATTTATAAATGATTGGATTAAATAATTACTTATATATGTGGAAAGTTTCAATTATTTGAAAATTTATGAAATTGAGTAATTAAATGTATTTTTATAATTAATTTAAAATATAAACCTCAAATTCCCTTAAAATGTATTGTAATGTATAATTTTAAACATGAAATGTCAGTAATATATTCAAATCCACATAGATCCATAGTTAGTATCACAATAGGGTTTAGTTAACTTCTACATGTTATTATATTAGTTGAGGAAAATTTAATGTTTGAAAATTTATTTTTCATCATTGTTGAAATGTTTTATATTACCCTAAAGGTTAGTTGAGTTATTAGTAAATACATTATGTATTGGAAGAAGATGTGTTTAGTTTAAAACAAATGATATGTCTAAGAGATAGATAACATCTTTGTATATTGGTAAGGTATATAATTTTTGGTTTTTATTGAAATTACATCTCTTTATACATACTATTATATGGATTCGACTATGTAATGACGAACTTATGGTTGACCATCCTAAAATTGGTCTATTGACATTCAAAAAAATCGTCATTATAATGCATTATGAGTAGGTTAGAGATTGAAAAACAATCTCGACACTCAAATAGGATATACCTAGGAAAATAACATTGTCTTTATAATTTATATTGATGGTTTTATTATGTTAATGATTTCTATTATGTAATTTGAGGCAACCCATCCTAATAAAACTTATATTGAAGTAAAAGTGATTCAGGTTGAACTGAATTATAATGCATAAATTATGAAATGTAATGTGGCATGATAATTATTTTATCCTGTAATAGACCAATAATAATTATGTTATTGTTCAATTGATTAATCACTTGTGATTGAATTTTATTTGTTTTACTAATGGACAACGCTCAAAAGAACCATGTTAAAAATGGATTTCATATAAAATTTGTGGATTATATAAAATCAAAACCCAATTGGATAACTGATGATTTGATGTTCCTTGTGATTATAAAGAACCATCTCCCATAAATCATGATTAATAATCTGACCATTATTTTGTTTCCATTCTAACCAATGATATTAATGATGGAGTCTCATGGAAGAACGAGATAGAGAGAGTAAAAATAATGGAAGGAATATTAAACTTCATATATATATAAAAAGATAAAAGAATCTATAAGTATAATAGATTAAAGGAAATGAGATATATTTTTGTGTCTAATAGGGGGGATTGGATTATATAATTACAAGGGAAATTTATATATCATATTAGACACAATGAATGAAATATAGTGTTTCTTTTGATGTATCATTAATAGTTAAATGTATTAAATGTGGAAAAAACAAGAAAAATCCAAATAAAATCAATTATATAGGAGATAATAAGGAAGATATGAATCATAAATTTCATAAACCAAGGAAACATAGTAAACTTTTTGCAATGAAATCACCTTATTTAAGTTTTGAGATTTTCATATTTGGCTAAAAATGAATCATCCAATCAAGAAATGTTTGTATTGTACTCATGTATTATTGAATCCATATATATAGAGTTTTTTTTCTATGAGCACTAAATAATCACATTGATTACTAGATATTGAACTATAACTAAATACCTTTCGTAGAATGATTATTGAATCCAAAATATATAACTCCTCTATGATAGATGAAAAAATAAATGTGTCTCCCATAACATCCTCTTACCAACTAGTCAATGTTATGTAATACATTTAATGAATTTATTCTATTTACATAGATGTTGTGATAGTTTCTAGATATTTAAATCATCACTAAAATAAAACAACGATCATATTAAGGTAGAAAATAATCTCCATTTGATTAAAAAAACGAATTATATAGGGATATTTAACATAAATTATTAGAGAAAAAGTGAACATTACACAAATTGCAATTATGATTGATGGTATTAGTTCACTAATAATAATATAAATAGTGAGAATAAAAAATAATTATAAATCAAATGATTTCTCATATCCATATGATTGATATCATTGAATATTTCATTAGTTATGAATATTTAAAATTATGACTGTGTTATTTGTTTAATGGCGATATATAAAGCATAAAAAATCAATTATTCGTTTTACTCAAATAATTATTACGATATTAAGTAATTCATTATGAAACACTGATCTAAATAAATTTCCTAAAATGGTAAATTAAAATTGTACAATTATAATATTTCTATTAAATTTATCGGTATAAGTGGTACTCACCATCTTACAAAATCTATTGATGAAGAATAAGTAAATAGAATTGAGTAGAGGATGTATCCATTATGACTATCAATTATACATTATTAATAATATATTTAGCTTCATAGGGGGTTTCATTATTGTACGACCAATCCAACCCCCAATAATTATAATGTCAGGGAAATCTTATGTGGGAACAATTACAGCTCATTTTAATTGCCATCAGATCCTTGAAAACAGAATCAAAACTACCACTACAACTAGTTATTTACTTATACTAATATATTACATAGTGATAATGTGGGGATATGTAAAAATAAATTAAAATGATAAAATTATGTAATTAATGAATGAATAAACTATTTACAACATATATTATATATTATTAATTTCTAACTCTATAGAAAAATATTTATTTTTTTGTTAGTTATATTTCATATTGAAAAAGTTCAATATTTTTACATTATATTTTTAATAAAAAAATATCTTCAATTTTATATGAATAATTTTTAAATTATTTTATGAATAATTTATAATTAAAAAAATTATTGAATTCTGAAAATATATATTTACCAAAAAATTCCAATTTTAGGATACAAAAAATTACATTAGTCTTTATGAACACAATACGCTAAAGAAGACATATATTTCATAACTAATATAGGATATTTAAATTTTATATTTTGAAAATTTAAAATTTATGTTTATTATTATGGGAAATCATGTAATATAATATAGTAATAATTTTATCCAAGAGCTTCCATTAAAAATTATATTGTATAATTTTTTAAGGTAAATTTTAAAATTGGATATAATATTTTTGAAATAATTACAAATTAGTTAATAAATATAATTTAATTTCAGTAATAAAAATTAGAATAGTAATATAAGCATTAATGAAAATGAAATTTTTCAAAGAAATAATTTTAAGGATTTTTTTTATTTGGTGTAATATTTATCTAATATGTTAATTTCATATAATTTATAAAATGAATTTGATGTCCATTAAAAAAATTTAGTACTGTTAACACAGATTTAATTAAATATCAATAAATTATATGATTGACTACAAATAACGGTTAAAAAATTATTGTACTATATATATATATATTCAAATATTTTTGTTTGCAATTTGAATAGGATAATATTTAAGTTGATTTTCTGTTTATAAAAACCAAAATTTTTATGCGTTTTATGTTATATACAATGTGAAATATAATGTACAAGGAGAAAAAAAAGTAAATTTATATATATAAGTTTTAATAACCTCATAAATTCATAAAACAAGGATTAAAATAATATTTTGATGATTTACAAGACATATATCACAACATAGTAAATTATTTATAACTATTTCAAAAATTAAATCTAGAATGGTGTCAGTATATTATTCAAAAATAATCTATGTCCACAAATGTTACCTTTACTACACTTATAATAGGGGATCACTTGAACCCTATTAATGTTATAAATACAATAAAAAACTCATTAAACACTCTAAATATATCCCTCTCATGGAGTTCTCATTCAAATTATAAATACCTAGTTAAATATAAGTTATCAGAAACCTATCATTTCTAATGAGACTTTCATAAGAATGTTTGGGGTCCCAAAATGAGTATAATTAAACCCTTAAGTTTTTTATTATTATTAATTACCTACCAATCATATCCTTACAACAGTAATATAATGAACATTTTTTAATTATTAATTATAAATGTCATTATATCTATGAAATCAATTATTGATTCTTTTTTATCCATAATGGAAGAGAACATAACATCGCTTGTGCATTAATTTGGACTACTGCTATCACGATGGGTCTTTTTCTAATTCTTAAAATCACCTCTAATAATTGTCTATAATGATATAATTATATAATAAATTTTAAATATAATTTATAATAATTATTATTAATATATTGATTATTATCATCCTTTTTTCCCATTCAATCATTAGAGAATGAAATTATTTACTATGGATTATGTGGATTACCACCTCAATGGTGTAATTATTTTTATTATTAATCATTATTTTCATAATTTATACTCCAAAATAAAATAGTGTATTAAAAATTAAAATGTTATAAAAATATTGCATTATATTCAATTATAATTATATTATAAACATCATTTACCATAATAAATTACTGAGACATAGGGTGTTATTGATTGGGTTTGTTTAACCACCTACATGGACAACATTTTAAAAGTATATAATGAATGACTATGAGGTCAATAATACTAATATTATTATAATTTAATAAGAAATTCATGAATTATTAAAATTTTAATGGTTATATTTTTTTATTGAACACATCTTAATATTTAATAAATGATCATTGAAAATTAAGAAAATTTGTTGTCAATGATTCTATTTTCACCCAACACAACTAAAACAAACATAGAATGAGATATTATATTTACAAATAAATATAATTTATATGTCCCAGTAATAGATATTATCTAGGAATTATGTCACATACATTAATTCTTTTAAATGTATTTTTTCATTTGATTTACATTCTTGCATTGTTTTGTGGGGTTTCCATACATTTTTGGAGGAAAGGGTGAGTTATCATGATTTGGGCCAAACTATGATCTCATTTATAAATTTAAAAAATATGTTTTCATATTTTATAACTCATTAATATTTAATCATTTTATACCCATTCAACATCCCGGTTTAATTCCACTAGTATATTAAATCCACCATATCCATTTTGACTACAACGGAATCCATAATCATGAAGGATTTGGGTATTCTATTAAGGTATTGGGCCATCACGAATTCAAAATACCAAATTTTTTAGTTATTAATATTATATTTAATTTTTTAATTTTTTTGGTGATTCCAACACTCTACCAAGCCAACATACCCATGGCACACCCCACATTTTTAATCCCTCTATTTGATGTTCATATTGATCGCGAATCAAGGCTAAACATCTCTAGATTTCTCAAATCATCCATGTTTGAATATGTAAGTTGATTCTTTTAGAACACATTCAATTTTTACTCTTTCCCTATAGTATAGTTTGTAGATGTCCTTCTCATTATTATTCGAACCTCAAATGAATTTTTGGAAGTTTTAAAATTCAGCTACGTGTGTATTTTTGTCATTTTATTCAATATGTCTTAATTAAGTGGGTTTTGTTTCATGATTTTCAAATTTAAATAGGGTTCCTTCCACATTTAATGATGTTATTTAAATTACAGAAGTTTCTCTTTAGATATGGGGATTTATTTGGTGTCTATTTGGTCAAATGATGGGGTATATGTCTCTAATTCACTAAATTTTTTGCATAGGTGGTGTCATAGATGTTTTAAACAAAGAATAGAGGGGTTTTGACACAAAAGGTAGGTGATTCTATGTGTGATCATTTCATGATGAATTATAATACATCATTTAATTATTATTAATTTTCATTATATATAGTGAATTGTGTAAAAACCATTTTTTTGGAATCTGTTAAGCGACAAATTTTATAGTTTCACATTTTATTCAAATTGGGTGATTTCAATGTGTAACTATTGTTTTAATAATTAGGTTGATTTTATCACATATTTATGTGATTTATTAAATGATTATTGTGCTTTCAATTCTGATTTATTTGGGCCTTGTTGATATTTTTGTTTTAAAAAATGGGTTTTGAACGGGTTTTAAGTGAAATAGATATATGAAATAGATTTTGTCATGAAATTATACTTGTTTTGAAATGGGGTGAAATGTTGTGAAATTAATGTATATAATTTGATATTGATTTCTTATTTAATTATTTTTGATCTTTTGAAAATGTTAAGGAATCATTTGAAACTTTTTTTAAATACAAATCGGTGAGTTTTCACAGGAATGGGGGTTGATGAAGGGGAGTTTTCAAAAAACATGATTTTTTTAAATGTATTGATTTTTTTTGAAATTAATTCATTTCAGTTCAAAGTTAGTTCATATTTAAATTATTGGTACATTGAAAAAAGTGTTTTTATGACATAAATCAGGTATTGATTTCAAGAATAGAAATATTGATAAAAAAGATGTTTTAGTTGAAGGTTTTCATTTTGAAAATTGGAAGGAATTTTTTAACCATTGTTATTTTTGAAAGTGACCACATGCATGGGGTTTTATTGGACTATTTATGGTTAATGCAATTACCTAATCATTGACAAGATGGATATAATTAGGGTGCCTGATGTGGCACAGAAGCATGCATGTGTGAGGCCCTGAGGTGTACAATTGTTGGATAAGATAACTTCTGACACATTTTTCATTCAAATAAATGATTTTATGGAAAAAATGATGTCTTGATGAATGGTTTGGGATTGTGTGACTTATGATTTCTCAAAAAAATTGTCGTTGTGGTTTTTTTGAGACCATGAACTCCTCTTATTTTAACGGTGTTTTGGTTTTGGGTTTGGTCAGTAAGCCGTGTTGAAGGGATGGTTAGTGGTCTCGTTATGAGAAATGATTCAGGATGCTTTTATGGTCATTCCCTTCATGTGTTTGAATATGTTATGTGTTATTCCTTGTCCAATGGACCAACATGGGTGGGTCTTTGGGTTAAACTTTGGATAATGCACACCCCCATTAAGGGTTAGCTCAGAACTAAAGTGCAACAAATTTTTTTTCAGTTGGATGGTCCTCCTATTGATCAATATAAAGAATATTTTTATATAGAATAAGATAGTGAGTCAACAAAATAATCCATTCTTGGTTTTGGGTATCCTCTTGTAGTGGGAGAGTGGTCGTGGTAGGATGAAATAGACGACAGTTCCTTATGTTAACTAAGTCTTCAAAAGTGACAATAGTTCAAGGTTGTCATTACTGGATGTTCATTAAGAGGTCCTATGGGTCATTCTTCAGTCTCTTTGAAGCGAGGGATGATGTTAAGTAAAAATTGTGTGAAATCTAGTCATGATAGTTAGTTATGGACATATTCTATAATTGTGTGTTTATTGGTACATGGAATAAGGTCCCTTTCAAGGAACTGATTTTATCAGTCGCAATGGTTAGGATTGGTGATCCCTTTTTATTTCTTGTGATTGTTTGACTGAAAGGTGAATTTTGTTTAATCATCTGAGAGTATATTCTTCTTATAAGTTTGTTTGCTTTATAAAATTTCAAAATCCTATGTTTATAGGAAGGTGTTTCAATATATCCTTTCACCATTCAATTTATAATCTGAAAAAATAATGGTTGATGTGTGTCAATCTTCTTATCCCTTGTTTAGGGAAAATGTTGGGTGATGGTACTGTGAGGTTGGGGTGTGTAATGTCTCGTTGAACCTATCTTGGATTTTAGTGTAGTTTTTTGTGTAACAATAAGAAGAAATTATGTTGTGGATTTTAAAAGCGTAACTCTGTGGCTGAAGATGATTCAGTCATTTGAGCTCCAACCATTGGTCCCTTAGTGAAGCTGGAACGTAGTTAAGGAAATCCACAGGTCATTAAAATAGTTGGTTTTATTGTTGTTCTTAATATGAATGATAAGGATAGATTAAACCTTTTTTTCATCATCATGTTCCTGTTTTTCTCATTTATTGTTAGATGTAGGAGGATCATTTTTCCTTCTTGTATCTAGAGTTCATACATTCTTCCTTTGGTTTCCTGTACGTTTTTAGATAAAATATTGAAATATTAGCTAGGAAGATTCATGTGCACTATTTTTGCATGGTTAGTTGTAAATGTGTGCCATCGTAGGGAACATTGTGAAAAGAGAAAATATATATTGCACAGTCTCCAAACGTTCATGTTCCATGGACCATGTAACCGAGCGAGGTTTCCACATTGGACAGAATGCTCGACAAGGATTGTACATTGTTTCCCAAACTATGCAGTTGTTCCAAGGATTTAAATTTTGTGGTCCTTTCATGTCATCCCAATGTAGTCAGTTTATATGGTTGTTTATTTTGAAAAAATCTAATTAAATTATACCACTTATTCCAGGGAGTCTATTCATGCCTCCTTTTATTACATTCTTGATTCTATCTTTGAAAAATTTATATTTTCTGTTATGGTAGGGAGCTCATTGGTGTATCCCCATTTTAGTAAGTTAGTTTTTTCCTTGGTCATGTCTTGGATGTAGGTAGTCTGGTTCGTATCTATCTAACTACATAGATATTCCTTGTGTAATAGTTGGGATTGGAGATCACCCAACGATTTATTAAATTTTTTGTCAACGTAGCCATGGTCGATGTTGTTGTTCGCTGGGTAATCTGCTTGTGTCTTGTATTGATGGAGCATGAGGTGTTTAATTTGGGAGGAATTCAAAATGATATTTATTATTACAAGAAATTAGAGTTTGTTTTGAATTGTGAGAGTATTTATTCCTTGATTGATCAAATAGAGATGTATTAACTTTTTCCGATGTGGCGATGCATGGTAAATGCCTCTATTTTGGCCTTTTGTGGGGATTAATTTTTTCTATTGGCATTATTGTGGCATTCCAAGGGTGGTTATTTTTATGGTGATTGTAATTGTCACGTCCAAGAATTATTTTAAAGAAATTTTTTCATTGAATTTACATTATTTCTTTGTTGTGGGGGTTTCCCATTTTTTTTGTGGGAAGGGTGAGTTTTCATGATTTGGGCCAAACTGCGAGCCCATTTCTAGATTTAAAACCAATTTTGTTTCATTTAAATATATTTCTTCTTTCAATATTTTACATGAATTCATTTTCCCAATTGGAATCCCCAGGTATATTAAAACCACTATATTTATTTTGAACTAATAAATATCTTGAATCATGATGGATTGGGGTTTTTATTAAGGTAATGGTCAAGTCCCAATGCCAATTTCATACATTATGTTTTTTTAATACATTAATATCATATTTAAATTTTATAATTTTTCAGTGATTCAAATTCTCACCTATGAAAACATACCCATGGCACACACCCATGCTATCCTCCCCATCTTTGGTTATTAAATTGACCTCCAATTAGTGCAAAGATTCTTTGGATTTCTTAAATCATTCAGATTTAAAGAGGTAAATAGTATCTTTCAAAACTCCTTAATGATTTAGGTCTCTTAACCCAATGCTAGTTACCACATGTCCTCATCACCTTTATTCAAACCCCACGTTCTTTTAAGGTAATTTGGTAATTCAAATACTAGTTTGTTTGGGTTGTTTTATTCAAGATAACTCAAGTACGTTGGATTCCTCTCATGATTCTCCATTTGACTTAGGGTTTATTCAACTTTTCATGAGGTTCTAAAATGTGTAGAAGATTGGGTAGGTACCAGGGGTTTGAATTGGTGTCCTTTTGGTAAAATATTGTCAACTATGTATAAAATTCACTACTTTGAGGTGCGACAGTGGTGTAGTTAAGGATTCGCACAATGATTGGGGGTTTAACAGAAAATGAAGGTGATTCCATGTGTGAGCATTCCATGATGAGTTAGAATTATTTATTTATTTATTTATAATGTTCCTTATATGTTGTTAATTGTGAAAAAAACATTTTTTATTGACTTTGTCAAGTGTTAAATATTGTAGATTCACTTTTAAATTAAATTGGGTGTTTTCCATTTGTAACAATTGTGCTAATATTTGGGTTTATATTAGAAAATATGCACGTGGTTTATTAATTTTTTTTTGGCTTCCAATTATTCTATTTTTGGTAATTGGTGTGATTTTTGGATTAAATATGGGGTTTTGAATGGGTTTTAGGGGCAAAACCATGTCATGCTTCTTGAAAGTGTTTTACAAAATATTGTAAATGAGTTATTTAGTTTCAAAAAGATTACAATGGTGTTTATGTACGGTTTGTGTGTTTGTATGTTCATAAAATGTACCATTTTGTTTTGTAAGAGATGTTATGTGATTTATACCATCTTGGACACGTTTTAAAAAATTTTATAAAGGATAATTGAATTGTGAAAGAGATATGAAATATATTGTGGGTTTTTTTGGTTAGTATGGTTTCAAAATGAATATGAATGAGTAATTGGATCATGTGAGTTTTGTATGGGATATATGGTGTGTGGGGGATGTGGAAATTATATTTGAGTTTGAAAAAGATATATCATGACTTTTTCAACTTATTTGAAAACTAGAGGGAAAACTCGGGTATCTAGGTGGGTGGATATATACTAGTTTGCAAGTGATCTCCTGGGGTTTTACCTTAGTTTCACATAGAATGTTAGAAGATAAAAACACAAAATAAACTATTCTTATTATGATTATGATGATCTAGAACCACTAATTTATGTGTATAATCCCAACTACTGCCTCATGTGCATGATAATAGATATTTCTATGGTTATTTTCCATGACATACGTGGTACATTGGACCCACAACGAGCTACTGCCTATATTTTATTTCCCAATTCTTGTGCTCAATAAATACTTTATGATTACAATTATTAGATGGTATGTTTGGGTGGAAAAATCATTTGACTTTTTATTCTATTTTAATATTATTTATTCATTAATATATCCCACTTTAAAACTATTTTTATTTATAGTTTTATCTCTTTAAAAATCATAGTAGCATTTCATGTTTAGGAAAATTGGAAAACATTTATCCTTTGAATGTTAATCACATGGAATATATTAGTGGTGGAATCCTAATTGGATTTTATTCACAACTTAATTACACTATTGGGTGTATATAAACATTGTTATTTTTGTAGCAGGTTTGTGCATAGCTATAGTCCAAATGGTTCGGGTTTTTGGACGTCCCATGTGATGTGTTGTCATTGAGATGGCTTGAGGGAAGTGCTACATACCATGTGGAGGTTCTTGGGCTTCCCTTTGGTTTTTTACATTTTATATTACTTGATTAATTATTTATGTTGTTTAATCAAATACTGAAATTTTTTGAAATATTGTTTTGTTAGGAAAAACCTGATTGGTTTTATTGGATTAGTTAGTTGTTTTATGTATATAAACATTGGTAAAAGGACCCATATATCATTTAATTAATCACGTGAACTTGTATAATACCATGGGGATTGAGATTGGCCTTATGGACTTATCATAGTCCATGTCGGGTGCCACTATTTATGGCACCATATTAGGTTCGTGAAAAATAATGGTGTTAATATCAATGAATGTGTATAGAAATAAAATCAATTAATCTTACTAAGACATGATTTTAATAATTTTTAATAAATAACAAATTTTTTATTCTAAATAATCATAATTAATGTACAATAATGGAAATTTATCTGAATATGGTATGGATATATAATGATATGACAGTTAAGTGTCTTTTAGAGGCAGTATGAGCACATTCTATTGAGTAAGGACACGCTAAAACTATTTCATTCCATTAAATTTAATTTAGTGAGAAATATTTATAGTTGCGAACCATTGCATATTCAACATGGAGTTATTAATTCTTTATAAATTTATTCATTTACATATAGTTAATTTATTAGTTTTTAAGAGCCATATAATGATCACTTATTAATTGAATTTGATTCAAAATATATCAATGATAAATGGGATTTTTGTAAACACAACACCCATAATTTAGATATAGTAATACTTCATGAAAATATGTATTCCATAATTGTTTCCTTTGATCCTATTATTTTATTTCTTTAGACATCCATATCATCTATAGTGATAATTGTAAAGACCAGCCGAAAATTTAAAGAATTTTTTTTTATTTTTTTTGGAGTATTACGAGTGCGCATTTTCATATGGCACCTGATTCTACGACCCAGTGTGCCTGGAATCAATTTCTGAATATTAGCTCTAGTATGTTCAGTAAACGAACGAGTAGGTTTTTCTATCTCTTGAACTGATGCGCGGAATTCAATTCTGAGGGCACTGATTAAACCGCAGTTCCAATAATTGCATAAGGGGACCTTTGCTGTGGTTGTGTTTTGAGCGGGTTGAGGTTTATTTTTTGGGAATTAGATTGAATTATGTAAAACTTGTTGTGTACAAATTTTGTTTAAAGAAGGTAGTTTTTTCCTATAAAGGTGGAGTTAGAGGTGGGGACCACACCCACCTAACCTCCCATAGGAGGGTTTAGTGTAGAGGGGCTCACACAAGGCCCTAAATCATCACCACCCCCTAACCCCATTGAATTCACTTTTATCACCCCTTAAATTAAATAGTAAATTTAACTTTAATTATGTGAACTCCTCACCTCCTTCTCTCTCTCCCATGTGTTTTTCCAAAATGATTTTAATTAATGATTTGGCTTGTATTAGTTTTGAATTGATTGGTATTATTAAATTAAGAGGAAACAATTCGTTTTATTTTTGGGAAAATAATCCGTGGAGAAGTTTTGGAGGATTTGATGGAAACGATTTCATTGCCCAAAGAATGCAAACATCATCTCGGTGAAGGTAATATCCTTTAACTAAGGCAAGAACGTGAGGTGACGCCACGAGAAGCACTATTCTTCCACGATTCCCTACCACCGCGGTGCTTGCCTCATTAAGCGGTTTGACGATGAACGACGCCTTGTCGAGGTAGGGGTTATTTATTTGTTCAAGTTTATCATCGTCATTCGTTGTTATGATTGGATGAATGTTATCTTCGTAATGGGAGGAGATTGGATAGCGTGAACACGACAGATTCTCCTCCCCTCTAAATTGTTAATTTCAATGATTTTTGTGGTGAAAGAAGCACGGTGCCATTGCATCACGTGGGAAAGGAAGAGGACCACGGCCGGAGCGGGCCGCGGTGGTGGAGTGTAGTGTCGTCGCATCGCGTCGGTGAGGCCAATGCTGGTCGCGGCTAGGAGCGGGCTATGGCAGAGGGGCGCAGCGCCAACGCGCCACGCAAGAGCTCCATGGGGGGCCATGGCTGGGGCGGACTGCGGCGGAGTGGTGAGGCACCATCGCCCCGCGCCGGTCGGATAGGAGTCGCGGACAAGGGTGGTGGCAGTCTTCGAAGGGGAGGCTGGACAACTGGCCTCATACGCCACGTAGAGGCAGGACCTGAGGGGGGTCCTAGAATTACATAGTCGGCCGGCCATTGGGCTGGCCGTTCGATGAACCCGGGGGGTCGTAACCCCCGAAAGACAATTAGGGCGGATCCCATAGGGTCCACTGTTCCACAAAAAGGGGGAGGCGCCCCCTTCACACCCCAATCGGCCGTGACCTGAGCTGCGGCCGGCTTCCTAGCCGGGCCGCTGGCCAGCACCAAGTGGGGCCGCCCGCGCCTGGTGTGGTCCCCGGAGCCATGTCGGGCCACCAGCGCGGGGCCGGGCCGCCCGCATATGGCCGGGCTACCAGGGAAGGTGTGGGCCGCCACACTAGTCCGGTCCACGCCCAATCATGCTGGACACAGACCCGGGTCGGGTCGCCCGGTTCAGGTCGATCCAGGCGGTATTGGGCTGTGTCCGACCGAGCCCGAACTCTGTATTTTCGGACTAGGTTCATTGAAACGTCAATATCGTGGGCTACGAACCTCAGATCGACACACCGTTAGTTGTGTAGGGATCCTTGGATTGAGATTAACTTTTTCAGAATATTACAATTAAGCTTTTGATGATTTTTGGGTATCACTAGGTTGGTTGAAACACGAAACCAACTGGGCCCTCGGAGAGGAAACAATTATAACATGAGCTCTGGATGTCTGATTGATGTTTCGTCGATATTGTTGGTTTTATTTTTGCCTGAAAAGTCTTTTTTTATACTTTATCTGAGGTTTGGAAGCATTTGGAGTATGGATGGGTTGGATTGTACCAGAAATCCAACTGGGCCCTTGGAAAGGAATGTTGTACATCTCGAACCTCTCGTTGTTTGATTTTCATGATCACAATCACTTTCATTTTTATCTAACATTGTGTTTTAAGTGTTTGTGTTGATAGGCATTTGATTGCCAAGAAGTTGACCAAGGAAGAGGCAGAAATGGACTGAAAGTCAGTCCACCGGCCGACCGGTGGCTTCACCACCGGCCAGCCGGTGGCATCCAGACCAAACAGTGGAAGCTACTGCCTTCCCACCGGTCGACCGGTGGCTTCCCACCGGTCGACCTGTGGCACCCAGCCCAAATTGTGTTCTCTACTGTCTTGCCACCGGCCAGCCGGTGGCTCCTCCACCGGTCGACCGGTAGAGCCTGGATCAAGACTCTTCCTCTCTACCAAGGCACCGGCCAGCCGGTGGAGATGTACCGGTCAGCCGGTGGCCCCTGGACAAGAATCCTATGCCTTTTTGCACACACCGGCCAGCCGGTGGGACTGTACCGGCCAGCCGGTGGATCCAGTCAAACTAGCCGTTGGGCTTTTGACCAGCCTGTCCACTTGGCTCCCAACGGCTCTCTAAGCCTCTCCAACGGCTCCGAAGCCTCCCCAAGGGTTCCATGCCTATAAATAAAGGCCTAGGAAGCCCCGGAACTTAACCCAAGCCACCGGACACATTGTTGATCATTTTGGCGAAGCTCCGGCGGATTGTTCCAAGAGAACCCCAAGTGCTCCATCCATTTCCACATCCAAGAGCACCACTCAAGAAGCTTGGGAAAGCACGCTACATCAACTCCATCATCCAATTGGCGCCCAAGTCTTCCCAATCACGGTTTTTCGTATTTTATTTATTTTGAGCTTAACATTGGGTTTGTGCCTACAAACCCCAACCTTTTCTCATTCCCCCTTTTTCTTTGGGTTCTCACACCACCACTAAGGTGTGAAGAGGTTGACAAGCTTTCCTTTAAATAGCTTGAGATCGGTGAGCTAGCCTTCACCCGTAAAAAGGCTAGTGGGTTATTGCTTAACCATTAAAAGCATTGGGTTCTTGCTAAACCAATAAAAGCAAGCTGTAATAGGTCCTAGTGCTACCTCAAAGCCTAGTGGGTTTCTTGCTAAAACCATTGAAAAGCAAGCGGTAGAATCTCTCAACGGATGAGTTGGGAGCGGAGACGTAGGCCGGGTTTTGGCCGAACTCCGTTAACAATTTTGTGTGTCTTGCCTTCTTTATTTCCGCTGCATCTTAACTTTGATTTTTAAATTGTTAATCATTTTTTTAAAAAGGCAATTCACCCCCCCTCTTGCCATCATTCCCTCCTTGGGGTGTTCTTCCGACCCATCAATTGGTATCAGAGGGATAATTTGAGTAATTCCTTAAAAGGTTTCAAATTCAAAGATCCATTTAGATGGCATCAACCTCTTTCGCCCCCGAAGGCTACTCTTTGGGTCGGGCTCCATTTTTTGATGGGTCCGACTATAATTATTGGAAAACCCGCATGACCACCTTTTTACGAAGCATAGGTTATCCCATTTACAAAATTGTCATGCAAGGTTACACTTTGTCTACCCCCGATGAATCCAAATGGACCCCCGCCGATATTAGGAATTTTGAGCTTGATGGCAAAGCCATGAACGCTCTCCATTGCGGCTTAGATAGAAATGAGTTCAATCGAGTGTCTACTTGCACCTCCTCACATGAAATTTGGAAACTTTTAGAAGTAACTCATGAGGGCACTAACAAAGTTAAGGACACTCGGTTAGACATGTATAGACAAGATTTTGAAAGCTTTACTATGCATTCTTCCGAATCTATTACCGATATGTTTACACGCTTCACTGACATTTGCAATGGAAGGAAATCTCTTGGTGATGATGTTTCAGCCGAGACGATGGTCAAGAAGATCTTATGGGTCCTTCCAAGCTCATGGGCACCAAAGGTGACGGCGATCCAAGAAGCTAAGGACGTCAAAAATATGCCGGTCGAGGAGCTCATCGGATCCCTAATGACCTACGAGATCACGATGAGGAGGCAAGCACAAAAGGAGGGCACCCCTATCAAAACTCCAAAGAACATCGCCCTCAAGGTTCAAAAAGAAGTAAGCTCCTCCTCATCCTCATCTTCCTCATCTACTTCATCTTCAAGCGGCGACTCGGAAATGGAGAATCTCGCCCGCCAAATGCACAAGTTCATGAAGAAGCACAAGAAGAAGAAGCAATCCCGCAAGCACCGAAAGCAAGAACCCACCGCAAGATCCGAGCCCAAGGTAAAATGCTACGGGTGCGGCGAAAAGGGCCATTACAAGCCCGATTGCCCACTCAACAAGAAACGGGCCACGCCAAAGGAGAAAGGAAAGAAAAAGGTCCTCAAGGCCACATGGAGTGACACCTCATCATCCTCCTCCTCCTCCTCCTCGAGCGACCAAGGTACAAGATGCCTAATGGCATTCCATGAGGTAACATCTTCCGACTCCTCCTCTTGTTCTTCAAATTCAAATTCTTTAAATCATTTATCTTATGAAGAACTCTCTCATGCTAGAGATCAACTAGAAAATGGTTTTCATGAGCTTTCTTCAAAATTTGTTTCTTTAAAAAAGTCTTTCAAAAAGCTCTCTTCCGAAAAAGAACAACTTCTCAAAGAGAAGGAAGAGTTGTCCCTTAAAATCCAAAATTTTCCAAATGTTGATTCCATGGAATCAACCATCAAAGACCTTAGAGAGACCTTAGCCAAGTTCACCCAAGGTGAACAAAATTTGACCAAATTATTAGGTTCTCAACGAGTATCTAGAACCACCAATGGACTTGGCTACACCAACCGAGCCTCCTCCTCCCATGCTCAAACTGTTTTTGTAAGGGGGAGCTCCGATTACAAATTTTGTAATTATTGCAAGAAAACCGGGCATCTCATTTATGAGTGTAATTGTAAAAACGCCCGGTATGGCCAACCCAAGTCTATTTTCTATAGTGACGAGTTTTATAGGAGAAGACCCGCCATGAGACAAGTTTGGATTGAAAAATCCCTCCTTGCGAGTCTCTCCGGGCCTAAAATTGTTTCTTTTCAAAATCCCACTCCCCGGTGATTCATTATTTTTATTTAGGGGGAGAACTTTCTCATTTTTAATTCAAAAATTACATTTGGTTTCAAATTTAAATTTTCAATTCTTTTTCAAATCAATTTAGAATTTTCAATTTTCAATTGGTTTCCAACAGTTGGTATCGAATTTGTTTTTGATTCAAAACTTTCAATTCAAACTGTTATTCAAATTTTCATTTCAATTTCAAAAATCTCAATTGATTTTCAAATCTCAAATCTTGTTTTTAAAATCTCAATTTCCCTCAATCAAGTTTTATGCCCCATTCTATTTTGATAATCACAAAGGGGGAGAATTTCTTGATTGATTGGGGGAGAAACTTTTTTGATCATGCTTTGCTTTACATTTCATTTTATTTAAGCATTCCCTTCAATTCATGTTTTTACTTTAATTGTTTAAGTGATTGTGATCATCAAAATAGGGGGAGATTGTTGTACATCTCGAACCTCTCGTTGTTTGATTTTCATGATCACAATCACTTTCATTTTTATCTAACATTGTGTTTTAAGTGTTTGTGTTGATAGGCATTTGATTGCCAAGAAGTTGACCAAGGAAGAGGCAGAAATGGACTGAAAGTCAGTCCACCGGCCGACCGGTGGCTTCACCACCGGCCAGCCGGTGGCATCCAGACCAAACAGTGGAAGCTACTGCCTTCCCACCGGTCGACCGGTGGCTTCCCACCGGTCGACCTGTGGCACCCAGCCCAAATTGTGTTCTCTACTGTCTTGCCACCGGCCAGCCGGTGGCTCCTCCACCGGTCGACCGGTAGAGCCTGGATCAAGACTCTTCCTCTCTACCAAGGCACCGGCCAGCCGGTGGAGATGTACCGGTCAGCCGGTGGCCCCTGGACAAGAATCCTATGCCTTTTTGCACACACCGGCCAGCCGGTGGGACTGTACCGGCCAGCCGGTGGATCCAGTCAAACTAGCCGTTGGGCTTTTGACCAGCCTGTCCACTTGGCTCCCAACGGCTCTCTAAGCCTCTCCAACGGCTCCGAAGCCTCCCCAAGGGTTCCATGCCTATAAATAAAGGCCTAGGAAGCCCCGGAACTTAACCCAAGCCACCGGACACATTGTTGATCATTTTGGCGAAGCTCCGGCGGATTGTTCCAAGAGAACCCCAAGTGCTCCATCCATTTCCACATCCAAGAGCACCACTCAAGAAGCTTGGGAAAGCACGCTACATCAACTCCATCATCCAATTGGCGCCCAAGTCTTCCCAATCACGGTTTTTCGTATTTTATTTATTTTGAGCTTAACATTGGGTTTGTGCCTACAAACCCCAACCTTTTCTCATTCCCCCTTTTTCTTTGGGTTCTCACACCACCACTAAGGTGTGAAGAGGTTGACAAGCTTTCCTTTAAATAGCTTGAGATCGGTGAGCTAGCCTTCACCCGTAAAAAGGCTAGTGGGTTATTGCTTAACCATTAAAAGCATTGGGTTCTTGCTAAACCAATAAAAGCAAGCTGTAATAGGTCCTAGTGCTACCTCAAAGCCTAGTGGGTTTCTTGCTAAAACCATTGAAAAGCAAGCGGTAGAATCTCTCAACGGATGAGTTGGGAGCGGAGACGTAGGCCGGGTTTTGGCCGAACTCCGTTAACAATTTTGTGTGTCTTGCCTTCTTTATTTCCGCTGCATCTTAACTTTGATTTTTAAATTGTTAATCATTTTTTTAAAAAGGCAATTCACCCCCCCTCTTGCCATCATTCCCTCCTTGGGGTGTTCTTCCGACCCATCAAGGAAAAGCTGATAACTTTCAGACCAGATGACCATTTGACGAACCATTAGTGGTGTTTGAAATTTCATTGAGAAACAGTCCCTTTGATCATACACTATGAGAGTTCGAGGTATAGTTGAGATATAGTCAGGTTGGTTCATACACGAAACCAACCGGGCCCCCATGGAAAAAAGTCAAAAAAACTTACAAATCGGGCGTCCGATTGACGCACTTTCTGTTGGGTTGAGATCCCTATGACATGAAAGATCATTGTGATACTTCTTAGTGGGACTTCATGAAAATTAGAGTGTCGACCGGTGGCTCATGGAGAAGATCCTCCTAGAGACGAGCGTACAGAGTACAGAGACATTGTACCTCGATGAGACCTGAGGACTTCTTGTCTGATTTGAGTCGGAGTGACTTGTATAGCCCAGTGTGGAACACTACTATGTTTGGGTGGTATACCCACAGTGGGGAGCACTACTGTGTTTGGGTGGCAGACCCGCAGTACTCGGCAGATGGAGTACCTCTGTAGGCTATTAGGGGGAGCACTACTATGTTGGGGTGGTAGACCCATGTTGGGGAGCACTACTGTGTTTGTGTGGAAGACCCACAGTACTCGACAGGAGGAGTACTTCAGCTGTCTAAGGTTAGTGGGAAACACCTCAGAGTTGTGATATGATCACTATACTCTTCAGAGGAGAGGCTCTTCGGTAGGTTTGTTTTTGATGTCTTTAATGAAAGTCCCGATTTCATCTGAGTCGTTGTCCTTTGTAAATTCCTCATGATTGAGATGGTTTTCTTCATAACATAGGTATATGTATGGGAATATACCTATGTAGTGGTTATCCATTGATTTCATATATGTGTGATACCTCATGATTGAGATGGGTTACTTTATAACTTATGTATAATTATGGTCTTATACCTAAGGGTTATCTGTTGATGTTCTTATTTGTGGATATACTTTTTGGATTTAGGGAGGCCATGAGGATCTCGAGGTCCCTACAAAGTATCATTATAGTCACCCCTACAGGGGCTACGCCCGCACCTCATTGTGTTGGATACAGAAGAAAGACAGCACTGATAGAGGCTGAGTGTTCGAGGACTGGACAGTACCTGGAGGTGGACCTCACGACAAGTCAGTATCTGGAGGTGGACATCATGACGAGAAAATACATAGTTGAGGTTGACTGGAGAGAGCATTGAGGAGGCTATCTGTACCTACTCTTCAGGTAGGAATCATGGTGGACGATCCAGGAGCTGCTCTATCTGTATGTATCCTTTAGGTAGGATACGAGGTGGATGACCTAAGAGCTACTTCTATCGTCCAGATGTTTACCTTTTCTATTTTTCTTTCGTTTGGTTGTAGCTGTACTTTTTAGTTGGGTTTGTATTCTGGACCATTTACATTTCAGAACATTATTTTTTACATAGTGTTTTACTTCCCCTTGTACTCTTTTTGGTTGTGTTTATGTTCTATAAAGGCAATGCCTTCCCAGTTATCAGGATTTAAACATTTGGTGCTAGTCGCCAGCCCCTGGCATATGGAAGGAGGGATTGGGGTAGGTACGACACGAGCCCCGAGTATGGGTCGTGGAAAATTGGTATCAGAGGAGTCTATTCTACCACAAAACATCAAAATCTGATATATATTTTTCTATGAAGCAATAGAGTTAAAGGTACTATGTGTGGTCTTTAGTTCAGGGAGTCTAGTGTTGTTGCGGGCGACCAACGTATCTATACACCAGGACCCTAACTACTGATTTCCGACTCAGTGCATGAAAACACTGATTGCATGTGTGTTTTCAAATGATTCTTTTAAATTAGCTCAAACCAGGTCATCTCACAAGGGATAATTGTTTGACTGTGTAATGTCTATTACTTTCAGGATGTCTTCACCTAGTCAGATAGTGTAGGTACCGAGTGGGGAGTGCGATGATAGACCACCGAGTAGAGAGGCCTCAGTACATGGCCCTCCAACAGTTGAGACAACATTAGAGAGTGCACGCCGCTTGAGAGTGATGTACAAGTTCCAGCATTAGAGGCCTCTGAGGATTCGAGGCGAGTATGATTTTCAGACAACTGGACACTAGCTGGTTGTTGTAGCACAAGCATTCCACATAGTTGGGACACCCTCATAAATGATGGTGTACCTAGCTGTTAGCCTCTTCTAGGGAGCCACTATGAGGTGGTGGAGCCACGTGATCCAGTTTTGCGATGGGATGACCTTCACCTAGGGAGATTTCGAGACCTTCTTTAGAGTGGAGTTTATACCAATGACTCTACACTATGAGCATTCTGAGGATATGATGCCCTTGCCGAATGGTTTTTTGTCAGTACCCAAGTCATCTGTAGGTAGGATACTGATGTTGTAGAGTTCCAATAGGACAATGCAAAAAGGTGGGAGTCCTCGGGTTTTCAGTTCGGTTGTGTGAGGCAAACGAAACAGATCCAGCCATATGAGGAGTAGGAAGTTCTATTCATGCAGCAAGCAGGGTCACATGGCACGTGGCTGTCAGACTACCTGCAATGCTGATCTACATGAATTGTAGGAGTCTCCGATACAGAAACAGTGGCGAATGATGGAGTAGCATCCGAGCAGTGGACAATGAAGTGGAGCTCTGGAAGCTGGTGGACGGGAGCAGGACTAGTTCCATACATGAAGGCCTTTGTTATTGGTGCTTATATCTTTCTTTTTGTTGATGTTGTGGTTGTATGCGTCTTTGTACTTTGATCTTGACTAATAAAAGACACCTTTCTTTGTGGTTTTTACTATCCTATCCTCACTTTATGTTGTTATGAAGTGGATCAAGTTTAAAACCGTATACTTATTTCTCTCTTTCGAGATACCTACTGAGAGCTAGTGACCACACACTGTTGCCGATAGTGTGAATTGACCCTTGGTGGTGAGAGTAATTATTGGATATCTTGGTAGTAGCGTCGATGCCTTATGACATCAACCATGGCATGAAATAGTACCATTCATGTCAGGATTGAATGTTTTAGGAAAAGAATGTGGTTCATCTAGCAGATGAGACTATATTTATGTTCTCGAAAAAAAGAGAAATCCCATCAGCACTTTGGTGTAACATAGATGAAAAAGTGTGGAGATGAGTTCTTACAATTGGCTAGTCTCACCCATTGGTCATTGAGAAAAAAGTTTACGGTTCTCTCCATCACAAGTAGTTTCATGTTTCTCTACTCTCAGAAGGAAATTAATCTTAGATAGTAGTGATGGCTTGAATTCCTCCAGGACTATGACTTTGATATAGTTTATACTCCATGGGAGGGGAATGTTGTAGCAGATGCTCTTAGTAGGAGATCAAGTGTTCAACTGTAAGGAGTGGAGAGACAACAGTTGGTCGTGTTTCTGATATCCATTGTGGATAATGTTAGATTCATCTCGTATAGAACCAAAGATGGTTCAAGTTATGACGGAAAAGGTGCAGATCATCCAAGACCGGATGAGACTGCACGGATGAGAAAAAAGTCCTATGTTGATTGGAGACAATACCATTGGAGTTCAAGGGTGATGAACATGTCTTCAGATGGGTCTCACCTCGACGGGGTCTATGTAGATGTGGTCGAGGCGGTAAGTAATCCCTAAGGTTCAATAGACCATCCAAGTCCCCAGCTGAGTAGGCAAGGTGGCTTACCTCATTGCCTTTCCACATCAGATGCACCAGGTGAATGACCTCATCCACGTATCTCAGTCGAGACGATGTGTGCATGACCTATCTGTCATCATTGACCATAGAGAGCAGGATGTCGATGATGGGGATACTTCTATGGGGATGGTCAATTCCTCTTATGTACTTTCTTTGCCAGCACGGGAACCATCAGGAGATCACATGGGAGAGGGAGGCTCAGATGCATGATCGGTACCTCCTTTAGTTTCCCTAGTTTGTGTTGTAGCTTTATGGGGATTTAAATCCCTAAGGTGGGAGTAATGTAAAGACCCATAAATTTCAAGGAAATTTTTTCTTAATTTCTTTGGAATTTTACGAGTGCGAAGTTTCCGGCGGCACCTGATTCTGAGTCCCGGTGAGTCCATAATCAATTTCTAAAGTTTAGCTCGGGTATGTTCAGCAAACGAACGAGCGGGTTTTTCTATCTCTTGTACCGGTGCTCAGAATTGAAATCTTAGGGCACCGATGAAACCATAGTACCAGTAATTTGTTAAGGGGACCTTTTCTGTAGTTGCATTTTGAGCGGTTTGAGGTTTATTTTTTGGGGATTAGATTGAATTAAATAAAATTTGTTGTGTACAAGTTTTATTTAATGAAGGTAGTTTTATCCTACAAAGGGAGAGTTAGAGGTGTGGCCCACACCCACCTAACCTCCCAAAGGAGGGTTTAGTGTGGTGGGGCACACACGAGACCCTAACTACTCAACACCCCATAACCCCTTTGATTTCCCCTTTATCTCCACTTAAATTAAATAGTAACCATTCCTTTAATTATGTGAACTCCTCACCTCCTTCTCTCTCTCCCATAAGTTTTTCCATCTTGATTTTAATTAATGATTTGGATCCTCTTAGTATTGAATTGCTTGGAATTTTTAAATTGAGGGGAAACCATTCATTTAATTGTTGGGAAAATAATCTATGTAAATGTTTTGGAGGATTTGATGGAAAAGCTTTCGTTCCATGAAGAACGCAAACTTCCTCTCGGAGAAGGGAATCTCCTTTAGCCAAGGAAAGAAGGTGAGGTGACACCACAAGGTGCACCGTTTTTCCACAATGACCGACCACCACAGTGCTTTCCTCTTTCAGTGGTTCGACGATGAGAAACGTCTTGTAAAGGTAGTGTTTATTTCTTTGTTCAGGTTTATCATCATATATCTTTGTTTGGATTGGCCAAATGATATCGTCGTAAAGGGAGGAGATTGGACTGCATGAACATGGTTGATTCTCACCCACTCCACATTGTTAATTTCAATGATGTTTGTGGAGAAGACGACATGGTTCCGTTTCACTGCGCGAGAAACGAAGAGGACCGTAACAGGAGCATGCCACAAAGGTGGAGTGCGGTGCCGTCTCACTGCGCCGATGAGGCCAAAGGAGGTCGCGGTAGGAGCAGGCCATGTTGGAGGGGTGCGATGTCGTCACTCCAGAGCTCCATGGGGGGCAGCGGCCAGGGGGGTCCAACAGGAGCTGTGGCCTAGGGCCACAATGGTATTCAAAGGGGCGGCCGGACAACCGGCCTCTGGTGCCACCTGGAGATGGGATCAACAAGGGGTCTCACGGTTACACAGTCGACTGGCATTTGGGCCAGCTGTTCGAAGAGCCATGGGGTCGTAACCCCCGAAAATCAATTAGGGTGGACCCCATAGGGTTCGCCGTTCTGCAAAAAGGGGGTGGCTCCCCCCCCTTCACACCCCTCTCGGCTGCAATCCGAGCTGCTGCAGGCTTCCCAACCTAGCCACATGCCAGCGCTGAGCTGAGCCGCCCGTGCTATGTCGGGCCCCCTGCGCCGGGCATGGCCACCAACGCCAGGACGGGCTTCCGGCACTAGCCCGGGCCGGTGTGTGCCACCCGCGCCGGGCCGGGCTGCACCCAATCGGGCTGGACACAGACCCGGGTCGGGTCAACCCAGTTTGGGCAGACCTAGGGGGTATTTGGCCGGGTCGGACCGGGCCTGGACCCCCTATTTTCAGACTAGGTTCACTCAAATGCCATTATCCTAGGCTATGAACTTCTGCTCAACACACCGTAAGTTGCATAAGAATCCTTGGATTGAGACATTCGTTTTGGTATATTACACTCAAGATTTCGGTGATGTTTGGGTACGGTCGGGTTGGTTCAAACACGAAACTGACCGAGCCCTCAGAGCGGAAAATGTTATAACATGAGCTCTGGATGTCATATTGACGTGTCATCGACTTTTTTGGTTTTATTTTGGTGAGACAGATCTTCTGGTATACTTAATCTAAGGTTTGGATGCAGTTGGAGTATGGTCGGGATGGATTGTACCAGAAATCCAATCGGGCCCCTAGAATGGAAAAGTTGATAACATTCAGACCAGATGACCGTTTGACGAACTGTCAGTGGTGTTGGAAATATCATTGAGATATGGTCCCTATGAGCATACCCTATGAGAGTTCGGGTTATAGTTGAGATATAGTCAGGTATGTTCTTTCACAAAACCAACCGGGCCCCCAGGACAAAAAGGATAAAAACTCACAGATTGGGCAACTGATTGATGCGACGTATATTGTGTTGAGATCCCAAGGACGTGATGGATCATTGTGAAACTTCTTCATGGGACTTCGTGACACTGGGAGTATTGACCAGTGGATCTTCAAGCATATCCTCTCGGAGACGTGCGTACAGAGTAGATAGACCTTGTAGTGGGCTAAGACCTAGTGACCGCTTGTCCGATTCAAGTCGGAGTGACTTGTATAGCCTAGCGGGGAGAACTATTGTGTTTGTGTGGAAGACCCACGACGGGGATCACTACTTTGTTTGGGTGGCAGACCCACATTACTCGACATAAGGACTGAATTTTTAGGCTATTAGGGGGAACACTACTTTTTTGGGGTGGCAGACCCATGGCGGGGAGAACAACTGTGTTTGGGTGGCAGACTCGTGGTACTCGACAAGAGGAGTACCTCAGCAGTCTATGGTTCGTGTGAAGTGTCATAGACTTGTGACAAGATAACTGTACTCGTCAGAGGAGGAGCTCTTCAGTAGTTTTGGTTTTGATATATTTAATGAAAATCATGGTTTGAGCTGAGTCATTGAAGTTTGTGAATTCCTCATGATTGAGATGGGTTACTTGTTAACTTTGGTATATATATGGGAATATACCTATGTTGTGGTTATCTGTTGATTTCATATCTATTTGATACCTCATGATTGTGATGGGTTACTTGATAACATAGGTATAAGTATGGGATTATACCCAAGTAAGGGTCATCTATTGAGGTCCTTATTTGTGTATATCCTTGTTGTATTTAGGGAGACCTTGAGGGTCTCGGGGTCCCTACTGAGTATTGTAATACTCACCCCTGCACAGGCTATGCCCGCACCTCGTTGTGTTGGATGTAGACGACATACAGCGCTGACAGAGGCCGAGTGTTCGAGGACTAGACAGTACCCAGAGGTGGACCTCACGACGAATCAGTATCCAGAGGTGGATTTAACGACGAGATGATACAAGGTGGAGGTTGACGAGCGAGAGAGATGAGGAGGCTATCTGTACTTACCATACTGGTAAGATCTGTGGTGGACGATCCAGGAGCTGCACTATATGTACCGAACCTTCAGGTAGGATCAAAGGTGGACGACCAAGGAGCTACTTCTATCTTTTAGATGTTTGTCTTTTTTGTTGAACTTTTGTTCGATTGTAGCTTTACTTTTTAGGTGGGTCTGTATTCTAGCCCATTTACTTTTCAGCACTTTTTTAATACTTAGTGTATTACTTCTACATGTACTCTAGTTGGTTGTGTTAATGATATATAAAGGCAATGTCTTCATAGTTATCGGGATTTATGCCTTTGGTGCTAGTCACCAGCACCTAGCCTATGGAAGGAGGGCCTGGGGTAGTCATGGGATGAGCCTCGAGGACAGGTCGTGACAATAATGACATTATATGTAAAAATCATCCTCATTAATGAAATTTTCTTGATAAAAAGAATATTCTAGCACAATGAGATATAATGAAATATAATTTATGAATTCATTTAATATCGTGTTGATATATTAAATTTCATAAAAATATCAAGAATAGTTCATCTAAAATCACTATGTTTTTATAAGGTTATATGAAACATCAAGTTAGTACAACTATATACAAAACATTATGCATTCAAGGGAAAATAATATTGTGACACATTATTATATATTTACTATTTTAAAATTATTAAATAAAATATATATAGCATTAAAGTCAAGTGATTCTAAATTATCATAAATCACACACAATAATGTGTCTCTCCAAATACTTTCATAACACACATTATCGATTTTTAGTGAATAGTAATATGTTATTTAAATGTTATTATTTAATATAATGAGATATATTCCGACCATTAAATTAAAATTTATAAATATAATGAACATAACTTTGTAAAAAAGTTGTATAGAAAAATATAAAATAAAATCATTTGAAAAAAAATAATTAGGAATGGATATAATAATCAAATGAAATAAATTAATTGTTTTTTAAAAAATCTATTTTAATACTCATGAAATAGTTTTATCCTTATAAAATATATTATGTAAAATGAGAAAATGATATTAATAAAAGGTAAATTTTATTAATTAAATAAAATATCATTTATATTTTTCTAATATATCTGTTAAGCATAATATTAGAAAAAATATGATATATTACATAAAATTAAATATTTTTTATCGTTACTTTTCCGACTTTTTAATTGGGAACCGAATTTAAATAATAATACATTAAATTTTATAAATCGTATATGTAAAAAAACATATTTGTAATAGTGACAAAATAATTATCTTAGAGTGAGTTTGTATTAGTTTTATGCGAAGTATTATATATTAATGAATAGTGAAAAATAATTAATTTTAATTGAAGACTATTTTGTTCTCATTTATTAAAAAGGGGAAATTATGGTTATAAAGGGTATTTATGTTTAATGAGAATAATTAGTTTTCATCTAATACAATTTAGAATAGCTGAATAATCCACAAAATGTAATAGAATATAAAAAAATAGATGAAATTTAAAAGTTATTACATTAAAATCATGTATTGACTTCTCGTCCATGAGATTTAGTTTATAATATATTTTTGTCACATCTATTATGGGAATTTGGAAACTAAATTCATTATTTTTAATAATAGTAATAATTAATAAAATATAATATTTTATGAATTTTTTTATTATAAATAATAGTGATTTTAATTAATATTAACTATATTGATAAAGTACAAATTAAACATAACAAGGAAATAAACATTAATCATAAGAAAAAAACCATATAATCTTCTAAGAAAGGCGTCAATGACCATATTTCAGATCAATACTCTATTGGATTTAATTAACACCATTACTGTATCAATGTGATGTGAAAAAACATGGGTGGAATTAATTTTCCAAAAATTTACAATAGTTCCACTCAGCCTCCCCAATAAAAAGGCAGTATCTCCTCCCACTTACTCACACCCCTCAAGTCACTTATAATCTACCATTCTCCAACCAACTAGATCCTCACTATCCATCACATAACACTAGAAGAATTAATTTTCTATGCAGGCTTTCCAAGGAATCTATTAAATTAGAATCCTATTCAGGTTAATCCTCAACCGGTCACCCGAGACACATAACGACATGTCCTGAGAGGTGTTATGGATCATCCTAGGATGGAAAAAATCAATGAGGGAATCATTATATTATAAAAGGGAAGGATTTATCCCAAATATAAACAATAATACAGACATAATAAAGAAAAGGACTTCCCAATAATCAATTATTATAACTTAACTGATCATCATAAATGCAACAAAACATGAAGTATATGTGAACATTACCAAGAATATGTCCAGAACTAATGACCAAATAACAACATGTGACCCCACTGGCCACTCTACAACACAAATATCACACAACTATCATTTTGATCATTCTCAATCTAAAACCTATAGAAGGGATAAAATCATAATGATCAATAAGTGTGAGTATTAAAACTCATTAGACAATCCCGATAATCTATTCCCATTTCCCATTATATAAAATAACATAAAAATATTTATCAAGCACTAAATTCAATATATAAAAGTATAATTTTCTATATGGTTACTCAAAACCAATTACAACACATTTCCCTTATTCAATTCAACAACTATTATCATTCAACTAGAGTTCCAACAATATTTTCAATGTGAAGTTGATGTTCACATTTATATATTTTTACAATAGGGTAAAACACATAAATTTTGAAACAATTTTCATAATTCTCTTCAAATCCATTCAATAAATTTCGATGAACAAGAATATTCAATAAGGCACAATATTAGTCACACAATAAGGGCAATATAAATGTACATACATGAATTATATTCATCCCTGCAAGCAGCTGGAATACAAATAAACATGAGTGATCTTAAGAGATCACTATTAATCTAGAAGTCACCAATATATATGACATCATCCCAACTTACATTTCAAAAATGATGGAATCCACACACTCAACACGCTTGGCCATCCTTTCTTAGGAAGGCTGAGGGAAAATCTTATAGCAATAAAACCTATATATCTACCTAGTATCGACTATTATTATGAACCACATCCCACCTGTTCATTAATCATTAATAGAATATTCTATAAATAATCATAGTTCCCATATCTCAAGTATCTAGTAGGTTTGATCAAACTATTTCCATCCCATCATCCAATAACAACATATATATAATAATAATTCACAATAGACACCACCCAAAGTCAATAAAAATTATGATATCGTCCATTTAATCAAAATGAACCTAAAGAGTCCAACCAAATGAATTATTATATTTGATCATAAGGATTATTTAGTAAAGAAATTCAATCCGTTGTATACAAACAATCATGCCCTGATAATCAACCACATGTGGTTTTTATATTAAACTATTTCACCAGTATTCACTAAGTTTCCAAACAGGCCATTATGCAATTCTTAAAAAAATATTTTTCCAAATGTACAAAATAAAAATTTATTAAAAATGTGTATAAACATTATATAAAGAAAAAAAATACATTAATAAATCCCTTAAAATAGATAGGTTACAAATCCAAATCATGTCCATTTTTATAAGGATTCAAATTGGGTCATTTTCTGACAACTCTTCCAAAATATTTCTTACCACCCAAAAACCTTTTGTTTATAAAACCAAAAAAATTGAAATCCATTAAAGGATCCAAAAAAACCAATTTTAATTCTGAAAATGGATTAATAAATCTAAACAAATCAATTTAAATCAAAATTAGCACATAAAAACCAATTGAAAAAACTAAACAGAAGGCATGAACTTTTTATCAACACTACTTATTTTAAGCATTGAAAAGGGATAAAATACCAAATAAATGTGTTAAATTTATTCAATATTCTGAAAAATGTTCAAAATACAAAAAAAGGCTTTCAACCTCACAAAATAGGTATGAAATATAATAGAGAATTTAAACAAACACTTGTTGTGGACTTTTATAAAAAAACATTTCATTTCAAAAAACAAGGCTTAAACAACCGTTTTTCTCACCAAAAAGAATTATTAAAAAATGGAAAAAGTAATAAACATATAATTTTTTTAACATAATTAAAGTGATGAAAATTCACTTATAAATGCATGTTTAATGGATATAATATATCAAATCCTTGGAAAAATGGAATCACACACATGATATCACTATCGGAGGGTTTATAAGCCATAAAACAGTGAACACATTCCCCAAATGAACAAAACCCCCATAATAAATTTTATAACAGAACCCTAGTTCTATAATTACCATGGGATATTGGAAAACTAATTAATAATTGAAGGAGGAGGAATAAGGAAGATAAAGGTAAAAAAATCTCACCATAGAAGCTAGAATACTCTTCTCCCTCCCATATATCCACACCCATATAGGAGAGGTAATAGATTGAATGTCCTATTAGAGTCTCGATAGGTCCATAAGAACCAGAGAAATAATAATTTTCATAAATATAACATATAAAGAATTTTTTATGAATATGATAAACTACTATATAAAAATATGGACGATTTGAGAATCATGGAATATATGTCCTAATCCGCGACTAATATGAGCTCCAAAGAGGTACAACTGAACAATGGGGTGAGACTAGGGTTATTTTCCTAATGTGGGATGTGGAATAAATTAAAAATTTAAAAAATATAAAAATATATAATATAAAATAATTAATTAAAAAAACAGGAAATGGTCCCATGGGATGTTTCAATACTTTAATAAATAACCCAAATCCACCAATCATATGAATTACAAAGGGGTAATTAATGATATGGTTGATTAAATATGTCGATTGATGTAAATTATGAAGTTTAATGGTTGAAAATTGTTGAAAAAATACGTAGATATAAAAAACCAATTTATTAAATCTAGATATGGACTCATAGTTTGACACAAATCATAGTGTAACCAACGTTTCAAAAAAACTCCCAAAAAAATATATGGTTAACCAAAGTAAGATGATTAGAAATATAAGAAACATTAAAAATCTATATTTTACATTCCCAAAACCCATTAAAAGAATTAATATTTACAGTGAAAAAGAAAAAATCAAAGTCATAAAAACTGGGTGTGACAATTCTCCACATCATTGAAGATTAATGACCCTATAAGTCCTTAACACATTCCTATTGATAAGTCAAAACATAAGGTTTATTTTTCAACACTGTCTATCATATCATTTTGAGGAAATTTGATCCATCATCAATGTATGGTTATCCTCTATATAAAAAAACACTAACTCACAACTCCATCATGAGAATCAATAGAACATTTATGTTGCCACCTCCACAACCATGCCAAGAAAAAGATTCTTGGGCCTTCTCCCAGTGAACCCAACCACC
This sequence comes from Viscum album, assembly GCA_963277665.1. NCBI lineage: Eukaryota > Viridiplantae > Streptophyta > Magnoliopsida > Santalales > Viscaceae > Viscum > Viscum album. The sequence continues at coordinate 1,037,712,930 of OY728133.1, read as the reverse complement.
TTCAAAACCAAATATCACTGACAAAACCCAAATATTTAATTTTAGTTTGAAATTTACTCCCCACCATTACTAAATAAGTATCACTATATATGATCTTAGTAGGAGAATCAACAAAACCCAAGTTGGATCTCCCCACCATTAGAAACCAACAATCAACAAATAAACAATAATTCATAATTAACTAGAATTGGTCCTCAGTTGAAAAAGTCCACCAAAATCTTATCACAACAACCTACCATCCCATGTTACAAGGGTTACAACAAGAACATTAAAACTAGCCCCTTACCAAATGGAGGGGACATGATCTTGGACAACACTTTTAGAACAGATTAAACCCCCCACCCTAGGAATGGAGGTATAATCCTAGCCAAAAACCTTAAAACTGTAAGATTTCTAATTATGAGCCAACTTCACTCTGTGACATTTTTTTGTAGCATTGAAGGATGAGGAATCTACCACCTCACTATTGAAAACTAGAAAGCCCAAACCAATTCATAAATCATATGATTAGGTAAATGAAAATGATCTGATACTTAGGGCATAGAAACGAAAAATCCATTAACAATATGAGTTATTGGATATCCTACAACATTACATACATCACAAAAACTAATATAGCATCAGCAAAACAACCAAAAAAATTCCCTTATAGTAATAAGAACCATAAAAAATGATACTATAAAAACACCCCAACAACATCTGGCATCTTGGACATGCCTCCATTAGGCTCTCTAGCAACGCCTCAAGAAAATCACATCATGTGACACAAGAGTCCAAAAGAATGGTTGGGATTACGAATAATTAGAGTCACTTCCACAATGTAACCTGACCTTCCAAATTGATAACACACAATGAAATCACACATAGTGGATTTTAATGATGGATCCCGAGGAATTTTTATTCTGTGACCCACACCATAAAAACTAAGTCACTTATTCATCTCATTAATAGAATATTCCCCACAACTCATTAAGATTGAAGAGGGTGTATTAACTCAAGGAATCCTTGAATTGTGGCTTCAAGATGGAAATCATTCTTCACCACATCAACAAATAAATTTTTGTAGAACTATGACAACTTTTACCGAAAATATGTATGATGCCCAATATCAAAATGATGAGCCATTGTGCAATCATTTTCAGAACACAATTCATAACAAGTTACTATATCTATTAGATTATGGAAATACAATGAAACAAATTCTTCACCTTATAGCAGAAATCCCATATCCATCCCCATTCTCACCCTATATCTCTTTGAAAAGTATTGATGAATAAATAACGCCTCCAATAACTCCCACGTTTAATCTTTTTAGGGCTTGTTACAAGACTCCAACTCCAACAAATTTAATGGCAATCCATGAAGCATGAGAGGTGAAAAATCAACCATCAATAACTCTGGTAAATTTACAAGTATTATGGTGCTTATGATATTTCTCATGCACACATCACCTAGAGAGGATCCGCATTTCCATAAAAGGGAAATGGATTTAATCAAAGAAACTCAAGAATGAAATCTGTAGGTTGATTAGCTAGAAATTACATTAATAGGGAATCACCAAAAACCCCAATATGAACACCCATTGACGCTCCATGGGGACTTCTACTGAACATGGAAAAACCTTGAACCAAATAGAGACAGACCCAATATCAAATAATCCTCAACATCAAAAACCACCCAGGTTACAATATTTGAATATAAGAAGACAATAATCTATTTCATCCAAGAATTCCTTTTGAATAAATTTATATTTTTAAACCAACATCATTGGTTAAACACTCACCATAAGTATACATTAGATTCTATCTCAAATTCATGTTTTAGTGACACCCCGGTCACCCATTTGTCATGCCATACCGAGAATTCATCCCCATTCCAATATATATCCATTATTCTGAGAACCCATGAAGACACCATCATCTAAAAAAACCAAATTTTTCAACCAAACCATTCAAAACACATTAAAATAATATACCATAATATTCCATAGTAACCACCAGGTAAAAAATTCATTTTCAAAAATTAAAAAAGCATGTATTTCAAAATCTGATAGTTGTGATGACTAAAAACCTTTTAAAAAACACCAACCACTCAAAACCAATTTCAAGAATAAATTTTTCAGATTCAAATTGTTTTCAAAATCTCAACATTTTCTGTTTATATCAATATATAAAATCACATTAAAATAAAGTAGTCTTTCAAAAAATTTTATTTCAATATAAAATAAGTATTGATTAATGAATCTAAATCCCATTAAATCATTTCTTCTTTATCTTAATGATTTGACTAAAAAACCAAAATTCAAAAATCGTTATAATAATAAATTATGAAAATCACATTTTCTTCATTTTGACAACCAACGATGCCATTATAACCCAATTTCACAATTCTCTAACAAGTATTTTAAAAAAAATATTAATTCATGAAAATTCAAGGACACCAACACAAGGGATCTAGTGATGGTGGGTGAAATAACAATATGGTTGGTTTCCATATTTCAAATAGACCACCATCATTGAGAGAATTCTTAGAACCACGCCCAATATCCAAATGGTTTTCCAGGACCTATGAGATCATAGAGACTATTAACCCAACTCCCCTCGTCATATCCCCATATCCAACAGTCACCAAAAATCAAACAAACTAATACAATTTGACGTCCCCTGGAAACCAGAGGTTAAGAATGAGAAAGATTTCATGATTCTTTTCCCGAACCTATCATACATCTCTTTAAATTCCTACTCCATCTAACTTAACATACCCAAACAACAAAGGGATCTAAAAAAATGAAAGGTATTCTGGGATCTGACATCCCCTAATAACATTTTGACACCAACATGTTCAGGTCGACCACAAATTAGTCACCTAGGCTCCTCCACAACAAGTCCCACTAGGAATTCAAAATCTTCTTATGATAGTGATAAGAACATAGGGATTTAGTAAAGTAGAAAGGGTAACTATTTATCTCAAATATAAAGAATAAAAAAACAGCACAATGAATTGGATATCGCAATACACATTTATAAAATTTGAAATGATCATCATGAATACAAAAACCATGATGTAAAACTGAATGATACAACTAAAATGACTTCACGTGATGACCAACTGTAACACCTCAAGATTTTATGAAAAATATTCTTTTTAATTTCATTAATGTCTTGTGTTGTAAGCTACAACAAAAGGAGCATGGACAACACACATCCTTGACTTTCCTTGCATTACATTCAATCACGACCTTCCTCGAAAGCGTGTGTAGTACACAATACCGAGTTTCACTAAACAACGATATGCTATTAAAATATTATTAAAACTAACCGTTATGAATAGTAATAACCACTTTTTAAAATTTTGTAAATTCTATTTTTCAAAATGGACTTCGTTTCTGGATTCAGAATATCGAAATTATCTTAGGGTGAAATTTTGGTACTTTTCGGATAACTTTCATTTTCTAATGAATATTGAAAAATAACTAAATTTTAATTAAAAACAAATTTTTTAATAGAAATAATTAATAGTGATAAATTATTAATTTTATTGGTTGTAAATTAAATTTAGAATATATTTTTACAATTTAATACAATTTTGGTTATTGGATGTAATTTCACATTTAAACCAGACATAAACAACTCTCAATCTTTTAATAGTTAATATCTCTTAAGAACACGCTATTTGTTTTGACGACGAGAATTAATTTATAAATTAATTAATGGAACTGATATGATTTGAATTTGGTAAAATATACATCATTTTTCAATTCATAATATCAAATATAGCATAGGCCTAATTTTTGGTATTTTTCTTGAAACGTTCATTTTTTTGATGAATAGTGAAACCACTAAGTGGTAGTTACAAAAATGAATTTTTCATAAAACATAATTTTACCGATTCTGTGAGTGGAATTTCAAAAATCTGAGAGACTCGGTTGATGTCGGTAAGTAAAATGTGGTTCAATGTGATGAAAATAATTTTAGGTAAATAGTAACTTTTTACTTTTTTTACCACGGTTAAAAGTAAATAGGGTAATTAAAGGTAAAAATGATATTACTATTACCCTAAAACATGTCCTAATTCTATTGGATAAGTGTAATTCGACCAAAAACAACTTTAGGAATAAAATATGACCATTTAGGCCCAATTGGATTAGATTAGGACATTTATTATTAATTTATTTAAAGAATGGTTAAAATAATTAAAATCAATATTTAATAAGAAAAAGATTTTTAATATAGGGATATACATAAAATAAATTAGAATATAAATATTCATTAGAAAGATAAAAATATTTCCTACATAATGGTATTTTATTTGTAATTTTTATACATTAAATAATATACTTTATTTAGGACACAAAGATGATGCAGTAATTATCTTATTAATGAAATATTGACATAATTGATGTTATAAATACCCAAATATATGTAATTTAAGACATTTTATGAATTCAACTAATTTCATAGGTTTATAGGACATGTTAGTGTTGATTTAATTTACTTTTTTCAAACAAATCATTCTGTTATGATTTTCAGAAAAATCAATTACTAAATATTGTCTAAACTGACATAAAATAGTTTTTAAAACAAATATTATATTATTAATTGTTATTTTATTCCTAAAAATTTATGGTTCGAAACAATGACTTATATAAGGTTATATATATTAATAATAAACATCTTGGGGTTCGTTTGGATTGATATAGTAAGTTTATTAACCTTATAGTGTAAGAAAACAAGAAGACACGGTAAAAGTTAAATTATCTAACTTAAAGTTAAATCTAAATGATAAGGTTAAAATTGATACCTAAACTTGTCTAAATTCTATTGGATGAGAGTATTGAGACCCATGCACACCTTATCTTCGAAAAATATCAATTTGGAACTATTAAAAACCGAATTTCACTTTAATATAAAATAATATGTTTTGTTATTCCAAAGATGCCCCTCTCCTCCCTTATAAAAGGGAACCTCCTCCCTCTCTTCCACACACCACATTGAGACTTCATGCTCGACCAAACCCTGCCCAATTCTCTTCTAAACTTCCAAAGAATCATCCTATTAGTCCTGGTATTTTTCAAAGACCAATTTTATTGCCCTAATAGGAGGTCTCAAAGAGGCGCTTCAAAGAAGAGGTAATTTCCGTTACCGATTCTTTCACCTTTATTTCTTCTTCCACTTCTTCTTATTAGGTTGTTTCATTATGAAGTAATAACAACAGTATCACTCATATACTTATATGTTATTATAAGTATGAAACAACCCTATTTTACCATCTATCCATCCTACGGAAAACGAAATCACTGCGCGTGCGTACGTACGGAATACTGTCTCCACGCCGTGGTGTAATCTATTTTCCACCACCACCTTAATTGGATGGGTATAATGGTGTAAATAATGGCTATATATGAATATTATAGAGTTATATTGATTCCTAAATAGTATACATACACTCCAATATAATTCCACGATCATGAGAATGATATCATCGCTCGTGCGTACGTACGGACTACCGTCTCCACGACGCGATGAGATTCATTATCCAAATTAACCATTCATGAATGATTATAAATTATATATAATAAGTAATCAGGAAATATATGACATAATAATGATACTGGATTTATGTGTATATATATGTATTTCATCTACTTAATTCTATTTAACTCAATAAGGAAACGAAAACAGCGTTCATGCGTACGTACGACCTATCGTCTCCATGAACGGTGTATTTTTTTCCATTTACTGATCTATTATATATATATATATTCTGAATATATATAATATATAAATCATGTTTTATACTCTGGAATTAAGTAATCCATATCTATGTAATCATATGAATAATTACAAGTCAAAACACGGACGACAAATGAAACGATTTTCCCAAAACACTCTTTAACATGGAATTTACAAAAGAACGGGTAATATAAAGCCATAAGTGAACCGTATATGATATGATAACAATGAGTATGATTCTGGAATAATTCAATGACATTATTTAAATCATTATACAGGAGGTTAGGACACATACGAAGCAAATCGGACCTAAGGTAAGGGATAATTGTGGAAATCTCATTTTTATCTGAGATTGCATATTCGTAAGTATTTACTGGGGTTATTTCTATCATCCATGTCCATGTTTTATAAAGGTGAATCTATGTATTATTAATGTCATTTTTACCCATTTTGACTTTTACTACATGGTATGTTAGGAATCTTTCTTTTGTTTACGTTACGAGGTACTTTTTTGACTTTTCCGACAAAAGTACGAGAAGAATGTTTTTTTAACTTATACGGCATGAATGGATGTTTAAAACATTATTTCCCAGAAGATTCCTTTACACGTTTTCAAAATTATTTTTAATCAACTTATTTTAGTTTAAAACGGTGTGACATGTTAAGAAAGGGAAAGTATTTTTGAAGTAGAAAGGATATTTTCCTCAAGAATGGACTTCAGGTGTTTTATCAAAATTATTTTTCCATCTAAGATAATAAAGGGTTCTGTTTCTATCCCTATTATTACATGCATTTGATTATGTTGTGATGGAAATATTTTTTTTATTTATTAATTCTTTTATCTTATATGAATTGTTTTATGATGTCACGATGTTTAAGAAATCCGTTTTTATTACAAGGGTTATGCAATGATGTATGATTTATGATTTTGTGGAACACCTAAGAATGGTATCATTATGATATGGGTGGGACCTACATCTCCCTCCAATTCATTGGGTAATGATTTTATATCTCATGAGATAGACATGGCTGGAACGGTAGGTTTTACTGGTTCAGTCAAACAGGACTGAAACGAGGAGTGAACTCGGCTCAGTAAGGGACTTTGTCCACTAAGATAGTCTTGGCAATGAGTCTTGACTAATAAGAAATGATTCTCTATGATTATGTGTGTATGCCACAAAGTTTCATGTTTTAATTTATGATTATTGGGATTACATTTAACTACTATGATTTATCCCATGTTATGAAATTATGATCTCTTTTGCAGGTTAATATTTCCAAAAGATATGATATTATGAATATGACGTGATTGATTTTTCTTTTGTTTACCCTTACTAAGAATTTGATATCACACTTTTATGTTTTCTTTTCCCCAAGACATAAAGAAAGGATTTAGGTTTAAAAAAAAGAAGGCCTTTATGGGAGATGTTGAAGATCCTTCACCACGATTAGAAGATTATATTCTGAGTTTCCAAAGACACAAAACTATTACGGTCCTTGTGTGTGTGTTTTTGTTATGTAATAAGTATTCCGCAAAAGTAATGTAATTTCCATTTACATTAAGCTTCAGGTCTCTACAGTTGGTATCACAAGAAAGGTTTAGTCAACCGTTGGAAACTAGGATGCGAGAACGTTAGTGAGATCCCTAGATATATTTCTAAGGTATGTCTAGGGATGTCCCTAAGGATAAGTATACATATAGGATATAGTCCTAGAACTATGGTAACGATATTATATTAAACCAAAGATGTTAGATATTGAAGTTACTCCCACATTATTATGATTTTTTCCTCTCACACTATTCTTTTTGGGTTTTAGAAAATTGCTGGAAACAAGATGATTCACAATAATGGAGGATATGATGGACAATGGAATGATATTATTCATAAGGAACCAAATGAAATGGGATTTGGAAGTCCAAACATCATTATTATGCCGAATCAGCAATCTCATAATATGATCAATAAAGTAAAATATGGTAAGTTTCCTAACTCTGCTAAAAAGAGAAAATGGAGTTTCATGATGATCATAGAGGAAAGAAAGTTCAATTTCCCCTATGTAAATCATGTGGCAAGAGGAATCAAGGAGAATGTTTCAAAGAAAATGGAAAATGCTTTGGGTGTGGAAAAGAAGGACACAAATCCAGTAAGTGAAAAGGAAAAGGTTCAGTTAACACCAGGGATGAGGATAATGGTATTACTAAGTCATCAACTATGGTTAAATGTTTTAAATGTGGAATGTATGGGCATTATGCAAACCAATGCCCTAAGGGAATGTCTCATGAAGAGAATCCGTATGGTCGTTTGGGTAGTATTTATGTTGAGGATGATGAAGAGACTACAAATGATTTGTGAGATGAAATAATTGTTGAAGTTCGGTCAATGGTTTAAGAATGTAGTGGAATGATTACATGTTTATCATGTGTAATGTTGTATAAGAAATCTCATCGTACTATGGAATAAAGTTACATATAAGGATTTTTACACTGTTATCTTTCCTTGAGTTTTGAAATTGTATGATTAATGTTACCTATATCCATGAAAGGTTATCCAGATATTTTTGGAATGTAGATGATATGCGCATAATGAAGGGATAAGGAGAAAATTAAATGTTTGATAGTATTCATGATCTCATGACTGATATAAGGGGAAGGTTATATCATGGTTTGAGTATATAGAATTTTTGGATTTTGGTATGTGGAAAGAGTTAACTTTTGACAGCATTCATGTATTCACTAAGGTTTAATGGGTACTAATTTTTCAAGAGAATACATCATTAAGTTATTCACATGATTGGATTGTGACCAACAAGATATATGGGGGATAAATGATGGTATCCACATGCTTGGTTGATGAAATTTCAAGTAATCGTTTTCTTTATACTATGAGCTTGGACCGAAGTGTTTTAGATAAGCCTAAAGATTGGAATGGATTATGTTAACCATATGTTAGTATTGTTTAAGGATAGAAATTTTTTTGATATTATTTATGTGATGTTATATAAATGTAGTTTGAGAAAAAGGACAACCTACAGGACGGGCGACAACCCATCACGTCGGACAAGGATGTGGGAATCGAACCCACAACCGAAGTGCGACTGGCCTTTATAACCTACCACTAGCCTACAAGAAGTCCATGTTTAGTAGAAACTAGTTTTATTATATTAAGCAGTATGATATATGAAGTATAAGTCCATTTTAGGAACTATATATGATCAATCTCACTATAGATGGACTTATGAATTTTTTGATAACTTTTCTAACCTTTTGTTTGAGACAAGTGGAATGACCCATAATTCTATAACCTGATCTGTTAACACATCACAAATGAAAAATTCAACTTCATTTCTTTAAGAGATGAAGTGTAAATTGTCCAAAGAATGACAAACTGTGAGACTATACGAAAATCAAAAAAGTATTTCTTCTAATTCAAATTTCATCAACTTTAGGGAAATGATCTTGAAAACCAAAAATGTTGCCCTAGTGCTCTTATATCTGATGAAGCAGATAGTACCATAGACCGTCACAAATTTATGGCTTTGTGATTGCTGGATTTTCCAAAGCCATGTTCTCTACCACTCTCCATCAGAACAAGATGGTTATATTTCTCTTCCATGTCCATATTTTCACCTATGTGGAAAACCAGTGATTAGTTTATTTGGGAAACTGTTATATTTCATAATTGTGTTTTTAAAGATTGGTTTTGGTATTCCTTTTTACGATGTGGGTTTATATTAATGAATCCTTCGAATAGTAAACCATTTATAACCCCGACGAATTTCAAGGGCGGAATTCATTTTAAGGGCGTAGAATGTAACACCCCGAGATTTTGTGAAAAATATTCTTTTTAATTTCATTAATGTCTTTTGTTGTACGCTACACCAAATGGAGCTTTTACAACACACATCCTTGACTTTCCTTTCATTACACGCAATCGCGACCTTCCTCGATAGCGTGTGTAGTACACAATACTGAGTTTCACTAAAAAACGATATGCTATTAAAATATTATTAAAACTAGCCGTTATGAACATTAATAACCAATTTTTTAAATTTTATATTTTTTTTTTAAAATGGACTTCATTTCTGGATTCAGAATATCTAAATTAGCTTAGGGTGAAATTTTGGTACTTTTCGGATAACTTTCATTTTTTGATGAATAGTGAAAAATTACTAAATTTTAATTAAAAACAACTTTTTTAATAGAAATAATTAATAGTGATAAATTATTAATTTGATTGGTTTTAAAGTAAATTTAGAATAATTTTTTACAATTTAATACAATATTGGTTATTGGATGTAATTTCACATTTAAACCAGACATAAACAACTGTCAATCTTTCGATAGTTATTATCTCATAAGAACATGCTATTTGTTTTGATGATTGGAATTAATTTTTAAATTAATTAATGAAAATGATATGTTTTGAATTTGGTAAAGTAGACATCATTTTGGAATTCAATATATCAAATATATCTTAGGCCTAATTTTTGATATTTTTCTGGAAACTTTCATTTTTTTAATGAATAGTGAAACCACTAAGTGGTTGTTAAAAAAATGAATTTTTCATAAAACTTAATTTTACCGCTTCTGTGAGTGGAATTTCAAAAATCCAAGAGACATGGTTCATGTCAGTAAGTAAAATGTGGTTTAATGAGTCGAAAATAATTTTTGATGAATAGTAACTTTTTAATTTTTTTACCACGGTTAAAAGTAAATAGGTTAATTAAGGGTAAAAATGATATTACTATTACCCTAAAACATTTCATAATTCTATTGGATAAGTGTTATTCGACCAAAAACAACCTTAGGAATAAAATATGACCATTTAGGCCCACTTGGATTAGATTAGGACATTTATTATTAATTTATATAAAGAAGGGTTAAAATAGTTAAAATCAAAGTTTAATAAGAAAATAATTTTTAATATAGGGTTATACATAAGATAAATTAGACAATAAATATTTATTAGATATATAAAAAGATTTCCTACATAATGGTATTTTATTTTTAATTTTTAGACATTAAATAATTTAATTTATTTAAGTCACAATGATGATGCAGTAATTATCATATTAATGAAATATTGACATAATTGATGTTATAAATACCCAAATAAATGTAATTTAAGACTTTTTATGAATTAAACTAATTTTATAGGTCAATATGACATGCTAGTGTTTATTTAATTACCTTATTTGGAACTAATCATTTTGTTATGATTTTTACAAAAATCAATTACTAAATAGTGTCAAATTTGACATAAAATAGTTTTTAAAACAAATATTATATTATTATTTGTTATTTTATTCCTAAAAATATAAGGTTCGGCCACATGACTTAGATAAAGTTATATATATACATATATATAATAAACAACTTGGGGTTCGTTTGTCTTGATATAGTATGTTTATTAACCTTATAGTTTAAGAAATCAATAAGACACGGTAAAAGTTAAATTATCTTACTTAAAGTTAAATCTAAATGATAAGGTTAGAATTGATACCTAAACATGTCTAAATTATATTGGATGAGTTGATTTCGACCCATTACCACCTTAGCTTCAAAATATATCAATTTGGAGCTATTAAAAACCGAATTTGACTTTATAATACAATAATATTTTTAGTTATTCCAAAGGTGCCCCTCTCCTCCCTTATAAAAGGGAACCTCCTCCCTCTCTTCCACACACCACATTGAGACTTCAATATCGTCAAACCCCTGCCCAATTCTCTTATAAACTTCCCTAGAAACATACTATAGGTCCTGGTCTTCCTCAAAGTCCAATTTTAGTGCCCTAAGAGGAGGTCTCAAAGAGGCGATTCAAAGAAGAGGTAATTTCTGTTACCGATTCTTTCACCTTTATTTCTTCTTCCACATCTTATTCTTAGGTTGTTTCATTATGAAGTAGTAACATCAGTATCAATAATATAATTATATGATATTATAAGTATTAAACAACCCTATTTCACCATCTATCCATCCTACAGAAAACGAAAACATCGCGCGTGCGTACGTACGGAATACCGTCTCCACGCCGTGGTGTAATCTATTTTCCACCACCACCTTAATTGGATGGGTATAATGGTGTAAATAATGACTATATATGACTATTATAAAGTGATATTAATTCTTAAATAGTATTCATACACTCCAATAAATTCTACGATCATGAGAACGATATCATCGCTCGTGCGTACGTACGGACTATCGTCTCCACGACGCGATGAGATTCATTCTCCACATTAACCATTCATGAATGATTATGAATTATATATAATAAGTAATCATGAAATATATTACATAATAATGATAATGGATTTATGTGTATAAATATGTATTTCGTCTACTTAATTCCATTCAACTCAATAAGGAAACGAAAACAGTGTTCATGCGTACGTACGGCCTACCGTCTCCAGGAACATTGTATTTCTTTCCATTTACTGATCTATTATATATATATATATATATTCTGAATATATATTATATATAAATAATGTTTTATATAATGGAATTAAGTAATCATGATCTATGTAATCATATGAATAATTACAAGTCAAAACACGGATGACAAATGAAACGATTTTTCCCAAAATGCTCTTTAACATATAATTTACAAAAGAACGGGTAATATAAAGCAATAAGTGAACCATAAATGATATCATAACAATGAGTATGATTCTAGAATAAGTCAATGACATTATTTAAATCATTATACAGGAGGTTCGGACACATACGAAGCAAATTAGACCTAAGGTAAGGGATAATTTTGCAAATCTCATTTTTATCCGAGATTGCTTATTCGCAAGTATTTACTAGGGTTATTGATATCATCCATGTCCATGTTTTATAAAAGTTTATTTATGTATGTTTAATTTTATTTTTACCCATTTTGACATTTACTACATTTTATGTAAGGAATCTTTCATTTGTTTACGTTACGAGGTACTTTTTTGACTTTTCCGACAAAAGTACGAGAAGAATGTTTTTTAACTTATATGGCATGAATGGATTTTTGAAACATTATTTCCAAGAAGCATACTTTACAATTTTTCAAGTATATTTCTAATCAACTTATATTATTTTAAAACATTGTGACATGTTAAGAAAGGAAACTTATTTTTGAAGTATAATGGATATTTTCCTCAAGAATGGAGTTCATGTGTTTTATCAAAAAAAATTTCCATCTAAGATAATAAAGGGTTCTATTTATATCCCTATTATTACATGGATTTAATTATGTTGTGATGGAAATAATATTTATATTTATGAATTCTTTTATCTTATATAAATTGTTTTATGATGTCACGATTTTTAATAATTCTGTTTTTATTACATGGGTTATGCAATGATGTATGATTTATGATTTTGTGGAACACATAAGAATGGTATCATAATGAGATTGGTTGGACCTATATATCCCTCCAATGCATTGGGTAAATATTTTATATCTCATGAGATACACATGGCTGGAACGGTAAGTTATACCGGTTCAGTGAAACAGGACTGAAATGAGGAGTGAACTCGGCTCAGAAAGTGACTTTTTCCACTAAGATAGTCTTGGCAATGAGTCTTGACTAATAAGAAATGATTCTATATGATTATGTGTGTATGCCACAAAGTTTCATGTTTTATGTTATGATTATTGGGATTTCATTTCACTACTATGATTTATCCCATGTTATGAAATTATGATCTCTTTTGCAGGTTAAGATTTCCAAAAGATATGTTTTTGTGAATATGACGTGATTGATATTTCTTTTGTTTACCCTTACTGAGCATTTGAGCTCACCCTTTTATGTTTTATTTTCCCCAGGACATAAATAAAGGATTTAGGTTTAAAAAAAGAAGACCTTTATAGGAGATGATGAAGATCTTTCACCACGATTAGAAGATTATTTTCCGAGTTTGCAAAGACATTAAACTATTACGGTCCTTGTGTGTGTGTTTTTGTTATGTACTAAGTATTCCACAAATGTAATGTAATTTCTATGTACGTTAAGCTTTGGGTCTCTACACCAACTAACGCCATGCGACCCCTATAGTCATTCTTCAACACCACATTCACACATCTCTTATGGTGATCAAACTCAAACTGAAACCTGCACAATGGTAATACCAGAAAGAACTATAGGCATGAGTATTAATAATCAGATAAATATCACGATAATATATTCCCGATAATTTTTTTAAATATTAGAATAAAAAATGTCATGTTTGAACTACCATTTATAATATAATGATTTCTTACATGATTACTAAAAATAATGTACAACCTATTTCACTTATTCATTAACAAAACTATATTCATTCAAATAGTTTCCTAATAAAATTTTCATGCAGATAGTGGTGTTTATATTTTCATTTTTTTCCAATTGGATAAACAAATTTATTTGAAATCCATTTTCATAATCCTTACCAATTCCATGCCACCAATTTCCTTGAAAAACAATTCACATTAAGGCATTATAGAATTAACACAAACAGTTCAGCGTAAATGTATATACAAGAAACATATTCATTTCTAAAAGAAAGTGAAATCCATATAGGAATGGCTGAACCTAGGAGAACATCAATATTCTAGAAGACACAAATAAATGAGACATAATTCCCATTGACAAGTCACACATGATGAAATCAAAATGATCAATATGCTCGACCATCTATTTTTAGGTTGGCCGAGGGAAAATCTTATAGTAATAAACTCAATATATCCACCTATTTGTGTCCTTGGTTAGGACTATAAACTATAATTGTTGTAATAATTTTTATAATATTCACATAATAATATATGTTCTCAGGTATCATGTATCTAATTGGGTTGATCCAATTAACTCCATCTGAGCATCCAATCTCAACATATATGTAATAATAATTCACAATAGACATCCGCCAAGACATTCTAAAGACCGATCTCTTTCCATTAATCAAAAGGAACATACAGAGTCTATCCCAAGAAACTCACAAAACGTATGATATAAATTACCACATATAGAAATCCAACCAATTATATAGTTAAAATCAGGGCATGATAAACAACTACATGATGTTTTCATAATAAACCATGTCACTATTTTTCACAAGGTTTCCAAATGGGGATTTATGAGTTTCTCAAAACTAACTTTTTCCTAAGGTACAAATTTATCTTTTAATAAAAAGGTGTATAAATACTATTTACAACATCAAAACACATAAATAAATCTCTTAAAACATTCATATTACCCATCCACAACACGATAACTTTCATAAGTATTCCAAACGGGCCATTATCCAGCAACTTGGACCAAAACATGCTTACCACAAAAAACACATTTGTTTATAAAACAAAAAATACATTTTAAATACATAAAAAATGTTTAAAATACCATTTTTAATCATTCTAATGAACTTATAAATACAAAAATTCATTTTAAATCATACTAGTCACATTTATTTAACCGTGCAATTTTTCGAACACATGGCGGGTTCATTTTAACAAAATAACTTATTTTAAGCAGTTGATAAGGGATAAAATACCATTTTTATTCCATAAATTTATTCAAAATACAGAATAATGTTCAAAATACCAATAAAAAAGGTTCTAAATAGCTCAAAATAGGTGATAATGAAAACATAACAATTAAACAAAAACTTGGTATGCGGGTTTAAAACAAAACTACATTACATTTCACAAAAAAAAGGCTTAAACATTCATTTATCACACTAAGAAAATTATCCAAAGACGTAAAAACAATAATAAACATATATATCAGGTTTGAAAAGAAATAAAATGATGAAACATAACTTATAAAGGTATGTAAAAGGGATATCCTGCCTCAAATCCGTTACCAAATGGAAATGTACACCCGATATCACCATGTGATTGTTTATAAAACCTAATCCAATGAACACCAACACAAATGAACAAAAACCACATTGAAAATCATGTGGAAACATAACAACGGTTATATCAAAAAATATAAGGAATATAAAATCCAGAAATAATGGAATTAAGAGGAAGAGGGAAGAGAAATGAGAAGTAATCTCACATTGGAAACTTGAAAACTATTCATCTACCATTAGATCTACACCCATAGACGAGAGGTGATGAATTAAATCTCATCAAAGAGTGTCATCAGGTTTGGATGAACCAGTTGATGAATGTTTGGGGTAAAAAATTTATGTAAATAATGATTTCTGAATGAGGAAAATTACATTTCGGAAATAACTATGACTTGAGAATCATTGAGAATGTTTACCCTATTTTTTGAATACGATGAGCTCGAATGAGGTAAAATAGAATATGGGGGTTCTTATAGGGTTCATGGGATCATTTTGAATTTTTAATAATCTAAATTTATTAAATAATTATTTCTATATAATAGAAACAAAATATTATTTTAAAACTATAAATAAGCACATGGGAATGCCTAATAACTGAATAAATAACACAAATCAAACATTCTTATGAATTATTAAGCACTCCAAAAGTATATGGTGGTCAAATATTTCATTTTTGGTCATGCCAGATGTCTAATGGTTTAAAAATGTGGAAAAAATATTTATATTTGAAAATGGTCTCATTGTTTTCCCCAAATCATGAAGTAACCACCCTCTCTCCAAAAACACTCAAACATGCAATGTGTCACCAAATGTAGGATGATTAGACCGAGATGTCACTTCAATAATAAAAATTCATATCACCCAAAACCAATGATATAGATTAGGATATCCAAATAACCAGATCAAAAAAATGACATGATGAACTGGGGGTGACTTATATGGTGAAAACCAAGAAGAGTTACAATAAGTAGAGGTATCATCCTTCATCAAGAACATTTATATTATTTTCAACCTAGACCACAAACATATCGTTATTAAATGAATATATAATACCACCAATATACTTAATATTTTTAGGTGTTGTAAAATAATGGATTTTACATACCCTCACATAAACTTCCATCTAATGTGTAATGAACATACCATTCATTTGTATAGAGAACTACCGCCCAATGAAATTAAGTGGTTCATTTTTAAATTACCACTCATAATGGATTATAACTAGAATGGAAACAATGTCTATATATGAAATACATGATATTTTTAAGTTCATTATAATTTATTAATTATTTTATAAAATATACATTTAGACATTCAATCTTATGTAAATATGATAACATCATTCATGGGTGTGTAGCCTACTCTCTCCTCAAAGAAATGGCATTCCTTTCATCATAACATGGAATGAATTAAGGAAATTTTTATTAGAAAAATTTAGAATATTTGAAACATAATTAAAATAATGTAATTATATGATATACATATATACATATTTTCATATATTTCATTAGATTACATTCACTCAATTTTAAAAAAATTGTTACATCTTTCATGAAAACATACAACCTACCATACCCATGAATGGTGTTTTCCATTTCATATTTAATATATATATATATATATATAATAAATATAAATTATGTTTGTATCATGTTTTTAATTCATTAAATTGTGATATAATAATGAGGAAAAAAATTAAAACAAATTAAAAAAACATTTAAAAGACAAAGCCAATATTACCCAATGTGAAACCATAATGTTGAATTATTAATAACAGTGTCGTATAATGTTATATAAATAAATATATATTTATTTATATAATAATAAAATTCTATAAATTATTTATAATAATGTTACATTTTCTATTGTAGGACGTTTGTACAAGTATGAAGAGAGTAAAGACATATCATAAGGTAATTTCATCTTATATTTTTATTTCTATGAGATACATTGCATATTCCCTTATAATTACTCTCATTTTTTATATAAATCCAAAAAATGTATTATGTTATTATTAGAATAAAATTCATGAGTGTTTAAATATCAATTTTATGATATTTCATTTCATGAATTTTATAAGTCAAAAGTTACCAAATTGGTAATGTAATTCTGTCTCAATTTTCATTCTTTAAGAAAAATATTTTTTATGAACCTATATTATTTAACGAGGTGTATATAATACAATTGATATGGTAAATCATATATATAATTATATTAATTTTTTTTTATTTCACTTAAATTCATTTTCTTACATAGGAGTTATATTTAAAAGTTACCTAGTTGTATGTGTTTATTGAAACACAATCATTATTTGTTGAGACGGATTATGATTATGCATCCATTGATGAAATATTATGATACATCTCTCAATAGAACTCAATAATTTTATTCTCCTTTTTATATTCATGAAATAATCATGTAGTATTATGATTTTCCCACTATTTGGTACATAATATGTCTATGAATGGGTTTTTATGAAAGACATATTTTACTGCCCACTAACGTTAGAAGTCTAGGATCTATATAAATATGTTTTTATAAAGGTTTTATAATTTTTTAATGATTACATGATATATTATTATGTTATTTTCAAAGATGTTTTTCCAAAAATAAATCAAAAATCTTTTTAAAAATATTTATTTTATTTTCTATAGTAATGTATTTTAACACATTTTCATTACAATTTTAATGTATTCAATGTATTTTCATTGACATTGGGCTCAAAATGTTTTCATTAATTACTTATATGTTTTAAAAGTTTATTCATATTAATTTATATCAACATGTATTTTTTTATTTTCAATGAAATCAGGGAAATATGTTTTTCTAATTGATTTAATTCATTCATTATAATATATCACATCTATTATCCGGGGAAATGATTTTGAAATGATTTCAATGTTACTTCATTATTAATAACGTAACATGTAAATAAATTGGTATTAGAAATGCATTATATTGTTAAAATCGATTTTAAAGAATAAATGATATATTCTTACATAAATTATTTTAAAATAACATTAAAATTTATTTCCCATATAAGATGACATCCATTTGGGTTACACACTATTTTAAAGGAAATATCCAATGATTCCATTAATATTATATCCTTACATAGATTATGTTTTATTAGTTGGATTTATATGAAACACATTTATCATTCATAAGATATAGGTTTATGAATCCATAATCAATTCCATTGGTTATATTCTTATGAAACCAAATTCTTCTCATGGGTTAAACATTGATGAAATGATAAAGAACTTATTTTTTATCACATGTTATGATATTATTACATGTTTATTACACCCATTTAATTTCATATATTATGATATAATTTCTTATCATCTTGTGTGAAATGTATTTTTATTTAATTATTATATTGTTGGGACCTCGATCTCCCTCCAATTAAATTATTATCTATTTATATAACATAAGAAAAATTATGATGATCATTGGAGTGGAAATTTCATACTAAGAAGACATATGGAGTGTACAGTGACATCCAAGATTGTATGAGGAGTTATATAAAAATACTATGATGGCCATAGGATTGTACCATGACTTCCATGATTGTATGTGGAGTGTAACCATACTACTAATATGGACTAAAAATCTATTCCTTCACCAATATAGAAATAATGTTATAAGCCTCTCTGTCTTCTATAATTCCCTGTCTTATTCCAATGTTACGATTTAACATATTATTCTCATGAAACCATTGTGATTCATTTTTTATGAATATCCAATATTATCTACATGATTCATTATTATGATATTTTATGTGAATGGTATGATATTTTAGTGATCATGATATCGTTATTATAATATAATACTCATGTTTATGCTCACATATCTTCCTTTATTTCCCTTACTAGGCATATGATATCAACCATATTTATGAATTTTTTTCCTGATTTTGACGATATTTAATGTATATGAATTTTCATAAAATTATTCTTGTCATGAAGAACCTAGTGGGAGAAAATTTATCAAACATATGTATTAGCTTTTATGTTTCGATGTTTCTAATGTATCTAGGATAATACGATGTTTGGAATTTTTTTAAATTTCAGAATAATTTGGGAAAATATATATAATGTTAATGTATGAAAATAGTGGATCACTGTAGTTAATGTTAGGGAAAAATATTAGTCATACCTTAGAAACTAAAATGAGAATTATTTAGTGAGAAGACAATGATTATTTCTAAGGACATGTCTATTGATGTCTCTAAGGATAGTTCTAAAGATAATAAAAAAAATAAAAAATGTAATGAAAATTTGTTAAGGTATAGAGTGAGTGGTTTCCTAGAAAGACATAATCTTTTGGAGACAAATGTGGACATGGTTGTTGAAAAAATGTACATAAGGGTAAAAAATCCAACATGGGTTTTTAGAGTTAACTCGGTATAATCTGGTACACGATAATGCACTTTATTATGCACTTAGAAAGACACTCAAAAGGTATATTTTTTACTAATTAACAAACTCTCCAAGAACCATCCTAATGAAATTAAATATATTTTTACTATAAATAACTTAGGATAAACCTGAGGTTTCATTGATTATGAAAGGTATAATAATGTAGAAATTATATATGTGTATTTAAAGATTTTCTAGTTCCACACTATGATAATCAATTCATAAATTATGGTTTCATGTTATAGTCATTGGAGGGAACCAGAATGTTTTAGATAAACATTGAATGTTATGGAAAATATTTTTATGACTATAAAAATTGAATAAACAAATCATTGAAGAATTATTTGATCATGGATAATAATTTTTCAATGAACATGAACTTGAACTGGTACCTTAAATGAAACTCATAATCACCAATTAATAGAAGAAATTAATTTTATGGAAATTCAGGTAATAGAAGCATCAAATGAAAGAAGATTTTGTTTCTTAAATGTCTTATTTTGGGAAACAATCAACCAAGGGAAAGTATTATAAAAACTAAAAGATGATTTGAAAATTAAAATTAATTACATATAGTAAGTGACTGCCAATGAAAAATAAAGATTTTTGTAAATGAAATAGATAAGAATGTTGGCCTACCTAATAATTCATCGAATGTTAAATGGTTTATGTGTGTAATAAATTCACTATGAAAATCACTTTCCAACATTGAAATCTATTAAGGAAAATCGCTAATGTAGAATGAGTAATGGTTATATATCTCATAATTATGAGACTATAGATGATGTTTGAAAAGAAACCAGTATTAATTATTATTATTGTAGCCCCCCGTGATTATATATTACATAATTCAATAGCTTGCACTACACACAACACTGAGTTCGAGCGTACTACAACTTACCAAACTACCTATTCAAAAAATAGTAATGAATAATTTTAATTGAATTTTGAAATCATATATACTCTATATATTTATAACATCCATATTATGTTTTATTAGACATAATATAAAAACAAATAATGTTTTTCAATATAAAATCAGTATTTTTCAAAAAATGTAATTTTACCTTTTTTTAATTACTAACCCTTTTTAAAAAAATTATTTGACACTTTTATATATTCAATATAATTAAATTAATTTTTTTATTGTGGGACATAAAAATCTAGTTTGGAAATTTTTTTTGAACTATTCTGATAACATTTATATTATGTTGAATATTGAAAAATACTATGTTTTTTTAGAAAATAATTTTTTTAAAAAAATTATTTAATATTGCTAAATTAGGCTTTTTAATGGTTTTTAAGTATAATTATATTATATTTTTATAATTTATTACAAATTTTTCTGTATAATTAATTTCACATTTAAATTTAACATAAACATATGCCAATCTTTTGATTGTTTTTACTCTTTTTAAAACCCGCTTTTTGGTTTGGATTACGAGAATTAATTTTAAATTAATAAATGAATCATAATCTTATTAAATTTGGTAAAATTGAATTATTTTTTTAATTTGGAATATAAAAATTATCTTCGGGTAAATTTTTGGAATTTTTTTCAAGAACAATCAAATTTTGTGGAATTTTGAAAAACATTGCGTTATTATTTAAAACTGAATTTTTATGTAAATGATTTTTTATTTTATTATAATTTATTATAAGACAAAATATATATATAATACCTATATAAGGTAAAGATAATTCATTGGATTCCTTTTATAATAATATTATATGGATAAAGTTTTATTTAACTTTTTAAAGTTTTTTACCCATCTTCTAGGACCTTTTGCAAATTTGATTAAAACATAATTTTACCACTTCTGTGAGGTGAATTTTAAAAATAAGATAGATACTGTAGAAATCAGTAATTAAAATTTGGTTCAATAATATGAAATTAATTATGGGTGAATAGTAACATTTGAATTTATTTGCTTCGATTAAAAGGTAATAGAGCAATTAATGGTAAAAATGATATTATAATTATCCACAAACATGTTCTAATTCTATTTGATAGTTGTAATAAGTCTGAAAAACAACCATATGAATAATATATGATACTCTTTGGTCCACTTAGATTAGATTTGGACATTTATTATTATTTTATTTCAAGAAGAGTTAAATGTGTTAAATTCAATCTTTAATAAATAAAACATTTTTTATATAGGGTTATGCACAATATCAATTCTAATATAAATATTAATTATAAAGCTAAAAAATTTCCTATATAATGGAATATTATTTATATTTTCTAGAAATTATATAATTTTATTTATTTATGACATAATGATGATGCAAATATTTCATTATTAATGAAATATAAAAATAATTGATATTATAAATATAAAAATAAATGCTAATTGAGACATCTGATAAATTAAAATAATTTTCTAGGTTAGTATGACATGTTATGGTTTATTAGATAAATCTATTAGAAGTGATAAGGTTTTTAGGACATTCAAAAAAACAAAATACTGAATAGTGTCCAACTTGACATAAATTATATTTTAAAACAAATACTATATTATTTTTTGATATAATATTCATTAAAAACTAAGATTATGAAAAATACTTAAATAATATTATATACGCCATTAATTAAACACTTTAGGTTCTATTGTAAGTTTGGAGTGTTTTTATTAACCATATAGTGTAAGAATGCAAGAAGACATGGTAATGGTTAAACTATTTAACTAACAGTTAAATCCAAATGATAAGGCCAAAAAGGTTACCTAAACATGTCTATAACCTATTTTATGAGAGTTTTTTGACCAATCCCCTCCTTATAATATAAATAAGTCAAATTGTTTCCATTATAAACCATCATAATTTCATTATAAAATAATATTTCAAACATTTCCCAATGTGATCCTCACCTCTCTTATAAAAGGGCCTTTCCCCTTCTCTTAATTTCACACCACCAAATCCTTTTGACTCGGCCTACCAATTCCCAAATAACCACCCAACATTCCTATATTCATCATAGAGGAATTTCATTGGTACAAAAGCTAGTCTATGGATCCATTTTGGACAAATCTAAATGAAAAACCTGAAGAAGAGGTAAATTTTTCATCACCTCCTTAATGTTATTTCAATCTTCCTCTTCCTCTTTCTTTACTGTTCACATTATAAAATAATATATCCAGTATCTTATAAATACTGAGATGTTATTATAAAAATGGTACAAACATATTCATTATTCAACCTATCATATGAATGACAAAGTCATCATACGTGTGTGCGTACAGCTTACCGTCTCCAC
Source organism: Viscum album (assembly GCA_963277665.1). Classification (NCBI taxonomy): domain Eukaryota; kingdom Viridiplantae; phylum Streptophyta; class Magnoliopsida; order Santalales; family Viscaceae; genus Viscum; species Viscum album. The sequence continues at coordinate 1,037,689,695 of OY728133.1, read as the reverse complement.
GTTAGGGTGTAATTTGTTATTCAAAAACACCATTATTTTTATGGGTATAATAATAAGATTAAATATTGTAAATGATACATATAACAGGTTAAATATTATATATAAATGATATACCACCCAATTTCTTATGATTTATCCATCAATATAATGATATTATCGCTCATGTGTTTGTACATATTACCGTTTTCAGGACGAGAAGAGACTCATTCCCACGTTCACCAGTCAATGATGAATATAAAAAGATATATTATTAATATGTATGCAATATAAGAAATAATAATTCTAATGTTTATTTATTGGTATATATTTATTTACATAAATATATATTATTCACTTACTTTCTTTCAATACGATATGAAAACAGAAACACCGTTTATGCGTACATACTCCCTACCATCTCCTTAAATGGTTCCTTCCATTTCATATATCTATCAATTATAAATATTAATATTTAAATATATATATTATATATAATTCATGTTTTATATTATGTAATTATTTAAATCATTATCTAAATTATACGATCAAGAATAATAGGTTAAAACGTGTATGATAAAGAGAGTGATTATGATCTGAAATGATAATTGAACATGGAAATTATTATTTAATGGTTAGTATAATGTTATAAATGAGTCATTTATGATATAATAAATATCAATATGGTTCGTTTATAATTTAATAACATATTATGGTCATTATACAAAAGGTTAAATATACCCTCGACCGAAGGAATGCTCAAGGTAATGGTTAATTCCTCAATCTCATTATTGTTCGAGATTGTTTATGTGTATGTTTTTAGGGGAAAATATTTACTATCCATATCTATGTTTCATAAATTAGTTTTCAAATGGATTATTTAAATGGAAAATTTTACTGAAACATCATTTCAAATATTTTAAATATTTATTCTTCTAAACCATTCTCATTAATATCCATATTTTCAAAATGATTTTAAAGATTTATTTATATGGACATGAATGTTTTTAAAAATTAATTCTATTCAAATGTTTCAAATTTGTATGGGACACTTTGATTCAATAATGTATTTTAAATGAATTCCTTTATTACTTGAGTGACTTTTAAAATGATTTCATGAAAAAATGATATTTCTCTAAAAGTGATTAACAGATCATTTTCATCTATGTCAGCATCCTTTACTAGATATTATTCTTGATATAGGTTGATTTATTATGATAAAAATCTTCTATATCGTATTTATGGTTTTGTGATACGTTCGACATTGGGTTTTTTATACAATTCATCATCATGGAAAAATTATTGACATTTCATATGCTATTTTTTATAAGAATGTTTATGTTATGTTTAACCCTTTTTATATGAGGAATTCGTTGGTCTTAGTAAGTGATGGGTAGAGACCACTATATCTCCTCAATGCATCAGTACATATCATGAGTCAAACTACTATTTGGAACAAGGCCTTGAAAAAATCATATTTTTAGTCTTGGCCCAAGGCCTTGACTTTGTGCTTATGAAGTCTGGCATTATGCATTCCCTTATTATGAAATTTTTTATTGATATTACATATGAGTATTCGACTAGTTGAATAAAATTAAGAATAGGTAAATTTAATTATTTGATTTATCTTTTCCATATTATGCTGAATTTTATGTTTAAAAGGATTTTGATTTAGTTTTATTCAATTCATTATATGTTTATCCTAATTTTTTAATGTTTCTACTATATTTTTTCTTAAATTAGCGTTTGAGCTCACCCCGTTATTATGTTTTATTTTACTAGGATTCCATGAAGTGTATTGTGATGGATAAGAATGTCTTTTATAGGGGATTAATGGAATTATAAAAAGATAATTTATGTTGTGTTTTATTTTCTAATGTGTAATGTAACATTCATGTATGTAAAAAATTTCGATAACTGCTAAACTGATCAGTATTTCGGGACTATATTCCTTATAATCAGGTCAATGTATTAAAATAATGCACGGACTCTGGGTAACTAGTGTCATGGCATTAGAGTTGGTATCAAAGAATGTTTGGGAACATCCATGTAAATAGATTTAGAAAAACTCTGATTATAGAATATTACCCTAAGATAAATTCTGAGTATTAGTATAGAATAACATCCTAGAATTTTGGTAATGTAGAGATTTTGTATATTTTTTATGAAATAAATCTCTATCTAGATACGATCAGGTAGAGGAATCTCTTGCATAGATGTACCTTAGAGTGAAAACTATGACAAGGAGTTTTGGGCATGACATGGGGTATACATGTACACATCAATGGGCCTCACTACACTCTTGTTTACGATACTCTTAGGGGGATATGCATAGGATAATTAACATTTTCCTTGAAATCTATTACAAAGGATATAAGAGTAAATATTTACTCAGAGAAATCATTTTTTGATTATAGATTTTATGCATTATCTTCAGAGATTACGTTAGGTATTTTACAAGTTCGTAATTATGCATTGCGATTAATAAACTATCATAGTGTATGATATATTTTATAAATGGTGCCAAGTAGATTGAATGTGAATTCCATCAATACACATCATGGAAGGATTAAGAAGGATCATATCCTTCATGGTATTATGCTAAAAATTAAAATATAAATTGTCTTCCATGTATTCTCATCATATGATTAAATAATATAATGTGTTAATTAGATAAATAAAATAAAATTTATAGTCTTATGGATTTGAAGGGAATAATGAGACGAAAAGGATGGAAGAGAGAAAGATGTATAAAGGGAAGAGGGGAATGATGGATTTTACCATATGTGATAACTGTGGAAAGAATCACCTTGTTAAATGCATGAGGGGAATCAATGATTGTTATAAGTGTTTGGAAAAAGGAAACCATATACGTGATTGCATGTGTAAGATAAAGGTTTCCAATTTAAAATTCTTCATCTTCATGGTGTTGGGACACTACACGAATCAATGTCCAAATCATCAATGTGTACCCCAAATGCTTCTATTTGATAATAATCATTTTATGATGCTACCGAAAATGAAGCGGAATGATTAGGGTTCTTAAGTTTTTATTGATTTATTTATTCATTTGAGTATTTTATTAATGATTTACCTATTATAAAAATTAAAGAGTATATAAGGATTGTACTGCCATATTATTTCATTAAGGACATGAGATTGCGTGGACCCAAGAAAAGTTATTTAATAATAGGTTAATTTTCATGTAAAATATTTGTTAAAGAGAAAGATAAACCATAAAATAGTTTTGATACTTATTTAGTGATATTTAAATAATATATGATTGATTTTCATAAATTAAATTCAATATTCTTGAATACCTTGAAAATAATTAATGATTTATATGTTCCATCATTGATGGAGTTTACAACTTTTTTGGGGAAATTGAGTATATCTTATATACTATAAAAAATAATAGAGCGTGAATATAATCAAAAGGTTTTTATGGTAATTCATGGTGTTAATGTTTTTTAAATGAATACATGATAAAGGTATTTAAATGTTATTACATGGAAAAATGATCTTCATTGTGTTTACCAAACGTATAAACTTTGGAATGTAAGATTGGAAATAAGTAATTTGGATAAGTCTAATCGATGGAATCGATTAATTTTGACATTAGATTCTATTTTTATGGTTAAATATTTTATTAGGATTATTTTAGGATTTTTATAAAAAGGACAACCCAGAGGATGGGCGACAACCCGTCGTGTCTCGCAAGGCCACGAGACCTGATCCTACAACCGAAGAGAGACCAGGGTGTATCATCTACCTATGGCATATTTAATGTACTGGTTTATAGGAATTTGTTTTTTTAAATGGTTTGTTAGATTAATTAATTATTTATTTTTTTAGAAGCCTATACGATTAGTATAAATAGAATAAATTTGAATTTGATTATCATTTTAAGTGAAAGATGAGTTTGTGGTAGAAATTATTTAATGGATGAAACTCTACATGTCATGTATATATATATACATATATATATATTTTCCCTCTTATTTTATGAATAAATTTATTCATAAACATTAGGGAAGGGATCTTAAAAACAAAAATGTGTTACCCTAATATCATCTGTTTTATTGAACTGATGATATTTTACATCATCTTTGATTGATGGCTTTGAGGCCCTCAATTTTACACTCAGTTCTGATTGGTGACCACAATCACCCCTATAAATATTTATATTTTCACTCCAATTCTATTTCTATAATTTCCTCCAATTTTCTACTAATCAATATCATTATTTTGTGGTGACTTGTTCATTTCCCTTTCCCTCAAATTAAGAATAAATTTTATTAACCCAATGTGGGATGTGGGTTTTCCAAAAAGGTATATTTCTATTTTTAACAATTTAATTGTAAAGAAAAATTATAAATTTCATGGATGAAATTTATTGATGGAGGGGAGAACATAACACCCCGTGATTTTATAGTACGTACTTCAATTTCTTGAGCTACATGCAACAGCGCGTTCGAGCGCATCTCAATTTATCGATCTATCCCTTCAAAAGGAAATTATGAATAGTATTAAATGCATTTTAAAATATTTTATACTCTATAAATTTTTAACATCTATATTATGTTCTTCTTAGACATAATATAATAACAATTGCATTTTCTTTCAGATAAATGTATTATTTTAAAAAATGCAATTTTACAATCTTTTAATGGATAACTTTTTTAAAAGCAATATTTTACACCTTTATATATTAAATTTAATTAAATTAGATTATAAATTAGATGTGGGACATAAAAATTTAGTTTTGAAATGTGTTTTATACTTTTCTGATTACTTTTATATTTTTATGAATATTGAAAATTATTATGTTTTAATTGAAGAATGATTTTTTAATCAAAATAATGTATAGTGTAAAATTTTGAAATTTAATGTTTTGAAAGTATAATTATATTAAATTTTTATCATTTAATACAATTTTGGTCATTATAAGTAATTTGAAATTTAAATTTAACATAAACACATATAAATATTTTGATAGTTTTATCATTTTTAAAAACCTGCTTTTCAATTTTGATAACGGGATTTAATTTTAATTTAATAAATGAAACATATAAGTTTTTAATTTGGTAAAGTGGAATTAATTTTTTAATTAGAAATATGAAATTTATATTATGGTAAAAAAATTTCCTTTTTTTAAACTTTTAATTTTTGGGGAATAGTGAAAAACACAGTGTTATTATTTAAAACCAATTTTTATAAATAATTATTTATTTTATTTAAATTTATTTTATGTCAAAATAGATATATAATACTTATATAAGTTCAATTTAATTCATTAAGTCATTTTATTATAAAATTAGATGTATACAATTTTATTGAACTCTTTTACATTTTTTACCAACATTCTAGAAGTATTTGAAAATTTTCTTAAAACATAATTTTACCACTTATGTGAGTTGAATTTAAAATATCCATGAGAAATGGTTGATAACAATAAGTAATATTTTCTTCATAAATATGAAAATAAATATTGGTAAATAGTAACATTTGATTTTATTTAGCTCTATTTATTGTAAATAGGGAAATTAACGGTAAAAATGATGTTATAATTACCATAACACATGTCCTAATTATATTAGATAAGTATAATTGGACCAAAAAACAATCCTAGGAATAAAATATGATCATCTTTGGTCTATATAGATTATATTAAGACATTTAGTTTTACTTTATTTAATGAAAAGTTAAATGTATTAAATACAATGTTTAGTAACAAACACATTGTTTATATAGGGTTAAACACAATATAAATTCGACTATAAGTCTTAATTAGAAACATAAAAATACTTCCTACATAATATTATTTTATTTATAAATTTTAGACATAAAATAATTTCATTTATTTATGTCACAATAACGATGAAGTAAATACATTATTAATGAAATATTAAAATAATTGATATTATAAATATTAAAATTAATCTAAATTGAGACTTCATTTGAATAAAACTATTTCTATAGGTAAATATGACATGTTAGGGTTTATTATATAATTTTTTTCTAAGTGACAAGGTTGATATGTCTTTCAAAAAACAAAAAACCAAATAGTGTCAAAATTGACATAAATTAATTTTTTTAAAAAATACTATATTATTGGTTGATATAATAATCCAAAAAATCCATTTTCATGCAAAGGACATAAATAATATTTTATATTCCATTAATTAACCACTTTATGTTCTCTTGGATGATTATAATACATTTATTAACCATATAGTGTATGAATAAAAGAAGACACACTAAACGTTAAACACTTTAACTATGAGTTAAATCTAAAAGATAAGGATAAAATGGTAACCTAAACTTGTCTAAAACCTATTTGTTGAGATGTTTTTGACCTATCACCACCTTATCAATTATATATATTATTATATAGCCCTTAGAAACCTAAAATGAGTTTATTATAAAACAATAGTTCAAGCATTTCTTAATGTGACCCTCGCCTCTTTTATAAAAGAGATCTTCCCATTCTCATAATTTCACACCTCCGAAATCTATTGAATTGGCCAAACCATTTTCAAATACCCTCCCAACATTCCTCTATTCATAATATAGGACATAATTTGGTCATAAATCAATCCAATGTATCCCGTTTCACAAAATCAATAGAAAGAACACGAAGAAGAGGTAAATATTTCCTCACATTTTCAAGTTCATTTTATCTTCCATGTCCTCTTCCATTGTTGTTTCTGTTCAAAATAATAACTCTTGTAACTTATATATTCTGTGAAATTATTTTAAAAATAGTACATCAAAATTATTTATTCTTATAATATCCAGGTTCATATTCTGAGGTACATGTTTCTTCTTTTCTTTTTTCCTTGAGTGTTTTTGAGAAAATATTGAAAATGGGTGAAAATCCCAAAATTTGGAATGTACACGCCGTGTTCTTTGTTCAAAAACTGTGTACTGTAGGCCGTGTGGGATGAGTACATGGGTCGTGTGTCCATGTCAGCGGAGAATGGTGTAAAGGCTGACTACATGCCATGTATTGGTCACTTACACGCCGTGTTGTCAGTCGGTAGGAAAATAGTAAGGCAGTGGCCAGCTGTGTGATAGAACACACCGTGTACTCATAGAGACATGCCATGTAGTCACGTCGGTAGGTGAACAGTGCCACGCTGGCTGGAAGCTACAAGGTAAACAGTTAAGAAAATGGGGAGTACACGCCATGTACTTTGAATTACATGTTGTGTACTTTGTTTTTTTACATAAAATGGGCAGTAGCCTCCCCTATTCACAGGGAATGATTAGAATGGGGAGAGGGAGCTGGGAGAGGTGGTAGAAGCTTTGGAGATCCACCAAGCATTCATCGGGAATCTGTTTCCACCTCGGATGATCTCGTTGGAACCACACAGGTAAGCCCTCCACTCGCCTTATGTGGTTCTTGAAAATTATTCCCCTAAGGGGAGTTATTTGAATTTAAATGGTGTTTTTTTTTCACCTAGGATCTACGTTGTTCTAAGAATAATAGAGGATCCTCGTTCACATATATCTTTCCTGGGTTTTAAAAGTAAGTGTCTTGGTGTTTATTTCCAACTGTCATGCGTTTTGTGTGTTTTTGAGCTACGAACCCATATTTGGGGTGTTGTGAAGCTGAGGTCGTGGATAATTTTAATACCTAGATTTATATAGGTGATTAGTTAAAGTTGTTAAACTGTTGTTTTGGATAAGTTCTTGGATCTAGGACCGCCCCAGGGGTGCGTTCCTCTATTTTTCTATTTGGCCAGGATACCCGAGGGTATGCCTTTAATGTAGTGATCGTAGAATTGCCTTCAGAGGAATTAATTGTGAATGTTTATTTACATGTTGGGAATGGACCAGTTACTTGCGCCTGAGGGTAGTGTTTTACTTAGACTATGGGTGTTAGTTTTCTTAGCCTGAGGGTAGTGGTTATCCTAGCCTGAGGTCAACTTCTTACGTGTCTGTGAGAAGTTGATTATGTGCATGTGGGCAACACATACTATGCCGGAGGGTAATATCTGTGTGGCTATGGGCATATTCTTCTGTTTGATACTCTTTACCTGAGGGTAGGGGTTTATGTGTTTTTGGATGCTGTCGGTTTAATTATAAATCCACTATGGTGTTTCCTATATTAAATTGAATAAATGAATAAATTAAATGGCAATATAACTGGTAAATTAGTTACTTTTTAGTGCTTCTTAGTTTATTTCATTTTAATTTTGCACACTGTTATTGCATGTTTACACACAACTGGGCATGATCTATTGGTGGGTGCCTATGGGGATATTTTTCTCAATCCATGTATGGTCCATGTTTTTCGACCCAAACAGATTATATTGTTGCAAGTGTTGATAGGGGAAAGAGTCCCTATACAGGTACATGATTGCTGCTGAGGAGTAGGGGAGCATGTGACCTGTCTTAGGCTCGCGATGCTACTTGTTGTTTTGTATTGTTTTGTTGTACTCTGTGTTATACTGTACTGTATTATTGTGCAACATGTTCTAGAAGTATAATAGAATAGTGACATACTACATCTTTATATATATATATGACTGCTGGTTTCCCATTTTGTTATCGGTTAACAATTTCAGTAATATATATTGTTGGTTCTTCCACTGTTATTGTATGTTTAGTTATATTCAGCTGTGCAACACATTGATAAATGAGGGAATAGATTCCCCACTATCAGACATGGGCCCTCCCTGCTAGTCAGCAACCTCTGGTGTTTGGGGAAATGTGCTTGAGTTCATGTGGTGAACAGGGTTCTGGGCACCCGTTGTGTGTCACCCAGAACCGGGACGTTACAAAGTGGTATCAAAGGGTTTCATTTCTTTTCCTTACTATATGGAGCCTTAGTCAGGGACAGGATGAGAACGGTAGTTGGTAATAAGTTGTTCCCAGGCGTAGCATACCCGTGTACATGGAAAAGAAAATTTACCTCATGTTGTAATTCTTTTGATTTTGTACAATTTTATAGTTGATTTAATTTCACCGAAGGGTGAAACATTTGTATTGTGTTGTTTATATGTTATTAATGGGTTCTATTTAGTTGTAACCTGATGATATCAGGGTATTCCATCTCAGTAATCATTTAGGCACATGCTAGAAATCACATGCCAAACATAGTCCCATTCCATGCAGGTGCATTAGAAATTGCATGTTTTTGTGATTGTTGTTGTGCTAGAAAATCATGTTGTTGTGATATTTTCTTGATAAATACCTGCTATGCTCTTGGGTATTGTTGTATAAACTCATTAAAAGAATGGACAACAAACTTTGGTCTTTGGGGAGTATGGGCCCCCATTTACCGAAACTTGGTTGATTATTGACTATTTATATTGTTATAACACAGATAAGATGTCAAACTTTGAATCATGGGGAGTATGGGCCCTCCTGGATCAGTATTTGACACTTAGGTGTTGTTTTATAGTGTTTTCTGGGTTCCAGGGATGTTTTTGAGGCATAAAATCTAGAATTCCAAGTATACACACCGAGTAGTACATTCATCACGCCATGTATGGTCTTCTGTTCAGGAAGAAAAATAAACATTTTGAGTACAAACCGTGTACCCAGAGTACACGCCGTGTAGTCTCTTCCCATGTCACAAACAGTGTGGGCGGCGACATAGGTAAGGGAATATCTTGGGGAAAACACGCCTTGTAGCTTAAGTACACACTTTGTAGTGTTGACCCTATGTCCGCCGTGTAACTAAAACACGGGCAGAGGAAACCATAAGCCATACACGCCGTGTCCACTATAGAACACGCCTTGTAGTGTGACCTGGGAACCTGGCCGTGTAACTAACAACACAGGTCAGGGTAATCCTTTCGAGTACAATCCATGTGTATATTGTACACGCCGATTAGGATGATCACTGTAAACCGGTCATGTAACTAACAACACGGGTCATCAGAGATCGTCTAGTACACATCGTGTACCTGTGGGACACATCGTGTAGTCTTTTCCGATGGTAGACTATGTGGAGTAATCCATGTGGCTGGGAAATGAGGTGGTGTACACGCAGTGTGCGGGTGTAACACACCGTGTAGTGTCAATCCGAGTAGTTGGTTGTGTCACAAATGACACAAGAAGTTGGAAAATTTCACCACACCCACCGTGTAGATTTTATACATGCTATGTAGTTTTGTACCATGGGAGCCATGTGGCATAGCCATGTAGAAGGACCCGGGAAGGGGAAGAGATGTCAAGTACACTCCGTGTAGTCGGTATACATGCCATGTAGTAATGTTTTGAAAATTTTGAATGCCTTCTTCCTCTTATTTCCATTTGGGTTTCATCTTCTTCAGTCATTAAAAATCATCTTCTAAGGCGTGTTTTGACATTGTAGAGTCATGCTGCCGAGATGACCACACATTATTTTCCAGGAGAGTGGAGATGACTATAATCCTGATATGGTTGGCCATGGTCTACCAGTTGATCCTCCAGCAGATCCAGATGCGGCGCCAGCCATTATACCGAACTCAGGCACGAAGGTGCAGTTCCGTGAAGGCTTCATGATATTCATGTAGACCTTTCAAGGAACACCACAGGCTGCCACATCTATGGCCGAGCTGACACGTATAGTTCAGTAGTAGCATCCACCTACGTTTTCAACGGATGGCAGACCACAAGCTGTGGAGTCATGTCTAGGATCGATTCATGCTATTTTCGAGCACCTACTGACACCTCCATGATGGAGGGTCAAGCTCACGATGTATATGTTGCCTGATTCCGCCAAGAGGTTGTGGGATGTTACCACCCAGTCAGAGAAACACAGAGACATAGCGTGGGAAGATTTTCAGGTAGTATTTTATGACTTCTTATTCCCAGAGATGCTAATGGCAGATAGGGCTTGAGAGTAAATGAATATGAAGTAGGGTGCTATGTCATTGATGGATTAATCTGCTCACCTTACTGAGCTTCAACGTTTTGTACCCGTTCTGGTGGGGGATGAGACACTGAGAGCCAGACGCTATGAGGATGGTCTTCACTATGAAATCTGAGTGCTAGTGAATGTTTTCTAGTTCCCTAATGTACAAGATATTTTGGACCAGGTGCCGATTACCGAGAGGAACCTGCGGGAATCTAGTGTTCTGGGCTAGGGCGGTTTAGCACCAATTACTGGTACTATTTCTGCTGGCAAGAGGAAGAGATATATAGACTTATGTCAGGGTGCCAGTACCAGCCAGAAGAATGATTCAAGTGGCCAGGTCATGTGCTACCAGTGTGTTAGAGAGGGGCTCAGAAGGCCTCAGTGTCTATGAGACCCAATTGAGTTCCGAGATTGAAACATGATTGGTCATCTACAGTGCTATTGCAGGGCGTTTCCGCCGATGGATAGTGAGAGGTGTTCTTTGCAAACACCGTGTGTGGGAGAAGGATCAGTTGCTTCATACTAGTCAGGGAACTAAAATACGCCAGGGCGTGCAGGCAGAGATGGTGGTCGTGGATGTGGTTACCAGACACCAGGATCTCAGAGGCAGCAGGGTGGGATAACTCAAGGTAGTCAGGCTATGTTGCAGAGCCATGGCACTGGGAAGAAATATGTGGTGCAACAAAAGCATCAGGAGCAGGATCCCAGACCTTCTATAGTCAAAGGAACTATTCTATTAGCTTCTGTTCAATATTCAGTACTTTTTGATACGGGTGCTACACATAGTTACATATCTATACCGTTTTCAGAGAGCCTTGGGCTTTGTTTTTCTAACTTTTCTGATATCATGACGTTATAAACTCCGTTTGGGACTAGAACGGCATGTGTGCATCAGTGAAATGAGTTCCCCCTTGAGTTATGTGGGTTTTACTTTGTTTGGAACCTCTATGTCTTATAGATTACAGCTTTTGACGTCATTCTCCTGATGGACTGGTTGGTTCCATTTCGAGACTTTATAGATTTTTATCGTCACAGGGTGAGTTTCACGTCACTAGAGGGTGGAGAGTTTCTATACAAGGGTGAGTTGGATGTTTAGTAGAGTAGATCTAGACCAGAGCATCGTGGGAGAGGTGGAGTCACAGCCCAGATTGCGAGCTTATATCTTGATGACCATGGGACTTGTCAGACAGATTTCCCTCCAGTAGTTGATTATTTCAGGGATGTCATCCCGGACGACTTATCAGGTCTACCTCCTGAACAAGAGGTGTATTTCTTTATTGAGCTTTTACCAAGAGCAGCACCAGTGTCCATTCATCTATATATGATGGCCACGCCTATGTTTTAAGATCTCTATAGGTAGTTGTAGGATTTACAAGAAAAAGGATTTATCCTACCTAGTACTTCTCTGTGATGTTCTCTTGTTCGTTTTATGAAGAAGGAGGATGGTACCTTCGGATACTAGGCATTTTTTTTGGTATTGGGAGGAAGGATATTTTGGTGAAATCTCTCCAATAAAGAATTCCAATGAAGAATGCTGACCCCAACATCGATTTCATCCACAGGACATTCATTAATGAGGAACATATCCATCAAATATGTACCAACGTTAAAGGAAACACTGATGTCACCAATGTCCATCTATTCCTCCGACATTGTCTCCTTCCCAGCAGTCAATCTTCATTGAATCAGACGAATGATGTTGGGGTTAGATTCTATATGATTATCACTTCCCACATTCCCCCTTATAATTCTATTGCCGAATTGGGTAAATTGATTGGTGAAGGTTGTAGGGAGGGTGTTTGAATTATTTCCTTTACCCATTATTGATATTCTTGTGATTCAAGTATTATGGTCGCTTTCTACAACTCTAAAGTGGAGTGTGTGGTCCCACGAAATATGGCATGTCCTCTTCGAATTTATTGGGATGATTCTTGTATTCATCGCGATGGAGGAGAACATCTACCAATCGCGATGAAGCCAACAAAGGAGACAAAGGCAACGATGCCACACCGGGGCCTCTGTGCCCCATGGAACTCTACTGCCCGTAGCCTCCATGCCTCATGGCCAATGTGAACTATGGATCTCCACCGTCCACTACCTCCACACACAATGGGGCTCTACTGCCTGTGGCCTACCGCGCCGCCCCGCGAAATAGCCGTGCCACCCCAATCCCTCTCGATCGAGCTGCCCTCGGGGTCTACTTCCTCCCAATAGAGCCACCCCCGAGACCTCGTCCCTCCGTAATGAGTCACTTTGAGGCCTTGCTGTGCAACTTGGGGCCTCACTGCACTGCCCTGGGGCCACGTTGTGCCTCCTAGTGGCTTCCTTGAGCCGTACAGTGGCCTCGCCACACCACTTAGTCCAAGCCTCCCTGTATCCATGCGTCCTCGCATCATCCCCGCAACTAAGCTGCCCTGCACAATTGCAGCACCCCCACGGCCTCGTGGCCCTCGTGGCCTTCCGATCGGTAACCAGCGGTTAAGTCCATAGAGAAAGTTGGGCCCTATGTAGTCGGTCAGGCCAGGTCGGCCTGACCAAGTTGGAATGGACCCGTACCAAACAAAACCATATGATTTAACTAGGCCATAACATTGGCACTAGATTACTATTTGACGAACCAATAATGGTGTTGAAATACATTAAGTGAGACACACCTTTTGGTATACCCCCACTAGTGTTTTGGATATGTCGAAGAATGGTCAGGTTTGGTCGGGCATGAATCCAACGGGGCCCTTGGGAAAAAAATGCTAATAACTCACATACCGAGCATCTGAATAATGTGTCGTCTGCTACGTTGAGAACCTTATGATATGGTAGTACATTGGGATACCCCCTCATCGGACGTGTTAATTATTTGTGTATCGAACAATTCCATGTGATGGGAATCCTCTCTGAGACGAGCATACTTAGTGTGGGAACCATGTAGCTGGCTGGGATGAGAAGAATGCAGAGTGTTCTTGTGTGGGTCAGTTCCTATCAATCATCTGTGTGTCAGCTCTTAGGAATTATTTGTGCGTTAGCACCTATCGATCTTATGTGGGTCATCTCCTATTGATCCCTTGTGGGTCAGCTCTTATAGATCATGTGTTTTTCAGATCCTAGCAATCATGTGTGTGTCATCAATGAGAGATCCGGTGTGGGTAAACTCTGAGTGATCTTGTGTAGGTCTGCACCTAGAGATCATGCGTGGGTCAGCTCCTAACGATCCTATGTTGTTCAGTTTCATTATAGAGTATGATTATTTAGTAGTTACATCTAATCATCTCTACTACTGTACTTAAATTATAACTGGTGTGAGTTGAGTTCGCACATATGTGGTACTTTACTTTGTCGTAATAAATTGGTGGTATTCTTCTATGTGGCGTACCTATGTGGTACTTTAAATTGTGGTTTTCATTCCGTTGTGGAATAGTTAATAATTTGTTTTTTGGGTTGGACCATGTTTTTCCTCATGATTTAGATCGGTATACTAGATAACATATGTATATGTATGGTCATATACCTGAGTAGGGTTTATAAATGACATTAAGTTTTGAGGATTATCGTTTGTGGATTTTGTGAGAGCATGAGGGTCATGGAGTCCCTACTATGTATTGTTATACTCACCCTTTCACAGGCTATGCCAACACATTTTTGGCTTTGGTGCAGATATCGAACAATGGTGATCGAGACTGAGTGTACCAGAACTGGACGGTGGCCGGAGGATAACAATATGACAAGTCGGTACACGGAGGAGACAGAAAGACGTGGAGTGCTGAGGAGGTAGTATGTGCCTACCCATAAGGTATGAACCTTAGGGGATGAACTAATAGCTATCTTTCTTTTTTCTTCTAGATTAATTTTACATTCCGTTTCTTGGACATTCTAGTTGGGCTTGTATTTTGGCCCCTTTTACTTACTATACTCAGTCGGTTTAATATTCAATTTACTTTTGTTTGTATCTTGTTATGTGATTGACGTCATGTGTTTAACAGTTATAAAGGAAATGCCTTCCCAATTTTAGGGATTTTTCCTTTTGGTGCTAGTCACCAACCTCTATCCTATGGATGTTGGGCTTGGGGTAGTCACAAAATGGGCCTTGGGTGATGGGTCCTGATAGCATGGGATTTTTGCAGATATGTCATGTATTGTTCATGCCATGAACCCTTTCACTTAGTCCTAGGTTGTCCAAGACCAGGTAGTTCATATCTTGGTCGGATTGACGAATTTTTCATCCAATATATACTGTAATCCCAGTAACTTTTATCATACATGCTGGACTTCTAGTTATACACACTATTTAATGACACTTTTTTTTCACGAAACAAACCCCAATAAAGTTCATGTGTGTTAGAAAATAGGTCATTCATCATTAAATATATCAGTTTTTTGTGGTCTACATTGATGTAATCCAAGTGTACTCAGAGTCTAAAAAATAGCATTCGAGACATTGGAGGATGGCCTTGGAAAAACAATCAGTGCACCATCATTGCAAGAAGGACACAAATTTCAATTTCTGGATTCTAGATATCAAATTTTGAGGAAAATCATCTCATATTCTTGTGTTGTAATGTATCTAGAGAAGGTTTAGACTCTTCATTCTTAGGATCAACCCAATATTTTTACCAAGGTGTGGAGTTTCCTTGTTTTTAGGCTATAAAAGAAGGAATGTACCAAAATTATCTAGAGTGGAAACAAAATTGATAACTTTGACATGAATGTTAAATCAATTTTGTGGATTGAGAAGTGAAATTAGTACATTATGAAGTTAAAGTAGAGGTTGATGTGAACTCCTATGTTAATATTTATATAATATTTCATCATGTATGTGGTGTTATGTGATTCATTATGGACTGAACAAGAACGTTTACTAAGTTAGGGGTAAGTGGTGATTGCATATGTTTCATTCTATTAAAAAATGTGATAGATAAATTACATGACTGATGATCTCGAGCTAGTAGCAGAAGTATTCATATTAAAGATTTGGTGACACTACCTTATCAGAAAACTATTTGTCGTATACTCTGATAATAAATGTCTCAAGTGTCTCTTATCTCAGAATGATCTATACACAAGATATAGCAGTTGGATAGATTTCCTCTTGTACTATTAAATAGATATTTTCTATTCTCATGGGATGAGGAACATGTTGTAAGATTCACTCAAAATATTCTCCAATTAACAGTTACAGAAAGTGGTTTTTGAGTAGTTAGCATTGTTGCCACTAGTCAACGGTTGTCACCCATCCACTCCGAGAATGAGTAAGGGAGTCACTATTTGAGTATAATGATTATGAGACCCTACATTTTTAGTTTTCAACATGTCATGCTCCTAATAGATAATTGAATGTTGGGGAGCACATCATTATTTTTATATGTCTTATAGTGGTACTTGTGATGTTGTAGGTGGAGGTTCAAAGGGTAGTTCATACATCCCCATTATTGGTAAATCCAAGTGTCAAAATTATGTACCAGGTCCTCTGATGTTATATTTGTTGTACATATAGGAATATGGGTTTTCCATGTTTGTCTCTTGAGGAATCCCTTATTATCCTGTGATAGTGAGCTCCAGGTTCTAGGGGGTTTAACCCACAACTATGATGGGCCAGAATGGAAGTGGGATTTGATACAGATGAGTGTTGTCATAAGTTTACCACATTAGTCTAGAAGGAGAGTTGCCATCTTGGTGATCAATAACCAAATCACTGTGTCATCCCATATCCTAGCTATCCTAGAGCCGCGTTTAGTGATGAGAATGGTATGAATTTGTGTTGGTGATAATTCAACTCCACTGAGTCCTGTAAATGATAGTCTCAGATCACTATGGGCTCTTTAAATATAGATTTTGTGAGTGATTAAATGAGGTGTTTGAGACTAACATACGCTTGTGCATAACATTCCTCAAACATAAAGAAAACCACACTGAGTGTACCATTGTTTTAATAGAAGATATATTGTAGGCCTGAATGTTGGATTTTGGTTGTAGTTGGTAGGATCAACGTCCACTGGTGGCATTCCCTTAAAACCACAACTATCACTCAACCATTTAAATTGAACCATTTGAGGCCTTGTATGGGAGACCCTCTAGGTCACCATATTTCTAGTCTGACTTGGGAGAGCGGGCACTCATGGGGATAGGGTTGGTGAAAGCTACAACTATGATGGTGCATATCATCCATGAGTAGATGAAGAAATCACAGATCTGTTAGAGTACCAATGATGATTGGAGGCTAAGGCCTTTGGAGTTTGTGAAAGGAGACCATTTCATCCTTTGGGACTCACCTAAACACATATTATAAGAATTTATTTGAGGTGGAAAAGTATCTTTGAGATTCATTGGCCCCTTCCAGATTATGAGTAGAGTTGGTGATGTGGCAAAACACTTGGCTCCACCACAACAGAAATATCATGTACACAATATCTTCAACCTGTCATATGTCAGTATGTGTATGCCTGACGCAACACACTTCATCAACTGGGGAGAAATGTAAAAGAGGATGGGGTGACTTTTTTTATTACCATGTAGATATTGTGGATCAGAAGGAGATGATCCTTCTTTTTTGTTTGATTACTCTAGTGAATTTTTAATGGCAACATGTTAATTTCTAAAAAAACACTTGGTAGCGGGATGTTCAGCTTCATGTGTACTAACCATGACTCATCGGGGATACATTTTTTTCATATATGAATTTAAATCCCTAAGGTGGGGAGAATTTAATGAATCATAGTTTACATGTACTATATTATGAATTTATATATAATTATTTTAGGATAAGGTTTTCAGACAGCATGCGATTATGATCCATGGGTTTTCCTAATTTTTTTTAAAATATTAAAACATTCAACAACACACATAGATAGTTTTACATAAATTTGGAATATATATCAAATACATGTCAATATAAGAAACTCATGGGATCTTTTCATCTTATAATGAAGAATTGTTATAGGGGTGACATATTCTTGGTCTGCATCGGTCATATATAGAAAAAGTTTCCAAGGATTTAACCATAAATAAAATGAATAAATATAATTATTTTTATTTTAAATTAATAATAAATCATGAACGGTGAAAAATATTATGAATCATTATACCAATGTTGAGTTTGTGATGTATTTCTTTCACTTGGTGGATGTAACCTCAGTAGGAATTGGTCTTATATGGAAAAACTCATAATTGACATAATCTTTATTAAATAATTTAAATAAAATTTATTTTTGTTAACCCACTAGTATTCCCCCTAAATATATCCTTATGTACAAATACTAGGTATTTTTGCATAAACTTGTTATTGATAATGTATATATGGGCATAACATTTGATGAACTATCTCCATCAAAAGATGATTGATCTTGGATCGACAATCAATTAACACCATTTCAAATGAACCTCCCTAAAGATTAATATGATGATTCAACAAGAATACTTCATTAGAAACTTCTCCGAATCAAGGTAGGGAAGTTCATTTTTTTCATTTTCCATGTTCGTGAATTTCATGATGAACATAGGTCAATCCATGAAAAAATTAATCCACAAATAAATTATTGATGGATGGATATTAAATAGTGGAGATTATTTCCAGGAGTTTGAAATTTTAATTTTTATCCCCAATCTAATGAGAATTGACTATGGATGAAAAAATAAAGTATGAGGTCCATTACTCATGTTTTTATTCATTCTTTTCTCTCCACCATTGTTTTAATTCTTCAATGGTGGACACTCGTATCCACTTCATGACTATTCTAAAGGCTCCAAATGAAAACATACTCCCAGATTATTGGAAATATAAAACATAGGATGGGTATGTGTAGATTGGTAGCCTATAATCCTTTATATTATTTAATTTTATAAATTTGTGCACTATACTTGTATTTTTGGTCCACATAAGGGACCACTAGTGTAGGTCCAGCATGACGGTCTGGTGAGGGGGCGCAACAGTGGAATAGAGACATCATGGGGTCGTGATGATGATGATGGTGTAGGCCTCAAAAAATGTGGTGGAGTGTGTATTTTGATGATGAATATTGAAGTTGGTAATGAAGAGTAGTGTGATGAGGGTATGGGTATAAGAAGGATCCAAGGGATGGTGAAGTGTTGGATGCCAAGGCAGACACAATTGGAGACCATGTAGGTCAGTTCAGGCGACCTGTATGTGGGCTGGTGAGTCTACGTTCAATAGGTCAGTCCAAGAAGGAATGCTAAGATCCCAAAAAAGATGGTCCAGGCTTGGAAAAGTGGCACATCCATGGGTGAGAAGGCATGGTCAGACCTGTATTAGACGAGGGGTGGCTAGAGCGAGCCACTATTTTTGCATCTATAAAGTGGCCACGGTAGCTGGGGGAAAAGTCATACACCATGGTTAGTGGACCTACCATAGTGTTTATACATGATCCTAGTGATCACATCCATTGAAACATCAAAATATCATAACATCAAAATGGTGTGTCCATCTGACATTCCATATGTGTATTTGGGGCCATGATGTTGAGACATTAATTATGACCTAATGTGGTTATTATTAGGTTGGAACAATAAAATGTTAGATAATTCTCATGGTACACTATTATATAGTTCAGTAAGATATTACATCCACATCACTCAATTTTAATTGCATATTGAGGCACTGTTTATGTAAGAGTCATAAATCCCTCCCTATGTCTATAGTTCAATCCTCTATCACCCCTATGGGATTATATAGAATCACATAAACTATATGAGCCATTATCTAATCCTTTACCTAGCATGACACAACATTATTGTATGCCGTATCACCTAGAGTGTCTTAGAAGGTTCCATGGAATCCCACAGGGTTTCGGGGAGTGATCCCTCACATTGCTAATTTATCTATATAGGGTATGTGGTATCCCATGATATATGTAGGCACAATCCATGGAATCACCCACTATATATGGGCATGATCCCCTCTCAATGGTAGCATAATATTCATTAACGTTGTTATACTAATTTTTGAATGTCCCAAATGTGATAGACCTCTTCATGAGTGTCTCTGATGATATCATGTCTTGAGGACATATTTCATCAAGAATGAGTGTTCCATGTTAAGAATCCTATGGATGGTAATTGGTTGTATCTTACATCTAGACATTGAACCTTTGAATGAGTATATCTGGATAATATTATTATATATGTTGTTGAAATATACAAGTGTGGTTCTAAATAGTATTTTTATTTCATGGTATACTCTTCATGGTATACATTCCATTTTTATATTTAATTGTGGTATAAATTATTCATTCCATGGCGTCCTACTATGTATAGTTATACTGGCCCTTTCAAGGGATTTTACTACATGTGTCATGTCTTGTACAGAAGATCGACCACATGATGGAGTCCTAGGTGGATCAAGACCGTGTGATGCTTAGTGAGTCACGAATGATGAGGTGTTATAGTAGTTTGGATAGAATAATTATAACCATTTATATTTATAGTTAGAACTTTTGGTTACATAAATTTATTATGTGTATTATTTTATGGCCTTGTTGACATTATTGTACTTACTATCTTACTCTACTGTGTGATTTTTGTGGTTTTCATTAATTTTTTTCTATATTTTTTTACATTTCAGAATTTTTTCCATCATTATATGTGTTTGAGTACATGCACATAAGGATAATAAATACCATTTTCATATATCCTTACTCTATTATAGTCACAAGGCCCAGTCCAATTAGTGGTGGTCATGGTGTAGCCATTACATGGTCCTCCATGGGATGGGTTGTGAATGTTGTTTTTTTATTCCTAATTTTTTATTATACAATTATAACCACCAAGATCATTATTAATTTGATAATATTCTATTGTAAAACCAATATAATTGATGAGTTTTCTATTTTATTGTTGTCATCATTAACACCACTTTTTTCTAATTGTTTTAACTAATTTCAAATTTCAATGATTATCCTAATATAACATGACTCAGATCCACACTAACATATTATGACGATGAATTATGTCACCCATTGATCCAAATTCAAGGATGATCATTCAATTCCATGATTTATAACCATGCATACCATATGGATTTCATTTAGGTAAATAATAATATAGATAAAATGATATCATTTTCAATGTATTTTATGTGTTTCAAATTTTTTTAATGAGAATCACATAATCATTTTATTGTTGTAAATGCTATTTTTATCTGGTTATTATATTTATAATAGAATATAAAAGGTTCTTAATTTTGAGTTTATAATCAATGAGATATAATCCAAAAAATGTTTATTTTAGGTATATTGTAAAATGAAAAAAATCATATATAACATTTACTATTCCATATATGTATTGAATTAGTTATAAAATATTTGATGTTTTCATTAAATGAAAAATATAAGATATGTATTTGTAGATACACTATTATACCTAACATGTTGTTTATGGTATTTTCTTTTTTTATTGAAAAATAATATCTCAATGTCCATACAAAATATATTTTACAAATAATATACTGAATAATAGAAATGTAAATTTATTAATGTTATATGTAACACCAGTTCATATCATACACGACATATTTTTTAAGGCCCATAAATAAATAATATAAATGGGAAAACCATATGAATAGAAATAAAAATAATTTTCATCATGCATTAGTGTATCCATAATTGATAAATTTAATTTTTTTGAAGCTTAGTGTGAATGTATTATCATTGAAAAATTATTTGATATTATTTAGAGTATATTCAAAAATATTTGAAAGGTATTATTTACACAATGATGAGTAAGAGTAACAAATTGATAAATAAACGTTAATAGTTTTAGAATATATAAAAATGATGGATATAAAAAATTTACTATGTATAGAATTTGTTTAAAATATAAATATCTTGATACTTTTTTGAGTAATTCATGACTAAATCGCATAGTTTGTTTGATTAATAATATAGAATATGAGTTTTATATGTTGTGGGATTAAGAATATCACAACATGAACTTGGCTCTGGTTGAAAATAATACAAATATGGTTCTATGAATTTATATAGAGTCACATTGAATTAATAATTCCTCTATATAATTATTGACGTAAATTGATTCATTAAAAATCCTTACAACATGATAATTACAACATTTTTCATTATGATAATGTGGAAATTATTTTATTATTGATTTGATGGAAAGATAATCTCTTGATAACTATAGAAATAATGGGTGGATTAAAAAAATAAAACATAAGAATATAGTTCAAGTGATCGACTTATGTTTATTTTTTAACTAAAATTATTGAGAATTGAAATGATGAGATGAAATTATTTTTAAAAATAAATGTTTTAAAATAATATCTATTTGAGATGATACGTATATAAAACATTTTAAAAAGAGTAAGGAATCAAAAATAAGATAAAGACTCGAAACTATGATGATCCTGACGATCCAATCAATCTAATGTAATTTTTTATGTATATAAGATATTGGTATTTATTTTGATAATGACGATCCAAAACATCCGATGGAATGTATTAGATATTAGTATCATGATGAAGTGGATTCTTTTATGTAGATTTATTTTATGAATTATTAATGAATATATTTTGTTGATAATAGATAGCTGTGAAGCATCCTAGTAATCATATGGGGTTGCTTTAGATTATTTTTATATATTTGAGGGTTTAAATATTAAAAATAATTAATTTTATTAAAAAATATTCAAAATATTTACCTATATATAGATAAATATTGTTATAATTAATATTAATAATGAATTATTATTGGCCAAAAAAGATGATTAGTAAAATGTGAGTATTTGTCACACACATTTTGGATGAACCCTATAGAAATATGTGTTCTCTTAACAACTCATCAATTATAATTAATATTTTTTATAATAAGTCTTTCAAGAGAGTATAGATCGTGACATTTTCCATTAAAATTGTTTAATATCAATGAACAAAATTCATTGGATTTTCTAAAATTAATACACCACCCTTATTTGAGATAAAACATCATATAAATTGGATCCTAAATTTATCTACTATAATATATTTCCCCACATAAGATCCTATTATATAAGAATTTAAATAAGGGTAATTTTATATGTTCCAAACATAATTGATTTTACAATATTCTATGGAAATAATATTCACTGGACTAGAAAATAAAATTATTAGAAACCATCTTTATCTGGTTAAATTATCTCATTGAGTTCTATTTTATCAATTAAAATTCTATAAATGATAATTCATCCTGGCCTAAAAATATGTTATAATGCTGTTACATCGATAAGTGAATATAGAATAGTGAAGGCTAGAAATGTAATGTATATTGGGACATGCTTAAATTTTGTCTTCTAACAAGTTGGAAATAATGAATTCTAAATAAACTTATAAGATTCCCAAAGAAAATTTTGTTTATTCTTGGATGATTTGGACTCAAATTAGAGTCTTAGAATCTAACTAGTGTTGTTGGGATGAGATAGATTATGATAGGGTAGAATCATATTTTATACCACTAAAAACATTCACTCTTATTAATTTCAAATTTAAAATATAATTTATAATTTATAAACATGAATAATATGTGTGGAATACTAGGCTTCTACACCACTCACACTACTATATTGATTAGTTATTCAATAGGAATTATATTAAATGATGATATTTTTAAAAATTTGGAATTTTGGTCTTATTTTCATCATAGATAACATTTTTATAGAGTTTTTTATGTGTGTTAATAAAATTACATTTCTTATTTTTTAATATTAAACAGAATAATGAATTTAATATCATGGTTTTTCTTTGTTACTTTATTTTTGTTATAAAAGATGTCTTCCATAAGTCAGTATGTTCATTATAGATTGTAAAACTTATGTTATAGATCAATAAGAATATATGAATGACGATTTCAATATGGAATTAAATGTTTTTCCTTGATTTATTATACTTATCAATTTTATGAATCTCATTGGTTCTATTGATGTCAATACTAAGACTTATGGCTATCGAGATGTGTTTTTACCATTTACCCAAGCATGGAACATAAATCATTAAAACCTGTATCCCACATTTAATTTTTATTTTATTGTGGATTCCCTTAATTTTAGATGTTTATTAATCAGATAATATGATTATTTTTTGGTAATATATTAGTTGTATCATATGTGTCTAATTAGAAGGAAATTTATAACACACCATGAGTTTCAGAATCTTTTTTCATCAAATGAACATAATGTTATAAAGTATATTATCTACAAATAAATATATGTTTATCATGACTTATATGAAACACTATGACTTTCTTTTGTTACACATAATACCATGCATAGTATTATTTACACATAACAACGAGTTTAAATAAAACATTGAATATTATTAAAATATTAATATTAAATATGTATATTTTTATATTGTAGTTGGAATACTGCTTATGAATATGATTAAATAACTTATGAAAGTATGGTTTGAAAATTTATATTAAATGAATACATTGGTTTTGAATTTATCTGGAATGAAAATAAACCCCTATTGAAATTAAGATGAAGATATTCTTTTAAAAATTATTTTTATATTGAAAAGTGTGTTTTATATAAATAAGTAACACATATAAATTTTGGTTAATTATTTAACAAAATATGTTAATATAATTTTTAATGAAATCTATAACACCATTATTTTATGTATTCTATAAAATTATAAAACTCAGTCCAACATTACTCAAAAATGTATTTTTTAAAGAAAAATTTTCAAAAAATTTTAAGATATTTATTTTAAAAGATTACATTCCAACCCTTTGAAAGTGTATTTAATGAAAATGGAAATAATTTCAAAAATTGAAATATTAAAATAATCATAGGTCGAATTGTTTGTATTTAAGTGAAATGATTCATTTTTAATGAATAATGAAAATAATGATTTTATATTGTAAACATATGTTTATTTATATTTATTTATAAAGGTAAATTAAACATTATATTAGTATTATAGTATAATTAGAGAAATTATACTTCCCTAAATAAAATTTATTTCATTTAAATGTTAATATAATTCATTTTTATACAATATAATGAAATAAATTTATCATTTTTTTGAAAACATTCTTTCTCCTTGTTTATATAGGATTAATTTTAAATAATTATTTTCATCCTATATGCAAAAAATTTATAAAAATAAATTCCATGTTTATAATCAGAATAATTTATATTATCTAATAATATTTAGTTGATTTTTACAAAAATGATTAGTGAAAAAATTTTAAATTATTTAAAGAGATTAATTTAAATACATGGTCATTCACATTATATGCTTTTGTATAATGAAAAAATTTCTAAACCCATAAGATATTTATATTATTAATATGAATTAATATTTGGAATAAATGATTATAAATTTTTTATAATGTATTTGTAAAATATATTATTAATAAATAAATATACATAGAAATTAAATATATACATAATACCTTATAAAAAACTATAAACATAAAATTTTCTTTAATTATTGTTAAATAAATATTATGATAAAAAATTTCTTCTATGTTTTAGAGGTATTTCAAAAACAATCCATCATTAACCTCAATTTATATAAATTTTTTAGGCACATTATGGGGGTATTAACTCCCAAAAGTGAATACTTTTGTGTATTTATAAGAGATCCACTCTTACTTAACTATAAAGGTGTAAGGACCCGCACTTATTTCATACATAATCTTGAATTTATTTAAGAAAACACTTCATTATACATTGAGGATCTTTTCAAGTTTAGAGCTTTAGAGAATTAAGACAAAATATTCATAACATTACACATTGTTACATAGTGGATACCATAAAATCAGTTTCCATTTTCCTCGGAATATAAAACATTAAAACATAAAACAAGACTCCTTGACAATTCTTCAACATTTAACATGTCTTCCTTCCTTGTATTATTCATCCAGTAACCTGTGAAAAATCATTTAAAAACTTGGGATGAGCACAAAAGCTCAGTAAGGTATGAAAAAGAAGGGAAAAATCTCATTAGTCCATGAATACACAAGACATATGGAAACATTTTCAAAATACATGATTTACACCCATAAAATCTTACTTAGCATAACATGAGATTTACACAAGATCCATACAAACATAATTATAATCATAAAGGTATATTGGGGCATTACTTACATAATCTTGTAACCATCTTGGCTACCTTAAAATTTGTAACCCTCACGGCTACCTTACTTTGTGTAACCATCACAGTTACACTTGGAGTAACCATACGGCCGACCTCCAACTTACTCATACCCAATGCATTGGAGGGAAATATAGGTCCCACCCTTCATCATAAACAATGCCCAATAGCCAAAACATAATCATTCAACATAAATAATAGTATAAAAACATTGCCTTTGAATCTTATAAAACAGAATTTTAAAAGAGGATTTTAGAAGAAAAGTCCCTTATAAACATCATATACTTGAAGTGATACTTAATTGAGTGGATGGAATATGTATATACTCTGTAAATACACATAATTAAACATAATATAAACAGAACCCATCACACAAACAATTTAAATCCATTGTAAGGACCCGCACTTATTTCATACATAATCTTGAATTTATTTAAGACAACACTTCATTATACATTGAGGATCTTTTCAAGTTTAGAGCTTTAGAGAATTACGACAAAATATTCATAACATTACACATTGTTACATAGTGGATACCATAAAATCAGTTTCCATTTTCCTCAGAATATAAAACATTAAAACATAAAACAAGACTCCTTGACAATTCTTCAACATTTAACATGTCTTCCTTCCTTGTATTATTCATCCATTAACCTGTGGAAAATCATTTAAAAACTTGGGATGAGCACAAAAGCTCAGTAAGGTATGAAAAAGAAGGAAAAAATCTCATTAGTCCATGAATACACAAGACATATGGAAACATTTTCAAAATACATGATTTACACCCATAAAATCTTACTTAGCGTAACATGAGATTTACACAAGATCCATACAAACATAATTAAAATCATAAAGGTGTATTGGGGCATTACTTACATAATCTTGTAACCATCTTGGCTACCTTAAAATTTGTAACCCTCACGGCTACCTTACTTTGTGTAACCATCACAGTTACACTTGGAGTAACCATACGGCCGACCTCCAACTTACTCATACCCAATGCATTGGAGGGAAATATAGGTCCCACCCTTCATCATAAACAATGCCCAATAGCCAAAACATAATCATTCAACATAAATAATAGCATAAAAACATTGCCTTTGAATCTTATAAAACAGAATTTTAAAAGAGGATTTTAGAAGAAAAGTCCCTTATAAACATCATATACTTGAAGTGATACTTAATTGAGTGGATGGAATATGTATATACTCTGTAAATACACATAATTAAACATAATATAAGGGGTGAAATGAGGTTATGAAATGACCATATAAGATGTTATAAACATGAACACGTTTCTTTAAAATCCTATTAACACTCCTTTAACCATTATACAGGAGGTTCAAACAATTTTGAAGTAGGACAAGCCCAAGGTAAGGGAATTCTTAACCCGATTTCCATTCTTTGGGTTAACCTTCTACTTTATAATTTATGTGCTATTTAAATTGTTTGTGTGATGGGTTATGTTAATATTATGTTTAATTATGTGTATTTACAGAGTATATACATATTCCATCCACTCAATTAAGTATCACTTCAAGTATATGATGTTTATAAGGGACTTTTCTTCTAAAATCCTCTTTTAAAATTCTGTTTTATAAGATTCAAAGGCAATGTTTTTATGCTATTATTTATGTTGAATGATTATGTTTTGGCTATTGGGCATTGTTTATGATGAAGGTTGGGACTTATATTTCCCTCCAATGCATTGGGTATGAGTAAGTTGGAGGTCGGCCGTATGGTTACTCCAAGTGTAACTGTGATGGTTACACAAAGTAAGGTAGCCGTGAGGGTTACAAATTTTAAGGTAGCCAAGATGGTTACAAGATTATGTAAGTAATGCCCCAATATACCTTTATGATTATAATTATGTTTGTATGGATCTTGTGTAAATCTCATGTTACGCTAAGTAAGATTTTATGGGTGTAAATCATGTATTTTGAAAATGTTTCCATATGTCTTGTGTATTCATGGACTAATGAGATTTTTTCCTTCTTTTTCATACCTTACTGAGCTTTTGTGCTCATCCCAAGTTTTTAAATGATTTTTCACAGGTTAATGGATGAATAATACAAGGAAGGAAGACATGTTAAATGTTGAAGAATTGTCAAGGAGTCTTGTTTTATGTTTTAATGTTTTATATTCTGAGGAAAATGGAAACTGATTTTATGGTATCCACTATGTAACAATGTGTAATGTTATGAATATTTTGTCTTAATTCTCTAAAGCTCTAAACTTGAAAAGATCCTCAATGTATAATGAAGTGTTTTCTTAAATAAATTCAAGATTATGTATGAAATAAGTGCGGGTCCTTACAAAAGGGGAACTCACTATCCCCACTTTTACACACCTCTCAAATAATTTGGAATTTCCAATTCCGAAAATAATTGAATAAAATATTATATCACATGATCCTGTAGGAATTATATTGTGTTTAAATACAACAAGGACTATATTTAGTGAAATTTTATGTAGTACACTAGAAGAAGAAAAAAATTGAAATATAATGAGGATGTCTAGAATTATATATTGTCGTTAGCAAATAACTTTTTTATTTTTTATAGACACATTATAATCACCACATATATATTCTATGTGTTATATATACAGAAAATTGATGAAATTTATTATTATTATTATATGTTAATTTTTTTATTTACATAACAATTTTATTATTTATCAATCATTGGGTTTATATTTAAAATAGTTACTAAATCAATTATATAGTTTATTCCTCAATTTTCCATCACTATATATTTGTTATCTTATTAAAATGTATAAATTTTAGAAGGATTATAAAAATCCTCTTTTACAAGTAATATCATAATTCTATTATTCCATATTATATTTTATGTTACATTATACAGTATTGTTTAATAAGTATTATGATTCAATTTAAAAAATTAGAAAATTATTTATGTTAAAATCTCATTGTTTATATAGATTATCTATAATAATATATCACATGTTAAAATCATATAGTAAAACATTCAATAATTAACCTGAATTTTCCTATCAATTGGTTATTCATGATATATTAATACAATGTTAACAATTACTCACTATTTTATAAGTTATATTATCATGATTGTTTTTTGAAAATCCCATTTTATTTCTCTCTTCTGTTAGAAATATATTTTCGTCAATAAATCATGATTTATTTTAAAAAATAAATTTTATTTTACTCTCACATTTATATAAATTAGATTTGATATTATTTTTTGTTATCATAATTTTTAATTAATTTATAATATTCATTTACAATTTTTCAATTTTTTTACAAAATTGTTTTTATTAGGTTTTATGATAGAAAACCCATTTTCAAATATGGATCCATATTTTACTCATGAAATTTTTTTAATGATATTTAAAAATTATTTTACATGTTTGAGGATGACATTGGATGTTACCTATTCTTTACTTGGGATATAATATAGTGATACAAATAATATTATTTCTCTAAATGTTTTATGTTTTCAAGGTATGATATTTAAAAAAAACATGATTCTCTTATGTGGGATATATGACGATAAAATTTTAATTAAACCATTTCATATTCATTGGGATATCCAATGATAAAATGATTATGAAATTGAATAATTTTAATGGAATATTTTATGATTAAATAATTATGAAAGAAATGTCATTTGTACTGATTTCTATATGAAGAAATTTTTACCTTACCAATATTATTTCATGTGATATGATGTAATAAAAGAAACTGTTATCAATGAAAATTACTATTGATCAAATTAAATGTCAAATTATGATGAAATGGTAATATAAAATATCCACTTTCTTGGTTTAATGTTTTTGGGATTTCAAAAAACCATTATGAATTGTTACCATTTCTAATGTAATAGTTGAATAGTGACCACCGGATTACTATAATAAAGGGATTTAACAAAAAAATTACTCAGAAAAAGGAAGTGATGGAGTCATCCATTATACTTGACCCATAAAAATCACAATTTTTAGAAATCATATAGGAGTTGGTATCATTGGGCTTCACTCATGACCATGTCCTAGCCATGCTTCAACATGTTATGCTCAAACAGAATCTTCTAAGGGAAAAGTAGAAGTTGATAGAGATTACCACTTGAGATATGTTATCTGAGCCACCCCAGGATGTTGTCACCATCCCACACCTTACCCTTACATCTTATGCCGAAGTCATAAGGTTTAATGTAACAACACATTAGCTTTTGGATTATTTTCAATATTTTTTCATACAATAAAGAATATACATTCATTTTATTATTTTTACATTGTAAATAAGATTTCAAGAACAAATTATATTTTCAATTAAAATTAAATTAAGAAATATATTTTTATTAATTAAATAATTTTTTATTGAAATAATATTTTAATTATATATTATTATTAAAATAATTTTTATATAAAATAAATGTCTGTAAAAATTTTATGAATACAATTGAGATTGTCATTAAGGTTTGAGAATTATTATTTTTTCAAATCCCATTAATTTTGGATAAATGTATGTTTTTTAAAATATAATAAATTCAAATATTTAAATAAATTATTTATAAAAAATAAATATTAATTATTAAATCAGGATGTTGAAATTATCCAATGGTGAACTTTTTATAAATTTCAAAGGCAATCTATTTTTTGGGTTACATGTAAATACTGTTTTAATATATTATGTGTTTTATGGAATCCATGTGACCAAATAGTGATTTAATAGAATCCTATAAACATTATGTTCATCCAAAATATGTTTTAATATTAAAATAATATGAATTTTGTTTTGTTAGATTTATTTTAAAATAATTAGTGGATACATCAAATCATATAAAACATTTTACATTTTTAAATTGATTTCCATGAGACCGTGACTCACCTACATAGATGAAATCCTATTATTTTATTAATTTCGTTCATTTTGATTATAAAAAGTTGTATTCTACTCCCCTTTGTAAAAATAAATGGGCAGAAACAATGGTTTTGTTGTTGATTTTATTTGATTAATGTTTAGTGACCCAATCCTAAATAAAAATTAATTATCTCTACATTCCTATATAATCACACCAATCAACAATTTCCTAATTACTAAATGCCTATTGTGATTGAATAATCCATACCCTTCTCTCTCTATAATCCTCCCAAGGCTGCCAAAGCTCTCAAGAATCCTCTCTCAATCCCCTCTCAATCCATTTGTATCAAACATCCAAGTAAGGGATTTTATTCTTTCCCAATTTTTTGTAAATTTAATTTGGTTGTTATGACTTATAAAATACATTTAAAAGGATGGGGTATGATTTAGAACCTCCCCCATAATTATCTTTTTATGCTAGAATTATTAGAAACCCATTTCTCTCTCATTAATTCTTCCCAAGTACACCTGTTATAATGCAAAAATTCTGTAAGGGTTTCTTCTTTCCTCATCAATATTTAAGAAAATCAATTTTCTATAGAAAATATAAATATAATTCAATATGAAATAAAATTTATTTATATGACCCCATTACTATCCATTTCATGTAAATATTATAATACACCCCATCCACTCTCATCAATTTTTTTTTGAAATCTAATATCACATTGTTATGTTGCTGAAATTTCACCGCGATTTTCCATTACCATGTCATTGTGTTGTGAATACCATGAACATTTATCTATTAGGTTATTCAACATTCCTCACATATACGTATGGAATATATAGTTTCATTTATTAATTCTTAATTATTTTATTATAAAAAAATGACGATGGCTTATGAATACATGTTATAAGATCCATGGGGCTCACTTATGCATAAAATAATATGTTAACAAAGGGTGATCCCTGATAGTGTTCTAGTGCATTGGCTATAGATTAGTATCATGATATGTCAAGTTCAATGAGGGTTGAATCATTCTACTTCACATAAAATGAGGTTTTTCTAACGCTCTCTTTTCAATGAGCTTTGGCTCATTCTTATACAATGTTAAGTGTTGTTGCCACATTTTTATATAATCATCCCTTTATGTACATGTTTCTTGTATGCACCATTGACATTCTTATTGACTAAAAAGTATTATATTATTCATGTTATGCTTTGTTTACTCCATTATTGGGATTTATATCTCACACATTTTTATGCATGTAATTATGTTACACCATGAAATTATAATTATGAGGAAATATATTTGGTAAATTTAATTGATGTTTTCAACAAAGATGTCATGTTTTATGTTTTGTGTCAGGATTTATTGTTCATAATCCCTAAATACACTATCTTTATCTATATTGTATGTTATTTCAATGGAATATTTTATTTAGTAAATCATGTCTATGTGTGTAATAAAATGCATGGTTCTTATAGATGGTATCAAAGGATATGTTTTATTAATTGTGTGGTTAGTATTAGAAAACATTAGTTAAAGCCATAGTGATAAGACTAAGTATAATAACAGTATCCCTAAATGATGGTTTTTATTGACTAAGTATTTTAAATAGAAAATACATCCAGGTCTAGTTACAAGCAGGTAAGGGAAGCTCTAGAAAATATGTACCTAGGTGAGAAAACTCCAACTAAGAGTTTTGGGCTTGACCTGGGGTATCCTGGTACACAAAAACCGACCCTACAACACACTTTCGTACAATACTCATGGGGGGATATGCTTTGTAAAATTCACAAGAATAGTATGTACCATTGTTAAGGGAATAAAAAAATTCCCATATAATTATATCTTAGAACTTAGATCATTGGTAACATAGATTGAATCCTATAAATTCATAAGTTAAGGATATAAAATTTATTTATAAGTAATATATTACTGTCATTGGATTAATTTTAATGTGTTTCCCTTAAAATTCATTTTACTCGAGCTATTGGAATGTAATAGCGGGACATAGGTAAACAACCGATACAAAGATCAATGTGATTACAATTCTAATGAGATGACCAATCTGATGGGAGTTGGAATCACGAACTGTTTCATGATACTATCTTATTTAACTCTATATTTGACTAGAAACATTGGTTAATAGAAATTTTCTACACCCCTATGAATGAAAATGTCTCAATAAGTATCTTCAAGAGACAATGACCTCTTTCTTTTAATGGATCCTCTGATCCCACAATTGCCGAACAGTGGATGAAATACATTGAAAAGATATTCTCTATCCATCAATGTTCCAAACAAGATATGGATCTTTTGTCAGTATATCGTGTGGAGGGTGATGCTGATCAATGCTGGACATTGATAAAAAATTACCAAGCCTGAGGAGGAGATTGAGGAGTTTGAATATAAGGATTATTGGAAACTGTTTATGTATATATTTTTTCCACACACCCACTAAGATAATATGTAGAGGGATATTCATGCCCTAAAAAAGTAGTTGATGAAGCCATCAGATTGTATGAGTAAAATATCATAAGGTTAACCTGACACACTAAAGGCATGGTTCATACTGCTGAATGCATTGTCGACCATATTTTTGGTGTGATAAAAATGACCCTTCAGAAATCCCAAGAAATCCGTGACTTAAGAAGCTATGAGAAAATTTTCAAATGTACCCTCAAGGTCAAAATAGATATTGAATAATATTAGGGGTTTCAATGGGATAAAACAATAAGGTGGATTTCAATTCTGGATGTCCGATGGATAAATGAAACGGTGCTAAGAGAACTGAACCACCCACTTTCCAATGGGGTCGAGAGAATCACCATGTAAATTTCCTGATGGGGAAGAGGAAATGCTTTAGGTGTGGAGGAGAAGAGAAAATTTCCATTAACAATCGACTGGAGAAATCTACAGCTACAATAGAGGAGATGAACACTCTGTTCGACCCTCAATGCAATGTTCATTACTTCAACTGTAATGAACTAGGACCCTTGAAAATGTGTGCACTATGTCATGGATTTTCAGAGGCTACAAAATATATCCAAGGAAGTAATGTAGATATTTTCCCATAACTACTAGAGAAGTGTGCCATGATAATGATGTGGTGATAAGTAAACAATTTATTCAGAGATTACCATGATCTTAAAAAAATCACGATAAAGAACACACATCCTCTACCATGAATTGTTCTATTTTTCAATTAGCAACATGGGGAACAATACATCTCTAATTTATATTTCTGCTTCGAATATTATCAAGTATGTTTGAAGAAGGATGATAACCAAAGCATATTTTTTTATAAGATATGGGCACTATGAATTCCTATTAATGGCCTTTTGGACTTAATAATACTCAATAAATCATCAACAAATTTATAAATAGTGTCTTTAAATATTACCTTGAAAATTTTTGGGCTGCAATTATGGATGAAATATGAATATTTACAAAATAATGGGGGTCTATTAAAATAATATACGAACTATACTGGGGACCATACAAAAGTAGAATCTCTTTGAAATGTAATGGATGTGTGAGTTCATGTTTATGGAAGCCTCATTCTTGGGTCATATCATCACAAGCAATGAGATATTTGTGGATCCCTCACATACAACCTCAATTGTATAATGGAAAAGGCCTACATCGGTAATGAATATCAGTATCTTCTTCTGATTACCTAGAAATTATCGCCGATTTTTGAAAAATTTCTCATGACAGGCCAATCCTCTTACCGAGATAACTTAGAAGGGTGTAATGATTTCAAGGAGTGATTAATGTGAAGAGGGCTTCAAGGAGTTAAAAAAGATGGTTATCACTGCACCTATTCTCACATTACCCATGAGTGGAGAACATTTTTTTGTATATTGTGATTCTTTAATAAGAGCTTTGTTTGTTTGTTGATACATTATGAAAATTGATATCCTAGGACATAAGGCATATGATAATATATGAGAGAAACAATCACACACATGATCGGGGGTTAGATGATATTATCATTGCATTGAAAATCTAGTGGCATTATCCTTATGGGTAGATTTGTGAGAAATATATTAATCATAAGATCCTCAAGTAAATATTCACACAAAAAGTACTTAATATGAGTCAAAGAAATTGGATATAGGTCATCATGTTTATTGATATCTCAGTCCAATAGAATCTTGGTAAGGTGAAAATTTTGATAGATGATCTATGTTGAAAGAATCATGCATAATTATCAATTATGATTATTGAAAAGGATGAAATCATCTTAGATTTTCAAAGGATCGACATTGAGATCATTAATGGATGAAAATCATGAATTATTTTTCAGATGATTTCACAACCATCCCTCATAGAGATAATATAGGATGCTAAAAGATTGAATGTGGATATATTGAAAAGGGTAGATGTTATCAGAAATTGGAAATTTCAGAATTATGTGGTTGACTATGATGGAATTGTGAGATTTGGGCCATGATTATAAGTACCATCTGATCCAGAGAAAATAAAGGAGCTCTGGAATGAGGCACATAGATCTACCATGTCTATACAACCATGGAGTAAAAAGATTTATCAGGATCTTCGATAATAATTTTGGTGGGACAATATGAAAAGGGGGATTACTAAATATATATCAATGTTCCTGGTATGTCAACAAGTAAAGGCTGAGATGGAAATGTCTAATGGAATGATACAACCAAGAACCATACAAAAATGGATGTTGGAGAACATTACCATCTACTTAGTCACTAGATAACCAATGACATCTATAAGAAACAATGCTATATGTCTCATTTTGGATCTTCTTATAAACATAACTCAATTTATCAAAATTATAAAGTTATTTACAATAGATCAACATGCACAAATTTACATCAAATAATTGGTAAGGCTCTATGGAGTACCATTATCTATTGTATCTGATTGTGATATGAGATTCACCTAAAAGTACGAGAAATGTATTCAACATGATCGATGCTCTAAACTGAACTTCAGCACTACGCATCTTCCCTAAACTAATTTCCAATATGAGTGAAATATTCTGACAATGGAAGATATTTTAAGATCATGTACTATGGACATCAAAGGAAGAGGTGACCAACGTCATCCACTGGTTGAATTACCTACAATAATAGTTCCAACATGAGCATCTAAATTGCACCATATTATTCCCTTTATGGGATAAAGGGTTGGACACTAGCATGTTAGGTTGATGATAGTGAGCGTAAGCTGGTAGGACCTGAAATAGTAGATGATATTTTTGATAGGATGAAAACCATTCAGCAACATATCAAGGCATCCCAAATCCAATAGAAAAATTATACATATAATCACAGATGAGACCATTAGTTCAATGTTGGAGACATGGTATTCTGACTCATATCTCTATGGATTAATGTCATAATTTTTGGATATAAAGGTATGTTATGTACAAGGTACAATGTCCGCCTTGAAATTCTTGAATGTGTCGGGTATGTGTCTTATCGACAGTCACTTCCACCCAAAATGTCCAAAGTACAAGATTATTTTCATGTTTCCCTATTAAAGTAGTAAATACCAGACCCTTCACATGTAATGTCTTCATGGGTAGTAAAATTAGATGATGATCATTCTTACGAGGTGTATCCATTTATGATTTTAGATCATATGGAAAAGGTTTTATGAAATAAGACAATTCTACTTGCCCATGATTTATAGTGAATCCTCACGTTTGAAGAGAAAATGTGGGAACCAGATTTAGTGATGAAGGAGAGTTACCCACTTCTATTTTAGTGTCGGAAAAGGAAATTTTGAGTGAAAAATTTATTAAGGGGGGATATTGTAAGAGCCAAAATTTTAACAATGAATATTCATTTGTATCTTTTTAAATATCTTCTTATGAAAAATGATTATATAAAATATATACTTCCTTGGTTTTATATTTTTTGGATTTAAAATATCAATATGAATTGTAATTGTTTCTAATATAGTCACTGAACAATGATTCGATGATTATTATTAATATAGGTCATTAACATGTCTAATTTACCCATACAATTGAAGTGAATGACTCATATAGTAGATTTTACCCATATGAAGCCCATCTGTTGGAACATAGAATGTAGGTGACGTCATAGAGAATCACTCTTAACCAAGACCATGTCGAGATTCAACTCGTTAATCTCAAACAAAAATACATACGGAAGAATTTGATGTTGATAGAGATTACCATCAAAGTAATGTTATCCGGGCCACCCCAAGAGTCTGTCACAATCACACACCTTACCCGTTAGTTTTATGATGGTGTTATAAGTTCTTATTTAACTAGAAAATAGTACTATGATTAAGTGCATTTTATTATATAACAAATAATATACATACATTTTATTATTTTTACATTTTAAGTAGTGTTAAAAGAAAATATATTATTTTAAATTAATATCTAATTTGGAAATATATTTGGTTGATTTAATGGATATCTGAATTAAAAATGCTTTTAATTAAATATTATTAGTAAATTAATTTTTATATTGATTAAATGAACATATATTTATTATGAATATGGTTTTGATTTTTATTATGGATTCAAAGAAATTTGTTCCATAACAGATGAATTTTCTATAAATGGTTGTTTTTTATATGAAAAAATTCACATATTTAGAAAATTATTTAGATAAAATGAATATTACTTTTGGAATCAAGCCTATGAAAATATCCAATGGTTAATATTTCTAATTTTCAAAGAAATTATAATTTTTTGTTAAAAATTAAATACCATTTAAATATATAATGTGTTTTATGACATCATAATGACCCAATTGTCAGGTAATAAAATACAATAAACATTATGTTCTGCCAATTAATGTTTTATCCTTAAAATAATGTTATCTTATTTTATTTCTAATTTATTTTACAAATCATTAGTCGGCTTTTAAAATAATATAATGCATTTTACATTTTTAAATTGCTTTCCATGAGAGTGTGACTCAACTCCACATAATAAAAACTATTATTTATAGAAGTTCGGCCATTTCCATTATTAACTAATTTTCTCCACTCACATTTAACAAAAAACATGGGCAAAAACCACAGGTTGGTTTGTGGTTTGGATTAAATTAATGTGTGGACACTGAAACCTAAATAATAAAAATTCCCTCCCCTTTCCAATATAAACCCACTCAATCACCAACATTCTCTTTAGTAAAAGCCTTATAGCTCGACCAATGCATCTCATACTCTTTCTAAAATCCTTCCAAAGCTCCCCAATCTATCAAAAATATTCTCTTAATCCCCTCCCATTCCTTTGGAATCCAACATCCATGTAAGAGATTTCTTCCTTTCTCAATTGTTTCCAAATGTATTAATATTTTTATGACCTTTTACATTACATTAAAAATGTTGGGTTATGATTTAACACCACCCCCATAATTTCCTCTTTATATTTTGATGAATAGAGACCTTTTTACCTCTAATTAATAACTCCCATGTCGACCCATTGCCATGCCATAATTCAGTATGGGTTTTCTCACTCCTTATTTACATTCAAGCAATTAGATTGTATTAAAAAAAATTCTATTAAATATAACGTTACATGTATCAATATGACCCCCTTGCACTACATTTCTTGAAAAAATGACAAAACACTCCTTCCACTATCATAATCCATTTTTATGAACTCTTTGGTCACACCATTATGCTGTCGAAAATATACCGCAATTTTGCAAAGCCAAAGCCATTGTGTAGTGAATACTATGCCAATTTATCTGTCATGTTTATTCACCATTGTAAACATTTACTAATTGATAATATAATTTCTTGTAAGAATTCAACATTTCATTATCATGGAATACATGATAATCTTTTAAGAATCCATGTTATATGATCCATGTGGGACAATTATGCATGAAATGAAATGTTTGCTAAGGGTGTGACCTGATTGAACTCCAATGAATGGGGTAATGTTTAGTATCATGATTCATCAAGTGAAATGAGGATTTACTCATTATAATTGATGTTCAATGAGGTTTTTCTCATGATCATTGTTTAATGATCCTTGTCTTGTTCTAATAACTTGTTAAGTGATGTTGTCACATTTCGATGTTATCACACAATTATGTTCATGTTCCTTTTGTGCACCATATATATTATTATTTCCAAAAAATTATTGTATTATTAATGTTATGCCTTTAATACTCCCTTACTATGATTTATAGCTGTCAATTGTTTTACTCATGTCCTCAGGTTAACCCATTCAATTCTAAATACGAGGAAATATAATGGTCGTTGTAAAGGATGTTTTCAATAAAGATGATGTGTTTCATGTTTTATGTCATTATGTAGTGTTCCTAAGACCTAAATAAACTATAAATCTTGATCTTATATATTGTTTCATGTGAATATTTTATGTAACAAATTGTTTCAAGGGGTGTAATATATAGCATGGTTGTTATATATGGTATGTTGAATGTTTATAATCTTGTCGAACTCATATATATGGAATAAATTTTGAGTTGGATTGGACATATTTATACCTCCAATTGTGTGGTTAGTGATATATATATATATAACTAGATCTACATGGATAAAATGGTTATTGAACTCAGTATTGTTATACATGGGTAGAATGAGGAGGGAAAATGTTAAATAAGGATACAGATGGAATGTGGAGTGAACCTTGAACAGTAATGAAAAGCATGAATAAGGATTAACTCTATAGATTAAGGGTTATTTTACACTCTGATGTTCTTGGGAGTGAACCATGAGTACTATGATGTTATTAATTTACCAGATTACCTAGTCATAATATTGAATTGGATCCTAATTACGAGTTCACTATGTTATTAGTGAACCTGATTACATTTTCACAATGTGAGGCCTAAACCTACATATATGGTCACAATGTAATGAATGGACTAGTTTTAATGTAAAATATTTAATGATGTCTTTATTTTATTCAATATACTAAATTAGTTAACCTATTTCAATTTATACAAGTCCACAATGTTATAAGATGGCATGTATTCCACACATCCATTCATTATATCTTCATTATTATTTGATGGAATAATTCAATTTATTTACAAAAGTTTAATGTCTTATGGACGTAAAATATTTATTCCCTAATTCAAGTTGATGATATATAACAGGTTTGGATTGAACATCATATGTAATTTTCAATATAGAAAACCGTTATTCTTATTTGTTTTCAAATGATCCTAAATTTAAATCTTTTTTCCCTATACTGAGTATCTGATAACATATATTGTCTTCTTTCCTTTCCCTAGGTTTTGAATAAAGGCGTTATGTTTGGTATTAATGTGATTATTACTAAAAAGTAAGGTTTATGTGGGAATCATTGGTGATCTTTCTCTATATTATAGTATGATGTCTCATGTTTCCCAAGGAACTAAAATATTATAGTCCATAGTTGTGTGACTTTGTAATGAATTGAAAATTCATCTGAAAAGATTTGATATCAATGTATATATTAGTAATGGTTTAAATAGTTGTTATCAAATTAAATATTTTGTTTTCATTTTTTATCTAATATGATAGATTCTTAGTGAAATATATATGGTAATTTCCAGAATAAGTCTAAAAATATGTCAATGAAAAGGAATCTACACCTGAATTTGGTAAAGGATAAGGATAATGGATTCTAAGAAACACATCCCATTATACATAATAAAATTTGATTTACATATAACAAATATATAACTAGGGATAAAACTTGAAAAACACTAGATTGAGCTATACTCAATTGGGAACTGGTATAGGACAACTGATCGTTCAACAAACATATTTTGGCACATACTATTGTTATTATTTAGAAATTAATAAACACTTTTAAAACCATCTTAAATAATTTAAATATAATATTTGTATTAATTACCTAGAATAATCGTATTTAAACATATATTAAAAATATGCATTACTACTAGAGTGAAGGATATTGTTAATATTCTAATCAGATTTTAAATAAAATTATTAATAACATGCCCCTTTCAAACTCTTAGAATAACTAAAGTAGAAAAGGACAGAGTTAATTGATATTGTAGGATATAGAGACCATGGGGGAAAGATAATAAAATTGCCTATATTTAAATAATTTGTAAATAAGATCTTAACGGATTGTCTTAATGGAATGAGAGAGTAATATATATGTGGAGAATTATGAAAAAAATTCAATGATGAGGAGAACTAATTTTTTTTGGTTGGAATAATTAATGGATTTATTGGTATCCCTATGGTATTATCACTGGAATAATTTATTAATTGTTTAATGTATGTAAATTATGAAAATATAA
Source organism: Viscum album (assembly GCA_963277665.1). Lineage (NCBI taxonomy): Eukaryota > Viridiplantae > Streptophyta > Magnoliopsida > Santalales > Viscaceae > Viscum > Viscum album. The sequence goes on along the minus strand of OY728133.1, from coordinate 1,037,648,650 downwards.
CTCATAATTGGAAATATAATGAAGTGAATAAGTAATGCTGAATATATAATGTTTTTTCTCTACAGAATAGAAACTACAAGTTTTATATAATGTAATGGGGTTTTATAATAGTATTTATTATATAAAACATTATAATCCTTATTTAATTTTAATTTTTGAATATTAAAACTTGATTCATATTTCACACTATATAATGTATATATTAGAGAATAAGATAACGAATTATTTTCAATGGTTGGATAAAATTTTTTTTAATGAAGTATTTATATATCAAAATTCAGAGATTATGATATTTTAATCATTTAATATAAGAAAATTAATAAATATAAAATATTTTTTTATATTATGAATTATTATGATGCACTAGAAAATTGATTTAATTGATAGTTAATATTTTTTATTATGGGATGATATTACTTAATATGTTCAATATGTTTTGAAATTGGTCATATGATAAAACTATGATTGATATGGGTAAATTGTATTTTATATTATTTAAAACCTCATAAAGGATAAATGATTTTTTTGAAAATGGGGTTTATGTTTTTGTTTATGGAGTTTAAAACATTATTGGATCTATAAAATTAATTCAATAATTTCTTGTTTATTCATTTAATGAGGAAGACTGATATTTTCCATTATTTTATTATCATAATTTAGATAATAACCATGTTTTATGAGAATACATGAAGTATGTATTCTCATTATTGTAATTTGACAATAAATTTTGACATTATGATATATGGTTGTTTATTATTATTGATGTTTTGGGAATGTTAGTGATGTTAATGAAAAATATGTCATTATGGATGGATTAAAAGTCTAACCAATGATGTAATTTTTAAAGATAAACATTGTTTGAGTTTGTTTTATATTAATTTATAAATTCTCTATTTAATAGTTTATGTATATTGAATGATCTATGTTAAATCTGTATTGGTGATGAAAAAAAATATATACAATGAATACTCATTCAAATTATGGATCTTATGGTCCATTTTGTGATTTTAGAATAAAATATTTTCTTTTATTTTGTGGACTAATAGATGAATTGGAATTTATTTAAAATACAATAAATATGTGAAATTATGATTATGAAATTTTATTAAATATTGTTATTAAATATTCTCCTAAAAATTCATCAACCATTTGAATAAGGTGTTGAAATAAAAATTTTATCCTAATACCTTAATTTATTATGAATTAAATCATCACTTAAATCATGAGAGATTATTTTAAATTCTATGTATTACCCAATTTATTTTTATTTGTAAATTTATCACTGTCTATAATTTTTTATTCTTCTCTTTTAATTCCTAATATTCAATTCCCATAAATTTTCTATTATGTGGAACCAAATTTAATAGTTACTTCATGTTTCATTTATGTATCAATCATTACCATTTTAAAAGAACTATAATTATTCATTTATTATATGTGGGTTTCTATGATTGAATAATTTCAAATATTTAACCATTTTTAAATAATATGAATTCTGAGTGTGCAATTAATTTTAATGAGGGTTTAATTTTACTCCCCCTAATTTTGTTAAATTATATTTCTAGATAAATTGAATCTTTTTGAAATATCTCATTACAAATTGAACTATGTTTTTTATTGGGTTACATAAATCCCAAAATCTTACCTCGGAGCGGCATCTCTCCCAATCCTGCGGCGCCTAGGGTTTCTCCACGAGCCGACTTCCCTTCCCCCTTCGGCCTGATCTGTACACAGTTGATGCTCCTAGTTCAATCTTGGAGAGGGTGATGTCCCACTTCAAAGAACGACGTATTAGCGAGGATCGATGGCTATGGTTTCTTCAACATGGAAAGGCTCGCATCTCCTCCTTTATGGATAGGTAGGAGTGGATCAGAGTTCACCTTTTCTTCTGACGACGTAGCTCAACCATTCAGGGTCTCTCATCTCGGGCGGCGTGACCCTGTGGTCTTCATCAATTCTGGTACGGCTCGCCCAGATCTGTGTTTCTGGGAGGGGAGGTGTTGTTCTCTGGTTTCGGTTTATGGTTTTGAAGGTCTAATTTTGTGATGCTGCGATTACACATTTGGATGAAGTGGTTTTTTGGTTTGGTTCATTACGAGCATTTCTTCTCTACCCATCCACTATTTCCTCATCATCATGAGGATAATTTTGGAACCTGATGAGGGGTATATTCGGTACTGATTGGAGCAGATTCATGCCCATATCAGCGTTTCTGATTCAGGATTTCCAAGATTACTTTATTGGTGGCATTCTCTCGGTGTGGGGTTCGACTATAGAGTCCTAGGTGACTATGGTATGATCTAACACCTTTTAAATGTCTTCCAGACATGTGAAGCTGTGGCAACGAGGGTGTCTAGTGGATATCGATGAGGTTTGGTGCTTTGGTTCTTGTTTGTGGAATGGTGGAATGGTTTTTTATTGTGCGGTCTATTGGTTTTGTGATGAACCTGGACTCCCCTTTGATCAGGCCCTAGAGGTGGTTATTGAGCTTACATTTCACCACTACATTTCTTTTCATATTTTGATGATTCAGAGGGTATGTCATCACCCTCAGATCGGGCCTGTGCATTGACACATGACATTTGTTTTCCGGTTAGCCATGCATTGGAGGAGAGCTCTATCAAGGTTATATGATGGGAGGGGGTTGCTCCATGTTTTTGTTTTGGTTTTTCTCACTTGACCTTTGGATCATGATTGTCTTATATCGATGATTTCTGTTTGGATTATTCCCCTTCTTCCCTTAAAAGGGGGTTTTTATAATAATAAAAAAATTGAAGGCCTTTGGGCCGTTGGATGGTTACATAAAACCCAAATGTTAGATTCCACTACTTAAGACACTGATCATAGCAAGAAATAGAGGAAGCACCGAGTTTAAATAAAACATGTCATATTAATAAAAAAATTATTTATTACGATGGTTTTCATCTAGAAATTTGAATGAAGGTTTTGAGATAGATTAAAAATATTTTGAAACTATTTTGTAAATATGTGTATAAAATTAAATTTTTTGGTCCATGTACGTAAAAACTAAAATAATATCCTTTAGGAAATAAATGGAAAACATTCTTAAAAAATTATATAGACATGTTTGAGTTATATCATCAATTTAACTTTATCTCTTTTGGTTAATTAATTATATAATATTTGATAATTATATATTCTATAAAATGATTATCATTATTTTTTTCTATTTTCTTGAATATAGGAATGAATGAATCCGATTTCATTAAAAAAAATATATTATTCAGAAAAAATTTATAAACTATTTATGGAGAATTATTTTAAAATTATTTTTTAAAACTTTTATAAAATGAACTTGAAAAAAAATCATTTATGAAATTTTAATTGAAAATTATGTTCATGGTGACTATTCTAAATATTTATGAAAAGAATTGATTTTTTATGAATAATGAATAATAGTGAATTTTCAATCAAGAGTTCATTTTCACATAATTTAATTGTAATTCCAAATTATATATCAAATTGGTTTTAAATAATAATTTTATAAATAATAAATATATTAATCTAATAGTTTTTAATATAATCAATTTCAAATTGTTATTACATTTAAAAAAAGTTACATTATTTTATTTCCTCATAAAAAATTCTTTCTCATTACGTCTACATGAATAATTTTAAAATACATTATTCTATTTTTCAATAGATTTTCAAAATTTAGAATCAAAATAATTTATATTATCTAATTACTTTTACTAAATTTCTAAACATAATGATTAATCAATATATATAATTTATTAATGTCATTAATGTTGACACGTGGGTTTCCACAGTACATGAGTTTGTTTAAAAATAAATTTTACAAAAACAAATAATTTTTATTTAATAAATTTTAATTATTTTTTACAATAAACATTAATATATTTTATAATAAGTATATTTTTAAATATATTATTAATGTATAATATATATATGAAATTAAATACATATAAATTTCGTTATTAATAACTACAAATATAAAATTGAGTAACATATTGAATACGAAATAAATTGATAAAGGATTTATACATAATGATTGGGGGAGGATTGTATGGACCATTTAATAATTCTACTCTATTAGTGGTCAATTTTTGAGAAACATGATGTAATAGAGACCTCCCTATTGTGAATAATATTCGGTACATATAGGGCTTATGGTCCTCATCCACATTATATGAGATCTCACTCTTCACACAAATTCACACACATCATTCCATTTGTCTCAATGAAACCATTCTAAAATCATTTCTCAACATCCCTTCGATCATCGAAGAATCTATATATTTTATATAAATCCAATAATGAATTTAATTATTAATATCCTAAGGAGGATAACTTTATGATATGTGTTTTGAATACATACAACGAATCCAATAAATAATGTAAGGGATTTTAATCTCACTTTTATTTTTTAAGTCACATTCAATATTCACCACCACATTATTCAATGCGATCCATTTATTATCCAAGAATATAATTTATGGGTTTTATAGATAATACTATTTTTATATACATATACCATTAATGACATCACTATACTGAGGTTTACAGAGTAAAATTTTCTAAGTCAACAAGATATTTTTTCACAATTTTCCATATTTTAGACATACATTATGTTATGAACCTATATTATTTTACAATGATTATATACAATACCCATTAAATGTAATTTCCAGAATTTATTAATAATCATTATAAATTATGATAAAAGGAATTTTATTCCTTCATGGGTACTATGATACTATTTGACAAATGGTTGAATGGTGTTATGTTACAACGTCAAAATTTATCATCATTTTTTAATATGAAGTATAAAATACTGAAATAGAATGATCTACATATCTGAAATTTTAATGAATTTTATTCCCTTCCATTTTTTAATGATACATTAAATTATTTTAACAAATATTCCACTCATCTTTACTTGAGATAGTCAATTAAATTTTTAAAAAATTTTACATTGTTTATCAATTCTATTAAAAATATACTTTCCACCAAAACCTTGTCATCCTAAAATGTTTTGAAAAATTCATTTCAATTTTATATATATATAATTTTAAATGAATATTACTTCTACTATTTTTCTGAATTTTAAATGGGTTTTAAATTAAATTCTATGTTCCTTTATAAGTATTCAAGTATAATTTCAATGAAAAAATATTTCAAATTTTGTTATTCATTAAAAATAGATTTTGAAGAACAAATTGTATTTTACATATGATTTTTTTTAAATGATCTCTCATATTTATTTTATCTTTAATACATTGTAATTTTTTTTAAAATTTTCCATTCTAGGGATACTATACAAATAAAATATTTAAATTATTAATCGAAGTGATTTATATTTCACTGGAAATTATTTTTATGAATCCAATTACCTTCAACATTTTATTCAATATTAATATATTCAAGAAACTCATTTCTCTTCCAATGGATAGACCATGATAAAATTAATATGAATTCATCGTCATTTTGTAAGTTATTTAATTATTTAATAATTTAAAAACCTATATATTTGTTATAGATTATGATATAATGAGATGTTATTGAAACCCATTTCATTTTTTGGCTTATTATATAGTAAATGTTTATGATCATGTGGCACACATAAATATGGTTTTCATTAATATATTAGTGGGACCTATATCTCCCTCTAATAAATTATGTAATTAATTGTATTTATCATGATATAGAATGGTCCAGAACATGGAGTAGAGCATGTACAGTATGAAATGGAATGTATGTGGTGGGATCCTAGTATAATAATTCAACGATAGAATGTGGATTGAAATAAATACAATAATAAAGGGTTCAAATTTAGATTTAATTTCATTATGTATTGGATTTATTTCAATGTTATGGTCTTGATAATAAACCCTGACTAACATGACATCAAGAAAGAACCATATTACATGTTCAAAATGTTAAGCGGGAACCCGATTAAAAGTTCATAATGTTAAAAATGAGGCTAATTAAATATTAATAATTCTATTTGTGAACATTATTAAATTTTAAAAATACAAGGCATGGACATGGTTGTATGTCCAAATGATTATTTGAGGGCATGATTTCAAGTACATTACTTAAATGGTGATGTTTTTTCTATTTATTTATTCTCACAATGTTACAATCTTATGTGTATTACAAAAATCCATGCCTTATGAAAATTTTATAGTCACATGGATAATAGCCATTGATTTATTTATAAATCTTGTTTTATTAAATAAAAATCAATACTTCATGCCTAATTTTTATGACCTATGACTTTTTGGGTATGAACCTAATAAATTCTTAATTATCAGAATGTTTTGTGATTTTATTGTTATTTTACATTACCCCAAATTTATATATCATATGTTTAACATTAAGGAGAAATTTCTATCATACATCCACCTATTTCGTTTACCTATGTTATGATTAATAAATTTATACTCGGATTGTATGTTAAGAATATTAAATGTGATGATATTTTATGGAAACATTGACAGTTATTACCAATAATATTTCATTATGTTACATGTTTCCAATGGCACTAAACAATTAGGGTCCTCAAGATTGTTTTTATATAATTTAATAAATATTCATCTAAAAATATTTAATATCCATATATATTTAATATAGTATTGCTAAAATATTTTAATTGGAATTATCAAATAGTTGAAAAGTGACTCATTTTTATGTGAAATGGTAATTGGGATTAATGGATATGTGAAATTTAATTGAAACAATATTATATAAAATGGTGTCAATCTAGTAATTGAAATTTTTTTGTTTATTGAATAGTTTATATGTAACCTGTCTTAAATGATTACATAGTGTGATAATTGAGATTTGGATGAAGGAAGAAAATTTTAATATTTTTTCATGTTTTTTATAAATTATAAATTCATAATACCATGTTTCATTTTTTTATGAGATGTTAAATTTGTTATATTATAGGAAAAAATATAGATTATGATATCCTTTGTTCATTTTTGTGTCTCTATAATAGTAATTCAAACTACATCCATTGATAATTTTAACCTTGACATAACCTTTTTATTTGTGTATACGTAAGCATTTATGAAATTAGAATTCAAATAGAGTTGATTATTTAATTAATACATGAATATGGTTGCCTGATTTTTAAGGGTGAGATAAATTTTTACATGATTCTCTATAGTGATATATATATATATATATGATTTTGTAGTGTGAGTGAAAAGGTTACTAGAATCTGAAAATGGATATTTGGTTAATTCTATGAGAATCCCCCTAGCATCATAGATGGGGAAAATTGAGATATGTGACCATGGGCTAAAGAAGTTATTTTCTGACCCCATGTATTAACATGGAGTTCGATGATCTGTGATTTATTTTATATTATACATTAATTTATTAATTAATTTCATTGATTATCATACATTTTTATTTACCCATATATTATGCCATATTTTGTTGGACATTCTTGGCATCTTCTTACACAATTTTACTCACACACATTTTATGTGCCACTTTGTACTTGGGAATAAATCACTAATGTGTCACTAGAAATTAGAAATGGTCTATTTTCTTGATTAATGATGTCCATCCAAGGACATGATATAAGAGATGATATTGGGCTTGGGGTTCGGGGGTGATATTTTTATTAATTACTTTGAGTCATCCTCTTTAGATATTTCTTATATGGATTTTATATTGGAACATTTAATACAAATAATATGTGATGATATGTATTAGTAAATATATATTCTTTAGAATTCATCAAGTTTCTTCTTGAATTTTATGTAGAATTGGTTGATCATGTATCTTTTGTGACTACTATTATATTCCATGGGCCATATTCTACAACTATATTTTTAGCCTTTATTCTGGTAAATAGATTCTCGTATATGGTGAGGCATATGTGAGATCATGTAGTAACCTATATCAATCATTTTAGGGAGAAATGGGTTGTTGTTGTTGTTATAAATTTCAATCATAGAAATTTTATTTTGATATATATATATATATATTGAGATAATATGTGGAATTTATAAAAGATACTATGTTGTGTTGTGGCTTGGAAATTATCCCATGTTTTGGAGTATCATACCAACAAGAAGGAAAAATCGTGTTCCCAAGAATTGTATTACTATGATATATGATGTTATATTAGAGAAGATGTGTTATTTCACCTTTGGTGATAAACATATTTTGTGATATTACTGATTATAAGGTCTTTTTAATGGTATTATATGACATGAAATGTGGATTCATCCATAGGAGTAGAAATATATTGAGATATATTTACATTCATAATTCTTGATAGGGATATATTTACCATTAATTATAAATATTAAAATATAATTTTTTTAAATATAATTACATGATATCTCAAATAAAAATGAATCTGTGAAACTGATAAAACATGAAAAATCAATGGTTCAGACATGTATTGAAGTAACATTGTGTTAGTTTTTCTCAATTCTCATATTTTGCATCCAAATTTGATATTTAAATGTATCTTGTGACAGGAAATGTTTCTTCATCCTTGTAGATAAAATAAATATATGTTTAATTTGAGTTGAATATCCAGAGAGTGGTAACTAGCACACACCAAACGTAGCTAAGCTGTAACGTCCTACATCATTAAGAAACCTGTGGATGATATACTTCAAAATATATTCCTAAATTTCATGTGATCCATGGATATGGTGACTAATTGCAGTATTATTTTGATTAATAATCTTAATGATGTGTTCTAGTTGTATCACCTTTCAATGTTTACGTGGATGTTAGCGCCCCTCGTAGTTGTGCTCTAGATCTAATCAATCCAGAGGATCGTTAAACACTATGAGACACCAATGGAAAGGTGGGTAATGATGGAAATCATAGAATCCATGTTTGAAGTTATTCCCTGTGAATTTCATGAGTTATTTTAACCCAATACAATAACATAATACAAGGATATGGATTCCATACACCCGACACATGGGAAAATAACATTGATGGATTCTACAAATGATTTTACTAAAAAAAATATTTTTCTCTATAATTTCTATTATATAAGATATTTTGGGTCTAACACATATAGCATGATCATCCATATGAGGTCAGTTCCCATGTGAATATATTTCACTATATTAACATCTACCATAGTATAATCAAGGCTCTCATCACTAATGGTATCCTATAGGAGGACCAAAATGGGTTAATTTATGATTTTATGTACGATCATGGACAACTTATTCAACTAAAAAAACCATTTTATGAGAATTTCAGTTAAGGTTGTGGATTATAGGCTTTCCATGGATGTGGAAAACCATATTAGGACAATACTAAGGGGTAGTTCTTTCATTTTCGTATGATTTTTTGTGTTTTATTATCGAGAACTATCATTGATAGTGAGTATCATGCTTTTGGTATGAGAGTACATATATAGGTATGTTTTTGGATCACATTATTGTTATGCAGTGGATGAGGATCTTCTAAGTACCCCAATAATCTTTTCAAAATACTTAGATACACCTTATAATACATATTGTGGGAGTCTAACCAGGTACGCAATCTATGAATGTGGACATGATACTCCAACACATGAGAAAATGTAGTATTAAGTGGGAGACTCATATCGGAGTCTGGTTTGAGCCTAGGGTAAAAGGGATAGTCAAATATGAGCTATACAATCTACTAAAAAAATAACAATGAAGACCTAACACTATCCTAGTTATGATTCTTATATAATCTATCCCCACATGATTTTTGTGATCCATATAAATCCATTCCATTATATCTTCTAGATTTTCAATTAGATGAAATTTGGATAAGTAATGCTTGTATATTGTAAGGACCATAGAAAAAATGTTATTGGTAAGATCATGGGGTATCGAATGATATAATAATTATTGTTATAAATTTTTTTGTTTCTTTTTAATTTCAGAGATTCAAGTTCTATAAATGGAATGATTCATTTTTTCGGTTTATATTTAATAGTTATATACTATGATTCTTTTAACAATTATTGGAAGACACTAAATTTAATATATATCGAAGTGGACATCTATATACATCATTTTGAATGATATCTTCAATATGGTTTGGCCAGAAAAATTATGCACAAATTAGATTGTATCATATCATAGATATCATGAATTAATCTTGATAAGGGATAGTGATTACATAGTAATTTTATTCCAATGGAGGATATATTTTTAGATATACATACATAAGGTTTCACAGCCACAATATCGAATTACGAGATTAACTTCACAATCACATTGGTTCCAAGAATTGAACATTTCACCACCCCAAATGATAGGATGGAAGCAGTTAGAATATGAGAATTTTAGTTATAGTTACAAGATATAGAATTTAATTTAATTCTGAACTAAAACGGCATTGTTGGGTTATCCAATGATTAACCCTCAGATGTATTAATAGATATATTATTTATTATTAAATTTATAAAATAAGATCCAAAAGATATTTAGGAACCAATATCCCCTTAAATACATCAATGATCATTTTGATAATCTAAGAGGAACTCTAATTTTCTATAGATTTTTTTTAGTGTTGTGTACCATCATCAGAGGGTGAGATTAACCAACATTCCATAGAAAATTTTTTAGGAGTCATTAAATATTTTATGAGTTCATGGTGATGTGTTTAGGTTTGAAAAAACAATCTACTGATATTCATGGACATGATAAATTGGATCATCCATCCATTTTACGTTTAGTTTTTACTATTTTCATGAATGCTATATTGGTTTAATCCTTATTTAGACTATATTAGTACCAATATATTGACATTATCATGAGTACAATGGAAAGTGTTTATTACACATCATTATATCAAAAAGTACTCTATGACTCACAAAAGTACACTTATTGTGTCATGTTATCATAGATGATAATGTTTTAGTGGACCAAAGTAAATTGGTAACCGTGGTATATTTGGATCAACTGATGAAAATATTTGAGATTCAGATATTTTTAGGATTGGTATGCAATTACAAATTTTTAATCATGAATCTTTTCTTATGGAATCACTAAAGTATTGGATAAAAAAATTGGGATGCCTTTTTTGATAATACTTGTTATTGGGATTTTACAAAATCAAAGAGAATGTTAACCACAAAATTGATCCATACCATACCTAATGATGATATAGTTAATAAAATAATTGGTTATTCATTACAAGAATTTGTGAAAAGTGTTTTGATATAGGATGGTTGAGTGGTTTATTATATTTCAATTAATTTGTTTCTGTATAAGAAAAATTATACTACTCACAATAATGAGTTAGATGTGTTTGATAATGAACTATAGTATTGGTTGATTTATCAATTCAGTGATAATATTTTAGTGTACATGGATAATATGATCCTAATGCACATCATTTCATGTTTGGGATTAAAACATCATCAGAGGAGGTTCATTGAGTATCCATTTTCTTTTTAAATTTATTTTATATACACTATAAAAATTTGAAAAAGTCATTTTAAAATCCTTGATTTGCAATATAATAACATACATAGTATGAGAATATTTTGATGGGGAGTGGCTAATAGTTGTAATTTATGATGTTCGTATTGATATTCAGGAGTCCATCAGAGAGAGAATCAGAATTTTAAATATATTTTTCATATGATCCGGGATCATATCAAGAGTTTGATATAATATGATCTAGGGGGATTTTACTTGATGAAAACCGTATATGGTTTAGATCCACTATATTATTGGGTTAATGTTATCGATGAGATTATTCATATCAAAAGAAATCATATGGATTATATGGTTATGAACAAGGAGATTATAAGGTAATATAATTCCTCTAAATGTGTTTTAAATCTCATATTGATTAAGACAAGTCATGATAATTTTATTAAATAAAGGGTTCCATGGATACATAGAGAAATATTTTTCTATGTGGTGCAATTATTCACCTGTTAGTATGCGATGGTTGAGCATCAATGATACGTAGGGTTATTTCATCATTTTCCTATTTTTGAATTGAAATGGAATGATATATCCTTGAAATTAATGATTGTATTACCTCTGGAACCTCAAAAAATTATATAAATTTAGTGATAAATGATTGAATGTGGACGATATACTGCAATGTGCCTATAAGGGATATATTGACCACTATTTATATCAGGAGTCAATATGATATATATATAGCTTGATAAAATGTTTTTATAAAGTGTATCATTTAAAATAGTAAAAACTATTTGACATCACATTTCTGGAATGGATATTAAGTGTACATGGATCATATGTTCTTTTATCAGACACATCCAAACTCAAAATAAGAAGAAAAATTTAAGTAGATAATTCAGATTATAATGGAAATTTTATGAGACTTTGATTATGTAATTTATATATTCATAAAATAACCAAATGGAAAATATAGACATTGATTATAATAATAAATTCCACTCATTGATCCAAATTAGCAATTTTAATTCATTATATATATGTTTATGTTATTATCATTTATGATATTTAGAGAATTTAGATAAATAATGTGCTGGATATATTATTTTCAATAGTACTCCTGAGTTGGGTTAGTTAATCATAAAGTGGTTAGTAACCATGATGATCTAATAGAAAGGACATGATGTTTATCATTGATGGCCCCTAGAGGTTATTGTTTGTATCCATGAATTTTTTAGTTGAATCATTAGTTGTTGTAACATCACGTTACATTTTCATGTACTTTTTATGTTTCTAATTACATGTATTTTGGAGTAGTAAGGTAGGGTGTGTTTGGGAGAACATTAATGAAATACTAATAGATAGTGAGTTGTGCACGGTTTGTGTATGGTTTGAAAAACCATGTGACCAAACCGTGACAATCATGCAGAACTGGATAGAGAGGTCTACATGGTTTGCGAATGGTTGGATAGACCATACGACCAAACCATGTCTACCATGCAAACTTGGACAGTGGGTTTCACACGGTTGGTGCACGGTTTGCCGGACCGTGCACCTCTCTCTAGGTAACCATGTGCCCAGATTTTTTTAATTTATAAAATCATTCTTAAACCACCCCAACCCCCAAGACATACATATGTGTGACCTTGTTTAGGGCTTGAAACATTCTAGGTGTTTCCAAAGCCACCCGGAGAGATTACAAGGTAATCTGAAATACTTCCATCGAGATTGAAGGCTCGGATTGGGGATCCACTCTCTTTATAGTATGTGGATTTCAACCTGTAACTTATTATGTTCATTCCTCTATCATTCCGTGATCATTTAATGGGACATTTCCAACTTTTTCTTTGGAATTAATCCTATGAGTTGAGATATAGATATAGGATTGTGAATCTAGATCTAGTTTTATAAGATCTTGATGCCATTGATGTTATTTTTTTGTTTTAAAGATTCAGATCCAGAACATGTTCAACGACGTTGTGCCTCTCGGTTTTTGGGGTTTCTCATTGGGTTAACTCCCATCAATAAATCGTGGTAGGTGGTTCCATTATGATTATGAAAATTTATTATCCTTATTTTTCTGTATTTATTTCAATTATAGATTTAAATTCAATTGCTCAATTTTTCTTTCAATTAAGTTGATAAAAAGTTTATTCCAGTTAATCGAGGTATTTGAAATAGTTTTGGCATGAAAATTTGGAAAAACCCCTATTCCATTGATTTTGGTGTGTTCATGAAAATTTTATTATTATTTTTGTATAATTTAAATTGTGGATTTGATGGATATTATTTCAATTAAATTATTGAATTTATTTGTGGAAATAAATTTTGTGATGATGGAATTAGTTTTTATTGGATTTCAAACAGGTGAAAATGTCTTAAAATGATTTGATATAAACTTATTGGTTTTATCTTGTGAAAATGGAAGGTTTTTGAATAAATTCTATTTTGGTTTTAAATGAAAATAAATTGGAACATTTGAAATTGAACAATGGGATAGATAATATTTTTAATCATTCTTAAAATAGTTCACCCACCATGTAATGGATAATGAAATCCTTAGGTAGTTAGTGAGTTATTTTGATACACTCTATGCTACAACAGTGTTCTAAAACATATTTGCAGTGGGGCACATCCTCGACGGGTTGGAGACGGGTATCCTTTGGCCAGCGTCATAGGGACTTGTGCATACACATTTTGCTGAGTTCACAAATAGAGTGTGGAATCCTATAACTGGTTAATACTATCATACCTTTTGGCAGATGACCATGTTGGCCACTTTTTTATTTATATTTGATATAACAATGTATGTCAATTCTTTTGAACTTCTTTACATGCCTGCTGAATTTATATATATTGTTTTATATAAATGTTCTACATAAGGAATTGTTTTAGAAACATACCACCATTTGTAAATTCATTACATAGAATATCTATTTCCATCATTTGAAAAAGTATAGCATGTTTTGTTTAAATATTCTTTTAAATATCCAAACCTGTTTTTTTGAAAATTGAAATCATTCTTTGAATAATCTATATTTGTCATCTATTACGAAATCTTTGGTGGTATCCTATTGGTATAAGGCTCACCCCATACTATTTCCTTCATTTGTTTTTAGACATTCATCATCCAGGTTCAAGAAAAGGGAAGGGATATCTTGGAGGTGAATCCAGTTGTTGAACATTTGTCTTTGTGAGATGTGTCATAAGTGACTTTGGGGATGTTTAACCATTTTAATACTTTGGCTGCAGTACATTGGGCTTTTTATACCTCTTTTTATTCTATTACATTACTCCTAGTGGAGTTTCTTTTTGTTATGCATACTGTCTTGTTTCATTTATTCTACATTGTTGTTGAAAAAATTGTTCCCACATTCATTTTGTGTGATGCCAGGTTCTAGTCACCGACCCATGGGGATCAAGAATGAACTTTGTGCATTGTTAGGGAATGCCCAGTAATCGGGTTACCAGGGTACCCAAGCTGGTTCATGACAAAATGATATCAACAAGAGGTAAAACATCATTCATTGAGGGTATTATGCATTCGAGTAATCTTTTTGGGACATAGAAGGTAGTTGCAATTGAGTTATTGGACACCTCTCACCTCAATGAACCGTAAGGGTGGTCAGGGAAAGCCAACTTTTTGATTAGTTCTAGTCTTTTTCTATTTTTATTTTGATAGAGTGAAATTCTAATCATGTATGTTCTACCGATCGGGATATTGTTTCACTCTTTTTTATACACAAGCATTATCTAATGTCTTTCTTATTTTATACTAATGCTGTGTAACATTGTGAATCTGAGAAAATGTGTAAATCATATCCAAAAAGGTGTTGCTATAGAATCTCAGCATGAAAGACCTATTGTGGATCTGAGTCAAGTTGATGTGATTGTTTGTGTTGTCCATGCTCTAGGATAGGCACCACCTCTATTTCTTTTTCATCCTCCAACTATAGATCCTCATAGTGATATTCTCCAAAATCGTTCTCAAGAGTTCCTACACTAGAATCCACTAGTTTTACAGGCTGCACTGACCATCAACATGCTGATGAATGGTTGAGTAAGATTGAACGTCTGTTTTGTTTCATGGAAACACCTAATGTGTTCATGGTGATGTGTGCCACATTTGTGTTGGAGGGACCAAGTAGGAGATGGTGGGACATGATGGTGACGGTTGGAAAAAATGATGGTTTGGAATTGAAAGACATTAGGGTTATTTTCACTAAACAGTTCTATCTAGAATCAATGGTGTTGGCCATGTCTGTGGAGTTTTTCAAGATTGAGCTGGCCAACAAAACTGTAACTGATTACTCAAATATCTTTTCTGATATTGTATAGTTTTCTCTTGATATTGTATCTAATGATAAGATTATGATTCGACGATTTGAGTTGGGACTTAGATCAGATATCTATTCTCAGGATTATTTACTGAAGCTACCCAATTATGCTGATGTGATAGATAGGGTGATGATGTTTGATATGGACCTAGAAAAAAAGTCATTGTTGAATGAAGTTCCTTTCCCACCAAGTGGCAATGTCTGTTCCTTTAATGGAAAATGGAATCGCAATGTTTCTCAGGGTAGTTCTCAAAACATAGTCATTATAGACCTCTATTAGCACTCAGAGGGGCTTCATTGACTTTATATCATTGTGGAAAGACAAAACATTCTATGAGGGTCTGCTCTGAGGAACCCCTGAACTATAGGTCCTGTAGACATTTGGGGCACTTACAGAGATTCTTCCATCACATCACTATTACACGTAGTGGAACAGGATCATCAGCACCTCCAAAAAATGTGGGGAAATCAAATGCTTCATGTACATAAGTGTTCTA
Source organism: Viscum album (assembly GCA_963277665.1). Taxonomy (NCBI): domain Eukaryota; kingdom Viridiplantae; phylum Streptophyta; class Magnoliopsida; order Santalales; family Viscaceae; genus Viscum; species Viscum album. The sequence continues at coordinate 1,037,632,417 of OY728133.1, read as the reverse complement.
GCCACATGCATCAAGAATGATGATTATTCATGCATTGGAAGAGTCACCGGAAGTAGCTGATACACGTCCCAAAAAGCTGAGAGGTACCATTTCTATAACATCATATTTAGTGAGCTCTCTTTTGGATACTGGTACATCTCACACATTTATTTCAACCCATATTTTTAATTTTCTTTATCTACCTATAGAGATTTTATGTTGTGTGATGGATATTACTACACCACATGCTACAATGAGAGAGATGGGGTTCTGTGGTCTTCCTTGTGTGTTCTATCTATCAGATGTTGAGTATTATTGGATTTTTCTCAAACACAACATGGATCCTCATGACGTAACATTCAATATGGATTTTATTATTTCCCATAAATCACTGTTTGATTGATATGTTGCCGATTGTAACATTATAGACCCACTACTGTTCCCCTTTTCTTTTAAGGAGAATGAGATATCTATTTGAGCAGAGATAGAACTTATCTTGAGTTGTGGAATGTGATATCAGGGTTTACTTTTGATATCAATAGAGATTCTTTGGGTGGTAAAATTCCAACAGTTTTCATCAAGGTTTCCATTGAGTTTCCTTCTGTTTTTTTATGGATTAACACCAGTTAGATAGATTGTGTTTTCAATTCACTTAATGCCTGGTACAAAACCAGATTCAATTCCATCTTACTGAATGGTTCCAGCAGAACGAAATGAACTGAAGTCTCAGTTAGATGATTTTCATAAGAAAGGTTTTATACTCACAAGTGTGTCACCATGGGAAACACATGTTCACTTCACCAAGAAGGCTTATGGTTATCTTCTCTTATGTGTTGATTATCGAAATATCAATAGAGTACTGATAAAGAAAAAATATCAGTTTCCATGAATTGAGGAACTTTTTGATCAATTAATATGGGCAATGTGGTTGTCAAAAATTTATCATTGATCTGGTTATCTTCAGTTGTGGTCAAAGGAATCTGACATTCATAAGACCACATTTTAGAGTAGTTATAGCCATTATGAGTACCATGTTATTCCCTTAGGCCTATCAAATTTTCTTATAGTTTTCATGGCTTTGATGAAAAAGGATTTCCCTCAGTATCTAGATACCTTTGATGTTGTATTTGTAAATGACTTTCTTGTCTACTGCATGTATGATGAGGATCATGTGCATCATCTGAGAACAGTTCTGAGTCTTATAAAAAATCACTGACGTTATACCATGATTTCAAAGTGCAATTTCTAGATTCTGGAAGGGAATTTTTTGGGATATGTCATGTCAGAACAAGTAATATAAGTTGATCTTGAGAAGTTGAAGGATATTTTGACTTGGGGAAAACCAAGAATTTTTTTCTTTAATTAGAGATTCTTGGGAATAGTAGGATATTATCACTAATTTGTTAAATAATTATCAAAGATAGATTCTCCAATGACAGATCTAACTTGAAAGGGAGTGAAGTTTTCTTGGAATGATAAATGTCAGAGTACTTTTGTTGAGGTAAAGAGTATATTGACTACTTCACCAGTGTTAAATCTTTCAGTGGATGCTATAGGTTATGTAGTCTTCTATGATTCATCAGGTTTAGGTTTGGCATGTGACCTTATGTGAGGTAATCTTGTTGTTGGCTATGGGTTTCTTCAGCTTATTCCTCATTATAATATCTATCATACCCATTACCTTGAAAATGGATCTTTAATGCACACACTTATGTGTTAGAGACAAAACCATTTTGGAGAATGGTTTACAGTGTATTTAGACCACAAGAGCGTGAGTTATATATTCTATCAAAAATATTTGAATCTATGCCAAAGGTGTTGGGTGGAGTATCTAAAATCATTCAAAATTAAAATTTATTATTGCACGGGGAAATGGAATGTAGTTGTAGATGCGTTAAACAGGAATCTTCCATCACTGGATATGAACGAATATTTAGAAGAGTGGAGTTTGGTGGCTCTTTTTTCTCAGTTGCATATTAGAGTTCAATGGATGGGGGAATGAAGATTGTTTAGACAGTGTCTAGTTGAAAACTGCCCTTATTGATTTAAATATTTAGGAACAACATTTGTATGATGAATTCCATATCATTAGAGACTCACTTTGTGGTGGGGAAACTGACAACCATTGATTTTTCTCCAAAGAGGGTGTTTTGTTTTATTTAAACTATTACATTATGTCATTACAGCAAGGAAGGACGTGATATGGGATTGGCATAACTCTCAATGGGTTATACACCCATGAACCACAAAGATTTTCTATGACATGCGGTGACCGTTCTGGTGGCCATGTATGAGACGAGACATTTTTATGTTTGTATTTCAATGCAATATATGGCAGACGGTGAATGATGAGCACTAGAAGCCTTTGGGTTATCTGTAACCACATACAATCCCTACATGGAAGTGTGATGAAATCTCTATGGAAATTGTTGTTGGGTTACATCAATCCTAGAGGAAGGGGAACAATATATGGGTTGTGATCGACAGGCTGAACTACTCGGCTGACATTATACATATTCGAGATACAACCAATGATGAGGAGTTGGGAAATATCTATATGAAATAAATTATTTGTTTTAACGGACTTCCATCTGAAATAGTCTCTGATAGAGAACCTCAGTTTTCTTCTTTCTTTTGGAGAGGCCTTCAGAAGGCACTGGGATCTCAGGTCTATTTGAGCATGGCCTAGCATCCATATTTAGATGGCCAGATAGAGAGAGTCTTTCAGATCCTTGAGGTTGTGCTCCGTGCATGTGTTCTCGATATTGGTGGGTTTTGGGATGATCATATGGGGCTAGTTGAGTATTCATATAACAACATTTATTATTATATGATCAAAATTGATCATTTTGTTGCATTGTATGGTCTTCCTTGTAAATCTATTTTATATTGGAAAGAGATTGGTGAAAGATCATTGGTAGGACAGAGTTTGGTCCAAGAGATGACCACCATGATCTAATTGATTCATTAGATAATGTTGACAACATAGAGTCTGAAGATGTCTTGTGTTGATCATCGTTGTAGACATTTAGAGTTCTAGGTTAGTAACAAGGTGTTCTTCAAAGCCTCACCTCGATTGGGTCATCGATGGATTGGGAGGAAAGGGGATATTTTTCTTTTTCTGTGGGACCTTTTGAGGATTTTGGTCATGCACAGAAAGATTCTTACTATCTAGCTCTACCACCACAGCTGATATCAATACATAATGGTTCCTATGTATTGCAGATGCGAAAGTATCTATCTGATCCATCTTATGTTTTGAGCTGGTGTGATCTTGAGATTGAACCATATTTATTTGGGACTGAATGACCAGTCGGGGTTGTTGATTCTGAGACCATGGTACATTGTTGGAAAATGATACCTCTGGTATGTGTACTATGTTAGCATAGTTCAAGTTCTCCTGAGACATGGGAAAGTGAGGAACTAATGAGAGAGTAGTGGCCTCATCATTTTGATGTGGAGATTTCTTCATAGGCTTTTTGGGGATAGAAAGATTCTATAGTGGGAAGGTTGTAACATCACATTACATTTTTAGGTACTTTTGATGTTTTTATATACCTCTATTTTGGAGTTGTGACATGGGGTGATTTTGGGTGAGCTTTTAAGGAATACTAAAGGAAAATGAGTTGTGCATGGTTTTCTCATTGTTTCAAAAACCATGTGACCATATTGTGCCAACCATGCTAAACTAGACAACGAGGTCTGCACAGTTTGTGAAAAGTTTGACAGACCATGTGACCAAACTGTTCCAACCATGCAAACCTGAACAATGGGTTCCACACGGTTGGTGCACAGTTTTCCTTACTGTGTGCCTTTGTCCAGGTAACTGTGTGCATGGTTTTTTTTAATTCTAAAAATCCATCCTAAAACCACATGAATGTTGAGATGGTATGTGAGTATGATATACTATATAGTACCAAATATATGATCAAAATAATAGATAAACTATATGTAGTATATAATGACACATAAAATAAAAGAGGGGATGTATTGAATTCTTTTAAAATTTCCTTTAGAACTTTTAAATGTTGTTTGTTTCACATGGTTGAACAAAGTAATTCAAAAAACTTCTAGTTCTACACACTTGCTTCAATCTAGAAATATGATTCCGAGAATTTGATTCTGGAATTATGTTTCCAGAAAGTGAAACTTAATGAATGTCTACAACAACAAATATTATTCCTTAAAGAGTATCGAATCATAAAAAATCATAACACAAATATAAGGAAGTATATGAAATTTTTACTATCCTCAAAAAATAAAATATTGCAGAAAACGTGTATCAAAACAAGAAACAAGTAGAAAATCATTTATCCCAAAGAGAAGGGTATCCAACAAACTTGGATAAAGGTCACCTGAATTATAATTTCATGAATGTTGGTCATTCCCACACAGGGTAAGCCCTAGATATGAAGATCAGAGTCTATCTTGATATCCACAAAATCCATCAACTTCAAGGTATTCGACAACTCTATCTTCCTCAGCAAGGAAACCCTCTGCTTCAAGGTAGTCGGCACCTCTGTCCCCCTATCCCTAGAATACCTTGAATGTAATCAGCAAAATTCGGAGTCGCACAAAGAAAATCTCAACCATAAGATTAGTACTCACTATGAAATATAGTCTCTCTCTAAAAAATAAATTCAACAGTAGGTGATTTCTAGAGTTATTGAACAGTGTAGAGCTCTTAACAAATGAGCTCCTATTTATATGCAAGACATCAAAATTCAGATCCCTCTTCCAACAGTCACATTTTTCCTTGACTTTCAGATTTTAGTTTGATAACGGAGTTCTTGTATTCCAAAACATTTAATTATAAACTATATTTTGGCTCGAAATCATTTTTCAAATAAATTGTATTTTCTATATCTTTAGAAATGTTATTCTTCTCAGAATTTACTTCCTAATGATTTTTTGAAATATATTCAAAATAAATATTTTTCTTATAATGGTCTTTAGAAAGATATGATATTTCCTTGGTAATAATAGTATTCCTACAGTTTTACATATCAATATTTTTCATGAGTTTTTAATTCTCAATCTCAAGGATTTTGACAAACCTAGAAACATCTTCATAGGAAGGTAAATAATTATCACGATCAGAAGAAGAATATTCGTCCGATGACTTATTATATTTACTATTATTACTATAAATTTTATTTAAATAACCATTGGTCAATGATTTAGCATTGTGTACCTTAGCCATTACAAAATGATTGTCAATAGGTAGTCTTATTATTATACCATGATTCTTATGTCCAGAAGATTCATAATCAGAAGATTAATCTAAAGTGTTTCCACCACTTGAACTCCATGATTCATTAGGTTTCAAGATTTTATTAGAATTATCCTTGTAATACTTATTTCTGTTTCTCTTAGAATGCGTTACCTTTCATTATTTTCTCTTGAGAATAGGTAAATCAGGTCTTACATGTCTATTTATCATGAATTCATAACATGTATCTTCTGGGTATTTCTTATCTTTCATTTCTTTATTCCTGTATCTGGATTGAAAGATCCATTGTCCAAATATCTTGTCCATCCATCGAGAATGACTTGATAACTCATTCTCTTTGGATTCACATCCACTATATTTAGATTGAATAATAACCTTCTTATATTTGGATCTAGTAACTCTCTCAGGAGTCTTGGAACTCATGTGATTTGAAGTTGTAGTAAATAAAACTCTTCCATTCCCATTCTTCTTTTAAACATTGTCAACATATCTCATCATAATATTCTCATGTTGAATAAGAATTCCAAACAACTCGACAAGTGTAATCTATGAAACTTTTCTGTTCTCATCTATAGCTATCCTCTTAGATCCCCACTCGCTGGTCATGATGTCTATGAACTTATCCACAAAAGCTTCAACTTCTAATAAACTCTCACCCATGTATTGTAAACTATTACAAATTGTTAAGATTATTTTTTCACCTTACACATGGATTCTCCATAAGGAAATACAAAGCAATGGTATTTAGCAATGTGCATGACTCTTCATGTTTCAATTACTTTGGAAGTTCCAAATTGTGTATCGTCGAGTTTTTTCCAAATACAATTTGCTTCTTCACTAGATGAAATTTGGATATATATATTTCTAGTCATGGAGTAATGTAATGTATTGTGTCACTTCCAATTCAGTTGATATTCATGCTTTTATTGATTAGTAAAGGTAATAATTTCTTTGTTAGGTATTTTATATACTCTAGTAAGAATATCAAAAATATCAACTCTAGTAATGATAATAAAATAATTCATTTGATCTCTCCAGTATTCATAATCATTACCATCAAAAATATGTTCTCTAGTTGGACTGGGATTTTCTATCAAACTGAAATTGATTCCTGCCATCTTGAAGAAAATTATTTCTAGAAAAATATGTTAATAGAAAAAGATAGTAAACAAAGAAAATATTCCTAAGCATGAAAAAACTTATAACAAAACAGGAAACGAGTAGTAATTCTTTTGAACAGAAGAGAAGCGTATCCAACAACCATTGATAATGTTACCTTGATTTATACTTCCAAGAAATTCTGTCTTACCCGCACCAAGGTAAGCCCTCGATACGAAGATCGAATCCTATCAGGCTATCCCTGCAAGCCCTCAACTTCAATGTAGTCATCACATCTTCCATCCTCAGCATGGAAGCCCTAAACATAAAAGTAGTCAGAACCACTGTCTTTCTATCCTTGGTGGCCCTCTAATGTAATCAATAACATTCGGAGTCACACACAAAAAATCTGAACCAGTAGTTCAGTACGAAGTAAGAATGAGAGTCTCTATCTAGAAATCACTTCAACAACATTTAATCGCTTGAGTCATAGAACAATTTGGAGATCATTTCAAAAGAACTCCTATTTATAGGAATGAAATCAAAGGTCATCTCCCTCTTCCAACATTCATATTTTTCCTTGTATTTTGGAGGGACCTATACAAATGTACCTCAAACAATAGTTATTTAGTAACGGAATGCCCAAAACCATTTTATATGTAAAACAATAGTAATCAAAAAATATGATTACATAATAAATAAATAATATTTGGAATGTAGGAAAACAAAAGTTAGGAGTCTAACCAAAAATGAATTTGGAGTCTATAATACAAGGATATCCGGATTCAGTTTTCTAGGAATTTAGTACCTGAATTATATTGAATTCAGAAGTCTGAATTTCATGGATATTCAGAATCTAGATTCACCAGAAATTGGAACAAGAACGTATAAGAGTTCAGAGTCAGATTTTGTATTTGGAATTTGGAATCAGAACTCAAAGAATTTATTACTAGAATTCATAATCAGAATTCAGATTTAGAACTCAGAGATGTTTGTAATAAGAATTCGTATTCAGAATTCAGAGTTAGATCTACGGAGAGATTGTTACCAGAATTCGTAATCTGAATTCTATAAAATCACATCATAAAACATAATTCTTCATATCGAGGTAATTATTAGATTCTAAATTATTGGTATCAAATAAAATTTTACACTTAGAAAAATTATGATATGAAAAAATAACATGGTAAGGATAAATTTCCTTGGAGATGGAAATTTTTCCTTATAGAAGTAAAACATATGGTAAAACTAGATTTTACTTGAGATAAGATATTTGTGATATTCAAATCAATAATAATTGTAAATTAATAAGGAAATATTAATGACTCAACAATATCGCAAAGTATAAAGGAACAGAAAATTCATAAGGAATACCTTATTGACTCAACAATCTCCCCCTTTTTAGAAAGCACAAACAACCTTATGAAAATGAATATAAGTACACGGAGATTTTTTTCTAGACTATGAAATAAAACTTATCTCCCATTCCACATTGTCAAGGATGAATATGACTAACTCCCCCTTAGGCTTGGGAAAATTGAAGATCTTATTCTAGATTTCATGAATGAGATTTTTCATTATCATGAATACAGAAATCTCTGTATGAAAAAACCCCATACATACACTCCCCCTTTATTTGGGATATTTCTTCATTACATAGAATTAATTTTTATTCTCCCCCTTTGTGATTTTCAAAATGAATTTTAGTTAATGGAAATGAAATTATAGTACGTGAAATATTAGTACAATTCATGTAAACATAAACAAGAAACCAAAACATCATTTTAGATTGGAATAATTTGTACAAGGAAGAAAACACAAAAAATTGTTATATTGGATTTTTTCCTTCCTTTTCCTTGGGTATTAATTTGTTCACAATGGTTTTCATCATCTTTAGATCGTTGTAATATTCCACTACTTGCTTCTCTAAGGATTTAATCCAATCATCCAAACCCTTCAGAGCCACTGTCTTATACTTCAAAAAGTCATATTGTTTTACTAGCTTCTATTCAATCTCGATCCAGATATCCGTTTCTCTATTCCATCTTTGAGAAACATAGTTCAACAACCCATTCAGATCCTTGACCGCCTAAATCCAAGTATTCTACTAAACATTTATCATTTCCTCAAAGATATTTGTGAGATCATTGATTTTTCTGTCTTGAGTATCAAACATTCCCATAAAATCATATTGAAAGCTATAAATCTCTCTCAAATATTCAACTAAAGTCTTTGAGTAGCTGACCACATTCTTAAAATATTTTATGTCTGCTTCATATTTCATAGAGAAGTTCTTGTAATCACCCTCGATTTTTACACACCTATCCATCAGAATGGATACAGAATCTGATTATTGATTGATGCTATGTTGGGGAATCTGACATATGGAGTAAATGGTTGGAATGATCAAAATGGTTTCTACAAGCTTCTTTCAGAGATTGAATGAAGAAATCATGTCCCATTGCTGATGATTCCAAATTTGCCACATTGCATGGTGATGGTTCTTCTTCTAGATTGACAACATTTCTATTAGAAGATCCACCAGCTTCCTTCTTCCTTAAAAAAAATTTGGTTGGTGTGACAACAACCACATGTTTCCCCTTATCAGTTTTCAGAACATCTTCCTCATCAGGAGACACATGCTCACATTCAGACAACTGAAAAATTATATCATCATCATTTCTTATTTCTCTTATATTTCCTAAATATCTTCATGATGATTGAAATCTTGATTATGAATATCTTCCTCAGATAAATTTTTCACTTCCTCTTCAGCCTTCTCATCAATTCTAGGAGTAGCATGTTTCGAAGACCAGGCTTGAGATGTCCAGATTGATAATTTTTCGGATGCACTATCCCTCTTATGAATTTCGTCAACTTGATTTATCATATCTTCACTATTATCACTGATTTCATATTTTTTTACATCTTCCACAACTTCATTTTCTTCGACAACCTTTTCATGTACTTTTTCCAGAGTCATGAACATCTTCCACATGGTCTCAGGTAAGGGTTCAACCAAGAAATAATTGTGTACATGAAATTTCTCGAATGACATTTCAGTGTCCCTCAAAAAATATTTTACAGTTTTTTCCTTAGGACTATTATTCTTAAGCTTCATCTATTTGGCTTACTTCTGGATCTCATCATTTGCCTTATCTTTCAATTCGTTGGTCTCTGTAGGATCCAAGCCAATCTATTGAACTCTTTCCTTCTGATTTTTGTTGTCTTCTATCTATTTGGAAACCACCTCATCCTGATAGAAACTCATATTCTAGTGTTTTAGATGTGTGGATTGCGTTTTTTTAGCCTTAGGGGTTTTCTCTGTTTCTTCTAATTCCTTCAGTTTCCTCATTTTTCCAGCCTACATTGACGGTTCAACCACTTATGCATTATTCAGAACGTCTTATGAGTATTCCACTAGTAGATCATAAAATTATCCTAAATCATTAGAAAAAACAACATTCATTCTTTTCAAAGTATCATCGCTTACTAACATGACTTTGAATTTCATTGTATTGGAACTACAAGGAATCTTTAAGGACTCAAACACCTTATGTCAATGAAAATCTCTTTTTACCCTATGTTTTATTTCTATAAGGAAAAATTTCTTTCCCCAAGGAAATGTATCCATACCTTATTCTTTGTTCATATCATAATTTTTCTACATGTAAATTTTTTTTGAAACCAATACCTCAGAGTCCTATAATTACCTATAAAGGATGAATTCTATTTTTGGATCCGAATTCTTAGAATTTTGATTATGAATTCTGGTTATGAACACTTCTGTGTTCTTACTCAGAATTCCGAATATGAATTCTGGTTATGAACTTCTCTGAGTTCTAATTCTGAATTATAAATTCTAATTTTGACTATGAACTCTTATAAGTTCCGGTTCCAAATTCTTGTGAATCCAGATTCCGAATTTCCTTGAAATTTCGACTCTAGAATTCTATAGAATTCAGGTTCTAAATTCCTAAAAAATATAATCCAAATATCCTTGTATTAGAAACTCTGAATTCATTTTTGGATAGACTCCAATCATTTATTTGAATACATTCTACATATTTGTTTTTGGTTATGTAATCATATTTTTGTTTACTCTTGTTTTATTTATAAAACATTTTCATGCATTCAATTACTAACTAACAGTTATTTGACTGACACATGTATAGGTCCCTCTGAAATTCAAAGAAAAATATTATTGTTGGAAGAGGGAGATGATTGTTTATTTTATGACTATAAATGTAACATCCCAGGTAAATAAAGAATAAAGAATTTTCATATTTATTAATATTTACGAATTAAATATTAATTTTATTTTAAAGGGGTTGCTATGTTCGATAGCGTACCCGATACACAACGATGAGTTTCTTTGAAACTTACGTAGCACACTAGTAATAAAATAATATTATTTTAAATGTTAGTTATCAAGTAGCCGTTGTACTGGCGAGAATGGATAGAAATAACTAAAATATGATTAGATATGTTTTTAAATGTTTATACATTTACCCAATAACAGATAAAGTCTTAATATACGGAAAGAGTTCAATTTTAGGGCATATATACTCTAATTTTCACTAAAGGTTCACTTATCACCTTTTAATGGTGAAACGTCATTAAATATAGTTTTGATCACTCTTATACTTTATTTTAGACCAAATATAACTCTTCTTTAGAATCGGGACATCAAAATTTACTTTGGGTAAATTTTTGGTACCTTTCTGATAAAGTTCATTTTTTTATGAATAGTGTAAAATGTTGTATTTTATTTCAAAACCTCTTTTTAATATAATTTATTTATATGATTAGATTATTATTTTAATTTGTTTTAAAGTGAAATTAGAAAATATTTTTACCAGTTAATCCAATGGTGGTCATTGGAATCAATTTCACTTTGAAATTGGACTTAAACCGGTGTCAATCTTTTGATACTTATTGTTTCACAAAAACACGCTATTTGTCAAGACAGCGGGAATTAATTATTAAATTAATTAATTCGACTTATATGTTTTGAATTTTGTAAAATGGAATTCATTTTTGAGTTCGGAATATCAAATATAGCTTAGGGTGAATTTTTGGTAATTTTCTGAAAAACATCAATTTATGATGAATAGTGAAACCACTAAGTGGTAATCAAGCAAACTGATTTTTCAGTTAAATGAAAGTTTACCACTAATGTGTATTGAATTTTGAAAATCCGACATACATGGTTGTCATTAAGAAGTAAATTGTGGTTCAATGAGATTAAAATAATTTTTTGGTGAATAGTAACTTTTTTTCATTAATCGCGATTAGTGGTAATTAGTGTAGTTTAGGGTATAAATAATGCTTTAATAATATGAAATGACCTAGACACATGTCCCAACCTTATTGGTTGTGTCATGGCCGACCGAGAAAAGCCATGGGCCAACTAGGGGACCCCATGGAGCCACTTTAGTTGGAAAATGACATTAATTTATTTTTATTTAATGTTAAAGTGAAAATGACACTAACATAAATTGTTTTACTAAAATAATTTTTGAGTGGGGTTATAAAAGTCCAAATTTTGATTATAAATAGTCATTGGAAAGATAAAAAGATTTCATACATCATAGTATTTTTTTTATAATTTTTAGACATTAAATAAATTAAATTATATATAACATAATAATGATGCAGTGATGACATCATTATTTGACGATTTAAATAAAATGGAAAGATAATGAATCATATAAAACCTACACATGGCCAAAACCAATTGGATGAGTGGATTACGAAGACTTATCACCGTATCCATGAATTATATCAATTTGGGACCTTTTAAAACCGAAACACATTTTCAAATAAAGTAATATTTCTTTACTTTCCAAAAGTGCCCCTCCTCTCCTCTTATAAAAGGCCCCCACCTCTACCCCATTTTACACACTTCTAAAGCCTTTGGCTCGGCCTACCCCTGCCCAATTACTCTCTCCACATCCCTCTCCTCATCCTAGAGGATTCCCTTTTTTCAGAATCCTTTCAAAGGAATCCTTTAGTCTCAAATCAAAAGGGAGTTACACTTTTAAAGGTAATTCATTCTCTCATGTTCATTTGTTTTATTTTGATTCTCCAACCCTCTAAACTCTTTTTATTTACTTCTTTTGTAACAACACCAGTATATTAAATATACTAGGATGTTGTTATAATATTTATTTGAGCTACACTCTCACACAACTACATCAAATGGTTAAAGTACATACGGTTTCCGTGGATGGCGAAATTCTGCCTCCCGAAATGATGATTGTTCAATACTAATTTAACACCTTCAAGGGTGGCCATTATGATGTCACTATTTTTATATATAATATATTATATGTTTATGTTTTCTATAAGCTTCTGTATTTTTCATTTTTGGCATAACATTATGGTTTCCATTATGGGTAAACACGATATCTTCATTTAAGTAAGTGCGGACTACCGCCCCCTAAAAGTGATGTGATTCGTTAATGCCATATGTGGGACGTGTAAAGGATGGATTTAAAGTTATTATATATGATTTTATACTGGAATTATAATATACCTCTATATAATTATTATTTCTTTCCATTAAAGTATTAGATAGAAATGAAAGTAGCGTTCATGCGTACGTACGGCTTACCGTCTCCATGAACGGTGCATTTCATTTCTTATCCCCAAATGTAATGTACTATTAAAATTACATGTATATAATGTATATATATAATTATTGATATATGTAAATGATGAATATAATTCTGGAATTAAAATATACTTACCTCTAATTTAGTTTTAATTCCACTAATATGACAAAGAAATGAAAGTAGCGTTCATGCGTACGTACGACTTACCGTCTCCATGAACGGTGCATTTCATTTCTTACCTCTAAATGATTATGTAATATTATAAATACATGTATATGCTGGATATATATGATATATATGATATCCAAATCAGGAATTTCATTCTGGATATAAAGAACTTTTGACCACACGAACAACATGTAATTGTAAGAAGTCAACTTTCAACTTAAGAACCAAATATTGAAAAAACAAACATTATTAACTTAAATGGTTACATAATGTTTATTACATGGAAATAAGTGATATAAAAGGAATAATGAACTTTAAAAAGGTTCTTAATCAATTATAAATTAACTCAAGTTTATTATTCAGGACGTTAAAGAACGATCGAGTCAAGTCGGACCCAAGGTAAGGGACTTCGTCTCAATCTCCTTTCATTGAAGAATATTTTATTTTATACAAAACTTTCTTTTATACGGTGTATAAAACCCTTTTGACATTTACTTTTATACAAAATGAATCATTTTCTATGAAGCGTTTTACAAAATGACAAAAAGGAATGTTTCTTTTAACGTACACGGGGACAATGACCTTTTCCGCCGCCGTGAGTATTATTAGGTCTTTGGCTTTCTCAACAAGCCGTAATGTTTTTAGAATAAAATAAATACCATATACTCTTTTATGTATTTTGGTATTGAAAATGGTTTTGAAAAAGGATTCTATTATGTCAATATATTTATGATATATTGTGATTGAAATGTGGAAATGTTATCATTCCTTTATATTGGTTTTTTGTTTTATGATTTTATATTGGTACATGGACATTTTAACGGGTGGTTACGTTATAAACCATATGAAGGGTGGTGCCGTGAATACCAGGACGGGTGGTTACGTTATAACCTCCAATGCATTGGGTATGGAAGTCGGCCGTATGGCTATTCCATTAAGTATGTATGGAAATTGGCCGTATGGCTATTCCATTAAGTGATATGTGTGGAATTCGACCGTATGGTTACTCCACTTAAGTATGTTTATGTCCCAAGTTACCTTTATATATGTTATGTGTTCTTTATATGCGTTTTATGGTAATCCTTTGGTTACAAAAAGGTAAGTAATGATACATTATTCAGTGAAGAGTTTTTATTACTTCATAAAGGTGAAAAGTATTACTTTGATAAAGTATACATGGTTTACTTGTTGTTTTGATAAACTAACAATTTTCATTCTTTATGTATCCCTTACTGAGCTTCTTATGCTCACCCAAAGTTTTTTTTGAAATGTTTTTCACATGACTTAATGTGGAATAGGGTCAAGGATGGGATCAATGGAATGTCATGCTATATAAAACATGGAACTAGACATGTTTCTTTTAAGAGTTTTTTTTATTATGAAAACTTAGTAGAAGTGACTACTTTCTAATCTTTTGAGATGTAATAGTTATGTTCTAATTATCTAAAACTCTAAACCTGAAAAGATCCTCAACGTGTAATCTTGTGATAACTCAAGATTAAGTAAGGTTTAAGGATGGGGCCTTATAGTTGGTATCAAAGGTCGGTTTAGACAACCTTAGGAGTTAGAAAATTGTTAAATTATAATATGATTGAAATGATATAGCATTTACAGATTACCATGTTGCTTCGCCTAAGATATTTCGGTGTTCAGAATGGTTTTCCGTAGTGGAAACAAAGCAGCTAAGTTGGGACGACATCAGGAGGAATACAACCTTCCAAATCAGCAACTTGAGATGGTCAGAATCGGAACTGAACAGTTTTTTGCAGTTATGGCACAGTTGACTCAGGCTATAAATGGTGGTGGTATCCATGCACGAGATCAGCCAGATCAACCGCAGAGGAACATGTCAGTGGTGGAACATTTCATGAGGAAACATCCCCAATCATTAAGAGGATCATCTAACCCTGTGAAAGCTGAAGGGTGGATTAAAGCACTGGAGAAGATTTTTGATGTCATGGGGTGTTCAGAACAACAAAATGTTAGTCTTGCTGTTTACCGTTTTGAAGGTGAAGCTGATCAGTGGTTGTTGATGGTGAAAAATATAAGGGATAGTGATGAGATTGAGGATCTTCACTGGGACGAATTCAAAGGTATGTTTCTTGAGAAATATTTTCCTAAGGTGGTTCGTCTTAGGATGGAAAAACAGTTCCTAGAATTGGGGCAGGAGGATGATTCAGTGTCTACTTATGAATAAAAGTTCACTCGATTGGCAAGGTATGCTCCAAACATCATACGAGATCTTGATAGTAAAATAAACCGGTTTTACACAGTGTTAAAGCCAAAGTATTGAAGGGCTATAGCTTCTTGTGAGTTCAAAAGTTATGAAAAACTTGTTCGATGTATGGAGAAGGTGGAAATGGAGTTTTCCGATGATCAGGTGTTCTATGACAAACAACAGAATAAGAGATCTAGTGGGCAGGAAAAGGGAAAGAATTCATCAAAGAAGCAAGGAGGTATGAAAACCAAATATCCATCCTGTGAGAAGTGTGGCAAAATGCATCCTGGAGAATGTTTATCCATGTCTGGTAAGTGCTTTTAGTGTGGTAAGTCTGGTCATATTGCTCGTAACTGTAAGGAAGATGATCAAGCAGGAAATGAAAATCCAACAGTAAGATGTTTTAAGTGTAATTAAATGGGTCATTATGCAAACGAGTGTCCAACGAAGAACTCAACTGGGGGAACGCAGCCAGACTACAAGCAGAAAGGGGTGGCGAAATGATTTGCAACAACTTCAGTAGATGTTGGGCCATCGAATGAAGTGGTATCAGCTCCAGGGAGCTCAGTATTTTTCGAAGATTGACTTGAGGTCGGGGTACCATCAGTTTAAAGTAAAAGAAGCAGACGTTCCGAAGACTGCGTTCCGTACTAGATATGGCCATTATGAATTTGTAGTTATGCCTTTTGGGTTTACCAATGCACCTGCTGTATTCATGGACCTTATGAATAAAATTTTCCATGAGTTATTGGATAAGTTTGTGTTTGTGTTTTGAGGTTTGTGAAGAGGTTATGTGTGCCTTGTGATTCACAGTTGAAGAATGAGTTGATATGTGAGGCTCATAGTTCCCCGTTTTCAGTTCATCCTGGCAGTACTAAGATGTACAGAGATCTGCGGGAGTATTACTGGTGGGATGGAATGAAAAGAGACATTGCTTATTTTACTGTGAAGTGTTTGACATGTCAACAGGTTAAAGCAGAGCGGCAGTTACCGAAAGGGATGCTTCAGCCTTTACCAGTGCCAGAGTAGAAATGGGAAAACATATCCATGGACTTTGTTGTGGGATTACCAAGGACATCTCGAGGTAATAATTCAATCTGTGTTATTGTTGATCGCTTGACCAAATATGCTCATTTCATTTCTATACGAGATACTTTCTCTCTTGATCAACTTTATCGTTTGTATCTTAAAGATATAGTCAGGTTACATGGAGTTCCTCTATACATTGTATCGGATCGTGATCCCAGGTTTACTTTTAAATTTTGGAAAGGCCTTCAGAAGTCGTTGGGTACTGAATTAATTTTTAGTACAGCTTTTCATTCTCAATCAGATGGGCAGTCAGAACGAACAATCCAGACATTGGAGGATATGCTACGAGCTTGTTCTATGGATTACCAGGGAAGTTAGGACCAACATCTTTCTTTGGTTGAATTTTCTTATAATAACAGCTTTCATTCCAGTATACAGATGGCACTATTTAAGGCATTATATGGGAAGCGGTGTCGAACTCCAGCATTTTGGAATGAAGTGGGTGAAAGGAAGCTGATGGGACCAGAATTGGTAGAAGAGATGGGAGAAAAAGTTCAGTTGATTCAGAAACACATGAGAACAGCTCAGAGTAGGCAGAAGAGTTATGCAGATAAACGGAGGAATGATCTATCTTTCGAGGTAGGTGATCATGTTTTTCTCAAGGATTCTCATTGGAAAAGTGTGAAGATATTTGGTAAGAAAGGAATGTTGAGTCCAAGGTTCGTTGGACCATACGAAATTCTGGAGAGAGTTGGATCAGTTTCATACCGAGTGGATTTACCTCTGAGTTTATCTCAGGTAGACAATTTTTTTCACGTTTCTATGTTGAGAAAGTATATGCCAGATCCATCTCATGTTTTGATCCCAGAGGTAGTTCAGCTGGAAGAGAACCTATCTTATGAGGAACAACCAGTCCAGATTCTTGACCATAGGGAGCAAGTGTTACGGAATAAGGTGATTAATCAGGTAAAGGTTTTGTGGAAAACCCATGTGATTTTAGAGGCAACATGGGAATCTGAAAATGCTATGAGGGATAAATACCCCCACTTATTTTGATAAGTGAATAAAATTGCGAGGACGCAATTACCAAAAGGGTGGAAGGATGTAACATCCGAGGTAAATAAATAATAAAGAATTTTCATATTTATTAATATTTACTTATTAAATATTAATTTTATTTTAAAGGGGTTTCTATGTTCGATAGCGTACCCGATACGCAACGATGAGTTTCTATGAAACATACGTAGCACACTAGTAATAAAATAATATTATTTTAAATGTTAGTTAACAAGTAGCCGTTGTACTGGCGGGAATGGATAGAAATAACTAAAATATGATTAGATATGTTTTTAAATGTTTATACATTTACCCAATAAAAGATAAAGGCTTAAAATACGGAAAGAGTTCAATTTTAGGGCATATATACTCTAATTTTTACTAAAGGTTCACTTATCACCTTTTAATGGTGAACCATCATTAAATATTGTTTTGATAACTCTTATACTTTATTTTGGACCAAATATAACTCTTCTTTATAATCGGGACATCAAAATTTACTTTGTGTAAATTTTTGGTACCTTTCTGATAAAGTTCATTTTTTTCTGAATAGTGTAAAATGTAGTATTTTAATTCAAAACCTCTTTTTAATCTAATTTATTTATATGATTAGATTATTATTTTAATTGGTTTTAAAGTGAAATTAGAAAATATTTTTACCAGTTAATCCAATGGTGGTCATTGGAATCAATTTCACTTTGAAATTGGACTTAAACTGGTGTCAATCTTTTGATACTTATTGTTTCACAAAAACACGCTATTTGTCATGACAGCGGGAATTAATTATTAAATTAATTAATTTTACTTATATGTTTTGAATTTTGTAAAATGGACTTCATTTTTGAGTTCGGAATATCAAATATAGCTTAGGGTGAAGTTTTGGTAATTTTCTGAAAAACATCAATTTTTGATGAATAGTGAAACCACTAAGTGGTAATCAAGCAAACTGATTTTTCAGTTAAATGAAAGTTTACCACTAATGTGTATTGAATTTTGAAAATCTGACATACATGGTTGTCATTAAGAAGTAAAATGTGGTTCAATGAGATTAAAATAATTTTTTGGTGAATAGTAACTTTTTTTCATTAATCGCGATTAGTGGTAATTAGTGTAGTTTAAGGTATAAATAATGCTTTAATAATATGAAATGACCTAGACACATGTCCCAACCTTATTGGTTGTGTCATGGCCGACCAAGAGAAGATATGGGCCAACTTGGGGACCCCATGGAGCCACTTTAGTTGTAAAATGACATTAATATATTTTTATTTAATGTTAAAGTGAAAATGACACTAACATAAATTGTTTTACTAAAAAAATTTTTGAGTGGGGTTATACAAGTACGAATTTTGATTATAAATAGTCATTGGAAAGCTAAAAATATTTACTACATCATAGTAGTTTGTTTTATAATTTTTATTCATTAAATAAATTAAATTATATATAACATAATAATGATGCAGCGATGACATCATTATTTGACGATTTAAATAAAATGGAAAGATAATGATAAATATAAAACCTACACATGGCCAAAACCAATTGGATGAGTCGATTTCGAAGCCTTATCACCTTATCCACGAATTATATCAATTTGGGAACTTTTAAAACCGAAACACATTTTCAAATAAAGTAATATTTCTTTACTTTCCAAAAGTGCCCCTCCTCTCCTCTTATAAAAGGCCCCCACCTCTACCCCATTTCACACACTTCTCAAGCCTTTGGCTGGGCCAACCCCTGACCAATTACTCTCTCCACATCCCTCTCCTAATCCTAGAGGATTCCATTAGGGCAGAATCCTTTAAAAGGAAGCCTTTAGTCTCAAATCAAAATGGAGTTACACTTTTAAAGGTAATTCATTCTCTCTTGTTCATTTGTTTTATTTTTCTTCTCCAACCCTCTAAACTCTTTTTATTTACTTCTTTTGTAACAAAACCAGTATCTTCAATATAATATGATGTTGTTATAATATTTATTTGAGCTAAACTCTCAAAAAACTACATCAAATGGTTAATGAACATACGGTTTCCGTGGATGGCGAAATTCTGCCTCCCGAAATGATGATTGTTCAATACTCATTTAACACCTTCAAGGGTGGCCATTATGATGTCACTATTTTTATATATGATATATAATATGTTTATGTTTTCATTAAGCTTCTGTATTTTTCATTTTTGGCATACCTTTATGGTTTCCATTATGGGTAAACACGATATCATCATTTAAGGAAGTGCGGACTACCGCCCCCTAAAAGTGATGTGATTCGTTAATGACATATGTGGGATGTGTAATGGATGGATTTAAAGATATTATATATGATGTTATATTGGAATTATAACATACCTCAATATAATTATTATTTCCTTCCATTAAAGTATGAGATAGAAATTAAAGTAGCGTTCATGCGTACGTATGGCTTACCGTCTCCATGAACGGTGCATTTCATTTCTTATCCCCAAATGTAATGTACTATTAAAATTACATGTATATAATGTATATATATAATTAATGATATATATAAATGATGAATATAATTCTGGAATTAAAATATACAAACCTCTCATTTAGTTTTAATTCCACTAATATGACAATGAAATGAAAGTAGCGTTCATGCGTACGTACGGCTTACCGTCTCCATGAACGGTACATTTCATTTCTTACCTCTAAATGATTATGTAATATTATAAATAAATGTATATGCTGGATATATATGATATATATGATATCCAAATCAGGAATTTCATTCTGGATATAATGAACTTTTGACCACACGAACAACATGTAATTGTAAGAAGTCAACTTTCGACTTAAGAACCAAATATTGACAAAACAAACATTATTAACTTAAATGGTTACATAATGTTTATAACATGGCAATAAGTGATATAAAAGGAATAATTAACTTTAAAAAGGTTCTTAATCAAGTATAAATTAACTCAAGTTTATTATTCAGGACGTTAAAGAACGATCGAGTCAAGTCGGACCCAAGGTAAGGGACTTCGTCTCAATATCCTTTCATTGAGGCATATTTTATTTTATACACAACTTTCTTTTATACGGTGTAGAAAACCCTTTTGACTTTTACTTTTATACAAAAGGAATCTTTTTCTATGAAGCGTTTTACAAAACAACAAAATGGAATGTTTCTTTTAACGTACACGGCGACAACGACCTTTTCCGCCGCCGCGAGTATTATTTGGTCTTTGGCTTTCTCAACAAGCAGTAATGTTTTTAGAATAAAATAAATACCATATACTCTTTTATGTATTTTGGTATTGAAAATGTTTTTGAAAAAGGATTCTATTATGTCAATATATTTATGATATATTGTGATTGAAATGTGGAAATGTTATCATTCCTTTATATTGGTTTTATGTTTTATGATTTTATATTGGTACTTGGACATTTTAATGGGTGGTTACATTATAAACCATATGACGGGTGGTGCCGTGAATACCAGGACGGGTGGTTATGTTATAACCTCCAATGCATTGGGTATGGAAGTCGGCCGTATGGCTTTTCCATTAAGTATGTATGGAAATTGGCCGTATGGCTATTCCATTAAGTGATATGTGTGGAAGTCGACCGTATGGTTACTCCACTTAAGTATGTTTATGTCCCAAGTTACCTTTATATATGTTATGTGTTCTTTATATGGGTTTTATGGTAATCCTTTGGTTACAAAAAGGTATGTAATGATACATTATTCAGTGAAGAGTTTTTATTACTTCATAAAGGTGAAAAGTATTACTTTGATAAAGTATACATGGTTTACTTGTTTTGATTCACTAACAATTTTCATTCTTTGTGTATCCCTTACTGGGCTTCTTATGCTCACCCCATGTTTTTTTTGAAATGTTTTTCACAGGACTTAATGTGGAATAGGGTCAAGGATGGGATCAAGGGAATGTCATGCTATATAAAACATGGAACTAGACATGTTTCTTTTAAGAGTTTTTTGTTATGAAAACTTAGTAGAAGTGACTACTTTGTAATCTTTTGAGATGTAATAGTTATGTTCTAATTCTCTAAAACTCTAAACCTAAAAACATCCTCAACGTGTAATCTTGTGATAACTCAAGATTAAGTAAGGTTTATGGCTGGGGCCTTATAATAAATAAAAGCTCATTTGAAAAGAGATCAACACTATTATACAAATCTAGATATTACTTTTTGTTAATGTGATTTCTAGGGATATACTCTCATGCTTAGTGCATACTGAACATCTGGTTCATATTTTCATTCCGTGACTCAGAATGTTCCTAATTACATTCGAGGGCTTCTAGGGATAGGAAGACAGTGGAGCTGTTTACCTTGATGTTGAGGACTTCTTTGCTGAGGAAGATAGAGGTTCTGACTACCATGAAGTTGAGGTCTTGCGGGGATAGCAAGACAGACTCTAATCTTAATATCAATGGCTTACATTGGGGTGGGTATGATTGTCTTTCTTGAATGTATAAATAAGGTGACCTTTATCCATGGTTGTTTAATACCCTTCACATTAGGTAAAAATACTTACTACTTGTTTCTTGTTTTGTTACAAGTATTCTGTTTCAATTTATTCATTGAGGATAATATAACTATCTTATAATTCCTTATACTTGTACTCTGATTTTGTAAGATTATATACGCTTTACAGTAGAATCATTGCTGTTCTAAAAGTTCTTTACATTTCAGTTTCCGGAACCGTCGTTCTGGAATCACTTACTCAAAATCATAATTCCCGATTTAAGAAAGTTTGTAGAACTATAGTTTTTGTGAATTAATTTGTTTAACGATGTTAAACATAACCATCTTTAAAAGTTACAAAGGAATTTTTAAAATAACACAATTCAACCCCTCTTGTATTTAATGTATCATTAGATTCTACATGTAGTTTCTCTATTATTTTGATCCAACATTTGATTTTATAGAGTATATCATACTCACATACCATCATAACAATTTGTATCAAAGGATTGGTTCAATCTAAATTAATCTCAGGATTATATTCAGAAGTGAATTTATCTCATTCTTTACTGGTATCAGTTCTTCGGACTCATATAGTTCAGATTCATTTTTTCATAGAGTTACTCTTGTTCTATATTTTCCTTGCTTCGGAATATCTTCATTATTTAGAAACATTTTATATTAACAAGTTTTTGATGAAAGAATTATCTTTAAGATGGAAAGAATCAATGTCAGTTCCGTAGAATATCTAAATCCAGCTAGACCAACTACTTTTGATGGGAATGATTATGATTACTAGATATATCTAATAAGAATTATGTTATTAATACTACAGTTGATAATTTTGTTATTATTACTAGAGGATATAAAATCCAAGAAAAAAATCTTGTACCTTTACCAATCATGTAAAGCATGAATACCAAATGAATTATAAGAAGGAAATAATAAAAATTTCTCAATGATTAGAAATATATATAGACAAATTTCATCTTGTGAAGCAACATATTTTATTTAGTATAAAATCGATGTTACTCACTATGAAACATCCAAAGTAATTGAAACATGAAGATCCATGCATAGAGCTGAATACCATGGCTTTATCTCTCCTTAATGAGAACCCATATGTAAGATGAAAGAAATATTCATAAATGTTGTGAATAGTTTACAATCCATGGGTGAGAAAGGATTAGATGATGAAGATCTTGGTGATAAGTTCAAAGTCATCATCTTTAATTTGTGGGAATCAAAGAGGAAAAAAATAGATGCGAATATTAAGTTTAGTCAGATTACTCTTGATGAGTTTTTGGGAACTCTTCTTCAACATGTGACAAGAATAAAGAGAGATGATGATATTGTTAAGAAGAAGAATATGAATGGAATTGTTGCTTTTACTACAACTTCAAATCACATGAAAGAAAAGACTCCTGAGAGAGTTACAAGATTCAAAACTATGAATGTTGTTATTCAATCCAAATCTAGTTGTAGTGAATCCTCAGAGAATGAGTTAGAAAATCCGGCTTGAAGGATGAACATGATAGTTGGATAGAGGAAATTTCAATCCAGATACAAGAATAAAGAAAGGAAATATAAGAAAGACTCAGAAGTTACATGTTTTGAATGCAATATAGCTAGACATATAAGACTTGATTGTCATATGCTAAAGAGAAAAGAAAGAATGGAAAAGCATTCTGAGAGAAATAGTAAAAATTATTACAAGTCTAAAGCTATGAATGTCTTGAAATCTAATAAAACCTGGACTGCTAGTGGTTGGGACTATTCAGATGAATCTTTGGATTATGAAAATTATGGATAAAATAATATTGGTCTAATACCTAGACTACCTATTTCAAATAATTGTTTAATTTCTAAGGTACACAATGCTGAATCAATGACCAATGTTTCTTTAAATGCAATGTATAGTAATGATAATAAATATTATAACTCTTAATATGAAGAAAATATTCTTCTGGTGAAGATAATACATTACATTCCTATGCTGAAGTTTCCAGGTTTTCCAAACTCCTTGAGATTGACCACTAAAAACTCAGGAAAATGAATGGTAAAGAAAACTCTAGGAATACCCTTATTACTAAGGAAATATCATATAATTCTAAATATATTGATAATAAAAATGTTTATTTTGAAAATATTTCAAAAAATATTGAATGTGTAAATTCTGGGAAGAATAAACATTCTAAATATTGAGAAAACATAATTTCTAAGAATAATGTTTTGAGCCTAACTTTAGTTCAAAATCAAATTTCATGGGAGACAAGAACTTGTTTTTGAAACTAAAATCTTAATTCTTTTCCTTGATGATGTGTTTTTCAATCTTTACCATAGGTAATAATTTTTTTGATAAAATGTATTCCAAAATCTGACCTCTAAGGAATAGTTCTAGTATTGGTTATACTTGTTCTAAACAGGTTTTTAGTAACAATAATTTTGTTCTTCAATGTTATCCATTATATATTATGTGTAAGTGTGGTAGACACTAGTAAAAAAATTGTACTTTAAACAAAACACAGTCTTTATTATTTCATTAAGCCTATTTTTCTAAAAATATGTGGGTACCGAAAATTTTTCTTTTATTGATTTTCAGATCCAAGAATGTTTGGATTATGAAAACCAAACTTTTTCTTATTTTCTAGAAAATAGAGAAAGTACAAATATAAATACTTGGTATATGGATAGTGGATGTTCCCCTCATAAGACTGGTAACAAAAAAATTTCTAAAATATTTTCAAGATGAAAGGAGGAAAAGTAACATTCGAAGATAATGCTAAGTGATAAATTATTGATATAGGTAACATTTTTATTCTTGAAAAAATAATGATTTCCTATGTTTTATTTTTTAAGGGTCTTAATAAAAAACTCATTAGAATATGTCAATTATGTGATGAAGGTTATGTTGTGAATTTTATGAATGAAAAGTGATTAGTACACAATTCCAAGGAGAAGATTATTTTTTCTTCCCATAGGCATGATAATTTTTACACACTAATCATAGAAGTCCATAAGAGCCAAGATCATCCTTGAATTTGTGCAATGGAAGATTATTCTTGGTTATGGAATTGAATTTTAGGACATTGTATCCATATGAACTTATGGAAACATTCTATGAAACTACTAGTTAAGGATCTAGCAGAGCTTAGATTTGATTATTTTAATGTTTGTAACAATTTTCAATATGGTTAGAAACATAAATAATGTTTTAAATCAGTTGGTGACATCACAACTACTGATTCATTACAGTTTGTGAAAATGGATCTTTTTGGACCAACACAAATTGGAAGCATTAGCAGAAAATATTATGTATATTTGTTGGTTGATGGTTATACTAGATTTACGTGGGACTCTTTCTAGCAAATATGTCAGAAGATTTTTCATATTTAAAAAGATTTAGATCCCATGTTATAAATGATAAAAGTCTTCCATTGAAAACTATTCATATTGGTCACAGATGAGAATTTAAAAATTCTGATTTTGAAACTTTTTGTAGTAGAAAAGGAATTACTCACATCTTCTCCACACTCACAGCTCCTCAACAAGATGGTGTTGTTGAAAGAAGAAATAGAAATAATAAAGAGATAACAAGAACCATGTTGTGTGAATATTGTATTGAAAAATATTTTTCGGTTGAAGCTGTAAGTACTTCTTTTTATACTATAAATCGAGTTTTATTTATACATTTACATAATTAAACTCCCAATGAGTAATGGAATGATTGAAAACCTTGACTTTCCTACTTCAGGTTTTTTTGAAAGGTATTCATCCTGAATACTAAAGATAATCTAGAAAAATTTTCACCAAAAAATAATAAAGGAATCTTCCTAGGATACTCCACAACTTCTAAGGATTATGAAGTTTTTAATAAAAACAATAGTACCGTTGAAGAGATGGTACATGTGAAATTTTATGAAACTGATCATTTTGATTCTAATCAACACCAACCTACATCATAGGATGTGTTTTCAAAAACTAACTATCAACCTTTGTTATTAGATCCTTCTGATAATGATAATTCACAATAAAATGTTTCTGAAGCATGTATCCCTTATGATTTCCTACCCTCTGTTGATGAAATGGGTTTTCAATACCCAAATCTGTCATTTGTAAATAATCTTCCTAGTGATAGCATCATTGGTGATGTGAATCAACCTATAAGTACTAGAAGTTCCATAAGAATTGAAGTAGAACATCTAGAATTTCTTTCCCAATTACAACCAAAAATCACAGAATAATATTTAGGTGATGATGATTGGATTAAATCTATGCAAGATGAACTAAATGAAATTGAATGGAATAAAGTCAGGTACTTGGTTCAAAGACGAAAGGAATCATCTGTTATTTGTGTAAAATGGGTCTTCAAAAACAATTGTGATGAAAATGGAATCATTGTAAAAAATAAATCTAGATTGGTTTCTAAAGGATATAATCATCAAGAGGGAATAGACTATGAAGAAACTTATTCTCCAGTAACAAGACTTGAATATATTCATATCATACTTTCCTTTGAAGCATTAGTTAATTTCAAACATTTCCAAATTGATATGAAATTTTATTTTCTTAATGGTTATGTTCAAGAAGTTGTTTTTATTGAAAAAAATCATGGTTTTTATAGACTTAAACAAGCCCCTCGAGCATGGTATTATAGACATACAAGAATTTACATCAAAATAATTATGTTATGGGAAATGCAGATCCATCCATTTTTCTAAAGAAATATTAGAAAAATGTTTTTATTGTTCAAATATATTTTGATGACATTATATTTTGTTCAACTCAGTAATCTCTAACTGATTCCATTGAAGATCTAATGAAATCAGAGTTAGAAATGAGTTTGATGGGTGATATAGCACTTTTCCTTGGTTTTCAAATCACTCAAAACCAGAAGGAATATATATATCCCAATATATTTATATTAAAGATATTCTTAAAATTTTTGGATATGAGAATACTAAGAGTATAAGTACTCCCATTGGTACCTCAAACACACTTTCTCTTGATGAAGCTGGGAAACCAGTAGATCAAACATATTTTAGAGGTATGATTGGATTTTTAATATACCTGACAACTAGTCATCAAAACATAATGTTTTTAGTATTCTTATGTTCAAGATATCAATCTAATCCCAAAGAATCTCATTTATAGATAATGAAATGATTTTTTTCACTAATTAAAAGGAACAATGAATTTATGACTCATTTATACTTCTAGAAATGATTTTGTCTTAATTTTTATTTTAGATGCTGACATTAGTGGATGTAGAATGTATAGAAATAGTATATCTAGAACATGTAATTTCTTAACAGATTCCTTAGTATCTTGGTATTGCAGGAAGAAAAACTCAATAGCACTTTCCACTACTGTAGATGAATATGTAGCAGCTGGAAGTTGATGTGCTCAAGTGTTGTGGATGCAACACACACTCATATACTATGGTATCAGTTTTACCAAAAAAATATTTTGTGTGATAATAAAAGTTCCATTTGCCTTGGAAAAACCCTTCACATAAATATCTTTAAAAAAAATTTAGAAACTAGGCATCACATTCTTAGTGATCACACACATAAAGGAGTTATCATTATTCAATTTATTAGAATTCAAGATCAAATTACTGATACATGATTATCTTTGTATCATTAGTGTTTTATCGGATGTAATATCATTTCTCCTACTGGTAAGAAGATTTCAACATGTTATTCCTCTAATTCTATCCTCTACCATTACTTGATCGTTCCATGGAATATTTCCAACATTTTCTGTGGATTTAAACCTATGAGATGAGATCTAGATCTAGGATTTTGGATGTCGTTCTATTTTTACAAGATCTTGATGTCATTGATCCAATTTTTTTTGTTTTATGTATTTAGATCCAGAACATGATCGATGACGTTGTGCCGCTGAGTTTTTTGTATTTCTCATTGGGCTAAATCCGGTCAATACATCAATTTACATGGTTCCATACTGATTAGCCAGATTTATTATCCTTGTTTTTCATGATTTATTTCAATTGTTTATTTATATTTAATTGCAAAAATTTTCTTTTAATTAAATTGATAAATAGTTGATTCTATTGAATCGAGGTGTTTGAAATGGTTTTGATATAAAAATTTGGAAAATTTCAAAATCCATTGATTTGGGTGTGTTCATGGAAATATTAGGATTAAAATTGATTAATATAAATTTTTTATTTGATGGAAATGATTTCAATTAAATTGTTTAATTAAATTGTGGAAATATATTTTGTGATGATGGAATTAGATTTGATTGGATTTCAAACTGGTGAGAATGGATTAAAATGATTTTAAACAAACCCATTGGTTTTATCTTTTTAATAAGGCTTGTTTTTGAATAAAATGTTTTTGGTTCTAAATGGAATGAAATTGGAACTTTTAAAATGGATGAATGGGATTGACAATATTTTTAAGCATTCTTAAAATAGTTCACCCATCATGTAAGAGCGCATGCATTCCTTAGGTAAATAGTGAGTTATTTGGATACACTCTATGATATGAAAATGTTCTAAAACATACTTGTAGTGGGTCACATACCCGATGGGTTGGTGAAGTGTCACCTTTGGCCAGTGTCATATGGACGTGTGTATACACATTTTTCGGTGTTCACATAGAGAGTGTGGAATCCTATAACTGGTTAATAATATCACACCTTTTTTAAGATGACCATGTTTCTCACTTATTTATTAATATTTGAGATATAAATGTATTCCAATGATTTTGAACTACATTACATTCCTGCTGAATTTATATAAGATGTTTTATATAAATTTTCTATAGAATATATTGTCTTATAAATATTCTATCATTTTTAAAATTGTTACTTAAAATATTTATCTCCATAATTTGAAAATGTAAAGCATGTTTTTTTAAATATGATTTTGAATTTCCAAACCTATTTATTTTATAATTGAAATCTTTTATTTGGATTATATATATTTGGAATATGTTATGAAATCATTAGTGGTACAATACTGGGTTTAGGCTCACACACTACTTTTTCTTTTGGGTGATTCTAGACTTTCTACTTCCTGGTATGTGCAAAGGGATGGGATCTCTGGAAGGTGTATCCAACTTTTGATCTTTGGTATTCATGAGTTTTTTCCTTACGGACCATGGGGCTGTTTAACATTGTTTATTACTTGGGTTGTAGTACTTTGGATTTTTATGCCTCTTTGTATTCTGGTAGATTACTCCCAGTGGAGTTTACTTTTGTTCTGCATACTATCTAGTTCCTTTTATTCCTCATTGTTGGTAGAAAAATCATTCCCACTTCCATGTTGTGTGATCGCAGGTGCTAGTCACTAACCCGTGGGGATCAAGAACACCCTTCAGGCTATGTTAGGGTCAGCTCGGTTATCGAGTAACCAGGGTAAACATGATGTTTCGAGACATTTATGTAACATCTTATTTGAAGGGAGAAAAAACACGTGGGTTGGTTAATCAACCCATTTGACATATTGGGGATAATTAGTATAGTGGTATATCGGTTGAAACATACATAAAGATAATGTTATATAAAAAAATTTATATATGTTGCACCATTGATGATATTACCTAAAATCATAACATGTGCATATTTTGATGATTTTTAGTTTAATTTTACTTCTCTATTTTAGAGAATCTGATATGTATCATTTACTATCGAAATAATATTCATTGAGGAATGAATCTTCATATAGTAAGTGTGTATTGGATGAATGGGTTAATACTGGAGGAGACAAGGAAGGGGGAGTTAGATATACATTTGTAGGGGGTCATTTTTTTCAATAACTCTAGGTGATGCAAAAGTGATCTACTCGATTAGTAGATATTATATGTTGAGATATGGTTTTAGATCCCACCATTCTCCCTGAACAATCAAATTTTCATTTTTTAATACTTAATATTTTTAAATATGTTTTTTATTAGTTTAAAAACATTATAGTGGTGTTTTAGGGATCATGGGTGATATTCCAGTGATGAAAATTTGTGTCATGCATACATGTAGAGGCTAAATTTACAATATATATTGGGGGGGGGGGAGTTTGAATTATATTAAACCTACACGAGTCTCACCAACCAGCTAGTGAGATCCATCATCCTACCATGGTTGTGGGGATATGCTAGATTAATGTAGGGTACAATTATATCATTTTTGAAAATATTACATATAATTATTATTATTAATATAAACTTCTGAAATAATTAAAAAATTATTATGTTGATGTAATATCTATGGAATATTTTTATTCACCAATATAATTCCTTGATCGGTCAATCCATTATTTTTATCCATCTGACTTATATTTCATTGTTTTTATGAGTTTTATTTTTAAATATTGATTCCACTTGGACATATAGATTACAACCATGATGGGGTGTGTTTGTCACTATCAATACTATATCATAATGTTTCACATTTAGTATAGGGTTATGACTCATGGGTTCCACTTTATTTCAGGGTGTATATGGTTTGAATACTCTATCGATGGTTTTTATTTTCATTATTGTACGTATATATTTTATGTCCACACTGACAAACCATTCATGAAATCCACTATAAATTTAATTCTCTTATATGTCTTGAATCATTATATATTAAAATCCCATAGATCTCATGGGGTTTGTAATCATTGAGACAAGCACATTAAATCAATGATATATCTTCCAACCCTTAACCCCATCATGAAACTACGAATATATGAACCACATTTCAATTGATGAATTAGTAACTACTTATGTAATGAAATAATTTGTGAATGGGAATAACCATTAAATTGGAACTTTTATATTCATAATGCATCACTTGTATTGTAAATGGCTAATTGTCATAAAATTGGAATAAAAGGATGACCTAATATATTAGGGACTTAATAACATGGTAAATGATAATTTTACGTAGTATATAAATTGTTCATAATTGTAGCATTTTTTGTTAAATGATATTAATATGTTGACAATGAAATTTTTACTGATTTACTATCAATTATGTAGCATGAAATAACTAAATAGATGGTATGATAATAGTTAATTTGTATAGAATAATCAATAATTAAATATTTAAATATTGGTATGTCTTAGAAATATTAAATTCAATTTATCATGTTGGGTTTTTTTGTACAATTAAAAATAGGTTATATTATTGTAATTTATGTAGAATCACATTTCATTCAAGCATGTGAGTTGTGGTAGCATAAAAATTCCTACTAGGTCCACATATATTATATCCCTTGGAATAAATTGTTCCCAATGATAATTTATGTGGATCTATCATCGAAAATCACAACGATTCCATTATTACCTGGTTAAATGATTTTTGAGGAATGATGTATGGTTACATGATGCATAAAAGATAAATTAATGGATTCTTGACATCTGATGGGGAGTTTCATTGTTAGATAATAGATTAGGGTGACTTACATTGTTACGTAATACCTAGAATTGGTATTTAGCTGCAGTCATGGGAATCCATCTCCGCATAGAGTAGAAAGTTGTTTTTTTTCAAATCCCTCATCTAATCAAAGAAGGTAATGGGTAACCATATGTGTCAACCCTATTATTCAATGTTAATGATTAATTCAATTTTTAATATATAATTAATAACTATTTTCCATTATTATTGTATTTTTTAATGAATTATTACACTAAAATGGTATTTTAGACACCGTGGGTGATGTCCTACTAAGATTTATAAAAAAGTATCTGCAAATTTCTTGGTAACATATTAAACATCATTGATTCATGTATGGACATGTGAAATGGTCCAATAACATAATTTGATTATTTCATGATGTTTTTGGTGCTAGGTTATTGGAACAAACATTAGGTTTTGGCCTTGTGTTAGAATAATTTTTTTTATTTTTTCATTAAATTTTTTCTTGTATGACTCTCAATATCTCATTAAAAAAATATACCCAATGTCATGAACTTGTTTTTCATATTTTTATTTTTTATAGATATTCTAAACTTGTGGATTGAATTTATGAGTAATTTTTCTCATTTCCAATCATATTTCTATAATATTCATATGGCTATTGTCTACCCACTATATTCCTCAGAACAACAATAATTTTAAGCAATATATACTGTATGTGGAGGTGTTATATATATCTTTTTGTAACCTATATTAGTCACCTGAAAGGTAACATGGTATAATACATTTAAATTATTATATCTTATATACATTAATGACTCCTTGAGGCTTAAGATGTTTCGTAGTAGGTTCCACGCAACATGACATTGAATGTATCTAAATGTTTTAAAATAATAGAATTTTTAGAATTTAATCTAAAATAAGGGAATTATATTTTAATTTCTTCATCCAATAAATTATATATTAATATTGTGGTGTTCAAAAACTAAAAATATGTGTAAGAAAATATAGAGAATATTTCTATAGTGAATTTTAATGTAAAAAAAATACAAACTACAGATTTCGAGTGTTATGTTTGAAAATATTTTTATATGTGATGATAAGACTGTTTATGATTACTTAAAAATTAGTGAATGAGATTATAATTAGTATATTATGTTCTAAATAATCATTAAATGGAAAATCGATTTTGAAAAAAGTAATGGAATAATATCATGATAGATGTGATGCAGGGTTTTCTACATGGGATGATTAGTATGAAATAATACATAATAAGTTTTATAATACTCATATTAACTATGAAACGATAAGGCTCCATCCATATTGTATAAGATTAAGGTTGGAATAAAATTAAAATATATGAAATATTTTGATATCCGAGAAGATAAAAATGAATAAATTTCCGATTTAGAACTTGATGAATAAATAAATTAAGTGCATAAGTGAAGAAATTATATTATTTAAAAAACATGATTTAAAGAAGTTTTAAATAATAAGGAAGTGGATAATCAATGTCCTTTAATAGTTTTGTAATTGAGTATTTTTTTAATTATAACCATTTAATGAAAAAGTTATCCTCTGAGAATGAATATAATGAAAATTTAATTTATAAAAATGGAAAAACGAATAAGGCTGATTATGGAATGAATATGCTCTCATGATGTGTGAGGAGAAATATTATGTGTAAATATGATGAATTAGATTAATCATTAAAAATTATTTATTGATAAGATGAAGTCATCACTAAAAATATAAAAACCTTATGGAACATTTTGAAAATTCATTCCACATCAAGATGTGATGACGAGTATGTAGATAGACTAACAATACATAACAAGAAATATAGTAATGTATCATGTCATTATAAAAACCACACACTAATGAATATGGAGCAAACCAAATGATAAATAGATAGAGGATTAAAAATTTCTGAATAATATTACTATATAAATTTATGATATTAAGATTCTTATAGTGACAAAATCTGATGAATACAATATGAAAAATGATCTAAATTTAAATTTTGTTGTACAAGATGATGTTTTACATAAGAAAGGACATATTAGTATTAAATATATTAATATCATAATGGCTATTGTGGATATTTCTGATGATTCAATTTATAGTTAAGTCGGTTTAGCTCATGTTTTTAGAAAATAAAAACGAAAGAAGTAGGTATAAACTATTAAACCTCATTAGGATGTTAATAAATCTATTTTATCTATTATTGTATGTTGTAAAACAATAAATCGACGACTATGGGCTGAGAAAATTCATTAATAACTCATTCAGATATAAATGGGAGTTTGATGAGAGTTATATGACCCCATGAATATGACATTCTAAAATAAATGACATTATGAAAATTTTTAATTATAATACATATCCAAGACCTTATATGTGCACTATTTTAGATATTTTGGATAAATAATATTGTCATAAAACCCGTTGATATATTTACTACTAGAAATATTTACCAAATATAAAAAATTTAAGATTCCATTTTATTTATTTAATATATATTTGAAATATTCCATATATATTAACTATCTAGGTAAATCATATATATTATTTTCATTTATAACCTAGAAATATGTATGCATAAAAAATATTGATCTCAATCACATAGTAAGAGTAAACATATTTTGTTGTAATAAAATATTTCATTCTTTCATACTACAGGAATATTATTATAATGATGAGATATAATAAAATAAAAATTCATTAATAATAGATCATATATCATGAGTTATGATATTTGTTTTTTAAAATTAATTAATCAAAAAAAATTTGGAAACAAAATCCAATAAAAATTATCTATTATTGTATAATAGTCATAAGAATAAGAATAAGAATGTTGAAATAAAATTATAATTTTCAAATATCAGCTTCATGAAACACGAAGTTTCATCGATGATTTTGAGACATCATAATTTTTTACATATATGCATGATTTGTAAGATATTATTATCTAATTAATACTCTACCTGGAAAAATAATACCATGGTAGTAGGTAATCCATAGTAAATAATGACACATTACATTAATCTTTATCCATATAAAAAATATCCCATTGTAATAAAATAGTTTTTATATCCTATCCAAATGGAATCAAATAAAAAATCATTCTTAATTACATGAATAATTATTACATAGTGAACCCGTGGGAATAAAATTGATATCCAAATAAATTTAATCAAATTATAGGTAAATACCCTATAATCGTGGTAACAATGAAAAATTTATTTACAATATATATATAAAGGTTATGTAGTTTAGTCAATAATTCAACCAATAAATTATCCTCTGGAACCTAGGTGAATACCCTTCATTAAAGTGATAAAAATAAAGGGCTTTCACATTGATGAGAAATTAGATGAACAATCATATATAATAAATGAATAAGAATAAAAAATAATAATTAACCAATGATTACTCCCTTAAAATATTATAAGATAATTATTATGGTAATTCATGACTGTAAATTTTGAAGGATATAATTTTTTTATATAAATTTGATAGTGTTAAGGAATGAATAGAATAATTTTTTTTTAAAAAATGTTTTCTAAAATTAATATATGTAAATGTGTCAAATAATAATCAATATAAATTTTCAATAAAATATTAGATTACATTTTAAATAATATTTACCTTCAAAATTAGACATCAAAAAAATATTTTTGAAAATATAAACAATTTTATTTTATTTAATTTTTCAGTGGCATAGAAATCATTTTATATGGAAGTGAATGAAAAAAAAATTAAATAATATTTAAAAACCATCATCATAAAATATTTAAAAGTATAATTTTTTATTGTGGGGAAGGAATATTTTATGTACAATAGAATAATATATAATTTTCTTTCAAAAAATATATATAAACATTGGTGGGATGAGAAAACATGGTAAATTACTAAAACATCATAATTAAAATGAATGGGAATTATTTTTATCAATTATAAACTATATATGAGTAATAAATTCATTAAGGATGATTAAATAAACAGTTTCATTTTCCCTTGATTGGAAATAAATTTACAATCAAATAAAATCTTATGTTACAAGAAAGAAATTTTTGAGAGAGAACCTGAAAAAGATCCATTAAAACTCAATAATTTGGATAATGATAAGAATAACCCATTCAACATTGATATCTTTTGAGTTTATGGACACTTAAAAGTGTACATCATATGGATATTCAAATACATTATTTAAATTAATTTTTTATAGTATATTCATTATATATTAATATATGTGTATTCAATATATAATGTGCAAGATAGTAAATATGTCTCGTGAAATGAAATCGTAGCCAAAGTGGGTCCAACCAAAACTCTAAACATTAAAAAATTCACTCTAAACTCCTATAATAAATAAAATATTCATAAATTTATATTTTAGTCACTTATTCATGCACATTACTTTTCATTTACATAATGTTTTATCATTTTTAAGAATATAATTGTTATTAAAATATAATTAATACCATAAGTTGTTAGTAACAATAATTGAATTTTGTATTTATTATATTATTAATTTAATTATTAATTAATTGATAAAATTTTAAACATTGATATATTATAAATGTTAATATTATTGATTATATATACTATTTTATAAATATCTTGTATCAGTACTTGTGTTGGGTAGTGATGTTCCATCAAAATATAATCCATGTCGTCATATTTTGATAAATTTAGTTATTGATAATGAAATTTTATTAATTTGTAAAATATATAATATTAAAATTTAATAATAAAAAAATAAAGTATTTATTATTTTTTGATAGTAATATTACTTCATGAGCATCCATAGTCATCCATGATGTAGTTTTATAGATTAGTTCATATAGGTGACTAAATATACCCAAATAAGAACACACAATTGAACAATTGGTGAATATGTAAATGAAAGGGTCTATTATAATTATAATAAATTATAAATGGTATTATATAAATGTTTTATATAAATTAATCATATATTAAATTTATATTATTAATAATTAAAATTTATTATATAAATTAAAATTTATAATTAGTAGAGGTAAAAGTATGCACAATACTTACCAATGGTTTTCATTTTTTGATTAATGAGATATAATTATGGGGGATTAAAATGTATAATGTAAATTAATAACCATGGTTTGTACCTATTTATGTTTTATGTTAAATATTTTTGGAAGTTTTAAAAATTTTCAGACCTTTATTGTCATGTATTTTACAGATATAGAGATCTTAGTTCTAAAAATTGACTTAAATTTCATTAGTGTACATTTCATTTAAGTGTTTAAGATATGATATAAAAATAGTAATTATATTTATGTTGTTTTTAATTTATTTATAAGTCATTGGAAGAGGTTCAATATTTTCTAGGATGAAAATATTTTTTAGGCAATTAACATTCAATATAAATTTATTATGTGATGGGTAAAATCACTAGACACATTCTAATAATAGTTTTAGGGTATTTACTTGTTCATGACATGATTTAAATACGTTCCAGAAAATATAAATACACAATCTGTAATAGTTGAAAAATATAAATACTAACATGAGTTGATGGTTTTTTCTATTAATCCCATTATAAAGAAATACATTACATGTAATTTTTTTAAATGTTGTTGAATTATATAAAGAAGTGATTTAATGTAGAAACATATATTTGTTTTATCATTCCACATGTGTGAAACAAATCATATTAGGAACTAGGTGTCTCCTAGTGAGTCCAGAGTTTTTTCATCACCTATAGATGTCACAATATTGTTTTTGATCTCTAATAGTTCTCTTTTATTTTTTCTACATCCCATTACATATATCATCAGTTGTACACCATACTTGTGGTGGAATAATGGGACTACAATAAAATATAGTTTAACCTATATATTATTTATTATTTTTTTTCTTTTCTAATATCTATTTACATCATTTTTATTTTCGTTACGTGTTATTGTTATTTCTAAATCTCTTGTTAGTGGTACGAATTAAAACCTTAACCTATAGTATTTAAAAATTAGAGTTATCTAAAATATTGAAATTATGCTAATATAACATGAAAATTTATTAATTTAATCATGAAATGGATTGTTACTTGGAGCCATTTGGTTCTGGAATATGCAGTCTATATTTATGAAAGAACCCCATTATATATATATATATATATATTATTAGGAAAATGGATCAATGTGTGTTTTGTATGGCTTGATATTAATGTGATTTTTAGATATAGATTCACATTGGTATGGGTTTTTATATTAAAATGCATATAATTTTAACATTTTTAGACAAATTTGATATATAATAGATATAATTGAATGATTAATGGTAGTTTTCTGAATTGACCAATGAGAAATATAATTTCCTACTACATTATCATTATTTCTATGTCATGTTTTTTGATTTATGTTATAATGAAAATCTGTAGTGGGATTTATTTAGTTTAATGACATAATGTTATTATTGAGCGAGATATATGTAGTACCATAATATAATTATAATATTAATAGATATATTCAAAATACAATGTTATAATTATTATATTGGGAGGGATATTCTATCTCTGATGATGTAAAACTTATGTTGAGCATTACCTCCAAAGTCATATAATATAATTATTATATTCACTATAATCTAACATGTTCCTTTATGAAATAATTATAATAAGGGGTATCTACCTAAAAACTTTTGTTAATGATTATATTGTGTGACCTCTACGTAGCCCAATGCTGCAATGCATATTTTTTTGTGGGCTCAACCTTGTTCAATCATAAAATTATTATACAGAAATATTGGCTATGATTTCTATGATACTTTCATGGATATTTGGTTATTTTTTATTATATTTTTGAAACATGATTAATCATATTATATAATGTTGCTAATTCAGATTGATTGTTGTATTGAATTAATTGATTGATTATTACATTGATTTTTATTCAATACATTCAATTATTATCATAACTGTTTTTATTCAAGGTGGTATCAGCCTTATAATTCTTACTCACATAATATTTTGGATTCCATTTGGTACTTGATAGCATTACATGGATTTATGTTTATATATGAGAACCATACATTAAAATAATTTTTTATTGGGTGTTTTGTAGTTTATAGATTGGGTCGATATGGGGTTTATGACAATGGTATTTGATTTTGATTGTGTTAGTTGATTTTTTTTCAGTAATACATTTAGATACAACTAATCCTATTATTACATGATTCATTATAATAATTTATTTTGGATTCTAATTTTACATTATAGTTATGTGACATATTGTTTCGGCTATGTCAATTATGTAGATGTTCCTTTATTATGAATTATTTACATTTTATCGTTGTCAAAACAAAAGTGTATAGTCTCCCCACAATATTCTGAAAAACCTATATTCTATATAGAATCCTAAATTGTATGAGGAGGAATTATTTATTTCACATAACCAACTTTACATGGAAAATTGAAAGTGTTCCCAGTCAAGGTAATATATATTAATGCATGCA
Source organism: Viscum album (assembly GCA_963277665.1). Lineage (NCBI taxonomy): Eukaryota > Viridiplantae > Streptophyta > Magnoliopsida > Santalales > Viscaceae > Viscum > Viscum album. The sequence goes on along the minus strand of OY728133.1, from coordinate 1,037,593,698 downwards.
AGTGATTTATGATTTTTATTGATATACTATTTTAGAATGATATTAATGAGACTAGGATATATCGAGACATTATAATAATATTCACATAGAATAAAATAATCCTTTTATGGGAGAATATATGAGTTCCTTAGGATAGAATGTTCATTCATGATGATATCTTGTTATGATTGATATTATTTCACCATGGCTGATTTACATGTTTTGTGATGTAATGCATTCTTTAAATTTATATGCATGGATTTATACAGTGTGAGTTGAGTATACATTAATAATTCGAGAATCATAGGTATATATCTTATCATGTCCTTTTCATGATTAGGTAGTATTTATATCATGATAAATAAACTTGGTTCCATTAACTATAAAATGTGTTATCTATTAAATAATAAAATAAAATTACAGATGTATTCATTCACGAAAAAACATGTATGGCATGAATAGGTCTATGAGGAAAATTTATTCACTGGTGTTTCCACATATTGTGTTTGACATTGTTGTTATAAAATTCGGTCTATGTAGAGTTCTTTTCATGTATAGAAAACTCCTCATCCTCATTTTTATGACGAGCATAAGGAAAGTGGAAATTGGAATGTTCTAAATGATGCTAACCAGATCAAATTTTAAATAAGAAGGATTATAACTATTTTTAGATGCATGATTGTTTACATAGGGTCATGAAATCCATTGAGTGGGATTATTTTCACACCATGACTTTTATAAATGGTCTAATGAGACAGTTTCAACAACATCATCTCCCAACAATCACTACGGATGTATTCCCCCATGTAGAAGAGTACATGATTGAGATTTTCTATATAATCATCAATAATATTTAAACACCCACACATAAGTGGGTTAATCTTTTTGTTTATATACAATGTGGACCTTCAATGTATTGTTTGGATATTCGGGAGAAACATTAAAAATATAATTGGTCATCATGGATGGAATTCAGGTTGATGAATGTTCTTATACCACTAATAACATGAGATATTGATGGATGATAAAGCTCTGTAGTTAATTAATCTTAATAATTATAGAATATCATTTCAAGACTACATCAAATTCTTTTATGAATTAATGTGATTTTAATTATCTTTGTATGTTAATGATATTTTCTGCGTGAGATGATTTTAGGTTCAGATTCAATATGAAATTTGGTCATAGGAGAACTAATTTCTCTTCATTTCCATTTTTTATTTTCTTAATCCTAACCACAACATGGATGTGAGTATTAGAGACACATTAGGTAGTTGTGAGGATATTTCAGAAGGGTAAACATAAATCTATTCTTATGGTTGAATTAAGTAACTATATGAATTTTTTCTCCAAATTAAAAGTAGATAGAGTAGTCAGAGTAGTATTCTTCCATCACATGATAATTTACCTTATTTTTGTATTTTAGTGTGGATATTTAATGTAAATTTGGAAATATTTATGGAAACACCACATTGGAGTCTCATTCATGATGTATGATAGGCCACTTATAATGTTTTCAAGTGTAGTGTATTAGAAAAGAGGTGGAAGGGGATAGGGACAAGTATTAGAGAATAAGAATGAATAAGAAAATCCAATGCAGAGATGTAGCTAGAGATCAATTGGATGATTAGGTATTGGTTAGGGCTGTGGTACCCCAACATATGAGAAATATTTTTTGGAAGATGAAATAGACTACAGGAGTCAAGCTGGAGCACTTGAAAGAGGGACAACTCATATGCATGTTATTACGATTTCTTGAGCTAGGGTGGATGCATAAGCATCTATTGTCAATGATTTGATTCTTGTATCACCTATTCCTTTTTTAAATTGTTTCAAAATGTATCCTAAATTTTGGTTTTGGCATAATCATTTTCTTATGGATTGGGATTGGATTTTGAAATAATGGATGGTGTTTAGACCATCATATAACCATTTAAAGTGTAGTCAGAGGCTGTCAATTATTTTTATGTAATGTTCTATATAGATTATATGACACTATTTTTTGATGGAAATATTTGTATGGGAAATCAAAGGATATCATTTGATTTTGAGTATGGATGAACCCTTTTAGTAATGCTATCATATAGAAAATTAATGGTGTTGAGTCGATAAGGTTTTCCTTATGACTTTTCCATTCCTTCTTGTTTTGAAAATCACAAACACCTTATCCTTAAGGAAAATTTCTTTTATAAGGAAAAATGCTTTCTTAAGGAAAATCGCTTTTTTAAGGAAAAATGCTTTCTTAAGGAAAATTGCTTTTATAAGGAAAAATGCTTTCTTAAGGAAAATTGCTTTTATAAGGAAAATTGCTTTCTTAAGAAAAACTCTTTTATAAGAAAAATTATCCTTATCATTTTTTCATTCATATTTTTCTTAATTATAAGTTTCGGATTCATTTTCTCAGAATCATTAAAACTTAGATATAAAGCATTCTGTTTAGTATTCGGATTCTGGACAAGAACTATAAGGAAGTTTCATTCCGAATTCCGGATATGAACTCTGACTATGTTCTATTCCAGATTCAGGATACGAATTCTGAAGAAGAATTCTCATTACGAATTCTAATGAAGAAATTCCATTCCGAATTCTCATTACGAATTCTGAAGAAGAATTCTCATTACGAATTCTAATGAAGAAATTCCATTCCGAATTCTCATTACAAATTCTGAAGAAGAATTCCCATTACGAATTCTGATGATGAATTCTCATTAAGAATTATGATGAGGAATTCTCATTACGAATTCTGATGACGAATTCTCATTACGAATTCTGATGACGAATTCTCATTACGATTTCTGATTATGAATTCCTATTCCGAATTCCTACTCCGAATTCTCATTCCGAATTCACCTATTAAACAGAATCTGATTATCATTGTTTTATACACTCTGAATTTATTCACTCCGAACCTTCACTCCAAAGTTTCTATTCCAAACCTTTATGTTAGAGTTTAAAACGATGTCGTGCATTCTTTTACACTTACTTTGTTATAAAACGATGTCGTCCATTTTGTTATAAACTAACCGTTGTCTAAGTGACACGTGTACAGGTCCCTCCGAACTTTAAGGAAAATATGACCGTTGGAGGAGGAGCCGACCTTACCTATAAATAGGAGCTCATTTGAAAGAGCTCGCTGCTGATGGCTGATGCATAAGCTGATTGCTGAAAAAGTGCTTACATGCTGTTGAAGTGATTTCTAGAGAGAGAGTCTCTTATTAACTCTCAAAGCTTCGTGCGACTCCGAATGTTGGTGATTACATTCGAGGGCTTCCGGGGATATGAAGACAGAGGTGCCGACTACCTTAAAGATCGAGGGCTTTCTTGCTGAGAAAGACAGAGGTGCCGACTACCTTAAAGATCGAGGGCTTTCTTGCTGAGAAAGACAGAGGTTGCCAACTACCTTGAAGTTGAGGGCTTGCGGGGATAGCAAGACAGAGACTCCGATCTTCGTATCGAGGGCTTACCCTGGTGTGGGTAAGACAGACATGCTTGAAAGTATAAATCAAGGGACCTTTATCCAAGGTTGTTGGATACCCTTCTCTTTGGGTTAAAAAGACTATTATCTTGTTACTAGTAGTTTTACTACTTGTTTCTATTCCACTGAAATTTGTATCTTAAGGAAAGTATAACATTCTTATACTTCCTTACATACTCTGATTAGTTTAGATTCTATACGCTTTAAGGTAGAATCTCATATTGTAACTTTTGATAAGTTTTCATTTCCGGAACCATTTTTCTGGAACCTACTTTTGGAATCAATTTCCAAGTTCAGTTCGGTGTTAGAGGTGTTGTGAATTTACTTAGTTTAACTTTGTTAAACTTAGCTCTTTCCTTTTCTTAAGGAAACTATAGTTTCTTAACTAACTTTAAAGGTTCCAAAGGAATTTTTAAAGTATACAATTCACCCCCCCTCTTGTATATTGAGCATATCATATTATATTTCGATCCTACAATTGGTATCAGAGGTTGGAAACCTCTTACTCTATACCATTCTTACATTTGGTATCAGAGCCAAGGTTACTGAAATACTTGTACTCACATACAATTTTTTCTTGCTCACTTTTCTATTCAGAACTTTGTCATTCCGGATTATCCATTCCGAACTTTTCCCATTCCGAACTTTGTGATTACGATTCTTTGCTACTAACAAGTTTGTGTGCAAAGTTATTTTTAGTATGGCAGGAATTAATGTTGGATCAATTGACAATATGAATCCTACAAGACCAACTATCTTCGATGGTAATGATTATGAGTACTGGAGAGATCGTATGAAGACATTTTCTATTAATACTGGAGTAGATAACTTTGTCATGCTTACTGGTGATTATAAAATTCCTGACAAGGAAGTCAGAACCTTTACTAACCAGGAGAAGCAAGAATATCAACTCAACTATAAGGTACGCAATACCTTACTTTGTTCAATGATCAGAAATATATATAGCCAAATTTCTTCTTGTGAAGCAGCTAACTGTATATGGAAGAAGTTAGAGGTTACACACTTTGGGACTTCTAAAGTGATTGAGACTAGAAGAGCTATGCTTAGAGCTGAATATCATGGTTTCAATTTTCCTTATGGAGAACCTATCTGTAAAGTTAAACAAAGATTTATGACCATTGTCAACAGTCTACAATCTATGGGAGAGAAAGGTTTAGATGATGAAGCTCTTGTGGACAAGATAATTGATATTATGCCCAATGAGTGGGAATCCAAGAGAACAACTATAGATGAGAACAGGAAGGTTACTCAAATTACTCTTGATGAATTATTTGGAACTCTTCTACAACATGAGACCAGAATGAAGAGAGATGCTGACAACATCAAGAAGAAGAATGGAAATGGTACTGTTTCTTTTACTACAACTTCAAATCAGATGAAAGCTAAGACTCCTAAGAGAGTAACCAGATCCAAGTCTAAGAAAGTCATTTTCCAATCCGAATCTAGTGAGAGTGAAGTTTCTGAAAATGAATTAGCCAATCTTGCTCGAAGGATGAACAAGATAGCTAGATAGAGAAACTTTCAATCCATGTATAAGAAGAAGGATAGGAAAGATAAGAAAGATGGAGAAGTAACTTGTTACGAATGAAAAAGAGCTGGACATATTAGACCAGATTTTCCTATGCTCAGAAAGAAAGAAAGGAAGGAAAGACATTCAGAAAGTAATAGGAAGAAGTATTATAATGCCAAAGCTAAGAAAGTTCTGAAATCTAATGACACCTGGAGTGCCAGTGGTGGTGACTCTTCAGATGAATCTTCTGATTATGAAACTTCAGGACAGAAGAATCTTGGTCTTATAGCCAGATTACCTATTAATAATCATTGTCTTATGGCCAAGGTACGAAATGCTGAATCTTTGACCAATATTTCCTTAAATCCTAATGATAGTAAGTATTATAACTCTTCTGATGAGGAAAATACTTTACCTACTTTTGAAGAAGTCTCTAGATTTGCTGAACTTCTTGAAATTGAAAATTCCAAACTCAACAAGAAACTTGATAAGGCAAATTCTAGGAATTCTATTCTTACTAAAGAGATATCAGATCTTTCTAAAGATCTTGATAAGAAAATTACTGATTTTGAAAGTATTTCAAAAAATCTTGAGGAAGTATGTTCTGAGAAGAATAAACTTTCTAAAGAATTAGAAAAAGTAATTTCTAATAAAAATGTTTTCGAGCCTAACTCTAGTTCCAAAACTAATGATTTTGAGGATAAAAAATTGGTTGTAAAACTCATGTCCAAAATTTTTTCCTTAAAGAAGTGTTTATCAAACTTTACCCATGGTAAGGAAAATTTTGATAAGATGTATTCTCAAATACGACCTTTAAGAAATAAATCCGGATTTGGTTATACCCATGCAAAACCAGTTTTCAGTAACAATTATTTTGTTCCTCAAAGTGCCCCATTTTGCACCAAATGTCAATGTGGTGGTCACTGGGCAAGAAATTGTTCCTTAAACAAAACCCAATCCTTAGGATTTCATAAAGCTTACTTTTCTAAGAAAATGTGGATACCAAAAATTTTATTGTCTGGAAATCTCGGATCCAAACAAGTTTGGATTCCGAAAGTCTAACTTTGTTCTTAATTTCATGAAAATAATGAAAGTTCCAGCAAAAATATTTTGTACATGGATAGTGGATGTTCCCGGCACATGACTGGTAACAAATGCTTCTTTGAAAAGATTATCAAAACGAAAGGAGGAAAGGTAACTTTCGGAGACAATGCTAAGGGAGAGATTGTTGGTATTGGTAATATAGTTCTTTTGGGTAAAACTTTGATTTCAAATGTTCTTTTTGTTAAAGGTCTTAAGCACAACCTCATTAGCATAATTCAGTTAAGTGATGAAGGTTACCTTGTGAATTTTAGGAATGATAAATGCTTAGTTCACAATTCCAAGGAAGAATTTATTCTCTCAGCCAACAGGCAAGAGAATGTTTACACCTTAAACTTAGAAGACCTAAGAAGCCAAGATTTACCTTGACTAAGTGCAATGGAAGATCATTCATGGTTATGGCATAGAAGATTAGGACACTGTAATCTTAGGAACCTATGTAAACTCTCTAAGAAAAAACTTGTTAAGGATCTACCGGAGCTTAGATTTTATTATTCTAAAGTTTGTGATCCTTGTCAATATGGCAAGCAACATAAATCTAGTTTTAAGTCAATCGGTGAAGTCTCACCAACTGATGCATTACAGTTGGTGCACATGGATCTTTTTGGTCCAACACAAACTGGAAGCATTGGAGGCAAATACTGTGTGTTTGTTCTAGTTGATGATTACACTAGATTTACTTGGGTCTATTTTCTAGCAAGGAAATCTGAAGCTTTTTCTTATTTCAAAAGTTTTAGAGCTAAAGTTAAAAATGAGAAAAACCTTCCATTGAAAACTATTCATAGTGATCATGGAGGAGAATTTCAAAATTCTGATTTTGAAACTTTTTGTAGTATGAAAGGTATTACTCACAACTTTTCAGCACCTAGAACTCCTCAACAGAATGGTGTAGTTGAAAGAAGAAATAGAATTCTTCAAGAGATAACTAGAACCATGTTGAGTGCATATTCTATTACTAGACATTTCTGGGCTGAAGCTGTAAGTACTGCTTGTTATACTATAAATCGAGTATTGATTAGACCTTTTCTTAATAAAACTCCTTATGAGTTATGGAACGGTAGAAAACCTAGACTTTCCTACTTCAAGGTTTTTGGTTGCAAAGTATTCATTTTGAATACTAAAGATAACTTACATAAATTCGCACCAAAGTCTGATGAAGGAATTTTCTTAGGTTATTCCAGAACCTCTAAGGCTTATAGAGTTTTTAATAAAAACACTTGTACTGTTGAGGAAACAGTACATGTGAAATTTGATGAGTCGGATCCTTTTGTTTTTAAAACCCCCCAACCTACATCTTCGGATGTGTTTTCAAAAACTGATTATCAACCTTTGATAGAAGAACCTTCTGATAAGGAAATTGTTCAAGAAGATACTTCTGAAACATTTACCCCAGAAGACTTTCTACCCTATGTTGATGAACAGGTTTTACAAAACCCAAATCAGGTGTTTCGTAAGAATCATCCCAGTGATAGTATCATTGGTGATGTAAATCAACCTGTAAGGACTAGAAGTTCCTTAAGAAATGAAGTAGAACATCTAGCATTTCTCTCCCAATTAGAACCTAAAAGCACTGATGAAGCTTTAGGTGATGATGATTGGATCAAAGCAATGCAAGATGAACTAAATGAATTTGAAAGGAATAAAGTCTGGACCTTGGTTGAAAGACCTAAGGAAACTTCTGTTATTGGAGTAAAATGGGTTTTCAGGAATAAATGTGATGAAAATGGAGTCATTGTTAGAAATAAAGATAGACTTGTTGCTAAAGGCTATAATCAGCAAGAAGGAATAGACTATGAAGAAACCTATGCTCCAGTAGCTAGACTTGAATCTATCCGTATTCTACTTGCCTTTGCAGCATTCTTTAATTTCAAACTTTTCCAAATGGATGTGAAATGTGCTTTTCTTAACGATTATGTTCAAGAGGAAGTTTTTGTTGAACAACCTCATGGCTTTGAAGAAACAAAACATCCAGATCGTGTTTTTAGACTTACCAAAGCATTGTATGGCCTTAAACAAGCCCCACGAGAATGGTATGATAGACTTACTGGATTTTTGCTTCAAAATAATTATGTTAAGGGAAATGCAGATCCAACCCTTTTTATAAAGAAAGATAAGAAAAATGTTTTGATTGTTCAAATTTATGTTGATGACATTATATTTGGTTCAACTCAGCAATCTCTGACTGACTCTTTTGCTAGTCTAATGAAATCTGAGTTTGAAATGAGTATGATGGGTGAGTTAACATTTTTTCTTGGTTTTCAAATTTCTCAAAAACCAGAAGGAACTTACATATCTCAACATAAGTATATTAAAGATCTTCTTAAAAAGTATGTTTATGACAACACTAAGAGTATAAGTACTCCCATTGGTACCTCAAACTCTTTAGATCTTGATGAAGCTGGGAAACCAGTAGATCAAACATCTTTTAGAGGTAAGATTGGAAGTTTACTTTACTTAACAGCTAGTCGACCAGACTTAATGTTTTCTGTATGATTATGTGCAAGATATCAATCCAATCCTAAGGAATCTCACTTAAAGGCAGTAAAAAGAATTTTTCGCTCCCTTAAGGGAACCATGGATCTAGGATTATTTTATACTTCTGGAAATGATTTTGTTCTAAAATGCTTTTCTGATGCTGACTTTGGTGGATGTAGAATGGATAGGAAAAGTACATCCGGAACTTGTCATTTCTTAGGAGATTCATTAGTTTCTTGGTCATGCAAGAAGCAACATTCTGTTGCACTCTCCACTGCTGAAGCTGAATATGTAGCAGCTGGAAGTTGTTGTGCACAAGTGTTGTGGATGCAACACACACTCACAGAATATGGCTTGAGTTTTACTAAAACTCAAATTTTGTGTGATAACACAAGTGCCATTGCCCTAAGTAAAAACCCTGCACATCACTCTCGTGCAAAACACATAGATATTAGGCATCACTTTCTTAGGGATCACACACTTAAAGGAGATATTATTCTTCAGTTTATCGGAACGCAAGGTCAACTTGCTGATATTTTCACAAAATCTTTGCCTTCTGATCGATTTGAATATATTAAACAGAAGTTAGGAATGATAACCGTAAGGTAATCTTCCTTAATTAACTTTCTGTTGAAAAAATCTTCTTACAGTAATAAACTCCTTTTCATAGGGGGAGTACATTTGATTGTTTATTTAACAAAGTTTTTCAAAATTTTGTTTCCAACTTTTTTGGAACGAAGATTTCCGGAATGAAAACTTCCGGAATGAAACTTTTCCAGAATGGATATTTTCGAACAGAATACTTCTGGAATGAAGATATTCGTATTGAAAATTTCCGGAATGGACAACTTTCGTACTGGGACTTTCAAAACCAGATTTTCGTACCAAGTTTTGTTTTTCGTATTTTGTTTTTCGTATTGACTTTTTCGTATTTTGTTTTTCGTATTTTGTTTTTCTTATTGAATTTTTCGTATTTACTTTTTCGTATTTAGTTTTTCGTATTTAGTTTTTCGTATTGAGTTTTTCGTAGTCATCTTTATATTACCCATTACGAACAACTTTCCTAAGCTAATCTGAAAGGTATGATTTTCTTACCGAAGTTTTCGTAATCATATTTTACTTGCTGGCATATTCTTATAGTTTGTTTTCGGTTTTTGGATTTCTTAATTCTTTACTTTAAAAAAAACCTCAAAAAGATCGGATTCAAGCTCTCAACCGTCAGATTTGATCTCAGATCATTCTAGACCGTTAGATCAACCGAGGAAGTTGAAACATCATCTCATTGCCTATATAAAGGGGACCCTATTTTCTCGTCCCACATCGATTTCAAGCTTTTGCGTGCTGAAGCTCTGACTCTCTGATTTAAGGCCATTCCGAACTCCAGTCTTCTCAGTTCCGAACTTCTCAGAGACTTCAGATCCGAATGTCTGCAGAGTTAGCTTCTCAAGAAATGTCTTCAACCAAGCCCATTTCTCAGTGGTTAATCTACAGAGAGAGGTTAGTTCATCCGAATTTCTTCTGTAACTATGATTCTATTATTTCAAAGAATATCAAACTGAATGGCTGGGAAGATGTTGTGGTATCAAAAACCAGCAACCAAGATGAAGTCTACTCTGACTTGCTGGTTGAGTTTTATGAGTCAGTTGCTTTCTTCAACGAAGATAATAGAGAAAAATTTTCTTTCAAATCGTATGGCAAGACTTATAAACTCTCTCACGCCAAGGCTGCAAGCTTGGTAGGGATATCCTATTAAGGAGAAGTCGAGTTTATTTCCCACGTATTGCCAGACTCTTTGGGTAGTTTCAACAAGGAGAAAGCCTTAGAAATTCTTGGATTAGATGATGACAAGGCTCCGAAAATTGCAAGCCTATCTACAAACTTCCAGATGCTGGAGTTATGGGTGCAAGGGATTATTGTACCAAGAAAAGGAGATAAGGACAGCCTGAAAAAAAGTGAGATATATATCTTTGATTTTCTGATAAATCTAAGGAAGTTCAACTTGATGAAGCATATTCTTCTTAACATTGAGAATTTGATGAAGGGGAATCTCAGAGCACAGATCGTGATGTACCCAGCAATATTATCAAAGCTCATAGTTCGGTGCCTTGAGTCCTTCAAGGTAGCTTGTAGTTCCAAACCAATGGTGTGCAAGATCATGCTGGTTAGCGATGCCACTCTGAAGAGAATGAATGTAGCTTTCGACAAGATGTCTGGAATGTTTATTGATCTACCTCCTCCAGTAGAAGTGACTCCGAAAGTGGCTGATCCGGAATCGTCTAAGCCGGTAAGGAAGAGGAAGCTAAAAGAAGTGGTAGTCGAAGATGAGGAACCGAAGTCTAAGGAAGTCCATTCCGCACCTCCTAAGCCTAAGAAGAAGAAGACCTATACTGATGAGGTTGCAGCAAAGTGGAGAGCTGATAAAGAAACAAGGAAAGAATGGGATATGCAGTTCGGATTGGATCCTGCAGAGGCTAAAGCTCTGAAAGAGAAGGCTGCTGATGAGCTTGAGAAGCAAGCAAAGGAGAAGAAGCTGAAGAAGAAAATGTCAGAAGCCGAGGCTGTGCAAGCGTTGTTAAAGTTCAAAGAAATGGTTTCAGCAACCATTCCCGTTCTGAGAACTTTTTCTATGGAATCTCTACCTGAGACTCCAGGAAGAAATCTTGTTACTCCGGAAGAGGCTGTTGCTACTGAGGAGGTAGAGCAAGTGGAAGAAGTTGAAGAAGCTGCTGAAGGAAGTGGTGAGACAGGAGATGTGCTCAAACAAGTAGATGAATACAGAGGAACTCCTTCGGAACACCTCTCGCTCCGAACATCTGAAGCTCAATATTCAAAGCTTGTTACTCCCGAATTGGAAGAAGAGAAAGGTGAAGAAGAAGTTTCTTGTCTAAGAGAAGAAGAACATCTTGATGTTGCTCAGAAGGAAAATGTAGATGTTGCTGATGAGGAAGATTATATTTTTCAAGTCTCTGATAGCGAGAAGAAATCTCCGGAACAGGTTTCTATTCCAGAAAAAGATAAGGGGAATCAAATTCTTGCTGATACCCCGAGTTCAGAAAAGAAGGTGAGGAATGAAGCTGGTAGTTCTTCCAAGAGGAAGTTGGAGCTTATTGAGGAAGAAAATTCTCCTAGCACGATTTCAGATTCGGAGTCATCTTCGTTGGGGCATGATTTTGTTGTCCAGTCTTTGAAGAAGTTGGTGGGAACCATTCCAACCTTCTCAAGCATTGACTCTAGATGCCAGAAGCTTCAACATACGCTGAATCAGAAAACCGACTCCGTATCCATGGTTATGGATAAATGTGTTAAGATTGAAGCCCAGTTCAAAAATTTCTTTATTGGTTACGAAGCACATAAAATATCTTGCAAGAGGATGACAAGCTGGTCTAAGAAAACTGTGGAAGAGATGAGGTTGCTGGATGAGTTTCAGGATAATGTAAATGATGCATTTGAAACCGAGGATAAGAAGATTAAAGAGCTGGCTGCATCATTCGAAGAAAAATTGATAGAGGAAAAGAACTTTCGGATTCAGGAAGTGAGAGATCTGAATGGAAAGCTCAATTCCGTTAATCAATGTTGGAAATATGAAAGGGATTATCGGATTGAGTTTGAAGAAAGGATGAAGACTCAGGAAGAGAAGATGAAAGCCCAGGAAGAAAAGTTGAAGGCTCAGGAAGAAGTAATTGAAGCTCAGTCAGCAAGAATAGTTGCCTTAGAAAAGCAAGCTGAAGAAGATCATAAGGACCTCAAGAAGATCAAGACTATTCTTAAGGGGCTCATGTCAAAGGAGAAAGATCCGAAATGACCAATCCGATCTTTTTGTTGTAATCTGTTTTTGTTGCTGACATTTCAAATATAATAAGAATTGTGTTTGTTGTTTCGTTTGTACTAATTTTTCATGTACTTTGTTATGTTTTTCCATTCCCTCCAATTCTTTTTGAAAATCACAAAGGGGGAGAAGGAAAAGATCCTTAAGAAAAAGAGGAAATCTAATAAGTACTTATCAAAGGTGAAAGGAAAATACCCAAGGAAAAAGAACTCTAATAAGAGTTTGTTTAAGGGGGAGTTTTTTCTTAAAGAAATATCACTCCGGAAATATGAATACGATCCTTAGAGTTTCAAAGCCTAAGGGGGAGTTAGTCGTATTCATCTATATTCTTAAACCAATGGAGATAAGCTTTAATGTGTTTCTTTCTTTTTAGAATAGCTTTTTCGTAAGGATGTTTGTGCTTTCCAAAAAGGGGGAGATTGTTGAGTCAATAAGGTTTTCCTTATGACTTTTCCATTCCTTCTTGTTTTGAAAATCACAAACACCTTATCCTTACGGAAAATTGCTTTTATAGGGAAAAATGCTTTCTTATGGAAAATCGCTTTTATAAGGAAAAATGCTTTATTAAGGAAAATTGCTTTTATAAGGAAAAATGCTTTCTTAAGGAAAATTGCCTTTATAAGGAAAATTACTTTCTTAAGGAAAAACACTTTTATAAGAAAAATTATCCTTATCATTTTTTCATTCATATTTTTCTTAAGTATAAGTTTCAGATTCATTTTCTCGGAATCATTAAAACTTAGATATAAAGCATTCTGTTTAGTATTCAGATTCTGGACAAGAACTATAAGGAAGTTTCATTCCGAATTCTGGATATGAACTCTGACTAAGTTCTATTCCAGATTTAGGATACGAATTCTGAAGAAGAATTCTCATTACGAATTCTAATGAAGAAATTCCATTCCGAATTCTCATTACGAATTCTGAAGAAGAATTCTCATTACGAATTCTAATGAAGAAATTCCATTCCGAATTATCATTACGAATTCTGAAGAAGAATTCCCATTACGAATTCTGATGATGAATTCTCATTACGAATTCTGATGATGAATTCTCATTACGAATTCTGATGACGAATTCTCATTACGAATTCTGATGACGAATTCTCATTACGATTTCTGATTATGAATTCCTATTCCGAATTCCTACTCTGAATTCTCATTCCGAATTCACCTATTAAACAGAATCTGATTATCATTGTTTTATACACTCTGAATTTATTCACTCCGAACCTTCACTCCGAAGTTTCTATTCTGAACCTTTATGTTAGAGTTTAAAACGATGTCGTGCATTCTGTTACACTTACATTGTTATAAAAATATGTCGTCCATTTTGTTATAAACTAACCGTTGTCTAAGTGACACGTGTACAGGTCCCTCCGAACTTTAAGGAAAATATGACCGTTGGAGGAGGAGCCGACCTTACCTATAAATAGGAGCTCATTTGAAAGAGCTCGCTGCTGATGGCTGATGCATAAGCTGATTGCTGAAAAAGTGCTTACATGATGTTGAAGTGATTTCTAGAGAGAGAGTCTCTTATTAACTCTCAAAGCTTCGTGCGACTCCGAATGTTGGTGATTACATTCGAGGGCTTCCGGGGATAGGAAGACAGAGGTGCCGACTACCTTAAAGATCGAGGGCTTTCTTGCTGAGAAAGACATAGGTGCCGACTACCTTAAAGATCGAGGGCTTTCTAGCTGAGAAAGACAGAGGTTGCCAACTACCTTGAAGTTGAGGGCTTGCGGGGATAGCAAGACAGAGACTCCGATCTTGGTTTCGAGGGCTTACCCTGGTGTGGGTAAGACAGACTTGCTTGAAAGTATAAATCTAGGGACCTTTATCCAAGGTTGTTGGATACCCTTCTCTTTCGGTTAAAAAGACTATTATCTTGTTACTAGTAGTTTTACTACTTGTTTCTATTCCGCTAAAATTTGTATCTTAAGGAAAGTATAACTTTCTTATACTTCCTTACTTACTCTGATTAGTTTAGATTCTATACGCTTTAAGGTAGAATCTCATATTGTAACTTTTGATAAGTTTTCATTTCCGGAACCATTTTTCCGGAACCTACTTTTAGAATCAATTTCCATGTTCAGTTCGGTGTTAGAGGTGTTGTGAATTTACTTAGTTTAACCTTGTTAAACTTAGCTCTTTCCTTTTCTTAAGGAAACTATAGTTTCTTAACTAACTTTAAAGGTTCCAAAGGAATTTTTAATGTATACAATTCACCCCCCCTCTTGTATATTGAGCATCTCATATTATATTTCGATCCTACAATTGGTATCAGAGGTTGGAAACCTCTTACTCTATACCATTCTTACAAATGGATGATAGATATATATCTATCTCTTGAATGGTTTATACATTTTTGTAGGAAAATTTGGATTCTGATACTGATAATTCAATAACATTTTATAGTAGATTATGTTGTTCCAGGACATTAAGATCCATAATATATCTAAATGATGGTGGATGGTATAATGGTAGTTATCATCTAGTTTTATACCATTTGAATAATATTTTTCTTGAAATCTGTATTTTAATACTTCTATAGAGAGATGTTAATTTCATGATTGAGTATTCTTGGGGGTAAGAGTTATTTTATATTAAACATTATATAATTTCTCTATCATATATTTTGAATTTGAATTTTCAATTGGAAAATATTGAAGCTAATGGTTTCATATAGGCTTGCACATCAAAATGGGGTCTCCATTCTATTTCCCCAAGACGGATGAGAGGATGTTGTTCTTATGTGTGTAGTATTATATGATGAATTAAGTGATGGTCATGAAAGAATATCCCATTAAACATATTGATGATATCGTTAATTAGTTGATATGGGAATATATATTCTATTTTAACGAAAATGGATCAGATACCACCAATAGATGTTGAGACAATTAAACATACCCCAAATAGAATTTAGGAAATATATAGCTTTTATTAGTTAATAGTGATTCCATTTTGTCTAATGACTGCCCCAGTGGTATCCATGGACGTGAAAATGGGATCTTTCATCCATTGATGTATTAATTTATGATGGTTTTCCTTATATAAAACTTATTACACATCATATACGCATAAGATCATTCCCAATAAATTTACATCATCTTGAGTACATTAAGAGATCAACATATTTGTTCTAATAAATCCAAATATTGTTTCACGATTTAAAAATAACACTTCTTTGCTCATGGGAACTAAAATGAAGGAGTGATGGAAGAAACTGAGAAATTGTTATCCATTGTATCAAGGTATTGGACTAAGAACGGGTTTAATATTTTATGTATTTCAGTTTAGTTGGATATAATCTGCACATTATCAAATACTTTTCCCATATGGGTAAAGAGATGACTTGGTTTATAAATAATGGGATGATTTTTATCAAATTATTATGAGAGATATTTTGAAGATATAAAAATCAAGATGAAATAATAGAAAATACTCAATATGTTTATTCCACTAAAATCATATACCATGTAAAATTACACATCAAGAGTTAGACATATAGATGCTCAAATATAGGAGGATCGGGTGGTCGATAATGGATCCAGATAGCCAATAACTAATGATAGGAATTACCATATTAATGATCTAGAGCATTCTATAGTGTTGAATGAACTTAAATTTATATAGATTATGAAAAAGAACATATATTTTTTGATAACATAGACCATAAGAGACTAGTATATTTATCTTTGTCGGGAACTAATACAATGGTAGAGGAGTTTAGAGGAGCATATATTTTTTTAAGCTTCATATTGGTTTATAAACCGGGAAAGTGTATCATTATTTCAAAAGTATAGAATTGACAAATGCTGAAGAAGGAAGTACGTGATTGCTTTGATGATTGTATGATTTTTGATATCATTAAACTCATAAATATAGAATATAATGAGTAAAATGAATGAGTATCTACAATTTCAAAATCCATTATAAATATTCATTTACCCCAAACCATGATATAGAATTTATCTGATAAAAAGGGATTATTTCTCTGAAGATTCATCTATAGAGGGGAAACAAAATATATATGTTATATTTGTAGCAAAAATATTATTATTTATGATGATCTAGTTTTAGTTTCTATGTTCTTGCATGATGTGTTTATGAGATAGCATCATTTTACTATATTTTAGGATGATAATAGTTTTAAATGAATGTATAATTATAAAAAAATATTGTAATGTTTGAAATTAATGAAGAATTATATACACTGTATTTTTTTCATTATTCACATAGAAGATATTGAAATCACAACATCAGTGGCTATCTAGGATGTGCTACACTATATCCATTGGTAATTTGAATTTGTGTGATTTAAATATAGATTTTTTTTATAGGATTACAGTTGATAAAACTGTATAATATATCAATTTTGGTGATTGAGGATCTAATAAAGAATGAACATACATCATTTTTATCATGTATACCTTTACCATATATGAAATGGTTAGGATTAACCAGCTTTAGACGATTTCATTGCATAGTGTTATGTGGATTATTTTTTCAAAAAAGATTCCCACCATTCAAATATTGATTATATTAGGTTCATTAGATAACTATAATATTATAGGTTTATTTGATCATATGCTATCACCTACTGACAGAAAATTTAGTTTAGAAATCTATTCCAGTTATGGAGGATATTTTTACGAGCATGTGTCATGGGTTTCAATGGTACATAGTATCATAATATATAAGTTTTGGACTATTTATATAATAATATCTTACTTAAATTAAGCTGAATTGAATCTTTTGTGTATTTTTTTGGAATTATATCTTGTTCTCCTATTTTTTTCGGATTTTATTCATTTTTTTGCGGTTTTTATATTTTATATAAATAAAATGATATGAAATAACGAAATCTTATGTGTTGATATTTTCATGCCATTTCAGATAGTGGGAAGGGTTAGTCTATTAGAATAATCAATCCACATTCCATTATAAAATAGCTAGTTGAATAATGTGTTTCACACATCACAAATTCCAAGATATGATACTAACACAAGTCATGTTGTATATATTGAGTATGTCATTATATTGACAGATGTGTCCTTTGAGGATAAATTCATAGAAATTTTTCATCATAGTGAGAAGTATCTCCACAGAATGGATATTACTCTAGTTTGAGTAAAGTGGTCTCATATTCCTAATGATGAGGATACCTATGATATGGAGCCTTATATTTGAACATATTTTTTCTAATTTTTCACCGAGATGACCAATGATGATGGGGGAGAGTCGAGGATGTGTTGTTCTGTAGTAGTGAGAAAATAAAATCCTTACTTTTTCTTGGTTTATATCACTTAGGGTTTTATGTTAAGCAAGTTTCATGGGTGGTTCTTTTATCATTATACCTGTATAGTTGTGTCTTTCTCAGATTCGTGGAGATTTATTTAGAAAAAATACTTAAGTTTCAAGGATGTATTTTTTCTTGAATTAATTCAGTCCAGTTATAAATGTGTTAAATTCATTTTTGATGATATTGAATGGGTTGAAAAAATTTGTAGGGTTTTTATATTTTATTGTATAAATAATGATTAAAAATAAATTAAATAAATATACACACCATGTAAATGTATCACATGATGAGAAAATATCACAATAAACATGTCATGAATGAGTGTAACCCATGAACTAGTTCCGGACATGAAAATAAAAAACTCCATTAAATCCTATTGAATTATTTGTATTATTGAATCTAGATAAATACGTACCTATGGTGATGTGTTTTCCAATTGTTACTCCTTATGTAGAAATAATAATGGGAAATGGATTACTATTAATGTAAGTCTTTCAAGTGGATGTTTAAACTATTTACGTACACCAGTGTTCTCATTCCACCAGTTGTTCAACCCCTTATTTCATACCCAAGGTTACTTTTAATAATTATAAAATGACTTCTTCTCCTCCATGTGTTTCGGTTTTGAATTTTATCCCTATTAGTTCTATTATCATTAGTTTTATTATCCTTCCCCCTCTTATATATTTTTCATATTTTTAGTTGAATAATTCTTGGACCATAGTCAGATTTGAATTACCCTTGATTTTCTATGGTTTAGGTTTTATTCATTGATCACCATCAATAATTATTAATTGGAATTAAAATATTTCGGGGATAATAGATCATTACATAATGTTATATACTCTAATACAAATCCCTATGGATTTTGTATTTTTGTGGTATTAAAATTTTATTTTAAATTTTACAACATACTATAAATATTAATTAATTTAATTATTTATTCGACTATTCCTTGAATCCATTTGGAACTGTAAATATTTTCATATATTATTGACATGTATTTTATAAAAAAACCCTTTAATACATAATAACACATAGACACAAATATATATATATATATATATATATATATATATATTGAGGAATGGATTGATTTTTGTTTTGTAGGAAATTCGAATCTTCTGATTTGTTGACAATGATTCACTAGTGCAGTTGATTTGGTTACTATTATGTATTGAATACTAATGGTTGAAATCCAATTTGAGAAATGAATTGTATAATTTAATGAATAATGGTAATGTTTAGAATAAAAAATTGATCCATATGTTCTGATATTTTGTATCCTTGTTTTTATGAAATGTTTTGTTATTCAAAACAAATTCTTATTTTTAGTAGGATCTTCCCTATTCCATGTTGAAATTCTTATATTGGTAAGGCTCTACCCATTAAAATTATTTAATTCCTATATGGAGTGGTTTCTACATAGTCCCATTATATAATTCTTAAATATAGTGTAATATTCCCATTCCAATGATGGAATTCTTTTATTGAATGAGATCTCCCAATACTCATCTTGTATTGATTGTATAATGAGTTCCTTTCCCAGTTCCATGATATAAGGCTTATATTGAGGATCATGTTCATAGTCCCATTCTATAACACATATATTGATTGGGAGCTTCCCATTCTCCTTCTATAATGATCATATTGAGTATGTAATGCTCAGCCCCTTGGTGATGTTCACATATAGAAGGTCTGTCTAGTATTTTTGTTATTTTATATGGATACATGGATATTTTTAGTGTATCTGTGTAACATACGTATTGTTATTTCAGCATAATAACTACTCATTTTGATGGTTATAGATATTAAGTGATTAATTTATACACTTATTATTAAATTTTTTTCATGCACTTATTATTATAATTGTTTAGTTTATATATGGTGGTATCAACATATGTAGTTTTACTCACACCCTATTTAGTAATCCATTAGGTACCCAATCAGATTACATGGATCTTGGATTATACAATTGAAAGATCCATGGCTATTAATTTTATCATTACTCAATGGGTAGGAGATTGTGTGTGGTACTAACATGTTTTTAAAGACATGGGTCTTTGGGTTTTTAATGTAATAATATTAATCTATTTGTATTATTTTCAATTTATCATTATAAACAACTATGACTGTCACGAAATGATTCATTTCTATATAATTATGTTGTTCCTCCTTTTAAATTATACTTTTATTAGATTCATCTTATTAAATTTATATTAAAATAATGTTTATTTATTAAGTGTTATTTTTTCTAAATTATACTCTATATTTGGGATATATAACATCCCCACTATATTCATCAAACCCTCGTCACTAGTTGACATCCTCTGTTATGTGGGGAGGCATGATTGAGGTGATGCAACCACCCTAACTTCCCCATTTGATAGAGTTCTATTTAAGGGGATGTTACATAATATGTTTCATCATAATAATAATTATATCATATAATTATAATTTATTGGTCAATTTTATCATTATAATTATTAAAAATATGTGGCAATAAAATAAATAATCCATCACTTATTGGATATGGTATTGTGCAAAAACACCTGATGTAGAAGTTTTTATTTTCATTTTTTTATTGAATTGAAAAAATACAGAATTTTCAATTAAATGAATGAGAATTATTTATAAAAATGATATTGATGTTTTTTGTTAGTAAGTTTAGAATAATAATTTCTGTGGAGGACAATGTATAAGCCACATTAGATTAATTAACAATCACATTGGTACCATTATATTTACCGTTGTGGTCTCATTAAAATTAATGAATAAGAACAAAATGGTTAACATGTGGGTTAGGATGTGAAATGGATATTTGAGAGAGGTAAATGGGTAGGGTTTCAAGGAAATATGGCTATTAATTTCATTGATTTGGTGGACATGATAACAATTTTTAACTTAATAAAAAGGTTATTTTGTATACATCCATTAATTTTTAATAGTGAAATGAAAATTCAAAATGCTCCATACTCCAAATTGTGAGAAATAATTTAGTGAGGTGTGAAAATTTCAATAATGGATCATAAATGAATTTTCACACATGTTCTAAACATGTTTTATGTAATTATGATATATATTTTTTATTTTGACATTATTTTAGGGTTATTATTTTTTACTCAATTATAATTAATTTAATTGATATATAAAATAACTCAAAATATATAATTTTTCTATGATGGGTTTTGGGCTTTTACTCGATTCTCTTGGATTCCCACATTCCTTGGATATGGCTTAGCCATAGAGGCCGTATATCATCATCCTTCCCTCATCAATGTTGACATTTCAAAACTTATAGTGGATTAGGTGAGAATATTGACTGAGAATGATTTCAATTGTTAAAAAATGTATTTCTTTGATTCATAGACCTATTTATTTTAGACATGAAAAAAAACACTTGTAACAAGTTCTCATCTTAATGGTGATGAATAATGGACCAAAATGGGGTAAATTGTTTCACCACAAGTGAATCTAATATTTATTCCCTTCTTATTGATATTTTTATATCATACGTTCATTTATATAGATCATCCATAGAAAGATTTAGGTACTTGGGATGTTGTTTCAATGGTGTAAGACATAATTTCCAATACAAAATGTTTTTTGTGGGTTTATAGTTTGTTTTCATGATATATAGGATATTTTATACCTTCTATTCAAAAAAAATGTTATTCCATGAATAATGTGGTAAATATTAGAGGATTGGGAAAAAGAGAGTATATATACCATATAGTTGGAAATTGGCAGGATTTTTACAAAAAACAAAATATTTCAAAACAACTATCTTCATTTTATGCCTTTCCCATGTCATAATGTTCCTATTTATCATGGGTGACTATCTTCTAGATAGAAAAACCCACCATACATTCTAAAACTGAAAAATCATTTAACATCTATGAATTCTGGTGTTTACAATAATATGGATCCTGAATGGTGGAAAACATAAATTCCAAAAAAAACTATGAATTCAAGATTATATTTCCTTGAGGATACTCAATCGAGCAGTAATGATACATCCTCACATAGAATGAAAGAGTTTGATCATGATCCCCAATTATTTATCAGTGTCGGGGGTATATATAGAAATGATAATAAATTCTTCCTTCACTATGGTAATTTCCTTGTCAGTTTGGGGAAAGAATCATGGACTTATATGGACAAATGAGGTTTACTAAAAACAATGTTATCTAGATCTTTATGGGATGTATGTAATAAGTTCTTAGAGAATGGTTGTTCAAATCAAAACCTATATATGATGTTATTTTAATTATTAATATATAGGGTAGGAATGATTAATCATTTAGGGATAGGGATGGGGAGTATCAAGACTGAATGAGAAATAAATAGGAACCAATTTTGGGAACATAGGATGACATGTCTATCATACCAGAACAATATATACATTATAATGATAGTGCTTAAAGGGGTGAAAACAATGAGGTGATTGACCATGTAGTGTTCATAAACAACCCCTTAATTCAAATGATTATATGTTGGTGGATTATTTAATGATTCGCATTTATAATGAAGATTCACATAGAATATATGAATGACTTCTATAAGTTGATTTTAAATGAATAAAATTGTTTTTTGGATCTATTGAATGAATCATATTTTTGTATGTGGCATGAGTGAGTGGATGACTATACTGGTGGAACACATACGAGCATGGGAAAATATGTCCTTCAAATTTAAAAAGCTCATCCGGTAAATTCCAAATTTGAATGTGAAGATACTAAATATAATATCCATTAATTTAAATTCAAATATTTCAAAGATAATATTATCATTTAAATTGAAATACATTAGTAAAAAATGGTTGAAATGTTGTATTTTAACCATTATATGTTACCAATATCATTTATTATTCTTTAAAAATTAAATATTATTTAATTTAATTATTTATTATTTTTTTTAAAAAAATTGGGACATAATTTAATATATATCATCTTAATATATTAGCAAAAAATTATAAAATATTAATAATAAATCATTGAAATAACCCTTTCACAATTATTATGGTCATTAAATATATAATTTTTAATATATTTTTTTTCAATAAAATGAAATTTAATTTTTTAAATAACATTCCTTTTTCATATCAAGTAATAAATATATTACTTTAGATTAAATTTTTATTATTGATAATATCATATTTTTAATGAATGTTTCTAGAAATTGTTTTTAATTTGTTGCAATAATGACATTAAAAAAATTTTAAACATGTGTTTCATAAAATTAAAAAATTATATTATAATTATTTAAACTAAATTATCTATATATTTTGTTGAAATATTTGAATAAACCTTAATTTTATTCTTGTTTCCTAAAATTATCAATTTTCTAATGAAATATTTTATTTTCACTGCTTCGCAAAATATACATTATTTTAAAAGAAAAAAAATTATCCCTACAAAAATAGAGAAATTATAAATAAAAAATAGAAAATTATTTTATTAAATTAATATTATAAAATAAATAAATAAAATTTTATAATATCAAATAAAAAAATAAAATATAAACTTCATTTTATTTTAAATTCAAAATAAACAAATGAGTAAAGTATTTGTGATAAATAATTTATTAAATTAGTAAAACACGATCTTATCATCCTTATTTATCAATATATATATAATTATTATACATTAATATTATATGATATTTATTTATGCTCTTTTGGGAGTTTCAATTTGTGCATTCACTAGACGGGGTATTTTGTAAATTTTAATGATGTTGAATTTATTTCTCTAGAAATTTCTCTTGTCTAATATTTTTTGGAGTTTATCATAATTATGGTCTAAGAGAAGCACAATTAAATATAAAAAATTTCCAATATCATAAAAATTGACATCATATTGGAGCCATAGACAAAAATATTCCATTTATTTTATATTTTACATAGACTTTCTAACATGGGAAATATTATATCGAATCATATAATATTTATATTATAGTGATATAATTTTAATTTATCATATTATGTATTCATTTTTGTTTTTTATGAATATATAATTTTTTATTAACATTATATTTATTCATGTAAAATACATAGTGATATTTTGACTCATTACACATTTTTATATGATAGAGTTCCATAAGAAAATTGAAAAAATATAAGAAAATCAATTAGATAGCAAGACTATTTTATTAAATATACATATCATTATAATGTAAGATTATTTTTAATGGTAAATTTTCATGTCATTGAGTCATTAAGACTAGATAATATAATTACATTTATTACAAGTAATTTCTATATATTGAATGGAATAAAAAATGTGTAATGATATATCAAACAGAAATGAGAAATAAATATATTAAAATGATGATTTTGAAATAAAATAATTCAGGAATTCCGACTACGAGTTGTTTTTATTTTTTGGATATAATTTATGGAAGGTTTTAAAAATATGGTCATGGTGGTGAATAATGTTTAAAAATGATTCTAGGAAAAATATTCTATGTTATTAGATGTAAAATATTTCTGGGAAGAGGTAAATATGATAATAAACATATTATTGAGGATTTACTAAATGAAAAAAAATAAAAATTTCATAGATACTCTATTTATAATGTCTTAATCTCATGTTATTGGAGAAACAATACCATTATAATCTATTCGATGAAAAGTATTGATTTGTAATAAAATTGTTTGTTTAATGATTATTTGATGATATTTTTTATTGAAACAATAATCATTGGGGATAAAATACTATTATTAAAATATGTTATGAATGGAGAAAATTGATTAACATACATTAATATTACATCATTTTAGTGAAATATATAATTCATGAAAAAAATTATTTTTGGAGGACCATACCAGTTTAGTGTCTTTCGAAAATTTGAAATAAAATTCTTACACGGTGAGAGGTCGATAAGGATTCCGAAAAATACCATCTCGAGCATTAAATCAATAGAAAAACATTATTCCTAACCTAAAAAATGAAACAAATGTATGTGGTGAGCTCAAATTCTTAGTAAGGGTAAACAAAGAAGATACATAATCATAATCAGGAACATAAGGGTATAATAATATATGTGAAATATTTCATGATCATACACTAAATATAAAGTTTCATACACATGATTGATGGAATAAATATTGGATGCTCATAATACATGAATCATAAAGCAGTAATGATCAAAATCTATGAAAGCATAACATAATAAAATGAAATATAATTTTTGGAAGACACATAAGAATATATATTTATTTCTATCATACTCATGTTTCCCTCATAAGACCATCATAGTTGACATTGTCATTTACCAGTCCGAGTTCACTCCTTGTTCATGCCATTTCAATCTATTGGGATATAATTATATATCAAATGCATATTAGTATTATTTAGGTCCAACAATACTCATTGAACAATTATAAAAATGTTTTCTACAAAATCCTAAGAAATCATATCATATCACTTGAAATGAAATGGGTATCATAAAAATGGAATCATATCAAAACATGTGAAAAAATATAGGTTTCATAATCATTCAATCAATGAAAACTCATTAATGGAAGTGGGTGTCCTAAACACATAACCCATGAATTGGAAACACATTACTTAAACATATTATCCATTAATTATAAATAGGATTCATCAACATGGAATTATTGAATGAGAAAAGGGACTAAAAAACTCATGCCATTAAATCATAAACCATTCAAATAAAGAATATGAATGCGACCTTTGGATCATTTCTATGAATTTAATTTGTGACATCAATTGATGTCATCTTAGATGGAAAATAACTTTGAAATATATTATAACAAAATTTTAGAAGGTAAATATACTTTTTTCTAATATAAAGTATTTTTAAAACATGAAAAAAAATTGAAATATATTTTATTTTATAATTATATAAAAACATGTAACGAATGATTGAATTTTTTTTCCAAATAATTTTCCTTAAAAACATATAAAATTATAATGAATACACTGTGAAAACCATTATATATAAAAATAAATCGAATGATAAAAATTAATATTTATAATTTGTTGAAATTTTTTCATATAATAATTTCAAAAGATATATAATAATATTACAATTAATTTAATTCATTTTCCTTGAAAATAACCCTTAAAAATCATATTATGTAATCATTGAAAATCATTTAAATTTATTTTAAGATATAACTCATTTTTTTGAGAAAAAACTATTTTTAAATCACATTTAAAAAAATAATTTTTGGAATATTAAGAATAAATTAATTGTAAAAATTATTATATTTATCATTCTAATGAATACTCAAGGGATGGATGATCATGATGGTAGACAAATATGTATATATAGATAGTAATTTTACACCATAATCTGTTTAGAAAACTACCTCAATAAAATATGATTCATTAAAAAAACAATTTATTAATAAAAAATATAATATAGGTCAAATATTCTTTTAAAAACAATTTTTTTGTAAAAATAAATATGAAAACATTTTTTGAAAACATGGTTTCTAAAAAACACATATTTTCGACAAAAATGTAAATTAATGTCGGATTTTTAAAAAAATTTCATTATTAAATTATTTACTAAATAGTGTAATAGGGGCTATATTATTTTAATATAACATGAGTAAATATTTGGAAATAAAATTCATGGCATTTATTTGGAGATAGATAAAAATATTTCATAAATAGAAGCACAATCATAAAAAATATTAATAAACGATGAATTATTTACAAGAAACGGTTAAAACACGTTAACAATTAGTCATAATACGATGGAAATAATAAAATTAAATTAATATTAAAATATCATGAAAAAAATTAGATTCATGATATACTATGTAAATGGATGTATTTACACATCATTTAAAAATATAGTTGTATAACATGGCTTGTGTCATAATGAATTAACAAATAAGAAAAATAATAATATAGACTATTTGGTAACATTTGAAACAATAAATCACGAAATAATGTTCATACCATGTATATATAAATAGGTAATTATTTAATTATATTAATCATATAATATATACATGTGTATTATAGACACCATATATTTAAAATAAGAGGTTAACATGGTTTTTGTAACACACAAATATTTCAATAAAATATTTTCTTTAAATAATTTTTATCCTTCAGTAGAAATATTTTCACAAAATTGTGAGTTCAAAAGAATCATGATATGAAATTAATATATAAATAATGTTATGTCATATCTATTAGGTTTGAGGGATTAATTATAACTAACTTATGAAAATGTATTATGAAGTCGTTGGCTATTAATTATTTATTGAAAATATAAATCAATTAGATATTAGTATTTTATTTCTAGTTAATTACATTTGGTAATTATATTAATTAGATATATGTGTTATATACTTAATAAAATATTTTTTTTATATTCATCCAACTGATATTTTAGCCATTGGGTTTGAATAAAAACTGATTTATATAAAAGAACCTATTTTTTTAAAACTATCAAATTTATAACATTGAATAGAGAACACATTTTAAATTAATATTTCGTCATATTAGTAATATCTATATTAAAACATAAACATTTAATTTTGATATAGGATACAAAAATTTACTTTAGAGAAATTTCTTTTATATTTTTATAACATTCACATTTTTATGAATAGTAATAATGGGCTAAATTTAAATTAAAAACATCATTTTTCATATTGATAATTTATATGGATAATTTGTAATATTTAATAGTTTTATTGTATAAATACTATATATTTATATCATTTAATGTAATGTAAGTAATTATCAATAATTTTACTTTGAATTCAGAGGTAAAAACATTTCAATATTTTCCAAAAAATTTACTTTTAAATTCCATTTTCTTTTTTAAACAATATGATTATTTCTAAATAATTTACTACAAATTAATTTTCTAAAATTTAAGAAAATGGATTCCATATTTTTAATCACAATGTACATATTTTGTGAATATGTACCATTTATTTTTTGACATTATGAATATTTATTTTAGTTGTTATTTTATTTACCATGGTTATAGTGAAAATCTATTAAATAAGGGTAAAAAATAATAAATTAAAAATATAAATGTTTGTCAGAATATATTAATCATCATGGAAGGATGATTTGAGTATATATAAAAATCTATATTTAAAATTTATTATTAAAAATGTTCTCTAAAAAATTTAAATATAGGCTAGTTAATCAAATTTAAACTATTATGATAGATTAGTTGTTTAAATAAATTCCCAGAAGATTGATTAATTCTCATTAATCATAATATAATTTATCAAAATTAATTTTGATTATATTCTAATATAGAAAAATAAATATATATTTTTTCAACAATTAATAATCATATTAAACATAGTGCATTCTGAGTTATACAAGGAAAATAGAAAACTAAATTAAACCGCACAAGGGATATTAAACAAGTTGTCTAGACTCAAGCCAATACATAATCCACTTCACCTAGTGATCAACATCCACAAGAAGTCCACATAAATAAACATGATCCATAACCTAGATTAGTATAATGATCAATACAATATTCTTTCTAGGTCATATAAAATCTTCTGCATTTCTTCATGGGTCTGAACTAATAGGTCACACTAGGACCTCTTTCACACATATCTATGGGAATAAATATGATTAAAAATATGAGAGAGGGAGTATATCTCGTATCCTCCAATTTAATTTAGGAGATAGTGCATATTTTTATAAAGAGACACACAAATACACTGCTTGAAATGTATAAATAATAAAAAAAGCGAAAAAAATACTGAGATAAGGTTAGTAGTGCTCTGAGTGTTAGTATATGAATGTCTGGGCTTCTAGGACAAATCATTTAATGAAACTGAGTCCTCTTGCAGAAAACATATTATCTCAAGTCAGCTAGATCTGGCTAATGTTTTTTGTGGATTTGATTATGCAAAATTCTTCTCAACTCTAGGATTAAAGTATTCTTCATGTGCCCTTCAGTATATTATGGCTTCACGTGTATCTTATTCTTTAAATAATGTATTTTCTTATTCATTATCACGCTCACACTTGTTTCAATGTTGTCACAATTTTCAAGCATTGCTTTTGGAAAAATTTTTCTTATTATTATTAGAATTCTTCTGTGGGAGCTAACATGATGCTTGTATTCTGCACATCATACATCATACTGTCAGGTGAAATGTCTACAAAGAAAAATTATTTATGTCAGTGCATTTAAAAGCTTCAAATACGATTTATAGACAAGAAATTAAATAATCACAAAACATATTAATAAACGGTGTCACAATTTGTCTTGAATTAGTGTCTTCATGAAATGGTGTATTATTTAAACGATGACTCTTTGAAATAGTGTATCCTCTAAATAGTGTCTCTTTGATTGTCATTGTGAAGAGAGACATCTATGATGACCATGTTATGTAGTGATCAGAAACAGGTTGCACAGATTCTATGTTTGATTATTGTGTCTAGTAACGGTTTCTGGATGGTCAAAGTGTGTGGTCATGGTGTCCTGGTCATAGTGTCTTGGACACGGTGTCTGGGTCACGGTGTCTGGGTCATGATGTTTGGTTCAGGGTGTTTGGGTTACAGTGTCTAGTTCATGGTGTCATGGTCCCTTGATAGAAAACCATAACCCGTGCAAGACTCATGTTTTCTCAAACATATAGAAATATATATACACAGACATAAAGAGTTGTATTCATAGAATGAGTTTAACGTTATCATTTATAAGACAATTTCATTATAAAAATTTGTTTTAAATAATTATTTATCGCATAAAGAGGCTAATCATCTGTACACATGATTTTAGATAGATTAAACATGATTAATAGGTATTATAAAATTTATAGGATTTGTTATCATTACAATATTATTAACACATGAGGAGTCCAACAATATCGCCACTTTTAATGATAAAAATTCATATGAGTGAGAGATTAATTATTATGTAATGTGTAACATCCCTAGTTTTCATTTTGAGAAAATATTTCTCCTCGATTTTGAATTATCCAAAAACATAAATAGTCAATGAAATATCACAATTCATTAGATAGATAAAAATTGAATTCACAAATAATATGTAAAACAAATAAAGAAATCATCCCTCTCAAAATATATTTGTCAAATTTCATTAGTACTTTTTTGTATTCTATATAACCTTGGTAGCAGCATCTGAAGAGGAAGCAATATGAACATAGGTAGAAGTGGAAGAAAGGAGTGACCTTGTTGACAAAGAATGTAATGAATTTCCTTTAAAAATAGAAGGGGAAAAGGTAGGTGCATTGGAAGATAGAGGAAACTATGGATTATGGATAACTGGTGTGATCTGAATCAGATCCTATGATACAGACACTGATGTAGATGCAAGGGTAGAGGATGATAGGGTAGGAAAACCAGATCTCATGGGTGCAGCAGCTAGAGCGATGCTGGCAGTACTCAATCCATGAATATAAGGCCTCCAAATCATGATTAAGATAGAAATTACCTCATCACCATAAAACATGTCTTCCTCAATGTCATCATTCTTCTCCATAAAAATTTCAAACAATGTAGTGAAATCTTTGAGCTTTTGGACTTGATTGTTAAAATATTGAGTTACATAAGAGATTCTAAGATTCTCTAAAATGTACTTGAAGTGGTTTTTCATTTAATTCATATAGAAGATATTATTGAATATGAAATACACCTTAATATATATTTACTACTGAGAATACTTGGTAATCATGGATTGAATTCACACCAAATTAAGAAATCTTTCTGTATTCTTAAAAAATTTGTATAGATATTTTTTTTCAAAATAGGTGATCTTAGACTAATGTTCATCATTAACATCATTTATGAACATATTGCTATATAAAGAGGGTTGAGATGATTTTCCAGAATTATGAGAAGTAGTAACAGCTGAATTAAGTGATTTTAGTTTATTTAGAACATTTTGGAGACAATCCTTATACACATCATATTACTTGTTAATAACAATAACAATTCATTTATATATTGATAAATCTTCTTGTTTCTTTTTCTCCTTTGTCTATTAAGGGAGATATATTAGGTTGAATTAGGGAGGCAACAATCTATGGAATCTGACTAACAACTTCATCAATATGATAAGAAATAAGTTCTAGTCATGAGTTTGTCACTCTCTTCATTTCTTATACCATAACTCTGATATACATTACTGCATAAATTAATTGTTTGTTTTCAACTCTAACCACTTCATTCTCATGAAACATATTTGGTTGAATCTTCCATATGATATTTTCCAAAAAAAGCTAGATTATCATTCACTCAAAGTGGATATAGAATCTAGTTTGGTATTAATGATTTTTTCAAATCTAGCTAATTGGGTTGCTCCAAATGTTTTTATATCTTCCTTATTCAGAAATTTTGGTGGTTCTTGTGATGTTTAGGGATAGAAGATAAGATAGTATTACAATCATTAGCAGAGATAGATTTTGGAGAAGATTCCAGTTATAATTGAAACAATGTATTTTTTTTATTTTTCTAACTTAGACTTCATGGGAATCTGTCACATCAAAATAACATGGGAATTTATTCCATGTATTCACTGATCATGGATCAATGAGATTAAGGACATTAACAGGTTCAAGATTCAAGTGTTTCTCCCCCAGAATAGGTGCATCATTCTTAGAACTCATTGATATTTAACCTTTATCTAATTACATGATTTCATCGTTGATATCCTCGCCAATTTCTTTTCTAGACAACTAAAAGGATTTCTCCATTATCTATTTAGCATATTTAATAATTTCATGATCATATTTTCCCTAATGGGGTTTCTCAAGAGTAACTACTTGCACAACAATAATATCTTCTTATATATGTTCTTATACAATATTCATTTCATTTACCATAGCAATAGATTATTCTTCAGTAGCAGGTTATTCATCCAAATCAGCACATTCATTAGGAATAGGTATTTCCTTCTCAATTATGTCCTGAAAAATAATTTCACTATAATTCTCATCCAGCATAGTTTCTCCTATAGGTACAACAGCCTCCTCCTCATTTTCCATATCATAAAACTCAACAATATCAGCTTGTTCGAAACCAACATCAGAAATATATATAGGTCGTGATGTGTTTTCCACCGAATTAAACATTTGATAAACCCTAACATTATCTACCACCCTAGATTTTATCCATGGATTCCAAGTGATTTTTATTCACTTTACTATAAAATTTGAAGGAAAAACTCAAAATCCTTAATAGAAATTTCAACTTGTCCATCCAACCCTTTTGAATGAAGAACAACTGATATAATCCTTGAATAGAACAAAATCATAGACATTGAGGTTATTATGATCTACTCACACATATGGAGAACAAAAATATGTTCACATGTTAATCTTATATCCATTTTAATGTGATGTATGAATAATAAATTCTTCTACTTGAGGGTAGAATAATCAACTATTCTAGTTTCACCATCTAGCACCTCAGTAATGGCTCTTTACATTGTTTCATTTTTAGTTAAGCTTTCCACTGTTTTTTCCAAAACAAAGAACCCATTTAGAGGTGGAGGAACACTCTGTTAGTCATAAAAAATACTTTATAGAGGAATCCAATGGCATGCAAACCATAACCTCAAATAAAAGGTACAACTCATGGAATTGATCCAACATCACCCAACATAGTCATGTTTTTTATCAAAATAGAATTTAGAATATTAATTTTATTTTTCCTAGGGTGTGAAACTAGATTTTTTGAGGTGTTAATAAGACTTGTATGGTCACAGTTTGTACGAACATGACTAATTTTATATCAATAATCTTGTAAAGTGTGTTTCATTGACAACATTTATGTACAACATATTCCAATAACTATGTATTCATCTTATGCAGTAGATTATGCAACATAATTTTGATTCTTACTACACCATGATACTAGTGACATACCTAAAATGTGATATGATCTATAAGTGATTTTTCAATCTATCATACAGCCACTAAATTCAACATCAGAATAACTCAATAACTCAAATGATTTCCTCTAGGAATGATTAGTCCAATATTGAATGAATGATTAAGGTATTTTATGATTCTTTTTAATAGAATTTTAATGAGATTCTTTGGGGTTTCCATGAAAATTAACACACATACACACAATAATCAAAATGTTAGGTTGAAAATTAGTTAAGTACAGTATACTTCCAATCATCCCTCTATAAGAGTTTTGATAAACATATTTTCCATCATCATAAAGATCCAACTTACATGTACTACTCAATAAAGTGTCAATACATTTTGTTCTATCGAAACCAAAACATTTTAGAATATCTCTAGTATATTTTCAATGATTTAAAACTATACCATCATTATTTTGAACAATTTCAAATCCAATAATGAACCTTTGCTCACATATTAAATTCAATTCGA
The DNA here is from genome assembly GCA_963277665.1 of Viscum album. Classification (NCBI taxonomy): domain Eukaryota; kingdom Viridiplantae; phylum Streptophyta; class Magnoliopsida; order Santalales; family Viscaceae; genus Viscum; species Viscum album. The sequence continues at coordinate 1,037,560,658 of OY728133.1, read as the reverse complement.
ATTTTTTTTGCATTATATTGAAAAATTCAAAACATAATGAATTTTTTGAAGATCAAAAGATAATGTCATCTACATAGAATTAAACTAATAAAACATCATTGGATATTCATTTTATAAAAAGTTTAGGATCTTTTATTCATTTTTCAAAACCATTTGACATAAGTAAAGTTCATAGTCTATCATACTAGGCTCTTGGAGATTTTTTTTAACAATATAAGGTTTTTGAAAATTTAAATATACGAGTTGGAAAATAATGATTTGTAAAACCTGGGGGTTGTTCAACAAAGGAATTCTCATCTATATATCCATGTAGAAATTCAATTTTTGGCTACATCTTAAATAGTTTGAAATTTTTATATATATTATAATAATGGAGAATTTTGATGGCTTTTTATCTAGATACTGGTGAAAAGTTCTCTTCATATTCAATTCATTCTTCTGGATTATATCCTTGTGCAACGAATAAATCCTAATTTCTTATGTATAATACAATCATCATCTACATTATTTCTAAACACCCAATTAGTGAATTTGGTTATGTTTCTTTGTGTGTTTCAACACGTTTCCAATCGTTGTTCCTTTCAAAATGATTATGTTCTTCTGGCATAACCATCACAAAAAAATTCATCATTGATTGCATCATTAATGTTTTTAGGTTCAAGTTGTGACAAGAAGACATTAAAGTCAATATTATTTCTAAGAGAATCTCTAGTTTGTGTTATTTATATAATTATTATACAACTACAACTAAAGGATGAATCTTAAGAGTATTAACAACTCTAGGAAAAGAAGGACTAGTGATTTAAAGTTCTTCAAAAGGTTTGGGTTCATTATGACCAAAATTTAAAAAATTTCTAGATCTAGATGTTTTCACACATTGATTTAAAGGATGGTTAGATGATTTTTAATTAATATATAGATTTTATATGTCATACACAATGTTATATAGATGGGTTTTAGGCTCATGTGGATCTGTTTCAGCAAATTTGACATGGACAGAATCTTCCACACATTTTGATATTTTTTAAAACACCCTATAGGATTTACAAGAGATTAAATATCCTAAATATATTCCCTCATCACTCTTGGAGGAAAAAATTTCAACATTCTCCCTACTATTAGGGATTTAGACATCGCAACAATAAACATTGAAGTAACATACCTTGGGTTTTCTATTGTTCCACAACTCATATGGAGTTCTGTTAATAATAAGTCTAATCTACAATATACTGATAACATAGCTAGATATATTTACAGCTTTAGTAAAAAAATAAATAGGCAATTCATATTCACTGATCTTGGTTTTAGTAATCTCTTTCAAGGTTCTATTTATTATCTCCACAACTCCATTTATTGAGGTTTTCTAGGTGCATATAAATTATGACTATATCCATTTTGTGAGAAAAGGGACTCAAACTATAGATTTTCAAACTCACGGACATGATAAAATATTAAGTATTTAATTTTACGTCCATTAATATTTTATATAGATTTTTAATATTTGGTAAAATGAGATAAGGATTCTCTTTTGTGAGCCAAAAATATTGTCCATGTATAGAAAAAAATTCATCTACAACAACATAAGAATAATGCTTCTAATTTAATCTAAAAATTCTATATGGTCTAAAAAATCCATGTGAACCAATTCATGATGTTGAGATGTTGAAACTTCATTCTTTTCATTGATGGAAACCATGTGTTGATTTACCTTTTGACAATGATTACACACATTATCATTTTTAAAATCATGTTTGGGTAGGTATTTTTCTATAATTTTTATAGTTAACATTCTAAGGGAGTGAGTATTACAGCTTCCATGTCTCATATGCCAAAGACCGAATTCTTTGTGAAATACACTTAAACATGAAAAATTCTGAGAGACTAAATAATCTATTTTAATAGAATATACATTTTCATTTCATAATGTATTAAATATATATTCATTTATAGAATTTAAAACATTCCAAGCATCATTTTTAAATTTATCATGAAATATATCATCACATAGTTGTGAAATAATAATCAAATTATATTATAATTCATAAAAAAAGTATATTGGAAATGAATATTGTGTTAGAATTACATATTTGGCCAAGGACAGTAATATTTCCTTTGAAATTTTCACCAAAGGTGACATGTTCACCATCTATTTTTATTATGTTTTTAAGCATGAATATTCCCCTTTCAGGTGTCTTTAAAAACCAATTTCTATGTACAATAAGCATTAATGGAGCTTTTTCAGCAGCTTTCCTACCACATAGTCAAATAAAAATAGATTTGGTACCTATTATTATTTGGGTATAGTAATATTAGTGACTAGTGATTTGGGAAACCATATATTTTCGATAGGTTTCTGATAAGCATTATGTGAATTACACGAAAAATAAAATAATTTTGTTCTAGTGAATATTGAAACAATAGATAGTGTATCATAACTTGATGTAGATTAATGTTATCCAAAAATAGGATTAAATTTGTCTTTCAAGGATTTAGAAACAAAATTATTTCATCCAAAAAACATTAACCAGTTTGATATTTAATTCCAGTAGTACATTTATGAGCAATCTGTTTACCATCATTTTGTACCAAGGTATCATAACCTTTGGTAAACTATTCAAGGTCCTTTTTCAATTTCTCATTAGATTGTTTTAGTTCATTTTTATCTTTGAGTAATTGATCATTTTCACCTTTTGTAAATAGAGATTATTTTTATCTATTGAGGTAAGAAAAAGTTATTTCATTAATGTATTTTTTTATCATTTAGGTCATTACATGTCTCTTCTAGAATATTATAGTACCCATATATTTCTTCATTAGAAATATTTTTAGATACATTGTCATCTCCAGAAAAATAGGAATTGTGTATAAGAGATTCTAGTGTTACATGAGATGTGTTTGTCATAAAACACATATTTTATTTGTTAGCATGTTCATAAAACAACTCCATGTCTTTTTAGGGTTCTATTTATAATTTCAATCGTTCCCCTCATATTTATTTTTGTACATTTGTATGGGACATCTAGCCTTGATATGTCTCTTTTTATTACATTTATAACAAAATATATCATCAGACTTTACACTTTTTTTCCAATAATTATACTATCATCAATTTTGATAATTTATTCACTTAATGTTAGGTTTTCTAAAAAATTTATTATTCATATAAAATCCATTGAATTATCTGGATAATTGAGCCAACTCCGCAACCCTGTTATGTGATGATTGATCACTGATAAAATATTCTACAAAAATGTACAATTTTATTTTCCCTTTGTGTTTAGAATTGGTGTTTTTCAATTTAACATAATTTCATCTGAGATAATCCTCATCTTCCTTTTTGATGTTCATCTCCTCTTTATACATCATTAGTTTCCCAATGAGTTCTGTTACCGGTAGTTTAGTGATGTTTGATGACTCTCTAATTAAAATTGTTGTTCCTCTACATCACTCAGGTATCCATATGATAATCCTTAGGATTTCTTCTTTGGAAGTTTCTTCTCTTCCAAGAGATATCAATGTGATTATAATTTCATTTAAACTATGATACATGTCAAAAATAGGCTCATCAGGTTTCATTTTTAATTTATTATATCTAATAGTATAATTATTGAGTTTCATTTCATTCACACATGAAGATTGTCCATTTAAAACTAACAACTTATCCCAAATTTCATGGGAATTTTTACATGTAGTGATTCTATTAAATTCATTATCTCTTTAATAGAAATATATAAATTTCAATGATTTGAGATTTTTAATGTATGAAGACATAGTATGGTCATACCAAGTAATTCTATATGTAGCGTTAATCTTATATTAATTTTTAATTGATGAAAAAATTCTAAAACACATACACTCTAAATGAATTTTCTTTTTAATTTTCCAATGAGAATAATTGGTTAAATTAAATAATAGTGTCAATTTTGTTTTTGCACCTACCAATATACTATACACGATAGGGAATTAATTAAAAATATATATAAAATTATAATTAAAAAAATTTATGAATCATTAAAGTACAACTAAAATAATAGTTGAATATGTTCAAAACCCAAATATTAATATGAATAAGAAGAAACCTATGATTCCAAATGTTTTTAGAGTTGAGTAATTGAGAGGGGGTGAATTGAGTATCTAATAAAATTTTTATTTAAAATGTATTCTTAAAATGGATCCCCAATAAATATAAATACACACTAGTTAATCAATTCTATATTCTTCAGAATTTTTGAAAATTTAAATAAATTCTAATATTGTTGATTAATTATCAGTAGTCTTAATATTAGTTATTAACATTTAGTTTGGAGCTATTATATTATAGAAAACCAATTATAACTTCATTCCAGGAATATCTATCAAATTGTATTTAGTGTTTCATCAACTATAAATTATATCAAAGTAAACTAATTTAATGATTATATTGGATATAAAAAAAGTGGTTAAGAATCAAGATGATACATAATCCACTCCAATTTATGATCACATGACATCATGAAGTTTATATAAATAAACTTGTTTCACACCCCAGATCAAGGATTAAAACAGTACACATAACTATCTAGTTCACACGACCACTTCCACAATTCATTTTGGGTATGAACATACCTGTCACACATAGTCATATTCTACACTTATAAATGTGAATACAATGGTGTAAAAATAATCCATATGAAGGATATATTGAATACTCTAGTTTTATGTATCAGATAGAACATGTTTTTATACAAACACAATAGACACACAACTAGAATGATTTAAAATAATACACAACCAACCAAAAAAGATGAGATAAGGATAGATGTTCTATGAGTGTTAGTATATGAATCTCTAGATTTCTTGGATTAAGCTGATTCTAAAATCGAGTCTTCTTACAGAATACAGAGTATCAAAAGTCAGTAAGATATGAATCGTGTTATTTGTAGAGTTGGTAGTGAGAAAATGTTCTCGACTATATGATTCGAGTATGTTTTTTGTGAAATTTAGTATTGATGGGTTTCATGTGTCAGTTGTCCATTCAATATTTCTCATGCTTTTTTTCTAACACACTCCTTTTTTCTATTGTCACTGTTGTCGTGTTTGGATTCTAGCCACGTTGTTCTTTTTATTCATGGAATGCATGTGTTTAATTAGACATGATGCATGTATTCGGTATATTATATCTCGTACTATTAGGTGAAATATATACAAATAAACACTAATTATGTTTTTTCTTTTTAAAGCTTCAAATATGACTTTTAGAGATTAAATTGAACATAATGATTACAAAACGGTGTCATAGTGTTTATGGAAATGATGACATCATGAAATGGTGTCCCCTTGAAATAGTGTCTCTGTGAAATGGTGTCTCCTCAAAACAATGTATCCATTTTTTCAGTTAATGGTAATATATCTACGATGGATTAGTTTTATAGAGATCAAAAACTAGTGGCATAAGTGTAGTGTTTGGTCATAGTGTCTAGTCATTGTGTCTAGATGGTCACAGCGTGTGGACATAGTGTCTGGTAATGATGTATGGGTCAGGTTGTATGTTTCATGGTGTTTGGGTCATGGTGTTTGGGAAATTGTATCTGGGTCATAGTATCTTAGTCCGTTTCCTAAAAAACATAACATGTGGATGACACATGGTTTCTTAGACTTAGACCAAAATCTGTACGCCGAATTAAAGAGTTATATTCATATAATGAATTGGTCATTACCATACATATGATAATATATTTATAAAAAAAGAGTTTGAAATAATTATTTAATTCATAAAATTACTAATCATTATTAGACGTGTTTTTTGATAAATTAAACAAGATTAAAAGGCTTTACAAAATGTACAGGATTTATAATCATTAAAACATTATTAACACTTGAGGATTAAAACAATAATACTATACAAAAACATGTAATAATCTTATTGGATGAAATGTTTCTAACAATGGGCATCCATGGGTCAATTTCAAGACCCCATGGATTCATGTGTAAGTGAAAATTTCAATAAATTCGATTTAATTTAATGTAAATATAATAAAAACCTAAAATGTTATCTTTCAATAATATAATTAAAAATTGAGTCATATAATAGATCCCTATGTATATAAATATTAATTATATTGATAAATATATTTTCTAAATCATGGTATTTTATTAATAATTTTTTATATTAGATGAATATATTTATTTTTGACAAAAATTATGATGTAGTGATTACCACATTAATGAAAGATTCAAATAAAATATTTTATAAATTTATAATAAAAAGTAATTTGGTTATTTTTATGTCATTGTCAAATTTTATAGATGATATTGACATTTTATTTTTTATTTAATTAATTTTGTTCTATGTAATTATTTTTTATGAATTTGAAATAAATTCAAGTATGAATAGAGTCCAAAATTGACACAATTTATAACATAAAACATAAAATAATTTTTTAATGATATAACTTTGTTAAAAATATATTATTCTAATATATGGTAAATATAAGTCCAAATATTTAATAATTAACATTTTTTGGGTAATTTGATATTATATTGATATTACATTAACCCAAGATATATGAATAACACAGTACACGGTAATATTAAAAAGGTTAAAATAAGGGTGAATCCAAAAATATAAGTATAGAAATATGTTCAAATATTGTCTAATTTTTTTTATGTGGTGGGTATTAGAAAAAAAACAACTTATCATAAAATGAATAATGTTTTCTACAATTTTTAATCAAAATTTAAATTATAATAAATTAATATTTTAGGAATTTCCTAAAGCGCACCTCTAATTTTATAAAAGGGAACCTCCTCTATCTTCTCTTAACTCTATTTTGAGACCTCAATCTAATATAATCGAAACCAATGTATCTTTTCAACATCCCAAATAATATTCTAGTGGGGATAGTGTTCTCAAATGAGTAACTCTAGTTCCGTATATAGAAATTTAAAGGAGGCACGTCGAGGAAGAGGTAATCTCTTATATAGATCCTTTCAAATTTAATTATTCTTCCACTTCAAATTATTTAGTTTTTTAATTTAAAAATAAATAAAATTAGTTTCAATAATATATTCATATGGTATTTTAAATTTGAGATAACCATATTTCACATTCAATCTATCATACGAAAAATGAATTCATTGGGCATGTGAACGTATGAATTATTGTATACACGACGTGGTGTAATATGTCTTTCACTTCCACCATATCATGATGGTTAATATGGTAGAAATAATTACTATATATTATTATGGTAAAAATATTTATTTCTAAGAAATTATACACAATCCACTTTAATACTGGTCAACAACTATGAGAACGATAATGTCACTCCTGCATACGTACGACTTACCATCTCCATGATGCGATGGGATGAATTCTCCATTATAACCATTAAATAATGATTATAATGTATTTTTGAAAGAAAAATCATGAAATATATAAAATAATAATGATACTAGATTAATATATATATATATATGTTAATTACATTCTTCCATTCAATTTAATAAGGAAACGAAAAATAATTCCATTTGTATGTACTGCCTACTGTCACCATGAATGATTTATTCCATTCCATTTATCAATCAATTATATATATTTATATAATAAATATATATTATATATAAATAACGTTTTTCATTTTGGATGTATGTAAATCATGATCTATGTAATCATATGAATAATAATAAGTGCAAACACGTAATGATTGTTGACAAAGTGGACATCTGAGTAATGATTGTTGACAAAGCAAAACAATGACATACAAATTTGTTGACAAAGAGGATTTCATGGTGGAATGATGAGTTCAAGAGCTAAGGTCAACGATCCATGTTTGATTCAATAACGTCGATAAAAGGAATGGATAATCTGGAGGTATTACAAATGAACAGATACAAGGTGGCGCCGTTTTCCAGTTTTTGCCAGATTTTAGGGCCTGAAAATAGGAAAATGAAAAAAAGTGTTTTTGGCGAAAGGACTTGCTCGCTGAGGACTTGGAGAATAGGAAACATGAGCACCATATGTTTTTCAATATCAGAAGATCAAAATATGGCAAAGGATGTAGGTTCGCGCAAGTTTGGGAGTTGGTCGCGCAAGTGTCCAAAAGGACAAAAGACTTGCGCGCTGAAACTGGGTCGCGCAGGTGACTAGCACGCCGTCGCGCAGGGTGGTCAGAATGCCTATAAATACTGGACCACCCCTCCTCATTTTTAACAGAGTTCAACACTTTGAGAAATCATAGCTCCCTTCGCCCAGGTGTGGTGGTCACGCAAGTGGTGTGTGTGGGTCGCGCAGGTGAATTTGCGCGCCAGTAGTTGAAGTTGTGCGCCAATGTTAGAAGTTGCGCGCCGGTTGGAAGTTGCACGCCAATATTGGTTTGGGCGTAAAAGGAGGAGATTCGCGCAAGTTTGTAGTTGAGGAATCTTGAGTCGCGCAAGTGCCTGAGGAGGACTTGCGCGCCCGTTGTGACTTTTGCGCCGATACTTGCACGCCGAGATTGACCTGTGCGCCAAGTAAGGTTTTGTTCTAGTGGTGCTTCTCGGATTGCGTGGAAGTTGGTACCTTGCCCGATACCTTCGTTGCAAAGATATATTCATATACGAGTGAAATTTGTACTTCAACAGAGCATCTACACACAGAGGAATATGCATTCATTCATGCAAATGAAGAGACCTACGGGTCTATAAACTGTGAGTGGATTCCTTCCAACAGTAGTGAGCATAGGAAGAGGAAGAAGGAGATCCTCTCCACCGAAAATGAGCCAGAGAGAGAGAGAAACATGGAGTGACCCTTGGGAAAGCAGTGAGGTGACCCTAAACTTGTAAATACAGTGAGCCTTGGATTAGAAGTGATCTAGCCCGAACCTTGTAATCCACAGCTAGTGAAGATTAGTGGAATTTGGTACGACCGGCAACTTGTCGGCGTATGCTCCTTGGACATAGCCCTTTGCGGTGAACCATGTAAAATTGTTGTGTCCTGTGCACACTTCGCTTTCTATTTACTTTATGCAACAGGAAAAAGAGAGAAGAGAGTTTTCCTCAACAGCGAAACAAGATCAGAACGAGCATTAATTTTAAATTAGTCATACCTTGATTCAACCCCCCCTCTCAGGATATTCAGCCTTGTGGACCTAACAATTGGTATCAAAGGGAAAGGTTGAAAGTTGTTCTTCTCTCAATGGAGGTCACTAATCATAAAGGGATTCCGATCTTTGACGGATATAATGTTCAGATATGGAAGAATCGGATTCAACACTATTTCCGATCCTTGGGAATGTATGTGTTTTCAGCAGCTATGCATGGTATCACAACTGATATTAATAGTGGTGCTCTATTAGAACCTGAGCATAGAGAGTTGGATGCTGATTCCAAAGAAATCAATGCCTTAGGGGGAGCCCTTTCCAATCCCATATACACGAAGGTTATGTCATGCAAAACGTCACATGCCATGTGGGAAAAGATTTTTAATATATATGAAGGGGACAAAAAAGTCAGAGAGGAAAAGATGCAGGTGTTGTGGAACAAATATGAAGATCTGAAAATGAACCTGAATGAGTCTGTTGACACATTCTTTGATAGGGTAAACATTGTTGTGGAAGATATGCGAGGTCTTGGAGAAGTCATTGAAGACATAAAGATTGTAAAGCGCATCTTGAGGAAACTTCCACCTCGGTTCAATCCGAAAGTTGCAGTACTTGAAGATAAAGATCCAAAGGAGCTGACATTGGACAATTTGCACAGTACCTTAGTTGCATATGAAATGAGGAACGATGATAATGAGGCTGTGGAAAAGGGGAAGTATAAAGAGGTGTCATTTAAGGCCGTGAAGAAGCTCACGATTGAAGATTCTAATGAAGAAGAAGATACAGATGAAGTGATGTCATTTCATTCTTCAAATCTAAAAAGAGGAATAGGAAATTTTAATGGTAAACTTCCACTAGCATGTTTTCGATGTGTAAAGGTTGGTCATCTTGCAGCAAGATTCCCAAAGAAGTTTCGAGATGATGATGATGATGAGGTTGAAATTACCAAGAAGAAAACATCAGCTTTTGTGAAAGGGAAGAAGCAATTCAGGAGAAATTTTTCCAAGAAAAAGAATATTCTTTCACAAGAACTTGAAAGTTCTGATGAGTCCGAGGATGAAGAGGTTGAGGAAATTGAAAATTGCAGAGATCGTGGGGTAAATGCCTTGGTGGAGATTGTTGTTATTTCTCAAAAGGGAGAAGAAGTTGATGCTAAAGAAGAAGAAGAAATTGATGGGAGAGTTGATATGGAAGCCGAATTGGAAGAAGCTCTTAAAGAGATAGACATTTGGAGATACAAAATGATGAAAGCCAATAAAGTGGTTCGTGATGCCAAACTATATATGAAACAACATGATGAAGAAAATTCTGAGCTGTTATAAGAAATTGAAAGACTAAAATCCTCAACAGCAGAGAACATAGAAAATATTGTTGAGAATAAGCTTAAAGTTGAGGAACAAAATAAGGAAATTGATTGTTTGACAAAAACAGGAAAAGATCAGGTTAGACATATCAATGAGATTGAAGAAGAAGAGGTCAGTCTGCGACAAAAACGTAAGGATCAGAATAAACTCTTGACATCCAATGTGATATTCAAAAAGCAGGACATTCAGAAGAGAGAGAAGATGAAAGCGGAGCCTAGCAGTTCAGTAGGGAAGAAGCAGCAATTGAGCTCAGATGTTAAGGTCGTTTCTAGGCTTATTCAAGAACAAAAATTTACGACAATTGCAGTCAGACTGCAAGGACTCATCCCGAAAGTGAAGGTTGATTTGGGAACAAAAAAGAATCAGAGTATTCAGAGATCTCAAAGGGAAAATCGTACTGCTGAAATATCACGAGGGAATGTATCCTATATCAGGTGTTATTGCTGTGGGAAAATGGTAAATTCACAGTATGTGTGTTCCATAGCCAAGAGATACAGAAGGGAACATGAGCAGAGATGGCAGCCAAACAGAGAACGGTTTTCCAGAACACGTTTTTAAGGACACTGTTTTTGGTGGAGAGGATTTGGACACATGGCTAGGTATTTCACTGCAACCATTCAGAGAAATGTGTCAAAGAAGAATCAAAATGTTCGCAAGCAGCAGATCAATAAACCAACAAGTGAGTTAAAAGTTCATAACAGATTTGCAGCTCTGCATGATGAGGGTGATCCATCATACTCTGAGAAAGAACAAGAGTCTCAATCCATGCCGAGTCTGAAAGAAAAAGAATTGACCAAGAAGAAGAAAAATGATAAGGCTGTGGTGGTAGAGATTTCCCTTAAAGCATCAGATCGATCTACTATTTGGATCCTTGATAGTGGCTGCACATCCCACATGACGGGTAATAAGGATCTTGTTACATGCATGAAATATGAAAATGAAGGAGTTGTAAAATTTGGAAATGATGAAGGCCTGAAGATTGTTGGCTCAGGAAAAGCCAAGTTTGGGGGCAAAGAGATGAGACGTGATGATGTCTTGGTAGTAGAGGGTCTCATTCATAACTTACTCAGTGTCAGTCAACTATGTGACTCTGGGCAGTCTATCCAATTTATCAAGAAGATGTGTGTTGTGAAAGGAAAAGAGGGAGAAGCTATTCTGCAGTGAAAAAGGTCAAAGGGAAATCTCTACCTTGTAGGTGGGGAAGAATTTACTTGTCTTTTATCCAGAGAGGAAGAAAACCAGTTGTTGCATAAGCGACTTGGTCATCTATACCAACCATCTATGGAGGATCTCGTAAAATGTGATGCTGCTAGAGACCTTCCCAAAATATCATGTGATCACACTCATACGTGTGATGCTTGGCAACAAGGGAAGATCATCAGAAATACATATAGGCCAAAGGAACAGAAATCAAATATAGTGCTCGAATTGGTTCATGATGATGTATGTGGACCTATTTCACCACGAGCTATAAATGGGAAGAGGTACTATGTTCTTTTCATTGATGATTATAGTAGAATGGCCTGGGTATTCATCATTACCCATAAGACATAGGTGTTCAGTTGTATAAAGTAGTATATGAGGGAATCAGAAAAGATGCTTGGGAAGAAAATCGTGAAATTTCATACTGACAATGGTACAGAATTTACAAACAGTCAGGTTGGAAATTATCTGAGAAACTTGGGATAAGGCATCAAGAATCATCAGTAAGAACTCCCCAATAGAAAGGAGTGGTTGAAAGAAGAAATCAGATCATCAACAACATGGCCAGAACAATTCTTATTGATACAGACCTACCATAGAAATTTTGGAAGGAAGCCGTTTTAACATCGGTCTATGTTTCAAACAGGTCTCTGTTGTGTCCAAAGCAAGGGAAAACTCTGTATGAACTATGGTACGAAAAGAAGCCAATGTTGAAATACTTTTGACTCATTAGAAGTAAGTGTTTAATTCTCAACAAAGAAAATCATAGGAAGTTTAAGGCACGAGGAGATGAAGGGATATTTTGTGGATACTCAAGGAAAAGTAAAGCATATAAATGCTTCAACAAGAAGCTGGGAAAAATCGTTGAGAGCAATGATGTCACTATAGTTGAAAATGAACAGAATAATCAACGATCTAGTGAACAATTCATGTATGAAAATGATGATGAGGAAAGAAACACAGGGGGGCAGAAGTTGAAGAGGCTGACTCAGAATAAGATACTAATGATGAAAAAGAAAGTGTCAAGTCTCTATCTGCAAGGAAGCCAAAGTGTCGAGCTGAAATTGATTGGAAAAATATCATTGGTGACCAGAAAACACCAGTTCAGACTCAAAGAATGAAGTCATTACAGCAGACATCGTTTTTATCTCAGGTGGAGCCGAAATGTTTTTCCGATGTAGCTGAAGATGAAAACTGGGTTCAAGCTATGAATGAAGAGCTTGATCAGATTGAGAAGAACCAGATGTGGGAGTTTGTTTCGAGACCAGCAGACAAGAATGTCATTGGGACTAAATGGGTCTATCGCAACAAGATGAATGAAGATGGAACTGTGATTCGAAAAAAAGCATGACTAGTGTGCAACGGGTACTCCCAGATCAAAGGAATAGATTTTGATGAGACTTTTACACCAGTTGCAAGGCTGGAGACAATCAGATTATTCTTGGCTATAGCAGTGCATAGAAAGTTTAAAGTGTTCCAGATGGATGTCAAATCCGCATTCTTGAATGGGGTTCTGGAAGAAGAGGTGTACATTGAGCAGCCAGATGGTTTTCTTATTCATGAGGATGAGAACAATGTTTGCAGGCTGAAGAAGGCATTGCATGGGCTGAAACAAGCACCACGAGCATGATACTCAAGGCTTGATCAGTATTTGAAGATGCTTGGTTTTCAACATGGAGGAGTTGATTACAATCTCTATTTTAGTAATGAATGTAATCAATGGATGATGGTGCTGGTTTATGTTGATGACATAATATTCGGCGGATCAGATGAAGCTCAATGCAGACAGTTCTCCGAATTCATGAGAACTGAGTTTGAAATGTCAACGATTGGAGAGCTAACATTTTTCCTTAGTTTACAGGTGACACAAGGAAGTAATGGAACTTTTATTTCTCAATCCAAATATTCCAAGGAGGTTCTAAGAAGGTTTGGAATGGATAATTCCAAGGAGATGAAGACTCCAGTTGCTAACCGGATGAGATTATCAAAATATGAGGATGGAAAGGAAGTTAATATCACAGAATATAGGCAAATTATCAGAAGTCTGTTTTACTTGACCGCGACAAGGCATGATATTGTTTTCGCCACATTCCAAGCAGCGAGATATCAATGTAATCCCAAGTAAAGTCACATGATTGCAGTGAAATAAATACTTTGGTATATCAAGGGCACAGTGGACTTCGGGCTGACATATAACGACAAGTCTCAGACATCATTATTGGGATATACTGATGCAGACTAGGCTGGTTCATCAGATGACAGGAAATCAACATCTGGAGGTGCATTTTATCTTGGCGGACTATGTATTGCTTGGTTGAGCAAGAAGCAGGATTCCATTTCATTAAGCACCATAGAAGCTGAGTATACTGTAGCCACTCAAGCATGCACACAGTTATTGTGGATGAAGCAGCAGCTTGAAGATATGGGAGTTGGACTTAAGTCTGTGATCAGAATCCAGTGTGACAACTCAAGTGTTATAAATCTTAGCAAAAAAATCATGTCCATAATTCCAGGACAAATCACATTGAGATCAAGTATCATTTCATCAAGGAGAATGTTGAGCAGGACATCGTGAAGTTGGAGTATGTGCCTATAGAGCTACAAGTTGCAGACATTATGAAAAAGGCCTTACCCAGGGAAGCTTTTGAGAGGAATCGACTGGCTCTGGGAGTTCAGTCGATTCCCCGCACTTGAAATAGTGTGGATGTGGGACCCCCCTCTCTCCGAGGTATGATGTCTTTTTCCCTAATGTGCTGATTTGTGTTCTCTACTCTATTACAGCCTACAAAGTAGTGACCTTTGGGTTCGTTGACAAAGGGGGAGAAATAGTGATTGGGAGACAGTGTGGCTATTTGAGAAATCATGACAGATATGGGGAGAAGCTGACATGTGGAGTAGCCAGAAAGGGGGAGCAATGAGAAATGGAGAGTGTATTAAATCTGACGATGCTAGAAGTGATCGATCAAAGAATAGATATCACGACAGCAGAGGATCATGATAAAAGTAGAAGAGTGGTGTTGGAAAGTGGTAAGACTATTTCCAAACCAAACATTGGTCTTCCAACAAATCCATCAACAATTGGTATCTGTTTAGTACAAATTGGAATCAGTTTGTTGTCAACAGTGGATGTCAGAGATAAAGTGATTCATTGATGAACTTTTCATTTACTCATGTTTCTCACGCAGAGCATTGCTCATGTGATCTTAGAGTATGTGTTGAGTAAATCCTTTATCGCTATCAGAATCACAATGAGGCGAATGGAGGAAGAAGAATCAACGATGTATCCTTGTTTTGGAAGAGTTGTCATCAAACCCAAAGGGGGAGATTGTTGGGAAAAAATACCTCAAGGTATCATTGAAGCTTTTTTTGAGGTGATTGTATTTGTTGACAAAGTGGACATCTAAGTAGTGATTGTTGACAAAGAAAAACAATGGCATACAAATATGTTGACAAATAGGATTTCATGGTGGAATGATGAGTTCAAGAGCTAAGGTCAACGATCCATGTTTGATTCAAGAACGTCGATAAAAGGAATGGATAATCTGGAGGCAGTACAAAAGAACAGATACAAGGTGGCGCCGTTTTCCAGTTTTTGCCAGATTTTAGGGCCTGAAAATCGGAAAATGAAGAAAAGTGTTTTTGGGAAAAGGACTTGCTCGCCGAGGACTTGGAAAATAGGAAACTTGCACGCCATATGTTTTTCAAGATCAGAAGATCAAAATATGGCAATGGAAGTATGTTCGCGCATGTTTGGGAGTTGGTCGCGCAAGTGTCCAAAAGGACTGAAGACTTGCGTGCCGAAACTGGGTCGCGCAGGTGACTTGCGCGACGTCGCGCAGGGTGGTCAGATTGCCTATAAATACTGGACCACCCCTCCTCATTTTTAACAGAGTTCAACACATTGAGAAATCATAGCTCCTGTCGCGCAGGTGTGGGGGTCGCACAAGTGGTGTGTGTGGGTCGCGTAGGTGAATTTGCGCGCCAGTAGTTGAAGTTGTGCGCCGGTGTTAGAAGTTGTGCGCCGTTTGGCAGTTGCGCGCCAATATTGGTTTGGGCGTAAAAGTATGAGTGTCGTGCATGTTTGGAGTTGAGGAAGCTTGAGTCGCGCAAGTTTATGAGGAGGACTTGTGCGCCCATTGTGACTTGCACGCCGATACTTGCGCGCCGAGATTGACTTGCGCGCCATGTAAGGATTTGTTCGAGCAGTGCTTCTCGGACTGTGTGGAAGCTGGTACGTTGCCCGATACCTTCGGTGCAAAGAGATATTAATCTACGGGTGAATGGTGTACTTCAACAGAGCATCTACACACAGAGGAAGATGCATTCATTCATGCAAATGAAGAGACCTACAGGTCTATAAACTGTGAGTGGATTCCTTCCATGATCAGTGAGAAAAGGAAGAGGAAGAAGGAGATCCTCTCCACCGGCAGTGAGCTAGAGAGAGAGAGAAACAGGGAGTGACCCTTGGGAAAGCAGTGAGCTGACCCTAAACTTTTAAAGGCAGTGAGTCTGGGCTTAGAAGTGATCTAGCCTGAACCTTGTAATCCACAGCTACAGAAGATTAGTGGAATTTGGTACGACCGGAAACTTGTCGGCGTATGCTCCATGGACATAGCCCTTTGTGGTGAACCAAGTAAAATTGTTGTGTCCTGTGCACACTTCGCTTTCTATTTACTTTGTGAAACATGAAAAAGAGAGAAGTGAGTTTTGCTCAACAGCGAAACAAGATCAAAATGAGCATTAATTTTAAATTAGTCATACCCTGATTCACCCCCCCTCTAATGGTATTCAGCCTTGTGGACCTAACACTATTTTATTAAATCAGTTATGCAGTGATATATGATTTAGCATATTGTAGAACAAATTAGAATGGTTTCATTATGGGATGGGTGGAACCTATATCTCCCCCAAAATGAAGTGGGTAATGATTTATATCTCAAAATATAGACCTGGCTGGAACGATATGTTAATCGAGTTCAGTGATTCAAGGATCGAACATGGTGAAATCTCTATTCAGTAATGGACTTTGTATGCTATGATGGTCTTTGAAAAAGAGCCTTCACCAATATTTAATGATTTTCTAGGATTATGTGTCTATTCAAAAAAATATCATCTCTTATTATATAATTATTAGGATTACATTTCAGTTCATTGATTTATACTATTACATGATATTATGATATCTTATATAAATGATAATATTTTCAAATGTTATATATGATGGATATCTATTTTTTTACCCTTAATGATTATTTGAGCACACCCTTGCGTATGTTTATTTCCCCTATGTTAGGAAGATGGGTATTAATTATGATATACCAAAAAATGTCTAGTCACTATTAAATAAATGGTAGACAATATATATGTTTTATGAATCAATTGTTTATGGTTCAATGTTTCTATTGAAAATATACCTATAAAATCCTGTTATGGATTTTTTATATGTTGTAATAAATATACATCAATTTTGATGTAATAGTAGTGTTTGTAAATATCGGGTCATTAGAGAAGGTATCAAGGAAATGGTATTTTTATCCATTGGAAGCTCGGATGAGAAGTCCTTAGTAATAAACATAAGGATATGTCTAAGTATTGGATACAATCCTAGTGTTTTTGAAAAAACCATGAATAAACTATGAAAAAACCAAAATCAAGCTAAATTGAAATTTTATATTTCATTATGTGGTTTTCCTATTACTATTATTAAAGTTTTTTGCAATATGTTTCCTTCTTTTTGTCAAGGTATGGATCCTGAAGGGACCACATTCTTGTATAATGCTACAGGAAATGAAATTATTGTCCCCTTGAGGAACAAAATGTTATGGGTGCTGGAATGAAAAATCATGTATCCATTTTTACACAACTTTCTATAGTAATGAATCATGAATGAATTCCAAACAAGCAAGTAAAAGGAATCGTTCTGTTGGATCCTTCATGAGGAAGCCTCCACCATCATTTAATGGGACTTCTAATCTATTAGTGGCAGAAAAATGGATTACTACTACTGAAAAGTTATTTTCATTTATACTATGTTAGGAACATGATAATTTTTTCTTTGCAGTATATATATTGGATGGAGAAGATGATCGAGGTTGGAATCTTATTAACAATATGAGGCAATGATATGAAATTGAGTTAATGTAATGGGATGAGATGAAAATTTTATATTTCAATAAGAACATCCCTTATATTCATCGATCATAAATTGAGATGGAGTTCCTTGAACTTATGAAAAATGATGTTGAATACATTGGTACCTATGATGAATATTTTACAATACTTGTAATGTACGCTTTTAGAATTATTATCCTATTTGAGAGTAATACTGATCGATTATTTAGTCATTTAAAACCAAGACACTGAAGGGTATTATCCATACAATATTTCAATAATTATAAAAAAAATTATTCGATGTGCTATCCTGGTTGATATTGAGATTAGAGTAACCCATCGGTCATATGGGTTTGATAAGAAGAAGAAAATTGAATTCAAAATAAAATCATAAGACCACATTTAATAGAAGATGATTTTTCCCGTATGTGGAATGTGTGGAATCAAACATGGATTAAATTGTCTTAACAGAACTAGTAAATGTTTTATATGTGTAAAGTAATGTCATCATGTAATTTAATGTCGATGTGATGGGAAAAAATGTCTAAAGTTTTAAACATTGAAAACACTGCCTAGAATACACCTTCTACACATTAATGTTACAAGTGAAAGTATATGGATCATTATGTGAATAAATGTCCCAATCCAAAAGTTATTATTGATGATTGACATTAAAAAACTATTAAATCCATATACAAGGGAATGTCTATGAAATTAGTATCAGAGACATAATGTATTATAATGAAGTGGTGAAAGGTATGCATACCACCCACTCTAAAGTAGAAAATGATTTATTTTATTCTGTACCACCAAATATTTTTTTTCTAATGAATTTTATAATGGTATCTCCAAATTATGTCAACAATTAGATGTTGAGTTTGTAGTGACAAATCCTAATGGAACAACTATTGTATCAATAGGTTACAATTCTTCTCTAATTGATGTTTCTGGAAAAGTGCATCTAGAAAATCATTTGATCCTTTCTATTGTGTAATTAAATGTGACAGTCTACATTAATTACATTTCTTTATATGGAGAAAATAACAATTTCCAAATAAGGGAAGTCATATTTCATATTCTAGATAAATCTATGATCATCTATCGGTGGAAGGATGAATATAACATTCCAATGTAATTTTATTCAATATTATGGGTCTTGATTCTAATAAATGATATTAATTTACATCAAATGTGTGGAGAGTAACAGAAAATTAAGAATAATCCAATTGTAAGAGAGTTTGGCAATGTATTTCTATTGGAATTTCCAGGACTTCCACCGAATCGTGAAGTCGAGTTTTCAAAGGAACTCATACCATGTGTTATGCCTATTTCAAAGGCACCTTATAGAATGTCCCAAATTGAGTTGCAGGAATTGAAGAACAAACTGTATGTGAATCTTGATATGGGAATCATATTCCATAGTTCATCACCTTAGTAAGAACATGTTATATTTGTTATGAATAAATATAGATAAATGGGACTGAAAATTGATTATCAATAAAATAAGAAGATCTCTATCATGATAATATATCCACCACCCCTCATTATTTAACAATTCGACAAAAAAGTTAGAGATGAATAATATTCCATGATTGATCATCCTTCAACATATCTCCAATTATGGATAAAAAGAAGGGTATACCAATGATGAAATTCCGTACAAGGTGTGAAAACTAAATTTATAGTGATGCCTTCTGGTCTTACTAATTCCCATAATATATGCATGGATATAATGAATAGAATCTTTAGAGACTATCTTGATCTATTTATTGTAGTATTTTAAATGATATTGTTGTCGATTAAAAGAGAAATGAATAACTTGAGTATCAATATAGAATTGTAATGAAGACCATGATAAATAAGAAGCTTTATGATAAATTTACCAAGTGGGATTTTCTTTTAAAAATTATTCATTTTTGAGTAAAAATTATCTAAAGGTAAGGGATATCCATGGATCCATCAAAATAATAGGTTATAGGATATTGGATGAGACAAAAACCAGTAACTAAGAACTAAATTTTTCATGGTTTGGCTAGATATTATCAATGTTTTTTGTATTATTTTTCATGGTTATATAATCCACTCACCATGTTGACTCGGAATGAATTTATGTAAAATTTTGATGGAGGAATGTTAAGAGAATTTTAAAGAGCTAGAAAGAAGGTTCTTTAGTACATCTGTTCTTATACTGACTTATAGCAAAGAATGGTTTGATATCTACAATTATTCATCCAATAAGGTTATATGATGTGTTCTCATGAAAAATGATATGGTTATAGCTTATGGCTCGTGACAGTTGAAATTCCATTATCAAAATTCAATAACTCATGATTTAGAGTTATATACAGTAAAAATTGAATTAAAGATATAGTGGAATTATTTTTATGGTGAATGGTGTGATATTTATAAAAATCATAAAAGTTTAAAGTGTATATTCACTCTGAAGGAGATGAATATGTTCAAAATAAAATGGTTAGAGTTTATTAAGGATTGTAAATACTCAATACATTACCACCCTAAGAAACCAAACAATTTATTATATGAATTATGTCAATAAGACCATGCTAGCATATCCATTATGAGGATAACAAAACATCTAATATTTATGGATTCTCAAAATATTCATCTAGAGATTATAACAGAAGTGGAGAAATAATATATTAATCCAATGAATGTTCATTAATATATACAAGTGATGAATAAAGAGACACATAAGGAATATATATTGGTACAAAAAAAGGTTAGAAATGTTCCTAAATTCAACCATGATTGTGATTATATAATAAGGTTCATAAATTCTATTTGTGTTCCTCCCATATAATAATTTAAGAAGTATATATTAGATGAGTCTCATTGATTATCATTATCTATTATCCCTAGAAGCACAATGATATACAAGGACCTAAAATAGTACTTATGGTGCGATGGAATGATAATAGATATCAACAAATATGCCTCTCATTTCTTGGATTTTATTTAAGTTATGTCAGAGAGACAGAATTCTATGTGGATATTACAATTATTACCTAGATGATAATGGAAATGAGTAACGATCATGGTGGAATTTGTCACCAAACATCTAAAAACATCCAATGTCAATAATTTTAACTTGGTTATAGTGGTAATATAGAATGGAGTAACACATTCTTATTATGTCTAATCAGGTATGGGGATTACATCGAAGTAATGGAGAAGTTTTAAGCATGCTCTATATACCTAGATATGTTTTAGAACTATTTACATCCTCAGACAGATAGTCTATCTAAGAGGAAATTCAAACTCTAGAAGGTATGTTAATATCTTTCTCTATAGATTATAAAGGTGGTAGGTATCAACACCAACCATTGTTGAAATTCTCATGCAATAATATCTTTTATAAAGTATTTAGATGGATCATTATGAAGACCTCTATGGAATTATGTGAATAACTCCAACATGATGGGATAAAGTTGGGGAATGAATGCTATTAGGAGAAGATCTTGTTTATGAATTGGAAGTAAAGGTTAGATCTGTTCAACAACTCATAAGAGCTGCTCAAAGTCAAAAAAAAATAGTTATGCTGACAAATGATGAAATGAACCAAATTTTGAAGTGGGTTATAAGGTGTTATTACGAATATCTCCCTGGAAGTGAGTCATGATATTTGGAAAGAACTGAATATTCAACCCTAGGTATATCATCCATTTTGAAATTCAGGATCATGTTGTGAAGGGAGCATACCGATTTACTCTTCCACCAAACCTCTCTCAAGTGAATGAGTTGTTCCATGTATAAATAATAAGAAATTACATAATGATCCTTCATATAATCAATGATCAGAAGTAATACCCATCGAGCAAGATCATTATTATGAAGAACAACTGATTGGGGATCTAGATCTTAGTGAATAATTTATACAAAAAAGGATAACTCACATGGTGAATGTTTTATGGAGGAACAACCTATTAGAAATGTCTAAAGCGGAAAATAAGGATATGATGTGGGAACGGTATCCTCATTGGGTTATTTCAATGTGATGAATTTTAAGTGTGACAGCCAGTTTATGGGGGTAGAATGTAAAAACTCAATTTTTTAACAGAATATTTTAATTAAATAATTTTTATCCATTAGTTGGGTTTTTTGTATAGAATATTGATTATAAATGAACCGCAAGATTCCCTTAATATAAAATTACCACTATAACCTAGAAAATTGGTTACAAGTAATAATTATAAGTAACTTATGAAAAGGTATTTTGAATTATTTGTGTATTAATTATTTAAGGAAAATATAAATCAATTAGATATTTATATTTTTTATTTTAATTTCATTTTGTAATGATATTTATTATATATATAAGGTCAATACATAATAAAATATTTTGTTTATATTCATCCAATTGATATTTTTGTCATATGGTATGAAGAATCTCAATTTATTTATAACAACCTATTTTTTGAATGTTTAATTTTATATCATTCAATGGAGAATGAATTTTAAATTAAAATATTGGAACATTAATAATTTATATATAAAAACATAAAAAATAATTTTATAGTGGGATATAAAAACATACATTGGAAAATTTGTGGATATTTTTCTAACAACTTTAATGTTTTGATGAATAGTAATAATAGACTAAATTTTAATTAAACACAACAATTTTCATTGAGAAAATATATATGGTTAAATTATAATATATAATTGTTTGAATGTATAAATATAATATAATTTTTCCATTTAATTAAATTTAAGTCATTATATTTAATTATACATTGAATTTATAGTTAAAAACATTTCAATATTTTATAGTGATTTAATGTTTAAAACCTATTTTCACATTTCAATAAGCGGATAAATTTTTAATCAATTACTGAAAATTATGTGGTTTCATTTTTGAAAAATAGATTTCATATTTGGAATCATATGTTAAAAATTTTATGAATAGATACCATTTATTTTTAGACATTATGAATTGTTACTTCATTAATTATTTTATTTATCATGGTTAAATAGTAAATATGGTACATAAGTGTAAAAAGTTAATTTAATAATATAAAAGTACCGTAAAACATATAATAATAATATTGGATGAAATATTTCCATCCATTGGCATATTTAGGTCTATTTTGGTACCCATGGATTCACATGGATGTGAATATGACACATTTTAAAAATAAATATAATGTAATCATAATAATAACCTAATCACATATCACTTACTATATCGATTTTAATATTGGATTATTTAATAGATCTCTATTTTTATAAATAATAATTACAATTACAAAAATATTTCTTAAATAAATATGTATAATTTATTATTTTTAAACATTAAATATATAAATTTATTTATGAATCAATTTTGATGTAGTGATTTCCTCATTAAAGAAGGATTCAAATAAATGAATTTATAAAATTTAAAAAAATGAATTTTTTTTGATGTTATAAACTAATATTAAGGAAGATAATGAACTATTATATTTTATATAATTTCTTTGGTTTGATACAATAAGGTTTTTATTAATTCAGAAAATTTCATGTGTGATTATTGTCGAAAATTGAAATAATTCATAACAGAAAACAAAAAATAATTTATTAATTGACATTAAATTTTTAAAAATATAATATTTTAACGAGTGGTTAACCAAAGTCCTAATATTTCATAAATATCATTTTGGAGTCCTTTGATAGGATATTTTAATTACATTAACTGACAATGTGTAAACAAGATAATATCAGAGTAAGATTAAAAAGTGTAAAATAAGGGTTAAACATAAAAGATAAGGATAAAGAAATATTCCAAAAATGTCTAAAAATTATTTCAGAATTTTTAGAACCAAAATAATACTATCTTAGAATTAAATAAGTTATATACCATTTTGATTTGAAATTTTATATATAATAAATTAATACTTATTGCCATTCTTAATGTGCTTCCTCCTCTCCTATAAAATGGAACCTCCTCCCCCGACCCATCACTCTATTTTGAGCATTCATGTTCGAAAAAATGCTACCCATTTATATTTTCCACTTACCAATTTACATTATAGATGTACTGGTATTCTCAGAAGAGAATCTCTATTGCCCTATGGACAAATTTAACAAAGGTACGTCTAGGAAAAGGTAATCTATTCTATAGATTCTTTAAAATTTCGTTCCTCTTATATTTCTTATTTTTTATTTGTTTTATTATAAATTAATCACATAAATATCACTAATAAAAATATATTATATTATAAAAATTGTGAAACCCTTTTTCACCTTCTATCAATCCTACGTTAAATGAAATCATCACACGTGCATATGTACAAATTACTCTCTCCATGTCGTGGTGTAAACTATTTTTCGCTGCCACCATACATAGATGGGTATAATGGTTGAAATAATAAAAATATATAATTATTATTTAATTATACTAATTATGAGATATTATACACCATCCACTTAAATACCATTCAATAATTATGGGAAAGATATCGTCACTCTTGCGTACATACGTCTTACTGTCTCGACGACGATGAGATTCACTCTCCATGTTAACCAATAAAAAATAATTATGAATTAAATATAATAAATAATAATAAAATATAAGACATAAAATGATAATAAATTTATGTATATATATATTGCACTTAATTACTTCCATTCATTTTAATAAGTAAACAAAAACTGTGTTCATGCGTACGTATGACATACCGTCTCCATTAACGGTGCATTCCATTCTATTTTTCGATCTATTATATATGTTTATAAATTTAATATTTATGATATAAAAATCATTTTTTAAATTATTTATGTATTAATATCATGATATATGTGATAAAATAAATAATAAAAATTCCAAACATGTATGATAAATGAAACGATTACTACAAAA
Organism: Viscum album; assembly: GCA_963277665.1. Taxonomy (NCBI): domain Eukaryota; kingdom Viridiplantae; phylum Streptophyta; class Magnoliopsida; order Santalales; family Viscaceae; genus Viscum; species Viscum album. The sequence goes on along the minus strand of OY728133.1, from coordinate 1,037,536,062 downwards.
AATGTATCATTCATATAGAATTGTAAAATGAATGTGTAATATAAAGTCGTATGTGAACAGTTTATAATATAATAAAAATTATTATTTATTTATAATAAGTTTTTATGTTGAAAAGCACTACATAGGATTTTTGGATAGATAAAGATAAAATTGGACCTATGGTAAGGGTTAATTTCTAAATCTTATTTTTATCTGAGAATATTTATAAGTAAATATTTTATGGGGATATATTTATCATTATGTCCATGACATATAAAAACGATTTCATAAAAAAATTTACTATTATTATATGTATGATTAATTACATTTTTACAAATTTTTTACTTTTACATCATGTTGTGGAAGGAATATTTCTTTATTTACAATATGATATACTTTTTTCACAATTCTGATAAAAGTAAGAAGAATATGTTTTTTTAATTTATATAGATTGACTAGATTTTTACATCTTATTAATTACTTATTTCCATAAATAAACCTATAAATTTTTTGAATTTTATTTTAAACTAAATTATTTTCTTTTTAAATTTCACCAAATTTAGAGAGAAGATAACATTTTTAAAAAGAAATCATATTTTTCATAAGAATAAAGAGAAATTATTTTATCAAAATTATTTTCCAACAATTCTAACATATGGTTGTGACTCTATCCCAATTATTAATTTTATATTATTATGTTTAAGATGGAATTATTTTTATGGAGCCCATTTATCATATATGGATTATGTTAGGATGTGATGATGTTTAAGAACCCCATTTTATTACAAAGGTTTTACTATGATAAATGGTTTTTTGTTTTTGAGTCACATGTAATAATGATTTAATTATTGTATGTATGAGACCTATGTATGAATAAAATGAATTTGGTGAGGATTTATATCAAATGAGATATTAATGGTTGGAACAAAAAGTAAATTCGGTTCAATAATATAGGTCAAGACCAATATGTAAACAATGTTTATTAATGAACCTCATCCAGTATAATGGTTTTGGAAGCAATGTCATGGGTACTATAGAAATCATATTAGTTTTTTATTAGTTTTACATAATTACATCTCTGATTCGAATTATATTCTTTCATGTATAATATTCTTTTATGATATATTCTTTATGTACAATAATTTTTTGTGTCGTTGCTCAATATTTTTATTATTGAACATTATGTTCATGTTTTTACATTCAATTGTTTATGGTTTGTTTTATGCTCTCCATGTTTACCCTTTATGATATTTTGAGATTGTATATTCTATGTTTTCTTTCCCATGGATATAAAAAATGATGTTAGGTAATAAAAAAGGGGATGATCTATATGGGATATATTGAAGATCATTCCCCATGATTAGATTATTTTTTTTGGATATTATGAAAACTATAAAATGATATATTGATTAGGAATATTTTTGGGACATGTATTTAAGGATTATAAAAATAATAATATACATAAATGTCATGTTAGGGTCTTTATCTCCTTTGTCTCAGAGAAAACAAATGTGGGACGTGAAACCCCATACATGAATTGTTGAACGCCCAAATAAATGTTCAAGCCTCTTATATAATATATAAAAGATTATTATAATGCTTTACCAAGAAAAAATTGTTTTATGAATATCCCTATATGATTTTATATTACATTATCATACCTATTTATTTACAAATCCATATTAATGTTACATTTTGGGTAATATCATCATTGTTTTTTGTTTATGTTTTTCGTTGTTATTCATGATAATCCGACATATATAATGATGTAAATATTTAAATAATGTCAAAAATCGTAAAAATATAATATTTATTAAATATATATTTGTTTATAATAAAATATAATGTATAAAAATGAAGAAATGGAAGGCACCGTTAATTGAGATGACAAACCGTATGTATGCATGAACGTTATTTCCGTTTTATTATTATATTCAAAGAAAAAAATTAAATGAAATAAATGAATATATATATATATATTATTGTAAAATTAAAATTTATTATTTATATTATATATCTATCAAATCCATTCTTAATAAATTACATGTAGACTATGAATAAATCATATTACTTTTAAGAGGTGGCAGTCTACCCATTCACAAAGAGGAAATCATATTAAAAAAATATAAATCATTAAGTTATGTTTTAAATTAATCTTCACAATGAATGATTACATTTTACATATCATAAATATCATATAAAAATGTATTTTATGATAGAAATCCCATATTGAGTAGTGGTAAATGAAAAATCAAACAAAATCATTTAGTGAGGTCGTTGTTCATCTTACATAAGAACATTTTGTTCATTGCCCATAAGATGGAATTTTTTACAAGTGTGGTTATGAATCATAAAATAAAAACATATATATATTTATATGATACATAGGATTATATATAATATTTTAATAATAAGATTTGTTGTGTGGAAAATAAGAAAGAAAAATGAGATTGAGGAAGGATGTAACTTATTCTTTTGATCACTCATTTTGGTTTCCACCAATAGCTATCCTTGGTTGGATATCATCCAAAATAGAATCTTATAGTAGTAATTTTGGTATATATGGTCAATATTTTTATTTATGTTGGGAAATCCAATAGAAATTAGAGGGTTCAGTAATTGGTATTGGTGAGTTCATTTTTATATTGGACGAGGAGTGGAATTTATATATATTTTTTAAAATTGAATTCCTAGAAAGATTTTACCATGTAATGTGGAACAGATTGTCGTATTATATCATCAAATGTGAGTATAGAGTTGATATATTTCCTTAGTTTTTGTTTTTTAAAAATTTAAATGTCATTTGTTCTGTTATGATTAATGATTAGCCAATTTTCAATCATATTGTCCTCTTAATCATTATAATTAATTTTAATTAACTTCACTAAACATTATTTTTCGAAACTAAGTTTATAATATATGAAATTATAAATATTTATGATAGAATATCTTTATTCAATTTTTAAAATATCAATGAAATTAGTAGTAGTAATAAATTTAAATTTAATCTTACATACGAGACGATAAAGTAGTATATAATGTAAGAACGTCAAAAAGATTTGAATGTTTTTACATCCAATCTCGAGGATAAAGTTATTACAAAAAAATAAATTGTTTTAATTTTTATATATTATTTATAATGTTAATTTAAAACTAAAATATAATATTAATTATGTATGTAAATAAATTATAAAAAAATTACGGAATAAATTTTTTTATTTTCTCAATTCATCAAGAAATGCTGTTCCTCGAAAAAATATGAAAAATTCCCCCAATGTATATTATTATATTTTATTTTCTTAAATAGTGTTAATTTTTAATATATATTTATATAATTATCAAAAATAATATTTTAAATGGATTACACATTAAAAGCCAGGTAAATTAACTTATAGAAAATATATATTTTTGATTCATGAATTTGGATGAATTGTTATTTAATATAAATAAAATATATTTTTTTAGTGTAAAAAATAGTTTTTGATTTTATAAAATTTATATTTTTTTAAAAAAATTAATAAAACATTATTTATTAAAGCCAAATTGTTTTTTTAAACAGAATATTTATTTTCATAAAACAGTAAAAACATTATTTTCAAATACTTCTTCCATTATCCAGAACAAATAGGAAATTAATGTATTCAAATTATATCCATTTATAAATAATTACTTTATAATTTAATCATTATTATTTGAAAATTCCATTTTAATGGCTATGTGGTAATGATAATACTATTTAAATAACTTTTTTACTACTTTATTTTTGTTTTCTAAAAACTCATCCTTGCTTATTATAAATATTTTTGAAGCAACTAATCACTGTTTAATCCTCATGTCAGTCATAGTGTTGCATATAACTCAAGATAATAAAATTTTGTTGTGTAGAAATATCATCATGTTGTTTCAATTAACATTTTCCAAACATAGTTATTTTATAATAAAAATAATAATTAGTGTTCTGTGAAGATAAAAATCTAAAAAATAATAAATTTATTTCACAACTAATAATTCAAAAAATATCAGGGTGTTGAATTATACCTCTCACCAATATATCTTATCATTCAAAATTCATATGGGTTATCAATGGTCTAACAAATTATAATTTATTTCCAATAAACCCAAATCATTGTAATGAATATTGAAACATATATCAAAAATGGAATGTTGGAATCCTAATAGTTAACCAAAGTATAAATTAACTAGGTTTACAGATATACAAACAAAGGTTATAAGTGAAAAAATGGACATTGATGACAAATATAAATATCATGTTATGATGGAGAGAGATAGGGAACATGGTTTTCAGAAAACTAATTCTAATAAATCATTATATTTTCGATGTTCTAAGGGTGAATTGGATTCATCAAGAATTATTTTAGAATGATTAAATTATTGGTTTCAAAAACATTATTCCTATTGTTGAATATTTTCCAAAAAATGATATACTTATATTATTTTGGAAAATCATACTTCTTCTTTATCAATATGAACTTAATCAATCAATCCATGAAATGAAGATTAATATGTAATTATAGAGTCAATAATATATCACAAGATCCATCAATAAAATGACATGTCATTCCATCTATTTTTATCACAAACAAATATTAGAACACTTTAATAATTATTTATAAAAACTCATATGGTGAGATGAAACATTATTCTCAAAAACAACATCATTATTTTATAATAAACCATTCCATAAATGGTTATACTTATAACCTTTAAAAATGATGTAAATATAAAACATTTGAAGGAAGGTTGCTAAATATTTATAACATTGATCCATCATATATCAGAATGTATCTCTTGGTTGTTCTGTTAATATATGTCAATACATTTATCATGTATTCTTAGGAAACTTGTTAGTAACATAAATTAAAAAACATATTATTTAATACAATCATGATTCCATATTAAAAATATTATTAGATACATTATTTAAATTTATTTTTTAAATATCATCGAGGTTATAATAATAACATTTCCAATAAGTCTTTAATTATTACCAAGGTAAACATTTCTATAAAATTTACTTATCATATCCATCATATATTTATCCAAAATGCATTGTCTTTATATAGGGAACATATTAAGGGTTATCATTCCTTTAATCTTGTTTTTTTATAAACATAAACATTCCACTAAATCAGTATTATTTTCGACTAGAACCATTCAATTCATTCTTATTAATAATTTGAGAAACAACATAAATTGAAGAATCTTTTAATATTTAACAATTTTTATAACATAATTTTCTTATCCAAATATATCAAAATAAAATAATTTTACTTCTTATTTAATTCAGAAGATTGATAAATAATATTGTTACCAAATACGTCTATCCTTTAACATTTTATATGTATTCTCTCAATTATATATAATATAAGAATTACGTTTTCTTCCTTCATGATTCTATTTTGTTTCTTACCACTTATAATATAGATTTATATAATTAACATTCTTTCTAAACCTAAATTATTTAACCTTTTTTGATTCCCCAGGGATGAAAATATTAATAATAATTTTGATAAATAAACATTAATACCTTCAATTTTTATGTAGTATTATTTTTTAAAAATTTAAAATTTTCATTTATATATTGTAATTCACTATGTCAAACATTCCATTAACACAAAACTGTCTTGTCGTATGTTACACGGAACACCGAGTTAGTATTTGATAAATGAAAAAATTAGTATTGATTTATTTAAATGTTTAATTGAAAAATGTTTGTATTGTCTTATACGTATCACCACACACATATTTTACTAGATGACACACTGACTTTTCTTTCATTACACACAAGAGAGGCCTTTCTTGATTGCTTGCATTCTATGCAATATCGAGTTTCACTAAACAATTATTTATTTTTAAAATATTATTATTTAATGCAATATAAATTATTTTTTATGAATAATATTAATCACATTGTTAATTTTATATAATTTTAACATTATTTTTTTGTATTTTCAAGACATTATTTTTCAACAAATACAAATTTTTTTGGGAAAAACGATAAATTTTAATGAAATTTATTTCTACATTCTTTTGAAGTAATAACCATTTTAGATATATCTTTTAACATTTTATATCATCTATTTTACAAAATAAACTTCTTATATTTAATAATAATATCAAAATTTACGTTTGATTAATTTTATTATTTTTTGAAAAAAATAATATTTAATGGAATAGTGGAAAATATGAATTTTTAATTCAAAACTTCATTTTTTTGAAATTATTTATATTGCTAGAATCATCTTTAATTTTTTTAATTTGTAATTAGAATATGTTTTTCTAATTTAATCTAATTTAGGTAAATGGAATAATTTCACAATTAAATTGAACATCAATACATGTAAATCATTTGATACGTTTTTACTTCTTAAAACCCCGCTATCTGGTTTTGAAAATGAGAAAGAATTTTATATAAATTAATAAAACATATCTGATTTGAATTTTTTAAAAATGGATTCCATATAGGGAATCATTGGGTATAAATAAATTTAATAGGTTACTTTTATTTTTTTCGATATTATGAATTGTAACAACTATAATTTTTTTACCATAGTTATTGTTATATCAGGAAAATTAATGAAACTAAAAAACTATAAATGATACAAAAATTTCAATAACACCAACTAAAAACCTTTTGGATAAATTAAAGAATACCTATATATACTATGGGTTGGAATTTATTCATTTAATTGACTTCATTCCATGAAATTGAGGTTATTTTATTTTAAACAAAAGAAGGTGATGACATGTCCCTCTCAAATATCTTATAAGTATAATAATTATAATATTATTATAAACATGATAATACATAGAATTTAAATTGTTTACAACATATAATATAGTTATATAGATCATTATAATTTATTTAATATTTTAATATGTTAGTTAATTAATTTAATGGTGACACAATTATGATGTAAAAATTATATTATTTGTAGAAACATCAAATTAGTTGTTTTTAAAATAATTAAATGAATATTAGATGAACTAATTATTTTACTCCATTAATTTTATAGGATACTATTACAAGTTAGATGTTTATTATGTATTTACTATCAAATTTATCATCTGTTCGGATTATATTTTAAATCAAATAAATTTATACTTTGAAAACTGATTCTTTTGATATTTTAAAAAAATAAGATAATATGAAATTATATATAAATCTCAAAAACAATTAATAAACTAAAAATTTAAATTTACACGATCTAAAATTTCATATTATATTCAATTATTTACAATTGAAATCAAATCAGTAATTATTAAAAACCACTTAATATTTAGAATATTATTACCACAAAAAATTACATAGATTAAATAAGGATATATCAAAATGATAATGATTAAAATAAAATGGAAACATGTATAAATATTATTGGATGACATAATATCTACCCATAAACATATTATATTCAGAAAATGATTTTGGGAGAATTATAAACATAAAAAACATTTATAATAATGTAATATTTCATGACATTCCATTGGTGACCCTCTCGCCTCTTATAAAAGGGAACCCTTACTTATCTCTTAATCACACATGCAATACTCATTGGACCATCCAAACCAGGCCCAAATCTCCTTAAAACGTCCCTCACATCATCATATAGGAAACTATTTGTGTAAAAAGATACCTTAATGAGTCTTTTTGTGCATATCAAAAACATATATCTGAAAAAGAGGTAATACTTTTATCTCCTCATTCAAAATTTTCTTCTTCATTTTCTTATAATTATATTTTTTTCTTACTAAAAATTAATATTATAATCTTATACATCATGATATATTATTATCATTATTGTAAATCATTATACATCTTCTTATCAAACCTGGGAAAAATATTATCAATATGTGTGTGTGTATATGACTTATCATCTCACCATTGTGGTGTAATTATTTTTCAATAATATATATTTCGGATGGGTATATTAATGGGTATAATGGATTTAAATAATTAATATAAAAAATAATTTTCCTCTAAAATTCATATACCATCAAATAAAAACCTATTTAACCTTCAAGGGAATGATATCATCGCTCGTGCATATGTATTACTTACTGTCTCCACGACGCGATGAGATTTATTCTAAAAGTTCCCATTTAAGAATGATTATAATGTAAATTTAATAAATAATGATAAAATAAAATACATAATAAATCAACTAAATTTATGTATATATATAGATATACATGTGTAATTTACTTTCATCCATTCAATTCAATAAGGAAACAGAAACAACGTTCATGCGTACGTACAACCAACTATCCCCATTAACAATGTATTAAAATTCCTTTATCTATCTGTTATATATATTTATATACTGAATATATATGATATATTAATCTTTTAATAAAATTTTACCATAATTAAAACATGGAATATGTAATAATATCGGGAATAACATTTAAAAACACATTCGATTAATAAAATGATTTTTACCCAAAATGTTATTTTAACAATGAATTAATAAATGATTGAGAAATATAATGTTATAATTGAATCATATATGTTATCATAAATATTATTATGGTTCTATAAAAATTATTAAATATTTTTAATCCCACTATAATAGAGTTTTTGATAGAAACAACTGATATTGCACCAAATGTAAGAGATAATATTGCAATCTAATTTTTATCTGAGATTGTTTTTACATATGTATTTAATAGAGTATATTTGTCATCAAAATTTATGTTTCATAATTATGTAATATTATTTATATTAATATTCAAATTTTTAATAAAAAATACTCTTTTTTGGATTTTTTATCAAATGGTATTAATGGAGTCCTTTCTCTTCATTGTGTTTGAGGTACTTTTTGATATTTCTAGGAAAACATGATACTAGAATTATTTTAACATATATGGAATGATGGATTTATTATGGACTCATTAAACCCTATATATATGAAGATTCATATATATGATTTTAGGTTTATTTTCAACCAAATGTTTTTATTTTAAATTATGTTTCAATTTTATAAAATAAAATGTTTTTAAAAAAGAAAAAATGTTTTCCTCAAGAACTAATTTTTAGTGTTTTATGAAAATTATTTTCCATATAAGATGAAAAATGATTATGTTTCCATCCATATAATAATTATTATATGATTTTGTTTATGATGGAATTATTTTTATGAAATCCATTTTTTTGGATCATGATATAATGATGTCCAAGAATCCCATTTTATTTCATGGGTTATGCTATGATGAACGATTTATATAATTGAGGGACTTGAATGAATTATTTCATTATGAGATGTTTGAGACTTATATATCTTTAAAATGAATTGTGAAATGATTTATTTCTCCTAAGATAATCATGACTGATATATAATATAAATCAAGTTCAGCATTACTGTTCTCGAATGGAAATTAAATTTGGTTCAATAATACATGGATGAAACTAAAAGTCATATTGGTTAAATAATAAAATTTTTCCATGATGATTGTCTTGGAAACAATTGCATGGAAATTTTATAAATTATATTTTGTTCTTTTTTTTCCATAATTCCATGATTTATGCTCATATTATTTTATCATGGTTAATGATACTTTATGATACATTCATCACATACTTCCATGATTAATTACACTACATGATATTTTGATATTTAAAAGATCCATTCTAGTTTATATATTATTATGTTTATGGTATATTTTATGTTCTTCATTTTCCATTAATTATAATTTGATCTCATCCTTTTTATTTTTTATTTTCCCTAGGGTGTAAACAAATTTTTTATGTAGGAAAACTAATTGGTAAGATCATTATGAGAGATGTTGTTGATCATTAACCAAGGTAGAATAATGTGTTCCGCGTTTCAAAAGACACACAATTTATATTGTCTTTGGGAATAATTTTGTGCCATGTATTATATATTCGGGTAATTTAATGTAATTCGGTTGTACGTCAATCTTGAGTAATTACAGTTTGTATTACCATGATGGATTAGTTATCCTTTGGAAACTAGGATGAAAAAAATTGGTGATATCCCTAGAGTTATTTATTAGGTATTCATAGGGATGTCCATAAGGGTAACTCTAAATATATTTTATATTAAAATAATTAAGTTAAAGGTCATGAATAAACTATTATTGAACTGAAAAGGATATAGATCAAAATAACTCTCGTTTTATTATGTATTTTCCTATTATAATTTTTCCATCTCACATTACTCTTTATGGGATTTAGACATTGGATATAACTGGGATGAACTGTTTTATTGTTAAAAAAATTGGGAAATGAAATGATTGTATTCATAAAAAAACTACATTCATCTGATATAAAACAAATAATAATTCTACTTTACTTACACAAACTGTGAATCCTTGTGGATATTAAAATTTGAAAAGAAGGTAACATCATTCTATTGATCCCTTCATGAGGAAACATCCATATTTTTTCAATAGATCAACTCATCCACTTGTTACAGAACATTGGATCAATACCATTGATAATATATTTTCAATCCATCACTTTTCTAAACATGAAAACATAATTTGGGCACCATATCGTTTAGATGGTGAAGTAGAAAAGTGGTGGACTTTAATTAAGAATACAATCTAGCAAGATGAAATTGAATCAATGGAATGAGATGAGTTTAAAAAAATATTTTTCCGTGATTGAATCCGTATTATTATTCAAAGAAATATGGAAATGTTGTTCGATGTGATTAGGGAAAATGATAATAAATCCATTACTATATCTGAGGAATATTTTACAAGAAATTCATGGAATGATTCAGGCATTATCAAACAACATTAAAGTAATATTGATATATTCCATAGTGGATTATAACCTAGTAATCAAAGGACATTAGATATAATATATGTAATTCCCAACGCAAGTTACCTAGAGATGGTGAATTATTAAATAACATTGACATGATACAAGGAATCATGTCCTGAAATACTGACCAATTTAGTTTCCGTGGAAATAATAGATACATTCATAAGTTATATATTAAATCATTTAATAAAAACATCAACTCAATATTGTCCAATTTTAAACACACTTATATCCTTAGACTAACCTTTCTGGTCAACCATAATATACTTCTTCACATCTTGTAAAAAATAAAATATAGAAAGGGGTGATATCAGATGCTCTGTAAGGATAACAATATATCTAATACCTTCATAAATAAGAATTAATATATTAGATAATGTATATGACTAAAAATCCTTTTAAATTTAATATTCATAATAATATGGAAAATATAAAATCAAATAAATCTATTTACATAATAAAATTTATATTTTACTAGTCGAATAATCACATTTAATATCAATAGCGACTTTCATAATGATAAAATACAAAATTAAAGGCTTCATAACCACATTGTCAGGTCATTGTTCCATGACTACAAATACGATTTTTTCAATGCCTTGTTCCAGGACACTAGTTTGACTCATGACACCTACGGATTCATCGAAGATCTATAGAGGCCTCCACCCATCACATTCTATTTCTAGTGCATTCCATTTATTGTAAGTTTTAATCATAACATTATAATTCGTATTAAAACAAGAATATGAAATGTCAATACTTTATCCATAAACCATGAATGGTGTAATAATACCACATCCACATTCAAACATTTTTCAAAACCTTCAATACAATATTGATGTTTTTAATCATAATAAATCAACTACAACAAGCTTATAATCCATCAATAATTTTGACATAGTGGAATCCAAGCCTTTTTTAGAGAAACATATCTTTCTATTTTAAATTATTTAAAAGTCGTATGATAATAAAATAAAACATTTATTTTGAAAATATTATTATTTATTTATATGTGCTGATTAAACAATTATATAATGGATTAAATTTGGAACAACCTGTGTATAATAAAAAAAATCCATTATTATGATAATTTTGACAAAATAGTCATAAAGTACATTGTTTTGAAAAAAACAAATAAAATCGTTAAATACATATATGGTAAAATAAGGATATAAATGACTTTAAACCATAGTATTGTAAATATTAAAAATGTTTTGAATTACGTATTTAAGAAAACATGGTTGTGGATTATAAAGAGGTCCTAGTAGATACTTACATAAAAACAACCTCGGATAATAAAGAGATTGTGAAATTTACACTTACCTTGTACTTTTATAGAGACGATGGTGAGTTAAGCTCCTATATAATATCTTAAAAATTATTATTAAATTATAAAATAACTATATAAATAAATATTATATCATATATGATCCTATAACATTTCATTGTTAATAATATTTCAGTAGTATCATCATTTTGGGTGTTAACAGATTCTTTTTCCTTTATACGCTCGGTTACGTAAGCCATGATTGTTATGGATAGGATTAATTTTCTTCATATAAATAATTATTTTAAGTTATTAAAATTAATTTTAGTCATAAATTGAATCCTATTCAAGAATTATTAAGATGGGTAATGAATCTCATTGTGTCCGTGGAGACGGTAATCAGCAGGTACGCACAGGCGACAATATCATTATATTGATGGTGAAATCAAATGTAATTTGATGGTATATCATATATAAGGAATAATTAACAAGTTATATTTATTATTTACATCATTTATAGTCATTATTATACCCATCCAAATAATTATGTGTTTGAATAACAAACTACACCTAGACAAATAGACATTAAGCCGTACGTACACACATAAGGTATCTTTGTCATTCATATGATGGATAGAATAATGAATATGGTTGTGCCATTTTTATAATAAAATTAGTGTATATTGAAGATAGAAGATTTATTATTTTATAATGGAACCACCAATGAAATAGGAAGTTGATGAAGAAATGTACATGAAAAAGAGTAGTTAAATTATTACCTCTTCTTCGGGTCAAAGGGATCTTTAGGTTTGATTTATAATCAAACTATGGCCTATATGATTAAAAGAGGGAAATATAGGGGATATTTGTTTAGTTTCTGACTAATATAAATTGAATTGGAGATGTTATATTGAGAGAAGGGACGTTCCCTTTTATAAGAGAGGTGATAGGAATCTTAGGAAAGGATTGAAATATTATTTTATAATAAATTCATTTTAAGTTTCTAATGGCTCCAAAATGATATATTTCTTGGATAAGGTGTCTATTGGATAAAAAACACTTGAAAAATAGGTTTTATACATGATATTTTCACCATATTAACTTTATCTTTTAGAATTAATTCTTAGTTAAACAGTTCATCTTTAACCATGTATTCTTGTATTATTATAATAATTTGTTAATAAACTATATATAAATTGCCAATATAACCTTAAATGGTTAATTAAGGATATAACTATTATTATATATGTTCTTTTGCTGAACCATAGATTATTAGGACTATAATATAATTAAATAATATAATATTTGTTTTAAAAACTCATTTATTTCAATCTTGACACTATCAAGTATTTGGTTTTTATGAAATTCAACAAAAACATAATTACAAAGAAACTAATACATTGAATCGACTGTAAAATAACATATTCACCTATAAAATTAGTGGATGTCATAAAAAATGAAATTAAAATTATTTTAATATCTATAATAACATTTATTTGATTCTTTCACTAATAACGCAATTTCTGCATCACCATTGTGACGTAAATAAAATTAATTATATAACGTCAAAAAATAATAAAAAAAATAATATTATTTATGAAATAATCATAGTTTATAATGAGTATTTATAGTTTAAAATATAACCTATATATCCTGATAGAAAAAATATATCACTAAAAGACATAGTTTTATGTCATTTTTCTCTTTACATTAAATTAATTCATATAAACTGTCATTAACACTCTCATTTGGCTCCATGGGGTCCCTAAATCGACCCCAGATTTCAGATGGCTGTACATGTATCACAAAATATTAATTGAACACATTTTGGGTAATTTAATATTATTATTATATTATTTTTAACTCCTATTTACTGGATTAACCCTTTAACCATTGTAAAAAAAATATTTACTAATGTAATTATTCATAATGTCTACTAATAAAAGATAGAAATTTATATAATTTGGACATTTTGATTCCATATTTAGAATCCATTTTCCGTAATCAAAGCATAGAAGTAGCAATAATTAATTTAAAATCTATTCCAGATTTCAAAACAAAAAAGCATGTTTATATTAAATAATAACTATCAAATAATTTAGACTTGTTTATGTCTAATTTAAATGTGAAATTATATAGAATGACCTAATTTATATTAAAAAAATATACATTCTAATTATACATTAAAACCACTAATTTTCTTTAATTTATCACTACACGTAATTTTTATTAAAAATTTTATTTTTAATTAAAATATATTATTTTTTATTATTTAAAAAAAATGAAAGTTTTCTGAAATGTTCAAAAAAAATCACACTATACTAATTATGATAAACCAAATTCAAAAATGTAGTCATGTTTGAAATCTAAAATTTAAAATATTTCTATAAGTGGTTATTACTACTTTTAATGGCTAGTTTGATTGGTTGTGGTGTGTTAAAATTCAACGTTGCGTAAAATTAAAGCTACTACATTATTAAAAGGTAAATGTTTCATGGAAGCATGATGTGTTACATTATCTTCTCCATAAAATAATTTCATCCTATACATTTCTAGAATATTAATGCATTAAAAGATTCTGGTGGTTCTTCATCGTAATATCCTCCAGTCCCCATGTTGCCTCTCCATATTATGGTTTCTCCATAGAATATTTAGCTGATGAGTCGTCCGATTTGACAGCACTTGTTCTCTAGTATGATGAATTCTAAAAGGCTTCTCACAATAATATATAATGGGTTCCAATTAAATTATTTCATATGTGAGTAAATTTGTTGGTTCTTTCTTGTTTTTTCTCAACCGTGATACATTGAACACATCATGATCTTTGGAAAGACTTGGAGGCATTGCGAAACGATAAGCTACAACTCTAATTAGTTCTAAAATTTCAAAAAGACTGATGTACCTGGGACTCAATTTACCCATCTTACCAAAATATATATAACCCTTCCATAGAAATTCCATCATGAAAACATGATCTCCTACATCAAATTTTATGTCCTTCCATCAGTAATAAGCGTATCTCGTTTTCCGACTTTGAGCTACTTTGATGTGGATTTGGATAATCTTCAATTTTTATATTGTTTCCCTGACATGTTTTGGGCCGATGAGTTTTCTTTCACCAACATCATCCCAACAAGTTTTTGTGCATCATCTGTATCCGTTTAATGCTTTATATTTTTCCATCTGAATACTTGAATGGATGTTTTTATTATATAAATATTCCACAAGAGAAAAATATTGATCCCACATACCTTCAATGTAATGTGAGAATGATCATAACATGTCTTATAAGGTTTGAATAGTCTGTTCTAATTGTCCATAGGGTTGAGTGTGGTAGGAAGAGCTCAAATGATGTTTAGTATCCAAGAATTTCTGAATACTTTTCCAAAATCACAATGTATAATAGGGATCACGATAAGAAACAATCTATAGGGGTACTCCATGAAGTCATAAATAATTATTAATATAGAGTCATTCCATACATTCAAGTGGTAAATATTCTATTATATAATGAAAATATAATGACTTGGTAAGATGGTCATAAATGACCCATATTGCATCATTTCTTCTAGGATTCTTTGTTATCCCCATGACAAATTACATCATAATATTATCCCATTTCTACTCAGCTATGTGAAGAGGTTGCATGAATTCTTGAGGATGTTTCCTTCCATCTTTAACTTGTTGAAAACCCATTCATCGTGAGAGAAAATGAACAATAACCCACTTTATGATCTCCCAAAACAATGTTATTTCAAATAACTATACTTCTTAGTGATCCCTAGGTATATAATGAAATTGTATATAAGATAATGATAAAAAAATTCCCTTTTTAGATCATGTATGTTTGGAAAACAATGTCTCATCTCAAATATCAAAATTCTATCATCATATCTGATGTCACACAATCTCCAATCATTCAGAGCATCAATCATCTTTTAAAAATCCACATTATCAGTACGAGAATCCTTCATCCTTTCATGTAAATAATGATTTGAAACCATTTGAAAAAATATTTATGATTCACCATCCATCGTTATTCCCATATCCATCATTACTAGATCCATGAAAAAATGATCCCTTTCATCTATCATATTTTTCAAAACTCCATGTGCCTTTCTACGCAAAGCACATGCCACCTTATATTCTTTCACTAGTTGGTAGTGTACAGTTCAATCAAAAACCTTGAGTAGTTAAATCCATAGTCATTGTCTCATGTTGAGTTCCTTATGTGAGAAATATACTTCAAAATATTGTGATCAGTATAAATCTCACATTTTTCATCATATTGGTAGTGTATCTATATCTTAGAGTAGGGATTAAAACAGATAACTCAAGATCATGAGTCAGATTATTTTGCTAAAGAATTTTTAGCTTCCGTGATGCATAAGAAATAAATCTACCATTCTGTATAAGTACAAAACAATGTCTTTTCTGTAAAGCATCACTATAAATAACAAACCAATCATTCACCAATGATATAGTCATTATAAGAGTATTAACTAATCTTCTCATTATTTATTTAAAGCATTCTTCATACAATTTTTACAATAAAAATCTTCCACTTTGGACTATGCATGGTTAATGGGTTAGGAAAATGGGAAAAATTATGGAATAATGCCGAAAATAACTTGATAAACCAAAAAAATTGTGTACCTTAGTTATACTCATTTGTGCTGGCCAATCATGGATTTACTTTATCATTGATGGATCGATAGAGATTACATCTTTGGGATACAATTTTTCTAATAAAATAAATCTCTGAAATCATGAATTCACACCTGCTAAATTTCCCATATAATTCATTTTTTCTACGAGTCAAACGCATAATGCGCAAGTGAATTCCATGATATTTTTAATTTTAATATTATTCCAAAATATAATCAATAAATAACACTTCAAGGTCAAAAATATATTTCTTTAAACCTTTATTCATTATATCCATGAAGACAGAGAGTGCATTAGTCAATCCAAAAGGCATTATTGTATACTCGTAATTCATGTACCTTGTTTGAAATGTTGTTTACGGAATGTCATCCTTCTTCACAAAAAACTAAAGATTTCTAGATTGATGTTCAATATTAGAAAAATATTGACCTCCATGATATTGTTTGTATTAATCATCAATGCAAGGAAGAGGATACTTGTTCTTAATTGTTATAACATTTATCTCCAAGTAGTCAATGCACAACCTCATAAATCTATCTTTCTTCATAACAAAAAGGAAAGTGGCTCACCATAGAGAAATACAATGGTGACTAAATATCTTATTACTGAGTTCCTCTAGTTGTTTCGTTAGTTCCTCTAATTCCACAGTGGCCATTCTATAAAGGGACGTTGATAACGGCCTTGAACCCGGAATAAAATAATTTGAAAAAACACAATTTCTCATTTTATGGGATGTCCATGTAAATCCTCTAGAAACACATCAACATATTATTGAATAATTGTTATGTCCTCTCTTAGAACATTATTATCATCACCCATAATTATATATTTCTCATCCTCTACAATAATATAATTTGTTAGTGCAACTGGTGGTTGATCTAGATAGAAATCATGTGGTGACATTTCTTCTCTAAAGATAAGGTACTCCATATCATCATCAAAAATTATAACCACCTTATTCTGTTAATAAAAATTCGCATCCTGGTCTAAAAGACAATCTGAACTGAGGATTATATCAAATTCAGTAATGGGTATGATGATTAGATCAGCAGATAAAGAACATTTATATGCCATAGTGGGAACTGATTCACAATACTTTGCTACGATGATAATTCCCTTAGTTGTTTTGACTAACAACTCCCTTGTTAATTCAAATTGTAAATATATAATTTCCATAACAAAATATGAAGATATGATACAATGGATGGTCTAGAATCATATAAAGCATTGGATAAACATGAGGAACCATTAAATTACCTGCCACCAAGAATTTTGGAGCTTCAACCTCAAAAGTAGTGATCACATAAATCTGGATTTTATCTAAAGTAATTTCCTAAGGTATTATCCCTTGCATCTTAGAATATTCTTTTGAATAATTCCCAAATTCATTATAATTATAAAATTCATCATTGGAAACCTCATTCTTTCCCTTGCAATCATGAGCATGGTGGCATTTATCATCAAACATGTAACAGACTCCCATTCTCTTCAGGTAAGTAACAAGGATTTTCTTCCCATATTTTCCACAAGATGGATATTCAACATTAACCTACATCCACTTATTTACATTTCCAAAGTGTTCTAAATATATCTTCTTCTCTTGTTTTTCATTGAATTTGTATGACATAGAGAATTCTTTTTCTATCTTGATAGTGCATGAGACAATATCATCGTATGATGAGAAGGATTGTGAGACAAATTCTAGATGGAGAAGTTGATTTATCCCATTAAAGAATCAATAAATATTACTACATCGGTTACATATATAATATATTGCATTCCTTTATAACCTAGTAATGTTATTCTCATAATTTGAAACTTTTTCATCCTCTTTTTTCCTCATACATAGAAATTATCTTTCCATATACGCTCGACAACTATGAGCTAAGTAATTTTTTATGAATGTCTCCATAATCTACATCTATTCCATGTTTGATACTTATTTATATTCCATTGTGTTTTTAATTAATGACCATTATTGATCTGCATCTCCCATGAGGCGATAAACTACCTTGACAACTTCTTCCCTTTTGCTACTCCCCAATGAATGAAATATTTTCTCTAAGGAACATATACATTGCTCATATACTAATGGATTTATAATCTCATTGAATGTTTTTTGTTATTTCCCCATGAATATGTCAAACATTGATCCTCTATGTTATGGATCAGGGTGCTCCATACGGTTAAGGTTATTATTCATAACCAGAGTCAGTTTTCATAATATCGTGATAAGCTGATCAACACTAGTTCTATAACCACCTCCAGTATAATTGTCTTGAGTATGTGGGAAATCGCTACATGGATTATGTGGGTTGATACAATTTCTATTCCTTATACTAGGAACCATTTATAAACAATTAAAGACACTACATTAGTTTATGAATAACAATACATAATTCAAAACAAGAAGAACATTTAATATAAATTGAACAATTTAAATATAGAATCTATAATCATAAAAATGTTGTCATTGAGGACTTATATACTCATAAACCCTTAATAATGGATATTATTGATAATTTTAATTATCCAAAGCATCTACCCTAGGACTATCGTAACTAAGAGTGCAACATGGCATGTTTTGATTCACCAGTAGTAGTTCAAGTATAACCTTGAGGAAACCATTAAATTATCTTCTACCATGTATTTCAGAGCATTAACCTCAACAATAACAATCACAAATTCTTTCCATTTCTACCTTGGACTTTTCTGAGTTTTGTAACCATGGTAAATAACAAATTGAATTACATAATGTCAATTTTTCTACAATTATATCATTCAACAATGATAGTCTCTTTTGTTCCCTTGCAATCACGAGCTTGGTTGCATTTTTCACCACACTTGTAATAGAATCCCATTCCATTCAGGAATGTATCAGGGTGTTTCATCCCACATTTATTGTATGATGGATATTCAATTATTCCCTTCTTCCTCTTATTACCATTTAAAGAGTGTTCAACCTATATTTTCCTCTATTGTTATTTTTAATGTTGTAATGATTTGAGAATTACTTTTCCATCTTGATAGTGCATTAGAAAATATCTTTGTATGATGAGAAGGATTGTGAGACTATATCTAAATGGATAAATGGAATTAACACCTCAAATAATCGATCAATCATACTACCTAGGTTACCTATATAATCTACTACATGCCTTGCTAAACATGTAATGTTATCCTCAAACATTGTGAAATTCTCATCCTTTTTTCCTCCTACATAGAAATTGTTTCATCATACTTGCTCGATGGTCACGAGGAATTTATATTTCTATGAAAATATAATTATACCCCCTCTATTCCATGTTTGATACTTCTTCATCTTCCTATGTGTTTTGGATTAATGACCTCCAGTGATCTGCTTATCCTGTAAGACCATAAGCTACCATGTAAAATTTTTCACAATCAATGCTCCCCAAAGCATGAAATATTTTCTCTAAGGAACTTATCCATTGTTCTGCTACTAATGGATTTTTACTCTCATTGATTGTTCGTGGTTATTTCCTATAAAATCGGTCTAACTCTGATCCTCTATGTTATGGATCATGGTGCTCCATATGGGTATGGTTATTATTCATAATCTGAGTTAATTGTCTCAGTTTGTTGATAAGATAATCAGTACCAATTGTATCACAAGATCCACTACAATTATCTTGAGTAGGAGGGAAATCCCTACATGGAATACTTGGGTTGATATGATTTCATCTCCATCTACTAGGCTCCATTTCTAAAAAATGGCATAAACAATATTAGTTATTGAATCACAATATATAATTCCAAACATGTAAAATATTAAACAAAAATTGAATAGTTTATAGATATAATCCATAATCATAAAAATATTTTATTTGAGTAATTATAAACTCTTACAAAATTCATAATTAGTTTTAATGAAAATGATAATTATCCTAATCATATCCTTTGAGAGTTTCGCAACCAAGAGTGCAGTAAGGCCTGTTGTAGTGCACCAGTTCTCATTCGACTCTATCTCAAAAAAGTATTTTCAGGTTTTAACCCTATGTACATATTTTCCAGATCATGCTCTACCTGCTTATATCTAGAAATGGATTTATTTTATGAAAAAAATAGAAAATCCCAACATTAAAAAAATTCTAAGAAGTTCTTCTATACTAATCATCAATGTGAATGTAATGTTAATGTTCTATAATCCGAGTTTTTCTAAATCTAGAAACTAAGTTTATACTAAATATACAATGATAACAACTATAAATTTGTGACCCCAATTACATAGAGTAATAGCATTATTACATAACATTGGCATTATACAAAGAATCAAGTCCCGAAAGATCGATCATTTTGGTATCCTTGGATGTACACAATATATTCATATGTTTGACATTATATTATAAAATAAAAACATAAAAAACATTTTTCTCCATTTTGAACAGACATATATCCTAATACAATCCTTGCAGGTCACCCATAAAATAATTCTTCACATCCTCTATAAAATAAATATAGAAAGGGATGAGCTCAGATGCTTAATAAGGATAACAAATATAGGAGAAACATTTATAAATATGTATTAACATTTAGGGAATGTATGAGACTAAAAAAATAATTTTAGCCATAAAATTCAAAATAGTAAGGAAAGTATAAAATCAAATAATACAATTTTAATAATGTCATGGATATTATTCTATTATAATAATCACATGAAATATCAATAGAATCTTTAATAATGATGGAATGTATAATTCTAGACTTCAAGAAAACATACTCACGTACTTGTGCCAGGACTACAAATAAGTCTTTTTCAAAGACATGTTTGAAGACAATATTTTGAATCATGAGACCAAATGATTCATCATTGAGCTATATCAGACTCCACCCATCACTTACTATGTACAATTCATTACTAATATGAAAAGTATTAAACATATCATAAACATTCATATTAAAACTAGTATATGAAATCTCAATACATTATCCATAAAACATGAATGGGATAAGAATAAAATATCCATATACAACCATATCAAAAAAACTTCAATACAATATTGAAGTTTTGTTTTATAATAAATAAACCTCAAACAATTTTAAAATCCATCAATTGATGTTGACATATATGAAATCAAATCTTTTATATAGAAATATCTCTTTCTATTTAGAAATAATTTAAATGTCATATAATAATAAAAAATCATTTATTTTGAAAATATTTTTATAATATTGATTAGGAAACTTTGATTAAAAAATAATTGTAGAAAATATCCACACTCACTATTTAAGTTAAAAAAAGACATTCATACCTTAATATAGTGGAAAAGGTCACAACGTACCTTGTTTGGAAAATGACAGAGAGATTCCATTGAAAACATATATGGTCAAATAAGGGTATAAATGACTTTAAACCATAGTATATTAAATATATAAAAAAAATTCTATTAAATTTTTAAGAAAACATGGATGTGGATGATAAAGATATCTCAGAAGATACTTACGTTAAAACAATGTCAGATAACAAAGTGATTGCGAAATTAACCCATACCTTGTACTTTTCCTTAGTTGATGGTTTGTTAACATCATGTATAATAGTTAATACATTTTTATTAAATTATAAAATAACTATATACATAAATATGATATCATATATGATATCAAATATGATCCTCTAATATTAACTTATTAATACTTTTTCAGTAGCATCATCATTTCGAGTGTTAAGTAATCTATTTTCCATTATAGGATATGTTACGTTAGTTGTGTTTTTTATGGATATCATGTATTTATTTAATATCCATAATTATATAAAGTTCTCAAAAATTATATTTGATAACAAAATTTAAATTAATCTTGATTGGTTATGATGTTAATGAATTTCAACGTGTTCATGGAGACTGTAATCCATACGCAAGCATGAGAGACAATATCATTATATTTATGGTGATATCAAAAGTAAATTGATGTTATATCATATATACAGAATACTTAACATTTTATATTTATTTTTTACATCAGTTATACTCATTATTATACCCATCCAAATTATGAACTCTTTCAATAACAAACTACACCACAACATGGAGAAGGTAAGTCATACGTACGCACATATTTTTACTTTTTCATTAATATAATGGATAGAATAATGAATATAATTGTAAAATTTTTATAATAAAATAAAAGTATATAGAAGATACTGGAGTTATTATATTTGAATGGAAACAACAAATATAGAGGATTTGGAAGAAGAAAAGAACTTGTTAGAGGGTGGTAAAATTATTACATCTTCTTCTGGCAGTTCCTTTTGAATTAATCAAAAGGGTTCATTTAGTTATGATTGAAATATTATTTTATAATAAAATCATTTTCAGATTCTAATGGCTCTGAAATGAATTATTTCAATTATAAGGGTGGTTTGGGTCAATAAATTTTCAACCAATTGGTTGTAGACAACTTTAGGTCACCATATTAACCTTATCTTTTATATTTAACTCGTAGATAAATAGTTTAACTTCTACCATGTATTCTGGAATTACTATAATAATTTATTAATAAAATTTTTATAAAATAACAAGAGAACATCAACTGGTACATTAATAATATACCTTCCAATATATATATTACTTGGAAAAAATTATATTTATATTACTATTATATGATTTAATAATATAATATTTGTTTTAAAAACTCATATATGTCAATTTTGGCTCTATTTGGAATTTTGTTTTTCTGAAAGTCATCACCACATTATTACATCTAAATAAATAAATTTAATCAACCCTACTATATAATTTTCACATATAAAATTTGTGTATGTCATTAAAATGATGAAATTTTATTTATTTTATTATTTATAAAACAATTTATTTGATTGTTCCATTAATTATTTACTTGATGCTTCACCATTATGTCATAATAAATTAAACTATTTAATTTCTAAAAATTATAAATAAAATATCATTATGTAAGAAATATTATTATATTTATAATGAGTATTTATAATATAATATGTAACATATATAACCCCATTTAAAAATTGTTAAACAAAAAGATATATGATTATGTAATTTTTGTATTTACTTTAAATTAATTAAATAAATGTATCATTATCACTCTCACGTTGCTCCATGGGATCCCAAAATCAACCCAAGGATTCCCATGGTGGGTCATGTATTAAAAAATTGGAATAGGTCACATGTTAGAGTAATTTAATAATATTATAATATTAATTTTACCCATATTTACCAGATTTTCTCTTTAATTATGGTAAATAAAATATAAAGCGATGTAATTATTCAAAATTCCTAAAAATAGAAGATACCTTTTTTCCATAATATGGACCTCAATATTCCAAATATGGAATAAATTTTTCTATATTTAAAACACAAAAGTTTTAGAAATTAATTTAAAATTAATTATTGTTATCAAAACAATTTTTTTTACTAAATTATAACTATCAAATGATTGGCACTTGTTTATGTCATGTATAAATGTGAAATTAAATACAATTACATAAATGATATTAAATGATAAAAATATAATATAATTAATCTTTAAAACCTCTCAAATGGTTAATTTATATCTATAAATTATTTTTTTTAAAAAATTTGTTTTTAATTTTAATTTAGTATTTTTCACTATTAATAAAAAATTTAATGTTTTCCGAAAACTACCAAAAATTCACCCTAAGATAATTTCAATAATAAAAATTAAAAATGAAGAACTTTTTGAAAAATAAAAATTATAATGTTTCAAAAATTGGTTATTACTATTTTTAACACTATGTTTTCTATGTCGTGTTGTGTAAAAACTCCAAGTTGCATACAATGATAGCTACTACATTATTCAAAGGGAAATTTCATGTGGATGCTTAGTGTGTTACATTCTCCTATCCTTTAAATAATTTAATCATTCAAAATTTCTACAATATTTCTACATAAAAATATTTTTGTGGTTCTTTATCTATGTTCCTAGAGTTCCCACATTGCCTCTTCCATCTTATGATCATCATCCAACAATTTTCTCTTTTGATAAGGTATGTTAGAAACACAATGTCCTTTCCAAAATTTTAAAATTCCATCTTCAAATATGAAGTCAATCAATATACCATCCTTCAAAACATTAATCTTCTTTTAAAACTCCTCTTCATTAGTCTGAGAACACTTTATGCTTTCTATTAAAGATGTTTTGGGAACCATTTGAAAAAGTATTTGTAATTCACCTTCCATTTTTATTTCTTTACATATCTTTATTATATACATAAAAATAGGATCCCTTTCAACACTCATCATGTGTAAAACTCCATTATCATTTCTACTCAAATCATCCGCCACATTATTTCCCTGCACTTGTTGTAGTATATATTGTAATAATAGACCTTGAGTAGTTCAAGCCATCGTCTTTGCCTCGTATTGAGTTCTTTTGTGAGAAATATATTTCAAACTCTTGTGAGAAATATAAATCACAAATTTTTCACCATTGTGATAGTGTCTCCATATATTCAGTGAAAATATTACAGCTGCTAACTGAATATCATGAGTAAGATAGTTTTTCTCATGAATTCTTATCTACTATGATGCATAGTTAATAACTCTGTCAATCTGTATAAGGACAAAATAAAGTCCATCCATTAAAGCATCACTATATATAACAATCCCCTCATTCCCCAATGGTTGTGTCAAGATAAGAGAATTTACTAATATTATATTCAGTTATACATAACATTTATCTCACTCTTTTGTGTAAACAAATTTTACACCATTACAAGTGAGCTTGGTTAATGGGTTAGCCAATCAGGAAAAATACTAGACAAAAAATTGATAATAACCTGCTAAACCAATAAAACATCATACCTCAGTTATACATGTCGGTGCTAGCCATTCCTGTATTTCCTCAATAATTGAAGGATCTATAGATATTCTATCATTAGAGACAATATGTCCATGTAATGAAGTTTCATTAAGCCAAAATTCACACTTTCTAAATTTCCCATCTGACACATTTCCTCTTTGTGTCCTTTGGATAATACGCATGTTATTTTCATGATCTATGTTTCATTTTGATTATAATTAAATATTCACAATAAATTCCCCAAAAATGTCATCAAGATATTCCTTGATAACCCTTTTCATTATATCCATAAAGACAAAGTTTGCATTAGTCAATGTAAAATGCATTACTCTAAAATCGCAATGCACATAACGGGTTCAAAATGATATTTCTGGAATGTGTTCCTTATTCAAACACAACTGATGATATCCAGATAGAAGTTCAATATTTTAAAAATATTTAGATCCATGACATTGTTCGAATAAATCCTAAATGACAGGTAGAGGATACTTGTTCCTCAATGTTATAGCATTGATCTCCATGTAGTTAATGCACAACCTCATTTATCCAACTTCCTTCTTAATAAATAGGACAAGGGCTCCCCAAAATGAATCACTAGGGATAATAAATCACTTATTACACAATTATTCTATTTGTTTCATTAGATCCACTAATTCCACAGTGGACATTCTATAATGGGTCTTCGATATGGGCCCTGAAGTTGTAAATAAATCAATGGAAAACTCAATTTATCAATTTTGGGGATGTCCAGTTAAATCCTTTGGAAACACATCAACATATTCTTGAATAATAAGAACGTCCTCTATTCAAACATTATTTTCCACAGCCATAATTATTTCAATCCCATCCTCCCTAATAATTGAAATTAGTAGTGATAAAGGTGGTGGATCTATATACGAATCGTGTGGTTATGTTTCTGATATAAAGATAAGGTACTCCTCATCATGATTGAAAATTGTAACCACCTTTTTAATAAAATAAATTATTGCACCATGGTACGAAAGCCTATACATTCATAGGATTATATCAAATTCAATCATTGGTGTGACGATGAGATCAGCAGATAATGAACATTTATGTCCCCATATGTGAACTCTTTCAAAAAACATTGTTTCAGAGATTCTTCCCTTAGGTGTTTTAACTGATAACTCCCTTTCTATATAGAATTAAAAATATCTAATTTCCATAGAAAACAAGGATGATATAAAACAACTCAATTATATTGAATCAAATAAAGCAATTTCTAAACATGAGAAAACCATTAAATTATATGCCACCATGTCTTTCGAGGCTTCAACCTCTGTAGTAGTTATCACATAATCTTTTTTTTATTCCCATGGCCTTTTTTGAGATATGTTCCCTGGGTGATTACGATGTTCATTTTCATAATTACCAATTTCTCTACAATTATAGCATTCAACATTGACAACCTCTATCTTCTACTTAAAATCATGATCAAGGGGGCCTTTTTCACCACACTTTTACAAGACTCCCATACCCATCAGGAAAGTCACATGGTGTTTCTTCCCACATTTAATGTAGTATTAATATTACACTTTTCCCTTCTTCTTCTTATTTTCATTTCTAGAGTGTTAAATATATCTTTTCTTCTCTTGCATTGATTTGAAGTCATAAGACTCAGAGAATTCCATTTCTATCTTGATAGTGCGGGAGACAATATCTTCGTACAATGAGAAGGATTGTGAGACTAACATTAGATGGAGAAATGGATTTAACCCATCAAAAAATCTATCAATATTACTCCTAGGTTTATGTATATAATTTTCTACTTTCCTTGATATCTCTGTAATGTTAGCCTCATACTCTGCGACATCCTCATCCTTTTTTTGCTTCAGACTCAAAAATTTTCTTTCCATATCAGCTCAATTGTCATATTGAATGTATTTTTAGATGAAAATATCTTTAAACTCCCTCCATTACATGTTTTATACTTCTTAATAATTTTTTTTCTGAGGATTAAAGACCACAAATGATCTAGATCTCTCCTTAGGTGATAAACTAACATGAAAACATTTTCTGTTTCACTACTCCCCAAAGCATGGTATATTTTCTCTAAGGAACGTATACATTGCTCATTTACTAATGGATTTTTACACCCATTAAATCGTAGTGGTTGATTCCTCATGAAGTGGTCTAACATTGATCCTCTACATTGTGGATCAGGGTGCTTCATATGGGTATGGATATTATTCCTAACATAAGTGAGTTGTCCAAGTATGGTGATAAAATTATCAGCTCCATTTTCATCAGGAGCTCTACTATAATTATCTTGAGTATGAGGTAAATCCTTACATGGATTACATTGGAGATATATTTTTAATTTATTCAACTAGGCACCATTTCTAAACAATGGAATACAGTTGATTTGTTTATGAATAGCAATAAAATATATCAAACTTGTAAAATACTTTACATAAACTGAACATTTTGTGGATATGATCCATATTCATAAAAATGAATTCTTTGAGAATTTATATACTCATAAACCCGTCATATTTGTTTGTAAAGAAAATTATAATTATCTTATGCATATCTTATGAGAGTGTCATAACCTAGAGTGCAGCAAGGCATGTTGACATGCACCAGCTTTCGTTCGAGTCTAGATCAAAGCAGTGTTTTTGGGTTTTACCCCTAGGTATATTTCTGTCAGATCCATATCTACCTTATAGTGTCTAGACTGGGATTTATATCATGGAAAACTCACAAAATCTCTACATAACCATGATTCTAAGAAGTTCTTCTATACTAATCATCAAAGTCTATCTTACGGTAATGTTCTCTAATCCGAATTTTTTAAATCTTTCATCCACGGATTGTACTAAACATCCTCTGATACCAACTGTAATGCCCCGATCATAGATTCTGATAGTCATTTTATTATTACATAACAATGGAATTATAAAAAGAATCATTTACCGATAATCCAATTAGATTAATAGCTTTGGAAGCACTATATATATTTATATATTTTACATTACATCCGGAAATTAAATCATCAACAACATTTTTTACATTTTGAACACATATATATCCATAGCCTATCATTTCAGGTCAATAATTAAATACTTCTTCACATTAAGGAAAAAATAAACATATAAAGGGGTTATCTTAGATTCTCAGAAAGGATAACAATATATCAGTATCATTCAAAAATATGCAAAAACATTTAAGGTAATGTATAAGACTAAAACAAAATCCTTTTACACATATACTTCTTCATAATATAGAAAATATAAAATCATATAATTCCATTTACATTATAATCTGGATATTCTTCTAGTATATTAATAACATACAATACCATTAGCTACTTTCATAATGATGGAATTCAAAATGCCAGACTTCATATCCACATAGTCAACAGATTGTATCAAGATTACAAATAATATTTTTTCAAGTAAATTGTTCCAAGATTCTAGTTAGACTCATGATACCTACCAATTCATCAAGGAGCTATAGTGAGCTCCACCCGTCACATACTATGTCCAATGCATTTTTCATATGGAAAGGATTAAACATAAAATAAACATTCATTTTAAAAAAGTCATATGAAATGTCAATACTATTTCCATAAACAATTATTGGTTATAAAATAAAACATCCCCATTCAAACATATCACAAAACATTCAATATAATATGGAGGATTTGTATAATAATAAATCAACTTAAAAATTATGAAAATCAATAAAAGGATGCTGACATATAAAATATCTAAATGTTTTTAGAGAAATATATCCTTCTATTTTGAAATCATTTACAATTCATATAATTATAAATGAAAACATTTATTCTGAAAATATTTTTATATGATTGTATGTGAATTTTAAACAATGATATAAGGGAAAAATATCCACACCTGCCGTATATGTTAAAATATTACATTCTTACCTCATTTGTGTCAAAATGGAAAAATGTACCTTGTTTAGAAAAGGACGGAAGGATTCCTTTCAAAACATATATGGTCAAATAAGGTTATAAAAAATTAACCCATATTATAGTTAATAAGAATAAAAATTTTGAATTACATTTTTAAGAAAACACAGATGTGGCTGATAAGGAGGTCCTAGAATATACTTAATTAAAAAAACCACGGATAATAATGAGATTGTAAAATTAACCCTTACATTGTAAATTTACTTAGTCGATGGTATTTTAACCTCTTATATAACAGTAATAACATTTTTATTAAATTATACAATAACTATATACATAAAAATGATATCATATATGTTCCTCTAATATTGATTTGTTAATAATATTTTTGTAGTATAATCATTTCAGGTGTCAACTAATCTGTTTTCCTTTATAGGCTAGGTTACGTAACTATTTTTTTATGGATAGTATGTATTTTATTCATATACAAAATGATATAAATTTCTTAAAAAATAATTTTAATCTTAGAATAATAATTATTCTTGAATTATTATGATGCAGAATTAATCTAATCGTGTTCGTGGAGACTGTAATCTATATCTACGCCCGAGCGACAATATCATTATATTGATGGTGAAATCCTATGTAATGGATGGTATATCATATATTCATAAAATTAAGCATGTTATTTTTATTATTAAATCAATAATATTCATTATTATACCCATCCAAATAATTTAGTGTTTGAATAACAAACTACACCATAACGTGGAGACGGTAAGTCTTACGTACGAACGTATGGTGACTTTGTCAATCATATGATAGATACATAATAAATATGGTAGTACGATTTTTATAATAACATCATAGTGTGTTGAAGACACTTGATTTATTATTTTACAATGTAAACAACAATGAAAGAGGAAGTAGAAGAAGAAAATAACTTGAAATATGGTGGTGAAATTATTACCTCTTCTTCGGGTGTTTTCTTTTGAGTTGATCAAAAGGGCTCCATAAAATGGATTTTTTTATCAAATTAAGGCCTCTATGATGAAGTGAAGTAAATTGGGAGGATATTATGGAAGGTTTTGGATGATCTAAATTGCTTTGGAGGTGTGAATCTGATATAAGGGATGTGCCCTTTTATAAGATATCTGAGGGTCCCCTTAGAAAATGAATGAAATGTTATTTTATAATAAAATCATTATCAGTTTATAATGGATCCAAAATGAATTAATTTTAATATAATGTATTTATGGATCAAGAAACTCTTAATCAATACATTTTGGATAGAGTTGTGTCACCATATTAAACTTTTCTTTTATATTTAACTCTTAGTTAAATTGTTTATCATTTACCATGTATTCTAGTAATATTATAATAATTTGATAATAAACAAACTATAATATGAGAATCGAACCTCAAGTGGTTAATTAATGATAAAACTATCATTATATAATTACTTTGGAAGAAAATTAAAAATTTAGGACAATTATATAATATAATAATATAATATTTCTTTTAAAAACTCATTATTTATATTTCGACACTATTTAATATTTGGTTTTAGTTAAATTCTAAAAAACATGATTAAATCAATAAAAATACATTGAATAAACACTAACATGTAATATTAAATTACAATATTCGTGGAAATCATAATAACTTTGATATATTATATAGTTTAATATTTATAATACCAATTATTTGATTCCTTCATTAATTAGGAAATTAATGCATCACCATTATGTCATAAATAAATTTTATTATATAATGCCTAAAAATTATAAATAAAATAACATAATGTAGGAAATATTTTTAGATTATTAATGATTATTTATAGTATAAATTATAACTTATGCAACCCAATATAAAAATTTTATTCCTAAATGATATATGTTTATGTCATTTTTATCTTTTCTTTACATTAATTAATATAAAGTATCATTATCCCTCTCAAGTGGATGCATGGGGTCCCAAAATCAAACCATGGAAGTCCATGGTCAAAAACATTTCAAAAATTTGTAAAAGGAAACATTATAGGATAATTTAATATTATTATAATATTATTTTTACCCTTATTTACCAGATTTACCCTTTAACCATGGTAAATAAAATATTTACCAATATAATTCATTATAATGTCTAAAATAAAATCCACCTATGTGAATAATTTGAACCTCCTGATTCAAATGATGTAATTCATTTATCCAAATTTAAAACATAATAGTGGTATAAAATAATTTTAATATAATTATCATTGTGAAAACAAAATGCATGTTTTTAAAGAAATAATAACTATTAAAAGATTGACACTTGTTTTTTGTCCATATTAAATGTGAAATTTCATAAAATTAAGGAAATTATATTAAATGATAAATATATAATATAATTATACATTAAAAACACTCAAATTTATAATTTAACACTATACTTTATTTTGAATAATAGCGTAGTTATAAATTGAAATTTAGTATTTCTCACTATTCATATAAAATTGAATATTTTCAGAAAAGTAACAAAATTTCACCCTATGATAAAATAGATATTCCAAATTCAAAAATTACATCCATTTGATAAAATATAATTAATAAAATTTTATAAGGTGGTTAATACTATTTATAAAATATAGATAGATTGGTCGTGGTGTGTTAAAACTTTATCTTGCTTTCATCGTAAGCTATTGCATTATTCGAAGGTAAACGTACCATAGATTCTTGGGGTGTTACAAGATTCATTTTTAGATATTAATATATTTAGTGTTTTTCGATCAAGGTATAAATGTATGTCTTTTAAATATCAATCTAATAGTTTTGATAAGAAATGAAATATGGAGTTCAAGGAAAAATCTGAAAACAACAGTGAAAAGAATGTTAATAGATCTCTATGACAAATGTGTGCAAATATTAATGGTGTAGAATGTAATAATGGAATATAAATTCTTTTAAGGTTTTAAATGATGTTCATTAAGATGCTGAGTTGCTAAGTAATGGGAAAAAGGTTGTTAATGATGATAATAGATATATGACTACAGAAATGACCCCCACACACTTAAATTATAAAAATAAAAGGAAATGGGGCATTATTATAACCAATTAAAGAATAAAAGGGTTATTGATGATGATTAATGTCGAAGACCTATTATGGAAATATAAAATGTAAAATCTGATGTGATAACTATTGGTGAAGTTGATTTTGGAAATGAACTGGTTGTATGATTAAGTATTTATGCAATGGGATTCCCAAAAAGGTGTTGTTGAATCCCTTTTAAGTGTTATGAAATACATGAATATATTTGAGTACAAGGTCCTAGTTACCATTAAAAGTGAAGGAAATATTATTAGAAAGCATGTGATATGTTATTAATGAGGTATATTGAGATAATGAGATATTTCATTGTATTAATAACCTTCTGACTGATACAAGGTCAATGTTTTATCTGGGTTTGAGTATATAAAAATTTTGGGACCTTTTCTCATG
The DNA here is from genome assembly GCA_963277665.1 of Viscum album. Lineage (NCBI taxonomy): Eukaryota > Viridiplantae > Streptophyta > Magnoliopsida > Santalales > Viscaceae > Viscum > Viscum album. The sequence continues at coordinate 1,037,503,146 of OY728133.1, read as the reverse complement.
GAAAGAGATAATTATGGAACAATGCATGTTTTCTTTAATGTTATATTGTAATTCATGTAATTTCCACAGTTCATGAGAATACATTATTAAGGTATTCACATATTTGGGATGTGGAATCTAAGAACTACATTATGATATATGGGAGATAAATGTTAGGTTATTTTAGTTTACTACTTTATGAGGTTTTATAATTTTATTTTTTAGATTTATTGTAATTTTATCAATTTATGGACAATATTGTTTATTTTTATTTTTGATGATCATTGAATTAATATATTTTATACCTCCAGTTGGACTGTTACATATTTGATTACCTACACTATACTTTTGAGTAAGGCAAATGGAATGAAATATCATTCTATCTCATGATATATAAAATTTTAATGAATACTAAATTAAAATTAATTTATTGAAAGAATAAATGAATTAGAAATTGTTCAAGTCATAAATAACGGTGAGATTTTACCACAATAAAGAGAGTACTAATTCCCATCCAAATTATTAGACATTAAAGAAGTGATATTGAAAATGATAAATATTATCTCAATACATTCTTATCTGATTAATCAAATGGTCATGTAAACCGCCATGGACTTATTGCTTTTCTAGTTTTTAAATTTCTCAAAAATACATTTCTCTCTAACTATCAATCAGAACTAGATGAATATTTTTTTCTATCATATCACCGTTTTCACCTTCCACTTATTTTATAATATGAGAAAACACAGTGATGTCTTACTTTGGGTGAATATTATGTTACTAACCTTCCATTATAAAATTAATTTTTATTATTCTTTTTTATCAATTTGGTTTCATTAAATGAATATTTTAAGTAATAAAACTTTTATAACGTCGATTAACATCAAAAGAGGAATTAATTTTATGGGGTTATAATGAAACATCCTAAGATTTTATGGAATTTTTTTTTAAATTAATAAAAACATTATTTTAAATTTCACAATGTACTATGTCAAACATTCATTTCACACTATACTGTCTTGTTGTATGTTGCATGCAACATCGAGTTGGCGTATGATACAAACAATGTCGAGTATATATTTTGTTCAACATATAATATAAATTTTTTGGATTAAATTAAACATAAAATAGAACGATGATTACAAGAAATGCAATAATATCTTATTATGTATTACACGCAAGAGTTACGTTGCCCAATACCTTTCATTGTACGCAATACCAAGTTTCACTAAACAAGGATATATTATTGAAATTATTTTATTTAATGAAATATTAACTCTATGTTATGAATATTATTAATCACATATTTTATTTTATATAAAATTAACCTTAATATTTTACATTTATAGACATTATATAACAAGAAATACATGTTTTAGACATTTGAATAATTTTCAATGAATCCAGTTTCGATGCCTATTGATGGTGAAACCATTTTTAATATACATTTTTAACACATTTATATATTTTATTTGAGAAAAAAATAAACGTATTTCGATGAATTGAATAATAATTAATATTGGTCCAATTTTAGTTACTTTTATGATAAATTTAATATTTTATTAAAAAGTGAAAAATATTGCATTTTAATTCAAAACAAACTTTTTATCAAATTTATTTATATTTATAGATTTTATTTTTCATAGTTATTAATGTGTAATTTGATTTTTTATCATTTTATCCAATTTTTGTCCTTAGATGTAATATCACATTAATATTCGAAATAATCATATGACAATATTTAAATATGTTCTTACTTCTTTAAAACACACATTATAGTTTTTTCAATGTTAATTTGTTTTAAAATAATTATTGAAACTTACATTTTTTAATTTTGAAAAATAGATTTGAGACTTTCAATAGGTGGATCTAAAATATTTTAATTTTTTTATTATATTTTTTTGGATTTTATAAATAGTAACTAAAATAATTTATATTTACATTATCTAAATATAAATCATGAAAATTATGTAAAATAACAACATAATAAACATAATAATATTACCCTAAATATTTCCAAAATACTATTGGATGAATTAATGCTGACCAATATAATATTTGGTTCCGAATTGATTGATTTAATGGTCCTTTTTTCATGAAAGTGTTGTAATTTAAATTAAAACAATGAAGGTGAAAACATTCCACCCTCATATGTCTTATAAGTATAATAATTTTAATATAGTGATAAACATGATAAAACATTGAAAATAAACAGACTCTATAAGTAAAATGAAATTATCATGATCATGATTTTTAATTTAATATTTTTAGAGTTTAAATATCGACCATTAACATGTACTTATATACTATTGGAAAATTTAAAGTCGATATATATCATCTTGGGGTCAGAATTGATTCATTTAATTGATTATTGTCCATAGAAGTGATGTAATTATAATTAAAAGTAAACAAGTTGACGATATGTCACTCTAATATATCTTTAAAGTATAATAATTTTAATATATATATTAAAATGATAAAATTTAGAATTTATATAGTCTCTTAAAATATAATACAATTGTCTACAACATGATAATTTATTTATATTTTCTATAAATTAGATAAATACTATTAATTATTACACAATTAGGATGTAGAAATTATTTTATTCATTGAAATATCAATTAATTTTTTTTAAATATATTAAAATGATTATTAAATAAACAAATTAATAATATCCTTTAATTTTATAAGTGACTATAAAATGTTTAGATTCTATTAAATATATATTTTTAAATTTATCTTATGTTTGGATTATTTTTAAAATCAAATAAATGAATAGATTCAAAACTAACATTATGAATATTTTATAAAAATATGATATTGTTAAATTATTTAAAAATCTGAAAGGTATTTGAAAAATTACAATGTTAAATTTATATTGTAAAAATATATATATATCATATAATTATAGAAAATTGAAGACACATAATTAAATGTTAACAACCACTTCATATTTAGAATATTATTAAAATAAAATAAATAAAATAATGATAGATCAAATTGATAATGCATAAACATAAATGGAAACATGTCAAAATTTTATTGTATGAGAGAATTTATACCTATACTTATGTTATATTAAATTTAAATGAGTTTGGGAGAATTATAAAATGAAAACCCATTTATAATAAATTAATATTTCAAGATATTCAAAAGTTGACCCTCGCATCACTTATAAAAGGGAAGCCTTCATTATATTTTAATCACACATCCAATGCTCATGAGATCATCCAAAATAGGCCCAAATAATCTTACAAATTCCCTCCCATCATTATAAAATAATCCTTGTCAGTATAATTCCATCTTTATGAGTCCTTTTGTGCAATAAAAAAAGTTATCTCAAAAAGAGGTAATTGTATTATCTCATCTTCCAAAAATATTTTCATCCTATACGTCCTTTTATTATATAGTTTCCATAATAATTTAATAATTATATTTTATTCTACATTAGGATATGTTATTATTATTATGTTACAATGTTATTCATCATTTTATTTATCCTAAGAATAATAATATCAATATGTGTGTGTGTGTACAACTTACTGTCTCGACACTGTCTTGTAATTGTTATTAATCAATACTTAATTTTGATGGGTATATTGATTGGTATAATGGATATAAATTATCAATATAATATAATAATTTTTCAGTAATATTCATATACCTTCCAATTCAATACTATTTAATCATAAAGGGAATGATATCGTCGTTTGTGCGTACGTATGACTTACTGTCTCCACAACGTGATGAGATTCATTTTACACGTTACCCATTCATTAATTATTATAAAGAATATATAATAAATAAGAATAAAATATAATATATTATAATTGAACTATATTTATGTATATATATATATATATTTATGTGTGTGTGTGTGTCATTTAACATCATCCATTCAATTCAATAAGGAAAAAGAAACATCATTCATGCGCACATACAACCAACCGTCTCCATGAATGTTGTTTTCCGTTTAATTTATCTAACTATTATATATATTTATATAATGAATATATATTATATATTATTAATGTTTTGAGCTATCTATGTAATTATATCATGAAATAATTATTAATTCAATGAACAACATGTTTAAACATGTACGATAAATAAACCGATTATTACACAAAACATTGTTTTTTCAAGGAAATGAATAACTTATAGCTAATATAAATTCAAAAGTGAATCATATATGATATCAGAAATACAATTATGGTTTTATTAAAATTAAATAATATGTTAAAACCCACTATTAAAGAGTTTCTAACACACACAATTAATAACGGAACAAAGGTAAGAGAAAATTTTGCTGTCCCATTTTTATCTACAATTGTTTATACGTAAGTATTTACTAGGGTATATTTTTCATCAAAATTTATTTTTCATAATTATTTAATATTATTATTATTCCTATACAATTTTTTAAACATAATTTTAATTTCATTTTAATTTTTACTTAAGAGTATTAATAGAACATTTTGAATTTTATATATTTCAAGTAATATTTTACATTTCTATATAAATAATAATAGAATGTTTTATTAACATATATAGAAAAAATGAATTTTTTATTGTTTCATGACACCTTATATAAATGAAAGTACCTATACATTATTTCATGTTTATTTTCAAATAATTTTTTCCTTTTAAAAATGTGTGTCATTTTGACAAAAGAAAAAGTTTTTTAAAAAGAATAGATATTTTCCCCTAGAATTAAAATCAAGCGATTTATCAAAATTATGTTCCATATAAGATGAAAAAGGGTTAATTGTACATCACAATAATTATTATGATATGATTGTGTTTATAATGTAATTATTTTTTTGAAATACTTTTATTTTTTATTTATTATGACAGATTTATGATCACGAATCCCATTTTATTTCAGGAATTATGCCATGATGAATGATTTAGCTTTTTGTGGAAAATGTAAGAATAATTTCATTTTTAGATGGCTGAGACTTATATATCTACAAAATTCATTGGGTAATGATTTATATCTCATGATATAGACAAGACCATAATTATATTTTAATCCAATTCAGTAATACCATGCTCAAATGGAAATTAAATCAAGTTCAGTAATACATGGATAGAAAGACCAATAAACCCAATTAAAAAATAGACTGTTTTCACTATGGTGGTCAAGGAAACAATGCCTTCGATACTATTGAAATAATATTATTGTATTTTTTCCATAAATTTTTTATTTATGGAAATACTATTTTATCATTGTTACATCTCCTTTATGATATATTCATTACATACTGCCATGATTTAATTCGTGACAAAATATTTTGATATTTAATAATTTTTGTTCATGTGTATACATTATTATATTTATAGATTACGTTCGTACTTTATTTGAACCCTTAATAAGAATATGAGCTCATCTTTTTTAGTTTTCCTTTTCCCCATAGTGTGAAAAAATATTATTGTTTGAAAAACTAATAGGGAAGATCATTATAAGGGATGTCAAAGATCATTCACCAATAAAGAAGAATGTTTTCTGAGTTCCCAAAGACAATAAATTCATATTGAAATTGGGAATTTTTTCGTGCCATGTATAATGTTTTCGGTGAAATAAATGTAATTCCTATATATTTCAATCTTGGGTTGATACAGTTGGTATTATAATTATGGAATCTTTATCCTTTAGAATCTATGATGTGAAAACATTACAGAGATACCTAGATGTATTTTTAAGGTATGTATAATGATATACTTATTGGTATTGCTAACTATATGTTATAGTTCTATAATTAATGTAACAATCATGAATAACCAATTGATGAAGCATAACTGATAGAGGTCGAATGAACTCCCCCTTGATTTTTTTGGTTTCCTAATACAATTTCACTCTCACACTATTATATTTTTGATTTATAGAATGGTAATAACATGAAGTAATAATTGTAATGTAACATTCATTGGGAAATTCAATGATTTTCTTCTTGAAAACCAATAAATCAATTGAGATGGAACTAGAAATCTTATTTCACTACTTATAGAGGATATGAATCATTATGGACTTCTAAATGAGCAAAGAAATGAAAAAAATTCTATTAATACATTTATGAGGAAATATCCACCTTCTTTCAGTGGATCTTCTGATCCATTTGTTATAGAATATTGGATCAATACCATTGATAATATATTTCCCAATTGTCACTATTTAAAACATGTATATATCTTCTTTGTTTATAGTCGAGATGGTCTAGCAGACTACATGTAAAATCTAATAATGAATTGAAGACATATGATGAAAGTGAATACATTGAAAGGGGTGAGTTCAATAACTTATTATTCAATAATTACATCCCTCTTTTTCATCATAAAAATATGAAAATTTAGTTTCATGATCTTAAGAAAAATAATGATAAATCCATTTCTACCTATGAGGAAAATTTTACCAGACATGAAATGTATGATTCAGGTATTATCATCCAACAAGAATTTAATCTTGATCGAATCATCAATTGTTTATAACCAAGTCAATGACGGACCTTATATATAATAGGATTTTGCTGAAATTATAATATTCTGTTATTCGCTATCAAGGTAGAAATAGATGTTGGTGTCAAATTTCAATCACATTGTTTTGATATGAAATAAATGATATAGATCAAACAAAAATCTAAAAAAATTTGAAAATAATGTTAATGATTCTTTATGGTAAATGTATGGAAAGATTCATGGTAGTGATTTTATTAATGAGAATAGAATTAGTTATATGTTTGGAATTAAAGTTCATCATGCATTTGAGTGTTGAAGTAATGGAAAAAGGTTTCTCATCATGATAATATAGAAAATACTTCATAGAATGCACAACCAAAACCTCCATGTTACAAGTGAACAAAAAATGGGTATTATTCTAACCAATGCCAAAATCCAATGGTTAATGGTGATAATGGATGCTATTGACCTATTATGGCTAAAACTAGAGGAAAATAACATGTGATCCCTATTAGAGATAAGAATTATGTCAATGAAGTGTTGGTATGACTATGTATTTATATATTTGGATTCCAAAAAAAGTGTTGTTGAATACCTATTATAGTGTTATGAAATATTATAATATCTATAAGAATATGGTAATGGAAACCATGAATAAGGACTGAAATATTTTTGGAAAGCACCTGATATGTGTATAATGAGGGATTTTGTGATAATGTAATTTGTATTAGTATTAATGACTTCATGACTAATATTAGTATAATGTGATAACATTGTTTGAATATATAGAAATTTTGGTATTTTTTGTGGTTAAAGAGTTAATTATGGATGAATTCATGTCTTCACTAATGTTTTATTGTAATTCCTGTTATTAATATGTTTCGAGAGAATACACGATTAAGGTATTTACATGTATGGAATGTGGAATCCAAGAACTACCTTATGAAATATGTGATATAAATTTTATGTCTGTTTAGTTTACCACATTATAAATTTTTTATATTTTATTTTTTGGATGGATTGTAATGTTATCTATTTTTCTATATTATATGTTATTATTTGTTTCAAGTTTGTTTGATTAATTTATTATCTAACTGTAGTTTAATATATTCATATTTGATTACCTGTTCTAAAATTCATATTCAGACAAAAGAAAGTTATTATCATTCTATCTCATGATCTATTAGTACTTGAAAAATACCCAATTCAACTACATTTATTAAAATAAATGATGAAGTGGAAATTGTTCATGGAATGAACAATGGTGAGATTATACAAGAATCCATAAAGTATATATTCTCATAGAAATTCATTAACATTAAGGAAATGACATTGATAATTAAAAAGTGTGTCTCAAATTATTCTTATCTAATTAATTATATCGTCTCATAAACCACCATGGATTTATTTATTTCATGTTGTAAACTTTCACAAAACATTGTTCTCTCTCACTATCAATCAGAAGATGATGGATATATTTTTCATCCATATTCATGTTTTTCACTTCCCAAATATTTTATACTATGAGAAAACTGAGTGATGAGTTACTTTTGGTAGTAATTATGTTTCTACAATTTTATTTTAAGGGGATTTTTTATTATTCAATTTTTTGTTGGTTTTCTATGAAAGAAACATACAAGTAGTAATATTTTATAACTGAAATGAGTTTTGAGGAAAAAAGTAATTTTAAGGTTGGTATAATGTAACACCCTGAGTTTCTAAATATAATTTTTTTAGAATTTGTAAAATCCGTCATTTATATACTACAATGCACTATATCAAACATTCATTTCAAACCAAAGTGACTTGTCTTATGTTACACGCAACACCGAGTGGGCATATGATACAGAAAATTCTACATCTATATATTTTCAATATAAAATAGAAATTTTTTTGGATAATATTAAATATAAAACTAAATGAATCCTTTACTTAATTCAACACTAATATTTCATTCATTACCAGAAAGAGAAAACATACTTGATAGCTTCGTTGTACGCAATACTGAGTTTCAATAAACTACAATATTTTATAAAAATAATTTTAATTAGTTACATATTAACTAAATGTTATGAATAATATTAATCACATAATAAATTTTATATAATGATAATATAAATTCTATTTATTTTCTAGACAATATACAATAAAAAATTGAGTTTTTCGGATATAAGATGCAGTTTTCAAAAAATCATGTTTTGGTAACTCATGATTGTGTAACTATTTTAAATATATTTTTTAACAATTTTATATATTCTATTTGAAAAAATAAAATTATTATTTGGATGAAAGGAAAATTTATTTACATTAGATTATTTTTATGTATTTTTATGATAAAATTCATATTTTAATAAGTAGTGAAAAATACTGCATTTTAATTCCAAACAACTTTTTCATCTAATTTATTTGTAATGTAAGTTTTTATTTTAATTTTTTTAATATGCAATTAGATATTTTTTATAATTTAATCCAATGTTGGTTATTAGATATAAATTAATTTTTAAATTGGACATAAACACATGATATCAATTTGATATGTATTTACATCTTAAAAACTAGCGCTGTAGTTATGACAATAGGAATTGATTTTAAATTAGTTAATTGAAATTATTTTTTTGAATTTTTAAAATTGGATTCAATATTTTTTATCCAGGTCTCCATATTTATTTAAAAGGTTCAGTTTTTTATATTATTAATAGTAACTAATGTAATAATTATTTACTATATGAATTGGTGAATTGGGTAAATTAGGGTAACTAATAAAATGATAAAGATAATAAAATTACCCTTAAATTATACAAAAAAATATTATATCAATTAATGTTGACCAATATCACATAGGACTAAAAATTGATTCATTTAATGGTCTTTTTTTCAATAAATGTGTAGTAATTATACTTAATACAAAAGAAGATGAAAACATACCACTCTCCTATATTTTATTAGTATAATAATTTTAATATAGTAATAAACATGATAAAACATTGAAGATAAATAGTCTCTATTGGTAAAATGAAATTATATTGATCATTAGAATTTATTTAAAAAAATTTGAGATAAAATAATTTCTATTCATGATGATATAATAGTAATGTAGAAATTAATTTATTTATAGATATAACAAATAAATGGTCCTAATAGTATTAAAATGTATTTCATATGAACTACATAATGGAACCACAAATTTGTAGGATAATATGACATGTAATTATATTATATATTTTTTTCTTCTAATTTATCTTATATGTGTATAGTATTTAAAATAAAATAAATAAATAGTTTCAAAATGGAAACTATTATGATTTTTTAAAAATATAATTTTATTAAATTATTTAAAAACAGAAAAAATATTTTAATATCAAATAGTGAAAATTATATTGTCACAAATTTCATAAATTATCAAATTATTTACAATTTATATCACATGTGTAATTATTTATAACCATTTAATATTTAAAATATAATTACCTCAAATAAAATTAAATAGATTTAGTAAGGAAAAATCAGAATGATAATGTTTAAATTGGAATGAACCAGTCCGAGTCGACCCAGTACCAGTCACCCAGGCCAGCCAACGATAAGTCCTGAGAGGCATTCCCGATCCTCCTGTGATGGAGACAAGAACCATGGTCATAAATAGAGTACACATGGTAATGATTTCTCCTATATATTAATAATCAAACAAACAACAGAATGAAATGGACAACCCAAAGTATATTTATATAAAAATTGAGTTGACCATTATTTGTACAAGAAAATGAAAGTACAAATAAGAAAAATACCTAAATGACCAAACCTGATAACCAACTGACTCCATGTGACCCCGCTGGCCACTTTCCAACAAAATGATCACACATCGCCTAAGGAGATCGAACTCAAGCTGAAACATGAACAATGTCTAAAACAGAAGAAGACTATAGGCGTGAGTATTTGAACTCAGTTGGCTAGCCCAATATTCTATTCCAAATGAACATAATTTAAAATAAAAGAATATTAAATTTCAAGATTTAAATATAAATATATAGTTATGTCTTTCTAATTAAGTCACATTCTATAAAATAATTACCATTAATGAACAATCATGTTTTATAAACAAGAATTCATGTAACAACTTTCAAAGCGGTGTAACATAATGAATGAAAATAGTATTCAATGGTGCTGCTTTAAATAATTTTATCATTTAAATAAATCACAGTCTCTACTGAATTTACCTACAAAACACATAGTATGCTGATGGTGAGTACAAAAGATCCTAGGAGCACATGTCACAGGAACAACCCTAGGCACTAGTTAGTTGTGAGCCCTAGTTACCTCGTATCTCGGTGAAAGTAACCATAATAAATATCTTTTCTCATGCACACAAGCCACTAGTAGAGATCATTCCCATAACCTAGTGGTCCCCCAACATAATCAACATCATTTTTGAGTTAGTGTTTTCATCATCAAACTTGCTACGTGAAACAGGGGCCAAACCCCACAGGATAATTAGCATACTAGTACACGTTAGCCCACCTAGATAACTGGGATTCCCTTTATTTCTCAATCAAGTTACACAAATTATAAAATAATAATTTCACATAAATAGTCCATCCCCAACGCATAATCACACCAACAACACACAAACATTCATCACATTTAATTCATGAATCATCAAACCGCTATATATTTTTTTAATATAATTTCAATGAGTGTATTGAGGCTTTGCACATAAAACTCATTCAAAAAAACTCTATCAATTATAAACACACAACAAAACCAAACAAAAATAATTTTCAGCCCTAAAAACATTTAATAAAATAATTTCATGGACCAGAAAACAATCCCAATTTCACAACGGGTTATATACAAGTTAAACTCTCATTATTTATTTTTAGGAAATCCCAAACGTGCCTTTAAACATTTTATCAAAACTAACATTTGAAAAAGATATGAAATTAAATTTTTTAAGGAGGTGTTTAAACACAATTTTCAGAATAAAATCACATTCATAAATCCCATAAAACACTCAGGTGACATATTTTCTACAAAACCATTTTTATAAGAATGTGAAACGTGCATTTTTCAGTAACTCAGGCCAAAACATGTTGTAAACAAAAAAACCATTTGTTTGTAAAAAAATCCAAATTTGAAAGCCATAAAAGGATCCCAAAATAAAATTTTTACTTGTTGGAAATTTATTTATAAATCCAGAAAAATTATTTTAAATTGCACTTGACACAAAAAAGCCAATCGGTCAATTTACCAAATACATGACATGCACTCTTTAAAAAAAACAACATATATCAGACACCTAAAAAGTGGTAAAAGACCATTTCAAACCATAAATTAATTCATGATACTAATAAATATTCAAAATACCATAAACCAAGTGCAAATTCTTATGGAAGAATTTATCAAACAAGAGGAGTGCACCTTTATACCAAAACAACTATATTTTTAACAAAATAAGTCATAAAACATAATTTGCACCAAAATTATTTAGAACAAAAGATTTACATTAGTAAATATCATATTAATAATGTTATAACAACATTAAACTGATGAAACATAAACAATAAAGGTTTTTTCAAGGGATATCCTACATAATTCCTAGGTGTAATGGAAACACACACCGGAAATCACCAGCCACGGGTTTATAAACACTAAAACTATGAAGACCGTACCTAAATTAATTTAAACTCCATAAAAAACCTGGGATAACATAACCCTATATTTATCATGACTAGGGGTGATTATAAAACCGTGAAATAATGAATGGAGGAAGATTAGGGAGGATAAATGGGATTAAATCTCACCTTCTCCACTAGAAAACACTTCGTATTCCATTAGATATTCACCCCTATAGAAAAGGGTATAGGATGAATCATATTGGAGAGTCTCATAATGTCTGGTAGAAAAATTTAATGAAGAATATTTTGAAATAGAGAACCAATTTAATGAGTTATGTATAAAAATATTTACCTTATCAATTATTGGATATTTGAGATAACCTGAGAACATTCTCCCAAATCTGTGACCCATATGAGTTCCAAAGAGGGTAAATCAATATTGGGGGTGATTATAGGGGTATTGGATTATAGGGGGAGGTAGGATCACCAAAAAATAGTAAAAATGAAATTATAAATAAAAGAAACAAATATTTTTTTTAAAAAGAACATCGGAACATGGGCTGGCCCAATACCTAAATAAGTAACCCCAATTCACCATGATTATGAATTTATATGGGGTCCCAAAAGTATATGTAAGTATTAATATGTCAGTATAGGACATGTGGGAAATGTAATGGGGGAAATAAGATAAAAAATGAGTTATAAAAGAATCAAATTCGGTTATTTAAACTGGAAATGGGGTCATAGTTGGCCAAAATCATGATGTAACCACACTTTCTTCAAAAACTCTTGAACAAAAAATGGAGAACCCAAATTAGGGTTATTAGACATATATGAAACATAAAAAATCAATATTTACCTCACAAAATACCCATGAAAAGTATCGGGATTTCCAATGGACCGGATCAATACAATGACAAAAAAACTCTGGGTGACAAGTCTCCCCACCATTAAAGCATTCCACCCCCCACAAATCCATAACCCATTCCAGCTGAAAAATCAAAACCTATGGATTCCCTATACACATGATCTATCATATAATTAAAATGAAATATCATCACCCATCAATGGATGTTAATCCTCTTGCTCAAAAAATCACACTACTCACAACCACTTCCAGAAAATCATTGGAAATATCAAGCCACCACCTCTACAACCATACCAAGAACCCAATTGTTGGGACTTCACTCAATGAACCCAACCATTATCCAAACCAAATATAACTCAATAAAACAAAATATTCCATTGGAGTCCAGAATTTAATCCCCACCAATAAAAAACAACTATCACTAGAAATGTTTTTATGATGAAAATCCATGAGACCCATGGTGGGGCTCCCCACAATTAGAGACCAAATACAATGAACAGACAAGAATTCAACATGAGTTAGAATTGGGCCTCACTCACACAAGACCAACAAAAAACTCCTAACAGAACCTGAAATACCATTTAAATAGGGTTACCACATGATCATATAAACCACCCACTCCCAAACGGAGGGGACATGAACCGAGCCAACACTTTCTTCACAGATCTAGACCCCCCAAATCTCGGGGATGGGGGGGAAGGGAAACCCATAATTGGGCCAATGGAACCACAAAAGTTATAATGGAACTACCCAAAACACACCACCTATGAATAGGTAACACCATGATTGTACCATATTTTCACAGACAGTCCACATAGGGACATTGATTGAAAACCCACATCCAAGAAGGCATAAACATAGACAATGTGTGAGGGGTAAGTCCACCATGCCTATTGCGACAAAGGGAAGTTCAATGAAATGAGGAACCAAAACACTGACATAGAAACAAACATACCAAAACAGAGAAGGAAGGATCTTAATCGATCACTACAAACCTATTGTGATTTCATGACTGCTTGAAAAGTTTCAATCCAAGCCCTATGGATGGAGCCCAGATTCTTGAAGCATGTGTTGCACCACAGTCCGGTGATAAGGATCACACCACTCAAAAAAAACTCTCTTGCTCAAAAAACCATTATGTAAACATGAACTCATAGATTAATATCAAAATTTTGTCTCACTCCGAATGAGGGGTAGAATATACAATGAATACGATGAGACACATAAACATCACTGAACACAACTGCTATGTGAAAAAGAATTATCACGACCTAGAAGCACTTTTAATTGATCCCATATAGATCTCTATTCCGAAAAATAGGTTGAGTCATGATCCAAAGAGGTGTATTTATCATTTGAAATTAATCCCTAGGTTGATCAGTACGAAAGATTACCAACAGAGAACTATCTATGGCCACATCACAACATCAAACACATCTTTAGGAACCCAATGAACATTATTCCAAAACCGAGCCACCAACAAGATATCATCCCAAGATACTACAATAGTATGAATTTTAGATCACAAAAATTATTACTGAATAAAAAAACACTTCTTTGACATAGAGTAAACTATCCACATAAGTATCGGTTCAAAACCAACCCCATAATTTTTCAGCTAAAAACACTTTTGAAAAAAAACTAACATGGTGGATTTTCACATTCACAAATTGTGTTTAATCAAGTCTCACTCACATGAAAATTTACGTGCCACCCTAGGCACTCAAATATCATGCCATAAATACCATCCTTCCAGATAACAATAAAACCATGCATGTGAGAACCCATTACAAAAATCACGTACTATCAAAAGGAACACCAACCACCAAGTCAAAAACACATATCATATTCCACAAAACAAACCACACATCATTAAGAACCATTTTATTAAAATAATCCATTTCATTTTATAGAACTTATAATAACAACCATTCTACTCCAAATATCACTTCGCCACTTTTAAAAAAAATCATCAAGGTCTCTTTTCATTATATGATAATAGAAAAAGACAAAACCCCATTCAAGAAAAACATCATCTGCAAAAAACAGAATTTCCAAAACGTGTTAATCAGATTCAAAAAAATTTCAATAACCCAAAAACCCCCATTTAAAACAATGTTTCGTAATTAATTACAATTATTTACACATTCAAAACATTTTATTTCAACAGACACAATGTTTATATTAAGGAAAATCGAATCTTGTTAAATCATTTCCACTTCCTCCACAAAATTTGAATAAAAGAAACAACCTTACCAAAACCATTCTTATATTTAACTTTTGAAAACCCCTTTTCTACTTTTCCAAATATGTTTCTTCCTTTAAAATCTATTTACATAATTCTCACCCAAGGATTTTTAAAACAAAAATTCAGAATTCATGAATGATTTAGGAGACACAAAAAAACTAGTGTTGATGGGTGACTTGACCATATGGTTAGCTTCCATATGTCAAACACAACACCCACACAAAGAGTTTTATTATGACCATTCCCCAGATTCACATGGCATACAAGGTCTAGAAATCTCATGGAGGCCATTTTTCAGGCTCCCCTTTTCATTCCCAACACCAATCAATCAGCACAAATAAAGGACACTATTAAAACTAGACATCCCATGGAATCCCGGGTATCAGAACGAACTAGAGTTCACGACGCTATTCCCGAATAGACCCCTCAAGTCCCAAAAATCCTACTCCATATACCTTGACATACCCAATTAACAAAGGCACTCTAAATGAATGGTATGCTAAGATCATACTTCCTATGATACCATTTTTTCACGAACTAGTCCGAGTATACCCTAAACCAATAACCCAGCACAGCCAGTGATAAGCCCCGAGAGGCATTCCCAATCCTCCCAGGATGGAAGCATGCACCATGGGAATCAATAGAGTACACAAGCGAACCATTTTTACCATATATGAACAATCATACAAACATTGTAAAGAAATTGGAAACCAATAAGACAATTATATAAAAATTGAATTGAATAATATTTTTTCAAGAAACTGAAAGTAAAACTAAGAGAAGAACCCATCTAACCAAACCCGATAACCAAATAACTCCATGTGACCCCTCTGGTCACTCTCCAACAATAGTATCACACTTCACTGATGGTGATCAAACTCAAGCTGAAACCTACACAAGGGCTAAAAACAGAATAAGACTATAGGCGTGAGTATTAATACTCAGTAGGTTCGCCTGATATTCTATTACCAATGCACATCCTTTAAAATAATATAAACTTCAATTTCATGATTTTAATATATATATAATTTTATGTCTTCCATATGAGGTCCCATGCTATAAAAAAAATTACCAGACAAAAACATCATGTTTTCTAAACAAGAATGAATGTAACATCTTTCAAAGCGGTGCAACATAAAAAATGATAATAGTTTATAAGAGGGATTATTTAACTAATTTTAACATTTAAATAAATCACACATACTACTAAATTTTCCAACGAGACACATTTTATGCTGATGGTGAGTACAAATGATTCAATGAGGACAAGTCATGAGAACACCGCTAGGCACAAGTCAGTTGTGAGCCCCAGGTACCTTGTATCTCGGGGAAAGGTACCATAATAAATATATGTTCTCGTGAACAAGAACCACTATTAGTGAGAATACCTATAACATAGTGATACCCCAACATCATCATAATCATCATTGTTTAGTTAGTTTTGTTATCATCAAACTTGCTATGTGAAATAGGGGCCAAAACCCACAGGATCACTAGCATACAAGTACACGTCCGCCCACCTAGATATTTGGGATTCCCTTTATTGCTCAATCAATTTACACAAATTATAAAACAGTAAATTCACATAAAAACTCCATCCCCAAACTATAAACACACAAACTTCCCAAATCATTTGTCACATTTCATTCACGAATCCACAAACCGCTAAATATTTCGTAAACCAATTACAAGGAGTGTATTGAGGCTTTTCACATAAAACTCACTCAAAAACACTCATTAAATTATAAACACACATAAAAACCATAAAAATCATATTTTTCATCCCTAGAAACATTTAATAAAATCATTTCATGGAGAATAAAACAATCCTAATTGCACAACATGGTATATAAAAGTCAAACACTCATTCTTCATTTTTAGGAACGGTCAAACAGACCTTTAATCATTTTCTCAAAACTAACATTTGAAAAATTTATGCAATTAAATTTTATTAACGAGGTGTTTAAAAAAAATACAGAATAAAAACACATTAATAAATCCCATAAAACACTAAGGTGACATATTCAAAAAACAACCATTTTTATAAGAATGTGAAACGTGCCATTTTTCGGCAACTCGGGCCAAAACATGTAATAAATAAAAAAATATTTGTTCGTAAAACAAAATAAAAATTATAAATCCATAAAAGGATCCCATAATAATTTTCATACATGATACCAATATATTTTTAAATCCAAACAAATTATTTTAAATTGCACTAGACAAGTAAAAGCCAACCGGGCATTTTACCGAACACATGGCATGCAATCTTTAAATAATTAACTTATGTTATGTAACTAAAAAATGATAAAACACAATTTTCATAGCATAAAGTTATTAAATATACTAATATATATTAAAAATACCATAAATCAAGTGTGATTTCTCATAGAATAATTTATCATTCAAGAGGAGTGCACATTTATACCAAAACAACTATATTTTTAACAAAATAAGCCCTAAAACATAATTTTCACCCAAAAACTTTAGTAACAATGTTTCATAGAAGAACATATCACATAAATAATGTTATAACAGAATTAAAATGATGAAACATAAATGATAATGGTTTGTGCAAGGGATATCATACCTCAAATCCTTGGTGTAATGGAAACGCACACATGAAATCACCCGCCTCAGCTTTATAAACCCTAAAACTATGAAGCCCTGATCTAAATGAATATAAAATCCATAAAATACCAGTGTATAATAGAACCCTATGTCTATAATGACTAGAGGAGATTATAAGACATTGAACTAATGAAAGGAGTAAGAAGAGGTAGGATAAAGGAAATGAAATGTCACATTCTCCACTGGAAAACTTCTCTTATTCCATTATATCATCACCCCTAGGGAAAAGAAAATGGCATGAAACATCGTAGATAGTCTCTGAAGAAATGTACGAACCATGGAATGAAAGTTTGTTTGAAAAGGAGAAAATATTTAATGATTTATTTATACAACAATTTACCGTATCAATTTTGGGAGATTTGAGGTAACCTGAGAACTTTCTCCCAAATTTGTAACACAAATGAGCTCCAAAGAATGTGTATCGATATTGGGGGTGAGTATAGGGGTATTATATTCAATGGGGAGGTTTAATTACTAAACAATATTAAAAATTGGATTATAAATAAAAGAAATATTTTTTAAAATAGGAAATGGGCCCATGGGCTGGCCCAATACCTAAAAAAGTAACACCAATTCACCATGCTTATGAATTTATATGGGGTCCCAAATGTATAATTAAGTTTTAATATGTCAGCATAGGACAAGTGGGAAGTGGAATGGGGGAATGAGGATGAAAAACAAAGGAGTTATAAAAGAAACAAATTCGATTTTTTTAAAATAGGAAATGGTCTCACGGTTGGCCCAAATAATGATGTAACCAACCTTTTACAAAAAATCCTAAACAATAAATGGGCATCCCAAATTAAGGCTATTTTACATATATGAAACTTCAAAACTGAAGATTCACCTCACCAAATACACATGGAAAGGAACATGATTTCCAATAGAACGATCAATACATTAAAAAAATTGTTTGTGATATGAATGAAAATAAAAACATGAATAAATTTTTTTGTTTGATAGTATTTTGAACCTTAATAATCATATAATTTAAATAAATGAGTTTGGGAGATTCAGGAAAAAAAATTAAATTTATATTAAATTAATATTTCATGACATTCCAATGGTGGTCGTCCCCTCTCTTAAAAACGCACCCTTCATTCTCTTTTAATCAAACCTCCAACACCATTTCCCACACTGAACTCTTGAAAACTGTCCTACCTGCTTCCATGATTCATTTTAGTTTCCACACTTTAGGAATTAACTCATCTTAAAGAGTCCTTTTTTTATACTAAATGGAAATACTCAAAAATGTTAAATTTTTATCATATATATAAAAAAAATTCTTCTGCATCCTCTGATTATGTTCATTCAATAATAATGTAATAAATAATATATATTATAAATGATGAGTTGATATTATAATAATAGTACTCTTATATACCTCTTATATCCATCCTACGATTAAGAATATCACTTTTCATGTTTGAGTATGGTTTACTAGCTCCATGTATTTGTGTAATTTTTATTCAACAATACATAATATGGATGGGTATATTGATGATTATAATGGATCTAAATAATAAATATAACATAAAAATCATTCTATAAAATTTATATAGCATCCAATTCTATACTATTTAACCATCAAAGGACTGATATCGTCGCTCATGTGTATGTATAACATACCATCTACAAGATGTGATAAGATACATTCTCCATGTTATCAATTCAGAAAATATTATAATGTATATATAATAAATAATCATGAAATATATTATATAATAATTCATATATATATATATTACATTTACTTTATTCCATTCATGTCAATAAGGAAATGGAAATAGCAATCATCTGCACCTATGACATACTATCTCCATGGATGGTGTATTAAATTTCTTTTATCTATATGTTATATATATATATAATAAATTTAAATGATATATAAACCATGTTTTACATTATGGAAGTTTTTATTTCATGATCTATGTAATTATATCAAGAATAACATGTCCAAAACACAAATGATAAATAATACGATTATTACACAAACTGTGGCCTTAACACGGAGTTGACAAATAAATATGTAATATAAAGTCATAATTGAATCATAAATGATATCATTTAAATTATTATGGTTATTTTAAAAGTTAATAGTATGTTTAAACCCACTATTCATGAATTTTAGAATCATATTGAGAAATTGTTCCTATGGGAAGGGATAATTTTGCAATAACATTTGTATCTGAGATTGTTTATACATATGTATTTACAAGGTTTTATTTATCAACCAGATTTCTGTTTACTAACTATTTAATATTATTTATATTGATATGAATTGTTTTAAATTTAATTTTAGACTAATGTTAATTTTTATAAAATATATGAAATGAATCTTTTTTTAATTATTTGATTAGAGGTGATTTTTGACTTTTCAAGAAAATGTACAAGGATAATGTTTATTAACATATATTACTTGACTAGATTCATATTATTTTCAGTAATCCATATATTAATGAAGCATAATATACATGATTTCATGATCATTTTAAACTAAATCCATTTCTTTTAAAATTGAATAAAATTTTATGATAAAAATATGTTTTCAAAAAATAAAGGATATTTTTCTCAAGAATTAAGTTCATGTGTAAATCAAAATTACGTTCCATATATGATAACATAAGGTAATTTTTCTGTCCATATTAATATTCTGAATTGATTTCGTTTACGAGGGACTTATTTTTATGAAAATCATTTTTTATGTTGATTATGATGGACTGTTGTATTATTAACCAATTTTATTATATGGGATATTATATAATGAATTATTTATGTTTTTCTGGCTCATGTGTGATTGATTTCATTATTATATAGGTGAGAAAAATATCCCCTTCCAATGTATTGGGTAATTATTTACATCTTATTATGTAGACATCACTGAAAAATAAGTAAATTTGGTTTAGTAATAAAAGAATAGAACAACAAGTAAGTTCAGTTCTGTAATACATGGGTGGAATGAAATGTAAAATAGACTCAGTAATGATAATATTACACTATGAGAAAAATGGAAGCAACTACTTGATACAATGTAAATCATATTATTTTTATATTTCCTTAAACAGTTCTATGTTTTTTGAAAATACTTTTTTATCACGGTTATTGTTCCTTTATTATATATTCCTTATGTATTTCCATGTTTTATTTCATAAATCAATATTTTGATACATAATCATTATATTGAAATTTAAACATTTTTATTTTAATGTTTTTTATCTTTTTCATGTTTACCCTTTTTGAGAAATTGAGCCCTCCATTTTTATGTTTTCTGTTCACCATGGAATAACGAATTTTTTTAGGTAGGAAAAAAATGGGGATGATCATTATGTGAGATATTGAAGATATTTCACTAAACATGAATAATGTATTCTGAATTTACAACTTCATTAATCTAATTGGGTCTTTTATCATATTTTTGTTTTATGTATAATGTATTACACAATAGAAATGATATTCTAAGGTACATTAAGAATGGGTTATTACATAAATGCATATTATTTTCATTATAGTTACTTTCGTTGTTTATATTTTACCATGTACCAATATATTACGATTCCTCTATGAAATTAACATGGTTGATTCATTAAACATTTTTATGAAAAGGAAACAAATCCTTCTTTCTACTATTGTCTACAGTACTCGTATTATCAGTGAACCACTTCCTTCACATCCTTGGTGCATCCAATTTTTGATCAATGTATACACTGATAATCATGTTTCATGAATACAAACTAGTAATGATAGAAAATTCATAAATGTAGTGGTCAACACATTTTACCTGTCATCAAATAATGTTCCATCATATTCAATGTTAACCTATTTCCATCTTCATTATTCCATAAACTAAAACCTGAAATCATAGTGTGAGAATCACTTATAATAGATTAAAACAACAAAATCATTAAAAATTACATCTAATATTTCAAAAAATTTAAAAAAAAATTTAAATTTAATACACATTATAATAGTTGTTATATAAAACCATAGAAATATAATTATAAATATACATAGGGGTGTTACTAATGGTTTCACAACCTAGATTCTAATGGTGGACTAAACATTTCCTTTCACACTAATTATTTTTACACATTATTAACATATATGGATTTTATGTTAATTTAGATCAATATTAGCATATTGAAAAATATATTATTGATGATAATAATAGTTTTTCTCTATAGGAAACATTGATAAAAGTAATGTAAATTGGTGAGAGATCATCATTGTTTCTCATAAAGATCTCTCATATGAGTACTTCTTCTTCAAGCCAATATACATACACTAAGGAATGAAAAAAACTATTTGGTGAGTTAAAATTCATGGTAATTATAAATATAATAGATATGTATGCATAGGAAAGAACATTAAAGTATGATAACCTAATCATAAAATTATAAAATCATACAATGCATATAAAATCCATACACATGTGTCATGGATGAAATATTGGTAGTTCACAAGACGTAAATCATATGGGAATCATGAAAATAAACATTATATCATAACATATGAATAATACATAAAATTATTGGAAGACACATAAGTATGTAAAATTATTTCCATAGATGTAATTGAGTCACTAGAATAGCCATATTAGTAGTATGGGTCCACTCACTATAATATCATAGTAGTAATGGTTTAACCACAGAAATATCTTAGTAGTAAATGTTCATTCCAAAAATTATTTTAGAAACAAAATACCTTTATTAAACCAGGATAAATCCCAATTCTAGCCAGTTATATATCATGAGATACAAATCATTTCAAAATTAATTATAGGGAGATATATGTCCCACTAATCTCTTAATTATATCATATATATGTCCTCTATGAGATCATAAATAATCATATAATAACCCAATAAAATGAAATGTGTTTCATAAAAATGAAATCAAATAATAATGTTTGTAAATAGAAAGGTTTCATAATAATTTCATCAAATCAAAACCAATGAAATGAAACTAGATTCACTAGAACATATACCATGAAAGGGAAATGGGTTTCATTAATATATAACCAATGGGTGACAAATTGGTATCATTAAAATATAACTAATGTATGAGTAAATGTTTAAAAAATATTAGTATATAAAAACCTAATCCATTAAAAGAATAAATATAAATTTAACAAGTGGATCATTTCTGATAAATAAATTAGAAACATCAATAGATTATATCATAGGTGGGATTATTTTTTATATTCCTTTTAAAAAACATATTTATAAAAATATTCTTTCTTCATTGAAAATGAATATTTAAAACATATAACCATTAGAAAACAATATTCTATGAAAAGATAATAATAACATATAAATTATTCTATAATCTAATTTGAACATAATTTTACAAGAAAACATATAAACATAGTGTGAAAACATTTTAAAAAAGAGTTTCCATTAAATACCCAAAAACATTGAATGAAATCATGGAAAATTTTGGAAAAATTAATTGAGAATATTTTGAAAAAATAAAAAATATTAATTGAAATCATATATAATTTCTTCATTAATATACTTTATAAAAACATTAATGGAAGAATATTAAAAAAATTATACTGTATTTTTTAAATTAAATAATGTTTTTTAAAATGATTTTTTTTGAATAAATTTTAAATAAATTATTTCCTGGAATATTATTTACATAAATATAATTTAATGAAATTTCAATTAGTAATGGATGAATTAATTTATGGATGGCCATAGATATGGATACATATTTTATTACCAACATTCCATGTTTTATAATGAAATTTTTTTAAAAGTGCCCTGATATGAAAATAAATTTTTTATTAAATTATTGTTTTTTAAAAGTTAATACAGAGATGAAATAAATATTAAATATCATGGAATAATGGAATATTTTTTTTGATTTTTATTAGAAATAAAGTTTTGTTAGAGAGATTTAATAATGACCCATACTTTACATACATTGTTAATACTTCAAAATTGAAGCACACTTATTACAAAATATGAGAAAACCACAAAGAACCGTATAGGTATAGTGTCTTTAGAAACTGGGAAACATAAACAACTGGTTCATAAATCTTCTACAGTGTCTCCCATTTATTTCATCATATCTAGGGTCCCTTTTAGCATATTCTACTTAATATCCATCTTCCTGTCCTGGGGAAAAGAAAACATAAAAGGGTGAGCTCAAATGCTCAGCAAGGGAAAATAAAGGAAATAAAAATCATATCAAATCTTTTTGAAAATCAAAACCTGCAAAAGAGATCATAATATCTTAACATGGAATAAATCATAGAAGTGAAAATGAGATCCCCATAATCATAACATAAAACTTGAAACTTTGTGGCATGCACACATAATCATGGAAAATCATTTCTTGTTAGTCATGACTCATTGCCAAGACTATCTTAATGGACAAAGTCCCTTTCTGAACCGAGTTCACTCCTCGTTTCAGTCCTGTATCACTGAACCGAAATAACCTTCCGTTCCAGCCATGTCTATCTCATGAGATATAAAATCTTTACCCAATTCATTGGAGGTAGATATAGGTCCCACCCATCTTATAATGAATCCTTTCTTATGTGTGCCACATAATCATAAATCTTACATCATCACATAACCAATGTAATAAAAATGGGATTCTTAAACAACATGACATCATAAAACAATTCATATAAGATAAAGGAATTCATAAAAATAATTCCATCACAACATGATCAAATCAATTTAATAATAGGGATAAAAACAGAACCCTTTATTATCTTAGATGGAAAATAATTTTGATAAAACACTTGAACTCCATTCTTGAGGAAAATATCTTTTCTTCTTCAAAAACATTTTTCCTTTCATAACATGTCATACAACATTAAAATAAAAGAAGTTGATTAAAAATAAACTTGAAAACTTCTAAAGGAAGCTTCTTGTAAATAATGTTTTAAAAATCCATTCATGACGTATAAGTTAAAAAAACATTCTTCGTACTTTTGTCGGAAAAGTCAAAAAGTACCTCGTACGAAAAACGACAAAAGATTCCTTTCATTCATATTACTAAAAACTCACTGAAGGGTAAAAATGGATTTAAAAAATTGTAGGTGGATGGAAATAATATTACATATTGATGAAACATGGATGTGGATGATAAAATACACCCCAGTAAATACTTACGAATAAACAATATCGGATAAAAATGAGATTGTGATATTTCCCTTACCTTAGGTCCAATTTGCCTTGTATGTGTCTGAATCTCATGTATAATGGTTTAAATAATGTTATTGACTTATTCCATAATCATACATATTGATATGATATCATATATGGTCATATTCTTAGCTTCTTGTTAGTAATATTTCATTGTTACTTGTTACTCGGGGCTTTATTGCCTTTTGTTCTTACGCGTGTTTTACCGAATAAATTCTTATTCTTCTTTCAAGGTCATAGATACCTTATATCCAGAATGGTATTAGTGTAACATATATCATATTTATTCATTCAATTCATTTATATAATTACTATGTAATGATGATCATGTAGAACGAGTCACATCATATCGTGGAGACGGTATTCCGTACGTACGCACGAGTGATGATATCGTTCCTATGATCGTGGAAATGTATTGGAGTATATGTATATTATTTCAGTATCAATATTAATTTATAATAATCATAAATAGTTACTCATTACACCATTATACCCATCCTTATAAAGTGATGGTGGAAAAATAGAATACACCACGGCGTGGAGACGGTATTCCGTACGTACGAACGCGCGGTGATTTAATTTTTCCATAGGATGGATAGAAGGTGAATTAGGGTTGTTTCATATTTATAATAACATATCAGTATTTAATTAATACTGATGTTATTACTTCATCATGAAACAACTAAAGAAGAAGAAGTTGAAGAAGAAAGAAATTGAAAAGATCGGTAATGGATATTACCTCTTCTTTGGAACACCTCTTTGAATCCTCCACTTAACGAACTAAGATTGGTCTTTGGAGAAGAACAGGACCTCTAGGACTATTCTAGGGAAGTGGAGAGGAGAAAATGGCAGGGGTTGGCCGAGCTTGAGTGCTCAATTTGGTGTGATGAGGAGGGGGAGGAGGTGACCTTTTATAAGGGAGGAGAGGGGCACCTTAGGAATATCTCAAAATATTATTTTATATTAAAGTCAAAATCGGTTTATAATGGATCCAAAGGGTCTTATTTCGGAGATAAAGTGGGGAAGGGTCTAAATACTATCAACCAATAGGATTTAGACAAGTTTAGGGTATTATTTTAACCTTATCAATTAGATATAACTCTAAGTTAAATAATTTAACTTTTACCATGTCTTTTTGTTTTCTTTCACTATATGGTTAATACACTTACTATAACATGTCAAACGAACCCCAAATTGTTTATTATTAAAATATATATCCTTATCTAAGTCATTTGGCCGAACCTTAGATTTTAGGAAAACAATAACAATTAATAATATAATATTTGATTTAAAAACTATTTTGTGTCAATTTTGACACTATTTGATATATGATTTTTGTGAAAGTCATAACATAATTATATATTCGAACCAAGTTGATTAAATCAAGACTAATATATCATAGTAACCTAGAAAATTAGTGTAATTAATTAAAAGTCTTAAATTACATTTAGTTTGGTGTTTATAACATCAATTATGTCAATATTTCATTAATAAGATAATTACTGGATCATCATTGTGTCATAAATAAATTAAATTATTTAAAGTATAAAAATTACAAATAAAATACCATTATGTAGGAAATCTTTTTATCTTTCTAATGAATATTTATAATCTAAAATCCAACATATATAACCCTATGTACAATTGTTTTTCTAAAAGATATATGCTTGTGTCATATTTGTATTCATTTTAACTTAATTAAAATAAAGTGTCATTATCACTTACAAGTGGATCAATGGGTTCCCAAAATCGACCCAAAGATGCCCATGGTCGACCATGTATCAACCAATAGGGTTAAGACACGTTTTAGGGTTATTTAATATTATTATAATATTATTTTTTAACCCTTATTTACCGGATTTACCCTTAACCATGATAAATTAAATATTTACCGCAGTAATTATTCAAAATGTCTAAAAATAAAAGTTACCTATTTACACAATTTGAACACCCTGATTCCAAATATGGAATCCATTTTTCTAAATTCAAAACACAGAAGTGGCAGAAATTAATTTAAAATTAATTCCCGCTGTCAAAACAAAAAGCGTGTTTTTAAGAGATAATAACTATCAAAAGATTGACACTTGTTTATGTTCGGTTTAATGGTAACATTGTGTCCAATGACCAACATTATATTAAGTGGTAAAAATATATTCCAAATATACTTTAAAACCACTGAAATTCATAATTTATCACTATTAAATGTTTTGATTAAAAAAGTTGTTTTTAATTAAAATTTAGTAATTTTCACTATTCATCAAAATATTAAAGTTATCCGAAAAGTACCAAAATTTCACCTTAGGATAAATCTGATATTCTGAGTCCAAAAATGAAGTCCATTTTGAAAAATAAAATTTATAAAATTTCAAAAAGTGGTTATTACTATTCATAACGGCTAGTTTTAATAGCATATTGTTATTTTGTGAAACTCGGTATTGCGTACGACGAAAGCTACCGAGGAAGGTCGCGATTGCGTGTAAAGCAAGCCAAGAAAGTGTTGTGTAGAAAAATATTCCTTTGATGATTTATATAACATAAAAGTCACGGGTGTTACAGATTTATCCCTAAAAGAATATAGAAATAATTTCAGGTTTTTATGAAAACATTGTTATTACTATATGTAGTAAAATATATTGTTTAAAATGGTACCATTGTATAGAAAAAATAACTATTATATAATAAAATTACATATTTTAATTGAGATATATAACTTATGATTTCATCCATGTAAGAAAAATCATAAACAATCTTTATATATGATTATATTATTACAATAAAATTTTACCACTTTGGTAACGATGATTCATAATAATATGTAAATAATAAAATTAAATGAAGCGTAAAATATTCACAAAATATAAATATTAATGATATAACAAGGTTATGAAATTATATATACTTCATATAAAGATATATTTTGGTAAAATGGAATTTATATTAATGAATTAAAATTGGGACAAAATTTCATTAATAAATTTGTAACATTTTAAAAATAATACCATTGAAATAATGATCAATAAATGGATATATAAAATAAAAAATTATGTATAAGATTCATATAATAATTTCATGGGATGTGTAAACCACACATTAAAAAATAAGAGGTTAAAATTGAATCTATCTGAAGGAAAATAAATGTAAGATGAGAAAAAAATGCATTTTTTAAGTATTCACATTAATAATACAAGTCCAAAAATACTTGTATAAATAATAAAATTTTATTTTAAATCCACCAAAACCAGATTTTTTTATCTCAAAACATATAACATTTTCTATTACATTATATTACCTTTGTATTTTCCACTCCATGTTAATGTTATGTTTTGGTGAATATCCATATTATTTTTCATATATGTTTAAGATTGTATTTTTTGGAAATCATAAATATATTGTGATTTCCATTTTAAAAAAATATAAAACATTATATAAATATCATATATATATTATATATATATATATATATTTATAATAATTAATAAAAAATATAAATATTAATTTTGTTGCACCGTTCATGGAGACGATAGGTTGTACATAGACATAGATGGTTTTACTAATTTATTATAATATTAAACAAATGAAATTATACGTAACAGACACATAGAAACATAGAAAGACATAATTATAATCATTAAATTGTTATTACTATTTCTCTTATATAATATAAATTCATTAAAAATATCTTTAAAAAATTACTTATATAGTGTTAATGAATCACGTCGCATTGAGGATGTGGTAATACACATGTCCAAAAATGATGATATCATATTTACAAAAAATATAAATCAAGAATGTATATTTTTTATATAATTGAATAATAATAAATACACAATGAATATCGTATATATAATATAAAATATAGTTTCAACCAAAATTCCAAACCATTATATGTGGTAATGGACAAAAAATAACAATATTGTTTCTAGATGTGGTTCTTCTCTATACTAAAGAATAGTACGTTGCTTCCCATAACATGTAATTGTGTGTAATAATGAGTATAAAAAATAAATTACAAAAATCAATGTATATCTAGTATACTATTTTTATTATATATAAATGAAATAATAATTTATCAGGGGGTGTACATTGAAAATTAAACAAAATAACTTGAGGAAGGATAACAAATCTTCATTGGGTAACTCCTTTTTGTTTGCAAAAAGGGCATCCATAGATGATTTTATTCTTAAATAGAGGATTTTATAATTATGGAATGAATATTGGGAGCTACTTTTATCATTATTTTTACATTCTAAATTTATTTAGAGGGTTAAATATGTTTTTCATTTCAGTTACTTTTTTTCGTGATTTATATGTGGAATTCCTGTAATTTTTTGAAAAGGGAATTAGTACTATTAATTTTCCAACCCATATTTTTCTAATAATTGAATAGATTCAATGTAATATATGACATGGTCAAAATATTCAATAAAATAAAATTTTGTAAATTTTAAATGGAATTTTGTACCATAAGATTGAGTTCTAGTCCTCTGATAAGGTCATTTTCATCTAAATCATTATAATTATTATTAAGGAAATTAACTAATTTTTTGGTAATAAAATAAATTCACCTTATTATACATCACAAATAATTCTGAAATAAAATATTTTTTCAAAATTTTTAAATTCATATCATATAAGTCGATGAATGTAATTTAAATGTAATGCCAAAGATAGGACAAAAAAGCACGTTTTAAAGTAAAAAGGTTCAAATGTTTGTAATTTTGTTATGTCCAATATCTATTTAATATTTTTTCCAAGAAAAAAATTAAATTAAGGTATATATATATATATATATATATATTCTAGTTAATCTTCAAAATGAAAATAAAAAATAATTTAACTATACAAACAAATTCAAAGAATAAATATTTTTGAATTTAAATTTATAATTTTTTAATATTAATACATGAAATGATATTTCTTGTTATAAAACCAAATGTTCTCCAAAATAATATTTTTATATTTATATTTTAAAATTTTTTGTTTTTTGAATATAATTTATAAAAGGGACAAAAATTAGTTTTAATATGCATTAACAATTAAAAGGTGGAAGCTTACCTGTTTGGAAAATACATATTTTTATTAATAAAATTAGATTTATTCATTCGTTATACCTATCATAACTGTTGTAATAGTATAAAATTTTTGATTTAATACATAAAATTTTATTTTTTTAAAAAATAATAATCAATAGTTAATTACATAATTTATTGATATAAAATTGTGTTTTTACAGATTTAAATTGTTTTTAAAAAATGTAATTTCATTATTTTATAATAGTTCTATCAGAAACATTCAAAAAATTCTAAACAACGGATTAATTTTTTTATGAATGTAAAAATTATTTTTACAACATTTATAATTGTATTCATTACTTTCATTCTAATTAATTGCTGGGAGGTAAATTAATTTATAAAAATTAATGTAAATATAATATTTAGTTAGGTAAAAACTCATTTGTTCTTGTTATGAAAGATATCGAAGTAACATTTAATGTTTTGTAACAAAATATAAACAATGTTTTTATATACTAAAATATAATTTCTGTGTTTTTTAAGATGAGACAGGAACATGGTTTTGTATGTAATGTATTGAAATATTTTTCAATCTATAAAAAATCTATTTACTATTAGATTAGGTAAAAATTATCAAAAAAATTAAATGAATTTAATATAAACATATTTAATAAAACATATGTGTGTTATATTATGTTTTTTGGTTCACTTATATAAATTTTTGCATTTTTCATTTATGTTTTTGATGATTCTAATAAAATAAATTTGAATAGTGATTCTTTCTTTATAATAGTATTGAGTTATAAAAATATTATCACAAATAGTTAAATAACCTGTATAAATAACTTATATTGTGAATTTAGAGGATTATTGACACATGAGAAGAAAAGATAAGAAATTGAAATTTCATACACTCCATATCATTCTTGTTTAATGGATTATGGGAATAACATAAGAGGATATATATTAAGATATATTAGTCAATTTAATAGAGAAAGACTTGATATTTTTGGAATATTTTTAAATATAAATATGTCATAAAAATAAAAAAAATGATTACATTCATTCAACTTTTCAACTTGAAAAGAACCAATGAGATCTAGGTGGACCAATAAGACAGTATTAATAAAAATGTAATTATTAATTATTCCCTTTCAGTAATTTGATTAGAAATATATTGGGGTGTTCTGTCACGAAACAGGAAACTGATAATAGAAGTGGGTACAGTACAAATAAATTCTAATTCATTCTTATCAATATTGGGATCAAGTATTAGTATTGTTATTTATAAACACCATCTGAAAATAGTTTTCTAAATATTCATAATATAATATCACTTTAGATATTATTAATTATTTATCCATAATTTAATGGTGTAATTTTTTTTGGATAAATTCAGTGAGTATATGGTTCTTCTTAAAAATTAAATTTCATTAAGGGTTGAAATGACCCTTACTATATATGAAATATTTTATAAAATTATTCAAACAGCTAATTTCTTATGATTATTTGAATTCCAATGATATATCAAGAGAAAAAATACATATACGAATATTTTATTATAAATATAGATGGTTTTTCATGGTATTGTTCTTTTATAAAGGATATAATTGTGGTTAAAATGGCTACATACATATTCAAAATATTATTATATGATAATTTTTTAAATTAGAAATTATTTTAGTATGGAAAATGTAGTATATTTTGATTATAAATATTTGGATAGAATTTATATTATATTTAATTTTAGTGAAGGGGGTGATGTAAATTAATCGGATAATACATATAATTAACAATATAAATCAAATAAGGATGAAGATACTGCTCTAAATTATTAGCGGAATATTCAAAAGATGAATAAACATGATTAAATATAAAATATAATTTGAAATCTAAATAATAAAAAGTCAATGTATATAGAGGGTAATATTTGGAAACCAAACATCACATTATTCTATATTTGATGAAAAATATGTTTTTTAGTCTGTTTTTCATGAGAAAAAGTTTAATGATATAATTTCCAATATTAATTACATATAGAATAGTTACACTGAGAAACCTAATTAATGAAAAAATTATATAATTATGATGAATAATTTTTTTTTCCAAAATCATATGATTTAAAAATGATAATTTCAATTAAAATTTATAAAACAGTGTGAAATGGGCCCTCTAGAATTAAAATATAGGATTTTGAATAGAAATTTTCTCCAATTTGAAAACATGAAGTCATAAGCATTGAAATAGTTACAATATTCATTAGACAATAAAAAATGTTCAAAATGATTTTGATGTATTATTTATTTAATGTGGGTCTCAATGAAAAATATTATATTGAAAAAAATAAATATATTATTCAGGAAATTCGTAGAACTATAGATTACATTTTAATGAATGAATTGTGTTATAAATATCTACTCCCCATATCATAGTATTTATTATTAGATAACTATCAGTGAGTTTTTAAATTCAATAAAACGAATGATTATGTCATCAACTATGTAAAGAATACATGATCAAGTACTGTTATTATATTTTCTTATGTTGGAATCACTATTCCTATATGTGCAAATATATATTAATGTAATTAATTTTATATTTAAAAGAGGAAACATTTTTAAATGTCACTATATGAATAAATGACTTACTTCTTAGAATTTTATGTTGTGTATAAAAAATATTTATTAATTCTATCTCATGAAAATAATGTAATGTAAATATCTAATAATATTATAATAAGTATATCTGATGAATTTTTTGAACCAATTAATGAAATTGTAATAATGAGATTGGATTTTTTAGAGAAAAGTATTAATAGAAAAATTTGTATGATTGAATTGTTGTTTTATTTATCCCATTATAGAAAATAATTCCATTTTCTATGTAGTGGAATTTTTTTCATGTTATAAAACTAATTTAAAATATTCACACATGATGGATTCTAAAATCGTTTATAAATACAAAAAAGGTGGAACTAAATTTTGGGTTGATATATATTCGATGAGATCATATGATCTATATATGTATATTGACAATAACTACTCATAAGACAAAAATGAAATGAATTATATAATATAAGACTTAATCATTTTTTTGGAGAAACCTAGGTGAACTATATTTATATGAAAAAATTATAGTGAAGTTATGCACAAAAGAGGTCAAAAAAGTTTCCACATTAAATTATTGTTCACAAATAATCTATAAAAGAAAAAAATTTAAATATTAGATGTTGAGAAATTTGAACCCACTGATTATATCATGATGTAATCAATGAACAATAGATGTTTCTATGAACTAATTAAATTATATATATATATATATATATACATTGTGATTTGATATAATATTATTCCTAATAATGATGAAGATAGAGATGTGAGGATAGAATTTATTCTACTCAGGGATCAAATTGATTATAATTTCAATAATTTTTCCCATGGATGGATTTTAAATATTGATATAATTTATTAATATTATGATGTTACCACTCTTTTATGGTATTTTAGTGTACATCAAATTTCATTAGATTTTTTTTCAAAGGATGTAAACAATATAAAAAAGATGAGTATTATTATTTTAAAATTGAATATATGATTGTTGAAAAATGGGGACTAATGTGTGAGTTTATTAGGGGGAATAAAAATAATAATAAAAATATTCTAGTCGCATAGTGCTAAGAATATATCATGAAAATTTCATTATCTATATGTGTAGTATCATGATTTTTTAATTTAAAAATGTCACTAATTTGAAAAAACAATTGGAGTGCGTTTTCAATTAAAATGAAAACCAATTGGAGAGATTGAATATCCAATGAAATTATTAAATATGTTTTCTTGTTTTTATCAACTCAATGAGAGATTTAGTCAAATGTTTTAAAGTGACCATTTTCTATTTTATAAATTTTTTTGAGATAATTATATATTCCAGATGTTGATTGATGTTGAGGTTATTATCCTTTAAATATGATCAATAATTTATATATTTTAATGAAATTCAAAAAGGTAAAAACCTTATGTATGGTTTACTAAACGTGATACATAATTATTTTTGATGTTAATATAATTATATCATTATACAAGTATAATAATTTTAATATTTTGGGATTTTCACAATATTACATGAAATATTACATTAGGTATGTATGTTTTTTTATTGATGTATATTGTATAATGTTTTAAATATATTTTACTTTCTATTGATTACATTGATGGTGGAAAAGGTAACATATTAATATGATATATAGGATATGTCCCTGGAATATATTGCATATTTCATGTGGATAATATATTAATTAAGAAAATGGAAAAATTATACATATATATAACATAATATTTAATTTATTTTGTATATGACTCTATAATTTTTAAATTGGCATATTTATGAAGGTCACCATGATATGTAATATCATTTATAGAATACATACCATATTTCAATATGTTTATAAAAATATGGAAAAATTCACCAATTCACTAAGATATATAAGATGGGAAATTTATTTAGGAATGGTTAAAAGTTTGAGTTAATATGAAAATTATTTAACAAGATTATTATGATGGTTTTATAAATATTCACTGTATGAATATTATATTGATTTAATGAGTAACAAGTCATTCATACCATTATTCTAATGATGATGAATATAAATGATGACTTTTTGATAAAATTTGAAGAATAATATCACACCATAATGTATTTTGAGTATGATAGAAAAGTTGAATCAATTAATATAAATTGAGATATAGTCAATTTTTTATTAGAAATATATTTAACAATGTATGAGGATGATTGTTTCAAGGAATATATTCATGTTATGAATATTACAATACTTTCTATCATATAGACATGGAAGTTATGTGATTAGTGAAGTTGTAGAAATAGAATGTTGTGTAAATTATTTAAATTAAATAGAGATTTAATGTAAATAACATAAGAAAATATTTTATAAGGTGAATTAAAATATGTTTGGTGAATATTAATGAATGAGAAATAAAGTTTGGGAATTAATTTTTTTAAAATTAAATGTATGAAAAAAATATTTAGGTATGATAATGAGTATATATAATCATATTATGGTGAAATTTTATTAAAAACTCCAGATAGTGCTGGAATAATGATCATAATAAATATCTTATTCATCGAAGGTGTGGATTATAGAATGTATAAAGAGATGAAGACTATTCTTGAGTATATAAATTTTATATATCGTCATAAATTTTCTTGACATAAAAAGGATAACAAATATATTGTTTTCCTCTTATTAAATATTAGAATAGATTTAAAAGGTTATTATTTTTCTGCAAATGATTTCTAGTTATTTATAGTGATCTCATTATTTTTTTGAAATTCATGTGGTAAACTATCCAAGTCAATATAAAAATGAAATTGAGAGATTTATTAATAAGTGGGTTTCTATTGTGTTTGGAGATTATTATTATATGCACACCATTATTTTTTTTAATAAATCATGGTACATGAACTTAATGAGAGCCCATAATATAGTTTTCAACCACAATTTTGTGGAACCATGTAAGAATATTTTTACTTTATGATGTTCATTATTTAAATTTATTATGGGTAAATGTTGGAGCATGAAGTGCGATTAGATTGATATTTTAACTAGTCACATCAGTTATTATAGAAAAAAAATGTAAAAAATATTATCACTGATTCATCCAACATATCAAAGTGATAATTCATATTGTACCTACGTATGTCACATCAAATTAAATATAAACAATGAAATATTCCATCTTTTTTTCAACTAGATAAATCTCAAAAAACACCCTTCCCCCAATGAGAAAGAAGATATATTTCTATAATAATTTGTGATAAAAAAAATCAAAAAATAGAATGAAATAAACGAGGTATTTCGTTTTCCAATCTATATTATATAGAAAACATGGTTCAACAAATTTTAGGTTCATATAAAAAAATATATTAAACAACCAACATATAAAAATATTAATATATTTTATAATAAAAAACTCCATTTAATTTGAAGTCATTTTACTAAACCCCTAAATCAAGGAATGTTTTCATAATGTAACATTTATAGAAAAAAATATTTTAAAAAAATATTTTAAAAAAATATTTTAAAAAAATATTTTAAAATAAATTCCCTTTATAAATGTAATGGACTGAACCTCTCCGACCAATTCCTTTTTCAAAAAGAAGGTCATGAAGTGTTCTGGAGGGAAGAATGGACTTTTCCCACACTTTCCAGATTTTTGTAAGTACACGCCATGTAGTGTGAGTACACTCTATGTACCCCCTCGCTGGAATACCCCATGTTGAAGGTCATGTCCTTGCTGTGTGATATAAATGTGTAAATGCCTTGTATCCCATACTACACGCCGTGAAGTCCCTCCCCGTGTACGCATTGCCCTCAAACCATGTGTTGACCAGTCAACAGTCGCGTTCTGCGTTGAAGGCCATGTTAGAAGCCACATGGTGACCATGTGAAACGGCCAAGTACACTTTGTGTACTATAATGTACATGTCATGTATTTTTGTTTTTCTCTCCTATATAAGGAGGGGTCCTCTCCTCCTTTTCCAATCACCCCTCTCCTCCCCATTCCCTCGAGCAGAGCTCCCCCAAGAGACTCGAAGGATCTTTTCTTCCATAACTTCTTCGTCTGAGCTCCAATTTATGATCCGTTCGCAGGCACGGGACCATAACGACGAGCCAGAACTTCTGAGAATGGATCTGTTGCCATCATTTTGACCTTTACATCCCATCTTCCACCCAAGGTTGTTTTTTTGGGATTTAACAGAAGCTACAGACATCAAAGAACGTCTTCTAATGTTGATCTGGGGAGGGTTGTGACCAGGACCTGTTGAGGTAGGGATCTAATCTTCGTCTCTATAATTTGTGAAACATGTGGGGTGGGTGTCCTCTTGTTTACATGAAATAGATTTGAACCAGTTTAATGAAGATAATAATTGGAAAATATAATGCCTATGAGATGTTTGTGAATTCATTTACTTTTTTTATATCCTATTATATTGTGTTGTGAATTGAATAGGCTTATTCCTACTAAAAATAATTTTCATTTTGGGCCTTTTCCAGCACAATTAAATGATTCTCTATCATTCTAGATGATTTTTGAATGGAAACTTTGTGTAATGTGGAATTTGGTCAATCATGTAATGTTGGATATTAAATGAAAATCTGGAAACCTTATGTGATCTCCCTGTTAGAACAAACTGAAATAATAAACATGTGGGTGCGGGTTAGGGTTTATTTATGTAAAGGGGGTGTTTTGTTGGTTGTTGTGGATTAGGTGAGCAGTGGGGCTATGGTTGGCTTAGTTGTGGGTTAATGTGAACGCTATGTTGTTG
Source organism: Viscum album (assembly GCA_963277665.1). Lineage (NCBI taxonomy): Eukaryota > Viridiplantae > Streptophyta > Magnoliopsida > Santalales > Viscaceae > Viscum > Viscum album. The sequence continues at coordinate 1,037,465,834 of OY728133.1, read as the reverse complement.
ATGGGCAGCAGGGCTGTGATAAATGGTATTAAAGTGATAATGATGTATGGGTTCGGTGTGTTTGTTTTTATGGTGGTTGGTAGTGGGGCTGCAGGGATGGGTTTGAATGTGATCAAACTACAGGTTGTGAATAAATAAATAAAATTGAAAGAGTTAATGAATGGTGGGGCATGGTAACGGAATGGGAATAATAATCAACGAGGTTGGTTGGTTAATAAGAAGGGACTTGATTGTGTTACTTGTGTTTTCATAACTTGATTTTTGGAGGGAAGGGATATGTTTTACGAACGATCATTGTTGTTGGTTGTGGATAGTTGCCCAGTAGTTATGGAACTATTAAACTGATTCTATTGAAACATCAAAACCTAAATGGGGTTGGGGTTGTTTGTTGTATGCATGCTTCAAAATAGCTGTGCCGAGGCATGAGCTCAGTTCTTTGTTTAGAAGCCATAGGTTGGGCTGTGTGTTTTGTATACATATATATATATCTGTATCTTTGTGTTTTTTTCACACCCCACTGATGTTGAGAACATAGTGCTTAACACTCCCATTTCATGCGAGAGTGTGTTTTCAACCATAGTTATTAGCTCCTTCCTTCTCCTTCTTCCATAGATTGTGATGGCTTGTGGTGATCGTACACCCAAGACACTTCGAGTAGGTTTCGATTGGGGTGGTTTTTGGACAAAAATCTTCAGGAATGTTTTAAATTTTCCCAATAATCTTCGGGATGAGGAATAAGTGTGTACGGGTGGGGTATGTGATTTTTACGTCCCAGGTTTGTTCGGGAGGGGCATGTGGTTGTGAGGCCCATGTGTTTGCGAGCGGGAAGAGTGTGGTAGCGTCAGGACGTTCACCATTAGGAAGGGATGCTAACTAGTGGGGTGTGATGCGGGGTACCCAATACTCTCGTTCTTATGTACTACTACTACCTGTTGTTTAGTGTATTTGGTGAGCGTGGCTGTTGAGTTTGGGTGGATATAATTCCTTTCTAGGCTTTGGTTTCTTCTGTTGTTCTCACAGGAAATTAGGATGTCTCCCCACCTGTGCATGAGAGATTTAGGTCTCCCTAAAGAGTATACTTGTATGCTCACCCTACGTATACATTCAAGAATCCTGGAGGACTACCAGGGTCTTGCGAGACCCTACTAGTCGAGACAGTTGGATTTGTTGCATTTTGATGTACTCTTATTTCTTTTGGTATGGTACTTTTGATCTTTATTATAATTGTGCTTTGATTCATAATTTTTTAAACATTCATGCGGGATTGGTTTGGGTTTATTTCCATTTACTTCTCTTTTTCTTCTTTTGGTTTTTGACTCATCCAATTTCCAGATCCTAAATAAAAAAAAGGGTAATTCCTCCCATATTTGAAAAAACACATACCCTTAGTGTTAGTCTCCACCCCAGGGCCTACTGGAGGAAGGACTCAATGGTCATTATATCTCTTTCACCATTGCCAGCTAATGAGGGCCATCTTTGGTGGGAGGGGGTGGTGACAGTATCCTGCATAAATTCAATAATATTTGAAACCCATATAAATTTAAATAATATTTATAAAACCAACTATAAAATATTTATAACTACATAAATCATGCGCCAAAAAGGGACTACATCTTTAATGGGGTTTTAAACAAAAATAAAAACACCTTAATACAATTTCCTATTTATATATTCAAATTAACTATAAAAAAGAAACAACCAATCAATTTGATACAAACTGAAAAATTACTATCATATAATATATTTTTGGAATATTAATTATATTAATTACTATATTTAAATTAATACTATATACCATATAAATAGATATGATAAAAAAACATATACAATTTGGTATATGAATCATGTCTTATGAATTCCAAAATTTGGTATTATTAAAAAATTTCGCTGGATCGCAGATGTTACCTAAAATTTATTCATGTCTCAGATATAAAGTATTGTTATTCGTAAGTTTCCCTCTCAATCCTACCATATATACCAATTCATTATAAATTAAATCCACTTTTAATTTTATTTTTAACAATATATTTAATATATAAATGCATATAATCATTTATCTATCGTAAAAAATATTATATCAAACTCCATCAACCTCTTCAACAACACGAACATGTGTGAATACCACATGTAACAAGTCATCCCAGTTATCCAAAATAGTAAAAAATAGCTCCATATACCGTTATGAATGTGTCCTTATGGTATAAATGATTACAATTTTAAATAAAGAAATTAGTAATTCCATGGTGGACTATTTCCTCAGATATGAACCATACAACTCATCACAGATTCTCACAAAAATTCATCAAGACATATTCAGATAATGGACATCTCCAAAACAATATGAAATAATACAATGATTCAATATGTAAATACATACTTTTGAATATATAATAAAATATTAAACATGTTATGGTGAAACTGTAATACATTATTAGTAAAAAAATATAAATCCTTGTGGGAAGAAAATTAACACAGATAAAGATTTTTTTGGACACATAAAATGTACAATGCAAAAATAAATAGCTCAATCGTACCTAAAATAATACACAATTAAAAACTACAAAATTGTTATCCTCAAAAAATAATTGTATAAATACATGTATCTATAACCATTTAGATAGGTATTTATAAAAATAACACTGATTTTCTACGATCATATATATACATTGGTAGAATGTTGGTGTAAGTATGTGGGTTGTGGAAGTTAACTCATGAGGAAAATAGAACCATCACATTTACATGAAATTATATTCTATACATCCAAAAAAAATGGATGTTCACACACCATGATGGTTTTAATAGTACATCCCAAATAATTCAGGTCCTACCAGATTCCATTTGATGATTTGTAGACCCTCACTACCCACTGAGGTATAAAAAAATAACTCTAATCTCCACAGAATAAATCAATATATAGCCTCACCAATAATAATAATAATGTTTAATTATTAGAGTCCCACATAACCAATCATTAATATTAATTCATTATAATAACAAAAATGAATAATTAAATTGTTAATAATTATTATATTATGAAATAATACAACATGTAGTCAAATAGTGTGAAATAATAAATAAAACCTATGGGATGATAAAGTGAAACAAAAAATTACCTTCAATTAGGGCTAAATGAATTATCTATCAACACATATTATAAGATGAAACAATTATTGTATTTCTAAATAATGAATCCCAATCACATTATATATCATTCATAACTCTCATGTTATTCCTAATATTCCCTCCTTGGTCATCAATAGATATACCCACAAGACTAATCCCAAACCACATCATACTTATTCCCATATATGATAATTTTTTACAATATATGGATCCGAAAACATTGATTTAATAAAATTATGAATTCATAGTAATCCATTATAATGAAAAAAGTATCAAAATCAATATATTATGTGTCATGAAAATGGTCTCTACATACATTTATTTCTATAAAAGGAATTTTGTCTCAACATGTAATGATATTTTACATATCTCCTATTAACATTAAAACATCTATCATAAATAATTTTTAATCATTGGTTCATAACAATAAAACATTGGTGAATATATTGAATCGATTAAATATGAAATCCAACTAAGTGAATTAATCAATGTGGTCATCATTTATAAATGAAAATAAAAAAACAATATTTTGAAAAAAATACATTAGTAAATCATTGACATCCCCAACAACCAGGCCAAATCATGATCCCTCTGGTTATATTCGATATCACTGATATGTTTAAGGTTATCATAAATATAAATCCAACTATAGAGGTAAAATATCTTCTTACTATATTATAAAATGGATAAATTGAAAATTTGGAAGATCAGAAGAATCCTCCACTCATATCCCAAAATCCATCTCCCCACAACAGTTCAACAATATTAATGGATAATCTATTATATACTATATTTATCATTTAATTGATAAAAAAAATGAATTATCATCCTTATAGAACATTGTTTTTCATAAAACGGAATCATTTACAAGTATTTATTGAGAGAAATAACTAATAAAAAGTTCCATATACCATGTGATGGACAAAATAAAAAATAATTCTTCTGATCATAAATATTTATAATTAGATTGAAAACCCCTAAAATTCATTCCATGAACAAATCATACTATGAAAATGATCACCGACTAAGTCCCACTATAACTCTATGAATCCACTGGATCTTGTTATAGATATATATTTTCAATTACTCTATCTCTGATCCCTTCATGACAATGAATACTAATGCCCATTTTTAAATCTACTAGACGATCCCAACTTGCCTACCCAACCAATCATCCATTTAATGATTTAAATTATGGTTCCGATGTAATAGATAAATATCACATGTGAAAATAATTATATAATTTGTCAACAAAGTATGAGGCCTCACTAAATACAATTATAATAATAAAGAAAATCCACCCAATAAGTAGGTCATTCAGATAAAAAATATATAAATACATGATTTATATTAATATAATTAAAATACAAATAATAATATAATTTAAATTTTATTTACAATTATTTATAAATAAAAATTAAACTACAACAGTCCCTTCATAAAAATCTTATTGAAAAACTAATTATAAAGAATAACCAATCATTTGAGGTCCCATTTAACAATAAATAATTTAATAAGTTATTTTTCCATTATTAATTTCCTTTATTATGGTAATGTTGAAATAATTTTTTTTAATATATTAAAAAAATTTCAATACAAAATCCTAAAAAAACAACTAACACCATCAATTCAAATAATATGATAGTCCATCATAAATCATTCATCCAAGGAACCCCCAAAAAAATTATTAATGAAGATATATGGACATTAGTTTGATATGAAAATAACATGGACCCCTATAATTAATAATTTAAAAAAAATTTAATCAAATTATTTTATCAAATGATTTTATTAATAGGTATATATTAATTAACTAACAAATAATAACACCCATTACAACCATAAAATTAAAATACCCCATGTGCAATGGGATTATACCTTATATCACTATATATTTATGTATTTACGGTCATAATAAGAACCGTTGGTTCATATAAGCACCTATGTCACCCATATGTTCCCATAAATTAATAATTAAGCAATTTAATGTGAAAGACCACACATCTATAATAGGTACAAACCTCGTAGTGTTATGCTACGAATTCAAAATCAAGATAAGTTTCTTATGATCATATCCTACAATACACCCATGATTAAGAAGATTATATTCTATTATTTATAGTCAAAAGTTTGAAAATAAATTAATCAAATTTCACTAAAAATCTAAAATTACTAAATAAGAATCATCCTTTATTTAAAACTACAGAAAATTGTTAGAGTCAAAAAATCATAAATCTCCTCTATGCATTTCACATAAAATTCTAATAAAAAAGGTTCATATAACACACATAAGTGGAATCATAACTCAAATAATTAAATTTGTCCAACCAAAATTGACTCTATGGATGTCGAAGAAGTAGATAGAGAAGAAAACATCTGGTAACCTCAAATATCATTTAATAATGCCTCAAAATTATCCTATATTTAATTGTGAATCTATGAGGATATTTTCATGGATAAAAAAATGGGGATGGGATAAAAAAACACCCACCAACTACCATGATATGATAAAAATAAAAGGGTATAAATGAATAATAACGATTTTTTCTCTACTAAAGAAAAACATTAAAGGAATCATTGTGTAATTTTTATACTCCGATTATTGACCTATTAGACAAACTAGTACCATGATGAAAATAAATTGCAACATTATTGATAAATCATTTGTAAATACAAAAATGTTACTCCACTAGGAACCTATAGGTAATAAAATGAGGACTTAATAGTGTCATTATCAACCACCTAACTCCCAATTGACTACAAAAACACCCAAAAAATTTATTAATGTATTATGAGCCCATAATTAAAAAAAATAAACATATTAATAATTTATTTATCCCATCCTACAATGAATCATACATAAATAAAATTACACCATCCACTAAATAAAAGGGATTTAACAGTCCATTCCTTATAATAATATATACTTTTGTTTTTCATTACATGAAAATTCAAAGAAAATATCCATTTTAACAACGATAATTAGGACCCACTTTATTTAGATATATTATCATGATTTTTCAATATATTTATTGATGATAATGTGTAGAATATGTATATTATCCATTTTCCCCACGAGTTAATTTTTTTTAGTCCACACAAAAAATTATAAAAATAAACACAAAACAAAATATAATGAATGTTGAATCTAATTTTTTTTCATATCGTAAACCTATGGTTATAACTAACAATTTTAAAAACATGATAAATTTTCAAAATTATGATTATAAATATTATTCCTTATATAAATACAATGTCATAGATTATATTTCCAACAACTCATGTCTTTTAAATTTTCATTAATATTATTTATCACTTTTGACACAACTTATAGTATATAAATTTTATCCGCACACATAGATCATTTAATTATATAAATAATAAATCCCCATGTATGGGATGTATATCCATATACTTGTGATTTATCTATATTTCTATTTTACATAGAAATTAACACTAATTAGAAAGAAATACTGAAATGATTATTTTTAATTTAGGGATGGAAGGTATTTATGTAAAAATTAAAAATGATTCAGTTTATATTCCAACGAAATATATATAATTCATTACATAAATTTAAATGCTAAATCATAACAACTTAACTATTTCTCATTTTCATAATATAATTCCCATATCTTGTATGCTTATTCTATTTTTATCTCATAGGAAAATAAATGAAAACAATTATAAAATAAAGCATTAAACCTTTAATTATTTTATTTTTCTACATTTTAATTTATTTATAGAGTCCTGCTAAGGTTCAATGGTATACAAACTTTTTAACCTTTCTCCCATTACCAATAAAATATATACTTATATATAGGTTATAAAATTGTTATTTCAAATTAAATTTCGTGAAATAATCTTCTCACCTATAGATATCACAATTTTAATAATTAGAAATACCTTGTGGTTGATATTATTGGAAAATAATGTTATTAATTTTCCTATCGTTACATGTAATTAATGATTTTATAGTTATTATACAAAGTCAATACAAATAAACAGTCGAAAAGGATTACTAGGTAACAAAATTAATATTGGTGTCACTAATCATCATATTCTTTATTTAATCATATAGTTTATAAAATGTTACAATTAATCATATTGTAGTGTAAAAAATGGTTTTCAATTAATTTATATTTAGGGATTATGATACATTTATGGAATAAGAATTAAAATAATATACAATCACACATAACATGAAAAATAATAATTATTCTATTGAAACAAATAAAATATAAATAAATTTATTAATAATATTTTAAAACATATTTTTTATCTAATATTTAATAATTGAATATTTTTTAAAAGCATATTACCACTGTCACAAAAAACGTATTTCTGGACATGCTGATTTTGTAAATATGGGAAATTTTATTTTCTATAAAATGATGTCTCCTTAATCAATGTGAAAAAAAGGATCATTCCAGGACCAAATATCTCTCGGTATATTAAATTATACATTTCCCTAATTTTTAATAAATTTTTAATGATATGTAATGGTTTATAATTATGTTTTAGTAATGAAATAACATTAATATTAAAAAATGATAATTATTCACCTAATTATCTATATATTGATTTTTTGAAAATCATATTCATAGACAATGATTTATCCTTGATGTAAAAATGAACAGAATATGATATTGTGTATTTACCTCTATGGAAAATTTGAAAATAATTATAGCTATAAAGTTATTATCCCATTGAATTTTCAATAATAGATATAAAATATTAATTTCCATTTTAAAATTAATTCATTATAATATATTTAAACATGATATTATAAATTCATAATCTAAATATGCTTATTTAATATTAAACTAAATGTATAGTAGGTTGTAAAATCCTAAAAAACTATACAATAAAATAATTAAAATTATAAAATTATCAGAAGACAAATACATGGATCTATAATCATCTCTGAAACCAATTTCATGGAAATGTGGTTGTTAATAAGAATCATCTTTGATTACTCCATACATCTCAGACTAATTATGTCAAAAAACCATTATAAATTTTTGGTTTCGTAGAAACACAACATATACCACCTATAAAGGTCTAATATAAATCACCTTTGATTGTGTTTAATAATTGTAATGATTAATCATTAAAGGAGTTTGTGTTGTAGGGGAGTTAGTCTCTAACTAATTATTGGTTCTAGATGGGTGGTTAATGGTATTAAGGATATCCTAGGTGCCTCAATAATGGGATTTCATTCTAAATATCTATTTTAGCGGCACTTTGGTAAATTAATTTACTAAAAGAGGTTTAGGATACACATATAACATATTTTTCTAATATGATTTCATTTATTTCATAAATTAAAAAAATTCAATTCAATTACTTTTATCTCATCCAATTTCATAATGAATTATTTCAATATTGACTATATTTTTTAAAAAAATGGTTTTGGAACCCTTTTTAATTTCATTATTGATAGGTTTACTATGATAAAATAAAATTGATTTTTTTGTAGGATTGACATTATGTGTTCCACACATGATATCATATGGTTTTTGTTACAATGTTTGATGAAGTAGAATTAGATGTTCAAATCATTCATTAAAACAATATTATAAATATTAAAAAATTACCCTAACACATGACCTAATATCATTTGATAAGTATTTTATTAAAAAGATCGATAACAAGGTCCCACTATAATTTTCAATTTTTATAGTTTATCTAAAAGAGTATATATATATTTTTCTTTAAATAAGAATAACATTTGGAAATATAAAAAATTATATTTTTTATTGAATTTTATTTGTAATTATTTATGCAATAATTAATTACCTTAATATCTTAAACAATTATTATGTTGTAATTTTTCAATTAATGAATAAATCAATTTAATTTTATTAAAAATAATAAAATAAAATAGAATTTAATATTTATAAGTAATTTCACTATTTCAATAACTAAATATAAAATGAATACGATATAATAAAGAAGTAAATTCAAATTGAAAACATTATTTGATTGGTTTAATTTCAATATTGTAAATAGTGTTAAAATTGACAGAAAAAATTTACCATGAATTAATTTCATTAAAAAATAAGTTAAATATTAAAATATTAATTTAAAAATTCGAAAAAATTCAATATTAATTTAAAAATTTATTATGCAGTTTTTTTTAGGAATTTTTTTTGTTTTCATAAAATATATAAAATATTTTTTATATTTTAAACATTTGTGTGATTCCTTGGATACCACTCCCCGAAATTATAAAAGGATTCTCTGACATTAAAAACCATTGACCACATCATGCCATATTTTGTGTCATACTCAATCAAATTTTCCTTTCATTATCCCTTAAAAAATTACTGAGCACATTCTCTATAAAATATATAAATTCAAAAAATCATCAAGAGATTTTAATGAATTTATTTTAATGATTTAAGTTTCATTTCATTCTCTTTTTATTTCTTTTTCACTTATAACTTATCCCCACAACACATACAATGTTTCATGAAAAAAGATTCCATAATCCCATCCCCAAAATGTGTACCCCTCATTGTTAATAAATTCGATAAGGGAGAAAACAAAACTTGATTCCAACATATAGTAGGCCTTAGATTGGATAATAACACCAATGGTGTTGCGAATACACATATGAGAGAAATTACCCTCTAAGAGAACACATGTGAAAGAGTGATATAAGATAGAAACAAACCAACTATAGAAAAGAATATTTTATAAAAATAAAACCATGTACTCCACTATGACTCACTACCACCACATCTCACAACATCCATCAATGATCACAGATCATGAATAAATGGTTAAGAACAATGAAACTGGGATATTGGCCCAAATAATGAATCATGCCTTTACACATAACAAGTACTTGTGTATTAAGAGAATAAGGCTGTAGGCCATTACATGGATGATGGAAACTCAGAACCCTATGAAGAATTATCCTTTTCCTATAACTACTTCATTAATGCTTAATCAATCAATTAATTCATTATTAGTAAGTTCCAACTTTAGTAAACCAAAATATTATGAAATCGTAGATATCACAAATTAATTAAACCTAAATACTGCATAAATTTTATTATCATCATGATTCAAAAACAAATATATTCATTTAAATCCCTCTTTATCATTGGAAAATTAATTTACAATAAGTTGTAGATTTATATAGTTTTCATAATTTCATGAAGACAAACATGCTAATCATGAAAATCCTAGATTGCACACAATATATAATATAATGATTAAACAACATATGATCAAATCCATTTATTTGAATCCAATTTGAAAATTTATTATGTCCATTTCATTTTAATGTATTGGGCTATAATATAATAATTCTACAATTTCACATAAAAAAATATAGAATCCACTAATCCTATGACACAAAATATTTCCATTGTTTATTCTTTAGAACAGGACACAAAATAGATCAATATCAAATCTCCTAAAAAGATATAATTCACCTGAGTACACCACGAGAAAAAACATCCAAAAACACCCATGAAAGATCAATCAGAAATAAGGAGATCACATTCTATCACTAAGATATGATAATTATGGGAAAATATATTCACGGACAATAATGAATGATCGTAGAACATTCTCTATTCAATACCAATCAATATTTCATGTTTTCACAAAAAAATTGCTACACAGGTAGCAAGATGAACTCCGATGGGAAAGAAACCAACATGGATGTTTGATCACACATAAATCATGTGAGAAATAATGGTCAAGAAATCTAATACCATGTATAATAAGAAGGAAAAGAAAGGGAGGATGATATATCAGCCATTTGGAAATAAATATAGTACATCTATTTAGATGTAGTTTAATATTTTCCATTAATGGTGGATCTGGGGATGATATCAAATTTCGAATGAGTAAAGGCACCAAAATATTATGAATAATAAAATTAATATAGGGAATTTAAATAAGAAATAATTTGATAAAAAACCTATCTTTGAGTACATTTTATGTTAATGAAAACATTAATGGGTGAAATTGTATGAATCCAAGAAAAAATTAAAATTTTTCCATAGAAAATGATTCACTCTTATAGAAACTCTATTCATGAAACAATTAGAAGTATCACTGGTTTGGACATAGTAGATTTGACACTCCATTTCTAACTCACCTATTCATACTCACTTTTTTAGACTCACGAGAACTGGTTCATCAGTTACCAGTCACAGGAACTAACAACTCAGTTCTAAATCAAAAGTTTTGACTCACCGATTCTAAAAATATGGGATATAAAATGACACACTTCTAGAAATAGTTTTCCGAAAATTGTAATTTTTGAAATATGTTGGGTATATGTCACATTGACCTCCCAATATATCTAATAAAAAATATTTCAGAACAAGAATGGACTAGAGTGGTCTCTACCATTACATCATATACCTCTAAAAATATTATCATTCATAAAAATTAAAAGTAATCCCAAATTTAAAATTGGGGCTTGAGATACCACCCTCTGAGATAACTATCAATACACTTACCAACGAGGGAGCCCAAAAATTTCAACATGAAGAATTTAAATCAATAAAGAACCCCAAACATGCACCTAAACAATCTCCAATGAGAGATACCACTCAAAATAGAGCATTCCATAATAAGAGAAAAAAGTGTCATCTCATAAATAAGAAGGTTCTAAAACCAAAAATGATAATCCTTATAGAAATAAAGATAATCAACAAACAAATCAGGTTGTTGAGTGAGTATCTATGACTAACATTCCCAATTAATCTCCTCTATGCCACTGTGCCACCACAAAACATGAACCAAAGGGACAACACACACATGTAACACCATCTCCATGTTGTTCTGGATCTCTACTGATTTCACCAAAAAGGTTAAAAATCATCAGCATTAATATTTTCCCTATCGATGACATTAGAGACATCAGGAAGACAACAACTGAGTAGTGACACGTGATAAAAATTGTGTATCTTGATCATCTGTGGGTGGAAGTGGAACATTATATGAAACGTCTACAAAATTATCTAACACCACGAAATGCCTAACAAACTAGGTAGAAAGATTATTACCATGACCAAACCATCACTTCCCTTGATGGCGAGTCGCCTTCAAAAAAATGTTATTCAAAAATGTCAAACTCATATGATCTCCTCCCATGATTGACATGGGATTTCTATTGATCCAGCGATGCCTTCATCTTCTCATGTATCATCTAAACCATATCTACCATATTATATAATAGTTTCAAACCAATAATTATTGAATCATCGATCCCATTCTAGAAAAATAGTTACCTGAAAAGACATCCAAATTTTTTTATAAAGTTACTTAGTAATGGTGATGTGAAATCTATATTTGACATAAAATTCAATCAAGTGATAGCACTTAAACCATGAACATATAAAATATAGGACCTAAGAGATCAATATGTCATCGAGAGTCCAGATTTTCTACTCTATCTGACCATCTCTATGTGAATGAAAAATAGGGCTCAGACCCAACATAGATCCCTGATAATGCTAGAGATCACTCCAAACCCTAGATGTAAAATTTCAATCTCAATCGTAATTGATCATCCTTGGGAATCTATGGAATCTCACCACCTACTTCAAATATTTTATAGACAGAACCACCAGTTTTCACAACTCTTTGATTTCCATAATGTCGTATTATTTCATCAAATGATCCACTAATACCCATATAGCATTATTGATTTCATTTTCATGTTGTAAAATGGAATTAATGTCCATCAAGATGTCCTCCAGCTTACATTTAGGATCATCTTTTGGTATAAGAAAACCACTGAGAACACAGTTTTTAGCATTCACATTCATGAAGGAAAAATACCGAGACATAATCTATGCAACTACTTACATCATCACATGCCACCAAAACTGACTCTTCAATGATAATTACATCTTTATCACACAAGAATGTACAGAAAATGGGGAATTTGGGAACTCCATGAGAACCATATCCCATAACATCAATGGAATATAAATCCTTCATTGAAATAGCAATAGGTGTTGTTCATCCTCCGACCATCCTTTTAGAAACTCAACTCTAACATCATTGTATCTCAAGACCTTCTCCTCAACGTCCATGAATTGTGACAATTCCAACATCTTCACTAAAAATGATTTGACCAACATCTGAAAAAAGACAACATTTCCCCCTACTTTTCCAATATACAGACGTATGTATGAATGTTCTTCCATCACCCTACTGTAATCACCTACACCATTCAGTACATTTTATATGAATTTATGCTCATCACATAATCTATGAAATTCAATTTACCAGGTTTATAGTGGATTATGCAGTCATAATCCTATAATAACTCCATCAATCAATGAAGTTTCAATTTGATGTCAGAGTAGGAGAAAACATACCACATTATCTTATGATGAATGAAAATCATAAAGACCTCCCTGATCAGTTCTATCTGTATAACATCATGTAAATCTACAATAATAAAAATTCAAGATCATAGGGGGTATAATTAGATTCATGATGACCTAATTTTCCAGACCCATAAGATAAAACAGATCAATAATACATCAAAACACATCCAAAACACATATGTGAAGCATCATAAAAACCCTCAAATTGAACTTCCACAACATTAAGATAGTGAACCAGAGCAGTGAACACCATATTTTTATTTTAGTAGAAAATTATTGAAACAAATAACTCCAAATGAATGCTTGATCATTCATTCTAAATGCTATAAGAGGAATCATAAGCGGAATGAAATTGACTACGAACATCCATTAATAGATTTTGATTCAAATGGAATATCAAACTACAAAAATTTTCAAGGGGGTTACACAAGACACAATTACTTATATCTGTGAGGGATCTATATCTGCTCCCTTCCGTGACATAGAATATCAAATGAAACATAATTCTTGAGCACAAAAATCACACTTTCACCACTATCCAAACTTCTATTGTTGACAATGGAAATTCAAAACATCAAAAATATTCTCTACGTGATCCTCGATAACGGTGGAGTACACAAGGAGTTAATCAACAAAAAATATCAAAATCATATCCTAGAACTCATGGCATACAACTTTCACTATCCCCATGAACACAACTAGAGCATTCATCACACAGAAAGACATCCCTGAGAATTAACAATTCCCATGATGACAACAAAAATCAGTCTTATGCATTTCCTCATCCTTGAAATGAATATTATGATATCCTGAACATATGTTGATCATTGAGAATCAAATTTGACCCTTCAGTTGATATAAAAAATCATCTACCCGTGGAACAATATAGTAGTTCTTCACAGTCACATTGCTCATGTGACGATAATCGACCCACAACCGTAAACTTCAGTCATCGATCTTCATGAACAAAACTATTGCACCCCATGGTGACATTATGGGCCGAATAAAAATTCACTGTAATATACCATATAGATATATACAAATCCTTATAAAAAATAAATTAATCACACTAAATGGATATATTCTCATAGGGACACGTTCGACTGTAGTTTAATGGTGAACTTGATCTCCCGTTGAGGGGGTAATGATACGTCCCCATCTATAATTTCATTACGGTACTCATCATGGTCCCTAAGAAATGTTGACTACTGATCCAATGATGAAATCTACATCAACTCATCCTTAAAGGATGAAAAATATGGGACTATCAACTAACCCATCCTAGGGTACAATTCTTCAAGAAAACACAACCGCCTATCCATCTTAATTAATGAACAAAACTTGTACCCATAAGCATTCCACAATAGCCTCAACAAATTCAATCAATCCATTCCCATGATTACATAATATAGTTCTATCTGTAATACTTGGAAATCTACCCAAGGGGAGTGTTACCCAAACACTAGCTCACAATCTCTATATACTATAAGCAAGTCATCTCATACTATAACTGGCATAGTCAATTCCAAGGGAAATAAAAGACTCTGTAAATTATGTCCGAATAAAAGGAAAAGCGTAGGATATATGAAAGAGTGAAACAAAACTGAATCAAAAAATAAATACAAACATGTAGAAAAAAATGGAATTGTAACCTCAATGGACGTCTGGGTCACCTGGCGGTCACAATGCTAAATCCGGAAGTAAACCACAACATGGTCCATGGCCTCTCTTACCCTGATGATAACCACCAACAAGGTTTTTCTCTACTCTCTAATAATGGGAGAATATCCGAGATATCCCCTACCAGTCTCATTATCTCTCTGATAATCCAAATCTAATGCAACCTACTACTGCTACCACGACTAAAACGTCAATAATAGAGGTACATGAAGTGGATCACCAGAGGTGTTCTGACTTCTATTAATAGTCAGGCGCTCTCACTTTGAAGGTCCAAATCCTCAATAATAATTAATGATATTTATCCCTTGTAATATGCATGAGAATTGTGTCCCTTATTGAAACAATATATTGAGGGCTATTACTTACCCCTTAATGAACAGAAAATATTCTTCCCAGAAAACTAGGAACCCTATACCATAGTTCTGCATCATGAGGAATCATGATGACTACCCTCTCATGATGATATGGTTTTTGTTAATGTCCACTAGAAAACTTATTCCATTACTAAAACCTCAATAAATTTCATTAGCATAAATGTGGTGACCTGGTGTTAGATCTATTGTAGGAAAGCCTCCCCTAATGGACTCACATTGGTCTCCACAACTAAAAAAATGTCGGATTCCTATCATAGATGATTCTATAAATAGATACCACACTCTCATACATTGAGTCATTCCTACCAAACGATAAGTAGATCATGGAGACTTTTCACATTCCCAATTGAATAATGAAACCATCTCTAAAATTTTGTTGAAACTTCTCCCATGATAAGGGAATCTACTCGCGACTCTGAGGAACAAGAATTACCGCTACCTCACGACCACACACAACATTTTCATAACCACCGACACATAGTGATTCTTCAATGAATGGAATAAACTGAAGGCTCTCGCAACATATTCCAGAAATTCCTAAGTTACAACATATGAGATGAAACCCATGTATATTTATAGAATATGGCATTTAAACTCTCAGTTTTTCCTCCACAATGTTTCGTCATTCTAATACTATACACTATGACGATCTGCTAGTGAATCTTGCTGGAGATATTCAGTGAGAAGCTGGAAATCACATCATCCTAGAGCTATACATATAATGGAAAAATAGTTAAATCTCATAAACCATAAATAAATATTTCTTTTACAATTGTTAAATTTTTGCATTTATTAATTTTAGCTTAACATATCCCAAGGATTACACATTTGAACTCATGCGGAAAGAAGAATAATGTTCGATCCATTCATAGGTATATTCCCTACATCAATCATCCCTTCATTTAGATGATGTAATAAATTGAAATGTTTGTTCATCAGATCACATGGAGCTCTCAATACCCTTGTCTCAGGTGGTATCTAGTTTTTAATGTTCATTCTAAACATAGGGGAAATCGTTTACCTACCAACATATGAAACATCACATGATACTAAACCCAAACACTAGAATACCCCTCATCCTACCATTTGTAACAATCCCTCATGACCCCCTCCGTAATACTATAACCCTCCCTGTATGGTAATGTGATAAGGGATAAAGTGACACTAGACCCCTACCTCAATTAGTCCCGAGGGTGGAGACTAGAACTATGGTTGTGGAGATCACATTGTTGTTAGACATTTCCCTCTAAAATAATACATGCTTAAGAGGTAGATAAGATAAACACCAACCAAATCTAGATCAAAAGGAAATATATAATGAAAAACAAATAAACATATGTAATTACATTAATGATATAATAAAACTAAAAGAAAAATCAGTAATAAAAAATGATTTTAATACAATATTAGCCATGTATCCCAAACAAGACCTATAACCACTAGGCTAGATTTAACATGACTGGTATCTAATTTTCTCTAGGTGACCTACAAAATAATTATTATAACAATTGTTGAGTATAACAGTATACTCACTATGATCCTCCCCACATCATATTGTTCAAAATTAATGAAAGCATGATAAATCACATTGAATAACAAGTGAAACAAACTCATCACCTAAATAGGTATGCTATGTTCACATCCACTACAAGGTTACTCCAACCATATATCACATAAAATTTTATATAATATGTTAATGAATAATAAGGATAACCATATATCGGGTCTCTATATGTTTTCCACTTTTCCCCAACATCTCACTTCTTAAGTTAACTCTCTCCAAAAATGATTTCTTGTGGACACGTTAGGATTAAAACACAACATGAGCCTCATGCAATAAGACCATTATGTACATGAAAGAAAATTAACAAGCTAGTTTTTGAGATCCACCACACCTCTCATAATTTTTTCCATACATCAGTTATTATACCTGAATAAATTACATCCCATACATCGAGTATGGATCCTAAAGTCATCACATCATATACATTTTACACTTATAATAGTCCTTAGGAAACTATATCTAGAATATATGTCTGTAAATAACTGAAAACCATTACATCCCTCTACACTCATAAATGTTGGAAAATAACTATCATTCCTAACAACAAAAGTAAGTACAACGAGAAAAGAGAATGGACAGAGGTAGTAGTAAATCATACATCCTTTCAAAAGGACATTATGGGAACCCCCCCCCCCCCCCTCATGGCTCATAATCACTGAGTTGTCAATTGTTCTAAACAATAGGGTATATAATGATATAGAATCACAAAAAATATAGAATGAAATATATTTCACAAAAACAATATGGGAATAACTAAGTCTTAGACTAAATGACAAATCACATCTCTCGGATTCATGACTGCATAGATAATACTAGATATAATATAAGAATCCAAAAATTTGAAGAGATAATATAAGTTACTTTATCACTTTTCATAAATTTCTCTTTTCATAATTATTTCATTAAAAATTAATTAACAATTAAAAGTTTATAAAATACATTCATTTCATTAGAATCATGATAGAATTATATTCCCTCCGAGAATAACTAAACCACGTCAACATTTCATTATAAGTATAACCCCATCATTACACACCAGCTATATCCATCCCCATGTGGTTAACATCATTTATTCATTTAATTTTTTATAACATTATCACATTTCCATAATTCCATGTATTCTAGGAAAACATTCTAAGCTACCAAATAGAAGGGGATAATTATTGTGAGTAGATGAAATCCCTATTGATTCTTTTCCAACAATAGTGGGAGAATCGAATCATACATCCTCGATATTCTAATCATAGAAAAGATGTGGAATTACCATGTGTCATCGGCACCTTTGGATTGAGAGTTATTAAGAACAACTTCCATGTGTAGTGGGGAATTTAATGGAGAAAAAAAAAATTCAACAAAACCCACATTCAAATCAATGATAAAGAGAAACTTTGACATGTTCCATTATATATGGTGCACTCCTCAACCCTCAAATTCATATGCCTATGCATATCGCCACTATAGGAGTCAACTAATACCACAACCACTAGGACTCCCATCCAACACCTCACAAAACTTCTATACAGCCTCACACCACATCACAAGAAGATGGAAAAAATAAAAAGGCTAGGATCTTATCCCAAAACAAGGATTCAACCATAAAACAAAATGGAGATACACAAATCCAAAGAATAATTCTTTTGGACTTTTTAAGATATATGGTACCATGGAACCTAAAAAATCATAATCCAATACCAACAACATGTTCTTTAATCCATCGTGAATTGACTAAAAAATTTTAATCTGTTCCAACAATGGGAAAAATAAGATGAAAACTACCATAGCTACCAATGATTAAATAAACTAGCATACTACATTAATTTGATATCTTTAAATTACAACAACATCATGATTCATTTACATGACTCTTTATTTGTGGACAGTTAATTTACAATCATTTTGGGATTTAAATTGTTTTCTAATTTTATTCAAGAATGACATGCCAAATAAGAAACACATATATTACACACTATCTAGAAAATCCAGAGGCAAAAACATATGATTGATACCAATTAATGAAATCTTGTCTGATATTTTATTAGGAAACTTTCATTGTGATATTGCGAGATAAGACATGTCACTTATGCTACTACATGTTAAAATAAGGTATAATCCTAGAATACCCATTATCAAAAGTTTTTCAATGTTCATTGTATGAGAACATGACTACACAATAGATCATGACCACCTCTTCTGCAATTAATTTATTCAACTGAGGATTCCATGGAAGAACAACATCATCCAATACATAAGAACAACCCATTAGAAACATGGAGATCAAATTCCATAACTTGGAAAAGATTAAAATGGAAAAAAACCTATACTGGAACCCCAATTATTGATGTTAGAATATACCTTATCAAATATTAATCATCACATTTGTGATGCAATTAACTGGGGGTGTGCATATATTAGGATGAAATCTAAGGGAAAACAATCCTAGGATGAATTTTTGATTGCATGAATCCAGCAGGGATGAGTTTTCCAAACATCTCATAACAAGGAATATAATAAGGAAGAACCAGATATAAAGATATTCAGGCATTTTAAAAAACTAAATGGAGCATCTATCAAGTTATTATTTTTGATTCTCCATTATTGGGAAATCTCGTCACGATTACACATTTTGGTAGAGTAATGGAACTAGGACACATAGAAATATAAAATTAATATTTATGGGAGTGAAATCAGCATTAAATCCATCAATATAAGGTTTTGTATTGATTTTATGTAAAAATAAACTTTAAAGGGGTGAAACTGTTGGAATCAGGGAAAACATGTCATTTTGAAAATGAATGTGACTCACAATTCTAGTGACACAGTTTATTACATTGTAAAATGTCTCACTAGTTTTGACTCACTAGTTCTATATCCCTAGTTTTGAATAAATGTTTTTGAATCAGCAGTTCTGACCCACAAGTTCTGACTCACCAATTCTAACTCACCAGTTTTGACATACCAATTCTGATTCTCATTTTATGAGTCATTGGTTCTAACTAATATGTTATAAAATATTTGAAAATGGAATGATACTATTTTGGAAGGACTATTCACAAAAAATGAAATTTGGAAAAGTGTTGGGAATAATTCACCATGAGCTATCTGAACACCTCTGACACTATATTTCAGAAATAGAATAGACCAAAGAGTTTCAGGACATTAAAAACATAGTATCCAGTAAATATTAGAGTTTTTGGATTTTATTTTATATGAATCATAACATATCTGATATTATCCATTATTTAATAAATAATAAAATTTTTTCTTATGGTGCATTAATTCACTGTCTTTATAGTTGATTATTTTTCATTTTTGATTTTCCAGAATCATGGAAATTTTTCATTCACATAAATTTTTTTAAAATGACCAAAATATATACATATTATCACTTTGGATTTATTATGCCATTTTCAATACGGAATTAAATTTAAAATCCTACATTTCAAACAAGGAAATGAATACACCTTAAATAATGAAAAAAAAATGTTAATAAGTGAGTGGAAAATGTTTTCAAATTAAAATGAAATGTATTATTGCATGTTTATTGTTTTAATATGTTATTAAAACTATTCAAACCATAATAAATGATTTTTGAGAACTTTTTATGTAATTTAAACCCAAGGTAAGGGTCATTCATTTTAAAATAAATTTAAATGTCTATTTTTATAAAATTAAAAAAATATATATTATTACTGTCTAAAGAGGTTATCATAATATAATTTTTAATTATTTATATGAAGTTTAAATTATATGATTTTATTGTTTTCTATGACTATTATTTCATTATTATTAGTTTAATTTAAATATTTTAAAAGTTATTTTTTACAGAATAGGTATTTTTACAATCTAAATAATTTTTTCGCATGGTTTTAAATGAGTTATCAGGTGTTTTATTCAACATTTGTTCCTTGTAGAATGTTTATTTTGGTTTTGTCTCATTATTGATCAAGATATAATTGGTCCATTATCCCCTATAGATCTTAATATATTGGTTTGAGCCCATTATAGCTCAACATATGATGGTTGATCCCTAGTATAGTTCGATGATGCATTGAGAACTCTATGGATGGAAGACAACAAAATATTTATTACATGTGTAGGATTAATGTAATAGTGGTATGTTAAAAATAACCCATGTAAACTACATGATGTTTTCTATTAATTCATTTGAGTTTTCATTAATATAATGGATAATCAGTTTTCATGTTTTCACTAGGCTGAGAAATTTTCTTTCATTATCCATGATATTGATATTTTTGTGCTAATAATAGGTTTTTAAATGTTTTTCATAGGATATTTGTACGAGAAAGAGGGAGGGGTAATTGTAACATAGCAAGTAAGTAATGAAATATTTATTTTCTTATCTATGTCTATTTATGAATTAGATATTTTTTAGAGGCTTAAAATGTGAATAAATCCAATCATAATAACTGAATTCTCTAATATTTTTAAAAGATTGTTTTCCGACCTTTTCATGGATAACCATTTTTAAATCTATATTTTGACAATTTTATAAGCTCTATTTTTTAAAATACACTTATTATATAGTATTGGGACATTGAAATTTACTTTGGATAAATTTTTGGTATTTTTAAAACAATGTTCATTTTTTAATCAATATTGAAAAATACTACATTTTACTTCAAAACGGTTTTATCATTTAATTTAATTATATGGATAGATTATCTATTTAATTGTTTTTAATGTATAAATAGAAGATATTTTTACCATTCAATCCAATGGTGGTCATTGTAAATAATTTCCCTTTGAAATTGGACATAAACAATTGTCAATATTTTGATAGATATTGTTTCTAAAAAAACCGCCTTTTGTTTTGACAATGATAATTATTTTTAAATTAATTACTAAAATTTCTGTGTTTGGAATTTGGTAAAATAGATTTAATATTTTGAATCAGAATGTCCAGATTATGTCATTAAAAATCTTATTTTGGACATTATTAATAGTAACGATGGTAATTATTTTTAATTATCATGATTAATTAGTAATTGGGTAGTTAAGGGTAATAAAATAATATAATAATAATAAAAAATGACACCATAATGTATCCTAATTCTATTGGTTGTGTCAAGGTCAACCATGGCATGCCTTGTTTCAACTTAGGTACCCCATGGAATCTTTTTTGGGTGATATTGACACTTTATCATTTTATTTTTAAAGAATGGAGAATATCACAAAAGTATGTAATACCTAAGTAAAACAATTTTATTATTGTCTAAATAAATTATCCCTTTGACTAAAAATAGTAATTAGAAAGATAAAACTATTTCCTACATCATAATATTTTACTAATAATTTTTAGACATTAAATTAATTATTTTTTTATTACACCATGATGAAACAGTGATTACTTCATTAATGTACGATTTATATAAAATTTAACGATAATGTAAAATATAATAATTACACTTTTCAAATACCTATTGGATGTGTCGATTTAGAAACCTTATCACCTTATCCTCAAAATATATAATTTTGGGACCATTAAAATTTGAAGCATATTATATAATAAAGTAACATTTCTTGACTTTCCAAGAGTTCCCCTCCTCCCTATTATAAAAGGCACCAACATCTACCACCATACCTGTAATACCCCGATATTTTATAAAAAATAAACTTTTTTTATCATTAATGTCTTGTCTTGTACGCTACACCAAAAGGAGCTTTCACAACACACATCATTGACTTGCCTTGCATTACACGCAATTGTGACCTTCCTCAATAGCGTTTGTAGTACGCAATACTGAGTTTCACTAAACAATGATATGCTATTAAAATATTATTAAAAGTAGTCATTATGAGTAGTAATAACCACTTTATAAATTTTTTTAAATTTTAGTTTTCAAAATGGACTGTATTTTTGGATTCGGAATATTGAAATTAGCTTAGGGTGAAATTTTGGTACTTTTCTGATAACTATAATTTTCTAATGAATAGGGAAAATTACTAAATTTTAATTAAAAAAAACCTTTTTAATAAAAATAATTAATAGTGATAAATAATTAATTTGATTTGTTTTAAAGTATATTTAGAATATTTTTTTTACAATTTAATACAATGTTTGTCATTGGATGTAATTTCACATTTAAACCAGACATAAACAAATGTCAATCTTTTGATAGTTATTATCTCATAAAAACATGCTATTTGTTTTGACGACAGGATTTAATTTTTAAATTAATTAATGAAACTGATATTTTTTGAATTTGGTAAAATAGAAATCATTTTTGAATTTATAATATCAAATATAGCATAGGCCTAATTTTGGTATTTTTCTGGAAACTTCCATTTTTTGATGAATAGTGAAACCATAAGTGGTAGTTAAAAAAATGAATTTTTCATAAAACATAATTTTACCACTTCTGTGAGTGGAATTTCAAAAATCCGAGAGACACGGTTGATGTCAGTAAATAAAATTTTGTTCAATGAGATGAAAATAATTTTTGGTGAATAGTAACTTTTTACTTTTTTACCACGGTTAAAAGTAAATAGGGTAATTAAGGGTAAAAATGATATTATTATTACCCTAACACATGTCCTAATTTATTTGATAAGTGTAATTCGACCAAAAACAACCTTAGTAATAAAATAAGACAATTTAGGCCCACTTGGTTTAGATTAGGACATTTATTATTAATTTATTTAAAGAAGGATTAATATAGTTATATTCAATGTTTAATAAAAATATCATTTTTAATATAGGGGTATACATAAGATAAATTGGACTATAAATATTTATTATAAAGTTAAAAATATTTCATATATAATTAAATTTTATTTGTAATTTTTAGACATTAAATAATATAATTTATTTATGACACAAAGATGATGCAGTAATTATCTTATTAATGAAATATTGACATAATTGATGTTATAAATACCCAAATAAATGTAATTTGAGACTTTTTATTAATTCCAATAATTTTAATGGTTAATAGGACAAGTTAGTATTGATTTAATTATCTTTTTTCTAAATAATCATTCTGTTATGATTTTCACAAAAATCAAATACTAAATAGTGTCAAAATTGACATGAAATAGTTTTTAAAACAAATATTATATTATTGATTGTTATTTTATTCCTAAAAATCTAAGGTTTGGACAAGATACTTATATAATGATAGTTTTATCCTTAATGGACAACTTTGGGGTCGCTTGGATGTATATTGTATGTTTATTAACTATATAATATAAAAATAAAAAGTGACATGGTAAATGTCAATCTAATTAAATAAGATTTAAAACTAAAATATAAGGTTAATATAATGACCAAAACTTGTCTAAATTCTATTGGATGAGAGTAATTCGAACCATCCCCACCTTATCTTCTAAATAAATCAATTTGTATCTATTTAAAACCGAATTTGGCTTTATAGTAAAATAATATTTTTAGTTATTCCAAATGTTCCCCTCTCCTCCCTTATAAAAGGGAACTTCCTCCCTCTCTTCCTCACACACCTTTGAGCCTTCAAACTCGGAAAAACACTGCCATATTCTCCTCTCCAAATCCCGAGCAACATCCTAGAGGTCCTGGTCTTCTTCAATGACCAATGTTTGTGCCCTAAGAGTAAGACTCAAAGAGGCGCTTCAAAGAAGAGGTAATGTCCGTTACTGATTCTTTCATCTTTATTTATTCTTACACTTCTTTTTCTAAGGTTGTTTCATTATGAATTAATAACATCAGTATCTCTAATATACTGATATGTTATTATAAGTCTTAAAAAACCTTATTTCACCATCTATCCATCCTACGGAAAACGAAATCAATGTGCGTGTGTACGTACAGAATACCGTCTCCACACCGTGGTGTAATCTATTTTCCACCACCACCTTACTTGGAGGGGTATAATGGTGTAAATAATAACTATATATGATTATTGTGAAGTGATATTGATTACGAAATAGTATACATACACTCCAATACAATTCCATGATCATGAGAACTATATCATCGCTCATTCGTATGTATGGACTACCGTCTCCACAACGCGATGAGATTCATTCTCCACGTTAACCATTCATGAATGATTATAAAGTATATATAATATGTAATCATGAAATATATGACATAATAATTATACTATATTTATGTGCATATATATTTATGTCATCTAATTAAGTCCATTCAACTCAATAAGGAAAATAAAACAGTGTTCATGCGTACGTACAGTCTACCATCTCCATGAACGGTTTATTTCTTTCCATTTACTGATATTATATATATATATATATATATATATATATATTCTGAATATATATTATATACAAATCTTGTTTTATATTCTTTAATTAAGTAATCATGATCTATGAAATCATATGAATAATTACAAGTCAAATCCCAAACGAAAAATGAAACGATTTTACCCAAAACGCTCTTTAACATGGAATTTACAAAAGAATGGGTAATATAAAGCCATAAGTGGACCATATATGATATCATAACAATGAGTACGATTCTGGAATATGTCAATGACATTATTTAAATCATTATACAGGAGGTTCAGACACTTACGAAGCATATCATACCTAAGGTAAGGGATACATTTTCAATCTCATTTTTATCCAAGATTGCTTATACGTAAGTATTTAATGGGGTTATGTTTATCATCCATGACCATGTTTTCTAAAAATGCTTTCATACAATTTTTACCATTTTTACATGTATTTTTAAAGTCATTTTTAACCATTATTGACTAATTACCACATTGTATGAATGGAATCATTCCTTTGGTTACCATATAAGGTACTTGTTGACTTTTCCGACAAAAGTTCGAGGAGAATGTTATTTTTAACTTATACGTCATGAACAGATTTTTAAGGTTTCATAACGCCTCATTTTCAAGAAGCTTCCTCTACAATATTGCATGATTATTTTCCACAAAACCCTTTTCTTTTAAAATTTCATGCAATTTTGTGAAAAGAAAATGATTTTAAAGAAGAAAGGATATCTTCATCAAGAATTCATTTCAAGTGATTTGTCAAAACTATTTTCCATCTAAGATGACATTATTTCACATGTGTATGTTTCATGTAAAATGTCTCTGTGATTTAATTGGTTTCAATTTTCTTATGATGAAATGATATCAATTGTTTATGGATTATGTTATGATGGCATTATGAATAAAAATCCCATTATATTTCATGGGTTATGCTATGATATATGATTTATAAATTTGTGGCACATGAAAAAATGATTTCATTATGAGATGGGTGGGACCTATATATCACTCCAATGCATTGGGTAATGATTTTATATCTCATGAGATAGACATGGCTAGAACGGTATGTTAATTCGGTTCAGTGTTATAGGACTGAAACGGGGAGTGAACTCGATTCAGAATGGGACTTTGTCCGCTAAGATGGTCTTGGCAGCAATGCCTTGGCTACTATGGAAATCATTACATGTGTTTAATGGATGCCAAAATTACATGTTTTATTCCCATGCTATTTTATCATTCTTAATGTTTCTTTATGATCTATGCCTTACTTACTTCCATGTATTATGTTATTGCTCATGATTTTGTTGTTTAAACATTATGTTCATGTTTTTAAGTTCAAATGTATATAGTATGTTTTATTTTATCGATTCTTACCCTTACTGAGCATTTGAGCTCACCCTTTTTATGTTTTCTTTTTCCCAGGATATAAAGAAAGGTTTTAGGTAAGAAATAAAAATGGGAAGATCTTTATGGGAGATGTTGATGATCTTTCACCACGATTAGAAGATTTTATTCCGATTTTCCAAAGACACTAAACTATTACGGTCCTTGTGTGACTATTTTTGTTATGTATTATGTATTCCGCAAAAGTAATGTAATGTTCATGTACGTCAAGCTTCAGGTCTCTACAGTTGTTATCAGAGGAATGGATTAGTCAACCTTTGGAAACTAGTATGTGAAAACATTAGTGAGATCCCTAGAGATACTTCTAAGGTATTTCTAGGGATGTTCCTAAGGATAATTATACGTATAGGATATTGTCCTAGAACTACGGTAACGATCTTAGATTTTAACATAAGATGATAGATATTGAGGGTGCTCCCCCTATACTATGTTGTTTTCCCTAGAATGATTTTTTCCTCTCACACAATTCTTTTTGGGTTTTAGAAAATTGTTGGAAACAGTAAGATTCATGATAATGGAGGATATGACGGACAATTGAATGATATTCTTCATGAGAAACCAAATGAAACAGGATTTGGAAGTCCAAATATCGTTATTATGCCTAATCAGCAATCTTATAATATGATCAATAATCTCAACTTTGGTATGTTTCCCGACTCATATAATAAGAGAAAGATGGAGTTTCATGATGATCATAGAGGAAAGAAAGGTCGATTTCCCTCATGTAAATCAGGTGGGAAGAGGCATCGGGGAGATTATTTCACGGGAACTGGAAGATTCTTTCGGTGTGGAAAATAATGACAAAAATCCAGTTAGTGGAAAATAAAAAGGTTCAGTTAACACCCTGGATGAGTATAATGGTATTTCTATGAGATCAACAATGATTGGATGTTTTAAATGTGGAATGTATGGGCATTATGCAAAACAATTCCCTAAGGGAAAATCTCATGAAGAGAATCAGCATGGTCATACGGGTAGTATTTATGTGGATGATGATGAAGAGACTACACATGAAATATGATATGAAATAAATGATGAAGCTCAGCTAGTGGTTTAAGAAGTTAGTCGAATTATTGTATGTTTATAAAGAATAATGTATGGTACTATGAAATAAAGAATCATCTAAGGATTGTTACACTATCGTTTTTCCTAAAGTATATGAAAGTATATGTTGAATGGTACCGGTAACCATGGAAGGTTATTCAGATATTTTTGGAAAGTAGATGATATGCGCATAATGAAGGGATAAGAAGATAATGAGATGTTTGATTGTATTCATGAGAATATGAATGATATAAGGAGAAGGTTATATCATGGATTGAGTATATAGAATTTTTGGATTTTTTTATGTGGAAAGAGTTAACTTTTGACAGTATTCATGTTTTCACCACGGTTTAATGGATATTCATTTTTCAAAAGAATACATGATTAAGGTATTCACATGATTGGAAGGTGACCAAGAAGATAATGGGGGATAAATGATGGTTGGTTGATTACATTTCAAGTAATCTTTTTCTTTATACTATGATCTTAGACCGAAGTATTTTAGATAAATATTGAAATGGATTATGTTGGACATAAGATAATATTTTTTATGTATAGAAGTTTTTTTCGATATTATTGATGGGATGTTATAGTAATATAGTTTTAGAAAAAGGAAAACCTGCAGGATGAGCGACAGCCCATCGCGTCGGACAAGGCTATGGGTATCGAACCCACAACCGAAGTGAGACTGGCCATTATTGCCTACCACTGGCCTACAGGAAGTCCATGTTTAGTAGAAATCGGTTTTATTATATTAAGTAGTATGATATATGAATTATATGTCCATTTTAGGAACCATATATGATTAATCTCATTATAAATGGACTTATGTATTTTTTGATAACTTTTCTAACCTTTTGTTTGAGATATATGGAATGACCCATCATTCTATCACATGATCTTCTAACACATAACGAATGAAAAATTCAACTTCATTTCATTATATGATGAAGTGGAAATTGTCCAACGAATGACCAATGGTGAGACTATACCAAAATCACCAAAGTATTTCTTCTAATTCAAATATCATCAACATTAGCGTAATGATCTTGAAAACAAAAAATGTTTTCCTAGTGCTCTTATATCTGATGAATCAGATGGTACCTTACATCATCACAAATTTATGGCTTTGTGATTGCTGGATTTTCCATAGCCATGTTCTCTACCACTCTCCATCAGAACATGATGGTTAGATTTGTCTTTCATATCTATATTTTCACCTATGTGGAAACCGAGTGATTAGTTTATTCGGGTAACCGTTACATTTCATACTTTTGTTTTTAATGTTATGTTTTGGTATTCCATTTACGATGTGGGTTTCTATTAAAGAAACTTTCAAGTAGTAATCCATTTATAACCCCGACGAATTTCGAGGGAAAAATTCATTTTAAGGGGGGTAGAATGTAACATCGCAAGATTTTAGGAAAAATATTATTTTTAATTTCATTAATGTCTTGTGTTGTACGCTACACCAAAAGGAGCTTTCACAATATGCATCATTGACTTTCCTTTCATTACATGCAATCACGACCTCCCTCGATAGCGTGTGTAGTACGCAATACCGAGTTTCACTAAAGAACGATATGCTATTAAAATATTATTAAAACTAGTCGTTATGAATAATAATAACCAGTTTTTGAAATTTTGTAAATTTTTGTTTTCAAAATGGACTTCATTTTTGGATTCAGAATATCAAAATTAGCTTAGGGTGAAATTTTGGTACTTTTCGGATAACTTTCATTTTCTGATGAATGGTGAAAATTACTAAATTTTAATTAAAAACATCCTTTTTAATCAAAATAATTAATAGTGATAAATTTTTAATATCAGTAGTTTTAAAGTATATTTAGAATATATTATTATAATTTAGTACAATGACGGACAATGGATGTAATTTCACATTTAAACCAGACATAAACAAATGTCAATCTTTTGATAGTTATTATCTCTTAAAAACACACTATTTGTTTTGACGATAGGATTTAATTTTTAAATTAATTAATGCAACTGATATTTTTTAAATTTGGTAAAATATACATCATTTTTTAATTCATAATATCAAATATAGGTTAGGCATAATTTTTGGTATTTTTCTGGAAACATTCATTTTTTGATGAATAGTGAAACCACTAAGTGGTAGTGTCAAAATGTGATTTTTTCATAAAACGTATTTTTACTGCTACTGTGAGAGGAATTTAAAAAATCTGAGTGACACGGTTGATTTCAATAAGTAAAAAATGTTGTTCAATGAGATGAATATAATTTTTGGTGAATAGTAACTTTTTACTTTTTTTTGCCACGGTTAAAAGTAAATATGGTAATTAAGGGTACATATGGTATTATGTTTACCTTAAAACATGTCCTAATTCTATTTTATAAGTGTAATTCGACGAAAAACAACCTTAGGAATATAATATGACCATTTAGGCCCACTTGGATTAGATTAGGACATTTATTATTAATTTATTTAAAGAATGTTTAAAATAGTTAAAATCAAAGTTTAATAAGAAAATAATTTTTAATATAGGGTTATACATAAGATAAATTAGAATATAAATATTCATTATAAATCTAAAATTTTTCATACATAATGATATTTTATTTTTTAATTTTTAGACATTAAATAATTTAATTTATTTATGACACAAAGATGATGCAGTAATTATTTTATTAATGAAATATTGACATAATAGATGTTATAAATACCCAAATAAATGTAGTTTGAGACTTTTTATGAATTAAAATAATTTTATAGGTTAATAGACATTTTATCATTTATTTAATTAACTTTGTTCTAAATAATCATTCTGGAATGATTTTCACAAAAATAAATTACTAAATAGTGTCAAAATTGACATAAAAAAGTCTTTAAAACAAATATTATATTATTGATTGATATTTTATTCCTAAAAATATAAGGCTCATCCAAGATACTTATATCATGATATTTTTATCATTAATGGATGACATGGGGGACTCTTGGATTTATATGGTATGTTTATTAAATATATAATATAAAAATACAAAGTGACATGGTAAATGTCAATCTTATTAACTAAGAGTTAAAACTAAAAGATATGGTTAATATAATGAAATAAACTTGTGTAAATTCTATTGGATTAGAGTATTTAGAACCATCCCCACCTTAGCTTCGAAATACATCAATTTGGAGATATATAAAACCGAATTTGGCTTTATAATAATATATTATTTTTAGTTATTCCAGAGGTGCCCCTCTCCTCCCTTATAAAAGGGCACCTCACCCCTCTCTTCCTCACACCACATTGAGCATTCATGCTCGCCCAACCCCTGACAAATCCTATTCTTCACTTCCCTAGATACATAATAGAGGTCCTGGTCTTCTTCAATGACCAATTTTAGTGCCCTAAGAGGAAGACTCAATGAGGCGCTTCAAAGAAGAGGTAATGTTCGTTTCCGATTCTTTCATCTTTATTTATTCTTCCACATCTTCTTCTTAGGTTGTTTCATTATGAAGTAATAACATCAGTATCACTAATATTCTGATATGTTATTATATGTATGAAACAACATTATTTCACCATCTATCCATCCTACGGAAAACGAAATCACCCCGCGTGCGTACGTACAAAATACCGTCTCCACGCCATGTTGTAATCTATTTTCCACCACCAACATACTTGGATGGGTATAATGGTGTACATAATAACTATATATGATTATTGTAAAGTGATATTGATTCTGAAATATTATACATACACTCCAATACAATTCCATGATCATGCGAATGATATAATCGCTCGTGCGTACGTACGAACTACCGTCTCCACAACGTGATGAGATTCATTCTCCATGTTAACCATTCATGAATGATTATAAAGTATATATAATATGTAATCATGAAATATATGACATAATAATGATACTGGATTTATGTGTATATATATGTATGTCATCTACTTAATTCCATTCAACTCAATAAGGAAAAAAAACAGCGTTCATGCGTACGTTCAGTCTACCGTCTCCATGAATGGTGTTTTTCTTTCCATTTACAGATCTATTATATATATATATATATTCTGAATATATATTATATATAAATCATGTTTTATATTCTGGATTTATGTAATCATGATCTATGTAATCATATGAATAATTAGAAGTCAAAGCACAGACAACAAATGAAACGATTTTACCCAAAACGCTCTTTAACATGGAATTTACAAAAGAATGGGTAATATAAACCCATAAGTGAACCATATATGATATCATAACAATGAGAATGATTCTGGAATAAGTCAATGACATTATTTAAATCATTATACAGGAGGTTCGGACACTTACGAGTATCATCAGACCTAAGTTATGGGATAAATTTTCAATCTCATTTTTATCCGAGATTTCTTATACGTAAGTATTTACTGGGGTTACGTTTATCATCCATGTCCATGTTTTCTAAAAATGCTTTCATAAATTGTTTACCATTATTCCATGGATGTTTAAATTAATTTATACCCTTTATTGACATTTTACCACATTGTATGAATGGAATATTTCTTTTGGTTACCATATAAGGTACTTTTTGACTTTTCCGACAAAATTATGAGGATAATGTATTTTTAACTTATACGGCGTGAACCGATTTTTACTATTTCATAACGCCACATTTTAAAGAAGCTTCCTCTACAATATTGCATGATTATTTTCAACAAAACCCTTATCTTTTAAAAGTTCATGGAATTTTGTGAAAAGAAAATGATTTTTAAGAAGAAAGGATATTTTCTTCAAGAATTCATTTCAAGTGTTTTGTCAAAACTATTTTACATCTAAGATGACATTATTTCATATGTGTATGTTTCAAGTTAAATGTCTCTATGATTTAAATGGTTTCAATTTTCTTATGATGAAATGATATCAATTGTTTATGGATTATGTTATGATGGCATGATGTTTAAGAATCCCATTTTATTTCATGTGTTATGCTATGATATATGATTTATGATTTTGTGGAACACAAAAGAATGATTTCATTATGAGATGGGTGGGACCTATATCTCCCTCCAATGCATTGGGTAAATATTTTATATCTCATGAGATAGACATGGCTGAAACAGTATGTTAATCTGGTTCACTGTTACCGGACTGAAACAAGGACTGAACTCGATTCAGAATGGGACTTTGTCCACAACGATGGTCTTGGTAGAAATGCATTGGCTCTATGGAAATAATTACATGTGTTTAATGGATGCCACAATTACATGTTTTATTCCCACGCTATTTTATCATTCTTAATGTTTCTTTATGATCTATGCCTTATGTACTTCCATGTTTATTGTCATTGCTCAATATTTTGATGATTAAACATTATGTTCATGTTTTTAACTTCAAATTTATATAGTATGTTTTATTTTATCCATTCTTACCCTTACTGAAATTTGAGCTCACCCTTTTTATGTTTTCTTTTCCCCTGGATATAAAGAATGGTTTTAGGTAAGAAAAAAAGGGGAAGATCTTTATGAGAGTTGTTGAAGATCATTCACCACGATTAAAAGATTTATTTCGTGTTTATAAAGACACTAAACTATTACTATCCTTGTGTGTCTATTTTTGTTATGTATTATGTATTATGTATTCCGCAAAAGTAATGTAATGTTCATATACGTCATGCTTCGGGTCTCTCCAATACCCAAACCTCTCAAGCCATTAGATCAGCCAAAAACAACTTATTTTATCTATACGCATCCCTCTCTTTATCCTATAAGCCTTACCTTAGTTATAAAGCTCCTCAAGAAACCCTTTTGGTTCAAACCAAATGGAGTTACCCGATTTAAAGGTATTGTATTCTCTAATGAGCTTTTGTTTTATTTTGCTTCTCCAACCCCCTGGAATATTTTTTTCTTTTCTTTTTTATCAAAACTAGTATCTATAATATTCCAGAATTTTTTTATGATATGTATTTGTTTTTCCCTTACACACACCTCCATCTAATGGTTAAAGAACATACTGTTTATGTGGTTGGTGAATTTCTGCCTCACGAAACGATGAATATTCAATCATATTTTATCATCTTCCATGTTAGCCATTAAGATGTCACTATATTTATATATAATATATATTATGTTTATGTTTTCCTTATGATTATTTATTTTTTCATTTTCTGAATACCTTATGGTTTCCATTATGGGTAAACATGTTATCTTTATTTTAGGAATTGCTGACTATCACCCCCTCAAAGTGATTTGATTCGTTAATGCCATATGTGGGATATATAAAGGATGTAGTTAATGATATTATATATGGTATTATACTAGAATTATAATATACATTTATATCATTATGATTTCTTTCCATTAAATAAAAAATAGAAATGAAAGTAGTCATCATGCGTTCGTACGGATTACCGTCTCCATGAACAGTACAGTTCAATTCATACTTCTAAATATTATGTAATATAATAAATTCATGTATATAATGGATATATATGATATATATGATATATAACTCATGAATATAATTCTGGATATAATGGATATTTTACCACATTAACAACTTGTATTTATAAGAAGTTATTTTTGGCTCAAGTACCAAAGATCAACAAAATGACCATAATTAACATAAATAATTACATAATGTTTATAACATGGTAATAAGTGATATAAAAGGAATAATGATATTGAAAAAGGTTCTTAATAAAATAGAAATAAAATATACTTTATTATTCAGGAGATTAAATAACGATCGAGTCAAGTCAGACACGAGGTATGAGACTTCGTCTCAATCTCCTTTCATTGAGGAATATTTTTTTATACACAACTTTATTTTATATGGTGCATAAAACCCTTTGAAATTTACTTTTACTCAAAAGGAATATTTTTGTACATGTTGTTTAACTAAATTAAAAAAGGAATGTTTTGTCTTACGTATGAATCGGCAATGAATTCTCCGCCGCTGTGACCATTATTTGAGTTTCATCTTCCCCTACAAGCCATAAATTTTTTTAAAATGAAAAATAAATACCATGTTTTAATTTTCTTTTATTTTGGTATTGAAAATGGTTTTGATAATGTTTTTATTATATCAATGCGTTGTATTGATATCTTGTGATTTAAAAGTGGAGATGTTATGTTTCCTTCATGCATGTTATTTGTGATACAATTATGTTATTAATATTGGGCATTGTTTATGAGGATGGGTGGTTCCATGATAAAAAAAGGTTGGTGAGCCCGATATAGCTCTCCAATGCATTAGGTAAGGCGAAGGAGTTAAAATCTGAGGTTTCTTCAATGAGATTTAGGTAATATACTATGATAGGTATTCCAAACATACCCATGAGGGTTACTCATTACATAAGAATGTTATGAATGCCTCAAGATACCTTTATTTCTTATATTTTCTATGAGTTATTAATAAATCTTATGATTTCATAAGGTATGATTAAGTGCTTAGGTTTTATATGAAAAGTATGATTTCATTAATTCTTATGTATACTTGTACTAATGTTTTCATTCCATACTTTTATATCCCTTACTGAGCTTTTTATGCTCATCCCATGTTTTTTAAATGTTTTCACAGGTCAAGGGAAATGTACATGATGTGATGTTAGTGTCAAGGAAATGTCAAGAAAGAATATATGTTTTATTTCAAATAGTATTCCTTTAATGAGAAAAGTGAATATTGTCTTTTATGTAACCATCTTGTTTAAACATAGAATGTAATGCATGATTTATGATCAAATTCTCTAAAACTATAAACTTGAAAAGATCCTCAATGTGAATTCTTGTAATAACTCAATATTAAGTAGTGTTTAAGGCTGGGGGATTATAGTTGGTATCATAGGTCGGTTTAGATAACATTAGCACTTAAAATTATATTAAATGATTATCTAAAGAATTATGGTCAAATTTAAATGATATAAAATTTAATGATTACCATGTTGGTTCATCTAATACATGTTTGTTCAGAATGGTTTTCCACATAGGAATCAAGGAAGCAGTTCTAGGAAGGCATAAAGAAGGATATGACCTTCCGAATCAGCATCCTGAGATTGTCAGAATTAGAACAGAATAGTTTGTTGCAGTAATGGGGCAGCTGACTCAAGCGATTAATGGTGGTGGTATCAATGCAGGAGATCATCCAGATCAACCATATAAGAACATGTCAGTGGTGGAACATTTC
Source organism: Viscum album (assembly GCA_963277665.1). Lineage (NCBI taxonomy): Eukaryota > Viridiplantae > Streptophyta > Magnoliopsida > Santalales > Viscaceae > Viscum > Viscum album. The sequence continues at coordinate 1,037,429,878 of OY728133.1, read as the reverse complement.
ATGAGTCAGCATCCCCCATCTTTTAGAGGATCATCTGACCATGTGCTAGGTGAATGGTGGATTAAAGCACTAGAGAATATTTTTTATGTCATGAGGTGTTCAGACAGTCAAAAGGTTAGTCTTGTTGTTTATTGTTAGGAGGGTAAAGTAGATCAGTGGTGGTCGATGGTTAAAAATATTAGTGATGCAGATGAGATTTATGCTCTTGACTGGTTGAATTAGATGGTATGTTTTTCGAGAAATATTTTCCAAAGGCTGTTCATCTTAGGATGGAAAAACAATTCTTGGAATTGAGGAAAGAGGATGACTCAGTGGATGCTTAGGAATAATGGTTTACTCAATTGTAAAGGTATGCTTAACATATTATTCGAGACCTTGATAGTAAAATCATTCATTTTTTATCAGGATTAAAGCCATAATATCGAAGAGCATTATCTTCTCGCATGTTCAAGAGTTATGAAAATTGTGTTTGATGTTCTGACAAGGTTTAAATGGAGTTTTCCGATGATAAAGTGTTCTATAACAACCAAAATAAGAAGACATCAAGGTGGTAGGAGAAAGGAAATAATCCTTCAAAAAATTCTGATGGTAAGAAAAAAATGTTTTCTGTTTGTGAAAAATGTTGTAAAATTCATTCTAGGGAATGTCTTCTGATTTCTGGAAAGTGCTAATGATGTGGTAATATGGGACATAGGGCTCGTGATTTCAATAAAAAAGATGTGGGTGATGGTAGGACCAAATTTGATTTATAGTTAGTGAAATATTTCAAGGGCAATGAGATGGGTCACTATGAAAATGAGTTTTCAACATAGATCTCAAATGATGGGAAGCAGTCAGACTACAAGCAGAATAGTGTGGTGAAATCCTTTGAAAACACTTCATCAGATGTGCGACCATCAAATGAAGTGGTATCCGGCACTTTGTTTGTGTTTTCATATTATTCCAATGTGTTGTTTGATTCAGGGTCTACACATTCTATCATATCTGAAACATTTTCTACTAAATTGGGAATTCCAAATCATGAAATGACTAATGATCTTGTGGTAAAAACACCTGGGGGGAAATGTTGAGGAAAAAAGAATTTATAAGAATATTCCTATCCTTATATGTGGAAAGATCCTACTTGAAAACCATATTGTTTTATCTCTAGTAGAGTTTGATGTTATCCTGGGTTTGGATTGGCTCTCTGTTTACCATGCTATGATTGAATGTAGTGCTAAAGAAGTTTCTTTTTAGAAAGTCTTTTAGTCTGTTTACGAGAATGATCCCTTAATGTTGATAACATGTCATGAGGCTGAGAAACTATTAAAACAATGAAATGAATGTTAAATTGCACATATTATTGAAAACAAATGAACCATTCAAATTAATGATGTGGCAGTGGTAAATGAATATCCTGATGTTTTTCCTGATGCTTTTCTAGGAATAATACCAGATAAACCACAGAAGAACATGTCAGTGGTGGAACATTTCATGAGGTAACGTCCCCCATCATTCATAGGATCATCTGACCATGTGCTAGCTGAAGGGTCGATTAAAGCACTAGAGAAGATTTTTGATGTCTTGGGTTGTTCACACAATCAAAAGGTTAGCCTTGTTATTTACTGTTTGGAGGGTGAGGCAGATCAGTGGTGGTCGATGGTTAAAAATATCAGTGATGCTGATGAGATTGATGCGCTTGACTGAGTTGAATTAGAAGGTATGTTTCTGGAGAAATATTTTCTGAAGGATTTTAGACATAGGATGGAAAAAATATTCTTATAAATGATGAAAGAGGATGACTCAGTGGCTTCTTATGAATAATGTTTTACTCGATTGGAAAGGTATGATTAAAATTTTAACCCAGACCTTTATAGTAAAATCATTTGTTTTTACTCAGGATTAAAGCCAAAATATTGAAGGGATTTATCTTCTCTCGAGTTCGAGAGTTATGAAAATTTTGTTTGATGTGCTGAGAAGTTGTAAATGGAGTTTTCCGATGATCAAGTGTTCTATAACAACCAAAATAAGAATACTCCGAGGTGGAATAATAAAGGGAATAATCCCTCAAAAAGATCTGATGGTAAGATAACTATGTTTTCAGTTTTTGATAAATGTGTTAAAAAGAATTTTGGGGATTGTCTTCTGAATTCTAGAAAGTGCTAATGATGTGGTAAGATGGGACATAGGGCTCATGATTGCACTAAAAATAATCTGGGTGATGGTAAGACCAAATTTGATTTAGAGTTAGTGAAAAATTTCATGTGCAATGAGATGGGTCACAATGCAAAAGAGTTTTTGGCATTGAGCTCAAATGATGGAAAGAAGTCAGACTACAAGCAGAAAAGTGTGGTGAAATCCATTGCAAACACTTCATCAGATGTGTGACCATCATATGAAGTGGTATCAGGTACTTTGTTTTTTTTTCTGATTATGCCAATGTGTTTTTTGTTTCAGGGTCTACACATTCTATCATCTCTGAAAAGTTTTCTAGTAAATTGGGAATTCCATATCATGAATTGACTACAGATCTTTTGGTAAAAACACCTGGGGGGAAATGTTGAGGAATAAAATAAATTATAAGAATATTCCTATTCTTATTTGTGGAAAGAACCTCTTTGAAAACCATATTGTTTTACCTCTAGTAGTGTTTGATGATATCCTCGGTATGCATTGGCTCTATGTTTACCATGCTAAGAATGATTGTTGTGCTAAAAAATGTTTCTTTTCATAAAGTATTTCAGTTTGTGTACGAGAATGATCCCTTAATGTTGATAACATATCATGAGGCTGAGAAACGTTTAAAACATGGAAATGAATGTTACCTTCCACATATTTTTGAAAATAAAGGAACCATTCAAATTAATGATGTGGCAGTGGTAAATGAGTATCCTTTTTTTTCTGATGAGTTGCCTGGAATAATACTAAATCAGGAAGTGGAATTTACTATTGACTTAGTTCCTGATGCTAACCCAATTTCAAAACCTCCTTATCGAATGGCCCAAATTGAACTTTTAGAGTTGAAGGAGCAATTTCCAGATTTATTAGAGAAATGTTTCATTAGACCTAGAACATCACCATGGGGTGACAATGTCTTATTTGCTAAAAATTAATATAGTTGAATTAGAATTTTCGTTGATTATAGAGCCTTGAATAACATCACTGTTATGAACAAATATCCATTGCCTCATATCGATGATTTGTTCGATCTACTCACGCGAGATCAGTATTTTTCAATGATTGAACTAAGATTGGGGTACCATCAGTTGAAGGTAAAGGATGCAGATGTTTCTCAAGACCGCATTTCATACAAGTTATGGCCATAAATAATTTTTATTAATGGCTATTGTGTTAACCAATTCAAATGATTTATTCATTGACCTTATGAATAGATTTTTCCATTAGTTATTGGATAAGTTTGTGGTTTATTTCATTGATGATATTTTGGTGTTTTGTAAAATTAAAGAGTAGCATGAAATTAATTTAATGGTTATTTTTCAAACCATAAATGAAAATAAATTTTATGGGAAATTCTCCAAGTGTGAGTTTTGGTTGCAAAAAATTTCTTCCCTTGGCCATATTGTTTCTAAAGATGGAATAATTGTTTATCGTACAAAAAAATGTTGTTGAAGAATGGACAAGACCCACAAATGTAACTAGGATTTGTAGTTTTCTTGGTTTCACAGGCTATTACGGAAGGTTTTTGTAAAACAATTTTTGGTTATCTAGTGCAATGACTATGCTAACTCGGTACGGAGTTATGTTTATCTGGACAAAACAATTTGATGATTGTTTTTAGTAGTTGAAAATATGTTTGCTGAATGCTCTAGTTTTGGCCCAACCCTCAAGTAATGGTGAGTTTGTTATATATAGTAATGATTAATGATAAGAACATGGTAGAATCCTAATGCAGAATGCTCATGTAATTGCTTATGCATCGCATCAGTTGAAAAATAATGAGGTAAATTACCCAACAAATGATTTGGAATTAGCTGCTGTTGTTTTTACTCTAAAAATTTGGAGGCATCATTTTTATGGAGTAAAGTGTCAAATATATGCCGATAAAAAAAGTTTAAAGTATATATTCACTCAGAAAGAATTGAACATGAGATAGAGGAGATAGATAGAATTAATCAAGGATTATTAATATAAAATTCATTACCATCTGGGAAAAGAAAATGAAGTGGCTGATGCTTTGATTCGAAAATGTAATTCTTCATTAACCATGATATGTTTGGAACGTGATCCTTTGGTTATGGATTTTTTGAACCTTGGAATAGAATTTGTTTATGAAGGATGTTCTTATTTTTTGTTTCTGGTATCATTGAAATATTCTCTATCAGACAGAATTAAGAAAGAATAGAAGCAAGACAATGAGTTATAGAAAAAGGTAGATCTAGTTTAGAAGGATATGTTTTTTGAATTAAACATTGACAATAAATTTGTTCTGAGATTTTGGAAGAGATTGTGTGGGCCTTGTGATTCATAGTGGAAGAGAGATTTTTCATGTGAATCTCATAGTTCTCTATTTTTAGTTTATCCAGGGAGTACTAAGATGTATAGAGATCTTCAAGAGTATTACTGGTTGGATGGAATTTAAAAAGATATTGCTGAATTTATTGGGAAGTGTTTGACTTTTAAACAGGTTAAAGAAGAGCAGAAGTTACTAAAAGGTATCTTTCAGACATTACCAGTTTCAGAGTGGAAATGGGTGAATATATCCATGGACTTCATTATTGGATTGTTGAAGACACCTCGAGGTAATAATGCAATCTGTGTTATTGTTAATCGCTTGACAAAATATGATCTTTTACTTACTATACGAGATACTTTCTCCCTAGATCAAATTTATCATTTGTATCATAAAGATATAGTCTGGTTACATGGATTTCTCCTCTCCATTGTATATGATCATGATCCCAGGTTCACTTCTAACTTTTGGAAAGGCCTTCAGAAGTAGTTGGGTACTGAATAAAAATTTAGTATAGCTTTTCATCCTCAATCAGATGGGCAGTCAGAACAAAAAATTCGAACATTGGAATATATGCTACGTGCTTGATTGATGGATTATTAGGAAGTTGGAAAAAAAATCATTATTTGGTTGAGTTTTCATATAATAATAGTTTTCATTGCAGTATACCGATGGCACCATATGTGGAATTATATGGTAAGTGGTGTCAAAATCCACCTTTTTAGGATGAAGTGGGTGAAAGGAAGTTTATGGGACCAGAATAGGTAGAAGAGTTGGCAGAAAAAGTTCAGCAGATACAAAAACACATGAGAATAGCTCAAAGAAGGCATAAACGTTATGCGGACAACATGAGGAAGGATCTCTCTTTTGAGGTAGGTGATCATGTGTTCCTAAAAGTTTGACCATGGAAAAGTGTGATGAGATTTAGTATGAAAGGAAAGATGAGTCCAATGTTCATTGGACTATATGAAATTATACAGAGAGTTTGATCAGTTGCATTCTGAGTGGCTTTACCTCTGATTTTATCTCAGGTACACAATGTTTTTCATGTTTTAATGTTATGGAAGTACATTCCAAATCCATCCCATGTTTTGGGTCCAGAGGTAGTTCAGATGGAAGAGAATTTATCTTATGAGGAACAACCAGTTTAGATTCCTGACTACAAGGAGCAAGAATTGTTGAATAAGGTGATCCATTAAGTAATGGTTTTGTGTAAAAACCACATGACTGAAGAGGCAACATGGGAATTTGAAAATGCAATCAAAGATAAATACCCACACTTATTCGATAAGTAAAAAAATTTAGGGGATGCGATTTTCTAAAGAGGGGAAGGATGTAACATCCCAAGTAAGTAAATAATTCTTGATTTTCATATCTATTTCTATTTATGAATTAGATAGTGTTTTAGAGGCTTAAAATGAGAATAAATCTAATCTTTAGCATTGAATTCTCTAATATTTTTTAAAGATTGTTTTACCGCATTTTGATGGTGAACCATTTTTAAATAAATATTTTGACAATACTATAAGCTCTATTTGTCAAAATAAACTTATTATTTAGGATTAGGTCATTGATATTTACTTTGGATAAATTTTTGGTATTTTTCTGACAATGTTCATTTTTTAATGAATAGTGAAAAATACTGCATTTTACCTCACAATTGCTTTTTCATCAAATTTAATTATATGGATAGATTATCATTTTAATTGGATTTAAATTGTAAATAGAATATATTTTTACCATTTAATCCAATGGTGGTAATTGGATTTAATTTCACTTTGAAATTGGACATAAATAATTGTCAAACATTTGATAGATATTGTTTCTAAAAAAACCCGCTATTTGTTTTCACAACAGGAATTATATTTAAATTAATTAACTCAATTTCTGTGTTTGGAATTTGATAAAATTGATTCCATATTTTTAATCATATGGTTCAAATTATGTAATTAAGACACTTTTTTTGACATAATGAATAGTAATGATGTTAATTATCTTTATTTATCGTGATTAATTAGGAATCAGGTAGTTTAGTGTAATAAAATAAAATCATAATAATAAAAAATTACCCTGAAATGTGTCCTAATCCTACTAGTTGTGTCATGGACGACCATGGGATTCCTTGTGCCAACTTAGGGACCCCGTGGAATCATTTTTCGGTGATAGTGACGCTTTATCATTTTATTTTTAAAGATAAGATAAAATCACAAAATTATGTAACACCATAGTAAAAAAATTTAATTTTTTCTAAATAAATGATCACTGTGACTATAAATATTTATTGGAATAATAAAAATATTTCCTACATCATAATATTTTTTTTATAATATTTAGACATTAAATAAAATAATTTTATATTACACAATGATGATGAAGCGATTACCTCATTAATGAACGATTCAAATGAAATGAAAATATAATGTAAAATATAAGATTTCAACTTGTCAAAGACCTATTGGATTTGTGGATTTATAAATCTTGTCACATTATCATCTAAATTTATAACTTAGGGACCATTAGAATCTGAAACACATTATATAATAAAGTAACATTTCTTGACATTCTAAGAGTGCCCCTCGTCCCTCTTATAAAAGGTACCCAACTCTACCACCTTACCCCCACCTCTCAAGCAATTGGATCTACAAAAATCCAATCATTTTATCACTTAAAATCCATCTTTTCATCTTATAAACCTTACCTTAACCAGAAATCTCTTGATGAGACCCTTTTGGTTCAAACCATGGGGAGTTACTCGATTTAAAGATAATGTCTTCTCTAATGTTCATCGGTTTTATTTTTCTTCTCCATCCCCCTAAAAAAATATTATTATTTTCATTTGTTCTATCACCATTATCTCTAATATACTAGGATGTTTTTATTAGAAGTATTTTATTTACAATTATTCACACCTCCGTCTAATGGTTAAAGAACATATTGTTTCTGTCGTTGGCGAATTTCGGCCTCACGAAACGATGATTATTCAATATTCTTTTAACATCATTCATGGTGGCCATTAATATTACACATTATTTATATATGATATAAATTATGTTTATGTTTTCTTTGTTATTCTTTATTTTTTTCATTATGGCATACATTGTGGTTTCCATTATTGGTAAACGTGATATCATCATTTTAGGAAATGCGGACTACCGCCACCTAAAAGTGATATGATTCCGTAAGGCCATATGTGGGACGTATAAGGGATGGATTTAATGATATTTTATATGATATTATACAGGAATTATAATATACCTTTATATAATTATGATTTCATTCCATTGTTTCCGAAATAAATATGAAAGTAGCGTTTATGCGTACGTACGACTTACCCTCTCCATAAACGGTGCATTTAATTTCATACCTCTAAATGTTATGTAATATTATAATTTCATGTAAATACGTAATAAATATTATATATATATGATATCTACCTCAAGAATATAATTCTGGATATAATAGATATTTTACCACATGAAAAACTTGTAATTATAAGAATATTATTTTTGGATCAATTCCCAATGATCGACAAAACCACCGTTATTAACTGAAATAATTACATAATGTTCATAAAATGTTAATAAGTGATATAAAGAGAATAATGAACATGAAAAATGATCTTTAGATAGTATAAATTAAATCTCGTTAATTATTCAGGAGATTAATGAACGATCGAGTCAAGTAAGACACGAGGTATGGGACTTCGTCTCAATCTCCTTTCATTGAGCCATATTTTGTTTTATACACATCATTCTTTTATACGGTATATAAAACCCACTAACTTTTAATTTTATTCAAAAGGAATTTTTTTTATGAAGTGTTTTACTAAATGACAAAAAGGAATGTTTTGTCATACAAATTCCGCAACAACGACTTCTCCGCCACCGTGACCATTATATGAGTTTCGGCTTCCTCTACAATCCATAACATTTTTTTAAATGAAAAATAAATACCATTTTTTTATGTTATTTTATTTTGGTATTGAAAATGGTTATGATAATGTTTTTATTATATCAATGTGATGTATTGATATCTTGTGATTAAAATGTGGAGATGTTATGTTTCCTTTATGCATGATGTATGTGGTACGATTATGATATGGTTCTTGGGAACTGTTTATGAAGATGGGTGGATCTGTAATAAACTAAGGGCGGGTGAGCCCTATATAGCTCTCCAATTCATTAGGTAACGTGAAGGATTTAAATGCTTAGGATTATCTGAAGGGATTTAGGGAATAACTATGATAGGTATTCCAATCCTAACCAAGAGGATTACTCCCTACGTCAGAATGTTATGAATGCCTCAAGTTACCTTTATGTCTTATATTTAAATGATTTATGAATAAATCATATGATTTCATGAGGTATGATAATGTTATTATGTTTTATTATTAAAGTATTATTTCATTAATTCTTATGTATACATGGACTAATGTTTTCATTCCGTACTTCTATATCCCTTACTGAGCTTTTTTTGCTCATCGCAAGTTTTTGAAATGTCTTCACAGGTCTCGAGAAAGGTACCTGATGTGATGATAGTGTCAAAGAAATGTCATCAAAGAATCCATGTTTTATTTTAAATATGTTTCTTTTAATGGGGAAATTTAATATTGTCTTTTATGTAACCACCTTGTTCAAATGTGGAATGTAATGCATGATTTATGATCTAATTCTCTAAAACTCTAAACCTGAAAAGTTTCTCAACGTGTATTCTTTTAATAACTCAATATTAAGTAATGTTTAACGATGAGGCCTTATAGTAATTAAAGTTTAAATTTATAATGATGTTCCATAATATGTTTTATATTATAAAAAAAATATTTATTTAGTAGTATACTCTTTGTATGAATGTTGTTCATTATGTATATATTGTGTCCAAATATTATAAAAATTGAATCCTGAGTCGATCATATATTTGAAATAATGTATTTCATTGTATAAAATTAAGGATTATATATTTTCTTTTGATATGTACTTCTAACATGTACATGAGGTCAGTTAGGTTGGAGTTCTATTTGATATGCCACAACTCTGATGTGATAAGATATCTCAATGGGGAAAATGTATCATGGTCTATGATTTATGTTATCCCAAGTCACCATGATATTCATATATGGTGATATTTGAATGAACAACATATTTCCAACCAAATATCGTAGGCCTTATCGATAATTGTTCACATTTAATTTATATAAAATTTTGAAATTTTAGATAATTTTTAATGGATTTAACATTCCATGTTGTATTTTAGATAAGATAACATTCCATTAGATTTGTTTTTCCATGTTTTCATATTATAATGGAGTGAGTTTCTTATTCATATATAGAGCTAGATATGATTTCTTTTGTATTCAATAATAGATTCTATTCTTATAGGCGAAATCCAAAAGGAATATACAGAGAATATAAAACATGACATGAAAAAGAATAAAGTATGTATGAAAATAGTGAAATAAAAAAAATGGTCTGCAGATTTACTCCTACCAAATAATCATATAATCTCCGGAAAAAACATTACACAATTCATTTTTTGGGTTATTTATATGTTTAATACTAGTCATTTTCATATAATGTGCATACATAGCGGTGGAACACTGATAATAAAACATAGGAATGAATATAATGAAATTTTCTCCGTGATTAATGTTTGTGTATTATATATAAGTAAGTATCTAATAAATTATGGATAAGAATATCTAGGTGAATACCATTGATTTAAAATGGGGATGGATATTCCCTGCACAATTTATTGTTTTGGAATATCACATTATAATATTGGAAGCAAAATTGGTGTTCATAAATGGTTATTAAATGGGTAAATGTGAGAAAATTTAGGTATATAATGACATTAAACTATAAAATACAATTACGTGATGTGTAAACACACCTTAAATCATGATGAACTAAAAATGTAACTGGTCTTACTATAATGAATATACATGAAATAACAAAAATGATAGAGTCCCCTACATTGAATGGGAACTACCAAAATCTATTAAGGAGCTTATAAAGATCATGAGAATAGTATGGGGAGGATATATAGATCTATGGGAAGAGTAAAAATAAACTCATATAGGATTGAGTGTGGTCGAATGGGAGGTTGGGTGGGTTAATAAATGATAATAGAGGGAACATCCATATTTTTTTTCAAAACATGTTTTTTGGATTCTATATCATAAAATAATAAAAATAAATATCATTAATACATTTTATACCTATGGTTTCTACCAAATAGTAGTGATTCTAAAAATTTTATAAGGCTAATAACCTGAATACATAATATAATACCACATGTTATGTGTAAGCCAGTCATGTTTATAAATACATAGTATGAATCATTAAAATAATATATATGTTTTGAAGGATTCATTAATGTTTAATAAATTCATTAAACATAATCAATGTAATATTATTTTAAATGAGAAACATCATTTTGGTCATTTATAATTAAAAAAATTTCAGATACTATGATGTTGTAAAAAATATCATATATTTACATCATATTAATGCTTTTCCAAAAACCCACTATCATGAAAAATATATAAAATTCACTATTGTAAAATTTAAAAATTTAATTTTAAATATTTATTATCATATTCGAAATAACCATTATATTATATATTTTTATATCGATGCATTTTGTTATTGATAGATTCAAATTTTTATTATAACAGTTATCAAATCCACCAATATTACAGAGGAGTTCTGTAAATGGTATTTCAATTTGTAATTGAATATTATTTAATAAAATCATTGTTTGAAAATACTATTTATAACCAAATTGAAAAATTTTTACAAAAGTGTGATCTTTTCAAAAAAAATTATTTTTCTTAAAAAATTAAAATTTTTATTTCATCATATATAATTTTTATCAATTATTATATAATTATGAATATAATGTAATAATAAAAATGGATTAATATAATAACTATTATATTAAAAATGAAATATAAAAAATCATAGTAATATGTTCTATATATATAACCTCATATGAAAAATAAAATTCCCTTAAGTTGTTTTGGGAAATGTTTGAGCATTTTTGGTGTTGTTCAAATATCATTTTTTTGGAAAAGATAATTATGATATTTAAATTATCATATAAAGTATTCCTTTAAATTGTTATTTTTTTAATATTGGTCTGGCCTTGTTCAGGGAATAATCATAATGATAGAAACTCCCCTGGATGTTCTGATAAATGAGCAACATATGGTATGACCAAATGATTTATTTCTATCATCCCATAATTCTAGGTGAATTGTAAACATACAATATAAAAATAATAAGGGTCACTATACATTTTACAATATTATCATTGTTTGCGATTTTTAATTATATTTTATATGTGATAGTCTATATAATGATCCAAAAAATTGACAAAAGTAATTTTCTCATTAACTACATCATATTATAATAAATTTATTCATTCAAAAAAGGTCTTTTATTTATAAATTTTGGGGTCATTTAATTCATCCTCCCTTCATAAATATTACTTGTATAATTTACATATCATGCTATGGAATAGGTCTTGACTCATCAATTTAATCACTTCTTCTAATTCGCATATATCCTTTAAAAGCATTTAGATCATCCATATTACATTAACTAAGTGTGTATTATTATTTCATAAATTGTTTCTCTATGATCTATGATATATAATATCTTCACATTATATGAAATATTGTTTTTATGTGTTTTGGATCTATATTTAGTACATGTGAGGGGTTTGTGATGTAGTTCCTCAAATATAATACATGGATCAAAACATGTACTTCATCGTGGTTTGGATGGAGTGCTTTTACATATTCCACCACATAGACATAGTAAATGATCTAAATGGTTCTAATCATTCATGTAATATAATTTCCCTTCTTCAAATACCTCATTACATTATTCTATTGTGATATGTCACCGAAAACATTATCTATATGCTTAAACTCCATGGCACATCGACGATTCTCTGCAAATCGTTTCTATCAACATTATATATATTACATATATTATTATTATATTGATCTGTATTTTTAATATATTATATAAGTTTTTTTTGTAATATCCTTCTCTAAATTATCGTCTATGAATCGTGGTATGATGTTAAACCTCTTTATCAATTAAATCATTGATTTCATGATTCAAAATTTAACAAATCTGATTACCTTCTTCGATTTATTATATGAAGTTATTAACATTTTAACTAAAAATATATAATCATAAAAACTATTTTAATCCACATTCTAGACATCATCAAAAGTTATTTATTGATTAATATTACAATATCTATTATATTAGGTACATAACTCCTGAAAAAGTGTTAGAATAAAGCATAATAATGGAATGAATAATGGAAGCATGTGCATAATAGGCATATGACTAAGGAATAATTGTAGGAATATGAGGATTGTAATAATATAAATAAAATTAATTGATACATGAAAATGTGTCTAAAACATATACTATATACATTAACAAACATATCACAAAATATCATCAATAATTCCTCATAAAAACAAAATACCATGGATTTTTACAATGCTAACATAAAACATAACCAAGTCATGATGAAATGGTATCATTATAAAATTCATTGGAATGATATAATGGAACAACCTCACAATAAATCGGGTTGTTCATGATGTTATCATAATACATTATCGGGTTACGATTCCATGTTATTGTTACCAAAATGTATTGGATAATATTTATTGTGCTCCCTTCATATTTCCATGTATATTCGTGAAGGTATTATAAAAAATACTATGACATGATTCCATGGAATCCTTACCCAAATGCGTCGGACGAAAATTAGGGTCACCATTCAAATTGTTGACCTCAGCTGTTTTGATAGTCTTAATTATGATTTCTCATACATTGATAATCACAAATAATGTGTATCTCTACATTAATTCATTCAATATATGATCAAGTTGATAATTATATTAAAATAATATTTAAAATATGTAAATCAATGTTTATATATGATTATATGACTTTGGAAATAATTTTAACTTAATCAGATGTGTTTTGCATAAAACAGATAACTGTTAAGTTACTAATATGCTTAAAGCAACTGATACAGACATGGACTACTGATAGACATAGTCACCGATAGGTAAAGGTCACTGATACACAGAGCTACCGGTATGTATAAGTCCACCGGTAAGCACATGTCTCTGATAGATCATCCAATGATACAGACATCTACCATTATAAGCTATGCTACCGATAGAAAAATTCTACCAGTATGCAAAAGTCTACTGATGTCCACTTCACTGGTACAAAACGGAGCTACTAGTATGCACAAGCTACCGATAGAGTCACAAAAACAAAACAATCCCCTGAAACAGAAGAGCCACTAATATAGATAGCTACTGATAGAGAAATCCTACTGATAATTGTGGTTTCTGATACAGATTCACTGAGAAAAGCAATATACAAATAGAGAAGATCTACCAATAGACCAAGAGCTACCGATAGAAGGAGTCACCTGTATATAGAGCTACTGATACATAGAGTAACAGTTACCCATACAAGAAGCTACTTGTACAAGATCAAAGAGCTTCCGATAGGAGCTCACTGCTATAAATAATGTTCTCCACTACCGACAGAAGGATACTGATGAAATACTAACCATTCAAACTCTACTTTTGTCAAAATTAATTAATTTTTAAGAAACGGTCAATTTTTTATGATTTTAATGCAATAAATGTTATTAATGTGTATTGTTGGTATGTCAGGGAACCGTACCTAGTACCCATGAAAAGGTAATCATTCCCATTGTTGGACCTGATTGCTGTAAAAGGAAGGAAAAAGTCTAGACAAAAAGAGAGATGAAATGGTGGTGAAAAGAATAGAAAAATAGTTGCATGAAGAGTACATACAACAGGAAAAAGTATGTTGTAATGTGGATCATACAGAAATATTACCTCCATACTCAAAGATAGTTGAATATTCAAGAATCCATTCATCCAGAAGGAGAACACAAGCTCGATCTTACTCCTGGATTGATGAACTACAACAAGATCTTCATGCACTCAAGCTGATCAACCCGAACATGAAGAAAACGTCCCTCTTTTTTTCATAGAAAAACCAGAGAAGGACTCAGAGCATCGTTTACATCAATCCAAGGTGTCTAGATCTATACTCACAACACATAGAGCATTCTAAACTCATCTTTATCAATTTTTCTGTATTGTGTTTTAATCATTTACTTTTTATGCTATGTATTTACACACTGACTCTTGGACTAAACTATATGATATTAAATCCTCACTCAAAACATCTTAGACATTACTATATAAAATTGTGAATTGTGGAATTTGTTAAGTGTGACAGGGATAGCATGTGTGCTATTGTTTTTCATTCCCATGAATAACTATGGTAGAGGTATTGGTACATGGACAGTCTTTGCACTATTGTTTTCCCCGATCCAGGGTGTGGATCAAATTTATATAAATTGTTTAAGAGGACTAAGTATCGACTAGATACTGATCCTCTTTGTTATATCAGTTGTGAATCATATTATAAATCTAATGTATATTATATATATATATATGTGTGTGTGTTTTATTCCACTACAAATTACATTGAAATACAATGTGTTTTAAAGTTACATTGATAGTTAAATTAGAAAGTGTTTATAGTTATTGTGAACCAGTTAGTTAGTTTCAAATGTTAATTTAATATTCTGATTAAATTAACTGGGACCCAATCAATCATTGAGAATCTAATTGAAATATTAAAATCTGTATAAATTCAGAAGAGTTTAACATGTTTTTAAATAGGGGGATTTTTTAATAGAAATAATTTTAACAGATATTTTTAATTGGAACTCAATTCACCCCCCTCATGAGTATCCAAATCGACCAACATTTGGTATCAGATGTTTGTTTTGATTATCAAAATTTTCGATATACTCTGTTTTTTCAACTGTAATTTTAGTTGTATCTTAAAGATCATAAATTAATGTTCATTCTAAATTTTAAATATTTATGTATTTTTGTTAAAATATATCTATGGATAATAGATTAGAAGGTGTTGCTACTAACATGCCACCATTCTTTAATGGTACAAATTATGCTCATTGGAATCTTAAAATGAATATTCATTTAAAATGTATGGGATTCGATATCTATATTTCATAGAAACTCAATATAAAATTCCAGAAACTATAAGAAATACTTGGGATAAACCAACTATGATAGCTTACAATAATAATTATAAAGATATTAATTCCTTGTATTGTTCTATTGGAGGTGAAGAATTCAATCACATATCTGCTTGTAAAGCTGCTTATGAAATTTTGGACACATTGGCTATTTCCCGTGGGGGAACAACCAATGTTAATGAAATGAGGCGGAATACCTATACTATTTAAAATGATTACTTTAAAATGAATCTTGATAAACACATTTATGACATGTATCTCAGGTTAAATGAGATTTTCAACACTATGAGCTCACATAGAAATGTTGTTCTTACAAAGGAAAAAATTATGAGAAAATTTAGACGTCTTATAGGAAAGTGGAGGGGCACATTAGTTTCAATTAGAGAGTCATGTGACATTGCTACTCTGCTTGTGAAAAAATTAATTAGTAAGCTTATAATGTATGTGGATGATCTAAAGTTGAATAAGGAAGAAGATGATGAACCTAAAAGGATGTTCGTGGCTTTACGTATACTTACTCAAGAATCAAGGATAATGAGAAAGTTCCCATACAAACTAAAAGCTCAACAAGAAAATGTTCAGAAACTGACAGTGATGCTGAGATGGCTCAGATAGCAAGAAGATTTTAGAAGTTCTATAGAGAGAATAAATTCATCAGATAATCAAACTACAAAGGTAAATATGGCAACAAAGGTTATTGGAAGAAGGACAAGAATAAACCTGATAAAGATGATGAGATTATCTTCTATGAATGAAAGAGCAATGGAAATGTAAAAGTAGAAACTCCAAAATTGAAGTTAAAAAATAAATATGACTACAAGGAAAGAAGTACCAGAAATCTATGAATGCTACCTATAGTGCTTCAGAAGAAAACACAAGTCAATCTGATGTTTCTGACTCTGAAAAGAGTCATCTAACATGTGTTTTATGACATAAAAATCATAGGTAACATTGGACACTCCTGTTTTAAATTCATATTATTCTAGAGTTGATTGTGATTCTGATTCTAAATATGAAAATTTACCACGTGAAAAATTATTTTAATATTTTAATATTCTAGAAGAGACATGTAATGAACATAAGGAAAAGTACAAATCCTTAAAGAAGTATCGTGATTTATCTAGCATGGTTAAATCTTCCATTGAGAATGAAAAGGAAAAATAATGGTCAATTGATAAAAGAAAATACTGAACAGAAAATATCTAATGAGAAACTGATAAAGGACATAGAAAAGTTCACAAATGGAAATAACAATTTAATTCAAATTCTATGTAAACATATGGCACTAAATTATACTACTGGAATTGGCTATCAGCCTAGACAGAGACAGTTTAATAAAACAAGATTTATTAACAAATCTAGAATGAATGCTGCTAGTTCTAATTTTTTAAATTTGTAATCATCAAGTAGTTATTCATATGGTTATATACCAAATAATGTTTATCTTTCAATATATATTGATTCTATAAATTATATGAAACCCATAAGACAAATTTGGGTACCTAAATCTTTGATTTCTACCCTTTCTGGATCCAAGAATATCTGGGTTACAAAGTCATTTTCCGTCTAAACCTATATTGTAGGAAACTTTCTTAAAGAGTTATCATAATAAGGTATGGTACTTGGAAAGTGGATTTTCAAGGAAAATGTCTAGAGACTACTCATGCTTTAAATTTTTAACCAATTTAGATGGAGGCCATGTCAACTATGGTGATACCTCTAAAGGAAAGATCATCGACCTAGGCCAGACTGGTAACACGGTTTTAGTTTTAATATCCAATGTTTTATTTGTTGATATACTTAAATATAATCTATTACGTATTTCTCACTTATGTGATGATGGATTTAATGTTAAACTCGAAAATGATTCTGGTAATGTTTTTAATTTCAAAAATGTTATATTAGTTTCTACATTGAGAAATGAAAATGTTTATGCTGTTGATTTGAGTTCTTTAGATAATCAAAATGTTACGTGTTTAAATGCTTTTCATAATGAATGGTGGTTATGAAACATAAGATTAAGACATTGCAACAAATATTCACATATAAAACTAACTATGAAAAACATAGTTAGAGACCTAAGTAAACAAGATTTACCAACTAAAAAAGTATGTAATCCATGTCAAAAGGGAATGCAACAAAAAGATTCTTTTAAATCAAAGAAAGATGTTTCATCTTCTAAACCTCTCAAGTTAGTTCACATGTACTTGTTTGGACCCTCTAGAGTTTCTAGTACAAATGGTAAGCACTACGTCTATGTTCTAATAGATGATTTTTTAGATATACATGGGTATACTTATTAGCTCACAATAGTTAAGCTTGTTCTTACTTTATTAAATTCTCTAAGTCTGTAGAGAATCTTAGTGGACTTAAGATTAAGTCCCTAAGAAGTGATCATGGTTGTGAGTTCAAAAATCATCAGTTTGAATCTTATTTCTCACACATGGTCTATAGTCACAATTACTATACCCCTAGGACACCACAATAGAATGGTGTATTAAAAATAATAAATAAAACCCTGCAAGAAATTACAAGAGCAATGCTTAATGAGTATAACCAACCAATTTATTTTTGTCCAGAAGTTGTTAATATAGCCTTTTATATTATTAATAGAGTCTTGAATAAACATGTTTTTAATAAGTCCCCTTATGAGTTGTGGAATAATAGGAAACCTAATGTTATTTACTTCAGAGTTTTTGCTGAAACGTTTTTTTTTTCTAAATACAAATGACAATGTTGAAAAGTTTTCTTCTAAAACTGATGAAGGAAATTTTCTTGGTTACTCTTCATATATAAATGCATATAGAGCATTTAATAAGAGAACCGAGTTTGTGGAAGAATCTGTTCACCTCAAATATGATAAAACATATCCACACGAACCTAAGCCTTATCTTGAAAATCTTGAAGAAGTTTTGACTGTTCCAGACCTTAATGATAAAACTAAAGAAACTGATGAAAAACATCCAGTTCTGGACATATTCTAGAATCTGATTATATAGAACTCGAACTTAGAGAAGATCCAAAAATTTATAATCCTACCTGTACTAGATCAACTATTATTCTAAAGAGTCATCCTTTGGATGTTGTTGTTAGTAATCTTGATAGAGGGTCACAAACAGAAACTTTTTTAAGAAGCCGTGTTGAACATCAAGCATTTATTTTACAAATAGTACAAAAAACTGTCAATGATTCAATCAATGATGAATTTTGGGTAATGGATATCCAAGAAGAGTTAAGTCAATTTGAATGAAACAAAGTCCAGGAATTAGTTGACAGACCTATAAGAACTTTGAAAAATAGTCACTATATGGGTTTTTGGAAACAAAGTTGATGAATATGGAAACATAGTTATAAATAAGGTTAGATTAGTTGCACAATGATATATTCCGGAAGAATTTATAGACTATGAGGAATCCTTTGCACCTGTAGCTATATTAGAGGCCATTAGGATTCTACTTTCCTATACTGCTCATCTAAATTTTATGTTATATCATATTGATATCAAAAGTGCTTTTCTAAATGGTTTTTTAATTGAAATGTTTTTTTGAACAACAACCTGGTTTTACTAATCCTCATTTTCTAAATCGAGTATTTATGTTACCCAAATCTTTATATAGTTTGAAACAAGATCCAAGAGATTGGTATAATAGACGTAGTAATTTTTATATTTCAAAAAGGATTAGTAAAGGGATTTCTTATCTAACACTTTATATTAAAATATTTTCTAAATATTTTTTATAGTATAAATCTATGTTGATGATATTATTTTTGGATCTTCTAAACATTCTTTTTGAACTGTCTTTTCAAAGAGTATGCAAAATGAATTTGAAATGTGATTAATGGGAGAACTCAAATATTTTATTGGATTTTAAGTCTTTCATAATGAAAATGGTATTATTTTGAATCAAGGTAAATATAACAAGGATATTTTAAAACGTTTTGTCTTGGATAGTATTACGTAAAGTGATACTCCTATGAGTAATGTCTGTAAATTGGATGCAGATGAAACTGGGAAACTAGTGGATCAAACTAATTAGAGACGTATGATGAGATGCTTCCATTACTATACTGCTAGTCAACCAGATATTATGTTTAGTCTATGTATGTGTGAAATATTTCAAGATAATCCAAAACAATATCATTTACATATTGTTAAAATAATTTTTAAGTACCTTAAACACACTGTAAATTTAGGTTTGTTTTACCCAACAGGATAATTTTTTTAATTAATGAGTTATTCAGATTCTGAATTTGCTCGTTTCAAGTTGGACAGAAAAAATAACATTTGGAACATGTAATTTTCTTGGTATGTCCTTAGTATATTGGTGTAGTAAAGAGCAGAACTCTGTAGCTTTGTCCACTACTGAAGTAGAGTATATAGCTGCTGGTAGTTACTGTGCACAAATTCATTGGATGAAAAAAACTCCTTTGGACTATGGATATTATTTTAATCATGTTTCTATCAACTATGATAACACTAGTGCAATTAACATTTCAAATAATCTTGTGTATCACTCTATGACTAAACAAATTGATGTAAGGCACTACTTCTTTAGGGATCACTACCAAAAAACTGATATTACTCCTAAAATTATAGGTACTAAACTTCATTTAGCAGACATTTTCTTCAAACATTTTTGTTCGATCGGTTAAGTTACATTACAAATGAGTTAGGAATGATAAACCTCATGGATATACCTCAACGATTAACCTCACTGATAAACCTCACTGATAAACCTCACCGATGTACCTCACTACTAGAAATTCTCACCAATATACCCTACTGATTGTGCACTATTTTAAACTTTTGTCTACTGTCATAATCTAAATCGTTTGTACTTATGATATTTTAATCATTTATTTTATGATTACTAAATGATAAAACTATGTCCTAGTTACTTCTAAATCCACAGAACCATTCCTTTATCAACAATCCTTAGATCCCAAATATCTCAAAAAACCTATGTTCCTCGAACCAATGATGGAAAAAAAAAACTCCCTATTGTACGAGATGACATTGATGAGTCTAATGTTGAGAAGCATAAGACCTAGCCTAATGCAAGTGGAAGTGTTGGTAGAACAAGATCAGGAAGGTGACCAATGAACCCCCATTTACATAATAGAGTTATTGTGATCGAAAAGGAGTTATCTGTGGAATGGTTGTTGTCCAGTAAATCGTTAGTTCTAGAGGTGCAAGAATATTAGAAGTGTTAATATTGCTTTTTGAACAATAATGGACCGTACCATCTAAAAATGGTTAAATAGTTCTATTTGTTTGTAAGCATTGAAAAATCAGGAGATGAGAACTGAATGATATCCTTTGTGAATGGAAATGAGATATCTTTTTAATCTGTTGAATAGGATAAATGTCTGAAGTTTCCACACGAAGTTGTTCCTGCATATTTCTTGAGAACAGTAACACCTACAAGTGACATATTTGATTTTGAGACTGCTTTAGAGGAGCTCACTGGTTGTGGCAAGTAGAGATAGGTGGTGGCTACTAAAATGGATGGAGAGAATAGACTGCTGTTCCATTTTGTTCGGCATGATTTAATTCCAAGGGGAGGGGACTTTTCGAATTTATGATATCAGAATATCTATTTGTTACATCATTTGAGATATGGTGTAAATTTGAATCTGTGTTGGAGGCTAATGACGCAAATAGAAGATATGATTAGACCAATGTCAAGAAAAAATGCCTTATTCTTTTCCAAGATGATCTCAATGATGATCAATGTGAAAGGGGTAGCTGATTCTCTTGATGAGACAGTGGTAGTAATGAATAATTTAATTTTCACAAGAACTGTTTCAAAATACATGAAAATAAACTAGAATCCATGGATAATAAATTGGATTAATGTTTAAAAGATTCTATATGATATGTTCAATCCTGTGGATCATCTTTCAAGGCCTAAGGATGTGAGGGATCCAAGTCTAGGACTCGTTGAAGAAGAAATTGAGTACATTGATGTGACTAATGAAGATGTTACTTTAATGGTTGATTGAAGGGATCTAGACTTGCCGGCAAGTCCTACTGCTGAAATTTTTTCATTAGGAGTGGAAGATTTATTAGAAAAATAAACTCCTACTATTGAGGAAGATCAGCTAGCCCCTGATAATGAAGAAGAAGGAGGAAATTAATATGAAGCCTCTGATTATGTTTGCTTAAGTCTGAGTCCATTGATTTGAATCTCATTTGTGCCTATAAAGGATGTAGTGGGTGTGATGGAAGGACATGTGCCTAATCTAGAGGAGCCTCCTGCTGTTACAGATATAGAGTTGATTATAGATGATTATTCTGAGGAAGAAAGACTTCCTAAGAATGCTCTTGTTGTACAAGAGAATGCACCAGCTGAAGGGGTGCATCCAATTATGTTTAGCAGTGTTTCAGCAGCAAATGACAACGTGTTTCCGAACCATTAATGGAAGACCTATAAAAAAATTTCATGCTATCTGATCCCATTTCCACACTGGGATAGGTAAATATTGTAACATACCAACTGGTCTGCTTTAACCTGCTGTCATGTTAAGAACCTTGAGACGAACATGGACACCTTCATTTTCATGTCACTCCACCAAAACTAGGCCTTCAACACCTATACATCTTCTATGTACCTGGATTTACATCCCATCTTGAATGGTGGTAATCATGAAGAATTTGTTCTTGATAATCCATAGGTACATTCATCCGATCTAAAAAACACAAAAACTAAACCCCCATCAAGTTTCCAGCTATCAATGGTCTCCCCACCATTGATTTTTGATCTTACAAGCAGAAATTATACATATGATATTTGTGATTATATGATTATCTTTGCTATATCAGGAACAAGTGTTGGTAAGAATAAAACAACAACATCACCATGGTCTTCACATTCCACATGCACGTCGACTAAGATAGACATCAACTGCTATTCGACTGAATCTTCTTTCACTAAATGAGCATATGAATTTTTAATCAATGAATATGCCATCGAATTTCCTTTTTCGGGGGTGTACATCATATCAAAGTCTAAAATTTGGAGACGCTCGATCCATATCTATTTCCTAAGATTCAAATCTCTCTATGAGAGAATGTGTTTCAAGATTTTGTGATCTATAAACCCAGTAAATTTATCATCAAAAAGATAATGTCTCCATGTTTTCAAATCATGGATGACTGCAGCCAACTCCAAATCATGTGTTGGGTAATTTTTCTCATTCCCTCTCAACTGCCTTGAACCATAATCAACCACATGATCTCTTTGCATGAGAACACAACCCAACCCTCATCCTGAAGAATCAAAATACACCCCATACCCTTGTCCTGATTATATAATGATCATGATAGGTGCCGATGTAAGTCTAACTTTTAGTTCCTTAATGTATTACTTACATTCATTTGTCCATAGGAAGTGATAATTATTCTTAGTCAATGATGTCATCGTTGAATCTATTTGTGAGGAATCACGCACCAAGCATCTGTAGTAACCAGCTAGACCATGAAAACTGCATATCTCAAACACATGTTTCGGTGGTTTCCATGAGATAATGTCTTATATATTTTTAGGATAAAAAAATTGCCTTTCATAGAAATGACATATCCAAGGAAAAATACTTCCCATATCCCGAAATCAACCTTTGATAATATGGAATACAAATGATGACCTCTCAAGATCAGTGACACTGTTTCCAGGTGCACTTAATGATCAGCCCTTGTCTTTGTATAGACCAAAATAGCATCCACAATCACCACAAGATAAAAATCTAATTATTGATGAAATATCTGATTCATTAAATAATGAAGACCATTGGTGCATTCGTTATACCAAAAGGGATGAATACATATTCGTAGTGTCCATGTCTACTTCAAAATGTTGTCTTTGAAATATCCTCCTTACAAAATCACAATTGGTGATTTCTTGATCACTAGTCAATCATGGAGAACCACTGAGATCCCCTTAATCGATCGAACATGTCATCAATGTGCAGAAGTGGATATTTTTTCTTTATCATAACTTGGTTAAGATTAAGATAATCATCACACAGCCGAAGAGTTCCATATACCTTCTTTACAAACAAAACCGGTGCTGCCCAAGGATATGTAATTGGATGAATGAAACCCTTTCGTTCCAGCTCCTCTAACAGTGATTTCTAATCCTGTAACTTGGATGGTTCCATACTATAATACAGAAAAGAAATATGATTGCCCCCCACAAAGATATCAATCGTAAACTCCTCTTCCCTTAGAGGTGGAAACCCTAGGAAGTTCTTGGGAAAGAAATCTAGAAATTGATCCACCACAGCTGGAAAACGATCTTACTCAATCTCATCCATAGATGCCAAAGTTGATGCTGTCAGTTGGTGAGAGATAATTCCCACTATTGGTTCCAACATTCCTTTGCATCTTTCTTTATCATCCTCTCTCCTCTGATGGGATGGTTAATGTTGTCCTTAGTCGTGAAACATTCGGTTATCTTATAACAGTCTATGTGAGCCTTAAACATTGTCAACCAATCCATACCCATGATTACAACATAGACATCCATTTACAACATTGAGAAGTCCCATTTTAACTCAGCTCCATAAACAGTTATAGCACATGCTCTACACACAAATTCTTGACGTTCTCTTACACCAAGAGGAGTTTTTATTTTAACAAATGAAGGCATCCTTTCTATGATTATATATAGAAAGTCAACAATACTAGAAGAAATGAAGGAATGTGATGCACCAGTATCAAAGAGAACTTGAAGAGGGTTATAATTCAAAAGAATCATACTTCTCATTGTAGATGGTATAATCCGATCATCGACCATCATCCACTCACCTCTAAACAATTGCTTTGTCACTACACAATTCTCCGTGTTGCCTTGCTGAGATTTACCAAGATGAGGATTCATGGTATTTTGAGAATCACTATGGCTAGCTTTGTTATGATGATGAGACTAATTTTGTTGTCCACATCCCATTGAAGCATACAATGATTGCGATGCCTGAGAAGTGTCTTTTGCACGCGAACTCAGAGAATTCATACAATAGCGATGTATATTCCCCTCTTGTTGCAATTATGACATGCTTTAGGTTGTGCCATACAATCTCACATTATGTGGTAAGTCGAACCACCTTGAATGAAACCTGCTTTGCTCTGGGGTCGTGGAGGAAGGTTCACTGATCCCGCTTTCTAATAGTGATTTCCACTTGCACTGTGGAAATAGGTGTCCCTTTTTTCTTGTTCACAAAGGATGTGTTCCCACCATTTCATTTAAGTATCTACATCCCCCTCCAATAAATCATGAGATATCACATTTAGCAATAGTAGCTCTGTTCACCAGATCTATATAATCTGTAATACAGAGCATAATAATCTTCGACCAAATCTCCTATCGTAGCCACAATTCAATGATGTGTGCTTTCAACGACGCACATGACACATCCTCTGGTGAATAATGAAATAAATTCATGAATTTGACCACACACTCTGTGATAGATAGAATCTATTTTTTATGGCTGAAGAAGTCCATCATTTTTTGGATATTGAACGTGTGAGAATAGAATAGTTTGTTAAACAATTCATCAATATCCTCCCATGTTAGGCCATCATCCAATTTATCATGCACCGCTAAATTCCCCCACTGACGTGCAATATCCTAGAACATATCTCTCAATATATTTACAATGTGCTCTGATGGTGTTACGATGAAATTGAAGATGGGATTCATCCTACTTTGCGACACCTTCACCTTTTCGGGTTCAGTATCACCCCGAACGTTTGGTGGATTCTACTCCATGTACTTGATGGTATGATCCATAGGTCTTGGTTCATTCATCCAGTTCTCTGTATCAACTACATGAAAATCATGGACAATACTCTGAACTAGCTCTTGGTTCACACGTGGTTCAGGTGCAACCACATTCTCCACAACATCATTTGTTTGGTTCCGATGACGCCTACCAGTTTCCATTTTCTAAACCAACAACAAACTCCATCAATATCACTCTCATGAAACTGATGGATTAGAATTCAAATTCAATCATTTCATCTATCACTTCATTGTTTTTCCAAAAACATCATTTTTCCATGTTCAAGAATGTTTGAAAACATTTGACATACTTTTTGAAAATCATCCTTTTTTCAAAATACACCAAATTCATTATTTTCAAAATCATTCACTTGAAAATAATTTCTGCATTTGTTTTTCAAAAATTGGCACCATGAACAAACTCCTTACTCATTTCTCACAATGAGATATGAAATCCTAGTGGGATGTCATTTCACTACAATTCATGTCATGCTCCTCTCATTAGAAAACCCCGTGAAAATGAGATTTCCAACATTCTAGAAGTGTATCCAAAAAAATTATGTACCCAACATCCTGGTAACATGAAGTTCATCATAAACGGGTTTGCTACGTCCTTTCATGCTATACATTTCATGTTTCAACAACGCTAATCTTGTCTTAGATTTCAACCAAAGGAATATAAAAGAATGAATTTCAACTCCATGACCATGAACATTGATGTATAATTTATAGGCAAGGACCGAACAAGGTGATACCAATTTTAATGACCCTCCAATTCACATTGGCATGAGAGTACAACTACTCATTATTAATCCTTCTGTGACATCCCCAAGATGCCAAAGGCTGGAAATAAATGTTGAAGGGTTTCAACGCAAGTGGGGGACAATTTACCCTTTATGAAATAACCTAGTAACCCACCCAACCGTACCCAAACATTCACTATTTGATGCATAAAAAACTCAAAGACAACTGAAAAAACTTCATTTATGTTAAACCACATCAGAGTACAAAACAGTAGATGACCAAACTAAATACCAATGCGAACAACTGGTAAACAACTCAGGACTCTAAAAGACATAAAGAATTCGTGATCCACAAGATCCAAGCTCCACAACATCTACCATGAATCACCACGATCCACTAGAAATAAGATGCTTTACCTTTACCTGTGTCCAAGAATATGACATCTACAAAATCTACAACGTGACAAGGCTGGGGTTAGTATAAAACTCATTATGTTTCCCCAAATGACATCCCTACTCGTGCTACTATGATAGAATAGTTAGAAACAATTATATAAAAACTGTTTATAAAACAAATTAATTAAAAATATGTTTATAACTAAATATAAATAATTTTCCATTACCATTTTCTTAATAAAAATCATCCATGTAAAATTGAGACCAATTTTCAAACATGTTATTTTTCCATCAAAATTAGCAATCCATCTTTAGAACCATTGCACAAAATCTCTTTTTGGAACACCCAACCATTTCACAATCATGTGATATCAACCAGCATGATACGTTATGACAGTTTCATACTCATGAGCACTCTCTCGTCAATATACCATGTCATCACAAGGTAATTGTTTATCATGTTTCATTACACCTTTGGCAACGATCACAAGGTCAAATTTCAACCAAGCCTCATACAAGTTGTTAAAATGTTCCATTAAATTTTCTTCAACGAGAACAATGTCATATTTCATCCAAGCCTCGTACTGGTAACCTGAACAGACCCCACATGTTCCCAACAATCGTGCCAAAACCACCCATTCAATAAAACAACATTTATTGAAAATAATTTCAATCATAACCAAGTGTGTTCCAGCAATTCAAACCATTTCAATAAACACCCTTTTTTTTGAAAACCCATATTTCATCAAACCATTTACTATTCTAGAAAATCCATAATTTTAAATCAAAATTTTAAATTCATGAAGACAAATCACTTTGCACAACAATTCACTAAGAGTTCTCAGTTTCATCAAAACAATAAATCATTAGTAAAGATGATTGTTTCCATGCATTTTACAATAAATTCCATCCAAATAAACAATTTGAAACTATGCCAATCATTTATATCAAGAGTAGTTGAGAGTGAAGCCACCTACCTCAAAGGTTTTTCTAAAAACCACAACGATCGAAAAGTGCTCAAGAAAAATCGGGCCGATTCACCAAGGATCCTCCTTAAATCTATTCTCCTAATTCTACCAAGACCAAATATCATCATATTTGGAATCCACAGACATAGATCTACCCATAATGGGCATATATCTATGAAAGCGAGAGATGATAAAAATTAGATCTATGTAGATCTCTGAAACCAAACACGAACTGTCACATACCTCAAGAATTCGACTTCTATTTTCCAATAGAAGCCTTAGGATCGCCTCTGGAATGGTGGGAGAACCTTCATTGACATCAGGAGAACCAAAATCCTGAGTTAGGGCCACATAGGTGGAAACAAGAGATACATAGTGAAAAAAAATTCAAGAGGTCTACCTTTATATGATCTCATTTATGTGGTCGTACGATTAGTTTGTACAGTTTGACACACTGTACTCTAACCGTGAATTAGTTAGTGCCTCGACTGCCCTCCTCGCATGTTTTTGGCAGGACGTTTTAGATAATCTGTGCACCAACCGGGCGACTTCTCCATTTCCTCAAAACCTTATTCTACATTCTCATGAATATCCCAATAAACACCCATAACATTATAACCATGATAAAAATCAGCTAAGGGTTACATACCAAAAACTTGTGGTACTACATTATTTAATAAATATTTGAATTTTTCCATGAAAGATTTAAATACTTCAATGATCCAATAATGAAAATATAATACATATATAATCAATTTTTTAATAAATTTAATTATTAATAAAAAAATTAAACATAATAATATAATCAAAATTAATTTTGTAAAAAATATTTATAATATATGGTTATAAGATAACATAGATTTCATACTGAAATAAAAAAAAATTGGATTTTCATAAAATAAATTTCATAATCATACTAAATAAAAAACAGATAAAAAATTGTACTAGAACATGAAAATATAACCCATAACCATAGGAGAGAAAAACACATGTGTTATATGGATATATATGTCATGAAATTTAATTATTGGGTGCCTAATCATTAACAATATAAATAAAATATTACATTATTTGAATAAATTC
The DNA here is from genome assembly GCA_963277665.1 of Viscum album. Classification (NCBI taxonomy): domain Eukaryota; kingdom Viridiplantae; phylum Streptophyta; class Magnoliopsida; order Santalales; family Viscaceae; genus Viscum; species Viscum album. The sequence continues at coordinate 1,037,401,296 of OY728133.1, read as the reverse complement.
ATACAACATGGTAAAGTTGAATTAAACACCCCATGAATGAAAAATGAAATGAAATTAATATAAAAATAACATCATAAGAAGGAGGTTTATTTTATAATATTATATATATATATATATAACACCGAAAAATATAGGTTCATAACATGGTGAGTATTTCAATGTAGGAATATTGAGACAAATTTCCTTTATTGATTTTATAACTAATGATCCATAAAAATAGAAATAAATATTTTAATAATTATAGTAAAATAAACATAAAGCTAATTATATTAATAATATAAAAAAAATGTGATGTATGAAGACAATATATAATGTGAACATGTATTGTGTCTGATAGCAAATGAACATGAGATGAGAGGACCAATACCTTATGTCTCGAATCACATTTTACTGATTAAAAACACATGTATAATAAATATAATTCTATTATAATTCTATTTAAAACCATATTTTAATATATAAAAACATATATTAATTGATTATATTTTTATATTACTCATTTATTAAAAACTCTATCTTATTTTCATGGTTTGGGTAATAATCTCTTGGTTTTTCTCTTCTTTTCTGATTTATAATATTTTTTATTATCACAATTATATTATTATATCAATAATATATAATATGTTATACATATCTTATATATTTAATAAAAAATTATTTATATTATTCAACAAAATAATGAACTATTATATAAAATACATTATTATAGAGACGGTCGACAACACATTAATACGAACATTGTTTCCATGAAAAGTGTGATCGAATCACATCGCATTGAAGAGGCATTATCCCACACTTCCAATGATGATGTTATTATATTTTTAGAAAATGGAAATAATAAATATATATTTAATTTAATAATTATAAGAGAATATAACATATAAAGAATAATTTATATCATATTAAAATAGTTTTTTGGTCATAATTCTCAACCATGAGTGGTAGTAATGGTAAAATGAACAATATTGTTTCATGTGGTAGTAGATCACCATAAAATAGATTGGTATGTTCAGCACCCATTAGAATAAATTGTGTGTATGTTATAGTTGAACAATAACTTTATAAATAAAATAGAATATTAATAATAATGTTTTTCTTATATTATATTATATTAATTTCTATTAATGGAATATAAAATTAAATAAATCTAATCTGAATATAGATAAAAGATACTTATTTTACTAGTTACTCCTTTTCATTTTCACGAAATAACTTAATGGGATAAACTTAAATGAAAGGAGAATATTATAGGACATGGGGAGTTATAGTTCTAAATTAATTGATATGATTTTTTTGTGATCCAGTGGACTTGGGGTGTGTGAATAAGCAGGAGGGGTGAGTGCATATTTATAATAGAGGAGTGGAATTAATATTTTTTATAGGGGATTCCACCCAGGTTTTTTTATATGACAAATGTCTGGAAAAAATATCCATGTTTCTAAATGGTCTAACTATTTCCATCCAAAGTATTTTTTATAATTTTATATGTAATTTTGGATATTATGTATTGACTGTAGTCTAATACTAGGCGTAATTTTTTCTTAATCACTTAATTAATGTTTATCACATAAACTTATATTTCCTTTCAAAAAAAAGATTACATTATTATAAATTATATATAATTATGATCCAAAATATTAAATTAATATTTCCAAATTTTAATCTCTATGTTTTAGTATGAATTTAAAATTTTATTCAACATACGAGATGACATTAATAGTTTTTAAAGTCAAAATGAACAAATTATTTTTATTTTTTCATATCTAATGTCAAATATAAATTTATTATAATGTATTATATTTGATTAATTTATTTATAATTGATCTAATAAATAAATACAAAAATAATAGTGTTTTAATTAAATTTATTAGTATTAACAAATCATAAAAAATTGAAACTTCACTAAAATACAATCTTAAGATGGATTGTTTAAACAAATATTGAAAATGATGTCTATTTTTTCCAATTTATTTTTAAAAGATTCATAAATGAGATTTAAAATGGGTTCTCCATTAAATGGCTATAAAATTAACTATTAGTACAATACCTATTTTGATTCATAAATTTGGATTTATTCTTATCCTATACCAATCATATTTATTAGATGAGTTGAAAAATTATTTATTAAATATATAATATAAAAATTTTATTCAAATCATGAATATAATTTTTTCATTAATTATAGAGATGAAAATTCATTTTTATATATAAATTTACTTTTTTTAGAAAAGAAATTTCATTATTTTGAAATATTCCTTACATTTAGTTTTACTAATTGGTTTCCAAATGATGAATTATATTAACATGTGTCAATAATATTTGAAGAAATATTTTATATTATTCATAGCATCCATTATATTGGCTTGGTATTAGTTACAATAATAATTTTATAATAATATTAATAGTCTCTTGAGGACTGGTAAAACACGACCATGGGTGTAACACAAAATTATAAAGGGACATTGTATTGTGAGTAATACAAGACCGACATAGTGTTACCTGTAAAATGGTAAAATCTTGGATTTTTGTTAACTGTAAGCATGACTTTGTGATGCTTGTAACTCAAGACACGCATGGTTCTTTTATGTGACAAAATAAAGAATCAGTGTTGTATGAAAAAACATCGAAATATCATAATAATTTATATATATAATAATTCCAAAAATCTTGGGATTTTACATTATACCCCTCATAAGATGAAGTTCTCCCTAAAAATTCATTTGGGTAATTAACTGTATTAAAAATAAATGTTTCATTCATAATAACCCACAACCTAAAAATTATGACTGAATTTTTTTTGAAAATTGAATATTGGATATTTGACGGATACCCAATGTAACTCATATATAGTATTACCCATGAGGCACAATTAATGTAATATGAAAATATATAACTAGATGATAAGTGTAAATTTTTTTATGGAGTGAATGAGTACACCAATAAAAATCATGTGAATGATCCATGGAATGTTGTTGGCATCAATGTCACAAATTTTAAATGAACTAAAAGGATATAAGTTCTATAAAAATAATGTTATTAATGAAAAATATTATATAAAGATGATTTTACATCATAAGAAAATATTCAGGAAAAGATATAATTTCATGATTTTATGAAAACCTCACCCTTTTTTGTTCCTTTATAAATTTCAGATTCACCTATATATCTTAAATGGAAAATGAGTTTTTCACTCATAATGAACTAATAGATCATGTGATCCATGAAAATTCATTTTACTATCATCAGTAATCATCAATAAAAATTTATAATAACATGTTATCGAATAGGTAAAAAATACTCATGTGGTGATGTATTACTTTAATATAAAAAACATCACCTGATGTTTTTACCTAATCTTTCAATAAAATGTTAATGTTATAACACATTTGGGAGGTGATAATTGAAAAAATAAAGACAGTCACTAAATGAAAATAATATTGACAACACATATATATATTAATGTTTATATCTTGTTTCACATGCTATAATTGTGAATACCCTCAACATATATTCCCTAGAAACACGGTAATAACATTTATTTCAATAATACCTTCTTGAAAACATGCATGTTTAAATATATTAATAATTACTGTATATATTACATAAATACAATATTTTATACACATTATCCATGATATATATTCTAAATTGAAAGAAATACATTATTAATTATGAATTAATTAATACGATTGAATTTAATTTATATATATGATCACCTATTTATAGATATAAAATATACTTTTCTGCAATCAATCATTATTTACTACTTCAATCACATAACATTTTCGGTGAATTCAAAAACATATAAAATTCAATCATCCAATACTATTATTAAAATAATAATTAGGATTCTCAAATAAATTCTATAATACAACTTTCTAAGAATAATAAATATGAATAATTTTTTAAGGTTCTTCAACTTTAATATAATCTTGTTTCTTTAATTTAATGTTAATAATATTGCAAGTACATTCTATACATTTCACATGTTGTTTTTGTCTCATAATATTATAATGTATATCAAATACTCGTAATAACTTCCAAATTATATTCATGAGGTTTCCACATAGCATATCAATTTTTATAATTCCAATACGTTCAATATCTTAAACATTCAATGTTAACGTTATTGTTTTTTTTTCTTCTATTGACAAATAAAATAATGTAAAAGGTCAAAAACACTTAACAACTAATAAAACCACCTAAAAAAATATTAAATATGATTTCTATAAAATGACACCTAATTCATTTATATATGACTCTTTATTCATATCCAACATTATTAATACTCATAATATATTTGAATCATTAATCATGGTTCCATGGGAGTTTTGGAATTCCCAATAAATTGCCACTAGGATTGTCAATATAGGAATGTTGTAAGCCTCATGGTACTGTACTAGGTAACACTCATGTTAGAACTGACACACTATGCTAGTGGTATAACTCCAAGGTAAATTTTTAATAAAACCATAACAACATTTAGTATCTATAAGGAGATATATTTCATGAAAATAGGTCACCTTTCCATTTTCTAAAATTAAAAGAAAATTTCCTAAAAATTAGTTAACACTTATACATATATTAATGACACTACTAGAAATATATATATATCTAAATATCAATAAGGATATTACTAATGTTTTATAATCAATGTTTCTAATGGTTGACTAATTCATTCCTCTGATACCAAACACCATGACCCAAGCTTATCAAACATGTATATTTCATTATTTTAGAGTATATTAAGCAGAATAAAAAAATACACACACAAAGAGTATAATACATTAGTTTAAAAGAAAACATGGAACACATTCTTCAATTTTGGGTTAATATGTTCAACATATTCTGAAAATATATTACCATTTATTATTCTTAAATGTAACAATTCTTCACAGACTAGGCTACTGAATCAAAAGAAATAAGTGATGTGGATTTATTATAAAGGGTAAATACTGGAAATTTATATGAATTACATGAAAATAAGGGTATGAGAATATGAGAAAATTTTTCAGATAAACCATATAAAAAATCACAATCATGTGACATGGAATAATAACAACTAGTTAATATGATATAAATTGATATTATAATCAAGAACATTAATCAGGTGATCATATCAAAGTTATAAGAAATAGAATTTCTAAAAGATACATATACATAAACTATTTACTTTAAATTCTAGGATCACTAAAAAACTATCAAGTAACATCATGGGGAAAACACATACAGGGCGTGACACACCATCATCCCTATTTGTAGTTCATTCTTAAAAAGGGTCCTATTTTCTCCATCTTCCCTTAGTGGATATGAATTTCATATCATCCAAATGTGAATCTAGTTTCCCTATTTTCCCACATTGGATCACATTTCCCCCATCCTCCTAGAGTGGATCCATATTCCCCATCATTCCATAATGGATTAAGAATCCCCTGTTTCTCATTTTAGATCAGACATGTTTACTTTATTACTTTAATTATCTCAGGAGATACAAATATTTAACTACTGTATTTGATAGGGATATAAGTCCCACTAATTTCATAATAGATCCATAGAAACATCTTCCATGATCTTATGAATATTAAATTATATAATGACCCATAAAAATTTACATGGTTCAAAAATATAATAACATAACAAATTAAATGAAATGGTCGACATAAAAGATTCATCACATCTTTATATATAGAAAACATATAGGTATTTTAATAATTTCATTGTATATTAACCTCTAAAAAGAAGTGGGATTAAAAATAATATATCCCATTGATGATAAATGGTATTCATAAACATCATTCAATCAAAATATAATCCCGTAAAAATTATATTAATGTTATTCATGGTTTATGTCTTTTGTAAAGAATAATTTATAAAGACATTGGACAAAAACATGGATAATAATTTTTAAATATCACAGGAAACATATCTTATGTTAAATATTAATTATTTGTAAATCATTTTCAAAAAACCATTTTTAAAAACATTATATATATATATATATATGGCTTTAAAATTTAATTTAAAATATTTATTGTTGGTAATATGAATTCCTTATGGAAAATAAATTTTTTAATAAAATATATTTTCTAAAACAATTTTCAATGAAAATAATATTGAAAATGTATAATTGTGTTTAAAAAACATTATGAAATAATTTTTCAATGAATTATTATAAGGGAATGTTAAATTGTTTTTTGAAAAAGGTTTTTTTGAAATCTTATAAAAGCGTCATGAAATATGCTTGAAATATAGTTTACATAAAAAACATTAAGGGATGCATGAAAATATTTGTTATTAAATTTGAATTAAATATGTTATAGAATCCTAAAAACATTCCTATGACAACTTCCTATGAAAAATATATAAAATTCACTTATAAATATTTATGAAACCATTTTCCATTAAAAAAAATTTATAATATAAACATAATGATAAATGTACTTTGAAAATAATTTTATATAAAAATGTTTTTGAAATGTATGTTGAATTATTGAAATCATTAAAACAATTTTCAATGATTGTAAAAAAATGGTAACTTATATTGGATACCTTAATAAAATTTTTAAAAACCATTAATTAATAATACATTATTGAAAAACATTTTCTTTGAAAACAACATTTAATTTGTAAAAATTTACGAAATATTAGGAAAACCTAAACTTCAATGTTACTTATAATGGATGATTTAGAGAATTTTCCATTATGATGGATGGTACCACTGCACATTCAATAAATACTATTTGAACCACAAAAGTTAATGAAATATATTTAATTTGAAAATGAAATGCATATTCTTTTTAAAACTGATTTATAAAATTTTACAGTAGGGATAATAGTTCCTGTTAAACATAATAGTATATAAGTAAAAATAATTTCAAATAAAATTAGAATCCATTAATTGGAAATGATAAATATTTCTCCATTAAAGGATATATAAATGATATTTTATTTAAAAAACTGTACTAATTATATTATCTATCAATGAGTGGAAACATGACACAAATACATGGGTAAATCAAGAATAATCAATGTAGACGAAAACTAATTAGTGATATTGATATATTGATCATAGTATTTCATCAATAGAAGTATAATTATATATAATCTCAATAAGTGATAATATTATTTCAATAAACTCTTACCTATTGGAAAAATTCCATTATAAAACCTATGGATGAAAATGAAATTATATAAAGCAATAAATATAATTAGAATAAAGAGTTTCATGATATAAAATTTGAAATAGAATTATATACTCACACTAAAAAATATAGTTTCATTGAAGAACATGTTCCTCTAAGAATGGATTTTTTTGAAAATTTACCTTAACAATCTGGTATCTTTTGAACTATAAACCATATAAAATAATGAAGATAAAAACAATTTGTTAATTACAATTTTTTTATAATCATAATATAATTCATCCATTTTATTTAAACATGCCATATTCAATAAATTGGTGGTGAATATGGCTTATGTCTCATAGAAAATAAAAGCTAAATGAGAAAACCCTTAAAATAAGTCTTGACTCCCTATATATCATTTAAAACATATATATTATATATAATTTTATAATACATATTTAACTAGAACATATTCATATATCTAATATCATTTTTTATGAATATTATATGATCTTTTACTAACAAATAAATGTTAATGTTATGTTTTTGGTAATAATAGCTTTATTTTTTTATTGTTTTTATATTTTTAATATTTATTTCCCACAAAGTCACATCATGATGTCCTGAATATAATCCATGATATAATTATCATTTATATTTTTATTTAATTATTTGTATAATTATAATATATATAAAATTATTAAATTAAATACACCATTAATGGAGATAGTTGGACTCACGTAGGCATAAATGTTGGTCTTATTTTATTTTCATATTTTAAGAAACAGACTTTATAACACACACACAGAAACACACACATACACACATATGTTACATAATTTTAGTCAAATTATTAGATAATGTATATCATATATATTTACTAATCACATATTTTATACATTCTATGTAAATAGTGAATGAATCACGTCACTTGTTTTTGGATTTTTAATATTTATTTCCCTCAAAGTCATTTCATGATGTCCTGAATATCATCCACGATATAGATATCATTTATGTTTTTATATAATTATTTATATAATTATAATATATATAATATTGTTAAATTTAATACACCATTAATGTAGATTGTAAAACATTAGTAGGTTCAAATTTTGGTTTGATTTTATTATTATATTGAATGAATCAAACTACATAACACACAAACACACACACACAGTCACACACTCACACACACACATATATATATAAGATAATTTTAGTCAAATTATTCAATAATGTATATCATATACATTTACTAAGCACATATTTAATACATTCCATGTAAACTATGAATGAATCACATCACTTTTATTAGCTTGTAGTCCACATTTCCAAAAATAATGTTATCATATTTACAAAAAATGGAAAGCATGAATGTAAAAATTATATAATAATTCCATAAAAATAAATTATTTTTAAAAATATTATATATAATATTAAAAAATTATCTCAATCATAATTTCCAACCCTGAGATGTGGAAAGAAAAAAAATAGTGTTTCATGTTTAAGTAGTTCAACGTACACATTAATGGTATGTTCATTACCCATTTTATCAAAGTGTGATTATTTAAATAATAAAACATTATAATATTAAAAAATATGTATATTTATGATACATTAGTTATTATATTATCAATTAATAATGATATTTTAATAATTGGAGAAATAAATAAACATGATGTGATCGTTGACGAAGGTTAGATTTTTTTAGGAAACTCCTTCTAGATTTCACCGAAGTATATCAATGAATTAAATTGTTAAAAAATAAATGAATATAGGATGAATATACATATATTTAGAGCATATTTTAGATTATGATGGATAGAAATAGACTTATATTTGTGAATACGTGGAAGGGTCGGTGTCTATTATATAGTAGAGGAGGAGTGGCATTCATGTAAATTTTTTAAATTGAAATTCCCCCCACATTTTTTTATCTAAAATTTTTACATATTAATGAAAAAAAATATATATGGGAGGATAAGGTCGAAATATTTTCATCTATTGTATTATGTAAACTTTTCATGGTGATTTTTCCAATAATTTTGTGGTTTTATCCTTTATTTGAGTATTTTTTTCTTTTAACTGCATTAATTAAATTTAATCACATATAGTAATACATATGCTCAAAAAACATTTTAAAAGTATACATTGAAAAATATTATAGTCCTTAATATTAAAGCATTTTTCCAAATTCAAAATATAGAATTAGAAAAAACTAATTTAAAATTTTTATATCAATTGAGACGACAAAACATGTTTATAATGTAAATATACACAAAATCTTTGTATCATTTTATAAAGTATTTAAATGATAAATTGACTAAAATGAAAAATAAAGTATTTATTTATTAATAATTTCACTGAATGAACTCAAAAATGAATTAGAAATACTATTCAATCATATAAATAAATTAAATCAAAAAAGAGTTATGAATTAAATTTCTATTTTATTCTGTATTCATTAATAATTACACTATATCAAAAAATTGACAATAATATATTTTTTATATTATTATATAATTTTTGTTGGTTTTATCATATCAAAATAATAATAATAAATGTTTAAAAAGTAAAATTTCAAATGGATCCATCATACAAAAGTTGTAAAATTACATTTTAGGAAAATACCTCATTATAATATTTTTTCAATTATTAATTTTGTATAAATATCAAATATATTTGATGAGTATCCAAAATTTTGATTGAATATATAATATGTAATTTATGTTTAAAAAATATTCAAATGTTTTTTTAAATAATTGATAAAAAACCATGTTTATACATATAATAAGGTTTTTTTTCAAAAGAGATTTCTTTATTCTCAAATATTTCATTCATTTAATTATACTAATTGATAACCAATGTATTGAATTTTTATATATGTGAAAATAAATTTTTTCCAATTTAGTTATTCTTATTGAAAACATACATTCCAACGACTATGTGGTAGCTGTAATTTTGTATTAATAGTAATATTAATAATATCTTATAGTCAAATATTACTCAAACATTTCATGTAACACAACATATCAAAGAGACTCAATATTTTAAGTAATATAATATAAACATAATAATCGGTATATCACATGGTAATGTAAATGTTATGTGTAGAGAATTCTTGATCTGATGTTTTATTTAAAATAATCAAATCATAGTGATTTTATATACTCAATGTTATATTAAATGTTTTATGAAATAAAAAAATTAAAAGATTAAATTAATTTTCATTAAAAATATTCACAATATCTAATGGTGCTACAAATACAATATAAGTATTTTCCATGCATAAAATAATGAAACTCGGGAAATACTTATCAAAAACTAATAATTATAAATCAGGGGTTATAATAATCTCATTATAAGATATAATGGAGGCCTCCAGGTTGTAAAAGACATTTTAATTTGTGGATGAATAATCAAAATTTGATCTATATAATGAATCAGAATCCTTTAGAATCCTCTAAAAATATTTATACATGAATTAAAAGGGGAGAAGCATTGAATTCTCCTTCCATGAATTGTATCTTCTTAAATCGTGGCTTAGACATCATATGATCTGTTAGAACTATTCATGATTTAATAGGGACAAATTCAATAGACTCTATCTGATATAAATGATGATAGAAGAGCATGTTCTTCTTGGAATAATGAGAAGAGGTGGTGAGTATTTATACATGATGGGGTTGTGTTAATAATAAAAATATTAATTATTTATGTATTAATTCCAATAATATTTTTATGGCATCGATTTCAACATTATTGGTTGTTAATTAATTTTCTCACTACTAGTTATGTTAATTATAGACATATTTCACCCATTTATTTATTATTTCATTTCATAAATAAATTTCGTCCTTACAAAATGACAAATTGAAAATATTACACTAGATTTCATATTTTTTCCATTCAATTTCGCATTTTTATTTTTCATATAAATGGTATTTCAGGTATATTTTAATTAATTTGGGGATATAATATTATGATATTAAAATTTTTCATTTAGATGATGAATGTTGGATCCTGATATTTGTGGGATATAAAAGTAATATAAATCAAAAATGTTATGTATCATACCTGTTGTTTCAAGACCCACACCAAAAATGTGTTCTCCTCTTGGGCCGGTAATTGGTCAAGAGATATAGTGTCCACATGTCCACCTTTTACAGGCCACTGGTTCTTGTATAGATCCAATGGTATAAGAAAATTTATATGGAAGAAATTAACCTCTATGAAAACACATGTGGATGAGAGAGGGATATGATAAAATCAAAACAACTCTTTCTTGGGCACCACTATAAAAGAAACCCCATGTACACATAAAAAAATTCGTGTAAAAAATACTAAAAATGAAATGGAAGCTGCAAGTACCATAATAATGTAATTAAATTATTCTAAAAAAATCCGAAACAACTCCTACAATAATGCCAATCTAGTAATAATCATCATGCTCTATAACCAGCTCAAACTATACTACAAACAGTTTATATATATAGGGTGAGTATAAAAGCATACATAGTTGGATGATCCCTAGATCCTATCATGAAAAAGATAATGAATGTATGTTAATACACAGTGAACATCATGTGAATCTTACTCATAAAATAAACACATATACTATGTTCCCATACTCACCGTAGATAATATCACAATGTATTAAATAAATAATTGAATAATATGATAAATAATATCATGGTTACCTCACTACGGCTTCACCACTAGTTTTATTCTCATCTGTAATGTTTCTCATCCTAGAATTACCTCCCCAAAAGGCTATCCCAAAGACACTATATTGATGCACCCCAACCCACATCTCATGAAACACATCACCACTTCTACATAACCAAAAGTAACCATATAGTTTCAAAGAGCCACCACAAACCAAATAATATGTGTCATATATTAACTATTATACCTGAAGCCATACCAATCCATTCACTCAATAAGGAGCCTCATGTATATATATCCTATAAAAGTAATACATACTGTTGTCATTAGAAAACAATATCTAGAGGACATGAGTGTGAAATAACCACAAACTAGTACATCCCCTAAAAAATATATATGTGGAAACCATACAACCTCGAATAATAGAAATTGTATCTTCCAAGAGATTAGAGTATGGAAAAATGGGGTAGTCTACCATCTATCCACTCATAAAAGTATTGTGGAAAATACCCTAGGGTATGTAGTCCCCGAGGTGTCAGTTAGCCTAACCAACATGGTGGAGTATCATATAGAAGTAGAAAAATTAGATGATATAATATATCTCACAACCACATAGTCTACATATCACAATCTAGGACTCAACTATAAATAACATCTCTCCTACTCTTAACTGACACTTCAAAGACTAGATATCATATAAACCAAATACAAGTAATAGAGCTACATTATGTTATCATTCTATTTTTCATCATTTTCACATTATGAAAATTAATTAATTAACCATTATGATTTTATACATTATATTTCAATAGATTTCCATTACCTCCTTTGATTAGCTATATGAGTGCATAACTTAATATATTTACAAGCTCATTATTACATCCATGAAAATACAACCCCATTGGTTAAAAATATATTCACATATTAACAACAATACATTATACATTAAAAGGTATTATATGAAAAAATTATATGATACCAAACAAAAGGGGCTCAATATGGGTAGCATTGAAACTACCCAAACAGTTATCACCACATATACAATGTGCATTGAAACAGCCAACCATTAGAATCTAATGAAGGAAAAAATGTGGAATACCCCATTGGTTTTCACCTCTCATTAAATAAGGGTAACCAAAATTATTTTCCTCATGTAGTAGAGAAAGGAATGGGGATAAAAAACCCCATACCCATCAACCAAAATAATGAATCGGAAAATATTCAAGGTTACATTTCAATAGGTAGGCATATCTTGAAAAAATTCTATCACTATTGGTGTCCTACCCAATACAAAATGAAAATCTCAATGCATATCACCAGTGCAATTGTCAACTTATTCCAATAAAATCAAGCCACCACCTCTAATTCCCAAAAACTCCTCCATGATCTTCCATCCTTGGATCAAAACTATTCAGGGCCTCCCAATACCATTAAAAAAACATCGATCAAGTCTAATAAATCGTAGCTCAAAAAACATCACATGTAATAGGAAACCATCATAACAATCGAAATATTGAACCAAAAGTAAGTGATCACGACTTCACACACAATGACCTCTCATTAAACTATATCATAAGAAGTGTTTCCATCACAAGAATCAGGGAATCTCTGTCACAGGAAAGTGGTACCCTTTATTACACAACTTGTTATCATTACACACTGAAATAAATTAAATTATTCTTTGGTTTCAACTATAGAAAACCTATTAATTAAGACCTAAAAAGATATTAAAATTATTTTAACTAGGAATTTATGATTTTTTAATTAATATATAAAAATTAATCAACTTTATGATTGTTCATTGACCATTTAAATTAAACAAGAACACATGCATCAATTTAATTATCGTCAAATTACTACAAGAACATTATCTAGATTCATTAAACATTACTCAATAATTTTTTTATACAATTAATTATAAATTAATTCTATTTTTACATTTATTACCAATTTATATCATAAACAACAAGATATTCCAAAAAAGATATAGATATCACCCTATCTTGAAAATTTGGTGGTGAACAATTAGGATTATACAATGTAGAGGGATCATTATACGAACAATATCATTTTATTAATTAAGTTAAAATAAATATTTTGTATGTTTCATTTAAATCAAAGGGGTTCAATCATGTTAACTCTATGAGTACATGTAAATAAATATATATATTCAATTAATCCACCTCTTCGAAAAGGTCATTATTATTTATCACATGGAAATAGACCACACAACAAATCTCGATCACTCCAACACAAATTCCATCTACCTGGGGATGAAACATAATTAATGAACTCACCAAAAACCATGAAAAAGTTGTTAGGAAAATTAGATTTTAGAAACCAGTATAACAATAGTAAAACCTACCACATATAAAATATGAGTCGCAATAGATTGATGAATGGAATCTACGAATTGATAATTCATAAATGAATCCACAAATTATAAAAGCAGGATCTTCAGATCACATTGATTCAAGAGATATCCACTACAAACAAAAGTATAGTCAACCCGATGTGGCAAATTCTTTTAAAACATACAAAATCATGGTATTAGAACACATGAAATTCCTTTTCACATTTTGGGATTTTCATGGTACAGTTTTCAACAAAAAAATAGTCTTCCCGTTTTATTTTAATTTTAAAACCCTGGCCAATTACACATCATGAAATCCTCCCTGATTCATGTTCTTAGAAATTAAACTACACTAGGATTCCCATAATCCTCCTCTAGGAATCTCAGAAGTTGTAAACATAATAAGGGTCAATCCACATGGATTCTTTTCTTTTTATTTGATACATATCAAAACAATATCATCATTGAGAATCCAATACCCACATAGAGAGAAATATAAAAGAGTTATCTAAACAACCATCCTTCAAGATTGTTTATAATCCTCCTGACACCACAAGTGGACATCCACTACATGATTGTAATAATGAAAAACTACACAACATTCACAACCACCCATTAAACACAATCTCATGGGTGATACATCTCAAAATAGAGCATGAAACATTAAATAAAATGTTAAATCCATATCCTAATTATGATATGGTATACAACCACAAAACAATAAAATATATAAAAGATGATATAATCACAAGAAAAATTACGGTACTGAATGAAAATCTGTGACTCATGTTCCTAGTTCTTTTCATCCATGTCACGGAGTACCCAAAGTAAGAATCCAAGGGGATATAAAACAAATTTAACAACTTATCTTCAAGGTTGAGGAAATCTATAGGATTCTCCATGATTGTTGCATCATCATTCACATCTATCTCTCCTTAATAGAAGTTGTATGATTCACCATGAAGATAAAAATTTAGTTTCAACATTGACGGACATGGTGTATCAACCACGTCTAATGGGTAAATACTATCAGATACTACACGGCTCTAATAAAAGATGACAACTCCAAAGGCATAACAAACTACGAATAAATATTACTATTATAACCAAATTTTCACTTCCAATGATAGGGATTCATCTTCAATGACACATGATCCCCAATGTTGGAATCTAAAATTATCCTCCTACAATAATCATAGGTTTTCTAATGATCCAATGATGCTTTCAGCCTCTGCCATATCACTTGACCAATATCTATCTTTTTCTATACTAGTTTGAGCAATGTAAATGCTAGATCTATGACCAATGTTTAGAACAATAGAGATCATCAAGGTTGAAATTACAAGGCTTCAAATGGTTCCAAGTTGGTTGTCGGTTGGAAATAATTGTTTTACTAGAACATTTCTATAGTCTGGAGCCTTATCAAAAAACCTCCAAAATAAGGGAAACAAGATAAATACTAGATTTCCAAACACTAGATGGTACACTATATTTGATCATCCATTGGTGGATGTAAAGTAGTTTAATGGAAGAGCTGAGAACTAAAACCATTATAGATTCCTCTGTATACACTATAGGTAAAACGAATTTCTAGATTAGCAATGTTTATCCTCAATACTCCATGAAGCTTAAACACCTCCTCCACATACCACCTTGAAAAATATCCCTCTGTGCATGAATCGTTGATAGATATAAAGTGGACCAATTTCCTCATATGTTATCCTATGAACTATATAGCATCATAACCTTAATAATATTGAGGTAAACAAGTAAAAAAAATCCAATAATGATGTCCTCTCACTTCAATTGAGGAAAATCTCATGGTTAGAGAAAACCACCAGGAACATGGTTATCCATTTTCATCTTCTAATATACCAAAAATCAATATAATAACATATAAACTGCATGAATTAACCATTTACCCAAAAAATAACATCTCAAATATCATTAAATCATTGTCACACACGGATGGACTACCAAATGTGAAATATTTAACTCTCTACAAAGTATACAATAGATCACCAATGGAAAAAAATGATTCACTAAAATAATACTCAGTGTTATTAAAACATAAGAAAACATCTTGGGCATAAATAAAAACAACTCGGTATCTCTAGACATCTACATGAAGATCCCAAAAATGAGATTCCTCCGACTTCTAAACTAGAGATGAATACACAATCATATAAAAATAAAAACCACTTCCCCTAAAATATAAATCATATAAAGTCATTTTAAAATGATCTTCCATAACTCTATAAGAATAAGTAGATTCACATAGTACATCATTGTGTGATATCTTTCATGGCCCATCAGCTACAACATTCCACCATCCAGGTGTATATAATATCTTGAATCCATAATCATGTATAAACTCCT
This sequence comes from Viscum album, assembly GCA_963277665.1. Classification (NCBI taxonomy): domain Eukaryota; kingdom Viridiplantae; phylum Streptophyta; class Magnoliopsida; order Santalales; family Viscaceae; genus Viscum; species Viscum album. The sequence continues at coordinate 1,037,384,772 of OY728133.1, read as the reverse complement.
TCATCCATTACAGATGAATGTTCAAGTCATATTGGGAGAAATCAAAACTCCTGATTTTTTGATTAGCTAATAAAAAAATCTAATTGATGAGGTAATTCCTTGAAAACATCAGGGAAAACACAACTGCTGCAAATTTGAGATTTTTGGGGGCATAGATACACTCATAGAGACATAAATACCAAGACCCATATATAAATTCTAATTTATACTACATCAAAAGATATCCCAACAAAATAAATAATGTATTAGAAAAACCAAACTCTTTCTAATTGAAGAAGAAAAAACATGAGTGCTGATGAACTTCTCATTCATGTACTATAAAGCTATCTCACACTGAACATTCTATAATTATTTATAATCCATTATGTTTAATGCTATTATAATAGTTAAAACTTCATAGAAATAAACTATGAACTTATGAATTAACCTATATAACTAAGGGAACATCCCACATATCCCAACAGTGTGGACAATCTATAGTGAAATGTGGTCTTAAATGACCCCTTCCCAATGGATTTCCAAAATTGAAAAGAAATCCCTATCCCAATAATGTGGAAAAAATTAGAATGACATATCACATGGTTTGGGAAACTCATTGGGAATGACTTGTCCCAATAGTTTGAAAACCATTAAAATAGGTAAATAAAAAACAATTAGTGTATGTTTGAACCCACAACCAATATATTATATATCAAATACATTACCACTATCATATAGTTACCTTTTTAAATATATTCACACAGATATATATATATATATTTATATGTAATTTATATATTTATTTATTCAATGATATGGAATAAATTATTTATAAAAAATAATGGTACATATCCCAAGAAATATGAAAAAATTTGGAACAAGCCTTTCCCAAAAAAAACATAGAACTGTTGAGATTCATTTCATCCTTTTCATACCCATTCCCAACAGATTTAAAAATTTCTTTAAAAATGTGGACACCTTCCAAACTATTTTGACAAACTATTGCGAAAAGTTGTATCAAAATACCTATTTCCAATAGTTTACTAAAACAATGTGTAAAAGTGGTTTCCCAATACCCTATCCCAATAATTTCCGCAAATAATTGTGTAAAGTTCTCTCAAAGTGGCCTTTCACAATAGTTTTAAAAAACTATTTTGAAAAGTGGATCCTTTCATAATGGGGTTCCCAAACTATTGGAAAATGTAGTCCAAAAGAGGAATATCTAAATAGTTTTGGAAATATGTTTGAAATGGGAACATAAACAAGAAATGTTTAAAAAACTGTTGGTATATATGCTTTGGGATAGTTAGGATTTATTATATTGAACAAAAAATAATCCTAGCGTAATCCCTGATAGCCTTCACTAAATATAATCAATACATTTATAGAATGATGTAATTTTATTGTGTCCTTAATAATTTGAAATCTACCCATGATTGTTGATACCTCATCACTAGATAATATTTTCTATATACTATAAATGTGTTTGTTCAACCTCTAACATATACAGTAAACCCCAAGGGAATAGTAATTCCCTCTAACTCATTTCTGAAATCCTAAAGGGAAGTTGATATGATTTTGGGCATTATAACTGGATCAAAAAAGGAATTCATCCATTTAAATAACAAGTAAATTGTACATAAAACAATGTCTAGATCACATAGTGCTGGAAACAAAAACGAAATAAGATGAAAAATTCATACTCCATGACCAATTTTACCATGCTCATTACCACATCCATGGACATACTCTGCTCTCTAGGGATATTGAGAATCCCTATGATGTCCTCCACCTTCCCCAACTACTCTTGTTAATATCAAAATGAAGCAACGTACTGTTGTTATCTCATCTTGAACAGCTATAGCAGAGACACCTAATGTTGGAAAACTGGGACATGATGACACCATTGAAATTATAATCACCCTTGATAATAATTATCTCACAATTTATAAAAAACATGTAAATGATCCCTTTGAATAATATTGAGAACCGTAACCCATGGAGGAATGAGACGTTGTGTGATGGGACCCACCCATGGATTATGAGAGGCTCTTCTATCGTAACATATTTTTACCCCAAATGACCTATCTACATAAGGAGGAATTCTAATGATTCCCCATTCCTTATGATCTGGTTCTAGATAATGTTCTCTTGATGAACTCTACTCTCACTAACACTCTATGGTACTTCTTCATCATAAACAAGGTGACCATTTACTGAGCCCTTGGACACAAAGTCTCATTGAAATAACCCAACCAAGACTCTAAATATAAATAAAATTATGAAACATATCATAGAAGGTTCCTAAAATGGATTCCAATATCAAAAAAAACTGGATATTCCCAGTCAAAGGGTAAGCTGCTCTTAGTGAATGGTCATCATTGTGTGCATATGAAGAAACATGTATTTGAACTGTCCTTTAACTAATCTAAATATACTTCTAACTCCTCACTCTATCTCTACCAAATGAATAAAAACCACTAATTCTTTGTTGTCCCAAACAAAATCCTCAAAGACTATGATAACTAGTAATCAATGATAAGATCAAACTAATGACTATCTCCACAACTTTCAACCAGTCAAAATTTTCTTTATATAAATAGATCCCTCATTAGTATGGAATTTCTGTTGCTAATACATTAATTGTTTCATCTTTCAAGGTTCATCTTCATTAACCTAAACTATTCGATGATCCTTTGGAACAACCCTCTTAACACATTCTACAAAAACCCATTGAGGAAGTCGATTTAATGTCATACCTAAATGGGAATAAAATGTCATTTCTCATAAAACTCGCATATTGACGAAAATTAAATTACATAATTGATTTATTTTATTCATTATAGGTAAACCAATATAATATTTTTTTTCAATATAAACAAAAATTCAAATGATTCACGATTCTTTCCAATGTCTATACCATACAAACAATGTAAAATTATATTGTTTCCCTTGTAATCTTAATGAATTCTGCATTAAATCCGAAGGGGCCCTAAATATGAATGTCTTATACATTCTTCTCTTATTTCAATGATCAATAAATTTATCTGAATCTTTTTTTATACTAGAATATGTGAACTCACATGTTTCTAACTACAAATTTCTACCTAGCCCTCAAACTCCCTCTAATACAACTCTATCATTACATACACCCCCTATAATGAATACCACTCATGTTAAAAAAATTGGAGATGTGAGATAATGAACCTATGTAAATCATTTAGTATACCCCGAGATAGAGACTAGCATTCTGGGTATTACAAACATATTGTTTGGCGTATTATCATCTAGGAGAACAAATGTGGAAGAGGGAGAGATAATGTAAACAATAATCAACTCCTTCATAGACACAAATATAAAAATAAAACCTAAGTACAAATATGTAATGTAATTAAATAACTACTATAACAGAATAAGAATCCCATCATAAATAATGGAATGTAATGACAATAATGACCATAAAGAAATAAAACGTCTCCTACTATACCCCCCAAGATAGTAGTAACAATATTTATCCTCATCCATCTCTAAATGACACTAAAAATTGATTATATATGAATAGAATTAGTATAATATTATTCTTAGTGGGATCCTTCATAATGCGTCATGTGAAAAAGATAATGAAATTATACTAAATCACAATGAACGATGTGTGAAACTAGAACATCACTTAAGCATGTATAAAATTTCCTAGCCTCACCATGGTTACACTCACTATGTATTGCATTAATGATTATATAATATAATAAAAAAATTCAATGGAAACATGAAACAACATCCCCAGTGGTCTTCCTCTCTTCCCAAATGTCTCATGTCCGAAGCCCATCTCTCCAAAAAGTCTTTCCCTCACACACCTAAAGAAATCACTACAACCAACAACTCATGTAGCACACCACTAAGTACATGAAAACAAATTTAAAAGGTAGTATATAGGTTACATCATATCTAGAATTAATTTCTTTATATAATAAGTATTATACCTAAATCCCTGATATAAGATACACTCTGTTAGGATCCACAATCCATCACACCCTATGAATGTTATTCCGATTTTAGTCCATTGGAATCTATATAAAAAATGTATGTATGTGTAATAACCAGAATATATTACATCCAACTACCCACATATTTGGGGAAATCAAAATGTCATGCTTACTAGAATATGTAACTACTAATAGAAGATTATGGGGATAAAGGGTTCAGTCATAATTTCTTTCTCCCAATAGGATTCTGGGAAAAACACCCTCATTGGGATCAAAATCCCCGTGGTGTCAGTTTACCTAACTAAAAGGGTGGAGTAGAATATAAAATCAAAAAATGTACATGATATAATACATCACAATACCTCATTATGGGAATATCTTCATCCTCAAATCAATTACATAATTTTTATCTCAGACTCTTTAGTTGCACTACTAAGTCAACATACATTATAATAAAACCCCCATTTAAAGGGATTTGTTAAGTAAACTTATTCAATTTTTTATGTTTTACTTTTTATAAATTATTTATTTAAACATTAATTTACTACTAACATTTTCCTTGTTACATTTCAACAGTATTTTATGCTCTCCAGGAATTAGAAAACAGAGTTAATGACTTCTCATAATTACAACCACAACATTACATCACAAAAAACATCAATCCCACGGGTATAAAATATCTTAATTTATTAAAAAAAATTCATTCCATATTACGCTGTATTATAGGATAGAATTGTATGAATTGAAACATAAGGGGATTTACATGGCGAGTAGGTAAACTACTCTTCAAGTATTCACCTACAATTTCAATACTACACACCCACCCAACCACTATAATGTAAAAATTGGATTAATGTGGAATACCTAACATGTCCTCGCCTCTCCTGAAATGTAGGTTATAGTGAAAACCTCTCTTCATACAATGACATTAAATGTCATTGCAAAATACTAAAAATATTATATTAATATATTTCTAAATATCGTACTAGTCGAGTGCCTTTAAAAACATGAAAACATAAACAGTAGTACATAAATGAGATACATCATCTGGGAAAAGGTTCTAATTGACAATAATCCTCCATATAGACATCAGGAAAAAAATATATCTTTATAAAATTAGTGGAAAGAAACATAAAAAATGGTGATTTCAGATAATGATAATGTGTGAAAAGGGAGATTCATTGGAATAATAATTATCATAAGTGTATGATAACGAGATAATTAAAATAAAATATCATATCCTTCATATTAATGATCATAACCCTAAATCATGTAATAAATCATATGTGTTTATAAGACATGAATAATAAGTAAAAAATGACATAATCCATAAAACCATTACATAGGAATAAATCATGGAGTAGAGGCTAACACATATGCATAAAATAAGATTTCTATTGTAGTAATGGACTCACTAACAACACTATCTTAGTAGAATGGTTTCATTCACTATATTATATTAATAGTTATCAGTCACTCCCACATCCATCTTTGTAGAATGATTCCACTCCCTTTATAATCATGTTAGTCATGGTTCACTCCCATATCCATCTAAGTAACCATGTTTAAATTTCAATACCATATTAGTCCATCTCAAGAGATATAAATCATTACCGAATTCCTTGAATTGAGATATAGGACCCAGATATCTCTTTATGAAATCATACATACACATTCCGAAAAATCATTAAAAATAAAATCAAAACATGTAAAATAAAATTGTTTTCATAAAAATGTAATTATATTAATCATATTGAAAAATATATAAATTTTATAATCATTTCGTCAAGATCAAAACACATCATTGATTAACATATTTCATAATCATTTAACAAATAAATTCAAATATTTTCGATAAATTCATTAAAATGATTATAAAATTTATATCATGATGAAACATATAGGGTTATTAATTAAAGAGTATTCATTAGATATGGATAATTAAATTTTATCAAAGAATGCCCCATCATAAATAATCTCAAAAACTGTATGAGATTGTTTCAATAAACTATAGCCACTTGGTAACATTGAACCAAACATCAAATTATAGAATATGAAATGTAAAAATGCCAAAAATATCATGAAGATATGTATATTCATTATATTACATGATAGAGATTTTATATAAAATTTATTAAATAATAATGGTGCATATAATGTCATAGTTTCAATGAAGGAAATTTGAGAGAAAATAATTTTATATATTTGGTGACAAATTAAAAAGATTGCCTATAAAATAAATACAATAAATGGATATTTAAATAAAAATTAATTATTTATAATAATAATATAACATCTAAATTGTCATAAATCAATGAACACAAAAGGAATGGGTTGTGAATAAGGAATGTATCTCACGAGAATAAAATGTTAGATGAATATACCCTACCTTAGGTGTTGACTCTCATCGTACTCATGCAACCATCTTGTATAATAAATATAATTTTATTATAAATATGTCACATAACAAAATTATTATATCTAATATCTTAAATATTTTGATTATGTCATTATGTTACCCTATTGTGAACAATTCTATGTTATGTTATGGATAATTTTATATTATCAAAGGATGGATAATCATAAATAATCACAAAAAATGGATGAGATTGTTTCAAAAAATTGTTGCCACTTGGTACCATTGACCCAAAAATAACATTTAAGAATATGAATATACAAAATGTGTAAAATATCAGGAATAGAGATAAATTAATAATATTAAATTTCAATGATTTTATATAATCTTCATGGAAAAATATAGGTGCATAGAATGTCGTAGGCTCATAGAAGGAAAATTGGGACATAATAATTTTATAGATTTGGTGACTACTAAAACATATTAACCGTGAAATAAATATAATAAAATGGATATTTAAATCACAAATAATTATTTATAATAATAATATAATTGATACATTATCAGAATTCACCCCACAAAAATCGAATGGGTGCTAAATAAATAATGTATCCCTAGGGAATTAAATGTGAGATTATTATACCCTACCTTTGGTATTTACTCTCATTGTACTCATACAACCTTCTTGTACAAAAAATATAAAATTATTATAAATATATCACATAACAAAATTATTATGTCTAACACCTTATATGTTTTGATTATGACATTATATTACCCGCTTGTAAAAAATTCTATGTTAATATTTATCTTCATGAAATATTTGCGTTTTCATTAAATTTGTATTGATTTTTATATAGCGGTGCAACATAATTATATAATGAAATATAGAATGGAATTATTTAGATCAATATAATTTATTTTCATTATACTTTTTCTATAATAATATATATATTATATAATCATGAAATAGTATATATTGTTCATGGTAATAGTAAGTTGTACAAACACAAGAACAATGTTTCCATTTGTCATGTCATTTTAAAAGAAAAAAGGTAAATGACTTATATATTTATATATAATTATTTAATTATAATAATATAATCTAATATACAATTTAATATCACTATACGTTTCTTTATTATATTCAATATATTGAGTGGATGAATCAAATAACATTGGAGGGGAAATAGTCCACACTTCTGGAAATGATATTATTATATTTACACCAAATGGGAAGAATAAATATTTTATTTTTAGAAGTATTAATGATGAATAAATTAATAAAAAATATAATATAAACAAATTATTATAAATTTATCAATCACAATTTCTATTATGAGATGTAGTAGTGGAAAAATCATAAATAATCATTTTGTTACGTAATAGATTTTCATACATAAAATAGTATTTTTTTTATCAAATGTATGAATGAATTTGTAAGTGTATGACAAAACCATAGAATAATAAATCATATTATATTGACTATATTTTTAATATAATACATTTATAGAATAAATTGATTGAATTTGGTGGGGACGAAAATAAATGAAAAGATCATGAGGGAAGTTGTTACATCCTAATCAGGTAACTCCATTGGGTTTCTTCCCAAAGGAATCCTTGGATTATTATCCACTTAATGTATGGAATAATAGAGTTATCCAGGTATTTTTTTTAATTAAGAATATCATGGTTGATGATAAATGGTTTTAGAGTTTTTATGAAGAGGGAGATGTTGTGGTCTTTCATAGGAATGTGAAATGACACAGATGAAATTTTTGAAAAAAAAAGATAGATGTACAAACAGTATTAACAAAAATATAAACATAAACAAACCAAAATAAATAATTTATGTTTAATTGGGAAATAATTTATATCCTATAGTTTTTTTTACAATTTTCATGGATGATTTGGATCTCATATTTAAGGTTTGTTGCTTTTCTATCCTATGGTTGTTAATAATTGTGGTAATTAATTTTAATAACTGTGACTAATATTTTTTGTGAAAAAGATGAACTTTTTAAATATTATATATTATTTATATTAACAATATGAACTCTATTATTTAAAATTATAATCATATAAGTGGCTGGAATTAATTTAAAAATAATCTAAGTAATAGGAAGAGACATTGAGATTTTAAAAAGAAAATATACCAATGTTTTCATTTATATTATATCCAATTTAAATGTGACATTAATATCAAAGACCAATAACAGATTAAATTATAAAATAATTATGTAATCAAAGCATAAGAACTATTAAAAATAATATTTATCATTATGATTAAAATAGATGTAAAATGAGTTTTGATTTAAAATTACATACTTTAATCAATTAATTAACAAAGAAAACCTCAATGATAAATACCAAAAATTTATCCCACCGTAACTTTTTATTTTTAATTAATTGATTAAAATTATTTTTAAAAATATTATATATAAATACAATGATTGTTTTTATTTAAAATGGGATCTCCATTAAATCTATTTAAACTAACATTTATAAAAGTATAGATTCATAAGGAGTGAATAGGGATTGTTCTTATCTTATGTCAATAAAATAAATTTTGTTATTACAAAAAATATCTTTAGGAACATATAAAATATAAATTTAATTTCTATAATAAAATATATGTAATTAATTTAGAATTATTAATATATGTCATATTTTATACATATATTTATACTTTAATAAAATTAGTGTCTTTATATTCATTTTGATTCTATATTTTATTAAAATTAATAGGTATCTAATGAATTGGTTCATATATATATATAAGTAAGTTAATATAATAATAATTAATTTAATTAAAATTTTATATCAAATTAATTAATAATATTATAATAGTGAATTATTATTCAATGACACTCGATCTTTTATGTTACACAATACATCAATGAAAGTGTGTCTTGTGTGTAATCTCAATGTAATTCAATAACCCAAGAAACCCAGAGTCAATGGATTATATTATTTAACTATTATTATTTTAGGTAACAAACTCAATAAATCCAAAAAAATATTACTATTTTAATATCATGTAACACACCTGATACCCAATGTACAATTTTAAAGATAGAAATTACAAAATGATACATAATTGAATGAAATAATCTACATCCTTTAATGAATATTCAATGATTTCTTCTTCATCAAATTTATAAAGTAAACACAATAAAGGTGAGGTATAATTACATTAAGGGTTATATAAACTAATATCATGTGATGAAAATACATGTAAGAATATATATTATGGAAAGGTAAATAATATGAAAATATATTCCATCAATAATCTAGAAAAAAATTATCCATGTTTTCTTTCTTATTGATAATATCATGGAACGAAATAGTTGAGTACTGAATGAAGAATCAACTTATTAAATGAACTTCATGAATCAATAACATAAAAATTTTAGCATAAAATAGTTATATTCTGTTGGTAGAAACACTTTGGGGTCTTTTTAAGAAAAAACTATGAAGGGTTTTTGCGATATATTTAGTCTTATGTGACCCGTCGATGCATCAAGGGGATATAGCAGCCCCCTCCCATCGCTGATTCTTCGAATTATTATTTATATATAGATTTAATTAAATAGAAATATTTACTTTCAATATTTATATTCAACATATGATAAATATTTCTCAATATTTACCTTGTAAGAACAAAAATATAAATAATCACCATATCTAAAATAGTGAAACACTAAGATAATAATATTATCCATCCCCAAAATAAGAATATTTGATATATATAATTTAAATTGAAAATTTTTCTAAATTTTGATGTATATACCATACACATGAATGAATAGGTGCACAATACTATCTGTGTCAAATATTAAACGAAATTTAGAAGATGTCCCTTACCTAACGCATGATAGTGTTCTACCATTGATCTAAATTTCTATAAAAATCATATTAAATCCATTTATTTATTAAATTATATATATTAATAAATTTCTTTTATTTAATATAATTTTATGTGGTTTTATATGTCTTGTTTTGTAGATATAAATTATAATATTTCATTATTGGAGAATTCTCTTTTTCTATTTTTTCATAATATTTCATTTTATTATTTGTAATGATGTTCATTTAAAATATGGATTATTATACATAATTTTAATTATATTTCAGTAATGAATATAAATAATAGTAAATTTATATATATATCAATTGTTCATATGTATGAGTAAGAATCATTAGATAATGTTTCAGTGATGATTTCTTTGATCATTATGCTGTTTTTATAATCACAAATTAGTTTTGATTACTTAAATAATTTTTTGTATATATTTTTTCCTGAATATTAAAATATATGTAAAAAGTATTTTATAATTTGGTTCATCCATAAAAAGGATTCATGACTAACAATTATATAGATAATGAATAATGAATATCCATTATCCCAAAGGGTTGTAAATTTTTTCGTCACCGATGATGATTTTGTTTTTAAAATAAAAGAGGGAGAAATGAATTTGATGATGGATACTTCATTAACATGATATAATTCAAGTATATATATGATAATGGAGTTATAATTCACATTTAGATAGAAGAGATGATAAGGGGGTATGAAATGAAAAAGGAAATAGAATGAAAATTAAAATATATAAATATGATTTACCTCTTGAATTTTTCTATTTTAATACCACTTTATGGGACCTTGGTGTTTACTTTTGTTGCAACATTATCATAATAGATGTGGTGAGAGATATATCATGTGTATTTTTATATAACTTTTTTCAACATAAAATAATTAATGGTTTGTAGACAACAGGTGGTGATGGGTGATATTTATACTTTAGGAGAGGAGTTCTTTTTTAATATATTATTCATTTCATTATTATTTTTTCTAAATATTGAAAATATATTTAGATTATAATTAAATATATTAAAATATTTAATGTATGTTAGAGATATTGGTGAAAATCATGCATGACTCAATGAATAGTTTATTTATCTTATAAGTTATTTATATAGTAAATTACCGTATTTTACTATTCATAAAAATTAGTCTATTTTAGAAAAATCCCAAAAATTTAAACTAATTATTTATATATGTGTAGAACTCAATAAAATTAAATCCATTTAATGAAAATAGTTTTATAAATATGAGAATGTGAATTTTTAATTAAAATAACTATTTTTTTAAAACTAAAGACAATAAATATATAACTCCATTTATAACACTAGAAAAATTTTTCTAAGGTCTCGTATAATTATTCTAAGATAATAAGATAACGAAGTATAATTTTATGAAAACACTTTACCAAAATAAAATTTCTCTTAATGTATTTTTCTAATAATAAAATTGTTTTTATATAATTATGACATACAAAAATACCAATACATAAACAATGATTTTTATGATATATATTCATTGATACAATGAAATAATTATATGATACCTTCATTTATTTGATTTATAAATTTTTTCATTCATTACTGGATGAGGGTTCTAATTATTTCGTTGGTTTACCATTAAGAAAGTTCACATTACCATTCCAAATTTCTTTTAATATTTAATCTATATAGGTTCATTTGCATCTATAAATACCAATTACATAATTAATTAATTATTTAAAAAATTATTTACATTTTTTATATGTGATTTTATATGATTTTTTCTAACTGGAATACTTTCTTTTTGTGAAATTTAAACAGTCAAATGTATTGGATTTATTTTAGAGGATATATACCAATAAATCATGTGGAAATCTATTCTTACCTCCATTATAAAATTTTACATTTAAATTTTTATGAACATTTCCTTATAAATATATGAGGTCGGTTATTCCTCATACCATCAAAAGGATACCACATTTCTTCCGCGATATTATGTGTTCCATAAAAAACATTTTTCTATTAATATATTTGATTACTCAATACATTATCTTGTTAGTGAAGAATATTTATAGGCTCTTTATTGTAAGTAAAATTACGGTCAAGTTATATTTCTTCACAGGGGAGTATATGCGTTGGTTATGGAATGAACCTGAATAACAATGAAACATGGAACACATCAATAACATTAGAGAGAAATGGATAAATTTCTAAGTGGATGGAAAAAGATTACATTATTTCAATAATTTTAAATGTTCTGATGTACTTGAGGCTCAGTTTCCATTTCTTCCAAAACCTTTAGAAACCCTTCCACAGTGATACTTCTAGAATGATATAATCTCTCACATGAAATTCCAAATAAGTACTCCAGTTGTTAGAATAATAATTTTTTTTATTTGGGAAAATTTAATATGGCCTTGAATATTATTTACCATTTTCATTATTTCGTAAATATATTTTGGGCCTATAATTATACACTCACTAACCCTATCCAAACTAGTTTTAGTTTGAAATATAATTCCAAATAAATCATCATATTGATCAATTTCAATACTACAATGAAAATAGTTATGGTTGGAAAATTACATCAAAGATAAGTACCGATCTCGCACACTATAAATGTCATATGAGAATGATCTCAAATTTTCATACAATGTTTTAATAGACTTTTCATATTTTACATCGGTTTTAGGGTGATAAGTATTACTCAAATTAAGCTCAATATCAAAATAATTCTAAATACTCTTCAGGAATTTTAATATGAACCATAGAAGTCAATCAGAAACAATCGATAGAGGTATACCATAATGTCATAAGACATCAATTATATCCATAATTTCTAGGCTACCATGTGTTATGGAATCTATTATTGAATGTAAATGTTCCAATTTGGAAATATGATTAACAATTACACATACTGCATCATTTTTTATATGTGTCATTAATAGTACTACAACGAATCCAATTGTAATTTCATTAACGTAAAAATAAGAGTAGGAAGAGGATTCATAAATCCTTGAGTATGTTGCCAATCAACATTCACTTTTTGACAAAATATACACCTAGACACATATTTTTCAATGTACCACATAGTGTTTTCCTGATAATATTGATCATTCATATTTTTTTACATCATAGATCTACCATGGTGTAATGAAAAAATTGAGCTATTAGAATCAACATATAGTTTCCATTTCATCTTATTTTTAGATGTAACACATAACCACTTTTCCAAATTTCAAAAATCCATGATCAAATAGTACGTCTTACAATCTTCCATTGATAACTCTGTTAATTTCTTTTTCAAGGTTCTCCTCACTAGATTGAGATATTTTTATCTTCTATAGTAAATATTTTTGTGAAATTGTACGAAAAATCAATGATTTTTCCACTTCGATGAAATTAACATATATATATATATATATATAATATCCAAGAACATTTTATCTCTATCAATCCTCATTTAATTCATAAGTCCATGATAATTCCTACTTAATGAATATGCTACCTTTTTTTCTTAATTAGGTGATAGTGTATTGAACAATCTTAATTGATGAGAAACATCTTCCATCATTTTTTAAACTAGTTGAGTTAATTCTATGAAAAATTTGATTTCATGATATTTTGATCCATATATATCTCACACCATTAACCATAAATATAGTTTCCTCATATTTCGATATAAATGATTATGGGTGATAACTCAAAATCATGAGTTAGATAATTTTGTTCAGGTGTCATCCACTACCAAGATTCATAATAAACTATATTAACATTTTTCATAATGGAACAACTGATTAAATTCATTAATGTGTCACAATATATCTTAAACCCATCATTTCCATAGGTAATATTACAAATTAGAGCATGGAAAAATATTTCTTTTATTTATTTTATGAATTTTATACATTATTATGTCTATACAAACACAACCCCATTGCATGGGAGCTTGGTTTTCAGTTTATCCAATTGATTAAAAAAATTGAATGAAACAATAATATTTACCCTTTAATTCAATAAAATAGTGTCCCTTAGTTATGTTGGTATAGTAAATTATTTAATATTACTTTTCATAATAGTATCAACTAAAATTCCATCTTTATAGATACTATGGACAAGAAAAAAAACTATTTGAATCTATAATTCCCACTCCTTAACCATCCCATAAAATTATTTTCATCAAGGAGACTCCAGAACATCATACAATTGCTTCTCATGGTCTGCATGAATTTTCTAATATGTTATGATTTTGATAATAAATACCACAACAATGTCATTAAAATAATCATTGAAAAATCTATTAAGTATATCTATGAAACCATAGGGTGTATTATTGAGTCCAAATAGAACTACTATAAACATGGTTGGTCTATACCTTTTTTATATTTTTTCTATTGCAATACCTTTTTTCCATACACACAATTGATGATGTCGAGATCAAAGGTCGATATTTGAAAAATATTAAGAACTTTGATGTTGATAATATAAAACATCAATATGATAAAGATGATACGTGTTCAAACCCCTTATTACAAAATATATTATGTTCATTTTACATCTCGAATAATTCTATAGTGTCTATATATAATGAGTTTTTGATATAGTAATTGCACCTCGAATAAAATCAATAGAGAACTCACATGTTCTCTCTATAGGATGTCCATGTAAGTCTGCAAGAAATACATAAATTTATTCTTACATGATAAGTATATCTTAAATATTATCACTACACTCCTCGTCTATATAATGTGATTTGTATTCCTTATCAATAATTTCATCTAACATATAAACTTTGCATTATTGTAGATAAAAAATAAAAGATGAATTTTCTAATAAAATGATAATTTATTTGACACCATTCACCGAATTAGTAACATTATTCTTCCTACAGTAATTGTTTCAATCATATATTGAATAGTAGTTCAAAATGATTATTATATCATGGTTAATCATTGGAATCACGATACGGTAGACAACTAATTTTGATTTATGTTTCATGATGGGGACCCACTAACAGATCATTATTATCATGATTCAACCAATATGATTTTTTACTAACAGATCCAGTATTAAATAAAAATGGAAATTTATAAATTTCATGGAAAATGATAATGATATAAAATAATCTGATGATATAGATTAAAATAAAAAAAAATCATATGATGTAGGAAATTATCAATTCACATATCACAAAATAATTGGAACTCCAACCTCAATCGTTGTAATAAAAAATGTTTCTAAATACTCTATTGTCCTTTTATAAGGCATGATTCATCAACAACTACGATAATAATTTCTATTGTGACCTATTTACCTATAATTTTAGCATTTAACAACAATAATTTGTCTCGTTCCATTACATTTATTTTCATGATGACCCTTTTATTCACCCATATATCATACTTCCATGCCTTTAAATAATTTCTGTGGATGATTCATTCCATATTTTTCGTATATTATGAATTTCATTAATCCCTTTAACTTCATTGGAATATATTGTTTTCCATAGTTATCATAAGACTTCATTTTCAATTACAACCCATAAAGAAATTATATCTTGTATTTTTCTACAATATTTTTATTGAACATTATACTATTTCATCATGTAAAGAATATTTTTAGAATAAATAAACAATTAGATACATGGATAAGACATCAAATTAAATGATATATATATTTTTTGTAATAATGTGGAAAAATTATAGAATATTTGGATCCTCTTGTAATTGTATACTAATATTCCTCAATACATTATTAATATAATTTAATTAACGTAAAACAATTTCTTCATTTTTTGTTCATCACTCATGAGGGAAGTAATTTTTTTATATAATGTTTATTTAAAGGTTTCCCAATCCATGTCTTATATTTAATATTATTATTTTGTATTTTGGATCAAAGGCCAACATTTTTTAACATCTCTCTTGAGATAATATACTTCAATTTCCATCTTTTCATTTTTATTTCATCATAATTCTATAAATATCTTATCAAGGGACATGATCCACCACTCACGTTCCAATAGATTAGTAGTCCCACTGAAATATTTTGTATTCTTCCACATGGGACGATCCAACACAGGTTTTTTATGGTTATTCATCTTAACCTATGAAATTTTTTCTTATATGGTAATTATATTTTGAAATCTAACAATTACTATGTTGGATTGCATATTAGGAAAATCCCTACATGTTAATTTTGTATTAATACCCCTTCCTCCATTATACACCTTAACTAGACATTGGATTTAAAAAAACTAGATTTTGAATCATAAAAAATTATCTAGAACTAAAAACGCACTTAAAATTAATTGAACATATATGCATTACTAATTTCAAAAAAAATAATTGTTTTTTCAGGTACATATTTATATATAAAATTCTTCATAATATTTTATAATGGAAATTTGAATTAATATACACATATACCATATGAGTGGCAAACCAGATGGGTAGTAAGGCATGCTATCCTATACTAGGATACATAGTGTCAGTCCCGAAATAACTTTTCATGGTTATTACTTCTAGGTATATCAATTATAGAAACACATACACATGATGTATCTAGGCATGGATGTATTTCTAGGAAGACCCATATAATATACTAATTTCTGAAATTAAAGGATTTCATATATGATTATACCCAATTTCTATCATCATGTTATGATCCCTAAACTATGTTTTATAAATCATTCAAAGATGACCACTTTTATACATTCACTGATACTAACTGTAATTCAATGTCCCAAGAAACCGAGATCTGATGAATTAATTTATTACATTTCTCAAATTAAAAATAATAAAATACAAACAGACTAACTAGTTTAGCAGTTTTTAAGTCCATGCATCATACGAGATACCCAATGTACACTTGGAAAAAGAAAATATACAATATAAAACTTAATAAAATTAAATAAACTTTATCTTTGAATGCTTATTAAATGTAATATTATTCATAACCTGTTGAAGGGAAACATAATATATGTGATATCAAGTGACTTGTATTGGTTATATGAGGAAATAAAATGTGAATTAATGTCACAAAGAATAATAACTATAGAAAGGTAAAAAATCTAAAAAAATGCCATCAATTACATAAAAATTAAAATGTATCCATTTATTTTTCTATAGTGAAAATCCCATAGAAATTTATAATTGAGTAATGAATGTATAAAATTATTATCTAGTGAACTGCATGTATCAATAACATGAACCATTATACCTTGATTATGGTTTAATTATGTGAGTATAAACATGTATGATTATTTTTGAAATCAAACACAATGGATTTTTTACCAACTATTTAGTATCATAAGACATTTCAATGAGTCTAGGGCCTACAGATTACCACATGCATCAATTAATTTCATAAAATTAATTCATATAGAAATTATATCAATGAAAAAAATTAATTCATGATATCTATATTTAGTAGTGGATAAAAGCTCATTCATATTTTTCCTATTATGAAAACATACAAAATAATCATTTTTCTAAAAATGGTATATGGATATGAAAATAATCATATCAACAACACAAGAAAATATATATTTCTAATAAATAAAATCGTAAATGAAACATTATCTTAAATGGGATGAAGATACACAACCGAATAATGATTAGGTTCCCAATACCATGTAAGTCTATATGAAAGGGAAATTGTGATGAGGTTCCCTACCTTATGCCTGATTGTGTTCTACACAAGATCTTAATGTTCGGGATAATCCAATTAAATCCATTAATTAATTAATTCTTATTGATTAATAACAATATTTTATCTAGTAATGATTTATTAGTATAATTTAATAAACTTTTAGGTGTGTTTAAATATAAAATCTCAACATTTAGGATTTGTCGTATTCTTTGTGTTCATGATCATTTCACATATTTGTAAGTAATAATGTTCATGTAAAATGTGAAACAATATCCAAAATTATAATTTGATTTTATTACTGAAAATAAATCTACGTTGATTTTAATGTTTATCGTTTGATTATATGAAATAAGGATTAATAATTTTATAACATTTTAGTAATTATTTTTATGATTATTTTTCTATTTTTTCTTTCATCACAAACTTGGTTTGAAAAAATATTTAATTAAGTGTACATTACATTGCAACTAAATATTAAATCAGATTTCATAAATACTTTATAACCAGTATTTACATTAAAAATGGTTTCATGACAATTCTTTTTGTATGAAATTATAAATGATAATCCATCCTCTAGGAAGGATATAAATTAGAATCTCAAAAATAATGATCTTCTTAAAATACAATGGAGCTAGAAAGGGGATCTGTGAAAGATATTCTCATAGCATGACGTAATTCTAGTATATAAACTATAATTGATTTACCATGCTCATTTGGAAATTGAATTTAAGGATATGGTATGAAATTAAATTGATAATTGAATTGAAATTAAATGAAAACAATGTGGATTTACCTATTGAGTTCTCCCCGTTGAGTGCCTTCATAAGGGAGCATGGTTTGTTCGTTTATTGTAAACATAACCTCATAGAATAAGAAGGAAATTGGAATAAGGATAGGGTTTAATTTGGACATGCACCAGTCATGGATGTGTGAGGATAATTTGTGGTGAGAGGTGTTATTTATAGTGGTGGAGGGAGGTGATTTTTTCATATTTTATTCATTTGTTAATTATGTTGGATCAAGATTATGAAATTTTATTAAAATGTAATCAAATATGTTAAATTAATTTTCTGATTGTGTGGATTAGGATTCTCACATCATCCATGACTTTCTTAATATTTTATATAACTTGTAATAAGATTATATATTCATTTATTATATCATAATATTCACCAAAATTGTAATAATCTCAAAAAAATCCAAAAAATTAACCATTAACATTTTAGAATGAAATAAAAAAATGAACACAATTTTATGAAAATAATTGTGTAAATTTGAGTAATTTAAATTATAAATGAAATCATCATTTACTAGAAAAATAATGATTTTAAATTCATAAATCATTTTATATCATTGGAAAATATTAACTACAGTTTCATAAAATTACTATAAAATAATTAAATACAAATTATATATTTAGGATAATAATTTATGAAAAAAAATCTTCTAAATTCTTTGGTTAATTATAAAAATATAATTAAATATTTACGAGTTAAAAAAATACTTGTAACCAAATTTTTTTTAAATATTTATTTAATATACTCTTCTATTTTTATATAATACATTCATTTATAAAATTCCTAAATATTATGAGTACATTTACGGGTTATGTCACTATTCATAAGGCTTGTTTATTATTCATAAGGTTTATATTACTATTTCCAAGGTCAGGTTACAATTTAATTTGTATTTTTTCTTTAACATCTATAAAAACAATAATTTCTTTCATTTTTTATGTATAAAGACTGCTTTGTGTTCTCTGTAAGATTATATATGTTTTTAAAAAAATGAAGTACTATTCTTTTTTGATTTTAACTACTAAATTCATTAAATTTATTTAATAGGATATGTACCAAAACATCATGTAACATTATAGTAATATGACCTATGTGTTCCTAGTTGAGAAATATAAAATTTATGTTTCATGTAGGGCATCATTAACTAAGTGTTTCATATATGTGAATTAATACCAGTACTATTATATTAAATTAACATTATTCAGTGTTCAATAAAATAAAAAACACCAAAATGATATTATTATTTCAAAAAAATTAATCAAAAAATATTGGGATATTACATTTCCCCTGCTTAAAATGGATTTCCCCATCACTATTCTTCTATGTTTTCAATGTATAAATATTTGAAAATTCCATTCAAATAAAACCACATCGTAAAACTGAAAGCTAAAAAATACATTAAAAGGGAAATTTGTAACCATTATGATTACTCAATTTAACATGTAATTAGTGTTCCACATAAGAGAACTTATGTGGAATGTGAACACAAGGACTTAGTGGGAAAGCATAATTATTCATTTGGAATGATTGATGTCATGAATCTGAAAAAATGGAATAATTATTAATCATTCATGTAGTCAAATTCATAATTATATGATGATTTAAATTAAAATAGGTTTTTCCAAAAAAATTATTATTCGTATTTCTTATCTTTATCATATCTTTGATTAATTATTTTATTTTCAAGGAATATAATGCAATATACCTACATATTGGGTTTCAATAAAAAATCATTCCATGGTTATTCATTTATCTAATTTAAATACATCATTTAATTAATGTAATTTATATAAAAAATAAACCTTGATCCCCAAATACACAATTAGTAGATCTTATGCCCCATAAAATAATGAAATGTATAACTACATATTCAAAACAATCCTTAAAAATTAAAGATAATTAATACGTTATTATATGAAGAAAAAAATTTATAATACAGTTTAATCAAAAATAATTTATCTTCCATAATAGTTATACATTATCCATGACATCATGTAGTCTAGTGGTAGGCAGGAAACGATTATCATCCATACGTTATGGGTTTAAAAACTATGGCCATGCCAGATATGATTGGTATTCAAGAGACATACATGATTTCCTTTTCAGAAACCACAGGAATATAATTTGAAAAAATTAATGGTTATCCTTGGAATATGGTTAACCATTAATTGTACTTTAATCTTCAGTTTTCAATAAAATCATAATACATAAATAATTCATACGATGATTGACTTAAAATTTACATAAATGGAATTCCTTATATCCCTTTTGAAGATAAAAATTAAAAACATTATAATGAACCCCATGATAATATGTTCACAATGATCCCACATTAATCACAATGTATCTCTTGGTATTCAGATTAGTAACTTGTTAATACACTCATCATATATTCTATTGAAACATTGTAAAAAGTTTAATTACCATAAATATTTTTGTAACATTTTCACACTTCTTTATTTCCAAGTATACTAGTTATATTCATTAAATCCAACAAGTAGTAGATCTCATCAATGGTGATATAAAACACTTTTTAATCATTTTAATAATAAAATCCATTGTACGAGGTGCGGTCTATGATAGTATCTTCAAATCAATAAATTCATTATCCATGTGAAACACAATGTTCTACAAATATTGATCACATTATGTGTTATATTTCATTAATAAAAGAAAACCATTATAAGTTATCATCACTCTAAAAATTATCCTTTTCTATACTTAAAGAACACTTATTCTGAATATAATTATATATTACATGATTCATGTAACATAGACTTTTAATTCTAAAACCTAATCACTACACCCATCAAGTAATATTCTTATATCATAACATAAGTTTCATCAAATCATTCTTTAATACATATTTTGTATAATATTAAATATGAATAATGTCTTATAGTTACGATAACATAATATAATCACTATACTTATGATTAATGTAAAAAATAATCGTTGAATGTCACATACCATTTTCATGACATTTGTTTTATATTTATCTTTTGAAGTATAACAAATAGTCATACAGGTATCCTTATTCATTTTATGATATTTCCACTAGGGAAATGGATTCCTTTAATACCCATAAATTATACACATGAAATATTCAATGCTAACCTTGTTCTTTCTTGTTCTCTCCATGGACTAAAATAATAATCCATGATGTGAGAAACACATGTCATATTAGGAAACCACGTAATCATGAAACATTTCTTATTGAATGACTTAATCATGACACATACATTTTAATCGATGAAGGATTAGGTTTATCCTATGTTATTCAATTTAATATTATATTCAAATCCTTAATAATTTTTCATGATGTGTATATGAATTTCCAAACTCTGTCCCATAGGAGTGCCAATACATGTGTGAAAAAATGAATGTTGAGATTTACCATATTACCATGACTCTATCCAAGAACATATTTTTCTTGTTTTTACAACAATGTACATATGTTTCAGATCCAAATAAACTTCTATTATCCACCTATAGATTTATTCATTGGGAACTACTCACACTAACCCTTTACCAAAACATCCGGCACATTTCTCTATACATTTCCTTAAACTAAGACATAACCCTAGTTATTTCATTAAGGATCACTCTAATATATATTTATACAGGATTAAATTAAAAAAAACTTCACCCTCATACCAAATATAGTGACCTTTCATTTTAACACATTAACATTATGTTGATTTTTTGAAATACATAAATCATTAAACAAACATATTCCAAATGACAGTACAAATCATTTTCTTTTAGAAACATTTAAATATTAATATTTTTATATAAATGAGATAAATATTCTCCAACCATTTTCATTTAGACTAGAATCCACTATATAAACATTAATGATACTAAATATATTTATAACCTAGGAGATGAATACATGATAAGTGGTGGTATACGATACTTATTAAGGGTATGTAAGGGAGATTAGTAATCATAATCATGATCATAAGAGAATAAAAACATGATAATGAATATAGAAAAACCACACCATGATTATGAATGGTCATAACCATTAATCATGACATAAATCATTGAAGTTTATAATACAAGAATCATGAAAAAAATAACATAGTATATTGAATTTTAATATAGGAATAAAATATTGAATTATGATAGACCCATAAGAATATAATATTTTTTTATAGTATCCACAGAATCACTTCCAATACAACCATTAAAGAATTTTTTTACTCCCTATACCATATTGGTTGTAGTAGTTCACATCCATGGCTATATTAGTTTCATCAATTCAATTATCATACTATCATGGTAGTCATGGGTCCCTCCCATAGACATATTAACAATCAATATTCATTCCAAATACCACATTGTCCAATCTCATTATATATAAATATTACCAAATAAATTAGAGTGAGATATTGGTAAAACCATTCATAGAATCAAATAATTCATAAATGATCCAAAATATAACTAAGTATCCTATCATAATCCATGATATGAAATTGGCAACATTAAAATTTAATCATATATTAACTAGTGAAAAATAGGGGTTTGATAATAATTTCATCAAAATCATAAATAGAGAATGAGTATAAAATATCTTAAACATATAATATGTTAAATAAAAATGGGTATAAAAAATTCAATGAAATTAATCATCAACATTTTAATGATATAATATATATGTTATATTTATAGGATTTCCTAGAAAATCATGGCCAACATCAATAGATGTCATTATAAATGTAAAATATTTTTGAAATAACAACTAACAACCTTTATTGAAGAAAATTTATTTTCATCTTTGAAATATAGTTTTTAATGGATAAATAATTTGGAAACTATTTTTCATAAGAATTTCATTGAACCATATAAAAAAATAATGATATATTTTTTAAAAACCTATTCGTTGTTAAGATAGATAATATACTTCAAAATATTTTAAAAATGTTTTTATATAAAATAACATTGAACACATGAAACAATAAATTGAATATGTTTTAAATACATATCATTTTAACTAATATGAAAAATTATAAAGTGGTCTTGAAAACATTTTGAAAACAATGTCATTGAAAATAGTATAAAAATTTATAATGTAATATTGAAAACTATTTGGAATCCATTTCCATAGAATAAAGTAAAAAATATATAATGAAATTTGGAAAATATTTTTAAAAAAATTTCATTTAAAACACTTTTAATGAAAATAAATAAATAATGAAAATATATTGAAAAACATATTAGATGAAAATGGATGAATGAATCTATAAAAAAATATTTGAAACCCCTTTCTTAATTGAATCATTAAAAATAAGTGAAAAAACAATGAATAACACTATCTTGATACTAATTTTAAACAATCAATATTATGAATATTATAATTCTCTTTAAACCCTTTGTATTATTTTAATGTTTTAATTATAGGAATTATGGTTATGATGGTGGGTAAATCTGTTCAGGCCAAACATTCCTTTAGAACAATAATATTTTTAAAAAAATTGCAAAACTGAAAAGTAGAAGAAGATTATTTAATAAGAAAATTGTATTAAAAATTAAAAAATCAGGGAAAATATAATTTCATGATCATAGAATAATAGATGAAATTTTTTTATACCTTTTAAATGACATGGCTGTGAGGTGACATATATTTTCGACTAAGGATATAGGTAAATCCAAACATTCTTAATGATAGATTATTGACTATCTTATATACAAAATATTGATAATAAGGTCCAAATATATGAATATACCATGATTAACCATATAAAATTATATTTCATGTTTTTAATAGAGATATGTATGATAATATTTCATTAATGGAAGTATAATCATATAAAATCTCGAACAGCGATTAGATTGTTTCAATAAACTCTTACAACATGATAACCTTGAATCCTACACCCCTTTGATGAAAATGAAATAAATTAAATCATCTAATATAACTAATAGAAATATATTCATTATATAAAATTTTAATTATAGAATATTAAACTCATGATAAATTGTTGGTGATAAAATTGCATGTGTCATGTAGAAGGAAAACTGAGGAAAAATAATTTTACAGATTTGGTAACATTTGAAATAGAGTCCCCATGAAAAAAATACAATAATATTTATATATAAATATGAATTAATTTAATTAAAATAATCATAGAATAGATCTATGTGTATTATTCACACCATATAAAATGTATGGGTGGTTAATAAATCATATATGTTAGGGAAACAAAAATTGAGAAGAAATTCCAATACCTTATCCATTGAGTCTCTTCATACACATAAAACCATCATGTATAACACATAAAATTTCTTATAAAAATTTAACATAAAAATATTCTTATATATAAAATAATATATGGCTTTATTATGACTTTCTATTGCATCAATGTTAACAATTCAATATTAGGGGTTCACTTCAGGTAATATCTGTTTTGTTCATTGCATAGTGTATTATTTTTTTAATCATTAGTCCTTATACATGTATAATGATATCCAGAATGTATGTATTTATATAAATATCAATTATATTATTTTTATTACTATTATAATATTATATATAAGATATATGATTGTATTGGAATACACTCTTCACAGAGAAGATAAGGCATATATATGAATGAACATTGTTATCTTTATTATTTTATTTTTTTATGAATGAACATAAATTCCATATTTATATATATATATATAAATATATATATATTTATTATTGTATAATTATTATTATATATATCTCAAATAATTTCACTAAAACAGTCCTTAATAAATTCTGTGTGGCGTTTGAATGAATCACATCACTTGGAGGGGGCGTTAGTCCACACATCCACAGAAAATTGTCATATTGACATCAAATAGAATGTATACACGAATATTTTGTAATGGTATTAACTAAAATTAAGTAAATAATATATATAATATATATAATAAATATAATTTATATATTTATATCCCACCATATTTTCCACTATAAGAGATTTTAAATGAAATATGAACAATCATTGTTTCATGAGCTGGTAGTTCGTCATACACATAAACAATGTGATCATTATTCATTAGATGGAAGTGTGAACAACTATATGTAAAACACTTAACATTAAAAATTATATAATATTTTAGATCTTGGAGTTTTTATAATGTAATTTAATTGAGAGAGTGGATGGGTGGATTGAGAAAAACAAAATTAATGAGCTAGAGAGATGTCATTAAATCTTTATCGGGAAACCCTATCTGATATTATACAAAAGTATTCCATATATTTCATTCATCCCATGTGGAGGAATATAGTTGGAATAGAATGATTTTTTGAATGTTTATTGGGTAGATATTTTCCTACCATAAGTTGTTTGATAGGTGTGATGTAGAGGGAGAGGTGGCAACCATTTATAGGGAAGGAAAATGACACACTCGATATTTTGAAAAATAAGTTATATGTGCCCTAATTTTTACATAAATTAGTAATATAAAAAAATAATGTAATTTTTATGGATGAATAATTGATATATAATGGTTTTTGGATGAATTTTTTGGTTTTTTTGGGTCTTAAATTAAAGGGTTGGAAATTTATAAACATAATATTTATTTTATTCTTCATAATTAATTTTAATCACATTCAAGATTATATTTTGTCAATAATATTGAACAAATTAAAAAATATAAATTATTTTGATTCAAAATATTGAATCATTTTTTTCCAAATTATAATTGCAAAATTTGTAGAAATTAATTCAAATAGAATCCTCCTAATGGGATGAAACTACTTGTTTTTAAGTAAAAATGTCAAAGGATTTCAATTTATATATACCCAAACACAAAGTTAACTTGTTTCCAATAAAAAAAAATTGAATAATTTAGAAATCTATTATCTAATTAAATAAATAATTTATTTCAAATATTATTTATCAAAATAAATTAATTAGATTAAAAAGCATTTTTGAATTAAAAATCAGTATTTTTAACAATTCATTAATAAATTATTCCATAAATAAAAATACCAAAAATTTACCGTAACCGAAATTTTTTAAATATCAAATAATAAGCTTATTATTAATTATTAAATAAATAAAAGTTCCAAATTTTGGATTTAAATATGGTTCTCCATTAAATGGTGGTTAAATGTCATTTAAAAAAATATACGCTTTTAACAAAAAATTGCATTTTTGTAATATAATATCTATCAATCCTATTAGATGGTTATAAATTGTACATTTTGAATGATTAAAATTAAAATATAACTAATATCATCCACTATTAGTAATTTATTTTACTTATTAATTTTTTTGTTTACATAATAATCAACTTTTATAAAATCAATTATTTTGTACTCATTTTGATTCAATTTATATTATTAATAATGGATAAACAATAATGTAAACTATTTATATTAATAATTTAGTTAATTCTATAATATATAATATAATTTCCATTTATGTCATATTAATTAATTAGAGTATAATAACAAATTATTTTTTAGTAACACTTGGTCTCTCCCATTATGAAAGCCATTGAGGAAAGTCAGTCATGTATATAATGTAAGAGAACCTCAATGTTCCATGTATAAAACCATACAATTTAGGCTGAGTATAGTGCTTTATTATATTATTTTTGTTTAAAATAAATTATATTTATAGTTATTTAATAATTAATTAATAGTTTTCAATAATTAATGAAATGAAAATATAAAAATGATTAAATTTTTTCTAAAAAATAATTAAAAAAATATTGGGGTGGTACAAATGGTACCAATACCCCCTACCATATATGGTGGGGAATAGAAAGATGTTAAACAACTACATGTGCTTTGGGAAAAAACTAATTCAATATAGTATCTATCTTTCATAAAAATTGATATGTCCATCATTAACCCCCTACGTCATCTCTGTTGTCCTCCCCAACTCTGCACACAAATACTAATGCATCTCACCAATCCACATGTCTACTATTTCCTTAATATTGGGCCTCTCTACAACTCATACAATGAAATCCCTATATTATCAGCCATTCAATGATCACAACACATCCAGGCCTCCCTGCACAATATTCCAAAGGAACTTTCCATGCTTAGCCAGCCCCGCCTCACAACACATTAAATATAGTATTAAAAAAACATAACAACAATGAACATGGGAAAAATGTATGGCATCCAGACATCACACACAACACTATCTTATGGATCTTAATAATATTGTACAAGGACTCTACAAGAATACAATAATATTTGGACATAAAATTGACTTTTATATTATCACTCAACAGGTTCTTATTTAATATTTAATTCATTGATCCATTATTCATAGGTTATAACTGTAGGAAACATAATAAAAAATATATCAACAGCTATCATAAATTTAATAACAATTAATTTTACATTCCATTCATTTATTATTAACAAGAATCAAGATGATTTTGGAACATTATGAGATTAACTTAAATATGGACAATATAATCGATATGATTATCCTTATATTGTGACAACAACAACAACAACAACCAGATTCATTTATCATTCCAATATGATTCTGTTATTGAATTACTAATCAATTAATTACATATTTATGTTCATTACAAAATTATTTCATGAAAAAAATGTAAATCCAATCATGTAATTAATATCAAACTATTTTTATAATCAAGAGGCAATCTATTATCAATCATTAAAGAAGAAACATTCCTATGTGATATATACCATATTATTAATCTAATTAAAATAATTAGTAGGTTATGTTTATAACAATACAAGTCGATAAATCATGAAAAGTATATGATTTCACATAAATAAATAGAGAATCAAATAATCCCCAAAATAAAAAAGGTTTATTACATTATCCATAAGATAACAAACCATGATTCTGATGCTGATCACTTCTCCAATAAGAACTCCAACAAATCAAAAAATCCACTATAGAACCACACCAACCAAAAATATTGAAAATAACTTTAGAAACATAGTGATCATGATTAATATCCTTGAATAGATTAATAGGTGAATCATATAAATAAAACAATAATAATCGGGGTAAAACATTCATTGGATTGATGATAGATCACAATGGACCGAATTATATAATAATGGAATCAGACCGTGACATGGGAATCACCAAAACAATGAAGAGGAATTTATGGGACACCTGGTACTAATACAATGTAGCTGTAGAAGTATGATTTAATATATCTGAGTATTTATGATTTTTTTTAAAACATATAACATCATGTAATTACATGACATGTAATCACCTTTTATGTTGTGTAATTCCCAGGGTATGGATTCAATCGAAAAACAAATCTCCACATTAATTTATTTTACTTTTCAAACACTAATATATTATATGACATGATATCCTCCCTTGTTCTAGCATCTCGAATCCAAACTACCCCAAAATTCAATCGATCCTTTTATGGGAAAATCAGTATTCACAAACATAGAATTGGACGATCATCATAGATCCATGCCATTTTATGACAGGTTTGACACATTAATTAGGTTATAAATATTTTCTATTCAATGAATATTCATAACTTTTTAGTGAAGTTATATTACATAATTTGGATATTTTCATTAAATGGTTGGATCACTTGATTCAAAATTAAACATTATTAAAAACTCTTGTGATGAAAAAGAATCTATGTTTAACATATATACCATGATTGTATTATTTTCTTTATTTATATCGACAAAAGTACTAAGAATATTTATTTTAGAGAATAATTTTTTTTAATTTGGATGCCCAATTTATATTTTGAATATTCTATAGAATACTACATTCTAAATGTACTATTTTTAATTATTAAATAATATATATAGATTAGTTTCATTGAATATAGATAGAATATATATATATTATAAATTGATTCCATCATTGATTCGTCCAATCATGGTAAATATTTTCGAAATTTTTATTGTGGAAATGAGAGAAATTCAAGGGAAAATAAGTAAAATAAAACATTTAATAATTATATCCTTATGGTTATAAAAAACCTTGGACATTTGGTTCATTGAATCTATGGATTTTGAAAACAAACAATTATTTTCTATAATTATTTGGCCATAAAATCCTCAATTTCTAGTTGATTAGTGTGAAATTTTGTGGGATAGAATATATGAAATAGAAAAATGAATTTATTGGGGGTAAATTATCAATATTTATTTATTTATTTTCAAAAAATATATAAATTTTCGAAGGAAATAATATAAGAAATTTCTTTTAATTATTAAATATAATTCCATTAATGTAACACTCATTGTCTCTATATAAATTATTTAGAAATAAATTTATATATATTATAATATAATGTATCTTTTTAATATTATAAATTACCTCTACTTATAAAATATGATTCTATACAATAAAAATGTGTATATTTTTTCATTCATATATATTACATATTCATATTTTTATATAATTTTACACGCACCTAAAATGTATAAATATATATATACATATTTCAAATATTTATTAATTATCATATATAAACATATATATTATCATATATTAGTATTATTATATTTCAAAATAAATAATAACGTGGAATTTTTTTAATAATTTTGTTTTGTGAAACATTATTGGAAATGTTATGGTATGCTTATTTGAAATTTATAATTTTTATTTCATAATAATTCCAAATAAAAAATATTATTTTTACATCAAATATATTTCATACAAACATAATTATTTATTATCCTAATTTATTTGTTTTTTAGAAAAAATTATAAAATATGGTTTTATTAATAAATATATTATTTCCTAAGTTGATTATATACAATTAAAAATTCTTTCTCACTAAAACTAAAAATTATTCTAATATTAATTCTCTATTTATTCATAGGTTCATCAATGTTTACACTTATTACATCTCCTGTCCTCAGGTAATACATCTACAAATATGGTGATCATAAATATTGGAAATGGAATAAACTAATAATTAGGTGAGGATGAGGTATATAAAAAAGTAATCATAGTAAGAATATAAGGGACATCATAACAGAAAAATCAAGAATCACTACAGGAATATGTAACTATAATAAAACAATATAAAATCTTAAAATTATCACTAATTGTCATCTCAACTAGTCATAAACACATATTAATAATGATTTTGAACATGGTATTATAAAAATATTACAAGTAATGATACAAAGGTATCATTAACCAATGAAATTGATAAATATTAGTTTGACCACTTAATATTACCACTATTTTTCACCAAGGTATCATAAAAAATTCCAATGTCATGATGATTATTTTTCATTTACCAAAATCATGGTACATCCTTCCAATTTGAAAGACCATTAAAAAATGTACCAAAAAACATCCATGGAATGATTGTAGGGTTTCACAACACAAATTATTTTCTTCACAGTCATGGATCAGCTTTCATATAACAAATATTATTCAAAAAGAAATTATAAAACCTTACTAACACTTGTTTCCCTGGATTCATTCAACCAATTTGTTATATAACATTCATGAGGAAATTACATATTACAATCGATATTCACCAATGTACCTTAAAACATTACTAACTCATGATTATAGGCTTTAATAAGCCGAATACATCAGATTGATATCATGATTCATCCATTATATTACCATATTCCTTCACCAGCGTATCTTATGAATTTTCTAAGGAATGATGAAAATTTATCACTACAAAAAAAATCAGAGAACGATAATAGTGATAACCATTAAATTATGCTATATCCTCCTCACATGTGAGTATTAATAGGGATCATCATATTTTATAAGATTTTCTTGGATCGCCCATTTTTCATTTATAAGGATCAATTATTATATCACGTATAAGAAATCCTAATAAAATTATATTCAATATAAAATCATTTTTTAGCCTTTTAAATTCAATGAAAAAAAACATTTGGAAATCAAAATATGATTTTCATAGAAAACACCATATCTGAAATAACTAAAAAAAGGGAAAGAGGGTCTTGATTTAAAGAAAAATTTAAATTTTATAATGTAATCTAACACTAATGAAAGGATTTAAAACTATGGATATTCAATGATGAGTTATACATTGAAATATATTATTAAGGTTTTCCCTCATCAATTAATGTAATAACATTCTGCTAAAATATTTAATTTGAAAACATTACGAAATAATGTCAAATGAAACATAAATCAAACATATAAATTAATTTATAACCATAATAATAGTGAGTACAAAACTGATTAATTAATCCCACATATATTAAATGTTGATCTTATACATGTAAATAATTGAATAAATTATTATTATTTACATCAAGATGAATTCTTATGGGTATATAATCGGTTTATTAATATAAAATATAATATTAATCCATATAAATTTTTAAATATCTGATGATATATTTTAGGAAAAAAAATTTATTTCATCATATATTATAGACTATGAATAATGATAGATTATGGAGGTCTTTGATTGATAAAAAAACATTCTTGTTCGATGAGGGAAGATAATATATTTATGATATTAAAGAACATTTCACATTTAGAAGACCCACAAAATATGATTATTTAATGTTACATGGGAGATGTGGATATTACATTAAATTTAAGATTATATTCATAAATCATGGATATCAGATAATTTAAATAAAAAACTACTACATGTGATTGATTAGAGATCATTGGAAGATATTAAATTGGTAGTAAATTATGAGAAATCATAAAATTGAGAATGAGAGAATAAGTAGAGGTAGTGGGTATTTACATTTAATGAGGGATGGTTTTAAAAAGATAACTCGTATTTACATTTTTATTAATTTAAATCAAATTTATGAGGTTCCAATTCCATAATTACTGGTAATTAATTAATTTTGTAACCGTTATTTAATATCATCAAATATAAGTACGATTTATTTTTGTATTATTTAAAAAAATTATTTTTTCCAACATAAATGATTAATTTGAAAAATGTCTAGGGAATTATAGTTTTTTCCTTTCATATTAAGAATATTATTTTTCTTCTGCATTTTTATAATATGTAAGTTTTAATTTTTTTAGAATTTTTACTCTATTATATATATATATATTCCATGAGATAATGAATGGTGGATCCAATTTTTTTTTGGGAAATAAATGTCCATAAATCAACTCTAATGTGTAATAGACTATGTGGGTCCCATAATATAAATTAAATCATAATATCATTCCCCATGCATTGGATATGATGAATATTTTATAAATATATGATGAATTAATTTCGATCATTTCATCCAATTTGAGGAATATTTTATTAGAAAATTTCATAAGACAATGCACTTGGGAATTAAAAGTATCATTGTTCCCTGAATATTCCAAGATGAAATTATTTTAATTATATATTCAAAAATAACATCTAAATTTATCATTTTTTAAAAATTAATGTTAATGGTAGACTAATAATACAATGACAAAAAATTAAAAATAATAACGCTATAATAAATTATTCTATTAATGTATTAAAAACGTTTGATATTAGGAATATTGAATATAGATAGAATTTATTTACAATGTTAATTTCAAAATATATTCTTTCATAAATTATTCAATAAATGGTGAAAAATATGAAATTTTTATAGTGGATGAAAAATAAATAATATTGAAAATATAAACTTGAAAATAATTTAAAAAAATAATTCAGATAATGAAACACCATTGGGCATTCAATACATTGAATATGGAATTTTTGACTGGACATAACTATTTTCTATATTGATTTGGGAATAACAATTTCAATTAAATTGAAAATATATGAAATTATGGGGGTTAAAATAGAATATGTTGAAGAAAAAAAAATAAAAAAAAACTTCTATAGATTCTTCAATTAGATATTTTAAAAATTACATTAATATTCACATTAATTAATTGAATTAAATATTCTATTAATGTGTCATAATTAAGGTGATTAATATAGTACTCATAAGTTCAAAATAAATTAAATGGTACTTAATTAATATATATTATCATATTAAGCATCTATAGTATGTTATAATTCATTAATAATTTTAAAAAATGATATAACTAAAAATAACACAAATGGTATATCATTAATCTATATTATATAAAAATTCATATTTAGATATATATTTACATTCAAATAAAAATGTATATATATATACACCACAACTGATATATATATATATCTACTAATTAATAAAATACTACTTTCAGATATCAATAAAATTATATAACATAATAAAAAATTTCAAATTTTAATTTAGGAGAAGTATTTATAAATTTAATGTTATATGAATTTCAAATTAAGATTTTATATTTCATAAAAAATTCAAATATAGATTTTTTTATTACATAGAATATTTTTTATTCACACTTATGTTTTAATATATATTTTATCATAAAATATTAAATTTCATAAATAATCATATAGTATGTGGTTTTAAAAATAATTTAATTATTATTGAAATCAATTAAAAACATTTGAACAAACTAGGTCATTATTGTTGGAGTCTTATAACTATTTCTATATACATTATTAATTTTTTACATTCATATTATATAATGGAAACTATGTTTATATGACTATTCCAATAGATTTTTTTTATCCAAACATAATTATAAAACCATTGAACATGATCTTAATATATCCTCATGAATTTTGAAGGTTCTATTAGACTAGCCATAATTAAGATTGAGACAAGATGCAATTAATCTCATCTCAGTGTGAAGTTTTTACTGAAATATAAAACAGTACCTTGAGGTAAAAATAATATATAGATATTATATAACTGATAAGGATACTCAATTCATTCTTAAAACATCAAATATATATATTATTGAGTTTTTTAGTATAAAATGTTCATTTATTGAAATAAATTATGGTGAATTTTTTAGGTGATCAACTACAACACAAATTATGATAATTATATTTAGATTATTATGGGATCCAAATTATTAATGAAAAGGTTTCATTTTCCCCTTTTGATGATGGTATGGGAAATGGTTTCATCATAACATTGAAATTATATCATTTATCTACGACTTATTGACATATCAATCATTGAGATAGTAATTAACCAATATCACTCTCCAGGATATCCCAAATATGATTTCCTTATATCTATATACACCATATATATTTATGGATGAATATATATAGATAATCTATAATAATCAATCTGATGTCTCATATTAGTCTAATGTTTTTATTAAACACATATTTAGAATCCAAATGTTATGAATCCATCATTAATAAGGTTAATTATCCAAATACTTACAACTTATTTCTATAAAACATCATTATCTCTCTATAAATCATTGATCCTATCAAAAATATATGATTAAAATGTTTTTTTAGGGTGGATAAATATTATTTTATTATTAAAATATCCATCCTTTACATATTTGTGATTAAAATTTCCACTATTAAACATTGTAATTGAAATAGTTGGAAGATCCTTTCATCTTAGATAACCAAACTATTTTTTCTCATCACATGGATTCTGATTGATTATAAAATCTAGATGACTGATCATATTTCACCACCTTCATTAGAAAATCTTTTGATCATTTTTTATAAATATATTCTAAAGATTTCATGATTCATATATTTGTGAGACTTCTCACAACATAAAAAAATAGAACAATCATTAGTGTGATTATTGATGTAGCTAATTCTAGATTAGAGATTGAATAATTATACCCATGGATATTGAATTGGTAAAAAATTGGAAGCTATTTTTTATCCTTCATGAATTTACAACCCATGTAATTATTTGACATATCATTATAGAAAATAAATTCCCCACCACATGTGTGTATTAGGAACACATGTGTAGTGATTATATTTATATTTAAGTATTTAAATACATTATAAAATTCATAATTCTAAATAAAAATAACCCCCATACCTATAATATTTCATTTTGATCTTAACAATGTTGATATGTTTCTCAAAAAGACACATTAGTGCTGTTATAATCTCTATAAACAACCAATTATCCATGTTTTTTTTATTGAAAATTATTCTAATGAAATTATTTTTGAAGAATCCATTCATATCAATTTTTTGTTACAGAATAACCAATGTGTGTTACTTTTTCTATTAAAAAATAATTATTATAATTTCCAAATAACAATAATAACTACAATTTCTTCATTAAATAATTAAAACGCTACTAATGTTCCTCTGATATATTTATGTATAAAAGAATATTATATATAAAGAAAAGACGAAATACTTCATTGTAATCTTGGTAGAATCTTTTCATCAAGTGAATGATGATTATTGCATAAATAATATGATCAAATTGGATCCATGGAAACTCATCGGTAATGTATTATGTATGAAGAATAGTTTTTGGAATATCTGCCTTCTTCATTATTACTTGATATTATCTTGAGAAAAGATAAATAGAAGAGAAATAATAGGCTCCACTTAGCTGATAAAAAAATTTATTATTCCATTAATGGGGGTACTAGTTATTTATTTTGATATTATTATGCACACTATATAAAATGTAGAGTTTCATAGACCACGTATTCTACATCAAAATGGCTTTCAATGAACCCCATTAAAAGAAATAGTTTCCAATATACCCTTCATAAAAAATTTCTAATAGTTTCTCCACCTCCTCCTATGGATAAAAAATTTCTATACTATATAAGGTCATTTATATTGGAATTTTTCAAGGTATAATCTCTATTGAGAACACAAACTCATTAAATGGAGGAAAAATAGATAATTATTTACAAAACACATCTTTAAATTCCATTATATTGTGATTCCTATTAAGAATGGTCTATTATATATTCTTAATTAAGAAGAAAATAAAAAAAATTAACCAATGGAAATAATATATATACTTTGTAACACCCCATGATTACAAGATACATTTCACTTCGAATAAATCAATAGATTTCATTGTATAAAACATGGAGTTTTAAAACACCACAACCAATCAAAATAGCCATTATGAATATTAATACCCATTTTTTGAAATGTATACATTTTATTTTTCAAAATAGACTACATTTTAGGAATCAGAATAAAAAAATTATATTATGAGGTTTTTTTGTTATTTTTAGGAAAACATTTATTTTTGATGAATAGATAAAAACAATGAATTATTGTTTACAACCGAATTTTTATTTAATTAATCAGTTATTTTTGTTAAATTTATTTTATGACTGAATAGATACATAATAATTATATGTTTTTAATTAAATTCATTAGAGGTATTTTATAATAATATTAGATATATAATGTTTTATTAAACATCAAACATATTTTACTCACAATCTAGGAAAATTTTCAAATTTGCATAAAATGTAATTTTACAAATTTTTGAATTAAATTTCTAAAATAAAAGAGACAAAATTGAAATCATTATGTAAAATGGGGTCTAGTAGGATCAAAATATTTTTCTGGTTAATAGTAAATTTTTTATTTTATTTACCACAGCTAAAATTAAAGAGAGAAATTTATTTTTAAAATGATATTATAATTACCCTAACACGTGTCATAATTCTTTTGGATAAGTTTATTATGAGAAAAAAACGTATAAAATTCATATTATCATTTTATTCCACATGGATTAGATTTGGATATTTATTATTATTTTATTTAATGATGAGTTAAAGTGTTAAATTAAAATTTTACTAAATAATTTTTTGTTAATATATAGTAACAGATATGATAAATTCAACTCAAAATATTAATTTGAAGGATAAAATAATTTCCTACATATTCGTATTTTACAACTAAACTTTATACATTTATTAATAAAAATTTATTTATCAAACAATGATGATGCGTTAATTACCATATTATTGAATGATCAAAATAATTGCAGTTATAAATATAATAGTGAATGAATATTGACATTTTTTTTGTATTCCATGCTTTTTCTAGGTAATTATGACATGTTATGGTCGATTAAATAATTTTTCTTCTAAATGATAATGTTTTTATGAAATTAACTGAAACCAAATACTAAATAGAGTCAAAATTGACATAACTGAGTGATTAAAACAAAAACTATATTATTAATTGATAAAATATTTATAATAATCTAAGGTTCTTCTATAAGGATTATATAAAATTAATTATATCAATAATGAAACACATGGGGTTATCCTGATTTTTTATGGTATATTTATTAACCATTTATTATAATAATAAAATAATACAAGTTTAATGATAAACAATTTAACTAAGAGTTAAATCTATATGATAAGGATAATATGGCGACCAAAACCATTCTAAAAAATACTGGTTGAGAGGATTTGGACCCAACCGTACCATTACCTTGAAATAAATTATTTTTTAGTCATTATAATCAAAATATGATTGTATAATAAAATAATATTTCCAGCTTTTCCTAAAATGACTATCACATCTCTTATAAAAGGGTACATCCCCTTCTCTTAATTTCACACCCCAAAGCATTTTGATCAAGAAAAATATACCCAAATAACCTAAAAATACCCTCAATTCATCTTATATTCCTTTCATTGATCATAAATCCATCATAAGATTCCATTTTGATCAAATCAAAAGGACGCACCCGAAGAAGAGGTTATAATTGCATCACTTCATTCGAAGTTATCTTCTTCCCTCACATCTTATTTCTTTGTGACTTCTATACCAGAATAATTTATCAAGTACCATCTACATATTATTATGTTATTATAAATATGGAACAACCATATTCATTATTATATCTATCTTATGAATAAAAAGGATATCAAACGTTAGTAAGTACGAAAAACCATCTCCTCGTCATGTTGTTTTTTTTCAACACATCATTATTTGGATGGGTATAATAAAGAGTATAATTGATGTAAATAAAAAATATAACATTTCAATTATTTTAAATATATGATATTTCATCCAAATACATATGATTTATCCATCAGTATAATGATATTGACGCTCATGCGTACATATGAATTACCATCTCCACGAACGTGATGCGATTTTTCCCCAACATAATTAATAAAAAAAAGTCAATTGATGATTAAAAATAATTTTTAAAAACATATAATCATTATGGATATAAATATATTTCATCCAATTTATAACAAACAAAACTTATGTAATGAAACATATGATGGAAAATGAATCATTTAACACAAGAAACAGTTATTGTACTTAAGTATTATTAAAAAATAAATATAATAAGATCAAATAAGATGCTAATTTTTTATATATATTTATTGTAAAATTTAATAAAAATTATTTATCTATTATAAATGATGTTAACATACCATTGATCAAGGAAAATTACTAGGTAAGGGTAAAATTTACAATATAATTAATGTTTGATGTTTTTTATTCATTTGTATATACTGGGACCTCATTATCATCCCAATCTGTGTATCATAACAATGTATGTCAAAACAATTTTACTATTTATTAGAATATAGGTTAATGTTATATATACCCTTTATTGAATTTTTATAAAAAAAATTATAATGGGTTCGTAACATTATTTTCTAAACACAGTCCTTTTCGACCTTTTTGACAAAATTAAGGAATGTGTTTTTTATCTTATATGGTGGGTGTACATATTTTTACATCCGTTTAACATCATTGAAGCATCTGTTACATGCTTCTATGAATATTTTCAAAATAATTTTCATAATAATTAGAGTCTTTTAAATTATTTCAATATAGAAATAGATATTTCTATCAAATAGTTTTGATTTCAACTATGTGAAAATCCATTAATGGATTTTATACATGTTTGAAGTTTATTTATTATGATACAATGATCCATATTTTATTTAAGGTATTGTGAAACAATTGAATTTGGATGTGTTATTTTTATACCATTCATTGTTTATGTTTAATGTATAAACAGTTCATATTATAGTTTTATATGAATTTTTATATTATGCTTCAACAATTTCATATGAGAAATTCATTAGACATAGTATCTAATAGGTGGGGCCCACTAAAGCTCCTCGATTAATAATTATGTCTAATGAGACAAACTACTATATTGGCACAAGGCCTTGACAAAATCTTATTTTTATTTTGGGCACGAGGCCTTGACTATGTTGTTATGATTTCCGTTATTATTCATTCCATCATTATGAAATTTGATATTCCTTTTACATTGATTTTTCAACTATTAGAATATCAATGTGAATAAGTAAATGGCAATATTTGACTTATCATTTCCTTATTATGAAGTATTTTATGGTATAAATCCTTGTTTTTTAGTGTTATACATTGCCTTAAATAATAATTATTATTTATAAAAGTTTTGGTTGTATTGGTAACCTTAATGAGAAATGGATCACACCCATTTGTATGTTTTATTTATTCCAAGATGTGAAGAAGTATATTATGACTGGCCTGCATGGATATTTTAGGAGAGATTGATGTGTTAAAATAAAACCCAATATGGTTGTTTTCAAATGTAAAATGTAATGTAAAACATATATTTGTATCTAGTACTTCAAGGGCTACTAAACTAATCAGTCATTCAGTATTTGATACCTTATGATCATTCCAATGTTTTCCAATAATGCAACGACACTAGGAAACTATGGACAGTGCATTACAGTTAGTAATAGAAATTTTTGATTACAAACCATTGAAATAATATTTTTAAATTCATTTTTTAGAGAATGTTACCCTAAGAATGACTTTGATATTATTATAGAATAACTTCCTATAATTTTGGTTGTGTAGATATTTTTTTACAAGTAATACAAACTTTTCTATATTCGAACATGTAGAGGTGGCTCTAGAATAGATGTACCTAGGAGTGAAAACTTGAACAAAGAGTTTGGGGCTTGACCTGGGTATCATGGAAAACAACAACGGGCCTTGGTACACTCTTTGTTACAACACTCTAGAGGGATATTCATAGGATTATTAACATTTTCTATAGAAACCATAATGATGGATTCATGATTAAATAATATATCAAAAAAATCTTTTTGATTATGTATTATATTCATAAATTGTTAAATTTATGTTAGGTATTTTACATGATTGGAACTATGTATTGTAAATCATAAAATAATCTAGAGTAGGATATTTTTTTTATAAATGGTGCTTAATTAAAGTAATTGAAACTTTATCAATGCAAGTAATCCATGTAGGGATTGACATCGTACTCAGGATAATTATAGTGGATCTGGTGATTCAACCGGTTCTGAACAACATATAACCATAATGGGTCAACTGACTCAGCTTATGAATATTAACCTTACCCGTATGGAGCCACCTCAGCCACAATGTATATGATCAATGTTAGATTAAAACATATGGATACAACCACCATCATTAAATGGGACAAAAAATCCATTTGTATTTGAGAAATGGAAATGTTTTCATTGGGAACGTATTTCATGCTTTGGGGAGTAGTGAATGGGAAAATGTTTTCATGGACGTTTATCACCTCATGAGAGATGCAAATCCATGGTGTTCATTAATTTGAATACCAAAGGGGGATAAAGAAGTGTCAAATATGGAATTGATGACGTATATAGGTATTTTCTTAGAAAAATAATTTCCTCCAAACCATTGATCATATATGGAATGACAATTTTTGAGTCTGAGAGAAAAGGTGGATGAGAATTTCACAATATATGAGACTAACATTACTAGGAAAGAAATTCATGTATCTAATTATATATGTTACACAAGGAGTAAGATTGATCATTTATTTCATGGGTTAAAACCATTTCTCTGTCACTGATTAGTCACACAATTAATCTAATTTTATGAAGATATTGTCTCATATTATATTAATTCACTATGTCTTATGATTTTATCTGGTTAAATTGTATTGAATATGTGGTTTTACACATTTTCATCAAAAATATTTTCATAATAAAGAAATTTATGTTTCATCCAGTACGTATTGAGAATGAAAATGTTGATGTGATTCCATATGATATACATAGACAAACACTAGAATAATAAATTGAGTTTTCAATAGATTTATTTCCTAGTTAAATGCCCACATCA
Source organism: Viscum album (assembly GCA_963277665.1). Classification (NCBI taxonomy): domain Eukaryota; kingdom Viridiplantae; phylum Streptophyta; class Magnoliopsida; order Santalales; family Viscaceae; genus Viscum; species Viscum album. Next base: position 1,037,343,250 of record OY728133.1, on the reverse strand, counting down.
ATGAATGCTTGTATAATGGACACATTCTAATTTGTGTAACATAAGTAACAATGAGAGTAATTTGAGGTATAAAGGATTTTATCACCCTAATTTTTCTCGATGGGGAGCTCGTGTAATTTCTTTTAAGAAGAATGATGGATATATGAGGATGATCATTGACTACAGGGACATCAATGTTATAACAATAAAGAACAATTATCTACAACCTCACAATGATGATTTATTAGACCAACTACATTATGCCCGATAATTTTCAAATATTGACCTTCGATCATGATATCATCTATTTTTTGTGATGAAGGAGGACATTCAAAAAACAGTATCTCAAACTAGGTAAAATCATTATGAGTTTATATTAATGCCTTTTGTACTAAAAAATTCACCCTCTTTTAAATGGATCTCATGAATAATGTATTCAAGTAATTTCTGGTTTACTTTATCGTCGTATTTATTGATGATATATTTGTATACTCAAAATTCTATGAAGATCATTAGAAAAAAATGCACACTATTCTAAAAAATCTCATAAAAAATGAATTATATGGGATGATTAAGAAGTGTGAATTCTGGATTCCTGAATGTTTTCCCTATCCATATTTTCTCTATGGAATCAATCCTTGTCAATCCATCAAAGACCACGAAAATCCGTGAATGGAACGAACTGAAATTTATAACTATGTTACATAGTTTTTTTGGGATAGAAAGTTACTATAAGCAACCTATCCATAATTTTCCTCGATTGGAAAAACTATTAACCAAGGACACACATAAATGGGTTAACATGATTGGGAAAAATATTGTGAATAATGTTTTGATGAACTGAAGATAAGATTAGTCATTGCATCTCTCTTGACTCTCACGTCTAGGAAGGATTTTTATTTATAGTGATGCTTCAATGAATGAACATGGTTGTGTCCATATGCTGAATGATAGAGTTATTTCCAATTCATCACGATAGTTAAATATTCATTTACCAAACTATCCCACTCATGATCTTGAGTAATCATCTATAATCATTACATTGAATACATGTACACAATATCTCTATTGTAAAAAATGTGAGATATATATATCAATAAAAAGAGTTTTAAACATATCTTCTAACAAAAAGAAAACTAAATGATGCCAATACGATGGCTTGAACTACTCAATCATTATTATATCACTATATACTACCACATAGGGAAGGAAAATTAGGTGGAATATGCATTGAGTAGAAAATATCGTGTAGTTATGAACAAGATGTGTTTTGAAAGGGATACTATGTTCAAAGATCTAGAAATGATGGGAATGTGAATAATCATCGAATAGACATAATTTTATTGATATACATGATCTAAAAATACAATTTTTTGATTATTCTAGTAGCTCCAATTTCACAATACACTCTAGTAGCAATATGATGTATAGATATTTGCATGAAAATCATTGGTGGGAGAACATGAAGAAGTTGTTTGATGATTATGTGGTATAATGTATTGTTTTTCAATATCATAAGGTTGGAAGAAAACATCATCAAGGAGTCATGCAACCTCTCCTCTTACCTGATTGGAAATGGGATGATATTACGATGTACATTTTCTTGGGGCTACCAAAGACTCCTAGAAAGAATGATTCTTTTTTAGACATTTTGAGAATCTTACAATGTAAGAGCATTTTATTTTTATAAGGGATTATTTACCACATGAATGGTTAACACGAATATATATTATTTAAGTTGTAATACTTCATGGTGTACCCATATCGATTGTTTCCGATCATGGTCTCGATTTTGAATTCAAATTCTGGAAAAAAATTCTGAAGGCCTGGGATACAGAATTTTGTTTGAGCATAACCTACCACCCTCAAACCAATGTAAAATCTGAATGAACTATTAAAATTGTAGAAGACATGTTGAGGTAACTATCACATGACTTTCATTATATGTGGGATCAATATTTACCTCTAGTAGAATTTTCATTTACAATATAATACATTCATTTATTTAGATGGAACCATTAAAAGCGTTATATGGAAAGACATGTCGCAAACCAACTTGTTGGGATGATATTGGTGAAGGAAAACTCGTAGGCCAAGATCTTTTTTAGGAAAAAAATGGAAAAGGTTATGATTATCCAACCCCACATCAAAGATGATCAAACTAGGAAAAAGAGCTATACTGATAACTGAATGGTGAATTTGGAATTTCAACTAGGAGATCATGTTTTCTTAATGATATCCCCATGAAATAGTGTTTTACGATTTGGTAAGAAAGGAAAATTGAGTCCTAGGTACATCCGACCTTTTAAAACTCTAGAATGAATTAGATTTATAGAATACCATTCGGTGATACCACAAAATTTCACCATAGTTCATGATGTGTTCCACATATAACTATTGGGAAAATACTTACCTAACCCAACACATGTACTCACCTATGAATAAATAGAAAAAATACCCGATATAATTTATCAAGAAGATCCTATCATGATTCTTTATATTATAGTACATGTGATTAGAAAACATATGAAATGTTTGGTAAAATATATTTGGAGAAACCATAAGATGGAAGAGGCAACGTGGGAACTTGTGGAACTTATTATGAAGAACCAACCGAATCATTTTGTGTAGTATTATTATTGATATTTCTAGAATGAAATTATTTTTTGGAGGGAATAATATAACATCCCAAGAATCCATGGTATGGTTCTCTATGAATAATGTAATAGCATTCTCTATACACAACATGGAGTTTTAGCACACCATGACCAATCAAACTAGTCTTTGTGAATGGTAATACAACTTTTTTTTATTTTAAATTTTTTGTTTTTCAAAATGGACCACACATTTTGATTTTTAATATGAAAATTATCTTATGGTGAATTTTTGGTATTTTTCTGAGAACATTTATTTTTTGATGAGTATTTAAAAACATTGGATTTTTTTTAAAAAAGAATTTTATTTAAATAATAAATTATTTTATTTAAATTGATTTTATTTCAAAATATTTTCTTAATACCTATATATTCTTATTGTAATTCATTGGAGTCAATTTATATCCATATTTGAAATATTAAATATTATCGAACTGTTAACTTATTTTACCCACCTTCTATGAACATTAACTAATTTTAATAAAAATTAATTTTACCACTTCAATGAATTAAATTTCAAAATCCCTGAGACAGTGTTGAAATTTTTATGTAAAATGTGGTTGAATAAGATGAAATTATTTTGATGGATAGTAACTTTTGAATATTATTTACCATAGTTAATATTTAATATGGTAATTAAATGTAAAAATGATAATATAATTACAGAATCACATGTTCTAACTCGATTATATAAGTGTATTTCGACCAAAATAAAGAATAGGAATTTTTTTTATCTTTTTGGTCAACTTGGACTAGATTAAGACATTTATTATTAAATTATTTAAGTAAGAGTTAAAAATGAAAAATGAAAATTTTAACATGTAAATCATTTTTATATAAGGTTATAGAAAAGATAAATTTTACTATAATTATTAATTATATAGATGAAAATATTTCCTACATTTTTATATTTTATTTATTATTTTTATACATTAAATAAATAATTTTTTTATTACCAAGTGATTATATAGTAATTACCTTATTATTGAATGATTAAAATAATTTATATTATAGATATTAAACTAATTGTAAATTAATACTTTTTATTAATTCCAATAATTTTGATTTTCAATATGACATGTTATTGTTTATTGAATAAATAAAAATACTAAATGATAATGTTTTTCTGAGTTTCAAAAAAAAATACTAAATCGGGTGAAAATTGACATTAATGAGTTTTAAAACAAATTCTACATTATAAATTGACAAACTATTTCTAGAAATCTATGGATTAGAAAAATGACTTATATAAGTTTTTTTATATCAATAATTAACTACTTGGGGCTCACTTGACTGTTTATAGTATGTATATTAACCATTTATTACAATAATATATGATTACATGGTAAATTATAAAAAATTTAATAAAGAGTTAAATCTAAACAATAAGTTTAATATGGTGACCTGAACCAGTCTAAAACTCATTGGGTGATTGGTTTTCGACTCAACCCACGTTATCATCAAAAAATTATTTTTGGAGCCATAATAAAATTAATATGATTGTATAATAAAATAATATTTTAATCATTTTCAAAAGTGTCTCTCACATCTCTTATAAAAGTGTACTTCCCCTTCTCTTAATCCCACCTCTACAATGTCATTTGGGTATACTGACATGTCACGAACCGAATTTAGTTTCCAATGAACGTGGAACCAATACCGACTCATGAAATGACCCAAAGGGCATTCATGATCCCCATGGGTTGGCACAAGTTCCCAGGTACCAGAAAATGATGTTTCAGAATTATTAACCCAATTTTATAAACACTAAACAAAAAATGAAATCAATAAAACAAATCTAGATTATTCAAATAAAACCATCAGTTAAAAAAATTTAAAACTGAATTAAATAATTTTAAACATTTCAAAAAACCCATTAGAAATGTAAAAAAAACAAATAATAGAAACCCAAGAACCCTCATGGAATGGGGCACCACCCCCAATCTGTAACACCCCGAGATTTTATGAAAAATATTCTTTTTAATTTCATTAATGTCAAGTTTTGTACGCTACACCAAAAGGAGCTTACTCAACACGCATCGTTGACTTGCCTTGTATTACACGCAATTGCGACCTTCCTCGATAGCGTGTGTAGAACGCATTACCGAGTTTCACTAAACAACAATATACTATTAAAATATTATTAAAACTAGCCGTTATGAATAGTAATAACTACCTTTTAAAAATTTAGAACTTTTATCTCTCAAAATGGACATCATTTTTGGATTCAGAGTATTGAATTTAGCCTAAGGTGAAATTTTGGTACTTTTCGGATAACTTTCATTTTCTGATGAATAGTGAAAATTACTAAATTTTAGTTACAAACAACTTTTTCAATCGAAATAATTAATAGTGATAAATTATTAATTTAATTGGTTTTAAAGTATATTTAGAATATATATTTTTACAATTTAATACAATGTTGGTCATTGGATGTAATTTCACATTTAAACCAGACATAAACAAGTGTCAATCTTTTGATAGTTATTATCTCTTAAAAACACGCTATTTGTTGTGACAGCAGAAATTAATTATAAAATTAATTAATGCAAATTATATGATCGAAATTTTGTAAAATAAAAATCATTTTTGAATTCGGAATATCAATTATAGCTTAGGGTGAAATTTTGGCATTTTTCTGAAAAATTTCAATTTTTGATGAATAGTGAAACTACTAAGTGGTAGTTAAAAAAAATTAATTTTTTCATAAATCATAATTTTACCGCTTCTGTGATTGGAATTTCAAAAATCCAAGAGACACGGTTGATGTCAGCAAGTAAAATGTGGTTCAATGAGATGAAAGTAATTTTTGATAAATAGTAACTTTTTACTTTTATTTACCACGGTTAAAAGTAAATAGGGCAATTAAGGGTAAAAATGATATTAATATTACCCTAACACATGTACTAATTCTATTGGACAAGTGTATCTCGACCAAAAACAACCTTAAGTGTAAAATATTATCATTAAGGCCCACTTGGATTAGATTAGTACATTTATTATTATTTAATTCAAAGAAGAGTTAAAAGAGTTAAAAATAAAGTTTATTTACTAAAACATTTTTAATATAGGGATATACATAAGATAAATTCGAGTATAAATATTCATTAGAAATCTAATAAGATTTAATACATAATGGTATTTTAATCGTAACTTTTAGAATTTAAATAATTTAATTTATTTATGACACAACAATGATGCAGTAATTACCTTTTTAAGAAAATATTAACATAATTGATGTTATATATGCCCAAATAAATGTAATTTGAGACTTTTTATGACATAAAATAATTTTATAGGTTAATATTACAGGTTATTGTTGATTTAAGTAACTTGGTTCGAACTTATCATATTGTTAGAAATTTCATAATAATCATGTACCAAATAGTGTCAAAATTGACATAAATTAGTTTTTAAAACAAATATTATATTATTAATTGTTATTTACTTCCTAAAAATCTAAGGTTCGGCCAAATGACTTAGATAAGGATAGATATATTAAAAAAACATCTTGGGGTTCGTTTGGCTTGATAGAGAAGTTTATTAACCATATAGTGTAAGAAAACAATAAGACACAGTAAAAGTTAAATTATTTAATTTAGAGTTAAATCTAATTGATAAGGTTAAAATAATAACCTAAACTTGTCTAAATACTATTGGATGAGGGGATTTCGACCCATCCCCACCATATACGCGAAATAAATCAATTTGGAGCTGTTTAAAACCGATCATGTCTTTATAATAAAATAATATTTTTAGTTATTCCAAAGGTGCCCCTCTCCTCTCTTATAAAAGGTCACCTCCTCCCTCTCCTACTGACACCAATTTGAGCATTCAAGCTCGGCCAACCCCTGCCAAAATATCTTCTCCACTTCCCTTGTATCATCCTAGAGGTCCTGGTATTCTTAAAAGAAATATTTTAGTTCCCTAAAAGGAGGTCTCAAAGAAGCACTTCAAAGAAGAGGTAATATCCATTACTGATCCTTTCCAATTTCATTCTTTTTAAACTTCTTCTTCATTAGTTGTTTCATGATGAAGTAATAACATCAATATTCATTATATACTGATATGTTATTATAAATATGAAACAACTCTAATTAACCTTCTATCCATCCTACGGAAAAAGGAAATCACCACACGTGCGTACGTACGGAATACCGTCTCCACGCCGTGGTGAATTCTATTTTCCACCACCACCTTAATTGGATGCGTATAATGGTGTAATGAGTAACTATATATGATTATTATAAAGTTATATTGATACTGAAATAGTATACATACACTTCAACACAATTCCACCACCATGGGAACGATATCATCGCTCGTGCGTACGTACGGACCACCGTCTCCACGACGCGATGGGATTCATTCTCCACATTAACCATTCATGAATGATTATATACTATATATAATAAGTACTAATTAAATATATGAAATAATAATGATGCTGGATTTATGTATATTTATATGTATTTCAACTACTTAATTCGATTCAATTCAATAAGGAAACGAAAACAGCGTTCATGCGTACGTACGGACTACCGTCTCCATGAACGGTGTATTTCATTCCATTTATCGATATATTATATATATATATATATATTCAGAATATATATTATATATAAATCATGTTTAACATTCTGGATATAAGTAATCATGATCCAAGTAATCATATTAATAATTACAAGTTAAAAACACGAACGACAAATGAGACGATTTTACCCAAAACGCTACTTTAACATGAATTTACAAAACAACGGGTAATATAATGTCATAGGTGGACCATATATGATATAATAACAATGAATATGATTCTGGAATAAGTCAAAAACATGATTTAAATCATTATACAGGAGGTTCGGACACTTACAAAGCACGTCGGACCTAAGGTAAGGGAAATATCACAATCTAATTTTTATCCGAGATTGTTTATACTTTAGTATTTAATGGGGTGTATTTTATCATCCAAATCCATGTTTCCTAAATATGTAATATTATTTCCATTCTCCTACAATTTTTTAAAACCTATTTTACCCTTCGGTGAGTTTTTAGTAAAAAATATGAAAGGAATCTTTTTTCGTTTTTCGTACGAGGTACCTTTTTGACTTTTCCGAAAAATGTACGGGAAGAATGTTTCTTTAACTTATACGGCATGAATGGATTTTTAAAAAATTATTTCTAATAATAATCCTTTACAAGTTTTCACATTTATTTTTAATCAACTTATTTTAGTTTAAACATGTATGACATGATAAGAAATGAAAAATGTTTTTGAAGAAGAAAGGATATTTTCCTCAAGAAAGGAGTTCAAGTGTTTTATCAAAATTATTTTCCATCTAAGATAATAAAGGGTTCTGTTTTTATCCATATTATTACATTGATTTGATTATGTTGTGATGGAATTATTTTTATGAATCCCTTTATCTTATATGAATTGTTTTATGATGTCATGATGTTTAAGATTTCCATTTGTATTACATGGGTTATGCAATGATGTATGATTTATGATTTTGTGTCACACATAAAAAGGGTATCATTATGGGATGGGTGGGACCTATATCTCCCTCCAATGCATTGGGTGAAGATTTTATATCTCATGAGATAGACGTGGCTGGAAGGGTAGGTTATATCGGTTCAGTGAAATAGGACTGGAATGAGGTTGACTCGGTTCAGAAAGGGACTTTGTCCACTAAGATAGTCTTGGTAATGAGTCTTGACTAACATGAAATGATTCTCTATGATTATGTGTGTATGCCACAAAGTTTCATGTATTAAGTTATGATTATTTTGATTACATTTCACTGCCATGATTTATCCCATGTTATGAAATTATGATCTCTTTTGCAGGTTAATATTTCCAAAAGTTATGTGCTTGTGTATACGATGTGATTGATATTTCTTTTTTTTACCCTTACTAAGCATTTGAGCTCACCCTCTTATGTTTTCCTTTCCCCAGGATATAAAGAAAGGTTTTAGGTATAAAAAAAAGGAATATCTTTATGGGAGATGTTGAAGATCTTTCACCAGGATTAGAAGATTATATTCCGAGTTTCCAAAGACACTAAACTATTACGATCCTTGTGTGTGTGTTTTTGTTATGTACTAAGTATTCTGCAATTGTAATTTAATATCCATGTAAGTTAGTCTTCTGGTCTCTACAGTTGGTATCAGAGGAAAGGTTTAGTCAACCTTTGCAAACTAGGATGCAAAAGCCTTCGTAAAAACCCTAAGGATAATTCTAAGCATAGAACACAATCTTAGGGTTTTAGAAATGGCCATGAATACCCTAGGATAAGACCTTAAGTGTGAAATTTTATTCTTGATTATGTGGTTTTACTATTATAATTAGTGTTGCTCACACTATTCTTCTTGGTTTTAGTCAATGGTTGGAACCCAGAGGAACCGTGTTAATGCGGAATGCGGCGGGAAATGCAATGATTGTCCCCCTGAGCAACCAAACGTTATGGGAGATGGAATGAAAAATATTGTAGCCATGCTCACACAACTTTCTCAAGCTATGAATCATGCAGGATTTCCAAACGAGAAAAGAAAGGAGCAAAATTCTATTGAATCCTTCATGAGACAGCGTCCACCTTCATTCAATGGGTCTACTGATCCATTAGTTGCTGAACAATGGATTAGTACTACTGAAAAGATATTTTCAGTTCTTCAATGTTCTGAGCATGATAATGTCATCTTAGCGGTGTATCGTTTGGAAGGTGATGCTGATCAATGGTGGAATCTTATTAAGAATACGAGTCAAAGGGATGAAATTGAGTCCATGGAATGGGTTGAGTTCAAGAACTTATTTTTCAATAAGTACTTCCCTCGTATTCTCCCAACAAAGTTGGAGAACGAGTTTCTCGAACTGAAGCAAAAGGATGATGAATCTGTTGGTACCTATGAAGCAAATTTTACAAGACATGCAAGGTACGCTTCTGGTATTATCATCCAACCTGAAAGTAATGTTGATCGATTTTTCAGTGGCTTAAAACCAAGTCTTCGAAGGGAATTAGCTATAAGAGTCTTCAGTAGCTATGATGAAATTGTGAGTTGTGCTATCAAGGTATAAATGGACGTCGGTGTTACATATCAATCTCATGATTTTGACAACAAACGAAAGATGAAGTTCAAGGAGAAATCTAAGAATAATGGTGAAAAGAAGATGAATGTTTCCTTATGCACAAAGTGTGTAAAGAAGCCTGGTGGAGATTGTCTTGAAGGGACTAGAAAATGTTTTCAGTGTGGAAAAGAAGGTCATCGAGCAGCTGAGTGTCGAAGTAATGGAAAAAGGGATTCTAATGATGGGAATAAAGCAAACACTGCAGAGAACGCACCACCAACACCTCAATGCTTCAAGTGCAAGGAAATGGGGAATTTTTCTAATAAATTCCCTAATCCAATGGTTAGTGATGATCAACATGAGCAACCACTAAAGTCAAAGGACAAAGGAATGTCACATGAAATCACTATTGGCGATGTTGAATATGACAATGATGTGGTGGAATGATTAAGTGTTTATGTAATGGGATTCCCAAATAATGTGGTATCATAAAGTATTGGAATATTTATGTGTTGGTCTAATGTGGTATTCAATGTGATTGAGATATTTTTTGGAAATAAGATGATATGCACATAGTGAAGGGAAAACGAGAAAATGAAATGTTTAAGAGTATTCATGAGCTCATTATTGATATAAGGACTAAGTGATATCATGGTTTGAGTATATAGAATTTTGAGGATTTTGGTATGTGGAAGGTGTTAACTTTTAACTGCATTCATGTTTTCACTAAGGTATTCAAGAGAATACATGATTAAGGACTTTGAATGTTTGGAATGGGACCAATAAAAAATATCTTATGATATATGGGGATCAATGATGGTATTAAATCTCTGGTAATCGTTTTCACTATGTTATGAAATTGGATTGCAGTATTATGTATAAGCCTAAAGATTGGAATGGATTATGTTGGACATAAGTTAGAATTATTTAAGGATAGAATTTTTTTGATATTATTTATGGCATGTTATAGTAATATAGTTTTAGAAAAAGGACAACCTGCAGGACTGGCGACAACCCATCGCGTCGGACAAGTCTGTGGGAATCGAACCCACAAACAAAGTGCGACTAGCCTTTATCGCATACCATTGGACTACATGAAGTCCCTGTTTAGTAGAAACTAGTTTTATTATATTAAGAAGTATGATATATGAAGTATAAGTCAATTTTAGGAACCATATATGATTAATCTCACTATAGATGGACTTATGTATTTTTTGATAACTTTTCTAACCTTCTGTCTGAGACAGATGGAATGACCCATCATTCTAGCACATGATATGCTAACACATCACGAATGAGAAATTCAACTTCATTTCATTAAGATATGAAGTTGAAATTGTCCAAAGAACGACAAACGGTGAGACTATACAAAAATCAAGAATGTATTTCTTCTAATTCCAATTTCATCAACTTTAGGGAAATGATCTTGAAAATCAAAAATGTTGTCCTAGTGATCTTATATCTGATGAATCAGATGGTACCCTAGATCATCAAAAAATTATGGCTTTGTGATTGCTGTTTTTTCCATAGCCATGTTCTCTACCACTCTCCATCAGAACATGATGGTTATATATCTCTTCCATATCCATATTTTCACCAATGTGGAAACCCAGTGATTAGTTTATTTGGGTAAACAATACATTTCATACTTTTGTTTTTAAAGATTGGTTTTGGTATTACTTTTTACGATGTGGGTTTCTATCAAAGAAACTTTTGAATATTAAACCATTTATAACCCCGACGAATTTCAAGGGAGAAATTCATTTTAAGTGGGGTAGAATGTAACACCCCGAGATTTTATGAAAAATATTCTTTTTAATTTCATTAATGTCTTGTGTTGTTCGCTACACCAAAAGGAGATTGCTCAACACGCATCCTTGACTTGCCTTGTATTACACAAAATCACGACCTTCCTCGACAGCGTGTGTAGTACGCAATACCGAGTTTCACTAAATAACGATATGCTATTAAAATATTATTAAAACTAGCCGTTATGAATATTAATAACCACCTTTTGAAATTTTAGAAATTTTATCTCTCAAAATGGACTTCATTTTTGCATTCGGAGTATTGAATTTATCCTATGGTGAAATTTTGGTACTTTTCGGATAACTTTCATTTTCTGATGAATAGTGAAAATTACTAAATTTTAGTTAAAAACAACTTTTTCAGTCGAAATAATTAATAGTGATAAATTATTAATTTAAGTGGTTTTAAATTATATTTAGAATATATTTTTACAATTTAATACAATGTTGGTCATTGGATGTAATTTCACATTTAAACCAGACATAAACAAGTGTCAATCTTTTGATAGTTATTATCTCTTAAAAACACGCTATTTGTTGTGACAGCGGAAATTAATTATAAAATTAATTAATGAAACTTATATGTTGGGAATTTTGTAAAATAGAAATCATTTTTGAATTCGGATTATCAATTATATCTTAGGGTGAAATTTTGGCATTTTTCTGAAAAACTTAAATTTTTGTTGAATAGTGAAACTACTAAGTGGTAGTTAAAAAAAATTAATTTTTTCATAAATCTTAATTTTACCGCTTCTGTGAATGGAATTTCAAAAATCCGAGAGACATGGTTGATGTCAGTAAGTAATATGTGGTTCAATGAGATGAAATTAATTTTTGGTGAATAGTAACTTTTTACTTTTATTTTACCACGATTAAAAGTAAATAGGGTAATTAAGGGTAAAAATGATATTAATATTACCCTAACAATGCCCTAATTCTAATTGAAAAGTGTATCTCGACCAAAAACAATATTAAGTGTAAAATATTATCATTTAGTCCCACTTGGATTAGATTAGGACATTTATTATCATTTAATTCCAAGAAGAGTTAAAAGAGTTAAAATCAAAGTTTATTTACTAAAACATTTTTAATATAGGGTTATACATAAGATAAATTCGACTATAAATATTAATTAGAAATCTAAGAATATTTCCAACATAATGGTATTTTATTTGTAATTTTTAGACTTTAAATAATTTAATATATTTATGACACAACAATGATGCAGTAATTACCTTTTTAAGAAAATATTAACATAATTGATGTTATATATGCCCAAATAAATGTAATTTGATACTATTTATGACTTACACTAATTTTATAGGTTAATATGACATGTTATTGTTGATTTATGTAACTTTTTTCGAACTTATCATTTTGTTAGAAATTTCATAAAAATCATTTACCAAATAGTGTCAAAATTGACATAAATTAGTTTTTAAAACAAATTTTATATTAATAATTGTTATTTAATTCCTAAATATCTAAGTTTCGGCCAAATGACTTAGATAAGTATAGATATATTAATAATAAACAACTTGGGGTTCGTTTGGCTTTATATAGTATGTTTATGAACCATATAGTGTAGGAAAACAAAAAGACGAGGTAAAAGTTAAATTATTTAACTTTGAGTTAAATCAAATTGATAAGGTTAAAATAATATCCTAAACTTGTCTAAATCTTATTGGATGAGAGGATTTCGACCCATCCCCGCCTTATCCTCGAAATAAATCAATTTGGAGCTATTTAAAACCGATCTTGACTTTATAATAAAATAATATTTTTAGTTATTCCAAAGGTTCCCCTCTCCTCCCTTATAAAAGGGCACCTCCTCCCTCTCCTCCTCACACCAATTTGAGCTTTCAAGCTCGGCCAAACCCTGACAAAATCTCTTCTCCACTTCCCTAGTATCATCCTAGAGGTCGTGGTCCTCTTAAAAGACCAATTTTAGTGCCCTAAAAGGAGGTCTCAAAGAAGCACTTCAATGAAGAGGTAATATCCATTACCGATCCCTTCCAATTTCTTTCTTCTTCAACTTCTTTTTCTTTATTTTTTTAATGATGAAGTAATAACATCAGTATTCCTTATATACTGATATTTTATTATAAATATGAAACATCTCTAATTAACCTTCTATCCATCCTACGGAAAAGGAAATCATCGCTCGTGCATACGTACGGAATACCATCTCCACGCCGTGGTGTAATCTATTTTCTGCCACCACCTTAATTGGATGGGTATAATGGTGTAATTAGTAACTATATATGATTATTATAAATTTATATTGATACTGAAATAGTATACATACACTTGAACAAAATTCCACGACCATGGGAACGATATCATCGCTCGTGCGTACGTACGGACTACCGTCTCCACGACGCGATGAGATTCATTCTCCACATTAACCATTCATGAATGATTATAAAGTATATATAATAAGTACTAATGGAATATATGACATAATAATGATACTTTATTTATGTATATTTATATGTATGTCATCTACTTAATTCCATTCAATTCAATAAGGAAACGAAAACAACGTTCATGCATACGTAAGGACTATCGTCTCCATGAATGGTGTATTTCATTCCATTTATCGATATATTATATATATATATATTGTGAATATATATTATATATAAATCATGTTTTACATTCTGTATATAAGTAATCATGATCCAAGTAATCATATTAATAATTACAAGTTAAAAACACGAACGACAAATGAGACGATTTTACCCAAAATGCTACTTTAACATGAATTTACAAAAGAACGGGTAATATAAAGTTATAGGTGGACCATATATGATATAATAACAATGAATATGATTATGGAATAAGTCAATAACATGATTTAAATCATTATACAGGAGGTTCAGACACTTACAAAGCAAGTCAGACCTAAGGTAAGGGAAATATCACAATCTCATTTTTATCTGAGATTGTTTATACTTTAGTATTTACTGGGTTGTATTTTATCATCCACATCCATGTTTCCTAAATATGTAATATTATTTCCATTCTCCTACAATTGTTTAAAACCTATTTTACCCTTCGGTGAGTTTTTTGTAAAAGATATGAAAGGAATCTTTTTTCGTTTTTCGTACGAGGTACCTTTTTGACTTTTCCGACAAAAGTACGGGAAGAATGTTTTTTTAACTTATACAGCATGAATGGATTTTTATAACATTATTTCTAAGAAGCATACTTTACAAGTTTTCATGTTTATTTTTAATCAACTTCTTTTAGTTTAATGTTGTATGACATGTTAAGAAAGGAAAAATGTTTTTGAAGAATAAAGGAAATTTTCCTCAAGAATGGAGTTAAAGTGTTTTATCAAAATTATTTTCCATCTAAGATAATAAAGGGTTCTTTTTTATCCCTATTATTATATTGATATGATTATGTTGTGATGAAATTATTTTTATGAATTCCTTTATCTTATATGAATTGTTTTATGATGTCATGATGTTTAAGATTCCGATTTGTATTACATTGGTTATGCAATGATGTATGATTTATGATTTTGTGGCACACATAAAAATGGTATCATTATGAGATGGGTGGGACATATATCTTCCTCCAATGCATTGGGTAAATATTTTATATCTCATGAGATAGACATGGCTGGAACTGTAGGTTATACCGGTTTAGTGAAACAGGACTGGAACGAGGGTGAGTCGGTTCAAAAAGGGAATTTGTCCACTAAGATAGTCTTGGCAATGAGTCTTGACTAACAATAAATGATTCACTATGATTATTTGTGTATGCCACAAAGTTTCATGTTTTATGTTATTATTATTGTGATTACATTTCACTGCCATGATTTATCCCATGTTATGAAATTATGATCTCTTTTGCAGGTTAAGATTTCCTAAAGTTATGTTCTTGTGTATACGATGTGATTAATATTTCTTTCTTTTTACTCTTATTGAGCATTTGAGTTCACCCTCTTATGTTTTCTTTTCCCCAGGATATAAAGAAAGGTTTTAGGTTTAAAAAAAAGGAAGATCTTTATGGGAGATGTTGAAGATCTTTCACCAGGATTAGAAGATTATATTCCGAGTTTTCAAAGAAACTAAACTATTACGATCCTTGTGTGTGTGTTTTTGTTATGTACTAAGTATTCCGCAAATGTAATGTAATTTCCATGTAAGTCAGGCTTCGGGTCTCTACAAGATACATCTTTAAAAGACTTCGACATCAAGGACCTTCTAGAAACCTGAACCACTGGAACTAAAAACTGTACACATCCTGAGAAAAAAAATAACCAAGTTTACTTACACGAAAGGGTTTAGGTAGGGTGTGATCCAATTTCTAGTAGGATAGAACCACTATGATATTCCACATGATATACATTCATATACCAATATCATGTATGTTTTCAAAAATATGTAATCACTAGTTACAATTTTTAAAAGATGCATCTTAAAAAAAATATGTTTTCAAGTGGGCTAATTTAAAGAATTAACACTTTCAGAAAAAATGACAATGATACTGATTTTTACATCCATATATACCATATGAGTATTCTAAGTATATGGGATCTAATTTAAACAAGCAATAGGAAAAATACACTAGGAACTAGCTCATTGTGAGTCCCATGTTTCACATATATCGGTGAGATTGAAAATCACAAATATATATTCTTGTGCATGAACCAATAGTAGGGAACATACCCATAACCTAGTGGTCCCCAATTATTATAATCATTGTCTACTTACAGTTTTAAGCATCAATATTTCTATGTGAAGCTGAGGACAAACACAATGGATTCACGAGCATACTAGTAATAGTCAACCCACATAGATACTAGGGATTTCCCTTAATGATCAAACAAGTTAACCAAGTCAAGAAATATAAATGTCTCCTGAAAATATCATTTTTCATATCACAAATTCACCAAACAACCCACATGTATACCATGAAAGTCACAAAAGTCCACTTTTCAGTTAAATTGATCTTGAAATCCGACTCAGATAATACACTTTTTACCTTCAAAATCATTTTATGATCAAACATACATGAAACAGCCCAAAAAAACGTTTCGCTCCAACATCACAATTTAATAAAACATATAAAAAATTTACAAAACATTATAAAAATGTTTGACAACATAAAACATCACATAAACATTCAAAAAACTAGGATTGGTGAACACACAATCCAAACAGTACATATGCTCACCTTTCCCACTTTGTTAAACCAACTAAAAAAATTATAACTTTTCATAAAAAGAACCCATGTTGTGTAAATATGTCTTTCTCAAAAAACCAATTTCAAAACACCCATTTATGAACAAGACTGTATTTATTCCTATTCTAAAATGAATTGGCAGCCCTAGTGACATTTATAAAACAACCTTAAAGTGTTATAAAATCGCCTTGAATAATACCACAAAAGATAAAAATGAAAAGAATCATTTTCATAAAATGCTCTCAAGAAGTATAACAATGTTTTACAAACAAACCCTATTCAAAAACCCCCTTTTTATTGCCACATGACACTAATACATTACCAATCCATAATTATTGGTCCAAACAATATTTAGTAAAATATTATATATGTTATGAAATACACCAAAATAATACTCCCCGAGTAACACTTGAAAACACCCAATATCATGATAAAATTTAACTATAAAAGTAAAAACATAACCAAATCACTCATAAACAGTTTTTTCACCACACCAAACATATGAGTAAATATTAAATACGAGTAAATACAGCAAACTAGCACATCAATAATTGGTTACACATGGAACCACCAACCATATATGACAAAACCCTGAAAACATGGTGCCAAACATAAAACACACCCCCACCGCACCTCAAGGAAGTGAAATACAACATAAAACAACATTATTTCACCCAAAAGACATGAAATCAATCCCTATGATTGAACACTAATTTCTGGCCGTTAGGAACCTCATGAATAAGGGATGAAACCCTAATCATAGTGAATGTTACCCTATGAAAATTTAAAGAAGAATGAAGATGACCATCTTACTTGATGGATCTTGTAGAAATCTCCACAAATACACCAGTATATGAATTTGTAAATAGATGAAAATTAAAGGGAAGTTATAAAATGGATAACAATACCATGTTGGAATTTTAATGTGGAAATAAATGTGAGAAATGAAGGAGTTATGAAGGAAACATTTTACCTTTTAAAATCATCTCTAATTGAGGAATCATAAGATAAATCGACTTGTTCTGTGAAGAAAACGAGCTCCAAAAAGGTAGCGAAAATATTGGATAGGTGTATAGGTTCAGTGGGCTCCAGTTAGAGGTGTAATCACAAAAATATATTTGTAATTGAATAAGTTATTAATTTTTTTTTCAAACTAGAAATGGACTTTTGGGTTGGCGCAACTACTCAAATAAAAAACCAAAACCCCCATTATTAAGGATTTAGAATGGAACCAAATTTAAATTTTGGTGTTAACAGGTTAGCGGAGGCCAAGTAAAAATTTTACTGGATGCAAAAATTTTAAAAACTAATAAATTATAAAATAAAGAAAATTTATTTTAAATTAGGAATTGGGGTCATGGTTTGGCCCAATTCATGATAACTCTCTCATTCCATCATAAAAGCTTGGGAAACACTAAAAACAAAGAATGAATGGAAAATAATTTAAAAATAACATTAAAATATTTTATTTCTGTGTCAATTCTCACCATCTTGAATACTTTACACCCCAGAATGTCCCTGCTAGGTCAAATTAACACCCAATCCCAACTGAAAAAGAAATAGGTACTCCATTGCAAGGTTTCTCCCCCAATGGCCAAAACACATCCAGTGGTCAAATAAGGAAGGATCAGTCTCACAACCAGAACATACATGACTTTCTTGAAATGATCAATCACATTCATAATTAATCAGAAAAAAACTCCTCAAGCACTAGCTGTACAAGACTCATGCAATTAACAGAAATGAACAACATTGAACAATGTAACACTAAACTTAATTTAATTAAACCATTTGGAGCTCTCCAGTCCAACATTTACTCAAGGAAGATGTTGGTAGCTAGATAGCCATTAATGAGACTATATATGCTAAGCCATGACCATTGATAAATATTTGGTACTGGTATGAGGGGATACAAATACGCTCCCCACCATAAGAGACACCCAATATTTATTTCGATACTGAATCATGACACTAATAGGAGGACATCTGAACAAAATACCTAGTACATAGGCTAGCATTCCATTAAATGATTATGAAGAAACATACATTAAAATCATAGTGGGTCTCCCCACCATAAAAGAAAACCATCTTAACCGACCTGTATGAGCCGACACTTAATGACCCAAATATTTAATGATTTGGTAAGGTCGCACAGTTAGTCTGCAATGTTTGTGAAACCATGAACTAACTATACTGATCAATCTTCCTGTATGGATTCCTAGCACACTGTCACTATTATTCATTAAAAAACCATGTGCTCAAGCTATCTAGAAAAATTTCTAACCATTCTCCAATGATTCAATGGAAACAAAAGGGGGAGGGATTGACATTGGGCGATGACATGGGTACAAGGGCCTCCGACTATTTCCACCGAACAGGAAAAACAGAGAAACGATGATTACACCCAGGGTTTACACTCTTCATATATTTAATTCTAAGGATATGACATTTTAAAAGGGTTTAAATGAACCAATGATTTCCCCTGACTATGATCCAGCTTCTCTATGAGACCTATGACTAGAGCTCAATGATTGAATGATCATTGGCCTCACAGTTAGGCTTTGTAAAACCCCTAAATGATAATTCATTCTTCAGTGCAACCAAAACATACACCACAATCCCTAATAATTTTTCCAAGACATAACAAATTCCACACTCACTATATCCAAACTCGATATTTCACTAAAATAATGGCATTGTAGATGCACACACATGACACCTTGTTTTTTTAGTTGAGAAACATTTGATGTAAAGAACATGTATACTCACCTTCCTCTAAAATTGAATATTTTGATGGTTTTTCAAGGGATGAATTATCCAAACATAATTTACACTCTTAGATGATTGCATGAATTTCAATAGTATGGTCAATCGAGCACATGACATCACAAGGCATCACCAAAAATGACCCTTAAGACTGATATAAAAAATTCATGGTGAGGGACCTTATACAACATCTACAAAAAACAGACAATTCAAGAATGGGAACACAATATCTTATCTTGACCATATTTCCCACACTATTGGTTTGACATGAACTCATGCTTTAGAGAAACATTGAAGAACCTAATGCCCCTTTTAGACACCATCGAGACTCTCCTCCAAACTAACAACCCCAGAACACTTCCACCTTCAATGAATCATGTAGCATAACAATTTATGGCCTCTATCAAACATCCACGCGCACTATTCTACAATAAGAGGGTTATAAAAACCACTGAAGGAAAATATGTATACTCAATCTATAGAGCATGAAAAAAAAGATAGCTTATGTTGATAAACTTGAGGATTTTCAATTTAAAAAAACAATTCGTGTTTCACATTAGTCATGAACTAAGCCTTAATGGGGCGTACCTTATCTAACGATTGAACCTAATGACCTTATCGTCCATTGGTCAAGACACACCACAGAAAAGATCCAAAAACATGAGGGGAAACATCATAATGTCATTCCAAAATATTTTTAGAGGAGGCCACTAATCATCCATTCAACCCACCTTACCGACAAAACACAAAACCAAAACACTATTCAATCAAGAGGGCTTCTTGGACTCAAAACATTCCAAAACATCAACATTCCCATAGACACATAATTCACATAATCCCAAACCACACATCAAGACATCATGTTCTCCTTTTAAAAACATATCATTGAAAAAAATGGTTTAGCAGTTAGCGTATCACCCAATTGTACTCCTTCCCCACACGTGTATGTTTTCAAGCCACATTGGGCACCCCCCTCATATTTATCCTGACACTTATCCAGTCATTACATTAACCATCCATCATCTCATATAACCCCATGAATGTGGTAGTTCATGAAACAAGTAATGGATAATACAAAAACTCATTCCATTATTCAAAACTAGAAAAATCAACCAATACTTCCTTTTTCTCATGACCGTAAACCACGAAATCAAACCCAAATTACCGCATAAAAAATGTTTCATAGATGCATAATCATTCTGCTGAAAACTCACATTCAAATTATTCATATCAATTTCAAAAAATATCATCCAAATAAATCACCTTTCAAAAGATTAGAAAACTATATTGGAAACACTTTTTCAATAACAACTTTGGCATAGTTCATGCTTTCATAATAGGTACAAGCACACCATTTTCCATTCCAATAAAATTATGAAAATTCAGTTCTCCATTTTCAAAAATCAAATCATTCCATCTATGTATGAAAATAATTTCACAAAAAAATAAAACTTCATAAAACCAAGTCACTTTAAAACCAATGTTCTAAGATTTCAAAATTAAAGAACACAAGACAATGCAGTAGGAAACTAGTTTCAGTGGGTTTCTTTAACATATGGTTGGGAACAATATTCTAATAACTTCCCCATCATAGAGAGTTTTCTATGTAAATATCCCTAGATCCACATGTCTTTCCAGATCTTGTGAGCTCACCAAGACCATTAACCCAAATCTATTTTATTTTCCCCTAATCATCAATATTCAATGAAATCCACATGACTCATATAAATCCTGACTTACCCTGAAGACATGAATACCGTCATGAGGTGTGGTGATCAGGAACACTTCACATAATTGGTATACCATGTCCAAATAATCATAACTACATTCTATCCTGACTTTTCCTAAAATAAAGTGACCCAAAGATAGCGAACCTCTTTAGATACCATTTTTTCATGAACCAAATTAGTTCGCCACCAAACCTGGCACCAAACCTAAACTGTTACAAGTCCCGAAGGACATTCGTGATCCCCATGGGCTAGAACAAGTTCTTGGGTATAAAAAATGATGTTTGGGAATGATTTACCAGATTTTATAAACACTAAACAACAATTGAAGTCAATAAAATAAATCTGGATTTTTTTAACAAAAACCTTCTTTTAAAAAATTTCATAACAGAATTACATGATTTATAACAACATAAAAAGGCCATCAATAAGTTAAAAAACAAAAAATGGATATCCAAGAACCCTTAGGGAAAGGGGAACCACCCTCATGACATCTCTAATAGACTTTTCCACCAAGGACATATTAGAAACATGAACCACTAGAACTAAAAATTGTACCCAACCTACGTTAAAAAAATAACCAAGTCTAATTACACCGATTATTGTAGGTAGGGTGTGATATAATGCCTAGTAGGATAACACCACTGAGATATTCCATTTGATAATGATTCAAAGACAAAAAACATGCATTTTTTCATAAATATGTAATCTCTAGTTAAAATTTTTAAAAGATGCAACTTAAAGAAATCAGTTCTCATGTGGGCTAATTTAAAGAATCAACACTTTTATAAATTTCCAATGATACTTATTTTTCAATCCATATATACCGTATTTTGATGGTATATATAGAGAACCTAATGGGAATAAGCAATAAGAAAAATCCCCTAGGCACTAGCTCGTTGTGGGTCCCACATACCTCGTATCTCAGTGAGAGTTACCATCACAAATATTAGTTCTCGTGTTCGAGCCACTATTTGGGAACATACCCATAACCTAGTTGTCCCCAATTATCATCAACATTGTTTATATAGAGTTTTAAGAATGACTCTTTCTAAGTGTAACTAAGGACAAACCCCATAGATTCACTAGCATACTAGTATATGTCCACCCACCAAGACACATGGGATTTCCCTTTGTTCTCAAACAAGTTCAAAAAGTCTAGAAATATAATTTCCACATGAAAATATCATTTCCATATCAAAAAATTACAAAAAATCCCACATGTATACCACAGAAGTAACAAAATTCCACTTTTCATTCAAATTGATTTTGAAATCCCACTCACACTTAACTTTCCCCCAACACTTTTAACATTTCATTTACACATCCAAAAATCCATTAAACATTTTTATAAACCATTAAAATATATTAAAAATCGCATAACATCCCACTAACATGTTACATAATACCATTTTTACCTTCAAAATCATTTTATCATCAAAATTTCAGGAAACATCCCACAAACAACATTCCCTCCAATATCAAAACTTAATAAAAGATTTAAAAAATTTAGAAAACATTATAAAAATGAATGACAATGTAAAAAATCACTATACCTTTCAAACACCCTTGATAGGTGAACAAAAACCCCAAAATCTAAATATATACCCTATTCCCACTTTTTTAAACCAACTAAAACATATATAATTTTTCATAAAAAGAACCCAAGTGGTGTAAATATGTACTTCACACAAAACCCATTTCAAAACAGCAATTTAAGACCAGAACCATACTAATTCCTATAAAAAATATATTTGGATGCCCTAGTGACATTTATAAAACCACCTTCAAGAGTTATAAAATCACCTTGAATAATACCACAAAATATACAAATGAAACCACACATTTTCATAAACTTTTTTCAAGAAGTATAACAATTTTTTACACATAAAACCTATTAAAAAACTTTTTTTAGGCCCACATGACAGTAATACATTACCAAACAAATATTTTTGGGCCAAAAATGATTTAGTAAAAATATTAAATATGTTATAAAATACATCAATATAATACCCCGTGAGTTACACATGAAAACACCCAATTTCATGTTAAAATTCAACTATAAATTTAAACACATAACCAAATCAATCATAAATAGTTTTTGCACCACACACAACATATGAAGAAATATGATAAATGAGTAAATACAACAAGCTAACTCATAAATAATTGTTTACACATGGAACCACCTACCTTTTATGTTGAAACCCTCAAAACATGGTGCGAAACATACACGCCACCACCATCCCACATCAAGGAAGTGAAATCCAAACTAAAACCACATTATTAATCCCAATAGACATGAAATAAAACTCTATGTTTGAACCCTTTTTCTGGACATTAGTAACCTCAAGGATAATTGATGAAACCCTAATCAAATTTAATATAACAATAAGAAAATTGAAATAAGAATGAAGAAGACCAGCTTACTTGATGGATCTTGTATAAATCTCCCCAAATACACCAATTTATTAAATTGTAAATATCCAAAAAATAAAGGGAGGATCGAAAAAGGATAATAATACCACTTAAGAATTTAAATGGGTTAAAATTAGTGAGAAATGAATGAGTAATGAAGGAAACAAATTACCATTAAAAATATGCTTGAAATGAATATGCCTAAGAAGTTTAAACTTGTTCTATGATAAAAATGAGCTTCAAAAAGGGGATAAGAGATTCGTGGTGTGCCTAATTTCAGAAGGCTCGGGTTAGAGGTGGAATCTCCAAAAAATAGTTAAAATTTAAAATGTTATTTAATAAAAAAAATGTTTTTTAAAAATGGAAATGGGCATTCTGGGTGGCTCAACTACTTAAATAAAAACCCAAACCCCCCATGATTATTGATTTATAATGGTTCCACATTTAAATTTTGCTGTTAATAGGACATGGGAGGCCGAGTAGGAATTTGAATGGATGAATAATTTTGAATATTGAATGAGTTATATAATAATAAAATTTATTTTAAATCAGGAATTGGGCTCACGATTTGGCCCAATTCATGAAAACTCACCCATTCCTCCATAAAAGCTTGAGAAACCCTCAAAATAAATCATGAATGGAAAATAAATTAAAAATATCGTTAAAATATGTTTTGTATGTTACAAAAACCCTACACAAATATCTTCCCAACTAACATATATTTAACATATATGTCTTCTATTGATCATAAATCTAACCTTGGGAGCCCTTTTGATCAAATCAAAAGGATGAACCCGAAGATGAGATAATAATATCATCTCCTCTTTAAAATTTATCTTCTTCTTCCACATCATATTTCATTGTTGTTTTCCAACAAATAAATCCAGTAACATATACATACATGGATTTTATTATAAATATGGTACAACCATATTCATTAATAAATCCATCCTTTGAATAACAATGTCACCATATGTGCATATGTACGACTTACCTGCTCAACGTCATGTTGTAGTTTGTTATTCAACACTTCATTATTTGGGTGGGAATAATAATGAGTATAATTTATATAAATAATAAATATAACATTTTAATGAATCTATATATATGATATAAAATAATATTAGATAATATTTCTCCATCAATATAGTCATATTGTCGCTAGTGCATACGTACAGATTACCGTCTCTACGAAAACTATAAGATTCATTCCCCATCGTATCCATTCAAGAAAAACATTTATTTGATGATTGAAAATAAATGTTAAGATCATAATATCATTGTTTAAATGGAATAATTACATAAAATCTATAACAAAAATTACTTACAAAACAAAACATAAAATGGAAAATGAATTAGTTAACACCTAAAACAATTATACTACTAAAATATTATAAAAATGAAATATTATAATAGCATATATAATATAACATTTATATATATTTGACATGTATAATTTATTAACAAATTTTATCTATTACATATGAGATTAAAATACCCATAGTCAATGAAATGTACATGGTAAGGGTTAATTTTACATTCTCTTTATTATATATGGTTGTTTATACATAAGAATCAAATGGGACCTCTTTATCATCCACATATTTGCTTCTTAAAAATTTATTTCAAAACAGTTTTACTATTTCATAGAATATGGGTTAATGTATTTTATATCTTTGTTTTACTGTATATATAAAATTTTAATAAGGAATATTTACATCATTTCCAAAATAAGGTCATTTATGGAATTATCAACAATAATAGTGATAGAGTGTTTTTTTATGTACATAGAAAGTGTGAATATTTTTCACCATTATAATAACATTGAAGACTCCCTTACCAGCTTATAATAATATTATAAATATAATTTTTTTCTTTTATAATTATGTGACTTTTAATTTATTTCAAAATAGAAAGAAATATTTCTCCTAAATTGTTTTGATTTCATCTCTGTCTACATATTTTAATGGATATTACATTTGTTTGATGTTGAATTATTATTATACAATATTCGATATTGTATTGAAGTGTTTTTTTGATATTATTGATTGTGGATGTGTTATTTTCATAACACTAATGGGTTTTGGTTAATGTATTCATATATTGTGTGCTAGTTTTAATTCGAATTTTTATATAATGCTTTAACCTTTCATACGAGGAATGAATTGGACATAATATGTCATGGTTAGTGACAACTATAGCTCCTCAATGCATCGGTACATCTCATGAGAAAACCCACTGTATAATCATAAGTTCATTAAAAAAATTTATTTGTAGTCTTGGAATGTGGCCTTGACTATGTAGTTATGATGATTTTCCTTTGATGAATCCCTTACCTTATTATAATAATGTAGTCATGGCACAAGTCCATTCAATGTTTTATTTTACCCATGATGTGAACAAGTATATAAGGACTGACCTATAGTGTTATTCTAAGAGGAAGTAATTTGTTAAAAAGAGAAAAGATTTTTTGTTTTTAATTCATAATTTAATGTATAACTTATGTTTGTATCCAGTATTCCATGTCTACTAAACTGATTGGTCATTCAGGATTTGATCACTTGTGATATGTCAATGTTATTTAATAACGAACCAACTACGGGTAACTATGGTTGGGTCATTACAAGTTTAATATGAATATATCAAAGGAGAATATTCCTCCTCATTATGTATGTGTAGGATTAGAGAGTTATTATTGATATAGATGGTTATCTATTTCTATTATCAAATTATGTGTTCGTTAAAAAATGAAATATTTTCAATACATTAAATGGAATTGAATTACATTTAAAGGGGTATCTGATGGTTCATTGGGATGATCATCCATTAAATACAGTTCGACGAGGAGTTTTATAATTAGTATGAAATTAATGAACTGTTATCCATCTTCATTAATAAATTGATTTACATGTCATGATACGATGTATTAAGAGTTCTACTTAACATACTTTATATGAAATAATACATTTAACCATAATAAAACATTATGTTTATATCCATGAATGATTTAAAAAAAATCATTATTATAATTTTAGGATATGGCTTTGTATTGGTGATTTCATTATATCCCTTATCTTCTATAATCCATAGAGTTTGAAGATATCAGTTTTAATAAAAAAACTATTGTATTAGTTCATTGGTCCACATAATATCTATGTTCCATGTAGTTAAAAAATTAGATATCATGATGAGGATTTATAATTTCATTACATTATTCCTTCATTTTTTTTGGATTCCCTCTGTTAGATTTAGTATCTCTGTTTTCTTGCATCCAAAAAAATTATTTTGCCTCCACTTTAGAAAACATTTGTGGTGCTTCTTCACACACAATTGAAAAAGGGACTTTATAATTTTATACATTTTCATTGATTCTCCATTCTTCTGATAGAATTAAAATTTCATATATATAACATAGATATATACCCATGAGATCCATTTTGTTAAATAATATATATTTCAATATGGATTAATTATCAGGAAACATACTTATTATTTCAACGTCCTGATTTTTTAATGATTTTCATATAATAAACATTATCTCAAATATTATGTGATTATATTTATTGTCATAGGTATTGATAAATCATGAGTAATATAATTAAATAAATTGGATTTCCACTATATACACCTTGATGAGTTTTTTATCCTGATGATTTATATGAAATAAATCCAATTATATTTAATGATAGAAAGTGAAAGGATAATATTTTTTAAAAATATTTTCAAAATATATTATCAAAAGATCAATTAAATATCTATATTTGAATGATTATTTATTCATAAAATTAAATATTAATAAAATTATAATTATATTAAAACATCATTATCATATATTTATTATAACATTTGACGATAAGGATGATCATCACAATGTTGTTTATTCATCGTTTTGTAATTAAAGAATCATGTGATACCCTAAATATCACATGAATTTTTATTATAAATTTGTAAATTGAAAGATTATATTTCTTTTATTATGTGGATTTTCACATAATTCACTTGGTTATTCAACAATTTATTTATCATAAAATTTATTTTTAGGGAGTTCTTGATTTCTATTCATGCTGGGTTGGGAAACTCATCTGAATAATCATCAAATTTACCATCACATTGGATGTCTGAATTAATTTCTCGGATTTCTATACATTTATTAAAATAAATGAAAAAATACTGATTAAAATATTTATATTATCAATCATATGTATAATAAATCATGAATGCATGTGGATAACTCCAAATAAAATGTATTTAATAAAATAAAATTTCCAAGGAAAAAATTTGTCTTATCAAATATTATTTACTAACAAAAAAAATTTTCGGCATTATTTATTCTATAAAAATTGTTATTAAACAATTATTAATATTAAAAAATAAAACTCCCTTCTGTTTAGAAAATGTAATAAAACATTGTCTCTTTATCATAATCTTATTGATGACTGATCTGAACATAGTATCTTTAAATGCTCTCCATTCTATGTTATTTCCCATAGGAAATACTAATCCCGAGAATTATCTATTTGTATTATCCATTCAATTATTTGGTTTTATAGGAACAATATTTTTTCCATGATTGTCAAAACATTATATATGTTTTTCTTATTTTTAGTAGTATTAGACGTGCCTTTAAATATGGGTTTCCAATATAAATTTATAAAATTACAATTTATTCTTTTCCTACCAACGTGAAAAGTCATATCTTTAAGAAATTTTATTTCATGATTCAATACACAAATACACACATAAAACAACCATATATTTTTTTAAGTACTAGCGAATCTGGATAATTTTGGACACAAAAAAATATGACAATACAAATACAGTGACATAATGTAAAATTCCATAATGTTAACCTAAATTCCATTCATCTTCAAATATTACATGTGATAACCATGTGGTGTACATTTGAAATGTTAGAGATACTAATAAAATTATTGTAATAATAACATAATAACATGATAAACATTATACCTATTATTCAATAGGAGTATAAGTGAGACATAAAATTCTCAAGAATAAAAAACATGAACATTGAACTATGGTATCAGATATTAACATGATGGATACATAAGAATGTAGAGACAACATAAATCATGACATCACAATGATATGTCCTTGATAAAACCCATGAAATATCAATATAATGTGTATTAAATAACTTATCATGCATAGTTCATGACATATCATGAGATAAAAAAACCACCCTTTGCATTGGAGGGCTTTATAATTTGGGGCCCACCCGTTACATTACTATCATATACATGTATAAGTGTTCTACATAGATCATTCCACATAAAAAACACCCCATTAAATTAACACAAAAACTATTATTTTGTTTTCAATATATGTGTTTCCTCTAATCATTAAGCAAATGTACATCTAGGTGAATACTATTCAGTGAAAATATAGATGGGTTTTAACAATACGCTTTTTCAAAATGGGAAATAATTGGATAATTATAGTAGTTGAATGACTACAGAAAAATGTTTATGTAAGGGATAAAAGAATAGATATTTGATAACAAATTTCATGGAAATCATAAAAAATTTAAAGGAATGTATAAATATAAATTACAATAAGTGAAATTAGAATTGAAAAGTGTCTTAGAAAAAGAAATGTACTTGAAATATACATGATGATGATAGAGTATATTTATTGGAGAGGGATCTATTATAATATTGGGAGGATTTTTTATTATATTGGGAACAAATTTGGAGGGAATAAGAGAGTTTAGGTAATATATTAAAAATGTTTAATGGGTTTTGAGTGAGTATTAATGGGAGGTTGGGTTGGTTTTATTGTAAAGGATGTAAAGATCATTTATGAAGTAATTAACATTTGATTTTGAATATATAAGATAAGACATTCAAAGGAAATATTAAACAAAGATTTACTACCAAATATAAACGGTTTAAAATATTATATAAGAATGGTATACTAACAAAATAAAATTAAACTCTTGCTGATGTTGGAATTTTTCTTTTATAAAAACAATAGATTTTAATACCTTTTAATATAATAAATGTTTTATAGCATTTATTACTTGTTTATAAAATTTATCAAATATCATAAATAATAATAATTTAAATTGGAAAAATATTTTTTGGATAAACATTTTATTATTTATTATATCAGTTTTTAGTAATTCTGATGTGTTAATAATTACTATATATTTAGATCGTTTTTAATTTTTATCCAAAAATTTGTCTCTCACTATGATTATAAAAAATTCATAGTTTGGTAAATTATAAATGATTATTTAAAAAATATTATTTATTATGTATAGATAATTTAATAAATTTTATCAAAATGAATTTCTTCAAAAATAAAAATGATATTAACCAAAACCCCAACACATTCCTTTAATTTTTAAAATTCATCAAACATTGCACTAGTTATCCCTGGGATGTACATGTGACATGTTTGACAAATAAATACTATTAAGGGATAAATAATAGAATTAAATCATGAATATAATTCATGTGATTATCTGATAATATCCTTGAGACAAAAAATAAGTTATAATCAAATTCATGAACAGAACAACATGACCAATGATGAAGACATGAAACAATCATAGGAATATGTCTACAACCTCAAACATGGAATTATAAAGATATTTCATGATCAAACATGAATATATCATATAATATTTTTTATAGGATAATATCCCATTTTCGATATAATTAATATCATCAGATAAACTAATTACCTAATACATAGCTGGGATATATTATTCAAGGCACACCAATCATATTCATATCTTTTACAACAATTAGTCTCCCACATAGTTCATGTAACATATGAAAAAAACATTAATCACATTTGATCCCATTATTAAAGAATGTTAAATAAATTTATTTCTCCATTAAATTAAGAAAATTTACATATATGTGAATAAAAATGAGGGAAAATTATGAAGTGTTTGTAGCATATAATTTTTTGGTATAAAAAATATCAGTATATTTTTTACTAGAAAATTGGCATATATAAATTTTCACATGTGGGTTAAATTAGAATGTAATAATGTATATAGTAATATTTTTAGCTAATAAAAATTAATTTCTTGTTTCAAAAGATGTAATATTTTAAAGATAAAATCATAATGGGATTATCACAAAAAAATTACATGAAATAGTAACAATGACATGAGAGTATCTTATGTTCATATGGAACATCAAAAATAATGGGAGGATATTCTTATGATCATAGAGAAAATTGAACGTATCAATAGAGGGAATGTGAGAGTAATTTTTTGATCATATAGGTTTTAGTGGTTTTTAAAATGTTTGCTGCTATGTTTTAATAGATAAGTAGAAAATAATTCTTTATCAATTTTTAAACATAGGGTTTTTAATCTATTTGAATAAATTATCAAAACCAAAAAAAACTACAATGCGGTTTACCATGGTTTATGCAAAATATGATTGATTTTAAATATTTCATAATGTTGATAACCTAATGACATAATATTATTCCATTTTAGATGTGTATATCTATAATTTTTTAAATCAATATATTTTAAACACTAAATTTTAATACATGTTTTTGTCGGATAATTAGGGTTTAAAAAAATTACTCAAAGAACATAAAAATGAATTATATTGAAGTGGAAGCGTAATTTTGGTCATCAATACTATATATAATACTTATTAAATCTAATTTTTTATATTATGATTCCATATTTCATTTAATATATTTGCACCATATTTAATAAGAAAATTATTCACTCATAAATTAGATTTCAATTATAACATATTCGGTAGTTACATTATCTAAACCACCTATTGAATACCTATGATAATATAGTCTAAATGAATGCTCAATATTATAAGAACATAATATCCCTTACATGTGTTAACATAAATATTTATAAAAAATCATCCCATCTGATTCCACTCATATAACACATTACAATGGTGTTAACCATATTCACAATATCATCAAACATATCAATGGTCAAAAAATCACATTCATAACCTATCAATTGAACATATATTTATATATAATAGGATCACCAAATCAATTAATGTTATTATTTGCACATGTTATCAATAATACCCATTACAAACGTGAATCCTCATGAGGGTTAACATTTAATTAGGTATCCCACAAAGGACCCTTGTATTTCTTCAATCACAGAATCCTCACGTGGGACTCTATACATGAGTCTTGAATCCTATGTTAACACCCAATACAGAAGGGGAATAACATACCACAAGGTCAACATAGCAATCACATATCATGACTATCCATGCAGGTATTCTCTTATTTGTATTACAAAAGGTGGTGATCTAAGTCCCTTGCCCATCTAATCTCAATCTATTTATTTCCTCACACCCAGACTAATAATAAATCTCCCCCAAGTCATCCTATATAATGATAAAATTCAAATAAAGCAGTAACACTCACTTCATTGTCATCTTTACCTGACAAATGCATTTAAGGCTTTACATTGTTCTTATATAGAATACACATGCCATACAACACATTCCAAAACCCTACCCAACATAGAATCAATTAATGGAAAAATTAACAATATTTATTATTAAAAATTCATTTAATTTAATTTAAATGAAACCCTCGAGGTATATGTTTCAATGATAATTCATTTATAATAATTTAGTCGATCATTAAAGGCTACAGAAATCAATTTTGTGAAAAAGATTCCATTACGAACCATAGAACATTAATCAGTTAAACAATTCAATTTTTATGACATAATTCATTTATAATAACATATTCCCTCAATAAAGGGGATAAACCCCATTTAAAAATCAATAATTAAACAAATAAACAAATAAAAATATTTAATTAAACTCTAAATGTAATAATAGATACACTACCATTTAAATCTTCATAGGAATACTCACTAAATATCATCTACAACCAACAAAGAATCGACCTTCTTCATGTTAGCTCCAATAACTCCAAAAAAATACAATTTATTATTTATAATTTAATTATAATTAAGTAAATGGTTATAATTTATTTCAATATTTAAGCAATACCATAATAGTCGATGAAAACCCTACAGGTCAAAAATGTAACAATGAATCTATAAATAATAATATAGGGATGGTTAGTGAAATAATTCAATGTAAATAAGTGAAAAAATACATTGTAGATGAATTACACTATTAAAAAATATATTAACACAATAAGAAATATGATAAAAAAATTTATATGGTAATATACTGTTATCAAAACTATAATTGATGTTGTACAGACCACATCACTATATTTCCACTATAGAAAATTACAGTAATATTATATTAGAATTATTCTACCATGCTATAATATAAGTATTAAATAATAATATAACATAACAAATTTATATTATATACTTCTTATCAAATATTTATTTATTATATTGGTAGTTTGGTTTGAAAAAATGAACCAAAACCAACTGTAAAAAATTTAATTATGATAATGATATATAGAGTATAATTAAAATAATATAATGTACCCATATAATTTTTTTCATATAAATAGTTTTAATTACCTTATGAAATCTATGTATAATGAAGAATATTGTTTAATCCTAAAATATTGATAAAATTAAATTTCTATTTCTAAATAATATATAAATTTGAAATTGAATAATAAAGATTTTGTTTATACAAAAATTTTAAATTTACATTATATTGCCATTTTTGTAATAAATAACATAATATATTATTAATAATTTATTATAATATATATTTTATATCAATATTAGATAAATAATGATATTATAACTAATTTTAATGAATACATAAGAACAATTATTATTGGAATATTATTTTGTCTCTGAAAATAGTTATCATTAAAATTTATATTTCCATTTGAAAATTAAATTCTGAAATTTTATAATATTTTTTTGAAAATATGATCTTCATTATTTCATTCATCATAAAAATATTATCTATGGAATTTTTTTGGGTTCATCTGGAGTGATTTATTTAAACCAGGATAATTCAAAATTTTATGCTTACAATAATCATGGCCATTATGAAGTCATTAAAATATATTAATGAATTAAAAAATTATCAAAACATTTTACATTTTTTATTTATATTTGTTAATTATAACAATAAATGAATAACATTATTTATAATTTAGATACATAAAATTTTCTTTTTAATATCAAAGAAATAATTTTGTTAATAAAACATTAATTATTCATTATAAACATATAATTGAAGAAATAATTTTTTGTCCAAATATATTATAAAATAATTTTATTTAACATTATAAATATTAATATAATACTTATTAATTAATTATTATTATTTTTATTATTTTTATTTAAATAATATATCTATTTTAAAAAATGTGTTTCTTTGGTAAAAGTAATTTTTGTTAAAAATGAAATAATAAGTGATGACACCTATATGTCAATAATCATTTTCGATTATATTTTTTATTAGTGTTTCAATGAAAAAAATTTACCCCTAACCAATTTTTGTTTAATTTTATAGCCATATTCATTTGAAAGGGATATGATATTAATATAAATATATGGGTATTTAAAAAATTTCCACATCATTCAATTATAAAAAGAGTGTAACACCCAAGATTTTTATGAGAAATATTTTGTTTTTATGTTATATACATCATCAAAGGAATCTTTCACTTCACACAACACTACCTTGTCTTGCTTTAGATATATAATGATTTTATTGAACTTTTCACTATCTTTTACCCACCACTTAGGAGAGTTTAAAAATTTACATAAAACCTAATTTTACCACTTCTGTGAGAGGAATTTCAAAAATACTAGAGACACAGTTAACATCAAGGAGTAAAATGTGGTTTAATAAGATTCAAATAATTTTTGGTGAATATTATCTTTTTACTTTTATTTACCACGGTTAAAAGTAAATAGGGTAATTAAGGGGAAAATGGTATTATTATTACCCTAACACGTGTAATAATTCTATTGGGAATGTTTAATACGGCCATAAACAAAATTAGGTATAAAATATGACCTTTTAGGTCCATATGGATTAGATTAGGACATTTATTATTATTTTATTTAAAGAATAGTTAAAATAGTTAAAATCATTGTTTAATGACTAAAACATTTTTAATATAGGGTTATACATAAGATAAATTCCACTATAAATATTCATTATAAATCTAAATATATTTCCTACATAATTGTATTTTATTTATAATTTTTTGACTTTAAATAATTTTATTTATTTATGACATAATGATGATGCAGTAATTACCTTGTTAAGGAAATATTAACATAATTGATGTAATAAATACCCAAATATATGTAATTTTTGACTCATTATGAATTAAACTATTTTTATAGGTTTATATGACATGTTAGTATTGATTTAATTAACTTTTTCCAATTATTCATGTTGTTATGATTTAAAAAAAATCATGTACAAAATATTGTCAAAATTGACAGAAAATAGTTTTTAAAACAAATATTATATTATTAATTGTTATTGTATTCATAAATATATAGGGTTCGGCCAAATGACTTATATAAGGTTATATATATTAATAATGAACCACATTGGGTTATTTTTGCTTGTTATAGTCTGTTTATTAACTATATAGTGTAACAAAACAAGAAGACACAGAAAAAGATAAATTAATTAACATAGAGTTAAATCTAAATGATTATGTTAAAATAGAGACCTAAACTTGTCTAAAATCTTTTGGATGAGAGTATTTCGACCCATACCCACCTTAGATTCGTAATAAATCAATTCGAAGCTATTAAAAACCGAATATTATTTTATAATAAAAAAATATCTTAAGGTTTTCCTAAAGTGCCTCTCTCCTCCCTTATAAAAGGGCACCACCTCCCTCTCCTCCTAACACTTCATTTAGCCTTCATACTCGCCCAAACCCTAAAACATTCTCTTCTCCACTTCCCTAGAAACATTCTATAGGTTCTGGTATTCTTCAATGACCATCTTTAGTGCACTAAGAGGAGGTTAAGAAGAGGCGCTTCAAAGAAGAAGTAATGTCTATTACCGATTCATTCAACTTTATTTCTTCTTCTACTAATTCATATTTAGTTGTTTCATTATGAATTAATTACATCAGTATTACTCATATAATGATATTTTATTATAAATATGAAACAACACTATTTCACCTTCTATCCATCCTACGGAAAATGAAATCACCGCACATGCGTACGTACGGAATACTGTCTCCACGCCGTGGTGTAATCTGTTTTCCACCACCACCATACTTGGATGGGTATAATGGTATAAATAATAACTATCTATGATTATTTTAAAATTTATATTGATTCTGAAATTGTATACATACACTTCAATACAACTCCACAATCATGGTAAAGATATCATCGCTCGTGCGTACATATGAAATACCATCTCCACGATGTGGTGTGACTAATTATACAAGATTTTAATTGAATAATGATTATATAAATGAATTGAATTAGTAAATATTATATATATAACAATAATAAAATTCTGGAAATGAGGTATCTATAACCTAAAAAGAATAATAAGAATTTATTCTACAAAACAAGCATAAGAACAAAAAGCAATAAACTCTCAAATAACGAGTAACAATGAAATATTACTAATAAGAAGCTAAAAATATGACCATATATGAAATAATAAAATGGGTATGATTCTATAATAAGTCAATAATATTATTTAAATCATTATACAAGAGGTTCGGACACGTACCAAGAAAATCAGACCAAAGGTAAGGGAAAATATCACAAACTCATTTTTATCCGAGATTGTTTATACTTCAGAATTTATTAGAGAATATTTAACATCCAAATCCATTTTTTGTCAATATGTAATAATATTTTTATCCTAATACAATTTTATAAATCCAATTTTACCCATTGGTTAGTTTTTATCAAATGATATGAAAGGAATCTTTTTTTGTTTTTAGTATGTGGTACTTTTTGACATTTCTGGCCAAAGTACGAGAAGAATGTTTTTTAACTTATATGACAATAATTGATATTTATGATTTGATATAACATTATTTCCATGAAGCATCCATTAATCTTTTTCATGTTTATTTTTAATGAACTTTTTTTAGTTTATAATTATATGACATTTTAAGAAAGTAAAATGTTTTTGAAGTAGAATGGATATTTTCCTCAAAAATGGAGTTCAAGCATTTTATCAAAATTATTTTCCATCTAAGATAATATAGGGTTATATTTCTATCCCTATTTTTTTATATTGATTTTATTATTTTATGGTGCTATTATTTTTATGAAGTCCATTTATCATATATGGATTATGTTATGATGGTACGATGTTTAGGAATCCCATTTTTATTACATGGGTTATGCTATGATGTACGATTTATGATTTTTGGCACACATAAGAATGGTTTCATTATGAGAAGGGTGGGACCTATAACTCCCTACAAGGAGTTGGGTATTTATTTATGTCTCATGAGATTGACATGGCTGTAATGGCAGGTTAATCTGGTTCAGTGAAACATGATGAAAATGAGGAGTGGACTCGGTTTAGAAATGGACATTGTCTGCAAAGATAGTCATCGAAATGAATCTTGAATAATAAGAAATGATTGTATATGATTATGTGTGTATGCCACAATGTTTCATGTTTTATGTTATGATTAATGGGATTACATTTTACTATTATGATTTATCCCATGATATGTTATTATGATCTCTTCTGCAGGTTAAGATTTCCAAAATGTTATGTTCTTATGATTGATATTTCATTTGTTTACCCTTAATGATCATTTTATCTCACCATTTTGTATGTTTTCTTTTCCCCAAGTAAAGAAGAAGGGTATTAAGAAGTATATTCCAAAAGGGACACTAGATATGATAAAATAAAATGGACACAATGTAGATGATTTATGAACCTATTGTTTATGTTTCCCAGTTTCTAAAGACACTATACCTATATGATCCTTTCATGGTTTTGTTATATGTTGTAAAAATTATGCTTCAATTCAAAAGTAATAACCATGTATGTAGTGTATGGGTCGTTATAGTTGGTATGAGAGGAAAGGAATAGACAATCTTTGGAAACTAGGATGTGAAAGCCTTAGTGAGAACCCTAAGGATATATCTAAGAATAGAACACAATCTTAGTGTTTTATAGATGGCCATTAACAACCTATGATAAGACCTTAAGTGTGAAATTTATTATTGATAATGTGGTTTTCCCATTTTAATTAGTGTTGCTCACAATATTTTTCTTGGTTTTAGTCAATTGCTGGAACCCGAAGGAATCATGTTAATGCAGAATGTGACGGGCAATTCAATGATTCTCCCCCCGAGAAACCAAACGTTATGGGAGATGGATTACAAATTCTTGTAGTCATGATCACACAACTTTATCAAGCTATGAATCATGCAATGCTTCAAAATTAGAAAATGAAGGAACAAGATTTTGCTGAATCCTTCATGGGGTAGCATCCACCCTCATTCAGCAGGTATAAAGATCCATTATTTGATGAACAATAGATCAGAACCACTGAAAATATATTTTCAGTACTACAATGTTCTGAACATGAAAAAGTAATCTTAGTGGTGTATCATTTGAAGGTGAAGCTGATCAATGGTGGAATCATATCAAGAATATGAGGCAATGGGATGAAATTGAATCCATGGAATGGTATGAGTTCAAGAACTTAGTTTTCAATAAGTACATCCCTCGTATTCTTTGAACAAAGATGGAGAAGGAGTTTCTTGAACTAATGAAAAAGAACGATGAATCTGTTGGTACCTACGAAGCAAATTTTATAATACATTAAAGGTATGCTTCTAGGATTATTATCCAACATGAGAGTAAGATTGATAAATTATTTAGTGGTATAAAACCATGTCTTCGAAGGGAGATAGCCATAGGAGACATCAATAGCTACGAGGAAATCATTCAATGTGCTCTCAAAGTTGAGATGGAGATTGGAGTAACTCATTAGTCATATGCATTTAATAAGAAAAGGAAAATGGAATTCAAATGAAAATATAAAAATCACACTGAAAAGATGATGATTTTTTCCTTATGCTC
This sequence comes from Viscum album, assembly GCA_963277665.1. NCBI lineage: Eukaryota > Viridiplantae > Streptophyta > Magnoliopsida > Santalales > Viscaceae > Viscum > Viscum album. Next base: position 1,037,304,625 of record OY728133.1, on the reverse strand, counting down.
AATGTGTGGAATGAAACATGGAGGGAGTTTTCTTAAAGGGACATGTAAATGTTTCAAATGTGGAAATGAAGGTCATCGTTCATTGGAATGCTACAATGATGGGAAGATGATGTCTAGTGGTATGAGCAAAGAAAAGGCTACACATAGTGCACCTAATACACTTCAATGTTACAAGTGAAAGGAAATAGGGAATAATGATAATAAATGCCCGAATCGAAGTGTTTTTGATGATGATCGACCTTAACAAACTCTTAAGGCTAAAGACAATGGGATGTCACATGAAATTTCTATCAACGATGTGGAGTATGATAACGAAGTAAGGAAAGGTACACTTACCATCCACTCTAAAGTAACAAATGTTTTATTTGATTCTGGATCTATCCACACTTTTTTTTCTGATAAATTTCCTAAGGGAATCGCCGTATTACCCCAACAATTAGATGTTGAGTTTGATGTGACAACCCCTAATGGCACAACAGTCGCATCAAAAGTTTACAATTATTCTCTGACTGAAGTTTGAGGGATAGTGCTTCCTGCAAATCTTGTGATCCTTCCTTTAATGGAATTTTGTGTGATTCTAGGCATGGATTGGCTTTCTTTATATGGAGCTGATATCATTTTACAATTAAGGAAAGTCACATTTCATATTCCAGATCAATCGATTATCGTCTATCAATGCAAGGATGAACATAACATTCCAGTGGAAATTTCATCCATCTTATGTGTATTGATTCTACTAAATAAAGGTTATTTATCTCAAATGGATGGAGAGAAACACACGATTAAGAATATTCCCATTGTAATGGATTTTGATGATGTCTTTTCAGAGGAATTTCCTAGTCTTCCACCAAATCTTGAACTTGTGTTTTCAATAGAAATTGTACCAAGTGTGTTACCTATTTCAAATACACCTTATAGAATGGACCCAATTGAGTTGCAGGAATTGAAGAAGTAACTCCAAGAGAATCCTGGTATGGGACTCATACGCCCTAGTGCATCACCGTGGGGAGCATCTGTTCTATTTGTTATGAAGAAAGATGGATCAATGAGACTCTACATTGAATATCGAGAACATAACATGATCACTATCAAGAAAAAATATCCACTCACACACATTGATGACTTATTTGACCAACTATGCGAAGCTCAAAACTTTTCCAAGATTGATCATCATTTATGGTATCATCAATTAAGGGTCAAAACAGAGGATATACCAAGGACGGATTTCCATAAAAGGTATGGAAACTATGAATTTATGGTAATTCCATTTGGTCTTACTAATGCCCCTTCTATATTCATGGATCTATGAATAGAGTATTTAGAGACTAACTAGATCAGTTTGTGGTAATCTTTATAGATGATATTCCAATCTTTTAAATGTTCAAGGAAGGACATGAAGATCACTTGAGAATTGTATTAAATACCCTGATAAAGGATAATCTTTATGCCAAATTTACCAAGTGTCAATTTTGGCATCAAAAAGTTTCATTTTTGGGTCACATAATTTCAAAAGTGGGGATATCCATGGATCCAGCAAAAATAGAGGTTATCGAAAGATAGTCGAGACCATCAAAAGTAATTGAGATTTGATGTTTTCATTGTTTGGATAGATGTTATCAAAAATATTTAAATGATTTTTCATGATTATCTAATCCAATCACCAGGTTGACTTCAAAAGGAGTTATGTTCGTGTGGGCGGAAGAATTTGAAGATAATTTCAAGGAGTCGAAAAGAAGGTTATCCAGTGCACATGTGGTCACACTACCTTGTACTAGGGAATGGTTTGTGATCTACAATGATGTATCCAAGAAAAAAATTGGGGTGTGTTGTCATGAGAAATGATATAGTTATAGCTTATGCCTCACGACAGTTGAAAATCAATGGGCAAAATTACCCAACTCATGATTTGGAGTTAGCTGAGGTAATATTTTCATTATTGATTAGGAGGCATTATCATTATGGTTAATGGTGCTATATTTATACTGATCATAAAATTTTAAAGTATATTTTCACACAAAAGGATCTGAATATACGCCAAAGAAGATGGTTGGATATGATTAACGATTAGGACTGCTAAATTCATTATCACCCTGGGAAAGTAAACAAGGTGGCAGATGTCTTAAGTCGACAAGACCATGCTAGCTTATCCATGATGAGGATCACAAAAGATCCAATAATTATGGATTTAAAAAGGATGGATCATGGAATTGTAATGGAAGGGGTAGAATCTTATCTTTCTAAAATGAATGTCCATCCATCTATAAAAGCTATGATTAAAGAGGCATATAATTAATATGTAGAGTTACAAAAGAAGGTTAGAAATGTTCCTGAATTGAACATTGATTATGATGGGATAATAAATTCAGAAACCATGTTTGTGTTCCTCCCATCCCTGAATTAAATAAGGAGATGCCGGATGAGGCTCATAGTTATTCATTTTCTATTCATCCTAAAAGCATGAAGATGTATAGGGACCTAAAAGAGTACTTCTGGTGGGATGTCATGATAAGACTTGTTGCTAAATATGTCTCTCGATACTTGGTATGTTAGTAAGATAAATTTGAGAGATAGAAGTCTAAGGGGATTTTAAAACCCTTACCCATACCTGAATGGAAATGGAAAAACATCACTATTGACTTTGTCACCAGACTTCCTAAAACATCCAAAGGCAATAATTCTATTTGGCCCATAGTTGATCCTCTTACAATGTCCTCACACTTCATTGATCTTAGAGAAAATTTCTCCCTAGATTATATTCCCAGGATATATGTGAAGGAAGTGGTAAGACTGCATGGAGTACCACTTTCCATTATAACTGATCAGGATCCGAGGATTACCTCATGGTTTTGGCAAAATCTTTAGCATACTATGGATACAGAGTTGAGTTTCATCACTAATTATTATCCACAGATAGACGGTCAGTTGTAGAGGACAATTAAAACTCATGAAGATATGTTAAGAGCTTGCTCTATGGACTACAAAGGTGGTTTAGATCAACACCTACTTTGGTGGAAATTTCTTATAATAATAGGTTTGACACCAGTATTCAAATGGATCGTTATGAAGATCTCTATGGAAATAAATGCCGAACTCCAACTTGGTGGGATGAAGTTGGGGAAATAAAGCTATTAGGACATGATCTTATTGATGAGATGGAAGAAAAGGTCTGATCTATTCAACAAAAAATAAGATCAGCTCAGAGTCAACAAAAAATTTATGCTGATAACTAAAGAAAAGACCTAGAGTTTGAAGATGGTGATAATATGTTCTTAAAAATATCTCATTGGAAGAGAGTAATGAGATTTGGAATGAAGGGAAAGTTGAGCCCTTGGTATATAGGTCCTTTCAAAATAATGGATCGTGTTGGGAAGGTACCTTACCGATTGGCGCTTCCACCGAATCTCTCTCAAGATCACGATGTCTTCCATGTATATATCCTGAGAAAGTACATACTCGATCCTTAACATGTACTCAGCTCAGAAGTTATGCCATTAGAGCAAGATCTTTCATATGAAGAACAGTCGATAGAGATTCAGGAAAGTAGCGAAAAAGTCTTATGGAACAAGACCACTCGCTTGGTGATTGTTTTATGGAGGAACCACCAATTATAAAAAGCTACATGGGAGCTTAAGGATAGGATGAGTGATAGTTATCCTCATCTATTTGTTACAAAGTGATGAATTTTGAGGGCGAAATTCAATTTAAGGGTAGCAGAACGTAACACCCTAGATTTTTAAGAGAAATATTATTTTTATGTAATATTCATCATCAAAGGAATATTTCACTACACACAAAAATAGCTTGGCTTGCTTTACACGCAATTGTGACCTTCCTCGATAGCTTGCACTGTACACAATACCATGTTTCACTAAACATCGACATGTTATTAAAACTAGCCATTATGAATATTAATAACCACTTTTTGAAATTTTTTTTTTTTTTTTCAAAATTGACTTCATTTTTGGATTCAGAATATCGAAATTAGCCTAGGATGAAAATTTGGTATTTTTCTGAAAACATTCAATTTTTAACGAATAGTGAAAACACTGGGTTACTATTTCAAAACCGAATTTTTATTTAAACATTTATTTATTTTATTTAAATTTATTTTACATCAAAATTGATCCACAATACCTATATAATTTCAATTTAATTCATTGGAGTAATTTTATAATAATTTTAGATATATAAAAATTTTATTGAACTTTTCACCGTCTTTTACCCACCTCCATGGATAGTTTAAAAATTTACATAAAACGTAATTTTACTGTTTATGTGAGTGGAATTTCAAAAATCTGTGAGACACGGTTAACATAAAGAAGTAAAATTTTGTTCAGTTAGATAAAAATATTTTCTGTTGAATAGTAACATTTTACTTTTATTTACCACGGTTAAAAATAAATAATGTAATTAAGGTTAAAAATTGTATTATAATTACCCTAACGCATGTACTAATTATATTGGATAAGTTTAATTCGAACAAAAATAACCTTAATAAAAAAATATGACCATTTAGGTCCACTTGGATTTGATTAGAACAATTATTATTATTTTATTTAAAGAACAGTTAAAATAGATAAAATCAATGTCTAATAACTAAAACATTTTAAATATATGGATATACATAAGATAAATTCGTCTATAAATATTTATTAGAAAGATAATAATATTTCATAAATAATGGTATTTTATATATAATTTTTAGACTTTAAATAATTAAATTTATTTTTGACACAATGATGATGTAGTAATTACCTTATTAATGAAATATTAACATAATTGATGTTATAAATACCCAAATAAATGTAATTTTGGACTTTTTATTAATTAAACTAATGTTATATGTCAATAAGACACGTTAATATTTATTTAATTATCATTTTATAACTAATCATGCTATTATGATTTTTAAAAAAAGGCAATTACCAAATAGTGTCAAAATTGACATAAAATAGTTTTTAAAACGTATATTATATTATTAATTTTTATTTTATATCTAAAAATCTATAGATCTCCAAAATGACATATATAAGGATATATATATTAATAATGAACCACTTGGGGTTCTTTTGTCTTGTTATTGTATGTTTTTTAACCATATAGTGTAAGAAAAAAAGAAGACACGATAAAAGTTAAATTATTTAACTTAGAGTTAAATTAAATGATAAGGTGAAAATAGTAACATAAACATTTCTAAAATATATTATATGATAGTATTTCGACCCATCCCCAAATTTTCGTTTTAATAAATCAATTTTGAGCTATTAAAAACCAATTATGACTTTATAATAAATTAATATTTTATGTTTTGTTTAACGTGCCCCTCTCCCCCCTTATATAAGGGAACCTCCTCCTTCTCCTCCTCACACTACATTGAGCCTCAAAGCTCAGAAAACCCCTGAAAAATTCTCTTATCCACATAAATAGAAATATAATATAGGTTTTGGACTTCTTTAAAGAACATATTTAGTGCCCTAATAACAGGTTAAGAAGAGGCGCTTCAAAGAAGGGGTTATGTCAGTTACAGATTCTTTAAACATTATTTCTTTTTCTACTTATTCTTATTTAGTTGTTTTATTATTAAGTAATTACATCAGTGTCACTCATATATTGATATGTTATTATAAATTTGAAATAGCCCTATTTCACCTTCTTTCCATCCTATGGAAAATGAATTCACCGTGCGTGCATACGTACGGAATACCATCTCCACGCCCTAGTGTAATATGTTTTCCACCACCACCTTACTTGGATGGATATAATGGTGTAAATAATAACTATATATGATTATTTTAATGTGATATTTATTCTAAAATAGTTTACATACACTCTAATACAACTTTACAATAATGGTAACGATATCGTCGCTCGTGTGTACGTATGGAATACCGTCTCTACGATGTGATGCGAACCGTTCTACATGATCTTAATTGCATAATGATTATATAAATGGATTGAATGAAAAATATGATATACATTACACTAATACCATTCTAGAAATGAGGTATATATACCCTAAAAATACCAAAATGAATTTATTCTACAAAACACAATAAGAACAAAAAGAAATAAACACCTGAATAACAAGTAGCAATGAAATATTACTAATAAGAAGAAAATAATATGACCATATATGATTTCATAAAAATAGTTATGATTCTTTAATAAGTCAATGAAATTATTTAAATAATTATATAGGAGGTTCGAACACGTAGCATGAAAATCAGACCTAAGGTAAGGGGAAATCTCGGAATCTCATTTTTATCTGAGATTAGTTATACTTAAGAATTTACTGGGGAATATTTATCATCAGAATCCATGTTTTGTCAATATGTAATAATATTTCTATCCTCCTACATTTTTTTAATCCAATCTTACCCATTTTTGTGTTTTTAGAAAAAGATATGAAAGGAATCTTTTGACATTTTTAGTACGAGGTTCTTTTTCACTTTTCGAGCCAAAGTATGAGAAGAATGTTTTTTAAATTATACGGAATGAATGTTTTTTTATGATTTCCAAGAACATTAATTACATGAAGATTCCTTTAAAAATTTTCAAGTTTATTATTAATCAACTTATTTTAGTTTAAAATTATATGATATTTTAAGAATTGAAAATATTTTTGATGTAGAAAGGATATTTTCCTCAAGAATGGATTTAAAGCATTTTATCAAAATTATTTTCCATATAAGATATGATATGGTTCTGTTTCAATCCTGATTTTATAAATTTATTTGATTATGTTATGATGGAATTATTTTTATAAATCCTTTTTATCTTATATGGATTATGTTATGATGGCACGATGTTTAAGAATCCAATTTTTATTACATAGGTTATGCTATGATGTATGATTTATTTTTTTGTGGCACACATAAGAATGGTTTCATTATAAGATGGGTGGGAGATATATATCCCTCAAGTAAATTGGGTAAAGATTTATATCTCATGAGATAGACAGGGCTGGAATGGAAGGTTAATCTAGTTAAGTGAAACAGGACTGAAACGAGGATTGAACTTGGTTCAGAAATGGACTTTGTCAGCTAATATAGTCTTGGGCATGAGTCTTGACTAATATGAAATGATTCTCAATGATTATGTCTGTATTCAAAAATGTTTCATGTTTTAAGTTATAATTATGGGGATTACATTTCACTACTATGATTTATCCCATGATATGATATTATGATCTCTTCTATAGGTTATGATTTTCAAAATGTTATGTTCTTAGGATTGATATTTCTTTTGTTTACCCTTACAGAATATTTGAGATCACCCTTTTGTATGTTTTATTTTCCTCAGGTAAAGAAGTAGGGTATTAAGTATGATATTTTAAATGGGACTCTAGATTTGATAAAATAAAAGGGAGACAACGTAGATGATTTATGAAGCAGTTGTTTATGTTTCCCAGTTTCTGAAGAAACTATACCTATACAGTCATTTCATGGTTTTGTTATATGTTGTAATAATTATTCTTCAATTCTAATGTAATTGCCATGTATGTAAAGTATGTCATGTTATAAAGAGGATTTCAATACGTAAACAATCCTAAATAATAATTCAACATGGATTGAAAAAAACTATTCAAAAATTAATATGTAAAAATCTTATCAATATTCTATAGTTCAATTTATCAAAAAAAGAAAACAATTCAAATGAATAATACATTATAAAATAGAGTTGTTTCAATGTGTATAATAAAATCATTCAATCACAAAATTCTCATTCATAATCCATTACATATTGTTATAATTTACACAAATTTATCATTCCTATTATTATATTATCACATTAGTAAGAAATTAATACTAAAATTTTATAAATTAAATTGTATGCCTTTTATGTATCCTCACTACAACATTTTAAAAAATATACAATTTTCACAAGGGTATGAATAAACTAATAAATCCATGAAATAAAGGATTTATATAAATTTAGGCATCACATTATAGTCTTAATAGTGTATTTAAAAAATAAATATTATGTAAAATGTATTACTAAATTTTTGAAGATAAATATTTAAATACCTCCTTTATATCTCATTCATTAAAAAATCAAAAGGATGATCACCCATATGAGTTATATGGTTCATTTGGATGATAAATATAAATAAAATAATAAATTTTTTTTAATTAAATATAATATTAATTAAAATATTAAATTATGAATATAGTTATAAATGTAAGAAATAAATATTGTTGATATTTATTATGTAATTAATTAATATTTGTATACTATATCTGATAAGATCATCATGGATTCCATTATCTTAATTGATGGTTTCAGTTTGAATATAATAAACATGTTGATGTATAAAAATATTAAAAATAATAAAATTAAAATATTTTGAATCAAATTATACAAGAAATAAGTGTCAATTCCTAGTGTTTTATGACTCCATTATAAAATATTCATGATGAAAATAAAATAGTCCAACATCTGATGATGAAAACCACTAATTATTAATGAATAAATTCTTAAAGAATAATTATATGTATAGAGTAAAATTTTTTATATATATTAACAATGATTATTAATAATTCATTAGGATTTTTAAGTTTATTATACAAGAGTTAAGGGTTCATCTGAACAAGTATGAATCCATTCTATGGGTATTCATTCAAATTTCACATATGTGATCCATGATTTAAAATTTTTCCTACATTATACATCAAGATGGTTTATATATAAACACAATGAATTAATTAAATACAAAAAACCATTAATGTTTTTATTTATAATTTATTTCATAATTTATCTTTGATGATCTTCTAATTCATATGTATTTTTATGTTGAATGTTTTTCTCATCTCAAAATTTCTTTCTCTAAAACATGTTATATATTTTGAATCCATTTCATAATATATATAATATTTATACATTAATTATTATCTATTATATTACAGTTATTAATATATTTATAGCTGTTAATTCTTTATTTCTTTTAATTTCATTTAATAGAATTTTATTAAACATTTATTAGTGACATAGAGGTTTTTTATGTAAATACATTTCATTATGATATATAATTTATTAATTAAATTTATTCTTCTATGTAATGTTAATTCCACCATAATGTATTATTATATGGAAAAAATAACTATGTATTGGCAAAACATAATTTTTAATTTTTAATTTCATTCATATTTTGTTTTATTCTCACAAAATCTTGACATTGTTGTAATTAATTTCTTTTACTCAAAACAGTTATTTTCATCCATACCCCTTTTCATTATTTCTAGGATTTATTTCATTTATTATTTAAATATTTATCTATGTATAATCCATTGATGTATTTGTATTTATATTCTTTCATTTAAAAATTTATTCTTTATTACTCTTATTTTGATGTGTGGTTAAACAAAGATATATTAAATAATAACGTTTTTGATTACCATTATGAAATATTCTATATACCACTATTTAATTCATCAAAATAATTGAGATACTTTTTATATAACCAATATTTATATTTAATTACAAAATATAATAACTTTTTTACATTAACCTCTTTAAAATTATTTTTTAAATTGTTTCATAACATATACATTTCAAAATAATGTTATCATATGACTTCAAAAACAACTTCTTTATGAATTTTCATACATTATCTCATATCTAACAAATGAATTAATCTTATTAATAGTTATATATAATGAGATACACTATAATTTTTTTAATAACCCATTGTCGATAATTATTTATTTTCATTAATTATTCATACTATTTATATTTGTTTATTTGATACCTCAATAAATTATTTCAAAAAACATATTCATTGGATGAGTAATATATTATATGGGAAATGTTTTTTTTGTGAGGAATAATTTGGTATGGATTATAACAATGTTATGGTTTATGATTCACCCATGTGTGTAGTTCATTTGTTGTCAATGATTCAATATGTTTTTCGTAGTGTTTCTGGTGATGCATGAATTATTATTTTCATCTCATGAGAATCATTGGATGCAAAGCTATATAAATAATTTATATAAAATTATAAGATCTTTAACAAGATTTCGTGATTAATGGATGTTATCATGCTTTCTTGATGAAAATACTTTTATATTTCAATGATTATGTTGCATTATTTATTTTGATTTTTTTATTTTAATTTAGTGATTATGTCATGTTCTATAAGTGGTTGAAGAATATATATTGTTTAAAACAGTAAAATAAATTAATGAAAGGAAAACATATTTTATCGTTTAATAATTAAAATTAATAAATAATTAGTATTTAAAAGGATTCATATTTCAATGTGAGAATTTTTTAGTTTTTCTCGACATTATGTTCTAAAGAGACTATATTAAATATATTATGGAAACCACAACTGACCATAAGTCCATCACATATTTCTTGGTGTAAACATAATCAACCATGTATGAACTAGATAAACATGTCTATATTTCTTATTATATATTCAAATATAAGAGGGAGAGATCCATTATACATAGAATGGTGTATTCAAGAATGAAACAAATGGATGGAGGATATATATTGTGTAATGGTATATATCCTCTCTTATATTGGGTTTAATAGGATACATAGGTAGTCCATAGTCATCTACATGGTATAGTTCTATCTAGTGGAGGAGTAAAAATTTCTTATTCAGAAGAGGTATACTATGTGTAGGTCATATGTGTGATCAATGAGGGACATGTAATGTATTTTTTCTATTAAATATATTATTCTATCTTCAACCATTTAATATGATTGATATAAGTCACTAAATCAGTTTTTATATTACCCTCCTCATATAAAAGCAAATGTTTCACAAAAGGTTCAACATATATGTTACATGGTTATATAATGACAAAAACCCATAATTTTTTATTCATAATGAAAGATATACCACATTATTATAAGGGCTACAAGTAGAGAGTAGAGAAAATATATGATGTTGTGTGAGAGATAACAATTAATTCATCGAGAACCAGAATAGGGGATGGAAAACTAGAATTAGTATTATAAAAAATTTAAAATTTATGTTACCATATTTTTAACATTATATATAGAGACTACATATATTTTGATTCCATGGCTAATATATGGACCACATATCGTAATAACTTATAATGAGTTTAAAGGGTTTACTAGAATAATACTAGTTGATAAATCTACCATATAGATTGAGTTTAAAGATATATTGAATGAAAATCTATGTTTTCTCCATCATTAGGATGAGAATTAAATTATTGCTATAATCTCAAACATTAATATTTTTTAATTAGATGTATTTGAGATGAGTGATAAAGTCATGGTTGTATTTTCTATATTTTTTGATTTTGAATTAATAACTAAATTATATAAAAAATTATGTAATATTGTCATTATTTATATAAATTTAATATCCATTCATGAATTTAATTATATCAAACAATATCTGAATAATTTTTTAGTTATTTATATTGAAAAAAGGGATCACTAGGTTTTATAAATAACCTAATATAAATAATGCTATGGCATAACAATTGTTTATTATATGAATAGAAAATTTTCATTTATTAATAAATTCAACATTGGAAAATTATTGAATGATTTTGTAGTTATTTATAAAAAACTCGACCATTGAGAAAATTATTTGTACATCATGTAGTTAAAGGATGAGTTGGACTAAATATAATGAGTAATGTATACACTTATGAAAAAATCAATAGAAAAAAATGCAAACAGAATTTTATGAATTCATTTGATGATAATAAGAAATATTAAAAATGTATTTAATGAATTTATCATAAAATTTATTGTGTGATAATTATAGGATATTACATATGAATTAATATCCATGTCCAATAATGAAATAATTTTGGGATGTAACACTAAAATAAAATACTAAATTAGATACTATAATTGATTTTCGTGCTTATATATTAAAATAATAATTAAAATAATATTTCTATGAAAAATATTCATATTATTATTAATTTTTATATATAATTAAATGCAAGTGATGAAGGTTTATTTTTTAAATGATTTTCGTTTTTCATATAATATGATTATATAGAGACAACATGATACTCTAATTTCTCGATGACACAAGGTAAGATAATGATAGTGTGTTAGTGATATGGAAATGCATTATCATTTTTTGATCATCGAGATCTAGATTATAGTATATTTAGAATTATTATTTTGGCCAATAGTTCAATTTGAAAATGCTAGGAATCAATATGTAGTTAAAGAGAAGAAAGCATGTTATTATATAGTTACGGATGATGATAATATGTAGATATAAATATTCCTATTATTGGATATACTTTTAAGAATAAGGGGATTGTAACTATTTTATATATCAAACTGATGATGAGGATTTTGGATGTAGTGTATAACCATTCATTATAGTGGAGGAATTTTGGGGTTTCGTTACAAAAAATAAAAAAGATTCAGTAGATTGGAATGTAGTAACATGATTAACATAAATAACAAATTATAGTGTGTATAAAAAATTTAAAAATATTTTCATATAATTTAGTAAATATTTTGAAATAGAATACATTTTAGGTATTTTAAGCACTGTTTAAAATATTAAGCAATGTTATCAAATTTGGTATGTTCTCTGTTTTTATATATTTTCCATTTCATATCCAATGAAGGATAGACTATTTAATAATATTTAGTTTATCTACAACAACAAAATATTATATAGATTTAGTTTAAAGAAATATAATTTATTAGATAAACCATGGATTCATCCCCTCATGGTAATCAACTAGCCCATAGATTCAAAAGTGGAATATGATTATCATTCCTCTAAAGACACAATTAGAATTTTATATGAAATTTATGAAGTATTTTATTTATAAGAAGGATGAAAATTTGAACTATACTATTAATTAATTCAATTTTAACATTATTAATATTTCTAGAATTTTAAAAAGTTTATCATAAAATAAGTATAATTTTTTTACAAACCACTAGAATATTAATTGTATTAGAAACCATATTATAAAAATCTCAATTAATAATTTAATAAGGGTAAATAATAAATTTTTTCAATTGTTATAATGTAAATTTTTTGGATGAAACATATTTTATTTTCACTAGTTTTAAATGGAATAAGAATAATGAAATTGAATTTAATTAAATAGAAACATACTTATAAATTTACGATCAATGTTGAAAAATAGTATTCGATAGGTATAGAATGTGAGAATATTATATTTTAGAATTAGGAAAAACATATTTAAAATTAAACTATTAGTATCACAATTAATAATGACTTAAACATAACCTATGATTTATTAAACAGATCTATTGAGATGAAATGATTGTCATATATAAAATTATGAGGGAAAGTAATCAAATGATCACGATAAATTTTACCCTATAATAATTAATAAAATAATATATTAAAAAATGTATGTTAATAATGAAAAACTAATGATGTTTGAACCAAGAAAAATTAATGTAAATATAAAAAACAGAATAAATAGAGATCCTATTTAAGAGATAATATTCACCCAAGTAAAAATAATGAACATTTTTCCCAATGATACCAATAACAAAAAATATTTAGGACAAAATATAAAGGGGTTTACTAGTGTATTATATATTGATAAATAAATATCATTAATGATTCAATATTTCATTTAATGGAAATCAATAAGATGAAAGGAGTACTGATAATGATTAATAATGATATAAACTAATAAAAAACATCTAGTTGTTATAACCTCATTATATATATCAACATAAAATATATTTTTGAAATTTAATTCTGATTGTGGATGATATGAAAAATATGTGAAAAAAGATCAGTGCTACTTGGAATTTTTTCCGGGAAAAGTATGTTATGGTTTTAATACGAAAAAAATAAATAACAACTAAAAAAGATTTATTTAAATCAAATAGGATATGATTTTATGTGAGTATCCAAAATATTCATGGAAACAAAATTAATATTGACAGATTTTTTAGACTAAGGAATTAGAAGAGGATACTGAAATAAATAAAACACTAAAGATATTATATGTGAAGAAATCCATTACAAGTGACATGAATTTTAATGAGTGTTAATACCCAAAAAAAGACTTTGAATCAATGAAAGATTAATCTATTATTTGTGGTTAATAATTTAAAAATGTGAATGAGGTTTAATTAAATTGGACATGTTTCAATGTATTTCATGAGCATCCAACATTTCCTAGATATTTTTTTGTTATTTAATGATCTAGAATAAGAAAATTATGTTTCGTTGTTAACTATGTTGAATAATTTTAGAAATAATTTTTTCAAAAGTTATTATATTATATTTTATGTGATTGGACAGATTATTGGACAATTATAAGTGGATACCCATAACATAATGTTATATCAGATAAATAAATCTGAACAATACATTTTCTGTATTATCTTATTTGTTTCTGCGAAAAAATGTTGGGAATTAAATGAAAAGATTACAGTTTTCAATAAATTAAATAAAATATTAAATTTTTATTGATTTCCCAAAATATACATATAAATAATGACAAAATATTACCTCTCATGTGGGAGAAATACATGGCCGATTCAATCATATTTTAAATATATAAATTAATGAAATCAATACAAGACATGTAAAAATTGAATTCCAATAAAAAATGAATCAATTATAATTGTTTATATTAACGATATTTATCATAGGCTTGTCTATTATTAAAAATATGAGACACATGGAGAATTATGTGATTATAAATGATCACTTTGAAGTATTTTTTGAATTTTTAAATGAAAAACGATTCATGGTAAATTATTTTTTATTCATTCAGTAACTATGAAATGATATTATTTACAATATGGATACATATATGAGGATGTATATGTAATTCAACAGAAAACCATGGATATATTTCTAAATATTTATACAAAAGGATATCACATGTGGACATATCCTAGACCAAATAAAAGACCATTAGTAGAAGAAAAATGTGGAATCATTCATCTAATTTTTTTTGTGAAGAGATTTTTTGATACTTCACGGGTAGATAAAAATAACATATAATCATTTCAATGACATTATAGTTTGATTTAAAAATATATGAGACTAATGAATTTATAGAAACATAGTCTAATAATATGTGGATATTACACCATTTTATATTAATTTTCAATACGTTACAAATATACATGACTAAAGAGAATAATAGTTTTGTTTCTTTAGAAAATTTGAACAAGATCATCAAATAGGTTGCGATATCCTCAATGTCTTAAATAAATATCATTCAAAATAGTACATTTATATAAAATCATTCTTCATAACAATTGGAATGGAAAAATAAGGCAATAGAGAGCTCATATTATTGGTAAGTGTGAATAAAGGATAAACATAAGTATAATCATGAACATATGGGTATGATAACATGAAAATAAAATTATAAGAACATCCCCTCCATATCAAAGGTCATACACATGAGTGATGACATAAAATTAAGATGATCATTAGATTAGAATCATAGTGGAATCATGAAGATAAGTCATGAAATCAGAACATTGTAAAAATACATTTAATTTGTTGTAGAAAAAAATCGTAGAATAAACATTCTATAGTATTCAAGAAATCACATTTACATATGTATTAGAAGTATGGATTCATTGTCCATAAAATCATGGTAGGCATAGTTGGCAACCCTGACCATCACAGTAATCAAGTTTCACACCGAATATTATCTTATCAAACAATTTCCTTTACATAATTTAGTTCACTACACATTACATCAATGTTTACATAATATGATATAAATATATACCCAATACATTAGATAGAGATATTCGTCACACCAATCAAATAATGGAATCATATATTAATGGTCCACAAGATTATAAATATTAATATCATAATCCATAAACTGAAAATGAAATCATAGAAATTTAATCGTATCATAACCTTTGGAAATGTTATAGGTTTTAGAATGTGTGTGAAGAAATGAAATAGTTATGTTATGTGTTTTCTCATCTAACATTTACTAATGTACTCAAAAATATTTACCACTAAAAACAACTAATATCGTGAAATAGCTCATGGTTTTCACATACCAAATAGATGAATACATTAATCATGTTTTCTCTTAACACATGGTAATACCATGATTTACTATCCGACATTATTCGAAACCCAAATGATTTTTTCAAAAAACAATTATTTATATTTTCCTAAAATCAAAAAAATTAATAATGTTAACAGCATATATTATAGAATAAACAACATGAAAACATGTACATAATTATTACCAATGTAATCAATACATTCCAATTTACTTATTTAAATATAACAAAAACATTCAACAAAAAAGTGTCTTATCATTAGGAAAATATTAATGGTTATCTTATCATTAATCGTATGTTTATTAAGGAAATATCATTCCCATTAAATAATTTTTCTAGTCCTTCTTAACCATTCAATGTTTATTTGAAATTCTATGGTGAAAAAATAATAAACTAAACAATGTTTATATATTTCACCATTCTTATAACCAAAATATTGTATCAAAAAAATAAACTATTCCAATTTATAATTATACTATTATGACATTACATCATCAATTTACATAATACATCATCTATTTCACATTTTATATACATTATCAACAGCAGTATAAATATACCCACTACTAATACCACCTTTTTATTCACATCGAGAGCCATGTAGTTACTAAATCGATGTGAATAATGTTAATTCAAAACACACTAATATAATTTATCACATTATGAGAAATTATTGATTCAAATATTCTATTTATTTACATTAATCAGACCCTTGATTTTTCTATTATATGTATATTATTTGTGTCATTAACTTCCATAGTCAAAACATCTTCTTGTTTTTCTAAGACATCCACATGGGTGATTCATTACACATTACTAACCTAATATAAACATAATATTATTTATTCCATGGCATCCATTAACTGAATTCCCAATGTCCTCATTCTTTAATTTATATGAAGAGTATAAGAGTTGGATAAGGTGAATGTATTTAATCAGGTTCCATGAAAACTGACTAGGCATTGTTAGAACATCCATCAGTCATACAACCATCCCAACTGACTGCTCATCAGAAAAAAAAACAATATTCAATGTTAACCATGTTCATTCTTGTTCAATACATTGACTAAAACTAGAATAAATTATGTAATTATCACATATCATAACATAAAACCACATAATAATTAAATATCAAATTTATGATGTCGAAATTAGAAAACATTATTTTAAAAGTAAGACACCTTAACTTTATCATTTAAGACACCATCCAAATTTTCTATAGACTCACCCCTATGTATAGCACAAATTTGATTTCATCGTTATTTCCTAATTTTGAAAAAAAATTTCCTTTCGTACCAACTATAACAACAAAGGATTACCATAAATGGATATTACATCATTACAGATGAATTTTGAACATATTACAAAAAAATCATTAGGGTTATATTATTATAGTGTATCTGCAAAATGAAAAAAAATATTTTAAGATGGTGATAGATGATTAATGATTTCCAAAATGATATTCTTAATATGTACTTCTCTATTTAATTATTCTTCATAACTTGTGGAATGAAACAAAAAAATGTGTGATATTAGATTCTCAAAATGGGAAAATAATAGAGACATATAAGAATACTCATAAATCATAAGGTAATATAGATCATAATATTTGAAATAATAATAATGGAATTCAATAAATAATTTGATATAGACACATAAACATAAATAATGATTTCAATTATATTTAATGATTCATTTTCATGGCCATCACAGTTTTTTGGAATCACTCCTGATTCCATAATGGTAGTCACTATTCAATCTAATGGATATCGCAGTAGTCAATGTAATCTCTCCAAAAAATAATTTTTGTGAAATGTAATGCACTAAACTAATTTCAATTTCCAATCCAATCATGTCTATCACATGATATATAAATCTTTTACCTATTAATTGGATGGATATATATGTCCAGATAATCTTATAATAAAATTATGAAATCATATGTACATCATAGAAGAAAAAAAATAATGTAATACATGAAATTAATTCAGAATTGTAATTATATAATTATATCATTACATGTGGAAAGTACTTTGGTTTCATAATCATTTCATCAACTCATAACTCATGAAAATAAGTGGGTTTCATAAACATGTATACTATGGATGGGAAATAGGATTTATAAACATAGGTCCCATGAAAAATAAGTTTATTTCATAAGAATATTAACATATAATTAGAAAAAAAACATCTATAAGAATCATTCCATCATAAAATAAAACATTTATATAAATAATGGGATTTGAACCACTGTATAATTTCCTAGAAAGGCATGTGTAACATCGAATAATTTCATCAATAATGGAAAATAATTTTTTTTACCACTACCTGAGTAAAATTTCATTTACATGTTGAAATATAATTTTTAAAAAGTAAAATATTATGAATACTATTTTATATGATAACTACCTAATAAACATATAAAATATCAAGAAATTATTTTGAAAATATTATCCTTGAATTAATATAAAAGATTCTTGGGAATTATTTCGAAAACAATTTTCATTTAAAATGCTTTGAGAAATTATAAATTACAATTTCATATTATTAAAAAATCGTTGAATTTTATTTATAATATTTAAATGATTATTTGATAATATTTTCAGCTAAATTTTAAATGAAAAAAATATAAAAAATAAAATTTTATTTGATATCCTTTTTAAAATTAAAAAATTCTTGGATATTCGGAAATACATATTCATAAAAAATTTAACCATGTTATATTTAAAATGGAAGCCTTGATGAAATGGTGGTCATGATAACGAGAATGTATATATATGCTAAACATTTCTTTTTTTCCTTAAATGATAGAAAATTATATTGCTCAAAAAATGAAAACAATATACATTTTTATTCTAATTTTTAAAAATATAATATGGGGGTACAAGTTTACTTAGATTAAAAAAGGATACTAGTATAACATTTTTAAAACCAATTATAGAAACCTAGGTTTTTAATTAATAAAGATTTATAAATAAAATTTAAAATAAAGTAATATTATCATAAAATAATTTTATTAATTATATTTAGTAGCAATTAATAGAATAATTTTATTATAACCTATATATAACATGACTAACCATAGGATGTGTCACGACCCATCCTCGGGACCCGTGTCGTGACTAACTGAAGCCTTCCTTCCATAGGCCAGGGCCGATGACTAGCTTCAAGGCATAAATCTTGACAAAAGGTGGAAGGCATTTCCTTTATAAAGTAAACAAACACCACAAAGTAAGAAAGTAGAAGTAAACACTATGTAAACTGAGTACAACAGTATGTGCGGAAAAGTATGTGGTCCATGATACAAACACAAACTGAAAGGAAAGTACAACTGAAAATAACGTACACAAACTGAAAATTAAAGCAGCAACACTGAGCCATCCAATGGAAATCCCACCTGAAGTGTGGGTACATATAGCCTCCACCTCAGTTCCTCGGGTCTAGTCGTCCGCTTCATTTATGTCCCACCCAATGGTCCACCTCTAGGTACTGACTTGCTCCACAAGTCTCAACCACAATCAGCACTGTCTGTCGTCTACATCCAACACAATGTAGTGAGAGAATAGCCCCTGTAGGGGTGAGTATACGCTACTCAGTAGGGACACCAAGACCCTTGATGGTCTCCCAGAATCCATATAGGATAATCCACAATGGAAAGATACAATCATGAAGTAATAACCAACTCTTCTTAGGTATTTTCCCATACATATACCTAAGTCATCTATTCTAGTTCGGCTCCAACATCCAAGCCCAAGTTCGATCATGTCCACATAGGATAGTACAACCCAATCCACATAGGATAACACAACCCAATCCACATAGGATAACACTACCCAATCCACATATAAAATCAAGTCAATCATATCGAATATAATGATTGAATAGTAAATACTCTTCTCACACAAGTATACTTCTTCGTAAGGTGATAGAGATGATCAGATGTAGCCACTGATTCATCAAAGATAGGACCCACATAGGATACTAGACCAGCTAGGCTGTCGGACCCATGTAGGATACTAGACAAGCTACTCTATCATACCCACGTATGATACAAGTACAAAGTCAAATACTGTTGGACCCACATAGAATATAAGAACAATAGTCATGTACTACTGGACCCACATAGGATACAAGAATAGTAGGCATCGTCGTCAAACACATGGAGGATTTCAGTACGGTCGACATCACATCCGAACCCACAGAGGATCCTAGTGAAGTCATCGTCACTGCCGAATCCATAGAGGATTTTAGTGCAGTCTTCGTCACTGCCGAACGCACAGAGGATTTCAGTGTAGTCGACGTCGGAGCCAGCTCTAGGGTTCCCGCACATAGCATGATAGTTTCTAGGAGGGTCCACTCCACGAGCCAAGGGGGTTGATACATCAACTGACATGTAGTCAGGATTTGATCTATCCCAAATTTCCATCTCGTCGATAGGAACACAACACGACAGACGGCGCGTCAAACGGACGCCCGGTCTGAGAGTTATTGGCTTTTTCATCACAGGTGAACGGTTTGGTTTTTAACTCAAAACCATCATAACCGTACTCCAACTATATCCAAACCTTGAGTGGATGAATGAAAAAAGGTCCCCTCACTAAGAGGAAGCCAACAAATTCGACGACACACCAATCGGATTTCCGGAGCCCAAGCTATAAGTGTTTCCGCTCCGAGGGCCCTGTTGGTTTCATGTTCGAACTAACATGGTCATACACAAACATCTCTGAAACCCTGATAGTAATATTACAAAACGACCATCTCGATCAAAGGATCGCATTGAAACCAACGGTGCGTCGATCGGAGATCTGTAGCCCATGTTAGGGGAATTTAAACGAACCTGTCTGGTTTTAGGGGGTTTTGGGCCCGCACCGACCCAACCAAATACCCCCTGGGTCGACCCGACTTGGGGCTGGGTCTGACCCATCAGGGCGTGGCCTGGAACGGCTAGCATGGACCAGCCCAACCGGCGCGGCCAAATGAGCGCGGAAGGGGGGAGCCTCCACCCCTTTGGACCGAACGATGGACATGCGAGGGGGGTTCGCCCTGCCATGCTGACCGGGGGTCAAACCCCCGGTTTTTCGGATCTGGCTGGTCGTAACGGAAGACCAATGCACCACGCGGGACCAGTTGGTCCCGCCCTCCAAGCTCTGGCTGATGGTGGTTCCAGTCGCCGCTCCATGCACTGCCGCGGCCCGCTCCGGTCGCGATCCTCCATGGTTTTCCGGCGCCGCGCGACGGCATCGCACCCTTCCACCATGGCCCTGCTTCGGCCGCGACCTCTTTCTGTCTCAACGGCTCGGCGCGACGACACCACACTTTTTCATTGAAATCCTCCTTGTTTCCGTGCGGTGCTGTTGCACCATGACGCCTTCATTCGAGCCACAACTTATACAACCACAAAGGGGGGAGGAGGATCAGTCGTGTTCGGGCGGTCCGACCTCCTCCCATTAAATTAATAACAGGTGGCCCAAATATCCAACAAGGAACGCAAATATTTATTCATGAACAAATTCAAACCCCTACCTCAAAGAAGTCATAGAACGAGGATTGTTGAGGAAAAAGGAAGTCGGGGAAGACGGCGTCGCGGAACGAGTCTCCGTAAGCGTCTTCGGTGTTCGCCTAAGGAAGGATGTGGCGCGTCTTTGTTCTCTGAAGAAGGTGTCTCTCAGCGGCTGTGGAGAGGAGAGGAGACGGTACGGCGATCTCCCCTTGTGGTGACGGAGTTCTTCATCATAGAGTCGGCATTCATCGCATTCTTCGATGAGGAAGAATAAGTTTTTCAAAGAGCAAGAGTTCTCTTCATTGTTCCACACAACGAATCTGCCAACACGAAAATTTGACCTTGTCTTATTTTATTCACACACACACATGTCAATATTAATTTGAAATTCAAATTGAATTCATGAATTAATTTACGTGCGTTGACCAATTAAAGTGGTGTTTTATTGTCCTGTATATTAAGGTGGAAGAGTTACGAAATAATTGCTAGAGGGGAAATAAATGGGGTGTTAGGGAAAATTAAAGGAGGTAGGGGCTCATGTGGGCCCCAACCCATATTCCATGCATCTTCCTTATCCACAATGCTTAACCATCGGTAAAGGGAAAAATAAATTGTAAAACAATTTTATTTTTTATTCCTCAAATTTTTAACATCTCCTCCCGAGCAAACACAATTCCATGAAAAGTATTCCTAAGAAATTACCAATGTTGTGGTTTCATTGGTGCCCTCAGATTTCGATTCTAAACAAAGGTTAAAAAGATAGAGAAACCAGCTCGTTCGTTCACTGAACGTACCCGAGCTAAACTTCAAAAATTGATTCCGAGCACACCGGGCCTCAGAATCAGGTGCTGCCAAAAACTGCGTACTTGTAAAATCCTTAAGAAAATTAAAAAAATTTCCATGAAATTTATTGTTCTTTACATTACACCAACCTCAGGTATTTATGTCCCCATAAAGATAAATCAAAATCTAGGGAAATAAATGAGGGTACTGATCACACATCTGAGCCTCCCGTATCCAGGTGCTCTCCTGGAGGTTCCCGTGCTGCCATCTGATGCACACTAGAGGAATCGACTGCCTATGTAGTACCTGCTCTTGTCGATCCCAAATCTCCACCTGGACCTCTGCAAAAGTCACCCCATCATCAATTTCCATCTCCCCATGGTTGATGTTATTCTTTGGGTCTGGCGCATACCTCCTTAGCTGAGATACTTGGAAGACGTTGTGCACCCGGTGCAACTCAGGTGGTAGAGCCAGGCGATAATCCACCTCGCCAATCCTTCTGAAAACCTATAATGGTCAAATGAAGCACGAATAAAACATTCCACCCCGAACAAATCTCTGTAATCCACGTCAAGGTGAGACCTTAAAAAAGACGTGGTCTCTATCCTCGAATCTAGTGGTCTCTACCTCCTGTCAGCATAAGACTTCTGTAAGCTCAGAGCTGTCCTCATCCGCTCCTAGATGACCTGGACCTTCCCCTTCATGGCCTGGACCATCTCTGGTCTAATAAGTGTGGACTCCCCAGGGTCTGTCCAGCACAGAGGTGATCTTCAAGGTCAGTCGTACAACGCCTCGTATGGTACCATCCCGATGGTGGAGTGGTAGCTGTTGTTGTATGAAAACTCCACCAAGGGTATGCAATCCTTTCAACTACAACCAAAGTATAGTACACATGCACATAGCATGTCCTCGAGAGTTTGTGTGGTCCTCTCTGACTAACCATCCGTCTGAGGGTGAAAGGCGGTGCTCAAACGTAGCTACATCCCGAATGCCTCCTGCAACCACTTCCAAAGATGTGAAGTAAAGTGAGAATCCCGATTGGAGACAATAGATGATGTCATACCATGAATTCGTATGATCTTCTAAACGTAGAGGCATCTAATGATCTCCACTGAGCCCTGCTCTATGATGGGTAGAATGTGGGCCGATACTAGACCAGCCACTCTTTCGGACCCACATAGGATACAAGTACAGAGTCAAATACTACCGGACATACGTAGGATACAAGAACAGTAGTCACGTACTTCCGGACCCATATAGGATACACGAATAGTATTCATCATCGTCGAACCCATGGAGGATTTCAGTTCATTCGTCTTCGCTGTCGAACCCACGGAGGATCCTAGTACATTCGTCATCACTACCGAACCCATAGAGGATTTCAGTGTAGTCATCGTCATTGCCGAACCCATGGATGATTTCATTACAGTCGTCGTCACTGCTGAACCCATGGAGGATTTCAGTGCAGTCGTTGTCATAACCAGCTCTAGGGTTCCCGTACACATCATGCTTGTTTTCAGGAGGGTCCCCTCCATGATCCAAGGGGGTCGATACATCAACTGACACGTAGTCCGGAGTTGATGTATCCCAAAGATCTATCTCGTCGTAGAAACTCAACACTACAGACGACACATCAATCAGATGCCTGGTGTGAGAGTTATTGGGTTTTTCGTCCCTGGGGCCCGGTTGGTTTTTAAGTCAAAACCAACCCGATCATAGTCCAACTGCTTCCAAAACTCGAGCAGAGTAATCAAAAAGGTATGTCTCACTAAGAGGTAACCAACAAAGTTGACGACACATCAATCGGATGTCCGGAGCTCATGATATATGTGTTTCCACTCCGAGGGCCCGGTTAGTGTCATT
The DNA here is from genome assembly GCA_963277665.1 of Viscum album. Taxonomy (NCBI): domain Eukaryota; kingdom Viridiplantae; phylum Streptophyta; class Magnoliopsida; order Santalales; family Viscaceae; genus Viscum; species Viscum album. Next base: position 1,037,280,456 of record OY728133.1, on the reverse strand, counting down.
TTCGAAGAAACCCGGCCATAACCAATGTTCTTCTAATCCCTGAGTGTAATATACCGAAATGAACATCTCTATACAAGGATCATATCGAAACTGATAGTGCATCAATCGGAGGTCCGTAGCGTAATTCATGAGCATTCAAATGAACCTGTCCGGTTTTAGGGGGTTTTGGGCCCGGACCGACCCGACCCAAGACCCCCTGGGTCGGCCCAAACCGGGTCGACCCGACCCGAGTCTGGGTCATGACCATCAGGGCGCGGCCTGGTGCGGGTGGCCCAGCCCGATGCGGGTGACCCGGTTCGACACTGTATGTCCAGCCCGACACGCCTGGTCGGCCCAGCGAGGGTGTCGTGCGCAGCGTGAGCATGGAAGGGGGTGCCACCACCCCATCGGACTGAAGGACAAACCCATGGAGGGGTCCACCCAGCCGAGATGACTGGTGGTGAAACCACTGGTTTTCTACATCTGGCCGGCCGTTACGGCCGGCTAGTGCACCACACGGGGCCTGTTGGTCCCACCCTCTAAGCTCAGGCGTCCGGCAGTTACGGTCACCACTCCCTACTCCACCGCGGCCTTGATCCAACTGGCGCCGCCCATTGGCGCCGCGCCCCTCCACCGTGCCCCACCTATGTGGACCGCTCTGGTCACCGCCCTCTATGGTTTTCCAGCACGGCACGACGGCGCCACACCCTTCTGCGTAGCCTTGCTCTGGCCGCGACCTCATTCTGCCTCAACGGCGCGGCACGACGGCGCCCCACATGTTTACTGCAATCCTCCTTGTTTCGGCACGGTTCCATTGCACCACACTTCCTTCATTCGAGCCACAATGAATACAACCACAGAGGGGGGAGAAGGATCAGCCGTGTTTGGGTTGTCCGACCTCCTCCCATTAAATTGATAACAGGTGGCCCGTATATCCAATGAGGAACGCAAAGATTTATTCAAGAACAAATTCAAACCCCTACCTCGAAGAAGCCGTAGAATGAGGATCGTCGGGGAAAAAGATGTCACAGAAGTCAGTTTCGTGGAAAGAGGCTCCGTAAGCATCGTCAGTGTTCTCCTGGTGAAGGATGAGGTGCATCTTCATTCTCCGAAGAAGGTGTCTCTCAGCGGCTTCAGAGAGGAGATGAGACGGTACGGTGATCTCCGCATGCGGTGACGGAGTTCTTAGTCATAGACTCGGCGTTCATCACAATCTTCGATGAGGAAGAAGATGTTCTTCAGAGTGCAAGAGTTTTCTTCCTTCTTCCACTCAACAAATCCGCCAAAAATAAAATAATACCTTCTCTTGTATTATTCACACACACACACATGCCAACATTAATTTGAAAATCAAATTGAATTCATAAATTAATTAACCTGTGCTGACCAATTAAAGATGCGTTTTATTGGCCTATAAATTTAAGTGTAAGAGTTACGAAATAATTGCTATAGGGGAAATAAATGGAGTTTTGGTGAAAATTGAAGGAGGTGGGGGCTCATGTGAGCCATACCACAACATCCTTGCATCTTCCCTTTCCACAAATCTTAACCATCGGTAAAGAAAAAAAATAAAAAGAAAAAAAATCTCTTTTTTATTCATTACATATTTAAAACCTCCTCCCGAGAAAACACAACTCCCTGAAAAGTCTTCTTATGCAATTAGCAGCTCTATGGTTTCATCGGGCCCTCAGATTTCTTTTCCGAGCACCGGTTCAAAAGTTTGAAAAACATGCTCATATGTTCATTGAACGTACCCGAGCTAAACTTTAGAAATTGATTCCGGGTACACCGGGCCTTGGAATCAGGTGCCATTAGAAACTGCGTACTCGTAAAATCTCATAGAAAATTAAAATAAAATTTCCCTTGAAATTTATGAGACTTTACAGGATGAGAACATTCATTAGATTTAGTGAGAGATTAATCAAAATATTTCATTGATGGAAGCATAATGATTAACAATATCGATAAAAATTGATATCATAGTAATAAATAGTTACCATTTTGTTAACTATCATGAAGCCACCCTGTAGAGACCCAAATCATGACGTAAAAGGACAATACATTAATTTTTAGAAATACATAATAAATAGGAAAAACAAACACCGAAAGACCTTAATATTTTAGTGTTTTCAGAAACACGAAATATAATCCTCAAATATTAGGGACGGATCTTCAACATCCCCCAAAATGATTTTCCTTTTTTCATACCTAAAACCTTTCCTTATATCCTGGGGAAAATAAATCAAATAAATGTTGAGCTCAAATGCTCAGTATTGGTATGAATGGAGAAAATAAAACAAGCCATATACATTTGATCTTCAAAACATGAACATAATGTTTACACATCAAAATATTGAGTTGTGAAATAAATCATGGCAGTACATAACGCATAGGTCATAATGGATCATACATCATGATAACATAGCATGGGAAAATATCATTTAATTGTGTAAAAATATTAATCACATGATATGATTTCCATAATAGCCAAGGAATTGTTTCCAAGACCATCTTAGTGGACAATGTCCCTTTCGGAATCATGTTCACTCCTCGTTCCAGTCCTGTATTACTGAACCATATTATCATACTATTCCAGCCATGTTTATCTAATGAGATATAAATCATTACCCAATTCATTTAAGGAAGATATAGGTCCCACCCATCTCAAAATGAAATCATTTTTACATATCCCACAACATAAACTTAAATCATTCATCATAACCCAAAGAATAAAACTGGGTTCATAAACATCATCCCATCATAATATAATACATATAAAAGAAATGGATATCATTTCATCATAAGAAAAGTAAATCCATGTAAATAATAGAGAAATTATAGTTGAAACATATACATATGATATAATTTCATCGTATATGGAAAATAGTTATGATAAAACACTTGAAATGAATTCTTTAGGAAAATATCATTTCTTCTTCAAAATAATTTTCTTTTCACAAAATTCCATGAAATTTTAAATGAAAAGGATTTTATTGAAAATATTCAGGAAATACTATAGTGTATGCTTTATAAAAATAATGTGTTATAAAACCGTAAAAATCCCTTCATGCCATATAAGTAAAAAAAAATTCTCCACGTACCTTTGTCAGAAAAGTCCAAAAGTTTTTCATATTGTAATCAAAATAAATATTCCTTCCATAACACAAAGTAAAATTCATAGTGGGGTAAAAATGACATTAAACATATAGGGAATAATATTAATCACATTATGAAAAACATTTTACGAGCATGGGTAAATAATATAACCCTAGTAAATAATTACGAATAAACAATCTTGCATAAAAAAATAATTTGAAAAGTTATCCAAAACATTATGTATGATATGATTCTTACGTATCCAAACCTCATGTATAAAGATTTAAATAATGTCATTAACTTATTAAAAAATCATATTCATTGTTATTATATCATATATGGTTCACTTATGACTTTATATTACCCTTTCTTTTGTAAATTCCATGTTAAAGCATCGTTTTGGGTAAAATCGTTTTATTTATCGTACGGGTTTGGACTTGATGTTCGTGATATTATTATTACATATATAATGATTTAGTTACTTCCAGAATGTAAAAAATTATTTATATATCATATAAATTCAGTATATATTTATATATAATTGATTGACAAATGAAATGAAATACATCGTTCATGGAGATGGTAGGCCTTACTTATGCATGAACGATGTTTTCCTTTCTGTACTGATATGAATAGAAGTAACTATATGAAATTTATATATACATAAATCCAGTATCATTATAATGTAATATATTTCTTTTTTATTCCTTATATATTCTTTATAATGAATCATGAATGGTTAACATGGAGAATGAATCTCATCACGTCGTGGAGATGGTAATTCGTACGTGTGCACGAGCGATGATATCGTTCCCATAATTATTAAATTGAATTTGAGTGGATGATTTAATATCTCAAAATCAGTTAGATGTTATAATAACTATATTTATTTTTTAACTACACCATTATACCCATCCAAGTAAGGTGGATGTGGAAAAAATGATTACACCATGGCGTAGAGACAATATTCCTTACGTACGAATGCACGGTGGTTTCGTTTTCCATAGGATGGATTGAAGGTGAAATGGGGTTGTTTCATATTTATAATAACATAATACTATATTATGGATACTGATGTTATTACTTTATAATGAAACAACTAAATAAGAATAAGATGTTAAAGAAGAAAGAAAAATGATTGAATCTGTAGAAGAGATTACCTCTTCTTCAAAGAACCTTGTTTATGATTCCCCGTAAAGCATTAGAGTTGGACTTTTGAGGAGTCCAGAACCTCAATAATGGTTATATTGTAGCTTTGAAGGAAAATGGGCTGGGGTTGGCCAACATTTATGGCTCAAAATTGTGTGATGAGAAGAGGGAGGAGGTTCACTTTTATAAGAGAGGAGACGACACTTTAGAAAAAACGTAAAATATTATTTTATAATAAAGACATATTCGGTTTTTAATAGCTCCAAAATAATTTATTTCGATGATAAGGTTCATAGGGGTGTAAATTTTCTCAAAAAATAGGATTTATACAAGTTTAGTTTACTACTTTAACCTTATCATTTAGATTAAATTTAAAGATAAATAATTAACTTTTACCATGTCTTCTTGTTTTCTTACACTGTACGATTAATAAACTTAATATTACAAGCCAAACGATCCCCATGTGGTTCATTATTAATATATATAACCTTATATAATTTATTTTTCCAATTATAATTTTTTTAAAAATAATATAACAGTTAATAATATCATATTATTTAAAAAACAATTTTATGCCAACTTTTACACTATTTGGTAATTGATTTTTGTAAAAGTCATAATAGTAGGATTATTTTGAAAAAAGTTAATTATATCAATTATAACATTTCATATTATCCTATTAAATTAGTTTAATTCATATGAATTCTGAAATTACATTTATTTGGGTATTTATAACATCCATTATGTTAGTATTTCATTAATAAGATAATTACTCCATCATTATTGTGTAATAAATAAATAATATTATTTAATGTCTAAAAATTATAAATAAAATTAAATTATGTATGAAATATTTTCTTATTTATAATTAATATTTATAGTAGAAATTTGCTTCTGTATAACCCTATATTAAAAATGTTTTAGTTATTAATCATTGATTTTAACGCTTTTAACTCTTATTTAAATAAAATAATAAAAAATGTTCAAATCTAATCTATGTAGACCTAAAGGGTAATATTTTATTCCTAAGGATGTTTTTGGTCGAATTACACTTATCTAATATAATCAAAACATGTGTTAGGATAATAATAATATCATTTTTACCCTTAATTACCCTATTTACTTTTAACGGTGGTAAATAAAAGTAAAAAGTTACTATTCCCCAAAAATTATTTTTATCTTATTGAACCACATATTACTATTTTATGTAAATTTTGTCTATCATATTTTTGAAATTCAACTCACAAAAGTGTTAAAATTATGTTTTAGGTACAATTGCAAATTATCCTAGGAGGTGGGTAAAAGACGGTGAAATGTTAATTAAAATTTCTTATGTATCTATATAATTATAAAATTAAACCAATGGATTACGGTGACCATATATAGGTATTATGTTTCTATTTGATAGAAAATAAATTTTAATAAAATAAAAGATTAGTTGTATAAAAAGTCGGTTTTTAAATAGTATCCCAGGGTTTTCAGTATTCATCAAAAATTGAAAGTTTTCAGAAAAATACCAAAATTTCACCCTAGGCTAATTTGGATATTTTGAATCCAAAAATGAAGTTCATTTTGAATGATATAATTTTAAAATTTCAAAAAGTGGGTATATATATTCATAACAACGAGTTCATATTAATATTATAATTATATCTTGTGTAGTGAAACTCGGTATTGCATACAACACACACTATCGTGGAAGGTTGCTCTCGCGTGCTACAGAAGCCTAGAAAAGTGTTTGTGTATACTGTAATCTAATACGTTGTTTTTTATAGCATAATCTAATCATGGAGTAGCATACAACACAAGACATAAAAGTAATTAAAAATAATATTTCTCATAAAATCTCGGGGTGTTACATTCTACCCCCCTTAAAATGAATTTTACCCTCCAAATTCGTCTGGGTTATAAATGGTTTACTACATTAAGGTTTCTTTCATAGAAACCCACATCGTAAAAATGGACTTCTAAAACATCATTTTAAAAATGAATTTTAGAATCATAATGGTCACCCAAAGTAACTCAATACAGGGTTACCACATAGGACAACATAGGTGAAAATATGGATATGGAAGAGAAATCTAACCATCATGTTATGATGGAGAGTGGTAGAAATATTGATATTAAAAACCTATCAATCACAAATCAATAAATTTGTGATGATTTAAGGTACCATCTAATTCATTGGTTATGAGGGTAATAGGACAACGTTTTTAGTTCTCAAGATCATTTTCCTAATGTTGAAATTTTTTTGAATTAAAATAAATAATTACTTGATTTTGGTATAATCTCACCGTTGTTTATGCCTTGAACAATTTCCACTTCACCTCTTAAAGAAATAAAGTTGAATTTGTCTTCTGTGATGTATTAGTAAATCATGTGATAGAATGATAGGTCATTCTATCTATCCCAAACATAATGTTAGCAAAAGTTATAAGTCCATATTATTGTGAGATTAATCATATATAGTTCCAAAAATGGACTTATACTCCATCTATCATAACTATTAATAAAATAAAAATAGTTTCTACTAACTAGGGACTTCTTATAGGCCATTTGTAGGTGATAAAGGCATGTCCCACTTTAGTTGTGGGTTCGATTTCTGCATCTTTGCTGACGCGCCTGATTGTCGCCCTTCCTATGTGTTGAACTTTTTCAAAAACTATACTATTATATCATAACAAAAAGTTATAGCATCATAAAATAAATTATTAGGTCAAACATAATCTATTATAATCATTAATTTTATCCAAAATACTTTTATCCAATCTCATTGTATAAATAAAATGATTATTTGAAGTTTCATCTACCGATCATGTGAATACCATCATTTATCATACGATATATCCTGTTGGTCACATTATAAACATGTGATTAACTTAATCATGTGTTCTCTTGAAAAATGAATACCCATTAATGTTTAGTGAAAACATGAAGGTTGTCAAAAGTTAACTCTTTCCACATAAAAAATCCAAAAATATGGTATACTCAAACCATGATATCAATTTTCCCTTATACCAGTCATGAGCCCATTAGTATTATAAACATATCTTTTTCTCTTTATCCTTTCATTAGGAACATATCATCTATGTTCCAAAAATATTTGAATAACCATTCATGGTTACAAGTACCATTCATCATATGCTTTCAAAAACTCAAGGATGGACAACAGTGTAACAATCCATATATTTTTTATTATTCAATAGTATCATACATTATTCTTGATATACAAACAATCATTCCACTACTTTATAAAACCAATGACTGAGTTTCATCATTTCTTTCATCTCATATACCATTTTTAGTCTCTTTATCATCATCTACATAAATACTGCCCATATGACCATGCTGATTCTCTTCATGGGATTTTCCTATAGGGAATTGGTTTTCATAATGCACGTACATTCCAAATTTAAATTTTTTTACCATTGTTGACTTCTTATAAATGACATTATCCTTGTCCATGGTGTTAACTATACCTTTTCATTTTCAATTATTGGCTTTGTGTCCTTCTATTCTACACCCAAAGCATCTTCCAGTTCCTTTCAAACATTCTCCCTGATGCCTCTTCCCACATGATTTACATGAGGGAAATTGAATATTTTTTCCTCTATGATCATCATGAATCACCATCTTTCACTTATTAGCCGAGTCAAGAAACTTACCAAATTGGAGATTATTGATCATATTATGAGATTTTCATTAGGCATAATAATGATTTTTTGGACTTCCAGATCCAATTTCATTTGGTTTCTCATGAAAAATATCATTCCATTATCCATTATATCCTCCATTATAGTGAATCTTTCTGTTTCTAGCCATTTTCTAAAACTACAAACGAATATTGTGAGAGCCTAAAATCATAATCAAGGCGGATTAAATTCAATAACTAACATCTTATGCTTAATTATTATATCATTACAGTAATTCTAGGACTATAACCTATACTTATACATAACTTTAGGTTTATCCCTGGACATACCTTAGAAATATCTCTAGGGATCTCACTAATGTTTTCGCATCCTAGTATCCAAAGGTTAACGAAACCTTTTCTCTTATACCAACTATAGAGACACAAATATTGACATACATGGAAATTAAATTACTTTTTTTGGAATACCTAATACATAACAAAAAAACACCGAAGGTCCATAATAGTTTAATGTATTTGGAAACATAGGATATAATCTTCATATCTTGGTGAAATATCAATAACATCTCCCATAAATATCTTCTAATTTTTTCTTACCTAAAACCATTAATTATATACTAGGGGAAATAAAACATATAAATGTTGAGATCAAATTCTTGGTAAGGTTATGAATGGATAAAATAAAACAAACAATATATATATGAACATCAAAACATGAACATAATGTTTACACAACAAAATCTTGAGTTGTGAAATAAATCTTGGCAGTACATAAGGCATAGGTCATTAAGGAACAACAATCATGGTAAAATAGCATGGTAATAAAATATTTATTTGTGGAAAACCATTAATCACATGACATGATTTCAATAGTATCCAAGGCATTGCTGCCAAGACCATCATAGTGGACAAAGTCCCGTTCAAAATCGAGTTTACTCCTCGTTCCAGTACGGTATCACTGAACCGTATTAACTTACCATTCCAACCGTGTCTATCTCATGAGATATAACTCTTAACCCAATGCATTGGATGTTGATATAGGTACCACCCATCTCATAATGATATCATTCTTACTTGTGCCACAAAATAATCATAAATCATTCATCATATCCCAAAGAATAAAAATGGGTTTCATAAACATCAGCACATCATAACATAATCCATATAAAACAAATGGTTATCATTTAATCATAAGAAAATTGAAACCATGTAAATTATAAATATATTATAATTGAAACATACACATATGAAATAATGTCATCTTAGATGAAAAATGGTTTTGATAAAACACTTGAAATGAATTCTTGATGAAAATATCCTTTCTTCTTAAAAATCATTTTCTTTTCACAAAATGCCATGAAATTATAAATGTAAAATATTCTATTGAAAATTGTCATGAAATCATATATAGTATGCTTCTTGAAAATAAGGCATTATAAAACCATAAAAATCTGTTCATACCATATAATTAAAAAACATTCTCCTCATACTTTTGTAGGAAAAATCAATAAGATCCTTGTATGGTAAACAAAAGAAAGATTCCTTCCATAACACAATGTAAAAGTCAAAGAGGGGTAAACATGATAGTTAACATACATGGAATAATATTAAACAATTTATGAAAAAACTTTATATTCGCATGGATAAAAAATATAACAACAGTAAATACTTACGAATAAACAATCTCGGATAAAACCTAAAGTGTGACATTTTATCCTTGATTATGTGGTTTTCCTATTATAATTAGTGATGCTCACACTATTCTTCTTGGTTTTAGTCAATGGCTGGAACCCGAAAGAACCATGTTAATGCGGAATGCGATGGGCAATGCAATGATTGTCCCCCTGAGCAACCAAACGATATGGGAACTGGAATGCAAAATCTTATAGCCATGATCACACAACTTTCTCAAGCTATGAATCATGCAGGACTTCCAAAGAGCAAAGGAAGGAGCAACATTCTTGTTGAATCCTTCATGAGGCAGCGTCCACCTTCTTTCAGCGGGTCTACTGATCCATTAGTTGCTGAACAATGGATTAGTACAACTGAAAAGATATTTTCAGTTCTTCAATGTTCTGAACATGATAAAGTCATCCTAGCAGTGTATCGTTTGGTAGGAGATGCTGATAAATGGTGGAATCTTATTAAGAATACGAGGCAAAGGGATGAAATTGAGTCTATGGAATGGGATGAGTTCAAGAACTTATTTTTCAATAAGTACTTCCCTCGTATTCTCCGAACAAAGATGGAGAAAGAGTTTCTTGAACTGAAGCAAAGGGATGATGAATCTGTTGGTACCTATGAAGAAAATTTTACAAGACTTGCAAGGTACGCTTCTGGTATTATTATCCAACCTGAGAGTAAGATCGATCGATTCTTTAGTGGCTTAAAACCAAGTCTTCGAAGGGTTTTAGCCATAAGGGACTTCAATAGCTACAAGGAAATCGTTCGATGTGCTCTCAAAGTCGAGATGGAGATTGGAGTAAACCATCAGTCACATGGGTTTGATAAGAAGAGGAAGATGGAATTCAAAGGAAAATCTAAAGAGCGCACTGAAAAGAAGATGAACTTTCCCTTATGCTCAATGTGTGAAAAGAAACCTGGAGGGAGTTGTCTTAAAGGGACAAGTAAATGTTTTAAATGTGGAAAGGAAGGTCATCAGGCATTTGAATGCCGCGATAATGGGACGACGATGTCTAATGATGCAAACAAAGGAAGGGATACACAGAATAAACCTACTACACTTCAATGTTTCAAGTGCAAGGAGATGGTTCGTTATGCCAATCAATGCCCAAATCCAAGGGTTGATGATGATGGTCGACGTCAACAAAATATTAAGGCTAAAGACAAAGGAATGTCACATGCAATTTCTATCAGCGATGTAGAGTACGATAACGAAGTGGTGAAAGGTACACTTACCATCCACTCTAAAGTAGCAAAAGTTTTATTTGATTCTGGATCCACCCACTCTTTTATTTCTGAAAAATTTTCTAAGGGTATCACCGTACTACCTCAAGAATTAGATGTTGAGTTAGCTGTGACAACACCTAATGGCACAACAGTCACATCAAAAGTTTATAATTCTTCTCCGATCGAAGTTTGTGGTAAAGTGCTTCCTGCAAATCTTGTGATCCTTCCTTTAGTGGAATTTGATGTGATTCTTATCATGGATTGGCTTTCTCTACATGGAGCTCATATAAATTGCCAAAGAAGGGAAGTCACATTTCATATTCCAGATCAATCTACGATCATCTATCAATGCAAGTATGAACATAACCTTCCAGTGGAAATTTCTTCCATCTTATGGGTATTGATTCCACTAAATGAAGGTTATTTATCTCAAATGGTTGGTGAGAAACTCACGATTAAGAATATTCCCATTGTACGGGAGTTTGATGATGTATTTCCGGAGGAATTACTAGGTCTTCCACCAAATCGTGAAGTTGAGTTTTCAATAGAACTCGTACCAGGCGCTTTGCCAATTTCAAAGACACCTTATAGAATGGCCCCAATTGAGTTGCAGGAATTGAACAAGCAACTCCAAGAGAATCTTGATAAGGGATTCATACGCCCTAGTGCGTCACCTTGGGGAGCACCTGTTCTATTTGTTAAGAAGAAAGATGGATCAATGAGACTCTGCATTGATTATCGAGAACTTAACAAGATCACTATCAAGAACAAATATCCTCTCCCACGCATTGATGACTTATTTGACCAACTACGCGGAGCTCAATACTTTTCCAAGATTGATCTTCGTACAGGGTATCATAAATTAAGGGTCAAAAGGGAGGATATAACAATTACGGCTTTCCGTACAAGGTATGGACACTATGAATTTATAGTGATGCCATTTGGTCTTACTAATTCCCCTGCTATCTTCATGGATCTAATGAATAGAGTCTTTAGAGACTATCTTGATCAATTTGTGGTAGTCTTTATAGACGATATTCTAGTCTATTCAAAGAGAAAGGAAGAGCATGAAGATCACTTGAGATTTATATTGAAGACCCTGAGAAAGGAGAAGCTTTATGCCAAATTTACCAAGTGTGAATTTTGGCTTCAAAAAGTTGCATTTTTGGGTCACATAATCTCAAAAGAGGGGATATCTGTGGATCCAGCAAAAACAGAGGTTATCGAAAGATGGTCAAGACCAACAACAGTAACTGAGATCCGAAGTTTTCTTGGTTTGGCTAGATATTATCGACGTTTTTTAAGGGATTTTTCATGATTATCTAATCCACTCACCAAGTTGACTCGGAAAGGAGTTAAGTTTGTTTGGATAGAGGAATGTGAAGAGAATTTCAAGGAGTTGAAAAGAAGGTTATCCAGTGCACCTGTGCTCACACTGCCTTGTAGTGGAGAAAGGTTTGTGATCTACAGTGATGCATCCAAGAAGGGATTGGGGTGTGTTCTTATGCAAAATGATATGGTGATAGCTTATGCCTCACGACAGTTGAAAATCCATGAGCAAAATTACCCAACTCATGATTTGGAGTTGGCTGCGGTAATCTTTTCATTAAAGATTTGGAGGCATTACCTTTATGGTCAAAGGTGTGATATTTATACTGATCATAAAAGATTAAAGTATATTTTCACACAAAAGGAGTTGAATATGCATCAAAGAAGATGGTTGGAGATGATTAAGGATTACGAATTCTCAATCCATTACCACCCTGGGAAAACAAACAAGGTGGCAGATGCATTTAGTTGACAAGACCATGCTAGTTTATCCATGATGAGGATCACAAAGGATCCAATATTTATGGAATTACAAAGGATGGATCTTGGAATTATAATGGTAGGGGAAAAATCTTATCTTTCTCAAATGAATGTTCAACCATCTATACATGCGAAGATTAAGGAGGCACCGAAAAAAGATGTCGAGTTACAAAAGAAGGTGAAAAATGTTCCTGAATTCAACCTTGATTGTGATGGGATAATAAAGTTCAGGAATTAGGTTTGTGTTCCTCCCATCCCCGAATTAAAGAAGGAGATACTGGATGAGGCTCATAGTTCATCATTCTCTATTCATCCTGGAAGCACGAAGATGTATAGAGACCTGAAAGAGTACTTCTGGTGGGATGGCATGAAAAGAGATGTTGCTGAATATGTCTCTCGATGCTTGGTTTGTCAACAAGTTAAAGCTGAGAGACAGAAGTCTAAGGGGATGTTACAACCATTACCCATACCCGAATGGAAATGGGAAAACATCACTATGGACTTTGTCACAGGACTTCCTAAAACATCCAAAGGCAATAATTCTATTTGGGTCATAGTTGATCGTTTTACAAAGTCTGCACACTTCATTGCTATTAGAGAGGATTTCTCTCTAGATCATCTTGCCAGGATATATGTAAAGGAAGTGGTAAGATTTCATGGAGTACCACTTTCTATTATATCTGATCGGAATCCGAGATTTACCTCGAAGTTCTAGCGAAGTCTTCAGCATACTCTGGATACAGAGTTGAGTTTTAGCATTGCTTATCATCCCCAGACAGACGGTCAGTCTGAGAGAACAATTCAAACCCTAGAAGATATGTTAAGAGCTTGCTCTATGGATTTCAAAGTAGGTTGGGATCAACACCTACCTTTGGTGGAATTTTCTTATAATAATAGCTTTCACTCTAATATTAAGATGGCTCCTTATGAAGCTCTCTATGGAATGAAATGCAGGACTCCAAGTTGCTGGGATGAAGTTGGGGAAAGAAAGCTGTTAGGACCTGATCTCGTTGATGAAATGGAAGAAAAGGTTAGATCTATTCAACAACACATAAATGCAGCTCAGAGTTGACAGAAAAGTTATACCGACAACCGAAGAAAAGACCTAGAGTTTGAAGTGGGTGATAAAGTGTTCTTACGAATATCTCCCTAGAAGAGGGTTATGAGATTTGGAAAGAAGGGGAAGTTGAGCACTAGATATATCGGTCCTTTCGAAATACTGGATCGTGTTGGGAAGGTAGCTAACCGATTGGCGCTTCCACCGAATCTCTCTCAAGTTCACGATGTGTTCCATGTATCTCTCCTGAGAAAGTACATACCTGATCCTTCACATGTACTCAGCTCAGAAGTTGTACCGCTGGAGCAAGATCTTTCTTATGAAGAATAGCTGATAGAGATTCTGGATCGTAGCGAAGAAGTCCTACGAAACAAGACCACTCTCATGGTGAATTTTTTATGGAGGAACCACCAACTTGAAGAAGCTACATGGGAGCTTGAGGATATGATGAGGGAGAAGTATCCTCATCTGTTTGTTACAAAGTGACGAATTTCGAGGGAGAAATTCTTTTTAAGGGGGTAGAATGTAACTCCCGAGATTTTAATGAGTAATATATTGTTTTTTATATATCATCAAAGGAATCATTCACTAAATACTAGCTTGGCTTACTTTACATGCAATCGCGACCTTCCTCGATATCTTGCGTCGTACGCAATACCGAGTTTCAGTAAACAACGATATGCTATTAAAATATTATTAAAACTAGCCGTTATGAATAGTAATAACCACTTTTTGAAATTTTAAAAATTTTATTTTTTAAAATGGACTTCATTTTTGGATTTGGAATACCGGAATTAGCCTAGGGTGAAATTTTGGTATATTTCTGAAAACTTTCAATTTTTGATGAATAGTGAATCCAATAAGTGGTAGGTTAAAAACTGAATTTTGCATAAAACTTAATTTTACCGCTTATGTGAATGGAATTTAGAAAATCTGACAGACACGGTTGATATCAGTAAGTAAAATGTGGTTCAATGAGATAAAAATAATTTTTTGATCAATAGTAACTTTTTATTTTTTTTACCGCGGTTAATAGTAAATAGGGTAACTAAGGGTAAATATGATATTACTATTACCCTAACACATGTCCTAATTCTATTGGATAAGTGTAATTCGACCGAAAACAACCTTATGAATAAAATATGACCATTTAGGCCCACTTGGGTTAGATTAGGACATTTATTATTAATTTATTTAAAGAAGGGTTAAAATAGTTAAAATCAAAGTTTAATAAGAAAATCATTTTTAATATGGAGTTATACAAAAGATAAACTCGACTATAAATATTAATTAGAAAGCTAAAAAGATTTCCTACATAATGGTATTTTATTTATAATTTGTAGACATTAAATAGTTTAATTTATTTATGACACAATTATGATGCATTAATTATCTTATTTATGAAATATTGACATAATTGATGTTATGAACACCAAAATAAATGTAATTTGAGACTTTTTAGGAATTACACAAATTTTCTAGGTTACTATGATATATTAGTGTTGATTTAATCAACTTGGTTCGAACATATAATTCTGTTATGACTTTCACAAAAATCATATATCAAATAGTGTCAAAATTGACACAAAATAGTTTTTAAATGAAATATTATATTATTAATTGTTATTTTATTCCTACAAATCTATGGTTCGGCCAAATGACTTAGATAAGGATATATATATTAATAATAAACAATTTGGGGTTCTTTTGGCATATTATAGTAAGTGTATTAACCATATAGTGAAAGAAAAAAAACACATGGTAAAAGTTAAATTATTTAATTTATAGTTAAATCTAATTGATAAGGTTAAAATAATACCCTAAACATGTCTAAATCTTATTGGTTGATAGGATTTCGACCCTTCCCCACTTTAGCTTCGAAATAAGATCCTTTGGAACCATTATATACCGATTTTGACTTTAATATAAAATAATATTTTGAGATATTCCTAAGGTGCCCCTCTCCTCCTTTATAAAAGGGCACCTCCTCCCCATCCTCCTCAAACCAAATTGAGCACTCAAGATCGGCCAACCCCTGACATTTTCTCCTCTACACATCCCTAGAATAATCCTAGAGGTCCTGGTCTTCTTCAAAGACCAATCTTAGTTCCCTACGTGGAGGATTCAAAGAGGTGTCCAAAGAAGAGGTAATATCTGTTACCGATCTTTTCAATTTCTTTCTTCTTCAACTTCTTCTCCTTTAGTTGTTTCATGATAAAGTAATAACATCAGTATTACTTACATAGTGATATGTAATTATAAATATGAAACAACCCTAATTCACCTTCTATCCATCCTACGGAAAAATGAAATCACCGCGCGTGCGTACGTACGGAATACCGTCTCCACGCCGTGGTGTAATCTATTTTCCACCATAACTTTACAAGGATGGGTATAATGGTGTAATGAGTAACTATTTATGATTATTATAAAGTAATATTGATACTGAAATAATATATATATATACTCCAATACAATTCCACGATCATAGGAACGATATCATCACTCGTGCGTACGTACGGAATACCGTCTCCACGATGTGAAGCGACTCGTTCTACATGATCATCATTACATAATAATTATATAAATGAATTGAATGAATAAATATGATATATGTTACACTAATACCATTCTGTATATAAGGTATCTATAACCTTAAAAGAAGAATAAGAATTTATTCGGCAAAACACGCATAAGAACAAAAGGCAATAAAGACCTGAGTAACAAGTAACAATGAAATATTACTAACAAGAAGCTAAGAATATGACCATATATGATATCATATCAATATGTATGATTTTTTAATAAGTCAATAACATTATTTAAACCATTATACAGGAGCTTAGGACACGTACAAAGCAAATCAGACCTAAGGTAAGTGAAATATCACAATCTCATTTTTATCCGAGATTGTTTATTCATAAGTATTTACTGGGGTGTATTTTATTATCCACATCCATGTTTCATCAATATATAATATTATTTACATCCACCTACAATTTTTTAAATCCATTTTTACCCTTCGGTGAGTTTTTAGTAATATGTATGAAAGGAATCTTTTGTCATTTTTCGTACGAGGTACTTTTTGACTTTTCCGACAAAAGTACGAAGAATGTTTTTTTTAACTTATACAGCATGAATGGATATTTAAAACATTATTTCCAAGAGGATTCCTTTACAAGTTTTCAAGTTTATTTTTAATCAACTTCTTTTATTTTAAATACATATGACATTTTATGAAAGGAAAAATATTTTTGAAGAAGAAAGGATATTTTCCTCAAGAATGGAGTTCATGTGTTTTATCAAAATTATTTTCCATCTAAGATAATAAAGGGTTCTATTTTTAACCCTATTATTACATTGATTTGATCATGTTGTGATTGAATTATTTTTATGAATTCCTTTATCTTGTATGAATTGTTTTATGATGTCAGGATGTTTAAGATTCCAATTTGTATTACATGGGTTATGCAATGATGTATGATTTATGATTATGTGGCACACATAAGAAAGGATTCATTATAAGATGGGTGGGACCTTTATCTCCCTCCAATGCATTGGGTAAAGATTTTATATCTCATGAGATAGACATGGCTGGAACGGAAGGTTATTTCGGTTCAGTGATACAGGACTGAAACGAGGAGGGAACTCGGTTCATAATGGGACTTTGTCCACTAAGATATTCTTGGCAATGAGTCATGACTAACAAGAAATGATTTTCAATGATTATGTGTGCATGCCACAATGATTCATGTTTTATGTTATGATTATGGGGATCTCAATTTCACTTCTATGATTTGTTCCATGTTAAGATATTATGATCTCTTTTGCAGGTTATGATTTTCAAAAAGATATGATATGATTTTTATTTCCATTATTATCCCTTTCTAAGCATTTGAGCTCACCATTTTATGTTTTCTTTTCCCCAGGTCAGGAAGATGGATATTAAGTATAATATGCTAAAAGGGACCCTAGATATGATGAAATAAATGGGAGACACTGTAGAAGATTTATGAACCAGTTGTGTATGTTTCCCAGTTTCTAAAGACACTATACCTATACGGTCCTTTGTGGTTTTGTCATATGTTGTAATAAGTGTGCTTCAATTTTGAAGTATTAACAATGTATGTAAAGTATGGGTTGTTATACACAATGTTGGATACCTATGTACTATTCCACAAGATAATTAACATCTCAAATATATTCCAATTATTCCATTGATGAATAAACATATTATAGCTAGGACTCAATGTTATGTGTATCTGGTTTTTCAGAAACATGGGGCCTTTCTTTTCTCATTCTGATCCATCTCATATATCTCTCTAAAATAATTGGTTCACCTCAAAACTCTATATCTATGGTCATCCTTTCACTCAAACACTAAATCAACAAGTTTCATGCATTATAATTTCTAAAAAAAGCTCTAGTGGGAAATATTTTTTGTTTATGAATAACATAGATTTAATACCCACAATTATTCGATTCACCACATTTCCTGCCATCGCACATCCTCCATTATTTCCCAATGCTGTAAATCTATTTCTGGTTCATTGTTCCATGAATCTAAGGTGAAATGATCAATTGTTCAAAATTGGTGAAGAACAGAGAACTCTAAGCAAGAACTCCTGAAATCATAGAAGAGAAGCCCCAAAATCAAGAGGGATGATCCACGATTGATGTTTGTGTAAATTTTGGTCTGATTTCATTAGAACCATAAATTAATCAAAATAATTCTCTATAATCGATCTTGGTAAATAAATTATTTAACTCAACCCACAATTATGATTTATCCACGAGTTAAACTATTCATGGATTTGTCCACATTCAACATAGTATTTCAAGAACATGAAATATGAATTGAAATAATATAACCTAACATGAATTGGATCTCTCAATAATGAAGATTATTCATTGTGTATTCATTGTTTGTGAGATATTATAAGATTGGTGTGTACCAATCATGGATCCCAAATTTCATCATCTTTTAGAGAGATTCTCTAAAGGATCATTCTCCAACATCTTTAAGGAATTGTAGAGTTATGGGGATAACACTGGATTTTTGAAAAAGTGGATTATTTAATTTTTTAATGATTGATGAATCAAAATATCAATAAAATGTATATATAAATATATTTTATTTTTCTCATAGTATTTAATTATTAAAGGATTCTTATGCTGAACAATGATATTTTGTACCGAGGGTATATCAATTATTTTTAACGTCGCAATATCCTCATATTTTTTATCTGTTCAGCTGTTTAGAAGTAATATCATTTTTTCTAGAAAAATCCATTTCTGTTATTTAGTAATTTAATTTATTTTATGCATTTATTCAATGAATATCGGGCCTTATAATCGCAGGTTGTCTCAGTTCCTCATTTTAAAATCAATCTATATTACATTTAAAAATAATACATGTAAAATTAGATTCATTACATTCTCCCCTCCTTGGGGGTTTACATCGGCAAAAATAAAAAAAAGGATACATGAAAAGATGATAAACATAGAATGAAACTAGGACTCCCAATCCCAAGGGATCATTTATTGAATCCCATGATTGCACTAGATACACAATAAAGGAATCCATCCCCCATAAGTATCATCTCTTACCGATCCTCAAGATCAACTAGGTACTCAACAAATGTTTCTCCATTTTCAATGTCTATGACTCCACAACTAATGATGTGTGTTGGGATGTGTATGTACCTCAATTGCTATAAAATGTGTAGGATATTGTGTACCATATCTAACTACAGAGGTGTAGATACAAGGTATTCCACCTCACAAAATGTACATAGTATAAGAAATTGTTTGATGAATCCTTGGTATAACTTTCCACCCTGACAAAATCACTATAATCCATATTAACGTAAAACCCATGGAGTCACGTTGTCTATTTAAAGGAACCCCAAAGGATCCTACCACATTTTAGAATATAATTTTTGATGGATCTGGGTTTTCCCCATCCAATCTTTGAGGATCACACACACCTACATTACGCCCATGAGTTATATCTCTTTTGGGTCAATAAGGAAATATGGAAACCTAAAGGGAATCCAATAAAAATAATCAAATTGTGGAATACCAATGGTGTAATCTTATATGTTATTTCATGAAAAATCCACCATTGGTAGGTGATCCTCCCAAACAAGAAAACTATTTAACATTAAAACATAAATCATTTCCCCTAAAAATTGAATGGTCTGCTCCATCGAGTAGTCCATTTGAGAGGGAATCAATGTGATCAAGCATAATAGTGTCCAAATACCTTACGTAATACTTTCCAAAAAATGAATGTAATGTCTGAATCATGATTTAAAAATGAATTACATTATGGTCGACTGAGTCGAACTTTTTCATGCATGTAGAGGTGTGACATGATATATATTGAACTCTGTTCTCTAATAACTAATATGTGGGCCGACATGATGATTCAGTCAATTATCACCTAGAATGAATCATGACCCCATGAATTATGTGTAATAAAAATCATGATGTCCATCGATACCCCAACATAAATCATTTCTGGAACATCAAGGGCCTGATCTAAACTTTTTATAATTGGGATCTCAACATTCAATTTCATTCAAGTAAGGTATCCAGAACCAAAATCTACAACTCTCTTCTTCATCAATGGCCACCAAATCCAACATTGGTTGTCCTAGTTAATTTTGTTACCCTAGTTGTACATCCAACGAGGATGTTGGAAACCCTATTAGAACATCCCATACTAATTCAAAGGTACCACTATACATCCTATGAAAAGAAATACATGATCCATGCCCTTTGAATATCCTTCATCAAATTACCCTATAGATATATGAGCATATATAGGATCATAGTTGGTATCTCCCTATGGGACATCCCTGAATCAATGTATGTGTTGAGGGGTATCAACCATGGTTTTGTGGTCAGATTTTCCATCTCCATCCAAAAAGTATGACTATAAAGGGGAACACTTACTTGATACCTCATTCCACAACAGGGAACTAGATCTCCTATAGATTGCATTTTTCACCCCACACCCATTCCCAAGTGTATAGAAACCCTCAATGTTAATGTCGTGGAGGAAATCTGGCCACCAACTATATCTCATATTGAGATCATTTTTAGATAATATATACATGAGAATCGTGTCATCGATGTATATGATAAACCACCCACTCATCTTGTATATTCACCCAATATTCAACACGATGACTACTACTTCTAAACCAACATCATGGGTCGTATAGTTATTCTCATGTGGTATCAATTGGAATAATCCATAGGCAATCCTCACATTCTATTACATCAGGAAAAACTAATTCCCTGTTGTTGATGAATTTCAAATCACTACATACTATACACACACCTCTGTTAATCTCAGGATTGAAGTGCTCGTCAAAATCTACCTTAGCTAATAAATGTCATGATGTCAGTTATATTTCCACACAAAAGGCTTCCACATTCCATCATAATGTTTTCATATGATTTAATATCTTGTTGAAATTATTTATGAATATCTAATAATTTCATGGTAACCCAAGGATGCTCTGCACCTACATCACATTCAAAGGTGACGCCATGCTAACTCTTCCACGACCTTGGATGGATCCACTGCCACTACATATGTTGAGACATCATGTCCATGATTTTGGACATTATTAATTTATAACAATAACTTTGAAAGATTCATGTACTACTGGTTCTCTTAGAGTATATATTAAACCATCTATATGTTTCTCATGTGATCATTATTATATGGTGATCCATAAGGATATATTCAATGAAGACTAACCTATATTTGTCTATGTAAGGATAAAATATACATTTCATGAGTCCAATGAACATTATTAGAGAGTTTAGAATGTTTAAGGGCACCACTATGTAGTCATACTATCCATAATGACTTTTGTAGTCCGTCATCAGTATATCCTATTCCCATATTCACACCTATTAATATCTTGTTCTGAGGTAAATCATCAAGAACCATCATTCCTCATTAAACTAACCATATAGGTCATTGATCCATGGTAGATGATACATGTTCTTCATTGACACATGTGTTAGTCACCAGTATTCTTTACCCCACCCCATGTTGTAGTCTTCAAATTTTATAAAGAAAATGCGGCAGCCAAGTGTGGAACAATGGTTCTCGTGATTCCATTCATATAGATGTTTTCCAACTGCACCATCTTGACACAAAGATCTATGATATTTATCTGATCTAATATAGAGAATAGTTGTTCCATCATGAGGTATTAATTAAGAGAGATGTCTATATGCTAATAGCGACACAATCCTACAACATATTCACAAATATTTTTCTCATACTCCACCACCAAAACAAAAATATATAAGCACGTAATAGTTGTTGTATTGAGGTTCATTCTAGGCATCACATGATTCCTAGTTTTAATTTTCAATGAATAATGTAAAAAATTTTCCATTAATGGGGACACAACAGATACTTCTCATAAAATAGGCATTCTATGCCTCGACCGTAGATAAAAAATCCAAACCAAGAATGATTTCATAAGGCTTCACTACATCAACAATAGTGTTCAAAAATACTATTTTCTCCAAGGGCTATGTAACACCACTAGAATAGGTGTGTGATCATTGAGTCTCCCACATTTTGTTTTTTAAAGCACAATGATGAACTAAACTTTTCAACCAATATAACTATGTCATGTTAATCATATGTGGTGTGAATAAAATTAATATATCCTTGGTCTATAATTACTATAGCTTTGGTTGAAAATAAATACATCATACATTTATCATTTTTGTTTCATCTCAGTTCATATTCCTTGACTGAATGTAGTTATCCCCACTTATGTCCTCCAAATCCATGAGCCAGACGTGGACCACCAAGTGGTGGTGGTGGTAGCAAGCCTAAATTTTTACTACATCTATCTACTCATCCTGCACCTCTTCTATTTCCTCCATCCTATATATCTTCCTTAACAAGAAATTGTCTCTTCCTTAGTGGTTCGTCCACAATATTCATGTCAGCAGTATGGTGGGTCACACAATCTTAAGAGAGATGTTCCATGCCTTCACATGAATACCACCACCTCTCTCTAGATTTACTAGACCCACAATACAATATATGTGATATATATATATATATATATATATCATAGGGTATAATCTTGAAACATCTCCCACATTCATGTCCATAGAACTAATTCTGAATACCTACATTCAAGGTATCTTTCTCAGTTGTCCCACTACATACATTAACGATCTATATCTATTAATCCATTAATATATCTACCACCAATGAATATTAATAACCCTCTAATATGTCGTAATTCATTGAGGGATAATGTTTTCTTATATGTATCTAATCATACCCTTATCAATGGTTTGATCCATGAAATGTTGATCTCTAACCATATACGCTGAGTATCGTAAATGTTTGGTACACATCAATGAATAATTAGCTTGTGACATACTTCCCTAATGGTTTTATAGATTCTCATGAATAAACACATCCCTTAGTGTAACTAGTGAGAAGTCCTTTATAACATGGTTCTAGAGCTCTATCCATGGCTGATACACTGGATTGTATGTCTGGATAGACAAACCCCACAATCGTCCTACAAAGCTATGTAGATGGATGACCACCATGATACCCATATGATACGAAGGTGTGACGAGTAAATGAAATAATTATTTATCTTCCTCAATTAAGACCACATCATTATTTCTTTTAGGAACACCTCAGAACCTTAGAGGTATTTTTCACTAAAATCAAGACCACATGTTTCTATATAGGTGTAAGTATGGTTGGTGCACCAGCATGAGGTGATATGTGTAAAAATGGACCTTGTATCAAAGCCTCATCACAGTGGGGGTCATTATCATTATCGTGATTTTTAATCCTAGTTGGTATGTGACATGTAATAATCTTTTAAAGAAATATGTTCCACAGATAATCAGTATATCTACAGAGCGAAATCAAGAAGTACATGGATTCCAAAAAATATTCTTGTATTATGCGTGTGTTATTATTTTCACTCCAAACAATGTTTTAATGTATCAAGATGAACATCGGGTCGCCAGACTCTTAATGAATGGATATGTCCACTACCCCACCAACACTAGATTCTCACTCCTACAATCCAAACTCAAATCAATAAAAATTATTTCCTCAAACTAATCTCATAGACTCCCGGTCCTAATGTATTATTGACCACCTCTAATATCACTGTTTCATGAACTATTCTAGTGATTCCCATGCTAGTAATCCCATTAAAATCCTAATAAAGGCATGGGAATGGTGGTTAGAAAAGAGTACTAATATCACTATAATGGTATGCATTCGCTATGTACATTTAAACGTCTCACATCCCCAATAACACAAAATTTTGAAATGTAAAAAGTGCAAAGAAAATAATTCATGTATAATGTTATATCCCATAACCAGAGTACAACATAATGAAATGTAATGTAACTATTGGTAAATTAGATCCCACCACATGTAGTTCTTAAAACTATTATAAACTATATGATAAATATATTTGGACCACTGTTTGAAGCCACATGAACTCACTATGGTCTCTCTGGTCTCAGAAAGCACCAACTAGTCCTTGTCCAGCTCATAATCTGTAAAAAAGATTAATGTCTACACAATAGAAGAAAAATATGATAAAATACTAGGAAGTGGTGAGTATAACTATAATATGTAGGTCACCCCAATAAAACAAGGAAATATAAAAATGTTACAAAAATCATCTTATCATAGGTATATATCTACAACACATATTACTAGAATATCTACATATAATCAACTGAGACACAATATTTAATGTATGTCACAACCACTACATTACAACCCTAGTAATTTAGTTCAAATATTCCACAATGCACTCATTTCTGAATGAAAAATCCTGAGTCTTATTTTAATGATGCTATCATTTCGAGATGTATAACTCAATAGGTCTCTCCATAAGAGTTATTCACTAAATTATCTAATGATATATACACAAAATAAAATATGAGGATCAATTTTTTTTTCATTGGGTGATACCAAAAACTCGATCTAGATTAACCATCCAAGTAGAAAATAAGAACTTTCTTATTGTTAGTCTCATCGATTCGAAGAACTCCACCTTGGTGACACATAATGAATAGTGGACCCTATAATGGTTCCCTCAAGGGATTCCAAAAAATACTATCTAGAATGTTAAACTGAATAGATAATATTTCGATGAGTAAGAAATGATTCACACATACCATATGGGTTATTATAAAGTTAATGAAATGTAACAAGACTTATCAACGATGTGGCTGCAAAGTTGGTCAATCCTAATAGGAATGAGTACATAACATATTCAATGGTCAGATGATGGGTCCCTTGACCCCAGGTATATCTGGTGTATATTGTTCTATCTAATTTAACCATGCCTTCAAAAGATGATGGGTACACAAAATATTGAGTGATTCACACATTGAACTCCTCCATCCAGGGTATAACCTTTACTCAAGCCATGTTCCAGTTCATAGAAGCAGCCCATGAACTTCTGAAAGTGTACCTATAGACCAGGTATCCCTTATGCTAGGTCACAACCATGTTGTGTGGTGTAGAATAGAATATATAGGAAACTTGTTTATTCCATCCCTTGTCATTTTATTTCCTTTTTAAAAATATGTCATCCACTGGTGTAAAAATTTATGTACCCATGACTAAATGGCATGTGAAATAGTTTTCATAGAAACCAGTTTTCTTCCTTCACACATACTGACCCACCTCTCAAATCTTACTATAGTTCCTAGTTGACCTTGAAATTATAGATCGATGGTCTTTTGGTAAATATAACACTGAATCGATGGGATTTATGAGTTCCAAATGCTTGTATAATGTGGAAATTGTAATTATTCATCATTCCTTAATAACATAGATTTGACACCGTTGATCATTAGATCCACCATCACACCCATTATTGTACCTCCATCTTGTTTCCCCAGTGCCAAATCTATACATTTAGAACATTTTTCCTTGAATAATTGGTGAAATGATCAATTATTCAATGTTGGGGGAAGACCAAAAAATTTAGACCAAGAACATTAGAAATCGGGGGATAAAAGAACAAAAAATTGGAGGGAATAACATCAATAACATTTTCTATCATTCATTGTTTTCCACCATTAGAATGGTAAACTAGTCCAAAAAAATCTCTAAAATAAAATATCTATATATCCTATATATAACCCATCCCACTATTATTATTGATCCATGAGATATTATATACATGGATTTTTATGTGCTCATATTAGAATTTTTGGAATGGGAAAGAATAATCTAAATAGAACATAAAATGTGGATTTGGATCCATCCTTGATGAATATATATTGACATTTCGTCATTCTTGGAATAAAAATTTGAGAATGGTTCATGCTGATCTTTGAACTAAGATTTCATCCCTGTCAATCGAAGGGATCCTCTATAGATTCATTCTAAAATGTCTTACAGAAATTATAGGGTTATGAGGATAACAATGTATTTATAAAAGGGCGTTAAATAATGTTTTACATGTAAGTGTGTCATTATTTGAAATAATATAAATTATGTTACTTTTATATAATTAATATAGTTCATTTTTGTGATGAAAATAACTTTTTCACTAGAGAGACACACCGACCAATGTTTTGTCTCACCTAGAGTAAAGTCTTTTTTCTGATCTCAATATTTCCATTGACCTTTTTATACTATTAAATATTTAGATATTATTCCACTTTTTAGGAAAACTATGTGTGATCATTATTTAATATTTAAATTTAATTCATTAATTTATTCAGGGAAAATAGTTCCTTAAAAGAAAAGGTTTTCTTATCTCGTAGTCCTGATATCAATCAATATAATCTTTAAAAAACACATGGAATATTCAGTACTTCACATTGATGAAAATAATTAGATTTTAATTTTTTTCACTCGAAAAATTCATTAGATCAGTGAAAAAAATTAACCCATTATAGTGAACGATACTCTTAAAATACTCTATTTTTCGTAAAATAAGTATCCATTAATATTGAAACAAAACATAGTGACTACATTATGTTTTTTCTCCCACAAAAAAATTTAAATTATTTTTTATGAAAGTATATTTATTATGACTTTCTCGTTAAATAATGAAACAAAAGTATATTTATGCTCAATCATCAACAAAATTTCATTTCATTTCTAATACCATTCCTTTAATTTATCAATATTTCATGATATATATGGTTAAAATTCAAAAGTTATGTTAAATATGTATACATTACCCTTCCTCACATCATCACAAGAAAAGAAATTTTTCTTTCATAATCAAATACTTCCACCATCACAATTAACAATAAAATTTTGAGATGTTTGGAGCCCAACATGCTCCACATAATACTATTAATCAACAGATTGTCCAATCACCTCTTCTAGCACATGTAATTGTAATATGAGGGATTCAATCAATGATGACTTTTATCAAATCCTCTAAAAATTTTATATATATTTCAAATGGATACATCCAATGTAAAAAAGTAGACATACATATTCATATCACATTAACTAGATGAATCATCTGATGGAAAATTATATCAAAAAATTTATGTGGGAAATAAATTTATACTTAAAAATGAATTTTGAAAATCTTAAATCCCAAACCCATATAACAAATTTGGATAAATTTTTTTTATAGAACTTTTTTTTTGAAAAAATTACTTAACCCAGTGAAAATTTAAATGACATGTGTCGGTAAAATTTGAAATAATATTACTAGTATAAGTTATTTCATCAATACATGTCAGTCCATATATTTAAATCCAATTAATTAAAAAAATTTGTATTTAAAAAATGTCCAATTTTAAAAATATCCACTGATTATATTAATATCTTCCATCTGCTAAAAAGAATTCATGTTCCCACTTTTTCATAATAAATAACATGATGAATGTAAAATTTCCCATTAATATTCAAATTGGATGAAAAATTGAAAAACTTCCTATTGATTTTATGAATAATCATTCATTAAAAATATATATTTTATTATATTTTACATTAATAAATCGTAAAATAAAACAATAACATATTTATTTCAATATTTATAATATCAATGTTATTTTTAATCTCTGAAGAAATCCAATAATGTAGTCTGAAAAAGACAAACTATTTGTTCTAGATGATTATTTGATGACAATAACATACTTTCATTATAAATTATATATCAACATAATTTACACTTTTGTAATATTTTTAAATAGATAATGGTTTTAGGGGACAAATAAAAATGTAAACCATAAAAATATTTTATTCAATCAATGTTAAAAATGATAAATTTGTAAAAATATTTTATGTCCCATGTACATGATCTTTCATCAATTCTTCAATTGATAATTCAAGGTATATTTTTCCTAAATTGGAAATTACTTAAATTCCTTAACATGATTTCTAGATAATATTCCACATTTATTAATATTTTTATATTGAACATTACCATAACATGGAAATGAAAATACACTTTCTTGTATATGTCAAAAATAGTAAAACCTATCTCGCATAAATGTTTCTTATCATCCAAAGTTACCAAAATATATACAAAAATATATTTTACTAACTATTATGTCATTAGAAATAATTAAGATTATCATAACATATTTCATCATTATATAAATTTGTGAATTAGAATTCTAAACAACTAATAAAATATGTCATTAACTATATTGGTTTCCTAGGACTCAAATTAGATACATTACTTCTATTCACAATCTTATCATCTTATTTATATCATCAATTAAAAATAACAAAATTGATTAACAAATATAATACCATCTTATGGGTTATATTGTAACACCCCAGGTAAATAAAGAATATGACATTTTTATATTTATCCATTTTTTTGAATAAAATGTTAATATTAATTTAAAGGGAACGCTATGCTTGATGGCTTACCCAATACGCAACAACGAGTTCCTTTGAAATCATACATTGCACTCTATAAATAAAATAAAATTATTTTAAATGTTAGTTAACACATAGAAGTTTTATTGGAAATAATGAATATAAATAACTAAAATATGTTTATATATGTTTGTTAAATGTTTTTACATTTGTCCAATAAAATATAAAGGCTTAAAAAACGAAAAGAATTCCATTTTAGGCATATATACTCTAATTTTCACTAAAGGTCCACTTATCAACTTTTGAGGGAGAACCATCATTAAATATTGTTTTGGTCACTATTATACATTATATTGGACCAAAATAACTCTTCTATAGAATCGGGACATCAAAATTCACTTTGTGTAAATTTTTTGGTATTTTTCCGATAAAGATCACATTTTACTAAATAGTGAAAAATGTTGTATTTTAATTCAAAAACTCTTTTTAATATAATTTATTTATATTATTAGATTATATTTTCAATTATTTTCAATGTTAAATTAGAATATATTTTTACCATTTAATCCAATAGTGGTCATTGGAATTAATTTCATCTTGAAATTGGACTGAAACTAGTGTTAACCTTTTGATATTTTTTGTTTCATAAAAACACGCTATTCGTTTTGACTACAGGAATTAATTATTAAATTAATTAATGAAATGTATATGTTTTGAATTTTTTAAAATATACATCATTTTTGAATTCGGAATATCAAGTATAGCCTACGGTAAATTTTTGGTAATTTTCTGAAAAACTTCAATTTTTGATGAATAGTGAAACCACTAAGTGGTAGTTAAAGAAACTGATTTTTCGTTTAAATGAAACGTTACCACTTCTGTGATTTGAATTTCAAAAATCCTACACACATGGTTGTCATTAAAAAGTAAAATATGGTTCAATGGGATTAAAATAATTTTTTAGTGAATAGTAACTTTTATGTTTATTAATCGCGATTAGAGGTAATTAGTGTAGCTTAAGGTAAAAATAATGTTTCAATAATATGAAATGAACATGAAACAAGTACTAACCTTATTTTATGTGTCATGGACGACCATGAAAATCCATGGGTCATCTTGGGGACCCCATGGAGCAACTTTGGTAGGAAAATGACATAAATAACTTTTTATTTAAAGTTAAAATAAAAATGTCACAAACATGAGTTGTTTTACTAAAACAATTTTTATATGGGGTTATACAAGTCACATTTTTTACTATAAATAGTAATTGGAAAGCTAAAAAGATTTTCTACCTCATAGTATTTTTCTATAATTTTTAGACATTAAATAAATTAAATTATTTATGACACCATGATAATGCAGCGATTATCTCATTATTTAACAATTTAAATAAAATGAAAATATAACGTAAAATCTAATCCCTACACATGTAAAAAACCTATTGTATGGGTTGATTTCGAACACTTATCACCTTATCCCCTAAATATATAATTTTGGGTCCCTTTTTATCCGAAAATAAGTTTATAATAAAGTATCTTTTCTTAACATTCAAGAGTGCCCCTCCTGTCCTCTTATAAAAGGCCCCACCTCTACCAACATACCCACACCTATCAAGCCTTTGGATCGGCCAAAATATACTATTTTTATGTCTCCAAATACCTTTCTTACTCATAGAATCCTCACATTGGGAAGAAGTCTTCCCAAGGAATCCTTTGATCTCAAATCTAAGAGAGTTACGCGATTTTAAGGTAATGTCTTCACTTGTGTTCTTTTGTTTTATTTTTCTTCTCCAACCCCCTAAACTATTTTTATTCATTTATTTTGTAACAAATAAAGTATCTTAAATATACTAGGATGTTTTTATAAGATTATTTCGAGCTAAACATACACACACATACATCTAATGGTTAAAGAACATGCAATTTCTCTGGATGGCGAATTTCTGCATCATGAATCGATGATTGTTCAATCTTCTCTTAACACCATTGATGGTGGACATTATGATGTCACTAAATTTTATAAATGATATATATGATTTTTATGTTTTCTTTATGCTTATAAATTTTATATTTAAAACATGATTTTATGCTTTTCATGTTGTTCAAATGCGATAATTTTATACGAGGAAGTGTGGACTACCGCGCCCTCAAGTGATGTGACTCGTTCATGCAATACATGGAATGTATAAAGAATGAAATTAATGAAAATATGTGACATATATAACCTATATATTATAGTGTAATTTTAATATAAATATCTCTCAATTATTTTTAATTCCATTAATATGTCAAAGAAATGAAAGTAGCATTCATGCGTACGTACGGCCTACTGTCTCTATGAACGG
This sequence comes from Viscum album, assembly GCA_963277665.1. Taxonomy (NCBI): domain Eukaryota; kingdom Viridiplantae; phylum Streptophyta; class Magnoliopsida; order Santalales; family Viscaceae; genus Viscum; species Viscum album. Next base: position 1,037,249,594 of record OY728133.1, on the reverse strand, counting down.
TGCATTTCATTTCATTTTTATCTCCAAATGTTATGGAGTACTATAAAATGAATATTTACTGGATATATATGATATTTAAATCATTAATACTATTCTGGAGAATATTTACTTATAAATAAGTGGAAAATCATTTTCAAACAAGTTCATTTATGACTCATGTAACAAACATCGACAAAAACGTTTGATATGAAATCACATTATTCGCCAATTATTATAACATTATAATAAGTCATATGAACTGAATAATAATCTTTAAAATAGGTCCTTAATTAATTATAAATTTACCAAAGTTTATAATTCAGGAATATAAAGAAACGAACAAGACAATTCAGACTTGAGGTAAGGGATCCAACCTCTCTCTTTCTTTTTATGTACTCTCTTTTATGTCATTTCTTTTAAGCCAATTTTTCATATGTTTGGGGATGATATTTTATATTCCTAATACAATAAATTCTATGTTCATATTATGGGAGACCCTCTTTGATCTCATAAATACATTTTTGGAGGTTTTATGTGGCGTCGTTAGGCTGCCGAGTTTTCGTAAGGGATTTTTCATCTCACTTTTATTCCTGTGACATTTATGCTACGTTTTCCACTATTTATTTTGAGTGGTGTATGTACTGAATATTATTATACACTTTGTGTAGTATAATTTCATTTATGGTTATTTTCATCTTCATTGTATGACCCTTCTTCCATGGGGTGTACATTTCAAAAGTCACCCAACTCGGTAAGGGGACCTTTCAACCTCCTTTTTTTTAAAAGACTTCTTTTGTTATGTATTTTAATTCACATACAATTATATTGGGATATGTTCTTATATATCCTTATTTATGTAAATTTTATGTCCAAGTGATGTTATCCCCTTTATCTCTCTCATCAACCCTTTTTGTAACATTTTATGTGATGCCGATAGGCTGTCGAATTTTACCAAGGGAATTTCTTAACACAATTTCGATTTCTTTGGGTTTAACATGTAGTTATTGAATATGTCATCCTTTTAATATGTGTGAATGACCATTTATTTTTTTACAATTAATATACAATTATATTGGTTGTATTTATATTTGTCAAACATAATTATGAAATTGATTTATCCTTAATTTAAGGATACCTTATTTATAATAAATTTCATCTCATTTTACATTTATTTTAAGACTTCATTATTGTAATGCACCAATTCACTCATATATTGTGTGTATACTGTCCTTTGACATAGTATATCAGGAATCTATTTATTCTCATGATATTATAATGTTTTCATTAAATGTTATTCCACGATTATATGTATTAAAGAGTCTGTCATTTTGTTAAAATCTCTTTAATAATAATATCATTTTAAATGTTTTAAAGATTTATTATTCTAAATATTTATCTTTAATTTCCATGTTTTAAAAATGGTTTTCTGTATTTATTTATATGGAAATTAATGTTTTAAAATTATAATTCCAATAAATGCTTCAATGTTGTATGGGATACATTGATTCAAAAATCTATTTAAAATGATTTTTTAAAATGGAATGATTAATTCAATATCATCGAATTACTTATTTTGATTGAGAATGAGATGTTGTTTATGAAATGTTTATATTTTCAATATTTTATGTGTAATTATGGTACTTGGACCTTTTACGGGTGGTTACGTGATAAACCATATGAAGGGTGGTGTCATGAATACCAGGACGAGTGGTTACGTTATAACCTCCAATTCATTGGGTATGGAAGTCGACCATATGGTTATTCCATTAAGTATGCGTGGAAGTCGACCGAATGGTTATTCTATATAAATATGTTTATGTCCCAAGACACCTTTATATGTTATGTGTTATTTATATTGGGTTTATGGTAATCTTTCAGTTGCAAAATGGTAAGTAATTATCTTTTATTCAGTGAAGAGTTTTTTTAACTACTTCATAAAGGTGGAAATTATTACTTTGATAAAGTATACATGGTTTACATGTTGTTTTGAAAAACAAAAAGTTTTCATTCTTTTTTCATCCCTTAATGAGATTTTTATGATCACCCCAAGTTTTTTTGAAATGTTTTTCACAGGAACTAATGTGGAATATGGTCAATTATGTGATTAAGGGAAATTCATGCAATCTAAAACATGGAACTAGACATGTTTCCTTTTAGGAGATTTTATTTTATGGAAACTCAGTAGAAGTGTCTACTTTGTAATCTTTTTAGATATAATATTTATGTCCTAATTCTCTAAAAGTCTAAATCATGACAAGATCCTCAATGTGAATTATTAATTTAATTAAATATTATGTAAGGATTAAGGCTAGGGCCTTATAGATGGTATCAATGGTTGGTTTAGACAACTTTAGAGATTAGGGTGTTATCTGGGTTTAGATAAAGGATCCCATATAAAAAAGAGGGATATTAATATGTGGAAACATCAGGAGGGTTATGGTAAAATAGGTCAATTTGATAAAAAGAACCTGAACAATGGAGATATAAGGAGGTTGATGGATTAGAGTAATAAAACATTATTCTGTTATCTATAAGGATTTTTTTATTATAATTTTTTTTTCATATCATGTTCACATATTGATTCTTTTCGACAGATTAAGGATCAATTGTCAAGATGGAAGAAATTATATATTGTACAACATTATTATCCCTCCTTGATGATTTGATCATCACCATTATTGGAGAAGCCTGTTTGAATGATTTTGATAGCTTCTTGAGTATTCAAATCACCTGCAAGAAATTGTTTGAGCTATCAAACACCTACTGTTTTCTAAAACAATTTTATGGGTCATGGTATCTTTTTCATATGATATAAAGATCTCAACTTTTCCAATTCTATCAAAAAATGAAATTACAATAGTGGAGTGAACGTTTACTTTTTTAAAGTACGACAATATACCGAATGATAAAGTGAACATCAGGAAGATCACGATATCTGGATTCAAGGTATGATTTATTTTTCATATCATTAATGAATGAAGCATTATTGGATGGATATTTATAAATAATGAGGATATTCGATCTTCAGGAATTGGGTATTAATAAATAAGGTTGAAATTCATAGCTAATGGATCAAGAAGAACGTTGAATGAATCAGAAGTCTACATATAAGAGCTTCAAGAGTTATGGTGTAATTATTAAGAGTATATGGTGTCTTTTGATGATGGGGTTACATTAGAAGACTTTATATTGTATGTGTAACCCTGAAGATTGATATGTCAAAATTTTATTCAAGGAATAGTTATCTACTCTTTGGGGGACATAGTTATAAAGAACCATTTGTGTTTATATGATCCTTACTTTTGAGGTAATTATGGGTTTCTATTTGTTATGATGGAATGTGAAAGGCATGAAATAAAATTGAGGATAAATTATGTTATGTTTATTTTTGAAGATTTTATATATTTGTTGGGCAATGTATTAATAATTATGTAGGTTTGGAAAAAGTACAACACGCAGACTGTGTGACATCCCGTCGCATTGGACAAAGCTGCGAGAATCGAACCCACAACCAAAGCGCGACTGGTATTTATCGCCTACCACTGGACTACATGAAGTCCCCAATTAGTATGACTTATTCTTTTTAGTTAGGTGATTTTATTAATTATTATTATGTTGATTTTGGGTTATATATGTAAATTTATTAACCTATCATGGAGGATATGTGATTGGGTTAATTACATATCAATACGAGACTTTAAGAGAAACTGTTGTTGTTTGGAGATAAATGTTACGATTTAACTTGGTAGACTATGTGACTAAATCCTTAAAATACTTTGGTTTCAATATTATTTTTGTTTACTTTGAAGAATTTTATGGACAGATTTTTTATCGAATGGTCCTCGTTCAACTTTGGGTTTTCATGGGCTAATTTTGGAGATTAAGAATAGATTTTCTTTTTATAAAGGGTTATCATTTTCTGGATTATCTGATCTTGTACCAACCTTTATGGTTTTGGTTTTGGTTAAAGTCTAAATACATGGGAGGTATATAGTTCTCTTTTGTGGATTAGGCGATTCTCTAGAAGATGATTATAGTACTCTTAATGTGAACAAGTCTTCCTAAATACTCGTCTTTTGGAGAAAATATGATTTTTTATAAGAAATCTAATAAAAGTTGAAAGTCAACACGATATATAATTATTTTTCCTTGTAAATATATTCCACAATTAAAAGTAACGTAAAACAAAAATGTTGTCTATAAACTTTTCCTACTAGGGAATCGAATACCGTTTAACCCATTACAACTTTGTGATTTTCTTATGGTTAACTTTCCCCTAAACATGTTTTCTATCACTCCCCCTCAGAACATGACCCTATGTTTTCTCCACCATGTCCATATATTCATACATGGAATCATAGAATGGTTTAACTCAGGTGACCTTTGTACTTCTCTTTCTTTATTTGGAAGTGATTGTTTTACTGACTCTTTTTCTGATGGGGGATTTTCAATAATGTTTCCAAGCCCAATTTTAAAATTGCGAGGACGCAATTACCAAAAGGGTGGAAGGATGTAACACCCTAGGTAAATATAGAATATGACATTTTTATATTTATCCTTTTTTGAATAAAATGTTAATATTAATTTAAAGGGAACACTATGCTTGATGTCTTACCCAATACGCAACAATGAGTTCCTTTGAAATCTTTCATTGCACTCTAATAATAAAATAAAATTATTTTAAATGTTAGTTAACACGTAGCTATTGTATTGGTGGGAATGAATAGAAATAACAAAAATATGATTATATATGTTTTTTAAATGTTTTTACCTTTATCCAATAAAGATAAAGGCTTAAAATACGAAAAGAATTCAATTTTAGGCATATATACTCTAATTTTCACTAAAGGTCCACTTATCAACTTTTGAAGGTGAAACATAATTAAATATAGTTTTCTTCACTCTTATACATTCTATTGGACAAAAAAACACTTCTTTAGAATCGTTACATCAAAATTCACTTTGTGTAAATTTTTGGTATTTTTCCGATAAAGATCACTTTTTAATGAATAGTGAAAACTGTTGTATTTTAATTCAAAACCACTTTTTAATCTAATTTATTTATATTATTAGATTATATTTTGAATTAGTTTCAAAGTTAAAATAGAATATATTTTTAAAATTTAATCCAATAGTTGTCATTGGAATTAATTTTATCTTGAAATTGGACTAAAACTAGTGTCAATCTTTTGATACTTTTTGTTTCATTAAAACACGCTATTTGTTTTAACAGTGGGAATTAATTATTAAATTAATTAATGCAACTTATATGTTTTGAATTTTATAAAATAGACATCATTATTGAATTCTTAATATCAAATACACCCTAGGGTAAATTTTTCGTCATTTTCTGAAAAACATTAATTTTTGATGAATATTGAAACCACTAAGTGGTAGTTAAAGAAACTGATATTTCGTTTAAATGAAACTTTACCACTTCTGTTATTTGATTTTCAAAAATATGACATACATGGTTGTCGTTAGAAATTATAATGTTGTTCAATTGGATAAAAATAAATTTTTGGTGAATAGTGACTTTTAAGTTTATTAATCGCGATTAGAGGTAATTAATGTAGTTTAAGGTAAAAATAATGTTTTAATAATATGAAATGAACTTGAAACGTGTCCTAACCTTACTGGATGTCTCTTTGCTGACCAATACAATCCATGGGTCAACTTGGGGGCCCCATGGAGCCACTTTGGTTGGAAACCTACATAAATAACTTTTTATTTAATGTTAAAATAAAAATGTCACAAACATGAGTTGTTTTAGTAAAACAAGTTTTATATGGTGTTATACAAGTCATAGTTTTGACTATAAATAATAATTGTAAAGGTAAAAAGATTTCATACATCATAGTAATTTTTTATAATTATTAGACATTAAATAAATTAAATTATTTATGACACCATGATGATGCAACGATTACCTCGTTATTTAACAATTTAAATAAAATGAAATGATAATAAAAAATATAATACCTACAAATGTATAAAACCTATTGTATGGGTGGATTTCAAACCCTTATCACCTTATTCTATACATATATAATTTTGGGACCCTTGTTATCCGAAAATCATTTTATAATAAAGTATCTTTTCTTAACTTTCCAAGAGTGCCCCTCCTCTCCTATTATAAAAGGCCCCCAGCTCTACCTCCTTACCCACACATCTCAAGCCTTTGGTTTGGCCAACCTCTGATCTTTTTTTCTATCCACAACCCTCTCTTACTCCTAGAAGCCTAACTTTAGGCAGAAGTCTTCCCAAGGGATCCTTTGAGCTCAAATCTAAGAGAGTTTCCCATTTTTAAGGTAATGTATTCACTTATGTTCTTTTGTTTTATTTTTCTTCTCCAAACCCCTAAACTCGTTTTATTCATTTTTTTGTAAACACTGCAGTATCATCAATATACTAGGATGTTGTTATAATATGAATTTGAGGTACACTTACACACACATACATCTAATGGTTAAATAACATATTGTTTCTGTCAATGGCGAATTTCTGCATCACGAAGCGAGGATTCTTCAATCTTCTCTTAACACCTTTCATAGTGGACATTATGATTTTAATATATTTTATATATGATATATATGGTATTTATGTTTTCTTTATGCTTCTAAATTTCATATTTAGAAATTCTTTAATGCTATTCATGTTGTGAAAATGTGATAATTTCATTAGAGGGAGTGTGGACTACCGCCCCCTCAAGTGATGTGACTCATTCATGAAATACATGGAATGTATAAATAATGAAATTAATGAACATATGATACCTATATAAAATATCGATTATACTGGAATTATAATATATATATCTCTCAATTATTTTATAATTCAATTAATATGACAAAGAAATGAAAGTAGCGTTCATGCGTATGTACGGCCTACCGTCTCCATGAACGGTGCATTTCACTACTTTTTATCTACAAATGTTATGGAGTAGTATAAAATGAATATTTACTGGATATATATGATATTTAAATCATTAATACGATTCTTCAGAATATTTACTTATAAATACATGGACAATCATTTTCAAACAAGTTTATTATTGACTCATATACCAAACATCGCCAAAAACGTCTGATATGAACTCCCATTATTAGCCAATTATTATAACATTATTATATGTGATATGAACTGAATAATAATATTTAAAATAGGTCCTTATGTAATTATAAATTTACCGAAGTTTATTATTCAGGAATATAATGAAACGGATAAGACAAGACAGACTTGAGGTAAGGGATCCAACCTCTCTCTTTCTTTTTATGTACTCTCTTTTATGTTATTTATTTTAAGCCCATATTTCTTATTTTTGGGGATGTTATTTTATATTCCTCATACTTTAAATTTTATTTTCATGTTATGGGTGATTCTCTTTGATCTCATAAATACATTTTTGGAAGTTTTAAGTGGCGTCGTTAGGCTGCCTAGTTTTCGTAAGGGATTTTTAATCTCACTTTTATTCACGTGTCATTTATGCTACGTCTGCCACTATTTACATAGAGTGGTGTATGTACTGCACATTATTATACACTTTGTGTAGTATAATTTCATTTATGGGTATTTACATCTTCATTGTATTACCCTTCTTCCATGGGGTGTACATTTCGAATGTTACCCAACTCGGTAAGCGGACCATTCACCCTCTTTTTTTTAAAAGACTTCTTTTGTTTTGTCTTTTAATTCACATAATATTATGTTGGGATATGTTCTTCTATATCCATATTTATGTAAATTTTATTTACAAGTGATGTGATCCCCTTTATCTCTCTCATCAACCCATTTTTTAGTTTTTTATGTGATGTCGATAGGCTGTCGAATTTTACCAAGGGAACATCTTAACCCAATTTCTATTTCTTTGGGTTCAAGATGTAGTTATTGAATATGTCATCCTTTGAATATGTGTGAATGAAAATTGATTGTTTTACACTTAATATCCACTTATAATGGGTGTATTTATATTTGTCACACATAATTATGAGATTGAGCTATCCTAAATTTAAGGATACCTTCTTTATAACGGATTTAATCTTCTTTTACATTTCCTTTGAGACTTCATTGTTGTAATGCACCAATTCACTATTATATGGTTTGTATACTGTCCTTTGACATATTATATCATAAATCCCATAATTCTCATGATATTATAATGTTTGGATTAAATATTATTCTGCAATTATATGTATTCAAGAGTCTCTCACTTTGTTAAAAACTCTTTAACAAAAATATAGTTTTAAATGTTTTAAATATTTATTATTCTAAATACTTATCATTAATGTACATGTGTTCAAAATGGTTTTCAGAATTTATTTATATGGACATTAATGTTTTAAAATTATAATTCCAATAAAAGTTTCAAAGTGGTATGGGACACTTTGATACAAAAATTTCTTTTAAATGATTTTTGAAAATGGATTGATTAATTCAATATCTTGGAATTGCATATTTTGATTGAGAATGAGATGTCATTATTGAAATGTATATATTTTCAATATTTTATGTGTAATTAAGGTACATGGACATTTTACGGGTGGTTACGTGATAAACCATATGACGGGTGGTGCAGTGAATACGATGATGGGTGGTTACGTTATAACCTCCAATGCATTGGGTATGGAAGTCGGCTATATGGCTATTCCATTAAGTATGTGTGGAAGTCGACCGTATGATTATTCCATTAAAGTATGTTTATGTCCCAAGTTACCATTATATGTTATGTGTTATTTATATGGGGTTTATGGTAATCATTCGATTACAAAAGGGTAAGTAATGATCTTTTATTCAGTGGAGAGTATTTTTACTACTTCATAAATGTGAAAAGTATTACTTTGATAAAGTATAAATGGTTTACTTGTTGTTTTGAAAAACTAACAGTTTTCATTCTTTTTGTATCCCTTACTGAGCTTTTTATGCTCACCCCACGTTTTTTTGAAATGTTTTTCACAGGACATAATGTGGAATAAGGTCAAGGATGGGATCAAGGGAAAGTCATGCTATCTAAAACATGGAACTAGACATGTTTATTTTTAGGAGTTTTTATTTTATGGATACTTAGTAGAAGATTCTACTTTGTAATCTTTTGAAATGTAATAGTTATGTACTAATTCTCAAAAACTCTAAACCATGAAAAGATCCTCAATGTGAATTATTAATTTAATTCAATATTAAGTAAGGTTTAAGGCTAGGGCCTTATATATGAGGGTGATGTTTCCATTATATATGTGTTAATTGGTATGTCCTCTTAACCATCTTACATAAATTCAGTTTCCAAATGGATGATTCAAATGAGGAATAAAAGGATATAACCAAATAGATTTAGTTTTCATATAGTAATAATGACTAAATAATATTATAATTATTGGAAATATTATTATGAATTTTTTTATTTTACTATATTAATTTAGTATGAGATCATATTTCAGTACAGGAGATTCAATCAGAGTTAAATATTTCATCCATTTCATATCATGATGTCTTGATCCAAGGGAGTTTTGATAAATATTCATAATTATTTCTCTACAAAATAATCATTTATTTAATAATGTAACATTTTATAACCCAATTCCAACGGGAATAATAACTTATTTTAATAATAATGAGAACACAAAATCGAATTTCCCTATTAGGGTTTCTCTTATAAATTTCATGATAGTTTAAGAGACTATTCTCACAACACATATTTAGTTCATTCATGTAATATAATCACAAAAAATCAATTAACATTGTTTATTTAGAGAAACAATAGAATTGTAGTCTCTAGGAATAACCATAGAATCAGTCAATAATTATTGTTTTTATGGTTTCAAAAAATAAATAATGAATTAATACTACAATATGATCAAATTCCTCAATATAAATATTTTATTTGAAATTAAACGTTGATTTTCCTTTACACTACCATGACATATAAGACATGTATAATTTTTTCAAAAACCATAGAAAATTATATGATCCTTAATTAATTTTGAACTTATATTAATCACATTCAAAAACTTCATGCATCAAAAAAATCTTTATTTTAATGAATTTTTAGAATATTCCATCAAATAACATCCAATTTTTTAAATTGAATTTTGGTTATTCATATATTTATATTATTACCATCTATTTAATACCTAATAACACTATATAAATGGTTAAAATATTAAAAAGACTAATAAATTAATTATATATTTATATAGATAAATTTTAAACCTAAACCAATATAATATAAATTATTTATTATCATTTAGGAAATATAAAAGATAATTAGATATAAAATAAAAAATATATTACAGTAGGTATTTAATTTAATTAATAATAATCTATTTCTGATGATCTTGGTAAAAAAATTATGATATTTTTGTCATGTTTAAATAGATTTTTTTTAAAAATTTTCTTTGGAAATCACGTTTCATTATTTATGGATCCTTAAATATAGAAATCATGATTATTTTTACATAACCTATAATAAATAATGGTAAACACAAGTGTCTTATGTATATATTCAGAACATTATTGCATAATGTGTAAATTATTCTTATTTTTTATGAGTTTTTCTCCTTGTATATGTTTCACATAAGGAGGCAGTAATGTGTTTTTTATAAGTATTTCCTAAAAATTAGTAGGGATAACAACATTATTTTTAATCATATTTCTTATTTCAAACCTCATATCCCTTAAAAATCAATTAAAATATTTATATTATTAATTAGTAATAATGTCACAAATTATTTTTTCTTTATTATAAATTAATCGTGAATCTTTATAGAATTTAATGATTATTGATAGTTTTGGTAACCCATTTATTCGTTTACTAGGATTATCAAAGTAAATATTCAATGTAGTGAGTGGATTATAATGTGTTATTTGATTTTGAATTTTTTTAGTATTAACTTTTTCTCTAACAATGTTACTGCAAAATAATAATATTCAATGTATTTTGAATTACATAATCTCTATTGTGGGAAATATAATTTCAGTATATATATGTCTTTGTAAATGGTATTTAATTGAAAAAATGGGAATTTAAATATATTTTGACAGAAACAAGGAATTATTAGACAAAACCATTTTATAACTACATATAATAAATTATATATAAATATAATCAATTTTAAAAAAAATATATAATTAAAAATGAAATTCATATAATCATATTCAGAAATGAATCAAATTTTTAAAAAAACAAGAAATATATTTATCCTATTTATTTATGAGGAATGAAGAAAATCAATGTTGAACAATGATAATTTTTTCCAAAATATTTATTTATCACGTGAATTTGATTGAACAGAGAAAACTAAAATAATGAAAAAAACATTTTCAAAAAATAAACAAGAAATAAAGGAACAAAAATACCACAAAATGTGATGATCCTAACCCATAATATTGTCACTTGAGATGAAATATAGAACAAAATCATGTAACAAGGATGAAGGATGAAATATTTATGAATTGGGATTGTGATTATAAGATTATAATTGAATAATAACGACTACAATACCCATCGAGCACAGTCAATTAGTAGCTATAACCATCATTATTCAAGATTAGAATTGGGAGATGAAAACATGAAATAATGGTTTTTGTGTGTTGTATTCACACGGTGTTTTTAAATTAGGTTTTAGAAAAAATGACATCCTAAATATTTAAATATTTAATTTCATTTTCATTTTTTAGAAAAAGGATAATTTTTTTATTTTACTAATTTTGATCATTGATTAAATGAAAAAATGTTTCCCAAATTGTTATTTTTTATAATATTTTTTTATATAGCGGAAAAAAATACTTCAAAACATTTTTTGCATCAGTTTTCATTAAAATAAAAGAAATATATATATATATATATATTTCAATTTTTATATTCAATAAAATCGACACATAATCATATAAGAAAATTTTTCACATCATGTATGATAATATTCGAAGCTAACAATTTTTCAGGTACCCATAAAGAGATTGGATTATAGAAACAATCATTATAAATGTTATTATGGAGCCACTATTTGTACTACAAAACTCATGATTTTTTAGAAATAACTCTATCTATTATGAAAATTACATCAATTTGTCTCATGTAGAGATACAAAAAATATAATATAAACTCTATATGTGATAACGAGAAAACAATTATCTAATAGTGAATCGATAACATTCTTTAATTGGGAGTCATGTAGTATGATCCATCCCATAATACATAAACACTATTGTAAGAATGAGTGGATTCATAATACCAGTTTTTTTTAACATGTTACATTTAACATTTAAAAAACATGAATGTAGATGAAGATATGGTGATTTTACATCACGTTGTAACTAAAATGGTATCTTCTTCCTCATGTGACAAATCAAATAAATTATGAATCATCAATTCAGATCCATTTAGTTGGAACCACATAGATGTTAAAGAATTTAATATCATTGAATTACATTTTTTTGTTGATGATCATGTTCCAATACATGGTGTATAATAGGTTTTTTAATGTTTCTAAACTGAACAGGAAAACCACATATCATTACCGACATTGTAGAAACCCGTTTGGAATGCTCACACATTCCTATATTGAAGAATGTGAAAGGGAATGTCCCAAGAATTGAAAGAGGTCTATAATATCAATGATCTCATGATCCAAAACCATACTCATCATAGTTATTATTACCTTTATGTGAAATAGTAGAACTCCCACTAGGAGAAGAAGAAATCCCCATCAACCAAAACATACAAGCCATATAAATTCTGACCATGAATGACCTATCTTGTATGTCATAATAAGAACAGATTTTTAGTATGACACATAGAATTAATATTATATTTAAGACCCTTATTATTAAATCTAGTGTTCATATTCACATTCCATTAAAAATTGGATTCAAACAAAACAATAATAGGGAATCAGTTTAGACACTATTTTATAGTCCTACTTGCATACTAGTGTTTTAAAAACCCAATTTCATTAGACCCCATCATCGAATCTAGATTGAATTGGTACATGAAATGGGCCTCAAATTTCATCCAATAATAAATCCAATTTTTTATTTTCCAAAATATGGAATCCCACCATCTCTAACTAGGGCCATGAATCCTAAAGGTAACTCGCATTACATTAATAACATTAGTAGTTTTGGGAATATCAATGAGAATAATTGTTTTACTAATCCAATATATATCCTCTTTATTATTTGATTAGTATTGAAATGAATGAGTATTATAATAAAGTAACTATATATTAAAATTATATGATTAATACATATGAGTTACTTCAATAGATTCAAGTGGGGGAATGGGTACAGGTGCTAGTCCGAAAGCCAGGATGTCTCTCACATCGTCGTAAAATAAGGGATGGTTCATTGCAATATTTACATATTACATCTCCTTAAAATATTAATCTTACATCCTATAATCATTAAAACTATGAGTCTTACTTTTATAAAATAACATCACACAAAATTGATTTCATATATAGATTATAGATATAAATAATCAAACAAGATCAATAGTGAAATTAATCCCATAAGATAAGAATCATCATTTGGAAATCCAACTATCCAAAAAAATATTAGGGAAATGGATTAGATTTTTTTTCAAGATTATGGTCCCAAATAACATAAGCATACTTAAGGATAATTATAATAAAAATTTCCCAATAACTCACCAAAATGTACCTCATATTATCTAAATATATGTATAAACTATGAATTTATAATTTGGGATGATGCTTGAACTAACTTTAATAACATTTGACATTGATCATCTAGGGTTCCCTTTTATATGAATACATGATCGGGCATTGAAATGGCATGATGGAAATTCCTAATCCCCAAGGTTTAGTGAATATAATCAGAAATCATAAAATATAAATGTGGGAATTCATTTTCTAAAGGCATAATAGAGGATATGAGATACATATTAGTATACATCACATACCCAAAGAATGTTTTAAAAACCCCCCATAGTTATATAATAAATGTATTAAAAATAGAAATCATAACTATATATCACAAAGGAATCAAAAATTATTTCTATATGATATTTATAACATCAACTTCCTCAAAATGGATCATTCCATTTACACGTATATGAAATAGGTAAATATATAAAATCATAACGGAAAAGGTTGGGTGTGAGCTATAAATACTTGTACGTTCTCACTAAGTGTTCCATAATAATATTAAATAATTGAAAAATATTATAACAATGATAATAACAACATGAATAGAATTATATTTTCCTATATTTTTTAAATAATTATTTCATTTAAATTTAATAAAAAACCATTTTAACATGGAAGAAATGAACATTTTATGTACATCTATTTATATTAATCAATAATGGTGAGTATAAATTTTCAAAAAAAAAAGAATATATATTATAATTAATCACATAAATAACCATGTCCATACTACTTATGATGTTATAGTTTCTATGTCTTGGATCTTCATATATCTCAAGTTAGCGATCACGACTAATATGTGTATGGATTATCCTTAGTCTCATACTGAAGAGGACTCCTAAAATTCCCTTCAAATTAGGATAATCCAAACATGTTTTTTAGAGTTTTATTCATAAATTCTTTTATATCAAATTAACATCCTATCATTCATTTCCATAAACCACCATCTAAATACGCATGCTCTCAGGTTCTTGATCAAACAATTAACAATATGAAAATTTTATCAAATTTGTTTATTATAAATTTTCCACATTTTTAGTTTCTACATACTAATTTAATTTGAAAACAAAAACATTTTAGTTTCATCATTTAATACCCTTATAAACAAAATTCTATTCATTGGTTTTTATCAAATCAATTTAATATGAATTTTCTCCAAAATCAATTCAGAATTACCAAAATTATATATTACCCAACAATATGAACTTCCATTGAAGATGGAAATATCCATGAATACATGATAATTAAATTTTAATTCCAATACACATTGAATTTGGTTTTAAAAATTAATTTAATATAAAATTAAAACAATCAAAATAAAAGTTTCCAATAATGATCTAGTCATAAAAAGACCACATACATTTTCTCATTGAATCACGACACCAAAATTTGGATTTTGAAATCGAAAACAAATGAATTTGAGATATATGAACATAACCTAGAATAAGAGAAAAATAAAAAAGTGTTTATATCAATAAATTCCACAAATACCTATCAATCTAAAATCAATAAATAGAGAGTGGGATAGAGAGATAACTGTTAAATTGATACATCATACCAATGTAGATAATCTACAATCATCAAGGCAATTAGTCACCAAATAGATGATCCATAAGGATTGTATATATCCCAAATCTCATAGGAATGTCTCAGAGGTCAGGATCCTTAAAACTAATAATAATTAAATAAAAATTTTATCCAAAACTCATGAATAAAACTGACACATGTTATTTTACATGGCATGTAATCCAATTACATGTAATATAATATTTTAGTCCAATATATCATGAAAAACATGTTTCCTTTTAATTTTTTTTCTATAAGTGGTTCTGTAACCTATACATGGTGAGTAGCTGTTCATTTTGTGTTCACATTTAGTGACAAATTTCAAATGGTGACTACCCATCGTGTAACCACATTACAAGATATAAAAAATACTTAAATAATAATAAAATATAGGTTTTATACTGAAAATCCTAAAAAATACATGACATAACTATTAATGATATCCTCCCAATTCATTCGCATAATTATATAACCAATAACAATAGTAAAACGAGAAAAAAATTTAAGATATATAAGACATAATTGTAATGGGGCATTAAATGCCCAGAATCCATATCATATTCTTATGTGAGAACCTAATCCACAACAAAGGATCCAGTTAGATAGGGTTATCCATGGTTATATGGTTATATATAAATGTGTAAGCTTCGTGGTATACTAATGTTGTAGACTATACCAGTATTGTTAATATGAATCAATTAATTTAAATAATGATTGATAACCTCTTTGACATTGTTAGTTTGAGAGGCCTTGAGAGTCCATGATTGTGGTCTAGTGATATTAATGCATTTTTTTAAATAAATTTATATGCTGGATATATATGATATATATGATATCCAAATCAGGAATGTCATTCAGGATATAAAGAACCTTTGACCACATGAACAACATTTAATTGTAAGAAGCCAACTTTCGAATTAAGAACCAAATATCGACAAAACAAACATTATTAACGTAATGATTACATAATGTTTATAACATGGAAATAAATGATATAAAACGAATAATAGGCCTGAATAAGGTTCTTATGAAAGTAGAAATTAACTCATGTTTATTATTCAGGATGTTAAAGAATGATCGAGTCAAGTCGGACCCGAGGTATGGGACATCGTCTCAATCTCCTTTCATTAAGGCATATTTCGTTTTATACACAACAGTCTTTTATACGGTGTATAAAACCCTTTGACTTTTACTGTTATACAAAAGGAATCTTTTTCTACGAATCATTTTACTAAACGACAAAAATGAATGTTTCTTTTAACGTACACGGTGACAACGAACGTTTCTGCCACTGAGAGTATTATTTAGACATTGTCTTCATGAACAAGACGTAATGTTTTTTAAAATGAAATAAATACCATATACTCTTTTATGTATTTTGGTATTGAAAATGGTTTTTATAATGGGTTTGTTTTGTTAGTATATTTAAGTGATATATTGTGATCAATGTGTGGAAATGTTTTCTTTCCATTATATATGTTTTGTGTCTTATGATTTTTATAATGGTACTTGGACATTTGACGGGTGGTTATGTGATAAACCATATGACGGGTTGTGCCGTGAATAACAGGATAGGTGGTTACGTTATAACCACCAAGGGATTGGTTATGGAATTCATCCATATGGCTATTCCATTAATAATGTGTGGAAGTCAGCCGTATAGCTATTCCATTAAGTGATATGTGTGGAAGTCGACCGTATGGTTATTCCACTTAAGTATGTTTATGTCCCAAGTTACCTTTATATGATATGTGTTCGTTATATGGGTTTTATTGTAATATTTTGTTACAAAAGGGTATGTAATTATATTTTATTCAGTGAAGAGTTTTTACTACTTCATTAAGATGAAGGTATTACTTTGATAAAGTATACATGGTTTACTTGATGTTTGAATAACTAACAGTTTTCATTCATTGTGTGTACCTTATTGAGATTTTTATGCTCACCCCAAGTTTTTTTGAAATGTTTTTCACAGGACGTAATGTGGATTCGGGTCACGGATGGGATTAAGGGTAAGTCAGGCTATCCAAAACATGGAACTAGACATGTTTCTTTTTAAGAGTTTTTATTTTATGGAATCATAGTAGAAGTGTCTACTATGTAATCTTTTGAGATGTAATAGTTATGTCCTAATTCTCAAAAACTCTAAACCTGACAAGATCCTCAATGTGAATTATTCATTTAATTCAATATTAAGTAAGGATTGAGGTCGGGTCCTTATAGTTGGTATCAAAGGCCGGTTTAGACAACTTTATGAGTTAGAAAATTGTTAAATTATAATTTAATTTATGGTATAACTGAAATGATATATCATTTAAAGATTACTGTCTTGCATCGCCTAAGATATTTCTATGTTCAGAATGTTTTTCCGCAGAGGAAACAAAGAAGCTATATTGGGATGACATATAGAGGAAGACAACCATCCAAATCAGCAACCTGAGACGGTCGGAATCGGAACTGAACAGTTTGTTGCAGTGATGGCACAGTTGACTGAGGCTATAAATGGTGGTGGTATCCATGCACGAGATCAGCCAGATCCACTACAGAGGAACATGTCAGTGGTGGAACATTTCATGAGGCATCATCCCCCATCATTCAAAGGATAATCTGACCCCATGCAAGCTGAAGAGTGGATTAAAGAACTGGAGAAGATTTTTGATGTCATGGGGTGTTCAGAACATCAAAAGGATAGTCTTCCTATTTACCGTTTTGAAGGTGAAGCTGATCAGTGGTGGTCGATGGTACAAAATATTAGAGACAGTGATGAGATTAAGGATCTTCACTAGGACGAGTTCAAAGGTCTTTTTCTTGAGAAATATTTTCCTAAGGTGGTCCGTCTTAGGATAGAAAAACAGTTCCTAGAATTGAGGCAGGAGAATGATTATGTGGCTGCTTATGAAGCAAAGTTCACTCCATTGGAAAGGTATGCTCCAAACATCATACAAGATCATGATAGTAAAATAAACCATTTTTACATTGGGTTAAATCCAATGTATTGAAGTGATTTAGCTTCTCATGAGTTCAAAAGTTATGAAAAACTTGTTTGATGTGCGGAGAAGGTGGAAATGGAGTTGGCCGATGATCAGGTGTTCCATGAAAAACAACAGAATAAGAGGTCTATTTGGCAGGCAAAGGGGAAGAATTCCTCAAAGAAGCAAGGAGGTAAGAAAAAAATATATCCAACATGTGATAAGTGTGGTAAAATTCATCCTGGAGAATGTATATCCAAGTCTGGTAAGTGCTTTTGGTGCGGTAAGTCAAGTCATATTGCTCGTAACTGTAAGGAACATGATCAAGAAGGCAATGAAAAGCCAACGGTTAGATGTTTTATGTGTAATGAAATGGGTCATTATGCAAACGAGTGTCCAAAGAAGAACTCAACTGGGGGAATACAACCAGACTACAAGTAGAATAGGGTGTTGAAATCCTTTTCAACAACTTCAGTAGATGTAGGGACATCGAATGATGTAGTATCAGGTACACAGTTTGTTTGTTCAGATTATGACAATGTGTTGTTTGATTCAGGGTCTACCCAATCATTCATTTCTGAGAAGTCTTCTAGTAAATTGGAAATTCCATCTCAAGATATGAACCCTGAACTTATGGTAAAAACACCCATAGGGAATGTTGAGACAAAAGGGAATTATAAGAACCTTCATATCCTTGTGTGTGGAAAGAATCTACTAGTAAACCTTATTGTTTTGCCTCTAGTAGAGTTTGATATTATTTTGGGCATGGATTGGCTCTCTGTTTATCATGCTAGGATTGACTGCAAAGCTAAAATGGTTTCTTTTCAGAAATATTTTCAGTTTGTTTACAAGAATGAACCCTTTCTTTTTATAACATATCATGAAGTTGAGAAACTAGTAAAAGAATGAAATGAATTTTAGCTTGGACATTTATTGAAAATAATGTAACTGTTCATATTAATGATGTGCTAGTGTTAAATGAGTACCTTGATGTTTTTTCCTGATGAGTTTCCTGGTATTATTCATGATCGAGAAGTTGAATTTACTGTTGACTAAGTTCCTGATTCTAAGCCAATTTCAAAACCCCCTTATCGAATGGCTCAAGTTGTAATTTTAGAGTTAAAGAAACAATTGAAGGAGTTATTAGATAATGGTTTCATTCGACCTAGCTCATCACCATGGGGTGCTCCTATCATGTTTGTTAAAAAGAAATATGGCTCAATGAGACTTTGCATTGATTATAGAACCTTAAATAATATTACTGTTAAGAACATGTATCCTTTGCCTCATATCAATGATTTGTTTGATAAGCTCTAGGGAGTTCAGTATTTTTTAAAGATTGACATGAGGTCGGGGTACCATCAGTTGAAAGTAAAAGAAGCAGACGTTCCGAAGACTGCGTTCCGTACTAGATATGGCCATTATGAATATGTAATTATGCATTTTGGGTTAACTAATGCACCTGCTATATTCATGGACATTATGAATAGAATTTTCCATGAGTTCATGGATAAGTTTGTGGTTGTTTTCATCGATGATATTTTGGTGTTTTCTAAAAGTAAATAGGAGCGTGAAAGTCATTTAAGGGTTATCTTGCAAACCTTAATAGAAAAGAAACTATATGGAAAATTCAACAACTGTGAGTTTTGGTTACAACAAATTTCATTCTTGGGTCACTTTGTCTCAAAAGATGGCATAACTATTGATCCTGCTAAAACAAAAGTTGTTGAAGAATGTCCAAGACCCAGAAATTTAAGCGAGATCCTTAGTTTTCATGGTTTGTCAGGTTACTACCGAAGGTTTGTTGAATTTTTTTCACAGTTACCTAGTCCAATGACTAAGCTAACTCGTAAGGGTGTTAAGTTCATTTGAACAAAAGAATGTGATGATTGTTTTCAGGAGTTGAAAAGAAGATTGGTGAATGCACCAGTTTTGGCACTTCTTTCCAAGAATGGTGAGTTTTTTATATACAGTGATGCTTCGTTGAGGGGACTTGGCTATGTTCTTATACAGAATGATTAGGTAATTACTTATGCTTCACGTCAGTTGAAAACTCTTGAGGTAAATTACCCTACACATGATTTGGATTTATTTACTGTTGTTTTTGCTTAAAAAAATTTGGAGGCATCATTTTTATGGAGTAAAGTGTGAAATATATACTGATCAAAAAAGTTAAAGTATATATTCACTTAGAAAGAATTGAACATGAGACATAGTAGATTTCAGGATTTAATCAAGTAATATGATTGTACAATTCAATACCATCCAGGAAAAGCTAATAAAGTTGATGATTCTTTGAGTCGATAAAGTAATGCTTCATTAACGATGTTGCATTTGGAACTTGATCCTTTGGTTAAGGATTTGATGAAATTTGGCATAGAAGATGATGGTGCAGGATGTCCTTCTGTTTTGTTTTAGGTATCAGTGAGATCTTCCCTATCAGACAGAATCAAGAAAGCACAAAAGAAAGATAGTGAGTTGCAAAAAAAGGTAGAGCTTGTTCAGAAAGTTAATTTGTATGAATTCAACATTGATAGTGATTGTGTATTGAGATTTGGGAAGAGATTGTGTGTGACTTGTGATTCACAGTTGAAGAGAGAGTTGTTATGTGAAGCTCATAGTTCTCTGTTTTCAGTTCATCCTGGCAGTACTAAAATGTACATGGATCTGTGGGAGTATTACCTGTGGGATGGAATGAAATGAGATATTGATGATTTTACTGTGAAGTGTTTGATTTTTCAGTAGGTTAAAGTAGAGAGACAGTTACTGAAATGGATTCTTCTGCCTCTACCAGTGCCAGAGTGGAAATGGGAGAATATATCCATGGACTTTGTTGTGGGATTACCAAATACATCTCGAGGTAATAATGAAATCTGGGTTATTGTTGATCGCTTGACTAAATATGCTCATTTCCTTCCTATATGAGAAATTTTTCCCTAGATCAACTTTCCCGTTTGTAACTAAAAGAGATAGAAATGTTACATAGATTTCCTCTCTCCATTTTATCTGTCCGTGATCCTAGGATTACTTCTAACTTTTGGAAGGGCCTTCATAAGTCATTGGGTACTGAATTAAATTTTAGTACAGCTTTTCATCCTCAATCATATGGTTAGTAAGAACAAACAATTCAGATCTTGGAGGATATTCTATGAGCTTGTTCGATAGATTATCAGGGAATTTGGGACCAACATCTTTCGTTGGTTGAGTTTTCTTATAATAACAGTTTTCATTCCAGTATACAGATGGCACCATTTGATGCATTATATGGGAAGCGGTGTCGAACTCCAGCATTTTGGGATGAAGTGGGTGAAAGGAAGCTGATGGGACCAGAATTGGTAAAAGAGATGGCAGAAAAAGTTCAGTTGATTTACAAACACATGAAAATAGCTCAGAGCAAACAGAAATGTTATACAAATAACCAGAGGAAGGATCTATCTTTTGAGGTAGGTGATCATGTTTTTCTCAAAGTCTCACCATGTAAGAGTGTGGTGCGATTTGGTAAGAAAGGAAAGCTGAGTCCAAGGATCATTGGACCATATGATATTCTGGGGAGAGTTGGATCAGTTGCTTACCAGGTTGCTTTACCTTCGAGTTTATCTCAGGTACACAATGTGTTTCATGTTTCGATGTTGAGAATGTATATGCTAGATCCATCTCATGTTTTTTTCTAGAGGTAGTTCAGTTGGAAGAGAATCTCTCTTATGAAGAACAACTATTCCAGATTTTTGACTGAAGAGATCAAGTATTGCGAAATAAGGTAATTCACCAGGTAATGGTTTTGTGAAAAAACCATATGGTCCAAGAGGCAACGTGGGAATCTCAAAATGCTATGAGGGATAAATACCCCCACTTATTTTGATAAGTGAATAAAATTGCGATGATGAAATTCACAAAAGTGGGGAATGATGTAACATCCCAGGTAAATAATGAATAATACATTTTCATATTTATTAATATTTTCGAATTAAATATTAATATTACTTTAAAGGGGTTTCTATGTTCGATAGCGTACCCTATACACAACAAAGAGTTTCTTTGAAATCGTACATTGCACACTGGTAATAAAATAATATTATTTTGAATATTATTTAACACGTAGCCGTTGTACTGGAAACAATTGATAAAAATAACTAAAATATGATTATATATGTTTGTTAAATGTTTTTACATTTATTTAATAAAGGATAAAGGCTTCAAAAACGAAAATAATTCAATTTTAGGCTTATATACTCTAATTTTCATGAAAGGTCCACTTATCAACATTTGATGGATAACCATCATAAAATATAGTTCTGGTCACTCTTATACATTCTATTTGGCCAAATAAAACACTTATTTAGAATCGGGACATCAAATTTTACTTTGTGTAATTTTTTGGTATTTTTCCGATAAAGTTCATTTTTTTAATGAATAGTGAAAAATGTTGTATTTTAATTCAAAACCTCGTTTTAATATAATTTATTAAGATGATTAGATAATCTTTTGAATTGTTTTTAAGTGAAATTAGAATATATTTTTACAATTAAATCCAATATTGGTCATTGGAATTAATTTCACTTTGAAATCGGACTTAAACTACTGTCAATCTTTTGATACTTATTATTTCAAAAAAAACACTCTATTTGCTATGAATGCGGGAATTAATTATAAATTTAATTAATGAAACTTATATGTTATGAATTTGGTAAAATTGAAATCATTTTTGAATTCAGAATATCAAATATAGCTTAGGTTGAATTTTTGGTATTTTTCTGAAAATCTCCAATTTTTGATTAATAGTGAAACCACAAAGTGGTGGTTACAAAATTTGATTTTTCGTTTAAATGGGACTTTACCACTTCTGTGATTTGAATTTAAAAAATACTATTTAAATGATTTTATTTTTTATGTATAATGTGGTTCAATGGGATGAAAATAATTTTTGATGAAAATTAACTTTTATGTTTAATTAACCGCGATTAAATGTAATTAGTGTAATTTAAGGTAAAAATAATATTATAAAAAACGAAAATAGATTGACACTTGTCCTAACCCTATTGGATGAGTTATGGCCGACCAGGACAATCCATGGGTCGATTTTTGGTACCCCATGAAGCCACTTGGGTTTGATAATGACATTTATGCCTTTTATTTAAAGTTAAAATAAAAATGTCACAAACATGATTTGTTTTACTATAACAATTTTTACATGTGGTTATACAAGTAAGAATTTTGACTATAAATAGTCATTGGAAAGCTAAAAAGATTTACTACATCATAGTATTTCTTTTATAATTTATAGACATTAAACAAATTAAATTCATTATGACATCATGATGATGCAGCAATGACCTCATTATTTAACGATTTAAATAAAATGGAATGATAATGAATCATATGGGACCTAAACATGTTAAAAACCTATTGGATGGGTGGATTTCGAACCCTTATCACCTTACCCTCTAAAAACATCAATGTGGGTCCATTAAAATCCGAAACAATTTGAAAATAAATTAACATTATATACTTTTCCAAGAATTCCCCTCCACTCCTCTTATAAAATGCCCCACCTCTACCACCTTACCCACACCTCTCAATCCTTTGGTTTGGCCAAGAACTGATCATTTTTTCTCTCCACATCCCTATCCTAATCCTAGAAGCCTTAACATAGGCAGGAAGCTCTTAAAGAAACCCTTTTGGTTCAAACCAATTGGAGTTACCCAATATTACGGTAACATCTTCATTTGTGCTCTTTTGTTTTATTTTTCTTCTCTAACCCCCTAAACTCTTATTATTAATTTCATTTTTAAGAACTACAGTATATTACATATACTAGGATGTTTTTGTAATACGTATTCAAGCTACACTTACACACACCTTCATCTAAAGGTTATGAACATACTGTTTCTGTGGGTGGCGAATTTCTGCCTCACGAAACGATGATTGTTCAACACTCATATAACAACATAAAAGGTGGCCATTAATATGTCACTATGTTTATATATGATATATAATATTTTTATGTTTTACTTATGCTTATTTATTTTTCATTTGTTGAATACCTTTATGGATCCCATTATGGGTATACATGATATCTTCATTTTAGGAAGTGCAGACTACCGCCCGCTCAAAGTGATTTGATTCGTTAATGCCATATGAGGGAAGTGTAAAGGATGGATTTAAAGTTATTATATATGATGTTATACTGGAATTATAATATACCTCTATATCATTATTATTTCTTTCTATTAATGTATTAGATAGAAATGGAAGTAGCGTTCATGCATACGTACGGCTTACCGTTTCAATGAACAGTGCATTTCATTTCTTATCCACAAATGTAATGAACTATTATAAGTACATGTATATAATGGATATATATGATGTATGTTAAATCTAAATGATTAATATAATTCTAGAAATAAAATATAAATACCTATCATTTAGTTTTAATTCCATTAATATGACATAGAAATGAATGTAGCGTTCATGCGTACGTACGGCTTACCGTCTCCATGAACGATGCATTATACTTCTTAACTCTAAATGATTATGTGATATTATAAATATAGGTATATGATGGATATATATGAAATATATGATATCCAAATGAGGAATGTCATTTTGGATATAAAGCACCTTTTACCACACGAACAACTTGTAATTGTAAGAAGTCCACTTTCAACTTAAGAACCAAATATCGACAAAACAAACATTATTAACATAATGATTACATAATGTTTATAACATGGAAATAAGTGATATAAAAGGAATAATAATATAGAAATAGGTTCTTAAGTAAGTAGAAATTAACTCATGTTTATTATTCAGGACGTTAAAGAACGATCGAGTCAATTTGGACTCGAGGTATGCGACTTCGTCTCAATCTTCTTTCATTGAGGCATATTTCGTTTTATACATAACTATCTTTTATACGGTGTATAAACCCCATTGAATTTTACTTTTATACAAAATGAATCTTTTTCTATGAATCATTTTACTAAATGACAGAAAGGAATGTTTCTTTTAACGTACGCGGTGACAACGACCTTTTTCGCCGCCGCGAGTATTATTTGGTCTTTGGCTTCCTGAACAAGCCGTAATGTTTTTTAAAATAAATTAAATACCATATAATCTTTTATGTATTTTGGTATTGAAAATGGTTTTTGTAATGGGTTTGTTTTGTCAATATATTTATGTTATATATTGTGATCAAAGTGTTTAAATTCTTTCTTTCCAATATATTTGTTTTATGTCTTATGATTTTTATAATGGTACATGGACATTTGACGGGTGGTTACGTGATAAAACATATGATGGGTGGTGTCGTGAATACCAGGATGGGTGGTTACATTATAACCTCCAATTCATTGTCTATGGAAGTCGGCCGTATTGCTATTCCACTAAGTATGTGTGGATGTCGGCCGTATGTCTATTCCATTAAGTGATATGTGTTGAAGTCGGCCGTATGGTTATTCCACTTACGTATGTTTATTTCCCAAGTTACCTATATATGTTATGTGTTTATTATATGGGTTTTATTGTAATCTTTGGTTACAAAAGGGTAGGTAATGATATTTTATTCAGGGAAGAGTTTTTACTACTTCATGAAGGTGAAGGTATTACTTTGATAATGTATACATGTTTTACTTGATGTTTGAAAAAAAATAGTATTAATTTTTTGTGTATCCCATAATGAGATTTTTATGCACACCCCATGTTTTTTTGAAATGTTTTCCACAGGACTTAATGTGGATTAGGGTCAAGGATGGGATCAAGGGAAAGTCAGGCTATCTAAAACATGGAACTAGACATGTTTCTTTTTAAGAGTTTTTATTTTATGGAATCATAGTAGAAGTGTCTACTTTGTAATCTTTTGAGATGTAATAGTTATGTCCTAATTCTATAAAACTCTAAACCTGAAAAGATCCTCAATGTGAATTATCCATTTAATTGAATATTAAGTAAGGTTTAAGGCCGTGGCCTTTTAGTTGTCTAATTCACATATTTATGTCCAACTTAATTCATATCTAAAAAGAATTATCATTACATTAGGGACTCCATAATAGATATATTTTCCTTAATCAGGTTCTTCACAATAATATATCGTTTTTAATAAATCACTTTTTTATCCATCATATAAATTCAACATATTCTTGAATATTCATAGTAAAGAACATAAACTAAATGATTCATACAATATTACTCATTCAATATAAACACATCTATATAAAAAAATACATCAATACAGACCCATTAATAGTTGGTGTATGATATGTAATATATTGGTTTAGAATTAAATTATTATTTTTTGGTATTCAGTTGGGCAATTCCCATGTTCTCTATAGAAGAAACATTGAACTCTATGACAATTCACCATTATATCACCCATTTTTCCATAAGTATAACATCATCACATCCATTTGAGATATTAATCAATGATAATATTCAATTATGAATGACATAAGTGAATCCAAATAATATTTACACTATTCTTCTTAAAATATGAAAATTTATAAAATCCATTCTTCTTCTTAAGGAAAGTGTTAGCAATATCCACAAAGTTGCATTGCACACCATATTACACAATAGATGATTTGGAAAAATCATTGAAAAATTATCTCTAGTCATTTACCAAATTAGTTTCTAATAAACTCCATCATTTCCAATAGATTCAATGTGACCCAAATTTCTTATAGTCCCCTCCATTGATTAAAACCAACAAGCATAGTGTGAGCATTACTTATCATAGAAGAAAACCATGTAGTTGGGAAAATATTTACTTATGGGATGTCTAAATCATGACACAATCCATAATATATGACTCCTTATTTTACCCTATGTTATTCATAAGAATCATATATATAAATCCTTTGTGAATTTTCCCAAGTAATTATATAATTTCTAAAGAATATCCTCAAGAGTCTCAATCCATGTATGTAGAAAGGCCCGTTTTCATTTACCAAATTAACTGATTCAGTCCCCAAACATATTTTCAGTGTTGTGACCTATATGTACATATGTTCTGGAACAATAGACACATGAATTATCTAGACCATTATGCATTTCTATGAAACCAATATCTTTACCCTTTTCTTAAATTAGAGTATATATTCCTAAACATTAAATATTTATTAAACTTATCATTGGAGACTTACATAGACAAATACTTAAAAATATACACTGATATATCATTAATGATTTATCTTACTAGTTTCTAAAGTTGACTAAAAATATCCTTTTATACCAACCAATGACACACACAATAAACATACACATATAATACATCATTTTAGATGAATATTTATTATAATTAAATTTCTTTTCTAGAGGACCATAATTATTCTGTCTAATTGGAATCATGGAATCAAAATCTTTTATCCAGGTGAAATATCATTAATATATCACACAAAAATTTACACCATTGGTACTTTTAACTATTAAAATTCTTTGAATCCTATAAGAAGTAAACATAATAAATTAGCAATATCAAATTCTCAGTAATGGTTAATAATGAAAATGAGTATGAATAACAATCAAATTGGTATAGAAGTTGAATAAAATATTTAAATATCATACCATAAATGTTATAGATCATAATTAATATTGGATGTTTTTATGAAATTAATCACATGGAAATTTTGGACATAAACAATGAAAACATAACACAATAATAAGGAATGGAATTGAAATTGATAGATAATCATATAACATTGTGAACAAGTATATGTAAAAATGTAATACTCCAAGAATTCATAGTATGTTATTTTTTAAATGTAATTCAATATATTGTACTACACGCAACTCTGAGTTCAGGCGCACCATGTAATACTAAACTAACTTCTCAAAAGTGGTTATGATTAATATTAACTGAATTTTTAACTTTATATAATCCTTATGTTCTTAGAATCCATATAATGAGTTTCATAGACATAATTTAAAAACAAATTCACTTTTTCAAATAATAGAAGTATTTTTTGTAACATGAATATTTACCACCTTTTAATGGAGAACCCTTTTTAAATCCAATATTTTAAACCTCTATATATTTAATTTGACCAAATAATATTTTCATTAATATTGGAAGATAAAAATTAATTTTCAATAAATATTTTGTGTTTTTTTGATAACATTCATATTTGGGTGAATATTGAAATATATTATATTTTATCGTAAAATAAATTTTTTAATCAAAATAATTTATTGTGTGCAATTATATATTTTAATGGTTTGGAAGTATAATTATATTATATTTATAACTTTTAATCCATTTTTTTCATTGGAAGTAAATTCACAATTAAATTTGACATAGATAAATGTCAATTTTTTGATAGTTATTAATTCTTAAAAATAAATTGTTTTGACAACAAGAATTAATATTAAATTAATTAATGAATCTTATATGTTTTGAATTAGGTAAAATGGAATTTATTTTTGAATTCATAATATCAAAATTATATTAGGTTAAATTCTTGGTATTTTTCAAAAAAAATTCACATTTTTATTAATAGTGAAAACAATGTGTTATTGTTTAAAACAGACTTTTTAGTTAAATAATTAATTATTTTATTCCAATTTATTTTAGTTCAAAATAGATACATAACATTTATAGAAGTTCAATTTAATTCATTTGAGTTATTTTATAATAATTTTAGATATATAAAATTTTTATTCAACTTTTTACCGTCTTTTACACACCTCCTAAGAGCATTTGAAAAATTATAGAAAACTCTAGTTTATCGCATCTATGAGTTGCATTTAAAAAATACATTAGATATTATTTATATTATTAAGTAAAATGTCATTCAATAATATGGAATTTTTTTTTGATGAATAGTAACTTTTTTCTTTTATTTACCACGATTAAAAGCAAATACTGTAATAAAGTTTAAAAATGATATGACTATTACAATAACACATGTCCTACTTCTATTGGATATAATTATTTCTAATAAAAATAACTTTAGGAGTAAAATATTAACTTATTTGGTCCACTTGGATTATATTAGGTCATTTATTATTTTTTTTAAAGAAGAGTTAAAAGAGTTAAATTCATTGTTTAATAACTAAACCATTTTTAATATAGGTATAAAAAATATATAAATTCATCTAGAATATATTTATAATAAAGATAAATTAATTTCTTAAATAATGGAATTTTAATTATAATTTTTATCCATTGAAATTCATTTTTTTATTATGGCACAATGATGATGCAATAATTACCATATTAATGACTAAATAAAATAATTGGTAGTATAAATATCAAAATAAAACTAATTTGAGACTATCAAGGAATTAAAATAATTTTATAGGTTAATATTACATTATGTGGTTTATTATACCTATTTATTTCTTAGTAATAATGTTTTTAAGACGTTACCAAAAATCAAGTATTATATAATGTTAGAATTGACATAAAAGAGTTTTCAAAACAAATACAAAATTATTGGATGATAAAATAATACTAAAAATATAAGGATCGTACAAAAGTCTTAGATAATGATATATGAAACATTAAATAAAAACATGGGGTTATTTGTTATGTTTATAGTATTTTTATTAACCATATTATAAAAAAATACAAAGAGATCTAGTAATTTCAAACTATTTAACTAATAGTTTAATCTAAAATATATGGTTAATATAGTGACCCAAACCTATCTAAAATCTATTTTTGAGATGTTTTTGAACCATCACCACCATATACTTTAAATAATTCATTTTTTAGCCATTAGAAACCAAAAATTATTTTATTATAAAAAAATATTTCTATATTTTCCTACATTGCCCCTCACCCCTCTTATAAAAAGGAACTTCCCCTTCCCTATAATTCACAGCTTCATATTCATTTGGCATCACCAAACCCTACCCAAATACCCCTTCAACTGTCCTACCTTCAATTTAGTGGCCTTTATTTAGTCATAAAGTGATCTTATGGAGCCATTTTGATCAAATCAAAAGGAAGAAGATTTTCAAAATATTTACAAAAAACATTTTTTATTTATAATTATGAGACTCTTAAATGATTTTAAAATAGAAGGTGATCTTTCTCTAAAATATTTTTGATTTTATCTATGTCAACATCCTTTGATAAATATTAAACTTGTTTGAAGTTGATTTATAATGATAATCATTTTCCATGGTGTATTTATTATTTTGTGATATGTTTTATTGTGGTTGAGTTATTATTATTCCATTCATTGTTTATAGATAAAGTATCGAAATTTTGTATTGTTGTTTTTATATGAATGTTTATGTTATATTTTTACCTCATATTAAGATGAATGTGTTGGACTAGAATGTTCTTGGTGGGATCCAATAAAAGTTACCCTCCTGGTTGGGTCCGGTTACAGAAGACCCTCTATGTTGGACTCTGGTTATAGGGGCTCTCTAGGTTGGAGTCCTATTACTGAGGCTCTCCGGGTTGGAGTCCGGTTATAGAGGCTCTCCTGGTTGGTGTCTGAATATAGAGGCTCTCAGGGTTGGAGTCTTGTTAGAGTGGCTCTCTGGGATGGGGTCCAGTTACAGATAGACCCTAGGACCTGGCACGGGGACTTGAGACAGATATTAATGTTTGGTAATATACATTTCCTCATTGAAAAATTATTTATTATATGTAATTATTAGACTAGTAGAATATTTATTTGCATGTTTATATGGTAGTGTTTGATTTATTTTATCCATATTATGTTCATTTTTATGTTTAAAAGGCTACTATTTTAATTACATATCTTTCCTTAAATGTTTTTAGCTACCACTAAAGTATTGAACCCTACAGAGCATCTGATCTCTCTCATTTATTATGTTTTGTTTTATCAGGATCCCAAGAAGTGTTTTATGTTTTAGATTAAAGGTTAAGATAAAGGAATAATAGAAATATCAAAGATTTTTGTTTTGTGTTTAATATTAAATAAATATAATGTAGCATTAATATATGTAATATATTTTCCATGACTACTAAACTGATCGATCTTTTAGGACATGGTTGTTTTTAATCATTCCAATGTAATAATATAATTCACCAACTCAGGGAATCTTGGATCTGGGAGTTACAATAGCTAGTAATGGAAGTTTACCAATAAATTTGGAAACTTAATATAGAAAAACCCTGATTAGAGCACAATACCCTAAGATAGAAAATAAGGATTAGTATAGAAGAACATACTAGAATTTTTGAAAATGTAGATAGTATTTGAGTTTTCCAAGGAATACATCCATGTCTAGATACACGCAGGTAAAGGTGGCTCTGGTACAAATTTACCTTGGGGTAAAACATGAAAACAACAATTTGAGATAAACCTGAATGGAACTAGTTCACGACAATGGTCCTTGCTGAACTATTGGTAATGTCACTACTGGGGGATATGCTTAGGATAATTTATAATTTCCATAGAAGACATTATGGAGGATTTATGAGTAAATAATTTCTTAGAGAATTTTTTTATGATTATGGAATATATCTTTAAACTGCTCAATTTACATTAGGTATTTTACATGTTTTTAATTATGTATTTTGATTCATAAACTGACCTAGTTTTTGCAATTTTTTAATAATGGCTCTCAAAAGAAGAAATGAGATATCTAACAATATGTTTAATCCAATGAGTAAGAAGGATCAAATCATTTATGGTATTAATCCATCATTTAGAAGGGAAATAGTCACCCACATATTCTTATAATATGATGAAATAGTATTATGTGTTAATAAGATAAGTAAATAATTCTCTGAGTCATGTGGCATTGATAATAAGTAAAAGAAGAAAAGGATGATAGAGAGAATGATTGATAAAGGAAGGAGGGGAAAGAATAATTTTCCCATATGTAATAAATGTGGAAAGAATCAACTTAAAAATTCTTTAATGGAATGGGTTTTTTTATGTGTGGTGAAAAATGACCCCATGTACGTGATTGTAAGGGTAAGAAAAAGGTTTCAAATATAAAATTCTTCATCTGCAAGGACATCGAATAAAATGAGAATCAATTTCCAAGTCATAAGATTATACAACACATGATGCTATTAGATAATAATCAAGTTATGATACTACTATAAATGAAGATGAATGACTAGTGTTCATATGTTTTTATTAAACAATTATGTCTTTTTAGTGTTGTATCGATGATGTACCAATTATATGAATTATGGAAATAAATAAGTATTGTACTGCAATACTATTTCATTGAGGATTTGTGAACATATGGTTCTACGAAATGTGAGTCAACAATAAGTTAATAATTTCGAAAAATACATCGTTGGAGGAAAGATATACCTTAATATGGTCCTGATATTGAGTTACTAATTTTGGAATAAGAGATGGTTGATTTTGATAAATTATATTGGATATTCATGACTACCTTGAAACAGATTAATAGTTTATCTATTTCATCATTGTTGGAGTATTCAAAATTTTTGGATATAATGATTTTATATAGTATTCTATAAATAATAAGGTAGAGTGAATGTAATAAATAAGGTTTTATGGTTATTTTGGGTATTACCATGTTTTAATGGTTTATATGATGAAGGCATACAAATGTTTTTACATGGAAAAAAAAGATTCTCATTGTGTTTATATTCCTTATAAATTTTGGACTATTAGTTTGGACAGAAGTATTTTGGATAATAATGAGGATGTAATGGATTATGTTTGACAATATATAATATTGTTATGGTTAATTAACTTCTAAAAAATATTTTTGGATTAATATAAAAAGGACAACCCATAGGTTGGGTGACATCACATCATGTCTGTCAAGGATCTAAGACTTTAACACACAACTTATGGGTGACAAGGGTGCATCTACTACAATAGTCCTAAGTGTTGTCCCAGATTTTATGATGTAGTTTGTTTTTCTAATACTTATGGTAGTTAAATTATAAATTCATTATTTTTGAAACCCACTGCGATTAGGATAAATAAAATATTTTTATAATTCTTTTGGAGGGAAAGATGAGTTTGTGGTAAGAAT
This sequence comes from Viscum album, assembly GCA_963277665.1. Taxonomy (NCBI): domain Eukaryota; kingdom Viridiplantae; phylum Streptophyta; class Magnoliopsida; order Santalales; family Viscaceae; genus Viscum; species Viscum album. The sequence continues at coordinate 1,037,216,470 of OY728133.1, read as the reverse complement.
TTGTTGAAAGTTGAAACTCTACTTGTCAAGAATATATTTATTTCCTCTTATTCTTTGGATAAATTAGTTCTTAAACACTAGAGAAGAGATCTTAAAACAAAATATGTGTTATCTTATTACCTTATGTTTTGTGGAAATGATGGTATTTTAAATCATCAATGTTTTATGGATTTGAGGCCGTTAATTTTACACTTTCTTGTGATTGATGACCTCAATAAATCCTTATAAATATTTACATTTTCCTGTAATTATGTGTCCTTAATGTCCAACAATGTTCTATTAATTGAGATCATAATTTGGCGGTGACCCTTTCATTTCTCTTTCCCTCTTATTAAGAGTAAATTTTATTAACCCAAATTCAGATGTGAGTTTTCATTAAAGGTATTTTATATTTTCAACATTTTTTTTCAAAGAACAATTTAAAATTGAGATGAATCAATTTATTGACTGAAGAGAGAATGTTACAACCCAATAATTCATAGTACGTTATTTTTCAATGTAATTCAAAAACATTCACTACAAGAAATGCCGAGTTCACGTTCATCACTGCTTACCAAACATGCCGTCAGAAGCTGTTATGAATAGTATAAACTATATTTTGAAATTTATATAAATTTAAATAATTTTAGAATCCATATTATGAGTTTCATAGAGATAATTTAAGAACAAATACATTTTTTAGATAAAAGAATCATTTTTTAAAAATTCAATTTTTCTACCTTTTAAGGGAGAACCCTTCTCATATCCAATATATAAAAGATTTATATATTCAATTTGACAAAATAAACATCTTATTTAGAACTGGGAGATAAAAATTATGTTTTAAGAAATTTGTGGTGTTTTTCTGATAACTTTCATATTTTGATGAATATTGATAATACTCTATTTTTATTGAAAATAACTTTTTTAAGTAAAAATAATAAATATTGAAAAATTATACATTTTAATGGTTTGGATGTGTAATTATATTATATTTTTAATTTCTAATCCAACATTTGTCATTGAATGTAACTTCTCTTTGAAAATGGACATAAACAAGAGTCAATCTTTTGATAGTTATTATTTCACAAAAATACTATTTTTGGTTTTGACAATGGGAATTAATTTTACATTAATTAATTCAACTTATATGATTTGAAATTTGTAAGATAGAATTTATTTTTTAATTCATAATATCAAAATTGTCTTAGGGTAAATTTTTGATATTTTTCTAAAAACATTCAACTTTTTTGAATACTGAAAACATGGCATTATTGTTTAAAACCAACTTTTTATTTAAATAAATAATTTTATTATTAAAATTTATTTTAGGTCAAAATAGATACATAATACCTATATAAGTTCTATTCAATTCATTAGAGTGAGTTTATAAAAATTTTAGATATATAATAATTTTATTCACCTTTTTATCGTCCTTTACCATCCTCCTAGGAGCATTTTGCAAATTTACATAAAAAATAATTGTACCTATTTTATGAGATGAATTTAAAACATATGAGAAGAAAAGTTGAAATCAATAAGTAAAATTTGGGTTAGTTAGATGAAATATATTTTTGGAGAATAGTAACTTTTATTTTCCACAGTTTAAAGTAAATAGTGTAATTAAGGGTAATATGATATTATTATTATCCTAACACATGACCCAATTCTATTGTACTTGTATAATGTGACTAATTACAAAATTTGGAATTAAATGGTAACCGCTTTGGTAGACTTGTATGAGACTAGCATATTTATTATTATTTTATTTAAAGAACAGTTAAAAGAGTTAAATTCAATGTATAATAAATAACACATTTTTAATATAGGGATTCACATAATATAAATTCAACTATAAATATTTATTATAAATATAAAAATATTTCCTACATAATGGTATTTTTCTTATAATATTTAGATGATAAAAAATTAAATTTATTTATGATACAATGATGATGTAGTAATTACCATATTAATGAAATATTAAAATAATTGATTTCATAAATATCCAAAAAAATTCTAATTTAAGAGTTTTAATGAATTCACCTAATTTTCAAGGTTAATATGACTTGTTATGGTTGATTAAATGTATTTATTTCCAATTAATAGTGTTTATAGGATATTAACAAAAATCCATTATTATATAATGTCAAAATATACATAAATGAGTTTTTAAAACAAATACAATATTATTGGTTGATATAATAATCATAAAAATCAATGGATTGACGAGAATACTTATATAATTATATGTGTATCATTAAGTAACAACTTGGGATAATATTAAATGTTTATTGTATTGTTATTAACTATATTATATAAAAATACAAATGGACATGGTAAATGTCAAACAAATTTACTAAGCGTTAAATCCAAACTATAAGGTTAATATTGTGACCCAAACCAGTCTAAAGCTTATTGGTTGGGTGGTTTTGATACCAATACCCACCATATCTTTTATGTAATTCTTATTGGAGCCATTATAAATAGAAAATTATTTTATTATAAAATAATATTTTTAGTATTTCTTAAGGTGCCCCTCACCCCTCATATAAACGGGCACTTCCCCTTCTCTATAATTTACACCTTCAAAGCCATTTTTATCAGACAATCCCTACCCAAATACCATCTCAATTGTCCTAACTTCATCTTAAATGCCTTCCTTTAGTCCAAAATCCCTCTTATTGTGCCCTTTTTTTCAAATAAAAAGGAAGAACCCGAAGAAGAGGTAAATATCTCACCATATCATTCATGTTTTTTTTCTACTTCCACTTCTTTTTTCCATGTTGTTTGCATTATAAAAAAATAAATATAGTATCTTTTATACACTTTTATGTTATTATAAACATTGTAAAACAATATTCATTATTCTATCCATCCTTTTAAAGACATGTCACCATACGTGCGTACGTACGGCTTACCGTCTCTAAGTCGTGGTGTAGTTGTTATTCAAAACATCATTATTTTGGTGGGTATGATAATATTGTAAAAATGAAGTAAATAATAAATATAAAATTATAATGATTATGTATATTTGATATACCAACTAATTACATACGATTTCAATATCTAAATAATGACATTTTTACTGGTGCATACGTACGAATTATCGTCCCTAGGGACCCGATGAGATTCATTCCCCATCATGTCCATTCTAGAATAATTTTCATTAGATGATTAAAAAAATATCTAAAAACATAATATCTATTTAAATATAAATAAGATACATTCTATCGATAAAAAACATTACTTACGTAATAAATCATATATTGGAAAACGAAACAGTTAACAACTGAAATTACGATAAAACTAAAATATTATTAATAAAAAAGTATAAAAAAATCATAAATGATATCATATTAATCTATATGATTCTTGTTTAATTTAATAACAATTATTTCACAATTATGTAGGAGGTTAACCTACCCTCAACCATGGAAATGTATAAGGTAATGGTTATTTCAACAACCTCTTAATTATTCAGGGTTGTTTATATGTAATTATCTACTGTGACCACATTATAATCCACATCAGTGTTTTATTAAAAATATATTCAAAAACATTTTTACTACTTACTAGACTATGGGTTAAAGTCATTTATACCATCATTTTACCATATAATTTTTGGAAAGGAATCTTTCTGTCATTTTCCAATCTTGTTACTTTATGACCTTTTTGTCAAAAGTATGTTATGAATGTTTTTTTATATTATAGTGTAGGAGTCGTTGTTTTCCACCGTTATATCATATTAAACGATTCCCATAAAATCATATAAAAATATTTTCAAAATAATTTTTTTCTTTATAATTCTGTGACTCCTAAATGATTTCAAAATATAATGAGATATTTCACTAAAATATTTTTTATTTAATCTATGTCAACATCTTTTGATAAATTTTACACTTGTTTGAAGTTGATTTATTATTATAAAAATCATACAAATTGTATTTAATATTTTGTGATATGTTTTATTTTGGATTATTTATTTTTATTCCATTCATGGTTTATTGTTAATGTATTGACATTTCATATGATAGTTTTAATATGAATGTTTATGTTATATTTCAACCTCTTCATAAGATTAATGTGTTAGACTAGTATGTTCTTTGTTGGGGACTAGTAAATGTAAACCCTATGGGTTGGGGTCCATCTACATAAGAACCTTCAGGATGGACTCTAGTTATATTGTCCCTCCGGTATTGAGTAATTTTATATAGGATCTCCAGGTAGGATTCCAGTTACAGAGGCTCTCCGGGTTGGAGTACGGTTACATAGGCTCTCCGGGATGGAGCTCGGTTACAGAGGATCTCTGTGATGGGTTCTGATATAGATTACCCCTCAGTCCTGGTATGAGGCCTTAACATAGAAATTAATGTTCGGTAATATATATTCCCTCATTATGAAATTAGTTCTTACATGTGATTATTCAAAAATTAGAATATCCATGTGCATGATTATATGGTAATTTTTGATTTATTTTTTCCATATTATGTTCAATTTTATGTTTAATAGTATATTGTATTTATTACATATCTTTCGTTAAATGTTTTTAGCGTCTACTTAATTATTTACCCTTACTGAGAATCTATGCCCACCCCTTTATTATGTTTTATTTTTCCAAGAAGCCAAGAAGTATTTTAGGTTGGAGATTCAGTGTTAAGCTAAGGAAAAAATGGCATTCTCAAATGATTTTTTTATGTTAAAATGTTTAATGTATCATTGAAGTATGTTATCGATTTTCCATGACTACTAAACTGATCTGTATTTCGGGACATGATTCTCGAAGGATTATTTATTTCTGAAACGCGGCTAGCTACACTACTGGAAAACAGAGCTTTCCCAACACTTATATCCCAACGGTTTACTAAACCATTGGTAATAGCCATCTATACCAATAGTTTCTAATAACCGTTGGTATAGATGGTTTTTTGGAATCTTTTACCAACAGTTCATCACAACCATTGGTATATGGGTGTTTTTACCAACGGTTGAGTAAGAACCGTTGGGAAAAGTGGGATTTTAGTGACCTTTTACCAACAGTTCTCATTGAACCTTATGTATAGGTTTGGGATGGGGTTATATACCAAAGGATTTTAAAAACCGTTGGGAAAACTCACCCCCAAATTGACAGTAGTTGATCCTCTCCCCCATTCACAATCCAGAGCCCTAAACGGGAGTGCTTGGGCGATTTTGGAGGCGATTTTGGAAGTGCTTCGGGTTCACTTCCTCCATCCCATCCAAGGCTGATGTATTTTCTTAGTTTTTAGTTTCGATTTTGATGTGGGATGAGACCAATTTCTATTCTCATATTCCAGCCAAATTTCTGTTCCAGCCCAATTTAGGTTTACATTTTTTATTCACATTCCATGCATATTCCAGCCCATATATATTGCATTAGACAATTGTCTAATTTTTTGATGTGCCTTTCATGTTTCATTACCAAGAAATTTTTATTATATGTTATAATATTCAATCACATGTTTAGTTTTAACATTCATTGTTACTTTATTATCTTGTTTTAATAATATATATTAATATTGATTTCATATATTCCATTATTGAGTGTTTTTACTTGTGCAATAGAATTCCAATATCATTTTCCTTCATAGTGATTATTTTGATTTCAAAGTGTTTTATCTTTCATGTTAAATTTATTAAAATGTTTTGGGGACTAATTAAATTTATTAGATTCCAATTTCCATGCTTCTATGCTTGTTAAGAATTAAATGAAATATGATTGTTGTAATTAAATGAATGTCAATGTTAAATTTTTATCATGTATGGGTGATTAATAAATTGGAATGTGATGAACCATATAATTGAACCATTGTTGATGCACAATATATACCAAAAGGTTATTGAATAAAAGTTATTCTTGTGAATTTCATTACATCATAGATAAAAATGGTTGTGGTTATATGAGAGATACCTCTGATGGTTCTTTGATCACTGTTTTATGGAGAATGAGTGGTTTACGTCCAGTATTAATAGTAGCTTCCCGTGAGACCATTTTAGTATAAGGGGAAACGAGATTATGATCTACAAGGGGGGTGATTGAGTTGGTAGATAACAAACATTGTTTGTTCCTTGTGTTCAAGAACCATAAATAGAGTGTTCCAATTAGGTGCTCATCAGAAAAGACGTAGGTAAGATTTCTAAGTCCTGTTTCATGAAGATGAATATGTGGTGCTATAGTGGTTTTGGATTGTTTGAGGTACTCTTAGTATATTATAAACCCCCTTTTGTTCCATATTCATATAAATTGATTTAATATCATTTTTTTCACACACACCATTATATCCTCTCAAACTATATTTAGAGTGTATTTTCATTCGTATGGTGTTAAATATTTTAGTAAATGTTCATACTAGCTTCTTTTATGTGTTCTAGGTGTTTAGACTAATGGCAGGGATGCATGATTGTTGTGCGTGTATTCTTTTCATATAAATATACCTATGCACCCCGACCCCCTTGGACAACCTGACCACCCCCACGGACAACCCGCCCACCAGGACACCCCGACCCCCTAGACATCCCCCACCCCCTGGACACCTCCGACCCCCCGGACGGCCCCACCACCCCCTAGACACCCCGCACCACCCCGGGACACGCCACACCCCCCTTGTCCAGTCTCGCCCCTCCCATGATCCTCATCCTACTACTCATCCTGATCTACTTGAAAAGTTAAAGTATAAAACTCATATACTCCCAACAAGACCCTTAATGATTATGTATTTCTTTTATCCACTTCCAATATCTTACTGGTCAATCCTTTAATATAGGCATTAGAATTTTTGTATCTTATTTTCTTATATACACTGTATTTTTTTGTATTTCTTAATATGATTCTCATATAGAGTAATGTGTCAGTTATGATTTTATATAGAGTAAACAATTATCATTTACGTAAATATTTATTTGATTAAATTTTAATATTATTGAATTTCTTTAAAATGACTTATTAGTATTTTTTTACAGAATGGATAGAAATTGGATGTACGAAACTGATCGGATTTCAACCGATTTTCAAAATAATTTGAAAAGATTTCTAGATTTTTCATTTGACAAGGCTTCAGATAGTGGTCGCATACACTGCCCATGTTTTAATTGTGTTGGAAGACCTTGGTTGGGCCATGAAACAGTTAGTTATCATATAACCAAATATGGTTTCCAAACAAACTATTATGTGTGGTATCACAATGGAGAGAAAATGGAATCTCAAAATGTTGATGATCCAAATGATAGGACTGAATTAGAGAGTTTGATATATGATCAGTTTCCATTTATTCGACATCATGAGAAGGAAAGTATGTCCAACCAACAAGATTTCGATACAAGAACACAGGATGCGTTCAATGAAAATGATGATTTTGATAGGGTGAAAACATTGAATGATGCTGCGACGACTGCAGTATATCGGCAATGTGATAAAATGAAAAAGTTGGAATTTTTAATCCGATTGATTCATGGGAAAACTATGTATGGGATTTCAAATACTGCAATTGATTACATTCTTACCTTCTTGAAGGACTTACTTCCAGATGATGCAGATATTCCCTCAACCCACTATATGGCATGGATGTTGGTTGATGAACTTGGATTCTCAAAACAAATTCATGCTTGCCTGAATGATTGCAGCTTTTTTGGGAGGAAAATGCTGAAAGAAATGATTGTATAAAATTCAAAACCGCTCGATGGAAGCCAAAAGATGATGGAACACCATCTCGTGTGCCACAAAAAGTAATGTGGCACTTTCCATTGATCCCCATATTATAGAACCTTTTCAGGTCTGATGAAATATCCGTAAAAATGTGATGGCATGACACCGAGAGAAAAAAGAATAATGAAGAGTTGGTTCACCCTGCAGATGGATTTTCATGGCATAGATTTGATGCTCAATATCCTGAATTTGCAGCCGACATGCGTAATGTGAGACTGTGTATTTCATGTGATGGTTTTAATCCATTTGGGTAGATGCTTACTTCCCACATCACATGACCGGTTTTCATACACATTTATAACCTTCCCCCCTTGGTTGTGTATGAAAAAGCCTTACACTTTCTTGAGTATAATGATATCTATCCCTTCTGAACCCGACAATGATATAGATGTATACATGCAACCATTAATAAAAGAGTTTAAACTTCTGTGGGATGTGCGTGTGCCCACATATGATGCATGTCCGAAAGACATATTTCAGATTTGTGCTGCACTTATGTTGACTATCAATGATTTTCATGCGTATGCAATGATGTCTGGATGGAGCACAAAAGGAAAATTGTCATGTCTTGTTTGTATGAAGAATACTCAATCAAGAAGACTGAAATATCATCGTAGTTTTAGTTTTATGGGACATTGATGATTCTTTCCAATGAACCATCCATATAGAAACAATCGTCTAAGATTTGACAATACCATGGAGAATGACGATCCACCTCGGCGTATGTATGGAACTGAAGTGCTTAATGAATTGAAAGATTTCACTTATTCATTTGGGAAGAGTGTAATGAAATCTAGAAATAGGAAAAATGTTTCCAATGATACCAGTTACAATTGGAAGAAGAATAGTATATTCATTGAGTTGGCATATTGGTCAACCAACTTATTATGTCATTGCTTAGACGTAATGCACATTGAAAAGAATATATGTGAAATAATTCTTTCGATTCTTCTAAATTTCAAGGGGAAGACAAAAGATTATTTACGATCTCGATGCGACTTAGTAGATTGGGGGATCAGACCAGAATTGCATCCTGTCTGTATCAGTGAAAATAAATGGAAAGTTCCATGTGCTTCTTATGTGATGACTCCTGCTGAAAAAAAAAATCGATTTCTGGAAGTGCTAGAGACTATTAAAGCTCCTGATGGCTATTCAAGAAATATATCAAATCAGGCCAACCGAAAAGAGTTGAAGTTGAAATCATTGAAGACTCATGATTATCACGTCCTTTTGAATGAGTTGATTCCAATAGAAATCCGTCACCTCTTGTAAAATAATGTTAGAGTCTCAGTTATTCTGTTGTGCTATTTGTGTAGAGATCTTTGTGCTAAGAGGTTGTCCAAATCCCTCATGCAAAAACTGTTGGCAGAGACACCATTAATTTTGTGTGAGTTAGAGAAAATATTCCCTCCATCATTTTTTACAAGCATGTTGCAACTGATTATCCATCGTCCGACCGAAATACTTCTTGGAGGACCCTTTGCTTTCCGTTGGATGTATCCAACTGAAAGAAACATGTGCATATTGAAATCATATGTTCAGAACATGAATTATCCTGATGGTTTTATTGTGAACAGTTACTTGGATCAAGAATGTATGGATTTCTGCTCCATGTATTTGTCTGGTCATACTACAAGAATAAACAGACCAATGAGAAATTAAGAAGAACAGTATGGGAAAATTGAACCCAGTTTTCCTTCACTTCCTCAGACAGGAGGAATTCTGGGATCATATACATTTACAAAATTAATCCATGAAGAGCGAGAGATGGCACATCGCAGAATGTTGTTTAATTGTGATTTGTTCGATGAGTATATCAACTAAGTTAATTGTACATGTATATCTTATCTTATCTCTTGTAATTTTAAATATTTGTTAAACTATTATTATTTTTATCTACAGGGAACATATAGAATTGATATATAGAAAGCATCGTTCTTTATCTTTGAGAATGAAGGAGACTTTTCATAGAAAAGGGTTTTCTGCTTGGTTGAAATAGAAGGTAAAATTATATCTGTAATAACTAAATAAAAATAATGTTTAATTAAGTTTACTATTTGTTTATATTTCAGGTATCAAGTTTGCCTATAGACTCTGTTTTTGAGGAAATATGAGCTTTGGATTTTGGTCCTAATACCATGGTTCGTGCTTGTAAATCACTTGTGATCAATGGATACAAATTTATTATCACTGAATGAGAATGAAACAGGAGAACACAACATAATTGTGTTATGCTAACTACCACAACAGACTGTTATGCCAGTTCATCAGACACTAGACCTCATTCTGAAAATGTTGCTTATTATGGTGTCGTGGAGGAAATAATAATTTTGGATTATTACTCGAATGGTTGAGTCACGATGATGAAATGTCAATGGTTTGATTCATTGAAGAGGCAATGCACCTTTATTTATGATTGTGGATTTCGAGTTATTGACATGACTCGCACTCTTGACACCGATGAACCATATGTATTGGCATAAATGGTGAAACAAGTTTTTTATGTCATAGGTCATCGTCATCCTAAATTCAGTGTAATTATTGAAGTAAATCCTAGACTTGTTTTTTATAATGGTGATGATGAAGTTGACACTATCCCTACTGCAATTGGAAGCAATCCGTTTATTTCTTATGATGACCCCAACAGCTCAATTATCAGATTTTATTGTGAACCCGAAGATGTGGTGCAAAATATATAGAATCGTACAGTAGTGTTCTTACCTACATGTTTCACCTACATCAATCAGTGTTTGTATCCTAGTACTTACCATCATAACACCATAAATCTTCTGTTTCATTATGTTCTTTTTATAATAATGGTTTTTCTATATTTTTTTTGGGTTACACATTAGTTATCTGATTCTAATTACTTTCATATTTGTTTTCATTGCTGGAAATGACACCCATTGAAGAGAGGCGGCAGAAAAAGATGACAGATAATAATTGTCGCATGGTATAGATGGGTGTTCCTCCACTCATCCCTATTTTGAGTATTTTATTTCAAATATAAATATTTCAATAACTTAAAAAATCATGTGTTTACTTTTCTATCAAACTTTTTTTCAGGATCCACCCCCTAGACGACAGATATCTGACGAGGAGCCTGATATTGCTCCTAGTATAGAGGTTGGTGGTAGGTGGGGGGGGGGTGTCAGAGTTGGACGATCATCTAGTGGTCCTGGTACTGAGGCCGGTGGTACGAGGGCTCGTGGGGCGAGAGTTAGACGACCCACTACCACAGACGTATCTTCTACGCCCTATTTTGATCCTGACATGTCTTCAGGGACATATGAGATATTTAGACCTCCGATGTTTACACTACCAGCTGGCCAGACATCTATGCCATCATCTTTTGCTTCTGGTTCATTATCTCCGAGCTATTATATTCCACCTTCTTCGACTCCTGATGCGACACAGTATGTGGCTGAGGAGCATACACTGAGGGACACTCAACCTGTACAGGATATTCCTTCAGCTTCTGCACCCATTGATCTGACTACCACAAATATATTTATATAACTCTATCAAATATTTATACCAAAATTTATTTTTACTATAACTTGTATTGATATTATTTTTCGTTAATAACAGATTCATCTACAGATAGGAGGCGGGGGAGGGGGCGTACTCCCTTGCGTGTGGTATGGAACTGCCAGACATAGCTGAGGGTAGAATATGATGTTGGTGGACAAATGATTGAGAAATCGGGGCAGCAATGTCGTGTTTTTTTGGCGATTCTAGCCAAATACTTTGATATCATTCCGGTCAGCCCACTCTCTTGGAGGCATCTGCCACCCGAAGTCAAGGATAATTCATCAGCACAAATATGGGTAAAAATATATTGGATTTATTGTAGTATATTTTTTGTATTTAAATAAACTAATCAATTTGGTTTCAGCATCAGTTTAACTTCCCTAATGGTGAAGGTGCACGACCAGTGCGTTTAAAAGAACTAGGAGAGATTTGGAGAGCTTATAAGCATGAGCTGTAAGTTGGCTGGTGTGATAGAGTGGGCACAGAGTTAGAGACATTACCTATCGTAGATGACTGCCCAATAGAGCAATATCGCCAAATGATTACCCATTGGGCGACTGCCAAATTTATGTTATTAATATCATTTGAGTTATTTAAATGAGAGTTTTCATATTTTACATTAATATAATCATATTAATTATTAATCATTATCTAGGAATCATCTGAAAAATAAAACATAATTTGATTCAAAGCAATACCTCCACACATTGGGGCACACAACTATGGCAGTTCATGAGAGGAAGTAGGTAAGATACAGTTGTTTATAAATCTTCTTTAGGACTTTCCCTTTTTAGTGGATCCTACATAAATTATGTGATTTATTGAATAATGAATATATGATTATACATTCAATTTATATTGATTAAATGTCATTATAGAAGCACAAAATGAATATTGAAGGACGTATCCGTCGAGCAAAATTGTTTTTCTCAGGTAGAAGAAAAAAAGATGGAACTGTGGTAAATGAACCGACCCAAGAGAAGATTGTATGTTTTAATTTGATTATTTCAAAGTTTAATATCTAATTTGAAATTTAATAATCTAATAATATTTTTTACAGGATGATTTAGAGGCTCTTGATGACTAGGAGCCTGACAATTTTGGGCCACATGATCATTTATATCAGGTTTTGGGAGTTGAACACTCTGGTCAAGTATGATGCCGACCTGGTAAGAATATAGTCCCGACGAGGTAATGGTCATCTCCAGGTATCCATTCTAGTACCACCGAGTTAGAACAGGTCATGGAGCATGCAAAACAATCTGATTAAAGGGTCACGGAGTTGGAAGTACAAGTTCAAACAAGAGATATAGAATTTATGAAACTGATGAAAGCATTATCTTCATCACTTCCACTAGATTCTAGTGCGGCTTCTCAGACATTTATGTCATCGATGGGTGCATCATCCAATGCACCAGGAGGCATCTCTAGTGGTGATTGAGATGATGACGTTCATGGTGATGATGAGGATGCTGAAGAGGAAGAGGGCGAGGATGAGGATGTGGACGAGGGCGATGATGGTTCCGAGGGCGAGGAGGGGCCAAGGGTGAGGATTATGTCGAGGATGAGGATGAGGCCGACGATGAGCATGGGGATGATGATGAGGACGACGACGAGGACATAGATGGTGGCGAGGATGAGGCTGATGATGATAGTGGTGATGGTGATGGTGATCTGAGGCAGATTGATCCATTGCATTTTTTAATTTTGTTTAACTCTTTATTTTCGAACATGGTTTTCCACTTTGGGGTTTTCCTCTACTTCATAGGGACGTTGCATTCGGATTCTGTTTTTTGCACTTGATTCTTACTGTATGATTAGTCAACTACCTAGACCCTTAGTATTCCTTGGTACTGTGATACTCATTTTTCTATTTTTTTACTTATCATTCATAGTTAGCCATGTATTTCATGTTTATTCATGTGGAAAATGATATGGAAAATGTGCTTTGAAGTAGTGGTTGGCACCACTCAAAGTGTCTAACTTTTATTTGAAATGGAAAGGATTTTAAGTGAAAACAACAACTAGCATACGGAAAATAGATTATAAGCATTCAGATTCTATTTAAACTATAGGACAACAATCCATGGGTCATATGTGATGTGTACGAGTCAACCCCACCTCAATATGAGGGCCGGTGTGGCCGGTACCACTCAAACTGTCTTTCTTTTTTTTAAAATGGATGCGCTTTTAAGTAAAAAAACCACATATGGAAAAAGGAAAAAACACATTCGGATACTGTTGATACTTTAGGACATGTATCCGTGGGTCATATGTGACGTGTAATAGTCAACCCCGCCTGAATCCGAGGCGTGGTGTGGCCAGCTCCACTCAAAGTGTCTATCTTTTATTTGAAATGAACAAGATTTTAAGTGAAAACAACAACTGGAAAATGGAAAACAGACCAAACACATTCGGATTCTATTTAAACTATAGTACAATGATCCATGGGTCATATGTGACATGTACGAGTCAACCCCACCTCAATCCTAGGGCCGGTGTGGCCGGTACCACTCAAAGTGTATTTTTTTTAATATGGATGCCCTTTTATGTAAAAAAAACCACATACGGAAAACGGAACAAACGCATTCAGATACTGTTGATACTTTAGGACATGTATCCATGGGTCATATGTGACTTGTACGAGTCAACCCCTCCTTAATCCGAGGTGCAGTGTGGCCGGAACCACTCAAAATGTCTAACTTTTATTTGAAATGGACAGGATTTTAGGTGAAAACAACAACTGGCATACAGAAAACAGACCAAACGCATTCAGATTCAGTTTAAACTATAGTACAACGATCCATGGGTCATTTTTGACGTGTACGAGTCAACCTCGCTTCAATCCGAGGGTCGGTGAGGCCAGTACCTCTCAAAGTGTCTTTCTTTTGTTTAAAATGGATGCGCTTTTACGTAAAAAAATCACATATGGAAAATGGACCACACGCTTTCGGATACTATTGATACTTTAGGACATGTCTCCATGAGTCATATGTGATGTGTACGAGTCAACCCCACCTCAATCCGAGGTGCGGTGTGGCCAACACCATTCAAAATGTCTAACTTTTATTTGAAATGGACATGATTTTAAGTGAAAACAACAACTAGCATACGGAAAATCGACCAAAGGCATTCGGATACTATTGATAACTTAGGAAATGTATCCATGGGTCATATGTGATGTGTACGAGTCAACCCCGCCTCAATCCAAGGGCCGGTGTGGCTGGGACCACTCAAAGTGTCTTTCTATTTTTTTAAATGGATGCACTTTTAAGTAAAAAAACCACATACAGAAAACTGACCAAACCCACTAGGATACTATTTCTACTTTAGGACATGTATCCATGGGTCATTTTTGACGTGTACGAGTGAACCCCGCCTCATTCCGAGGCGCGGTGTGGCTGGCACCACTGAAAGTGTCTAACTTTTCATAGAAATGGACAACAGTTTAAGTTAAAACAACAACTGACATACCGAATGCTGACCAAACGCATTTTGATTCTGTTGAAACTGTAGGAAAACGATCCATGGGTCATATGTGACGGGTACGAGTCAACCCCGCTTCAATCTGAGGGCCGGTGTGGCCGGTACCACTCAAAGTGCCTTTTTCTGTTTAAAATGGATGCACTTTTAAGTAAAAAAACCACATATGGAAAACTGAACAAACGCACTCGGATACTGTTGATACTTTAGGATATGTATCCATGGGTCATTTTTGACGTGTACGAGTCAACCCTTCCTCAATCTGAGGCGTGGTGTGGCCGGCACCACCCAAAGTGTTTAACTTTTCTTTGAAATGAACAACAATTTATGTTAAAATAACAACTGGAATACAGAAAACCGACCAAACGCATTTGGATTCTGTTGAAACTGTAAGACAATGATCCATGAGTCATATGTGACATGTACGAGTCAACCCCGCCTCAATCGGAGGAGTAGTGTGGCTGGTACCACTCAAAGTGTCTAACTTTTCTTTGAAATTGAAAACAATTTCAGTTAAAACAACAACGGACTTACAGAAAACAAACGAAATGCATTAGGATTCTGTTGAAACTGTCATAAAATGATCCATGGGTCATATGTGATGTGTACGAGTCATCCCCGCCTAAATCCGAGGGCTGGTGTGGCCGGTACCACTCAAAGTGTATTTCTTTTGTTTAAAATGGATGTGCTTTTAAGTAAAAAAATTGGCATACAGAAAATTGACCAAACACTTTCGGATTCTGTTGAAACTTTAGGAAAATGATTTATGGGTAATTTGTGATGTGTAAGAGTAAACCCCACCACAATCCAAGGTGTGGTGTGGCCGACACCACTCAATGTGTCTAACTTTTATTTGAAATGGACAAGATTTTAAGTGAAAACAAAAACTGCCATACGGAAAACCGACCAAACACATTCGGATTCTATTGAAACTTTAGGAAAACGATCCCTGGTTCATATGTGACGTTTACGAGTCAATCCAGCCTCAATCCGAGGGCCGGTGTGGCTGGGACCACTCATAGTTTGTCACATTCCTTTGAAATGGACAACCGTTTAAGTTAAAAAAATTGGCATACGGAAAATGGACCAAAGGTATTCAGATACTATTGATACTTTAGGAGATGTATCCATGGGTCATATGTGACGTGTATGAGTCAACCCCGCCTCAATATGAGGTGCGGTGTGGCCGGAACCACTCAAAGTGTGTCACTTTTTTTTGAAATGGACAATAGTTTAAGTTAAAACAAAAACTGACATACGGAAAATAGACCAAAGGCATTCAGATCCTATTGATACTTTAGGACATGTATCCATGGGTCATTTATGACTTGTACGAGTCAACTCCGCCTCAATATGATGCTCGGTGTGGAAAACACCACTCAAAGTCTCACTTTTATTTCAAAAGTAAAACATTTTAAGTGAATACAACTGAAATTTACACTCATCAACGATAGTCACAAACACTTTTTCATGAGTTGGGTAGTTTAACTCATGGGGTCATAAGTGACGAGACTCCTAAGAAAATATCTTTTCACCATATATTATAAAAATACACGTTCAATTCAAAATTCATCACAAATCATTACATACCCAAACCTAGTATCACAAAAAAAATGGGATTTGAGTCAATTTTAATGTCTTATTCAACTCTAATAGATATTTATCAAACTATTCTTCCTATTAGAATTTGATGGGTGAGGTGAATTACCATTGGATGATTGTTGTCATATGTGTTTTTTGGGCTATTTTAGGTGTTTTTAATACTGTTTGAAGTCTATATGTGGCTTTTGTGATATTTTTTATGCAGGTGTATAGAGGGGGGTATACCGGAGGGCAGTTGTGTACTATTTTTTTTAGTAGGTGTATGGTAGGGAATCTGGAGGGCTTCTGGGGGATGTTGTGCAGCAGCTCTGGAAAAACTTTTAACAACGGTTCTGAACCGTTGGAAAAGACTTTTCCTGAATTCTGGAAAAAGCTTTACCAACAGTTCATCTTTTTCCAGTTCTGGAAAAACTTATACCAACGGTTCTGAACCGTTGGTAAAGAGTTTCCCAGAATTATCAAACACCTATACCAATGGTTTAAATGAAACTATTGGTATAGGGCTTTCCTCACGGCTA
This sequence comes from Viscum album, assembly GCA_963277665.1. Classification (NCBI taxonomy): domain Eukaryota; kingdom Viridiplantae; phylum Streptophyta; class Magnoliopsida; order Santalales; family Viscaceae; genus Viscum; species Viscum album. The sequence continues at coordinate 1,037,199,634 of OY728133.1, read as the reverse complement.
ACTGGCCAACAGTTTGGAAAACCGTTGGTATACCCTATACCAACAGTTTGGAAAACCATTGGTATACGCTATACCAACGGTTTTCAAGCCTATACCAACAGTTATAAACCGTTGGTATAACCTACTTTTCCAGTAGTGCTACTCCATTGCCTCTCCTAATAGCTGAATGCCCGATATCCAACTGAGAGCATCAACTACAATGTTCCCATTACAAGGAGTATAGACTATCTCAATGTCGTAATCCTGGAGGAACACAAGCCATCGTCGTTGGTTTAGGTTCAGGTCCTTTTGGAAGAAGATATAACTATGACTCTGGTGGTCAGAGTAAACTTTAAAGAATTCACCCATCAGATAGTGCCACCATATCTTCAATGTGAAGACCACTGCAGGTAACTCCAGGTCATCGGTAGTGTAGTTCTGCTCTTGCTGTATCAACTGCCACAAACCATACACTATCACTACTCACTCTTGAATCAAGACACACCTGTGTCTGGTCCCTGATGTGTCATAGTAAACTACTTATCTGACGCCCACCTTGGAAAACGTCAATATGGGCACACTAGTCAACCTCTGCCTTAGCTCCTGAAAGCTCGGATAACATCTATCTAACCACACAAAGTATTCCCCCTTTTCTGTCAAGGCTAAAAGTGGTACTGCAACTCTAGAGAAGTCTGACACAAATCATTGATAGTATCTAGCGAGACCTAGGAAACTCCGCACCTCCGTCATGCTCTTGGGTGGCTCCCAAGCAAGCACTTCCTCAATCTTTATTGAATCCACTACTACTCCCGCATCCGAGATGACATGTCATCGAAATTGAACCTCATAATTCCAAAACTGGAACTTCAAGAGCTTACCCTAAATCTGGTTCTCTCAGAGTGTATCCAGTACAACCCACATGTGGTAGTCATGCTCCTCCTCAATAGTCTAGTATATCAGTCTGTCATCGATGAAGAATACGAAAAATCGATCGAGGTAAGGCTGGAAGATCCTGTTTAAGAGACTCACGAACACTGTTGGAGTGTTGGTTATGTTGAAGGGTTTAACCAAGAGATCATAGTGGCCAAACCGACACTTGAAGTCTATCTTCTACACATCCTCATCTCAACTCTGAGCTGTTGATAGCCAGACCTGAGGTATATCATAGAGAACCAACGTTCTCCCTTGAGATAATCAAATAGGTCGTCAATCCTCGGGAGTGGGTACTTGTTCTTCACAGTCACATGATTCAGTAGACGATTGTAGACACATAGTCGCAAGCTCCCATCATCTTTATTGGAGAAAAAAATCAGAGAAGCCCAGGGTGAAACACTAGGTCGGATGAATCCCTTTCCCTACAAGTCCTCCAATTATACTCTTAGCTCCTGAAGCTCAGTAGGAGCCATCTGATATGTTGGAGTACATATCACAGATTTCTTGGGGGTACATGTCATTATAGAAATCTACATCTCTGTGAGGAGGTAGTCATTGAACATCATCATGAATAAAATCCCCCTACTGATCCACCAAACTAGAAAACTTAGACTTCGCACATCAACTACTCCAAGGATGAGACTAGCCAACTGATGAGTGATCGACTGATCTCTCCTCTGTGTGTGTTCATCCTACACTACAAAGGCTACCTTCTCACCGATAAAGGTGAACCTGATCCCTTCTATGTTGCCACACTGCACTTTGCGCCTAATGTAGTCGATCTGAGTAATGAATGTACACCACCAGTCCATAACCAAGATTACGTCGTAAGGCCTCAATGCTACTACAATAATATCCCAGCCGATGCTCTCACCTCCTAGAGTAAGCTCACAATGCCAGCACCATTGTGTAATCATTGAGTCTTCACCTGTAGGAGTATCTAGCCAAAAAGATCGAGCCAACAACACCGTCAGAATCTCTGAGCTCCGAACAAGGGTAAGAACAACAAAAGAATGACTCGTACATGTGTTTATAATTACTAATGTAAGGGGGAGTAGACACATGTAGTACCTTGAATCATATCATGTGTGCCATGGTCGTAAGCCTCCAGTACCTAGAGTTGATCCTGCCTCTACCCACCAGCTCCCTGTGGTTGGGGTGGACCTCCTGGCGGTGGTGGTGGTAGAGCCGCAAAACATGTCCACCACCCGATTCTCGGCTCGCTCCTCTGCCTTGTCCACCTACTCCCTTCGGACCACTACAGTCGAACCACTGGCTCTACCTTGGAGGACTCTCCATTGTCTACAACTCATTTGCATGGTGGGTCGGGCAGTCTCATGCCATGTGTCCATGCTCGCCGCTTGCATAGCACTACATGTTCCTCGTATAGCTGGTTTTATTTCGGGTTCCATACACAAACAAACATGTATCCTGAGGTCACTATCCTGATGGCCTGGTCCACATGGACCTCTGCAACATCTTTCGACTGCCAGCTGTAGAAGAATCTGCTAGGTGTCGCCCTGCGGTGGGTATCTTTTCTCGTGTCGACTTAGCGAGAAAGGTCTCCACAAGAAGGGAGCGATTCAGCACTCCTGCCTGCATCAAAATACTGAGGGAGATCATCGATGCCCTAATCTTGTGACTCTGTCCCTTATCAAAGGTATGTGCCCTGAAGAATGGATCCCATACCATGTCCATGGTGTAGTGTGAGAGGTCAGTAAACCTCGTTGTGTTCTAAGCTACTGTCATGTTGCCCTATCGATGGTGAAGTATCTCTTGTATCCGCAGTACATGAAGGGTGGCTGTAAAAAACCCTAAGCAGAAGAGACTCACGAAGTATGTCCAAAGTAGAGATGCTTCATTGCGAACCTGAAGCATCAAGATCCACCATCTACCTACTACTGCATGCACGAGACTCACTGCAAGGATCAACATATGTTCAACTAGTGTCCCTACAAATATTAAGACTTTGACGATAGCCTCATTCCAATCCTTAGCTGACTGAGGGTGCATCTCTCCAAGGATCCTGGGTGGCCTCTGTCACAGAAACTCTTGAAACACATTCAGGAAGCGTGCACTCTCTGCTGCTGGGGCTGGTAATATTGGTGGATCAGCATGTAGTGGTACAACTAGTGCCTTTGCTGTGATGGGGCCCTACACCGAGGCCTCGTCCCTCGGTGGGCTGCCATCATGTAGGAGACTCTGAACCCTAGCTGGCAGCCTTCATGGGGCCATCCTGAAAAATAACAGGTGCACCACGGTCAAACCATTATACCTGGCGATCTGACCCAGTGTAATCAAAAATGAAACTTATGAAACTCACATGTAATAAGTTTTTTCATGCACTGAGTCAGAAATTAGGGGTTAGGGTCATGGTTAATGGATACGATGGTCGCCACACCAACACTGGACTGCCACGACTGAAAACCACACTCAATACTGTTAACACTATTTCTTCATAGAAAGGAATGATCAGAGTCCTTTGTTTTGCGGTAAAACCAACTACTCTAATAACAATTTTTCATGACCTGTCCTCAGGACCCATGTCGTGACTACCCCAAGACCGCCTTCCATAAGCCAGTTGTTGGCTACATGAACCAAAGGATAAAATCCCAATAAAAGGGAAGTAATTTCATTTATAATAGTAAACAACACAATAGAGTATACAACAGATGTAAGAACAATGTGATACTGAATACAAAAGTATGTGCTGAAAGGTAAATGGGCCAGATTACAAACCCAACTAAATGTACCGTAAAACAACAGTAATGTAAAGAAACAACATTTGAGTTGTGCCCTTGGAATCCCACCTGAATGGTGGGTACATATGGTCTCCACAGCACCTCTGGTCCGTCTATCCGCTCCGTGTATGTCAAGCCATGTGGTGCACCTCTGGGCACCGTCCAACTCTACATGTCTCTACCACAATAAGTGATGTCTGTCTTCTCCATCCAACACAAAGTAGTGTGGACATAGCCCATGCAGGGGTGAGTATAACAATACTCAGTAGGGACCCTGAGACCCCTGATGGTCTCCATTTGATGATATTTCTTCCATGGGTTTTATGTTTCAAATGATACCAAATCTGTAACATAATTTTGTCTCAATTCAACTTCATTGAAATAGAATACATGGTATGAACCAATATTTTTTGATGAGGGGTATAAACTGTATTTATAATGTTTTTTATAGAATATAGTCATTTTAATGATATTTTATTCTTGAATTTTTTTCGTTTTATTTCCTGAAGAGTATATTTCAATGTTATAATGATGTAATAGATTTTTGGAATAATCTCATCGATTCATAATATTGGTAATGATTTTTAATCCTTTAAATAAATCATACGATTCATCTCTGAAGAAATATCTGAATTTTCAAAACATATGGTTTTTCAATACATCATCATCTATTGTTATCATTTTATACTATTTGGAAGATATAATATTAAATAATGTGTTTTTATGAAATACCTACATTACCCTCTCATCGGTTATAAATATGTGTAACTTCAAAACAATATCTTATAAAATGTTATAAAAAATAATAAATTACTCACAAATGTTATTTTAATGTCATTTTTATGCATGTTTTACAATTTAATCCAAATTTTTTTTAATAAGAAATATTAATTTTTTCTATTATGAAACTTTTATTACTATTTTCTGATTCCAAAAATTATTGTTCAAATTATATTTATTTTTTAACACCCCAGGATTCAATGACCCATTTCTCTTTAAATAATCAAATTGCATGCGTTGTACGCAACTTCGACATTCCAACACAACATGACCAATCAAACTAGACGTTATGACTAGTAATACCCAATTTTTGAAATTTTATAATTTTTATTATTTGAAATAGACTTAATTTTTGGTGATAGAATATCAACATTGGATTAGGGTAAGTTTTTGAAACTTTTAAGAAAACATTCAAATTTATATGAATAGTGAAAAATATTAAATTTCAATTGAAAACAACATTTTATTTGAAATAATTTATATTGTTAAATTATAAATTTGAGTGTATTTTAAGTATAATTAGATTATATTTTTATCATTTATTATAATTTAGGTCATTGGATGTAATTTCACATTTAAACTAGATATAAACATGTGCCAATCTTTTTATAGTTATTATTTCTTAAAAAACATTCATTATGGTGGACAGTGGTAATTAATTTTAAATTTATTTCGGACAATTCGATGTTATGAATATGAAAAAATGGATTCCATATTTGGAATCATGAGTTTCAAAATGTGTAAATATATAACTTTTTTTTGAAACATTTTTAATTTGTACTTTAGTAAATATTTTATTTACCATGTTAAAGGGTAAATCATGTAAATAAGGGTAAAAAAATATTATTATAGTAATATTAAATTTCATTAACATGTGGTATATTACAATCAGTTGATAAATATCTGATAATGGGAATCCTTGTGTTGATTTTGGGACCCCATGGAGCCAGATGAGTGTTATAATGACACATTATATTAATTAATTTAATGTAAATGAAAAAATGAAATACAAGTATATCTTTTAGTAATGTTTTATTTAAGAGGGTTTATAGAAGTTATCTCTTCCACTATCATCATCATCATAATTTATTTATTTATTTATTGAAAATTAAGGAATGTGGAGTATATGAAACAATAATTTGAAATCCCAGAAAAATAAAGAATAAGACAGTTTTCCTATTTATTAATATTTGTGAGTTAAATATTAAATTTACGTTAATGTGCATGCTATGTTTAATAGTGTACCCAATACACAACAACTGGTTTCATTGAAATCTTACATTGCACACTAATAATATAATATTATTATTTTAAATAGTTGTTAACTCCTAGCCGTTGTATTGGTAGGAATGAAAAAAACTAACTACAATATTATTATACTTCTTTGTTAAATTCATTTACATTTATAAAAAAAGATGGAGTCCTAAAATGTTAATGAATCTTTTTTTAAGTATATATTACCTTAAAAGGTGATTTACTGACATTTAATGGAGAAACCTATTTAAATATAATTTTTACCACTCTAAAACATTATATTTTACCAAATAAAATCCTTCATTAGAATAGATATATCAAAATTTACTTTGTGAAATTTTTTGGAATTTTTTTGATAAAGTTCATTTTTTATTAAATAGTGTAAGTATTTTATTTTATTTCAAAACTATGTTTTAATGTAATTTATTTATATGGTTAGATTATATTTTTAATTGGTTTTAAAGTGAAATTAAAATATATTTTTACCATTTAATCCAATGTTGGTTATTAGAATTTTTTTCACTTTGAAATTAGACATAAACAAGTATCAATCTTCGGATAGTTATTGTTTCTTAAAAACATGAAATTTGATTTGATAACGGGAAATAACAATAAAATTAATTAATTCCACTTTATGTATTGGATTTGAATAAATAGAAATCATTTTTTAATTCAGAATTTCAAATTTATTTTAAGCTGATTTTTTTGTATTTTTCTGGAAAACGTCAATTTTGGTGAATAGTGAAACCACTTAGTGATAGTTAAAAAAACTGACCTTTACATTAAAATGAAATTTTACCACTTCTGTGAATTGAATTTAAGAAATATGACATTCATGGTTGTAATGAAGAAGAAAAATGTGGTTCATTAAGATGAAAATATTTGTTGGTGAATAGTAACCTTTGACTATTTTTACCGCGGTTAAAGGTATATAGGGTATGTCAAGGTAGAATGAATATTATAATAATTAAAAATTACCTTTACACTTGACCTAATATTATTTTTTGATTAATAAAAGACCATTTCTATCTTTTAAATGATTTTGGGGCCCCATGGAGCCACTTATAAATGGTAATGACACTTTAGATTAATTAAATTAAAGTAAAGGAAAAAATGGCATAGAAAAAAATCATTTAGTAAATTAAAATATATATAGTTCTATATAACGAATTACTTTTTCTATAAATATTAATTCGGTATCTAATAAGATTTCCTGCATCATGGTATTTTTTTATAATTTTTAGACATCAAATAAAAAAAATTATTCATGACACAATAATGATGCAGTATTTACCTCATAAATAAATGATTCAAATAAATAAGATTATAATGATTAAAATATTAACAAGGACAAGTCCAATTCTGATTGGATTATTTTATTTTGAATATATGTAATCATATTTTTTTCAGTAATGATTTTTGGACCTTAAGAAACAGAATATCATTATATATTAAATAATATTTTCACACTTTCCTAAAGAGCCCCTCCTCTCCGTTATAAAAGGATACCAAATCTAACCAATTTCACACCCCTATCAAGCCATTAGGAAGGTCCAAACTCTACAAAATTTTTCTCCCTACATCAATATCCTCTACCAATAATCCTTACCTTAGGCAGAAGACACTTCAGGAAGCCTTTTGGTTCAAACCAAAGGGAGTTACCCAAATTAAAGTTAACGATTTTTCTTAAATTGTTTTCTTTTTTTTTACATATCGAACCCCTAAACTATGGTTATTCCTTTATTTTTTATTAACACCTATATCCTCAAAATACTAGTATGTTTTTATGAGAATTATTTGATCTACACTTACACATACATCCATCTAATATGTGAAAAACATAATGTTTCTGTGGATGGGAAACTAACACCTCACGAGATGATGATTGTTCAATTACATCTTAATGCCTCTCATGGTGGCCATATTTGTGGAACTGTATTTATATATGATATATATATATATATATATATATATTATTTTTTAGGATTTCCATATGATTATGTACTTCCCATTTATAGAAAACATTTTTGATTCCATAGTGTGTAAATATGATAATCTCATTTGGGGAAGTGCGGACTACCACCACCTCAAAGTGCTGTTACACGTTAATGCGTTATATGGGATGTATAATGGAAGGAGTTACTAATATTATATATGATATTATACTATAATTATAATATACTTATGTATCATTATGATTTAATACCATTAAAATAAGAAAAGGAAATGAATGTAGTGTTCATGCGTACGCACCGCTTACCATCTCCATGAACGGTGAATTTCATTTCTTATGTCACATAAATAGATTATTTTAAATGTATTTTATTTTAATTTCCATTAATTCTTTGTTTTGGGAGTTTCCAAAGGTTTTATGGAGAATATGTGAGTTTTCATGAATTGGGTCAAACCGTGAACCAAATTCCAGATTTAAAAATAAATTTTATTTCTTTTATAACTTTTTCATTTTTTAATATTTTTCACTCATTCCAACTCCTAAATGTCCTCCCATGATATATTAACACCTCAATTAAAATTTGGATCCTTTGTAAATCCATAACCAAGGTTTATGTTGGTTTTTATTTAAGGGATTGGGCCTACCCGAATGCCCAATTCCAGTTTTAAAAATAAAATTTGATTAATTAATAACATATTAATTTTTAAGTATTTTTCGGTGATTCAAAGCCTCAAATGCGCCCCGTGAACCCAGACGCGCGACCGAGCACTCTTTGTCCTCTTTGGAGCTCTTATTCATCACGATTTAGTACTGAACTTATTAGGGTTTCTAAAATCGGGCAGATTTGAAGAGGTAAATTGATCCTTTCATAACTCCTTCATTTTTCAACCTTTTTCCCCTATTTCAGTCCCCACATGACCTAATATGAAACCATAGAACCTCCATACCAGTTTTGGGTACTTGGGGATTCATTATTTGGTGGATTAGGGCCGATTCCTTCAAGATATTTCAAGTAAGGGAATTCCTTCTTGGTTCATTCCATTCTGTTTTAGTTTTATTTCCTTTTTCATGAAGTTCCTCATGTCCAGAAGTTGGGGTTCGATCCTAATGTCTTATTTGGTGTCTTTTGGGTAAATTATTGTGTTTTAGGTCTGGATTTATATTCCTTTGGGTGCAACGGTGGTGCGCTTAAGGTTTCGCACCAAGTTTTGAGGGTTTCGACCCAAAAGGGTAGGTGATTCCATGTGTAGCCATTTTATGATGAGTTAGCTTGCATGGATTATTAATTTAGAATTTTTATAATCTGTTTTATGTGCTGTGAAAACAGTTTTTATGGATTTGGATAAACATTTAATTTTTAGTTGCATTATAGCTTGAAATTGGGTACTTTTCATGTCTGACTCTTGGGGTAATGTTTGGGTTTAGTTTATAACATATGAAAGTGATTTATTAGTCTTGAAAGGGGGTGCCAATTCTGGTTTGTTAATTCCTTATTTTCATGTTGGACTTGAAAGTATGTTTTTTTTTGAGTCTAAGGTGTAAAAACCTGTTGTACTTCTTGAATGTGATTTATGAAAACGTGTGTTTTTCATGTGTATCTTTGTGGTATTATTTGATGTATTTTTATGACATTTGGGGGTGGTTTAATAATTGTTTTAGGGATGAAAGATTCTGTTTTGGATTGTTATTGGTATGATTTTTCTTTTAAATGAGGGTTTTGCAATGGGTTTAGTGTGAAAACAATGGTTATACCTCTTGGGTTTGTTTTATAAAAAATTGAAAATGTTTTATTTGGTTAAACAAAGTTGGGAAAGGGTGTATATTTACTGTTTGTGTGAGTGTGTTCACCTAATGTGGGTATTTTAATGGTAAAGTGATGATTTCATATGTTAAACATTTTTAGAATTTTTTTATAAATTTGTCGAAATGTTTTACTAAATTGTGTTTTGTGTGCGAAACACGGGTGTGGGATATTTCATTTGAGTTTATTTATAAAATAAATTGTGAAGGTGAGAAGGGTATTGTGTGACATGTGTGTGGGATGTTATGTGAGTTGAATATCTTGTAATGGTTTTATAAAATTGTTTAATGGATTTGTGGAAGTGTTAAAGAAATGTGAAAAGTGTTGTAGGCAATTTGGAGTGAGTTTGATTTCAAAATGCATTTGAATGAAATGTGGAATTTTTGACTTCCGTGATGTACGTGGGGCTATTTGGTTAATTTGGGATGTGTAAGTGACATTTTCATGTGATAACTATACTTCTTGGATTGCTGAACTTGTTTGAGCACAAAGGGAAAACCCGAGTATCTAGGTGGGTGGACGTGTACTAGTATGCTAGTGAATCCGTGGGGTTTGGCCTCAGTTTCACATAGCAAGATTGATGCTTACAACTCTAACTGAACTATGATGATGATGATCGGGGACCACTAGGTTATGGGTATGTTCACTACTAGTGGCTCGTGCACGAGAATGGATATTTGTGATGATTACTCTCACCGAGATACGAGGTACCTGGGACCCACAACTAGCTAGTGCCTAGGATTTATTTCCCATTGATTGTGCTCACTGGATACTTTGTTCTTACCGTCGGTATATGGTATGAGAGGCTGGAAAATTCAGTAGCTATGGTATTTATTTTAAATGTTTTTATTCTTTAAATTAGCCCACATGAAAACTGTTTTTATTTAATCTTTCATCTTTTAGAAATTTTAACTAGCATCTCATGTCTTTGAAAACTTGCATGCTTTTCTCCATTAAATGTTTATCACACGGAATCTATTAGTGGTGATATCCTACTGGGATTTCGCTCACACCCTACTTACACCTTTGGGTGTAAGTAGATTTTCTTATTTTATGTCACAGGTTTGGGTACAGGATTTATGCCATTGATTCAGGTTTTTAGTTGTCCATTGGGATGCAGTGTCGTGGAGATAGTGTGAGGGAGGTGCCTCTTTCCTTGTGGAGGTTCTTGGGATATCCTTATTTGGTTATGTACCATTGTAACTGTCTTTAAACATAGTTTTAACTTATGTATTTCAGTTCTGAAATTTTGTAAAAGACGATTTTAGTTGAAAAATCCAGATTTGTTTTATTGGACTCTGTTGTCGTTTTAAGTTTATAAACTCGGGTAAATCGTTCCCAATTATCATTTTATGATACCCAGGCACTTGTGCCAGCCCGTGGGGATCGGGAACGCCCTTCGGGTCTTGCCATGACTGGGTCGGGTGCCGATTTTGAAGGCGACCAGATTCGGTTCGTGACAAAATGGTATCAAAGGTGGTTCGCTCCATTTGAGTCATGTTATTTGGGAAATATTTGGGATAATATAGAGTTATGATTTTTGGGACATGGAATTCTGGTTTTGGGTAGTGTGCTTGATCACCACACCTCATTTCAGGATTCATGTTGCCAGGGGAAGTTGGGATTTGTCTATGTCTTTTGGTTTTATTGGTTTGATGATGATTAGGGGAAATGAAAAGAGAGTTGGGTTAATGGTCTCAATGAGCTCGCAGGGTCTGGCAAGCCATGTGGAGTTGGGGATATTCCCTAGAACACTCTCTGTGATAGTGAAGTGATTGGAATATGGCCGCCAACCATATTTCCAAGTCACCCACTGAAACTAGTTTCCTCTCGCATTGTCTTGTGTTCATTAGTTTTGAAATCTTGGAACTTTGGTTTTAAAGTGACTTGGTTTTAAGAAGTGTAATGTTTATGTGAAATGATTTTCAAATAAAGATGGAATGGTATGATTTATGAAATTTTGGAACTAAATATTCAGAATTATTTTGAAATAGAAAATGGTGTGATTACACCTCTTTTGAAGGTAGAAACTGTATTGAAGTTGGTTTTGAAAAGTGTTTCCAATAGATTTTTCTAAACAATCAGAGTGTGTTTTAATGGGATGAAATGTTTTGAAATTGATGTGAATATCTTTAATGTGAGTTATTTTCTAAATGGTTGTGACTTTCTGAAGTTTTTTTTAAGATGTGAGTTGGGATTTTGATCTCGTGGTTAGCGGTTATGAGAAAAAAGGATACGTTGGTTGACCGTTTTGGTTTTAAAAAGTGCAAAGAATTTTTGTTTTAACCTTGGGTATTTCCATTAGTAACCACATGCATGTGGTTATATGGGATGATGGAAGGTTGATGCATGACTGGATGAGTGTCAGGACAGATATGAGGTGGGTGTCTGGTGTGGCACAAAAACATGCATGTGTGAGGCCCATGGGGTACCATTGGTCGATACTCTTACCGCTGAACTGCTTGTTTTCAAAGAAATGGTTTTAAAGAAAAACATGATGCCATGATGAATGGTTTTGGGATGGTTTGTATTATGGGTCTTTGAAGATGTTGTTTTGCGGGATGTTTTTTAGTCCAATAACCCCCCCTATTTGAACTGTGTTTTGGGATTATGTTTGGTCAGTACGCTAGGTAGAAGGATCGGTTAGTAGTCTCCTATGAGATATGTTTCGGGACACCTTTATGGTGGTTACCTTCATTTGTTTGGATCTGGTTTATGGTTTTTTTTTACCAATGGACAATCTTGGTTGGGTCCTTGGGTTCTCCCATTGGATAAGGTTAGCCCCCGTTTAGGGTTAGTGCACAACTGAAGTGCAACCCGTATTGTTTCTCCATTGGAAAATCCTCCAGTTGATCAATATAAGGAATATTTTATATATCATTGTTGATTGAGTCTACAATCATTCATTTAGTTGATTTGTAGATCCTCTTGTAGTGGGATAGTTCTTGTGGAAGTTTCAAAGAGGCCTTGGTTTCTTAAGTTTCATGATTCATCGAGGGTGGAAGTGTTATTTGGTTGTTAGTGTGGATGAGTGTCATGATGGTGTCTAAGAGGGCCTTTGGGTTCATCATAGTTTCCTTGAAGCAAGAGTTATTATTAAACAACAAATTTTGAGATTTTGGTCCTGATAGGATATTGTGTCCACTTTTTGGACTTGTCCATTTTTAGGGACTTGGAATATGGTCATGTTCCATGTATTGTTTCAATCAATCACAAGTGTCATGTTCGGTGACGCATTGTGATGTTGTGCGCTCTTTTGACTGTAAAGGTCAAGGTCACACAATCCTCTTAGGTTCTCTGTTATGTTGGGAGTATGTATTTCTTGGGAAAAACATCAAATCCTCTATCATAGAGGATGGTGTTTATACGTGTCCTACCCTTCTGTTGTTTCTCACCCAAAGAAACAAGGTGCGATGTGTGTGCTTATTCTGATCCATTGTTTCTGTGAAATATCTGGTTTTTGTAAAGTGAGTTATGGAGTGTGTTATGTCTTGAAGAACCCATCAGGGTATGCGGTGTAGTTGTTTGTGGCACCGAAAGAAGAAGTTCCACATAGGGGTTTCAACAGCCAAACTGCGTGGCCGAAGATGCTTCAATATTTTGAGCTCCATCCATAGGTCCCGGAGAGAAGCTGGCGCGTAGTCAGGGGAAACCCCAGTGTCATTTAAACCCTTGTACAAAGTCCTATCCTCAGTATGAAAGATAGGAAGAGTTTAAACCTATGGTGCCATCATATTTCTTCTGTTGTTCCCGTTCAGTGGAAACAGGTGGAGGGTTTTGTACCCATGTCATCACACAATGTTATTCCCTCCCCCTTTGGTTTCCATTGAGTCTTTGGAGAATGGTTGTAAATTTGGCTAGAAAAGTTGAGGACACGGTTTTCACATGGATAGTTCTAACCATGAACAAAAAAATTAACCATGAAGATATAAGGATCAACATAGTTATCGCATAGTTTCTCAAACTGTGCAGACTAACCGTGTGACCGTCCCAACTCCTTAATTTTGGGGTCTTTTCGTGTCGGCCAACGCCGGTCGGTTAAGATGGTTGGTTCTTGTGGTGGGAAGACCCACCATGGGAATCGTGCATATTATTTTGTAAATTCCTAATGGATATATACCCCTTGTACTAGGGAGTCTGTTTGGGCCTTCCCCTATTAGTGTCTTGATTCTGTCTCGGAAAAAAAAAATTAAGTTGTCTCTTATGGTGGGGAGCTCATTTGTGTCTCTTCATACAAGTAACTCATGTTGTTCCTTGGTATTGTATGGGAATTAGGTAATATCATTTGGAGATATCTAAAAACTTACATCTTCCTTGGGTAAACTTTGGGACTAGAGAGTGCCCAATGTATTAGTTAAAGTAAGGTATGTGTAACCTTGTACAATGTTATTGTTCGTTTGGGTGAATTGCTTGAGTCTTGTTCGGATAGTGTTTGAGGAGTTTTATTTTGGGATCAATTATGTATGTGATTTATTATTTCAGGAAAGTGGTGTAAGTTTTTTTTGTGAGAGTAATCCTTCATTAATTGATCACTGGAGGTGTTTTGGCCTTTGGGGGAAAAACCTAACAAGGGAGTACCTCTTGGTTTCTTAGTTGGGTTTGGTTGTTACTTTGGCCTTGTTGTGAATTTCCGGGGCAGAAAGTTTTCATGGTGGGGAGAATTGTCACATACATTGATAATTTTAAAAGTATTTTATTTTAATTTCCATTAATTATTTGTTTTGGGAGTTTCCAAAGGTTTTATGGAGAATATGTGAGTTTTCATGAATTGGGTAAAACCGTGAACCCAATTCCAGATTTAAAAATAAATTTTATTTCTTTTATAACTTTTTCATTTTTTAATATTTTTCACTCATTACAACTCCTAAATGTCCTCCCCTGATATATTAACACCTCAATTAAAATTTGGATCCTTTTGAAATCGATAACCAAGGTTTATGTTGGTTTTTATTTAAGGGATTGGGCCTACCTGAAAGCCCAATTCCAGTTTTAAAAATAAAATTCGATTAATTAATACCTTATACATTTTTAAGTATTATTCGATGATTCAAAGCCTCAAATGCGCCCCTTGAACCCAGACGCGCGACAAAGCACTCTCTGTCCTCTTTGTAGCTCTTATTTATCGCGATTTAGTACTGAACTTATTAGGGTTTCTAAAATCGGGCAGATTTGGAGAGGTAAATTGATCCTTTAATAACTCCTTCATTTTTCATCCTTTTCCCCCCATTTCAGTCCCCACATGACCTAATATGAATCCTTCGAACCTCCATACCAGTTTTGGGTACTTGGTGATTAATTATTTGGTGGATTGGGGCCGATTCCTTCAAGATATTTCAAGTGAGGGAATTCCTTCTTAGTTCATTCCATCCTGTTTTAGTTTTATTTCCATTTTCATGATGTTCCTCATGTCCAGAAGTTGGGGTTCGATCCTAATGTCTGATTTGGTGTCTTTTGGGTAAATTATTGTGTTTTAGGTCTGGATTTATATTCCTTTGGGTGCAACGATGGTGCGCTTAAGGTTTCGCACCAGGTTTTGAGGGTTTCGACCCAAAAGGGTAGGTGATTCCATGTGTATCCATTTTATGATGACTTAGCTTGCATGGATTATTAATTTAGCATGTTTATAATCTGTTTTATGTTCTGTGAAAACAGTTTTTATGGATTTCGTTAAACATTTAATTTTTAGTTGCATTATAGCTTGAAATTGGGTACTTTTCATGTCTGACTCTTGGGGTAATGTTTGGGTTTAGTTTATAACATATGAAATTGATTTATTAGTCTTGAAATGGGGTTCCAATTATGTTTTGTTAATTCCTTATTGTCATGTTGGACTTGAAAGTAGGTTTTTTTTGAGTTTAAGGTCTAAAAACCTGTTGTACTTCTTGACGGTGATTTTTGAAAACGTGGGTTTTTCATGTGTATCTTTGTGGTATTATTTGATGTATTTTTTTAACATTTGAGGGTGGTTTAATAATTGTTTTAGGGCTGAAAGATTATGTTTTGGATTGTTATTGGTATGATTTTTCTTTTAAATGAGGGTTTTGAAATGGGTTTAGTGTGCAAACAATGGTTATACCTCTTGGGTTTGATTTATAAAAAATTGCAAATGTTTTATTTGGTTAAACTAATTCGGGAAAGGGTGTATATGTACTGTTTGGGTGAGTGTGTTCACCTAATGTGGGTATTTGAATGGTAAAGTGGTGATTTGAGATGTTAAACATTTTTAGAATTTTTTTATAAATTGTCGAAATGTTTTACTAAATTGTGTTTTGTGTGCGAAACACGGGTGTCGGATATTTCATGTGAGTTTATTTATAAAATGAATTGTGAAGGTGAGAAGGGTATTGTGTGACATGTGTGTGGGATGTTATGTGATTTGAATATCTTGTAATGGTTTTATAAAATTGTTTAATGGATTTTTGGAAGTGTTAAAGAAATGTGAAAAGTGTTGTAGGCAATTTGGAGTGAGTTTGATTTCAAAATGCATTTGAATGAAATGTGGAATTTTTGACTTGCGTGATGTACATGGGGCTGTTTGGATAATTTTTGATGTGTAAGTGATATTTTCATGTGAGAACTATACTTCTTGGATTGCTGAACTTGTTTGAGCACAAAGGGAAAACCCGGGTATCTAGGTGGGTGGACGTGTACTAGTATGCTAGTGAATCTGTGGGGTTTGGCCTTAGTTTCACTTAGCAAGATTGATTCTTACAACTATAAATAAACTATGATGATGATGATTGGGGACCACTAGGTTATGGGTATGTTCCCTACTAGTGGCTCGTGCACGAGAATGGATATTTGTGATGATTACTCTCACCGAGATACGAGGTACCTGGGACCCACAGCTAGCTAGTGCCTAGGGGTTATTTCCCATTGATTGTGCTCATTGGATACTTTTTTCTTACCGTCTGTATACGGTATGAGAGGTTTTAAAATTCAGTAGCTATGGTATTTATTTTAAATGTTTTTATTCTTTAAATTAGCCCACTTGAAAACTGTTTTTATTTAATGTTGCATCTTTTAGAAATTTTAACTAGCATCTCGTGTCTTTCAAAACTTGCATGATTTTCGCCATTAAATGTTTATCACACGGAATCTATTAGTGGTGGTATCCTACTAGGCTTTCTCTCACACCCTACTTACACCTTTGCGTGTAAGTAGATTTGCTTATTTTATGTCACAGGTTTGGGTACAGAATTTATGCCATTGATTCTCGTTTTTAGTTGTCCATTGGGATGCAGTGTCGTGGAGATTGTGTGAGGGAGGTGTCTATTTCCTTGTGGAGGTTCTTGAGATATCCTTATTTGGTTATGTACCATTGTAATGGTCTTTAAACATAGGTTTGACTTATGTATTTCAGTTCTGAAATTTTGTAAAAGATGGTTTTAGTTGAAAAATCCAGATTTGTTTTATTGGACTCTGTTGTCGTTTTAAGTTTATAAACTCGGGTAAATCATTCCCAATTATCATTTTATGATACCCATGCACTTGTGCCAGCCCGTGGGGATCGGGAACGCCCTTCGGGTCTTGCCATGGACCGGGTCGGGTGCCGATTTTGAAGGCGACCAGATTCGGTTCGTGACATCTTACTTCTAAATGTTATGTACTATTATAAATACATTTATATACTAGATATATAAGATATATATGATATCCAAATCATGAATATAATTTTGTATATAATTAACCATTGACCACATGAACAGCAGGTGATTATAAGAAGTTCATTTTTTACTCAAGTTCCAAATATCGACAAAATGGACATTATTAACATTAATGATTACATAATGTTTATTACATGTTAATAGGTGATATAAAAAGAATAATATACCTGAAAAAGGTTCTTTTGCAATTACATAATAACATTAATTTATTATTCATGGGATTAAAGAATGATCGATTC
Source organism: Viscum album (assembly GCA_963277665.1). Taxonomy (NCBI): domain Eukaryota; kingdom Viridiplantae; phylum Streptophyta; class Magnoliopsida; order Santalales; family Viscaceae; genus Viscum; species Viscum album. Next base: position 1,037,182,286 of record OY728133.1, on the reverse strand, counting down.
AAGTCAGACACGAGGTAAGGGATTTTATCATCTCACTTTTAATTCCATGAGATTTCCATTGTTCGAAACTTTTTCTATTCATGTGATGTGTTATGTACTGACATATGATATATATATAATCATGATTATAATTATATTCAAGATATTTTTTGATTAATTTTGTGGTTATTAACTTTTGGTCATATTACTATGTTTATTATAATGTGGTGAAGGGTTTCATCTCACATTTTAGTCTCATGAGTTTCATCCTATATTTTCCACTATTTCCTTTAGTGTGGTATATTTACGGCCCATGATTTTAGTCTTTGTGTAATATACATTAATTTATGAGTATTTACATATTCATTGTATGATCCTTCTTTCTTTTGGTGTATGTTTTGTATGTTACCAAATCGGTAAGAGGGCCTTTCACCCTCCACTTTTTTTATTGACTTCTTGTAGTTCTGTCTTTTAATTATACATCTTATTAAGTTGGGATATGATCTTATATAACCTTATTGATGAAAGAATTTATTTACATGTGATGATATACCCTTTTTATCTCATCAACACAGTTTCATAATTTTATTGTGACGTTGTTAGGTTGTCAAAGATTTGTAAGGGAACTTCTTAACCCAATTTCAATTCTTTGGGATAAACATGATCTTCTTGAATATGTCATCCTATGAATATGTGTGAATGACCACTAATTATTTTACACATAATATAAACTTATATTTGTTGTATGTATATTTTTCACACATAATTAGGTAATTGATTTAACATTAATTAAAGGATACCATCATGATCTGATTTGTGATAGGACACCATGGTGGACCCCCATAGAAATTTTATAGTGTCTTGGGAATGTGGTTGTCCCCATGTCTATTTTCCTGTATTATTAAAAGAAATTTACATTCATAATTACTTATTAAAATAATTATTCATTAATTTTGGTTTCTTAGATTGAAAATAGATCTTGGGTGTTTATGATGAGATCTATTAAGAATTGTTTGGTTTGAATTACTATAGGATGAGCCATGTGATAGAATATGTTCTTTGGGGATCTTTTTTAATGCATCTGGAATTATGTATGTGGTTTTAGAGTCTTAGCTATAGTTTTAGCAATTTTTTTTTGAATGTGTATGTTGGTTTTTTCATTAAATCCCCTGTTTTCCTGTGTTTTATTCATAATCATAATTTGTGTAGATATGTTATTTTGATTAATTCCCTAGACGTATCATATTTCTCATTGTATTCATTTTTTATTTTAAGATAGCACATAAATCCACCAATTGGGATTTCAATTTTCTCTAAATTTTAAACTAATGTGGTAAATTCTAAATTAAGTGTCTTATGAGATTAATCGGATTATTCTCATTGGTTAGTTTGAATTAATGTTCAATGTAAACATGGTACAACTTTAAAATAATGGTTTTTATAATATGGTGGAAGGTTGACTTGAGATATTTTATGTACTATAATTTTTAGAAATTTATCTTAGTCCATTAAAATTGTTATAAATAAATTCATTGGGTTTTGAATGTGATTCATTAGAAATGTGTGAAAATCTATGTATTGAAAGATTACTTAATCTAAAATCTACCTCATCCAAACATGTTTTTTTAAGAACAGTAGATTTGAAATGGATTTTAAAAATTTATTTGAAATGAATGGGGGTGTTCATTTTTAATGAATTTTATAAGAACGCTCTTGTTATGGTTTAAATGTAGATCATGGCAATGAACCATGTTTGGTTTCTAAAATACCAATTTAATTAATGTAATTTTTTTTAAAAAAATACTAATTATGGTTGATTTTATAATTTTATGACTTTTGAATGGTGTTCCGAATTTTTGAGGGACCTTTTCAATTTCAAAGTGCAATTAAGACTTATATACTAATGAAATGATATTTTTTTAACATATATTAATAAATGATTTTTTATGATCCAATGAATATAGTATGTTAAAAATGGATAACAATGATAAACCTTGAGTAATATAATTGACTAATAATTTAATTTATTGTGATGTTGTACATTGAATTCCACATCAATAGTGTAAGTACTAAACTTGTTCATGAGGAACCACTAGTATTATATATGGATTAGGAAGTTGTAGTGTGTTCATCATTCAAGGATTAGGGTGATCCATAAAGATGATTAATGAACATAGGTTCATTATGTTTTTTGAATGATTGAATATTGATATTCACTCCTATGTTACCAATATTGAAACCATATTTTTGGTTAAGATGATGGAAATGAAATTCCATATCAATGATATCAGTTATCTATTCATAGTCTATGAAAAAATATTATTATAAATTATTGTGATGGTAAAACATGGATTTTTGAATCCTCAGTAGTTGTTCTTTCACTAATGATGTGAGGTACACTATATTAATATCATTAATAAGCAAATGACCTATTATGAAATAAGTATTATAGTCTTATGGTATATGGCATGGATTCTTTGAATGGATGATGTATGGTTCTATGATAAGGTGTCCAATTAGAACCCAAATAATAAAAGGATAATGATACCTTTTTAATGGTTACATAATTTCATATTATGATATTATTTATTTCATGAGAATTTAGTTATCTACACTTAGTTATTTACCTACATGTATTTAATCATCCGTTGTTGGTTCTCACATAATGATTTGTAGTCACACCCTTATCAAACATACATTGCACTAGGGATCCTACGTAAATATGACATGTTTATCAATAGAGTAGGTTGGGGTTATGGATCATGTTCTATTTCCTATTTTTGTGATAGATAGCTTAGATGATTTCAGGGGATTGTACAAGGATCATCTTGATGATTATGTATGGTATGATGTACGTATATATATTAATTCATTTTAGGCAAGGTATTACACTAGTGGGATCTATGTTTTTCATGTATGAAAAAGTTATGGGGGAATTTATTTCACATCATTTTATTACTTCATGACCATTTGGTTTATTATATATATATATAATAATGTGTATGCTAATTGGATATCTATATTTTTAATGTAAACTCTAATATAAGGGTATAATATTTTCATTGAGAATTATTATACACCTTCTGCAAGTCAAAAACATATGGTATATGTGGATGTGTTCTTGAGGCCTTACAATAGATGGTCACTGGACCTTATATTAGTGGAATTAAGGGTAAGATGATAAAAAAGTTATTAGAGGACCTATTTTCCTATTTCAATTGCATTTTGTGTTTATTAGAGATGAAATATTTTTCTATGTTAATATGATGTAGTGGATTCTCAACAGGTGCATCGTGAACACTAGTTTCAATATAAATTTTACGTTAAACGGTTCTAAGACTGATTTTCATGTACGTGATATCTTTATTGTAATTCATTTTTTATTTTAGCAACACATAAGTTGTTTTTTTATATTAATTACGATATATTTATAGTTCATATTCCATTTATATAATTCTTGTATATGGATTTTGAAATTATCATTTACAGTAATGATGCCTCCCATACAACATTATAATAAAATATAATTTTAATATTGTAAAATTGATATTGTAAAATTTTGATTTTTTCCCGTTTATCGATGGTTTTGGGATTCTATGCATATGTGTTCATTGATGGGGACATGGTTTTTCCCTTCATTTATCATTATTGTAGTTACCATAGTGGTTCATAATTTTTTACCATTTTGAATATTGGACATCAAGGGGTTAGTATTTGATTATGATCAGTTACATGTATGAGTCCTCTAAGGAACACTCTGATATGAATATATTAAGATATTATGGGAACCATGGTTTTGGGATGTTTCTTCGTATATAAAAACATTATGTTGTGAGCCACTGATGATTATGTATTGACTTATTTATGTTTGTGTCAATATTAAAAACACATGTTTGATTCTCCTTGATGGTTGGCATAATTTAAATTTGTACATGCCCATTATGGTTTTTCTGACTAATATTTTTATGTGACACACGTTTTTGGACATGGTGTTCTATGGATTTCAAAGATGACCCATGAGAGGGATCAGTATGGTTTTGTGTTCTCTTGGATGTGTGAGTTAATTGTCGATATTTTGGAATTTTTAGAATGTTAATAATGCACCCAAACTAGTATGTTGTTTTATCAAGTATTATTCCTTTATATTTGTGAATTTCCACTAGATTGTTGGTGTTTCCAACATTTTTTTTGGTTTCTATAGGTGAAATATAATTCATGATATTTTTTGGGCGAATTGATTTGATGATCGGTGTGCCTGGTGGTAATGGGATGGATTGGGATTGCATTAAGTGTTTGAGAATATTTTCTTCTATTTTTGACATTTTTATATTTGTTTCTATTATATATGAATGGATACCAGGTATTTTAATATTTATAGTTATATGTATATTACTAGTTTCATTGAGAAGAAAAAGGACTTGGAGTGCATATTATTTTGTGGAAATTGTAGATTATATGGGCAGGACCTTTTGGTTTCTGTCTTTGTATGATATGGGTGTGTCTCAAGGAACCCCATAAGATTATACATGAACATAATTTGACTTAATAATTATTCTTATGTGTTATGTATTTGTGCATGTTTTCTGGATCAATTTGCGGCCTTTCATTTTTCGGCATAAGCAAAGGTGCTATACATTGGGTGATATGCGAATTTGAGGAAGGAAGCATTAGTTATTAGGGTATGTAATACATGTATTTATGAGATATGAATCATTTTTTTTGTAAAAAGGTTTCATGGTTGGGATACTAGAGACTATTTAATGATTGTGAGTTTTTTTATTTTTGATCCATGAGAAAGGGTGACACTCTACGTAATTTACTTCTAGATGAAAATATGATATATTGTGAACATATATGGTTGGACTAATTATTAATCCATTATAAGGATGAAAAAAATATGTTGTTATGATGTGAATATAATTGTAACTAAGGTCTTAAAAACAAAAAGGGTTTCACATGTACCTATAGTTGTTGCTGACATCGATAATAGATGAGTTTGGGATGATATTTGTCAATGACATCATACTGTACTCTTATTTAGTGATGATCCTGCCTATTTGCCTAAATATATCATAGTGACAATGATATATAAATAGAAATACAAAATTATAAAAACTTCTATTTTATATTTTGATGAGGGGTTTCCATTGAGTAGTGCTTAAGGAGCTATATAAGTGGGGAAGTATAATGTGAATAACACCTTCAACCATTAGTTACAAGGGACGATTTGATGTAATAGATATTGTATAATATCATGATATCCATTATAAAATTCTAGTATTGGTCAGTAGTTGATGTATTGGTTTTTTACATTGTTGAGGGTGTCATTACCACCTATGATTCATAGGATACCAATGGATTGATTTTTGGTTTAATCAATAATTCTTGTTGGGGTGAGATAGTTAAAACCAAAATAATATTTTAGGGAGTGATTACATTATTAAGGATGTTAAAACATCCTGATAAATGGATCACTAGCATGTGAAAATATCCATGTATTAGTCTTGGGGGATTGTGATGATAGTGAATAACTATTGAGGTGTGTTATTATATTACCAATATATTGTTAGTAGGAAATCATATGTGATAGATATATTGATGAGTGTTGTATTTGGGTTATAAGAGGTTCAGTTGTGTAGCATGTGTCACTTATGTTATTAGTTTTCATGTAGTATTATAGTGAATGATGATAGTTTTGAGTTAGTTGGGTATATGATTATATTACAACATTGATAATTTGTTATAAACAAAAATGGATGCATTCACATGGTAGTGAAATTCCCCTAGTTCTGAAGGCATCATAAACATATGAGGTATTGATGTGCTGGTGGTTGAGGAAAGTGTTTTGAAGAATATTTTTTTAAGGATAATATGACCCATAATAGTTTATATGTTCATTGAATGATTTTTAAAATCACAACTTGAATTTCATTTTTCTAATGAAGATAGAATATTCAAAATTGTACTGGGATTTTGATGAAAAAAACTACTGTACACTGTTTTTATTTGGATTAATGGAATTCAACTATTCTATTTTTTTCAATGTTGAGTATGGGAGTCCATGATGATTGAAATTTTTAATTGTTTTTGTCCTGCTATGATGAGATATACATTTGGACCATGGTGAATGAATGGGTTCAGGTTACATTGGAATTTCATTATAGATTTTGGGATAATTATATGTTTTTATTTATATAATCTAACGATAAAAATGGGTAGAAACATAACTCAATGATTTATTGATTGAGTATAAAAACAATATTTCTTTTGGTTGTAAATATTTTAGTCCCACCATGATAATTTGGGTTTTTAAACTCGTGTTATATTTCTGTTATGTACGATTGTGGTCCCTATGTTAGAGGTTGTATCGTTGTTTTGATTCTCGATATGGGTGGTCTAATGCGGTACTTGGTTAAATTACATTGATAAATATAGTACATGGGTTTGATATTGATTACCTTCATGTTTTCTCAAGGTTGTTAATTGTAATGGTGGGTATGTTTAAGGATCTTGTGTCTGATTGAGTCAAAAATTCCATATGAATTTTGAGTTTCCATTTACATGATGGTCAATTTTTGGATAATGTATGGAATGATACTTTGAGATGTGGAATTCTTTAGTGTAATATTTTAGATGAGGATTTATACAGAAGAGGTATGTGTTTATATGAGTAATAAAGGATCCATGTTATGTTTTGGGAAGATTCACCATATCATCATTAGGTGCCCGATTTGGTGTGAATGGTTTTTAAGTAAACATGTAACACCTCATTATGATTGTGGGTTTCAATTAATTTTAAAAAAAACAAAAATTAAGATACCTGATGTGATAATGGATATGGATAAACTATTATAGTAAATTTATATGCTATTAGAGTTTTATAAGGTTATGATGTATGAATAATAAGTTATTCATGGTATCAAAGAAACCATAAATAAAGAATCACATGGGTGGTATTTCTAACAACATGGGGCTAGAATTATTTACCTAATGTTTAACGGTATGAATGAATGATTTTTGGTAGAACACAATTCAGGACCAATTTGTATGACCATGTGTCAAAACCATGCAACTAACCAAAAAATTTTCAAATTGTGAAATTACAGAAATACATTACCTAGTTTTGTATACATTCAACACCTATTATACTATAGTATCATTATAAAAACTAGAGGCTCCCAAAAACACCAATATCCTCTTCCCCCACATTATTTTGTGATGTGTAATTGACTATTTATTTGTATTTCATTTAAAATATCAACCAATTATTGACTCATTTCACAATCTTTTTAATCCTCTCAAATTGTGGTTTTCTTTGACTTAGATTTGGTTCACGATTCCTGTAGAGTATGTTAGAAAATCTATTTCTCAAGGGGATTTTAGTTATCATACTAAAAGGAGATATTGATAGGGAATTTTCTAATAAATTAATGTGTTTTGTCATGGTTTGTGGTAAGGGATTAATGTATTGGGTTTTACGTCAAATATTATATAAATATAGCGTGTTAAAGGAATATATATTTTTTAATTTTCCATGGGTCTGATTCAGGATTGTTAAGTAGATCCAGAACAATAGATTCATTGATTATTGGGTAAGATATGACACCTGGTTAATTATATAGAATTATGTACTGTGGGATATTAATTGATTAATTAATTATATTATTAATGTTTTATTAACATTTGTTTTGTATCATAGGGATACAAATTCGGTGTTTCAGATGATCCAGTTTTGGTGTAGAGGTTATTTAGGAATCATGTATACAATTTTTTAGGGAATTAGTGATTTTTGAATGTTTTATAAATATTCAAAATTGAGTTTAATTTTATAAAATATTTAACTATAGTATTGATAAATTTTTAGGTGAATTTATGTTGTAATGTAAATAACATGGGTTGTGTGTTCTCTTCCTTGTCTTATGTAATATGGCTATGAGTTTTTTATTGCTACCATGGACATCCTAGAGACCATTTTGGTTCTAGTGGTCATTAATATAAAGAACATATATCCACCCATAGAATATTTATTTTTTAGAAAATGGTGAAATAAATTGTAAATGGTATGTAATTGGGTTGTGACAACTAATGGGTTAATCTCATTGGTTTGATTGAATGAATAGTTATGGTTTTCATTGTAGAGATTTAAAATTTATCTCATTAAATATTATGGATGTAAAAATGGAAATATTTGTGTACTATAATATTATTACATTCCCATGAGTTTATTGAAATTATTTTAAACCTATTTATTGGGATTTAAAGAGACATTTCCTGAAAAGGGAGAAATATATCTTATTAAATGATTCATTTATTCAAATGTGTTCATTACAACACAGTGGTTATTAAAAGGCATTTTAAATTTATTTCAAATATTTATTTGAAATGAGTTTTTGTTTCTATTTTTATTAAAGATGGTATGTATAGTTATCCATTCATAACCTATATAGATATTACATCAATTGAGATGAATATTCAAAATATTACCAATGTACAATATTTAAGAGCATAATAGTTCGTGGTATAGAAATATAAAATAGTATAATATATCTTGTTGAAGAATGTTAAATATTTACCATAAATATTTCCCACAATAGTAAATCTTTTAAAACCCATTATTGACAACTCATTTAATGGAAACTTAAGAAATAGTGTTCTCATATAATTATTAAATATAAATAATGGAGGTACATAAGAATAACATGAGAATAAGTGTTAAAGGTGAATTACATTTTAACGTCATGCCAATAATATCAATGATAATATGCATGATTTATTGAATAATGATATTTAGTTCATAGTAAATGAATCATAAGATAATAAAGAGAATAATCTATGGTAGATAATCATTTGAATAAATAAAAATATTTTTGGCCTACACATAACCATATAAAATGTTTCCCATGATTTCAATGTATATTGAAGAAACCTATTATGGATCTATATGGGTGATACACATAATTAATGGGACATACTACCATACCCAGTCCTTGATAATTCATTTTTGTAGAATTGGTCAACTCCCCAAAATATCTTACTAGTGAAGGTTCACTTCCATGTCTATCTTAGTAGTCATGGTTCAGTCTCATGTCAATATTATTGAAAAATATCCTTTACTAAAGTATGTTCACTCTATATTGGTTCCATATATATCTCATGTGATATATATAAATACCCAATGCAATAAAAGAAGATATAGGTCCTACTTATAACATATTGAAATAATAAATAGTTTTTCTACAAGATAGAAAAACATTAGTCATATCATGACACAAAATAATAGATTGATTTTATAAACCTCATATCAGAACCCATGGAAAGAAATATGTATCATCATCATTTTAAAACCTATAGAAATGATGGAGTTTTTATAATCATTTCATCACAGAAAAACCCATGAGATGAAGAGTGATTCATAATCATTTAATCATGGTAATGCCAATGGAAGTTAAATGGTTTTCCTAAAAAACATGTCATATAAATTATATTCCATTACAATAATTAATTAGAATGGTGAAAATGAATATTATCCCTATGAATTCATAATTAATTTCAATGTAATTTATCTTTTATAGATAAGTTTTTTTATATATCCCATGACACATTTCAATATAAAAATAATCATTACACTAGATTTACTTTTTAAAACACGAATCCCTTTCAATATTTATTTCATTGAATAAAAATTTTAAAAATATATAAAGTATTATTTATAAATTCCATATGAATTATTAAAAAAAATATTTTATCTAATTTGATATATAATTTTTATGACACAAAATTTTTTTAAAATATTTTTCTTTTGAAAATAAAATTTTAATATTTTAATGGAATCTAAGAAACAATATAAAAATCAATTTTTTTAAAACAACAATGAAAATATATAATTTATCCTTCAATGTTTTTTTAAAACTATTTCTTCTAGTATAAAAGTAAAACATCGTAATATAATATTTAAAAATTTTGGTAACCATTTTTTTAATATTATATTTAAAATATATTAATTAATATTCAAAACGTTTTGAAATAAGAATCATTGAAAATAACTTTCAATAATTATATTAGATGGTTTGTAATCATTCTGAAAAAGATTAAATTGAAAATAAAATTTATAATGATTAATGATCTGAATAGTAGGATGTTTATTTTAACAAAAACTAAATCATGCAAACATTCATGAAGCATCAATCAATGTACATTAAGTATGGATGATAAATACATACATGTTGAACATTCATTTTGCGATATAAAATGTTTAGAAAAATGTATCTATTAGAAAAAGAACATAATATAAATTTTAAAAAAACAATATTTTAATAGTTTAATCCATGATAAAAATTTATATTAATTAATGTTATAATATTGTATAAAATTTTTTAAAACAATTTTTTGGAAATAATTGTTTAGAGAGAACACAATTTGCTATAAAAAAGTGAAATAATGTCAATTTTTTTAAAATAATGATTTCGCAATTTTCATAAGTACTAAAGAATGGAAAATCAGTAATCCTACATTAATGAATCTTGAATATCGATAGTGTATGAAAATATATAATTATTAATGATTTGTTGATCATAATATTTATTTAATGGAAACAAAATCATAATCAATCATAATAAACAATTAGATTATAGTAATTAATTGGAACCACATTATTAACATTGAATCATAATAAAAATAAAGCAATACCATTACAAGATGCATAAATTATTATTAAAATAGTTATAATAATTATATAACATTTCAATGTTAATTATATACACCACATAAAACAAATATAAATGAATAACATAGAATTTATCCAAAATAATGAATATTGAGACAAATTTTTTTTAACCAATTTAGCATATTATAAAAAAACCAAAGTGAAAATATTTTCATAAAAAATGATTTTTATATAATTATTAATTATTATATATAAATAATATAACATATTCATTCTATATATAGACAACTCAAAAAATTAAATAAGTGGTTATTATGGAATACGTTTCATATAAATAAAATTGAGATGAGAAAACCCTTATCTTGAGCCTTAACATTATTAATTAAAATTCAAACCTCATAAATAATAATTATAATATTATTAAAAATATACCATAAAAGCATATGATTATATATAATACAATAAATGATTTTACATTTTCCTTAGTCTAGCATTTTTTTATAATTTCATGTTATTATTAAATTTTAGGTAATTTCTAGTTTGTTTTTCATATATATTTTTACATATTTTTCTTGATCATGTTACATAAATATTGATTTATATATTTTAGGAATCTAAAAAAATTATATAAATGTAAATTATATTCATGATATAATTATTTATAATAATCAATTAAATATACAAACATGTAATGAAATACATAGTTCATTGACATAGTATACCGTATGTGTGCATGAACAGTATTCCATTTTCTTGTCGTGCTATAAGATATAAAATTACTAACAAATATGTATATATTTATTATCCTTCATGATGAATTATTATTTAAAATATATCATATTTTTTTTACTAAACCCATACTTAACTAATTTCATATAATGTGCTAAATAGTAACAATGATTTGAAGAGGTGGTAGTCTACATGCCAAAAAACAAAGATATGACATTCATGAAAAATAAGAATAATGATACTATGTATTATTAAATAATACCATAATCATAAATAAATCATAAATATCATAAATTTAATTTATATTTATTATTTAAATAATAATTATAAACCATGATAGCTATTAATGGAAAAGGAAACGATATCGTTTTAGGATGAGGTAGTTTTAGGTAAGCATGTACAGTATGTTCATTACCCATTTGTTAGACGAGTGTGTATATATTAGTTGTTCTAAAAGAATAAGTAAATCCATGTATATTTAGGATATTTAGGTTATAATATTGTAATGGTATTAGAATAATGTATTTGGAGAAAAAATAAAATTTAAAAAATGTGTTTGTTGATGGAAGTTGTCACTTATTTGGGAAACACCATTTAGCATGAACCAATGGGTATCCATCATTAAATTTCAACGAAATGGGCGGTTTATAGTATAATGTGAGGTAATTTTGGAGGCTTTTTCGGTTGGGGGTGGGCTGATAATTTTTTTGTGAGATAATAAGTCATACACGAATCATACATCATTTTATAAATAAACAAAACAAGTGTTAAAAATCTTGGTTCCATATGTTTAGTATCTAGGAAAAATTAAGACCATATAGAAATTTAAAATAACACCACATAATGAATCATTTATTTATATAATCTATTTCTTCTTAATGTACCACGATTCCATATATTATAGGTAATCACATGATGATATACATTAAATATAAGGGTGATTGAAATGACTAATAAGATGATAGGGAAAGAAATGACTCAATATAATGTGGATGAGAATAATCATAATAATTATAAAAAAACTTCATCATAATCATGATTGGATGAAATAAATAAAGGAATGGAATATTGAAATGCAGAAAAATTTTACATTATGTCTTAGAGGTCAAATGCCATAAATATTTGTGAAAAAATATAGAATGGTGTTTATGTATATTTAACCTAATTTCAAGAGACACATCCAATTAATCATTACATTGAAAAAATATATAATATTTGGATTTATAGTAGGATCATAAAATTTATATAATCATGCATTCCACATAGACCATATAATAATCATCATTAGAAAATAACCCTTATAATGAAAATAGATTTCATGAGAATACATTCATGACTAAATATTTGGTTTCATATAATATTTTTTTTAAAGACATGGAATAAGAAGAATCAATCAAGAATTAATAAGAAGAAATATTAGGAGAATTAAAAGGTGTATTTTTTATATCAAGGGTTCTTTTGAAACCTTTTTACTAGTGTGGAGGTATGGGGCCTTTGTAGTGTTTTTTTGGTGTGGCACATCCACTTCCGAGTGAGGCTGGGTCAGTGGCTTCAAAAGAGTGCGAGCATAGTCTGAGCCATCATGGACTAGGGGGTCTCAATTTGGCGGTTGTGGTGGAAGGGAAAGATCATCTTATAGGCAGAGCCAGTTAAGGGAACAACCATAGAATAGTGGTCTTCCTCAGGAAGATACTAGAAATCTCTAATAAGTGGATCAAGCACCAGCAGGATTAGAGGCGGGACCGTCGACAGTTTGAGATACCGTTCTGATTGCATATTATATAGATACTACACTTTTTGATAATGGTGGTCTGTTTCCTTAATTTAATCACATTTTGTGGACATTCTAAAATTTCCAACATAGTTGATGTCTTTCGCGATGGAGTAGGTGACGCCGTTGGGAAAGAAGAAGGAGTAGGGACTCAGGTGCCCCTCGTGTGCGCTTTCTGTGTCATGGGTTGAGATGGAGTGGGACCTCCTGGTTCAAGATATAGAACTATTTGACATAATACATGCCATGGATTAGCTAGTACACTTCCAGGAACACATCTATTGGTATAGACGGCTTGTGAGTTTCATGGAACCAGATGGGAGTCGTCATGTAGTGAATGAGTTTCCGGAGGTATTCCCAGATGAATTTTCAGGTTTTCCCTCGGAGCGGGATGTGGAGTTTTTGATTGATCAGGCACTGGGAACATAGCTGATATTACTTCCCTATTATCGCATGTCCCCCTCCGAGCTGAGGGAATTAAATATATAGATTTATGACTTAGAATCCAAAGGATTCATTCGCCCGAGCACCTCTCCTTGGGACGCTCCTGTGTTGTTCGAAAAAAAATTCTGATGGATCCCTACTGTTGTACATTGACTATGGGAAGCTAAATAAGGTAACAATTGAAATAAATACTTTTCCTAGAATAGATGATTAGTTTGATCACATGAAAGGGGAAAAGTGGTTCTCAATGATAGACCTGTGTTCTGGGTATCATCAACTCAGGTTGAAGGAGTCAGTCCCAATGACAGCCTTCCGAAGCAGGTACGACCACGTTGAGAATTTGGTCATGCCCTACGTATTGACCAATGCTCCAGCGGTCTTTATGGAACTTATGAATAGGGTGTTCCATCAGTATCTCGTTTCCATTATTGTGGTGTTCATGGATGAAATTATGGTATACTATAGATCTGAGGAGGAACACAATCATCACTTGAGGATCGTTTTGGGTACATTACGAGGTCACCACCTCTATGAAAAGTTTTCAAAGTAATATTTCTAGGGCATGTGATCTCTGAGCAGGGGGTTTCAGTGGACCCCGAGATGATTAGTGTGGTTATGTCATGGGAGCAGCCAACGAATGTGTTCGAGATCAGGAGTTTCCTTGGCCTCGCTGGTTATTACAGGAAATTCATTTGGGATTTCTCTCAGCTTTCATCACAGATGACTGCACTCACTCGGAATGTGATGATGTTTTTATGGGGTCCAGATTTTCAGGCATCATTCGAGGAGCTGATGAGGCGGTTGACTACTGCCCATGTGCTGAATTTTCTTGAGGCCGGGAAGGGGTATTTGGTTTATCGTTATTCTACAGGTATGGGTATTGGGTGTGTGCTTATGTGGGATGATCACTTGATGGCGTATGTCTCTCACCAACTCTAACCACATGAAAGAAACTACCCTACCCATGACATGGAGTTGGCAGTGGTGATGCATGCTTTGATAACTTGGCATAACTACCTCTTTTGAGAGGAGTTTATGGTCTAATATGATCTCAAAATCATAGCCTATATCATCTCGCAGAAGGACCTCAACTTGAGGCATCATCATAGATCAAGTACATGCAAGGGTTCAACATTGATGTTGTATATACCTCGTTCAAGGGTAATGTGGTGGTCGACGCTTTGAGAAGAGAGTTCCAATGCAGTCTTTGAGGAAGTCTAGTGATGAGTGGACATTGATTGGGATCTTTTCTCAAATACATATAGAGACCAGGGAACACAATAGAGGGGCATTCTTGGAAAGCGTTCAAATGACTCCTTCTCTGTTGGAGTTGATTCAGCAGGAACAGCCCAGTGATGATCTTTGTCAGCGGTAGAAGTAGTTCCTTCATGGTGGGGAGACATCCTCTGATTGGTCGTCGTCTCCCAAGGGCATCTTGTGCTTCAAGGGTCGTTCAGTAGTGCCATTATCTCTACGGAAGGTGGTGATACAATATAGCCACCAGTTTTAGGGGGATATCCATCTGGGTGCCACTAACATGTATTATGATGTCCATCGACAGTTCTGGTGTCTAGGTATTAGACAAGACATAGCAGAAATTGTTTTGAGATGCTACACTTGTCAGAAGGTGGAAGCAGAGCACCAAAGGCCTTCAGGTTTGCTCCAACCACTAACCATTCCTACCTATAAGTGGGACGATGTCTCCATGAACTTCATTATTGTCTTACCTCGTACACCACAGGGTAAGAATTCCATTTGGGTGGTGATTGATCATCTGACCAAATCATCCCACTTCATTCCAATAAATGAAACAACTAAAGTAGGCGAGTTGGGCCATTTGTATCTTCAGGAAGTGGTGAGACTTCATGGTGTACCATCAGCTTTTGTCTCAGATAGATACCCCTGCGTCACTTCGTGATTTTGGGAAGGCCTTCACAAGTCCATGAGGTCTTAGATGAATATGTGCACATTATTCCACCCTCAGATGGATGGTCAGACAGAGCAGGCGAATCAAATTTTGGAGGATATGTATCATGCATGTGTCCTAGACATTGAAGGATATTGGGATAGCCATTTGGTATTGGTTGAGTTTTCTTATAATAATAGTTACCAATCCTTGATTCGAATGACCCCTTTTGAGGCGCTCTATGGTCGGTCATGTTGGTCCCCCCTATGTTGGGCCGAGGAAGGAGATAATTCACTATTGGGGCCAAGACTTGTGCATGAGACTTTTGAGAAGGTCAAGTTGATCAGGAAGTGCTTATTGATAGCTCAGAGTCGTCATAAATCTTATGCTGACCCGAGGCGTCGAGACCTATAGTTTTTTGTGGGTGATAGGGTATTCTTAAAAGTGGCCCCTTGCATTAGCCATTGTCAATTGGGGAAGCAAGGTAAGCTGATGCCACGGTATGTAGGGCCCTTTGAGATTACCGAGCATATTGGAAAGATGGAATACAGGTTGGACTTACCTTCTCAGTTGACGTCTATTCATGATGTCTTCCATGTCTCTCAGTTAAAGAAATACAACCCGGATCCATCCCATGTGTTGAGTTGGGAAGAACTATAGATAGAGCCTAACATGTCTATTATTGAAACGCCGGTGAAAATAGTGGACACCCAAGAGAAGATACTTTGACTTAATTCTATTACATTAGTCCGAGTATTATGGTAGCATGAGAATGATACACATGAGAAATGGGAGCGAAAGTCATTGGTCGAGGAAGAGTACCCATTATTGTTTTCCAACCAAGCATCATGTTGACATTCCGGGGAAGAATGTATTTTAGGTTTGGGATAATTGTCACATACAAGACATATTTTAAAGGTATTTTTCATTTAATTTACATACTTTCTTTGTTTTTTTGGTTTCTGTAGGTTTTATGGAGGAATAGATGAGTTTTCATGAATTTTCCCAAACCGTGAGCCCAATTCCTGATTGACAAATAAATTTTGATTCTTTTATAACATTTCCATTTTCAACATTTTTCATCCATTAAAATTCATAATTGACCTACCCTAACCTATTAACACCACCATGGGAATTTGGAGCTTTTAGAAATCCATAACCAGGGTTTATTTGGGTTTTTATCTAAGGGGTTGGGCCTGCCCGAAATCCCAATTCCTATTTTAAAAATATATTTTTATTATGTTATAACTTATGAAATTTTTGGGATTTATCTGTGATTCCAAGTCTCACCCAAGACTAATTAATCCATCCGCGCGTCTAAACTCTCGCCCCCCTCTTTGACGCTCTGTTTAATCACAATTTGGTGCCGAAATTCATAAGATTCCACAAATCACCCAGATTTGAAGAGGTAAAGTATTTCTTTCATAACACTCTCAATTCCCTATATTTTTCCTCCATTTAAGCTCCTACATTACCTAATAAATATTTTTCAAACTAACCCTAAATTTTATTTGTTTTAAATATCATATAATAGTGTTTTGGAGTGATTAATGAAAGACACATCAAGTAATCCTATTTCAAACTACTTAGGGTTTCATACAATATTCTTAAGGTTTATTTTCTCATCATTTAGTTTTCAAATGTACAAAATCTTTTCTTTAGAACATTGGGTTTATCTTTGGGATTTCATGGCCAATTTTTGTGTTTTTAGGTTTTATCTAGTTCCCTCTTGGTGTGGCGGGGGTGCGATTTGATTTTCGCACGGAGATTCAAGGGTTTTTGTTACATTGGTAGGTGATTCCATTGTGTGTTCAATTATTGTGAATTAGCTTTATGTTTTCATGGAACCTTAATGTTTATTTCACTTGAATGTTTTTGTAAAAATTTATTTTAGCTGCATTTATAATGCATATGAATTTTAAGTTCCAATTTATTGGTGAAATTGGGGGTTTTTCATACAAATATTTTTTTGGTTCATTTTGGGATGACCTATAATTACTTAGTTGATTTTATTGAACTGTATTAGTATTTAAAATCATGTTTTGAATTTTTATTCTTTTTTGTTGTTGCTGTGAAATTTGATTTAAATGGTGTTTGGGAAGCAAATGGGCTTTAAGTGCCATGTTTGTGTGAAAATAGTGGTTTTTAAAAGTTATAACTTCATGGTACACATTGGGCATCCCCATAACTGAATTGTTGGTTTCATTAAATGGTATTGAATTGAGATTTTTTTAATGACTTACAAGTGTTCACATAGTGTGAAATGTTTATATCTTAAAGATCGTTGGGTTCAAAACAATGTGATGTTTTGAGAGATTGTTTTGTTAAAAATAAAATTATTTTATAGTGTGTTTTAAATGGAATAAAAAGTATGTAGATACTATAATATTTGTTTGTGAAAAATAGTGATATTTTATATGCAAAATGATGTTTTTTGTTTTCTAAAATTGTTTAAGCACAAAAGGTGAAGACCGAGAACCTAGATGGGGTGGATTTGTACTAGTACGGCTAGTGGATCAGATGGGTTTTGTCCCTATTTCACTTAGCATTTGGATAACAAAAACACTAACTAAACTATGTGGATAATTATTGGGGACAACTAGTTTATTGGTATGTTCCCTACCAGTGTCTCATGAATGAGAACTGATTTTTCTATGGTTACTCTACCCTGAGGTACGATGTACATAGGGCCCGAGACAACCTAGTGCTTAGGGGTGTTCTCGATTTTGTTTCTCATTGGATTTTTGGTATTTACCCTTGTTGTGGTGTGTTTTTACAAGTACATTACAATATCTCACATGTCTATTTAATGTGTTAACATTCTAAACTTATTGGATTGAAAACCGTTTTCATTTGAATGTTGCATTTCATTGAATTTTAACATTGTTTCACCTTGTATATTAAATTTTCTTGTTTTGATCACATTATATTGCATGATCTTTGGAATTATCTTGTGGTATCCTATTGGGCTTAGGCTCACACCCTACATACACACCTTGGGTGTTAGTAGACCTGCTTATTCTTGACATAGGTAAAGGGAAGGCTAAGGGTGATGGCGGTTCCGGGTGTTAGTCCCCATTGTTGTGGGGAAGTTGTGGAGATGGCTTGGGAGTGATGACCCCCTTGTCGTGTGGAGTCCTTGGGGATGACTTTATGTTTCCATTATTTGTTTTTAGACCACTTTTAGTGTCTTTAAACATATTTATTCAGATCTGGTTTGTTAATAATTGTTTAGCATGAAAATTATAGATTCTAAAAAAATGATTCTTTTTTATGATTTATTCTTTCATACTCTTGTAAGTCGTTCCCAAACCAGATTTGATTGATACCCGGGCACTTGTGCCAGCCCGTGGGGATAGGAAACGCCCTTAGGTCCTTTCCATGAGCCAGGTTTGGTACCGTTAATGGTAGAGACCAGATTCGATTCGTGACAATGTATGTATGTTAGTTCCAAAACATAAAAAAGTGGTAAACTATATTTATCATTATTTTATAAAAATCAGTGTTTTAATAAAAAAAATTGATGGAAACAAAAAATAAAATCATTTTATCATTGATGGAGATAAATCAAGACATCACCAATGATGATGTCCTCTTTGGAATAAACGGGATACGAGAAGTTGTTTGATGATGTATTATTCTATTCATATTATAAAATTTATCTATATATATGATAATGGATTTATAATGAAAATTTTATTATGTGATCTAAAAACATCATAAGAAAAAAAATAAACTAGAAATAAATTAAATGAAAAATAAATAGGATTTTACCTATTAAATTCTTGTCCACTAGAACCTCCACAATGAAATTTGATTTTTTATTTTTATATAAAAATTGGATCCAAGACATGGGGTAGAGGGTTAAAAATATTAATATATACTATTAGTTAATTTTTAAGTGATTTGAATGAGTAAGAAGAAGAGGTGGTGGGATTTTATATTAGTATGGGAGAGGAGGGAATTTGTTGATTATTTTAATCTTTATTTTATTATTTTGACACAAGAATATCAATAGTTTGAACCATATCATGAAATATATAAAATACTAGTGTTGGATTAAATATTATTGGTTAAAATCATCCATACGCCATCCGTGAATAAATAATAGATGTATGATTCTTATTCCATAAATTAATGCATTTCAAAAATAACTAAAAAAATATATTTTAGAAAAATCCATGCATTTAAAAAAAATTATAATCTAATTTTTTGAATTAAAAGTGGATCTCATTTTAAGAAAATAATTTTCACTATTTTTAATTTATATTTTTAATTAAAATCATTTTTTGTTAAAAATATCATATTCTAAAAATTAAACTAAAATTATTAAACTATGAAATATTTTTTAATCCCTCATAGAATTATCTTATAATCAAATCACAAAAAAATTTATTAATTTAATAATCTAATTTATATATTTTTTAAATTATTATATTTATTATAATATTTCAAAAAATAAAATACAAACACATAATTAAACAACTTCAAAAGAATTACTTGAAAATAATTTTATATAGTTATATCATATATTAATTTATAATATGGAAAATTATTATTTATAGATTCATATTTGAGGTTGTTATTCAATTTGGAATATTTATATTCTTATTATTTAAATTATAATTGCAATGGTTGTATTATTATTCTACTGGTATAGGTTTCTTAACTTCTAGAATTACATCGTATTTTTATCATGCATTAATTACTATGTTGGTAATGTTTTCTATATGTGATAGTATATGATTTATTTTGTGTGAAATATTAATAATAATGGAATATCTATTGAAAAATTTTATATTTGATATAGTCAATCACCATTAAAAAAAGTTTACCATAAAATTATATTTCACATACTATGTTGAAAAAAGTGAGTGCCAATATCCTTAGTCACATCATATGGTTCCCATGTTACCTCTTCATACATATAGTTTTACTATAGTACATTTTCCTTCTATGTATTTTTGTAACATTGAATAATATCTCTATAGTCTTAGATCATCATTGGGATCTCTTGTTATGAGATTTATTTTTCAAATTGAACAACATGAGGATTCATAATATCCTGGGGATCTGGTGTATACTTCCTCAATATGGATACATGTAAGAAATAATGTACTTGAGATATGATTGGTGGAAGTTATAATTGATAGTCCCAAACTCTATCATTATCATGAATATTGAAGGAGCCTACGCATATTGGAGACAACAATATTTTTTTAAAATCCCATGATTCACATCCATTAATATTGTGGTGGAATACATTGTTATCAGCCTTAAACATCAGGTCTCATCAATGGTTTTTTATATCTCTTTAATCGATATTCAATAAGATGGATATGATTCTGAGTGGTTTTCATGTTTTATACAATTTCATCAACAATTTCAGGTCACATCACATTTTTTCAAAATAATTGTTCCATCATGTTAGTTCTCTACATCTCTTATAATAAAGAGATTCATAGGAATCTATATAGATTTTTGATTGAAATTATTATATTATGAGAACTCAATCAGAGGTAGATTTTTATACAATCATTCATTGATGTCCATATTAAATAATATCATCTTGTATTAATTTTTTTTAATATTATGATCTAATTGACCACTATTTGGTGGATTATAAGTCGTCATGATGTTCTCCTCATATTTAGATCATGTTATAGGATTTTCAAGAATATTCACGTGTGTCATGGATATTGAACTGATAAAATCAAAAGTTGTATTCTATAAAACCTTAAAATGTATTTAATATATATCCATGTATGTTTATCAAGTGAAATTTTCTCTTGAAATTTTGTAATTTTAGATTTAATTGGATTCCAATCCACAACAACCAATTTGTCATTGATTCCTCTATATGTCATTTGATGTTAGTTGAAAATGTTCAGGGTGATGTTTTACTATTTTCATGATACTATGGGTAATTGTTTCACTATACCTTTTAACTTTTTAATTTTTATCCTTTATTGCTGTCAAACCAGACACCTCTATGTATATTCAATGTTCCCCTACATAATATTTTCCTCCCAATATTTCTCTAAGATAACTTGATACAACATTAATGTCCCTTGGTTAATAGATATTACTGAGATGGGTAATTTAATCAGAATATATATATATATCATAATTAATGTATTGTATTGTAAACCAAGAAATTAATCAAATATTATGACTTCATACAAATCAATTTTTAATTCTGATTAATTTTCATTTCTGATATCTTCCCCCTTATTCTGAATTTCAACCACATTTATTTTGGAAGCCTATATATTGTCAATGCGATTTGTTTTAGAAATCATTTTTGGAAATATTGATTAAATTTATTATTTAATGATTTCTCGGTCCAATATTTTCTAATTATTTAATATTTTATTATTCTCAATTACAATCATTGATAATGTTTTAGGGTCCTTTTACATAAATACTATTGCTATTTTTTAACTTACTAAGATGATATTGAATTTAATAATTATATTCCACAATGATCTCCTACCATCATTGTTTAATCGTATTAATCACCTAATATGTGAATATATATATATATATTTTAGTGTGTCTCTTATTATAAATTTTTATATCACATTTTTCCTTGTATTGATAATTCCAATTGATATTAAACATGAAAATCACGGCTTCCAACTTCTGATCACGAATAGGATAGTTTTTCTCTTTAATTTTCAAACACAGTAAGGTCTGGTCTACCACTATATCATCTTTCATTACTACACAACCTATACACATACTTGATGGATCAATATATATAAAAAATTGTTCCCCAATCATTGGATGTGTCAATACTAACACAGTGATAAAATTTTTTTTTAACTCTTTGAAGTAGTGTTCGCATTCATAATTAGAGAAAAAAATTTATTCCTTATTATTCACCATGGTTAATGCATTATAAAATCATAAGAATTTACTCAAATATAGTCCGTAATACACACATTTACAAAGGACCTAATGATCTATGTTACAGATGCTTTCCTTATCCACTCTTCGATTTCATTAGTATTGAATATTTCAATTGATATTCATTTTCTGGTGAAAACATACACATAGAAAGACATTTCATCCATATATTTTTATATATTACTATAAATTTCATATAATCTCTCCATTCTCAAGTTTTTTATCATAGTTTTAAATTTATCCACATGCTCCTCCTTTTTTATTGTATATGAAAATATCATCCATATACACTGCCAAAAATTTGACTAGGTAATCTATAAAGATTATATTTCTTAATTCCATTAATATTTCTAGAGCCTTGGTGAGTTTAAAAAATATCAATTTGAAATCTTTTTGTCAATAGATTGTTCAAAAGACAATATTGAGAATATCAAACTTCCACACTAGTAATTTTTGATTTCCCTAATAAAAATACACTATATTTTAATACATGGATCAATATAGTTTATCAAAGATTTCATATATCTATGGAAGGGGATAGTTGTTCTTTATAATGAAATTGTTATGCTCAATATAATCAAGAAATAAGCTAATCAATCCTTCATTTTTCTTGAATATAAGGACTATATAAACCCATTGTGAAGCACTATGCTATATGAAACCCTTTTCTGGATTCTATTGAAACTACTTCTTCTGTTCCTCCACATAAATTTGTCACATTATATAAGATTTCATTTTTATAAAAAGATAAAGAGGAATAAATTCAATTGATAACTCAACCTCATGGACAGGAGGATGATCTAGAATGTGTTTGGGGAAAATTAGTTTAG
Organism: Viscum album; assembly: GCA_963277665.1. Classification (NCBI taxonomy): domain Eukaryota; kingdom Viridiplantae; phylum Streptophyta; class Magnoliopsida; order Santalales; family Viscaceae; genus Viscum; species Viscum album. The sequence continues at coordinate 1,037,159,052 of OY728133.1, read as the reverse complement.
TCTCCCATAAAGGGTATATTGTAAAGAAGTATTCATTCCATTAACATAATAATTTTAGCTACATATTATTTCACTTATCAAAATGAAATCCTTAGTTGAGATTATTTTTCTAAATGATATCCTTATAATCCTCACACTTATATAGAAATGGAAGATTCCTTTGGAGGTAAATATTAATCTCTATTTCCCTAGAGTTGATGTTTAATTATTATAACGTATGACAATACTTACCTAATATAGAATTAGACTCAACCAAAATAATTTTGAAAACATTTAATGGGAGGTTCATTGAACAAAACATTAACTACGGAGTAGTTATATACTATTTAATCAATAATATCGTCATTTTTTCTCATAGATAACTCAACCACCATATTTTGATGTTGTGCGTTAATAGTACAGTTAAATTCAAAATATATGAAAGAATATAGAGACCATGAATCAAATTTAATGTTTTTTATTCATGAATGAATTAAAAACATTCTTATAATCAAATCAATATCATTATCCTCATTACCATTAGTGATAGTATGATCATTTCATTTATAAATAAGATTTTGTGACTACTGTTGTTGAATACCATCAAGGAGTAGAAATTTAGTACAGTTGCTTGTATTGATCCCTTCCTACCAACAATTATATGACTAAAGCATGGGTGGTTTTCTCATTTCAATAATATATTTTATATATTAATCATTTATCATTTTTATTCATGATATTGGTGACTGTATCTCACACATATGAAGAATTTCCACATCCCATTGAAGAAATTACCATGATGCTTATTTCCACATTATTGACATGTGAGATGATGATTTTTTATTAAATTTTTAATTAGATCCTCTATCAAGAAACAATATCATTCACTTCATATCTCCATATTCGTGGGACCATTCACAAAACACCATGTCTGCTTTGATAAAACATCCAATAACATATAAAAAACTACCATTTTTTCAAGTTTATGGTGCCTTATAAAGGTGTAGCTATAAACAACAGAAGAATAAATAAATTTTCCTGTCATTATATATTGAAAAAACTAATTCCAAAATTGATATCCTTTTGAAATATTCCTTATACTACATGACAGTTTGACATTGTTTTTTCATCATCTAAAATCATTGTCTCTCTATACTTGTAAGAATAGATCGATTGAATTTATTTTCCTTAAAACATTACTTAAATTATTTACACTCCCTATCATTAATTTAGTCATTTGGATTGGTGTTAATAATAAACTCCAAAAATTAGACAACCAATATATATAAAAGATATATTTTTAGATTCACATTCTCAATCTCAAAATAGTGGTGAATAGAACATATCATCTCTATTGAATGAACCCATTATCAAATGACTAGGGTACCAAATAATCCGCAAAATATCAATGTTCAATACAACATTAATTATTTGAAATACATTTAAACACTTTTATATAATGGATAAAGTGTATCATTTTTCCCTTCATTATTCACAGAACACGATTGCTAGGAATGAATCTCAGTGAGACATATAATTCCATCTACCATGTCATTTGAAAAAACACTACATTGTCCTTTAAATGATTAATCGTCATGATTTCTCCTACATTCCACAAATTTTTAAAATAATAATGGGTTGAATAAAATATATTTCAGTATTTCATGAATATATAATTTATTCTGTTTCTCAATTTACTATATATTAAATTCTTCTAGGATCTCTTTTTTTATCATTTTTCTGAAAAAATGTATCGTTGGATTACATATGCATAACCTCAAACCTAGGGATTATGATAAAATTTTCTAATTATAAATCCAAATTGATCTAAACCATTCTCATATATGACCAATAGTTCCTCACTATTTTTTATAATTAATATTTCATAATTTTAAATATAATCAACATAAACGTGTTTAAATTTGGAGATCAATGCATTTAGTGACTTAAGAAAATTAAGAACATGGAAAAATTTTAAATAGAAAAATAAACTTTAATTTAACTCATTATTCACCAAGTTATTAGTGGATAAATATTTCTCCTTTATAAGAGTAATTACATAATAATATACATTAAATAAATGTGTGGGATGAATCCCTAATAAGTGGATATATAAGTACACGAATAAATATAACATTCATGGTAATATTAATCATCATCAAATCATAAGAATAATATCATATTCATAATCATGAGAAAAATCATTAGATAAAGGCATGGAATGTATAAATATAGAAAAAAGAAACATCATGTCTTATTTATAAAATAATACACATAATTGTGTACAGTTATTGAACAATTTCTTCTATATTTCACCTTATCACATGGGATATATCACATTACCCAATTTGTTTGATCCCAACATAATTTTGAGATAATTTTTCCGAGTATAACAATTACCTATTCATGTATTCCACATAGATCATATATTAAAAATTATAATAAAATAATCAATTGAATGGTAATGTGTTTCATGGAAATACATTCATGAATAAATATTGGGGTTCCGAAAAAAGTAATGAAAAAATTTGAATAATTGTGGTCAATATTTAATGATGAATAAATAATCCTAAGAGAAATAAAAGATTTATTTTTTTATGAAGAAGTGTTCTTTTGAAAAAATATTTTCATTTACCATAAAATATTATTGAATAAATATATATCAAAGAAAATAAAATTGATTTACCATTAGTTTATATTTATGAGAAAATAAAGGATATATATAAATATAAATTTTATAGAAAATGTGATAACCTGGAAAAAATATGTTGGTTTTATGAATCCCCTTTCCTTTTTTTTAAAAATAATTGTTAACATTATTATCCTATATAATAAAATTAGATTCATTAATAATCATATAAGAAAAAATACATTTATATTATTTATAATATATTTGTTATGAATTTTTATGTCCATTGTGATGAATTATTGATTCCAATTTGATCATTTAGGTGTGTTCATTTTCTTTGTTCTCATGATCAGTTCATTTGTTTACATTTATATATGTTCAGGTAGAATGAAGAAAATTAACCATTATTTATAAAATTATAATTATTGATCATAAATATATTTATATGGTCTTATTTAGTATTTTTATTTATCATATATAATGATTATTCATTAGGTATAATATTAATGATAATCTTTTGGAATAATTTTACTATTTTCAAATCATCCTTAACTTGTTTTGTTTTATTTGTTTATGTTATGAATATATGATTTTTCGATAACATAAAAAAGATATAACATACCACTATCATTATATTACTTCCATTAAAATGGTTTTATGAGCAAAAATTTTGGTGGAAATAGAATATTAAAAATTTTATCATTGAAGATTATAAATCAAAACCTCACATATGATTTTTAATTTTTAATTCAATATAGAAGGAAAGAAGATTTATAATGGAATATTCTATTAAATATATATATATATTATACAACAGTAATAATGATACTAGGAATGGGATAGTTAGAGAGAGTTATAAAATTAAATTAAATTTAAATTGAATTCATAAAAAACAAAAGAGTATTTTACCTCTATTATTCTACATGAGAACCTCCTTATCAAAATTGGATTATAAATTTTTTTCGAATATGGGGAACTGGGTATGGGGAAGAGTCATTATTATATTCTTTGGAAATAATTTGGTGAATCTTCAATGGTTTGAAGGTGTTAGGGGGATATGTGTTGAGGTGTACAATTTATATTGGTGTGGGGGGGGGTGGGTGATTCTTCATTATTTTATTCATTATAATATTATTTTGGGTCATTAATACAAATATTTTAACCATAAAACTAAATATATTAAATAATTAAGTTGCCTCTAGTTTGTGGGACTTAATATGTCATTCATCATCTATGAGTCAATAATTCTTGTATATAACATATACGGTAAATTACCGTATTTCCATATTCACCATAAATACATCTATATTAGAACAATAAAAAAAATTATTATAACAATATTTTTATCTGTAAACATTAAAAATATTATCATTTTTACAAATAATCTTTTCAAAATCTAATATTTTTTATAATTAAAATGATAATTTCATTGAAAAATACATATTTTAAAAACAGAATTGATTTTATGACATTTGAAAATTTTGTTAAGGTAAAAAAAATTATTATTTTAATCATAAAAAAATTTATCCATATATTTTATGAAAATTTATTTTAATTTAATTTAGTATAAAAATTATTAAATTTAAAAAAATTGAAACTCTTAATTTTGAATTTTAATGGATTTTTTACTTATTAAATGATATAATCATATAATTTTTCCCTTATAATATTGATAAAATTAAATTAACATTAAATGTGGGGTTAATATTATAATCTCAAAATTAATATTCTAATTTGGTACATCACTATTGCAATGATCAAGTTACTAATCAATTGGTATAGGTTACAAAACATCTACAAATTCTTATTTTTTTATTATTAATTTATAAAATCTATAATGTATTATATAACTTATTTTATATTAAATTTAATATATGAAATGATTATAAAATGATTTTACTTTTGGGAAAATTATAGGTTGTTATATAATGTTCATGATACGTATGATGGTGTGAAGTGGGAGAGTTCCCATTTATTGAGGATGTGGTGAGAGATTTATAAAATTATAAATACATAAACACTATTGAGAGGTCTCCATTAGATCTTGTTCCATGAATAATTTCAATGATCTATCCAATAGCGTAATTGAAAAAATTTATCAACTGAATCGATATTGGAAATGTGACTTGGTTAGTTGTTTAATTAAATCAATGATTAACAACATTGTAATCTTGTTTGACCTCATTACCTATAAAATATTTTTTTAATAGACATAGTTTTCCTTATTAGAAATTAGACATTATTTTGATTCTAAATATGGAATATAATTATAAAAATTCTTCTAAAAAATTTTCATATTTTATTTTAAAATTAATCAATTAAATGTATTTCAATATTGGGTTTTTAAGAGAAGTTTCTTAAATGTTTTAAATGTATTTAAATAAAATTTCAATGTAATTTTTTTACAATTATATATATTATATTTTTCAATGAGAGAAATATATCTCCAATCATTGAATATAATCTAAATAATAATTAAACAATATAATTAAATTAGATGAAAATAACTTATTAATTTTTATTAAATATTTTCACTTTTTAAAAATAATTGAAATTTCTCATTAAAATACCATAAAATGATCCAAATACTATTATGATATACCACATTAAAAATAATTTTTTTCTTAAAAAACATATAAAATAAAAAATAAATATTTAAAATGGTTTCTTTCTTAAAAGGTGGTAAAATTACCTTTTTAAAATAAATCTTTTTATTTATATAAATGGATTTATTTTTATCTTATGACTATCAAAATTATTGGAAAAGTGTCAAAAATTCGAATTAATATTTAAAATACATATATTATTATGAAATCCATAAAAATAGTTCTGAATAATTTATTGAGATAAAATGTCGTACATACATAAAATAATTAAATACTCAGAAAAGAAATTGAAATATTTTAAAGTTGTTCATACATTCAATTGAAACTAATAAATTACTAATGTAATCATTTTATAAAAAAAATATAAATACAATATTAAAAAATTAGTAAATATTATAAATAATGTTGAATCCAATGGATAGGGGAAACTATAATAATAATATTAAAATAATATTAATTATATACTATAGTTCGTTAAAACATAGATGATCAATTTATGGAAGATTTTTAGGTAACTCAAAATTTTTCATAACACAACCCAAATATTGTGCTGTGTGTATTGAATATTAATCTATAAGTTTTTATATAATAGTAATAACATCATGTTTTTTAAAATGAAATATAAACAAGGTGAATTCATATAAAAAACTATATATAGTGCGACATGAAAAAAAATTAAACGATTAAATTAATTAAAAATTAACATCCAGAAATATCTTGGTGATACATTCTACCCCACATACAATCAATATTTCTTTCAAAACTTTTTGGGTTTATCAGATTATTATCAATTGAAATTTACTTTTCATAGAGATCCACATCATAAAAATTAATAGAAAAACTTTTTATAAAAAGAAATGTTCGAATAATAATGTATACACAAATTAACTCATAACATGTTCTCTATATATGAGAACTTTGGTTGGGAGTGAATTCTAGTCTTTATGAAATAACTTAATCATTTCAGAGAGTGATAATGATCATTGATCTCCAGTAAGTGAATGAAAAATATAATGTTAAAATCCTCAAAACAATAACATTTTCATATTTTATAGGACTATCTATTGAACAGAATCGAAGTTAATATGATAAACCATCTTCAATATCCTATTCTATGAGATAATAATTTCTATTTTTCTCTGATGGCATAAGGAAATATACATACTTTGTTTTATTCCATTTCACGTTTACAATATAACCCTTTAGATTTCCCTTGATCGATTTCAATATTATCTAATAAATCAAAAATGAAATAACATTTATCATCCATGAAGATTATATAGATCATGAGGTAGAATAATAATTAATTCTATATTTCATTTTATACAATCATAGTAATATTACTTCAAAAATTTATATCGTATGTATAAATCCTAATACGGAGACATAATACTTTAATCAAGAAAACCAAATTCAATGATTAACGTAAACAATTATATAAATGATTAACCTCATAATCCATACAAAAGATGAAAAAACATGATCTAGAATTATAGTCAATAAATCAAATTAACAAAGTGCCATTATATATAATAAAGAATATATTGGTTGTCAAACTAAAATCATGTGAATACCCAAATTGTATGTTTTCTTCAAAAATTTTAATAACCAGAATTACTATAAATCCATTTAGAAATCATGAATTATTCCATATTATAATTATTAATATATATATTAAAAAATAAAATAAGTATTTAATTAATTATAAAAATGTAGACCAATTTTTCCAAAAATTAATAGTAAGTTCCAGGGTTATGAGTTCTATCTAGATTTCATTATCCTTATAAATCACCTTTTATCATTGCTAAATACAATTTTCTCAATTTTTAGAACACGTTAAGGAATACATTCCATTACTAAAAATATAATATTTTCATCAATTCAATATTATATGTACTTAAAATCATTTAATTTATCCTTTTTAAAACATTTATGAGAAACTGATACCAAAAATACTTATATATATGTAGATTTTTATAAAATAATATTTTAATTCCAAAACATATGCAATTGAATAAAATATATTATTTTAAATCAATTACATAGGCATGAACATCGTATTCCTTAATATCTGATTCCTAGAATATGAAATTATAATTATTTTTAAATTTTCCTCAACTGGAATATAATCACATTATTTTGTCAAATGTGAACAATACTATATTAACATCCTATCATTTTATAATATTTTTTCATTCCCTTTATATTCCACAGTGTAACCAATACTTATACCACCATCCTGAATGTCATTATAATATTTCCAGATATAAAATTATTTTTATAATACAAATTCAATCAAAATCGTTAAAATTCAACATTAAAAATGTTCATTCTATTTCTATATAATTAATTAATAAAACAATAATTTGGGCAAAAACACTTATTAATTTAAAAATACACATAAACATGAAGCATTACTTATATTATTATTGAATATAAAAATATAATTATAAATGTATGGAACATTACGATTATCATTATATACGTACCTAAATATATTCATAATAAAATTCTTAGAGATCTCATAAATATATTCCCATTATTTTTTCTAATAATTGACTTAAAATATTCAATTATTACTACTATAGTGAAAGAGGTATAAAATAGATGGATATTACATTATTTTAGATGAATATTCAATTCACCAAAAATGTAAATTCCTATGGGCCAAAGTATATTAGTGTATTTTTAATCATGGAAGTATTATATCAAGACATGGTAAAATATCATATTTGAATCAAATAAGCATATACCCCAATAATACATATACATAAAAACATTCACCAAAACCTAGGGAATGGAAAAGTAATGAACTTTGGGAATGATTTTTAATACAGGAAAATAAAGGAATTACATAATCATAAAATGAGATTATTTTTATGATAAAATTAGAATTACATTTGAAGATCATAAATTTTTTATCAAATATCTTATTCACAAGTCATGGAAACAAAATTTTCCATTTACGAGACAAGAATTATAAGGTAATAAAAAACATAATACATGAGATAATACTAGTGGAATAAGACATATAATATTTGACATGTATATAAGCATATAAAAATATTCTCTACAAGTAAATGAATATTTACAAAACATATTTGGGCACATCATGTGGGGATATAACTATTGGGAGGGGAACACCAACATCTGTGTTCATATCCCATTCATTGTAATTGAATTTTTTTACTATCCAAAACATATTGGTATTCAAGGTTCACTATTCAGATCACTATATTAATCACATATCACTTCCAATAACATCTTATAAATCAATATTCAATCAACGGTGACCTTTTATAAGGCCCCAACCTTAAACGTTACTTAATCTTGAGTTATTACAAGATTACACATTGAGGATCTTTTCAGGTTTAGAGTTTTAGAGAATTAGATCATGAAACTTGCATTACATTCCACATTTAAACAAAGTGGTTACATAAAAGATAGTATTCATTCTTCCCATCAACAGAAACATATTAAAAATAAAACATGGACTCTTTCTTGACACATCTTTGACACTATCATCACATCTTGTACCTTTCCCTTGACCTGTGAAAAACATTTAAAAACATGGGATGAGCATAAAAATCTCAGTAAGGGTTATAAAAATATGGAAAGGAAACATGAGTTCATAAATACATAAGAGTGAAATCATGCTTTACCTTTAAAACATAGGCACTTTAACATACCTCATTAAACCATGAATAAATCATAGAAATCATTAGACATAAAGGTAACTTGAGGCCTTCATAACATTCTTACGTAGGAAGTAACCCTCTTGGTTACGTTTGGAATACCCATCACAGTATATTCCCTAAATCTCTTCGGAGAAACCTTAATGTTTCACTCCTTCGCGTTACCCAATGCATTAGAGAGCTATATCGGGCTCACCCGCCCTTAGTTTATCATGAAACCACCGGTATTCATAATAATTCCCAAGAACCTCAACGTAATCGTGTCACATAAAACATGCATAAAGGAAACATAACATTTCCACCTTTCAATCACAAGATATCAATACAACACATTGATATAAATACATTATGAAAACCATTTTCAATACCAAAATAAAATAAAAGTAAAACATGGTATTTATTTTTCTTTTAAAAAGAAGGTATGGCTTGTAGAGGAAGCTGAAACTCAAATAATGGTCATGGCGGCAAAGAAGTCGTTGTTGCCGCATACGTACGACAAAAACACTCCCTTTTGTTGTTTAATAAAACACTTCGCATAAAAATGATTCCTTTCGGATAATCCTAAAATTCAAAGGGGTTTATACACCGAGTAAAAGAAAGTTGTGTATAAAATAAAATATGCCTCAATGAAAGGAGATTGAGATGAAGTCCCATATAAAGACGTTATCCTTGGATTAAGGATAAATCAATTACATAATTATGTGTGACAAACGAATACACAAAATATATGTGGATATTATGTGTAATATAATCAAAGGTCATTCACACATATTCAAAGGATGACATATTCAATAACTACATGTTGAACACAAATAAATCGAAATTGGGTTAAGAAGTTCCCTTGACAGCCTAACGACGTCACATCAAAATGAGTTTATGAGAGATAAAAAAAGGTTATCTCATCACTTGGACATAAAATTTACATCAATAAGGATATATGAGAACATATCCCTACATAATAATATGTAAATTAAAAGTCCTAATAAAAGAATTCCATTTAAAAAGAGGAGGGTGAAAGGATCCCTTACCGACATGGGTATCTTTCGAAACATACATCTCGTGAAAGAAGGACAATACAAAATTGATGAAAATACTCATAAAAGAAATTATATTACACAATGAGTAAAATAATGGGTAGTACATATACCACTCAATGGAAATTATGGAAAATGTAGCATAAATCTCACAGGAATAAAAGTGAGATGAAATATCCCTTATGAAAACTCGGCAGCCTAACGACGCCACATAAAACTTACAAAAATGGAATGATGAGATCAAATAGGTTATCTCATCATATTAACATAAAGTTTATAGAAATAGGAATATAAAAGAGCATCCCCCAACATAAAAAATAGGATCTTAAAAGAAGTGACATAAAGGAGAGTACTTAAAAAGAAAGATAAAGGTTAGATCTCTTACAAAAATTAGGCAGCCTAACGGCGCCACTCAAAACATCCAAAATGTATTGATGATAGAGAATAGGGTCTCTCATCACATGAAAATAAAAATTACAGAATGATTAATATAAAATAACATCCCAATAACAAGAAAGATGATCTTTAAAAGGAATTACATAAAAGTGTGTACTTAAAAAGAAAGAGTGGAGTAGGATCCCTTACCTCAAGTCCAACTTGTCTTATTCGTTTCTTTATATTCCAGAATAATAAAGTTTGGTCAATTAATAATTGCCTATGTACCTCCTTTAGATATTATTATTCAGTTCATATCACATATTATAATGTTATAATAATTGTTTAATTATGTTAGTTCATATCAGACGTTTTTGCCGATGTTTGGTACTTGACTCAAAAATGAACTTGTTTGAAAAAAGATTGCCCATGTAGTTATAAGTAAATAATTTCCAGAATAGAATTAATAATTAAAATATCATATATGTCCAGTAAATATTCATTTCATAATATTCCATATAATTTGGTGATAAAAAACGAAAAGCACCGTTCATAGAGACGGTAGGTCGTATGTACGCATGAACACTACTTCCATTTCACATTCATATTTAATGGAATTAAAAAATAATGATACATAATAATATTTTTATTATAGTATGGTATCATAAATAATATCATTAAATATATCCTTTATACGTAACACATATGGTATTATCGAATCAAATCACTTTGAGGGGGCGGTAGTCCACACTTAAATGAAAATATCGCGTTTACACATAATGGATACTATAAAGGTATGCCCAAAATGAAAAATACAGAATCTATAGGAAAACATTAACATATTTTATATCATATATAAATACAGTGTCATCTTAATGGACACCTTTTAAGGTGTTAGAAGAATGATGAACAATCATCATTTTGGGAGGCAAAAATTCGCCATCCACAGAAACAGTATGTTCTTTAACCATTAGATGTAGGTGTGTGAAAGTGCATCTAGAATCCTTCTTATAAAAACATTCTAGTATATTTATGATACTGTATTTTTTACAAATGAAATGAATAAAATGAGTTTTGGGGGTTGGAGAAGAAAAATAAAACAAAAGGACTCAAGTGAAGACATTACCTTATAATTGGGTAACTCCCTTTAGTTTGAGCTCAAAGGCTTCCTTGGGAAGACTTCTACCCAATGTGAGGCTTTAAGGAGTAATACAGGGAAGTGGAGAGACATAATGGCAAGATTTTGGCCGAGCCAAATGCTTTGGGAGTGTGGGTGCAGAGGTAGAGTTGGGGGCCTTTTATAAGAGGAGAGGAGGGACACTCTTGGAAGGTAAAGAAAAGTCACTTTATTTTAAAATGGTATTCGTATTTATGAGGTCCCACATTTATTTGTTTCTAGGAAAATGTCATAGGGTTCGATATAAACTCATCCAATAGGTTTTGGACATGTGTAGGTCTTAGATATTACATTATCTTTCCATTTTACTTAAATCGTTAAATAATGAGGTCATCGCTACATCATCATGATGTCATAAATAATTTAATTTATTTAATGTCTAAAAATTATAAAAAATATTCTATAATTTATTAAATCTTTTTATATTTCCAATGAATATTTATAGTCAAAAATATTATTTTTATAACCCCTTGTAAAAATTGTTTTAGTAAAACATTTCATGATTGTCTCATTTTTACTTTAACTTTAAATAAAAACATATTAATGTCATTTACCAACCCAAGTGGATTCATGGGGTCCCCAAGTTTACCCATGGGTTTTCGTGGTCGGCCATGACATATACAATGAGGTTAGGACATGTGTCAAGTTCATTTCATGTTATTAAAACATTATTTTTACCTAAAACCACACTAAATACCTCTAATCGCGATTAAAAACTTAATAAGTTACTATTCACCAAAAAAAATATTTTTATCCCATTTAACCACATCTTACATCTTAATGACAACCATTTATGTCGTATTTTTGAAATTCAAAACATAAAGATGGAAAAATTTCATTTAAACGGAAAAATCAGTTTTTATAAGTGCCACATAGTGGTTTCACTATTCATCAAAAATTGAAGTTTTTTTAAAAAATCCAAAACCTTCACCCTAAGATATATTTGATATTCCGAATTCAAAAATGAATCCTATTTAAAAAAATTCAAAACATATAAGTCACATTAATTAATTTAATAATTAATTCCCGCTGTCAGAGCAAATAGCGTGTTTTTATGAAACAATAAGTATCAAAATATTGACACTAGTTTAAGTCTGTTTTCAATGTGAAATTCATTCCAACGACCACTATTGGATTTAATGGTAAAAATATATTATAATTTTACTTTAAACCCTTTCAATAGATAATCTAATAATATAAATAAATTAGATGAAAAAGTGGTTTTGAATTAAAATACAACATTTTACACTATTCATTAAAAAATGAACTTTATCAGAAAGATACCAAAAATTTACACAAATAAATTTTGATGTACCAATTATTAAGAATAGAATTATTTTTTCCAAAAGTATGTATAAGAGTGAACAAAATTATATTTAATGACGGTTCTCCATCAAAAGGCGATAAGTGAACCTTTAGTGAAAACTTGGGCATATACGCCTAAAATTGAATTATTTTCATATTTTATGCCTTTATCTCTTATTGGATAAATGTAAAAACATTTAAAAACAGATATGATCATATTTTAGTTATTTCTATCCATTCCAACCAATACAACGGCTACATGTTAACTACCCTTTAAAATAATATTATTTCATTTCTAGAGTGCAACGTAAGATATCCAAGAAACTCGTTGTTGCGTGTTGGGTACACCATCGAGCATAGCGTCCCCTTTAAAGTCATATTAATATTTTATTCACAAATATGGATAAATATGAAGATGTCATATTCTTTATTTACCTGGTGTGTTACATCCTTCCCCTATTTTGGGAATTTCATCCTCGCAATTTTTAATATTGAGCTTGGAATTATCCTTGAAAGTCCCACATCAGAAAAAGAGTTGGTAAAACAATCACTTTAAAAGAATGGGAGAGAAGTACAAATGTAACCTGAGTTAACCCATAATAGGATTCCAAGTATGAAAATATGGATATGGAGGAGAAAAAAAAGTGTCATGTTCTGATAGAGTGTGATAGTAAACATGTCTAGGAGAAAGTTAACCATAAGAAAATAACAAACTTGTGATGGGTTAAACGGTATTCGATTCCACAGTATGAAAAGTTAATAGACAACATTTTTTTTTAAGTTACTTTTTATTGAGGAATTTATTCATAAGGAAACATAATCACTTATCATGGCGACTTTCATCTTTTACTAGATTCCTTAATCAAACTCATATTTTTTCCAAAAGATGAGTATTTTTGGGAGACTTGTTCACATTAAGAGTACTATAATCAACTTCTAGAGAATCACATAATCCACAAAATAGAACTATATACTTCCCATGTCGTTAGTCTTTATCCAAAACCAAAACCAAAATAAAGGTTAGTACAAGATTAGAAAATCCAGAAAAGGATAACCCTTTATAAAAAGAAAATCTATTCTTAATCTCCAAAATTTGTCCAACAAACCCAAAGTTCAACGAGGACCATTCGATAAACAATTTTTCCATAAAATTCTTCAAAGTAAACAAATATATGAGTGAAACCCAAATATTTGAAGGATTTAGTCACAATGTCTTCCAAGTTAAATCATAACATTTATCTCCAAACAAAATTAGTTGCTCCTAAATTCTCGTATTGAAAAGTAAAAAACCTAATCAAATATCATCCATGATAGGTTAATCATTTTCATAAATAACCCAAAATCAACATACTCTTAATTCATAAAATCATATAAATAAAAAAGAATCAATCAACCTAACCAGGGACTTCACGTAGTCTAGTGGTAGGTGATAAATACCAGTCGCACTTTGGTTGTGGGTTTGATTCCTGCAGCTTTGTCCGACGCCACAGGTTGTCACACAGTCTGCGTGTTTTCATTTTTATAAAACTCCAAAAATAACCCTAACTTTTTTTAACCTCAATCATTTCCTTATACCTTTAATTTTCATCTGAATTCGTTATGATCTCAAAATCTTAATTCTTGAAGTCTTATTTCACCACCATAAGATAAAATAGGACGATTCCCAAAATGAATAACATCATACCTTGAACATGGCGTCCACTCGGTTTCATCGTCATCTTGCTCACATAGGTAGAAGTCCCATTCATTACAACAATTATATAGAGATCCTTCAAAATCATTTTCTTCCTCCATCCAAATACACCTCGTACAACATGGGTCATATGGGTGTTCACAGAAAAACAGTTTTGGAAAATAATCATGTATGACATATAATTACAAAACATCTGATAAAACCTGATTTCAATAAAATAGTAGGACCAAAATTGAGTTGAAACATTCTATTATTGGTCCTTTTAAAATACCATAAGTATGTGATGTGAGACTATATTTTAAAAGATAATATAAATAGGTTGCGCAAGGGTCTCCTTCTTCAACACCATTTCTAAAATTATAATATGCTTCAAATTCTTGCGATAAGGTAAAATATTTGAAAATACCTTAATAAAATTTACCTTTCTTGAAAAAATGAGAATATCGTGAAAATATTATTTGTATAAAAACAACCCATGATCCATGATGATAACGAGGTATAGCGGAGGTGTTTGATTTCTCAAACAACTGCTTGCAAGTGAGTTGTATGCTAGAAAATGTTTCACAATCATCCGAATATGACTTTGCAATAATTATTGCAAACATGTCATCAGGAAGAGATAGGAATGTCGTTTGAGATCCTTCTCCTTCCATTCATAACCTACTTTACTTGACCTGAAGAAGAGTTATTTTACAATGATTTAACTGAAATAATAGATATAGGGACTAATCATGTGTCTCACAAGAACTCTTAATCACTAAAGTTGTCTAAACCGACCTCTGATACCAACTATAACGCCCCAGCCTTAAACCTTACTTAAAATTGAGTTACTACAAGATTACACATTGAAGATCTTTTCAGGTTTACTGTTTTAGAGAATTAGATCATGAAACATTCATTACATTCCACATATAAACAAAGTGGTTATATAAAAGACAATATTCATTCTTCCCATCAACGGAAACAAATTAAAAATAAAACATGGATTCTTTCTTGACACATCCTTGACACTATCATCACATCTTGTACCTTTCCCTTGACCTGTGAAAAAAAACATGTGATGAGCATAAAAAGCTCGGTAAGGGTTATAAAAATATAAAACAGAAACATGAGTTTATATATACATAAGAATGAAATCATACTTTACCCATAAAACATAGGCACTTTAACATACCTCATCAAATGATGAATAAATCATAGAAATAATAAGAGATAAAGGTAACTTGAGGCATTCATAACATTCTTACGTAGGGAGTAACCCTCTTGGTCAAGTTTGGAATACCCATCACCGTATATTTCCTAAATCTCTTCGAAGAAACCTTAATGATTCACTCCTTCGCGTTACCCAATGCATTGGAGAGCTATATCAAGATCACCTTCCATTAGTTTATCACGAAACCACTCATATTCATAATAATTCCCAAGAACCTCAACATAATCGTGTCACATAAAACATGCATAAAGGCAACATAACATTTCCACCTTTCAATAAAAAGATATAAATACAAAACATTGATATAAAAACATTATGAAAACCATTTTCAATACCAAAATAAAAGAAATGTAAAACATGGTATTTATTTTTCTTTTAAAAAGAAGGTATGGCTTGTAGAGGAAGCCAAAACTCAAATAATGGTCATGGCGGAAGAGAAGTTGTTGTCGCCGCATACGTTTGACAAAAACATTCCCTTTTGTCATTTAGTAAAATGCTTCATATTAAAAATATTTCTTTTGGATAAACGTAAAATTCAAATGGGTTTATACACTGAATAAAAGAAAGTTGTGTATAAAATAAAATATGGCTCAATGGAAGGAGATTGAGACGAAGTCCCATACAAAGACGGTATCCTTGGTTTAATGATAAATCAATTACATAATTATGTGTGACAAACGAATACACCAAATACAAGTGGATATTAAGTGTAAAATAATCAAAGGTAATTCACACATATTCAAAGGATGACATATTCAATAACTACATGTTGAACCCAAAGAAATCAAAATTGGGTTAAGATGTTCCCTTGATAGCCTAACGGCGTCACATCAAAATGAGTTGATGAGAGATAAAAAAAGGGTATCTCATCAATTGGACATAATTACATCAATAAGGATATATGAGAACATATCCCAACATAACAATATGTAAATTAAAAGACCTAACAAAAGAAGTCTTTTTAAAAAGAGGAGGATGAAAGGTTCCCTTACCGACATGGGTATCTTTCGAAACATACACCTCGTGAAAGAAGGACAATACAAAATTGATGTAAATACTCATAAAAGAAATTATATTACACAATGAGTAAAATAATGGGCAGTACATACACCACTCAATGGAAATTATGGAAAATGTAGCATAAATCTCACGGGAATAAAAGTGAGATGAAAAATCCCTTACGAAAACTCGGCAGCCTAACGACGCCACATAAAACTAAAAAAAATTGATTGATGAGATCAAATAGGATATCTCATCATATTAACTTAAAGTTTATAGAAAGATGAATATAAAAGAGCATCCCCCAACATAAAAAAGATGATCTTAAAAGGAGTGACATAAAGCAGAGTACTTAAAAAGAAAGAGAGAGGTTAGATCTCTTACGAAAATTTGGCAGCCTAACGGCGCCACTCAAAACTTCCAAAATGGATTGATGAGAGAGAATAGGGTATCTCATCACATGAACATAAAACTTAAAGTAAGATTAACATAAAAGAACATCCCAATAACAAGAAAGATGAGCTTTAAAAGGAATGACATAAAAGAGTGTACTTAAAAAGAAAGAGTGGAGTATGATCCCTTACCTCAAGTCCAACTTGTCTTGTTCGTTTCTTTATATTCATGAATAATAAACTTTGGTCAATTAATAATTGCCTATGTACCTCCTTTAGAGATTATTATTCAGTTCATATCACATATTATAATGTTATAATAATTGTTTAATAATGTTAGTTCATATCAGACGTTTTTGCCGATGTTTGGTACTTGAGTCCAAAATGAACTTGTTTGAAAAAAGATTGCCCATTTATTTATAAGTAAATAATTTCCAGATTATTATTAATGATTAAAATATCATATATATCCAGTAAATATTCATTTCATACTATTCCATATAATTTGGTGATAAAAAATGAAAAGCACCGTTCATGGAGACGGTAGGTCGTACGTACGCATTAACACTACTTACATTTCTATTTCATATTTAATGGAATTAAAAAATAATGATACATAACAGTATTTTCATTACATTATGGTATCATAAATAATATCAATAAATATATCCTTTATACGTACCTGATATGGTATTAACGAATCAAATCACTTTGAGGGGGCAGTAGTCCGCACTTCCTTAAATGAAGATATCGTATTTACACATAATGGAAACCATAAAGGTATGAACAAAATGAAAAATACAGAAACTTAAGGAAAACATAAAAATATTTTATATCATATATAAATATAGTGTCATTTTAATGGCCACCTTTGAAGGTGTTAGAAAAATGTTGAACAATCATCGTTTCGGGAGGCAGAAATTCTCCATCCACAGAAACAGTATGTTCTTCAAACATTAGATGTAGGTGTGTGAAAGTGTAGCTCAAATAGTTCTTATAAAAACATCCTAGTATATTTATGATACTGTATTTGTTACAAAATAAAGGAATAAAAGAGTTTAGGGGGTTGGAGAAGCAAAATAAAACAAAAGGACTCAAGTGAAGACATTACCTTATATTCGGGTAACTATCTTTGGTTTGAGCTCAAAGGCTTCCTTGGGAAGAATTATTCCCACATTGAGGATTCAAAGAGTTATAGAGGGAAGTGTAGAGACAAAATGAGCAGAGTTTGGCCGAGCCAAAGGCTTTGGGAGTGTGGGTAAGGAGGCAGAGTTGGGGGGGCTTTTATAAGAGGAGAGGAGGGGCACTCTGGGAAGGTAAAGAAAATTCAATTTATTTTAAAATGGCATTCAGTTTTAAGAGGTCCCACATTACTGTCTTTCGAGGATAGGGTGATAAGGGTTCGAAATCCACTCATACAATAGGTTTTGGACATGTGTAGGTCTTAGATATTACATTATCGTTCCATTTTATTTAAATCGTTAAATAATGAGGTAATCACTGAATCATCATGATGTCATAGATAATTTAATTTATTTAATGTCTAAAAATTATAAAAAATATACTCTAATGTATTAAATATTTTTATCTTTCCAATGAATATTTATAGTAAAAAATATTATTTGTATAACCCCTTGTAAAAATTGATTTAGTAAAACATTTCATGTTTCTCTCATTTTTACATTAACTTTAAATAAAAAGATATTAATGTCATTTTCCAACCAAAGTGTCTTCATGGGGACCCCAAGTTGTCCCATGGGTTGTCTTGGTCGGCCATGACACATCCAATGATATTAGGACATGTTTCCAGTTAATTTCATATTCTTAAAACATTATTTTTACCTTAAACCACACTAAATTCCTCTAATCGCGATTAAAAATATAATAAGTTACTATTCACCAAAAAAATTATTTTTATCCCATTGAACCACATATTAATTATTAATGACAACCATGTATGTCAGATTTTTAAAATTCAAAACACAATGATGGAAAATTTTCATTTAAACTGAAAAATCAGTTTTTATAAGTGCCACTTAGTGGTTTCACTATTCATCAAAAATTAATGTTTTTAAGAAAAATCCCAAAAATTCACCCTAAGATATATTTGATATTACGAATTCAAAAATGAATCCTATTTTACAAAATTAAAAACATATAAGTCACATTAATTAATTAAATAATTAATTCCCGCTGTTAGAGAAAATAGCGTGTTTTTATGAAACAATAAGTATCAAAAGATTGACACTAGTTTATGTCTATTTTCAAAGTGAAATTAATTCCAATGAACACTATTGGATTTAATGGTAAAAATATATTCTAATTTCACTTTAAACACAATTAAAAAGATAATCCAATAATATAAATAAATTATATTAAAAAGTGGTTTTGAATTAAAATACAACATTTTACAATATTCATTAAAAAATTGAACTTTATCAGAAAGATACCAAAAATTTACACAAAGTAAATTTTGATGTCCTAATTCTTAAGAAGAGTTTTATTTTGTCCAAAAGGATGTATAATAGTGAACAAATTAATATTTAATGACGGTTCTCCATCAAAAGACGATAAGTGAATTTTTAGTGAAAACTAGGGCATATATGCCTAAAATTGAATTATTTCCGTATTTTATGCTTTAACTTTCATTGGATAAATGTAAAAACATTTAAAAATATATATGATCATATTTTAGTTATTTCTATCCATTCCCGCCAATACAATGACTACATGTTAACTACCCTTTAAAATAATATTATTTTATTTTTAGAGTGCAACGTAAGATTCCCAAAAACTCGTTGTTGCGTGTTGGGTTCACCATCGAGCATAGCGTCCCCTTTAAAGTAATATTATTATTTTATTCACAAATATGGATAAATGTGAAAATTTTATATTCTTTATTTACCTGGGGTGTTACATCCTTCCCCTCTTTTGGGAACTGCGTCCTCGCAATTTTTAAAATTGAGCTTGGAAATATCCTTGAACGTCCCACATCGGAACAAGAGTCGGTAAAACAATCACTTTTAAAGAATGGGAGAGATGTACAAATGTCAACTGAGTTAATCCATAATAAAATTTCAAGTATGAAAATATGGATATGGAGGAGAAAATAAAGGGTTATGTTCTGATGGAGAGTGATAGTAAACATGTCTAGGAAAAAGTTAACCATAAGAAAATCACAAACTTGTGATGGGTTAAATGGTATTCGATTCCCCAGAAGGAAACTTTAATAGAAAACATTTCTTTTTTAAGTTACTTTTTATTGAAGAATTAATTCATAAGGAAACATAATCACTTATCATGTTGACTTTCAAATTTTACTAGATTCCTTAATCAAACTCATATTTTTTCCAAAAGATGAGTATTT
Source organism: Viscum album (assembly GCA_963277665.1). Classification (NCBI taxonomy): domain Eukaryota; kingdom Viridiplantae; phylum Streptophyta; class Magnoliopsida; order Santalales; family Viscaceae; genus Viscum; species Viscum album. The sequence continues at coordinate 1,037,138,588 of OY728133.1, read as the reverse complement.
AGGGAGACTTGTTCGCATTAAGAGTATTATAATCAACTTCTAGAGAATCACATAATCCAAAAAAGAGAACTATATACTTACCATGTCTTTAGAGATTAACCAAAACCAAAACAAAAAAAAAAGGATAGTACAAGATTTGAAAATCCAGAAAAGGATAACCCTTTATAAAAATAAAATCTATTCTTAATCTCCAAAATTTGTCCAACAAACCCAAAGTTCAACGAGGACCATTCAATAAACACTTTTTCCATAAAATTCTTCAATGTAAACCAATATAAGATTGAAACCCAAATATTTGATGGATTTATTCACACAGTCTTCCAAGTTAAGTCGTAACATTTATCTCCAAACAACATCAGTTGCTCCTAAGTTCTCATATTGAAAAGTAATTAACCTAATCACATATCCTCCATGATAGGTTAATCATTTTCATAAATAACCCAAAATCAACTTACATTTAATTCATAAAATCATATAACTAAAAAGAATCAGTCATACTAACGAGGGACTTCACGTAGTCCAGTGGTAGGCGATAAATACCAGTCGCACATTGGTTGTGGGTTCGATTCCCGCTGCTTTGTCCGACGTGACGGGTGGTCACACGGTCTGCGTGTTTTCCTTTTTATAAAACTCCAAAAACAACCCTAACATGTTTTAACCTCAATCGTTTCCTTATACCTTTAATTTTCATCCTAATTCGTTACGATCTCAACATATTAATTCTTGAAGTCTTATTTCACCACCATAAGATAAAATAAAACAATTCCCAAAATGAATAACATCATACCTTGATCATGGAATCCACTCGGTTTCATCGTCATCTTTCTCACGTAGGTAAAAGTCCCATTCATTACAACAATTATTTATAGATCCTTCAAAATCATTTGCTTCCTCCATCCAAATACACCTCATATAACATGGGTCATATGGGTGTTCACAGAAAAACAGTTTTGGAAAATAATAATGTATGACATATAATTCCAAAACATCTGGCAAAACATGATTTAAATAAAATAGTCGGACCGAAATTGAGTTTAAACTTTCTATTATTGGTCCTTTTAAAATACAATAAGTATGTGATGTGAGACTATACTTTAAAAGAAAATATAAATAGGATGCGCAATGGTATCCTTCCTCATCACCATTTCTAAAATCATTATATGCTTCAAATTCTTGTGATAAGGTAAAATATTTGAAAATAACGTGATAATATTTACCATTATTGAAAATATGAGAATATTGTGAAAAGAGTATTTGTCTAAAAACAACCCATGATCCAAGATGATAATGAGGTATAGTGGAGGTGTTTGATATCACAAACAACTTCTTCCAAGTGAGATGTATGCTAGAAAAAGTTTCACAATCATTCGAAGTTGACTTTGCAATAATTATTTCAAGAATGTCATCAGGAAGAGATAGGAATGTCGTTTGATATCCTTCTCCTTCCATTCGTAATCGACTTTACTTAACCTGAAAAAAATGTTATAAAAAAAGGATTTAACTGAAATAATAGTTATAGGGACTAATCATGTGTCTCACAAGAACTCCTCATCCCTAAAGTTGTCTAAACTGACCTCTGATACCAACTATAAGTACCCAGCCTTAAACCTTACTTAATCTTGAGTTATTACAAGATTACACATTGAGGATCTTTTCAGGATTAGAGTTTTAGAGAATTAGATCATGAAACATGAATTACATTCCACATTTAAACAAAGTGGTTACATAAAAGACAATATCCATTCTTCCAATAAATGGAAGCATATTAAAAATAAAACATGGATTCATTCTTGACACATCCTTGACACTATCATCACATCTTGTACCTTTCCCTTGACCTATGAAATTGTTTTCAAAAACATGGGATGAGCATAAAAATATCAGTAAGGGTTATAAAAATATGGAACGGAAACATGAGTTCATATATACATAAGAATGAAATCATACTTTACCCATAAAACATAAGCACTTTAACAAACCTTATCAAACCATGAATAAATCATAGAAATCATAAGACATAAAGGTAACTTGAGGCATTCATAACATTCTTATATAGGGTGTAACCCTCTTGGTTATGTTTGGAATACCCATCACAGTATATTCCCTAAATTTCTTCGTAGAAACCTTAACGTTTCACTCCTTCACGTTACCCAATTCATTGGAGAGTTATATCGGTCTCACCCGCCATTAGTTTATCACGGAACCACCCGTATTCATAATAATGCCCAAGAACCTCAACATAACTGTCTCACATAAAACATGCATAAAGGAAACATAACATTTCCACCTTTAAATTAGAAGATATCAGTACAACACATTGATATAAAAACATTATGAAAACCATTTTCAATACCAAAATTAAATAAAAGTAAAACATGGTATTTTTTATTCTTTTAAAAAGAAGGTATGGCTTGTAGAGGAAGCCGAAAATCAAATAATGGTCATGGCGGCAGAGAAGTCATTATCGCCGCATACGAATGACAAAAACATTCCGTTTTGTCGTTTAGTAAAACACATCATATAAAAAAGATTCCTTTTAGAAGAACATAAAATTCAAAGGGGTTTGTACACCGAATAAAAGAAAGTTGTGTATAAAATAAAATATGCCTCAATGAAAGGAGATTGAGACGAAGTCCCATACAAAGACAGTATCCTTGGTTTAAGAATAATCAATTACATAATTATGTGTGACAAATGAATAGACCAAATATAAGTGGATATTAAGTGTAAAATAATCAAAGGTCATTCACACATATTCAAAGGATTACATATTCAATAACTACATGTTGAACCCAAAGAAATCGAAATTGAGTTAAAAAGTTTCCTTGACTTCCTAACGGCGTCACATCAAAATGAGTTGATGAGAGATAAAAAAAGGGTATCTCATCACATGGACATAAAATTTAAATCAATAAGGATATATGAGAACATATCCCAACATAACAATATGTAAATTAAAAGACCCAACAAAAGAAGTCTTTTTAAAAAGAGGGGGGTGAAAGGTTCCCTTACCGACATGGGTATCATTCGAAACATACACCTCGTGAAAGAAAGACAATACAACATTGATGTAAATACTCATAAAAGAATGTATATTACACAAAGAGTAAAATAATGGGCAGTACATACACCACTCAATGGAAATTATGGAAAATGTAGCATAAATCTCATAGGAATAAAAGTGAGATGAAAAATCCCTTATGAAAACTCGACAGCCTAACGATGCCACATAAAACTTACAAAAATGGATTGATGAGATAAAATAGGGTATCTCATCATATTAAATTAAAGTTTATTGAACGAGGAATATAAAATAGAATCCCCTAACAAAAAAATATGATCTTAAAAGAAGTGACATAAAGGAGAGTACTTAATAAGAATGAGAGATGTTAGATCTCTTACGAAAATTTGGCAACCTAACGGTGCCACTCAAAACATCCAAAATGGATTGATGAGAGAGAATAGGGTCTCTCATCAGATGAACATAAAAATTACAGTATGATTAATATAAAATAACATCCCAATAATAAGAAAGATGAGATTTAAAAGGAATGACATAAAAGAGTGTACTTAAAAAGAATGAGTGGAGTATGATCCCTTACATCAAGTCCAACTTGTCTTGTTAGTTTCTTTATATTCCTTAATAATAAACTTTGGTCAATTAATAATTTCCTAAGTACCTCCTTAAGATATTATTATTCAGTTCATATCACAAATTATAATGTTATAATAATTGTTTAATAATGTTAGTTCATATCAGACGTTTTTGCGGATGTTTGGTACTAGAGTCAAAAATGAACTTGTTTGAAAAATTATTTCCCATGTAGTTATAAGTAAATAATTTACAGAATAGTATTAATGATTAAAATATCATATATATCCAGTAAATATTCATTTCATAGTATTCCATATAATTTGGTGATAAAAAACGAAAAGCACCATTCATGGAGACGGTAGGCCGTACGTACGCATGAATGCGACTTCCATTTCTATTTCATATTTAATGGAATTAAAAAATAATGATACATAATAGTATTTTAATTATAGTATGCTATCATATATAATATCATTAAATATATCCTTTATACGTACTAAATATGGTATCAACGAATCAAATCCCTTTGAGGGGGCGGAAGTCCGCACTTCCTTAAATGAAGATATCGTGTTTACCCATAATGGAAACCATAAAGGTATGCCCAAAATGAAAAATACAGAAGCTTAAGGAAAACATAAACAAATTATATATCAAATATAAGTATAGTGTCATCTTAATGTCCACCTTTGAAGGTGTTAGAAGAATGTTGAACAATCATCGTTTTGGGAGGTAGAAATTCGCCATCCACATAAACAGTATGTTCTTTAACCATTAGATGTAGGTGTGTGAAAGTGTAGCTTGAATCCTTATTATAACAACATCCTAGTATATTTATAATACTGGATATGTTAAAAAAGAAATGAATAAAAAGAGTTTATGGGGTTGGAAAGCAAAATAAAACAAAAGGACTCAAGTGAAGACATTACCTTTAAATCGGGTAACTCCCTTTGGTTTGAGCTCAAAGGCTTCCTTGGGAAGACTTCTGCCAAAAGTGAGGCTTCAAGGAGTAATAGAGGGAAGTGTAGAGACAAAATGGGCAGCTGTTGGACGAGCCAAAGGCTTTGGTAATCTGGGTATGGAGGTAGAGGTGGGGGCCTTTTATAAGAGAGGAGGAGGGGAACTCTTGGAAGGTAAGGAAAAGTCACATTATTTTAAAATGGTATTCGGATTTAAGAGGTCCCACATTGATTTGTTTCGAGGATAAGGTGATAAGGGTTCTAAATCCTCTCATTCAATAGGTTTTGTACATGTGTAGGTCTTAGATATTACATTATCTTTCCATTTTATGTAAATTGTTAAATAATGAGGTCATCGCTTCATCATCATGATGTCATAAATAATTTATTTTATTTAATGTTTAAAAATAATAAAAAATAATATAATGTAGGAACACTTTTTAGATTTCCAATGAATATTTATAGTCAAAATTCTAATTTGTATTACCCCTTGAAAAAATTGTTTTAGTAAAACATTTCATGTTTGTCTCGTTTTTACTTTAACTTTAAATAAAATGATATTAATGTCATTTTCCAACCAATGTGGCTTCATGGGGTCTCCAAGTTGACCCATGGGTTGTCTCGGTTGACCATGACACATCCAATGAGGTTAGGATATGTGTCATGTTCATTTCATATTATTAAAATATTATTTTCACCTTAAACCACACTAAATACCTCTAATCGTGATTAAAATGTTAATAAGTTACTATTCACCAAAAAATTTATTTTTATCCCATTGAACCACATCTTACTTCTAAATGACAACCATGTATTTCGGATTTTTGAAATTAAAAACACAATGATGGAAAAATTTCATTTAAACGGAAATTTTTTTTATAAGTGCCACTTAGTGGTTTCACTATTCATCAAAAATTGAAGTTTTTCAGAAAAATCCCAAAAATTCACTCTAAGCTATATTTGATATTCCGAATTCAAAAATGAAGCCTATTTTAAAAAATTAAATTCATATAAGTCACATTAATTAATTTAATAATTAATTCCCTCTGTCAGAGCAAATATCGTGTTTTTATGAAACAATAAGTATCAAAAGATTGACACTAGTTTAAGTCTGTTTTCAAAGTGAAATTAATTCCAACAAACACTATTGGATTTAATGGTAAAAATATATTCTAATTTCACTTTAAACCCAATTCATATGATAATATAATCATATAAATAAATTAGATTAAAAATAGGTTTTGAATTAAAATACAACATTTTACAATATTCATTAAAAAAATGAACTTTATCAGAAAGATACCAAAAATTTACACAAATTAAATTTTGATGTCCCAATTCTTAAGAATAGTTTTATTTGGTCCAAATGGAAGTATAAGAGTGAACAAAACTATATTTAATGATGGTTTTCCATCAAAAGGTGATAAGTGATTTTTTAGTGAAAACTAGGGCATATACACCTAAAATTGAATTATTTCATAATTTTATGCCTTTATATTTTATTGGATAAATGTAAAAACATTTAAAAACATATATGATCATATTTTAGTTATTTCTATCCATTCACACCAATACAACGGCTACATGTTAACTACCCTTTAAAATAATATTATTTTATTTTTAGAGTGAAACGTAAGATTCCCAAGAAACTCGTTGTTGAGTGTTGGGTACGCCATCGAGCATAGCATCCCATTTAAAGTCATATTAATATTTTATTCACAAATATGGATAAATATGAAAATGTCAAATTCTTTATTTACCTGGCATGTTACAACGTTAGTAGAAAATGTCATTTTATGAACTGATTTCATTTCATGTTCAGTACATTTAAATATCATAAGAAAAAACAATGTAGAATGAATTGGATGGATATATAGGTCAATCCTATTAAATATTTAAATTTTACATCTGTATGCCTCAGGTTTGTAAATCATTAATCATATCATTTCTATAATAATTTATTTGTTTTAAAAATACCATATCATAACCCATGAAATGAAATTGTTTCCATAAATATTTTATGTAATGACCCGTCCCCTGGGGCCCACGTCGTGACTACCCCATTCCCACCTTTCAATGTCCAGGGGTTGGAGACTAGCACTTGAAAGGCATATCCCAAAAATTAAAGGCATTCCTTTTAAACCTGTATTCATGTAGACTAGGTACACAACAAAAGAAAAAACAATGTAGAAATATTGACTGAAATAATTTGAACCGAACATAAAAGTGATTGTAGTTGAAGTATACTAAAAAATTGTACAGAAAAGAGGAATAATGAACTCCAGAGATGACCACCAATGATCCTACCAAAAGGGTATGTACAGATTTTTGTCTGTCGCCACTGCCACTCCTCATATCTATTAATAACCTATGAGGACCATCTAAAAATTGATCCCCATGTCACTATTAGGCATTCTATCCTCTTTACAGGACATAACTAGGAGAAGGAAAATCCCATTCATTGATGAGTATATAAACACATATTATGGAACCTAAGACTCCCAATATTATCCAATAATTATATAATGGAAAACCCATAAATCATGATATAAATCACAAATCCTAGAGTAAAAGACAAATAAAAATATGTATTAAACTGATAGAACATGAATAAAAGAGGATTAGTCTTGCGATAGATCTTTTTATTATGTTGAGTGGTTCTTTTTCGGACCCATGAAGAGGTTATATATTGTTTATCTAAAAATATTTTCACTACTGCTGATCCGCATAAGGTTGCACTACTACTTATGGACAGATGGTCGAACTTCTTTTGATATATGGAGGTTTTATCTCTTGATTATATTCATAGTGTATCTCTATTTCTGATCCATGGAGGGTCTCTCACCTACTGATTAATGAATGGTCTCTCTCATGCTGATCATCATAGGGTTGATCTTCACTTGACATCCTACCACTTGATTCCAAAACATAGTGTGGTTGAGTTTCGTAGGTTCTTCTGATAAAAATATCTATCAAACCACATATTTTATGAAGTCCAATGAAGATTTAATCTAAAAAAGTGTCTTTTTGTATGGTTCATTACATGATTGATGGTGTGCCAATTAGATGCCCACTCTGTAAGATATAACAAAAAAGGTAAATAGGGCTTGGTTGGATTCGATTATTATACAACCCAGCCATATTCTATCATCATTCAAATCTCATTTAGAGTATCTAAAAATAATGAAACCATCCCATGAGTCCCAACTTCACAGATGTTGTGTGAGTCAAATGGACAAATTGTGAGATATATCTGTTTTAGTGAAACATGACGAGTCGATTCTTGGTCCAGTTGTGGTTATATATAATTCATAGGTCCGGCCAAGTGAGTTCCCTTCTACCTTCCGCGGTTCCTATAGTACATGCTTCTCCATGTGTATAGAATGGACTAAAAATTTCTATACTGGTGGTTCCTTTCCAGTGGTGTTGATGCATCAGCTACTTCTATGGGCCATTAGAGATGGTCTGGTGGTCCGGTTTCCTTCGCTTTTGCGCCTATGGCCCTCTCATGTTTCAACCTACATTACGATGGCAACATAATTTCCTTTCCACCATTTTTCATGGTCTCCCAATCTGATCATTAAAAAACAAATATCACTTAAGGGTATAGGCCTGGTTTGGATTGTTATGTGCCATCTACATCAGAGTTCTCACATGGGGGTGAAAAAATACATCTAGTAAGAATAATCCCAAAAAACCCTAGAAAACCTCTTGTAAATTGAATGAATTGCATATAAAATAATTTCTCGTTTGATCTACATTCATAATAATAACTGTGAATGGGGCAAGATGAATCATATAACGCAAAGAAAAACATCTTTATTCCCCAACCTGGATTCAGTGTAATCTATTACAGATCAAGGGATTAATTCTTGTTAGATGTCATTCATTTATGTCATGTTCAAGTTCTGTAATGATCATCGATCGATCATCATTCTTTTTTGGAAGGTGATGTTGCTGAAATTTCATCAGATCATCCTCCCGTTAAAATGGAATTACCTTTCCAATGGTTTTGTAACAAAATCAAATATTCTTATCATAGTGTTTAAAATTACGTTTCATTAATGAATATTATTTTAGAAACCAATTAAACGCACATGCATTGTTATTACACAAAAAAGTAACAGGTCTATAAATGATACTCATTTAAGGAAATTTATTTTTTGTCTTTCCAATCATCATTTAATAGTTGAGGAAAAATAAAAATAAATTCAAAGAATTATTTTATTATTTTTCTAAAAATTCAAACAATTATCATATTTGTCTGACCCATTTTGATTTATTTTATGCTTATACTAATGGAATTTTGGAACTACTAATTCAACTATGAGCTCAAATATTCAATCCAATTACCAACTCCAAATATAAATAATCATGCATGCATGTTTTCTGAGCATTCCATAAAAAAGATTAAAATTCTGTTCTAGGCCCCATGGGCCTTGGAATCACATGTCCTTGATTATCACAATCCTGTAATAATTTTTTATATTAAAAAATTATTATATGGAATTTCAGTCTCATTACATTCCCCCCAACCTTAGGGATTTATGTCCTCGAATGGAACAAAAAATTAAGAATGAAAATGGGGGTACTGAAATTGGACTCGAGTCTACTACTCCAATTTTATCTCTTGGATGTTCCTGTGCTGCCACCAAACATGCACAAGAGGAATTGGCCATTCATGAAGGAACCACTCCTTTTGATCCTCTATCTCCATGGGGATATCCATGAACATATCCCCATATTCATTTTCCATATCTCCCCAATCAATGATGTGCAATGGATCGTGCACGTATATCCTCTTTTGTGACACATAGAAACATTATGCACTCATAGCATCTATGAGGGAAGAGATATATGGTACCCCTCCTCTCCAACATTATTGATAATTTGGAATGGTCCAATGAGCCTCATAAATATCTTTCAACTACGACCAAATATTTGTAGTCCTCTCTATGGAGAGAGTCATAGGAAGACATGGTCTTTGTCATTGAACTCCAAGGGTAATCATATCCTGTATTCATTATACATCTTCCTACGCTATGCACTCTTTATCCTACCCCGAATGATATTCACCTATTCTGTGGTAGCAGGTCTGAAATCTAGACCCAAAAAGGTGACTCTCATAGGATTTTCCATCATATTGGGAATATGTATGGTTTTCGATAAAAGGCCTCAAATGGTACAATACTGACGGTGGAGAGATAACTGTTGTGGTATGTGAACTCCACCAGTGGCTAGTGGTCCTCAAAAAATGGCCAAAAACTGTGATGCAAGTATTAAGCATGTACTCATGTGTATGTATGGACTTACCCATCTAACAATTTTTATGAGGGTGGAAGTCCATTATCCAGCATAGCTGAGTCCCGAGTGCCTCTTGTAATCCATTCCATAACATAGCTATGGAACGAACATCATGATATAAAATGATCATTGATGGTACAACGTGATTCTATACTATCTCATGTACATAGAGGGATCTCAATCTCTTTACTATTCCCTTATCTCATAAGGGGTGAAAAAATGGAAGACATGGCGAGTAAATCCGTGATCAACTAGATAGATTTGTGGCCACTAGATGTACTTGGTATCCCAATCAAGAGGTTTATCAATATATCATCCCATTTCCACTGTGGTACCTCATGTGTCTGATAAAATCCTACTTGAACCTACTGATCAACATTCAGTTGCTGACAAGTGAGGCATGGTGAATTGTACTCTTCCATTGCTATCTTATTCCCAAAAAACTAGTATTGACATCTATGGTCCGAGAATATTATTTATCCTCTAGGATATAACACCAAATGTAATTCATGAAAATTCCTCAACGCCACCTTCATAAACATCACTGGTTCCATTATGCATCCTCTAAAATGGATGATGTGATCCCTAACTATGAAAAATACACTTTCATCTTTTCTTTGGGAAGTGTGTGCATATAGGGCCTCACAGTCAACATCCCCATGTTTTGCCTCTCGAAATCGCTGATGGAGTGGGGGACTGAGAGTTGTAGAGTATAGGTCAGATACTACATCCCTATACACGATGGATATCTACAACATGGTTAGTTGTGATGTCGCCTTTCTCTAAAGTTGTAAACCCGACCTAATGTTGAGTGTTGCTGCTACTATGATTCTCTTCCCATGAGTGTAGACTGTCTCAAAGCCATCGTTTAGGAGGAACTAAAGCAATCTCTATTATCTCATGTTCTTTTACATATATGAGAATATAAATTAATGAATCTTGTTATCAGAGTATAGAGTAAATCATTCACCCATTAAGATGTTCCACCACATCATCAATGAAAAAACCACCACTACTAACTACAGTGCAGGGGTCATGTAGTTCTGGCAATGTTACCTCACCCGTCGTAAGCCATAGGGGATTAATGCTCTCTCTTACATTAGTACAGATCCCATCCCAGTCCCTGAGGAGTCATATTAATCTACCTACCTAACTCTATCTTCCGGTAACCTCTAGATGGGTCCTCTCATTAGTCTCCAACTCATATCAATGAAACTATACTGGAATGTTTACTTCATTACAATGAGATGTCCCATTTTTTACGAAGATGAAAATCATGATTCTACTCTTGAGAATCTGGGTAAAAAAATCTCTTAGTACATAGTAAACCCCATGAAACATTATTACTGAGAAACAATCCATGGTGGATCCCATGAAAAAACATCCTCTATCTTCAACGGATCCACCACAGCTCTGGCCTCTGAGATAAAATTTCCATGAAAGTGGACCTCTTATATCCATATATTTAACATTGATATATTTCCATAATTTTGGTACTATTGCATTGAATCATAGACTATATACAGATGCATGGTGTGATAAACATATGATATCAAGTACCTAATGATGTATTCTATGAAGACCACCACAATGAGATCGTGATACGATGCGAAGATCCAATTCATGAGTCCCATGAACACTATTGGGTGTTTTTTCACATCAAAATCCTTCAACACAAGCTCATAGTGGCCATAGTGGCATCTGATGGTCGTCTTCAGTACACCCTCATCCCACACCCGAAGATGATGGTAGACTAATTTATGTTCTATCATTAAAAAACATCGAGATACCTTCACATCATCGAAGAGATCAAAAAACCTCGACAAAGGATACAATTTAATCATGGTCACGAGGTTTAGGCATCGATAGTACATACATAGACTCAAACTCCCCTATTCCTTATTGGTGAATAAAATTGGGGGTGGCCATGGGGAATCACATGGCCTTATGAACCATTTCCTCTAGAGTTCATATATCTATACCCTCAACTCAAGAAGCTCTAGAGGAGACATCAGATATTATAATTTAAATATTCTTCTCGTCATAGGGTTCAAGATCATGTAGAATTATAACTCTCAGCGAGGAGGTAGTCCTAGAAAATTATCCAAAATGAAAATTTAATATTTTTCCACCACTGCAGGATAGCTAGGACAGCACTCTCCATCTACTCAATAGGTATGGATATCCTATTGATGAGTGATCGACTAAACCCTTATCTTAGAAAGTATATCATGTTCTACAATGGTTACCTTTATTATTGTGAAGGAAAAAATAGTCTCATCCTCGTGGAAACCCCAAAATTTCATTTAAACCATTTTATCTCAGCATGGACTGTGCTTATCCAGTTCATACCCATGATGTCATCGTAATGCATCGACACTTCTACTAGGAAATCCCATATGAATGTTTCAACACATAGAGTTAGCTCAAACTATTCGAACCATTTCATAATCATCGAAATCACTAACGTAGGACTATCTAATCATATATATTGAACCAACAACTCCATCTAAATCTCCAAGATCTGAAAAAGAGTTGTCGGAATATGAGAGTTACTGGAACCAATGTTTATAAGAACATCAGCTAGGTTTGAGAAGACATAGTTCATACCTCAAATCATATTTGGAGCTCCATGCCCATAAACCATTGTCACCTGAAGTTGATATCATCTCTGTCTAACTGCACCATGAGGTCAGGGTGGACAACCTCGGGATGGTGAAGGTAGTACCTCAACTTTTCGCCCACCACCTGCTACATGACCTACTCCTCTGCCACATTTTCCACCCCACGAACCACCTCGATTGAACCTCTATTTATGCCTCAGATGTACTTCAACCATCTAATGATCATTAGTATAGCAGTTCAGGAAGTCCTGAGCCATGTGACATTTCCAACCACACGAGCAATACAATATACTCCTCTGCTGAACAACTCTACACTGTGATCTCTTCACATCTGACCCTACTTCCTGTGGTCATCCACTATAATATATGGCCCACGTGGGACACTGAATTATCATCATACTACCTACTATAGATAGATCAATTACCTATTTTTCTATGGTCGCTCTACGAATCGGTTCATGTTCACCTAAGATTCTCTCCACCGATAGTGCTCGAACTAGTACTATAGCCTGTCTTGGTATGTTGAGAAATATCATTGAAACTATGATATTTACTCAGGGTCCCTCATTAAAGGTTCGAGACATGAAGAAAGGGTCTCATACAAAGTCATTATAGTAGTGAGACAGGCCAATGAATTTCATTGAGTACTAGGCCATTGCAAGGATTCCCTACTATAAGTGTAATATCTCCTGAATATGTTATGAGTATAATGTCACTATAAGGAACTCCTCCCTGAAAAGGCTCACAAAGATCAAACAAGAATGAGTGGTATCCTCATGTGTCTGGAGAATGAGGATTCACCATCTCTCTCTTGTGACCTGAATTAGACTTGTATCTAGGATAATCATCTGTTATGTTGGTGTCTCAACCAAGCGGAAAACACTTGCCATAACCTCCATCTGGTCCTCTACTACCAGCACAACTATATTTTCCATGAAATCTCAGAGGCCAATGTCTTTGGAACTCGTGTAATGTTCTTAGTGCCTATGCACAGTCCATTGGTAGGACTGGTGTAAACTACTTCCTAATGAGTGGTGGTGATATTGGTATATTACCAGAATGTTCTATCATTATAAGAGGGACCTGCACTGACATCATATCTCTCGGCCAACCATAATCATGATCTCTCATGGGAATCATGGATTGTTGTTTATGTGGAAGCATCATATAAAGAAACAGATACATTATAATCCAAAATCAATACACTTAATAATATAGATGCATTGAAAACCTAGAATCCTAGTTCTAATTGTTGAACCGACTGCCTCTAACACAACATTGTCATTAAACATCTATAGGGGAGCATGAAATGACTACCCCAAGCCCCCCTTCCTTATTTTAGGGGTTGGTGACTTTCACTTGAAAGGCATATCTTAAAATGGAAAGGAATTTTTATTAATCCTGTATGCATACAGACTAGGTACATGAAAAAATAAAACCATAAAGTATAATTGCTACATGTGTGTACTGAATGTAAAAGTTTTAGTATAAAATCCAAACTAAAATGAATGTAATTAAAAAAGTAAAAAAGTTCTCTCGAGGCCGGACCACAAGGAGTCTACAGGATTGGTAGGTGCAGATCGTTGTCGGTAATTGTTGTCACTCCTTATGTCTGTCAATCACCTCAATGCATTGTCTTTCCATGGATTCCCATAACTCAGTAATACTTATCATCGTCATCACAAGACACAATGAGGTGAGGTAAAAGCCCTTGCAGGGGTATGTATAACAATACCTAGTAGAGATCCCATTACACCTGAAAGTCACCAAAAATTCAATAATGAAAATCCAAAATACCATGAACTCAATAACAAATCATTATATAATGTACATCTGACACTTGGAATACAACATAGAGAACATGAATAATGATGATTATTCGTGCGATAGATAATTTTATTCTATATAGAGGTTCTGTTTCTGATCCATGAAAGGTGTATATATTTCTAATCCACAAAGGGTCACTCTACTAATATTACCCAGATGTCCTCACTAATACTAATCCACATTGGGTCACACTACTGCCAATCCAAGGTCAGTCTCTCTATTATAGATCCACAGAGGGTTTCTATATTGCTAATATACATAGGTTCGTGATACTTCTGATCCATAGAGGTTCATTATAATGCTGATCCACAGAGGTTCACTGATCATTTGACAGCGAGCAACAGGATTCCCAAACAATGTGTTCTTGTGTTCTGTAGGTTCTACTCCTCAAAATTTTGGTTTTACCTTAACTTCCACTAACCCCAAATAAGATGTAACCTAATGGAACGTCTTGTAATAAGTGTTATAATGTGATAAATGGACCATCAATCAGATGCTCATTCTGTATGATATAATCAAAAAAGAAAATAGGGCCCAATTGGTTTTGAGTCCATTCCAACCCGGTCGTACTCTAACAAATTATACAACATAGGTGGAGTTTTTTAAAAAGTCCTTTTTGTCCAATGAGTCTCAACATTATAGAAGGTGTGTCAATCAGACACACTAATTGCATGATGTATTAGTTTTAGTGAAATGTGATCAATCGTGTCTATGTTAGGTACATGGCTGGATTAGTTTATATGTCAGGACCACCCAGTGGGTCATTCCCTCTTGGAAATTCTAGATTGTGTGTGGTCTAGTTTCCCCTAGTAGCGGAAGTAGGGAACCACACCTTCATTCAAAATGGATGGCTGGTGTCATTTTTTGGCATCCAGATGAGCGACCCAATCGTGGCTCTCCATTTCCCATTTGCGGCACATCGGTGCCACCCCATTCCACACATCATGGTCGTCTAGTTGCAAATATTAATACCTTGTCGCATATGTTGACGCTTCTCCACATGATAGGAACATGCATGCCACCAACTCTGGTCATCTGCAATGTTGCACTGGTGGTTCTGCAATGGAATCTGCTTCTGCAGGCCACTAGGGATGCTCTAGTGGGCTGTTTTCCTTCCAATCAGCACCTATGGGGCTTCCAGGTCGTCTTATCCACTATGAGTCCCGTTGAATCTACTTTTTTCCACACTACTCAATCTCCAATGAAGAGTGATCAAAACCAAAGAGTGTAATAGGGTCCAGACATTGTTCGGATTAGGCCGCGCCCACCACATTAGGGTTATGACATGTGGTGATAATAAAAAAAAATTAGAAATAATAATCCAAAAAAGAGAACCCCGCAACAACTTCCCATAAAAAGAAAGAATTGGGGATCAAACCATTGGTCAATTTATTGGCATTTTACATGATAACCAAGATTAGGGAAAGATGCATCATAATACACTTACAAAAAAATTATTTATCTTACATTGATTTGGCGGATTTTGTTCCGGACGAAGGGATACATCCTTGTTTGAAGTCGTTCATATATATCCAATTCGTGTTCTCCATTGGTCATTGGATGCTGAACAAAATTCTTTGAAATGTGACTTCATTAGCTTTTTATTAGAGAATACTACCATAATTTGTGAATTCCTATGAAAATGGTTTGTTTTATAGAATAAAATAATTCTCTTGTAGTGTTCATTATTATGGTTCATTAAGGAATCATAATTAATGATCCTTTAAACAAACATGAATTATGGATACAGAACTACAAAACAGGTCACTAAATTATTCTCATTTAATTGTTGTCAATATACATATGTCCCACAAACCATCTCTCAATAGTTGATGAAATGTATAATAACTCAAAGATTTATTTTATTAATTTTTTGAAAATTCCAAATATTATATTTTTTATTGACCCTCATCGGTTGAAGTTATTCTTCACCGAAGATAATCCAAACACTTAAAATTCACCAAATGCCATTATATTTTCAATCCTAGAACCATTTAAAATGATTAAAAATCTTTTCTACATATTTACTAAAAATAAATTAATAAATGATCAAAATTCTGTTCTGGGATGATCGTTCATCAAAATTACGGGCCTTTGATTTTCATAGTCTCGTAAAAATTCCATAAATTTAAATAAAATTATATTTAATTTTCATGTCTTTAAATTTATATCATGTCTAATATTAATCATAATTTTAATCAATTCATCATAGAATAACCCATGAAATCATGGGGGATTCAAAATCATTTTATCATATTGTAACCAGTGGAAGAGATAATGGTTTATAAATAACATATCACATTTCAAATAATTCAATCAATTAATGGATAATAATGGATAACTAGATCATATCACATTTAATTAATAATATATATAAAAGGTTATCACACTATATAGAGAAATATTTTTAAACATAATTTCGAACATCAATTAAGGATAACAATCTATTTTAAAAATAATTACTTCCATAAGAAACATTTCCAAAATACATTTCATTGAAGAAATACATTTATAATAATATAAATGAATCTTTTAAATACCTCTATAACATTTCATGTGAAAAATATATTTTCTTCTCAAAAAAATTAATTCATATATGATTTTTAATACAATATAATTATAATATAACCAGGAAAAAATAATGAAAAAAATTTGACAACCATTTCATTAAAAATGAGATTAAAAACTTATAATGTATTCTAATTTTATTAATACTATTAATTTCCAAAACATTTGACAAAATTTAAAATTTTCAATATTAATTATAAATATATATTAGTTTAAAATATATATGACACCATATAATAGAAGCATATAAATTATTTAAAACCCATTACATTG
Source organism: Viscum album (assembly GCA_963277665.1). NCBI lineage: Eukaryota > Viridiplantae > Streptophyta > Magnoliopsida > Santalales > Viscaceae > Viscum > Viscum album. Next base: position 1,037,121,441 of record OY728133.1, on the reverse strand, counting down.
AATGATAATTTTAAAACGTATATTGAAATATTGGAATTTTAAACAAATATGTATTTGAAGATTTAATTGAAATCAAATATTTTAAAAAAAATATTAAAAAAATTCATTAAAATATTTATTTTAACCGTGATATGTATGATTCAATTGAATTATAGTCATTATTCTATAGATAAATCAATATTCTTAACATAATATTTACCCCATTAAATTTATAGAGAATATCCTTGATTAGAAAATGGAAATAATTTCTCTTTTTTAAAACCAAAAATTTTAAAATCTAAAACATGAGAAAAAAATGTACATAATAACATTGGATAATTTTTTAAATTTATTTGAACCATTTATAAAAAACATGGTTTTGTAAGAATACATATTTATGATAGAAAAGGGAAATAATGTCCGTTTTTTCTAAAAAAAATGTTATGTAAATTATATTACTTACATAATAGTGTTAAACTGGAACTATTAATTTATTATATCATTAACTAACATTTGAGAATAAAATTTATGATTATTAATGATATAATTATTATAATATTTCATGAAGTGATGAATATTCATAAAAATTATAGATAAACGATGAAATTATTTTGATAATCCTTTGTCACATTGGTAAAATTGAATCATATTCTAATGAAATAATAAAATTAAATTAGTCATAAAATATTATTTAAATCATGATATTCCTTAATTAAAATTTAAAATTATATAATACAAAAAAATATAATTTATTTTTGCATAATATGGAATGATTCTCAAAAAAGGAAATTAAGAAAACAATTACCTTACCATTTTGGTAAAATTAAATAATAAAAACACTGAAGGATTGATTATAAAATAGGAATTTAAATACACTTAATTTTATTTATTAGAATTGCATAGTATAATAATGTAATGTATTTACAACACCAAAAATAAATCTTTGTTGAATCAGTTATAAGTAACTAAAAAAATGAGATGAGAAAAACCTTACTCCAATTATTGACATTCATAATACATTTTCATTCTACATGAATAATAAATAAATAAATATATATATATATATTAAATACACTAAATAACCATAATAATATTTCTAGTAGCATGTATTATTATTTATGAATTTATATTACTTAATTGCTTACAATTCCATATTAATGTAACATTTCGTGTAAGATTCTCTTTTCCTTTCATATATGTTTTTAATTTTTAATATTGATCATATTACATATATAATAATTTTATTATTTATAGAATCTAATAAACGATATTAAAAACATATATTTTAAGTATTTAAATATATACAATAATCTATTATATATGTAAAAATGAAATGGACTATAACATTCATGGAGATGGTAGGTCGCACGTATGCAAGAACATTATTCCCATTTTCTTTTTTATAGTATGAAAGTATGTAATGTATATATATATATATATTCCTTATATTATAATAATTAATTCATTTATATCATAGAAATTTACAGAACTCATCCATCATACCATAATTTAATGAGTGAATAAATCAGATCTCCTTAATGACATAGTATTTAATACCTTAACAAAATGATATTATTGTTTTTTAAATAAGTAAATCACTAAATTATGTTTTTATAATAAATAATGATGCATAAACACATAGTAAATATCATATATTTCAAATAAATAATATATGTTAATCATTACACCAAACCATTTTAGATGGTAAATATAAAATGAATGACATCGTTTCATGAGGTGGCAATCCTTCATACACACAAAATATATGACTATTAACAATTTGATGTATGTGTGTTAAAGTGTATGTAGAATATAAATAATAACATAATATTATTAAAATTTGGGTAAGTAGGTTTTTATATAATAAGTTTTAACTATTTTTTAGGTAATGGGGAATGAAAATAAAACAACAATGCATATCGATTGATGATTATTTTTATTTGGGTAATTCCATTTTCTTAAAAACAATGGAAACCTTTGGATATATTTCATACAATAAGGTGGATTCATGGATGAATATAATTATTTTTTTATTATTAAGGAGGATTTTATTTTTGAGATAAAGGCCTTTAGATTAGCGAATTTGTTAGAGAGGGGGTTGGGTTAGTGCCCTTTTATAGTTTAAAGGATTTGAATTCTTGTAAATATAAAAAGGTAAACACTATTAGAAGGTATCCCATACCAAAAATTCCACCAATAAAATTATATTATCAATAAAATCTTGTAAATGGTTAATATATTTCCATAATATGTATTTTATACATGTTTCAATGTTAATTTAACAAAAAATTATAATTTAGTACAAATAAATCTTTCTTACCTTTGTCATTATAATTGAATTTAATTACATTCATTAATAATGAAAAAAAAACTAATATGAACTTATTAGAAATTATAAATAATGATAATTTAAAATATTTAAACAATTGATTCTATGTCAAATTTAATATTTGATTTTAATTTATATAAAATAAATCTCATAGATATTTCGTGATAGGTTGTTTTTATGATAAAATATTTAAACATTGAATGATTTATATCAAATTTAAATGATAAAAAATTTAAAATGAACTAAAATTTTCTCCACTATATAAAATTTATCTACTTTAACTTTAAAACCATATTTATATATAATTAAATAATATAAGTAAATAGGTTAGCGAAGGTGTTTCGAATAATTATTAATTTTTTAACTATTCATGCAAAAATGTAATATTCTCATAAAAATTCAAAAAATTCACAAAATGAATATTTTTATATCCTGAATTAAAAAAATATATTTATTTTTGATAATAAAATTATGAATATCATGAAATTATATTAAATATGGGTAATCATTAAAAGTAGTGAAATTAACCTTTTTGAATATACATATTTTTACTCATACAATTTTATTTATTGTCATATTTTACATAAGATATTTATTTTCTCTAGGTCAAACAAATTTTATTAAATATTGAATATATAAATATTATTAAAATAATTCATAAAAAAGATTTTTTTATTTATTCAAAATTTTGTTTCTTTACATAGTGAACTATTTTTTATTGAAAATTAATTTAATTATGTTAAAATAGTTATTACTTTAATTTATAATTAATTGAAAACTAATGTAATAATATATTAAAAATATTCATATTTTTCACACATTCAAAAATACTATTCATAACATATATTCTATATTCTAGTTGTTGAATATAATTACATTTCAATTAAAATATTTATAATATATTGTCACTTAGTAATGCATGGCCATTTGTGCGATGAAATATACCGAAAATAATTTGAATGGTGTGTAACAAAAGAAAAAATATTTTTATATATATTGAAATATAATATAATTATTTCTTTTAGTGGAATATTTTAATTAATTTTTAAATAGTGGAATCCAAACAAAGTGATTTCATATTAAAAGAGATGTATTCAGTGTTTTGTGAAATGCTAAATATTAACATATTAATTAATTTGATTAATAAATACAAAATATATGGGTGTTATAATAATAAAAATATTGTGATATAAAAGTTCTAATGATAGTTTTGTACGTTTTTAGTTTTTAATACTTAATGAACCATGTTATGAAAATGATTAATAATGAATTTGGGTCTTATTATTTTATGTCATGTGAATTGTGTTCAGCTTTAAGGATGATTATTAAGGACGCACTGTTATTCTATATGATTAATGAATTTTTACATGGAGTTCATCACCCCTAGTTTTTGGTGGGTCATGCATATTCTTAATGCATCCCAATGCATTTATTTTTAGGTGGATGGATTTTTTGTATTGAATCCAGGGATATGAAAATAGAGTTCAATATTGATGATTATGATTTTATAAATGGTATGGAAATCAATACTATGGGTTATATATTGAATAAAAAGGACCCATAAGTATTATATATGATTGAGATTAACTAACATGGTGTTCTAAGTCCCTAGTTTCAGTACTAGGAATGATGATGTGTGTTACACTAGATTTAAGTAATTCATAAATTAATTTCACATTATTAATGATTTTTGGGACCCTAATTGTATATAGAAAGGAGTATTAGTATGACAAATTATATTTGGATGATCGGGTTACCTAGTACAACTTGATTGATGAAAAGGCTAATAATAAATTACCGATGATGAAACTATGTTATTTTACTATAGTATTTTTTAGTATAAATTTTTTCAAAATGATTTTATATAGTCTTTTTTTCATTTGAAGTCATTATTAGTGGTATAGTAACTCACACTCACTCCATTATCATGAAGTATTTTCAAAATGATACTCAATCCACACTATCATGTTTGTAGTAGGTATAGGATTGTGTTAAGGCCAATGATGAGATTAACACAGTTGCGTTGGATTTCATCGATTGTATTAAGCGATTTGATGTGATTTAGATTAATATACATCTAGTTACTTGTTTAATTATAATAAATTTACCATGTTATATATTGTATCATTCTAGCAGATGATAAATTTAAAATGTATTCCATAATCATTTAGGGAATTATTACAATTAAATATATTATAACATATTTAGCTGATGTACAATGTATACATAATCCTATTTGTATGAATGTTTGTTATTTATATTATTACTGATGAAATTTATAAGAGAGTATATCCTCCTCATACTAACAACATAGATGAACCCTACATTTTAGGAACCTCTGTAATATAAAGAAGCTCATATGGGGTCTTATGAAGAACCATCCACAGACACTAGATTAATGGAATCTAGATTAGGACATTACATGGTGATATGAAACATAATAAATTGGTATGATTACATTCACTATACGGAAAAATTAATCCAAATTATTTTTAATGGTTAGATAATATGAATATAAGAAAACACAAGAAGAAGATAAATATTATATTAAATTAAATGTGGATTAGTAATAATTTTCTAGAAGAAATTATATAAAGCCATTTCTTCTCATATTAACATACATGGATCATTGGATAAACTTTTGACATAATATACATGATATTGATCATAATATTAGGAGTATGATATAAAAATATTTTGTTTCATTTAAATAATAGAATATACTGATATATGGAAAAAAATGTAATCACAACATGTCATGAAACAGAAATATATTCATTATAAATTGTATACAAATTAATCATGAATGAACCGATGTATGTTATCAAATTCTATTGTTTGATGAATAGAAGATGACAACCAAGAACTGACCAAATGAAATTATTCAACCATATAACAACGAATGCAAAAAAATTATTATATTACGAAAATTTATTAAATAAAAAATATATCAATAGATAAAAATAGACAGGTCCGGTGAATTAACAACACACACTATTATCCACTTCATAAAATATCTCCTTATGACATTTAGATCTCATAATCCATATATATCCTTCAAATAACAATATACCACAATAAATACACCCGCCACCTCCAATCCATGATTTATGATTTCTTGTAAGTGGGATAAGAAATTCGATAAATTCACAAATGGAATATAGAGGGATTGATAATCAATATATCAGTATAATTACAGAAAGAGATTATATTATCATTAAATACCATGTATTTTTTTAGAAATACTAAGTCACATATATCTAGGTAATATATTAAAAATTCAATATATAACATATTTCTGAAATAATTTCATTGACATTAATAGATTGGTTAAAATGTGTATCATCATCATGAAAAGAATATTAGAGCATCATACTCAAAATTAGAATGAATAAATATTTTTATCCAAACATTACATAATAAATTATTTCATCAATATTGCATTGAGTAACACATTTCATATACTATATTAACTAATAAAAATTTTCATTCATAGCATTATGGTTATGATTTTCATGTTTATTTTGTTCAAGGATTAATGTTCCACACATTCATAGTCAAATTAATCTAAATTTTGAACACCACAATGATAGCAACACCAAGGGAATATAACTTCAACTGAATGAATGATCCCACAACCGATAATATTTTAATTCGTGATTTTTTACATCAATATAAATCAAGGATATGATTATACTCTATAAACTTATATATCCATGGCCTCACACCAAACTATCTATGGTCCTATAATCATTATTGAAATTAAACATACATGGAGTTATTATTCATTTCAATCAATCAGAAAACATTTTAATTACATTTCAATCCTCCAGATGTTCATGATTCAAAATAATCCAATTCAATTCCAATACAATCATAAAATGTGATTTGTCAAAAATAATTCCTAAAAAAACAATTAATATAATTTCAAATTAATTTGACATCAAAATATATTTTCGGAATATTAATTATTTAAGTCAATCATTAAAAAATCCATTTCTATTAAAGAAAATGCTCATGAAATTATCGCTTTATTTCAGAATAAATTATTGAAATTATATCATAAAACAAAACATTCCAAATCATATAATATGGACCAAAGGATAAAAACAATTAGATTTAAATTATATGGAAATTCATTTCAACCCAAAAAATAATCAATAATGTTAATTTATAGAAATCACATTAAAAACCACATTCCAGAAATGTGGTATTAAAAAACATTAATTTATGGATTTATAATATTGAGATATGATGGGATATATTTGATCCGAATGTGATCCAAGAAATACAATTCTCGAATATGAATTAGAAATTCATCATATCTAGAATAATTAGAATTCCAAAAATCTAATACATTATTGCTTCATGATTAATAGTGAATGACCAACAATGATCTAGGAAACAATCCCTATACCAAAATGAGTGTATAAGAAACCCAATATAATAATTAAAAAAACATTGATATAAAATGAAAAACATTTATATGATGTATATTTGATGATGATATTTTTTTACCATGATTAATAATGAATAATGAAAACATAGGGGACCATGAAATTCAAAATATATACCCAACACCAGTAAATCCAATGTGAACAATCATGGAGTGGTGTAGAATCTCTAAATTATCAGAGATAAGTATTAATTAATAAGTGAAAATTTCAACTACTATATAATGAGGAAATATTGGAGATTAATAGGAATTAAAATTGTAAGTATGTGTAATTAATACACATATCTAGGTTTCAACAATCAATCACCCCCTCAATGCTACTAGATGAGAAATATGTATCTTCCAAATGGTTTGAAAAACCTTTTACCATTATATAATATCTCCATTTTACACTTTTGCACTATTTTGGGGGAATTCCACACAGTTTTTACTAACCATGATCCCAACTATGGAATTATATCTATATGTTGCACGTTTTCTGGGGATGACTATACCATTTGTCTATTACCATGAGAACTACATGGAGAAGCACATAAACCAATAAAATTTTCTAAAAGACACATAAATTGATAAAAATTGTGATATTTAAAATATATTCCAAATAAATGATGTTAGTGTAGCATAAATAAGGGGTCAATATAATTATTAGGGAACACCACCATTGTGAGTCATAAATTTGGACGCACTCTTGTGAGAAAACATAATATCATCAATGAGTACATCACTACCATAATTCAAAAATGTGCAACCATGATTTAAAAAAAACCAAATTTTACCCACTTTTACATCATCTCTATTATTCAAATACATTCACCCACCCATGTGTGAACCATTATTGTAGTAAAATATATATCTCATTTGTGAGTCACCGACATTCACACTTGACAATGGACAATTTAATTTTGTTATATATATAAATATCATTAGACATAAACATTTAATAAATTCCTTTGAAGGTGATAAAGAATTCCACCAATAAATCATCGATACATATGTAATTCAAATGAAGGGACTGAGTTTCCATTTCATAATTTACACATGGAAATATAATTAAATTTAAAACATTTTTAAAAGGTCATATCATTAATTCATTTCAACATTTTAATGTATGACTTCCTAAAAATGAATATCCAAAATAATTATGTGAGAAATAATTTCTAATGATTTTAAAATTTTAGTTTTTTTTCTTATGTAAAATTAAATTTTATAATAGTAGGATAATGGAAAATAATCAGTGATTCAGTTTTCAGAAAATAACTCCCAAATATACCACCAAAAAGAATATATATGTCACATTCCATTGAATCATTAGAAACGATATTGATACATTTTTCGAACAATTTTTTTAAATAATTTTGTATTAAAAATAATTTTCATTAATTTATCCTTGAAAAAAAATATGTTCTTCAAATTAAATGTGGACTGGAATAAAAAAATATACAATCATAAAAGGGAAAAATGTTTTCAAATTTTATGAAAATTACATTTATATATAGAGACTTATTAAATATAGTTACATGAAATTAATTTAAAGGATATAAAGACACATATAAAATGAAATAAAAAATATATATTTAATTAAAAATAATAATAGAGGGTATTTTAGAATATAGAGACAATGAATATTTAATAAAATCACCATTAAAGAGGATGTAATTTATTCTTAAAATTTTCTTACATTTTTTGGGAAGAAATTTATCTTGGGGCATTAATAGATAAAAATTATTTTTTTATCAAAATCAAGTAATAAAATGAATAAAATATTTTATGGTAGATGAAATAAATCCCAGAAGTAAAATAAAATTTATTAAAAAATAATAATCAATTATAGTGTGTTTTATTTATGAAAATAACTAATAATTCATTATTTTATGAATCGTAATCTAATGAATTGTATAATCTATGATTTATTTTTATATAAACTCAATTTCATAAATAACATGACAACAATTCAAAAAGTATTAGTACATACATGAAAAAATATTATATATATGTTGAATAATCCATATGTTGAAAAACATAAAATTCAAATAAGAATCCCCTATAAATTAAAAAAACAATTTTAATATAAATTAATTGATATATGTAACATGAAACTAAGAATCAAAACCCCATTTATAAAATATAAATCATTATATTATATATCAAATAAGAGGATAAAAATTTATAGAAAAGTAATTATGTTCATAAAAGAAAACAATACGTAAATAATAGAATTTCAGATGCAACACGAGTACCATGGATAACCTCATAACTGAACTGTCTATTAACTAATGTAAAACTAACATATATTATTAATCAATAAATATTTAACATTATTAATATATAATTCTTCTTATAATATTAATGATAAATTAAATACTAATCATTAATTGATAGTGGAATAGTATTTTTCATCTATAGATGTTTGAGATTTGAATTATTAATTATATAATTTATAAATTTATTCACTATCACCCAAAATTATTACATAGAAATACATTTTATGAATTAATATGTTATATTAATATTACATAATATACCAACAATTTTGAAACATTTATGATCCTCTTTTGTTGGTATTATTTTTCTTTTTTTCTGAATATATAAATGTTGAGGTGTGTTTTGGGAAACTTTTGTAGTATTTATGAGGGTTTTGAGAATTTCACGATCAAAATTTTTTTCCCTAATCTAGGGACCCACACCAGTATAGCATGAAACAGAAGAATGAGTTTGAATGCTGGAAGGTGCATGTGTTTTCAACATATGTTAAAAGTTATGAGTAACCATGAAACTCCTACTATAAGAGGTGAATAGATTAGAAATACAGTATGGAAATCATTGAACTCCTTCCACATAAACTTTGTTTGTGGGTGAATATATTCCAAAAAAGTAGATTAAAAAATTTCAATCTCCACAGACCTCACCCAATGTTGATCCAACTCGACCATAACAAACACCCCTCTTCTTAATGTCTTCATAATGAATTCATAGGTATCTCTATCATTGTTCGTGAAGAATCGAAGGTCATATTGACAAATTTGAATCCTTATGGTTATTTTATTTCTTAAAGATTAGGATTCCTTTTTGACAAATCAATCATTAAATATAAAAATTCATTTTTTTTCATCTAATGTTGAAATATTATATCCAATAGTTTTTGTATCTAGGTTTTATTAATCTTGGTTCTAGGATTTTAATATTTTTTTATGTGGTAGGATTTAATTAATATTTGTGATTTCTATGGATGAAAATTAACAATCAATTTACACAATCTATTATTCCAATATCCAAATACATTTTCAATAATTTCAATTAGAAAGATGAAAAATTTAATATAAAATTGAATAAAAAAATTCATTAATTATTTAATTTAATAATTGATTTGATTAAAAAAATATCCATGTTAATATAAGATGAGTTAATCTTGGAAAAATGGATTTAGGTAATAGTGATTATAAAATTGGTGGAAATGGATTAGTTAGTCTGTTGAATAATTAATTGAATGTTGTCATTGTGGAAGTGATGGAAATTATGGATTGTGAAATTGAACAATTAATGTTACAATGAATTTTTTCATAATTGTAATTATTATATTATTTACATGATCTTAATATTTTAATGAGTAATATGATTTGACTATTCCAAAATTATATAATGTATAATTAAATAAATTATTCTATTTCATTAATGTATTCAATTGTGATATGTATTGAGAGGTGAAATTTTATTTCACAATTTGAAATTTCTTAAGATGGTTAAGGTTTAATAAACATGATTGATGTGATATATATTATATATGTGTGATTGATTCATATACATGTTTGGGAATGAGACTATGGTTGTAAATTATATTATGGGGTAAACTTTTTGATGATCAAAACTGAGTCCCCAATTACCCAATGATATATTGAGTTTGAAAAAATGAATGATGATATAAATTTCCATACAAGATTGAAACAATTGAAAAGGGAATGAATCCCCAAATAACAATATTATATCAAAACTATTGGAAAGGGAATCGTGCTAAAAACACCATTTTTATGAGGTGTGGGAGAAGGACCGATTCTACTAATTCCAACAAGGAGTTAGGTATAATGATAAATGACCCTAAGTATGTTAATGGACTATTTTTCTAGATGACAATGATTTTATTTGAAATGAAATGATAAATGATCATCATGATTTTATGATTTAGTTCAAACTCTATAATATTCTAAAATAATTATTTAGGGTTCTTGTTTCAATTGGAATCCATCGATTTAGGTTTTTAATTAAAGAATAATTTAATATATAATAAATTTTCCCTATAAATTGTACATTATTCATTATGAAATAACACACACTATTATTTGGTGACTATATTTTTGACAGCATTTTTTGTGGCCAACATATTTGTAATCAGACACTACACAGGATTACTAGTCAGTACCCAAATAGAATTCATGTTGGTAGTATATTATAAGGCCTACATCCCCAATTTAAATTCATGATTCAATATGGATCATGTTTTAGGGAACCAAACATGGTGGTCGGACGCACATGTGATTTTATGTGTGTCTTTATTTTTGTTATTTATTTAACCGTTGACAAGTATTCAAGATGGAATATCTATTGTTTTGTTTTGAATTTTTTATAACTTTTTTGTTCATCATTTGATACTTGTTATTGTGGTCCTTGGTTATATCATATTACTATTATTATTTATTTCTTTTATTTTATTTATTTCCTAAAGAGGGTTAATTCCCAACATGATCGACATTAGGCCCCCACTACTAGTAGAAAACCTCTATCATACGAGGAAGCATTCATGAGGTCATATGGCATACCAACTCGGTTAAATTTTATATAACCCCTTTGATTTGGGTTAGAATATATATTTTTTCATTATATTAATTTTCCAATTTCCATCCTTTAGTATTTATGTTATGATTCGTAGAGATGAAATTGGTTTCATTATTGTTATTAAATAATAACTATAAAATGGTTGTATTTAATTAATATGATAAAAATTAATATAATATTTCATGAAAAATAAATTAAATGTATTTTTTAAAATATATGTAATAATACCATTATTTATGAATCCATATTTAATAATGACTTAAATACGTTACATTTTTAATACAGGTGATTAGGTCGACCAAAACCTTACCATGTTAAAATTAATGGGTGAGTACTATTATGAAAGATATTAACATAGATTTATATAATTATTAGAATCAATTAATGAAATTATTTATTTTTTTTGATGTGTTCAAAAATATTTTAAATGTATTATATAATAAAAAAATTGGTCTGAAAAATGAAATATGTTACTTCTTATAGAATGTTGTTTTCCCATTTAAATTAGTGAAACTAACTTTTTTCCCATCGAATGGAATTAATGTAATAACTTATTTAAATTTTAATAATCACGTATGTCTTTTAAATGTGATATTTATTTATTAAATAACTAGTTTTAAACAATCTTTATTTACTGTTATGAAGGCAGATTGTGTTGCTTATGGAGGTTGCAATACCGGCATAACTAAAGATAATTATTTGTTTTTCCGGTGTTTAGGAGGAAGGATCAAAATGGTTATCCCATAACTATAATAAAAATTAAATATAATTATAATCCACATTTAAATATGTTAAAATAATTAGATCATATTTATTGGAGGTAAATGAAAATAACTAATATAATAAATGAAAAGGGTTGATTGATAAATATTCCTTACTCTTTAGAAGAGTTCCATATTTTATCCAACTATGTATTTCACATGAGATAAAAATAAATGAAGAAATACTATGAATAGATCAAGGATTTTTGGTTTGTTTTTTTAGTATATTTATATTGAATCTATGTTCATTCTGGTGTGATAGGATGTGAGATGCTGATAACTACATTTATAAGTTAGAGGAGTGGCATTTTTTATTTATTAATTTTAAATTCAATACTCAATTTTTTTGGATTCCAATAGTGGAGAAATAATTGATTATTGAAATTGATATGGTATATAAACCATCAGAATTAGATTTTATAAAAAATTTTAACATATTTTTTTGGATTTAAATCTTTGATATTTCACTAGAACCATTTCTTATTTCTACCTTGTTATCAAATTTTTTCATAAGAAATGTTCATTTAATGAATGTAAATAAAACAACTTTTTAAATACATTTAAAAATAATAATAAAAATATGAATTAAATTTTTTTAAAAATAAAATCATTTCTTGCTAATAATTTATTTTTATTATGCACACATATATCAAAAAAACCATTTTTTTTAAAAAATAATTATTCTGTTTAACCTTTTTATTAAGATAAAATGATCCATGAAATTATTTTCAATGAAATATAATGTTTTATGAAATAAATAATAAGTAATATCTATATTTTAAGTGATTGCCAAACATAATTATAAATTTATCGATATGTATATGACAATAACAGTTTAAAAATATTTCATATACAAGTAAATAATTACTTAAGATTGAAAAATGTTGATAAATGGTTTCATATAATCTTAATTATATGTTATGATATTTTATTTTTCATTATATATATATATATATATATATATTTTATAAAAATAAGTTTTAATACGTTAAAATAATTTTATACTATGTAAATTTCATAAAAGATATAGTATATGAAATTTTATTATTTTCCACTATTCTCACCAATTGAAAAAATTCCAAGAAAATATAAAACATTCATTTGAAGATAATTTTGTTATCCAAAATCTATAATGTATTTTATTCATATATGGAGTATATTATAAAAAATAATTATTTATAATTTAGATATTATATATATATTTAATATAATTTATATTATAAAATAAAATTTAAAAAAATATTATGCATATTTTAAATAAATTAATAAAAAAATTTTGTTAAAATATTTATCACATCATGAATAATTATATTTTATAATATATTTATTTCAATAAAATAAATCATAAATAATTCCAGTTAAAAATAAAATTCGTAAGCATGATATGATATTTCATTGTTTTTTAGAAACAATGGATCTATTGTACAAATACCTTAGTATTATATGTATTTTTTCATTTTATGGATTTTTAATATTTTTCTTAACATATGTTATACTATATAATTTTTTTGACACATTTTAACAGTACCATATAGTCATAGTAAAAATTAATTCAGTTTCACTTTAATAATTTATTGACTCTTAAGAATGATATTAATAATAAAGTTTTATTTATTAAAAATATATAGTAAAATTTAATGTAGCTTCACCAATAATTCAAAAAAAATCAAATTAATAATCCACACATGATCGATGATTCAAAAATATCCAATTAGCCATGCACATCAGACCATAAACCCCGATAATGTCCTTACAAAAGAAATAAAATTTCACCTGTAACCATCGATACTCTCAATTGAACTAGAGGAACGAAATTGGGTTTAATAAATATTGAATATACTATATCTAGACTATATAACTTAAAAAATCATAATTTCAATAACATTTATCAAATCCAATCTTCCTCTAATGTGAAAATTATGAATTCAATCGGAATTCTACAACATGTAAATATATGGGGATTTATAATATTAAATGGTAATATAAAATCTTATAATTTAAAATTTTATATTGTAAATCATGAATTGATAAATGTAGGAGTGATTATTTTCATACACACTGAATATCCATCCTAGTTAAAACTAATTTCAATTATTATTGATTATAATAAAAACAATATTAAATAGAATGTTAAACATATTATTATATTTATTCTCAATGAATGTCAAACCCATTCCATTTAATAATAATCATAATATTAAAAAATTATTAACCATTTTATCATCTCTCATAGTTTGTCAATAATATAACAACAATAGTTCCATGGAATACTTTCACCAGAGAAATTTCATTAAAGGGGTTTTAAATAACTACGAATAAAACATATTGTATTATATTTTAATTGATTAATTAAAAATTAGAAAGAGAATATAAAATCATTATTATTGAAATGTATCATTATATAATATATATTAAATCAATATATTGACCAAATAAAACATGGATATTTGGTTTTATCCAATATGGATATATGATCCCGTGAAATTTAAATTTATTTATAGTAAAATATTTAATAGAGAATTAAATATTAATCATTTATGAAATTAATTTTATTAATGTGATGTACTAATAATAGTTTTAATATTTATTTTATCCCATATAGTTCCATTTCATTTACATACTTATTCTTATCCAAACTGAATGTTTAGTTTTGATTAATAATCACATATTGTTAATCATGCACATAATTTATTTCAAAAAATACAATCAAGGTGTATCTGGTGTAATGACTCATAGAAAAATTTGGAATATCTTAATTACAATACCATTAACTACACCATACTAATATTCACCCATCCATATATTTTTAAATATATTATATGACACTATAAAGCCAATAAATTCTACATTTCATTATATAATCATCATCTTAATAAAACGTAAATTTAAAAAATTTATTTTCATTGTCAATTATCTACTATATAATACTAAGCTCATTCTTTTATTTTAATAAAACAAATATTTGAAACTATTAAAATATAATATCAAAATTATATTTACAATCTCTTCCATATATTCATATCCTATACCAAGTAAAACACCAGATAAGAAAATATTGAAGCCAACATCTAACGGGTAGTTATATTTACTATATTATGATTTTATATAAATGTAATCAAATATAAAAGTTTTATTTTCTAAAAAATAAACTCACCTTGAACTTATATGACATATTCATGTCATCCATTGGTTTATAAGACATCCATATATATATATCAACAGGTATTTCCGAAATAATGATAAATAGAAATAAATATTTTAATATGATAAAATATTAAAAAATCTCCAACTACTCTATAGATCTTTAGTTAAATATCTAAATCCATAAATATATTATCAACAACATTTGAATTTTCAACTAATGTAATAACAATTCCCTCATAATAAAAAATTTATTATATTATGAAATATTTTTTTGAGCTATTTAAAATGATCCTAATGTATAATCTAACATATAAAAACCAATCAAAATAAATGATTTTTTCCTTTATTTAATTGATGATTTAAAATTCATGAAATATTTTAATGACATACCCAATATCTTAGTCAGAAGCTACACTATTGACAATTTATTAAAAAGAAATAAAAAGTACAGATAGGATATAGACGAGATTAAACAAGCAGAAATGTCCACATCCACCCAACAACAGGCCTAAATATCATAATATGACATATAATTTCGACAATCAGAGTCAATAGAAACCTCCCTCTCAGGTGGAGAATTATCCTAATTAAAATTCTTAAGAATCATTGCGTACACCTTCATGGTAATCTTCAAAGACGATCTGGTAGTAATGATCTAGAATGGTTAGATTAATCCAAGTGTGGTCTTTGCTTTGAGGGAACAGAGGTGAGACCCTGACCATCAGTCATCATTTCCTTTCCACTCAAGACCATATCCTTCAAAGATGCATGCCCACCAATACTCAAATCTTGAATAGGGGTACTATGGTCCATTTCATCATCAGAAACATTCCCTTATTTCTTATAAAATTCAGAATATTGAAAGATATTATGAATTTCTTTATGAAAGTACACACCTTTGTGTGCATCAGCCTGGTTAGAGATATTAACCTATGAGTGATCAGGGATCATCAATCCCGAAGACTGTGTAGGTAGTTTTGTAGCTCAAGTAACCTCTTTAGCAACATCAACTCGAGGGTCCAAGGGTCCACTATGAGCACTCTCCAGGGATAAATCCATCAATAGATATTTTCCATTAAGATTAGACACATCGAACTTCCCAGAAATCATCGCAATAGAAACAGTGGATGTTAGTTCCTTGAGTGTATCACCACCATGAACAATAGGCTTTTTTGAAGATATAATACATAAATTTGATATTCATTTTAATATAAATTCTACTCAATCATCTCATCCACCATGAATTATTGGATTAAAATATATTATATATTTTATTTCCAATAAAAATATTTATATAACATAATTACATGTCCCCTTCCTCATGTCATCAATCATAATAATAAACATTTCAAAATTAAGAATTTTTTCATTTAAATTAATTATTTACTATTATATTTATTAATTTTTATACTAAAAATAAAAATAAGTATTTTAAAATTCCCAATATGTATCATATTTTATCCATATAGTATGTGATACAATTGTTTTATGTGTTCTATGATATTTTTTCCAACCACCTCATAAGAGTCAATTAATATTAAACTAATTGATCATTATGGTGATAATGTAGTCCAAAAAATGATCAATATTATATTAATTGGAATAAAAAACTCTATGAAATATAATATAAAAAATCATTGAAATTAGAATCCTCAATAATCTGATTCATATCCCAAAACCCAAAAAACTCAGTAGCGAAAATAAGGGAAAAATTTTCTTCCAAACATGATGTATTTAACAAGATATAGAAATTAATTTTTGACAAAACATAATTGATGTGCTTGGTATTTTTGAGGGTTTGTCTTTGATTTATTATGTTTTGGTTATAGTTCATTTAATAAAGAGGTTTTATGGATATTTGGTTGTATTCCACCGATAGGACCACACCATTTTGTAATTCTATAGCTTCCTACAATAATTATTGTATGAAAAAATCATGACAGAAACTCCCACATCTGGGTATTGTCTTAGGAATATTATTATATTATGAACATGGGGACACCTGATAGATATTCTATATCAAGACGGTGTGAAAAATCACGTGTGTCTAATGTTGGATATGTTTTAAAACCACTTATTCTTTATTGGACATGATGGGATTCCTGGGATAGGTGTGTTTAAGTAAACTAAATAAATTTTTGGTAGGACCACCCCATAGTTAAGATTGTCTGATAATTTTAAAAGATTGAATCGACCCCCATGATTTGTTGTCTATGCGAATTTCCATGATTAAATAAATGAAATATTCATTGAAAAGTTTTTAATGAAACTAAAACATCATTTATCTATTTATTAAATGATTCCCCTCCATATTTTAATAGTTTCCCTAATATAGATGAGCCTATTGTGAGATTGGGTATACCATTATTACCATCTATGGTAAACTCAATCATTTGTCCCATATATATTTTCAAGGAAGCTGGAATATCAATGATTTAGATATTAATAATAATTTTTATTCATCATGACTCAGGGGGCTCTCATCATCATTATCACTAGACATCATTTATTTAATATATCGGTCATAACAATTTGGAAAAATCTTGATCTACTATTACTTGTGGTTGTTGTTTCATCTATTAACATGGTTCTACACAATTATAATGATTGCATTGGATTATCTCATTCAATATCCATTTTAATCTTCAATTAGAATTAGTTGTATTGAACAACGACCAATTAGTAAGATTCCAATACTGTTGAACGATGATTTAGGAATTAAATAGTATATAATATTGGTGTTAATATAGTTTCTCTTGATTTAGGAAACTCTTTATCATATATAAACCTTGTATATAATTGTTGACATGACATATGAGGATATTAATCTTGAATTAAAAAACATCCTAGAGTTTTCTCTCACTAGCATCTATTTGTTACCCATGAGAATCATGTTTGATTTTGAGCACTTGTTTCAATTTCAATGGATACTGATACTCAGTATTGATTTTCTATTTTTTTACTCTATATGTTTCCTTTTTTCTATTTCAATATATTCAATTTTTAGGTCTTTAATCATGTAGAAAATAATTTGTGGACAATCATGACATGGTTATACCTTGGATGGTAATATGTATCGAATGCAATAATGATAATGATAGTCCTAGATAATAGTAAGGGGACTAATGGACTTATGGAATGTACAGATTAAGTAGATGGATATGTAGTCCTTGTAGATCTACCTAATGTTCGGAATGGGTGTGATGGACATTTTACATAACTCATGATAGATATGGGACTTAAAGACCTATAATCATAACATTGAATCTTAGATATGATACTGCATTTAGATATATGTGGTTTCCTTATAGATTATTAATGATCACAACATCTACTATTAATTTATATTTAGTATTTAAAAAATGAAGTTTTGGATTGGGTGTATGGATACTATTTTAATGAATTACTATTAAAAAAATTCTTAACATAATCTTTCATGTGCATATACTTATTTTCCTATAATACGCCTCATATAAATGTGAAATAATGGTAATGATGCATAGTTAGTGTATTGATGGTATTATACTCAATACATTAATTATTATCTCAATTTGTTTGATGAATTCATAATAAATTATTGCGGAAAGGGGAATGTCCCCATTTAATGGATATTACAATATATATATTTGTGTCCTAAGGTGGTATTAAGAAAACCTCTAATGGTTTGTTTTGGTGTTATTATATACATTCTGGTTTCCCGTACACATTTGTCTGACCTACCACTACATCTATTAGACACCCCAGTATGTCTAAAACCCCTTGTGTATTTTAATTAAATAATATGGTCCTATAGAATTATTTCCTGAAAAGATTCATTTAGGCCAGGGAGATACAATATAGTATTAAATGATGGTTTTATTCCCATATTTACAATGTGATTATGAAGGTAAAAATAATTATGAAGTGTCAAACTTCGGTAGTTGAGTTCAATAAGTGCAACATCCACTCCTCTATGATAGAACTCAATGTCATCAGTAATGGTATTTCTATTACAGTTATGGATTTATTGTTTAACATTGATCCCATGATTGTTATATTGTGAAAAATTATTTTATATTAGTCTATTTATACAACATTTCATAATATGTAGGATAAAATTTCTTAAATAATTATTTAATTCCATTTATATGTGTTAAAAAATTAATTTATTTATATTTTGTTCTATGACATATATTGTTTATATTTATATATGATATATTGTAATGATATTATCTTCATTTTAACATGATAATGATAATTTTTATATATATAATACAAATATAAAGGTGTGGATATGAAAACTCATCTTTGGGTATTAATGGGATGTTTATTCATTCTCCTTGAAGATAACCTCATAATAAAATATTTCTTCTGAAATACCTTATATCTAAATAAAACTATAACATTTGTTTATCTTGGGTGATTTATTATATATATAAATGGTATATTTTTTTGTATTAGATACAATTATTTTATGATTGTGTTGAATGATATGAACAATTAATGTTTGTTATAATGAATTTTGGAAGTATAAATATCCTTTTACATCAATATATGTTAATGAGGATATATTTGATTATGATTATATACAAATATCAAGAGTTCATGTGGTGACATGATAAAACCAATGAATATCATCATTATTAAAAATTCATGAAATAGAGTTCCCATATTTACTTTATATTTTCTTGAGACATACATATCTATTATCCTATATCATTATAGGACTCTAGTAGATCTTATGATTCTGGGGGAATTATTTGAATCATTAATGTTATTATTGATTTAACTGAAACACTAGAGTATTTATACGCAACTCATGATGTTATTTTACATCAATGTTATGCTGAGAAGTAGTCATGTATTATGAACCAGTTATGAATATATAAGGTTATTATATGAGTGACCATAAAATAAATCATTCATAGGGATTTCACTTTATATATGCTATAGTTGGGCCATTCACATGAGTTTATGGAACATCGGGAGGGACAATTTTTAGTGTCACAAAAATCACCTTGTTACACGGAGTTCTTTTAAAATCACTCCTCTTTTGAAAGGGGAAGAGTAATTGATGAATGGAATGTCTGATATTACCCTATGACATGTGTTATGTTATTAGGTATGTTTCATTGAATTTTCTATATTTTAAAAGGATTATTGTTTTTCAATAATGGTTTATATAGGACTAGAAGAAGAAATTGATGATTTTTCTATTATAATTATCTAAACAACTGATTTGGTTATCTAGTTATGTAATGGGGGCCTCTTATAATATAAATAAGTTTAAGGTTAGTGAGTTACAATAAGAAAATAAAAATTGATCAATGATGATAATGATTTCTTTATCCCAAATAATGTGTGGTTGAAGTCCCTACTGAATCAACTATATAATGGGTTGGAAAAATCATCGGATTTATCCACAGAATTAGTATAAATATTTTTCGTGTGGGAAGATAGGGAAAAATTATCTTTATTATTCAACATAATTCATTATAGGTTCTCTAAGACAAGTCGGGTATACGTGGAATCTAATTAAGGAATATGGACATGATCTTCAACAATATACTCTATCCCCACACACATTGGTGACCATGTTAATTATTTACATTAGGTTTAGGCCCATCAATCTGAGGTGGGTAGTGGGAATATAATTGAAGAGTTTACAGATTTTGGAGATGAGTTATCTCTATCATAGATAGGTTTTTCCATGATCAAATATTATTTTTTCTTCTACTCGACTTGTTACCAAATTTACATCTCTTCTCGATATACCATGTTAATCTTGGACTTGAATGGTCAATTTTTTTATATTAAAATTTTACTTTTCATGATACATATTATGGAAAAAATCATTATCTAAAAATATTTAATGAATATTCCATATTAGATTTCATTTTAGAACATCATTGAGACATAAATATAATATATATGATTATCTACAAAATTCTATATTTCATATATATGTTAACTATTTTTCATGCACACACCAACAACTAGAATATATATATATATATATATATATCAATTCTCCTCTCCCATGTAGATAAATTTGATGATGACTAGTAAATTTTATGTTGGGAAAGTATGAATAGTATGATATATGGATACACATGGAGCTAGAACAAAAAATAATTATGTATTGACTATATAGTATCACAAATATTAGAACCCTCATATTTTCATCTAGTGGGAGACCTATGCCACTGTCTTTTTTAGAGGGAATATAAGGCCTCCCCAAGATAGAGTGATTGATTTTTTGATCTTTTGCAAACATGGAGTCCAATATAATATATATATATATATATATATATATATTCCCTAGTATCATATTTTCCAATCCAATTCAATTGATTTAAGGGTGAATCATGATGATTATGAGGTGAATGTTTTTATAAGACAAATATCATTTCCCTTGGGGTTTACAGTGTAGTTTTCAAATAATAAATTTATTAATCACTTATATATGAGAAAAATGAATATAAAACATATGACCATAATGAGTAGATACCATTTTTTGTGGATCAATGATTTTTTTATTAGTTCCTAGGAACTAGACGGTTTTCCTATAATGACATATCATTAAGAGACCACCAGCATTATGATAAAAGTAAAAATATTATAATGATTACATTTAAGTGTTTATGTAGGATGTATGTGAATGTTTTAATTAATTTTAGGTTTCCACATTTAAAAGTATTTTTCTTGGATGTCATAAACATGATTATCAATCTATATCTCGAATCATCAATTATGGTGCTTCATAATGATATCATCAAATACATATAGAGATCGTATATTATTGATATACACCCACATATGGTAATCCTTATACATAAACAATCATTTTTATAACACACTCTAAACTTGTTACTTATATATTATGGACGTATGATTTTTGGGTTATGTTATACCTATGGTTGTAATATATGTAGACGCACAAATGGTAATGTTGTGATTTTGTAGTAATTCCATAAAATTTTGTCTAATAACAGATTCTAACAAAGATTATCTAGGCTTTAAATAGTTCATACTCGACTAATACCATCTTGGAGTAGCTATTAATGATCCTACCAAGAAGGGATTTATAATCCATTGGATATCAGCATGTATAGAGGCCTTCTTATAAGTACATAAAATATTTGAAAAAACTCTAACCCTCACAGTGAGAAGTGTGTAGTATTTGACATTAGGATAACTTTGATTGATTATTTTTTCTAAACCACATTTGACTTATAGGGATCCTATTGTAGCTTATGTGTTCCTCCAACAGGGATATAACTAGTTAAATCACCCAATAGATTAATTGGAGTTAGATGTTGTGGTATGTTCATGGAAATGATGACATGATTATCTCTTTGATGATATATTTTTCAAAAACAGAGACCATTTTATTTTATATTACATCTTCTCTTAGTGGGAATTGAATCCTAGTGAGTGTTGTTTGTTTTTTTATGAAATTATATTCAAATATGCGATAACATATGATAAAGGAAATGGTAATAATGCCACATAAGTGACAACATAGAAATAATATGAATATATAGATAATGATTAATAATATTAATGAGGTTGAATCTTTTATTGGATGATTATATGTTTTTGGTTTCTTAGGATAAAATATTCTCTATTGGTTATAATTATGACATTGGTGGATCGAGTAATGACCTACCTAGTATCAGTTGATAATTGTTTTTTTTCAGGAAATGATTTTTGAAATGAAGATAACTATTTATAGGATGGTCTTTAGAGACCGACGACATGAACATTACTCATGCAATTAAATTTGTTTAAATTTCTTAAAGATTGATCTAATTAGAGAATATCATTAATTATAGTGGTAAGTACAATATGTATTCATGGAGACATATAAAATTATCATTTGACATATTTAGTTACCTCTATATGAATAGGGGCATCATGATAGTAAATTAAAATTTTTGACATAACATTGGATATAGGTGGGGAAACTATGATAAAGTAGATATAAATCGAAAAAATTTAGTCCATTCTAGATGTGAGAAATAATGGAAATGGTAAATGGTACATTGATTTCAGAAAAATCAAGAACCTCAGATACCATTTTGTCTTTAGTTTGGTCAATAAATAAAGTGCCACATTTTTTGTTCAATAGAGAGACTCACTCTGATGGTTAGTTATGAAATATTTGTGTTCCTGCGAATGTATGACTATTTGGACTACTATAAAATATTTTATTAGATAATGATATTAATTTTACAGTGTTACTTCTTCCTTGATTAATGATATCTTTTGGAATCTTATGAATGTCCATAATACATTATATAAACAGTTCGAAAGAATATTGGTTGTAATATCATGATCGTGGAATATATGATTTAAGAAAAACAATTATACTTTATTAGACTGTGGGATGACCATCAATCATTGGTGAAATTCATGTATAATTTTTTTCCAAAAGAAATTCATATGGAATAATTTATGGATCATTATGGTTATTCATGAACCAAAAATTTTGTTAAAATAAATGTTGGTTATATATCTATTATTTGGAACAATATTATATATGTGTATTCTGAGAGAGTAGAGAATATAAAAATTTTATGATTGAAAATAATATGAGAAAAAGACAATAGTTTTAGTGGAGTAAATGAAAATTTATTTATTTTATAGGTGATAATATTTTTTTTGGATTTCACATCGTTTCTAGCATCGTCATATATGAATGTAACGTAAACTATCTCCATGGACTATGATCCCATTTATCATTACTAGTTGATCTGGAGTATTGTATTACACACTAGATCTTCCTCAATAAAATTAATTATTTAATAACATAATACATTTTCATTAGATTAAATATTATGAGTCTGAAAAAAATGTTATCAGCTTTGTGGATGTTAAGATCGAATCAAATTGATCATTTATGGAGTGTCTGGTGTGGACTATTTACCAATGAGGAAAGGTATTGAGGGTGATAATAGAAAAACATGTTAAAGTGATTTAGATTTTTTAACAAAAAATATAGGATATGAGCGAGATAATTTTTGGTTGGGGCTCAATATCCCAATTTTTTTCAAATAAGCTATATCATTTCTCATGTTAGAGGGTTTGCAGGGGGCGTGGATTTTGTGATAACCTCATGTTTAAACAGTACGTTAATTTTAAATATTGCATATAATAAAAGGTGATTTTGATCCATGTTATCATTTATAATGTTTATAGGCTATGTTAGTGGGTTTAAAATGATTATATAATTTTGTTGAGAACAATATGAGAAATCATATTTTGGTTCAAGCCTGAGTGTATGACGTTTTATTACATTAGAATGCTTCTATACAATATGTAGGAATAATATCCCCACATATTTGTTTAGAAATCATCTTATTGTTATGAAATCCACAAGTGAACCATTACAATAGGGGCCTCAAACACATTATTGGATGGTATTATGACTACAAAATGTTCTAGGTTTTATTACCATTACATACTTGGTGACCAGGTTAGAGGCCTTTCAAGATTATTTTAACGAAATCTATGACCATAGATTGAGTTTCCTCACCAAGATAAATATATTTTGAATATAAAATATAAAAACCCTTCATCATGATTTTTATGTTTCCTAAGATTGGATGATGAATCACACAAGATCTTCCTTAATTATTTTTTAATGAAATTTTGACACATTTTTTCCCTCTACTAATAAGTAGTACCTCCTCATACTATATGTTTCACTATTTAGGATAATCATAGGTTGAGAATAGGTCATCCCTTTTTAATTACATGGATGATCTAATTATTATTTTACATATCAATTTTTATAATTTTTAAAATATTAGAAACTGTGATATGAACACCTTTTCATATTAATATATACTTATATGGACCTTATCATGTTCAACTCAAGTAACTATTTTAATGATTTTTGAGTTTTCTCCATTGAACCAAAGAATCTTAGACCATTAGTGGCTGTTTTTTCTACTATGTTACATAGTTATACCTGTATAGAATAACATCATAATTAATATAAATCTAGAAATAATTTTATGATGTATTTTAGTAAATTTTACTGACAAAATAATATGATATTGATCTAGTTGGTGAAAAATCATGACTTTTGAACTAATTCGTGGGTAATATGGATGTTGATTTATTTGTGATTGATGTATAAAGCATATTTCTAGATTGATCAGTCTCATTTGGTGGTTGGAATAAAATGATGGTTTAATCGTGTGTGTATTATTACACATGATTTTTTTTGATCATTTATGTTTACGTGTGTTGGTCATGAAACCCATATTTTGTATTTTAAAAAAACAATTGTAGCCTCTGCGACCCATGTATTATTTTGATGACTTTTGTTACTGTATTGTTAATAATACACATTAATGATGTGAAAATTTATTCATATATTTTTTTTCACTATGTGTGTGAATGTTTGAACATTGTATATTTATTTGTAGAAAATGAAAGAGAATTATAATTTCATAGTTAGTCATTAGATGGGTAGAATCTATAAAATTTGATGATGAGGATGAGGAACCTATATAAATGTCAGGAGAATTATTCCCTTGAGAAATATTCTGAGGTAGTAGTGGTCTAACATCCCATGTAATTATTGAATAAGAAATTGTATTACATATTTATTAATAATTATTTAATAGATTTTAATTTTATCTTAAAATATAGGATTTTCATGATAGCATAACTTCCCCACAACAATGGCTTTCTCTAAATTCTTATGAAATGCACATGATTTATATATCTATGAAAATAAAATGATATTGAAATTATTATTGTAAATAGTAGTGAACTCCATCTGTTTTGTTAGTGTGAATGAATAGAACTATCTATATTATTTTCACAGAAGTGTGATAAATGATTTTACATTCTTAAAATAAATTTTAATGCTTAAAATGAAAATAAATCCAGTTATAAGCATAAAACAGTCTAATATTTTTAAAATGTAATTTTTTCATATTTTAATTTAGGACCCATTTTAATTATAAATATTGTTAATTTTAGATGATTTATTTGAAAAAAATCAACATCTTCTATAGAATTGGTTCATCAGAATTCACATTGGATGAATTTTTTGTAATTTTTTGATGAAATTTATTTTTTTAGTATTGAAAGAAATACAAAATTATAATTTAGAACTATTTTTTGTCTAATTTAATTATATTATTAAATTATAATTTTAATATTTTTTAAAAATAACTAAAAATAGTTTTTATAAATTATTCAAATGTTGGTCATTATATGAAATTTCACATTAAAAAATATATATAAAAAAAAGTCAACATTTTGGGTGACATTAATGCTATTTTGAGAACAGAGGAAAAAAATAGAAGCATGTTTTTTAGGAATTATGCTATTGATTTCTATTATTATATTGATTAATTTAATTTGAATGAAGTTCCAATATTTGTAGATGAATTTATATATATCAGAAATTCTATCAACTGAAGATATTCTATAATTTGGACTAGTGTCTTATACAAGTTGATGAAAGGAATTCTGTGGTTTACATTTCTGTGATCACTCTACCTAGGATTCTCTCTGATCATGTTTTTCGGTTGATTGATGTTCATGTTAATGATGCTAAATAAAATAAATTTTCTTTAAAATTTAAAAATTGTTAGATTTCATCTACTACTTGTTTTGAGATTATTTTGGATACTTGGATGGTTTATTTTTTGTGCATCCCAATGCACATTCTATCTCGAATATTAAAACATGTTAAATCACATCTTATGAGTTGGATGAAATAATTTATTTATCCAGAAGTTATTAAAATTAAGGTTGTTGAATCACATTGGATTTAGTGCTGGAAATGTAATGAATGCCAAATATTTTAATTCTTCAAAGGAGATAAATGAACTTTATGATCTATATAGTCATCTATATCTCAATGATAATCTTTATTTCAAATATATTAATATAAGGAGAAACAAATATTATGTATAACTCTGGTTTGTTTCATTTCATAAATGTCTAAAAAAGGAAAATAAAAATATCAACAATATTTAGATTTATGGAAATGTGTTTGGCTATAAAAAATTAAATTGTTAATGGTGTGATAGGTAATTTTGGAAACAATTATTCACATAATTGGTATAGTAATATTCAAAAATTAGATAATTGCATTGACCATTAGGTTTATGATTTGTAGAACAATTTATTGGTTGGGGTACCTAATTGGGATCAAATACATTAGTAACTCTTCTATTTAAATAATTATATCATTGGTGGTGAGAATAAAATTACCAACAAAATATTCATATTTTATTGTGGTGTTCTTTATTGTGAGGTAATTAATGTAGTTATTAATTTATTTTTTCATTCCATGATTCTATATAGAATGAATTACAATATCATTACATTGATTCTCAATTAATGTAATGTAATTTAAATTAGAGAGTATAGTCCAATTTTGATTGGATACACTATCCCTAAGGTTATTGTCAACATTTTGACTCATAGGTTGGGTGAACTTTGGAAATGATTAATATCTTACAATCTGTTCTAGTTTGTTCCAGATTGTAATATAAATGATATCCTATATACTGATTCATAATGTGTAAATTTTATGAGGAATATGTTGAAGACTATAAATATGTCCTTTAATGTTGACATCACAAAGTACAATGACAGTATAAAATCAGATTTCATCTTTTTTTTATTTGAAGATACATGGAAAATATTAGAATTTTATCAATATGATCTACTTTATCCTTAAAAGTGATATGTTTTCCATTATTTTCAATGGGTATTTGAGGGGATTCATTCTGTTTTCCTGAGGTGTTATAAAGGAGGATATACTATCTAGGATTTACATTCCCATAGTTGATTATTTTCTGAGTTTATGAAATGTTGTTCTTGTCTGTGTTTTTATATATCACTAGATGAATGCTGGGAGGGATTTTTTTGAATATTCATATATTCTCTATGAATATGAAATTCCCCTTTTTGGGAAAATGATAGAGCCACCATATATCATATAAAATGATTATTTATGAAAATGTAAGAGTTTTCTAGGAAGGTTCTTAGCTAGAATAAATATTCAGTTTATATTGGAGAGGGAGTAGTTACTTCTAAATAAATATTGTCGTTCGATGAATTTTTGGGAAAATTGGTTCCTTACCCGTAATTTATCATGTTGTCCCTATGTTTTGTGTCTAGGACAAATTGGAATGCATGGAAAACACATCATCCAAATTTTTTAATCAGAAAGAATCATGGATGGGTAAATCTATGTATTAGGAATGTAAAATTTTTATTCTTAATTATTTTATCTTCTCCATGTTTCTATATTCCTTTCATCATAATAGATGGCCTAGATCAATCCCCCAAGAATTGAATGGGGTGATTTCTAACATTATATGGAATAGTTATGTCCATGTGAGGAAGTTTATATCTTTTTTCTATATAGAGTGTGTGAAGCTGGTTAAGATGGGTTGTCTTGCAGTAATAGATCATAGAATTTTTATGGATACTTTTATATGGAGCGTCACCTAGAAGATGAATCCTAGATCTAAATAATCGATATTGTTATTTTCCACAAGGATTGTTAATAAAATGCTTCATTTTAATATCATGAATGTTTCTTCTTCTCTTGGGCCAAATGTTAAAAATGTTATCAGGAAATTATTATATTATTGAAAAGGGTTGTTTGTAAGAAATCACATCTTAATTTTTGGAATGTGCCTTATTTTTCAAAAACCACTATTTTTTATAGATAATATTCAAAAAAATCGGTTATGTTACAATTTATTAGTTATACATGGATAGTGATTTTCGTTCTTTGATTTCCTCCCAACATTCAATTAAACTCTCCAAGTATGTTCATGATGATTTTTATGTATTAATATGGACACCTACACTACATGGAAGTATTATCACTATATAATTTTATCATTATCTTCATGAAGTATCGATAATGATTCCCTCATATGTATACATCATTATAAATTATTTTTATCAATTAGCTAAAACCTTGCTAATCTACGTAATATGGACTAATCAAAAACCCTATCATAATATTATACAACATAATTTTTCTCACATATCATATATGTTTTTACTGTT
The DNA here is from genome assembly GCA_963277665.1 of Viscum album. Lineage (NCBI taxonomy): Eukaryota > Viridiplantae > Streptophyta > Magnoliopsida > Santalales > Viscaceae > Viscum > Viscum album. The sequence continues at coordinate 1,037,091,899 of OY728133.1, read as the reverse complement.
TATTCTTGACCTGCTGTCAAATATTCATCTATTTAGGAACATCCATTTCACTTTCATGTTATATAGGTATTTTCATGTTGTGTTATATTTATATTTTGATATTCATAATTATGAAATTTTTTTCGCATATACATACCACATATTATGAAGTTATAATCAACACTTGATTCCCCATGCCACTGCTACTTCATTAGTTTCCTCAACCTTAGTTTTGTTCTGGTTTAGATGATATTGACTCACATGGTGACCGAAATTTTCATATTATTAATAAATCCAAGTAATTAATTATTTTCCACATTATTTTTTTAATTTATTTTCATAGGAGTAGGTTTTACAACCTCTATACCATTTGAGTTATTTAAATTACCACGAATAAAGGTTAATTAGTTAATTAATGGTAAAAATAATATTATAATAATATTATACATCCTAAACAATTGTACTAATTTAATTTTATGAGTGTGCCTTAATAATGATCTATCTTGTGTAGATTTTAGGAAAACTTGGAGGAACATGGTTGACTTTAATGCATTTATATTTTTATATTAAATGAATATGCATTTTTTTATAATTTCATTTCAAAAAAGTAATGTATTTCAATATAGATTTATATATGAGATATATTATTCAAGAAAATCATTTTAGAATTATAAAAATATTTTGAACATCATGGTAATTTAATTACAATTTTTAGGGAATAATTATTTATATTTAATTATGACAAAATAATGATTTAATAATATATTTATTAATTAATGATTCAAATAAATACAATATAAATATTAAAAAAATTATATAATACATAATTTATTCCATAAAACATTTATTTAGGTAACTATGACATTTTATATGTTTATTTAAATGGTTTTTTTATGTGACCTATCTATTTGTATTTTATTTAAATTTAGAGAAATTATTAATATAAACATTAAAGTAATTGATATGTTATGAAAATATAATTGGTTAAATTGTTTTTAAAAAATTTAGATCACAATATGACTAATATATGGTAGAGAAGTTATTTACACATCTAATTATGTGCAATTGACCCCATATATGTAATCTTTTTATCCACATAATTTTTAAAATGTTTTTACCACAATTAAAATTAATTAATAATATTTATGATTAAACTGAAAATTTAAGAATTATAATAAAATCAATATATGCGTAAAAATTAGTGGACAATAGTATTGAAAACAATAATCATCATATCATTAAAATATCTCATTTTAAGGCCATTCGGGTTAAAAAAATATATTAATATAATATTTTATGATTATATAAGGGTGCACATCCCCTCTTCTATAAAAAATCCCACATTGCACTCTTTTACTAACACATCCAAAAACATTTTGATCAGACAATATCATCCCGAAAACAATCCTATAATCCTTCCACACATCTGTGAGATCTTATTTTAGACATAACTCCATTCTTATATGTTTTTGGGGGTTCTTAAAAGGTGATCAACCTAAGAATATGTTTCAATTTATAAGTGATTATATTTTATTTCTTCTAGAAAATAATTAATCTTATATATACTTATATTTTATTATGTTAATATCATCAACTATATCTTTTCCAAATTTAATTTAATGGGAAATTTACATTTCGTTCGTTTGTGCAAAGGACTAGCGCATCATGGAAAAATATAATTTGTTTTTCAGTACCATATATCATGAATGTTTATAATGATGGTATCAAAATTTATATATGATAGAAATGAAATTTTTTTCACTGTGAAGTAATTTTACTTCAATTATTTTCCTTCATTCCATTCAATAAAAACCGATAACCTCATTAATGTGTACCTGTAATCTTTCACCGCCAAAGAGCAATGTGAATAGTTTTTATTCATTACAGAACTTGTATAATATATATAAGAATATATAAATGAACAAAATGAGGATAATAATATTATTAAAATTATGTAAGGAAAATATAATAATTACCATATTTCTATAATTATTAATAAAAATTAGAAAACATCACTCATTGGTATGTATGACCTACTGTTTCCATGATTATATCATTTTTCATTTTTCATAACCATAATTAATGTTTTGATTTATAATTTATGATTACTGCAATAAATTTGATGACATGTAATGAGTAATATTTTGGAGATGAAATAATGCTTACCACTTGTATTATTTATTTCATAATAAGTTCATTTTCTACTTGTGTACGAAATATTGAAAACTACATCCTATATGAAGGTAAATAATTATGAATTTTTTTAAAATGGTAATATGAGATAAAAATGAATAATTATCTTAATATATGTATTAAATAAATTTCAAAACTATTCATTTTTTTATATTCATGAATATAATTACGGTCATTGATGATTTAGACTCAAGGTAAGACATTTCATCTCAATCTCATTTCATTGATTTATTTCTTGATGTTATACACCATAGTTATAATATATGGTGTATACAATTCCACTTTTACATTTAATACCAATATAATATCAATAATAATGTAATTTAGTGTTTTTGAAAAGTAAATAAATTCTTGTTTCTTATAATATAAATATTGAAAATTACAAAGGGTTCATATATAATGTATCATTTTATATAATTTAAAGATTTATTATTATTCTAAATCTATATTATTGTTTTCTATCTATTCAAAATGGATTTTAGGATTTAATTATGTGGCAATGAATGTTTTAAAATTGTAATTCCTTTCAAATGAATCATTGTGGTATAATACATATTGATTAAAAAAATCTTTTTACGTGCTTTAATGTGTTTTAGAATTGGAATGATTTTGTCAATTATTAATAAAACGACATCACGTTAATACAAAATTGAAATTTTTTTTTAATTTTATTCTTGATAATAAGTTTTTATTATGTTATTTTTCTTGATAATTGATTATGTATATGGGTGGTTTCGAGATAAACTGATGGCAGGTGAGGTCGGGAGAGGTCACTAATGCATTTGGTAATGAAAAAAAGTCAAATGATAAGTTATCTCATAATAGATTTATGTCAAATACTATGATTGGTACTCCAAATTTTACCAATAAGGTATCTCTCTATGTAGATGTGAATGATAAAATGTATGTATGATACAGATTCCATAATTTACCTTTATGTTTTATGATTTCGAGTATGTTTTATAGGAATTTTATGATTTCATTAGGAAAGATAATTAGATTATGTTCTATGGTTGAAAGGAATTATTTTTTAATAAATGATTTCATGAATTTAATATGTTGATAGACTAACGATTCAATTCATTATTTCAAATCCTTTACTAAAATTTTTCTAATCATTACAAGTTTTTTTAATATCTTTCAGTGGATTCAAGGGATAATAGAGCACTGGAAGGGATCAGAGAAATGTTATAACGATAAAAGATAAAATTGAATTAGTGTTTTATATTAATGGATTAATTTTTTTTATTATGTGAATACTATTGGAATTTTCAACATTGTATTTATGTGATTTTTTTATGTCTATGTTATAGAATGTTGCGTCGGAAACAGATTGGTTTCAAATATAAACCCAGTTGCGACAACAAAAATTTGTGAGAATCACCAATTTAAACGAAGCGCCAAACCAAACAGCAGAATAAAAATGTGGACACAAATTTTAACGTGGAAAAACCCACCTTTCGAAGGATTAAAAAAAACCACTGGGCAACTCCAAGAAAATTCACTATGAATCAGAGAGTACAAAAATCCAAGTTAAATCCGAACCTTGAATTGCAAATACAGCATAAAAACCTGTGCGAAAAACCACACCCTAATATGCCTTCGTCGCCTCTCTGATAATAGTTCGTAACAATACGTCACCCTTCGGAGATCAAAATCGAACATGCAACGTCGTTGTAGCACCTCGTTGCACAACCTGATTTGCCGCTGCTCGCTACTGCCCATGCCCTAGAAAACAGTCGCCCAAGAATCTGCTCTCCTTGGGTTTTTGCGCACCACCAATTGTTCTTCCCTTGATTCGCTACTTCCCCTTTAATAGGCTCCCATATTCCACATATCTTGATTGAAAAGGAAATCTGAAAAATATCTCAAAAAGATATCATGAGATATTACATGAATCTCATGCTGGCAGATACACAGAGGAAGAATCTTGAATTTCCAAAAAATATATCTTCAAATCTAAAAGATACATCATATCTAAAAAAATGGAAATACCCATGTGTGGGCTGAACCCCAACAATCTCCCCCTTCAGCCCATCGAAGAAGGAGATCGCATCCAACAAACTCAGTTGGAAAGAAAATCGGTTGGTATCGCACCAGTAGTCATCCTCTGCAGAAAATATGACATCCCTCTTTTGCATCTTTGACGGAAACCTGAAAGCTACCCCTGCAAAAGAAATCCAAATGCCGAAGTCTTCTTCATACTTATGTCTGCACCGCTAATACCAGAATCAACAATATCTGGCTCCCCCGTAACTGTGATCGCCACATAATATGGAGCACCTGCAGGAAGTACTTCCTCCCTCTGCTCAACATCCTTCGAGCAGTCAAAAACACTCAGTGCATCACCTCTATCTTTGATTTCCATTCTTTCTTCAATAGTGGCACTCTCTGAAGAAAAAGAATTAGGTGTAAGATCTGAAAGACATGCCATGACAATCATCGGCTTCCAATCCTTCTTCAACTTAGTCAACGGTCTTTGACTAATGCACGACGATTGCCACTGCCACAAATCTGACGAAATCCTCTTCGCAACTGGATTCGTCACATCACTGCATGCCTTTACATCTGTCCTATAAAGCATGTCATCCATTTTGCCGCGCGCATAAACCATCGATCCTCTGGAGAAAGTCCATCTTCCACCACCAAACGAACTCCTGAATCCATCAGTATCAAGAGCACTAGCAGATAACAAATTATGGCGAATACCTGGCACATGTCGCACATCCTTCAATGTCAGTGTACAACCTGCATTCGTAGTGATACAAATATCACCAAAACCAATGACATCAGCAGAATCTCCATTTCCCATATTCAATCTACCAAAGTCACCTTCTTCATATGAAGAAAATAGCCCCTTCTTTGGTGAAATATGGTATGATGCTGCTGAATCAACCACCCATTCGGTGTACAAATCTGATCTGCGACAACCAATGCCAACTGAAAGTAAATCACCCTCACCCTGAACAATACTTACGCCGATATCCTCAGAATCGGTGTCATGCATCTTCTTTTCCTTCTTAAGCTTTTTCAATTCATAGCAGCGTCTCTGCACATGACCCTCCTTATTGCAAAAGTAGCACTTGACCTTTCTTCTTGTCTTTGACCGACCTCTCTGACTACAACATCCATCTGCCACAGCCAGAGTACCACCATTACCTAAAGATTCACCATCATTGGTCTTTCGTCGAGTCTCATTCATCAACAACGATGAAATCACATCATCCAACTTCAATTTATCCTTCCCGAACAACAATGCGGTGACGAGATTATCATATGAATCAGGCAACGAACCCAAAATAAGCAAAGCCTTGTCTTCTTCTTCCATTTCAACAGGTACCGAATTACCTTTATCATCAATCTTGACCGCCACCGAGGATAGCTCTGTCAGAAGTTTGGTGAACTCGTCCAGATGGTTACCTAAATCTCCATTCTCTGGCATTCGCAAACGATACAACCGTTTCTTCAAATATAAACGATTTGTGAGGGATTTTGATTTATACCTGCTTTCAAGCTTCGACTAGATCTCCTCCGCATGGGAGGGTTTTTCCACGTTAAAAAACATGTGTGTTGATTTATTTATTATGATCATATCGCTTCCATATTTCTACGGGTATCTCACGACATTTTTTGGCAAGCAATTTTCGGCCCGGATTCGGGATTCTCCCCCAACATAGAAAAATTATCTAGAGCTGTAAACATGAAAAGGTACCCAATTTGAATTAATGTCAAGTTATTGGATTAACTTGTGATTATGTATTTTATATGGATGGGTCCTTACTATTAGGACTAATGGAATGGTTTAAAAACATTTGGGGTTAATATTTTAAGTTAAATATTGAAATATCCAATGTCTATTCTTTTTGTTAAATCAATGTTGTATAACTTTTTTTAATCAACGAACATTGATTACATGTGGATGGATGAGAATCTAAAATAATATTCCTCTATCTTCCTAATTAAATTCTTGAAATAATTATTGAAATGTCATTATTGGATTATTTCAAAAAAATTGATAACATACAACTCATTGGAATGCAGTTGTTTAAAATATCATGTAGCTCCACTATACCTAGATACATTGTGGATCAAGGTATGTTAGTAATCAACAGTTATTTTATCAATATTTTCATATTTCTATAAAATTAAAATATTATCCTGAATGTTTCAGATATTTTACATTATTTATAGATTATGATGCTTAGAATGATTAAAAAAAAATAATGAGACTATTGCGCAAAAAAAAATTATATTTTATTGTAAAATATATTCTTTTTTCATATACTTATGATATTTTAAATGGACCATTAAATGAACGTTTCATCTCAAACTATGTTGGAATGTTTTATTAGAAGTATGTATTATCTAATGTTTTTAAATTATATTTCATACAAAATTATTTTTGAAAACTATTTCTCTGTGAACAGGAATTTGAAACATTTTACAGAAGGTGTATTTGGAAAAGAAATAAAGCGAATTTGAAGAATATCTAATTCATTTTTTCAATACATGGACCTTTTATATGTATTAATAAAATGAAAATGAGACTAGGTGGATACCATAATTAGGAAAAAAATTCATTTATTTTGGATTTTAATTATTAAATCGTTTGGTGGTGTAAAAAATATGTCAATATATACAAGACATCATGAATTAAAATGATGATGATATTGTGGGTTGGGATTAAAATTAGGGTTATAAGAATGATATACTTTTTGAAAAATGGATTCTCACTAGATTAGTGGCAACTAGTCACATCCGAAAAGGTAATGGTGATCAAACCCAAAACTGACAGGATTCAAGGTTGCAATACCTACAACAAGCATACTTGATGTTGCTAGTTAATATGACATAATTTTTATGTTAAATAAGTCGATAGAATAATAATTAGATTAATTTTGTAACTTATGTTTTATTAAATGGATATGCATAGTTTTTTTTAAAATAATTTTTGCATTTAGTAATAATTATAATATTGTATGATATTCCATATTTTGAAAAAATTATTTTCCTAATGAAAATAGAATACTATAAAATTTTATTTAAGAAGTAATGGATGACTTTTATTTTTGAATAATAAATACATTATTGTAAACCTATAGTGATAAATCTTATTTATGGAAAAGATTATATTATCTAGGATAAAATGTGATTTTTGGAAATTTCTCATCTGGTTTGAGACCTTAAGTGTGTTTACTATTATTTGATCATAAATGTTATAACTTATATTAGAAAATTATTTAAATAAATACTTTAGATTTAAGGGATTTAATCATAGTTATAATTTATTTGAATAATATTAATGATAGTTATATTTTGAATTCTCTTTGTTGATCTATAAGTATTATAGTTGAATTTTGGAGATGAAAAGTAGTTTTTCATTATCCATTGTTTTATTTTCTTTTGTAATTTTATTATATTATACCTTTTTTGTTGTTTTAATGAGTCAAGAATATATTAACAAATATTTAATCTTATATGGATTATGTGATTTAATATAAGTATTTCTAGAGCTTCAGGCATGAAAAAAATCACCTTAAATACTCATAATTTGTCAAAAAAGATGATATAGTTGTTGAATTTTATTAATGGACCAATCTATACCATTAATGCATGTGTATTTAATTTTTTGTTATTGAATATAGAAAAAGAATAAAAAACCATATATTATGGTCAAAAAAATGTATTTAATTTTATTCTTATGAAATCAAAGACTGTTTAATCTATCAAAATTAATAGAGTCATTATTTTTAACATTATCCTAAAAATTATTCTATCACACTCCATCATGACATGATGTATTTTTTTCTTGTCAAAATCCATGTTTTCATACACGTAACCACAATATTTTTTTATCTTGGTAACCATTATACTTTTCACTATTTCATTTAAATTGGATGTTTTATTGAATAGTTTTCTTATGTGGGAATTCAATGAATTAATTTTGTAAATTGAATCCTTAGTTACTTACCCCAAATTTAAAATTGTGAGGATACAATTAATAAAAATGGGAAAGATGAAAAATCTCATGTAATTATAGAATAATAAATTTATATATATATATATATTAATTCTTTATTATTTTTTCATTAAAATAAACTATTTTTCTGATAGAGTACCTCCATTCAAAAATAGGTTTCTCCAAAATCTTATTATTCACACAACACATAGATATATTAGAAAAAATAAGTTATTTATATTATTTTGTTAAAATGTATTTAATGAATTGTCATTGTATTAATATGAAGCATTAAACCTAACTATATTATATTTAGACTTGTTTATTGATTTTTTAAACATTCTTCAAATAAATTCTAGATTATTAATGTGAATAAATAAAATTTTAAGCCAAAAACACTAATAATTTTTAAACGGAGTTTTACCTCCTTTTAATGGAGAACCCTTTTTAAATACAATTTTTTCAAATTAATATGTTCAATTTTTTTAAAATAAACTTCTTTTCTAGATGAAGGAAATAAAAATTCACATGGGTTGAATTTTGGGTATTTTTATGAAATATTAATTTTGTAATAAATAGTGAAATAATATTTAATTTTAATTCAAAATTATCTTTTCTTATAATTTAATTGTATGGATAAATTATCCTATTAATTGTATTTAATATTTAAATAATTTTTTTTATAATTTATTCCGATTTTTTTCATTTTAATTAATTTCACATTAAAATTATAAATAAATGCATGTCAATCTAAAGGTGGGGTTGACCTTTAATAAACTAGTTTTTGTATTTTGATATCCGCGATTAATGATAAATTAATTACTAAAAATTTTGGTTCCAAATTTGTAAAAATTGATTTTATATTTCGAAAAAAAATTCCAAATTATTTAAATATTTCCTTTTTAGTTTTTTGGAAATTATGAATAATACATTTAGTAATTATTTTAATTACAAATGTTAATAGAAAATTATCTATTTAAATGTAAAATAATTTTATAATAATATAAAACTACGCTAAAACATTTCCAACTTCAATTTAATTAGGGTTTCATTACCATAATCATCATTGGCTCGATTTTAGGGACCCTTGGAAATACATCGATGTCTTTAATGAGTTTATAATATAATATTCAATGATTAGTCATTTTTGGTGTATGTTTGTATTTTAAAAATGTATTGTATTTTTATAGAGGGATATACATGGGATATCATCATCTATAATTTGTTTTTATAAATATAATAATATTACCTTCATCATTGGTATTTTTTTATATTTAGAAATTAAATAATTAACGTTATTTATGACACAATTATGATGCAATGATTGATATATTAATTATAGAATCAGATAATTGATAAAATAAATCAATAAATAAATATAATTTGACAAAATATATTGCAAAAAAGAATCTTAATGGTTACTATGACAGTTTATATGTCTATTATATTTTTTCTAAGTTATATCTATGTTTGAATTTTATTTAAATTCAATGAATTGAATAATTTTTAAATTGATAAAACTAATTTTTTTAATATTGATATTTTATTAAATAATTTAAAAAAATAAAATAAAATTTAAATTCACAAAATTACTACTATAATGTATAAAAGTTAATTGATTTTCTAATTATGGGATAATTACCCAATATAAGTAATATGTCTAGCCTCTTAATATTAAAAATGTCATTACAATAATTAAAATTAAAAGTGAAAAATTATTGTTTAATATAAAAATATATGGATAAAAATAATACCAATAAATGTATAAATATTATTTTATGAGATGGTTTTAAACTATAATAATCATATCATCGATCTATCATATGTTGGACTAATGTTTATCAAAAATTTATTTTATATTAATTAAATATTTTAAGAGTTTCAAAGGGCACCCTCACATCACATATTAAAATGAACACATTCCTATATATTAGTAACACTTCCAAAACCATTTTTCTTAACCATGATATACATATAAACCTCCACTAATCCCACACACATTCGTGAGGCATTATATTAAGCATACAACATTTCTTAGTGGTGTCATGATGTTCCTTAATGGAGATCAAATAATAATATGTTTCATTTTTAAGTGTTTCTATTTTATTTCTACTTAATAATACAATAAATATCATTCGTATAAGATAAGATAATAATTAATGTATACTTTATATAAGGATATGTCATTATATTAATATTATCCCATAAATAAATCTCTTATTATATGAAATAGTACACGAATATTTTGTTATTGTGTATATGGATATCGTCTCGTGAACTGATATAGTATGTTATTCATTACAATCTATAGATAATAGTATATATGAAAGAATAAATATTTATATATCATATTAATTAAATAATTATAGTCTTATAAGAATTATATTTTTTTATATTCTTACCTTCCATTGTTATAAAATCGATATATCATCCATGTGTACTTGTGAACTATCATCTCCACACAGTAATGTGAATAATTTTTATTCACCACAAGAAATTTATTATATATATATATATTTAAATTATTTTTATGATGTTAAAAATATTAAAATAATTTCTTAAATATAATATAATTATTTTCATATATACATAATGATCAATGTAATAGGGAAAACATAACTCAGGTGTACATATGACCTACCATACCTATGATTATAATGATGTTTATTTTTCATGACCATAATTAATGGTTTCATTTAAATATTATGATAATAGATTATATTTTTAAGATATGTCATTAATACTATGTAGTATATGATGTGATTTTGACAACATTGAAAAATTAATTCATAACTAATTCATATTTTTATCAAATCCGGATATCAATTGAACATATGATATGAAGATTAATTATTTGTGTGTTTTATAACATTTTAATAATTTTTAACAAGTAATAAAATCCTGAAAAAGGATCTCATTAATTCTTATCATTCATTAATATAATGATAGATTGTGAGGATTCATACTCAACGTAAGGGATTTTATCCCGATCTCTATTCATTGAGGTATTTTTTGATGATATGCACCTTTATTATTTTATAATGTGTATATACATACATTTTGAAATATTGAATCCATATTATATATATACACATTTAATATTATGTTTTGAAAAATTTTATAATTTTATTTGTATTATTATATAAATATTTGAAATTTAAAGGGTTTCTTATGTAAAGTAACATTTTATATTTCTAATTTTTATTTATATTAAAAAAAATCTCACTAATGTTCATGTCATAAAAATGGTGTTAAAGATTTTATTATATGTCCATGAATTTTTTAAAATGTTTATTTCATTCAAAATTATCAAAAAAATTTGAGAAACATTGATAAAAAATAATATTTTTAAAATTGTTTTAAAAATCGATTGATCATGTCAATATTATAAAATGATATATTATTATTGAATTGTGGAAATGTTATTTTTTCATTAATTCATGTTAATTAGTTATGATTATTTTATGTTTTATCGGAATTTATTTTTTATATGGGTGATTATGTGAGAAACTAAGGGTTGTTGATCCTAATATTTCTCCCCAATGAAATGGGTAATGAGATGTAGTTAATTGATAAGGTTTCTCAAAAGATATTTACAGAATATAGTGTAACGAGTATTTCAAATTTTATTATTATGGTTTATAAATATGTAGATGTGAAAGTGAAAATGTTTGTATGATATTCATTCCACATGATCCCTTTATGTTTTATGATTAATATAAATTTATATATGATTATTTTTGTTTTATGAGGTAAGCTAAAGAGGTCATGTTTTTTCGATGAATTTTTGTTTGTGAAAATTACATCATTCTATTAAAATATTAATGGAATAAGGGTTTCATTTATTATTTTATATACCTTAATGAAATATTTTTGCTCATACCATGTTCTAGAATTGTTTTTCCACATATTTAAGGGAGAATAGAGTCCACAATGGGACCAAATAAAATTTATTAGGATTAAACATGAAAAAAACCACGTTTCTTTTTCTAAGATACTATTATTGGAAAATGAAAACTGTGGGATGCATACACATTTTATTTATGGGGTTTTATTATGTATTTGTTACTGACTAATTATTTATAGCTTTAAAAATGAATATATATGCAATTTGAAAGAAATAAAAATTATTGGTGTAACTCAAAAAATGTATTTTTAACAACATGGGCCTTATAAGTGGAAAATAATTACCTTGTTTCCCATTTTATATAATAGATGGGATATGATTTCTTTTTTATATTATAGTGAAATAGGAATTGAATTAATACCATGTATCTTGAACTAATATTTTATTCTTTAGTTTAGTTTGGAAAATATGTCATATCAGTATTCCCAACCCATATGAATGAATTCTGTTCGGTATCATTATCTATAATTGATAAAACATTGTAATGTTTGGGGTTCATAGATGATTTGATATAGAAAGAAAAAAATTAATGTGATTTATTATTTTATTCTTATTCACATATTTATTAACATTTCATAAAACTATTATACATGGTCAAATATATAAGAGATTCATTAATGGTGTCCTAGTTGGATTATAATAACATGTTGAACAAGTATTTGAATATTCCTACATAATTTTATAAATGTTGTTTTGTAAATGGAAAGGGAAAAATAACAAGGATCATGGAATATGGATCTTCATTTTCAGAGGTAGTACTAAGACAAACTATAGTGTGTTTCTATATTGATATTATTCAAGTCAATTTGGTAACAAATACTCTGGTTTGACCAAGAACATTGGTGGCCCTTTTTTATATCCAAAATGAACTAATATATCTATTTTAATATAATAAGAAATTAATATATGGTTTCCTTTAATTAGGAAATGACTTTTGATAAAATTTAACACACCAAAAAACTGTATAAATCAAAATAATGAAATTTTTATATTAAATATAAAATTTTTAGTATAAATATTAAAACCAACAAGTTTATTTTGTGGGAATGAATAATAAAATACACTCTATTGAATATATGTTTAAATCAAACAATTTTTACATAATATGAATGAAATTTTATTAGTTTATCTAAACTGAAAAAGTCCATTTATAATTTAGGAAATAATTTTTCAAAATATATACACATTATGAGATATATATTTGTCCTTATTTATAAATATTATTACAAATGATAAACTATATTTGATATTATTAATATGTGATCACAATTTGTTTATTAAATGATTTAAAATAACAGTAATAACAATTAATATTTGTAATATAATATTTACTATGAAGATAATATACATTAAATATTTATTATTTAATTGGGGAGACAAATTATTAATGTATAGAATTTTATTTTGAAACAGTTGACAAAATATATATATTCCAATTTTAATATTAGATAACAAATTTTTGATATTACTAAAATAATTCCTTTCTATGTTATCGGTGAAAAATTATAAATATTTCTAAACCCATATCATTTTTGTATTTAATATAATATAATAATGAATTAAATGTTGTTAGAATCATCATTGTCAAATATATATATTAAAAAAATCTAATTTTACTATGTTTTTTATACTAATGTTTATCATTGGGAAAAATATGTAATATTTTATTCAATGAAATTTTTTTTATGAAAAAACAATATTCCATTGATTAAAGATAATAACTCAAAAAAATGTTTTTAAAATATTAGATCAACATTATCATATTATAGAATTAGGTCAATTTCAAATGTTGTATTAAAATTATTATTGTGAATATTAATGTTAATGACCATGATAATATTAAAACTAAATTTCCTCATAAAAGTTTGTTATCAATTTTGTTTAATATTAATATAATAAATTAAATTATTAAATTATCAATGATTATATTAACAACGGTTTAAAAAAAATGTTAAATGACGTTAATATAAACCTAATTGGTTAAAAATATAAAATAAAATTAAGAACAAATAAGAAATAAAAACAATATTTTTCTATAAATTAATAATATATATATATATGTCTTCATTCAATATTTCAATTTGTATTATTTAATAATTTATTCAAAATAAATGGAGACCAATATTATGTTCGTCACACCAAAATTTAGTAAATTGGTATAAAAAATTTATAAAAACAATAAACTACTAGTTTATAAAATAATTACCTTGATAAAATCAAAATTTCAAAATGTATGAAAAGTTATTTAAAGGAATGAAACATATGTAGGATTCTTGGAAAATAGGTGGATTATTTATAAATATAGTAACACTGGAATATCAATTTTTTAAATTTGTGATTCATATATAATGGAATATTTTAATGATATCATGTAATGGTAAACAATATTTCTCATATTCCCATTTATTCTCTTATAAAAGGGATAACATCAAATCCTTTACAGTTACAATTCCAATTAAAATTTACATTCAAAATCTACCCAAGATATATCAAATTGAGTACATATTTACATTCTTATGGTCCTATATTATTTATATAATATTAATTCCTTCGCATCAAAAGATATTATTAGGAAAGGATCAATTATCCAATGTATGACTTAGAATAATAGAATTATTCTACCCTTGATCATCCTCTAAAAAATCACATATAAAAATAAATTATAATGAACATATTGTCATTATTATAATGATATTTATTTATATTAATGTAACAACCATTTTTTATTCCTCTTTATCTACTACATAATATTCTTTTTGATTATTTCTAGCATACAAACTATTTCCTCTAAAGAGTGATGACTTATTTTATTCATAAAAACCACCCATTGTTTGTTTTAATTTTGAATATTAAAACAACATATAGCATATAAAATATTTTCTTTAAAAGTAAATTCCCAATTATCATATATTTTATTTCTTTATCATTCATAAAAAGATGTAATTATTAATTGTTCATATGTGAGGACAACAAGAAAAAAGAGATATTCATTTCATTTATCACTACCTACCATTACAGATTAACTATAAATACATTTATCCTTGAAAAAATATTTCAGTCAATCTGCTAATATTTTTGATAATCGGACACTATTTTAGGTTATTATCTCCCATTTTCAACAAATATAAGTAATTATTGAAATATTTATTGAACAACCCCATGTAATTGATGCTGTAAATAATAATATATAATATAAAAATATAATATTCTAATAAAATGGTTATATATATTAAATTTATAATAATATCATTAATAATAAGGAAAAGATAAATTTTAAATTATTATTAAGGAATTTTATCTTATTCGGAGAATGAATGTGGAACAATGTATGGGCATTTCATCTGAAAATTTTCTCTTTGGGGATTTTTTTTATTGTAAACTATGTATAATTTTTTTTAGTATTAATATCATAAATTAAATTATAATCAAATAATTTTATGTCATAATACATTCCCACACATTCGATGGGGTTTTTGTTATTTTTTCCAAGCTATAAGGGTTCATAATATCAAAAAAATAATTCTATGATACTGTATTCTATTGAGAAAAATATTTTCATTTTAATTTTTTATTCACAATAAATCTATTCATGTTTCTCATAAATTAATTATTCATTTAAATAACTGAAAAATTTGTTTTTTTCGTTGAATGGATTTTGAATATATTTTTACCCCGGTTGTAAGGATTTTTGGTAGCACAATTTTCTATCAATTAGTTATGATCATTTCACATAAACTTATATCATAAAACAAGGGTGCATTCACCCCATTAATTATATTTTGATTTTTTTTTGTAATTTAATCTCCATAAAATTACAAAAAATTTAAAAAAATTTAATACATTGGGGAATGTATTTCTCAGAAGGGATATTGATAACTCAGGTCTCATTTCCTTGAGATATAATGATTCATCAAAAACATATTACATCAAAAATTTGGTTACTATAGAATAATAATTTATAATATTGTAATTCATCTACCTCAAATATAGAAAAGGTTATTTTAAATACAATTAACTATTTTTTCAAACTATGAAATACATGTTTTCAATAAACGTATATTAAAAATAATAAAAAACATTTTTTTCTCATTCATATAGTTAGTCATCCACAAATGATTTCCAAAATTTATGATATATTTATTTTCAATGATCCATTATTGTCTATAATTTTTAATATTTATGTTTTCGAAAAATATAGTATTTAATATTTTCAAAAATAAATTTTGAAAGAATGATATAAATTTATATTTTATATTTACATTAAAAATTATTTCTAATATATTTTATTGTTTTCAAAAAATATTCCAATTTAATATTCAAAATTATTTAATGGATTTTAAATTATATGTAATAAATTATATTCGATTTTATTTTTATAATTTGAGTTATTAAAATCACAAATAAAAAAATTTGATTAGTTATCCATTATATTATTGTACAATTATATGTGTACATTTTTTTCTGATGTTTTAATTTAAGTTAATATCCATACCTATTTAATTTATTATTTCCTAGATATATTCTTTTGAAAAAATCATGTTTCATTATTTGGGATGATTATAATCATATTACTCTTACATTTAATTATCCAATGTATCATTTTTTATACACATTGATGAATATATTTATTTATTCAGATTAAATGTTGTTTAAGTCTATTGAATGTTATAATATTGACATGTGAAAAATATTGGTGTAGTTAATGTTATTATTCCAATATGGAGGTATACTTCCATGTACTTTATATATTATTTAACCATCCACCATATTTCTTGGGATGGATTTTGATCAAATTATTCATTTTATTAACTTAGAGAAATGTACTGATCTATGGGGTTATGTTAATGAAATATTGATGATTCTTGGCATTCTGACTATATATTTTTTTACCATCCACCATAAATCTTGTGTTGTGATATTATTAGTTTAACAAATTTATTAACAAGGTTAAGATTTTATTTTTAATGTATTATTTTAATACAATAATAATGAATATTAGAATAACTAATTATTTATTATTTAGTTAATATATCATATAGTGAATAAATTGTACATAAATAAGTGATGGGTGGGGCCTATCATAATTTACACCTTCATAGATTGGAAGGTCCCAATAGAATAATATGTTAGGTTAATTTATCATTTTCCTACAAAAAATAGTTATTGGCATGATAGTAGTATCATGATGTATTTGTATATAGCGTGGAATTATGTGTATGAAATTATGAATTTCATCTCTTAGGAGACTCTTTTTATCTCATATATGATCTGTTTTTTTATTTTTAGACATGGATATATTATACATTAAATTATAATTTATAATTTCAATATTATTAATAATTATTTATCTAATAATATTTATGCATTTTTATTTTTATGATTAACCATGTTTTATATATATATTACTGAGAATTTCATCTCCCCTCTACAAATGTTTTTATTTAACAATGTTATATGTTAAATTTATTTTTATTGGAAGTGTGGATATGTTCTTGGAGTTTATGAATATTTAATTTAGATTTAATAGTTTATTATAGAGTGCTAAAAAATTTATTTTCGTTGAAAAATATGGTTGATGTTAGTTTTTGTTTATTTAATATTTGATGATTCACTACATCTAATAGTTATTAGGAATGTTTGTAAACAATTACTATCATTATATCATGTAATAATGGGATAATTTAACAAAATAATATATAATTTTAAGCAATCATTGTATATAATTTATATTTTTTTAATTTTTTATAGGTGATTTGTTTTGGGGCTTAAAATTGATATTAGGGAAGGTTGTATATATAATTGGATATTTGGATTATTTAATAAATAATTATAATGGGTTATAAGTTATTGACGTTGAAAATTTTGATGTTATATATCAACCATTGATATAGTATATAATTTAACATTATAGTTGCAATACACACTGAAAAAGTTGATTAGTATAACATTACATTGGGGAGAACTCTAGTTATATGCCCTAGTGAGAATTATATGAATAGGGTATGGTAATGGATTTCAAGTATATTGAATACTGTTTGGTTTTAAAAGAAATTATGTTTATATCAAGGTAATACTAGTTGAATCAAACTATAAAATTGATATAGATAATATATTTATACACACAATGGTAGAATTATGTTATCTCAATTGTAACATGTTGCGCGATAGTGAGCTTACATGCACAATAGGTTTGACACTCATTGTGGATAATATTTGGCTGAAAACATTGTCATTAAATTACATTATAAATGATTTATATGTTACAGAATTTGTACAATAGGGATTCAAGAACATGAAATAAATAATCCATTATTAATGTGAGTGTGATTTAGTTATAGTTAAATGATACATTTCTGTATTTATATATTATCTTATTAAAAATTTTATCATAAAAATTTACCTTATGATTCATCAATAATTAATATAACATTTATTTATTATTTTAACTAAAATGGAAGCTCAAAAAAATTGGATGTGTTGAAAAATAATGTTATTGAACCAATAAACAACATACTGAGAGAAGAGTTTGGATCAAAAAATTGTTATTATGAAAACCAGCTACCATGAATTATGATTAATAGTGTGGAAATAAATTAAATCCCAAAAACGCCAAATAATTTATGGATGGTGTCTCATTAATTGTTATATAAAGTGGATAATAAGGGAAACTTTTTCAATATCATTCATGATAAAATGTTAGGAAGAATACAAGGATTCATATTCAATAAATGAAAATATCTATTACATATTCTAAAAAATTATACATAAATAGTATGAGTTATTTCCACATGAAGGGTAATAAAATTTGATTTCTTTCCATACATAATATTTGAAATTATAAATTTCATTCAAAAATAAAATTTTTCAAGAATTTTTTTTTGAAACCATTAACATATTATATTTACTGATGATAATGAAATTGTTCTGTAAAATTTATTATTTATGGAATGATGAATGTAATAAAAAAATATTTTATAAAATTTTTACCAATAAATAAGTGAATGTGTTCAATATATCTGTCTAGATTCAACAGTGAACATAATTGAAACCGTTCAATATTAAGATAGTATATAAATACTAATGTATGACCATTAAAAAATTTCCTTTAAATTAATTGGAATGAATATAAATTAACTCATTAGGATATATATATATATATATATATATATGGTTACAACAAAAATGAATGACATTAAATTACATTACATAAAGTGAGAAATATTTTCATTTTTTACCTTGGAATGTTTGTTCTATAAATTTATATTTTATATGATATGAATATCTATTTCATGAACCATGGGATTGATAGTTATAAATTATGATTGATATTAATAATCATTTAACAGTAATATTTTTTCTAAAATATATAAAATGATAATATTAAGAACAAATATAATAATATTTCATTTCCCAATGAATATTCTTTTCATTATATATTTGTTTTTTTAATGTGAAAAATTATATTACTTTTGAATATTAATATTGTCAAAATTACATCACATCTGTGTTTAGAACAAAAATATTATTTTAGAAGTATGTTTTTTATTTTTTATAAATGAATTAATTATCATGATATCAGATTAGAGAATGATATTATTGATAAAAAAATCACAGTCATGGAATTTTCATAATACAACGATGGAATTAATTTTTTCTTACATTTTTATATTCATGAGATATATATAATTTAAATAAATAATTTAAATTAAATTTATTTCTATAAATCCCTTGTATATTGTTTTGGAAACAGAAGCCATATTTTATTCAAATAAATATTGTTATTCTATTATATTATAAATTAAATATTAACAGTTATAAAAAATAAATCTATAAAAATGAAAATCCTTATTTAGATCTATATGAATGTATTATATAATGTGGTTTATTTTATTTTATTCATGAAATTATGATAAATTCTATTATTTTTAATAAAAATTATAGATGTACAATTATTAATTAGAATTAATTAATTTACCAATATTATGTAATTTTTATTTTATTTATTAAATAAATATATTCTGAATTTTGCCTCTATTAGGTGTTTAAACACATATTTAATAATATTAAAACAATGTAAATTCATAATCACTTCTAAAATAAACTAAAAACTAATAATTTTTAAAAAAAATGTTCATAAAATAAAAAATATTTTAATATATAATATGTTATTATTTAAAAGATTCTTTGATATTATTATGATGTTCAATATGATTAAACTAAGTATAAATATTTATTTTCCACACCTAATTTATTTAATATAATTTAACTTTTAATTTCAATATAATTTAAACAATGATGATTAAAACGATTGAACAATATAATAAAAAAATAAAAATTCTGAAAATATTTAAAAATATATGATTAGTGTTTACAACATGTGGTAAAGGAGACATTTGAGCCTTTATCGATCCTATCTCACCCAAAATCAATTACTTTTCACATTTAGAGTCATTGAGTAAGTACTAGTGTATTTATCAGGGATAGGAATTTTATAGTGTCCCAAAAATCACAGACATAAATATATCATAGGTTTATATAAATATTAATTACATTACACAAACACAATGATGAGGATCATAACATTTTATTCTCTTTACAGACTAGAAACACAATATTTTAATGCCATGAATTATATTCAACATTTACCATATTGATATTCATCCATAGTAATATCATAAGGTATAAGGCACCTAAACCACTATTCATTATATGTGGACGTAAACATAATTAAGGTTTGGATTAGATTATTAATAACTATAAACATGAGGGATATCAGTCAGTTATCATATTAAATCATAATATTCATATATGGGTATTTGATAATGAAAAATCATTCTATGTTCACACACAACGTCACATAGATCATCAAGTTTTGTCCAAAAATAAAAGTGTATCATTTCCAAAAATGTGTACCATAAGACTGAAAAATAATCATATATAAATCAAAAATTGTAATCTCCTATCAAATAAGTCGGTATTGATCATAATTATCTAAAATCATTTTATATTCCATTGTTAACTACCATGAACGTCAACATCATGTGTGAATAATCCCCACCAAATACATATTGGGGATCATAACATCTTTCACATAGTCATCCAAGACTCACCTTCTTCCCCTAGTTGATCATTCCCAATTACATGATTCCCATTTGTTTCTTAGGAGATATAATTCTTTTATCAATTCATTATAGGGAGATATATTCCTCTCATCTCATAGTTGATGTCATACTCTTATGTTCCATAATATAATAACACATTTATTATAACATAAGTGAAAAACATATTTAAATGAAATGAGTTAAAAAAAATCCAAAATTAATCATACAATATAACATAAAAAATAAATATGTTTCATAAAAACATAATCAAAAACAACATTATCCATATAGATAATGTATATAGATGGTATCCCTATTTTATATATGAAGAATAGAAAAAATTACATATAATTATATATTCCTATATAAATATATTTTGAAATGTCAAATAGAATACTTCGATAGGAATATATCATTTCCATATCTAGAAAAATATTTTAATGAATTAATAATTTAAAATTATGTTACATTAAACAATCCTATAGAATAATATTAACGATGATTGTAATACCATTTAAAATATTTTATGATGACAATGTCCATTATAATTTCAAAATAAGTATTTAAAACAAAAAATTCTAGAATTAATTATAATTATAATGACTTTTTATTCATCTAAAATTACATATAATAAAAAAGGGACATAAAAGCAGTAAATTTAATTCAAATTGATCAGTTTAAAAGATGAATAATTATATATATCTGTAAAATAGTAATTAGATGTTTTTAGAAAATAAAATTATTATTACATTAATAAATGTAATAAAATGAATCATGGCAATATATTATTTAATATGCTAGTTTACACATGTTAAAAAAATCGAAATTTTTTTAGATAAAATGATTTGGGAAGAAAAATTGTTTTCGACCGAATGGAGAAATATATAACGATTTTCATTAAAAATTAATTTTTGATTATTTAGAACCTATAATTAATATAATGGGTTGAAATGATTAATTAATTAGAGATAGGTAATAAATAATTATATTAATTATTTTCTCAATATATGGATCATAAGAATTATGATTATAATCATAATTATAAACAATTCAATTAACAATGTTATTATGACATAAAATCACTTTTTTATCAGTACCATTCAATCAAAAGATAATTGAATGAATTAAATATAATTAATGATAAGATATCATAGAAATTAGGTTAATCAAAATATAAAATTTCAAAGGAGAAGTATATAATCCACAAAGAGGATGTTAGTAGAAGAACATAAAAAATGTCCCTAGGAAGATAGTTTGAGAAAAAAATATCAGAACTCTTTCATAACCATTGCATATTAGACCCCATGAATGTGAGATAAAATTTTTTTGTGTAATTACATATTGTATGATGTATAAAAAACCTATGATAATTTATTTGTATAATTTTATCATCAAGATGTTTGAGAAAGAAACACTATGTTCAATATAAAAAATTATATGATATATCAAACATAAACAAAAAACTAAATATTATTATTTAAATGTGACAACTATAACATTCCTATTTTAATGGAGGGATGGAATAATATAAAATAAATTTTAAAAATATTTTTTTCACATGTTTAAACAATGATTCATTGGATTTTTGTTTCAGTAATAGAAAAAAATTGAATATAAGGATATGTTTTTATAGAAACCTATTTAAAAAGGGAATAATTGTGTTTCTAACAAAAAATAACTATAAATAGATTATTTTAATGAAAATATATGTTATATATTCAATTTAACAATTTAAATTAATTTCTTTTGTTTTCTATATATGATTTAATAACAAATTTATTTTTTTAGAATAAATTTTTATTTTGCAAAAAAATGTAGTTTTGACTATTTTTGATGGATTCCCATTTTTAATATTTTTTTATAATTGTTATATATTATATTCTAAAAAATAAAAATCTTATATTGAAGTGGTAAATGATATTATTTTGTTTAAAGTTTTGGTAATTTGTTTTGATAATGTCCATTTTTAATGAATTTTGAAAAATACTACATTTTAATTCATAACTGTCCTTTTATTAAAATGATTTTAATACATTTCATGCAATTTTAATTAATTTTAATGTGTAATTGGATTAATGTTTTATCATTTAATACAATTATAGTAAATATAAGTATTATTCCTTTCAAATTGGATATAAACACATGTCAATATGTTGATAGTTTTCACTTCCTAAAACCCTATTTTTTGTTTTGATAACTAGAATTAATTTTAAATTTATATCGGTGAACTTCTAGTCTGGAATTTTGAAAAATGGATTCAATATTTTAATAACAAGGTCTATATTTTTTAAATAATTACATTATATTTTTTGACATTATGAATATCAATTTCATCAATTATTTTTATTTACCATGGTTAATGGGTAAGTAATACTAAAAATTATATTATATTAATATAAAACTACTTTAACACCTGTGAATCTTTCTTGTTGAGATATATTGGACCTTGAGCATAATTTGGTCGGTTTTTGGACCCCATTGATCCACATTGTAGTGATAATGACCTTTTTAAATTATTAACTTATATTTAGGAGAAATATACCATAAACATTTATCATTTAGTAATATAATTATAATATAGTGTTATAACACAGGTCTATTTATATATAAATAGTTATTATAAATATAGAAATATTTAATATATCATTATATTTTTTATATATTTTCATTATGAAATAAATAAATTTATTTATGACAAAAGATGATATAAGTATTACATTAGTAATTAATGATTCAAATAAATGACATTATAAATATAGAAATAAATTAAATTTGAACAAATTTATTCCATAAATTTATTTGTGGAAGAATATAAATTAATATATTTTATTTAATTCCTATGGTTCTAAAGAAATAATATTTTTGTCTTTAACAAAATAAATTACTAAATAATGTGAAAATTAAAAAAATGATTTTTAAAAACAAAAACTATTTTATTAAATGATATAATAGATATAAGAATATAATATTTTGAAAAAATGATTAAGATAAGTACTAATAAATCATAAATTCTATTTTTTGGACTTTTAACTTGATACGATAATTACATTAACCCATAATGAGCAAATAACATGATATTTCCTTATAATGAAAAGTGTGAAATAAGGGTTAATCCAAAAGGATAAGGATAAAAAAATATTGAAGAAATGTATTAAATTTATTTTTATGATGAAGATTCAAATGAAGGACATCTTATATTTTAATTATATTATATTGTGATCGTTTGTAATTGTAATTGAATTTATAAAAAATACATATTTCATGACATTCCTAAAGTCCCCCTCCTCCCCCTTATAAAAGGCCACCAACTCTACCAACTTAGTCACACCTCTCTTGCAACATATCTCATCCAAATTCAACCTAAATAATATCCCAAAATAACTCCTTTAGTCTTATAATCCATAACCTTCTAATAATGAAATTTATGAAATCATTTTGGCTGAAATAAAAAGTAGTTACCTTATTTATAGTTAATGACTTCTATAAAATTACATTATTTAATTATCCCTCTAAAATACCAATGAAATTATTACTCAATTATTACATAAAAACTCTAGAATACTCAATATAAATGTATTTTCAAATTAATATTATCTAAAATAAATTTACACACACCTCTATTTAATGGATTTGAACAAATTATTTCTGTGTATGTTGAACTACTGCCTCACAAAATGATGATTGTTAAATTTTTTCCTACCACCTATTATGGTGGAAATTATGATGAAAATATATTTAATTATTATATATATTGAATTTTATTTGTATCTATACATATAAAATATACATTTTCAACATCCCATTAGTTTATACATGATGTGAAGATGTAATATTTTCATTTGAGGATTTCTGGACTATGGCCCCCTCAACGTCATATAACTCATTCATGCTATAAATGGAGAAAATAAAGTATGGTATTAATATACCTATTAGACAAAAATTAAATAATAATAACAATATTATTATAATATACATTTATCTAATTTTAATATTTTTGTTTTATTATGTCAAATAAATGAAAGAAGCATTTAAGAGTTCATATGGAATACCATTACCAAAAAATGATGTATTTAATTTAATTTATCCAAATATTAATTAATTATAAATACATAAATACAAGATATATATGATATTTAAATCATTAATAATATTATAGTGATGACGGACTCTGACCACATGGACAATTTACATCAAAACAAGTTCATTTTTGACTATAGTACCTAATACTGACAAAACGACCAATATGATTTTGAAAAATTATAAATTTTTTGAAACATGATAATAAGTAGTATATAATGAATAATAAAAATTAATAAGGTTCTGAAGATTTTATAAATTATATATATTTTATTACTCTCATATATAAATCCAGAATGAGACATGTTAGACTCAATTTAAGGGAACTTTGTAACCCAATTTCCATTATTGGGGTTGATCTTCTAATTCATGATTATATCATGATATGATTTTTTAAGAAATAAATTTTTTATATTATATTTTATATATACTTCATTTATGTTTATTTATATTAAATGAACATAATCAATCTATCAAATTAACAAAATGATCTTTTTAAGGGAACATCTTAGCCTAATTTCATCTCATTTGGTTTTATTCATACTTCGTTGATTTTATTATAGGATTATTATGTGTAGAATAAAGATTTAATTATTTTTTTTTTGTAATTGAAACATACTTTTAGGTGGATATACTATTTATACACATAATCAACCAATATAAAATTCTTACATATTTGATAAATATTTTTATGGGAAATCGGAACTCAATCTAATTCCAATGAATTTAATATCCTTATAATTGATTTTGTTTTCCGGATAATATGTGTGAATGGAATAAGATTGATTTATAATTAATATCCAATTATATTGGGTATATTTATATTATTTACAAATATTTATGACATTGATTTATCATTAAACTCTAAATAATATCATTCTAAGGGATTTCATCTCAATATACATTCATTGAGGTATATATCTTTTTTATGAACATTTGTTATCATGTAATTTTTATATAGAAACATTTGGACTATTTATATTTTGAATTATGATATTTCCATGAAATTTATTGATTTGATTTATGTTATTATTTATTCATTTTTATTAATTTCTTTATGATTTTCTAATGGAATCTTTAACTAAAACATTTTTTAAATGATATAATGATTTACTCCGTTAAACCATATATTTATTTAAAATATTTTGTAAATGGTTTTAAGAATTTATTGATACAAGCATAAATGTTTTAAATTGTAAATTTTTTTCAATAGTTTCACATTTGTATGGGAAACATTGATTGAATACTGCTTTTATTAAATAATTTAAATGGTTTTTAAAATGGGTTGAATATTTCAAAATCATGAAATGATTTATTGTGATTTATAATTGAATGATATGAGTGAAATATTCATAATTTAAATATTTTATTTATTATGATTATATAATAGTACATGGAAATTTTACAAGTGGTTACATGATAAACCTATAATGGCTGTTTATTTGATAAACCAAATATTGTGGCTTCCGTGATAAACCATGGATGAGTGGTTACGTTATATCCTCCAATGAAGAGTGTATGGATATATGCCCTAAGGCAATTCCATTTAGTGATATATGGGGATATCAACCAGTTGGAAATTTCATATATGTTTGATTATGTACCATGTTTCAGATACATGTTATATGATTCTTTTTATAGTTTTATGGTAATATTTTGGTTACAAAAATAGTAATAATTGAATTTATTTTTAGAGAATTATTTTTATAGTTTATAATGTCGAAATACATCTATTTATAACAATGTATTCATGGTAAACATGTTTTCTCTTGACTAATGATTGTAATTCATTGTGTATTGTTTACTGAGATTTTTATGATCACCATGGTCATTGAATTGTTTTTAATAAGTCCTGAAATAAAATAGATTAAATTATGGGATCATTGAAATGTTTGTGATTTTAAAACATGAATTTATACAATGTTTATTTTTTATCAAATTTTTGTTTAATGAAAAAAATTTATAGTTAGCATATGTTTATTATTTTAAAATTTAACATGTTATGAATGAGTTATGACCTAATTCACTAATTATATAAACCTGAAAAAATCATCATTATGATTAAATGGTAAATTAATCACCAAAGTCAGGATTATTTAATAATTATGTGTGGGGCCTTAAAATAATATACAATATTTAAATGAAACACACAAGGAATATATCTCATGTCTCATATAAATTAAAAGTGAGAAATAAATATATTTCTAGAGGTCTCTAATTCCCTCATTCACATATGACATTTTACTATCAATTTTTCAAAAATTTATTATTAAAGTCACATTTCATGTAATAAATTATTTGGTTATTTTTTTTATATTATTATGTTCTAATTTTTTTCATCATAAATTGATCATAGTTAAATAATATATATAATTAAAAAATGTTTTAATTTTAATATACATTCAATATATATTTATTTAGGATAATTTATAACATTTAGGGATGGAAAATGAAATACATAGTTCAGTGAGACTGTAGGTAGTATATGGGGATAAGCATTTTTTTCATTTTATGTATATCTTAATAAAAAGAATTTAATATAAAATTTTACCACTATAAAGTAATTTTTATTTCATATATATAAATTTTTATTATTGAACCCATCTTTATTATATTCCACATAGTGTGTGAATGAATCATATAAATTTGTGAGGTAGTAGTCCACCGTACACATGAATAACGAGATCATATTCATAATGAATTTAATGAAAGAACATATATGTGATATAAAGATTATAGAATCATAATGAAAATATAATAACAATATATAAAATATAAGTACATCATTATATACATCCATTAGAGTGAGTGATGGAAATTTAATAACTTCTATAAATGAGTTGGTAGTTTTTCTTACACATGAATGATGATTTATTAAAAAATTTCAATAATTGGAAATTAATTCATATTATTACATTTTTATAATAACATAAAATAAAATTTAACATAGTGATGTCATCATATAATGATAAATTTATAATAATTAAAAGAGATGGAGGAATGTATAAAACAAATCAGTTTATTATGGGTGTTACCACTTCTTTAGAAAACAACTTTCAGTTCATAACATTAGACTTATTTGACCCCACATAGGGAAAAAAATAAATATTATAGAATGCTGGTATGGAATTAAGAAAGTAAATATTATATGGATATGTCATTTCAATGGGATTAAAATTCATGAATATCTGGGGAGTATTGGTGGTATTTTATAAGTGAGGTTAGTTAAAAAATTTCAATTTGTTCCATTTTAATGATTATAAAAGGAAAATTGATTTAAATTTTGAAATTATAAAAAATATTACTGATATGTTCAAAATATTTCCATACTTTGGGTTTTGTAATGGTCATTTTTCATTTTAACCCAAATGATTTTTTAACCCCCATTAAACTAATTTTTACATTAACTACGATAAGTAATTAATACTTCTTTATGATAAATTATTAATAATTATTTTTAAATTATCAGTGATTATGGATATATATAATTATA
This sequence comes from Viscum album, assembly GCA_963277665.1. NCBI lineage: Eukaryota > Viridiplantae > Streptophyta > Magnoliopsida > Santalales > Viscaceae > Viscum > Viscum album. Next base: position 1,037,063,190 of record OY728133.1, on the reverse strand, counting down.
AAAAAGAAATATTTTTTTCATATCAAAATAACATTAATTTTTAAATAAAAAATAAAATTATGCATGGTGTTTCGATATGTAACACTTTTTTCAAAGGCAAACTGATAAAATATTCAATATTATTTATTATAAAATTTCAATAGTAATGTGATTATAATTACCATAATTATATTAGATGACTATATTTACATTAAAACATATAAAAAGAAATATTGGGTTTTAAATTTCTTTAAAAAATATAATAATGCTTAACATAAAATAGTATTTTAATTATATTCATTAGAGAAACATATCTTTATAGAAATTACAAAAATTTTATCCTATTATAAATTTATCATAATGGTTATTTTTTTAATTTTATAATATTTGTAAAAAATAATTTTAAAATTAATGGTTGATAGGATACATTACTAATTTATAAAATATATGTTTGGAGAGATAATGTGGATTATTTCTAAAATTTTTTATTAAAAATGTATAAGATGAATTTCAAACATTTTTTAAAATATATAATATATTAATTTCACTAAATCAATAATATAAAATTATTTTATATAATTTATTTAAGTAAAACATTTTTTTCGTGTACAAATAGATTTCAATAGTACATTTCCATAATTAATAAATATTGTTTGTATATTCATTCGAAATAAATTCATAATAATATTATTAATTATATATATATATATATATATATTTGTTTTCCATATAAAAAAATAATATTTTTAATATTATTCATAAAACTTATTCTAATTTCTTGTCGATAAATATCATTTTAAATAATAATAATTTAATAGTGTGTGATTATTTATTAAAACATTGTTTTCTATATAAGGATTCATAATATATGTGTTGTGTGTAACATAAGAATGAATTACGGTTCAATGTTATGAATTTTTTTTTTTGAAATAATAATTTAATAGGAAAAATATATTTCAAAAATACTTGGACTGTTATGATCTACTTAAATAAATTTATTTTTTCTTTATATTGAAAACATAATTTCTAATAACTATCGTTAAATCTACCTGATTACATCCTTTAGTTTCAATATAGCTACTTCATAAAAGTGATTTGGGGAATAATTAATGTCTAAGATAATAGTATTGTTACGAACATATTTCCCTATTTTATAAATATATTATACTGGTTCATCCAAATATGAAATATAATCATCCATTAGTATGACATCCAAGTTCATTAAATACGATAGATCATGTATAAGTTTCCACATGTAATAAATATGGAACACATCAAGATCATGATAGAGGTTATGTGTGTTATCCAATAGATATTCGACCATTCTGATAAAATTATAAATATTAAATTGGATGATCTACCTAAAGAATAGTTTTCCATTATTTTTGAAGAAAAATATAATACTTTCTTTATGCTTTAATCAATTTCCAATTAATATCGTACTCCATGAATGTAATATAGAATTTTTTTCTTCATGCTAAATTAACATATTGTGGTGTCTATGATATAATGATGATTCATTCATTTTATCTCTATTTATATCATAATGGAAATTACTAATTTTCCAATATAGAAAAAAATTCATATGGTTGTGTTATATATAAGTCTATAAAACCATGTCCTAAGATCAAATTACCTAACTTGTAAATGGAAATTATTATTACCATTTCAATTGATTAAAAGTTATTACATAAGATGGGAAGAATTTTTTTTAAAAATGGACATATCATATAAAAATATCCTTAATTATCTATTAATTGTTACTAACGAAAAACATTATGACATTTTTCTTTTATTATCCTAAAATAAGGAAATAACCTCAGTTTCGATATAACCTTATTGAAAACCTAAAATCTTATTTATTCCTTAAATATAACATATATTATTGGATATTTTTAATCAATAAATATCCATTTTTAACTCTATATATAATCCCATAAACCAATTTTTCAGAAAATACTTTTTTAGTTACAAGTTATTCAGTACAATATAATTTACTTTATCCATTTTCATCATTTTTTTTAACAAAATTATTATCTCAATATCAAGAATATATTAATTTTATAATTCCATTAGTAATTTGTATTTATGTATTATGACTCTTCCATTAAATCACTTTTCATGTTCATCAACATCATTCATAATAATATTTCATATAAATATTGAAAAAAATTACTAAGAATTACTAAAAAATTTAAAAATTCATCATTCTTATGAGTAAAAATTTTAATTATTCAACATTATCAAATATTTATTAATTAGTCATAATATTATTCTATAATAACTATTTTATTCCATATTACATATTTATTATATTCATCATTACCAAAAAAACATTTTACTCAAACTCTTTATTGACCCTATCTTTGTAGTTTTCCACATGTAAATGGATTTGTGTAATTACTACACATTAAATATTATCATAATTTAATAATTGATTATTCTTATAGAGATCATCATGATAATAAATTATGTAAAATATAAATTTTAGTATTAATTAACAATTAATTAGTATTATTGTTTTTCTCTACACTTAAAACATATTCTTATTCCATTAATACATTCTCTAATGTGATTATATCCACAATATTGACATACAAAGAACTGGTTCGTCTATCATACTAAAATCCCTCCACCTGAATTGTAAAAAACATTATCCTAATTTTATTTTGAGAGTCTAATCATTTATTATGTTGAATGAATTTGATAATATATCATGAAAATGGATTTTTAATACTCACAATATAAATCAATGTTGTTATTATATGATATGATTTATCATCTAATATATTCTCTATCATATTCAATGTTAATCTATTTCCTTATAGTTCTTGTAATTTTTCAAAATTGAACAATTCAGTGTGAGGAAAGAAATCATTATGGGAAACCAAAATATAATGAAAATATAAATATAGGTTGTTTAAATATTTACACGTTATTTTCAATTATTTGTGTTAAAGTAATTAAATAACAAATTAATGGTCATTATCTACCTAAATCCTTTATGATTTCTCATAAATAGACTACGAATTTCCAAAGCTAATACCCGTAGATATTCATAAAATGTGTACATCTATGCCATTTTTATTACACAGTGGGATGATTGAGCCAATATTCGTAAACACCTTTTAGTGTTTTTACACCTAGTTTCCTCGGTATTGTTCCACATCGCCTAGTAGTATCTTTATGGGGATGTAATTTCATGAAAAAATGATTCACTATAATTAAATTAAATCTTTACTATTTCTTATAATCTGAGTAATCTTTAGATTTATCGATTGAAATATCTTTATACATATCAGTATAATTAATCCGAGTGATTTCACTAATGTTTTCCCATTCTAGTTTCTAATGGTAAGAAATAAAATTCCTCTAATACGAATTATAATGGCCATGTCTTCTCCTAACTAACTATCAAACATTTTATTATGAACACACCTCACATTACACAAAAATACATGTAATAATCAAAATGTTATAATGTCTTTAATGAATATAAATACAATATTTTTATATTATGAAATATCTTCAAAATTCCCCTTATTGAACTTCTAAAATTTTACCCCACATAGGGTTACCATACCTAAACCTTTCTTCATAACATGGGTATTGAAACATAATTATATGTGAGATTGGATTATTAATAAGAGTAATCATACAAGATATAAATTATGGATCAAATGATACATTAAAAAATAAATACTTGGTTGTAATGATTAATATATATAATGATGGTCATATCCATCCCTTAATATACAATAATAACGACTCATTCAGTGAAACATATTCATTTCTCTAAACTACCCCCATATGAATAATAAGTCACCAAAAATCATTAATGAACCATAATCTCATGTAGTAAAAGTGTGCAACCATCAAAAATGTTTTTAAAATATTTCATATATCTAGGATGACTACAAATACCATATTCATATTTGATCTTGAATCATAACCTATGTTCCATAGTGGAAAATTATACACCACATTACCAAGAATAGCTGGATGATTCATTTAATAGCTCACTTGTTATTGGATGAATTTTATAAAATTATCTCATGTTATAATATCTTGAGATAAAACGATACAACCATCACATTAAAAAATATATAGATCACATACATATCATAATGAAAATAACACGTAGTGTTCCATAATAACATAAAACATTTATTATATCATCACATGGTAAAACATGTAATTACAAAGTGATTCATTTAAATTTGATCAATTCACCATAGAATAACCATTTAATGAAATAGGTTTCATAAAAAATTTCTTCAATATGATCATTTACCATATAAAGAATAATTAAATAATCTATAAATCAATATTATCTTAATAAAATAAAATATATCATAAAAAGATGTCATCATAGATAAAAATATATTGTTAAAAGATAAATTATGCATTCTCTAATTTTTACAGCCTTATTAATTTGATAATATATTATTAAAAAACATTAAAAATACTTTTATTTAAAAATAAGATATGATATTAAAAAAAGATTATTTGAACATCATTTAAAACTTTTATTTAGAAAAATATATTATCCATTTTGAAAATACCTTCTTAAAAATAAGAATTCATAAATTTTTTAGTAAATTATTTTCATTTAAAATAATCATTTAATTTATATAAATTGATCTTCAAATAAATTAATTGTTTTTATGGAAGGATATTTTATTCACGCAATAGTGGTTAAAATAACCATTCCTTACACATTTAGTGTAAAATAGAAGTGTTAATTTTTTAGAAAACTGCCATTAATAATCTATCTCAAAATGACACAAAATTTATTAGATTCTTAAAAATGAATTTAATATATAAATTTTATAATTTCAAAAAAATTAAATTCTCTATTATGAAACATATTTTTTAATGAAAATTGATATTGAATAAAGAAATAAATAATGAGGGGTGTTTATGAAATGTATCATTAGTACTCAAGTGTATATAAAGTTATGGGAATAAATGAAAAAAAATTCATATTATATAAAAATTGGGGAATACAATTTTAGAATTTTTTGAAATATATATAATTATTTTTCTTCATCAGAATCTGATTAATAAATAATCCCAATAGAAGATGATATTGTATCATAAATCCCTTAACACATTAGTAACATTGAATTGAATACCACATAAAGTAAAAAAATTAAATTAAAAGAGAATAAAATAATTATAATAAAATTCAAGATATTACATGTAAATGTTCAGTTTATTAACCTCAATGAAGAAGTTATATGCATAACAAAACTTAGGTCCCCATAAAATCAATATGATATAAAAATCTTTTACAACTTTGATAAATGTTTTACCATTAAAAACATTAATGATAGATAAAACAATGGATAATTAATTACTTATATTATTATGGCTAAAAATATATAAAACATTCAGGTGAATTATATTCAACACATCAAAAACATAGTGTGAATGTAACAGCCCGAGATTTTATGAAAAATGTTCCTTTTAATTTTATTTCTGTCTGGTGTTGTACGCTACACCAAAAGGAGCTTGCACAACACACATCCTTGACTTGCCTTGCATTACACGCAATCACGACCTTCCTCGATAGCGTGTGTTGTACGCAACGCCAAGTTTCGCTAAACAACGATATGCTATTAAGATATTATTAAAACTAGCTGTTGTGAATAGTAATAACCACTTTTTGAAATTTTGTAAATTTTATTTTTCAAAATGGACTTCATTTATGGATTCGGAGTATCGAATTTAGCCTAAGGTGAAATTTTGGTACATTTCGGATAACTTTCATATTCTGATGAATAGTGATAATTAAAAACAACTTTTTTAATCGAAATAATTAATAGTGATAAATTATTAATTTGAGTGGTTTTAAAGTATATTTAGAATATATTTTTACAATTCAATACAATTTTGGTCATTGGATGTAATTTCACATTTAAACCAGACATAAACAAGTGTCAATCTTTTGATAGATATTGTTTCTTAAAAACACGCTATTTGTTTTAACAGCGGGATTTAATTATAAAATTAATTAATGAAACTTCTATGTTATGAATTTTGTAAAATAGACTTCATTTCTGAATTCGGAATATGAAATATAGCTTAGGATGATATTTTGGCATTTTTCTGAAAAACATCAATTTTTGATGAATAGTGAAACTACTAAGTGGTAGTTAAAAAAATTAATTTCTTCATAAATCTTAATTTTACCGCTTCTGTGAATGGAATTTCGAAAATCCGAGAGACACGGTTAATATCAAGGACTAAAATGTGGTTCAATAAGATGAAAATATTTTTTTGCTGAATAGTAACTTTTTACTTTTTTTACCACGGTTAATAGTAAATAGGGTAACTAAGGGTAAATATGATATTACTATTACCCTAACACATGTCCTAATTCTATTGGACAAGTGTAATTCGACCAAAAACAAACTTAGGAATAAAATATGACCATTTAGGCCCACTTGGATTAGATTAGGACATTTATTATTAATTTATTTAAAGAAAGGTTAAAATAGTTAAAATCAAAGTTTAATAAGCAAATCATTTTTAATATGGGGTTATACATAAGATAAATTCGATTGTAAATATTAATTAGAAAGATAAAATGATTTCCTACATGATGAAATTTTATTTGTAATTTTTAGACATAAAATAATTTAATTTATTTATGACACAACGATGATGCGGTAATTATCTTATTAATGAAATATTGACATAATTGATGTTATAAACACCAAAATAAATGTAATTTGAGATTTTTTATGAATTCCACTAATTTTATAGGTTACTATGATATATTAATGTTGATTTAATTAACTTGGTTTGAACATTTAATTCTGTTATGACTCTCACAAAAATCATATATCAAATAGTGTCAAAATTGACACAAAATAGTTTTTAAATCAAATATTATATTATTAATTGTTATTTTATTCCTAAAAATCTAAGGTTCGGCCAAATGACTTAGCTAAGGATATATATATTAATAATAAACAATTTGGGGTTCGTTTGGCATGTTATAGTAAGTGTATTAACCATATTGTGAAAGAAAACAAAAAGACATGGTAAAAGTTAAATTATTTAACTTATAGTTAAATCTAATTGATAAGGTTAAAATAATATCCTAAACTTGTCTAAATTTTATTGGTTGATAGGAGTTCGACCCATCCCCACATTAGCTTCGAAATAATACCCTTTGGAACCATTATAAATCGATTTTGACTTTAATATAAAATAATATTTTGAGATATTCCTAAGGTGCCCCTCTCCTCCCTTATAAAAGGACACCTCCTCCCCCTCCTCCTCACACCAATTTGAGCACTCAAGCTCGGCCAACCCCTGCCAAAATCTCTTCTCCTCTTCCCTAGAAACATCCTAGAGGTTCTGGTCTTACTCAAAGACCAATTTTAGTTCCCTAAGAGGAGGTCTCCAAAAGGCGCTTCAAAGAAGAGGTAATTACCGTTACCAATTCTTTCATCTTTATTTCTTCTTCCACTTCTTCTTATTAGGTTGTTTCATTATGAAGTAATAACATCAGTATCACTCATATACGGATATGTTATTATAAGTATGAAACAACCCTATTTCACCATCTATCCATCCTACGGAAAAAGAAATCACCGCGCGTGCGTACGTATAGAATACCGTCTCCACGCCGTGGTGTAATCTATTTTCCACCACCAAATTACATGGATGGGTATAATGGTGTAAAGAATAACTATACATAGTTATTACAACATCATATTGATTCTGATTTATTTTATAATCCACTCCAATTCAATTCTATATTTATAGAAATGATATCATCGCTCGTGCGTACGTACGGACTACCGTCTCCACGACGCGATGAGATTCATTCTCCATGTTAACCATTTAAGAATGATTATAAAGTATATATAAGAAATAATAATGAAATATATGACATTATAAAGCTACTGGATTTATGTTTATATACATGTATGTCATCTACTTATTTCCACTCAATTCAATAAGAAAACGAAAACAGCGTTCATGCGTACGTACGGCCTACCGTCTCCATGAACGGTGTATTTCTTTCCTTTTATCTATCCATTATATATATCTATATTCTGAATATATGTTATATATAAATCATGTTTTATATTCTTGAATTAAGTAATCATGATCTAAGTAGTCATATGAATAATTACAAGTTAAAAACACGAACGACAAATGAGACGATTTTACCCAAAACGCTACTTTAACATGAATTTACAAAAGAACGGGTAATATAAAGTCATAAGTGGACCATATATGATATAATAACAATGAATAGGATTCTGGAATAAGTCAATAACATGATTTAAATCATTATACAGGAGGTTCGGACACTTACAAAGCAAGTCGGACCTAAGGTAAGGGAAATATCACAATCTCATTTTTATCCGAGATTGTTTATTCGTAAGTATTTACTGGGGTGTATTTTATCATCCACATCCATGTTCCCTCAATATGTAATATAGTTTCCATCCACCTGAAATAGTTTAAATCCAATTTTACCCTTATGTGATTTTTTAGTAAAGAATATGAAAGGAATCTTTTGTCGTTTTTCCGTACGAGGTACTTTTTGACTTTTCCGACAAAAGTACGAAGAATGTTTTTTTTAACATATACGGCATGAATGGATTTTTAAAACATTATTTCCAAGAAGCTTCCTTTACAAGTTTTCAAGATTATTTTTAATCAACTTCTTTTATTTTAAAGTTGTATGACATGTTATGAAAAGAAAAGTGTTTTTAAAGAAAAAATGATATTTTCCTCAAGAATGGAGTTCAAGTATTTTATCAAAATTATTTTCCATCTAAGATAATAAAAGGGTTCTGTTTTTACCCCTATTATTACATGGATTTGATTATGTTGTGATGGAAACATTTTTATGAATTCCTTTATCTTATATGAATTGTTTTATGATGTCATGTTGTTTAAGAATCCCATTTTTATTACATGGGTTATGCGATGATGTATGATTTATGATTATGTGGCACACATAAGAAAGGATTCATTATAAGATGGGTGGGACCTATATCTCCCTCCAATGCATTGGGTAAAGATTTTATATCTCATGAGATAGACATGGCTGTAACGGAAGGTTATTTCGGTTCAGTGATACAGGACTGAAACGAGGAGTGAACTCGTATCAGAAAGGGACTTTGTCCACTAAGATAGTCTTGGCAATGAGTCATGACTAACAAGAAATGATTTCCATGATTATGTGTGCATGCCACAAAGTTTCAAGTTTTATGATATGATTATGGGGATCTCATTTTCACTTCTATGATTTGTTCCATGTTAAGATATTATGATCTCTTTTGCAGGTTTTGATTTTCATAAAGATATGATATGATTTTTATTTCCTTTATTTGCCCTTGCTGAGCATTTGAGCTCACCCTTTTATGTTTTCTTTTCCCCAGGATATAAAGAAAGGTTTTAGGTAAAAAAGAAGAAGATCTTTATGGGAGATGTTGAAGATCTTTCACCACAATTAGAAGTTTACGTTCCGAGTTTCCAAAGACACTAAACTATTACGATCCTTGTGTGTGTGTTTTTGTTATGTACTAAGTATTCCGCAAAAGTAATGTAATGTCAATGTACGATAAGCTTCGGGTCTCTACAGTTGGTATCAGAGGAAAGGTTTAGTCAACCTTTGGAAACTAGGATGCGAAAAACGTTAGTGAGATCCCTAGAGATATTTCTAAGGTATGTCTAGGTATGTCCCTAAGGATAAGTATACGTATAAGATACAGTCCTAGAACTACGGTAACGATCATAGAATTTAACCTAAGAAGTTAGATATTGAGGATACTTCCCCTTTACTAGATTGGTTTCTCTAGCATGATTTTTGCCTCTCACACTATTCTTTTTGGGTTTTAGACGATGGCTGGAACCCGAAGGAACCGTGTTGATCAATGCAATGGACAATGCAATGATTGCCCTCCTAAACAAACAAATGTTATGGGAGATGGAGTGCAAAATCTTATTTCTATACTTACACAAGCTATGAATCATTCTGGACTTCCAAATGAGCAGAGAAGGGAACAATATTCTATTGAGTCCTTCATGAGGCAACGCCCACCTTCTTTCAGTGGGTCTACTGATCCATTAGTTGCTGAACAATGGATTAGTACTACTGAAAAGATATTTTCAGTTCTTCAATGTCCTGAACATGATAAAGTCATCTTAGCAGTATATCGTTTGGAAGGTGAAGCTGATCAATGGTGGAATCTTATCAAGAATACGAGGCCAAGAGATGAAATTGAGTCCATGGAATGGGACGAGTTCAAGAACCTGTTTTTCAGTAAGTACTTCCCTCGTATTCTTCAAACAAAGATGGAGAAAGAGTTTCTTGAACTGAAAAAAAGGACGATGAATCTGTTGGTACCTATGAAGCAAATTTTACAATACTTGCAAGGTATGCTTCTGGAATTATCATTCAACCTGAAAGTACAGTTGATCGATTTTTCAGTGGCTTAAAACCAAGTCTTCGAAGGGCATTAGCTATAAGAGACTTCAGTAGCTTTGAAGAAATTGTGCGTTGTGCTATCAAGCTAGAAATGGAAGTTGGTGTTACATATCCATCTCATGGTTTTGACAAGAAACGAAAGATGGAGTTCAAGGAGAAATCTCAGAATAATGATGAAAAGAAGATGAATGTTTCTTTATGCACAAAGTGTGTGAAGAAGCATGGTGGAGATTGTCTTAAAGGGACTAGAAAATGTTTTAAGTGTGGAAAAGAAGGTCATCGAGCAGCTGAGTGTCGAAGTAATGGAAAAAGGGTTTCTAATGATGTGAATAAAGCAAACACTGCAGAGAACGCACCGCCAACACTTCAATGCTTCAAGTGCAAGGAAATGGGGCATTATGCTAATAATTGCCCTAATCCAAGGGTTAGTGATGATCAACATGAGCAACCACTGAAGGCAAAGGACAAAGGGAAATCACATGCGATCACTATTGGCAATGTTGAATATGACAACGATGTGGTGGAATGATTAAGTGTTTATGTAATGGGATTCCAAAATAATGTTGTATCATTGAGTATTGCAATATTTATTGATGTGGTATTCAAAGTGATTGAGATATTTTTTTGGAAATAAGAAGAGATGCGCATAATGAAGACGAGAAAATGAAATGTTTAATAGTATTCATGAGCTCATGATTGATATAAGGACTAAGTGATATCATGGTTTGAGTATATAGAATTTTGATGATTTTGGTATGTGGAAAGTGTTAACTTTTAACTGCACTCATGTTTTCACTAAGGTATTCAAGAGAATACACGATTAAGGACTTTGAATGTTTGGAATGTGACCAACAAGACATATCTTATGATATGAGGAGGTCAATGACAGTATTAAATCTCTGGTAATCGTTGTCACTATATTATGAGAGTGGACTGCAGTATTATGTATAAGCCTAAAGATTATACTGGATTATGTTGGACATAAGTTAGTATTGTTTAAGTATAGAAGATTTTCGATATTATTGATGGGATGTTATAGTAACGTTGTTTTAGAAAAAGGACAACCTGCAGGACGGGCGACAGCCCATCGCTTCGGACAAGGCTGTAGGAATCGAACCCACAACCGAAGTGCGACTGGCCTTTATCGCCTACCACTGGCCTACAGGAAGTCCCTATTTAGTAGAAACTAGTTTTATTATATTAATCAGTATGATATATGAAGTATAAGTCCATTTTAGGAACCATATATGATTAATCTCACTATAGAATGACTTATGTATATTTAATAACTTTTGCTAACCTTTTGTTTGAGACAGATGGAATGAACAGTCATTCTATCACATGATCTGCTAACACTTCACGAATAACAAATTCAACTTCATTTATTTAAGAGATGAAGTGGAAATTGTTCAAGGCACGAACAACAGTGAGATTGTACCAAAATAAAGTAAGTATTTATTCTAATTCAAATTTTCAACATTAGGGAAATGATCTTGAAAACCAAAAATGTTGTCCTAGTGATCTTATACCTGATGAATCAGATGGTACCTTAGATCGTCAAAAATTTATGGATTTGTGATTACTGGCTTTTCCATAGCCATGTTCTCTACCACTCTCCATCAGAACATGATTGTTAGATTTCTCTTCCATATCCATATTTTCACCTATGTGGAAACCCAGTGATTAGTTTATTTGGGTAATCGTTACATTTCATACTTTAGTTTTTAAAGCCAAGTTTTGGTATTCCCTTTTACTATGTGGGTTTCTATTAAAGAAACTTTCGAATAGTAAACCATTTATAACCCCGGCGAATTTCGAGGGCGAAATTCATTTTAAGGGGGGTAGAATGTAACAGCCCGAGATTTTATGAAAAATGTTCCTTTTAATTTTATTTCTGTCTGGTGTTGTACGCTACACCAAAAGGAGCTTTCACAACACACATCCTTGACTTGCCTTGCATTACACGCAATCACGACCTTCCTCGATAGCGTGTGTTGTACGCAACGCCAAGTTTCGCTAAACAACGATATGCTATTAAGATATTATTAAAACTAGCTGTTGTAAATAGTAATAACCACTTTTTGAAATTTTGTAAATTTTATTTTTCAAAATGGACTTCATTTATGGATTCGGAGTATCGAATTTAGCCTAAGGTGAAATTTTGGAACATTTCGGATAACTTTCATATTCTGATGAATAGTGATAATTACTAAATTATAATTAAAAACAACTTTTATAAACGAAATAATTAATAGTGATAAATTATTAATTTGAGTGGTTTTAAAGTATATTTAGAATATATTTTTACAATTCAATACAATGTTGGTCATTGGATGTAATTTCACATTTAAACCAGACATAAACAAGTGTCAATCTTTTGATAGATATTGTTTCTTAAAAACACGCTATTTGTTTTAACAGCGGGATTTAATTATAAAATTAATTAATGCAACTTCTATGTTATGAATTTTGTAAAATAGACTTCATTTTTGAATTCGGAATATGAAATATAGCTTAGGATGAAATTTTGGCATTGTTCTGAAAAACATCAATTTTTGATGAATAGTGAAACTACTAAGTGGTAGTTAAAAAAATTAATTTCTTCATAAATCTTAATTTTACCGCTTCTGTGAATGGAATTTCGAAAATCTGAGAGACACGGTTAATATCAATGACTAAAATGTGGTTCAATAAGATGAAAATAATTTTTTGGGGAATAATAACTTTTTACTTTTTTTACCACGGTTAATAGTAAATAGGGTAACTAAGGGTAAATATGATATTACTATTACCCTAACACATGTCCTAATTCTATTGGACAAGTGTAATTCGACCAAAAACAAACTTAGGAATAACATATGACCATTTAGGCCCACTTGGATTAGATTAGGACATTTATTATTAATTTATTTAAAGAAAGGTTAAAATAGTTAAAATCAAAGTTTAATAAGCAAATCATTTTTAATATGGGGTTATACATTAGATAAATTCGATTGTAAATATTCATTAGAAAGATACAATGATTTCCTACATGATGAAATTTTATTTGTAATTTTTAGACATAAAATAATTTAATATATTTATGACACAACGATGATGCAGTAATTATCTTATTAATGAAATATTGACATAATTGATGTTATAAACACCAAAATAAATGTAATTTGAGATTTTTTATGAATTACACTAATTTTATAGGTTACTATGATATATTAATGTTGATTTAATTAACTTGGTTTGAACATTTAATTCTTTTATGACTCTCACAAAAATCATATATCAAATAGTGTCAAAATTGACACAAAATAGTTTTTAAATCAAATATTATATTATTAATTGTTATTTTATTCCTAAAAATCTATGGTTCGGCCAAATGACTTAGATATAGATATATATATTAATAATAAACAATTTGGGGTTCGTTTGGCATGTTATAGTAAGTGTATTAACCATATTGTGAAAGAAAACAAAAAGACATGGTAAAAGTTAAATTATTTAACTTAGAGTTAAATCTAATTGATAAGGTTAAAATAATATCCTAAACTTGTCTAAATTTTATTGGTTGATAGGATTTCGACCCATCCCCACTTTAGCTTCGAAATAAGACCCTTTGGAACCATTATAAACCGATTTTGACTTTAATATAAAATAATATTTTGAGATATTCCTAAGGTGCCCCTCTCCTCCCTTATAAAAGGACACCTCCTCCCCCTCCTCCTCACACCAATTTGAGCACTAATGCTCGGCCAACCCCTGCCAAAATCTCTTCTCCACTTCCCTAGCAACATCCTAGAGGTTCTGGTCTTACTCAAAGACCAATTTTAGTTCCCTAAGAGGAGGTCTCCAAAAGGCGTTTCAAAGAAGAGGTAATTACCGTTACCAATTCTTTCATCTTTATTTCTTCTTCCACTTCTTCTTCTTAGGTTGTTTCATTATGAAGTAATAACATCAGTATCACTCATATACTGATATGTTATTATAAGTATGAAACAACCCTATTTCACCATCTATCCATCCTACGGAAAAAGAAATCACCGCGCGTGCGTACGTACGGAATACCGTCTCCACGCCGTGGTGTAATCTATTTTCCACCACCACCTTACATGGATGGGTATAATGGTGTAAAGAATAACTATACATAGTTATTACAACATCATATTGATTCTGATATATTTTATAATACACTCCAATTCAATTCAATATTTATAGAAATGATATCATCGCTCGTGCGTACGTACGGACTACCGTCTCCACGACGCGATGAGATTCATTCTCCATGTTAACCATTTAAGAATGATTATAAATTATATATATAAGCAATAATAATTAAATATATGACATTATAAAGCTACTGGATTTATGTTTATATACATGTATGTCATCTACTTATTTCCACTCAATTCAATAAGAAAACGAAAACAGCGTTCATGCGTACGTACGGCCTACCGTCTCCATGAACGGTGTATTTCATTCCTTTTATCTATCCATTATATATATCTATATTCTGAATATATGTTATATATAAATCATGTTTTATATTCTGGAATTAAGTAATCATGATCTAAGTAATCATATGAATAATTACAAGTTAAAAACACGAACGACAAATGAGACGATTTTACCCAAAACGCTACTTTAACATGAATTTACAAAAGAACGGGTAATATAAAGTCATAAGTGGACCATATATGATATAATAACAATGAATATGATTCTGGAATAAGTCAATAACATGATTTAAATCATTATACAGGAGGTTCGGACACTTACAAAGCAAGTCGGACCTAAGGTAAGGGAAATATCACAATCTCATTTTTATCCGAGATTGTTTATTCGTAAGTATTTACTGGGGTGTATTTTATCATCCACATCCATGTTCCCTCAATATGTAATATAGTTTCCATCCACATAAAATAGTTTAAATCCAATTTTACCCTTATGTGAGTTTTTAGTAAAGAATATGAAAGGAATCTTTTGTCGTTTTTCCGTACGAGGTACTTTTTGACTTTTCCGACAAAAGTGCGAAGAATGTTTTTTTTAACATATACGGCATGAATGGATTTTTAAAAAATTATTTCCAAGAAGCTTCCTTTACAAGTTTTCAAGATTATTTTTAATCAACTTCTTTTATTTTAAAGTTGTATGACGTGTTATGAAAAGAAAAGTGTTTTTAATGAAGAAATGATATTTTCCTCAAGAATGGAGTTCAAGTATTTTATCAAAATTATTTTCCATCTAAGATAATAAAAGGGTTCTGTTTTTACCCCTATTATTACATGGATTTGATTATGTTGTGATGGAAACATTATTATGAATTCCTTTATCTTATATGAATTGTTTTATGATGTCATGTTGTTTAAGAATCCCATTTTTATTACATGGGTTATGCGATGATGTATGATTTATGATTATGTGGCACACATAAGAAAGGATTCATTATAAGATGGGTGGGACCTATATCTCCCTCCAATGCATTGGGTAAAGATTTTATATCTCATGAGATAGACATGGCTGGAACAGAAGGTTATTTCGGTTCAGTGATACAGGACTGAAACGAGGAGTGAACTCGTATCAGAAAGGGACTTTGTCCACTAAGATAGTCTTGGAAATGAGTCATGACTAACAAGAAATGATTTCCATGATTATGTGTGCATGCCACAAAGTTTCAAGTTTTATGATATGATTATGGGGATCTCATTTTCACTTCTATGATTTGTTCCATGTTAAGATATTATGATCTCTTTTGCAGGTTTTGATTTTCATAAAGATATGATATGATTTTTATTTCCTTTATTTGCCCTTGCTGAGCATTTGAGCTCACCCTTTTATGTTTTCTTTTCCCCAGGATATAAAGAAAGGTTTTAGGTAAAAAAGAAGAAGATCTTTATGGGAGATGTTGAAGATCTTTCACCACAATTAGAAGTTTACGTTCCGAGTTTCCAAAGACACTAAACTATTACGATCCTTGTGTGTGTGTTTTTGTTATGTACTATGTATTCCGCAAAAGTAATGTAATGTCAATGTACGATAAGCTTCGGGTCTCTACAGTTGGTATCAGAGGAAAGGTTTAGTCAACCTTTGGAAACTAGGATGCGAAAAACGTTAGTGAGATCCCTAGAGATATTTCTAAGGTATGTCTAGGTATGTCCCTAAGGATAAGTATACGTATAAGATACAGTCCTAGAACTACGGTAACGATCATAGAATTTAACCTAAGAAGTTAGATATTGAGGATACTTCCCCTTTACTAGATTGGTTTCTCTAGCATGATTTTTGCCTCTCACACTATTCTTTTTGGGTTTTAGACGATGGCTGGAACCCGAAGGAACCGTGTTGATCAATGCAATGGACAATGCAATGATTGCCCTCCTGAACAAACAAATGTTATGGGAGATGGAGTGCAAAATCTTATTTCTATACTTACACAAGCTATGAATCATTCTGGACTTCCAAATGAGCAGAGAAGGGAACAATATTCTATTGAGTCCTTCATGAGGCAACGCCCACCTTCTTTCAGTGGGTCTACTGATCCATTAGTTGCTGAACAATGGATTAGTACTACTGAAAAGATATTTTCAGTTCTTCAATGTCCTGAACATGATAAAGTCATCTTAGCAGTATATCGTTTGGAAGGTGAAGCTGATCAATGGTGGAATCTTATCAAGAATACGAGGCCAAGAGATGAAATTGAGTCCATGGAATGGGACGAGTTCAAGAACCTGTTTTTCAGTAAGTACTTCCCTCGTATTCTTCAAACAAAGATGGAGAAAGAGTTTCTTGAACTGAAGAAAAAGGACGATGAATCTGTTGGTACCTATGAAGCAAATTTTACAATACTTGCAAGGTATGCTTCTGGAATTATCATTCAACCTGAAAGTACAGTTGATCGATTTTTCAGTGGCTTAAAACCAAGTCTTCGAAGGGCATTAGCTATAAGAGACTTCAGTAGCTTTGAAGAAATTGTGCGTTGTGCTATCAAGCTAGAAATGGAAGTTGGTGTTACATATCCATCTCATGGTTTTGACAAGAAACGAAAGATGGAGTTCAAGGAGAAATCTCAGAATAATGATGAAAAGAAGATGAATGTTTCTTTATGCACAAAGTGTGGGAAGAAGCATGGTGGAGATTGTCTTAAAGGGACTAGAAAATGTTTTAAGTGTGGAAAAGAAGGTCATCGAGCAGCTGAGTGTCGAAGTAATGGAAAAAGGGTTTCTAATGATGTGAATAAAGCAAACACTGCAGAGAACGCACCGCCAACACTTCAATGCTTCAAGTGCAAGGAAATGGGGCATTATGCTAATAATTGCCCTAATCCAAGGGTTAGTGATGATCAACATGAGCAACCACTGAAGGCAAAGGACAAAGGGAAATCACATGCGATCACTATTGGCAATGTTGAATATGACAACGATGTGGTGGAATGATTAAGTGTTTATGTAATGGGATTCCAAAATAATGTTGTATCATTGAGTATTGCAATATTTATTGATGTGGTATTCAAAGTGATTGAGATATTTTTTTGGAAATAAGAAGAGATGCGCATAATGAAGACGAGAAAATGAAATGTTTAATAGTATTCATGAGCTCATGATTGATATAAGGACTAAGTGATATCATGGTTTGAGTATATAGAATTTTGATGATTTTGGTATGTGGAAAGTGTTAACTTTTAACTGCACTCATGTTTTCACTAAGGTATTCAAGATAATACACGATTAAGGACTTTGAATGTTTGGAATGTGACCAACAAGACATATCTTATGATATGAGGAGGTCAACGACAGTATTAAATCTCTGGTAATCGTTGTCACTATATTATGAGAGTGGACTGCAGTATTATGTATAAGCCTAAAGATTATACTGGATTATGTTGGACATAAGTCAGTATTGTTTAAGTATAGAAGATTTTCGATATTATTGATGGGATGTTATAGTAACGTAGTTTTAGAAAAAGGACAACCTGCAGGACGGGCGACAGCCCATCGCTTCGGACAAGGCTGTAGGAATCGAACCCACAACCGAAGTGCGACTGGCCTTTATCGCCTACCACTGGCCTACAGGAATTCCCTATTTAGTAGAAACTAGTTTTATTATATTAATCAGTATGATATATGAAGTATAAGTCCATTTTAGGAACCATATATGATTAATCTCACTATAGAATGACTTATGTATATTTAATAACTTTTGCTAACCTTTTGTTTGAGACAGATGGAATGAACAGTCATTCTATCACATGATCTGCTAACACTTCACGAATAACAAATTCAACTTCATTTATTTAAGAGATGAAGTGGAAATTGTTCAAGGCACGAACAACAGTGAGATTGTACCAAAATAAAGTAAGTATTTATTCTAATTCAATTTTCAACTTTAGGGAAATGATCTTGAAAACCAAAAATGTTGTCCTAGTGATCTTATACCTGATGAATCAGATGGTACCTTAGATCGTCACAAATTTATGGATTTGTGATTACTGGCTTTTCCATAGCCATGTTCTCTACCACTCTCCATCAGAACATGATTGTTAGATTTCTCTTCCATATCCATATTTTCACCTATGTGGAAACCCAGTGATTAGTTTATTTGGGTAATCGTTACATTTCATACATTAGTTTTTAAAGCCAAGTTTTGGTATTCCCTTTTACGATGTGGGTTTCTATTAAAGAAACTTTCGAATAGTAAACCATTTATAACCCCGGCGAATTTCGAGGGCGAATTTCATTTTAAGGGGGGTAGAATGTAACAGCCCGAGATTTTATGAAAAATGTTCCTTTTAATTTTATTTCTGTCTGGTGTTGTACGCTACACCAAAAGGAGCTTGCACAACACACATCCTTGACTTGCCTTGCATTACACGCAATCACGACCTTCCTCGATAGCGTGTGTTGTACGCAACGCCAAGTTTCGCTAAACAACGATATGCTATTAAGATATTATTAAAACTAGCTGTTGTGAATAGTAATAACCACTTTTTGAAATTTTGTAAATTTTATTTTTCAAAATGGACTTCATTTATGGATTCGGAGTATCGAATTTAGCCTAAGGTGAAATTTTGGTACATTTCGGATAACTTTCATATTCTGATGAATAGTGATAATTACTAAATTATAATTAAAAACAACTTTTTTAATCGAAATAATTAATAGTGATAAATTATTAATTTGAGTGGTTTTAAAGTATATTTAGAATATATTTTTACAATTCAATAAAATGTTGGTCATTGGATGTAATTTCACATTTAAACCAGACATAAACAAGTGTCAATCTTTTGATAGATATTGTTTCTTAAAAACACGCTATTTGTTTTAACAGCGGGATTTAATTATAAAATTAATTAATGCAACTTCTATGTTATGAATTTTGTAAAATAGACTTCATTTTTGAATTCGGAATATGAAATATAGCTTAGGATGAAATTTTGGCATTGTTCTGAAAAACATCAATTTTTGATGAATAGTGAAACTACTAAGTGGTAGTTAAAAAAATTAATTTCTTCATAAATCTTAATTTTACCGCTTCTGTGAATGGAATTTCAAAAATCCGAGAGAGACGGTTAATATCAAGGACTAAAATGTGGTTCAATAAGATGAAAATAATTTTTTGGTGAATAATAACTTTTTACTTTTTTTACCACGGTTAATAGTAAATAGGGTAACTAAGGGTAAATATGATATTACTATTACCCTAAAACATGTCCTAATTCTATTGGACAAGTGTAATTCGACCAAAAACAAACTTAGGAATAACATATGACCATTTAGGCCCACTTGGATTAGATTAGGACATTTATTATTAATTTATTTAAAGAAAGGTTAAAATAGTTAAAATCAAAGTTTAATAAGAAAATCATTTTTAATATGGGGTTATACATAAGATAAATTCGATTGTAAATATTAATTAGAAAGATAAAATTATTTCCTACATGATGAAATTTTATTTGTAATTTTTAGACATAAAATAATTTAATATATTTATGACACAACGATGATGCAGTAATTATCTTATTAATGAAATATTGACATAATTGATGTTATAAACACCAAAATAAATGTAATTTGAGATTTTTTATGAATTCCACTAATTTTATAGGTTACTATGATATATTAATGTTGATTTAATTAACTTGGTTTGAACATTTAATTCTGTTATGACTCTCACAAAAATCATATATCAAATAGTGTCAAAATTGACACAAAATAGTTTTTAAATCAAATATTATATTAATAATTGTTATTTTATTCCTAAAAATCTATGGTTCGGCCAAATGACTTAGATATAGATATATATATTAATAATAAACAATTTGGGGTTCGTTTGGCATGTTATAGTAAGTGTATTAACCATATTGTGAAAGAAAACAAAAAGACATGGTAAAAGTTAAATTATTTAACTTAGAGTTAAATCTAATTGATAAGGTTAAAATAATATCCTAAACTTGTCTAAATTTTATTGGTTGATAGGATTTCGACCCATCCCCACTTTAGCTTCGAAATAAGACCCTTTGGAACCATTATAAACCGATTTTGACTTTAATATAAAATAATATTTTGAGATATTCCTAAGGTGCCCCTCTCCTCCCTTATAAAAGGACACCTCCTCCCCCTCCTCCTCACACCAATTTGAGCACTAAAGCTCGGCCAACCCCTGCCAAAATCTCTTCTCCACTTCCCTAGCAACATCCTAGAGGTTCTGGTCTTACTCAAAGACCAATTTTAGTTCCCTAAGAGGAGGTCTCCAAAAGGCGCTTCAAAGAAGAGGTAATTACCGTTACCAATTCTTTCATCTTTATTTCTTCTTCCACTTCTTCTTCTTAGGTTGTTTCATTATGAAGTAATAACATCAGTATCACTCATATACTGATATGTTATTATAAGTATGAAACAACCCTATTTCACCATCTATCCATCCTACGGAAAAAGAAATCACCGCGCGTGCGTACATACGGAATACCGTCTCCACGCCGTGGTGTAATCTATTTTCCACCACCACCTTACATGGATGGGTATAATGGTGTAAAGAATAACTATACATAGTTATTACAACATCATATTGATTCTGATATATTTTATAATACACTCCAATTCAATTCAATATTTATAGAAATGATATCATCGCTCGTGCGTACGTACGGACTACCGTCTCCACGACGCGATGAGATTCATTCTCCATGTTAACCATTTAAGAATGATTATAAAGTTTATATATAAGCAATAATAATGAAATATATGACATTATAAAGCTACAGTATTTATGTTTATATACATGTATGTCATCTACATATTTCCACTCAATTCAATAAGAAAACGAAAACAACGTTCATGCGTACGTACGGCCTACCGTCTCCATGAACGGTGTATTTCTTTCCATTTATCTATCCATTATATATATCTATATTCTGAATATATGTTATATATAAATCATGTTTTATATTCTGGAATTAAGTAATCATGATCTAAGTAATCATATGAATAATTACAAGTTAAAAACACGAACGACAAATGAGACGATTTTACCCAAAACGCTACTTTAACATGAATTTACAAAAGAACGGGTAATATAAAGTCATAAGTGGACCATATATGATATAATAACAATGAATATGATTCTGGAATAAGTCAATAACATGATTTAAATCATTATACAGGAGGTTCGGACACTTACAAAGCAAGTCGGACCTAAGGTAAGGGAAATATCACAATCTCATTTTTATCCGAGATTGTTTATTCGTAAGTATTTACTGGGGTGTATTTTATCATCCACATCCATGTTCCCTCAATATGTAATATTGTTTCCATCCACTTGAAATAGTTTAAATCCAATTTTACCCTTAGGTGAGTTTTTAGTAAAGAATATGAAAGGAATCTTATGTCGCTTTTCCGTACGAGGTACTTTTTGACTTTTCCGACAAAAGTACGAAGAATGTTTTTTTTAACATATACGGCATGAATGGATTTTTAAAACATTATTTCCAAGAAGCTTCCTTTACAAGTTTTCAAGATTATTTTTAATCAACTTCTTTTATTTTAATGTTGTATGACGTGTTATGAAAAGAAAAGTGTTTTTAAAGAAGAAATGATATTTTCCTCAAGAATGGAGTTCAAGTATTTTATCAAAATTATTTTCCATCTAAGATAATAAAAGGGTTCTGTTTTTACCCCTATTATTACATGGATTTGATTATGTTGTGATGGAAACATTTTTATGAATTCCTTTATCTTATATGAATTGTTTTATGATGTCATGTTGTTTAAGAATCCCATTTTTATTACATGGGTTATGCGATGATGTATGATTTATGATTATGTGGCACACATAAGAAAGGATTCATTATAAGATGGGTGGGACCTATATCTCCCTCCAATGCATTGGGTAAAGATTTTATATCTCATGAGATAGACATGGCTGGAACGGAAGGTTATTTCGGTTCAGTGATACAGGACTGAAACGAGGAGTGAACTCGTATCAGAAAGGGACTTTGTCCACTAAGATAGTCTTGGCAATGAGTCATGACTAACAAGAAATGATTTCCATGATTATGTGTGCATTCCACAAAGTTTCAAGTTTTATGATATGATTATGGGGATCTCATTTTCACTTCTATGATTTGTTCCATGTTAAGATATTATGATCTCTTTTGCAGGTTTTGATTTTCATAAAGATATGATATGATTTTTATTTCCTTTATTTGCCCTTGCTGAGCATTTGAGCTCACCCTTTTTTGTTTTCTTTTCCCCAGGATATAAAGAAAGGTTTTAGGTAAAAAAGAAGAAGATCTTTATGGGAGATGTTGAAGATCTTTCACCACAATTAGAAGTTTACGTTCCGAGTTTCCAAAGACACTAAACTATTACGATCCTTGTGTGTGTGTTTTTGTTATGTACTAAGTATTCCGCAAAAGTAATGTAATGTCAATGTACGATAAGCTTCGGGTCTCTACAGTGAATATGGATTGTGACTCACAGAACATTAATGAAAGATGAAAATATTCATCAAATCATCTCAAATTCTTTCATAAAAGATAAACTCTCAATCATAACAAATATTCCTTATATTATATATCTATTATATAAAAATAATAATATATATCATACCATATATGATTCTCCTATGACCTTTTATGGCATATTTTTTAATAATTTATTGTAAAAATCACATTTCGAGCAACAAATGATTTATTTTAAATTCAAGATTCTATTTTTTAATTTTGATTATCATAAAATTATAATTATTTAAAATTAATAATAAATTTATACATGATATAAAATGTCATATATATTTATTATATATTTAATTATAGAATAAAATAAATGATTGAGTTATGAAAGGAATTAAACTGTTAATGGAAACAAAATATATTATGTACACATGAAATTTGTTCTATTTTGTTGACTTATTTGAAGAATGAAGTTTAATTAATAAGTTAATATTTAATACATTGTTTTATTTGTTATATATACCATGTTTTTTTATTCCCATCATTATTACCTTCCATGCAATGAGTGAAAAAATCACAATGCTTTACAAGGTGGTAGATCATCACACTCACAAATACCATTTTAATGATCCTACATAATAAAAATTAAGAAGGAATATGTGATATCCTGAATGAAATACCATAATAATATTATAAATATCATATATAAATTTTAAATAAATCATTATATCTAGACGTTAATGTTGCCCATGGAATACGAATAACATCGGTTCCCGTGAAGGTAGTTTGAACTGACATGAATAATAATCTATTGACATATTAGATGGTAGGGGAAAAGGATTTTTGTTATAATATTAAATAAATAAAAAATATATATATAGATGATATTGATGATTTAAAATATTTAATTTATAAAATTATAAATTTTTTTGATGGAGGAATAAATGCTATAAAATCCATGATTAAGGATGTTACCTCTTCTTCTAACAATTTTTTTTTTCACCCAAAGGATTCATATTTTTATTTTTTTTATGATAATAATACTTTAATAATTATATTATGGTTTTATGGAAGTTATTTGGTTATTTATTTTATGAAAATTGTTTCTGGTATGTTATAATTGAAGAGGAAAGTGGGTGGCATTTTATAAGTGAGGTGACTAGCACACTTTTCATTTATGAAAATAAAAATGTGAGTCTTTACTTTTTACATGACATTAGTATAAAAAATATACCATTACAAATCATATAATATATATTGTCTAATTAGGATACTAAAATTGGGGTTTTACAGGTTTCAATAAATTTATAGCCTATTTCATTTTTGAATAACCCCATTTTAATAATAAATTAAACTTAATCAGGATAAATAATTTTAACTATTTTATAAAAATAATTATGGAATGAAATATACTTTCTAAAAAATATATAAAATAAATTATTAATAATCCAAATATTTTATCTCATTTTCAAATTTTAATCACATCAATATGAAATTCGAATTAAAAATTAATTTCACTAAGGCGATGAAAAAGTAGTTTTTGATTGGGAAAATTCTCAACAAAATGAATAATTTTTTAAATTAATATTCAAATTTAAATTAATTTAAATAACCTAAATATGTTTAATATATATAATTGAACTAATAATGCATTTAAAACAATACTATAACAAATTTTATATTTTAAAAATATTTAATTGAATAGAAAAATCATTATATAAACATTGTTTTTCAGAAATCAACCAATAATTCATATTATAATAATATTTTTAAAAAATCATTGTAATATAGTTTTTAATTGATGATTTTAAAAAATTATTTTTAAACTAATATTTTTAAAATAAAAAACGATATTATTTTTTAAATATGTTTGAAAAAATTGAGAATACTATTTTTTTAAAAAATACACTTTTTGGAAAAAAATAGGATTATTTAATTTCTCATGTATAGAAATGAAAATATATATATATTAAAATTTTTATATAATATATAATATATATATGTTTTTCAAAAATATCAAAATATTGATTTTTTAATTAATTTATTTGATATTTTATAGTGATTATTAAAATGGATTTTGAAAAGAATATTTCCTTTATTTTAAAATTTATTTAATTTAAATATTATATTCAATATTCATAGAAAACATAATTACTTATAAACTCTTAAACCATATATTTTCATAATATTCTCACTCATTTTCATTCCATTAATTCCAATGGGTTTTGATAACTATATTAATACATTGTTATATTTTAATAATGTGTCATGTTTCATTTAAACTAAGTGATGTTTATAATGAATCATACAGATAGTATTGTGAGTAAAACATGATAATATTAGTGTTTCATGTTATAAAAATATCATAATTATTTAATTTATCTAAAAATATAATATTACACAAAATATATAGGTGCTACATAATCTGTATTCTTAAAATAACTATTTTTTATAAATTATAATATGGTTAACATTCCACCCCTCCATTGTTACAAATACACCTCAAATATCCAACAAAACAATTGATAAAAAAGATCCATGAAACTGTGAC
Organism: Viscum album; assembly: GCA_963277665.1. NCBI lineage: Eukaryota > Viridiplantae > Streptophyta > Magnoliopsida > Santalales > Viscaceae > Viscum > Viscum album. The sequence continues at coordinate 1,037,037,255 of OY728133.1, read as the reverse complement.
ATATTTATAATAATAATTAAAGATGTTTTCTCAATCATAAAAAATGTTTTTATTCTTATTCTAATAATATTAAAAAAATCATCTTTTTGGTTTTTATTATATCCAACATGATCCACCCTTATGTTATTTACGATATCCTAGAATGATCAACCTTTAGTTTGAGATAATATAAATGAAAACAATCCATTTATATTTTGGATATTATCCATGATGTCTCTCCCATTAGATTATTAAAATTTCTATTAGGTGTAACTCATTATAATGTCATGAGATATAAAATGACATTCAGTTCATTAGAGGAATTTATAAGCCTCTACATATCATCATTAATTCAAATGATTTCTTCATAAAAACAGTTCATTAATTATAATAAGGAAAAAATAGAATTAACGGGTTTCTATTGATTTTAACTATGCGATCAAATTATGGATTAATAATTCTTCCATAACTAATCATTACATAATAAATATATATACAATAGATCAGTGAATTGTGACATTGAATATATTTTTTGTAATATGAAATTCAGTTATGATAATTCATATCATATTGAAACAATGAAAATAATGAATATATATTTAATAAATATTTACATCAATTTTGGACAACAGAATATATTTATAATAATTTTTGATGATATCTGAAGCCCACATTAGAAATAAAAAATAATCCTGATTTTTTTAAAAAAATTTAATAGATGTGTTTAAAAAAATAAATAGATAGGTAATAATATTTTGAAAAAATTGAATCTAATAAAAATAGAATCATATAAAAAGGAAAAACATTTTAAAAAAAGGTCTTGTAAAAAATGTCAAAAAAAAATTATAATTGTAAATTTAAATGAGAAAGACCATATAAAAAACATTAATATGATCACGGAAACATTTAAAATTAGATGAAATGGTAAAATTATAAATTGATACATTGATACAAAAATATTTAAGCACAATTGATGAAGAATAAAATTAATATAGATATTGAAAATAGTTCTTCCTAACCATGAATAATATTTGTGGTCACTTTAATTTTTAATAAACACATAAAATAATGCATAAGTCCATGGGGAATAAAAATTTAATGGAACATTTCGAACAACATGATTATCTTAATAAAAAGAATAGTTCTTTTTAGAGACTAAAAATTCATCCTTTCAATATTTTCAAATATAATTGGAATTCATAATGCTTATGATTGGTGTAAAAATCTAATCAAATATAATTTTTATTTGTGCAATTTTTTTCATTAATGTCTATTCAATGACCGAATTTTGTATTTCAATTACAACCCCATAAAATAATTCAATTTTTCAAATGTAATTGATTATGAATATATCACACAATTTCATTTATTGTGTGGTGAACAATATCAAATACGTCAGTTTATATTTATTTTGACATAATGAAATGCATACAACATTTAAAATATTAATCAAAATACCCCATGGGAGAATGAAAATATAATATAAGATTAAATATTATAGGGTAATGATATACAATAATAATTTTTAATTGAATATAGAAATATAATGAAAACATGTTTTATAATAAAAAATTGTCTTATGCGGTGAAAAATTAACGTAAGACACCCATACATTTTTTTCAATCTTATTCGAATGGCCTCTATAATCCCAAAAAATAAAAAATGTCAAAATAAATCATTTTTAATAAATACATTATTAAAACATTATCTAAACTTTTAATAATTCTGTTTATTAAGTAGTTAATTTATATTTTCCAAATTTAGTAATGGAAAACATGAATTTTAATTAACTTGTTTCTAAAAACATTGTAATTATATATTCCTAAAAAATTATAATAAATAGTATATAATATAATATATAGAAATTTTTTCATTATAATTATTTATAATATTATAGATTCATTGTATTGGTGTGTTGGTATAATCTTTGAACATGAAATAAAACGTGACAATGTTTCCAATATTATTAAATAATGAGGACATGTATCTTAATTAATAAATTTAATACTAGTAATAAAATTCATAACAAATAATACATTTTTATACTTTTTTATGTCATATATTACAATTATTCTAGTTCTTATATTAATCAAGAGTATTATTTTATAACAATGTTTATATGAGTTGTCAGACTAAGCCCATAACAAATGTGAGTATATAAATTTCATTTTTCTATGAAATATATGTGAAATATCATTTATTATACAATATAATACACATGAAATAAATAGAGGAACCAACGACACTTTATTTCATTAAAGAATTTCATTACATTAGCCAGGAATTAAACCCTTTGAAATGATTAATAATTCAATTGGGAAAAAAATATAAAATAATAACAGTATAATTTGAGAATATAGACTACAAAAATGTAGTTGAATCATCACTTATATGAAAAACACTATATAATTTAAACGAACTATTATGAAATCATTCCAAAATTTTGAAAATTTAAATATATAAACACGACAAAAATTGAGGTAAATATTGAATAATGGACACATATTGTATTAATTGAAGGTAATGTGACCATTGGAATATTAATATAACTTTTATAATATGAACATAGCTATTGGGAATAGTAATTTGATCATTTTTAATAATAACCTTATTGTTGGAAAAAAGATTTATCTCAAAATAATAAAATGTTAGATTAAAAATATATATCATGTGTAATTTAATTAATTATATATTATATAATACAGTAAAATATAAATATTAACTAAAAAGTAACTGGAAAAAATATTTTTTTAAAAAAATTTATGTTATGGTATTTGAAAAAAAATCATTATTTTTATATTGATCAATTAAAATGGCCATTGTTAGACGGTTATTTTGAAAAAAAATATTTGTTTTTGTAATCATATTTTTGAAATTGTCCATGGGTGATTTTATGGTATTTTTATAAACAACCACAACTTTTTAATACATATTATAAGTAAATATTTTCTATAACTGATGCATCCTGAAATACATCAATCGTTATATGATAATAAATTTATAATATCCAGAAAATATGTTTCAACCAGAATATATTAATTTTTATAAATGAGTCATCAAAATATAATAAACATAATATTGACCCAATAAATATAAGAATATTTTTATTCTGTAATGTATGGATCCTTTAAATTTTAGTCAAATCCAATATTTTTTAAATAATATAAAGGAATAATGTATTCACATTTGTCTCATGGTGTTGTGGGGATATTTCAGATCGTAGAGCACCAGTCAGTTGAGAAATAAACAATTTTAGAAGATAAATAAAATCAAAGAATCTTGGACCATGTCGGTTCACATATTCATACAGGTCTTGAGTGGGGATGAAAAATGGAAGTCATATTCTCAAACTATGCACTCAACATTGATATAACTTGTAAGTGTCTCCGGAAAATATACAGGATATTTTTACCATGAATGGTTCAATTTTTGGTAAACCATGTTGTCGAACAATGCATGTACACTCTAATGATAGTGTTTTATTCTTAGTTGGCGTATTGTTTTCCCAACCATGATTCTAAACTGTGTTCCCCTATTTTTTTAGGGAAATTACTAAAATTATATAAATTATTTTTTATCCTCACCAAGATATACTTCATATAACCTATAGTGGGTAGGAAGCCTCCGATCCCTTTCATTTTATCTCATAGAATACCATCAATATAGGTTAAAAAATTTATTTTCAATCTAGAATATAATTTAATATCTAATCAATTGTTTATATCCATTTGTAGACTCTTAAATGTTTTGTATCATTTTTTCATCTTTCTTCCCCTCAATGAGGAAATTTTTATATAGATTCACATAACCTATTAATAGGGAAATGATATATTTAATTTTTATTCTCGATCCTGAACAAATTATGGGTTTGTATAGGAAGAGGAGTGTAATATAGGATCGAGGATGGTGGACTTTTCATCATCCATAATGTCCCATATTTCTATAAAATGTCATTTTTCTGCATAAGAAAATTTCAATTGGTGATTTTAAGCAAATTTATTTTCATTTATTGTAATAATTAATCTCATGTTCTATAGATTATTAAATTTTTTTACTCATGTTGTTAGAGATCATAATCAAAATTTGTTCCACTAAGTGTAGGATACATCCTTAGTTATGCATTAGTGTATTTTTTATGATGGTTTTCCTATTAGTTGGAGAGAGTTAGACAAAGCCTCATTAATAGGATGTGTTTAAGCCAAATGAATTAATTGATATGGTTTATTTTTTTAAAATAACATCATATTTATAAGGTATTAATTATTATATAATTAATGGATAAATAAATGTTGAATATATTTCATATGTATGGTTATCAATTAACCGTTGCATGAAAACTGTTTAAATTAAATTAATGATTTTTTAAATGCTATATAAAATGTATAATTATAAATATAACATCCCTTAAATAGTTATAACAAATATAATAATTATTTAATTTTATTATACATTGTATTCACAATTATGAATGGAAATGGAGTGAAAAAAATAATTGAATATTTAATTAAAATAATAAATGGCTTCATGACATATATAGATCTTTAATTACTTTTATTGGTTGTAGAATGTACCTACTAACTTATTATATGAATAATTATTATGTGGACAAAATTAAATAATGAGTTATGTATATGTTTCGTATTCCATATGAATTATATTATCTATGTTGATGTTTTAAAACATATGATGGCATTGGATTCAAAACAAAATGCCTCGATCAATCACGAGATGTAATTAATATTCCATAATCTGTTTTCAAATGGTGATACCAAACATATATCATGGTTTTTTCTACTAATGGATTCCCTAAATTCTACTATAAAAACCCTTCACATTCATCTATATATTAGGATTTCAGGATACAATCTGTGGATTTAGCCTGATATCGTTGATCAGATGGCATCGTTCATTCACCCCTATGGGAAAAGTCATTCATATGTTGTTTTATCCATGGAAAAGATAATATGACACTATTAGAGTCACTTATATTTTAATAAATTGGGTGATTCCCCATGGATTAAACATAGTAAAATTTATCTAGTATTAATTTTATTAATATGAATTGCTTCAACCCATATGGGTCAAGATGCATTTTTTAGACATTATATCTTATTTAATAATTATCATCATCAATGATTCATTATTAATTATCATTGATACTATGTTATTATTAACAATAATGCGAATATTTTTCATACCCTAGATCTAATAAATTAAATCATTATAAATTGGAACACAATTAATTAAATGATTACCTTTTAAGAAATCAGTTATCGATAATATTGGTATCAACATATTTACATTACAAAATTCTTATACTTTTATATAGACATGAACATTGTTATTTCTTATTTATCATATTATATTTTATAGAGACTGTCTATTTTAGAACATTGTGATTTATCTCAAATACAAAATAGTCCCCCATTTATACAAAATAATTTTATATGTATGCAATTGTTGACAAGGGGAAGCATCCCAATTTTGATACCAGATCATGACTGCTTTCATTAAGATGTAGCGTCGAAGAAGATGATCAATGCAATTTTCAGGATAATAAATATTTTTTATCTTCTATAATTTCGTTTTTATAGGACTTATTGTGTGATTACATGTATATGTGTATTCCAGTCTTATATAGACCTAATATCAATTAATATCATTATTATATGATTCATATTATAGTTTCTAGTTATAATTTACATGTTTGATGTTTATCAGTATCATTGAATATTAGTCCATTTATTGATTATTATAATGATTCCACTATTTACTTATTATTATATATTCAAAAACATAGACTCGAAAAAGAAGGTAATATACACTCCACAGACACACTATATGATGTTTTTGTTTTTCAAACACTTCTATAGTTTGGGGATACATGCTTCAGTCCTTGTGGTTATCTATACTCGAGGATAATTTGTTAGACACATGGATGGTGTATATCAAAAAGTTGTACTAGGGAAGCACTTCTATTTTTTATTATTAGTTTGGGGTATATACAACATATTATGAACATGTCGGAACTTGGTTATTATCTGTGCATGGGAGTTGAAAACCCATGATATAGTTAAATTCAATGTTTCATCGGAATGAGACATTTTTGTTCAAATTTTTTCCCTATTACTATTGATATCAATTTTTATTCACCTAATTTTTATAGAATAGTTATATAGGTTTCATGTATAAAAATTGGTACAATGACATACATTCAATGCTATATAGGATTACTTCGCTACATGCATTAAATAAGATACATATGGTTGTGATTGATTTGTGGTTGTTATATTTCCTTGTGATTTTAATATATTATATTGTATAAGGAGTAAATTATTTAAATTTTCATAAAAAAATTAATATATTATTTTTCTTTATATGTTGATTAAGGAATTTTAAATATTTTTATACCTACTCCATATGTCTACATTCAGTTACATGAGATTATCTTTTGCTGTGATTTAGTTATTTCTATTTCCAATTCATTAGTTGTATGGGGAATTATGGATTTAAATTATTAATTTACCATGTCAATTTCTTTTATATTACTAGTTATATTCTGACACCGAATATGGACTGGGTTAAATTGAATTTATATTGGTATCGATTTAAGTGATTAGATGTGTAAGACCTTATTCATTAGTTAAAAAAACACATTTATTATTCATTTTTATAAATAAATAATGAAATTATATTTGAACAATTAAATATTGTCATATAAAATCAAAATATGGCCTTAAATTAAGATATGATAATTGTATGAATCTTCTGATTTCTAGTAACACATTAAAGAATACTTAAACACTTACCAAAATCCTATCCTTTTAAGTGGGTAATGGGGGTAGTAATTTGGGAAGCGATCCATTAATAATATAATCTTATTATTCTATTGATTTTATTTTATCTTAAGTAAATCCATGTGGTGCTTTATTTTCATTTTGGAGATATTATAACATGATGTCTTTAGGTAATTCATCGGGGTGTTAGTGATGGCCATGTTATTGAATATTTGGGTACTAAACAACATGTCCTACCACTATGATATTCACTTGAGGAACAACCCTTTATACCTGAAATGGTAACTAATTATCAAATTCAATTTGTTAACCAATGTTTAATTCATTCCATGTTAGGTGATACATGAATTTAACCTATGATTGATTATATGAAACGTAAGTTTTAGAAGCAGAATCCTCCCATAATTTCTAGGGATTGAGGTGCATATTAGGCAGACTATTTGACATATGTGATTATATATATCTTTGAAAATAAGGGAATACATTAAAATAATTTTTTTAATATATCCACCTATATTATTCATGATTCAGACATGTGTTGGTGGTATGTGTTTACTCTGGATGTTAATCAATAGGTCAGGGTTATGTTGATTCAAAAACAATATTCTATGAGTACATCATTCCTCAGAAATAGAGATATTATTGAGCTAGAGAGATTCTACTTATATATTTGGGTATGATGTTTATTATATACCATTCTGTGATTATTTATCAGTTCTATCAGTATTCAATACTTGTAGTTGGAGAAGGGTGATGCCATCTTAGATGCATGAATTGTGGAATAGTGTATTCTATCGATTATCAATTGAATGACTATCACATGCAATCCTTTTCTGACACTATAAATTAGGACTATATCACTGATTAAATCATGATAAAAGGTGATAGTTTTGGGCCTTGAGGTTCCGTGTCATGGATGTCCAATAGTTATTTTGATTAAATGATGTGTTCTCAGGAAATTTTATTCAATGTAGTGGATTCCAGAGTAATTTTACTGGAAGAATTGTGGTATTTCATTTAGTGTGAATGAAATAGGAATATAATTCCATAGTTTGCAATAGATATTATTGGGTTTTTTTCATGTGGATCTATGTTGAATCTTTGGAGATAATGATAATTGTTTTCTCCACCTTCGAGTGGAATAAGATCTGAACCTGCTCAACCATTAAGGGAAGCATATATGAAGCCACATCTAGAAGGGAGTTGGAGTAGAACTAGTATGATATGAAGAGATGGAGGCCATGGACTTGGAATCTATAATTTTTATTATATGTGGAATAAACGTGAACCTACTCATGGTAGTCAATCTATAGCACAAGGATGTAAATCAGCTTAGATTCATTTTTTATCATTGATACCCAATAATTATATTTTAGGAAAACTAACATAATTACATACTATTATAGTAGATTCTAGTAGTTTATCATTATTATTCATTAAAATTTATTCATAATCATTTGTGTCCTTGTTTACTATGGAAAGTATTTCCATTGAAATTTTTTACAACTTTGTTTTAATGAACCTTTATGAAATGGTTGACGTATTTTTTGAGAGAATACACTAGTGTGGGGGATACCCACATTAGGATTCCAATTATCCTTTTATGTGGTACATTTATATCCTCGTTATATAAAATCATTGATATCATTATTAGGATGAAATTCTGGGTTCCATATCATTCTTATGTTAAATGATATCAATTTATGGTGTCATTTATGTCACTAAAGGGTAGAAGTTATCACTATATGGGTGGGTGGGCTATCCATGAAAATAGATTTGAACCAAAGAAATCTAGTCGAGGTGGATTAACTTCCCACATTTCAAATATATAGTTAGAGGATCAAGGAAAAAATATAATATATTTTCTTCCAGTGATAGATCATTTCAAGGATTTTTATCTCAATTGTATTTTTTCTAAAACCTCATGATACTGTGATTGAGTTAATGATTAATAATACACTAGGAGTATAACCTGGATAAATTTTTCTATTTGGGATGACAAAAATGAGGTTGCATGATCTCGAGTGAATTTTGGATGACACAAAGGCCACATGTTTTATACAGCCCAAAACATCCTCATGGGGCTGACCCATGTTTTTAGAAAATAATGGACATTATACACTATTGTTATGCAAGGAATAATAACAGTTAAACTAGATAACTATTAAAAACTAGTATCCCTGACCATGAATATATTATCTCTACGACAATCTATGTGGTGCTATTGTAATCTCAAAGAATGACCGGAGTTTAGCCTATCATTGGGTAAATGTTATGCCACAAAATATACCTCATACAACCCTTCTTTGTAGGTATAATCATTATGAGTATTCTATTATGTAGTTTAGTCTATAAAATGTGCTATATGTATTTATGTGTTTGATGAATAGGGTTTCCACCCCTATCTGGATTCAGTTTTTATGGTCGGTGTGGTTGAATTCATGGTGTATTAGCCTACTCATATAGAATAATCTATATATTTTGAGATAAATTTTAATATATTTAAAAAGAATAGATGTATGAAATTGTAGTCATTTACCACTTATGGATTGATAAATTTTAATCATTACTCAATATCATTTGAGAATCAGGTGTATCAATTAACCTAAAAAAGATAGTGTTGCAGTTTCCAATGAACATACCATGAATGAGTGTGATATATGTAAATCCATAGGGATGATTAGATATTAAAATAATTTATTAAAAGAATTCTCACAACTTCAATCACCTCTCAGCAAGTTTATTTAGAAGGATTTCACCGTCATGTGGTTTAATGTGTGAAAAAAAATTTCAGAAGCTAAAATGTAGGATTGGATCACCATCGATTATGAATCTTCCATTTCCTAAAAGTGGATTTAAATCATTTTGGGATGCATCAGGCATCATGGAGGTTATATCGATTCCTTTTGAGGCTATAGTGGTCGTGTATAGATATATTAAAATATGAGGCATTAGAAAAAAATTCTGAAACATGACCTAGAGTTTTGATTTGTTCATATGACATGTTCTATGTATTTTTCATATATTCGCCTCATTATATTGAAGATACTCTTATTATTTTCAAAAAATGGTATTGATTATTCTCACCCATGTAATATTAACTAATATTTCTTATTAATCTTATTACATGTTTTTTCTACTCACCCCTATCATTGAACTATATCCACATGATACTAGATGTACTAAAGATATCGAGATGTATTATGAAGCATAATGAAAAAATAAATTAAAAATATTTATGTTTTTATGAAAAATTTATTTATGAGAATATTGGTTTCCAAGACACTGAACTGTTGAATCCAATATTACATCAAAATTATTTTTATCTAAAAAAAATACTTAATATTCAATTTTGATAATGTTGCGTCCATATAATCCCATGCATGAAAAGTCCATAAATATTGAATTTTCAGTATTTTTTTATAATTGGATTATTTTTTATTCATCAAATTATTATAGATTAATAATTATATTATTTATAAACATAATAGTATTTAATTTGAATTCAAAATATTTTAAGAAATATGTATTTGAAGAGATGATAGAGATATTTGATCCTTTATGAAGGTGGTAGTCTGTAAAGGAACAATGACGGATTTCATTTATAAAATAGTATGAGTGAATAATTTTTGATTAAAAATTTTCCATAAAATTATATTTATTTAATATATGTAATATATATTCCTCAATTTTAATTTTATATTCATTTAATGGGTCATTTTTTTGGAAAAAATGGATGTTAGAACAACTCAGAGGTAGTAGTCCCCACAACACATTAAGAAGGGTCCCATTCTTCACAATGGAAATACTGAAAATTATTAATAGATCATAAAATATCATAATAACATTATTTAAACAACAAAATTTATTTTTAAAATATTGAAATATTAATATTATATTTAGGAATGTTATATATATTATAAAATTGGTGAATAAAACAAGTTCTCATATTTAGAACCTCATATATCCTTTACATGTCACCTAAAAAATAATGGCTCTAAGACAATATAATATGAATAATTTTTTTTAAATAAATGTGTATAAAATAATAAAATTGATATAAATTTATAAGAAAAAATATTATCAGAGTGTTCTTGATTCAGTGATGGAGGCCACTTTTAAAATTCGTAATAATGAAATTTTTTGAAATATTTCAATGTAATATAAAAAATGGTAATGTTATTCATGTCTATTTGAACAAAATATAGAAAATGGAATAGATTAGGATGGGATAATATTTAAAATATATCATACACTTAATTATAATCATTTTTTAACATGTTTTAATCCTTTATCCATGGATATATTACATTTTATATTTAATATTTTATTACAATAAGTATTTATTACCACAGAAACAAACATTTATGTCATACTAATATATTTTTACATGTTTAAAAGAATTATAATACTAATTCACAATATAAAATAAATTTAATCATATAAAATTTATTTATTTATGAAAATTGTGATCTACAATTATAATATAAAAAATATATTTTTAAAAAAATATTATTTTTAGGATTATATAATATGGGTATAATAAATTTAATGAAGTATTTTATTTTAAACATTTATTTTTTTTATAATGTATATAAACTTTTTGGGGTACTAAAATAAAAAATAGTAGACTTTAGAATAATAAAATTTAATTAAATGAATTTTTTAATAGATTTTTTTTTGTATATGTTGTTAAACATATGTTTTCTAAATTTTTAAATATATTATAAGATAAATTATTTTACTATATTATTAACAATTTTATCATATAAATTGTCATAAATATTTTCATGTGACATGTAATTCTTGATAATTTTATAAATAATATGACTTTATTAAAAAAGTGTACTTTAATCCAATCCTCTTATAAACATTTATTATATTGAAAACTATTAAATTACGATGAAGAAAATAATTAAAATCTACATTCAATAATTAATTTTTTTATTTAAAAATTATATTTTATAAGTTATATATTTCATTATTAAATTATAAAATATTGTGAAAGATTATTTTCATGTAAATTTATCTTTTTATACATCAAGTTACTTTAATCTTATTTAATGTTAATTTATAAATAATTGACTATTAAAATAATTTTAACTATGAATATAATACCTATAAAATAAATTTAAATGTAAAAAATATAGTTTATGAATGAATAAATAAAATAATGTTTTTAAAAAATTATTTTAAATAAATATTTTTAAAAATAATAGTGAAAAATAATAGTATAAAAATAATAATTGCATTCAACGTAGATTTTAATATGTCCTGATTAATTCTAGTTGATTGAGGAATTTCATTAGGGTTTATTTTCCAAAATTTATTTGGATATAAAATTTTTGTATGATCCAAAATATCGAATAATTACATTTTACCCACGTAAATAAATTGTGTTCGGAAAAAAATTTTGTATTTGTTACTAATGGTTATAGGTGAGGGTATTGTTAACATACTCAAAATTCTGGACAATTCTTCTAATTTAAATTTTATCATAAAATATTAAGCAATATCATGGTAATTATATTTCCCCAATAAAAAATAAATATTCATAGATATATATATAAAGGTATGTATATATAATTATAATAAATTCATTATTTCATACCATTCTAAAAAACATCTGAATATTTTAGACATTAGACAGTTACTAAACTAAATATGTTATTATAATTTAACAAAACACATCACCAGATATAGTATTAATGGATGGAATATAATATGACATATTTGACAATATATACTAAAATCTATTGATTTCCATGAATATAATTAAAAATATAATGAATAAATTACCAATAAAACCGTCTTCAATATTTTCTAGCTGAATTATTCAAAATCAGTCAATGTTTTTTTAACTAAATATATGGGATATATTAAATCTAACAGCTATCTTTATGAGATGATTAGTTATAAAATAGTTTTCCAAAAAATAAATATCTATTCATAAAATAACATTTAATGTTTAATAAAGATTAAATATTTTATTACAAATTATTAATGTATAAACATTAGAAAATAACTCCATGATGTTTCAAAAAATTCTAATGAATTTTGGAATGCACCATATTATCATTAATAAATATCACACACATAAAAAAATATCTAAGTGTACCATGATTTAATTTATGTTATTATATTAACCTCAATACATATGATAATACAAAAAACTCAACTTTTTCATATTTATTGGAATATATTATGCATATCAACTATTTTCATAAACTATATTATTCGTTTTATTGAATAATATTTTCTTGATATATTCTTTTTCTGCTTCTTTTTCATGTTCCAGATTAATGAAATTACAAAAACATGTAATGTTTATTAATTAAAAGATATTAAATTATTATTTTAATATCAATACAAAATAATTTGAGGTTACCTCTAATGATACCAACACATTATTCATTAAAACATTCAGTTCAACTATATTGAAAATTTTTATATTGCCTTAAAACGTTTACCCTACTACAAAAAATACATTTTACAAACAAATCATAAAAATTCATAAAATATTCAAATCCCTAAAATCATTTAAATCCGTGTTCTAAAAAATCCAAATTTACTATTTTATATAATGAACCATAGGTGAATTAATATGTACCTTATCAAATGAATCACTATATTTTAATATATTGTATCAAATATCATATTTATATAAGTTGATTGAACCTAAATATATTAAAATCTCATAGAATGCATCATAATGGAAATTGTAATTATATAAATCATTTCCCCACAGAATGTGAAATCATGTATAATGTATGTCATTAGTATCATCCACCATGTGATGTTTGAGTAAATTCTTATTTTTCCATTTTTAGGTGTATTACTCCTAGGTACAAATTTTTCATAGGCTATATCAACACATAGTATCTAGGAATAGATTTCATTTCTGGGAGAATAATTTAATCTTTACATTATTAAAAAAATGATTTTATCATATAGTAATATTGATTCCTAGGTTCTTATCCAGAGTTATTAATATTTATACATAATAATCAAATGATATTTTTTAATAAGAAAATAATATAATATATATATCATTAAAACTATAATAAAATATAACCTATTAATCATTAATGAAACTTAAATAATTTAATTTGTCCTTATATGAAGAATTGTGTACGTTAATGTCATCTAAAGATCCCTCAGAAACAAAATAAATAACCTAATATATACACTCTCATATCCTTAGTTAATAAATTCATATGCTATAGATTTTAACTGATATACATCATTAAATACATAATCATTCAAAAATGATGTCAAATTTATTTTAAAAATATTGTTAATGTGTATATCTTTAGAGTGTTAGGATAATTGTTTATCTTATAAAACCCGCATTATATATATCAAATGGAAAAATCCCCATTATATGATAAACTACTTTTTATATTACAATATGCCATCATCGGTCAAAAATTCTCTAAACATGATATTATTATAGAAAATTATTATTTATTTATTTTCATTAAAATAAACGAAAATTGAATCATAAGAAGGTGTTGAACTCAAATATAATGATGGGTGAACCAAAAAGATAATTAAAAATATAATAAGATATTGTTTGAGGATAATGTTGACATAATAATGACACATAACTTACATAATAAAAATTATTGAAAGATCAAAAATCAGGACATTACGCTGGACATAATAAAATAATAAAATTAATTTTTTTTGAATCATGAGATGAAAAACATGATCCATTAAATCAAAACATTGTTAACATAATAATAAGAAAATTGTGGTAGTATAAGAAACATAATACATTGTCATATTATAAGGGTATATGACAAGAAAACCCATTTTTTGGAATATTTATAATGGATATAGCTATAGTTTGTGATCAAATCCAAGAAGAACCTCCATTTAGTTTGTTACCATATAAATGAAGGATAACTCAATACATTATGATATAATCATATAAGGAACGCCATTTAATGTATGACCATATATTATAAGGATTGAGATGTATTATATCATGAGATATTAGACAAAAATCGATAAATTAAAGTGACTTATTGTATTCCAACAATAATGATTAATTTATATGATTATAACCTAAATTAATTTCATATGTCATCTCCTAATGAACCCTTTTATGAAAAATGACTTCTATAACCTTTTAAAAAATTTATTTATCTAAGGAATCATTTATAAAATTATAAATAATCAAAAAATTAAAAATCAATAAAAAATCAATTGGAATATAATTATATATTGTATATTTTGTGATACAAACCATGATAATGAGAAACTAATGTGTTTTTATAAAATATAGATAATGGATATACAATAATATTAATAATTTTCCAAATCAATTGATGTATAAATTCTATGTTATACATAATCAATTGAAGATATAATCAAAATAATCCTTATAAAACACAGCATGATTCTCAAACATTGAAATTAAATATAATATGATGAGTTATTGGTATATAAAATTTCAATCCACACCAGAATGAATTTGGTACAATGTTTTGAAATCTGGGAAACATAAAAAATTTGTTCAAAAAATGTATACAACATCTCCCCCATATTTAATCATAGCCATAACCATTATTTGACACAACATACCTAATATCTATATTCATAAATTGGGGAATGGGAACATAATAAAATGTTTAGAGATGATTCTAAATAAGGGAAATACAATGGAAATGTCAATGATCATATAAGAATAACCAGAGAAAAGTATATCAAAACAAATTATTAACAAATAAATAAATAACCTACAAATAATATATAATAATATTGTGTAATAGAATAATTGTTTTATGATTTTAAGAAATTAATTAAAATGTAATCATTGTAAAAGAATCGTCAATTATTGATGAATAAATAATATTTTGAATGTTGGAGTACACATAACAATAAAAATCATTTCGTTATTAGTCATGTATCATTTCCAAGACTATCATAGTAGAATGTGTTAACTACCCAATCAATAATAATATGGAATGATCACTCTATATTATATCATGGTGGACATAGTCCCTTATTGAAATTGGTTAACCCCCATTTTAGTTCAGTTTTTCTTATGATTAATATATCATTACCAAATAAATTAGTGGGTGATATAGGTCACATTTTTCCTTCTTTATAATGTGCCAACCTTCCATGGTCATATAATAACCACCAAACGTGGTTATAATATGACCACTATCCTTGGATATAATGAAACCGCTATCCATAACAGAACGTCATAAATATGTGTTCCACAAATTCATAAATCATTAATTATATTAGAACCTATGAAATATATTTGTATTTTAAAAACATTTTTTCATAACATAACCCATGGAAATATAATGGGGTAATAATAATTTAACCTTTTCATCTTAAACAATTCAATTTTGAAAATGAATAATGATTATCCCTAGGTTATCATACCCATTAAAAATTCATGAAATAAAATTATTTTTTCTTATATGGAATGTGATTTTGAATGTTACCATGGAATAATTTGTAATGAAAATAAAATTTCAAATTCAATTTTTTTTAAAATAATATAAATTATAAAGGAAAAAATTTCATAAAAAACCTGGTAAAATTAAAAATTAAACATAAATTAAAATTTAAATAATTATGTTAGATTTATATTTTCATTTATCCTAATTTTAGAAAAATAACATCCTTATTTTATTCATAAAATTCACAATGTAGCTCTTTTTGAAAATGATAAGAATATTCAATCAATATTTTTTGTGAAATGTAATACATCGATAAAATGAAATTAAATGTTATAATAAAGTTCCATATTTTTTTTATTAATTTTCATTGAAAACACATATATTTAAGACAACTATTTATTAGTGGAGACATTAACATAATTTATCAAGAATGTTGTTGAGATTTTGAATTAAAAACCTTTCCTCAAGTTAATATTTTATTGAACTAAAAATCCAATCATGAATAATAAATTTAAAATTAATATAATGTTATATCCCTGTCATTTTAATACATATAATTTCATATATCCTCCCTTAAAAATAAATTTACACTAAATATTTTCAATATCTACGTATTTAAATAATCACATCTGGGGATTAATTTTTTTATTTATAATCAGTATTTCACTTTATTAGTTCTATTGAATATATATTTATATTCAATATATATCCTTTAGTATAATATTCATGATTTAAATATCTATAAGGACACAGCCTTAAAACATTATGTAATGGACCGGGTTTTTGGGGTCCATTACTTTGTGAAAATCTCATGTTGGGTTTTCTGGTCTTGGAATCTCGGTGAGATTTGGCCTAATGTTAGGCCTACCGGTACCCTTAACCTACTGCTAACAGGCCTACCGGTAGCTCGGTCTACCGGTAGCTGCAGCCTACCGGTAGCTCGATTTACCGGTAGCTCGATCTACCAGTAGCTACAACCTACTAGTAGCTGGGTCTACCGGTAGCTGCAACTTACCAGTAGTTCGGTCTACTGGTGGCTCTCGCCTACCCCCATGGGGTCTTTCCAATAGTGCTCTTGTTTTAAAGCCCAGTAACGCCCATAAATGTTTTAATTATATATTTAATGAATTAACCTGGTGTGTGCGTCTGTTTAAACTGACCGACCCATTAATGACGTGTTGGGCCGCGTGGTCATCCCACGACCCTACACCTTACGCGGTTTCATGTTCTAATCTCAACATTCCTCGGCCTTATAAACAAAAGGGTTCTCTGTAGGGTTATTTTCTCGTTCACCATGTTCTAGAGTTCTCGTTCATGAAATCCGCATCGATATCCGTGATTTTCTGTGCCCAGCCATAGCATCGATCTTTGATCAACAGGTAAGGAATTTCTCCTTCGCCTCTCTATTTTGTGTATCATGCGGTGTGGGCGTTCTTTTGATTCTGTTGAATTGGATAAACTAGACCTAAATAACGATAATGAATGGATTCTATAAATAATGAATGGGGGGGGGGTTGTGGTTGTTGATCCTATTTTATATTATGATCATCTTTCTGAATTTTTCGGGCTTACGCCTACTGAAAATCATGGCTGTTGGTGGCCTTTATTTGTGCACTAATGAACCCCTGGTGATGTTTTAAATGACTTATTTTGTAATTCTGAACTCCTGCTGTTAAAAGGAAATTGGTTAATCACCTATATCGGGCTAAATAAATTGAGGCACTATGATAACCCCCTCTTAAAGCTCATGAAAATTGAAATCATGGAGTGTATTAAATATTATAAACCTGGAAATACCGGCATGTCCCTTCCTTGTGTTGGTGGTAGTGGTTTGGTTTGTTTCTTTTACAGGTCGATTGCTAGGATGTGGGAGGGGATGGGATCCCCTGTTTTTATACTCCTGGTGGTTATGAAATTCGGGATGGGATCCCCTGTTGTTATGTGTTCGGTGGTTATGAGTTTTAAGAACAGGTGGTAACCTTGTTTATGTCACGAATTGGTGTGGAATCCTCTATTGTTGAGAATCCTTTGGTTCCTAGATTTTGGACATGGGTCTATAACATAGTATTTTCTTTGGTTGGTGTGCCTTTACGAGAACCGGGTGTGGATGTTGTAGATAATTCTTGGTTGTTTGTTTTCCGATACATGTTCATATTCTTACTAGTTTCCCAAGTAAGTGAAAAACATAATTAAACATCATTACTGAACACGAAAACAAGGACGGGACAAATGAGTTTTGTTGGCGAGAATTGTGACTCATACTTGAGTGTTGTTGTGTTCCTTAGGATGGATGAAAAACCTAAACATGGGAGAGTTCTTGTTACCTTTATTTATACTTGTAGTTTTGTGTTTCCTATTCACACCCCACCCATGTTGAGCACTTAGTTCCAAACACCCCCTTTTCATGGGGGAGGGTGTTTTCCCAACACTATTATTAGTGGCTGGTTATTAGCTCCTTTTTTGCCCCTTTTCCCGGATAGCCCAAGTATCTTATGGTAGGATATGATGGTCTGAGGTCCATTATTAGCCCAAGAACCATCGGGCGGGGTGGTATGGTGGTTATGGACCAGGTGTGTGCATGTAGTTAGTTTCCCAAGTTTCTTCCGGATGAGGCCCCGGTGTCTTTGGGCGTGGCCTTGGATCGTCTAGCCCAGGTGTCTTCAGGCATGGTGGTGGTTGTTCTGGCCTAGGTGTTTGTAGGCATGGTTACATGTGACATTTGTGGCCTAGGTGTTTGCATGCGGGATTTGGCAGTGGGACTATAGCGAGAATGGAATGATTTGTTCGATGCATAGGATGTCTCAATAACCAGTGAGAAAGTTTTGTGAGGTAACCAAACATCGACGTTCTCTTATTATATATATTACTTAACTTGCGTTATTTGGGCAGTGTGCCTTGGTGATGCTTTGTTGGATAGTTTACCTTGTTAGGTGTTTGGTTTACTCTTGTTTCTCACGGTACTTTAGTACATTCCCACAATTGTGCATGAGAGTATTTGGTTTTCCCTACTGAGTGTACTTGTATGCTAGCACTACGTGTATAAACTTATTTCAGGATTCCAGGAGGACATCGAGGATCGCGTAGGACCTTACTAGCTTAGAACTTTGGGGATGTTGAAGTTGTTCTTTTTCCTTCATTGGTACTTACAATTGTAGTCACTTTTGTACTTTGTGGCTTTTAATTTTGGAACATGCATGTGGGAATGTTTTACTTTTGGATTTTTCTTTTCTTTTGGTTTTGGTGTTGTTGGGTTTCATCATTATATCTCCCGATCCTATTAAATAGAAAAAGGGTAATGCGTTCCATTTAGTGTTTGATTCTATACCCTTGGTGCTAGTCTCTACTCTTGGACCTATTGATGGAGGGTTTCAGTGGTCATTATCTCTCCTTAAACAAAAAGCAGGAAGGTTCTGATAGTCTGCTGACCCTTCTCTCCTTTTGGTAAGGCGGGTCGTGACGGTAAGGTATCAGATGACAATGTAGTCGTCTTTGTTTCAGCAAGTGGAGGAGTCTCAGTGGGGTGACCCAGAGTGTGAAGTGATGCGCGGCCGAGATGACCAGGGAAATACCCTGGAAGGAATGACGGAGGATGGCCAAAATTGGATGCTATTTTAGGGAAATTTGTTTGTTCTAGAGGCGATGTGCGGAAAGGTTCTCAGTGAGTTCCACAACTCACCCCTAGTGGTACACCCAAGAATTTCCAAGATGTAACAGGGATTGAATAGATAGTATTGGTGGCCCGAAATGAATCGAGTAGTGGCAGAGTTTGTTGCCAAGTGCATAGTGTGTCAGCAAGTAAAGGATGAACACTGAGTTCCAGGTAACCTACTGCAGTCTCTAGATGTCCCCGACTGGAAGTGGGACGACAACTCGATGGATTTCGTCATGGGACTACCAATTGTCCAAGTCGGATATGACACCATTTGGGTAGTAGTGGACCGATTGATGAAATCAGATCACTTTATGGCGATCGGAAAGTCGAATGCGGTGGATTCTTTGGCGCGAAGGTACGTGGATGATGTGGTGCGGCTGCATGGAGTTCTGAGGTCTATAGTGTCGGATAAGAATGCACAGTTTACCTCGCGAGTCAGGAGAGGATTGTATCATGCTTTTGGAACCCAGCTCTACCTTAGCACTGCTTTCCATCCCTAGACATATGGACAGACAGAGCGCATCATCCAGAACATGGAGGATATGATGCGGGCATGTGTTCTAGACTCAGGAGGATCATGGGTAAGATACTTGCCCCTGGTAGATTTTTCCTACAATAATATATACCACTCTACAATTGGTATGGACCCATTTTAAGCCTTCTACGGTAGGTCATGCCGCTCAACAGTGTGTTGGACCGAAGTTGGAGAGGTGTGTATCCTTGGCACAAAGGTGGTGCAGAGAACGGCGGAGAAAGTTCAGATCATACCGGAATGTTTGAAGGCATCCCAGGACTGACAGAAGTCGTATTCTAATACAAGGAGGAGGCACATGGAGTTTGAGGTTGGAGACAACATATTCCTGATTATCTCCCCTCTGCGTGGAAAACAGAGGTTCGGCAAGGGGAGTAAGCCTTCTCACAGGTTCTTTGGGTCATTTGAAGTGTTGTGGCGGGTCGGCAAAGTGGCTTATCAACTAGCGTTACCACCGCCGCTACTGAGGATACATAATGTCTTCCATGTGTCCCAACTACGTCGGTATCTAGATGATTATTCAAACATCCTTGATTGGGGTGAACAAGACATCGAGGATGACTTGACTTTTGTGGAGAGACCAGTGATGATTGAGGATCGAAATGGGATGGTGCTTCATGGGCGAACAATTCACTTGGTTCGTGTGTTGTGGAGACACGTTGGTCTTGGGGAGAGTACGTGGGAGAGGGAATCACAGATGTGTACCCAGTACCGAGAGATGTTTTGAGTTTTGTTCTTTGTTGTACCTATTGTGGTAGAACGTTTTTTCTTTTTGGCTATGAAATGTTCTGGTTTTCTTTCCACTGAATGTATGTGAAAATCCCTTTCTATGGGGGAGGATAGAAATCGTCCCTTAATCATGACTCATTATGGTGGATGCGATTCAAACCATGTGGGTGATTCAGTGCCGCCCAAAGTAGATAATATCCTGACATGGGGAAGTAGATTCCTAACCCCCACATGCCTGGGCAGTTTGACATGATATGTTGCTTGGTTCATGACAGAAGGGCGTTTTTCGTTAAAATGAGGTTCACTCCTAAGAGGTAACATTGGAGGTGGTTTTTCGGACCCTCTATTCCCTTCTAGGTTGTTTTGATTCCCCAGGACGAGAATCGTTTAAGAGGTATCTAATGTAATGGATCGGGTCTTTGTGGTCCATTACTTTGTGAAAATCTCATGTTGGGTTTTCTAGTCTGGGAGTCTCAGTGATGTTTGGTCTAACAGTAGGCCTACCTGTAGCCTTAACCTACTGGTAGCTGGCCTACAGGTAGCTTGGTCTACCGGTAGTTGCAGCCTACTGGTAGCTCCATATATCGGTAGCTCAGTCTACCAATAGTTGCAGCTACCAGTAGCTCTGTCTACCGGTATCTCGGTCTAGGGGTAGCTACAACCTAATTGTAGCTCAGTCTACTGGTAGCTTAATCCTACCGGTAGGACATTCTACCGGACGCTGCAGCCTACCAGTAGTTTGGTCTACCTGTATCTATCACCCACCGGTAGCTCTTGGCTAATGATGGCTCTCACCTACCCCTGTGGGGTCTTTCAAGTTACACTCTTGTTAAAATCCTGATCAATCCCATAAACGTTTTAATTAAATATTTAATGAAATAACCTGCGGTGTGCATCGGTTTAAACCACCTGATCTTTTAATGACGTATGGGGCCGCATGGTCAACCTACGACCGAGGCCTTGTCCTGAAGCATCACATAATAGCTCATACTCCGCCCCATCTTTTAGAAATCTCATCACAGGGGCACTAACCTACTTCTCCTTCAGATAGCGGATGGCTGACCTGCACTGCTCACTCCACATGAAAACCTGGTCTTTATGGGTCAGGGCTGTCAAAGGGGCTGCAAATCGGGAGAAGTTGTGTACGAACCTCCGATAGTAATCTTCCATCCCAGTAAACTTTGGACATATGCCACATTCTTGGGTTCTGCCCAAGAAACAACTGCCTCAACATTGGATGGGTCCACCACTACACCTGCATGGACACCACGTATTCTGGAAGTTCTCCCCTCGGCATGGATAACAGTGGTTCAAAAAGAGGAGTAGGCTTTCTCCCAGGTTCATCCGACCCTTCGATGTGTTGTGGAGGGTTTGCGAAGTAGCTTATCAGGCAGCGTTACCACCCCCGCTACTGAGGATACATGATGTCTTCCATGTGTCCCAACTCCTTCGGTATCTACCTGATGATTAACACGACCTTGATTGGGTTTATCTGGACATCGAGGATGACATGACTTTTGTGCAGAGACCAGTGATGATCGAGGATTGCAACGAGAAGGTGCTTCATGGGTGAACCATTCTCTTGGTTCGTATGTTGTGGAGACATGGCGGACTTGGGGAGATTACGTGGGAGAGGGAAGCACAAATGCGTACCAAGTAACTAGAGTTGTTTTGAGTTTTTTTCCCTCTTATACATGTTGTGGTAGAACTTTTTTTCTTTTTGGCTATGAAATGTACTGGTTTTCATTCCTTTGAATGTGTGTGAAAATCCCTGGCTATGGGGGAGAGAGAACCTGACCCGTAATCAAGATGCATTAAGGTGGATGTGATTAATCCCATGCAGGCAAGTCAGTGCTTCCCAAAGCGGATAATATCTTGACATGAGGAAGAGGACTCCCCAACCCCCACATGCCTGGGAAGTTTGACATGATATGTTGCTTGGTTCTTGGAAGAAGGGCATTTTTAGTTAACATGAGGTTCACTCCTAAGAGGTATCTCTATTGGTGGTTGTTCGGACCCACTCGTTCCTTCTATGTTTTCTTGATTCTCGAGGATGAGAATCGTTTAAGAGGTATCTGATGTAATGGCCCGGGTTTTTGAGGTCCATTACGTTGTGAAAATATCGTGTTGGTTTTTCTGGTCTGGGAGTCTCAATGATGTTTGGCCTAATGGTAGGCCTACTTGTAGCCTTATCCTACCGGTAGCAGGCCTACTGGTAGCTCGGTTTACCGGTGTCCACAACCTACCAGTAGCTCCATCTACCGGTAGCTCGGTCTACCAGTAGCTCTATCTAACGGTAGCTGTGGCCTACTGGTAGCTCGGACTACCGGTCGCTACAGCCTACCGGTATTTTGGTATACCGGTCGCTGTCAGCAACCAGTATCTCTCGGCTATCGGAAGCTGTCAGCCACCGGTAGCTCCCAGCTACCGGTGGCTCTCGCATACCCACGCGGTGCCTTTCCAGAAGAGCTCTTGTTTTAAAGCCCGATAACGCCCATAAACGTTTTAATTAAATATTTAATGAATTAACCTGGTGTGTGGATCAGTTTAAACTTCCCGACCCTTTAATGATGTGTGGGGATGCGTGGTCAACCCATGACCCCATTCCTTACACAGTTTCGTGTTCTAATCTCAACCGTCCCATGCCTTATAAACAAAAGGGTTCATCGTTGGGTTTTTTTCTCGTTCACCCTACTCTAGAGTACTCGTTCAGGCGATCCACATCGCTATCCGTGAAGTTCCATGCCCTGCCATAGCATCGATCGTTGATCTATAGGTAGCGAATTTCTCCTCCTCCTCTCTATTTTGTGTATCATGCGGGGTGGGTATGCTTTTGATTCTATAGAATTGGATAAACCAGACCTAAATAAGAATATTGAACGGATTATATAAAGAAAGAAGGGGGGTTGTGATCGTTGATGCTATTTTATATTATGATCTTCTTTCTGAATTGTTCGGGCTTACGCCTACTGAAAATCATGGCAATTGGTGGTCTTTCTCTGTGCACTAATGAACCCATAGTGATGTTTTAAATGACTTGTTTTGTAATTATGAACTCTTGCTATGATAAAGAAATTTTTTTAATCATGTATATCTGGCTAAATAAATTGAGGCACCAGGAAAATCTTCGCTTAAAGCACACAGAATTTGATATCATGGAGTGTGTTAAATCTTATATATCTGGAAATACCAGCATGGCCCTACCTTGTGTTGGTGGTAGTGGTTTGGTTGTTTTCTTTTACGGGCCTATTTCTAGGATGTGGGAGGGGATGTTATCCCCTATTTTTATACTCCTGGTTGTTCTGAAATTGGGGATGGGATCCCCTATTGTTATGGGTTTGGTGGTTATGAGTTTTAATACATGGTGGTTACCTTGTTTATATCAAAAATTGGGGTGGAATCCTCTGTTGTTGATAAACCATTGGCTCCTAGATTTTGGACACGGGGCTATAACATAAGATTTTATTTGGGTGTTGTGGCTTTACGAGAACTGGGTGTGAATGTTGTAGTTAATTCCTGACTGTTTTTTTCATGGACATGTACCTATGCTTACTAGTTTTCCATGTTGGTACAGAACTTAATTAAACATCATTACTGAACACGAAAACAAGGATGGGACAAGTGAGTTTTGTTGGCGAGAATTGTGACTCAGACTTGAGTGTTGTTGTGTTCCTTAGGCTGGCTGAAAACACTAAACTTGGGAGAGTTCTTGTTACTTATATATATACTTGTAGTTTTGTGTTTCTTATTCGCGCCCCACCCAAGTTGAGCACAGTGTCGAAAACCCCCATTTTATGGGAATGGTGTTTTTCCCAACACTATTATTAGTGGCTAGTTATTAGCTACTTTTCTGCTCCCATCCCCGGATAGCCCAAGTATCTTTAGGCTGGTTGTAATGGACAGAGGTCCATTATTAGTGGAAGAACCTTCGGGCGGGGTGGTGTGGTGGTTATGGCTCTGGTGTCTGCGGGAAATTAGTTTCCCATGTTTCTTTGGTATGAGGCCCAGGTGTCTTCCAGCGTGGCAGTGGATCTTCTATCACAGGTGTCTTCGGGCGTGGTGGTTGCTGTTCTGGACTAGGTGTTTGCAGGCATGGTTACGTGTGACAGTTGTGGCCCAGGTGTTTGCGGGTGAGATTCGGTAGTGGGACTGCATGTGGTTGTGGCCCAGGTGTGTGCAGGCGGGTGTGGTAGTGGGACTACAGCGAGAATAGTGGAATTGGTTTGATGAGTAGGATGTCTCAATATCAAGTGAGAAAGTGGCGTGGGGTACCCAAACATAGATGTTCTCCTATTATTTATATTACTTGACTTTCGTTATTTTGGGAGTGTTCCATAGTGAGTATTGGGTGGATAGTTTACCTTGTTAGGTGTTTGGTTTACTCTTTTTTCTCATGGGACTTTAGTACATTCCCCCACTTGTGCACGAGAGTCTTTGGTTTTCCAGACTAACTGTACTTGTATGATGACCCTACATATATAAACTTCTTTAATGATTCTAAGAGGACCTCGGGTATCGTTCAGGAACATACATGCTTGGTCCTTTGGGGTAGTTGCATTTTCTGTTTTTCCTTCTTTTGTACTTACCCTTGTAGTTACTTTTGTACTTTGTGGCTTTTACTTTTGGAACATACATGTGGGAATGGTTTACTTTTGGCTTTACTTTTCTTTTGGTATTGGTGTTGTTGGGTTTCATCATCTTATCTACCAAACCTATAAAATAGAAAAAGGGTAATGCCTTCCATTTAGTGTGTGATTCTATACCCTTGGTGCTAGTCACCACACTGGGACCAATTGAATGCGGGTTTCGGGGGGTCAAAATCTCTCCATCAACAAAACGATGGAAGGGCTTGAAAGTCTGCTGAACCTTACCTCCTTTTGGTGAAGGCGGGCCGTAACACATTACATAATCTTGAGTTAAAATAATAATACACATTGAGGATATTTTTAGGTGTAGAGTTTTAGAGAATTAGGATATAACTATTATATCTCAAATGATTAAAATTAGACACTTCTACTCCATATACAATTTTTTCATCAAACTAAAACTATTGAAAAAATTAGTCATGTCTAGTTCAATGATTAAGATAGCAGTAACTTTTCCTTGATCCCATCTGTGACCCTATTCCACATTATGTCATGTGAAACACTATTCCAAAACATGGGCTGAACATAGAATGCTCATTAAGAGATACACAAAGAGGGAAAATTGTTAGTATTTCAAAACAACATGTAACCCTAGAAAATTTTAAAATAAGTTAATCTTTTCACCATTATGAAGTATTAAATACTCTTTACTGAAAAATGATTACTGCTTACCCTATTGTAACCATAATATTACCATAAAACCCATATAAAGGACACAAAACATATAATGGTAATTTGGGACATAAACATAATTAAATGGAATAACCATATGGTCGACATCCACACATATCACTAAATGGAATAGCCATATGACCAACATCCATACCCAATTCATTGGATGTTATTACATTACCACCCATCCTGGTTTATCATGGTCACACCTGTCATTTGGTTTATCACATAACCACCCATAAAATGTCCTAGTTCCATTATAAAACCATAACACATAAGACAAATATAATGGAATGAAAACATTTCCACTTTTCAATCACAATATATCATTCAATTCCATTATAAAAACAATTTTCAATACCAAAATAAATAAATGAGTATATGGTATTTATTTTCCTTAAAAAACATTACATCTTGTTAAGGGATCCAAATAACAAATAATACTCACAGCGGTGGAGTGTTCATTATCACCACTTACGTTAAAAGAAAAATTCATTTATGTAATTTAGTAAAATTCATCCTATAAAAAGATTCCCTTTGAAATTCAAAGGGTTTTTATACATCATATAAAGGAAATTTATGTGTTAAAACAAAATATGCCTCAATGAAAAGAGATTAAGACGAAGTCCCTTACCGTATGTCCAAATTGACTCGAACATTCTCGAATATCCTGAATAATAAACTAATGTTATTTTCTACTATAATAAGACCATTTTTCATGTTTTTTATTCTTTTTATATCACTTAGAACTATGATATAAGCATTTTGTAATCATTTATGTTACTAATGGTCATTCTCTCGATATTTGGTAATTGAGTCAAAAATGAACACATTATATTTATAAGTTTTCCATGTTTGTCAATATTCCATTATATACAAATTGATATTAATTATTTATATATCATATATATCATATATATCAATTATATACATGTTTTTATAATATGAAATAACATTTAGAGGTATGAAATGATATGCACCGCTGATGGAGACGGTAAGCTGTACGTACGCATGAACACTACTTCCATTTCTATTTCTTATTTTATATGAATTAAATCATAATGATACAAAGGTGTAATTTAATTCTAGTATATTATCATATAACATATATATCTCCATCCTTTATATGTCCAACATATGGAATTAATGAGTCTTATCACTTTAAGGGGGCGATAGTCCGCACTTCCTCAAATAAAATTATCGCATTTACCAATTATAAAAACCATAAATATATATTATAAATGGAAAATAGATAATAATAAATAAAACATAAACATAATATATATCATATATAAATATAGTTACATCTTGATGTCCACCATGAGAGGGGTAGGAGATAATCGAACAATAATCGTTTCATGAGGCGTTAGTTTTCCATCCATTTAAATAGTAACTTCTTCACACATTAGATGAAGGTGTGTGTAAGTGTAGTTTTAATCATTCTCATAACAAAATACTACTATATTGAGGATACTGGTCATTTTTTAAATAAAAGGAATAATATGTTTTTAGGGGTTGTAGAAGTAAAATAAAATTAACGAAGAGGGGAAAATTGTTACCTTATATTTGTGTAACTCCCTTTGGAATGAACGAAAATGGTTTATTGAAATTCCATTTGCCTAAGGAACGAATTCTAAAAGTAGGAGAGGGACATGGGGAGAAAAATTGGGTAGAGGTTTTTTGATCCAAAAGACTTGATAGGTGTGAGTAATTGGAACTAAATGGTCTCCATTTATATGGGGGGAGGGGATCTTTAGGAATGTGTGAAAATAATACTTTATTATATAATGATATTTAGTTTATAAAGGTCCAAAAATAATTATAAACGGGGAGAAGTAGACTCATGGTAAAAATAAAATAATCCAATAAGAATTTGATAGGTTTTTGATGTTATTTTAAAAGTTATAATCTTATTTATTTAAATGATTTATTAATGAGGTAAACAATGCATCATCATTGTGTCACAAATAATTTAATTTATTTGATGTCTAAAAATTATAAAAAAATACCATGACTAGTCATCCATTAGTGTGGATTAGTGAAGTTGCATTGTACCAATTTTATATATTCCTAGTTAACCATTTATGCAAAAAAAATTAGATAGGTTCACTCTGTTACATTAAATTAACATGGAAAGGGTTTCTAAAAACATGTAACCTTAAGTCAACTCATTTTTAAGGCCATGTTATATACTTAGTATACATTACATTTCACATTTCACATTTCACATCTAATAAATCATTTTGAATCACATACCTTAGACAGGTCAAGTGGTGAGCATACATGAAAGATGGTATTATAAAAATTCTCATTAATAACAATCCATTTATTATATAATGACTAACAATTTATAGGGTTACAAAAATCTATAATCAAAAGGTAGTTCAAATTTCTCGATACACTAAAACCCCAATTATGGAATAACTATTGACATGAGGTGGATTTAGTTGGGGTTATGACCACTAAAAACCAATCATATATTTGGATATAGAAAGACATTTGATTCTAACAAGTATAATCATGGAATTTAAATTTATGAAATAGTTACCAATGACACCAGTGGACACCACATGATTATTAAAAAATTGATTATATTTTGGGAATCATTAAAGGCAACCCACCTATGGGTTGTACAATACCTCTCCACCGGTGTCAGCCATTGATTTACCTTGGATAAGAAAAGATCTATCAATGGTTAAAAAATTATTACATAGAGATATCTATATTAAGAGTGATATAAAAGAATATTGGCTAAATAATGCTCGAGTACACACTGATGCACATCCAACGGGATGAAGAGATTATCGATTAGATTTCGAATGATGTAAATATCAAGATTCTATGTTTACACCTTCCAAAAGACCCAAAATGAGATATAATAAGGTCAACCCCACATAAACATGGATTTGAGAGGAAGGGGTAACAGAATAGAAAAATAAGGTAAAATCAGAAGTTTATCCCGAAAAATAACTTATTCATGGTGTGATTACATGTTTTGTAAAAACGTGCACAAACCTTTGACAGGACTCTACCAAAACATTTTGGTCCGCACTGTTTTTCATACCATGTGAATCCCATGCATAGATAACTAGGAAAAAGGGTTAATCATACAATTAGGCCACACTGATGTGCTCCAACTATTCGAGGTAGGTCTGTCTAAAAAAGCATCATCCATATGGTTTGGATTACTGTGTATATATCTTTATGGTTTACTATAAACTATGTGAAAGGTCTATTTTCGGTAAAAAGATGGGTTTTAGGCTCTGAAAAAGACATAGAAACTAATGAAACCATTAGTAACTCATTCGGAATCCATATTATGTAAAAATAATGTATTTATGCATAAAAATAAAGGATTTATACTTGATTGGAAAACTAGGTACTTACAATAACATTCATGAATATTTTCCTAGGGAAATATTTAACAAGTAATAATAAGCTTTGTATGGGAAAACACATTCGAGAACTAAAAAATATATTACAATTTCGAGGAATTATAAAAATAAAATATCATATGACTATCATAGAATTATCTAGAAATTATTCAACATAATGAATGTAAAATAACAATAATTACCATAATATAAAAATGATTATTCTAAATAGAATTGTATGAACAAGAATTTAAAAGGTATAATTAATTTTACATTATGATGACAATGTTTTTATTTTTTTGAAACTTGTATAATATGGGAATATAGAGAAAGAAAGTGTTAATTTGGATATTAAATACATATAAAACCAAATAAAAATCAGGGTTGAAATCCAAAATCATGGTCCTTGGGTGAAAAAATACATCTTGGGGAATATAGGACAAGGTCTGGAATGTGCTACCAATATGGTATGTTTGGTAATAGGGGTCATGAAGACAATTAAAAGTGTCATAATCAATCCTTTAATGAGATGATATATTGATAGTAGAAAGTGAGATGTTTTTTATTCAATTAGTTAGGTAATTATGCAACTATTTTTTGTACAATTCATTCTCATAGTAGATATTATCATGATTGGGAATTATAATGTGGGGAAAATAATTTTCCACTACATCATTTGACGATGCTCCAATTTGGGATGTGAAAAAATAGCTTTAGAGTTCATTATCATTTTATGGTTAATATGAAGTTCATTCATTTAGACACTACAAATTATGATTTAAGTGATGATATCATAATGTAATTATGAAATTCTTATTATTTATTTGTGTTTGTTTTTATGTGAGTATTTAATTTAATAAGAAGTATAACTTTATAGTTGATAATGAGTTTATAGGTGGTTATAATTATTTTGGTTTTATATAATTTTTGATGAGTAAGGATTTTTTTTGGGGTGTTCATCATATTTCTTTAATTTTATTGAGGTTGAAATTGGGATGACAAAAAATAAATTTATAAAGTAAGTATATAAAATTATATTGTTAAATAGAAAAATAATTTATCTACTATAGTAAAAATATATAGAAACAAAAAAAACCATATAACCTTCATTTTTAATAGTGCAATTGTGTTTTTCTATTATCAATGTATTATGGTTTTCATTCCTTTTACTTCCTATTGATCATGCTCTTTTTTATTGATCAATCACCACGATCACTCCTTATATTTATTTAGAATTTTCTTCTACTGTAACTTATGTTCACAAATTTGGAAACATAATTATGTGTTATTATTTATTTTCATCGAACATACTTTTATCAAATAATTGGCTCCTTTATAATCATAATTTATGATATGACATTGTGAAAAAAGTAACCCCAATGTACAAATAATAATTACTATAATAAATTTTGAATTATGAGCACACAATTTTTTAATGTGGGAAAGAAGTAACATCTCCTAATTTTTAAAGAATATGTTTTCTGATTTACTAAAAAATACACAACAATAATTTTATAGAACATCCCTAGTTTTAAGACTGACACACTAGGTTTGATATCATTCATGGTACTCTACATCGATCTTAAATCGATGAATCATTATTATTATTTAAATGATACCATTATAACCTAGCTGTTAGAATGTAGAGAAAGAATAATATTATATGAATTCGGATAAAAAAATTTACAAATACTTATATAATGATTCATTGGTTTCCAAATTTATTATAAATTGAAATATAACCCAATTGAATATAAAGTATGTGTTTTTATGAAAACTATTAAATAGGAAAATTTCATTTTTAAAAAAATATCACTATTTATATATAATATTATATAATAAAAACTCAATTTTATTTTCATAATTCATATTATAGTGTTTCTAGACAATATATAAGAAGAAAATAAATTTCATGAATAAAAAATGTATTTTTCAGAATAAAGGAATTTATACCCCCTTTTGATGAGAAACTAATTTCAAATATAGTATTGAATTCATTAATAAGGTTTTATTCAAAAAATAAAAAACAAAATAAAAAATGGATCATTAATTTTTAATTTTATAGAAGCATTTTTATTTTTCTGATAAAAGAAATACTTTAATAAATAGTGAGAAATACAACATTTAAATTCAAAACATCATTTTCATTTAATTTTATTACAAAGATATATAATTTTCTAAATATTTCTAATGTATAATAAGATTATATTATTAACATTTAATCCAATTTTGGTCATTATCTGTAATTTCATATTGAAATTTGACGTAAATAATATCAATATTTCCATGGTTTTTACTTTTAAAAACACTAATTTTTTCGTTTTGAACACATGAATTAATTTTATGTTAAATATTGTCTGTTGTGAGTTTTTAATTTGAATAAATAGATTCCATTTTTTTAAATAGATGGGTCATATTTTTAATATATGTCACTTTTATTTATTACCATTAGGAATAGAAATTTAAATAATTATTTTTATTTAGCACGGTTATAGTGTAAATTATGTAATTATGTGTATGAATAATATTATAAAAATATAAAACTATCCTAACATTTTTCATAATCCATAATTATGACATATTTTATTCCAAAAATACCGTTGGGTGAAAGTTTTTCATTTTCAATCTACATGGGTGTGATTATGACGCTTATAAAATTTAATTTTTGTTAAAGACTAATATATTATAAACATGGATCTTCTTAATAAATTAATTTTAATATGAGTTTATATAAAATATATATTATAATATATATATTAATAATATATATATAATGGTTTCCTACATCATGGGGTTTTTGTTATAATTTTATAACATTATATAAATAAATCTATTACGACACAATGGTGATGCAATGATTACTTCATTAATAAAATATTCAAATAAATGATATTGTAAATGATAAAGTAAATATTATTTGGAAAATTTTATTCCTTCCACGAATTTTCATGATGACTATAAATATTTTGAATTTATAAAATTTATTCTATTTCAAGTAATCATGTATTTATTAAAATTTTAAATATACAAGTATGAATGGTGTCAAAATTAACTTAATTCATAACATATATATAAAATACATTATTAAATGTTATCAAATTCATATAAATAGAATATTTGACGAAATGGTTAATATAATCCCATATTTTTCATAAATGGATCCTTTGTAGACCATTTTATATGTTATAGAAATTACATTAAGAAACAATTTGTAAATAACAGGCTTTCATTATATGATTAAAAAGATAAAATCAGGGTTAAAAAAATATTAAAAATTAAAAATTATTAAAAAAAATTAAAATTTTAATTGTATAAATTTTATTCAACCCAATATAATATTATATTTTATATAAATTTTTTTGGGACCGTTATACACCCGAAATTAGTTTATAATAAATTATTATATCAATACTTTCCTAAGGTTCCACTCATCTCCAATTTTAATGGATATTCTCATAATCTTATAAAATCACATAAAAAACATTTGGTTCATCCCTAATCTATCAAAACATTATTTTAGAATCATTAACCACATTATTAATGAAATATTTTATTCATAACACCCTTCTTAGACGTGTTGTGTTGTTCTTCAATGTCGATCATCCAAAGAAAAATTATCTTTTTCTTTATGTATTTTCATTTTATTTATTCTTCAAGTACATTTATATATCATCTAACCAAGATGAAATAATAAATGTAGTATCTATAATATAAAGAGATATTATTTTTGAAACATCATCCCTTAAATCCATATCCAATTTCATTTAATGAGAGAGTAATTAATCGTTTGTGTGATGTGTAAACTATCGCCTCCTTGTACAGATGTAATTATTTTTCATTAATGATATTTCATGACTAATTATAATGATGTAATTAATGGTTATATGTAATATTTTTGACATATTAATCATTATAAAATGATAATATATCAATTACATTATTATATCCATGTGCGTAAACATGATAACATTGTTCATTCACAAGTGTTATCTATCACCTCTACGAAGTGGTGTGACTCATTGTGATTCATTATATAACATGTATGGTATATTTAATGATATATTATGATTATTATGATTTTTTTAATGTCATTATAATTATGGAATTATAATGGATAATTACATTATTTCCATAATGATCAATCAAAAATGGAAATGTTACTCATGCGTACATAGTGCTCACCATCTTTATGATTATATCATTGTTTATATATCATAATAAAAATTAATGTTTGGATTTTAAATGTTTGTAAAAATGTTATGATAGTTTCATTAATACTATTATGAAGTTTATGGAATTACTACCTTAAGGAAAAATTACATTATACTATTTTTCTGTTAGTCTCATGTATCGAATATCGAAAAAACCCCTCACACAAACTCAGTGAATTTACTAATTTATATATCATTGTAATAAATGATATAATGTGAATAGAAAATATTTAAATTGTTCTTATGAAGGTATAAATTTTCCTCTTATTATTATTTAGGAATATAATTATTGAATGAAATATGTTGAACTCATGTTAAGGGAAATCGAAACTCAATCTCCAAACATTGAGTTAAATATCTGGGTCATTGGTTTTGTTTTTCAAGTAATATGTTTGAATGATAAATATTTTATTTACCATAAATATCAATATATATTGGGTTTATTTATATTTTTCACACATATTTATGTCATTTAACTATCGATGCTTTAATGATACATCCATTTTAAGGGAATTCATCACAATCTCTTTTAATTAAGGATTGATTTTCTATTATAAACAACACTAAATTATACAGTTTATTATAACCATATTTGACATTAAATATCATTCAATGGTTTTCAAAATGAATATTTTCCAAGAAATATTTTTCCTTAATAACAAAATTAATATATTTTCATTCACCACCATAACCATTTTTCGACATTGGCTTCCTTTATAATCCATAATGTTTTTTGAAAATAAATACCATATACACATTTCATGTATTTTGGTAATATAAGTATTATTGAAAAAGAATTTATTGTATAAATATATTGAAATGATAAGTTGTGATTGGAATATGGAAATGTTATTCTTCTTGATTCTTTTTTTTATATTTTATTATTATGTTATGGATCATGGGCATTGTTTATACAGTGGAGTGGTTCCATGATAAATCGAGGGTGAGTGAGCCAATGATTTGACTCCAAGGCACTTCATAATGATACATGGTTAATAAAAAATGATTATCCTAAAATATTTAGGTAATATAATATTATGGATATTACAAACAAAACCATGATGGCTTCTCCCTATGTAGCGGTAAAAGTGAAAATGTATCTATGATAAACATTCTACAAGTTACCCTTATGATTTATGTTTTCTATGTTGTTTTATAGGAATACAATTATTTCATGAGGTATGATAAAAATTTAATGATTTATATGTGAAAATTATGATTATGTGAGAATTTATTAATGGATTCAAAAATATTAAAAGACTATCAATTCTTTACAATATTTTATATCCATTATAAATATTTTTTCGATCGTACGATGCATTTAAAAAAATTTCATAGGGTATATGGATGGGTAAAAGAAAATAATAATTCAATTTTTTTTATCAATAAAAATAATTCATGTATACTTTTCAATGATTTATATTTTGGAAGAAGTTTATAGTGTTTTAGTGGTTTCCACATTGTTTAAAATTGAGTTATTATGTATTATATATGTATTAATTCGTGAAATATAAAAATATAAAAATAACATCAATGTGAATTATTCACATAAATCAAGATTATTTAATGTTTAAAGATGGGGCCTAATAGTTGGTATATTAGGTATGTTTAGAAAAAATTATGTATTATATGTTTAGGTTAAACAAATGGTAAGATTATATGTCTATTTATTTGGATAAATCCTTGTTCTATAACTTTTTCAGATCAAAGAAATTCGGTTAAAAATTGAAGAAGGTGGATTTCAACCAAAAATTTTATCTCTTCCCGCTAACATGTTTGAAACAATTAATAAAAAGGATTGTATGGATGATTCTAAAAACTATGATAACATAAAAATTATATGAATGTAGTTGTTTGAGATAACAAACACATCCACTAAACCTCAATACCATTGTGTATCATGTATTGTTATTAATAAAATATTATTTTCAAAATTCTTTTATATATTCTAAAAAAATTACCATTACCAAAACATTTGTTGATATTTTACTTTATCATAAGATTACAAAGCATATTATAAATGTGAAAAATCTTCTGAAGAATTAGAAACTTAAACAACCTTTTTTATTTTCTTTTAAAATATAGTCTTTCATAATATAGATTTGGTGTTTTAAAAGGACCATTAATTGATTTATTCAACACACAAAAAATCTATGTGTTTCATCAATAGAATATAGTATATGATGTTATGAAATTGTATGTCAAGCATGAATATATATCAAAAAAAATTATATGAACACCCATATGAGAAAATTTTTACTAGGCCCATTTAGATAATGAATGGAAGTTATATTAAATAATATAAAAATAAATTTTTGAATACATATTACTACAATCAACATGAAAAAAATAAAAATGAAACCCAGTGGATACCGTGATAATGGTATGATGTGATTTTTGAATGGTAATAATTTTATTAAATCATTTGGAGTTGAAATAAAAAAAAATTCAAAAAAGGTATTAATTTATGAATTATGTTGTTGAGGTAATTATCAGTATGGATGAAAATTATACATATAAGAAAACCATTGATGTCAATAAATGTTATTATTAGTTTGGAGTGTTCTAAAAAGGTACAACTCACATGATGAGAGACAACCCAATGATTTCTTCTAGACCACATAGATCAAACCCCCAACCAAAGGGTTATAAGAGTAAATCACCTAAAACTTGCCTACATGAAGTCCCAGGTTAGTATGGATTTTCCATTTAGTTAAATTGGTTTATGAAGTAAAAATAAGTCAATTTTGAGATCTTTTGTATATTATTGAATTTTTATCCTTTTTATTGGAAATTGATATTGAGAATACAAGATAAATGATATTTTGGAATATGTTTTCTGTTTTAGGAACATTATATAATAAATATAAATTGAATAATATGATATTTTATTTGAGTAGTAATGGTTGAATTATATATCAGAATAATATATATTTTTAATTATAAAATTTGGTGATTTAGCTTATTTTTAGATATGATTAATTTCATTTGGAGATTATTTGATTATGAAATTACATTTTGGTATGGGACATTAATAGTGGATGATGTTTTTTGGAGAAAAAATTCAAATCATATCACAGAAGACTATGTGATCAAATCCGAATGAATTTCCAATTTCAATTTCTGTTTGGATTATTTGATGAATTTTATGGAATGTTATTTATTGAATAGACTACATTGGACTTTAGGTAATTTTGTTGAACTTTTGAAATTAATGTAGTAATTTATTATATAATAGTTTATTAATTAGTATGAATTATTTGATCATTTAATATACATTTTGGGATGGGTTAATGTTTAAATAAATGGTAAATATATATTTCATATTTAGGATTATGATATTCTAATGATGTTGATTATAGGGCATCAGGTTTTACTGAGTCATTTTGAATTCAAATATTTTGGTGAAAATATGAGTTTGTGGTAGAAATTTATTAAAGGATGAAACTGTACACAAAAAATAAGTGTATTTTCTGATTTTCTGATTCATGTTTGTAACTAATTTACTCAAATTTATGAAAATGTTATTAATACAAAAAAAATCCATTTACTTTTACTACTGTGATATCCATGATCATTTAACCCCATCACATATTATTGGTTTTATTTTAATTAACATTCTCTTTATCAGGTTTTCTATCACTCTCCATTATAAAAAGTTCTATATTTTTCTCAATAATATTCATGTTTTTATAAATTGATTCCTATTATGTATTAACTCGGGTTCCCTTTTAACTTCTCATTCTTTCATTTAATTTGGACGTATTATTTACCCTTTTTCTAATGTGGGTTTGCAATAATAGTATTTTGGAAATTAATACCATATTAACTGACACCAAATTAAAGTTGAGATGATGAAATTTATTAAATTGTTTTTTATGTAACATCTTTATATTTATGAATGAAACACTATGTTCAATAGCATACATGATACTGATCATCGAGTTTAAAGAAACAAATAAATAATATTAATGTCACCACCAGTAGGAGGTCTACCCCGAAAAGAGGGAGCATGTGGACAGTGGTGAGATCATTTACATGCTATAGTGGCCTACTACCATAGGGTATCAGAGGTGATATGAGGTGTGATCTGTGTCTACTCCACCATAGTTGTAATACTTATTGACATAGGTGTTATCCATTCTTTTAGTTCCACTACCATCATTCAGATATTAGAGATTTCAATAGAGCTATTGGATAGATCCCTATAGCTAGAGACTCCCACGGGATAGGATTAGATGATTTCACATTGGTTCCAACAATGTGAGCATACTCTACGAGAGAAGAGCTTTGGCTGGGATCTCCTAGTAGCAACATCATGGCCTTACGATGTCATCTTGTGTATAGAATAGTTATCTGCATTACTTGCTCAGAATGACTGTATTAGGTGCAATGTGCTTTTGTTTGCACTGATGGGACTAGTTTTACCATAACCGGTGAGAAGGTATCCTTTACCGCAAAGGACGGACATACCTGGAGTAGAGTGCAACTGATCACTAATCATTTGGCTAGCCTTACACTCCGAGCGGTTGATGTGGAGAGTACGAGATATCTTGTTGTGGTGGTAGAGTATGCAGATGTCTTCTTTAATGATGTATTAGTCCTACCTCCTCATAGGGAGGTATACTTTTACATTGACTTATGTTGAGTCAATAAGGTTTTCCTTATGACTTTTACATTCTTTCTTGTTTTGAAAATCACAAACACCTTATACTTAAGAAAATGTTGTTTTACCTCCATAAGGAAATTTATCCTAACACAGAGTTTCTTATACTTAGAAATATTTTTATCCTTAATTGAAAAACCCATATTGTATACCTAAATTCCGGTATCATATAATGATAAGTTTTGGAGTATTCTGTTTTAAGGATCTGAATTCTCGATTCTGAACTCTTAAGTAGATCGACTCTGAAATCTAAAGTAGTTCGATTCCGAACTCTTAAGTAGTTCGTCTCTGAAATCTCAAGAAGTTCGATTCCAAACTCTTAAGTAGTTCATCTCTGAACTCTTAAGAAGTTCGAGTCCGAACTATTAAGAAGATTGACTCTGAAATTTTACTGGTTTATATCTGAACTCTCTAAATTCAGATTCCAATCTCTAGTAAAACTAGACTCCGAATTCCTATAAAAATAGAATCCCATATTTTCTTAATTTTTTCATTCTGAATTTCATTTTGGTTAGACTCCGAAATATTAATAATCATTAACATACATATGCTTCATTTCAAAATGATGTCGTGTATTCAGTTATACTTAATTTTTTATTAAACTATGTCGTATATTCTGTTTCTAATTAACTGTTGGCTGAGTTACACATATACAGGTCCTTCCGAATTTCATGGAAAATATGACCGTTGGAGGAGGGAGCTGACCATTGGAAATTTTCCTATAAATAGGAGCTCATTTGAAATAGCTCATAACATACGTGTGATAGATGAAAGAGGATGATTGATCTAGAGACAATACGTTGTTGAGGTGATTTCTATAGAGAGAAGAATTTCATGCCTTGTGCGTACTGACCCGCTAGTTCAGATTGCATTGTGTGACTCCGAATGTTGGTGATTACATTCGAGTACTTCTAGGGATAGGAAGACAGAGATGCCGACTACCTTGAAGTTTTAGGGCTTCCTTAATGAGGAAGACAGAGGTTCCAACTACCTTGAAATTGAGGCCTTGCGGGCATAAAAGGACAGAGATTCTGATCTTCATATCGAGGGCTTACCCTGGTGTGGGTAAGACAGAAATTCTTGAAAGTATAAATCAAGGGACCTTTATACAAGGTTGTTGGACACCCATCTCTTTGGGTTAAATGACTTATAACTTTTTACTTGTAGTTTTACTAATTCTTTGTTTCCACCGCATATTGTATTGTAAGGAAAGTATAACCTTATTATATTTCCTTACACATGTACTTTGATACGTTTAGATTCTATATGTTATAAGGTAGAGTCTCATTTTGTAAACCTTCTTCCAATTCTCAAGTTGGTGTTAGAGGTTTTGTGAATTTTCTTAATTTAACTTTGTTAAACTTCATTCCTTGTCTAAGGAAAACATAGTTATATGTATCAAACATTAAAGGTACCATAGGAATTTTTAAAGTATACAATTCACCCACCTCTTGTATATTGAGCATCTATATCATTATTTCGATCCTACAATTTGTATCAAAGGAGGTCTTTGAAATAGTTATACTCACATATAATATTTTCGTTCCGAACTTTTTGCATTCCGAACTTTTTCCATTCCGAAATTTTTCATTCCGAACATTGTCATTCAGAACATTTATATTCTGAATTATCATTCTTGAACATTGTGGTTACGAACTTTTTCTACTAACTAGTTTGGTTGGCATGTTTTTATAAGTATGACAGGAATCAATGTTGGCTCTATTGATAGACTAAATCCTACAAGACCACCAATCTTTGATGGTAATGACAATGAGTACTGGAGAGATCAAATGAAGACTTTTATTATCAATACTGAAGTGGATAATTTCATTATTCTTACTGGTGATTATAAAATTTATGATATGGAAGTTAAAACATTCACTAACCAGGAAAAGCTAGAGTATCAACTCAATTATAAGGTACGCAATACCTTAATTTGTTCAATGACTAAAATATATATATCCAAATTTCCTCTTGTGAAGCAGCTAATTGTATCAGGAAGAAGTTAGAGGTTATACACGTTGGAACATCTAAATTAATTGAGACTAGAAGAGATATGCTTAGAGGTGAATACCATGGTTTCAATTTTCCGTATGGTGAACCAATCTGTAAAGTTAAAAAGATATTTATGACTATAGTCAACAGCTTAGAGTCTATGGGAGAAAAAGGTTTAGATGATGATGCTCTTGTGGATAAGATAATTGATATTATACCCAATGAGTGGGAATCCAATAGAACATCTATTGATGTGAATAGAAATGTAACTCAAATTTCTCTTGATGAGCTATTCAGAACTCTTCTTCAATATGAAACAAGAATGATGAGAGATGCTTACAACATCAAAAAGAAGATTGGGAATGGTACTATTACTTTTACAACAACATCAAATCAAATGAAAACTAAGACTCCTGAGAGAGTAACCAGATCATGTCTAAGAAAGTCATTTTTCAATCAGATTCTAGTGAAAGTGAAATATCAGAAAATGAGTTAGCAAATCTTGCTCGAAGGATTAACAACAGATCTGACTAGAGAAATTTCCAATCCAAGTATAAGAAAAAGGAAAGGAAAGACAGGAATGATGGATAAGACTGTTGTTATGAATGCAAGAGAGGTGGACATATTAGACTAGATTGTCCTTTGTTCAAAATGAAAGAAAGGAAAGAAAGGCATTCTGAAAGGAACAGAAATAAGTACTACAAAACCAAAGCTAAGAAAGTATTGAATGAAAATTACACCTGGAGTGCCCGTGGTGGTGACTCATCATATGAATCTTTTGATTATGAATCTTTAGGACAGAATGCTGAATCATTGACAAATGATTCTTTAAATTCTAATGATAAAGAGTATTATAGCTCTTCTGATGAAGAATCCTCTTCTGATGAAGAAAATAAATTACCTACTTATGAAGAAGTTTCTAGGTTTTCTAATCTTCTTGGAATTGAGAATTATAAACTCAATAAAAAACATGATAAGGGAAACTCAAGAAATTATATTCTTAAGAAAGAAATATCAGATATTTCTAAATATCGTGATAAGAAATTTTTTGATTTTATAAGAATTACAAAAAATCTTGAGGAAGTAAGTTCTGAGAAATTTTTTTTAAGGAGTTAGAAAAAGTAATTTCAATGAAATGTATCTTCGAGCCTAGCTCTAATTCAAAATCTAATGATTTTGAAGACAAAAGCTTGGTTATAAAACTAATGTCCGAAGTTTTCTCCTTAAATAAGTGTTTATCAAACTTTACCCATGGTAAGGAAAATTTTGATAAAATGTATTCCAAAATATGACCTTTAAGAAACAAATATGGATTTGGTTATACCAATGCAAAACCACCTTTTAGTAAAAATTAATTTGTTCCACAAAGTTCCCCATTTTGTACCAAGTGTCAATGTGGTGGTCACTGGGAAAATAATTATTCTATAAACAAAACCCAATCTTTAGGTTTTCATAAGGCATATTTCTCAAAGAAGATGTGAGTGCCTAAAATTTTGTTATCTGGAAATCTCGGATCCAAACCTGTTTGGATTCCGAAAGTCTAATTCTTTTCATGATTTCAGGAATATAAATGGAGTACCAACAATAGCACATGGTACATGGATAATGGATGTTCACGACACATAACTGGTAACAAAATCTATTTTGAAAAGATTATCAAAACGAATAGAGGAAAGGTAACTTTCGGAGATAATGATAAGGGAGAAATTGTTGGTATAGGTAATATTGTTTTTCTTAGTAAAACTTTGATTTCAAATGTTCTTTTTTTAATGGTCTTAGGCACAACCTCATTAGCATAATTCAGTTATGTGATGAAGGATACCTGGTGAATTTTAAGAATGATAAGTGCTTAGATCACAATTCCAAGGAATAATTTATTCTCTCAGCCAACAGGAAAGAGAATGTTTACACATTGAACCTAGAAGACCATAGAAACAAAGATTTACCTTTCCTTAGTGCAATGGAAGATCATTCCTAGTTATGGCATAGAATATTAGGTCACTGTAACCAAAGGAACTTATGTAAACTCTCTAGGATGAAACTAGTTAAGGATCTACCAGAGCTTATGTTTGATTATTCTAATGTTTGTGATCTCTGCCAATGTGGTAAGAAAAATAAATATAGTTTTAAATAAATCAGAGAAGTCTCAACAACTGATGAATTACAGTTAGTTCACATGGATCTTTTTTTCCAACACAAACCAGAAGAATTAGAGGCAAATAATATGTATTTGTTCTAGTTGATGATTACACCAGATTTACATGGGTCTATTTTCTTGCAAAGAAGTCTGAATATTTTTCTTATTTCAAATGTTTTAGTGCCCAAGTTAAAAATGAGAAAAAACTACCACTAGAAAACTATTCATAGTAATCATGGAGGAGAATTTCAAAATTCTGATTTAGACACTTTTTGTAGTAGAAAAGGTAATACTCACAACTTTTCAGCACCTAGAACTCCTCAAAAAAATGGTGTAGTTGAAAGAATAAATAGAATTATTCAAGGGATACCTAGAACCATGTTGAGTGAATCTTCTATAGTTAGATATTTCTGGGATTAAGCTGTACGTACTGCTTTCTATTCTATAAACTAAGTTTGGATTAGACCTTTTCTTAATAAAACTCCTTATGAGTTATGGAACGGTAGAAAACCAAGACTTTCTTAATTAATGGTTTTTGGTTTCAAAGTGTTCATTATGAATACTAAAGATAATCTACATAAATTCACACCAAAATCTTATTAAGGAATTTTCATAGGCTACTCCGCAACTTCTATGGCTTATAGAGTTTTCAATAAAAATACTTGTACTGTTGAAAAAACAGTGCATGAAGGATTTGATGAATTTGATCCTTTTGTTTTTAAACCATCTCAACCTATATCCTCGGATGTGCTTTCAAAAACTGATTATCAACCTTTGATAGAAGATTCTCTTGATAAGGAAAATGTGGAAGAAAATATTTCTGAAACATTTACCCTAGAAGACATTCTACCCTATGTTGATGAATAGGTTTTACAAAACCCAAATCATGTGTTTCTTAAGAATCATCCCAGTGATAGAATCATTGGAGATTTAAATCAACCTGTAAGGACTAGAAGTTCCTTAAGAAAGGAAGTAGAACAACATGAATTTCCTTCCCAATTAGAACCAAAAAGAACAATTGAAGCTTTATTTGATGATGATTGGATCAAAGCAATGCAAGATTAACAAAATGAATTTGAAAGGAATAAAGTCTGGACCTTAGTTTAAAGACCTAAGAAAACATCTATCATTAGAGTAAAATGGATCTTTAGGAGAAAATGTGATGAATATAGAGTCATAGTAAGAAATAAATCTAGTCCTTTTGCTGAAGTATATAATCAGCAAGAGGGAATAGACTATGAAGAAACCCAAGCTCCAGAAGCTAGACTTGATTCTATTCATATTTTACTTGCCTTTACAACATTCTTTAATTTCAAACTTTTTCAAATGGATGTGAAATGTGCCTTTCATAACGGTTATGTTCAATGGGAATTTTTTGATGAACAACCTCCTAGATTTGAAGATACAAAACATCCTGATCATGTTTTTAGACTTTCCAGAGCATTGTATGGTCTTAAACAAGCCCCATGTGCTTGGTATGAAAGACTCACTTGATTTTTTCTTCAAAATGACTATGTTAAGGGAATTGCAGACCCAAAGCTTTTTATAAATAAAGATAATAAAAATG
Organism: Viscum album; assembly: GCA_963277665.1. Lineage (NCBI taxonomy): Eukaryota > Viridiplantae > Streptophyta > Magnoliopsida > Santalales > Viscaceae > Viscum > Viscum album. Next base: position 1,036,992,870 of record OY728133.1, on the reverse strand, counting down.
TTTTGATTGTTCAAATTTATGTTGATGACATCATATTTGGTTCAACTAAGCAATCTTTAACCGAATATTTTGCAATCCTAATGAAATCTGAGTTTGAAGTGAGTATGATGGGTGAGTTAACTTTTTTTGGTTTTCAAATTTCTATAAAACCAGAAATAATCTATATATCTCAAAATAATTATATTAAAGATCTTCTGAAAAAGTATGGTTATGACAACACTAAGAGTATATGTACTCCCATTGGTACCTCATACTCTTTAGATCATGATGAAGCTGGGAAACCTGTAGATCATACATCTTTTAGAGGTATGATATGAATTTTACTTTACTTAACAGCTAGTCAACCAGACTTAATTTTCTCATTATGCTTATGTGAAAGATATCAATCCAATCCTAAGGAATCTCGCTTAATGGAAGTAAAAAAAGAATTTTTCTCTACCTAAAGGGAACCATGGATCATGGGTTTTTTATACTTCTTGGAATGATTTTGTTTTAAATCGTTTTTTCAGATGCCGAATTTGGTGGATGTAGAATGGATAGAAAAAGTACATCCAGACCTTGTCATTTATTAGGATATTCCTTAGATTCTTAGTCCAACAAGAAGTAACATTCTGTATCTCATTCCACTACTGAAGCTGAATATGTAGTAGCTGGATGTTGCTGTGCTCATGTGTTGTGGATGCAACACACACTCACAGACAATGTCCTGAGTTTTACTAAGACTCAAATTATGTTTGATAACACAAGTTCCGTTGACCTAAGTAAGAATCCGGCAATCACTCTCGTGAAAAACACATAGACATTAGCCATCACTTTCTTAGGGATCACACACTTAAAAAAGATATCATTCTTCAGTTTATAAGAACACAAGATCAACTTGATGATATTTTCAAAATATCATTACCCTCTGATGGATATGAAGAAAATAAATAAAAGTTGGGAATGATAACTGTGAGTTAATCATTCTTTAATAATTTCTTGTTGAACAATTCTTATAATAGTAATAAACCCTTTTTTCATAGGGGGAGTACATTTGTTTGTTGGTGTTACTAATTTATTAATCTTTTCGTAATTTTTTTTTTCAAAATTTTGTTTTAACTAAATATTTTCCCTGGAGATATAATTTCTAGAATGGAAGTTTCCGAAATGGAAATTTCTGAAGCAATTGTTTTCGGAATGGAAATTTTTGAAACTGAAATTTGTGGAATGGGAATTTCCGGAACTGAAATTTTTATGATTGTAATTATCAGTGTATAAACTTCAAGAATGGAGATTTTCATACATGTGATTTCATAACGAGATTTTCATAATGGAAATTCTGGAATGGAGATTTTTGGACAAGTGTTTTTGTAACGAGATTTCCATACTGGAACATTCGTAATGAAGTTATTTTTAAATTTTTTTTTTCTACAAGAAGAATTTTACCAATTACGAACAATGTTTCTAGCCAATCCAAGAGTTGTGAATTACTTACTTATAGATTCGTACTCATGTTTTTTCTTGCTGGTATTTTCCTATGTTTTTAAATGTTCCGGTCCTAGTTTTCTTTTCAATACGAATGTTTTATTTAAAAAACCTCAAAATATTTGAGCCACGTTTTTTTGTGGTATTGTTCTCAACCTTCAGATCAGTTCAAGAATTTTTTTTTCATCCATTAGATAGCTTTTGGAAGACCAACGGTCTCTTCCATTGTCTATATAATGGGGACTCTGAGACTTTTCCTACATTGGTTTTTCATGCTTCTGCGTCTCGAAGCACTGCTTCTCTTCTTAAGGCCAGTTCCGAACATTGCAAAGCCGATCTGACTCTTTCAGATTTCTCCACTCCAAATGTCTGTTGAAGAAACATCTCAAGATATGTCGACTATGAAACCAATCTCTAAGTGGTTAGTATTTAGAGAAAGGTTAGTTCATACAGACTTCTATAAGCTTGATTATCTTATTTCCAACAATATAAAGCTGAATGGATAAGAAGATGTCTGCGTAGCAATTTCAGATAAATAGGATCTGGTTTATACTAATTTTCTGACCAAGTTATACGAGTCTGTTTCCTTCATGATGGAAGATGGAAGAGAGTGGTTTTATTTCAAGTCATATGGCAAGACTTATAATCTTTCCTACACAAAGTCCGCGAGCTTTTTTGGTTTTTCATATGAAGAATAAGCTGAATTCTTCTCACACAAACTTCCTGATGTGTAAGGAAGTTTCAACAAGGAGAAGGCACTTAAGTGTCTTGGGCTTAAAGATGATTCATCTATCAAGATTTCTCGTCTCACTCCAAAAAATAGATTTATTCATATTTTGGTGCATGGTTTTCTGGTTCCATGAAGAGGTGACAATGAAAATTTGAAGAAAAGTGATATATATGTCATAAATTTTTTGCTAAATTTAAGAAAGATAAATTTGATGTGGCATCTCTTGGATACGATCAAGAACATCAAAGAAGGCAATTTGAGAGCTCATATTATAATGTTTCCTACTATACTCTCTAAGTTGATAGTTCTATTCTTTGAATATTTAATTTTGCCTGCAAATCAAAAATCCGGAATTTCAAGCTTATGCTAGTCAGTGATGATACCCTCATGAGGATTAAGATGGGTTATTACAGGGAATCGGGAGAATTTTACCCTCTTTATGTGGAAGAGGTCGAAGCAACTCAGAAATTATCACAGAATCTGAAACCATCCAAAAAGTAAAGGAGGAATGTAAAGGATAAGGAAGTCGTTGCTGGTGAAGATATTCATCAGGCTAAGGAAACTCATTCTGCTCCCCCAAGCTAAAGAAGCAAGAAAACTTATACAGATGAAGTGGTAGCTAAGTAAAGGGAAGATAAAGAGAATAGAAGGGAAGGGGATCAACAATTTGGATTGGACCCTGTAGAGGCTACTGCCTTGAAAGAAAGAACTACTGAAGTGGTATAAAAGAAAGAAAAGGAATAGAAAATGAAAAAGAGAATGTCTGAAGCTGAAGTACTACAATCTGTGCTGAAAGATACAGAATTGGCTTCCGTAATGCTTCCAGTTCCTGAAACTTTTTATGTTGAACATTATTAACCAGAAACTCCATCCATGATCTATATCATTCTATAAAAGGACAAGGGTAAACAAGTACTTTAAGAGGCCGATGAATAAGTTACTGAAGAAGTTAAGGAAGTAGATGAAGAAGTTAAGGAAGAAGAAGAAGAAGAAGAGGAATGTGAATATCTGGACACCCTGATAAAGAAGGTAGAGGAATATAATGAAAAGGATGAATCCGCAATGATAGTATCTCCAGGGAAGGGAGATGAAGAAGCATGTAAGCAACAACTGGAAGAAGATGAAAATGTTTTATTTGATGAGGAAGAATCTTATGAAAGGAATTTTCTTGAGGAAGTTCATGAAAAACAAAAACCAGATGATGACCAGATCGTTCATGTATCTGAATCCGAGGAAGCATCCCTTAATGATGAACCTATTTGGAAAGCTAATAAGGGAATGAATGTTCTCATGGAGAGACCATTATAAGATGTTATCAGGAAGTAATAGGTTGGTGGTACCTCTAAAAGGATAATGGTGAATGTTTAAGAAGACCAATCTCAAAGAGATGTATCTGATTCGGAATCATCATCTCAGAGTCATGATTTTTTTGTTGAGTCTTTGAAGAAGTTGGTAGACGTCATTCCGATCTTTCCCACAATTGACACATGATGCCAAATGCTTCAGCAAACCCAAAATAAAAAATCATATACAGTATCCATGTTAATGGAAAATTCTGTGAAGATAGAACCAGAACAGAAATGTTTTCTTATCGATTATGATGTGCATAGAATGTATTTCAGCAAGGTAACCGAATTTCATTTTGGATAGACTCCGAAATATTTATAAGCTTTATCTTACATATGCTTCATTTCAAAATGATGTCGTGCATTCATTTATACATAGTTTGTTATTAAACGGTGTTGTCTATTCTATTTCTAATTAACCGCTGGCTGAGTTACACTTGTACAGGTCCCTCCAAATTTCATGGAAAATATGACCATTGGAGGAGGGATCCAACCGTTACAAATTTGCCTATTAATAGAATCTCATTTGAAAGAGATCATAACATACGTGTGATAGATGAAAGAGGTCGATCGATCTAGAGACCACACGCTGTTAAGGTGATTTCTATAGAGAGAACCTTTTCATTCCTTGTTCATGCTGAACCGCACATTCTGATTGCTTCGCGTGACTCTGAATGTTGGTTATTACATTCAAGGACTTCTGGGGATAGGAAGACAGACGTGACAACTACCTTTATGTTCGAGGGCTTCCTTGCTGAGGAAGACAGAGGATCCAACTACCTTGAAGTTGAGGGCTTGCGGGGATAACAAGACACAAATTTTGATCTTCATATCGAGGGCTTAACCTGGTGTGGGTAAGACAGAATTTCTTGAAAGTATAAATCAAGGGACCTTTATCCAAGGTTGTTGGATACCCTTCTCTTTGGGTTAAAAAACATATATCTTGTTACTTATAGTTTTACTACTTGCTTGATTCCCCTGCATATTGTATCGTAAGGAAAGTATAACCTTCTTATATTTCCTTATATTTGTACTTTGATAATTTTAGATTCTATACGCATTAAGGTAGAATATCATTTTGTAATCCTTGTTCCAATTCTCAAGTTGGTGTTAGAGGTGTTGTGAATTTGCTTAGTTTAACTTTGTTAAACTTCTTTCCTTGTCTAAGGAAAACATAGTTATCCATTTCAAACATTAAAGGTTCCAAAGGAAATTAAAATTATACAATTAATACCCCCTATTGTATGTTGAGAATCTACTTCATTATTGCGATCCTACAACTTATACCATGGGCGACACAAATATCTACACCAGCGTAGCGAATGGCTCCTGTGGAGCTTCGTTAGCTACGGGTATAGCTGGAGGACATACAAGGGAAGGGGTTCATCTGGCCTAGTGTTTCTCCTTGGGAAGCCCCGATTTTATTCACCAAGAAGGGAGATGGAATCTTGATATATATATTGTTTTCTACCATTGCCTTGAACATGTGAACACAAAGAATAGGTACCCACTCTCGAGGAATGATGTCCTCTTTGATCTGCTGAATGGATCACGGTGGTTCTAAAAGATAGACCACAGATCAGGCTATCACCAGATTAGAGTACAAGATGAGGGTTTGAAGAAGAAAATATTCAAATGTCGGTACGACCATTACATATTATTTTTTATGCCATTTTGTAAGACCAATGATCCATATGTGTTCACGGTTCACATGGACATGATCTTTTAGACATACCTTGATCACATTGTAGTAGTCTTTAATGATGACATTCTGATCTACTAGGATGCTGAGAAGGAGAAGGATTGTCATTTGTAGGTAGTATTGGACACACTCTGAGAGTACTATCTTTATTGTAAGCTCTCGAATTACCAGTTCTGGTTCTGAGAGGTTCATTTTCTAGGTCATGTCATCTCAGAGGTTAAAGTTGTGGTGGATCCAGTGAAAATTGATGTGTTACATGCTTTGGAGCCACCAAAGAGTGCGATAGAGGTATGGTCATTCCTTGGTTTGGCTGGATACTACCAGAGATTTGTTCCATATTTATCTAGAGATGCTACACCTTTTTTAGTGTTGATGAAGAAGGGGGAACCCATCGTGAGGTCGGTGAAATCCCAACAGAGCTATCAAGAGCTGGGGCATAGGCTGACTCGCACCACCATCATGAGGATTATGAAAGAGGGTGTTGGGTACGTAGTCTACTGCGACACATCAGGGACTGGGCATGGATGTGTCCCAATGTAGGAGATAGCAGTTATCGCGTATAGTTCTCGACAGCTGAGACAACATGATAATAACTACACTATCTAGGGAGTTGTGTTAGTAGCAGTGGTCTTCTCTTTGATGAAGTGGCGACAGCATCTGATGTGAGAGAATTTTAGTGTCTACTCTGATCACCAGAGTCTCTTGTATATCTTCTCCCAAATGTACCTGAACCTGAGACATCAGATTTGTCTTGAGTTCCTCCAGGACTATGACTTTGAAATAGTCTATACACCTAGGAAGGGGAATGTTGTATCACATGAACTCATCAAGAGATATGGTATACAGCTGCTAGGTGAGGTGAAAGGGATGCTGACCGCATTATAGATAACCTATTTTGAATTGGAAATAATAAATTTTCCTCAGTATCTTACTCTCACTTCCCAACTTCTTTAGCAATTCAAGAAGGTTCAGCATGGGGACACTGAATGCGAGGCTCGATGTGTTTAGATATCCCCAGTACTTGCACCTGTTGGATTTTATGAAGGTGAGGAGCACTTAATCCTTTTGAAAGGACGTACCATTGTACTAGAGTCTCTTCCGGATGAAATGTTTAGTGAGTTCCACTCATCCCATCTAGCTGTTCATCCAGTAGTGGTGAAGATGTACTCGGTCCTCCAGAAAAAGCACTGGTGGCTATATATAAAGGATGAAGTAGCATAGTTTGACCTCAATGCCTCACTTTTCAACAGGTGAAGGTGGAGCATTAGGTACCAGCGAGATTAGTTCAAACATTAGATGTCCTGGAGTGGATTTGGGGTGAAATATCAATAGACTTGTGATAGGACATCAATGTAGATCCAGGGGTCATGATTCTATATGGGTGATCGTCGACCGACTGACCAAGTCAGCCCATATCCTACCAATCAGAGAGCAGGGTTTTATAGAGAGCTTGGGACACCTCAATGTGCAACAGATTGTGTGGATACATGGATTACCGTAGAACATTTTCTCATATCGTGATGTATGTTTCAATTCTTTGTTATGTAAGGGGTTACATGAGGCTTTCAGGACACAAATTCGTTTGAGCACCACCTTTCTGCCCTAGACGAATGACTAGACTGAGCATACCATTCAGAACATTGAGGAAATGTTGTGTTCTTGCATCACTAACCTTTGGTCATAGATGGGAGGATCACTTTCCATTGTTGGACTTTTCATTCAACAACAGCTATAACTATACCATTGGTATGGAACCATTCAATTCTATGTATGACCAAACATGAAAATTGCTATTGTTGATGGACTAACCTAGGGGAGTCCGCACTCATAGGACAAGATATGGAACTGGCTACCACAAAGAAAGTGAAGATTATCCAGGACACGATGAAGACTAAAAATAGAAGGTAAAGTCCGATTTTGACCAAAGACAGAGACCCTTGGGTTTTGATTATGGTGACCATGTATTTCTACACGTCCAACCCCGACGAGGTCTATGGTGATTTGGCCGGGGTGGCATGTTATCTCCAAGGTTCATCGGACCATTCTAGGTCTGTAGAAGAGTAGGCAAGGTGGATCGCCACCTAGAACATCCCCCTCATTTTCACTAGGTGAATGATGTTTTCCACCCATCCTAGCTAATGAGACATGTGCACAACCCATCTAACGTCATCGACCATGATGAGCACTACATTGACAATGGGGAAACGATTACAATGTTTACAATGGATATTGCAGATCGACAGGAGACAATCCATCATGGGTGATCGATACCTATTATGTGTGTGCATTGGTAGCATGGGAACCACTAGGAGAGAAAGTGGGAGTGGGATGCGCAGATTTGTACTCAGTACCCCCACTGGTTTTCCTAGTTTTTCATGATTTTGATATTGGGGAAGTAAATCCCTTAGGTGTGGAGAATGTAAAGGGTAGGATTTTACATGTATTTTTTTAACTATATGGGAATCTTAAAAGTCTGAAAAAATTTAAGGAATGTGATTGTAAGGCTCAGTGATCCCAGAATAAATTTCTAAACAGTTTTTTATGTACGTTCAATAAACATGCAAGTGAGTTTTTTCATCTTTTCAACCGGTGATCGGAATTGAAATATGAGGGCTCAGTTGATCATACAACACCAATATTCGCATAAGGAGACCATCAAAATGACCTCAGTATGTTGAATGTGGATTTTATTTTTTTATTTTTTCATGGATGAAGATAAATAAAATAATTATCTTTTCATTTTTCTTTTTGAAACCTCTCTTTTTGTATTATGGAGTTGGGGACCACCTAAGCTGGAAAAACTCAAATTTTTAATTTATGGTGGTGGTGACCACCCAAACCCCTCTTAATGTGGTAAAACCATTCATCTCAAAATTTAGTCATCTGAAACATAACATAATTAATAAGCCACATCTTATTTGTTTAATTAATAAACAAAACACATTAATTTGGATCCTCTTTTCATGTGGGGAATTACGGTGGGCATAACAAAGGATTTTAGGGGAGAGCTATTAGAGGATAATTACCTAAAATCACGAATACCTCTCCAATGATGGCAATCCTCCAGAATCGAAGAACGAGGATGATGCTTGAGAACAGATCAAAATTGTCTTGTGGGAGAGACAAATGCCGACGTATCCATCCCCTTCATCGACTTCATCTTCAACCGCATGACTCTACCAAAAAATAACAAGGTTGGGGTTATTATTATTATTATTTGTTAATTTATTTTACATTGTGTCTTTTTCTATGATCAGATTGCCAAAAATCTAACACGGATTGTACGGGCCAAATGAACATTGCTTTATCCCTCTACATCATCATTGTTGATATGTTATTAGAAATATAGGAGGATGTTGACCGGTGACTATGACTAGCACTCATAGGGCTTGGGACTAGAGGTGGTCCAACTGCACCACTGAAGGAGGTCTGTGGTCCATCATCCGTTATAGATTAGGGGCAGCAGTAGGTACACGACCGACCCTATGAAAGGGGTGGTGGTGCGTGTCTGTGTCGTCGGGCATGCAGGAGCTGCGCCATGTGGCCAAAGAGGTAAAAGAGGGAGAATGGCCCACTTTCGGTTGCCGGTGGTGGGCAGCGTGCGACTGCACAATGTACGAGGTTTGGTTTTCCCACCAGCTGGGGAGCTGAGTGGGACCCTGGGTCCCATGTGCCAGCTGCCAGCCCCACATGGCTTCGGACGGTCGGCCTCCCAACCAGATCGACCCAGCCATTCGGGGAACCAAAGGGGTGCCTCCCCCTTGGGTGGTGGAATGGGTGGAACCCACTTCTTGGCCACCCTAATATGGGCCAGCGCTGGCTGCCTAACAAGGGCCGCAGTGCGGAACACACATTGGGCCAAATCATGGGTAGATCCCCACATCGTTTAGCAGGCCGTCCAGTGGGTTGCGTCGTACTGGTGGGCCGAGCCAGACCCAACAGGATGGTATAAGTCATGCAAGATAAGTCAGACCAAGGTATGGATTCAGGTCGTGTTGGGTCAGTCCGACTGGGTCGAACTAGACCAAGATCAGCTTCGACCCCTTTCAATATTTCAACTATATCATGTGTTATGGGCGCCCGTTTGATGTACTATCTGCGGTGATGAGAACCATTGATTAAGATGGTCCTTTTGGTATATCCCACAAGAGTTTTGGATAAATTAGGCTTATTTCTCGGTTGGATCAAACAGGAATCCAACCGGGCCCTCGGGATTAAAAGGCCAATAACATATTAACCAGGTATATGATGGATGGATCATTAATTGCATTGAGGACACTTTTATGTGGAGGTCCTTTGGGATACTTCTTCATGGGACATCGTAGCAGTTGGATTGTCGACTGGTGGCTTGAGGAGTGCACCCTACCATAATCATTTAAGATTAGTGCGGGAAACATGTGGCTGGCGGTAATATGAGAAAGGGATACTACGTGGTTATGTGCATTGGGATCCTATGTGGGTCTGTGTTCTAGGGTCCCAAATGGATCCACTCTAGGAATCCATGTGCTACTACTCTAGGATCCTACGGGTGTCTTCCATACAAGGATCTTACATGGGTCTAATTATTTAGGATCTTGCGTGGGTATTCCTCTTAACAGAGTTAAATAATTCATTAGTTTCATCTAATCGTCTTTACTACTATACAAAATCTATACATAGTGTGAGCTAATTCTATACCATTGTTGTATTTTTTTTGGAATTACCTTTTTGGTACTTACCTTTTTGGTGATACATTTTTGGTATTCTTCTGTGTTGTGATATCATTTTGGTACTTACCTTTTCAGAGATACCATTGTGGTATTCTTCTATGTGGTGATACCTTTCCCGTACATGCCTTCATACTGATAACTTTTCATTATACATTTATGTGGATTTACCATTGTGGTACTTATCATTATGGTGTTATCTTCATGGTAATATTTCTTCCATGGAACAGATGAGCTTTTGGGATTTTGAATTGGGACTTGGTTTTCCACATGAATGAGATTTTTATACTAGATAACATTGGTATATTTATATTCATATACATATGTAGGGTTGAATGTTGATTCCAAGATTTTTGTATTATCCTTATTTGATTTTGTGAGTCATTTGAGGGTCTCAGGGTCACTATTGAGTATTGTTATACTCACCCCTGCATGGGCTATGCCCACACCTGGTTGTGTTTTGTGTAGAAGATGGATAATGCTGACTGAGGGAGAGAGTACCAGGACTAGAGGTATCATGGAGGAGGACATAGAAGAGGAAGACCATAGAGACGATCATTCGAGAGATGTACATACTCTTTATTTATGAACCTTGGCCGGTGTTCACTTGAGTTGTTTACACTTTTACTTATACTTTCTATTTTACTTGAACTAATCAAATAGGCTTGTATTCTGGCCCCTTTTTCCTTTTGTACACACCATGTTTACTATATATTTTTTACATTGTGATTCTATACTAATTTGTGGTTAGTTGTGTGAGTTATAGGTTATAAAGGAAATTCCTTCCCAATTTTATGGAATATGCCTTTTGGTGCTAGTCGACAACCCTTAGCCTATGGAAGGATGGTTTGGGGTAGTCACGACATGGGCCTGGGGGGATGGGTTGTAACAATATATTTTCAATTTTATGTTTAAAATTCATATTATATGTTTTCTAGAAAACATATAAAATGAAATATAATTTTACACAAAAAAAATTATTTTCAAAAAAAAATTTCTACAACCTTTTGATGGAGAGCACATTTAAAATATTGTATTTGAATCTTTAATATTTTCTATTAGAAAAAATAAACTTCTTATTCAGAATAGGGAATTAAACATTTACATTTGATGATATTTTGTTATTTTTCTGATAAAATTCATATTTTAATGATTAGTGAAAATTAATGGCTTTTAATACAAAACATCATTTTCATCTAATTTTTTATAAAAAGATAGATTTTTTTTTATATTTGTTTAATATTTTTGTTGAATAATTATTCATTATTTAATAAAATTTTAGTAATTTGACATAATTTTACATATAAATTTATTATAAACACAGGTGAATCTTTTGATGTTATTTACTTTTAAAAATACGTATTTTCATATAGACAATAATGATTAATTTTAAATTTATTGCAATAAGATAAGAGTTTTTAATTTGTAAAAATGGATTAAATATTTAGAATAAAAATATTTATATTTTGAAAATTTATTCATTATATTTTTTATCATTAAGAATAATAACATTAGTAATTATTTTAATTTACCACATTTAAAGGCAAAATCATGTAAATAAGGGTAAGAAATAATTATAACAAAATATAACTACACTAAAACGTGTAATAATTATTTTGAATGACATATCTCTGACCAAGAAAACCATTTTGATAAAAATTTTACAATTGGAATTCAATTGGGTTTGTTTTGGACACATAAGTCTTTTAATTTAAAGTAAAGCCACATATGTTTTAATCTTGAATATTCTTAATAAAAAGTTTTAATATGTGATTATATAAAGTATCTACATTGATATAAATATTCATTATAATTTTAAAAATATTTACTATATCATGGTATTTATTTATAATTTTTTGAAAATATATAAGTATATTTAATTTTGAAAAAATGGTGATGGAGTGATTACTACATTAACAAATGATTCAAATAAATGATATTACAAATGATAAAATAATATTATTTGAAATTATTAATTTCATAAATGAATTTTTTGAATTACTATGAAATATTACAATTTATATAATGAGTTTATTTTCATTGAATAATTTTTTAATTTTTTTAAAAGACATGTCTAAATAGTTTCAAAATTGAAATAATTCATATCAAAAAATATAAAAAAAATTTATTAAATCTTATAAAAATTATAAAAATTTATTATTAATGAAATTTTTTATTATATGCCCTAATATTTCATAAATTACACTTTTTCCATTTAACATGTTATGGAAATTACATTAACACACAGATATTAAATAACATGTTATCATGGTAAGATTAAATAATGTCTAATAAGGTTTATATGAAAAATATATACATTAAAAAATATTAATTTTTTTCTAATATTAATTGATTAATAAGGCTGCGAACGAAAATTTTATTATCTTTTAAAAAATGAGTTCTTGACCATTAGAAACTGAATGTAAATTTACGATAATTAATTATTTCAAGACATTCCTAATGGGCCCCTAATAAATCTTAAAAAGGTTACTTATCTTTAAATTTTATTAATTTTTCAAAAACAATTTATATCATCAAATATCTATCCAAAAATAGCCCTAGAATCCTTTTCCATATTCTTAATGCCTTATTTTAGTTATAAAACCTTTATTATATGTGTCAAGGTGTTCTTCAAAGACATCCAATCATAGAAGTGGTGTAATTTTCATTATGTGTTTCTATTTTATTTACTTATACACATCCTTCAAATAACCTACAACCATGATGCGATAATAACTCCAGTATCCTTAATATATGAATAAGTTATTATGTTAATATAATCCACTAAATAAATATCCACTTACATTAAATGGTAATGGAATTAGTCGTCAATGTGTACATCTGAATTATCACCTATACAAACCTATCTAATTCGTTTTACAAAATTATATCTCATGAACGGTAATAATAACTAAATTAATTTTAATATGTAATATTAATGGCATAATAATAATTATAAAATAATAATATATAAATTACATTCTTACTTCCATGTTAATAAAAATGATAATCTAGTTTTTACATACATGTGAACTATCACCTCCACGAAGCGGTGTGACTCTATTTGATTCAACATAAACAATTTATGATATGTATAAGTATTTTTAATTTATTAATATGAATTAAATTATATCTTCATTATTATGGAAATATAAAATGTTAATTACATTTTTTCTATAATTATTGTGAAAAATGTAAATGTACTCACTTGTATGTATGTCTTAACGCCCCCATGATTTTAATGTTGCAAATTATTCATAACCATATATAATGTTTTGATATAAATGGTTTTTATAAATTTATTTATAGGTCAGTAATACTATTATTCAGATGATTTTTTATGACCAGTTGGAAAAATTACAACATACTAAGTTCTTTTTCATCTCAAATTCTGAATATCAACAAAAAGTCCACCATGTACCCAATTAATTATCTAATTTATAAAACATTGTAATAAGAGATATAAAAGGAATAAAAAAACTGAAAAATATTCCAAAAAATGTAAAAACAAACCTATGTTTATTATTCAGTAACATAAAGAATGAATGATAAAATGAGGTCTCAACGTAAGATATTTCATAACTCAATCTCCAATAATTGAGTTAAATATCAATGTCCTCATATTTGTTTTATAAATAATATTTCATAATAAACTATTATTGTTTTAAACCATATATCAACATATATTCATATTATTTATATTTTTCATGAATATTTATGTTATTAATTTATGCTTAATATAACATCCATGGTAAATTAAGAATAAATCAATTTCATATTTATTAAAATTTGTGAGTTAAATATTAAATTTTATTTAAAGAGGATGATATGTTTGATGAAATACTCATCACACAACAATAAGTTTCATTGAAAGATTATGTTTCAAAAAATGCTGAGTTATATTGAAAAATAATAATTTAAAATTAATTTAATTTGTTGGAATCTCCTAACCCTTTTATTGGAAGGAATGGACTAAACATAGTTAAATATTAATATAAATGTTTTTGAAATGTTATTACATTTATCCAAAAAAATATTTAAGGCCATATAATAAGAATGTATCGTATTTGAAGCATAAATTCTCGAATATTCATTAAATGTTTGATTTACTGCTTTTCGATATAGAACCATCATTAAATCCTTATTTTGTCTCCTTTATATGTTATATTTTACAAAATAATATTCTTCTTTTGAATTAGGACATAAAAATTTACTTTGGGAAAATGTTTGGTTTTTTATTGAAGAAATTAAATTATTAAAGAATACTGGAAAATACTATATAATAATTCAAAAATTCCTTTTAATATAATTTATTTATAAAGATATATTATCTCTTAAATTGATTTTTAAGTTTAATTATATTATGTTTTTACTGTTTAATCCAATTTTTATCATTAGATGTAATTTCAGATTGAAATTGGAAAATAATAAGTGGAAATATTTTGATAGTTATTAATTCTAAAAAACACGCATTTGTTTTTGAATGTGGCTATCCTTGTGTCATTTTTGGGACCCCATGGAGCCAGGTGGGAGTGATAATTACTGATTATATTAAATAATTTAATGTAATGTCAAAAAATGTCTTTAACATATATCTTTTAGTAAATAAATTATTACATGGGGTTTTATAGGACATCCCTTAGACTGTAAATATTGAATATAAATAAAAATATATTTCATACATCATGATAATTTTTTATAATTTTTAGATATAAAATAAATAAAATTGTTTATGACACAATAATGATGTTGTGCTTACCAAATTGATGAATGATTTAAATAAATAAGATTATAAAGATTAATAAAATATCCAAAACAAGTCGAAATCAAATTGGATGATTTTATTTCAATAAATAGTGATATTATCTTATACTTTAATATGTTTTGTATGCTTAGAAATTGAAAATCATTATATGATAAAATAAAAATTTTAATCTTTTTTAAAGATCCCCTTCCCCTATAAAAATCCCCTACATCTAACACATTCCTCACAATTATAAAGAGCCTTTTCACATTCTAACTCTATGAAATTAATCTCCATAAATCACTCACCTATATCTAGAATATACCCCCTATGGTAATGCATTTTGATTAAACCATTTGGTTCAAACCATATGGAGATACCCTATTTAAAGGCAACGTCTTCTCATAAGATCTTTTGTTTATTTTACTTCTATAACCCAATAAAATATAAATATTAACGTATATTATAACAAAAATAATATCATAAATATATTAGGTTGGTTATGAGAAGGATTTGAATTACACTTACACACACCTCCATCTAATGTGTATAGAACATACTATTTTGTGGATTGTGAATTACAACCTCCGGAAACTATGATTATTCATTTATCTCCTACCACCTCACATGGTGTCCATTATAATGGAAAGATTTTTATATATGATATATATTATGTTTATGCTTTTTCAATTCTTATGTAATTTTAATTTATAAACACACCTTTATGCTTTCCAATATGTGTAAATGCGATAATTTCATTTGAGGAAGTGCACACTACCGCCCCCTCAGGGTGATGTGTTTCATTCGGGAAATATATAGAATGTATAAAGGATGGAGTTAATGAAATTATATAACATATATATTATATTATATTATATTTTAATGATAATATAACTATGTTTAAAATGTTTTCATTCCACTAAATGTGAAATAGAAATGAAAGTATTGTTTCTTTGTACGTATGACTTCTTGTCTCCATGAACGGTGAATTTCATTTATTATCACCAAATTTTATGTAATATTATATATAAATAAATATAATGGATATATATGATATTAAATATATCTAAATAATTAATATCATTCTAGATATAATGGAATTTTGTCCACATGAACAACTTATAATTATTAGATGTTGATTTTTAACTTAATCACCAAATATCAACAAAATGATCTATATAAACATAAATTATTGAATAGTGTTTTTAACAAGGTAATAACTGATATAAAAGGAATAATAAACAATAAAATGGTAATTATGCAAGTATAAATTATCTTTAGCTTATTACTCTGGAGATTAAAGAAAAAACGGTTCAAGTCGGACACGAAGTAAGGGGTTTCATATCTCACTTTTAATTCCACGAGATTTCAATTGTTCACCTCTTATCTAGTGCATGTATTGTATTGTGTACTTAAATTTTATATATATTATCATGATTATGTTTATATTCATTCTATTATTTGATTCATTTGGTTGTTATTAACTATTTGACATATGACTCGATTGATTACAATGTGGTAAAGGGTTTTCATTTCACTTTTTATTCCTATGAGATTCATGCTATATTTTCCACTATTTTCATTTGTGTGGTGTATGTACTACCCAAGATTGTATTCATTTCATAATATAATTTAATTTATGGGGTTTTTAATGTTCATTTTATGATATTTTTTCATGGGTTGTATGTTTCATAAGTTACCAAATAGGTAACAGAACCATTCACCATCCTCTTTTTAAAGGACTTCTTTTTGTTATAACATTTATTTTTCATCTTTTATGTTAGTATATGTTATTATATATCCTTATTTCTATATATTTTATTTCCATGTGATGAGATAAAATTTTATCTCTCATCAATATATTTTCTGAACTTTCATTTGACAACGTTATGCTGTCAAATTTCTGTAAGGGAACTTCTTCTTGCAATTTCCGTTCCTTGGGTTAAACATCTACTCCTTGATTATGTCATGCTATGAATATGTGTGAATAACCTCTGATTGTTTTTCACATAATATCTACTAATATTTGGTGTATTTATATTTTTCAGGCATTATTATGTAATTTATTTATCCTTAATCTAAAAATAAAATTTTATATGAGATTTCACCTCAATTTACATTCCCTTTAGAATTCATTGTTGTTATGCACAAATTTACACTTATATGGTGTAAATATAGTCATTTGACTTATTATATCATGAATACCTTTATTATAATGATATTATAATTTTTTAGTAAATGTTATTCCTAAATTGTTTGTATTCATGTGTCTCTCATTTTGTAAACAACTCTTTAACCAAAATATCATTTTAAATGTGATAATGGTTTATTCTTCTAAACCATTATCATTAAGGTCTATGTTTTTAAAATAGTTTTTAGGATGTATTTATATGGATATTAATGTTATAAAATTTTAATTCCATTAAAATTTTCAAAGTGTTATGGGACCCTTTGATTCCAAAATTCACATCATTAAATGTCTTAAAAATAGTTTGATAAATCATTGTTTATTTCAATATCTTGGTTTGATATATTGTGATTGGAAAGTGGAAATTTTATTTTTCTTTTATTATTTTGTTATTTTTTATGATTATGTTATGGTTTTTGGGAATTTATTACATATGCAGGTGGTTGCATGAAAAATCTAGGGCAGGCAAGCACATGATAGCTCTCCAATGAAATGGGTAACATGATAGTGGTAAACATTTTTGCTTCTCCTAATAGATTTATGGAATATTCTATGATGGGTATACCAACATAACTCCCTATTTAGATGTGAAATCTACAATGTAATAATGTTATGTATGCCACAAGTTACCATTATGATTTATGGATTCTTTGAATTGATTATAAATATTATTAATTCATGAGGTGTGTTCTGATTAAAAAGTATGGTTTCAGTGATTTGTATTTATTGATTGGATAATGTTTTCAATCCTTATTTTATAATCTATATTGAGATTTTTATGATAATCCCATGTTTTTGATATGTTTTCCACATGACATAATGATGAATAGTGAAGTGCAATGTGTTGCATTTGTTGTCAATGAGGTATGTTGTTGTCAAGGAATGAATGGATGGATGTCAAGGCGTTTCAATATGTGAATGACAAAGGATGTGATGGTGATGGTGATGAAGGAGAATAGCCATGGTACTAAGATGCATGTCACTTAGGAGATTCACTAAGTGACATAGAGATGTGGTTGAAACATTCTCCATGAATATCTGACGATTGTTGAGCTGTTCTTTATGTTCATAGAACATGTATCCTGATGATACAAAGTCATAACAATGTTAGAAGACCATGCTTTGTATTGACAATGCATGAGGAGATGAAAGCTGATCCATCCACAACTACTATGTGGATGATGTGGATTAATGAAGTCCATGAAATAACTCTTAGTGCATGTGAATCAGAAGAAGATCCAATTGATCTCTGATTAGATCAATGAAGAATGTTGAAGAACATGTGTGATTTATGAGATTCAGTTGAATAAGTCCCTCCTAAGTATTGAACACATATGGAAGAGGAGATGAAGAAGATTAAGAAGAAACCTTGGGAATTCCATATCCTAAGTAGAGATCATATGAGAGGAGAAATGATGGAATTCTTAAGAAGAAGAAGGAAGATGGCTTAGAGAAGTGGCACTTGGCAAATGGAATGTTTTATATGGAGGAGAACTTTGTTTTTAACAAAGTCTTAATATTTGCCTTAGCCAAAAAATAAGGCCACCAAGGAGGCCAGCCGAGGGTCATCACCCAAGGCACTTGTGGGAATCAAGGTCACCACGCCCATGGGGAACCCTCAAAGGCCAGGGCAGCATCCTTGAGGCAGGGGCGCACCCGTAGGACACCGCATGGGTGCCTAGGGCACGCCCGGAGGAGCGCGACAGGGGCCGTGTATAAGCCCCCGAGTGCACGCGGTGATGAAGCCCGCGCACCCGAGGAAGCATAGTGGGCGCCAGTAGCGCGCCCGCAGGGAGCAGAGAGTGGGCGCAGAGCGCGCCCGCAGGGAGAACACGGTGCGGGGCGGCACCGTGGAGGGAGAAGTTCAACTGAGGGGTTGAGGCGGCACTAGGGTGATAAAGCGCGGAAAAACAGCGCGCCGATTCGATGTGGGACGCGGAAATTTCACCCGGGATAGATCTGAGCCGTCCGTCTCATCGCGCGCTGGATCGCAGCCGCTCATCTCATCTGCCGCGTGCCGTGATTTAATCCGGCCGTTCGATGTATCTCAAACGCTTGATCCGACAGCTCCCGACTCGTCTCCTTCGTCGAGCCACCCCGAAGCCACCCGTGAGCTTCCTTCGAACCAGAGACCTCCCCGAGGATAGAAATGGAGTGTCTGACCACCTCCGGCCAATCTAATTGCTCCAACGAGTTCGTCTGGCCACACTGAACACGATCATGCCTAAAAATGACCATGCATGCAATGTTTGAAAGAATTCGAAGTTCGGCCGAGGCAAACCAAAGGTGTCGAGGCCACGTGTGTTCGTGGTATGCATAGACAAGTATTAAAGAGGCCATGCATTCGTTCGAAAATGCATGCACGTGAAGGAGGAAAAAATAAAGGAAGAAACTCGTGATGAAACAGTGAAGGAAAACAAGATTTGGAGAAAATCTTGAAGATCCAAAATCTTTGGTGATTCGAGATTTATCTCATGCGGAAGATATGAGGCATCTCTGCCTATAAAAGGAGAGGCCGAGACCTCACTGTTGCTTGCTGAATATTTGAGGAGTTCCGTGAGAAGCACTTTGTGCCTCGCGAAGTAAAAGCCCCGTGCACACTTGCGCGGCTGAGGTTCCAGAGCCACCTGAGGCTCTGAAGGAGGTCCCTGCCCGCTTACTCGCACGGCAGAAGGAGCCCTCACTACCCGCAAACTTGCGCGGAAGGAGGAGCCTGCGCGGCCCTTGTGGCATGTGAACCTTGCGCGCCCAAGATCCATTGCACCCTTGCGCGGTGTTTGGAGAAGGCAGTGAGAGGCCGCACCTTGCGCGCCCTCCCTTTTAAGTAGGAAGTCTGGTTAAGTGTTATACACACTTTGGATTGTGTGTGATAAGTGGAGAAGGACACATTCGGGTGTGTGTGCAAGAAGGGAAGGAAAGTCCGTAGCCTTGTGCAAACAAAGAAGACCATATCTTAGGCGTTTGTGGGTGCAAAGTGAACAAGAAGGCCAAGGGCACACTTTGTGTGAATGAAAAAATTGAAGAACACACTTTGTTTGTGTAAGTGAAGTAGGCCGTATCCCTTGTGGGGTGCACACTTTGAAGAACAAAGAATATTTTGTGTGTGTGCAAAGTGAAGGAGGAAGGCTAAAGACTTACCTTAGTGGTGTGTGCAAAGGAATAAAAAGGCCGAACCTAGTGTGTGCACTAAGTGAAGTGTATACACTTAGAAGAAGTGGAAGACTCTCACACTAAAGTATAACACACATTCAAGTGTGTAAGCAAATTGAATAAAGTGTGTGAAGAAGTGAGTAGCTGGTGTGTGCTTAAAGATACTACACACTTTTGTGGGTTTATTGCACCAAGAGAAGGACAGGGGAGTGCATGCTTGCATGCATGCACATGCACACGTGAACACAGCCAAATCTGCTTGTGTGCATTGAGTTGTCCAAGACCCGAAGATCTTGAAGAATCAGAGTTTCCATGCATTCAGTGCATGAAGTTGAATTGCTGTGAGACTGGACCAGACTGAAGTTAAAGACATCATTTTTCTGAGTATCCAGTAGTTGGAGAGAAGCCAGGTCATCCTTAGAAGAAGGTGATAAATCCTGAGCAAGACGAGAAGACCTGATCATCACAAGTGATCAGAGGTACAGAGCAAGGCCAGCAGTCTTTATCCCACACTGCTGAGGATACTTGAAGAACTTAAAGAGAAGAAGAGCTACTCGTGCGACTCGAGGAGCCAGGAGAAGACCCTGTGGGACTCAGGGAGAAGAAGTCTTCAGTGGGATTCTGGAGTAGGCCAGTGGGACTCTGGTAACACTGTGGGACGTAGTATAAAGACCCTCCTGTGGGACTCAGGAGAGATACAGTGGGACTCTGTATCGACCATTGTAATACTAACAGATTATAATGGGAGAATCCATGCTGGGAGAGCATGGCAAGGATGTAGGCCTTTGGTGCCGAACCTTGTAAATCCTTGTGTCCTGTGCCTTTTAATTACTGCATTATCCGAGAAAGGTTGAGAGACATAAGAAGAGTGGATCGAGGCCTTAACAAGCCATAGAGGTTTAATTGATTAAGAATCAATTAGTAAAAAGTTTTAAAGGATCACTGATTCACCCCCTCCCCCTCTCAGTGATTCACACTGATCTGGGCACTTCAATTGGTATCAGACGGAAGGTTACCTCTAAAAGATCCAAGGGAGTCTTTATGAAGTGCAGATTTGAGGAAATGAGTGACCAGCCTCAAATGGAGATATCTGCCAAGACTCAGAAAAATAGAAAGAAGAAATAGGCCAAGAAGATGAAGAAAGCATGTCCTAGCTGTGATGAAGTTGGAACAATGAAAGATCTTCAAAGTGAAATCGAATATCATCAGAAGACAGTCCCCAAGGAAGTGGAAATGTGTATTGCTACAGGCATCCTTGATCTTCAAGAAGAAAAATTACAGCTAGAAGAAGAAGCCAATACAATGGAAGATCAGTTGGCTAAAAAGGTTGGTATAACCAACACTCTCAGAAAGCTGGTGAAGGCTAAAGATGATACAATTTCTCTTTGCAATGAAAGATATAAAGACACTGCAGAAGAATTGCAAAGAAGCCTTTCTGAGAAATAATTCTTTATGATAATGGTCAAAGAAGTTTTCCATGCACTGGAAAAATTGCACAAAGTTTCAATGAATGTCAGAGATGCTCAACTTGAAGAAAAAGTAAAATTGGTGAAGGAGCTGGACAATTCATTGCAATAATTGAAGAAGGTGCATGAAGACCAGATGAAACAACTGGTGGAGAATTGGGAAGGAAAGCTAAGAACTGTTGAGGATGAGAAGAACTCCCTCAACATGAAATACTTAGAACTGGAGGTGATATTGAAACATCTGCAATCACCTAAAGCTGAATCCTCCCAGTCAGCTGGAAGAAGACATGTTGCTACTCAAGTATGCTTTGAGCAGGATGATTCTAAGAGAAAGACATCCTCTAATAAAAGTGCAACATCTTCTAGAAAGAAGGTACCATCCATACCATCTTGTACTGATGCTTCTAATTGTGTTTCCACAAAAAGTGAAGGATGGAAGAATAATTCCAAACAAATATGGATGAAGACAGTAAAGAAGAAGAGCTCTCCTGAAACAGCACAACAGGTCAAGAAAAGTACCCTACAATCAGAAGAACTGAAGAAGTCAAGATTTGTGGGTCAATGTTGGTGTTGTAATAAGTATGGGCATTGTGCAAAGGATTGTTGGTACAATCCACTAAATGTCAAAGCACAAAGGAAGCCCATGCCAAGGGGGAGCAAGCCAGAAAGAAAGAAGCAGCATCCACAGGTCCAGAGACATCTGTTTACTGCTAACAGATTTGGATTGCTTGATAACATCTGGGATGTGTGCAAAAGTGGTCAAATAGATACATGTCAATCTCCAACTGTATCCAGAGCTCAAAAGAAGAAAAGATCACAGAACCTGGCTCAGAAAGAATCCTTGGGAAGCAAGAAGAAAGTTGACAATGCTCCCAAGAAGATGTTGAAAAAGGAAGAGAAGTCCTTGGAGTCTAAATCCAAGAAGGGTGATGCATCTAGAAGGACCACCAAGAAGAAATGCTTCTACTGTGGAAAGAAAGGACATATCATGGATCTTTGTAAAGAAGCCATGAAATTCAATAGAGGCAGACTGGACTCAAACAGACAATCAATCCAAAAGAAGCAGAAGGGGTTGATTGAAAACAAGTTGCCTAAGATAGGTAGCTTGACAGCATCAAAGGAACCATGTGGAACTTCCAGAACTGAGGCCACACTTCCTAGTGACTTACTAGTCATATGGCCAAATCATTTGCAACTTGCCAAAGATCTACAAAGAGCTGAAGATGAAGTTCTGGCAATTGCTAAGGCAAGAGGGAAGAATAAGATTTCACATGAAGATGTATTGAGAACCACACCAGCACGATCATCAATGAAGATCAAACGTGCAAGTGTGAAGACTGGTGAAAATGGGACATCTCGGTTGAGAGAATCTTCTCAACATTGTTTTCCACATTGATGAACCAAGGAGGTTCCATCTTATTCCCTTATACAATTGTATTTACATGTGCTAAAATTGCAGGGAATTGAAGATGATGATCATTCTCACCTGGAGGATGGTTTGGACAGAATGGAGTGCACCCCTTGAGGGTGAGCAAATCTGAAGAAGATGATGTTCTGAGATTAATATCATCTTAAGAAAATGGATGATTGGGGGAGCTTTATTTTTTCACCTGAACTTTCTAATGAGTTTTGTGAAGTATGTGCAGGATTTAGAGATTCATTGATATATTTGAAAGATTTCAAACCCCTGAAGCATGATCTCACATGTGTAGAGAATTATGGACAGCTTTGAATTCCTTGGTCATATCACTCTTGTTTTCTACACCGGGTTAGCCCAAGTAGACTTAGAGATGATTTACTAAAGGTTCTCTGCTAAAGAGATCATGTGACATCATCCCTCTCTTAGTGCTTTTCAAGAAGATGCTATTCTAAGGTAGGAAGAGATATTTTTGAAAGAGAACCACACCACACCTTTGCATTTGGTTGCCAATAAGGGGGAGAAAAGATTGGCACACATATTGACCCATTCATTTGTGCTGAAGAAGTGTATTGACAACAAATACAAAGTGGGAGATTGAAGTGCACTGTGTTGCATTTGTTGTCAATGAGGTATGTTGTTGTCAAGGAATGAATGGATGGATGTCAAGGCGTTTCAATATGTGAATGACAAAGGATGTGATGGTGATGGTGATGAAGGAGAATGGCCATGGTACTAAGATGCATGTCACTTAGGAGATTCACTAAGTGACATAGGAGATGTGGTTGAAACATTCTCCATGAATATCTGACGATTGTTGAGCTGTTCTTTAAGTTCATAGAACTTGTATCCTGATGATACAAAGTCATAACAATGTTAGAAGACCATGCTTTATATTGACAATGCATGAGGAGATGAAAGCTGATCCATCCACAACTACTATGTGGATGATGTGGATTAATGAAGTCCATGTACTAACTCTTAGTGCATGTGAATCAGAAGAAGATCCCATTGATCTCTGATTAGATCAATGAAGAATGTTTAAGAACATGTGTGATTTATGAGATTCAGTTGAAGAAGTCCCTCCTAAGTATTGAACACATATGGAAGAGGAGATGAAGAAGATTAAGAAGAAACCTTGGGAATTCCATATCCTAAGTAGAGATCATATGAGAGGAGAAATTATGGAATTCTTAAGAAGAAGAAGGAAGATGGCTTAGAGAAGTGGCACTTGGCAAATGGCATGTTTTATATGGAAGAGAACATTGTTTTTAACAAAGTCTTAATATTTGCCTTAGCCAAAAAATAAGGCCACCAAGGAGGCCAACCGAGGGTCATCACCCAAGGCACTTGTGGGAATCAAGGTCACCACGCCCATGGGGAACCCTCAAAGGCCAGGGCAGCATTCTTGAGGCAGGGGCGCACCCGTAGGACACCGCATGGGCGCCTGGGGCACGCCCGGAGGAGCGCGGAAGGGGCCGTGTATAAGCCCCCGAGGGCACGCGGTGATGAAGCCCGCGCACCCGAGGAAGCATAGTGGGCGCTAGTAGCGCGCCCGCAGGGAGAAGAGAGTGGGCGCAGAGCGCGCCCGCAGGGATAACACGGTGCATGGCGACACCGTGGAGGGAGAAGTTCAACTGAGGGGTTGAGGCGGCGCTAGGGTGATAAAGCGCGGAAAAACATCGCGCCGATTCGATGTGGGACGCAGAAATTTCACCAGGGACAGATCTGAGCCGTCCGTCTCATCGCGCGCTGGATCGCAGCCGCTCATCTCATCTGTCGCACGCCCCGATTTATTCCGGCCGTCTGATGTATCTCAAACGCTTGATCCGATGGCTCCCGGCTCGTCTCCTTCGTCGAGCCACCTCGAAGCCACCCGCGAGCTTCCTTCGAACCAGTGACCTCCCCGAGGATAGAAATGGAGTGTCCGACCACCTCCGGCCAATCTAGTTGCTCCAACGAGTTCGTCTGGCCACACTGAACACGATCATGCCTAAAAATGACCATGCATGCAATGTTTGAAAGAATTCGAAGTTCGGCCGAGGCAAACCAAAGGTGCCGTGGCCACGTGTGTTCGTGGTATGCATAGACAAGTATTAAAGAGGCCATGCATTCATTCGAAAATGCATGCACGTGAAGGAGGAAAAAATAAAGGAAGAAACCCGCGATGAAATAGTGAAGGAAAACAAGATTTGGAGAAAATCTTGAAGATCCGAAATCTTCGGTGATTCGAGATTTATCTCACGCGGAAGATATGAGGCACCTCTGCCTATAAAAGGAGAGGCCGAGACCTCACTGTTGCTTGATGAATATTTGAGGAGTTCTGTGAGAAGCACTTTGTGACTCGCGAAGTACAAGCCCCGTGCACACTTGCGCGGCTGAGGTTCCAGAGCCACCCGAGGCTCTGAAGGAGGTCCCTGCCCGCGTACTCACGCAGCAGAAGGAGCCCTCACTGCCCGCAAACTTGCGCGGCAGGAGGAGCCTGCGCGGCCCTTGTGGCATGTGAACCTTGCGCGCCCAAAATCCATTGCACCCTTGCGCGGTGTTTGAAGAAGGCAGTGAGAGGCCGCACCTTGCACGCCCTCCCTTTTAAGTAGGAAGTCGGGTTAAGTGTTATACATACTTTGGATTGTGTGTGATAAGTGGAGAAGGACACATTCGGGTGTGTGTGAAAGAAGGGAAGGAAAGGCCGTAGCCTTGTGCAAACAAAGAAGACCATATCTTAGGCGTTTGTGGGTGCAAAGTGAACAAGAAGGCCGAGGGCACACTTTGTGTGAATGAAAAAATGAAGAACACACTTTGTGTGTGCAAGTGAAGTAGGTCGTATCCCTTGTGGGGTGAACACTTTTAAGAACAAAGAATATTTTGTGTGTGTGCAAAGTGAAGGAGGAAGGCTAAAGACTTACCTTAGTGGTTTGTGCAAAGGAATAAAAAGGCCGAACCTAGTGTGTGCACTAAGTGAAGTGTATACACTTAGAAGAAGTTGAAGACTCTCACACTAAAGTATAACACACATTCAAGTGTGTAAGCAAATTGAATAAAGTGTGTGATGAAGTGAGTAGCTGGTGTGTGCTTAAAGATACAACACCCTTTGTGGGTTTATTGCACCAAGAGAAGGACAGGGGAGTTCATGCTTGCATGCATGCACATGCACACGTGAACTAAGCCAAATCTGCTTGTGTGCATTGAGTTGTCTAAGACCAGAAGATCTTGAAGAATCAGAGTTTCCATGAATTCAGTGCATGAAGTTGAATTGCTGTGAGACTGGACCAGACTGAAGTTAAAGACATCATTTGTATGAGTATCTAGTAGTTTGAGAGAAGCCAGGTCATCCTTAGAAGAAGGTGATAAATCCTGAGCAAGACAAGAAGACCTGATCATCACAAGTGATCAGAGGTACAGAGCAAGGCCAACAGTCTTTATCCCACACTGGTGAGGATACTTGAAGAACTTAAAGAGAAGAAGAGCTACTCGTGCGACTCGAGGAGCCAGGAGAAGACCCTGTGGGACTCAGGGAGAAGAAGTCTTTAGTGGGATTCTGGAGCAGGCCAGTGGGACTCTGGTAACACTGTGGGACGCAGTATAAAGACCCTCCTGTGGGACTCAGGATAGATACAGTGGGACTCTGTATCGACCATTGTAATACTAACAGATTATAATGGGAGAATCCATGTTGGGAGAGCATGGCAAGGATGTAGGCCTTTGGTGCTGAACCTTGTAAATCCTTGTGTCCTGTGCCTTTTCATTACTGCATTATCCGGGAAAGGTTGAGAGACATAAGAAGAGTGGATCGAGGCCTTAACAAGCCATAGAGGTTTAATTGATTAAGAATCAATTAGTAAAAAGTTTTAAAGGATCACTGATTCACCCCCTCCCCCTCTCAGTGATTCACACTGATCTGGGCACTTCAAATAGTTTAAATGATGGGATCATGGAAAATTCATTCTGTCTATAACATAGAACGAGAAATGATTTTTTTAATAGATTTTTTATGATATACTAATATTGAGTATTAGTGTCTATATGTAATATTCAAGTTATTATGTAATATTTATTTCCAAATTCACTAAAAATATAAACCTATGAAAATGATCAATGTGAATTATTTAATAATTCATGATTATATATTGTTTAAGGGAGGGTCCATATATTGTATATCATAGGTCAGTGTAGAAAACATTAGGTATTATGAGTTTTAGTTAAACACATGGTTAGTCCATATGCCAATTATTTTAGTTAGATCATTGTTTAAAAAATTTTATGATCAATTAATGTTGGTTAGAAATGGGTAGAATTGGATCTCAAATGAAAATCCTATATATTTCTGATGACATGATTGAAATTATTATTTCAATGTCATGTTCAGATTATTGTGAAACTTTTTCTAGTATACAATCAAATTTTTATCTATTGATTAAGATATCAAACTCATACATTATACCTCAATATCATCATGGATCATGTGTTGTATTTAATCATGTACTATTTTCATATTATTCTCTTATTTTTTAAAATATAAATATTATCAAGGAATTTTTAAATATTAAACCTTATCATAGGATTTTGAACCATATTGTGATTTTGAAAAATGGGATGAAAAAGGATACCCTTACACATCATATTTATATTTTCATTTACAATATAGTCTCTCAAAAAAATCTTATGGTATTTTAAAAGGACCATTTATTGAATGTTTCAACACAATTTCGGTCCAATTGTTGTATAAAAATTATTCTTTATTAGATGTTTGGATATTATGTCATAAATGATAATTTTCCAAAACTGTTTTTTTGTGAACACCTATATGACAAAAGTTGTACAAGGTGTATTTGGACGAAGGACACAAATGATTTTGAATTATATATAAATCATTGTTATAATTAATGGAACTTTTACTTACGTAAATATGATGATGATGAAACCATATGGAAACTGTCATAAAGGTATTATGTTCTTTCTATTGGGAATAGATTTATTTTATCATATTAAAGTGAAAAAATTACAATATATAATATCTAGAGGCCTTAATGTTTTGGGATGAAATTGAAAGGTATAAGAAACCCATTGAGGTTAAATCTTGATTGGGATACTTTTTAGTTTTATAAAAAGGACATCCCATAAGATTGGGGAAATCTCATCACGTCTAGAAAGGCCACATGATTCATCCCCACAATAAAAGGGAGACAAGAGTGCATCGCCAACCACTATCCTATGTGATGTCCCTAGTTAGTATTAATTATTCATTTAAGTTAAATTATTATTAGGGATCATGAATAAGTTTATTTTGGGAAATTATGTATTATCAAATGGATATCCTTAATATATGAAAATTATTTGGTGATTATGTGATAAATGTTATTTTATAAGATGCTTGTTCTTTGGAAACATTATATACATAAGGAAAAAAGACTATTATGGGATGTCATCTGTTGAGTAATTGTTGAAATTATATTTTGGACGATTTTATATTTTTATTGTGTACCAATAATGATTTCTTTTATTTAATGAAAATATTAACCTATTACTGAGAATATATGATTAGGTTAAATAATATGCAATATGATACATTAAGAGTAACTGATGTTAATTGGAGATAAATTTTATGATTTATCTTGGATGACTATGTGTTTAACTCATTTTGTGTTTTGGTTTTCCTTATTAGTTTGGATTATATTGATGAATTTTATATTCAATTGTATATCATATTCTCTTTCAGGAGAATTAGTATATTTATCTTGAATTTTGAAGATTAAGAGATCTATTTTTTAAATTTATTATCCTTTTGGGGATTATCATATCTTAAACTAACAAATTTTGTTTTTTGTTGATGTCTAATGATAGGGGAAATATAGAGTTTATCTTTTGTACATTATGTGTTACTCTATATGTTTATTCATGTACTTCAAGTGTGACCATGTCATCGTTAATACTTACCGTTTGGATAAAGGATGTGTTTTTGGTAGAATTTTAATAAATGGTGACACTCTACTTGACAAGTAAATATATATCATTATGATTGTGGTCTAGTTATTAATAAAATTATTCATATTTATGAAATGTATCTTGATGAAAAAAATTTATAAGTTCTCTTTTATCACCATACTTTTACGCAACCACAAATTTATTGTATTGTGGTGGTTAAATTTTTTTAATCTAGCTCTCTATCACTCTATATTAATAAATGAGTATTATTTTCTCTACCTTATCCATGTTTTTAGGGAATCATAGTATCTATTATCTAAGTAGACCCCTTTCTTTATATTTATTTCTTTTAATGTGATATTTTTTATTGAATCTTTTTCTGATATGTGACTATCAATGAAATTTCCATGCCCAATTTTAAAATTGAGAGGATGTAATTCCAAAATGGGTGGAAGGATGTAACATCCTAGGTAAATTAAGAATATAATATTTTTCTATTAATTAAAACTTTTGAATTAAATATTAATATTACATTAAATGGAATTTTGTGTTTGATGGAGTGTCCAATATGCAACAATGGGTTTCTTTGAAATCTTATATTGAACATAATGCTAAGTTATACTAAAAATAATAATATAATATTATTTTAAATTATTTTTAACACATAGTTGTTATATTGGTTGGAATGTACTAGACTAAATACAATATTAATATACATGATTATAATTTTTTTCTACATTTATCCAATAAATTTCAGTGGATTTAAATAATAATGAATCTGATTTTAAGAATATATTCTCTAATATTCATTTAAAAGTCGATTTACAACCTTTTGATTGTGAAATATCATTAAATCTAGTATTTTTAACTTTTAAATGTTTCATTTGTCAATAAAAAATAATTCTCTAGAATATTGACATCAAAATATAGTTTTGGAATATTTTTGGTATTTTTTGATAGAATCCATTATTTAATGAATATTGAAAAATACTGTATTTTAATTCAAAATTTTCATTTAATATAATTTATTTATAAGGTTATATTATCTTTTGAAGTGGTTTTAAAGTGTAATTTTATTATTTTAGTACTATGTAATCCAATTTTGATCATTTAAATTAATTTTTCTTGGAAATTGGACAGAATTATGTGTCAAACATTTGATAGTTATTATTTCTTTAAAATGTGATTTTTATTTTAACAATGAGAATTAATTTTAAATAAATTTATACCTCTTTTTAGTTTTGAATTTATAAAAATGGTTTCCATATTTGAAATCAGGAGGTCCAGATTGTTTAAATAGGTATCGTTTATATCTAGATATTATGAATTTTTATTTCTGTAGAAATTGTTTTTACAATTGTAAAAGGGTAAATCTGGTAAATAAGGGTGAAAAAGTACTATTATAATAATATTTAACTACCCTAACATCTTTCATAATCCTATTGGTTGATAATTACCGACCATGGGAATCCATGGGATGATTTTGGACACCATGGATCCACTTGGCAGTGATGATGACAATTTATATTAATTAATTTAAATTAAAAACAATAAAGACATAAATATATATCTCTTAGTAAATAAATAATTACATGGGTTTATATAAGTTATCTATTTGACTATTATTATTAATTATAAATATAAAAATATGTACTACTTATATATTTTTTTTTATAAATTTATGACATCAAATAAATAAAAATATTTATAACACAGTAATGATGCAGTGTTTACCTCATTAATGAATGGTTCAAATAAAAAAGATTATAATCATTAAAAAATATCCAAAACTTGTCCAAATTTTATTGGATGATTTTATTTCGAACAACAGATATCTTGTCTTCATCATTATTATGTTTTGAACCTCTAATACCGAAATCATTATATGATAAAATAATATTTTTAAAATTTCTTAAAGTGCCCTACATCCATCCCGATAAAAAGACCTAAAATCAAACTCATTCCCCACAGTTATCATGTCCCTTGGATCATCCATAATATGACCAATTAATCTCCATACATATCTTTCCTCCTTTTAGATGCCCTCACATAGGGTGAATGTAATACAATTAAACCGTTTGCTTCAAACCAAATGGAGATACATGATTTAAAGGTAATGTCTTGTCTTAGGATCTTTTGTTTTTTACTCCTCCAATCGCATTAACTAATTCTAATCCATTAATTTATAACAAAAAAATGTCCAAAATATAATAGGTTTTTTTTATTATCTGTATTCTAACTACACATACACACACCGCCATCTAATGGGTAATGAATATAGTGTTTTTGTGGACAATGAACTACTACCTCATTAAATGATGATTGTTCAATTTTTCCTACAACCTCTTCTGGTGAAAATTATGTTGTAAATGTATTTAAAAATAAAATATATTATCTTTATATTTTCTCATTGATTCTTTATTTTTTCCTTAAAACAATCAATTATTCTATCCAATCTATTTAAATATAATAATTCTTTTTGAGGTGCTGACCATCACCCCTCAAGGTGATGTGATTCATTCAAGACATACATGGAACATATAAAGGAATGATTTAATGAAATTATGTAACAAAATTTTAATATGATATTATACTGTAATTATAATATAACTATGTATCATTACATTTTTATTCTATTAAATATGAAATAGAAATGAAATTATTGTTACTGCGTATATTAGGCACACCAACTCCATGAACGATGCATTTCATTTATTATCTCAATATGTTATGTAATATTATAAATACAATAATATTCTAGATATATATGATATATATGATATATAAATCATTAATTTCATTTGATAAATAATGGACTTTTGACCACATGAAGAACATGTAATATTTAGAAGTTCATTTTTGACTCAAGTACCAAATATCGACAAAAAGGCTATTGTTAACATAAATGATTTAATAATGTTTATAAGATGGTAATAAGTAATATAATATGAATAATAAAAATTAAAAGGTTATTATGTAGGTAATAATTAACTTTGTCTTGTTATTTAGGAGATTAATGTATGAACGGGTCATATCGGACATGAGGTGAGGTGTCTCTTGCCTCATTTTTTATTCCGTGATATTTCCATTTTTCACCGATTATATTTTTCATGTAGTGTATTTTTACATCCATTTGATATATATGATCAGGATTCCTTTTTTATTAATGTTATTATTTGATTCATTTGGTGGTTATTAACTTTTTTTCATACAAATCGATGAATTAAAACATCATAAATGGTTTTTATCACATTTTTAATTAATGTGAGATTCATGCTATATTTTCAACTATTTACATTTCTGTGGTGTACAAACTACCCAGGATTGTATTCTTTTGGTAACATAATTTAATTTATGGTTAATTACATCTTCATTGTAATATCATACTTTCATGGGTAGTAAGTTTTGTTAGTAACTGAATCGATTAGAGGACCATTCACCCTCCTCTTCTTGAAAGACTTTTTTCTTTTCTGTCTTTTAATTTACATCTTCTTATGTTGAGATATGTTCTTCTATATCCTTTTTTTTTGTAAATTTTATGTCCAAGTGATGCGTTAACAATTTCTATCACATCATATTATTTAATGAATTTTAAAGTGACATCATTATGCTGTCGAATTTATGTAAGGGATCTTCTTTACACTATTTCAATGCTATGGGTTAAACATAGAGTTCTTGAATATGATGTGGTATAAATATGTGTTAATAAACGATGATTATTTTACACATACTATCCACTTATATTTGGTTTTTTTATATATGAAAAATATTATTATATAATTTATATATCCTTAATCTAATGATGCATTTTTAAGAGATTTTGTAACAATTTACATTCCATTATGACTTCATAGTTGTTATGCACCAGTTCACTTTTATACGGTGTATATTGTATCCATTGGAATATTATATCGTGAATCCCATTATTCACATGATATTATACAGATCTAATTAAATTCTATTCCTTAATTATTTGATTTCATGCGTCTCTAATGTTTTCAAAAACTCTTTAAATAAATATCATTTTTAATCGTTTTGAAGACTTATTTTTATAAATAATTCTAATAAATTACCATTATTTAAATAAGGCATTTAGGATTTATTAATATGAATATTAAATTATTAAAATGATATTTCCTTTAAATGTATAAAATTGGTATGGGACACCTTGATTTCAAAAATCTCTTCATCAAATGTTTTAAATGGTTTTGAAAATGGTTTGATAAGGAATTATTTTTTTCAATATCTTGATTTGATATATTGTTATTGGAATGTGTAAATTTTATCATTCATTTATACTTATTTTATGTGTAATGATTATGCTATGGTTATTGTGAATTGTTTATGTATACGAGTGGTCATGTGATAAACCTAGGGCGGGTGAACCCTAGATAGATTATCAATGCATTGGGGAATGTGATAGGGATAAATGTTAATGTTAATCATAGAGATTTAGAGAATATATTGTGATGGTTATTCAAACATAAATTTCTATTTAGCTATGATACCTATAATGTATGTATGTTATATATTCCACATGTTACCTTTATGATTTATGAATTATTTGTGTTGTTCATAAATATTATTATTTGAGGAGTAATGTTAAGATTAAAAAGTATTGTTTCATTAATTTGTATTTATTAATGGGATAATGTTTACCTTCCTTAATTTATAAACCATAATGAGAAATTTATACAGATCCCATGTTTTTGAAATGTTTTCCACATGACTTAATAATAAATAGATTCAATGTTGGGATCAAGGAAAAGTTACATTTTCTAAAAATTGTAATTAGACATGTTTCTTTTTAAGAGTTTTTATTTCTTGAAAAATTGAAACTGAGTAGTAGTGTATACATGTAATATTTATGTTGTTATTTAATAGGTATGGCCTAATTCTCAAAACCTCTAAACCGAAAAAGATCATCAATGTGAATTTTTGACATAATTCAAGATTATCTAATGTTTAAGGTTGTGTCCGTATAATTAATATATCTATATATATATATATGCAATATTTCTAATGTAATTTTTCTCAATATCCTTTCATTGATGCATAATTTGATATTATACTGCACTTTTTTAAACAATGTAAAATAAAATCGCTTGTTTTTTAATTTCATTAAATAGTTTTCAAATATAATATATTACTACAAAGAGTGTCACTAAATATCAAAAAAGAATTTTTTTGGTAACATAGGTAGTGAAAGTGAAATTTTCCACTAATTAATCTAGTAATATAGATTTGTTGTCCTGGACAAGAATAAATGTTTTAAATGAAAAATAAATACCATATACCTTTTTAATTTTTTATTATATTGAAAATAGTTTTGATAAACTATTTATTAAGTAAATAACATTAAATTATAGCTTTTTTTTCAGAGTGGAAATGTTATTTTTCCATTATGATTTTTCATTTGTTATCAATATTTATGTTTTCCAGCCATGGTGTATTTAAACAGATGGTTCTATAACAAACTGATTGTCGGTGATCCCACGATAGCTTTCCAATGAATCGGTTAAATAATTGGAGTTATACAGTATGTTTTATCCTATATTATTTATGAAATATACAGTGATGGGTATCCACTGTGTATAAATATAAGTAACAATGTATTACCTTTTTGTAATTCCCTAAAACTGTAAATTTGAATGGATCATCAATGGTAATTATTGACTTAACTCAAGATTTTGTAATTTTATGGCGGGGGGACTTATATTTTAAAATTATTCAAAAAAAACTATGCTTAAATTGCATTAAAAACAACACTAATAAAATATTGTGTTATAAAAAAATCTATTTTTGATTGTTACACAAAACACTGAGTTTAAATAAAACAAATTATTGTTAATTTTATTATGGAGATTTATGTAAATAAGATTTTTAAATGGTGTCAATAAACAGAATTTCATAAATTATGTAAATATGGATCACAATTGTACATATAATGATTTATTTGGTGACCAATAAATTATTAATGAAAATATAAACCTTTTGATAATAAAAATTAATATACTTATTTAAAAACTTTTTAATTTAAATAATATTATTTTATACCAATAAATTGAAAAATATAAATTGTTTGATTATATTAATGTAATTTATATTTTCTGTAATGTTATTATGTTAATAAAATATTTTTGATATGAATATGATAAGAAATATAAAATATTACACATTGAAATAAAATTTTTGTAAGAAAATATTTTGACGCTATTTCTTGGAATAATTTTTTAAATATGTATATTTAAAATATTATTTATTATATATCAAAAAATATTATTCCCTGAAATATTTATTTCAAAATTATCTTAGGTTAAATTTTAAGTTTATCTCTGAATGTTTATATATTTTTAAAAATAGGGAAACAAATACATTTTAAATTAAAAATTCTATTTTCTAGTAAAAAATTTATAAATTTATTATATTAAACTTTTGATGGAAATTTAAATTAAATTAATTACATATATATTAATAACAAAAAGGTCATATTGATCAATTTTATATTGAAATTGGATATAACAACTTTGTAATCATTTGAACATTTTTAAGACCCTGTATTTATCGTAACGTCAATGAGATTAATTTTAACTAATTTTATGCACATAACTTTGTCTTAATTAGGAAATATTTATTCAAATCGCGGTATAATAAAAAAAGATATTTTATAATCAATTCAATTTATATCTTTTACATATTATATTAGTCAAAATTATAATAATTAATCACATTGATTAAAGTAAAATGAGATTACCAATTCACTAACCTTTAATATTTTGTAAAAGAATTAATGATAAATTAAAAAAAACCATTTTATAGAAATATAACAACATAAAACATTATATTTTAATGTTTTTTTGTCTATTAGATCTACATTAAGTGGAAAAAATATTTTTGGAAATCTAACTTTAATGGATTTACATTTTTGTCACTCACCTCTCTTATAGAAGGCCTCCCCCATTCCTCTTCTTCTAACGCCCCTAAAATCATCTAACTTGGCCGATAACTTAATTAATATCTATATAAATTTCATTATATCATCCTAGAATAGATAATTTGGGATTATATACAATACAAAAATTCCATTTTTTCTAAATCTAATAGTTGTTACCTGGAAAATCGGTATCAGTCATCAATGAACGTTTTTGTTTTCCATTTTCCTCAAGGCATTTTATTTCTTTTTATATCATGTATGTATAATAACATAATTATATTTAAATATTATATCAATTATTTATGTTAATGTATATACCTAAAACCTCAAAAACATACATCTAAAGATTTATGAAATCATGATTCATTAGTACGGTGGAATATCTACTCAAAAATGATGCAATTTGTTTTCCATTACACCCTCTCAAAGATGGTCGTAATTATGTAAATAGTTTTTATATATTATATTTATGATTTTTATAACATATTTATACATATATACTCATTATATAATATTCAACATTTTTACACTTCATTCAGTAGCATGTATGATAACATCACCCATAGGTACCGTGGACTACCTTCTTATGAAGTGATGTGAAGCATTCTTCAGTACTTTGTAACATAAAAGATAATAATATTAATTATATTAATTATATATGATATAAATGACATAAATTTGGAATTTATAACATAATTTTATGAATTTAATTAGAATATATACTTTTCTTTATAATATTTTCACTCTGAATCTATGATAATGTCATTCATTGATGTGTAGTCACTAGTGCAGAAAACGTTTTTTACGTCAGTTATTTTTCATTTTTTATGTCGGTTTCTAGCCGACGTTAATACGTGCGACGTTATAAATAAGGTTTTTGACGTCGGTTATTTAAAAACCGACGTCAAAAACATAAAATCGTGATGTTTATCACGTCGGTTATTTTAGAACCGACGTGATAAAGGGCCTGGAGAATGGTTTATCACGTCGGTTATTAAAGAACCGATGTGATAAACGGCGTGGACAATGGTTTATCACGTCTGTTCTTAAACAACCGACGTGATAAACATGGGAGAGGGGGTATATCACATCGGTTCATATAGAACCGACGTGATAAAGTGGGGTGAGGGTGGTTTATCACGTCCGTTCTATAAGAACCGAAGTGATAAAATGGGCTGAGCGTGGTTTATCACGTCGGTTCATATAAAACCGACGTGAAAAACCGGGGGAGGGGGGTTTATCACGTCGGTTATTGTATAACCGCTGTGATAAACTGGAGGGAGGCGGTTTATCACGTCGGTTATTGAATAACCGACGTGATAAACCATTTTACAGGCCGTTTAGCACGTCGGTTATTCAATAACCGACGTGCTAAACCATTCTCCAGGCACTTTATCACGTCGGTTATTAAATAACCGACGTGATAAACCATTCTCCAGGCCTTTTATCACGTCGGTTATTAAATAACCGACGTGATAAACCATTCTGCAGACATTTATCACGTCAGTTATTAAATAACCGACGTGATAAACTATTTTCCAGGCATTTTATCATGTCGGTTATTAAATAACCGACGTGATAAACCCAACTTTTTTTAAACATAATGTAGTGATATTCTCTCCACCAGAATCAACCAGAAAACAAATCAAGAAATCGTACCACAAAAACAGAAGTACATCGAAATTAAGCATGTACTTAGATAACATATAAAACTTACCCACTAGACAGCATCCACCCTCATTTATACCCCATGGACAGCTATCCCCCACCCCGTTGGAGTCCTCACCCTCATGTATACCCCCTGGACAGCCCTCCCCCACCCCATTAGAGCTCCAACCCTCATGTATACCCCTTGGACAACCCTCCCCCACCCCATTGGAGCCCCCACCACACTCCTGGACTGCCCCCCGACCCCCGTACACCCCCAAACACCCCTCGATAACCCCCCACCCGCCTGAACAACACCTCCTCATCCCCTCACCCCACTTGACAGCCCCCACCACACCCATGGACAACCCCCCCACCCTTGGACAGCACTCCCACAGCCCTGGACCGGCTTCCCACACCCCTGGACATCCTTGAAACCCCCCAGGACTGTCCCCCCACCCCACCGGACAGCCCTCCGAGACCGCTGGACACCCCCAACCCCACTGAACACACCCCCACACCCTTGGAACCCCTCCCACATAGACCCAAATCCATACCAGAAGAACCATCAAAAGTAGACCAAAACAAGAAGTAGAGCAAAATTAAACATTCACTTATATAACATTCAAAACTTACACTCTCAACTTCAAAAAAAACTAAATCAAACCTAAACAACTACCAAATAGTCAATTAAAACGACAATATTCAAAATTACATTTTACATTACAAACAACTAAAATTCAATCAAACTTGTAAAATAATTTGACCACTCCACTTGTACGTGTTTGATGTCTTCAGCAGTATTGGGTTGAGGGTCATCAAAAAGCTACAAATGAAATAGAAGATAGTTAACATGTATAATGAATAAATCAAATTGAAACATGATGGCAAAGTTTAAGAGGAAATCATACCAGATCAAAATTCACAACTGTCCCAGTTGTTATTATTTCATACATAAATCTTAACATATAATATCCGCATTCGATGAGCCCTTGTTGTTCATGACAATTCTGTTTTCAATGAGTGTAAATTCAATATATTATTTTTATGTAATAAATCAAAAAGTACAAATTATAAATGGAAATTTACCTTCGCATTTACATATTTTATCTTTGCAATTCTTTTCTTTGTGTTTTTTTGAAAGTAGACCCATGCACTGTTAGAAAATAATACGAATGAGGTAAATTTAAATTTTATTATAATATATAAAACTATTGAGAAATTGAAACATACTTTTCCAATATATTCTTAAAACTTGCCCGCACATCACCATGAACAGAGCATATCCAATAATGAGCTTTCTCCCTTGGGAAAAAAATCCCTAACATCCAATGATTACTGATAAAAGGAAATTTAATGTTAGTGGTTTTTTATGTTAAAATATAATTAACTCTTTGAGAGAAATGTGTTTCATACCTCTCACAAAAAGGCATCATCCAACATTGTTGGATTATATTCTTTTCAAATCTTTCAGCAATATAAACCATTCTTTGTTCCTCAGTCAATGCACATGCTTCAGGGGAAATCAATTGTGGGTCCATGAATCCATATACTTCTGTCAGTTCATTCCTCTCACAAATTTTATAATGATACCTTATACAAAACATATATAAGTATACATTTTTAATAAATATAACGCAGGGAAAAGGTGTTAAGACTTACATGGAAAAAATTTGCAGCACGTTGATGCCCAACTTATCTCCAGTAACAAGCTCCATGATATCAGATTTTGTAATCCCCACACTTATTTCACATCCACAAACATGATATTCCATTGGAAACTCATAAAAACCCAACAACAAATGTGAATATCTTGACAATCTACCAAGACCACTGGAATCTGTATCTGATGTCATAGCATGTTGTCTTTATTGTTGTCTATATAGTATTTCTTTACCTTTTAAGTATTCCTGTGAAAAAAAATTGAGAATTATAGTAGTTTTCAAATGATAAAACAACTTTAATAAAAAAATAAAATAAAAGAAATAAGATTCATAACTCTATGGTAATGAGTCGAAGAAGTCTGGATGGCCAAACTAAAAAATGGCCGATACTCTGTTCAACTGTCGCCACCTCATCTGTAGGTATTGGTACCCAAGCTGATCTATCTATAATATCCTGTACAGTGACCCTCTGATTCTCTACCTCTAATTGTTGATGATGAACTGTATCTCCTATACAATATACCAACCCGTATGCTACTATATGATGTTGAGAATCATCAACATACAACTTCCAATATGTAGGAAGCTGCAGCAGAGGCGTAGGATAAAGAATGGGGTCCGCAGGCCGAGGTGGGGGAGTGGGAGCTATTGGCGGAGGTGGAGGATAAATAATGGGGTCTGCAGGGGGAGGTGGAGGAGTGGGAGCTGCAGTCTGAAATTGTCATTGCTTTTCTGCAAACATAGACTGCACTGAATCTCTAATCTTGTCTTCCATTGTCGCATTAATATTTTGAACTTCAGCCTCCAAGGATTCTATTTTTTTTATAAACCCCCTCAATGTTAGAAGTTGAAGAATGTGGAAACACTTTTCTTACTGATACACCTGTCAGATATCCTCTTACACGACCAGGATTTTCTGGCCTTCCCAATGCTGCAAATAAAATATCTTCCCTCCCAGTAGCTGTAAATGTCCCCTCTGAACATTGCTCCTCAAGAGAGTCATGTATTAATTAATTGAACATTTCTGTAATGATTGAAACTTATATGAAGAAAAATGTTAACTTAAATAAATTAAATAGATATCTTACAATCCTCTCAGCTACGATTCTCGATTCTTCCGAATAATATTGCCCTTTTTTCCGCTTCCGAGCTGTCGTCCATTTTTCATGTCTAGATGGAGGGGGTGGAGGGGCCACCTCTCTAGAGCTTGAAGACTCATCTCTTAGTTGTTGAATTTTTTCCGCTATCATTTTTTCTTCCAATAATGTATACCCTCCCCGAGATAAACTATGAGGGTATACATTTTATATTGGATCTCCTGATGAGCTTTCCTTGTTTGCTGTAATTTAAGAATAAGAAATCATTAACAAAACATTAATAAAATCATTTATATAAGAAAGTATATAAAAGTTTACATTACCCTTACCAGAAATGACTCTTTTTTTCTACTTTCAAAAAACTATCTCCATGTGTCTTCATCTATAAAAAGATATATACGACTTGGATTTTCATGACTCAAATGACCATAAATGAAATCAGATATGAGGGTTGATTTGAAATCCCTACATCTCCAGGCAGCCAACGTTAAGCATTTCTTCCTGACTCCTCCAGTGTCAGAAATATCAAATGTCATCTGATAAAGAGGTTGAACATATTATATATACCAGAAACATTAAATGAATGCTCAAACAATCACAAAAGATCTTACCAAAATCGTCTCCCACAACTGAGAGATAATCACTTTATCCACACCTCTCCAATAATCATACAGAATGCTTACTTTGTTCTTAGCCTGAGTTGCAACAAAACTCTTAAAATATTTGGCATTCGGACCTCTAGGAATATCATCATCATCAAACTCAACTACTATCCTCTGATCCTGCGTACGGGCAAGTGATAATTTTGGTAAACGTGTGCAACCACGTTTACCAACCTTTGAACTCATTTTCGTAATAGGAGCATGTGAATGTGCATCCCCAGAGGTATGACCAGAAAAATGCTCCTCCCCAGAATCATGTGGTTGATCATCTGAATGATCTGTCATTATCCTTCAAATCAAAAAAACAAACGTCAGTTCACAAATATACAAATTCAAATATTTTAATACTACTGTAATCAGAAAATAGAAAAGTGTACTAGGTTACATAATAGTAAACATTGGTAATATGGTAAGCATGTTAAACAATGGTAAAGATGGCAAAGATGGTCAAGATGGTCAAGATGGTCAAGATGGTAAAAAATGGAAAAAATGGTAAACCTGGGTCCTCCGGCTGGCCGGTGGGCCAGAACCGGTTGGCCGGTTCCCATACCGGCTGGCCGGTGGGCAAGAACCGGTTGGCCGGTGCCCATACCGGCTGGCCGGTGCGCTAACACCGGCCGGCCGGTGGTCAGACACCGGTTGGCCGGTGTCACCAGGCAGTGGGCAAGCCTACTGCCTGGGCCCTCTGGCTGGCCGGTGGGCGAGAACCGGTTGGCCGGTGCCCATACCGGCTGGCCAGTGCACTAACACCGGCTGACCGGTGGCTCTGGCAGAAAGCAATGCTTCTGCCAGAGACCACCGGCTGGCCACTGGGAATCCACCGGTTGGCCGGTAGACTCAGAAATATACTTTTTTTAAAACATGTTTTAATAAATAAAAAAAATTAAAATATCTAACATTTATGGAAAAAATAAATGTAAACAAGAAATAAACATATGTTACCTGTAATTTTAGGAATGTACAGATGG
This sequence comes from Viscum album, assembly GCA_963277665.1. Lineage (NCBI taxonomy): Eukaryota > Viridiplantae > Streptophyta > Magnoliopsida > Santalales > Viscaceae > Viscum > Viscum album. The sequence goes on along the minus strand of OY728133.1, from coordinate 1,036,951,063 downwards.
ATTGTTTTCCCAAATTCCTTCGTCGTGATCGTTCCTTATGGCACAAACTATGTCATCAACATGATCGTCATTATGTTCTGTTAATATTTCCATTGAAGTAGGGATCTCACATAAATTAGCATATGCATCAAGTTCATCCTCACCAACATATTGTTTTTTCCCTTGTATGAAATGTATTACCATTAATGTCATAACCAGACCATGTTATCACATTTAAACATGGACCACCCACTATCCATTTTAATGTCTCTGATACATCTGATCTACCAAGAAAAGTCTTTAATCCATGACAAAAAAGTTTTGTTGTGCTCATTCAAAATCAAAATTTCGTCCTTCTTTGGATGACATTGTTTCAACTCATTAATGTGCAATGTGATATATGGTTGAGCATCAACTATGTTCTTCAAGATGTATGATTCTAATTTCTTCATCTGTTCAGCTGACAATGATTTGACTTTCACGCCGCGAATCTCGTTTCCCTCATTATTAACTCGTTCATGGAGAGATGGAGTCAAACCTATGTGTTGCGCCGCAGCCAAGTAGCTCGTACAAAACTCTGTTACCTCCTCATAAATATACTTTTCAATAATGGAGGCTTCAGGTAGATATAGATTTTTAACATAACCATTTAATATTTTTATATACCTTTCAAAAGGATACATCCATCGAAGATATACAGGTCCACAAAGCTTTATTTCTCGAACCAGATGAATCATTAAATGTACCATTATATCAAAAAAAGTTGGAGGAAAATACATTTCTAATTGACAAAGTATTAAAATTGCATCCTTTTCCAAAATGTTCAAATCATTCACATCAATCGCCTTGTTACAAATTGAATTGAAAAAATAACACAACTTCATTATAGTCTTTCTAACACGAATGGGCAATATTCCACGCAATGCAACTGGTAGAATTTGTTGCCTCATGACGTGACAATCATGTGATTTCATACCTATCAACTTCAAGTCCTTCATTGAGACTCAATTTTTTACATTAGAAGAATAAACTTGAGGCACTTTGGTATCATGAAGACACTGACAGAAGCTAATTTTCTCCCTCTTCGATAATGTATGACAAGCCGGGGGAAGAAATGTTCGTCTTCCTTTAGGAGTGGGAGCTAACTCCAAACGTATTCCCATTGATATTAAGTCTAATCTTGCATTCAACCCATATTTAGTCTTTCCTTTATTGTCTAACAATGTTCCAATCAAAGAATCACAGATATTCTTCTCCACGTGCATGACATCAATATTATGTTTAACTTCATGATACCTCCAATATGTTAGCTCAAAAAATATTGACCTTTTCTTCCAAATATGTCTATCATTACCAGATTTATGTGTCTTTCCCAATGTCAGGTCAAGGTTTTTCACCCTCTCAAAATACAGATCATGGGATAATGGTTTTGGAGCAGTATCAAATTATTGTGAGCCATTAAATGCCTTTTTTAGTCTTTTATAAGGGTGTTCCATAGGCAAAAATGTTCGATGACCCATGTACACTGTTTTCCTCCCATGATGCAATTGACAATAGGACGTCTGTTGTTCGCAAATTGGACATGCCTTATGCCCTTTAACACTGTATCCAGACAAATTTCCATATGCTGGGAAGTCATTTATAGTGAACAGAAGCACTGCATGCAGTTGAAAATATTCCATTTTATAAGAATCATACACCCTAATACCATCAGCCCATAACAGTTTCAAATCATCAATCAACGGTGACAAGTAAACATCAATATCATTACCAGGTTGCTTTGGACCAGAGATCATTGTGCTCAACATGACATATTTGCGCTTCATACAAACTTCAGGAGAGAGGTTGTAAATTACCAATAAAACAGGCCATGAACTATGTGTGCTACTGAGTGTTCGGTATGGATTCATTCCATCTGTGCACAACCCTAGTCTGAGATTTCTTATTTCATTTCCAAATGTAGAATATTGTGCATCAATTTTCTTCCATTGTGGACAATCAGCTGGATGACGTATTCTTCCATCACATACCCACTCTTCCGCATGCCATCTTAACCTTTTTGCATCATGTGAATTAGCAAATAAACGTTTGAAACGATTAATTATAGGAAGATACCAAAATAACTTTGAATGGAGCTTTGTAATCTCTACATCACCCTGTGATTTTTCTTTCTCCTTATACCGTGATGTCCCACATTTTGGAAACTCTGAAAAAAATTCATATTCCTTCCTATATATAATGCAGTCATTCGGACAGGCATGTATTTTCTTGTATCCCAATCCCATCGGGCATAATATTTTCATGGCTTTGTAATGTGAATCTGGATGATCGTTATCTTTTGGAAGAATGTCTTTCATCAATTGTAGCAGCTCTGTAAAACTTATGTCACTCCATCCATGCTTCGCCTTTAGGTTAATCAATCTTAACACCGCCGACAGAACTGTAAAATCTGTACAACCGGGATATAATGGGTTTTCAGCATCACCATATAGACGTGCAACTTTCGGTTCTATCTCAATTTTTTCTGCTACAATATCGCGAATCATTTCTTCAATTCCATCGGTGTTACCATCTTGAGAATCATCATCATCAGTGACATCCCGTCCAGTTTCACCATGCCAAATCCAAGGGCTGTAACTCGGATTAAAACCATGACATATCAGATGATCTTTTATCTCTCTACTTTTCAACTTCTTCATATTCAAACATTTCTGGCATGGACAGAAAGAAATGTCACTACTTGGAACATTTCGTTTTGCAAATTCCAAAAAGGAATCAACACCTTCCTCAAATTCATTGCTCATTCGATGTGCCGTAATCCAACCTCGATTCATTATTACCTATAACAAATATCAACAAAAAATATATATTTTTAAGATAAGGAAAAACATGTTTATATGAAAAAAATCATAATTTGAATGTAAAACAATTTAAAATATAAAACAAATCTTGAATGTAGTAGTAGTTTTCATAAGTACCCAACACCAAATAGCTATACATCGTAAGTGTCATGTTAAAAATATGAATATAGACCATTTGTTTTATGTTTAATAATATTGTCATATTATCTATTCATTCTGATTATATATTAGAATTACTATATCCTTTTGATCCAATATATAATCTAAGGACATTAATATTTCTTTAGAAAAAGTAATGTTAATATCATGGTAATGTAAAAAAAAGTATATGTCGAACTATATATATGTAATACCAATAAAAAAAATACATATGTGTTTGGCCTGGGTTTCACACATAAATCAACTCATCTCACAGATTAAATTTTTGAATCATCGTACATAATACTTATTTTTATAACTTAGGGAATGAAAATAATAAAAGTTTTGATTTATGATACTCATTATTGGTAAACAAGATATATATAAATATAATATCTAATCTAATAAAAAGATATCCATGGGGGTATAAGAGCATGTATACACAAAGCACATGTTCAAAAAGATAAGTGAAACAGTTCTATATAATCATAGATCATAAAACCTGAGTCCAAGTATAACAATTTTAGCATAACATAAGACATGATTTATATGATAGTGGGAACATGATTTAAAAAACCTTATTCACAAGATCACAACATTGGTATGTGGAATAACATAAGAGTGTGGCACAAACATGATAACCATTTGCAATAAAAAAAATTCCACGAGATTCAAAAACAAACGAAAAGCACATCAAGAATCGAAACAAAAACAAACGAAATAAATTCGTGGAAGTCTTACTTGAATGTCGCGAGTTGGGATGATAGATCCGAGAGCAGTGAAGAAGATAAACAATGCAGCCAAAATGAGTGTAATGCAGGCGATCGACGAGCCGATTACGGTTTACCGCGCGAGAGAGAGACGAGCCGGCGACTGTCAATCGAAAAAATCGTAAATGACAGAACACGGGCTTTAATTTTTTTAAATGCTTTATAACATCGGTTATATAATAACCGACGTTATAAACTATTTTTTAGCTTTTTACGTCGGTTATTTGGAAACCGACATAAAAACCCCCCCGGGGCTTTTGTTTTTTACGTCGGTTTCAAAATAACCGACGTAAAAAAACCCGATATCTACGCGTTTGTTATGTTGGTTATAAAATAACCGACGTAGAAAACCCGATATTGACGCGTTTTTTACGTCCGTTATCAAATAACCGACGTAAAAAACTCCCAGCGCATTGGTTTTTTTACGTCGGTTATTTGATAACCGACGTAAAAACCCAACAGGCGCGATTTGTAACGTCGGTTATTAAAATAACCGACGTAAAAAATCTACTCGCCGCATTGTTACGTCGGGTATATATAACCGACGTAAAAAATTGTGTCGTAAAAAACGATTTATGCACTTGTGAGTGTATCGCAAGCACAAAATGATGTGATTCTTCATTTATCATCACAAAATAAGATTAATTATATATATATTATTAAATAATATTTAATTTATTATATTATGATAATTATATTAGGACAACTGTTACTTACCATATTACTATAATGATCATTGATAAATTAGAACAATACTCATGCCTACGAATAACCACATATCTCAATGATCATAATGTTGTTCCATTATCAAAAAAATAGTTATACATGGTTTTAAAAGTATTATTGCTGTATAAATATTATAATTATTTTATTATTATTACTTTTTCTATGTTTATTTAATGACCCAATTAACCATAATTTACCCCCCTAAGTCATTTTTTAGATAAAACTGAATACGATCAAAAAACCCTACTGAAACATAATTTTAAATGAATTTTTTTGTAACTTTTAAAAATGATAAAATAAAATTATTAAAAAAATAAAATGATGTACTGAAGAAAAAAACACAATAAAAATTGTGACGAATCAGACTCATGGTAAGGGATTTCGTCTAAATCTCATTTTATTGTGGAATATTTGGTTGTTATAAACCAATACTCTTCTACAATGCATATTTACAAACACATTAAAAATTTATTTATTTAATATTACTATTGTTATGGTATTAAATGTTTTTAATGCTATTATTTAATAGGTGTAGTGATTCAATTACTTTCATTGTGATAAGAAACTTCCATGTTAAGATAATTTATCTTTTAATTTTTCCCCACCAACTCTTCATGTTCCATGTTTACATTTTGAAAATGATTTCATAATTTATTTAATAGCCAAAAGGACTTATAATTTATAATTTATAAAAATTTTAATTACTTTATTTTATTAAAAATTATCATTTATGATTAATTTAAAAAATGTTATACAAATGAAAAATATAATGATATATTCTAAATCTACACAATGATAATGACTTTCCCCCTACCTAAAAATTTTGATCCCATTGAGATACATCATGTTTTATTGAATGAAAAACCATTTTTGTGGTATTTTACTATAAATCAGTTTTTTACATAGTAAAATTTTATTTTTCATTGAAATTTATGTTTTATAATAATTTATTAATTTGATATCAAATATTAATTTTCCACGAGTTTTAAATAGTTTTCTAAATGTTTTACAATGGAAAAAACAAGAAATAAAAAAATTATTCATATGGTAATTTTGTGTTATACATTATAAATGAGTTCTCTTAGATAGCACCAGATATAACTGTTACATGATAACATGGTGTGTCCTACATAGCATTAGGTTAACCATTTGTATCATAATATGATGTTCCCCATATAACACCTGATAATATCATTATATCATAACAAGGTGAGGATGTTAAATTCTTGGGATATTAAATCACAACATAATAGGTGGTGGACTAGATAAATATTGGTGATATCATTATAACCCAAAAAATGTGTGTACTTAGATATAAATTGAAAGAATCAGGTAATAAAAGATTTTTGAGATGATCATAGGTTAACTATAATTTAAATTGATTTATTTAAATCAAAACATCATTCAATAATAAAGGGTTTTACTTTAATTCTAGGGGTTTTAAACTATTGATTTGACAAATATGTGTTTTCTGTTTTTAATGTGATAATATTTTTATAAATATTTTGAATGAAAATTATTGATAATGCTAAAAATAATATGATTTTAACTAAATTCGAAAAAAATAATTGATTACCTTTTTTATGTATTCCATCATATTATTTTGATTCTCATCCAAATTTTTTAAATCTTTATTAGAAGATTTATGGATGGTTATGTTAATGTAAAAAGTCATATTGAATATCATGATGATTCTCCAAAAAAATTATGATTAATTTTAGATCATTTAAAGCATTGAAAATATTTATACTAATTAGATTCCTATAATATTTATTATATTTTTTTTTAAAAGTTTAATTTTTAGAATAAATCGTTAATAATATAATCATTAAAATACATATAATGTGATAAAATTTAATTCTGGAAAAAAATATTGGGTATTGATTAAGGCTGAGAACATATAGTTTATGTACTAGTTTTACCTAATAATATAACAATAAATAAATAAAATTTAATTTAGAATTCATTTGATACAATATATAATTTATATATCATATTTATAAATGTGTAAATCTGGTCAACAAATTTATTTCTATTTTAGAATAGTAATGTTATTGATTTCATCCTCATATTTATGATTGTAGGTTTGTGAATGTAAGAAATGGTATCCTACGATGTGTTATATAAAATTATAAATTATAATGTTTTAATATGATATTATCTTATTATATTTGGATACCATCACATTAAAAAATGATTACAGATGATTATAAATAAAATTCCATTTATAAGCATGTGAGATTTTATGTTATGATATTGTAATTTTAATAATGAAATTTTCTAACACAATTCATTAGGTTAGAGTATATGAATATATTTTTAATGATATGAAATATTAATTTACATTTTTTGGACCTATTATTTTTGTAATTTTTATTATTTTGGGTTTATATGATCATTTATATTGAGAAAACGATGGGAAAACAAGATTTACCATTTATATAACCCTTTGATTTTAATATTATTTCATTACCAAGTGATTAATTTTATTTGATAAATGGTCTTTTGATCTCCATATTTTTTTATTGAGGTAACATTTTAGGTTTAATCAACATTAATGTTGATGTTATTTAAGAATGATTTTTCATGTATATTGGGTATTACTATTGAATTTCAGAGATTATTGTATTATTTATACATTTTATTGATTACTCATTTTGGTAAAAAAAATTCCAATTAATAACTATAATAGTTATTATTAATGTCTAATGTTTTGTGGAATATATGGAATATTCCTTTTATAGTATTTTGGTTCTATAAAAATGGATTTTTGTTCTTTAGGAATGAAAAAAAATCATTTTAATACTACTAATTTTGATAAAAATATAATATTCTTGTGGAAATTGATAAAGGGAAGAATTTATAATCATCAATCATGTATATTTAATTATTATATATTAATACATTTTGGGTAATTTCATAAATTTTTTTAATAAAATCTAGATTAAATTTTTCTGATTACCATCATTTCAAATGATAACAATGATCTTTTTCAGACATAATTGATTTATGTTTTTTTTGTTTCATAAAACTCACATGATCATTCACTTTTTTTGGTTATCAATGTTTTTTATCATTATATATCAATAAGTTTACATTATTCATTTATTTCATTTCATGATTTTCAATTAATACCGATTTTCTTCTATTGGTAATCTGAGTATGTGTTATTCTAGATGTGTTTCGTACTATGTTTTTTTCTTTTTTCTAAACGTTTTTTATTAATCATTTTTCATTTGTGTTTTTGAAAATACGATTTTTTTATTTTTAAAACAATTTTATCTAAAGGTAATGTTTAAAAATTCAGTACAAGGATTATTAAGGTTATGGGTGAATAAACCATTATACATTAAATGACTATTATTTTGTTAAAACATATACATGACAAAAAAGTAATGGTTAAAAATCTCGTGATATATATAACTATTATAAAAGATACATTATATTTGAGAGTAGGAAACATATTATCTAATTTATTATATATATATATATTTCATATTAAATAATTTTTTTTTCTAAATTCATAATTAATAATCAATTTTTCTGTAATGTAATTTTATTCATCAAAAAATAGTTTCTATAATAATTTTTTAACAACTTTTTATAGAGAAAAAATAACAATAAAATTTTAATATATATAAAAAATAATTTTCCAAAATTAAATTAAATTTTTGAATTTTAATATTAATGTTTTCTTTGGTTTAAATTTACCAACTATTTGAATATACTGATTTTTAGTTAATATTTAAAAATATTTTTTTTATTATAATATAATTTATTCTTAAAATAATAATAATATAGATGTACAATAATTTTATTGATTTTCTTTCACGTAAAATAATTAATTTTTATTAAAATATCTTCACATAATTTTTATAATGATCATTATATTTCATTTTAGTATTAGTATTTTTTGGGGTCAAAAACTGATTTTCTGAAAACTATTTTAATGTTCATATCATTTAACCAATTTAATTAAAAAAATCCATAATGAATTGTTATTAAAATTAATTAATATATTATAAATCACACAATATATTTTATATTCATATACTAATTAAAATTTTTCATTGATAAGAAATATAATCTTATTTTTCATAAAAAATTGACCTCATGAAGAATAGTTTTTACAATATGTTTGTGGGAATACCTTAAAATATAAATTTTAAACTTTTTTTAATTGGATTATGTATTAAATATTCCAATCATTTAATAAGATAAATTTATATTTTAAATTTATTTAATAAAAAAATTTAATATATTTAATTATGAAAACCTAAAAACATAATTACCACTATTATTGATAAAAATGGTTTATTTGGGTTAAGCAAATGATATTTGTTTCAAAATGACACAAGAAAATAATAAAATATAAAATTAAGATCTTATAATAACATTACCATGTATTATATCCTTAAATTACCATTTTAGATCCCTTTTTCCATGATAAATATGTGTACAACATTTTCATTTTAAAAACTCCTTGTTTTCCACTCACCTCATTTATAAATGTCTATCACTATCCTATCTTATTTACAACAACCAATCAATTATTTTTTGAAAGAAACATTTAATAAACATCTCATCTTATGACTCTACTCATTGAATAAATTTTCCTATATAAATAAATTCTACACATAATTTATGTTAAAAACTTACTGTGTTTTTCTAAGAAGCAGTAATTTTATAAATTATTTTATCTTGATTTATTATTTATTACACATCTAAAAAATTCTAATAAAAAATTTTCATATAAAAATAAGAATATATAATATATAATTGTATGTTATTAGATAAATTTACAAAACACAATTCATCTACACATCAATTGAATGAGATACTAAATCATCTTTCGTGTGCACGACAGACGACCTCCATAGGAACCGATGTCATTTATTTTCATTAATATTAATTAATGTACATAAATAACTATGTATATAATGTATATATATGTTATATATAACATACTATTTTGTATAGGGTTATTATGTCACTTATGAATACTCAATTATAATTACAATTATGATATGATAATGTCATTCAGCTGTAAGGTGGACTGCCCCATCATGAAATGATGTGATTAAAATTTCAATAATGTTTTACATGTTTGTTAATAATGATAAATATAATTAATATATGTGATATACTTGAAATAATAATGATTTTAATGTCTATTTTATCCTAATTTAATGAAAATATATCATTTTCTTCAATACCTTGAAAATTATAATGTTGTTCATGGATGTGTTGACTATTACCCCAACCAAGTGATGTGATTTGTATTTCATCATGAAGTCTTATTGATTATATATATAATTATATTTTATGTTAATATTGTTATTTATGATTTATGATTGTTCTATAAAATAATGTAATTTATACCGTCTTTTAATAATTGTTATATATTAATGAAATAATACACATTCATATATTCAACATACAAAATCAATGATCACAATGAAATTCGTTTTTCATAATAATATATCAATATTTATTTTTGAAATTATAAGTGATGTATTTATAACATGACACTATCATTTTTATAAATTTTTTGAATTTTTAAAAGTTTAATTTCAGACCATGATCTTAACAAAAAAATATATCTAGAAGTAGAGAACAGAATGTCCTCATAAGACTAAATGTTGAATTAACTAACTAATTACTTAAATATTCCATAAAAGTTAAATAAAACAAATTATTTATTATGTTTTTAGGAATGTAAAATTTTATTAATAATTTAAAAAATTTATGTATACATATCCTATAGTGTTTGAGGGATATATAAAGAAAATATGGACTTGAGGAATGTGTTTTCTCATCTATTTTTACATCTGTGTGGTATATGAAAATTTTCTATGTTCCCAATCCCATTAAGCCTAGATTCCATGAATAGAAAATCAGATGGAATGGTTATAAAGAATCAAATCCTAAAGGATCAAAGAGTTTAGTAGTCATGTTAAAGTAGTTACATACACAATTATTCTATTAGAAATGAATAAAAATATTACATATTTTTTTTATTTCAAGGGTAAAATTATTATATCTATAATATAATTTAATAATATTCAAAATTAATTTCATTGATATATATGGATTGAAAAAAACAAGGTTGCTCTATTATCACATTAAGGGGTAATCATAATGGTTGTAATCGTGAATCAATGAGAATCATCAAAATGGAAATCTAATAACTGACGACACAATCCATATAATAAAAATATTGTGACAAAAGATTTTAAACAACACAGAATGGAAAATAACATAAAACACAACCCATTCATATAAATGGATGAGGCTTAATAATTAAGGAATTTTAAACAACTATAACATATGTAATTCAATTAATTAAAGGAGAATTGAATTCATCCATAGTTAATGTTAAGGAAAAGAACTCATGAATAAAAATAATAAATAAATTATAAATAAATACACTGATTAATTATTTAATTTAATGTATATATAATATGTTACTACATATCATCAATAACATTTACACAATGGGTTAAAGCTACAACTATTTTTTTTAAATTTTGGAAACATATTTTTCTCATCAAAACATATTGATGCATCATGGGGTTATATAATGTATGATCCCCAACCATATTAAATATATTTCTTGATAATTTTTTTTTTATTTTATAAATATTTCCTTAGTAATAAAATAACATTAAAAGAATGATCCGTAATAAATAATGGTAAGCAATTTAGGTAACAATATTATGTATGATACATGTTATGGATAATTAGAGGGAATTCAATGTTCGACGATCAAATTAATTTGAATATTTCTTGTGAACTAGAATTATTCCTATTATTTGTTGTGCATATTTTCCTTGTAAAAATAAATCAAATACCATTTATAGGAATAATAGGTATGGTATTAATATGTTATATCACCTGTAGATTTTTAATAATGTATTATTGAAAATGATGAATCAAAATAATATAAAAAGATAAAATAAAATTATTATTGAGGAAAAAATCCATTATAATTTGTTTTTTTATGATAGCTTTCTTTTAAAATAATAAATAAAAAATTTAATAAAAAATTTATCCTTTTAATCATCAAAATAATGGTTCAAATAAATTATTATGGGAGAATATATACTTATCAATCACGGTATAATAAAAATTCCATTTTCAATGTAAAATGGTCAGTGAAATATATTATTAATAAAAAAAATGAGGATTCCAATTAATTATTAATAAAAAAAGTAATATTTTCAATTAATTATTTGTAAATGGTATGAAAATTTATTTTTTTTGTAAAATATATTTTATAGGAAAACATGTTCTTCAACTAATGAGAGAAGAAATTCATGTTTTATTAAAGAAAATTATAAAATATTTTATGTATCATGGAGAAGAAAAATGGTTTCATTACACAGGAAATGATATGAATAAATTTAGGTGAATTAAATTAAATTATTTATCAAAAATTTACTTTATTAGTTTTTGTACGAGAACATCATGTGTAAGAAATCTGGAAGAAAATGATATTGTGAAAAAAAACTTCACAAAACATAACTTCAATGTATGAATCTATTAATATTAATTTAAAATGAAAACCCCAATAATAAAATTAAGAAAAAAATCGATAGTAAACAATTATTATAGAAATAATCTACGAAGATTAATGAAAATGATTATGTTATTTATCCTCGAGAAATTAAGTTGGTTATGAAATTTATTTCCACAAGGTGACAATAAATTAAAAAATATTTTAATGAAATATTTCAAATATAAGATAAAAATATCCTGAATAATGATATTGTATGTCAATATCAAAATATTTAAATCATATATAATAAATTAGGTTCACATTATCAATGTATATCTCAAAGAATGGAAATTGAGACAATGTCCCTTACAAAATGGAATTATTTTAAATATAACTCCCATGAATGAAATAACCTCAATATAAACAATTAATAACATGAATATAAATTTATTAATATTATAAAATATAATATGTGTATTATATGCACAAAAAAATGAAAATATGTGATGAAAATGTGATATGCTGAATTTAATGAGAATTGACACAAGATTCGCCAACATTGTGTTTCCTTTTGAGTGAAAATCCTTCAAACTCACATAAAATGGATTTATGAATGATATTAAATTATACCAAGTCTTTAATTCTCTTTAATATGTCATTTAAAATCATCTAATGATAACATATCACATGTTTATTAAAAATAATTCATTATTTTATCTAGTTTATGTGTTGATTTCCATGTTTTTCGTGTATTTATTGTCTTGTATATTTTCATTCCTATTAATTAGATAATGGTTTCATAATTTGAATATTATAAAAATTGATTAAATACAATATATAATATATATTAATATATAAATTTATAATTATTCAGTATATTTGGTGATAGAAAATTAAATGAACAATTCATGGAGATGGTTGGCATCATGTACACATGGATGCTATTAATGATTATTTTTTATAATAAATGAATAAAAACATAAATGATATACATATATATAATAGTTAATATGACATATATATTTCATATATTTCAAAAATAATTAATAAAAGCATCTTTATTATAACTCTTATTATAGGTTGAATAAATCACATCGCTTTGAGGATGTGTTAGTCCACGCGTATAAAAATAATGTTATCCTATTTTTAAAAAATATAATTAATAATGTTGTGTGCTATATAATAATTAATTAATAATATATAATTAAAAATATCACACACATATATATATATATTATATAATTTTATATATCATTATAATTATCTCCATTAAAATGTGGTAAATGAAAAACTAATAATCAATTTTTTGCATGTCGGTAGTTAGTCATACAAAGAATGAGTTATTCTTTTAACCATTAAATTGAAGTGTGTGTATGTGTAGGTATAATCCATATAATAAAAAATATAAATATATATTTGATAATTATGTTAATATATAATAATTTAATAAGTATATTTTATGAGTTATTGATTGAAATAAAATGAAAATGTTCTCTGAATAATGTTAGATCGTTTTCAAGTAACTTTTTGTGGTTTATACATAATGAGTTATATGGTCGTGTTTATTACAAAAGAGATGCTTATAAAAATTTTGTAGGGATTTAGTGAGATTATTTTATTAGTATTTTTTACTATATGAATTTATCGATAGGTGTGAATAACTGGGATGGGTGATTATCTTTTTATTGCTTACGGGAAGTTGCATTCGTGGAAATTTTTTAAATGGGAATTCCACCGAAATTTTCCCCATGTAATATGGCTCCCATAATTTTCCAAATTTTTAAAAACATTGGATTGATTCAAAATATTATCATCAAATGGATTTCTGATAAGTTTATAGGTAATAATGTCATTTATGAGTATTGTTTATTACCCTTTTGAGAAATGATTTATCTTAATCATTGTAAATAATTGTAATCACAATCCCAATACATTTTTATAAAAATATAATCTAAACATTTTAAAAATTATATATTAATATGATTCCAAATAAACAACCCATTTTTCCATATTACAGTAATATAATGGGATTAAATTTATTTAAAATTAATTACACGATGGGAAACAATATGTGTTTTTAAACTAGTAATGTTCTATGTTTTTCTATGTTTTTATATCTATTTACAATTAAACAATGATACCATTAAAATAATATTTATAAAAAAATTTAAAATTAATATATTTTTTAATTTTGTGAAAAAATAAAATAATCCATATAGTATATGAATTAAAGGAGACATTTATTAATTAAAATTCATTATTTGTTAGAATTACTGTAAAAAGAAGCTTCAAATAATGGTACAGAAAAATAAAAATTTAAAAAACTATATCAATGATTATAAAATAATATTTATTTTTACATATATTATATAATAACATTCCAACCAAAATTAAAAAATAGGTTCATTATTAAATGGTGGAATGTTTCCCTTTAAAAAATACAATTTTGAGAATAATAGTGTATTTATTCTTATTCTATACTTATCAACCCTATTTGATGGATATTAAATATATTTTTAGGTCTATACAAAATATATATTTCATCAATATCATTCAATAAGTTTAATTAATTAAATTTATTATAATAAAACACCTTCATAAGGATAATGATATATCATTTATTTTAAGCTTGTTCTAATATTCATTTATAATAAATTTATTATTAATGATTTAGTATTATATATTTGTAAAACATATATTTTCAAAAGATAGTAAATACTATTTATAAAATATAATATAATTTATATGATATAACATTTTATAGTATAAAATCTAATGTGTATTCTGTTAAAATCATTTTTTTCATGTAATGATATCTATCAAAGAATTTCATTATTCCATATTAAGCAATATAACTCAACATCACATTCATTTGATGGTATAACATAGAAATAAATTATTTTAAAGAGTAAAAATATTATAATTTAATGAGGTATTATATTGCCTTAAATTATTGGTTTTTTCACATATCCTACTAAATATAATGTTTTTTAAATTACTTTTTGGTGGCATTACATTATCCGAGCCATAATTTAATTGCATAATCACACATCAACATCAATATTAGAAATATATTGTTTGGTATTTGAGAATTATTGTTTTTGAAAAACCATAGTTTTATAATATTTAAGAAAATATCAACATACTAAGATAGAATGATAAATATAAAGGTCCCAGAGAATAACTTATAAATCAATATCTATATCAGAGAACATTAGTTAAAATATATAATATGAAATTTTAATACATGTATAAGTATTTGTATCATGTTATGAAGTTCAACAATCACATAAATTTTATTTATCAATGGAAAGGTAAGGGACTAAAAACCATAAATCCATGTTGAATAAAAAACCAATATTTAAAAAAAATTATTAAGGTATTATGAAATTTTTTGACATTTTATTAATGTTGCCTAATAATTTTATAACCTTAGAATATATGGAATTAAAAATATGTGATAAATATCATTTTCATATAAAAAATCCCATACATTTATTATTATCTAATAAAACCCTAATTTATCCCTTACTGTATGAAATGTATATCCAACAATGAAAACCCATTTCTAAGAAATAATTTTCTTTTCTATTCATAATAACAATAATATATGTCATTATATTTTTTTCTAACTATTTTACAAGACCTTTGTGGATTATAT
This sequence comes from Viscum album, assembly GCA_963277665.1. Classification (NCBI taxonomy): domain Eukaryota; kingdom Viridiplantae; phylum Streptophyta; class Magnoliopsida; order Santalales; family Viscaceae; genus Viscum; species Viscum album. Next base: position 1,036,935,427 of record OY728133.1, on the reverse strand, counting down.
ATTATTCTATATAACTACAAATTTAAAATACTGGTTCATAATTAATATTTATTTATACAAATTTTTAATTGAAAACAATGACATATTAAATAGGAAGTCACATATAATAGTGGTAAGTGTGAAAATGTAGTCATCCATTAATGGTGGGTTTATAAATTTTGGACATTTTAGACATGATTGAATGTCATCAGGAATACATGTTATCATTTTCTAAAAAAATATTAATCTAATTTAAAATTTTAATATGTTTGACTTTATTTAAACTAAATAAACTTTTAAATATGGATATATATAAAAGTTAATCGTATTGTCTACGAATTATAATATTCTAATAAAAATATTATTACGATATCAATATTAATCATATTAAACTCAATGCTTATCATTACATTTTAAGAAACTTGTATAAAATTTAAATTCATTAGTGATAGAATAAATTTTCCACTAATATATATTCTTATAAATTCAATAATTGTCATTAGATATTTTATTATTATTATTATCAAAATAAAAATGGTAAAATAATTCTACGGTCTAATTATTGAATTATAAAATTATGTCCTCTATTTAATTTCAAAACAGCTCATTCATTAATCTATGAATTCTACTAGGAAATTCATTATAATCATATAACATATCCTTTATAATTTATTTTCATTAAAATATGATTTATCAAAAGCGTATCCACCCGAAGGGTCATTGTAGGTGCATAGAAAGGCCCAATATCTTTTATGAAGTTACACTCGAGTAAGGCCTGACACACCATTTAATATTGTTTACATAGAGATATATATATTCCAAAACAACCTCCACATGTAGTATCCACATAGGGATGAATTATAAAAAAACTAAGTAATATCTATATAACAAATTCTTTAATATTTTATCATATACCTAAACACAAATTGAGAATTAGTGTTATCTTTCATAAGTTATGTTTTTCTAAAAAATGTTCTCATGGTGGTTACCAATCATTTTTTATACCAACCATAGTGACCTGAAATATGTTAGCATGTAGAAATTGTTTACAACTACTACATTTGATGGATTACATGTAATGAAATCTTTGTTGATCAAAAAGTTTAGTACTCTTTGTAAACAACATTCATACCTGAGTCTTATATTATAATCGAATAAACTAATTAAAATATAAATTATTTCATCTAAGTATAACATTATTTTATCTAGTATATACTTGTTTTAATAGTATATTACACATCATGGATTCCATGGGAAAGAAATTAAATAAGGGTGACGTTAGTTCCTTGGCAAGATTTAGAATACCAGAAGCAATAATGAATCATTGAATATAGTAAATAATGAAGGTTAATAAATGTATACACATTCCTTGTATACAATAAACATAAATGTAAGTTTGTAAACAATATTTAAAGGTAAATTACAGAAAAAAATCTATTTAAAGGACTGGAAGAAATTATTCAATAAAAAATAAAAATGACAAAACCCTCATGAAATATAATAGAAAATAAATTATAAATAGAGACAATAATTAATTATTGGATTTCATCTTATCGGAACATAGAAAACAATAACATCGTGACATTTCACAAGATAGATTAAAAGTATAGGTAGAAACTTTTTTAATTTCTGTAAATAGTTTTTCTTATATAAACCTATTGAAGCATCAAATGGATATTCAAATTTATATCATTGTCACGACCCGTCCCCTGAGGCCCATATCGTGACTACCCCAATCCCAAAATCCATAGGTCATGGCCTAGCGACTAGCACCAAAGGCGTATATCCCTAAAATGGGAAGGCATTGCCTTTATAACTAAAAAACACATCAGAGTACACAACTGTAAACAAAAAATATATATATTCTATATAAAAAGAGTTATATGTATGTAAAAAGGGGTAGAAATACAAGATCAACTATAAAGTACAAGTACAACTGAAAAAGGACTAAAGAGAAAAATGGTAAAAAGTATCTCCTAGATTGTCCTCCGAGGATCATACCTAAAGGGTAGGTATAGATGGCCACCACAACACTCCATGTCAGTCAGACTCCTATGTGTACAAACTCATTGTCTGGACAACCTCAGAGGACCGTCCAGTCCTGGTGCTCCCGGCCTCCATCAGCGATGTCTGCCGTCTATATCCAACACAATGAGGTGCCAGCATAGCCTGTGTAGCGGCGAGTATAATGATACTAAGTAGGCATCCCGATACACTCAAGGTCTCAAAAAATATAAAAAATATAAACCACAAAGTATGAAATCAATGGACTATTACATAGATATATTATAATACATATACATATGTAATCTAGTAACCCATCACAATAATGTGGAAAACACAAAGTCATTGACATAGCTCAAACCAGGATTTTTATTCACAATGATGAAACCAAAACCAATGAAGAACAACTACTCTATCGAGTATAGTGGGCCTGCCGCTACAACCAACAATTTTGACTAACCATGTACTGTTGAGGTACTCAAACTGTTGAGTAATGTAGGTCTTTCGTGCTCATAGAGTGGCGCTCCCCACCAAGGGTCTGCCACTTCAACCTTGCACTCCCACCATTGCCTACAAAGGTATACCTTCTATCCAGTATTGCACGTTTAATGCTACAAACAAGTGATCCTCCATCCTGGGTCTACTACTACAACCAAGAGCTCCCCACTGGGCCATTTGAATAACTCTATGTAGATCGGTTAGCAGTCATCAAGTCTCAGACCACCACTAGGTCTCTATTATTTGTTCGCTCATCCCCGGGAGGCTCTGCTCTATGAACTACATATGGATACTCCTTGTTTCACGAAGACTCACGTAAATGTATCATATAGGATCACCACTTCATAGGGGCCTCAACGTAATAGAAATCATGTCAATCGGACGCCCGGTATATAGGTTATTAGCATTTTAGTCTCGGGGGCCCGATTGGATTCGTGTACAAACCAACCCAACTGTATCTTAATTATACCCTGAAATATACTAGGGTATACTCAAAGGGACCGTCTCTCATCGAGATTTCTTGTGCCGCTGATAGCTCATCAAACGGACGTCTGGTGCCACAAATATTGTCATAGTAAGAAAAGGTTCGGTAGTGGGCCCGATTCTAGCCGACCGAGTCTGGGTTAACCCGGATAGAACCGATTGGTTTGACCCAGCCTGATGGGTATGTCAGCTCAATAAGTGAGGCCCGGTCTGCTGGGCCTAGCCCAGTAGACTGCGAGGGCGGTTCATCCCATATGGTTCCACACAGGAGGTTCAGCCCGATGGTCGGGGCCAGTTCATACAGCACCTTGAGGGATGCAGCTCGAGAGGATAGTGTCTAGGAGGCTAGCGGTCTGGTCGCACGTCACACAGGTAGGCTGGCTGGACACCAGGCAGGTCACGTATGCGCTAGTCAGGCCGCAACAGGGGGTCATGGGGGCACTGGCCATGGAATCGGGGCGTTGTGAAGCGCTCCAGGATAGTGCGCTAGAGCGTAGGAAGCACGCCGAAAGTGCCAAGAAGGCCATGATAGGGGGATTCGGGGACATCAGTGGTGCGGGCAGTGCACCGGCGTAGCGAGCTAGGGGGTGCTGGTAGGCGGGGTGGGGTGGTGTCGGGCAGCGCGCGGGGTGTGCGGGCAGGAAACGCAGAGCATCAGGTCGGGCACCGGCGGTGCCAGGCAGCATGCTGGGCATGAAGGTTAGCGGTGCAGGTGCGCTGAGCAGGGTGTTAAGCAAGGCGTTGGTGGTGCCGGGTAGGTGGCATGTGGGTAGACCGGCAGGACCAGTTCGCCGTGGGGGAGGCAGAGTCATCGGAGACTTCGGGTAGTGCGAGCTTTGTTTGTTTTCTTCTTCGTCAGTGCCTCATATTCATACCATCATGTAGTCATCACAAAAATAAAAAAGGAGGGGTTAGTCCATGATGGATTGGCCCACAACCTCCGCATTTTTGGTGGTAGTAATAGATTCTCACAACGAGACACAACACCCCACCTGCAAAATGTAAACATTAACATTCTTCGTTTAAAGAAGGAAGGGCACTGTACATTAATGGAAACAACCCCTACCTTTTGATTCGTCTCTCGACACTCATCATTTGTTGACAATGTCAAGAAAAAAAGTAGGAGGAGACCGTCATTCATCGTGTCTGCCGCACGTACTCCATTCCGAGCTACATTGGTTCGTCGACGATGTTGCAGAGAGTTTATCAGTAGGTTTCTTGGAGAATCACGGCTCACTTTTGAATCTAGACACACCAGAGTCCAGTCTATAATGCATCGTAGTTTACTACATACCATGTTCCATACTTTTTAAGTCTCACGATTGGGGAACTAGTCAGACAATGCCTCATCATTTGAATGTTATGATGGCATCTCTCTGACCACATGATGGGTCTCCCCTTCTTTGTCAAGGATGATCGTGGCGCTGCATCTCTATAGATGTACGAAACGGATCTCCTGTAGTATCCATGCGAACCCAAGAAACATTGTACCCCCACAAAACTCCTGGAGGGCTCCCAAGCTTGTACCGCCTCAATTTTCACTGGATCCACTGCAAATCCTTCCTTCGAGATGACATGTCCTAATAAATGAACCTCTCGAATCCATAACTGGCACTTTGTGATCATATAATAAAGATGGTGCACTTGGAGTGTGTCCAGTACTACCTGAAAATGGTAGGCATGCTCATCCTCAGTAGTGAAGTAGATCAGGATGTCATCGATGAAGACTGCGACAAAGCGATTGAGGTAAATATGGAAGATCTTTTTCATTAGACTCATGAACACTGATAGAGTTTTGGATACGCCGATGGTCATTACCTTGTACTCATAGTGGCCGCAACAACACCTGGAGGTCATCTTCTATACATCCTCCTCTCAAAATCTGTTCTAGTGATAACCTGATCTAAGGTCTATCTTTGAGAACCATCGTGCTCCCTTGAGCTGATCCAAGAGGATATCAATCCTTGGGAGTGGGTACTTGTTCTTCATGGTCACCTGTTCAAGTGATGATAGTCGGCACAATGCCTCAATCTACAATTATCCTTCTTGGAGAACAGAATCAGGGCTGCCTATGGAGAAACACAAGACCGAATGAATCTCTTTCCCTATATATTCGATAGTTGTAATAGAAGATCGCGAAGCTCAGCGGGAGCCATACAATTTGCTGGAGTATATATTGGTGGGGTCCCAGGGTATATGTCAATGTAGAAGTCCACCTCTCTGGGAGAATGTAGTTCAGGAACATCGTCAGGGAAAACATTAGAGTATTGTTCCACCACTACCGGAGAAGTCGAGCTCTCCACATCATCTTTTCTGAGTGTAAGGCAAGCTAACTGGTGAGTGATTGGCTGCACCCTCCTCCGAGTATGTTTTTCTTGTGCTACAAAGGTTCCCTTCTTGTTGGTGAAGGTGAACCTAGTACCATACGTCAGGACACACCACACATTGCGCCTAATACAGTCAATTTGAGCATGGACTGTAGATAACTAGTACATACCCAAGATGATGTTTTAAGGCCTCGATGCCCCTATTATGATATCTCATCTATTTCTCTCTCCTCCTAGAGTAAGCTCTCACTGTAGAAACCAGTGCGTAATCGTCAAATCAACTCCCTTACTAGTCTCTAGTCGTAAGGATCGAACCAAGGGCTCCTTCATAATCTTCGAGCTCCATATGAGAGAATTTGAAATGAAAGAGTGATTGTAACTCATTTTTATAAGAAATACAACTAAGGTGGAATAGACACATATCTTACCTCAAATCATATATGAAGAACCGTGATCATAAGCCTCATCTGCCTGAAGCTATGATCTACCTTGTCCACCCGCTCCAAGTGGTCGTGGTGGACCTCCTGGTGGTGGTGGATGTAGCTTCTCGTAACGTCATCCACCACCATCTGTACGACCATATCTTCTGCCACATCCTTCTGCGCCATATGGACTACCTCAATCCTACATCTAACCCTACCTGGGAGGTCCCTCAAATATTTACTGATCATGAAGACGACGGGTCAGACAGTTCCGAGCCATGATACCAAGCAGACCACCAGAGTGACACTGTCTGCTCCTGGCATGACAGGCAATGTCTCCACTCTGGGTGCCCTGGACAACCGATATTGAGTCCTGCAGTCGACCACCAATATGTCTGGTCCTCTTGGAGCTATGCATCATCTGTCTACTGCCATCTGTATAATACCCCGCTGCAAGTCGGCTAGTGGTGGTTCTTGTTGCTGAAGACTTCTCAGCAAAGAAACTCTCAACTAGGAGGGCATGCTCTAACACTACCTCCTACATCGGGATGCTGTGGGATATAACTGAAGTTCTGATCACTCACCTGAGTCCATGCTCAAATTTAAATGCCATGAAGAATGAGTCTCAAACCATATCATTGGAGTAGCACGAGTGGTCGGTGAACATCATTGAGTACAGAGCTACACTCATGTTGCCCTGCTGCATATGAAGTAGCTCCGGAATCCGCACCACATGAAGTGTGGGTATAATAACTCTGCACAGAAATGGTTCTCGAAATCATCCCATAAAAGTTTCACCTCATCATGCATTTGGATCATTGGGCTCCACAAACATCATGCTGCTACCTGAAGGAGGCTGGCAGCAAGGATCACCATGAAGTTGGCTGGTGCCCCTACAAGTCTGATGACTCTCACCATAGCCTCCAATCAATCCTAAATCGCCCGTGGGTCCATCTATCCCTTAAACATGGGTGGCCTATGGAACTGGAAATCATGTAGCATTCTTAAGAGGTCTGAACTCTCTCTTTCTGAGGCTAGTGGCATCAATGGCCCAATGAGGAGTAGTACTAGTGGTGCATCTACTAATGCCTCAACTGGATGAGGGATCTGTACTTAGACCTCTTCGCTCGATAGGCAGTCAGTACGTACAACTCTTAGGGCTCTAACTGGTCGTCCACAGGGAGGTATCCTAAAAGAAACATATACTACATGATCAAAAGACTATATCTAGTGAGTTGTTCTGGTTTGAGATGACATAATGAAAACTTTTTAAAACACACATGTAATCTGTGTTTTTGTTTACTAAGTCAGAAATCAGTAGTCGAGGTTATGTTGTATGGATACGTTATCCACCCACCCCAACACTGGTCTCCCTGAACTAAAAACCACAATTAGTTATGATAACACTATTTCTTCACAAAAAGAAATATCAGAGTCCTATATTATGTAGTAGAACCGACTCCTCTGATACCAATTTGACCCGACCCGTCACCTGAGGCCTATATCGTGACTACCCCATGCCCGCCTTCCATAGGCCAGGGGTTGGAGACTAGAACCAAAGGCCTATATCCATAAACTGGGAAGGAATTTCCAACATAACTGAAAAAAAACACATCAGAGTGCCCACCTAGAAGAAAATCACTAAGTAAAATATGAATACAAAGAGTGTGATGGAATGTAAAATGGGGCCAGAAATACAAACCAACTATATATTACTAGTACAACTAAAAATGATACAAACAACAAAAAGATAAAAAGTAGATCCTGCATTGTCCTATGTGGTTCCTATATGAAGGGTAGGTACAGATAGCCACCTCGACACTCCATGTCCATCAGAATCATCTATGTACCAACTTGTCATAATTTCCACCTCTGTGTACTGTCTAGTCCTGGTACGCTTGGCCTATATCAGCGATGTTCATCTTCTACATCCAACACAATGAGGTGCATGCATAACCTGTGCAAGGATGAGTATAACGATACTCAGTAGGGATCCCGAGACCATCAAGGTCACTCAAAATCCAACAAGGATAAACAATAAAGTAGGAAATCAATGGATATCTATTAATTTGGTATATTCCTATACATATAACTAAGTTATCTAGTAACCAATCCAAATCATGAGAAAAAGACATAGTCATTGAAAAAGCTCAAACCCGGATTCTTATACACGATGAGGAAATCACTACTGCTGGAGAACTCCTCCTATGTCGAGTACTGTGGGCCGACCGCTACAACCAAGTGTTTCCCACTAACCTTGTATTGCTGAGGTAATCCACCTTTCATGTACTGTGGGTCTGCCATGCTCACATAGAGGCACTCCCAACCATCATTCTGCCGCTACAACCAATCCCCCCCCCCCCTCATAGCCTATAGAGGTACTGCTTCTGTCAAGTACCACGGGTCTTCCGCTACAACCAAGTGCTCCTCCTTTGTGGGTATACTGCTACAACCAAGCGCACCCCACTATGCCATCTGAATCACACCGATTCGATCAGTCAGAAGTTGTTATGTCTCCGCCAGCTACTAGGTCTATACAATCATCTCGCTCCTCACAGGGAGGGTCGTCTCCACGAGCTAAATGTTTATACTCTTAGTGTTATTAAGTCTCACTTAAAAGTATAAATAAGTACCACCACTTCATAGGGGTATCAACACAATATTCGGTGCATCAATCATATGTCCATCCTATGATTTATTAGCCTTTTAATCCTTGTGGAATAGTTGGATTCATGTACGAACCAACCCGACCGTACCTCAACTATACCCTAAACACTAGTGGGGTATACTCAAAGGGACTGTCTCTCATTGAGATTTCATGTGCCGCTGATGGGATGTCAAAAAGACGTCTAATACCACAGATATGGACAAACTAAACAAAGGGTTAGTGGTGGGCTCAGTTCCGGTCAGACGTGGTTGTCCTGACTTGGCCCAACCCATTCCGGGCTAACCCGATTTGGGTCATCCCGGATAGACCTGATGGGTCTGACCCAGCCCATTGGGCGGGTCATCCCACTATGTTTGGCCTGGTCCACTGGGCTTGGCCCAATAGATTGCGATGGTGGTTCGGCCAGAATTCTTCCACATAGGTGGCTCAGCAGGAAGGCCGGGGAAGGTTCGTCCAACACCACGAGGGATGCTTCTTGGGAGGTCAGCGGCTGAGAGGACAATGGGCATGTCGCACGGGGCACGGGCAGGCCAGCTAGATGCCAGGAAGGATGCGAGAGCACTGGGAATGCCCTGGTAGAGGGTCTTGGTGGTGTCAGGTAGGGCATCGGGGCGCCGGGCAGTGCTCCAGGGCAGCACACTAGGGCACGGGCAGCATGCCGGGGCAGTGCACTGGGGAACAGGCAGCGCACCGGGGCACTGGGTAGGGTGTTGGGTAGGGCGGCGGCAGGGCCAAGAAGCGCTCGTGGCATGCAGGTAGGTGGCACAGGGAGCTGGGCTGGGTGCAGGTGGTGCTGGGTGGCTTGCAGGTCACGCAGGCAGGCGGTGCTGGGGAACATGGAAAGACAGAAGAACCAGTGCACCATGAGTGTGGCATAGTCTGCTGAGGCCAAAGGTAGCGCAACCATTGATCATCTTCTTCGTCGTCGTCAACTCATTTCCAGGTAGTCGTGGAGTCATCAAAAAAAGAACAACGGAGGGGTCAGGTAATATTTTTTTCTCGCGAACCCTCCGCATTTAGGGTGGTAGCAATAAGTTCTCACGAACGAGACACAACACCCCACCTGAAAAAGGTAAACATCAAATTTCTTCATTTAAGTAATGAAAAAAATTGTACATTAATTGAAACAACCCCTACCATTTGATTTGTTGCTCGACACTCATTGTTTGTTGATGGAGTCGTGAAAGGAAGTCGGTGCAGACTATCGTTCGTCGCGTCCGCCGCACATCCTCAATTCTAAGCTTGTTTGGTTCGTTGACGACATTGCGGAGAGTTGATCGGTAGGTGGTCGGTGAATAAGTTGAAGAATAAAGAGCTTCATCGGAATTTTTCGGGTTCTTCACATTCTTCACATTCTTCATTGGGATATTTTCTCCATATAATTACTCTCAAAGCCTCCACCAAAATGATTATAATGACAAATAAAATAATAGGAGGGTATGTATATTATTACATTGGATCATAATTCAAAATTGAAGAATTAAATGTGGGTTACCCATTTAATTAAATTTCTGAGAGGTGTCACATTAAATTAGGTGGATGGATAGAGGCTCTCCCTAATTAAAGAGGGAGATGTGGGAGGTTTTATCCTCCATTATCAATAGGGGTCGGGTTGTCCCCACCACTATCATTTATTAGAGAGGTTATGGGTCTTGGGTGGTCCCCACGTCAGAACCTCTCATGGGAGGTTATGCATGGGTGGGCCCCACCACCATAACCTCTCATTAGAGGTTGGAGTGTGGCGTTCCAACAATTAACTCCCAAGTGCTGGTTCCAACAAACCGCACTCACATGGAAACTCAAAAATAATATAATGTGCTACACTTTATTTTATCATTTTTTTGAAACCCCAAAAACTATCTTTTATCCTCAACTCACTATCGTCAAATTGAAAGTCTTATTAAGAGAATACCAGTGCTGCAAGTTCAATGATGCCCTCAGATTTTAGTTCTGAACACCGGCTAAAAAGTTATAAAAAACAGCTCGGACATTTACTGAACATACTGGAACAAAAATTTAGAAATTGATTCCGGGCACACTGGGCCTTGTAATCAGGCACCGTAAATTTTCACAGACTTGTAAAAATCCAATGTATTAAAAAAATCCATGGAATTTTTGGGTCTTTACGATCATCGCCCATCATTTCTGTTTCAAAATATTAAATATATCAAATAATAAAATTAATTTATAAAAGAAATTTCTTATAAAATATATGAATTTATTAATGGATAAAAATTTATCAATTATTACCCTTTAGGTTAAAAAAATTCATTGTAAACAATGTACTTTATTATGGTATTACATTTAGTAAATCAACATATCCATATTAAATTACATGGATATTTAGGGGAAATATAATTTCCAATTTAAAAATTAAATTATTTATTTTCAGGGGAAAAAAGGAATAAGGTTTGTTAATTTCCATACAATCCATGGACGAATCAATTAAAATCCATTGAGAGTAAGAATAAGAATGGTATCAATAAAAAATATCCCATGTAGAGTAATAATATTGTGTTTTTATTGTTGATGAATAGAAATAATATTATAATATATTATAGTAAATTCAGGAGGAAAATTCTATTTTTTATTCAATAAACATTTTGAAAATAATTTCCATTGAAAATCACATTTGAAAGCATTTTCATCATGAAATAAATAATGAGATATTTCAATTTATGCTTTGATGAAATGAATGTGGGTAAATCAATATGTGACAAACAATGTAAAAAAGATCATTCCATTATTACTGTAATAAGGTTATAAAAATTCATTGTTTGAAAAGAGATGAAAAGAATAATTTTAAGTAATGATTAGAATGGAAATCTGTTAAAAAATTATTTAACAAATCATTTTAAAAATGTTAAAAAATTTTAAATTTTTTTGTTAAAACAAGGATTTTAGTAAAAACATCTAATCCGATTATAGATGGAAATGATTTCAGATTTTCCTAAAACAATTATGACAAAAATTCATTACAAAATAGTGGAAAATTGTATTATTTCATGAAAATGATAATTAATAATAATAAAATAATATTAAATGATTTATAAAATAGTTACCCAATAATTTCTTCTAATACAAATAAAATTGAAAACAATAATGAAAAAATTGCGACTTTGAAATAAAACCATGAAATGAAAATAACATTAAGGAAATGATAAAAAATATTTTTTTAGAATTTAAATCTAGATAATTAATGTATAAATACAACCAAAGTATAATAATTATTTATTATAAAAATAATGATAGAATATTATAGATAATGATGAATTAAATTATTTTAATGTGTGTAATTTGTTATGAAACTAGTTTCCACATGGTAATGATTAATACTAATAAACATAGATGGAATAATTCAAATTTAAACATAAAATATCATGAATATTGATATTATATGTCAATGCAGAAGTATGTATACCATTTATTAGAAATTAGGTTCACAAAAACAATGTAGGCCTCAACTAATGAAATATTGAGACAAAGTATTTACAACATCATATATTCTGAATAATATTTCTAAGGAAATAAATAAATTTAAATGAAACTATAAATTTCTTAATGATGAATTTATTAATCATAAAAATAAATTTTGGGTAGTATATATGCCAATAAAATAAATAAATGGTGAAAATGGAGTATTCCTCACAATAATAAAAGTGAGACAAGAATACCTTTTATTGTATATTATTCTGATTTATCTTACTTTATGATCATGTATAATGGTTTTAATAATTTATATATCTTATAAATGAAACATAAATAATTTGATAATATCATATATTCAATTATCATACCGTAAAAATCACACATTTGTTATCAATGTTTCATTATTATAGCAATTTGGTGTTTTTGTTTCCATGTTGTTCGAATATGCATTTTCTTTTCACAAGTAAATACTATTAATTAGATCATAGTTTTACCATATAAATAATATAGAACTACATTACATATAATTTATATTAAATATATATTTATTATAAATATTCCATAAAATATCGAGATATGAAATGAAACACATCATTCATGGAGACACAAGGTGGCCATGCACATGAAGGCCACATCCATTTATTTTTAATATTAGAAGTATATAATATAAATTATATGTAAAATTTTTATAATTTATGTTTCATATTTATGTCATATATTAAATATATTTTAACTAAAACAATCTGAATAAAATTTCATGGATGGCGTAAAAGAATCAAAACTCTTTGATGAGGCAGTAGTCCACACATACAAAGATAATGTTGTCATATTTTTACAAATTGGAATGAATAGAGGAATAAATTATAGAAAAACTAAATAATCCTAAATAAATTATAAATATCCTATTATATAAATAATATTTCCATCATAATTAACACCAATTAGAATATGTGATGAAAAAAATAACAATCATCATTTCATGAGGTGGTATTCTGCCAAACTTATAAATGGTATGTTTGTCACACATTAGATGCAATTCTGAGTAAGTATTTATATAATCCATTTATTAAAAAGTATAAGTTTATATATGATATTTATTTTATAATATAATAATTTAATAATATGATTTGATAAGGTGGATATTGAAGTAAAATAAAATTTATCGTTTAAGAATGTTACCACATTTTTGGTAACTCATTTGGGTTTATATGAAAATAATTTATTTGATTGATTTCATTCCATGTTTATGATAATATGATTTGGTAGGGATTTTTAATATTATTTTACCCATTTTTTAAAGAGTTAAATGTAATGATATATCTGTATAAGTGGGAGGGGTGAGTACCTTTTATAATGGAGGAGTGGAATTCTTGGAACGATGGAAAAAAATGATTTACACCCATATTCTTTATATGAAAATTTGATAAAATATATATAATTATATCAAAAATAGTATAGGGTCTCTATATGAACAAGAAATTAATTTTTTGAAATTTTATATTACATATTGGACTTTAAGAATATAGTTTAGTTACAGGTTCTGCTAAATTTTTTCATAATCATTTTAATTAATTTTTATCGCATTCAATAATATATTTCTTAAAAGTAATTTTAATTTATTAGAGTTGATAAATTATTAATATTTATAATATTTAATGAATTATTCCAAATTTCAACCATAGTACTAAAAAAATATTATCTAATTAATCCCACATAGAGGATGATTATTTGAATTTTTAAAGAATTTTTTTCATATGATTAACATATTTTTATATCTTGTAACAAAATGAAATTGAATAAAATAAACTAATTTTTATCTTTTTATTTATAATTTTAAAATTTTCAATTTTAATAAAATTTAAAATATAAATTATTTATATGGTGTATTAAGATTACAAGTCAATTTTGAATTAAAATTAAGTAAATCTCATTATTAAATAAAAAATAAAACCTCAAATAAATATTCATAAAATTAATCCTATGAAAATTTATATTTTCAATATTGAAAATTGAAAATTTTATTTTAATATAAAATTTATACAAGTTCAAAAAAAAATATTTAAAATATTTTCTCCATTTTAAGTCATGAAAATAACCCTTTTTATTAAAATACAATTGTTAAGCATAAAACTGGATTTTGTCTGCTTATAAATTTATAAATCACATGTATTAATATTAAAAAATAATTTAATATATAATATATATTTAATTAATATTAATAAATAATATCATTTAATTTAATTTATTAGGAAAACAATTAAGCATAAATTCATATCCTTTATATTTAATTGTTCTTATATTCTTCTCCAATATTTTTTATTACCAAATACATAATTTCATATTTTTTCAGAATTATATACTTCCATATATATGATGATATTATTCATAATGTATAATTTAATGTATTAGATATATCTTATTATATAAAACAATATTCATATTATAAAAAAAAATTAGTCTTCATAAGGTATCGCAAGAAACCTTAGTTTCTTATAATGCATTCTATCGTGATACATTGTGTATTGAAATAAATAACGTAGTTTTAATCAATATAAAAAATATTAATAGAATTTATTGTATCATAGTATTATATTCTGTTACAAACATTTTGTTGCAAGTTATACACATTATCAAATACAATGATCTGATATTATAATTATGGGGCGTGGCAATATTCCCCAAATATTTTTATGGAAATTATTTTATACTACCCATTAATATAATTTAATATTATTTTAATAAAAATAATTGTGTTTTAAATATTTATATTATGTTTTCTCATTTTTTGGTATATTATCCATAGATTATCAATGATATAATGGTAATAATCTAAATTTCCCTTCATTGTGGAATGATTTAATTTGATTCTATAACATCATTTATACTCTGTTTTGAACAATCACTAATGTGGAAAGGATTTATGTTACAAAAACCGCTTGTTTTTTGATTCATTTTATTGAAAGATATTTTCAATGAAATCACATGATCCTGTTTACCTAAAACATTTAAAATTTACATCCATTTTAAAATAATACTTTTAACATGTTTTATTTTCATTTATTTACATACTTATTAATGAAACATCAGGAAAATCATTTAAAAGTGATATGTATATTTAATTTTATTTATGATCGAGAATAATGATATTCTATATACATGATATTAAAATGTTTTAAAAAAATTTATTTTTAAATATAATATAATTCATAATGAAATTATACATATTATTTTATCATATTTAATAATGTTTTGGATGTAAATTCATTTCTATTTTCCTATGGAGCCACTTTTCACTCCATTTTACAAATTTTACTTAAAAGAGTGTGTATTTTTTCATTATATAAAATGTAAGTATTACTTCATGCCATAATGGACAACATTTATATTGTAATATCATAACTTTTTCTGTGGTATTTTTCTAATATAGGTAAATTCAAAAAAATTGGGTATTATTAATTTTAAAAAAGTGATTATTAATAATTATTTATTATTTTCTATAAAATGTATTTAATGGTCTGTTAATGGTATTTCTATTCAAAAACACCAACTACCCAGTAACATACATATTATTCAAATGGGGATATCAGGTAATGATATAACCAATTTTCTTTCACTGGATGGATTATGATTTTTTCAATGAGATTTTTATGATTTATAATTTTTCTAAGGGTAATCTTATTTTAAATATATTATTATAGAATCTATTTTCTTTTGTAATGGATAATTATTTTCAAGTGATTATTCTAGAAAAAATTTATTTTCTATTGTTAAATAATATTTCAATGATATTTTTATGATACCCATTTATTTTCCATGTCTTCACCGTGACTCAATTAGATTGATAAGGATCAAATTTTCTTTCTATAGGTTACACATGTTTCAAAGCGATTCTCATTAATTCCATTTTTTTAATGAGGTTATCTATGATATAAAAGGTATAATTATTAATAATATGTGTTTTATGATGAAATATAATATCGAAGTATATTATTTATGTTTCATAGAAATTTTTATGGAAGGGTTGTGATCATATAGTGCCAGGTGATCATGATATAAATTATTAGATGGGTGCTCCCAAATAGATCTATATAATCTCAATATAGATTATATAGTTTTTTTTCAACACAGAGTAATATAATGAATTGGGTAATGATTATGTTATATTTAGAATCATATTGGATGGTATTCATATTGTTATTCCAAATTTATGGGTTATATAATGGTTATGTTCCATGAAACCAATATTATTCCATTTTGATATATATGGCTATAATGTTATATATTATCATGGTTGATAACACATGGTCTGTGATTATTTATTATAATCAATAATTTCTTAGTTAAATAGTTATTCATTTTTTTATGATTGATGATTCTATTATTGACCAGTATGAGTTCTTTTGTGATTTAATCAAACACTCTGATTATGTCCTCACGCCTAAGTACACTTTTTTTCCTCATTGATGAAATTTTGTTATTAATGATCATATTTTCCCTTAATTTTCATTTGATATCATTTTTAATATGATTATAATAACACATTTTTATCATGATTTATGTTTAATTAATTGTGTTTTGAAAAACATTATATAGATTTTTATATTGACTTAATGTAATAAATATAGTGTCAGGATAAGTATGAGAAATTCACATAGAAAGTCACATATATTATTAATGAATGTTTTTTATATAAAAAATCAAAACAATACGACGCTTCATAAAGTTTATAAATAAATATTTAATTTTGATGTTTCCTATTTTTAAGGGTGAAATTGGGTAACCTTTATCATTTTCTAAAAATGAAATTTAAATATTACGATTTCATTACAAAATCATGTAGTGCATCTTTATGGTTGTTAAATTTAATATTATGAAATATAATAGAATCATGAAAATATATATTAAATTGATTACAAATTAAAAATTCTTTTGAATTAATTTTTTAAAATAAGAAATTTTTATTATTTATTGATATTTATATATAAGAAATTATTAGCATATGTCCCCTCTCAGTTGAATACACTCTAATATCATATATAAATATCAAAGGTACATATTTAAAATATTCACTACAATTTTCATATTATTATTCTATTAATATCTTCATTTATAATTATTCTATGTATTTAAATGAATTATTTTTTCGTTATTTTAAATATCAAGTGTCAATATTGAAATTCATTTTTTGAGGAAGATGATTTTTTCTTTATTATTCTCAAAAACACCAACATTTTAATATCATAAAATATATTGGAATTTATTTTTTATTAATATAAATATCATTATGATTTCATTATATTGAATTTTTTTATCCTTAATGATGAAATCAATTATGAACATGTTTTAGAGTTTTTTTATTAAATAGATTCGTATTTCCATGTTAATTAGATTTAAATCATTCATATAATTACATTGAAAATAAAATATTAACTATATTAATTTGTATACATTTTGTAGATAATTAGATATAGTCATCATGGATATTATTTTATATATTTTTTCTAGAAATATTTTATACCATCCCAAACATGAATATAACATTATTAATGGGTGATTTTAATTTTCAATGATATTTAATTTTAAATAATGTCATAACTAACTAATTATAATGATATTATGTTGAATCCTAATATGTTTTGAATTTTTTTTATCATTTTATAGAAAAATAATTAAATCTTATTATAAAATTATATATTTTACATAGTGGTAGAGCTAAACGACACATTTTATAATTAACATCATCATTTATCAAAAAAAATGAGTTGGGAATATAGTGGATTATAATATTGCATGTTATAATTTTAATTATATTATATACGCCACTTTTAATTTTCAATATAATTTTATAATAATAGTGTAGAACGAATATTAAATAAATAAATTTTTAACTACTTCGAGCTAGTCATCCACATAACTAATAAAAGGCAGTATCATTCATTTTAATATAAAATCATGAAAGTGGTTAATATTTATTCCCTTATAAAATTAAAATCTAATGTATATTAAATTGATATGTAATTATATTGGATTAAGAATAAGATATTTGGTATAGTAATATGGAATGGAACTAATATAATAAAAAAACCAGTACTAATGTAGATAACATTGACATTCCTTTGGACCACTTTGTCGAAAGTTGGTTTAAGACAATATCATAAAACTATAGACACTTGGATAAAAAAAATTTAACAACACAAAATTTTTTCAATGTATGTTTTTAATTTATAATAATTATGTAATATATTATAAAACACTAATATATTGTGTTGATCCCAATTAAAACACCATTCAAAAAAATAAAAAAATGAAATATTTAATATTCCAAGAAATCATGGAACCTATATCAATGAAATAATAACATGACACTTGAAATAGTAATATGACTATTAAGAATAATAATCTAACCAATAATATAGTAACCACAACAATGAGAGAGTAATGAAAATTTTGCCATATTATAAAAAAATATATAATTATGTCAAATTATATGTTAATAATTGTTTTAAAAATTATAACTTGTGTGTGGGTATTTTTTTATAAAATAGATTTTTTTTTAAAAATATTATAATTAAAATAATGATTTAAAATAAAATATATTTTCATTAAATACATTTATAAATTAATAAATTATCTCATGTATGATTATAATATAATTCCATGATACCTTTTATAATTTTTCAATGTTTCATTAAATTTTCTATAATTTTAATGATGTTATTTTTCGAATGAATGATGATTTTAATTAAAAATTAAATTATTCAAATTTATAAAATTATTCTCATAAAATTAAATAAATTTTTTTAATTATGCCATTAAAAAAATAATGATAATTTTTTTGTTTACTCTAATGAAATATTTGAATTTTTTTTAGAAGTGACATAATGTAATTTACACAATTTAATAAGTAAATAAATTATTGACTCATAGATGACATATGGAAGATGTAAGACAATAATCTGAAAATATAATTCATTAATTAATATATTTAGTGATAAGTTTCAAAATATTGAAATTATTTTTCTAAAATAACAAAACAATGAAAAAAATAATCTAAAAAACCACTCTACACCAATATAAATATCACACCTCATTATATCTTCTTGACAAACCATCAAATAATTGAAACATATAAAAATTCTACAAGGTCATTTAGGAAAGCCTATTCCCCATGTCAAATATAATTTTCTATAAATATGTACCAAATTGACTTTCACTTTGGAGGTTCTGAAGGAAAATTAGTTGAATTGTTAAAATCCTCTTCAATTTTCTTTTTAATTCATTTCCATTTCTATTATATTTTATTATATCCCCACATCCACTAATAAAAGATTAATTAACATTTCATTATCATATATATTTAAATTTTATTTTGTTAATGGAATAATACACCATCATACCCGTTCTCATCTATCTTTTATAATAAATATGAAACTATTATCCGTGTGGTGTGGATTTGACACCTTAGAGGTTGATAAGTATTAATTTTCTATTACCACATTCGATAATGGTAATAAAAACTATAATAGTGGAATCAAATTAAAAATTTATGTTATAACCCTATTTATAGTATAGAAAAGGCATATATATATATATATATTACTGAATAATAATGAAAACCAATTTGCGATGATTTAAATTATGCATTGTTAATCTAAATAATTATCATTATTGTTTTATTTAATAAATATCATATTATTTTTGAGATATACATTTGTTTCCAATAAAACACCTATAATTACATTAATATCATATAATTTCACTTATGAATAATTATTCTCATCATACAAAAAAAATATATTCTAGTTTACAAGAAAACTGATCATGAAAACCATGAAGAAAACACTGAAGGAATGAAGAATCAAACTCAATGACTAATTTTAATTGTATATATTATCTTAAAAAATTATGATAAATCAAATTTCATGTATATGTTTCAATGGATTTAATTACTAAATAATCTAATTTTATTATCGATTATAATAATGTGAAGACATTATTTATTTCTATGGAAAAATAATTATCAAACCTTATTTATAATCATTAGGTTATTATTATTTCATAAAAAATTTCATTTTGGTTTTTTTAATATTAATAATATATAATATATTTTTGTTTCACATTTCCATTTTTTGATATAATTTTTTTTATCTACTTTAATGTAAAATGAAAATATTTTGTAATATAACACATAATTAAAGAATTAGTGGTCGCTCTTATTGAGTTTTTTCTTCTTTACTCAAGTGTAAAGATTCTTATAAAAACAATTTCCCCATTTTTGTAATCCCAATGTTAATTCATGATTTTATGTTTTATGAAATGAAATATATTTCCTTATATATTTTATTTTATGTCAATGATTAACATACATATAATGTGGAAATCATGATTATATACATGTTAGGATGTGACAAGAGCACCCATAATTATATATTTCTCTAATTCATTTTTTAATGTGATCTATATCATGAGAAAATGTGAAATCTTTGTCTACATGATGCTATAATCTCACACTATGTTGATATTTTATTATTCAAATATACTATGCATGAACATGATGATATCATTGTTAAAAACCATGTGCATTATATGACCACAAAGGCAAGATGTTTCATTATTAAGTATTTAAACATTCCATAAATTTATAAATTTGATCATATCCTAATTATTATTATATTATTAGGTTTATGTCATAGTGAGGCGGATTATGATCACCCATGGTATAATAAATCATTTTATTATTTACCTTATTATTGAAATTTTAGCTCATATTGTACCTTGATATATATCCTCATGTCAGAACTTATAACTAATAGTATATTTGGTATACTAAGGATATAAAGATTACAGAATTAAATAATATGTATGTTTTATTATTAAAAATATTTGTATAGTAATCATTTTCCCAAGGCAAATAACGTTTTGATCCCATATTTGTAACTCTTTTTTATTGGGAATCATGATAATAGAACAATATTGAAAACCTATAGTATTAATATATGTATATGTAATCACCCAATATTTCCTTTTTAGAAAAATTATAAACATATGGATCAGCCAAAATATACATTTATAATTAATATCACATATTAATAAATTATTTATGCAATTATACATTTTCATTCGAATTGTATTTTTGAAATTTTTTTGAACCATTAGATACTAGAACAATGTCTCATGTGAGAGTAAAAACATTAATATTGTTAATTATATCTCCTACACCAGGGGAGGTGGAATAAAAAATTTCATGGTGATGCATACTCAGGTATCTCTTGATTTAATAAATAAACAGAATAATGTGGATCTCTTTCAGCCACCTATGTTGTAGAAACTCGATATTGAATCATTTATTTGAAAATTACCATCAGAATTTTGTAGATATTTAGAATATCATTTTGTAGAAAAAGTTGGTCAACTCAAAAGATATTATTTTTTCTTTTCATTTTTATTTTGATAAGTATATGGATAGTCTATCCATAATTTTGTGAGATTGTGAGGATAATCATACGTGGTGGATCCTTAAAAACATAAATAGAAAGCAAAAAATTGATGTTATGGAGTCATAAGACATTACTAAATTATTTCATTATAAATATATCCCTCAAATATTTTTTCAAATATAAAGACATAATTTATAGAGCTGATAAAAAAATAAGGCTGATCTACTACTATTTATGACGAAAATTTCAAAAGTATATAAAAATAAGCCTTGGGTTTTTATAACAAAAGTATCAAAAAATGATTTCTTATTTTATGATTACAACCATGCCTTCAAAATATTTATAAATTCAATAATTTTCTATATATGAAGATATAGATTGTTGATCTCCCAAAGTGGAGATGTTGTTTCAATATTGATAACATGGATATTATTATTGTAAATGAATGATTTATTTTTAATATGTAGTATCTGATGACTATGTTGGAATGAGAACCCAAACACTCAATTCTAAAAAATGGTGGAATGTGAATAATGGTAATTGTATCAAATGTATAGGAACATTCTTCAAGTGTGGGAGAGAAGGACACCAATATCATAAATTTTGAATTGATATAAAGAATATGAAAAATGTGGTGCATGAAAAGTCATCATAACCTATGGTTCATCGCATCAATTGAATGAAGAGAGGGAACTATGGAAACTAAATCCCTAAAACTGAAATCCTTGAGAATTATTAGTTACATAAGACAAGAAATAAAAATGTGAAGAGGAAAAGATTATGGCCTAAATACTACTGTGTTGGATCCCGATAAGGATTTGGTGAATGGTACACTAGTTATTCATTGAATAAGGGAAAACATACATTTTTATTGTAGTTCTAAAAAATATATCATAAAATTAAAATATTGTAAAACAATTTAAACACCACCTGAAAATATAGAGGTTGAAGTATCATTGATAATATCAAATTGGGAAATTATATAATCTATTGTAAATAATTCATCCATGATTAATGTTTATGAACAAAAATTCCAATAAAATATATTCTATTTTTTATGTATTCTTATTATATTTGGGGAAGGTATGGGATACCATTATACAATTACAATATCAATAATCGGAAAAATGATATCACAGATCAAAACCTGAGGAATTAATCAATTCTATATTATTAAAAGGAGTAGGATAAATATCATAAGGATTTATTTCCTCAATTTGGTATATTATTTCATTATGATCATGAATATAAAAATCTAATTATTTTTATAAATGACAGAGTGATGATAAGATAAATTCACATCATGACGAAATACAATGATGTGTTCCCCAAAATATTATTTGGACTTCCTCCTGAATGAGATGATCAATTATAAGTTTATATTATTCATAGATCTCTAAAAATATAATATACACATTATAGAATATCCATAATTGATTTGTGAGAACTATAAAATTATTTCTTTGATAATATGGAAAACATTATCATACAACCATGTTCTTCGATATGGGGTGATCCAGTTATAATCGTCAAAAAAATTGATGGATATATAACCAAAATCATTGATTGTTTTAAGATCAACAAAATCATGATAATGATAATGTGACCATTTCCATTATTAGATGACTTATTCGATCTACAATTTGGGGAGAAGTATTTCTTTATATTTGATCTCTTTTTGAGATATCTCTAATTAATGGTGTTGAAGGGAGATATTACCCGTAATTCTTTTACAATGAGATAATAATTGTATATGTTCATAGTGATTCCGTTCAGACTCACTATTTATCCCACAATATTAAAACACATAATGAATAAATTCCTTAGATTTTACGGTGAATTTTTTTTATTAATATTTATTCATGATACTATAAAATACTTCAAGAGAATAGAGGTCCATGAAAAGGATTAAAATACTATGATAAGGAACATGTGAAGTCAGATCTGTAGTTTCTTGAAAAACGTATGTAATAGAGATATATAGTTTCATTTTTCTATCATGGAATTACCAATGATTATTTAAAAACTTATCTAGATTTTAAAACACACTTAAACATATTACTCAGATGATAGAAAATATATTCTAGACAAGTGAATAAGAAGTCTTCTTTATTGATTTTATAAAATAGAATTAACACTGCCCTCGTACTCACACTATCAAAAAATGTGAAATATAATTTGGTATATAAAGATGCTAAAAATGTGGTATTAGTTTTTTAATAATGAAAAATAATAAATTTATATCCTATGACTTATAGAATTTCAATAATAAATAGAAAAATATCCCACCCATGATAAAAATTTTAATGATGTCGTGTTGGTGTTTAAAATCATCTCTTATATACTCTAAAAGATGATGGTTGAAATATATACTAATCATAATATTATTAAATATATAATAAAATTAATGTAGTTTAATATGTTCCCATGAAGATGGTCAAAACTGATCAATGATTAAGACTGCACGATCCCCTACCATCCTAGAAATGAAAATATTGTGGAGTCTTCAATATGTATAAATGTTCAGGCTACATTATAAATGATAAGAATTGATAATTATATAAATTTCATAGTTTGAAAATAATGAACATGGAAATCATTATATAATTATCATCATCACTCATTTCATGAATGCTTTATCAACCATAACACATAGAGAAAATAAATAATGGTTATTCAAATGACATGGAAATTTATAAAAATGTGGAATCATTAATGTTTAATATTTATCATAAAGGAGTCTGATGACTTAGAAAAAAACTATGTGTACAATCCCATTCATAATTTAATAAATGGATTCTAAATGACCTATATAATATAACATATTATATTAACATAAGAATCAAAATGTTGTATTAAGATATCTGATGGAATTATTTATTGTAAAATATGACGGAGATCCATGAATATAAATAAATGTTCATGGTATGTCAACAATTGATGTATTAATGGAATAATTAGAAGGGACTGATGAAGTGTATACCTATAACAATACAGAATGGGAAAATATCATAATTAACATTGTCACTTGAGATCTGAATACATCTAGTGGATACAATGGAATGTGGGTTGTTTTGTATTTTATTACAATGATAGATCATTTTATCTCAAATAAAGGCAACCTATAACTAGATAAGTATGAAATAATATGAAATATTTATGTGTTAGATATATATTGAGTACTATTTCTGATTTTACCTGATTGAGATCTAATTTTCTCCACGATTTTATAGAAAAAAATCCAACTAACTCTAAACACTGAGCTAAACATTTGTGTATCTTGTCATACTCAAACTAATGGAAAATCATGGTGGACTATTATTAATTTGGATTACATGTTGAAATCATGATCTATTGACAAACTAGTATGATGGACCCACAACAATATCTGTCTAATTTATCCTACAACAATACTTTCTACTTTAGGATCTAAGCATCTCCATATGAACCCCTTTATGGGAAACGAATTAGAACACCATCATGCAGGGATATTTTTTGTGAATATATACTATTAGGACTTAAAATGGTCTTTGAAATAGTGGAATAGAATATAACCATTAACTAAGACATTAAGGAAGAAAAATTTCGATATAAGGTCTAGGTAGATAATCATCTATGAGGACAATAATTTTTTGTTCCAAACGTGGTATTCCTTTAAATATTTATATGGAATACGAATATGATATTTAGGAAAAATGAAAGATGATTCCCTAGTACATTGATCACACTAGAGTTCATAACTCTGTCTCAGATGTGGTATATTGACAAAACCATCCACCAACAATGTAAAAAGTACATGATGTATTCTCCAAATCCATATTGATGATTTACACACAAAATCCCTCACATATACAAAATATATAGGTGGTACAGTTAGAAAATTAAATCTCTTATGAGGAATATATAGTAAGAATAGTAGAATATATACATAATGTTCTATGCAACCAGACTACTCATCTAATAAAATTTCTAGAGAGGAAACACAAGTATGAAGAGGCAACATGGGGTCCAGGGGAAGAGTTGAATGATAAATACCTTAATTTTTTTATTAAAAATGAAATTTCATCGGAGAAATTTCAAATCTAGGAACAATTTAACGACCCAGACATTTATCAATAGAATTTAGTCATTTCTTATGATTGTTTAGTATATTAGAAAAACAAAATCATATTGTAGATATCATTATAAAAACCACAATCGTATAATTTAAAAATAAAATATTTAATATTCATAGAAATTAAGAAACCCATATCGATGATATAATTACTTTACACTGGGTATAGTAACATGCCCATAGAGAAGAGTAAATGGCCAATAGAATAGTAACCTCACTTATGAATGTATAATTAATTTTTTTTTCTTATAAATGATAATAAGATATAATTATAACATAGAATGAAAAAATAATTATTTTTAAAAGGATAAATTTACATTTTTTATTTTTATAGTACATAAATAATAATTTTCAATGTTATAATTAAAATATTTAGTTAAAATAAAACATATTGTAGCAAATTATATTTATAAATTAATTTATTTCTTAGCATTATAAGATAAATTTATGAGACCATAACTAATTTTTAAGTGTCATAAGATAATTCATAATTTTAAAATATATAATTTTTCAAATAATTTATATTTTTTATTTATAATAAACATTATTATAGATAAAAAATACATTCATAATAAATAGTTCGTTTTTTAATTCTACACATCATTATTTGGTTAGAAGAATATTTTGTATTTTATAAAATATTTGAATATTAAGAGAATATTGTTGTACAATTCTTTATAATATTTAACAAATACAAGAATTATTGATTCGTATAATATGTATGCCTAATGTAAGTCAATAATCTTGAAATATAACTATGTATTTAACATATTTAGTGATTAGGGTCCAAATATTGAATGTGAGGAGCATAAATAATAAACTATTGATTAAAGTAATCAAAATAAACAACCCATTCTCCCATACAATAAACACCCTTCATTGCCTCTTCTACACACACCATCCAAATTCTGAATGTGAACTCCAGTAATAACTATGATCTTAAGAGTAAGAAGGATAATATCATTCACGGTCTTAAGCCAACATTTATAGTGGAAATAGTCTCCCAAGTTTTCTCAACATATGAAGAAATTGAATAATGTGATAAAAATACATGTAAATAATTCTATGATTACTATGTCTTTGAAAGGAAGAAAGAGAAGAAAAGGATGGAGGAGAGAAATATAGATAACGAGGTGAGTGAAAAGAAGGATTTTATCATATGTGATAACTATGGAAACAATCACCTTGGTAAATGATTTATGGTAATGTGAGTTTGTTATACGTTTGGAGAAAAGGGACACCAAGTATGTGATTGCAAGGGAAAAAAATTTCAAATGTACAATGCTTCATCTGCAAAGAGTTGGGAAACTACGTGTATCAATTTCCAAATCATCATAGTATACCCCAAATGATTCTATTGGATAATTATAATGTTATGAAACTACAGAATATGAAGAGGAATAATTATATTTCATACATTGTTATTAATGTATTGTGTAATTTGAGTATTGTATTAATGATGTACAAGTTAAAAGAACTATAGGGTATATAAGGATTGTAATGTAGTACAATTACATTAAGGAATTGAAATTGTATAGAACAATGAAAAGTGACTCAATAGCTGGTTATATTTTTTGAAAATATATGGTTGCAATAATGATAAACCATAATATGCTTCTGATACCGAGGTTGTGATTTTTGAATAATACCTGATTGATTTGGATAAATTATATTGGATATTCTTCACTACCTTAAAGTTGATTAATGATTTGTATATTCCATCATTGTTGGAGTTTAAGTTATTTTTGGATAAAAGGGGTATATCTGGTATTATATAAGGAATAAAGGAGCATGAATATAATTAATAAGGTTTTATGGAAATTTCAGATGTTGTAGTGTTTTAAATGAATACAGGATGAAAGTGTTCACCAGTTATTACAAGGCTAAAAGGATCATCATTATGTTTACCTTCCTTATAAATTTTTAACTATGAGTTTGGAATGAAGTATTTTTTATAATTATAGTTTGATATTATTTATGTATTTATATAAAAATGACAACTCGGAGGCCGGGCGGCAACCCGTCGCGTCCGTCAGGGCTGCGAGACGTGAACCTGCAACAGAAGGGCGATAGGGTTGTATCACCTACCACTAGACCACATGATGTCCTGGGTAAAATAATGTAGTTTTGTTAAAAGCTCCGGTAGATTAATAATATGTTGAATATTTTTGGAACCCTATATTAATAGAATAAATATAATATTTTTTATGTTCTATTATCTTTTAGAGTGAAAGATGTGTTTGTGGTAGAAATTAGATAAACGATGGAACTCTACTAGTCATGTATATGTTTTTTCTTACTTATCATATTCTACGAAGAAATTAATTATTAAATAGTATTGAATGGATTATAAAACAAATTTTTTTTATCATATTATCTTATGTTTTGTTGAACTGATGATATTTTAAATCATCATAGATTGATGGCTTTGAGGCCCTACATTCTAAAATTATTTGTGACTGATGACCTCGGTCTCACTATGTTAATATTTACGTTATTTCTTCAATTATGTGTCTCTAATTTCCACCAATGTTCTCTTAATTGAAATCATAATTTGTGGGTGATTTTTTCATTCCTTTTTCCTCTTATTAAGACTAAATTTTATTAACCCAATTTCTTATGTGGGTTTCCCCCAAAGGTATTTTCTATTTTCAACCATTTATTTTTAATGAACAATTTCAAATTGTGTGGTTGAAATTTATATAATTAGGGAAGAATGTAACACCCCACTATTTCATAGTGTGTTATTTTTCAAAATAATTCAATAACATGCACTACACTCAACATTGAGTTCAAGTGAACCACAACATACCAATCTAGCCATTAAAATGCAATTTTGGATTGTATTAACTGAATTTTGAAAATTATATAATATTTATAATTTTATAATCCATATTATGATTTCTTATGAATAATGTAAGAGAAGTTTCATTTTTTCAGATAAATGAAATATTTTTCTAAAAATGAAATTTTACTGCCTTCTAATGTCGAATCCTTTTTAAATGCAATAATTTAAAATTTTATATATTCAATTTTACATAATAAAATTATTATTTAGAAACAAGACATAAAAATTTACTTTTAAATTTTTTTTTGGTGTTTTTCTTATAACTTCTATATTTTGGTTAATAGTAAAAAATAATTTATTTTAACTGAAATCAAATTTTTTAATCAAAACAATTTATAGTGTTGAATTATGAATTTTAATGGTTTGGAAGTTTAATTGAATTATATTTTTACCATTTAATCCAATGTTGGTCATTTTTATTAATTTCCCATTGAAGTTGCACATAAACAAGTGTCAATAATTTGGCACTAATTTCTTAAAAATACGCCTTTTGGGTTTGACAACGAGAATTATTTTGAAATTAATAAATTCCACATAAATGATTTTAATTTGGTAAAATAGACTTTATTTTTTAATTTTGAATATCAAAATTAGTATAGTGTGAATTTTGGGTATTTTACGGAAAACATTCATTTTTTATGTATATTGAAAAACAATGAGTTATTGGTTAAAAGCATATTTTTATTTAAATAATTCTTTATTTTATTTAAATATATTTTAGGTAAAAATAGATAATTAATACCTATATTAGTTCAATGTAATTCATTGTAGTGAATTTATAATAATTTATATATATATATAATTTATTGAACTTTTACCGTATTTTACCCACATCCTATGAGCATTTGCCAATTTGCATAAAACATAATTATAAAGCTTCTGTGAAATTAATTTAAAAAATAAAATATACACGTATGATATCAGAAAGTAAAATTTGGTTCAATAAGATGATAATATACTTTTGTGAATACTATCTTTTTTACTTTTATTTACCACGATTAAAGGTAAATTAGGTAATTAAGTGGAAAATTATGTTATTATTACCATAACACATGTTCTAATTGAGTTCGATAAGTTTAATTCGAAAAAAGACAACCTTAAAAATAAAATATGATCCATTAGGTCCACTTGGATTAGATTAGGTCATTTATTATTATTTAATTCAAAGAAGAGTTAAAATTGTTAAATTCAATGATTAATAACTAAAAAATTATTAATATAGGGACACACATAAGATAAATTTGACTATAAATATTAATTATAAAGATGGAAATATTTACCGAAAAATGGTATTTCATTTATATTTTTTATACATTATATATTTTAATTTATTTATGACACTATGGTGATGTAGTAATTTACTAATTAATGAAATACTAAAATAATTGATATTAAAAATAACCAAATAAATGAAATTTGATACTTTTTAAGAATTACACTAATTTTCTATGTTAATTTGACATGTTAGGATTGATTTGATGAATTTTTTTTAAGTAATAATGCTAATATGAATTTAGAAAAAACAAAATAACACATAGTTTCAAAGATAACAGAAAAGAGATTTTAAATCATTTATTATATTATTAATTGATATTATATTACTAAAAATTTTAGGGTAATCGAAAATACTTATAAAACAATAGCTGTATCATTATTGAACCACTTGGTGTTCACTTGAATGTATATAGTATGTTCATCAACAATATAATAAAAAAATACAAAGAGACATGGTAAATGTCAAACTATTTAACTAAGAGTTAAATCTAAAAGTTAAGGTTAATATAGAGAATCAAACCTATCTAAAACCTATATGTTTATTGTTATTTGACTCATCCCCACCTTATCCTTTAAATTATTTATTTTTGATCCATTATAAACCAAAAATGATTTTATTATAAAATAATATTTCTAGCTTTTCATAATGTGCCCCTCACCCCTCTTATAAAAGTGCATTTTACCTTCTTTCAAATTCACAACTCCAAACTATTTTTCTCGGCCAAAACCTATGAAAATATCCTATCAAATGTCCTCCATTAATCCTTGAGGAAATTATTTAGTCAGAAAGGCAACCTAGGAGCCCTTTTGATCAAATAAAATGGAAGAACCCGAAGAAGAGGTAAATATTTCATCACCTCCGTCAAGTTCCTTTCTTATTCCACATCCTCATTCATCGTTGTTTCCATTATAGAATAATAACTCCAGTATCTTCTATATATTTTTATGTCATTATAAATATGTTACAACCCTATTCATTATTCTGTCCATCATTTGAATGACATGTCACCACACATGCATACGTATGACTTAATATCTCCACATAATGGTGTAATTATTATTCAATACATTATTATTTGGATGGGTATAATAATGATGTATTATTGGTGTAAATAATAAATATAAAATTATATTTATTCTGTATATTTGATATACCATCAAATTATATATTATTTTTATATCAAAAAAATGAAATTGTTGCTCGTGCGTATGTATGGATTAACGTCTCCACGAACACGATGAGATTAATCATCCATAATATCCATTCAAGTATAATTTTCATTCGAGGAATAAAAATAAGGTATGAATACTTCATATCATTCTGGATAGGAATAAGATACATCCCATCCTTGAAGCATTTCAATCACATAACAAATAATATAATGGAAACCGAATCTATTAACATTAGAAACGACAATAATACTAAAATATTATTAACTATGAAATTTTATAAGATCATATGTTAAATCATATTAATTTATATGATTATTTACTAATATAACAACAATTATTTCACCAATATACAGGAGGTTAACCTACCCTATACCCAAGGAATATTCAAGGTAATGGTTAATTCCTCAATCACATTATCATTCTACATTGTTTATGCGTATGATTTTACAGGGACATATTTATAATCCATGTCCATGTATCATAAAAGGGTTCTCATTTGAATTTTATTAAGGGAATTTATTATTAAAACATCATATTAAATGTTTTAAATATTTATTCTTATAATTCATTCTCATTAATGTCCATGTTTTCAAATTGTTTATTAAGGATTTATTTATATAGACAAGAATGTCTTTAAAATTTTAATTCCATTAAAAAATTTCAATGTTGTATGGGACACATAGATTCAAAAATGTCATTAAATGTTTTCCTTTCTTAATCATGTGACATCAAAATGTTTACATGAGTAAAGGATATTTCCCTCAAAGTGTTTTACAAATCATTTTTATCTATGTCAACATCCATTGATGGATTTTCAAATGTTTTTGATATAGATTATTTAAGGGAAGATAAGGACCCTTCATAGAATAGTTGGATCCCTTTATTAATAAAAAATAGAGATTACATCAGTCTGAATGTATGAGATATACATTGATCCTTCCTACGGATAGGAATTAATTCATCTAGTACTTGATACTCCCATTGGGATTCTGGACCAATAAATCCATTACCAGCATGCCCATCCATCAAAGAGTTTTCCTCTCGATAAGCATGAGTGATGATATGCTTCTTTGAGAAGAGTATATATATGCACCTTGTCCATCGATTGGTTAGATTCCATGAACGATGAAGGGAGCCTATATGAGGAGCAATATCCACAAATGTGGAGTCACATTCGATCTATAACATGTTCCAATTGATCTGATCATCATGTTCAACATCCTCTATGAATCTATGAATATCTGCTTCAAGAGAAGAAGCAAAGCCACATGAACAATAAAAATAGCCATTAACACACCAGTTGTGATCTCTAAAAACCGCACCAAATCCCGCTGAACCTGGGTTACCTCTCGAGGTACCATCGGAATTTACCTTAATCCTTCTATGAAACAGAGGTTGAAATAATAATTCAATCATACAATTAAGTGGCCTAAAATTACCTTTAACACCAACCCGAGATAGGACAGACTAGTCATGAATATATTTCTCATAGAACCTGCATCCTAGATTAGAGACGTCGCACGCAAAAGCAAGAAGACCCCCCAAGGGTGTCCCAGCGTGAATTGGGTTCAATTCAGGAAGGGCTTTGTTCCTGTAAAACCATAGCCTATACAACAATTCTTCGGAAACATATAAGAAAATATAGGCAACTTTAGGTGAGACTTTCAACTCAGGCAAGCACATCATGAAATCACCAATTGAGTTGGAATGGGGAAGATCCTAAAAACTATTCTAAACACTATTCCCACATTGTTGAGTCTACATCATAGGTGAGGAATATATGATTTATGTCTTCACTATGCAGATGACACATAAAACACCTTGAGCAGAGGGAGATTCCATATTTCTAAATAAATCCATCTGTTGGATTCCTTTTGTGTGAAAGCCTCCATTAATACCGGGCCCAAGTGGGCTTGAGAAAGTCCTTGATTAAGAAACCCATCCATTGAAAACATGGCATGTTACCAATAATGTTCTTGTAGAAACACATAGTAGAAAGAATCCCATTAGAAACCAGCTCCCAAGACCAAAAATCACAATGAGAGGGAAAAAAATCATGCCCCACCATTTGACTAACCTGATTAGGAAGATCATCCGTGCATGCTAGTTGATTTTTTATTGAAAAATTAAAATAAAATTTAATGATATCCCCAAAGGCCATGTCTTTGAATCTGTTACCTGTCCAGTTGAATTTACAGAACTGATGAAATTGGTACATCGAGACCAACCAAATGGAGTTAGCATCAATTCTAGAGAAGATGCTCCTCATGGAAGGCCAAACCGAGGAGGAAAAGTAATTGAAATTTACAACGTTAAGCCTATTCATGAACCTGGCCTTGAGGAAGGATAGAGCCTCAGAATTTTTATTCATAGGACTCCATATAAAACTAGCCTGGATGGAGTCATTGAAGAATCCAAGATTATTGTATCCAAGCCCCATTCATCATTAGGATTACATACCAGGTACTAAGAGACAGTTGCAACCCTCCTCTTAGTGAGACAACCCCTCCCGATAAATTTATTGATAGAGAAACTGACACTCTTGAGTAAATGAATCAGCCATTTGAATACCATAATAGAGTATACGAATATTTATGTGATGATAGATTTATCGTGACACACTCTTCCTGCCATGGATAATGATTTTCCCAAACATGGTTATGATTGTCTTCTTAACGTGCTGGAAATACCAGAGAAGTAGCAAAATTTTAGTCTCCCCCAAATATATGTACCCGTAATTATGTTAAGGTAAGGGAACCCTCCCGAATCCCCATATCTCTGATGATGTCGGTCATCCGGGCAGGAGAGAAGATCCTCCAAAAATATACAAAAAACTTCTTCCAAGTAATCACTTGTCCAGAAACCAACTCATAATGGAGAAAATCCCTCGTGATATTTTTGACGTTCCTCTTGTCGCCCTGAGTAAAGAGGATAATATATTCTGCATATTAAAGATGAGATAGAGCAACCAACCCTATTCCAGCATGAATGGTCTTCAACATCACATTTTCAGCCATAATAGATAAACTTATGCTGATATAGTCTTCAACAATAGATAAAATAACAGCTTATAAGGTATCACCGTGCCTTTCCCCTCTTGTGTATTTAATATATCCCTATGGGAATCCATTGATAAGGACCGAAACATTGGCAGAGCATAAAATATATTTGATCCAATTGATGAAGACACCAGAAAATCGATACATATCAATGACCCTGCATATAAAACCCCAATAAATTGTTTCAAAGGCGTTCATGATATCCATAATGAGAGCAATGTTGCCACCCATTTTGGGACTTTTGATGATACTTCCACACACCGAGGAAAAAAATAGAAAATCCTAAATCGATCTCCCTGTAATGAATCCAAACTGGTTTGTCGAGACAATCATACTTGAAATACTTGAAATCTAGATGGAATGAATTTTGAAAATGATTTTGTAAATAGTGTTGACCAGGGAAACAGGTCTGAAGAGGTGAAAATATTTGGAATTATCCACTTTCAGTGTAAGATCATGAAAATGAGCATTCAATCATTTTTGTAGATACTCAGCCCTGACGAAATGAATGAAAAACCTACAAATATATTCATGAATGATATCCCAAAAAGATTTAAAAAAGAAATACAAAAATTCATCCAGTCTAGGAGAGATCTTAGGATTTAGACTAAAGAAAACATCATTTATTTTAGGATCAAGTGGAATAAAAGTAATGCTATCATTATCCTCTGGATTCACAATCCTAGGAATCACACCATCCATAGTGTAAGTGGTGGAAGGAGACCCTTTAAAGAGACTCTTAATGTATGGAATTATATGATCATCATGATCCATTATTTTATCTATCATGTGGTCCCCATTTTTGATCAGTGGGAGGGACTTGGACAGCCTTCAGATATTTTTATATCATTGGAACATTTCTAGTTCCTATCACCACAGTTTAACAATTTCAGATTGAAAGAGTCTCTTTCCCAGGTGTATTTTATGTTAAGAATGTTTTGTAGTGTGGTGATTAAATCAGCTTCTTCTAAACATCCATTAAATAAATCACTAGACGTAATGATCTCTTGAAGATTCTGATGGGATGTATTGAGAGAAACAATGTCAAAATCAAGGGATCTGAAGAGATCCTTACTCCCGATCATAAGGTTCCTTTTGAGGATCTTTGGTATGGTGATGCAGTCCAAAACATCAATCCTACAATCCACGGAGTTCCATGTATTCTACACAATGACCCTGCAATCTGGATGTGTAAACTAGGATTTATTAAACAGAAAGGGGAAGGGAACTTCAGATACCTTCTCTAAAATGTCCATTAGGATTGGGTGATGATCATATTTAAGCCATGTAAGTGTTGATCATGATATGGATCCCCATGCATCCCAAGATACCCCATTAATAAAGGCCCTGTCATTTTTTTTGGAAACATAACTACACAAATGCTTCCAGTACCAAGTGTATTTAGCACCAACCCAATTGACCTCAATCACGTCATTGTGATCAATTTAATATCGAATGTCTCTGAAGGATGTGGAATTGGTGGCGGCCCAATTTTTTCATCTTGATGATGAATTGCATTGGAATCCCCTAAAATGATCCATGAACTAGAGATGCAAGAATTCAGAACTATAAATTTGTCCCATAGGACTCTAAAATTCTGATATCTGTTACAAGTATAAACATAGGAGAAATAAATCATGGTTGAGGAAATTAAAGGAGCATGTGACCTATTTCATTCTTGGAAAATCTATTTCAGTGCTGACTACAGATGAATGATCCAACACCCAGAGCCACTTCACATTAGATGGACTACTTCTAGTGTTAATTAGAGAATATCAAAACATGTTGAAGCTAGAAATATTAGAGAGAAAGATAATTTTGGTCTTGGAGAGGACAATTAGGATAGATTGATTCCTCTGAATAGAAACCCTAAGGGATCTAATGGTTTCCAAGTTCCTTAGGCCTTGACAGATCTAAAAAAGTAACTTCATTTGAAACGTACTCTGTGGTTGTTTACCGTTTTGGATTTGCCACCAGGTTTTTTGGGTGGACTCCCTACCTTATTTTTGGTTACATGTGAACATTACAATAATTAAAAAATATTACTTATTGTATTTCTTAATGAATTTCTTGTGCCATCCAGATCATTAGGCTCATGATGTTTCAGGTTTCCTAGCTCATAATTGTTGCTGTTACCAGCAGGTTTGGTGCCATATCAAGGTTTCACATCAGACACCAGAGGAATTCTCTTTGAAGATCCTTGTTCCATACCTTGTTAATTATTATGTCCAAGGGAATTCATTCCTATAGTCTCCTCTGGCTGCATAGGTGAGCTGCCACTAATACCACTAGGCACATTTGGCTCTGCAGAATATGGGGAACTAGGGACAGTTCTCTTCGAGGAAGGGGGTCTTCCAAGATGAATATACCCTCTTGTGACTCTTCATTTGGATTATTTCTAGCGATCAGATAGACCATCCTGTTGATTTCATTGAATTATTCCACATAGAAAAATTCATCCACCACTTCTAGTTGAATTTTCATATCCTAGTGGAATATATGATTTTTGATTTCTCAATTGTAACGCCCCGACCCTAGTTACCCAGAGTCAGTGCATTATTACATAACATTGGCATGATCACAAGAGAGATAAAATCTCGAAAGACCGATTGGTTTAGTAGCCTTAGAAACACTAGATATATTCATAAGTTTTACATTACATCATAAAATGAAAAACTACTACAACAACATAATGTCTCCATAATCCACACTCATATCCTCACATAATATCCCTGCAGGTCATTCATAATTTACTTCATCACTTCCTGGGAAAAATAAAACATAGAAAATGGGTGAGCTCAAATGCCCAGTAAGGATAACAATATAGCGGAAAATTTCATAAATATGAATAAACATTTAAGGCAATGTATAACTAAAACAAAAGCCTTTCAAACATGAACTTTCAACATGGTACGACATAAATAAAATGAAATAATTCCATTTACTTATTCACATGGATATTCTACTAATCGAATAATCACATGAAAAAATCAATAACCACTTTCATAATGTTGGAATGCATAATGCCAGACTATCATAACCACATAGACAAGTCTCATGCCATGACTACAAATAATATTTTTCCAAGTCCTTGTGCCAAGACACTAGTTTGTCTCATTAGACCTACCGATGCATCGAGGAGCTATAGCGGGCTCCACCCGTCACTTACTATGTCCAATGCATTCCCATATGAAAAGGTTTAAACATAACATAAACATTCGTATTAAAACTAGTATACGAAATGTAAATAATTTCACCATAAACTATGAATGGTATAAAAATAGCACATCCACAGTCAAACATATCACAAAACATTCAATACAATATATAAGTTTTGTATCATAATAAATCAACTTCAAATAATCTTAAAATCCATCAAAGGATGTTGACATAGATGAAATCAATATTCATTTTAAAGAAATATCTCCTTTTAATTTGAAATCATTTAAGATCCATATAAAATAGAACATTTTCTTTGAAAATATTCTTATAAGCTTGTAAGGGCAGCTTTGAAGTTTTTATATTGGTGGAAAATAGCCGCACCCGCCGTATAAGTTAAAAAAACATTCTTACCTTAATTCTGTCGAAAAGGTTAAAAAGGACCTTGTTTTGAAAATGACCGAAAAATTCCTTTATAAACCACTTATAAAATTCAAAAAGGGTATAAATGACTTTAACTTATATTCTAGTAAATAGTAAAAATGTTTTGAAATACATTTTTAAGAAACATGGATGTGGATGATAAAGATATCCCAGTAGATTATTATGTATAAACATCCTCGGATAATGAAGAGATTGTGAAATAACCCTTACCAATTTGGTAACTTACGAAATGTACAACCCATGAAAGAGGTATCATACAATGAATATGTAAATACACATAAATTAAAGTGTATTACACAAAGAATATAATTATGGGTAGTACATACACCACACAAATGGTAATGGTGGCAATATGGCATGAATCTCACGGGAATAAGAAGTGAGATGAAAACCCCTTACCTTGTACTTTTCCTTGGTTGGGGTAGGTTAACCTCCTGTATAATGGTTAAATAATTTTTATTAAATTATACAATAATAATATACATTAATATGATATCATATATGATATTTTAATATTGATTTGATAATAATATCTTAGTATTATCATTGTTTCGGGTGTTAACTTACTTGTTTTCTTTTGTATGTTTTGTTACATAAGAAATGTGTGTAAAGGATAGGTTGTATATTATTCATATCCATAATGATATCAAGTCCTTAAACATCATTTTTTAAATCATCAAATGATAATTATACTTGAATGGATACGATGGAGAATGAATCTCATCGCTTTCGTGGAGACGGTAGTCCGTACGTACGCACGAGCGACAATATCATTCTTTTGATATTTAAATAATATATAAAAGGATGGTATATCATATATACTGAATCATTAACATGTTATATTTATTATTTAAATGAGTTACACATCGTTATTATACCCATCCAAATAATATTATATTGAATAACAATTACACCACGACGTGGAGACGGTAAGCCGTACGTACGAACGTATGGTGACATGTTATTCAAAGGGTGGATAGAATACTGAATATGGTTGTACCATATTTATAATAACATCACAGTATATATATGATACTGGATTTATTATTTTAGAATGGTAACAACAATGGAAGAAGAAGTGGAAGAAGAAATGAACTTAGAAAAGGGTGGTGAAATCATTAACTCTTCTTCGGGTTCTTCCTTTTGATTTGATCAAAAGGGCTCCTTAGGTTGGCTTTCTGATCAAACTAAGGCCTCTAGGTTGTAGTGAGGGATGTTGGGAGAGTATTTGAGCAGAGTTTAGCCGAACCAAAAGGCTTTGAAGGTGTGAAGAAATGAGAAGGAGGAGTTCCCTTTTATAAGAGGGGTGAGGGGCACCTTTGGAAAAGCTAGAAATATTAATTTATAATAAATTCATATTCGTTTTCTAATGGATCCGAAGTTGATTATTCAAAGTTTAACGTGTGGATGGGTCGAAAACAACTCAACCAATAGAATTTAGACAGGTTTGGGTACTTATATTAACCTTATCTTTAAGTATTAACTCTAAGTTAATTAGTTTCACTTTTACAATGTCTCTTTGTATTTTTATATAATATGGTTAATAAACTTACTACATACATCCAAGCGACCCCCAAGTGGTCCATTAATGATGAACCTATCATGATATATGTCTCTTGGCCGATCCTTATATTTTTATGAATTTAATATCAATTAATAATATAATAATTGTTTTAAGAACTCTTTTATGTCAATTTTGAAACTATTCAATAGTTGATTTTTGTGAAACTCATAACAGATTTATTACTTCGAACAAAGTCAATTAAATCAATCCTAATATATCATATTATATTATAAAATTAGTTTAAGTCATTAAAAGTTTCATATTATATTTATTTCGGTATTTATAATATCAATTATTTTAATTTTTCACTATTATAGTAATTACTGCATAATCATTGTGTCATAAATAAAATAAATTATTTAAAGTCTAAAAATTATAAATAAAATATCATTATGTAGGAAATATTTTTATCTTTCTAATGAATATTTATTATCTAAAATCCAACATATATAACCCTATGTAAAAAATTTTTTTCTAAAAGATATATGCTTGTGTCATTTTTGTATTCATTTTAACTTAATTAAAATAAAGTGTCATTATCACTTACAAGTGGATCCATGAGGTCCCAAAATCGACCCAAAGATGTCCATGGTCGACCATGTATCAACCAATAAGGTTACGACACGTTTTAGGGTAATTTAGTATTATTATAATATTAGTTTTTAACCCTTATTTATCGGATTTACCCTTAACCATGGTAAATAAAATATTTACCGCAGTAATTATTCAAAATGTCTAAAAATAAAAGTTACCTATTTACACAATTTGAACATCCTGATTCCAATTATGGAATCCATTTTCATAAATTCAAAAAATAAAAGTGGCTGAAATTAATTTAAAATTAATTCCCGCTGTCAAAACAAAAAATGTGTTTTTAAGAGATAATAACTATCAAAAGATTGACACTTGTTTATGTTCGGTTTAATTGTAAAATTATGTCCAATGACCAAAATTATATTAAATGGTAAAAATATATTCTAAATATACTTTAAAACTACTAAAATTCATAATTTATCACTATTAATTATTTTGATTAAAAAAGTTGTTTTTAATTAAAATTTTGTAATTTTCACTATTCATCAAAATATAAAAGTTATCCGAAAAGTACCAAAATTTCACGTCAGGCTAAATTAGATATTCCTAATCCAAAAATGAATTCATTTTGAAATATAAAAAATATATAGTTTTAAAAAGTAGGTATTACTATTCACAACGGCTAGTTTGATTGGTTGTTAGAACTCGGTGTTGCGTACAACACACGCTATCGCATTATTCAAAGAGAAGCGTACCGTAGAAGCTTGGGGTGTTACATTCTCCCCTGCTTCAAATAATTTCGTCCTCGAAATTTCTAGAATAAAATCGCATGAAAAGACTCGGGTGGTTCTTCATCATAAGTTCCTCAGGTTCCCACGTTGCCTCTTCCATCTTATGGTTTCTCTACAAAACATTTACCAGACGTGTCGTCCGGTTTCTCAGTACTTGTTCTCTCGTATCAAGAATCCTGACGGGCTCTTCACAATAGGAAAGATCAGGTTCCAGTTATAATTCTTCATAGGTGAGTACATGCGTTGGGTCAGGCATGTATTTCCTCAACAGAGATACGTGGAACACATCGTGAACTTTGGAGAGACTTGGCGGCATTGCCAATCGGTAAGCTACAACCCCAATTCGTTCTAGAATTTCGAAAGGCCCGATGTACCTGGGACTCAATTTACCTTTCTTACCAAAACGTATGACTCCCTTACACGGAGATACCTTCAGGAAAACATGATCACCGACTTGAAATTCCAAATCCTTCCTTCGATTATCGGCATAGCTCTTCTGCCTACTTTGAGCTGCTCTGATGTGATATTTGATTACATTCACCTTTTCCATCGTTTCCTCCACCAGTTCTGGACCTACAAGTTTTCTTTCACCGACGTCATCGCAACAGGTTGGTGTACGAAATCTCTTTCCATATAACACTTCATATGGTGCCATCTGAATACTCAAATGGAAGCTATTGTTATAGGAAAATTATACCAGAGGTAAATATTGATCCCACATACCCTGAAGGTCAAGTGATAAAGATCTCAACATGTCTTCTAAGGTTTTAATAGTCCGTTCTGATTGTCCGTCTGTCTGAGGGTGGTAAGAAGTGCTCAAATGAAGTTAAGTATCCAGGTATTTCTGAAGACTTTTCCAAAATCTTGAAGTAAAATGGAGATCACAATCAGAAACAATTGATAAGGGTACTCCATGAAGTCTCACAACTTCATTAATATATAGTCTTGCTAGACGTTCTAGGGGTAGATCTTCTCTTATAGCAAGAAAATGTGCTGACTTGGTAAGGAGATCAACAATAAACCATATTGGATAATTCCTTCTAGGAGTCTTTGGTAGCCCCATGACAAAGTCCATCGTAATATTATCCCATTTCCACTCCGGTATGGGAAGAGGTTTCATGACTCCTCCAAGTTGTTTCCTTCCAGATTTCACTTGTTGATAAACCATACATCTTGACACAAAAATAGCAATCTCCCTCTTCATGTTTTCCCACCAAAAATGTTCCTTCAAATCTCTATACATTTTTGTGCTCCCAGGGTGTATAGAGAAATTGGAACTATGAGCATCATCCAGCAATTCCCTTTTTAGATCAGGTAAATTGGGAACACAAAGTCTCTTCCCGAATTTCAAAATTCCATCTTCATACACAAAGTCTCTCAATCTCCCATCATTCACAGCTTTAATATTTTTTGGAATTCTTCATCATCGGTCTGAGAACTCTTAATCCTTTCTAGTATAGATGGTTTGGCAACCATTTGAAAAAGCATTGATGTTTCACCTTCCCTGGTTATTCCCATGTCCATCTTCACTAGATCCATGAAAATTGGATCCCTTTCAATTCTCATATTGTTCAAAACTCCATGGTCTTTTCTACTCAAAGCATCTGCCACCTTGTTTGCCTTCCCCGGGTGGTAGTGTATCGTACAATCATAATCCTTGAGTAATTCAGGCCATCTCTTTTGCCTCATGTTGAGTTTCTTTTGTGGAAAAATATACTTTAAACTCTTGTGATCAGTATAAATCTCACATTTTTCACCATAGAGGTAGTGCCTCCATATATATTCAAAGCAAAGATCACAGCTGCTAACTCGAGATCGTGAGTAGGATAGTTTTGTTCATGAATTTTCAACCGTCGTGATGCATAGGCAATAACTCTATCATTCTTCATAAGGACACAGCCAAGTCCTTTCTTTGATGTATCACTATAAATAACGAACCCATCATTCCCCGATGGTAGAGTCAATATAGGAGCATTGACTAATCTTTTCTTCAGTTCTTCAAAACATTCTTCACACTCTTTTGTCCAAACAAATTTAACCCCTTTACGTGTGAGCTTCGTTAACGGGTTAGCCAATCGGGAAAAATTCTGGACGAAACTTCGATAATAACCTGCCAAACCGATAAAACTACGTACCTCAGTTATACTCGTAGGTGCTGGCCATTCTTGGATTGCCTTGGTCTTAGAAGGATGAACATAGATTCCATCTTTAGAGACAATATGGCCAAGAAAAGAAATCTCATGAAGCCAGAAATTACACTTGCTAAACTTCCCATATAATTCATGCCTCCTCAGAGTCTTCAAGACAATGCGCAAGTGATTTTCATGATCTTCGTAGGTTTTGGAGTATACCAAGATATCATCAATAAATACCACCACAAATTCATTGAGATACTCCTTGAAAGCTCTATTCATCATATCCATGAATACAGAGTGTGCATTAGTCAATCCAAACGGCATTACAGTAAACTCGAAATGCCCGTACCTGGTTCGAAATGCTGTCTTCGGAATGTCTTCCTTCTTCACACACAACTGATGGTATCCAGATTGAAGGTCAATCTTTGAAAAGTATTGAGATCCATGCAGTTGGTCAAATAAATCATCAATACGAGGTAGGGGATACTTGTTCTTTATCGTTATAGCATTGATCTCCCTGTAGTCGATACATAACCTCATGGATCCATCATTCTTTTTAACAAAACGAACAGGGGCTCCCCATGGAGAAACACTAGGGCGAATAAATCCCTTATTATTCAATTCCTATAGTTGTTTCTTCAGTTCGACTAACTCTACAGTGGCCATTCTATAAGGGGTCTTCGATATAGGCGTTGATCCAGGAATCAAATCAATGGAAAACTCAACTTCTCGTTCTGGAGGATGTCCATGTAAATCTTCCAGAAATACATCTACAAATTCTTTCACAACAGGTACATCCTCTATTTGAACATTCCTTTCCTCACCGACAGTTATTTCATTCTCTTCCTCCCCAATAATTGAAATAAGTTGAGCTACTGGGGGTGGATCTAAATAAGAATTAGGTGGTGACAATTCTGCTCTAAAGATAAGGTGTTCTGTATCATTATTATCATGAATCATAACCTCGTTCTTCTTAAAATAAATCATCGCATCATAGTCCGAAATCCAGTCCATACCGAGGATTATATCAAACTCAATCATTGGTATGATGATGAGATCAGCAGATAAAGAACATTTATGTGCTCTAATGGGGACTGATTCACAAAACATTGATGCAATGATACATCCCTTAGGAGTTTTAACTGACAACTCCCTTGTTAATTTAAATTGGAAATATCTAATTTTCTTAACAAAATGGGAAGATATGAAACAATGTGATGATCCCGAATCAAAAAATGCATTTGCTAAACTTGAGGAAACCATTAAATTACCTGCCACCACGTCTTTCGGAGCTTCTACCTCAGCAGTAGTGATAGCATAAGCTTGGCCTTGATCCTTTGGACTTTTCTGAGGTAAGTTCTCCTGATGCTTAGGACATTCATTCCCATAATGTCCCATCTCCCTACTATTGTAGCAATGAACGTTGGTGGATTCCTTCTTCCCTTTGCAATCACGAGCTTGGTGGCCTTTTTCACCACACTTGTAACAGACTCCCATTCCCTTCAAGAAATCACAGGGGTGTTTCTTCCCAGATTTACCACAGGATGGATAGTCAACCTTTCCTTTCGTCCCCTTATTTCCATTCCCAGATTGATCAGCAGGCCTCTTCTTCTCTTGCTTTGCTTTAAAGTCATATGACTTAGAGAATTCCTTTTCGGTCTTGATAGCACATGAGTCAATGTCTTCGTACGATGAAAAGGATTGTGAGACTAATGCTCAACGGAGAAATGTTTTTAACCCATCAAAGAAACGATCAATATTACTTCTTTGGTTATGTATATAATTACCAGCGTACCTTGCTAACCTTGTAAAGTTAGCCTCATACT
The DNA here is from genome assembly GCA_963277665.1 of Viscum album. Taxonomy (NCBI): domain Eukaryota; kingdom Viridiplantae; phylum Streptophyta; class Magnoliopsida; order Santalales; family Viscaceae; genus Viscum; species Viscum album. Next base: position 1,036,891,258 of record OY728133.1, on the reverse strand, counting down.
TTGTGACATTCTCATCCTCCTTCTGTCTCAGACTTAGAAATTGCCTTTCCATATCTGCTCGATGGTCGCAAGGAAAGTATTTTTCTAAAAACAGATCTTTGAACTCCCTCCATTCCATATTTGACACTTCATCATCTTCCTTCGTATTTTGAATCAATTACCACCATTGATCAGCATCTCCATTGAGGCGGTAAACTGCCATGATAACTTTTTCCCTTTCACTTCTCCCCAAAGCCTGAAATATTTTCTCTAGGGAAAATATCCATTGCTCAGCTACTAAGGGATTTGTACTCCCATTGAACGTTGGTGGTTGTTGCCTCATGAATCGATCTAACATTGATCCTCCACGCTATGGATCAGGGTGCTCCATACAGGAAAGGTTATTATTCATAACCTGAGTAAGCTGTCCCAGTATGGTGATTAGCTGATCAGCTCCAGTTGCATCACCAGCTCCACAATAATTATCTTGAGTAGGAGGGCAATCCCTACATGGAGTGCGTGCATTGATACGGTTTCCATTTCTTCCACTAGGCGCCATTTCTAAACAATGGCATAAACTAGATCAGTTTATGAATCAAAATACATAATACCATACTTATAAAACACTTAACATAAATTGAAATATTTATGGATATAATCCATAATCAGAAAAATGTCTCCATTGAGGATGTATATACTCATAAACCCTTCATAATGGTTTGTAAAGAAAATGAGAATTATCCTAAGCATATCCCCCGGGAGTGTCGTAACCAAGAGTGCAGCAAGGCCCGTTGTCGTGCACTAGTTCCCGTTCGAGTCTAGCTCAAAGCGGTGTTTTTGGGTTTTACCCCTAGGTACATCTGTGCCAGAGCCGCCTCTACCTGCTCGTATCCAGACAGGGATGTATTGCTCGGAAAACTCACAAAATCCCTACAATACCAAAATTCTAGGAAGTTCTTCTACACTAATCCTCAATGTTCATATTAGGTCTACGTGCTCTAATCAGAGTTTATCTAAATCTAGCTTCGAAGGTTTGTACTAAACTTCCTCTGATACCAACTGTAACGCCCCAACCCTATTTACCCAGAGTCGGAGAATTATTACATATCATTGGCATTATAACAAGAAAGATCAAATCTCGAAAGACCGATTGGTTTAGTAGCCTTGGAAACACTAGATATATTCATAAGTTTAACATTACATCATAAAATGAAAAACTACTACAACAACATAATGTCTCCATAATCCACACTCATATCCCCACATAATATCCCTGCAGGTCATTCATAATTTACTTCTTCACTTCCTGGGAAAAATAAAACATAGAAAAGGGGTGAGCTCAAATGCCTAGTAAGGATAACAATATAGCGGAAACTTTTATAAATAAGAATAAACATTTAAGGCAATATATAACTAAAACAAAATCCTTTCAAACATGAACTTTCAACATGGTACGACATAAAAAAAATAATAATTCCATTTACTTATTCACATGGATATTCTACTAATCGAATAATCACATGCAAAAATCAATAACCACTTTCATAATGTTGGAATGCATAATGCCAGACTATCATAACCACATAGCCAAGGCCTCGTGCCAAGACTACAAATAAGAATTTTCCAAGGCCTTGTGCCAAGACACTAGTTTATCTCATGAGACCTACCGATGCATTTAAGAGCTATAGTGGGATCCACCCATCACTTACTAAGTCCAATGCATTCCCATATGAAAAGGTTTAAACATAACATAAACATTCGTATTAAAACTATCATACGAAATGTAAATAATTTTACCATAAACTATGAATGGTATAAAAATAGCACATCCATAGTCAAACATATCACAAAACCTTCAATACAATATAGAAGTTTTGTATCATAATAAATCAACTTCAAATAATCTTAAAATCCATCAAAGGATGTTGACATAGATGAAATTAATATTCTTTTTAAAGAAATATCTCCTTTTAATTTGAAATCATTTAAGATCCACATAAAATAGAACATTTTCTTTGAAAATATTCTTATAAGCTTGTAAGGGAAGCTTTGAAGATTTTATAACGGCGGAAAATAGCCGCACCCGCCGTATAAGTTAAAAAAAACATTCTTACCTTAATTCTGTCGAAAAGGATAAAAAGGACCTTGTTTTGAAAACGACCGAAAGATTCCTTTATAAACCACTTATAAAAGTCAAAAAGGGTATAAATGACATTAACTCATATTCTAGTAAATAGTAAAAATGTTTTGAAATACATTTTTAAGAAACATGGATGTGGATGATAAAGAGATCCCAGTAGATTATTACGTATAAACAACCTCGGATAATGAAGAGATTGTGAAATAACCCTTACCAATTTGGTAACTTACGAAACGTACAACCCATGAAAGAGGTATCATACAATTGATATGTAAATACACATAAATTAAAGTGTATTACACAAAGAATATAATTATGGGCAGTACATACACCACACAAAAGGTAATGGTGGCAATATGGCATGAATCTCACGGGAATAAAGAGTGAGATGAAAACCCCTTACCTTGTACTTTTCCTTGGTTGGGGTAGGTTAACCTCCTGTATAATGGTGAAATAATTGTTATTAAATTATACAATAATCATATACATTAATATGATATCATATATGATCTTTTAATATTGATTTGATAATAATATCTTAGTATTATCATTGTTTCGGGTGTTAACTTACTTGTTTCCTTTTGAATGTTTTGTTACATAAGACATGTTTGTAAAGGATAGGTTGTATATTATTCATATCCATAAGGATATCAAGTCCTTAAAAATCATTTTTTAAATCATCAAATGATAATTATACTGGAATGGATACGATGGAGAATGAATCTCATCGCGTTCGTGGAGACGGTAGTCCGTACGTACGCACGAGCGACAATATCATTATTTTGATATTAAAATAATATATAAAAGGATGGTATATCATATATACTGAATCATTAACATGTTATATTTATTATTTACATGAGTTACATATCATTATTATACCCATCCAAATAATATTATATTGAATAACAATTACACCACGACGTGGAGACGGTAAGCTGTACGTACGCACGTATGGTGACATGTTATTCAAAGGGTGGATAGAATAATGAATATGGTTGTACCATATTTATAATAACATCACAGTATATATATGATACTAGATTTATTATTTTAGAATGATAACAACAAAGGAAGAAGAAGTGGAAGAAGAAATGAACTTAGAAAAGGGTGGTGAAATCATTACCTCTTCTTCGGGTTCTTCCTTTTGATTTGATCAAAAGGGCTCCTTAGGTTGGCTTTCTGATCAGACTAAGGACTCTAGGTTGTAGTGAGGGATGTTGGGAGAGTATTTGAGCAGAGGTTGGCCGAACCAAAAGGCTTTGAAGGTGTGAAGAAATGAGAAGGATGAGTGCCCTTTTATAAGAGGGGTGAGGGGCACCTTTGGAAAAGCTAGAATTATTAATTTATAATAAATTCATATTCGGTTTATAATGGATCCAAAGTTGATTATTAAAAGTTTAAGGTGGTTATGGGTCGAAAGAAACTCAACCAATAGAATTTAGATAGGTTTGGGTACTTATATTAACCTTATCTTTAAGTATTAACTCTAAGTTAATTAGTTTCACTTTTACAATGTCTCTTTGTATTTTTATATAATATGGTTACTAAACATACTAAATACATCCAAGAGACCCCCAAGTGGTCCATTAATGATGAACCTATCATTATATAGGTCTATTGTCCAATCCTTATATTTTTAGGAATTTAATATCAATTAATAATATAATATTTGTTTTAAGAACACTTTTATGTCAATTTTGACACTATCCAGTAGTTGATTTTTGTGAAACTCATAAAAGATTGATTACTTCAAAAAAGTCAATTAAATAAATCCTAATATATCATATTATCCTATAAAATTAGTTTAATTCATTAAAAGTTTCATATTATATTTATTTGGGTATTTATAATATCAATTATTTTAATTTTTCACTATTATAGTAATTACTGCATCATCATTGTATCATAAATAAAATAAATTATTTAATGTCTAAAAATTATAAATAAAATATAATTATGTAGTAAATCGTTTTATCTTTCTAATAAATATTTATAATCTAATATCCAACATATATAACCCTATGTAACAATTGTTTTTCTAAAAGATATATGCTTGTGTCATTTTTGTATTCATTTTAACTTAATTAAAATAAAGTGTCATTATCACTTACAAGTGGATCCACGGGGTCCCAAAATCGACCCAAAGATGTCGATGGTCGACCATGTATCAACCAATAGGGTTAAGACACGTTTTAGGGTAATTTAGTATTATTATAATATTAAATTTTTAACCCTTATTTACTGGATTTACCCTTAACCATGGTAAATAAAATATTTACCGCAGTAATTATTCAAAATGTCTAAAAATAAAAGTTACCTATTTACACAATTTCAACATCCTGATTCCAAATATGGAATCCATTTTCCTAAATTCAAAACATAGAAGTGGCAGAAATTAATTTAAAATTAATTCCTGCTGTCAAAACAAAAAGCGTGTTTTTAAGAGATAATAACTATCAAAAGATTGACACTTGTTTATGTTCTGTTTAATTGTAAAATTATGTCCAATGACCAAAATTATATTAAATGGTAAAAATATATTATAAATATACTTTAAAACTACTAAAATTCATAATTTATCACTATTAATTATTTTGATTAAAAAATTTGTTTTTAATTAAAATTTAGTAATTTTCACTATTCATCAAAATATGAAAGTTATCCGAAAAGTAAAAAAATTTCACCTTAGCCTAAATTAGAAATTGAGAATCCAAAAATGAAGTCCATTTTGAAATATAAAATATATATAATTTTAAAAAGTAGGTATTACTATTCATAACGGCTAGTTTGATTGGTTGTTAGAACTCGGTGTTGCGTACAACACACTCTATCGCATTATTTAAAGAGAAGCGTACCGTAAAAGCTTGGGGTGTTAAAACAATCATGATCATGAATGATCGTGATGCAATTTTCTGCTATGATGTTAGTTTTTGCCTCTTCAGCCTCTCCCTCCTCCACCTTGTCCTCCCAGGATTGTTTCTTCTTTAGAGAACAAAATTTTTTATTTCCAAGATCTTTATTCTGTAAAATATTCATGATCACTTCGGGAGTGGTAGGTGGTTGATCGTACTGATTCCTCATAGAATCCTGAGAAAGACCTTCTTGATTTATAGAGGCACCCATCGTCTCCTCACCATCATTTTTGCACTTCTTTATCTTGTTACCAACATTCCATTCCATGGTTTTCAACAAATTGAAATTCTTCTGCATGATTCTGCAATTGGATATGGAGTGTCCAACTATTTTTCAAACCTCAATTAAAAATGAGTCATTCTCATACTGAATTTTTACCTCTGATCTATTTCTATTCGTACTGACAGATATGCTATCAGGACTCTTCAATTCAAAATTTATATCAAACAACATTTGGGCAATGAAACCATACTCCCCCTCCACAGTCCACTAATCCTTGAAAATTTGAGTGCCTAGGCAGGAATCAATATCATTCAATATCCTTGGATACCAGTACACCCAGTTCAAGCCATGTAGCCTTACCCCAATCATAGAATTAGATCCCTTGAGGATAAAGGGGATGAAATTAACATCCCAATATGATAATCTGAGAATCCCGGGCTTCAGTTGTTGGTTTCCCACACTCCAGTAAGCATTCATCACCTCCCTGGATTGTAGAAAAATGTGAAAAAAACCTCTCCCTACGGGTATTAACTTCCAATCCATGATACTCCAACAAAGAGATATCAGATTATTGAACTGCACATATGACCAGAGATTTTCACCTTTTTAATATATAACATTACCAAATATCGAAAACTTACATAAATTAATCGGTTGCTCGAGGGCCTCTAGATCTGCCTCAACATAAAATCCTACATTATCATGTCGAGTCATATTAGATGGCCTATAATGATCAATCTTGGATAGCTATATAGATCCTGATAGGGCTTCCGCAAGTAAGAGACCTACCGTTTCTATCATGAGGGATTATGTTGATTCCCAATTTCATCTGGATTCTTTAGGAGCCGGCAATCATTCATAAATACTAGTTCCAATTCGTGGTCAAACAGATCCAATTGAGAAATCAATGTCACGAGAATAGAAACGAGGTTTTACCATCAGAATCATCGTATCGCCCAATTCTTTCCATTATCTACGCTGAGTATATTTTTGATCATTATTAGGTTATTAGGGACGTATATATTTATAATATAGAAGAATACATCCCCATTTTTTATGTCGATTTATAATTATACAAATCATAGATATTGTATTGACATTTTTGTGATATGTTTGACTTTGGATGTGTAATTTTTATAACTTTCATTGTTTATGTATAGTGTATTGACATTTCATATACTCATTTTAATACAAATGTTCTGGTTATGTTTAATCCATTTCTATTGAGGAATGTATTGGACTTAGTAAGTTACAGGTGGAGCCCTCTATATATCCTCGATGTGTCGTTAGGTCTCATGAGACAACTATATGTGGAATTGGTTGAGGAATTTCCCAATTTGATATACGGTTTTGGCCGAGGCCTAAATCATTTTTGAGACATCTTGGCCGAGGCCTTGACAAAATGTTTTAGAATTTCTGAAATTATGAGGAAGTAAATTATGATATGGATAAGCATTCTAATGATCTAGAAAATGTAATTTATATGAAAAATGGCATTGATCCTAAATCTAGTTAAAAATTAATTGTTTTGGAAAGGAATAACATAGTTATCAGACTGTAATCCTAAATTTTATCCTTGAGGAAGCATTTTTCAGACTTTACCTTCGGTAATGAAAATTCTGATAAGAATTATTCTAAAATCCTACCACTAAGGAAAAGTTCTAGTTTTGGTTATACTAGTTCTAAACTAGTTTTTAGTAACAATTATTTTGTTCCTCAAAGTGATCCATTATGTACTAATTGTCACTATAGTGGGAATAGGGAAAAAATTTGTTCCTTAAACAAAACTAAATCTTTTGGATTTCATAAAGCATATTTTTCTATGAAAATATGGGTACCTAAAATTTTGGTTTCTGAAATTTCTGAATCCATGAAATCTTGTGTTCTGAAAGCCTAACTATTTTGTTTTATGTAAACTAAATAAAGTAGCAATAGAAATACATGGTACAAGGATAGTGGATGTTCATGGCATATGACTGGTAACAAAAACTAATTTGGAATGATTATCAAGACGATAAGAGGAAAATCAACTTTAAGAGATAATGCTCTGGGAGAAATTATTGGTATAGGTAACATCATAATTCTTGGAAAAACGTTAATTTAAAATATTTATATTTGTTAAGGGTTATAAGATAAATCTCATTAGTATAAGACAATTTTGTGATGAAGGTTACCTTGTGAATTTTAGGAATGACATGTTATTAGTATACAATTTCAAGGAAGAGTTTATGATTTTATCCCATAGGCAAGAGAATATATACACACTAAACTTATAAGACATTAGGATCCATGAGATATCTTGTATATATTCAATGGATGATCATTCTAGGTTAAGGAATAGAAGGTTTTGACATAGTAGCATTAAGAACCTATGAAAACCTTCAAAGAAAAGATTATTTAATGATCTAAGGGAGCATAGATTTTACTATTCAAAAGATTGTGATGCTTGTCAATATGGTAAGATACTTAAATCGATATTTAAATTAGTCAGAAATGTCTGAACTACTAATGTATTACAGTTAGTGCATATAGATATTTTTGGACCAACACAAAATGGAAGAATTGGATGAAATTATTATGTATCTGTATTGGTTGATGATTACACTATATTTATATGGGTAAATTTTTTAGAAAAAAGGTATAAAGATTTTTCTTATTTCGAAAGTTTTAGATCCCAATTTAAAAATGAGAAAAACCTTCCATTGATTATTATTCATAGTGATCATGGAGGAATCCCAAAATTCTAATTTTGAAATATTTTATTGTATAAAAGGCATTAATCATAACTTTTCAGCACCTAGAACACATCAACAAAATGGTGTTGTTAAAACATGAAATATAATTAATCAAGAGATAATCAGAACCATATTGCGTGTGTATTCAGTATCTAATCATTTTTGGGTTGAAGTTGTATGTACTGCTTGTTATAATATTAATCGAGTTTTAATTTGACATTTTCTTAATAAAAATCCTAATGTGTTATAGAATGATAGAAAACCAAGACTTTCTTATTTATAGGTTTCTTGTTTCATGGTATTTATCCTGAATACAAAAGTTAGTGTTCATAAATTCGCACCAAAATATGATAAAGGAATTTTCATAGGCTAATCCACAACTTCTAAGGCGTATATTGTTTTTAATAAAACCACTTTTATTTTTGAAGAGACAGTACATGTGAAATTTGATGAAGTGGATCCATTTGTTTTTCAACAACCCCAAAATACATCTTCGGATGTGTTTTCAAAATCATATTATCATCCTTTGTTAGATGATCCTTTTGACAAGGAAAATGTTCATGAAAATGTTTATGAAGCATTTATCCGATGATATTTCCTACCCTATGTTGATGAAATCCAGTGATAGTATCATTGGTGAGGTGAATCAACCTATAAGTACAAGAAGTTCCATATGAAATGGTCTATAACATCTAGTATTATTTTCCCAATTCGAACCAAATAGCACTGATGAAGTTTTAGGTGATGATGATTGGATTAATGCCATGAAAGATGAACTAAATTAATTCGAAAGGAATAAATTTTTGACCTTTGTTGAATGACCTAAGGAAACATCTATTATTGGATTAAAATGGGTTTTCAGAAATAATTGTGATTAAAATGGAATCATAGTAACAAATAAATCTAGATTGGTTGTTGAATGCTATAATCAACAGTAGGGAATATACGATGAAGAAACATATTCTCCAGTATTTAGACATGAATCTATTCATATTTTACAAGACTTTGCATCATTCTTCTATTTAAAAATTATTCAAATGGAGGTGAAATGTCCTTTCCTTAATTGTTTTGTACATGAGGATGTTTTACATGAAAAACATCCTTGTTTTGAAGATAAAAAACATCTTGAACATGTTTTTAGACTTACCAATGCTTTGTATGGACTTAAGCTAGCCGCTCAAGCCAGTTATGATAGACTTACATGATTTTTGCTTCAAAATAATTATTTTAAGGGAACTAAGAATCAAACCATTTTTATAATGAAATATTAAAAAAATGTTTCTATTGGTCAAATTTATCTTGATGAAATTATATTTGATTTAACCCAACAATCCTTAAATGATTCTATTGATGATATAATTAAATATGATTTTGAAATAAGTATGATGGGTGAGCTAACATATTTCCTACATTTTATAATTTTTAAAAACAAGATGTAATTTATGTATCCCAACATAAGTGTATTAAATATCTTCCTAAAAATTATGGAGTTGACAAAACTAAGAGTACATGTACTCCCATCGGTTCCTCAAATAGTCTTGATTTTGATAAATCTGGGAAACCAGTAGATCAAACATCATTTATAGATATGATAGGATGTTTACATTAGATGATAATTAGTAATCCAGAATTATTGTTTTCATTATGATGATGTGTAATATATCAATCTAGACATAAGAAATCTCATTTAAAGGAAGGGAAATGATTTTTTTTCTATTTAAAGGTAACCATGGATTTAGGACTCTTTTTTTACTTTTGGAAATGATTTTATTCTAATTTGTTTTCTCAGATATTGCCTTTGGTGGATGTAGAATGGATAGAAAGAGTACATAAAAAACATTTCATTTCGTAGGAGATTATTTAGTTTAATTTTCTTTTAAGAAGAAACATTCAGAAGCACTTTCGACTGCTAAAGCTGAATATGTAGAAACTTGAAGATGTTGTGCTCATGTGTTGTGGATGCAACACATATTCACAGACTAAGGTATGAGTTCCACTAAATCACAATCTTTTAGAGATAATACTAGTTCTGTTTCTATAATAAAAATCCATTCACATCACTCTCATGAAAAACAAATAGATATTAGGCATCACTTTCTTAGGGATCACACACAAAAAGTAGATATCATTCTTCAATTTATCAGAACACAAGAACAACTTGATGATATTTTTAAAAAATCATTACCCTCTGATAGATTTGTTTACATTAAGGATAAGTTATGAATGATAATTTAAAGTTAATCATATTCATAAAAATTTTGTTGAAATAAATTTCCTTATAGTAATAATCTTTTTTACATAGGGGGGAACATTTTTTAGTTAGTTTTTTCAAGTTTTTCGTAATGAAATTTTTTCAAAGTCATTTTTTCAATATATTTTCATACATGAAATTTTCATAATGAAAATTTTCATACATGAAACATTTGTAATGATGAATATTTTAATTGAAAATTTTTAATGAAGATAATTGTACTTGAAATTCTCATAATGATTAGTTTTGTAGTGAAATTTTCATAATGATTATTTTTTTCGTTCATGAAATTTTCACAATGAATATTTTTTTTGTAATCATTTTTTGGAAATTTTTTTAGTAATTTTTTCTTCAAGAATAATATTAACTATTATGAATAATCATCCTTGAAATTTAAAAGGTATTATTTTCTTTCTTATGTTCACATAATAATCATTTACATGGTGGTATTTTCTTAAAAAAAAATTCGGATTCCATTTTCCATAAATCCGAATGTTTTTATTAAAAAACCTCAAATGATTAGATTCGAACAGGTAGAGGAATTTAATCAAAAGGAAAGCCCATATGATAAATTGTAAATGTGATATTTACAAGCTGAATCTTGGTAGAATGATAATCCTGGGATAGATGACAAGTCAAAAGATTATGTGAAAATTTTATGTGAGGAAGAAATTTATAATCGTCGTTTTATTCACCTTGATGATGTTGAGGCAGGAGCTAAGAAAGGGACGATAGATGATGATAGAATTGTTTAGCTTTCTAACAGTGAGCATAAATCACCTAATGAGGATGCCATTATGAGAACTTTCAAAGGTAAATAGGTGATTGTTTATTCACCTACTAATATTGTTTTAATGATGATAGAAGTTGGTGGATCTTTTAAAAAAACTTGTTAACCTAAAGAAAGAGACTTCACCTCGAAAAGTATCAGATTCAGAATCATCATCCCTAGGACCTGATTTTCTTGTTAAATCATTGAAGAATTTCGTTGACAATATTCTGATTTTCTAAAGCATAAAATCCAGATTTCATATTCTTTAACAAATCTTGAATTAGAAATTAGATTCAGGTTCCATGGTTATGGACAATTGTTTAAAGCATGAGGTTGATCTCAGGAATTTCATCATCAACTATGAAGCTCAAAATATATCTTATAATAAAATTTTTGGATGGTAAAAGATAATTGTATAATATATGAGAGAAATTGATGAGTTTCATGATGGTGTAGAGGAGGATTTGATATTGAAGATGGTAGGATCAAAGATCTTACAACAAGTTTTGAAGAAAAAATATCTCTTGAGTAGCATACTCGGATGCACGAGGTAAAGGATCTGAATGGGAGGCTATACATTGTTGTCCAAAGTTATAATATGGAATGGGATCTTTAAATCGAGATTTTAGAGAAGCTAGTTAAGAAAGATAAACTGATAAAGGCTCAGGCAGAAGATCTCAAGACTCATGATGAAATGATCAATGATTTAGAGAAGAAATCAGAGGATCAAGATCAACTCCTAAAACAAGTTTAGGAAGACCTCATGGAACTCAAAAAGCTGAAAACCATAGAGAAAAAATTTGTTCCCAAGGAGAAGGAAGGAAAATAGATTCAATCTGATCTTTTTTTTTATTTTCTTTCTTGTACAAATTCTTTCCTAACATAATTAAATTTTCCCTGCTCTCTTGTATTTTTTGTTTTCTTGTACTAGTACTTCATGTTACATAATTTCATTTTCCATTCCCTCAAATTATTTTTGAAAATCATAAAGAGGGGGGGGGAAAGGAAAAGGAATACTACATAATGAATAAATATCCCTATGTATGGGGGATTTTATATAAGGGGTAGTTTTCATTACAAAGATTTTAGTAATCAAGATAATGAAAAATCTCATTCTTGAAAATCTAGAATACGATCCTTAGTGTTCCAAAACATAATGGAGAGTTTGTTGTATTCATATTTTCCCATGTGATAAGTGAGATAATTTTTTTTCAATGACAAGAAAAATATTTTCGAAGGCCTTATTTTCATTTTCGTTAGAATGTTTGTGCTTTCCAAAAAAGGGGATATTGTTGAGTCATTAATGTTTTCCTCATGACTTTTACATTCCTACATGTTTGGGAATATTGTTGAGTCAATATGGTTTCCTTATGTCATTACCATTCATGGTTTTTTGAAAATCAAAATCACTTTTTCTTGTGGAAAATTTCATTTTACCCTGCGTTTTATATTCATAAGGAAAATTTCCTTCCATAAGTAAAATTATCCATGCCATGTTTTTTGTTATTTATGTTTTATTTTTGTGAAATTTAGTTTCGTACACAAAACCTTAGAATCCCATAATACATAGATTTAAGGCATTCATTTTTTAGGATCTGAATTCAATTTTTTATTTCTAATGAATTCTAACTCCGATCATTGAATATTCTGAGTCCGAGTTCTCTGAATTCAGACTTCAAACTCTTATGTGTTATGACCCTGAATTCTAATGAATTTTGAGTCTGAACGTTGAATGTTTTAACTCCGAGTTCTCTAAATTCAGACTCTGAAGTCTTATAAGTTCTGACTCTAAATTATAATGAACTCTAACTTCAAACATCGTAAGTTCAGACTCCAAATTATAATCAACTCTAACTCTGAACTTCAAAAGTTCATACTCCAAATTCTAATTAACTCTGACTCCGAACAATGAATGTCCATGTTCCTAATTTCGATGAATCTAGATTATGATTATACATGAAATTCAGAATCTGGAATTCTATAGGGTCAAGGTTCCAAATTCCTTAGAAAATATAATTTAAATATCCTTGTCTTATAGACAACAAATGGTTTTTTTGGTTAGACTCCATAATTTGATTTTCTTACACTTCAAAAAATGATTTTAGTTATGTAACCAAATTTTTTTTACTCATGTTATCATTACCAAATGATTTCAGGCATTAAGTTACTAACTAACCATTTTCTATGTGACACGTGTACAGGTCCCACCGAAATTCGAGGTAAAATATGCCTATTGGAGGAGGGAGCCGACCACTGAATCCATTCCTATAAATAAGAGCTTATTTGAAAGAGCGTATATTATGTTGATTAATCTAGATATTAAAATCTACTGAAGTGATTTCTAGAGAGATAAATTTTTTTTCATTGTACGTACTGAACACCTTGTTCATATTAACTTTGTGCAACTCCAATTGTTGTTGTGTAAAATTGAGGTCTTCTGGGGATAAGAATAATGAGGTTATGACTACCTTAAAGGTGAGGGCTTCCTTGCTGATGAAAACAGAGGTGTCAACTACCATGAAGCTTAGGGCATGCATGGATAGTAAGACAGAATTCAATATCCATATCAAGGGCTTACCCTGGTGTGGGTAAGATATAATTTCCTGAAATTATAAATCAAGGTAACTTTATCCAATGTTGTTGGCTACCCTTCTCTTTGGGTTAAATGATTTACTACTTGTTACTTGTTTGTTTCATGTTTTCGGTTGTATATTTGTATGTTGAGGAATGTATAACTATATTATACATCATTATACTTGTATTATAATTTATTATGAATATATATTATTTAAGGTAGAATCATTATCCTTGTAAAAATTCATTAGGTTTCAATTTTTTGCAACCATATTTATGGAATTATTTTCTCAGAATCATATTTCCGGAATCTAGAATGTGTATATAACTAGAGGTTTTGTGAATTACCTTGTTTAACCGTGTAAAACATAACCATTATTAAAATCCCCAAAGGAATTTTTAATGTGTACAATTCACCTCCCCACTCTTGTATTTTGAGCATCATTAGATTCTACGTACAATATCTATATCATTTTGATCCTACATTTGGTATTATAGAGTATATCATATTCTATATTCCATGTCAATAGATATTGTTTAAGGAGCATATTTTTTATATAATACCCCCGCTACATCAATGATTTTAATTTATAATTTGGAATAAATAGTATAATAAATTGGATTTTTTATCTTTTTTTATATATAATTATTCAAAATGAAGATACATACATCCGTGAAAGAAATTATTTTTAACCAACATACAGATTTGTAATCATTTGTTTTTTCCATGATATTCATTTCAAAATTAATGAAAACCAATCCTTGTAAAACCATTTATAAATTATTCATTTTATATTTTATTTGTTGTACCATGTTATTATTATAGTGATCAAAACCCATAAATAGATGAAACCAATGAAATAAGATTTTTTTCAATAATTTTTTTTTTGAATGAAAATAATTATTCTTGTCATTTCTGACCAAACCATTAATATAACCAAGCCATTAATAATCATAACAATGATTGGTTTTAATATAATATACCATAATGTGTTTTTTTGTTTCCAATAGTATAATTCCCCATAAATATAAATTCACGACTAATCTAATTTTTAGAAGAGAAGAAATATAACATATATCTACCCATAGCTATATTTGATAGAATTTTTTAAGGACCTACTAAACAATACTTGGTTACTATATTAACTTAAATAAGGAAAATGATAACTAATAATAGTATTATAAAGAATAAAATATTTGGGGGACTCTATTAATTATATAAATAAATACTAAATTTCATGTGATAATAATATGATTGTGTTTTGAAACAAAAATGCGTAACTATGTTCAAAATATTCAAACATGTTAATTCTAAAATTGACCATGTAATAGAATGTTTCACACCATAACAAACCTGATTTGGGGCATATTTATTAAAATAAAACATCTAATAAGAATTATAAAATATTAAAACATTGTATAAAATATAGTCTAATTTACAAAGTGAATATTTTCGAACGTGGATTCAATGAAACTAACGAATTATGAGTTAAACATAATGTTCTCAGAAAAATGAAAATAAATTCAAAAAAAATGAAATACAACACTAAATCATCCATTATATTTCCCAAAATGATGCAGTATTTACAAAGTGAGTTTAATAATGATATTTCAGATATATTTGAGAACTTAGTATTATAATTCATTTATTTGATTCAAATAAAACCATTTGCATAAATTCAAACATTTAAAATGATTTGTTCTACATCAAAATGATTCTTAAGGGTGGAGTGATTTCATCCTTAAAAAGAATATATCTTCTTTTATTTATCATGACATTATTATTATATGTTAATATCATAGAACATTTGACATTATATAAACCATATTTGATGATTGCTATCAATATGTTACGTTATATTTCAATTTTTATAGAACATTGATTCCTCATTCTATTTCCACTTCCATAATGTGATATAAACATAATCCTATTAGGATTGCCAACTATTTAGAAAAAAATACATGTACAAGAGTTAATTCAATGAAATTGTATTGGTAAATATAATTAATATTTCTCCCAATATACTTTCATCTATTAGAAATAAAATATAAAAAATGAACACATATTGTTCTTTTTTAGGAAATATATTTCATAAATTAGGGAAAACATATAAATAATCCAAAATCTAGATTTTAATTTGAATATTGATGTAATCATTTCAAATTAAATAATTAGTCATGGTAACAAATTCATAGATGATTACTCCTTCAACTATGTAAATATGTTTTGTTAGTACTCTATTTAGGTATTTCCAATTTTCAATAGCATTAAATGACAACAGGATTTATCTAAAAGTGATATTTATTTATTGTTTCATGTGATTAAAATGTTCTGAATATATACCATTTAAAGATGATATATTTTTTGAAAATTTTGAATATATCTCATATTAAAATTATTTCTTTATTTTTTTAACCCAGAAAATATGATGAAACACTTTTAGGTAATTGTAATTCTTTAAAATATATATATTAAAAGTTATAAATTTTAAATATATGATGTTTTGACTAATTTATAATTGTTATAACATCATTAAGTAATTCAAATAATAATTTATTGGTTAAATTATAAATTTCTTGTAAAAAATTATAAGTATTAAAAAAATAACAAATCATTCTCAACAAAATATAGATAATATTAACCTATATCATTAAAGAGTGATTTAGGAGAGTATACATATTCCATTGAGTCTATATAACCCATTTCCCTATGTCATAAAAAAATAAACTCAAATTACTCAATGATGGCTGCAATTATATACTTTTATAGGATAATGTGAAACTTATGATGAGTATTCTTTATATTATTTAAAAATATTAATGAAATCCATTTTTTACTCTTAAATAAATATTAATTACATGATATTAACACAATCTAACTAGTATAGAGTTATAATTCAATATGAATATGAAAAATCTTATTTGATGATGATGTCAGACCGGTTAGGATGTCCTAAAGCAGGTATAAACCTATAATTATAATTGTTTATATTTTTAACTACTTAAATATTATAATCTCTTTCTCATTTGTTGATAATTTTGAAAAACATTTAATTGGAAAATCTCATTATTGGTTTTCAAATATTTTTACAATTTATTTACATATTCAAATTTATATTGATGATCATAAAACGACAATTAAAAATTTCATTTTTTTTAATTATATATATTATATAATTTCTATTTAACTATGTAATTCAATGAGCACCATTTAGAGGTTTATGAGTAATAGATATTTGGGTATTTTGAGGATTGAATATAGTTTTTTAGTGATTTATTTTTAGTGTATGGATCATTAGTCATGTGTTTATTTCAAGGGTATTATTGTTATCATTAGAACATCCTTTGGAAGAAACCATGTTCTCATCATTGATAAGATTCATATATTGTTAAAAATTATATTATATGGGGGAACATAGTGAAAATTGATTAAATATATGAATATTTTTATATAATTTACGATAATTTATTGCATTAAAACTAATGTTTTTTATGGAAATGTTATCTTTTTATAGAATTGGTTGGTTATATATGAGATAAATATATTATTACAACAATATAGTATTTTTTTACTGTATTATTAGAATTATAGAAAAATTATTAATTTCAAGTGAGATATAATGAATATGTTATTATTTAAAAAATATATAATAACCCTTTATATAGGAATCTAAATTGGATTAAAATTAAAATTTATTTTTTAATGCAATATTTTTTAAAGTGGATAATTGTTTTAAGAAAAAATTGAAATAAAATATAATATAATAAATTATAATTATATGGAACTAGTTTATAAATGATTTATTTAAAAATGTTTTGATAAAGTTTCTAGAAATGTATTTTTTTATTTAAATATATAATATACTACTTGTTAAGATCTTATATTATAATCTTAACAAAACATTATGCTATAATAATTTTCATTAAAAACTATGATGCAAAACTGAGGATATTAAAATATATTTCATTGTATTTTTAATTGGATGCTCAAATAGAAGATAAATGAACGGAATTTTGATACTATTTTATAAAAAAATTAGTCATAAACAAACTATTTTATTTGAAAAACCTCATATATGTTCACCTAATACAATAACATTCTCTGACAAGGAACTAGATTTTATAAATAGTTTTAATACTATATCTATTATATTATCAATACAATTTTAATAATTATGTAACTCAATTGTAGTTAATGATAATATATCCATGTCAATGTGGGAATAAAATAAGATTATATGAGATTATCCATATTTTTAGAAATAATGGAATGAGTATGATATTATTATTTACATTTCAATGTGTGAGATATAATTATTTATAATATTATTATTTATATTATTTTGTTGTTGAAATATTTCAAAAATAATAAATGATTAAAACATTATAAATTTGAATAAGTGTTTAAACACTTTATGTATGATTTTATATTTTCAATATTATATGATTTATTTTGGTTTCAATTATATTACCCAAAAATAAAAGGGAATCTATATAAAACATTTTCATTATTTTGATGTATTTAATGACAGTGTGTAAATTTTATGTGTCACTATCATAATTATTTTGGATGAATTAATTTTCATTTGTTTTTTTTCTCTTTTCAATTTAGGATGAATCTATACCTACATGAATTTATGACGTAAATGATATGACCAAATTTACATTATCAATACTTTTCTTAGGATAATGAGAATAATATTTGTCATTTAGGATCATTGAAATAAATTTCTCAATTGTTTCATTCAATATGGGAAGATGGAAATGGGTATTTTTATAATGATTCTACACCTCCCAAAACTCAATAAATGGTATCCATGAGGTAACTAATACTGGGAACCAAAATAATATAGATAAAAATCATTATAGAAATAAAACATATATTCTTTTGGGATTTAATTAATCTATTTATTAATATAAACCTTTTTATAAAACTTATCATATAATTTCCCTTCTACTATAGTATATAGAGAATATTAATTTTTACCTATGGAATTATAATACATATATTTTTTTAATAATCATCATTCTAAAAAGGAATTTTTTTAATTTTTATAATAATGATTAATTATCAATAAAATGTTATTATATGTTATAAAAAACATATTATGAGAATTATTGGGTTTATAAAGATTAAATAATTTCCATTAATGATGTATTAATCATTAGTATGGAAAAATTTTGTGAATAAATAACTTTATAGGTTGGATATATAATAATAAAAAAAGATTAATTTAATTTCAAATGTATTCAACCATTTATTTTTTCTAGTTTTTTTTATTTTATTTTTAATTATTTTAACACACAACGGAATCTGATGATAGTAATATAAAATGTTCAAATAATAATTTTAACCATATATAATTAGCATGGGAATTTAGGGAGTAGTTTTTCTTCAATAATCTATATAAATTTCATGGTAGGATGTGTCATTCCTCTCATTTTTTTCCCTCGTGATATGAATTATTTCATTCATATTTTCAATATAATTTTTTCATTGAGAAAAAAATTCATAAATAATGGTAATCCAGGAAACACAATTATGTTAATATATTTTATTCTATTTTCACATATTTTTCTCTTTTCATTCATTCTATTTTTTTGGTTTGTTTTCATTTATTTGCGTGTCTTTGAACAGTTATCCCTGAAATTCAAATCCTTTTATTTTTTTAGAACCCATGATTGTATGATATAAAAATTTGAAAAATATACTAATATTATATTAATTTTTTTATAATCTCATTTCAATATTGATGGTTTCTAATTCATGATAAGATATCAAATTTTTTACTTCAAAAGAATAAATCACATCCCATTTTTAATACCACTTTCCTTAATTGAATAAATTTTTTTCATCATGTCCTTAATATTATCACATATGTATTAAACCAATCCATTCTTAATTTATTATATATTTTGTGAGTTATGACAAAACTATTGTAACTAGTAGTATTGTATGGTAAATGATAGAGGAGATTAATTTTGGGTTTTATAATAGCCTTTTACAACTAAATTATTATTCTATTTCTTATCTTATATCTTATCACTATTAGACCATATTTATCAAAAAATGATATATTTTGAAAATAAAATTATAAATATAAATTCATTCAAAATAATTTAATAATTTTAATTTTAATTTTTCTTTAAAAATTATGTACCAGGTGATGGTTTGTTGAAGATACATACATTCAGGCTTCATGGGAAGAGGATATAATTCTAATCAACTGTTTAATGATATTTTAGTTTTAGTTTATTAGGGGATGTTTTTTAATAAAAACCCATTCCATAAGGATATTGAGTGAGAAATGATAGATATAATATCATGTATGAGAATATTGATAGAAAATGTAACTAAACGCTAGGTTAAAGCATAATATTTTTTCTATATATTAAAAATTCACTGTCAACAATGAAAATAAATAACTAAGTGAAATTTCAAAATCAATGAATATATTTTTTTTGTAATATATATGAGAGAAAATTTACAATACTAAAATGAAGAATGTTCAAATATACATTCAAAATAATGTGGTAAATAATGAATATTATTAATAGAGAGTGAATATAATTCTTTTAATTTGTATGAGGAATTAATAATTCCTTTTTATTAAAATAGACCCAAATAACATTATTGAAAATTAGAAAAAGTTAAAAATGAAAAAATATACCATTAACAATATTATAAATAACTATATGATTAATAAAATCATTGATTTTTTTGTGGAGATTTATGACAACATCAAGCTGATGGTGAGCCTTCATTATGATTGGATTATGAAATGAATGTGTACATTCTTTGTTGTTTAATTGGATAAATAATTATAATTATATTGGTGTTAATGTTAATTGGAGGATTATTGAATATGAGACATAAAAAACATAAACAATGGTGGATATCATTTTCATATCATTAGGGAGATTTTTTGAATTTTGTTATTATGGATGATTGAGAGTAATATAACATTTTTTAATGTTTTAAAAGTAAAATTTTTAATATTTATATTGATCAAATTTCTACGAGTCAACGGAAATAGTACATGAAAATTAATAATCATCATATTTGTCTAAAATAATTTAAAATTAATGTATTTATTCACAATATTTATTCTCTTTAACATAAATTTAAATATTTATATATTTCAAGAATATTTTGGAATTTATTATAGAATTGAATTCTTAAATTTTTTTAATTATCTAATTCATCGTGTAGATTTATTATATGATCCATATATATAATTTGTGTGTATATATATATATTAATTTTATATACAGAAATTTCTTTTTTTAATATTTTTGTAAATAGAAATTAGTAATTTTTACATTGTGTTTTTATATTTAAGAAGGGATTAATAATAATTAATATTAGTATGCAATGCATTATAGATATTTGTGAATTATGTGGGAATTTTTTTAGATGTTTATGAAATAGTAAAAGTAAAATGATCAAATAAGGTGCATTATCAAATGCATAATAATAATTTCATTTACTTCTAATAATGTGAAGATGGTGAGTTCTAAATTTTTTAGGACGTGGGAAATATTCAAACAAAAATTGACAGATGATAATATGTACCTGTGAAATTAATGGTGTATATTTGTAAATGGATAAGATGACTAAATTTCATTATAGAGAATAATGTAATTCATGTACATATAAGATGACTTATTTAGAAATATGAATGTAATATCCAAATGTTGAGGGTTAGGTAAAGTCCATATTCTATTGCACATACAATTTTTTTGTTGAATATAAGAATAACATCAAAAAATTTGTAATATCAATTTTTTCATCAATAGTATCACATCATGTAAATATAAAATGTAGTTGGGAAAGTTTTTGAGTTTCTATAATGGATATTCTAGATTAAGAGGGAAAATGAAATATTGATGCACATTCTGAAATTTTGACAATTTTATTCCTGGAGGTTTATAATATTAAAAAAATAAAGGAATTAGAGGCAAAACATGATGGCTCTTATGATTATTAAAAATTGTGAACATATCAATTTAAAAATTTTATAGGATAATTTTAAGATCATGAATTATAAATGATATGTCAAATTTGGTGATGTGATGGTTTAAATTCGAACTCAGATAATTTGGACATATTTTAGGATAAAAAATAATTCAAAGTAATTTTACTATACACCATACTAGGACAATGTAGTAGTGTAGCCATTTTTTTGAAAATGAATATATAATATGTTATGGAAAAAATTCCCCCTATTGGGTGTGTAATTATGTATATTTAACATCATATACTTCAATAGGAACTGGATATAGATTAATTTCAGTGATATGGTGGATGTTTTGGAAATTCCAAAATTGAATGGTATTGTATAATAGGTTTTGGATGCATAACATGGTGGAACTCTTTATAATAATATTGTAACGTCATATATAATATCTTTTATGATAAATAAAAAAAATATTTTTTCATAATGAATTTTTTTATTATATTCCAAAATTTAGTACATAGAAATAATATTATAAAAATAATAATATTTTTCTTCTAACAATATATTTTTCTTTATCTAATATTTTTACAAAGATATCAAAACAAAAAATTACTGAACATGCAATAATATTTTCTATAGGATTGATCTTTGATGAAATTATTACACCTTCACCAAAAACAATTTAATGATACAGGAACACTATATATATAATAGACATTTTCTTAAAAACTGAAAACCCTCATAGGAAATGATGTAGTAAATTTAAATTGGGGTATATATAGGATCTTATTAGATATATAACTATAATGTTTAGATCATTCCATTAATGCCACATCACAGTTGGATAATATTACTTTTTGACTTTATTACCATTTATAAAAAATTATTACAATTAAAACTTGAGTTTATTAATGGATATATAAAAAGTTAATTGATATGGAATAGAGAAATAATGGCCCCAACATATAGGATAAATCCTTATAAATCTCATTTATTATAAAAAGGGATGGATGTAATCTCAATGTGGTTCTCTCCTTTGTAATTAAAATTAGAGATTAAACATGTTTGAATTTAATTACATTTTGTTGTATATATGTTCAACACAGTAGAGATCAGGGTGATGGTAATGATATTTGAGATGACCAATAAAATGACCACAATCATACCCCATATTTGTAGGGATTATTCTGTTATAATAAGAGGGTTGTGTATATGTCCATTAGTCAAAAAATGTAATTTCCTCTATATAAATAATAATATTATGTTTTCAATTACACTTTCCATTATTATTCTACGTAAAAAAAATATTGATTAATATAATTCTAATTTGATAAATTTATTTTTCAATACAAAGAATATATAATTGTAGATTTAGAAAATATATACAAACATAGAATAAATTTATGTATTCTATATTGTATTTATTTTAATAAAAATTTAATCATTATATAATTAAAAAATATATTATTTTATATTGTCATGTAAAATTTTTATGTGTGTGAATGATCAATATATTATAAGGATTTGAATTTTTAAGTAAATGAATATTTTTATTTAAATTATATAATAAATGTTTTTAGGTAATTTTTTTGATAAAAGGAAAAAATTTAAATTAACATGTTGATATTAGGTTGTGGTGAAATTTAGAAAATTTTCTGAAATTCATTTTAATTCATTGAATATTAAAAATTTTCATAACTATATTTATTTTATTTTATTACTTTATATATATATTTATATATTTTAATGATTTAATTGTTTATATAATTTGATCCCTTTCCAATAATAGTTTTTCAATAATATGTATATTAATTGATTTAATAGTACTTCTGAACCTATAAATTTCATTCAATGAACAACAATTCAAATTGAGAAATTATAAAATATATTTTTGAAAAAAGTTTTTCGTTAATGAAAAATTAAAATTTTAAAAAATAATTGGTTTTATGGATACAAATTATATGAAACATGACATAAATGTATAAAACTGTGAGAAAAATACATTTTTATCTAATAATTTATCATTTTTACAAACCTAGATAACTAAGACTTGCATTTAAAAATTATTAAATAAGTAATAATTCTTCATTATAAATACCCTCCTATTACACAATTTATATCCACTCCAATTAATATAATATTGAATTTTTACTCGTAATGTAAAGACCCGTAAAATTCAAGGGAAATTTTTTCTTAATTTTCTTTAGAATTTTACAAGAGCACGGTTTCTGACGGCACCTGATTCCGAGGCCCAGAGTGCTCGG
Source organism: Viscum album (assembly GCA_963277665.1). Taxonomy (NCBI): domain Eukaryota; kingdom Viridiplantae; phylum Streptophyta; class Magnoliopsida; order Santalales; family Viscaceae; genus Viscum; species Viscum album. Next base: position 1,036,867,444 of record OY728133.1, on the reverse strand, counting down.
AATCAATTTCTGAAGTTTGGCTCGGGTACGTTCAGTGAACGAACGAGCGGGAATTTCTAACTTTTGATCCGGTGCTCAGAATTGAAATCTGAGGGCACCGATGAACTCACAGCGCCGATATTTGCTTAAAGAGACCTTTTTGGGATTTGTGTTTGTTTCGGATTGAGATTTAGTTTTTGGGAGATTAGAATAAGTTAAATAAAAATTGTGTTTACATATTTTTATTTAAACTTATTAGTTAACTTCTCTCAAAAGAAGTTAGGGGTGGGACCCACACCAACATAACCTCCCTTGAGAGGATTAAGTGTGGTGGGGCCCACACGAACCCCTAACTTTACATCTTCCCTCAAACATCCTTAACCCCTCATTAAATGACATGGGTTATTTAATTTTGGAGTTAATCTTTTTGAATTTCAAACCTTTGAAATTCTTGTGTTAAGTTTTTGATTAAATTAAGCTCTTCTCTCTTTTTGTTGGGTTAGAACTCTTAGCCAACTTGAGAGCTTTTTAGAGCTTCTTCTTCTTCTTCATGCTCTGACGAAGAACACGAAGAACGCTCAAGCTCCGACGAAGAACGCTCCAGCTCCGACGAAGAACGCAGCCTCTCTTCTTCGTCTTCCGTGTCAACGTGAGGGAACGCCGCTTCCTCCTCGGACCTTCTTCGTTGACATAAGAAGTTTCGCCAACGACGTATCTCTTCGGGCGTATCTCTTCGTCATCGAATTTGACGAACGACGACCGCGATGCCCGACCTCCGCGACGTTGTCTTCTGCGGGACGTTGTCAAATCTTCGAACCTATACCCGAGGTAGGGGTTGTTGATTTTCGTTTAATTATTTTATTCTTGATTGTGGATCTTGCAAGTCTAACGTGTGGCTTTTGAATATTTTAAGTTGCGTTATTATTTAACGTGAGGGGGGATGGAACGCATGAACACGGCCGAACACCCCTCCATCGTTATTGTTGTTTTACCTTGCGTGTGGAAACAAGGTGGCGTGGTGTCGTCGCACCACGCGGTTAATCGTGCGTTTATTTTACGTGACGCCGTCGCACCGCGCCATGGAAGGATCATCAAGAACGTGACGCCGTCGCGCCACGTTGAAGGAAATCAAGGTGCGGCGGAGGGGCGCGGTGCCGTCGCACAGCGCCGGACGACGAACACCGCGGCCGGTTCCGGGCCGAGGCGGAACGAGGAGACCGGCGGCCGGGCCGCCGGCGTCGGAAGCCAAAGAGGGGACCGGATTTTCCGGTCCCGTTGGAGAAAACCGGCCGGCTAGCTGGCCGGCCGGATGATATTAAGCCGGGGGAAATTAATCCCCTGGCCAGCAGACAAACCCCCCCCTCATTTATGAGGGGGGGCGGTTTCCTTGAGGGGGGGCAGGAGGCCCCCCGGTTTCTGCACAAACAGGCCCCCCACGTGGGGGGGGGGGGGGGGGGCGTTTTCAAATCAAGGGCGCGGCTATATGCCGCGCCACCCCTTCAATCAAGCGGGGGGGCTTTGCCCCCCACGCTGCCTTCGTGCGGCGCCAGGCCGCCAGGCCGGCCCAGGGGGGGTCGGGCCGGGTCGGCCCGAACCGGGACCCCCCGTTTCGAATCTTATTCGGTCTTTTGGCCATAACATGAGCCACGGACCTCCGATCGATGAACCGTCTGCAGCAACGTGATCCTTGGATCGAGACGGTCGTTTCAGTATATCACACTCAAGGTTTCGGATTACTTTGAGTTCGGCCGGGTTGGTTCGTTCACAAAACCAATCGGGCCTTCGGAGCGCAAACGCTCATATCTTGAGCTACAGACGTCCGATTGACGTGCCGTCAGTTGTGTTGTGTTCCTCTTAGTGAGACAGATCTTTTGGCATACTCCGCCCGAGGTTTGGACGCAGGTGGAGTACGGTCGGGTTGGTTTTGCCTTAAAAACCAACCGGGCCCCGGGGACGAAAATGTCAATAACTCTCAGACTGGGCGTCCGATCGACGCGCCGTCTGTTGCGTTGAGTTCCTGTTGACGATACGGAACTTTTGGATACATAAACTCTGGACTTTGTGACAGTTGATTTATCAGCCTCTCGGCTCCTGGAGCGGACCCTCCGAACGAGCTTTCTGTGTGCGGGAACCCTAGTGCTGGCTGCGACTGTTACTGTGACTACTACTGCTACTACTGCTACTACTGCTACTGTGACTGCGACGACGACAGTAGAGAGATCCTGTGTGGATTCGACGACGACGACTACAGCACTCTGCGATCCTACGTGGATCAGTGCTACAGGTCCTGTGTGGGCCCGATCCTGTGTGGGTCCGATCCTGTGTGGGTCCTTGCGCTCAGCGGTCCTGTGTGAACCAGCGCCTACAGGTCCTGTGTGGGCCCGATCCTGTGTGGGTCTTTGCGGGGGTTAGTTACCTATCGATCCTTTGTGGGTCCGACGACTTAGATGGATCAATGATCGTCTTTATCGTCCTTGAAGAAGTATACCTGTGTGAGCTGAATCCTGTTGCTTTCCTCTGTGGATTGTGTTATGCAAATCTGTGGGGATTACGTTTTGCTTTCCTGTGTGGAATACGTTTACTTTCCTGTGTGGACTGAGTTGTACTTGGGCTCGGAGGTTGGAGCGTATTTGAAATTCATGACTTAGGTATATGTATGGGCATATACCTAAGCAGTTTCGGTTATTACTTCGTGATTGTTCCTTTCTTCGTGGTTTATCCTTTGTGGATTTGAGAGACCTTCAGGGGTCTCGGGGTCCCTACTGAGTAGCTTATACTCACCCATGCACGGGCTTTGCCCGCACTACGATGTGTTGGTTGCAGACGACGGACAGCGTTGACCTTAGCTGAGGCTTGCAGAGCGGGACGGTACCCGGAGGTGGACCACTGGGCGGGACGTGCTCGGAGTGGACGGCGGGACCCGTGGAGCAGTGGAGCTATCTGTACCCACCCTTTAGGTGGGATTTCCGGTGGACAGCTCGGCGTAGCGGCTTTTACTTTTCAGTTGCTGTTTTCCCTTTTGAGTTGTACTTTACTTTCAGTTTGGGTTTGTATACTGGCCCATTTACTTTTCCGCACTTTCAGTTGTACTCTACTTTTGCTTAGTGTTTACTTTCCGCTTGCTTACTCTGTGGTGTTTGTTTACTTTACAAAGGCAATGCCTTCCCTTTTTCCGGGATTTACGCCTTGGTGCTAGTCGCCAGCCCCTGGCCTATGGAAGGCAGGCTTGGGGTAGTCACGGCACGGACCCCGAGGGCGGGTCGTGACAAATTGGTATCATAGGAGTTCGGTTCTACCGCGAACTCTGATATTTTCTATGTGAAACAATAATGTTTAGCGTATTGAGTGTGGTTATCAGTCCAGGGAGTCCAGTGTTGGTGCGGCGGCCGACGTATCCGTACACCAGGACCCTGACTTCTGATTTCCGACTTAATGCACGAAAACATTGATTGCGTGTGTGTTTCAATGTTTTCTTTGTGATTACTTATATCAGCTCACCAGGTATACTGTTCTGACCGTGGCGCACCTGTTTCCTTTTCAGGATGGCCCCACGAAGGCAGCCAGCTAGGGTTCCGAGAGTCGAGCGTTACGACAGCCCACCGAGCGACGAGGCCTCGGTGCATGGCCCTTTTCCAGTAGTGGCACCGGCGGTAGCTTTACCCGCCGATCCCCCGATGCTTCCAGCAGCAGCCGCTGACGATGCACGTCGCCTCAGCGCACTGCATGAGTTTCAGCGCCAGCGACCGCCCAGGTTTCGCGGGGAGACGGATCCTCAGGCAGTAGAGGACTGGCTAGAGGCAGTGGTTCGAGTGTTTAGGCTAGTGAGGACACCAGCAGACCTCATGGTGATCCTCGCTGCGAGCCTACTACACGCAGCAGCAGGACGATGGTGGAGCCTGATGCTCCAGGTGCACGATGAGGCATCCCTACTTTGGATGGACTATGAGAGCCTCTTCCGCTCGGAGTTCGTCCCAGCCACCCTTTGTGCGGTGCGTATCCAGGAGCTTCTACAGCTGCGGCAGGGCAGCATGACGGTCGCACAGTACTCGGCGAGATTTACCGATCTCTCGCGCTACTCGACCGACATGGTACGGGACCCATTCTTCCGGGCCCGGACCTTCGAGCAGGGTTTGAGACACGAGATCAGGGCATCGCTGATCTCCCTCAGCATACCGACTCAGACAGGAGTACTGGAGCGGGCCCTTATGATCGAGAGCTTCCTAGCTGAGTCTACACCAGCACAGCGACCCACCGCAGGGCGGCACATGGCAGAGTCATCTGCAGCAGGCAGTCGACGGATGACTCAGGGGTCCAGACAGACCAGACCTTCGGGCAGACGATCTCAGGGCACTGGATCAGCAGTGCAGGGCACACAGCGTGAGGCCAGTCTTCCGAGAGGCAGACAATGCTACTCGTGCGGCGGGCAGGGCCACATGGCTCGTGACTGCCCGACCCGTCGTGCCGAGGAGCAGCAGACAGTTGATGGACCACCGAGGCAGAGGCAGAGGATCGACCGTGGCGGTCCGCAGGGAGGAGGCGGACGAGGAAGAGGAGCTGGACGAGCAGCTGGTGGTGGCCGACGCTTTGAGGCTCTACCACCACCACCACCAGGAGGTCCACCCCAACCACAGGGAGCTGGCGGGCAGCGACAGGCACAGCTCCAGGCAGCAGAGGCCTACGACCACGGCGCACCCGAGATGATTCAACATATTATCTGTGTCTATTCCACCCTTGCTGCAGTTCTTATAGACACAGGAGCGAGTCACTCTTTCATAGCCGCTGCCCTTGTTCGGAGCTCGGAGATTCCGACAGAGCCGTTGGCTCGATCCTTACGGCTAGAGACTCCTACAGGAGCAGACTCGACGATTACGCACTGGTGCCGGCAGTGTGAGCTCACTCTAGGAGGCGAGAGCTTCGGCTGGGATCTTCTTGTAGCAGCGTCGAGGCCTTACGGCGTCATCTTGGTCATGGATTGGCTATCTACAGTCCATGCGCAGATTGACTGTTTTAGGCGCAAGGTGCGATGTGTACGCACCGACGGGAGCAGGTTCACCTTCACTGGCGAGAAGGGAGCCTTAGCAGCACAGGATGGACTTCCGCGTAGGAGAGGACAGCCCATCACTCATCAGTTGGCTAGCCTCATCCTTGGAGCAGTTGACGTGCAGAGTCCTTGTTTTCCTGCAGTGGTGGATCAGTTTGCGGACGTTTTTCCCGACGACGTCCTAGGGCTACCTCCTCGCAGAGAGGTAGACTTTTATATTGACTTGTACCCCGGGACAGCCCCGATATCTACTCCAGCATATCGGATGGCCCCCGCCGAGCTTCGAGAGCTACGGGTACAGTTGGAGGACTTGCAGGGAAAGGGATTCATCCGACCCAGTGTTTCACCCTGGGCTTCCCCGATTTTGTTCGCCAAGAAGGCGGACGGGAGCTTGCGACTTTGTGTTGACTATCGTCGCCTGAACCAGGTGACAGTGAGGAACAAGTATCCGCTACCGAGGATTGATGACCTCTTTGATCAGCTCAAGGGAGCACGGTGGTTCTCGAAGATAGACCTCAGGTCAGGCTATCATCAGCTCAGATTCAGAGACGAGGATGTGCAGAAGACAGCGTTCAGATGTCGGTATGGCCACTATGAGTTCTTGGTTATGCCATTCGGTGTAACCAATGCTCCAGCAGTGTTCATGGCTCTCATGAACAGGATCTTTCAGCCATACCTCGATCGGTTTGTCGTGGTCTTCATCGACGACATTCTGATTTATTCTACGACAGAGGAGGAGCACGCCTATCACTTGCGAGTTGTACTAGACACACTCCGAGAGCACCAGCTTTATGGTAAGCTCTTGAAGTGCCAGTTCTGGTTATGTGAGGTCCACTTCTTGGGACACGTTATCTCTGACGCGGGAGTTGTAGTGGATCCCGCGACGATTGAGGCTGTGTTAGCTTGGGAGCCACCCAGGAGCGTGACTGAGGTTCGGAGTTTCTTGGGACTAGCTGGATACTATCAGAGATTCGTGCCAGACTTCTCTAGAGTTGCGGCATCACTCACAGCTTTGACGAAGAATGGGAAACCCTTCGTGTGGTCTGACAGATGTCAGCAGAGCTTCCAGGAGCTGAGACAGAGATTGACCTGCACACCTATCATGAGGTTTCCTGAAGAGGGAGTATGGTACGTAGTCTACTGTGATGCATCAGGGACCGGACTCGGATGTGTTCTGATGCAGGAGCGGGCAGTGATTGCCTATGGATCATGTCAGTTGAGGCCGCATGAGCAGAATTACGCTACCCATGACCTGGAGTTAGCAGCAGTGGTCTTCTCTCTGAAGACATGGCGACACTATCTGATGGGCGAGCACTTTACAGTCTTTTCCGATCACCAGAGTCTCAGGTATATCTTCTCGCAGAAGGACCTGAACCTGAGACAGCGGATATGGCTCGAGTTCATCCAGGACTATGACTTTGAGATAATCTATACTCCTGGGAAGGGTAAGGTAGTAGACGATGCCCTCAGCAGGAGGACGGGCATTCAGCTACTTGAGGAGGCGACGGAGCAGCTAGCCTCTTTGCAGATATCCTTCGTGGATAGAGATGGAGCAACCTTCCTTCAGTCTCTCACAGTCACTCCTTCACTACTGCAGCGAGTCAGGGAGGCACAGCATGGGGACGCTGACTGTGAGACACGGCGTGCACAGATATCCTCGGGACAGGCACCTGATGGTTTCTCCCTTGGAGCAGAACACGACATCCTTTTCATAGGACGTACCATGGTACCAGTCGCTTTGCGAGAGGAAGTGCTGAGAGAGTTTCACACTTCTCCTTTTTCGGTACATCCTGGAGTGGCGAAGATGTACCAGGACCTCAGACGACAGCACTGGTGGCCGGGCATGAAGAAGGCTGTAGCAGAGTTCGTTTCTCGATGCCTCACCTACCAGCAGGTGAAGGCAGAGCATCAGGTACCAGTAGGCTTGGTACAGCCCTTGGAGGTTCTGGAGTGGAAGTGGGACGGCATATCTATGGACTTCGTGAATGGACTTCCACGTACTTCCAGAGGTCACGACTCCATCTGGTTGATTGTTGACTGACTCACCAAGTCGGCACATTTCTTACCCATCAGAGAGCAGGGCTCAGTAGAGAGCTTGGGACATCTCTACGTTCAGGAGATTGTGCGGCTCCACGGCGTGCCATCATCTATCGTCTCCGATCGAGATTCTCGCTTTACTTCCCGGCTTTGGAAGGGGTTACAGGAGGCGTTCGGGACGCAGCTATGTTTGAGCACAGCCATTTATCCTCAAATGGATGGTCAGACGGAGAGGACCATTCAGACTCTCGAGGACATGCTCCGCGCATGTGTCCTCAACTTTGGTCGTAGCTGGGAGGACCACCTACCCTTGGTGGAGTTCGCGTACAACAACAGCTACCACTCCACCATCGGGATGGCACCGTACGAGGCATTGTACGGCCGACCTTGTAGATCTCCTTTGTGCTGGATAGACCCTGGAGAGTCAGCACTGGTGGGACCGGAGATGGTCCAGGCCACGACAGAGAAGGTCCAGGTCATCCAGGAGCGGATGAGGACAGCTCAGAGCCGGCAGAAGTCATATGCTGAAAGGAGGCGGAGGCCACTGGAGTTCGATGATGGCGACCACGTCTTCTTGCGGGTCTCACCTCGACGTGGTATTCGGAGATTTGGCCGAGACGGCAAGTTATCTCCGCGCTTCATCGGACCCTTCCAGATTCTCAGTAGGATTGGTGAGGTGGCTTATCGCCTGGCTCTACCACCTCAGTTGCACCGGGTGCACGACGTCTTCCACGTGTCTTAGCTGAGAAGATACGTGCACGACCCGACACACATCATTGATCATGGGGAGCTTGACGTTGACGATGGGGTGACTTTTACGAAGGTCCCGGTGGAGATAGAGGATCGACATGAGCGGGTCCTGCGTGGGCGATCGATTCCTCTTGTGTGCATCAGATGGCAGCATGGGAATCTCCAGGAGAGCACATGGGAGCGGGAGGCTCAGATGCGTGCTCAGTACCCTCATTTGTTTCCCTAGTTTTTGATGTATCTTTACGGGGACGTAAAGCCCTGAGGTGGGAGTAATGTAAAGACCCATAAAATTCAAGGGAAATTTTTTCTTAATTTTCTTTAGAATTTTACAAGAGCACGGTTTCTGACGGCACCTGATTCCGAGGCCCGTAGTGCCCGGAATCAATTTCTGAAGATTGGCTCGGGTACGTTCAGTGAACGAACGAGCGGGAATTTCTAACTTTTGATCCGGTGCTCAGAATTGAAATCCGAGGGCACCGATGAACTCACAACGCCGATATTCGCTTAAAGAGACCTTTTCAGGATTTTCGTTTGTTTCGGGTTGAGAGTTAGTTTTTGGGAGATTAGAATAAGTTAAATAAAAATTGTGTTTACATATTTTTATTTAAACTTTTTAGTTAACTTCTCTCAAAAGAAGTTAGGGGTGGGACCCACACCAACTTAACCTCCCTTGAGAGGATTAAGTGTGGTGGGGCCCACACAAACCCCTAACTTTACATCTTCCCTCAAACTTCCTTAACCCCTCATTAAATGACATGGGTTATTTAATTTTGGAGTTAATCTTTTTGAATTTCATACCTTTGAAATTCTTGTGTTAAGTTTTTGATTAAATTAAGCTCTTCTCTCTTTTTGTTGGGTCAGAACTCTTAGCCAACTTGAGATCTTTTGAGAGCTTCTTCTTCATCTTCAAGCTCTGACGAAGAACACGAAGAACGCTCAAGCTCCGACGAAGAACGCTCCAGCTCCGACGAAGAACGCCGCCTCTCTTCTTCTTCTTCCGTGTCAACGAGAGGGAACGCCGCTTCCTCCTCGGACCTTCTTCGTCGACATAAGAAGTTTCGCCAACGACGTATCTCTTCGGGCGTATCTCTTCGTCATCGGATTTGATGAACGGCGACCGCGATGCCCGACCTCCGCGACGTTGTCTTCCGCGGGACGTTGTCAAATCTTCGAACCTATACCTGATGTAGGGGTTGTTGATTTTCGTTTAATTATTTTATTCTTGATTGTGGATCTTGCAAGTCTAACGTGTGGCTTTTGAATATTTTAAGTTGCGTTATTATTTAACGTGAGGGGGGCCGGACCGCATGAACACGGCCGAACCCCCCTCAATCGTTCTTGTTGTTTTACCTTGCGGGTGGAAACAAGGTGGCGTGGTGTCGTCGCACCACGCGGTTAATCGTGCGTTTATATTACGTGACGCCGTCGCACCGCGCCATGGAAGGATCATCAAGAACGCGACGTCGTCGCGCCACGTTGAAGGAAATCAAGGTGCGGCGGAGGGGCGCGGTGTCGTCGCACCGCGCCGGACGATGAACATCGCGGCCGGTTCCGGGCCGAGGCGGAACGAGGAGACCGGCGGCCGGGCCGCCGGCGTCGGAAGCCAAAGAGGGGACCGGATTTTCCGGTCCCGTTGGAGAAAACCGGCCGGCTAGCTGGCCGGCCGGATGATATTAAACTGGGGGAAATTAATCCCCCGGCCAGCAGACAAAACCCCCCCCCCCTCATTTATGAGGGGGGCGGTTTCCTTGAGGGGGGGCAGGAGGCCCCCCGGTTTCTGCACAAACAGGCCCCCCACGTGGGGGGGGGGGGGGGGCGTTTTCAAATCAAGGGCGCGGCTATATGCCGCGCCACCCCTTCAATCAAGCGGGGGGGGGGGGGGGGGGGCTTTGCCCCCCGCGCTGCCTCCGTGCGGCGCCAGGCCGCCAGGCCGCCGCGGCCGCCGCGCCACCGCGCTGCCGGCCGGCCAGCCGGTCGGGCCGGGTCGGGTCGACCCGGTTCAGGCCGGCCCAGGGGGGGTCGGGCCGGGTCGGCCCGGACCGGGACCCCCCGTTTCGAATCTTATTCGGTCATTTGGCCATAACATGAGCCACGGACCTCCGATCGATGAACCGTCTACGGCAACGCGATCCTTGGATTGAGAAGGTCGTTTCAGTATATCTCACTCAAGGTTTCGGATTACTTTGAGTTCAGCCGGTTTGGTTCGTTCACAAAACCAACCGGGCCTTCGGAGCGCAAACGCTCATATCTTGAGCTACAGACGTCCGATTGACGTGCCGTCAGCTGTTTTGTGTTACTATTAGTGAGACGGATCTTTTGGCATACTCCGCCCGAGGTTTGGACGCAGGTGGAGTACGGTCGGTTTGGTTTTGCCTTAAAAACCAACCGGGCCCCGGGGACGAAAATGCCAATAACTCTCAGACCGGGCGTCCGATCGACGCGCCGTCTGTTGCGTTGAGTTCCTGTTGACGATACGGAACATTTGGATACATAAACTCTGGACTTTGTGACAGTTGATGTATCAGCCTCTCGGCTCCTGGAGCGGACCCTCCGAACGAGCTTGCTGTGTGCGGGAACCCTAGTGCTGGCTGCGACTGTTACTGTGACTACTACTGCTACTACTGCTACTGTGACTGCGACGACGACAGTAGAGAGATCCTGGGTGGATTCGACGACGACGACTACAGCACTCAGCGATCCTACGTGGATCAGTGCTACAGGTCCTGTGTGGGCCCGATCCAGTGTGGGTCCGATCCAGTGTGGGTCCTTGCGCTCAGTGGTTCTGTGTGAACCAGCGCCTACAGGTCCTATGTGGGCCCGATCCTGTGTGGGTCTCTGCGGGGGTTAGTTACCTATCGATCCATCGTGGGTCCGACGACTTAGATGGATCAGTGATCATCTTTATCGTCCTTGAAGAAGTATACATGTGTGAGCTAAATCCTGTTGCATTCCTGTGTGGATTGTGTTATGCAATCCTGTGTGGATTACGATTTGCTTTCCTGTGTGGAATACGTTTACTTTCCTGTGTGGACTGAGTTGTACTTGGGCTCGGAGGTTGGAGCGTATTTGAAATTGATGACTTAGGTATATGTATGGGAATATACCTAAGCAGTGTCGGTTATTACTTCGTGATTGTTCCTTTCTTCATGGTTTATCCTTTGTGGATTTGAGAGACCTTCAGGGGTCTCGGGGTCCCTACTGAGTAGCTTATACTCACCCCTGCACAGGCTTTGCCCGCACTACGGTGTGTTGGTTGCAGACGACGGACAGCATTGACCTTAGCTGAGGCTTGCAGAGCGGGACGGTACCCGGAGGTGGACCACTGGGCGGGACGTGCTCGGAGCGGACGGCGGGACCCGTGGAGCAGTGGGGCTATCTGTACCCACCCTTTAGGTGGGATTTCCGGTGGACAACTCGGGGTAGCGGCTTTTAATTTTCAGTTGCTGTTTTCCCTTTTGAGTTGTACTTTACTTTCAGATTGGGTTTGTATACTGGCCCATTTACTTTTCCGCACTTTCAGTTGTACTCTACTTTTGCTTAGTGTTTACTTTCCGCTTGCTTACTCTGTGGTGTTTGTTTACTTTACAAAGGCAATGCCTTCCCTTTTTCCGGGATTTACGCCTTGGTGCTAGTCGCCAGCCCCTGGCCTATGGAAGGCGGGCTTGGGGTAGTCACGGCACGGACCCCGAGGGCGGGTCGTGACACGTAAAACCTATATATATTCTCTCCAAGGTATTTTAATTGACTTAATTATTTCCTCTGCATGTTTTAGACTGTTATTTCCTAAAGAAAGACAACTCTACTATTATATTTCGCATTTCTGTAAATCCTTTTGGGTATCCTTCATAATGATGAATTAAAATCTTTTCATATATGTATATATATAAATATATATAATTATTTATTTGTTTATAATCGTGTATTTATCAAGGATATGCCTTTATTTAGTCTCATTATTCATATTACATAATCAATATTATATACCAATCATATTGTCAAAATCATTTGTATAATTTCCCACATTTATATGAAAAATTACTCTATATTGAATACCCATGAATATTACATTTACATGGGTACTAACCTATTTTTAAAACTATTGATTAGTTACTTACATGTATGTAACCCACTTTCAGTTCTTATGGGATAAAAAATTAATTGACAATGTTTTTTAAGCACTTATGTACAAAATGATTATATATGTATCCCAATATTTATTATAAATTGGTTATTTATGAAATTATTTATTGTTATCTATGTGGATAACATTAATTAATACGTATAAATAGTTCACACTGATATCAGTCCATTCAAAAATGAAAATTAATTATCACAATAGAAAAAATATTTTACAATACATTAGTAAGTAACTAATGAAATTATATTGGATTCATTGGTGATAATACATGGTGATCTGCTTGTGAAATTCTAATTTTAATATTTATCGATACTTACCTATAAAAAACATGAAAATAATTTTATGATATTCCTAATTTTCTTAATTCAGTTTCTTACCGATATCCCTCATCCTTACAGTATAAATATTTACATTGTTAAATATCTCTATAAAATTATTACTAATTGCTTTATTTTGATATAATTACCCATGATAGAAGACCTATTTGAAGTAACCCATGATGAATCTATGAATAATCAATTGACGCGTTATTTATGAATTATTTTGTTTTTTATGTATCATACTACTAATATCAAATCTTCTAATACTCAAAATATCACCTATATTATTAAATACTATACAATGTATTGGAATATTTTTTATAGTAATAATTTATTAAAATAGTGTTCTTTTTAAGATATGGTTTACTAACATATGGAAATTTAGACTGGATAATAATTTATATAACCCTAGGTGTAAGTCTATATATATGTAATCATCCTAAAATTTAAATTAAAGTTAAATCTATTTGTTTCAATGTAATAAAATCCCTTATTTCATTTTATCAGGTGATGTGGCTCTAACATAATTTTATATAGGGGTAACAAACCCAAAATTGTTTCAATAGATATTAAATAAATCGTCATGTTGTTCACATTAAGGTTCCCTTATTACGAACATGGTTTGATACTACCCATATAATTTCCATAGTTAATTGCAATATTTTTATTAATACTTATAAAGGTTCTGAAGAGAATAGTATTATTATTAAAGGGGACTAAATAGTTATGCCTCTGATGAATTTAATATAACAGATAAACAACCTTTAGGATTAAAAAACTCTTAAATGTAACATGTTGTTTATTAAGTATTTAATATTTTTCGAAAATTATTGGAAAAAACATGGTCTTAATGAATAAAAAGTGATATGTATGAGGAGTTAATATGCATCCTAATATGATGAATGTTAGAATGTATAAAATAACAAGAATATTGGACCATATCACAATGATTAAAAATAATAAATTAAATAATATTGGTCACAAATATTCACTAGAAATGAGCATACATTTAGTGATTTCATTTATTTATTATTAGTCATATGTATTTACTGGTATGGATGATCTATAAAATGAATAAAAAAAGCATTAATATAATTTTTATTTCAATAATTAATTTCTCAAAACTAAATAATTTTTTCTGCACTATATACTTCTTTGATTGTGTAGCTAATCTGTGGTGGACGGTGATTAATTAAATAATGTTAAGATCGTAGATTTATGAAATGTAATGGAAATATTTATGAAGAAATTTTTTTTAATATGATTTCTCCCAATATAATATGAACAAAAATATATAAGGAATCTTTATAGATGAAATATCAGGAAAATGAAAATGGGGAAAACTATGAAATGAATATTACAAGACATTGTCTACAAACTTCGATCATTTTATGTATCCAAAAGGAAATCATTATAGGTTCTTTGTTAAATAAGACACTATATGAGTAGGATTCCAAGAAATTGACTATATTAAATTTGTGAGGAGAAAATATGGATAATAGTCATAGCATTAATAGTGTTTGTAAATATTCATTAGTCTTATATGATATATATAGATAGTAGTGAATCTAATGAAAAAATAATGAAAATATGTACCATGGTTTAGACTAAAAACATAAAAATATCCACCTGATAGCATATGAGATGAATATTTGGGGAACTTACTATATAGATAATAAAATGTTACAAGTAAGGAAGAGATATCGAAATATTTTAGAACTATAATGGTGTTATTAGACCACAAAAAATAAATGGAAAATAAAAATCTAAAATAATGAACTCACAACATAAATTTTAACTCTTCATGTGTGTAAATATTTGGATCAATGAAAATAAATGAAAAAATAAATTGATAGTGGAGTCTAACCAAAATAAAAATAGTTATAGGAAAATGGATCAGGATCATGTATCTACATCCATGATGAATTATGTATAGGTTCCCCATAATTTTGTATTTTTTATATTAATCGTTTTCTAAAATACCAATTTTTTTAAATTATCAGTATTCATAAATTAATTTCATACATGTTTTCAAATAAATTTTATTAAAAACGTTTGATTATATAATTAGATTAATCATTGAATACAAAAAGAGGTATAATATAATAATTAAAAGTTTATTGAATTGTAATTATTAACACTGGGGATAAAAATTGAATCACAAATATATAAATCATTCCCATGGTGAAATTAAACACCATACATGGGAAAGATTAGATCTCAATGCATAATAATAATTTCAAATATTTTATAATTGAAATATAAGTTGTTTTTCATATAATCAATGATTTATTATTGTATTTAAAAAATAAATCATCATGTGCCTTGTCTATAAGAGCCTCATATTAACTACTTTATTGAAATTATTTCGTGATGTGGGAATGAAAATTGATGTAAAAAACGGAATGGTTTCTCCTTTTTCATGAATAAATGGAAATATTTTTTTAATGAGACACTTAGAACACCCATATATTTTGAGATGGATATTTCAATTAAACATATACCTATATTTTAGACAATATTGATGACCATATATATAATTAAATATGTGAATTTATAGGAATTAAATCATATATTACATAATTATTAAAAGATGGTTATATTTGACGTAGTGTATTTCCATTTATAGCAGCTGTTATAATTATAAAAACAAAATGTATGTTAATATATTTATGGATGTATTATTGGGAGAATAATGCGATAATAATGAATAAATATAGATTTTTTTGATGTTTTATAATGTATTATTCCGATAACGAGTGGATTAATTATTTTCTAAGATTGATTTTCTATCTAGGTATCATAATCATGCATAAGGATGTATGGTATCCTATCTTCTATTTTACATAAAATATATTTGAATTGAATTTTCTATCATGCCCTTAGGATTAAAAAATTATCATGTAATATTTATGGATTTGATGAACGCAATTTTTATGGTCGTCTGTGATATCACATTGTGGTATTATTTGAAAAATTATTATTATTCCAAAATTCATAAGACTATGAGGGATAACATAATTTCATCTCAAAATATCTATGGAAGGAAAATATATTTTAAAAATCGGTACATTTGAGTTCTTTTAATAATAATTTTCTTTCATAGAGGGAATTTAAACAATTGAATGAATGTAAGTTCATAAAACAATGATAAGGGATTTATAAGAGTGGATTCATTATAAAATAATTACTAATATTCATTGTTTCCTTCGTTTATTGGGATATTTTAATATTTTTTGCAGAAAAAATTTATGACATAGAAATGAACAAAAAATGTTATCTCAATAAGAGATAATTTTATCTAAACAATTGAGTGTGAATAATGTTTCTAGCATCTGAAGAATATATTGTTTAGTGACCAATAGATATATTTACACTATATTTAAGAAGGATTTTTTGTTTATATGTATGCACATTTTAAAGGGATTATATTTTTCCTCATGTAAGATGACAAGGTGAATGTCTATGCATCTTAATTGTTAAAGCCTCATGATAATAATTAACCAACTCATGACCTCATGTATGTTAAAATAATTTTTTTTAGTAAATTTTGAAATTTAATATTTATGTTGAAATCCATGATATACACAATTACCATTAAATATTGATGTACATATTCAAAATAATTAATTGAACATAAAACTAATTATATGTTTAGATCATATTAATGAAAATTATTATTGAATTCATTATAACAATATATGAAAAAAAATGTGTCAACCGGGTCCCTGTGACCCCACAGCCACCCCGCCTTAACATGGTCGTCGGGTCCTGGCCTACCAGGTACCACCAGGTGCCCCGTAGACACAAGTGGCCCACCCTAGGGTCCACCCAGATGCCTGAACGGGTCATCTGACTAATGATAGTCTCCATAGACCAACACATGTCTTTACCTGTGTGCTTTTTCCTCACTCACACAAACCTTGGGAAACTTCAAAAAAGGTCACCCATCCTAATGACTTCTCCAGGCCAAGCACGCTTAACTGTGGAGTTCTAATCAGATAGGCTCCCAATAAGAAAGATGCACCTTGTTGACCCGAGCCATATCATTTAGTCATTTAACATTGTATCGTTTGGGGATGATACGAGATATCTATATTTTCATTTAGTAGGATTGAAACTAGTTTTCTTTTAATAATGATGATTGGTGATGATCAATTCATTAATGACCTAATTGGTTTTTACAAGGGATTCATAAAAGAAGATTAATCATCAATTTTATTCAAAATGAATTTTGAACTGTTGGTAATTGAGAAGATTAAGGAATCATATAAAAAATATATATTAATGTTAAAGAAGACTGAGATAGTGAAAATGGGATGTTTCTAGAATTTAATATTCACATAGAAAAAAATTCAAATTTTTACTAGAATATGTATTATATATATTACTAATATAATGATAGATTTTATGGATAAAGACCATATATCTAAAATATATATCTCATATGAAGAAAATTTGTTGGTACCTTTATGATAATTATTAGTGGGATGAAATGAAAGCCAAAGTTTATAATACATTAAATTGTTATTCATGTGTTAAAAATGGAATCTTGAATGACAACATTAAAAATTGGTTCTGAACCAACTACCAATACATATTTTTGGTTGGAAATTATAATTTGTTCTTTATCATTATCAATTATAATACACCCAATAGAAAAAATCATTTTTGATAAAAATTTATAAGAACGAAATTTATTCAAATTTTATTTCAATAATTGGGTTTTAATCCATTAAATAAAAATATGATCCCTATATTTAAGAAACATTGAGACTCCATTGAGTACCATTTTTGATTTTTTTTATAATGGATATCGAAAATCTACTTACCTCTTTTGGAAAATCCCTAAACATATAAGGAATTCATATATACAACAGAGGACAACAAATTTTCCAAAAATTTATTTTTATTATATAATGATTATTCAAACATTTGAATACATGCTATGAGATATCTAACATCAATTTTTTAGTATTTTGAAGTAATATAATATAATAATTGTATTATCCTATAACAAACATGAGTATTAAAATATCACAATTCAAAGATCTATATAGAATAAGGTGTCGAACTGTAATCTGTTGGCATGATATTATATAAGATACACAATTGGGATGATAAATTATGAATAAGAGTACAAAAATTAGTCATGTTCATTAGAAAAATATTACGTCTAAACAAATTCAACAGAAATTTTATTTTGACACCTATATAAATGACATATAATTTTTGGTTAAATATCATTTATTTCAGATGATAACTATTTATAAAATATTTATTATATTTTCAATGATGATTGGATTTATTTTACATAGCATTATACTATTGGATATGAAATTTAGTTTTCGAGAGGTTTAATATCGATTGAGAGTACTTCAAAAAATTTCCAATATATATGATGTCAGCAAAATTCTCTAATGAAAATTTATACGATTGAACCATCACATATAATTGATATAACTGGAATTAGAATAGAACATAACATATATAATGAAGATTAAATATTTATTATTTTTCAATTGAGTTAATATGTGTTGAGGGAAAAATAACACTTGACTTATGAATGAAGTATTGAGAAGTCACAATTAAAAAAAATTACTTGGGGACCTAAAAAATAAATGACATAGAAATTCCCCTAATTATTAAAGTAGTACACAATCTTTGTTTGAAAAATTGTTCTTGTGAGGGGATGTGACAACCTAAATATTACTCTTATTCCAAATAAAATAATACTTTTTCAAATTTTATAATTTTATTATATTTAATAATATTTGAATATAAAAAGGCAATTGAATATTTGATATTATATGCTAGATTCTAGTAATGATTCCTATAGCTAAAAGTATTAAAAGGATATAAAAACAAAATAATTGAGACACCATAAATATATATTCCTCAATATTGAACTAATGTAATAAAACTACACATTTGATGATAAATACCAAAAAAAATTATGACAAATATATATATATATATATTTAAAATGAATTATAAAATAAATCTTGGAATGAAATAAATAAAATTGATTGTTGGTTGTTTATATATGGGATATAAATTGAACAATGATGTCTAATATATTAGTGATTCATTACTATTTCATGAATTATGCTTCATATGATTATTGGGAAGTATGACTACAGGGATTCATAACCATTGGTATTTATTTTATAAATAGATATATTATTTATAAATGAAAATGAAAAAGTATAATTTTTGTTTGGTAAAAAAATATGGCCTCTACTATTAGGATGATTTCTTTTGAAGCCAATATTTTAGGAAATTTGAGGGAGGAAGTGTTACTAAGAATTACATGTTATCATTATATAAAAGAGCTTTAAAATTTCAGTCTGGATCCAAATCACCTTCGATAGATAATAATGTTAGTCGAGAACACCACTAGGTCAATAATAGTTGATCCACCCCATGAAACCACCAACATTATAAACCTTACTATTATGGAATAATCTAATGTTATGAGAGTTTTTGTATATAGACTTCATTATTATAAAAGTGTAGTTAACTAGGAATAAATTAAACATTTTTTTCTTCAAATCTAGTTTTCATAATCATTGTTTTTTATCAAATAACCATGATTATTAGAAGAATTTGAAAATTTTATTATATATACATTTATTATATTTTTAAAATATATATATATATATATATATATTAAGTAATTATAAATTAATTTTTTACTTATAATATCATTGTAAAAAATTATTTATTTTAATATAAATAACAATACAATTTTTTATTTCACTACAAAATTTTTATAAGGGTCATAATGATTATGTTTTCACAATTACTGTCATTTTTTAAATAAATATTTTTAATATTAAATCTTATATTACCATATTTATAAAAAAAATTTATAGAATAAACATTTTTCTTGAAATAATAAGATTTAAAATATTTTATGGTAAAATTTTGAGAGTTATCTAAAAGATGTTACATTCCGTGAATATTAAAAATATATAATTTCCTTATATTTTATTTATACATATATAGGTGAATATGATGTAATAATTTACTATTCCAAATAGAAAAAATATATTGTGTTACTAAAAGATTCATGTTTAATTGTTTTAAATTTCTTTATAAACAGCTATTTCTCATTATATTGAACAAAATGGGGAAAAAATAGAAAAAAAATATTTTTTGGAATTATTATGTTTCATTGTTTAATGTAATATTAGGAAATAGATTTAAGATCAAATGGATTAAAATACATAAAATGGCCTAAATATAAAAAACAATAAGTAAAAAACATGGGAATGGAAATGGGATACTGTTTTTCCAAATCCTGTAATTCTAAAATATATATATATATATATATATAATGTATTAAATAATTCATCCCCTTTTACTAAAAATACTATATAATCAATCATTAAACTAAATTCTAAATATCATAGCCTTGAAAATCATGTAATCTCCACTATTTAAATTCCCTCTGGTGTTTCTCAAACATTCTAAGGATTCCCTCTCAAATCATTAAAAATTATCACACCAATGAAAAAGATCCCTCCTCTTCCATATTTCTGTTAATTTACCTTTTATATGGTAACTCTTATAAATGACTATAATAATTATTTTCATGCATATTTTAATATAATCTTACTACTAAATGATATTATTATCTATGGGAGACCATTTTCCCGACTTAATATTAAATATCCTTAATCCACATTTGTTACCCATCATGCTCTCGAATTTTGTTACTAAATGTATTGATTTTATAAGAATAAGAATTATATATTGAATAAAAAAACATATTCATTTTCCAGAGAGTATTATCCAATATGTATGAAAATAATTATTGGTTATTAAAATGTTTAAAACCATAGTGTCTTAAAAATACTATATTTTTTATGTACATAATTACAAATGTACAAAACTATATTATATAAAAGAATATCATTATTTATCATTAACAATTAATGAAATGATTTGTTATGTTTGATGTGTCCCCCATGGATAAATAAATATAATGGTTTAACCGTTCATGTGCTATCAATAATACAATAATGAATTAATCTCTATGGAATAAATTGTTATCATACATTACTGAAATAACATGGTATTTATATTTTATAATAGCATTGACATAATTCAAGGTGAAATTTATGTGAATGGCTTTTTTTAATTGTGTAGACATATTTAAATGATACCATTAACTGTATTTCTATTATCACATTAATTATGTTTTTATTTTTGTGCCCTATTATTATCCTGCATTACTACTTGATTTTTATTTCATTATTTTATTCCCTTTCATGGATTTATAATCACCCCTTTCTTAATATATCTCTCCATAATATGAGATAATGTAAATGTAACCATAGATAAATTTATGAATAATTATCATAGTTGAAAAAGAATATTTTGAATATTTCTCAACAATTAAATACCTAATACCCAAAAAACTAATCCAAAAATTATATTTTTTTATTATTAAATATTTCAAAATGTATTTAATGATTTATTTTTTTAAAATGTATGATTCAATCACACAATCAATGCCACAAAATTTGTGGATGGTGTAATTATAAAATTTTGGTGCCAGTTTTTGATGTTTTAAAAAACTGATTATATTGTAAAAAATATTTATGAGTTCATAATGATTCACAGATGAAAATCAAGTGATTTTTAATAGAAGAAATTTATTTCCATTTTAATATATATAATTCCACTAATAATTGATTCAACCTCCTCACTATTTATGATCGTAAATCCATATGTATTTTTATATGAAAAAATAGTGAAATTTTGGATGATATTAATTCTCCTAACATTGAAGTATATTTATTCATTCAATAAATGGTTTGTAATATTGATTTATCCTCATGGATATAAAAATATCCATTATCATGTTACACTTCCAAGAGCAATGAGATATCATGTCAAACTAAAACTAGATACCCTGTTGAATTTATTTTTTATTTGGTATATGATATTATTCAATATTCCTAGATTTGTTTTATTCGTGAATCACATTCTATAAACATTGTTATTTACTATTACATTAAATTATAGGGACCACTAGAATTTTGGATTTATTTAATGGTAATTTTATTTATTTTGGGAATAAAAACCATAATAATCATCATGTTAAAATTGATGTATTTTTTTGTATTAATATAAATACAAAATATTATGATTTTATATTATTGATGGCACGATATGATGGAATGTGCATGTGTTCATCGAGAATAATGATTTAGATTTATCATATGGCTTTTCAAGTGTATCCCATGAATCTCATGACTGATGATAATCAGATGTGTCAATATGATTAGAATTACTCAGGCTTGATATTTTATATTGATCATATATGTATTATTCCATATTGTTTCTGGATATATTTTATTATAATGAATTCTTTATTTTATAAAATTGTATATGGACCATTGTTGTTTGTTTTACCCATTAAGGGTGAGATGGTGTGACAAGGTACATTGATGATGATGTACTAAGACATATGGATGTGG
Source organism: Viscum album (assembly GCA_963277665.1). Taxonomy (NCBI): domain Eukaryota; kingdom Viridiplantae; phylum Streptophyta; class Magnoliopsida; order Santalales; family Viscaceae; genus Viscum; species Viscum album. Next base: position 1,036,845,685 of record OY728133.1, on the reverse strand, counting down.
TGTGAAATCATTGTCTCTATACTCTATATAGTACAAAGATATGAAAACCATGTTGAATGACTCATGTTTGAGGTTAGGGTAAAAAGATCTTATAGAATAAAAATTAATAGAGATGGGAAATGAGGGAAATATGTACCGGCTAGAAAATATTTAAACCTATTGTGATTTAGGTATATATATTTTTGAATACTTTTCAAACAATGATCAACACCTATTTTTATAGACATTATTCTTGTATTTAAATAATTTTTTAGGGATTCATAAAATCAAGGTTAGTGAATGAAAACTCAACACATGATATATTATTTGTTAAGTTAAAAATTATCATAGATGATAATATAATTCATGTGAATTTAAATTTATAATATAAATCTGTTGTATTATTGGATTTATAGACATACACAACCAAGGAATATCATTTCCCATGCAGACATCATCAGAAATGAACATTGTAATAGAAATTGAATAATGGTATGGAGTAAAGGTGAAAGAGATAATTATCCAAAAGAAGAAATATTTTGAATCCCATAATAATGTCTATTTGTATTTATTTATTTTAATATATATTTATTATACTATTTTTTTATCAAATACATTTGGTGTCCATTGTTACTTCTTTTGTTTAATGACGTTGCGGTACCTAACTTATATCATGTTACATAATTTGATTCATATTTCCAATGCGACATTTTTTAATTTTATATTCTTGTTGTTATTATATTTAATGTTTCTAATATTAAGAATATAATCTCCTCTATGTACTTTTAACAATCTTTCTTCTGGTTGTAAACCACATGTGTTTGAGTAGCCATGCATGAGGTTTTCTAATACTCATGAATGGACTGGGTGATTTGGGTTGGGAAATTAAATAGGTCTATCATATAGTGTTTTTCTATTTATTTTGTTATTGAATATGCTTTTATAATTGTATGAAGAGGCTAAACTTTGTGGATCTCATGAAATAGATTCATGTTAGTGCATGACTGTCTCTCATGTTACTGACATTAGAGATACCAGTTATTGGACATATATTAGAGTTGCTGTGTTACTATTTTATATTTATCTTGAGTATGTTATGTTCATATTTTATATTGGATTCTAGGGAATTCATGCATCATTAAGGTTAAAATAAGATGACATTTCTTATACATACATATTTTTTTAAACTAGTGGTAGAACATTTAATTAAGTTTTTGATATATAAATTTTTATATGGGATATAAAATTGCGACGTTGATATTATTTAATATTCATAAGGATACACTTTATATGTATATGACTTGATCTAACCTATAGATATAGTGAACTCATACATAGAATTTCATAACAATATAAGGTATATGTATTACCAGTATGGGAAGCCTAATACTATAGTTTTTCGATACTAATCCCTTTTTTATTCCTACTAATAGGTTTGGTTGTTCTCATAAGAAAATGGTTATATATATATATATATCATTAGTTTGTATTAATATAAAAATTCCTCCCCAGATATTACAATATTCTTCATCTATTGAGGAATTAGTACTTCCACCACATGCTATATGGAAGGAACCACCTGATTATTCATTAATGGTATCTCAAGTGGTTTATAAGGAAAACTCACCCTTCCAAGAGACATATAGATATTTATTTATCATGTATTATGTTCATATCGGGTGATAGTTAAATACGCTCAAGGAATTTAAATCCAGTATCTTCCAATAATCCATGTTAATGGTATTTCAACTAATTTTCAGCATATGGTTATTATTATGACGAGTACCATTAACCTAAAAAAGACTCATGAAGACATGAGGTGGATGTTAAATAACATAATTATTTAGGTACCCTTGTGGATATTCTGGGAAACTATGGTTCTAAGGTGATTATTTGATGGTTTCAGTTGGGTAACCATAAATGTAAAATGTTTTTTTTAATACTGATATTGTTTTATTGATTTTTATAATTTCTCTCTCTATTGGGAAGGGATATGATGAAAAATTAATGTAATATTGGGTATGTAATTTATATTCTGTGATGATGTTGGGTTATAGTAATTTAGATGAAAATATATAATAAGTTCTTCTATAAGAGACTAAATAGTGATAATGTTATAGATGATGGATAAATTTTCCATTTTCTTCAATATAATAGTTTGTTGATTAATGATCTTCCTTAAGTTTTAAAGATAAGATCTACCCATAAGAGTAAGAGAAAGGATGAATTAATAAATAATAGAATCATATTGGTGTTTAAGTGTATGGAATATTAAATTACCTTTATACGAGGTGGTTGCTATATTTTAAACTACTGAAAGAATGATCATTTCCAAAAACTATATGATCACCATAGTTATACTTTCATGGATATGGTGATATGGGGAATCATTAGTTATAATGTTTTAAAAAATTGAATATTGAATACCACATTGGATAAATGAATATGTATAATGTGATCTAATAATGTTTTGAAGACCTAATAAGTATATTATGATCCCATAAAATTATACTATATGGTGAGTAATTAAAATATATGGAACGAATGTGATGATGAGGTAGGAAGAGTTAATAAAGTTTAAAACAATTTTTCTAATAGGGACAAGTTGATATAAACCTTTTATTGTACAATCATGATTACATATGCACTATATTTTTGTTATTTTGACACTATATCCCCACACATTTTTATATTCTTATGTTTTTTATAGAAATTATATTTTGATGATATTATCTTCTAGATTTATAATCCCATCATGGATATATACAATTAGAGAGTGTGTGGGAGAATGAATCATGTAATGAAATATTAAAACTAATTTCACTTCCAAATCATGTTTCATCATTAAAAAAGTTGTGTTCCCTTTCACCTTACTATGTCGTTGAATTAAATTAAATTGAATCACTCTCAGGTCACATCATATTTTTTAGGTTCACCATCAATATGTTACTTTCATGAAGAGTGCATTTGAAATTAGGTGATGTTATAAAATCGGTTAAATGAAATGTGTTTTTTAATTATAATATTATTTAAAGTAATCCACATAATTTAAAAACGTTCGTAGTTTGATATCCCAATTCTCTATCTCTTTTCAATATATCTATAAGGCCCCATCCTTAAACCATACTTAATCTTGAGTTATTACAAGATTACACATTGAGAATCTTTTTAGGTTTAGAGTTTTTGAGAATTAGATCATGAAACTTGCATTACATTCCATATTTAAAGAAAGTGGATACATAAAAGGAAATATTCATTCTTCCCATCAACGGAAACATATTTAAAATAAAACACGGATTCTTTCTTGACACATCCTTGACACTATCATCACATCATGTAACTTTCCCTTGACATGTGATAAGCATTTCAAAAACTTGGGATGAGCATAAAAATCTCAGTAAGGGTTATAAAAATATGGAAAGGAAACATGAGTTCATAAATACATAAGAGTGAAATCATGCTTTACCTTTAAAACATAGGCACATTAACATACATCATCAATCCATGAATAAATCATAGAAATCATAAGACATAAAGGTAACTTGAGGCATTCATAACATTCTTACGTAGGGAGTAACCCTCTTGGTTACGTTTGGAATACCCATCACTGTATATTCCCTAAATATCTTCAGAGAAACCTTAATGTTTCACTCCATCACGTTACCCAATGCATTTGAGAGCTATATCGGGCTCACCCGCCCTTAGTTTATCACTGAACCACTCGTCTTCATAACAATGACCAAGAACCATAACATAATCTTATCACATAAAACATGTATAAAGGAAACATACCATTTCCACCTTTCAATTACAAGATATGAATACAACACATTTATATAAATACATTATGAAAACCATTTTCAATACCAAAATAAAAGAAAAGTAAATCATGGTATTTATTTTTATTTTAAAAAGAAGGTATGGCTTGTAGAGGAAGCTGAAACTCAAATAAAGGTCACGGTGTCGGAAAAGTCATTGTCGCCGCATACGTACGAAAAAAAACATTCCCTTTTGTCGTGTAGTAAAATGCTTCATATAAAAAATATTTCTTTTTGGATAATGTAAAAGTCAATGGGGTTAAACACCGTATAAAATAATGTTGTGTATAAAAAAAATACGCCTCAATGAATGGATATTGAGACGAAGTCCCTTACAAAGACATTATACTTGGTTTAAGGATAAATCAATTGAATAATTATGTGTGACAAAAGAATACACCAAATATAAGTGGATATTATGTGTAAAATAATCAAAGCTGATTCACACATATTCAATAGATGACATATTCAATAACTACATGTTTAACCCAAAGAAATCGAAATTGGGTTAAGAAGTTCCCTTGAAGGCCTAACGGCGTCACATCAAAATGAGTTGATGAGAGATAAAAAAAAATTTATCTCATCACATGGACATATAATTTACATCAATAAGGATATATGAGAACATATCCCAACATAACAATATGTAATTTAGAAGACCCAACAAAATAAGTCTTTTAAAAAGAGGAGGGTGAAAGGTTCCCTTACCGACATGGGTATCTTTCGAAACATACACCTCGTGAAAGAAGGACAATACAACATTGATGTAAATACACATAAAAGAAAGTATATTACACAATGAATAAAATAATGGGCAGTACATACACCACTCAAATGAAATTGTGGCAAATATAGCATAAATCTCACGGGAATAAAAGTGAGATGAAAAATCTATTACGAAAACTCGGCAGCCTAACGGCGCCACATAAAACATCCAAAATGGATTGATGAGAGAGAATAGGGTCTCTCATCCCATGAACATAAAAATTACAGTAAGATTAATATAAAAGAACATCCCAATAATAAGAAATATTAGCTTTAAAAATAACGACATAAAAGAGTGTACTTAAAAAGAAAGAGTGGAGTAGGATCCCTTACCTCGGGTACGACTTGACTTGATCGTTCTTTAACGTGCTGAATAATAAACTTGAGTTAATTTATATTTGCTTAAGAACCTTTTTAAAGTTCATTATTCCTTTTATATCACTTATTTCCATTTTATAAACATTATGTAATCATTTAAGTTAATAATGTTTGTTTTGTCGATATTTGGTTCTTAAGTTGAAAGTGAACTTCTTTCAATTACATGTTGTTCATGTGGTCAAAGGTTAATTATATCCAGAATTATATTCATGATTTGGATATCATATATATCATATATATCCAGCATATATATGTATTTATAATATTACATAATCATTTAGAGGTAAGAAATGAAATGCACCGTTCATGGAGACGGTAATCCATATGTACGCATGAACGCTGCTTTCATTTCAATCTCATACAATAATGGAAATAAATAATAATTATATAGATGTATATTACAATAAAATAATATATAATAACTATAAATCCATCCTTTATACATCCCATATATGGCATTAACGAATCACATCACTTTGAGGGGGCGGTAGTCCGCACTTCCTTAAATGAAGATATCGCGTTTACCCATAATGGAAACCATAAAGGTATGCCCAAAATGAAAAATACAGAAGATTAGGGAAAACATAAACATATTATATATCATATATAAATATAGTGTCATCTTAATGTACACCTTTGAAGGTGTTAAAAGAATGTTGAACAATCATCGTTTCGGGAGGCCGAAATTCGCCATCCACGGAAACAGTATGTTCTTTAACCATTAGATGTAGGTGTGTGAGAGTGTAGCTCTAATACTTCTTATAAAAACATCCTAGTATATTGATTATATTATAGTTGTTACAAAATAAATAAATAAAAAGAGTTTAGGGGGTTGGAGAAGAACAATAAAACAAAAGGACTCAAGTGAAGACATTACCTTAAAATCGGGTAACTCCGTTTGGTTTTAGCTCAAAGGATTCCTTGGGAAGAATAATGCCAAAAGTGAGGCTTCAAGAAGTAATAGAGGGAATTTTAGAGACAAAATGTGACGAGGTTGGAAGAGCCAAAGGCTTTGGGAGTGTGGGTAAGGAGGTAGAGGTGGGGGCCTTTTATAAGAGGAGAGGAGGGGCACTCTTGGATGGTAAAAAAAAGTCGCTTAATTTTAAAATGGTATTAGGATTTAAGAGGTCCCACACTGATGTGTTTCAAGGGTAAGGTAATAAGGGTTCACAATAAACTCATCCAATAGGTTTTGGACATGTGTAGGTCTTAGATATTACATTATCATTCGATTTTATTTAAATCATTAAATAATGAGGTCATCGCTGCATCATTATGATGTCATAAATAATTTAATTTATTTAATGTCTAAAAATTACAAAAAAAATACTATAATGTAGGAAATTGTTTTATATTTCCAATTAATATTTATATTCAAAAATCTGATTTGTATAACCTCATGTAAAAATTGTTTTAGTAAACAATTTCATGTTTGTCTCATTTTTACTTTAACATTAAATAAAAAGATATTAATGTCATTTTCCAACCAAAGTTGCCTCATGGGGTCCCCATGTTGACCCATGGGTTATCAGGGTCGGCCATGACACATCCAATGAGGTTAAGACATGTGTCAAGTTCACTTCATATTATTAAAACATTATTTTTACCTTAAACTACACTAATTACCTTTAATCGCGATTAAAAACTTAATAAGTTAATATTCACCAAAAAATTATTTTTATCCCATTGAACCACATTTTACTTCTTAATGACAACGATGTATGTAGGATTTTTGAAATTAAAAACACAAAGATAGAAAATTTTCATTTAAACGGAAAAATCAGTTTTTATAAGTATCACTTAGTTGTTTCACTATTCATCAAAAATTGAAGTTTTTCAGAAAAATCCCAAAAATTAACCCGAAGATATATTTGATATTATGAATTAAAAAATGAATTCCGTTTTACAAAATTCAAAACATATAAGTCACATTAATTAATTTAATAATTAATTCCCGCTGTGAGAGAAAATAGCGTGTTTTTATAAAACAATAAGTATCAATAGATTAACACAAGTTTTAGTATGATTTCAAAGTGAAATTAATTTCAACGACCACTATTGGATTTAATGGTAAAAATATATTCTAATTTCACTTTAAAACAAATTCAAAATATAATCTAAGAATATAAATAAATTATATTAAAAAGAGGTTTTGAATTAAAATACAACATTTTAAACTATTAATTAAAAAATGAACTTTATCAGAAAGATACCAAAAATTTACACAAAGTAAATTGTGATGAACAAATTCTTAAGAAGAGTTTTATTTAGTCCAATTGAATGTATAAGAGTGAAAAAAACTATATTTAATGATGGTTTACCATCAAAAGGTGATAAATGAACCTTTAGTGAAAACTAGGGCATATACGCCTAAAATTGATTTATTTCCGTATTTTATGCCTTTATCTTTTATTGGATAAATGTAAAAACATTTAAAAACATATATAATCATATTTTATTTATTTCTATCCATTCTCTCTAATACAACGACTACATGTTAACTACCATAATATTATTTTATTATTAGAGTGCAACGTAAGATTCCCAAGAAACTCGTTGATGCCTGTTGGGTACGCCATCGGGCATAGCGTCCACTTTAATGACATATTAATATTTTATTCACAAATATGGATAAATAAGAAAATGCACTATTCTTTATATACCTGGGTTGTTACATCCTTCCCCCTTTTGGGAATTGCGTCCTCACAATTTTTAAAATTGAGCTTGGAAACATCCTTGAAAGTCCCACGTCAGAACAAGAGTCGGTAAAACAATCACTTTAAAATAAAGAAAGATAAGTACAAGGGACACCTGAGTTAACCCATAATAGGATTCCATGTAGAAAAATATGGACATGGAGGAGAAAACATAGGGTCATGTTCTGATGGGGAGTGATAGAAAACATGTTTAGGAGAAAGTTAACCACAAGAAAATCACAAACTTGTGATGGGTTAAACGGTATTCGATTCCCCAGTAGGAAAAGTTAATAGAGAACATTTTTGTTTTAAGTTACTTGTTATTGAGTAATTTATTCACAGGGAAACATAATGACTTATCATGTTGACTTTCATCTTTTACACAAACTCATATTTTCTCCAAAAGATGAGTATTTAGGATGACATGTTCACATTAAGAGTACTATAATAAACTTCTATAGAATCACCTAATCCACCAAAGAGAACTATATACATCCCATGTATTTAGGCTTTAACCAAAACCAATACCAAAAATGGTTAGTAAAAGGTCAGATAATCCAGAAAAGGATAACCCTTTAAAAAGAAAATCTATGCTTAATCTCCAAAATTTGTCCAACAATACCCAAATTTCAATGAGGACCATCCGATAAAACATTTGTCCATAAAATTCTTCAAAGTAAAACATTATAAGATTGAAACCCAAATATTTGAAGGATTTAGTCACATAGTCTTCCAATTTAAATCGTAACATTAATCTCCAAACAACATTAGTTTCTCCAAAAGTCTCGTATTGAAAAGTAATTAACCTAATCACATATCCTCCATGATAGGTTAATCATTTTCATAAATAACCCAAAATCAACTTACTCTTAATTCATAAAATCATATAACAAAAAATAATCAGTCAAACTAAACAGGGACTTCACGTAGTCCAGTGGTAGGTGATAAATACCAGTCGCACCTTCATTCGATTCCCGCAACTTTGTCCGACGTGACGGGTTGTCACACGGTCTGCGTGTTGTCCTTTTTATAAAACTCCAAAAATAACCCAAACATGATTTAACCTCAATCATTTCCTTATACCTTTATTTTTCATCCAAATTCGTTACGATCTCAACATCTCAATTCATAAAGTCTTATTTCACCACCCTAAGATAAAATAAAATGATTCCCAAAATGAATAACATCATACCTTGATCATGGCGTCCACTCGGTTTCATCGTCATCTTGCTCATGTAGGTAGATGTCTCATGCATTACAACAATGATTTAGAGATCCTTTAAAATCTTTTGCTTCCTCCATCCAAATACACCTCGTACAACATGGGTTATATGGGTGTTCACAGAAAAACAGTTTTGGAAAATAATCATGTATGACATATAATTCCCAAACATCTGATAAAACCCGATTTCTATAAAATTGTCGGACCGAAATTAAGTTGAAACTTTCTATTGTTGGTCCTTTTAAAATACCATAAGTATGTGATGTGAGACTATATTTTAAAAGAAAATATAAATAGGTTGTGCAAGGGTCTCTTTCATCAACACCATTTATAAAATCATAATATTCTTCAAATTCTTTTGATAAAGTAAAATATTTTAAAATACCTTGATAATATTTACCTTTCTTGAAAATATGAGAATATTGTGAAAATAGTATTTGTCTACAAACAACCCATGATCCACGATGATAAAGAGGTATAGTGGAGGTGTTTGATATCTTAAACAACTTCTTGCATGTGAGTTGTATGCTAGAAAGAGTTTAACAATCATTTTAAGATGACTTTGCAATAATTATTGCAAGCATGTCATCAGGAAGAGATAGGAATGTCATTTGAGATCCTTCTCCTTCCATTCGTAACCGACATTACTTGACCTGAAAAAAAGTTATAAAACAAGGATTTAACTGAAATAATTGATATTGGGACTAATCATGTGTATCACAAGAACTCCTAATCCCAAAAGTTGTCTAAACCGACCTCAGATACCAAATATAAGGCCCCAGCCTTAACCCTTACTTAATCTTGAGTTATTACAAGATTACACATTGAGGATCTTTTTAGGTTTAGATTTTTAGAGAATTAGATCATGAAACCTGCATTACATTCCACATTTAAACAATGTTTTTAAATAAAAGACAATATTCATTCATCCCATCAACATAAAAATATTTAAAATAAAACACGGATTCTTTCTTGACACATCCTTTACACTATCATCACATCATGTAACTCTCCCTTGACCTGTGATAATCATTTCAAAAACTTGGGATGAGCATAAAAAGCTCAGTAAGGGTTTTAAAAGTATGGAATGGAAACATGAGTTCATATTTTCATAAGAATGAAATCATACTTTACCCATAAAATAGAGGCACTTTAACATACCTCATCAATCCCGGAATAAATCGTATAAATCATAAGACATTAAGGTAACTTGAGGCATTCATAACATTATTACGTAGGGAGTAACCCTCTTGGTTACATTTGGAATACCCATCACAGTATATTCCCTAAATCTCTTCAGAGAAACCTTGATGTTTCACTCCTTCGCATTACCCAATGCATTGGAGAGCTATATCGGGCTCACCTGCCCTTAGTTTATCCCCGAACCACCCGTCTTCATAACAATGCCCAAGAACCATAACATAATCTTATCACATAAAACATGCATAAAGGAAACATAACATTTCCACCTTTCAATAACAAGATATGAATACAACACATTGATATAAATACATTATGAAAACCATTTTCAATACCAAAATAAAAGTAAAGTAAAACAAGGTATTTATTTTACTTTTAAAAACAAGGTATGACTTGTAGAGGAAGCCGAAACTCAAATAATGGTCACGGTGGCGGAGAAGTCGTTGCCGCCACATACGTACGAAAAAAAACATTCCCTTTTGTCGTTCATTAAAACGCTTCGTATAAAAAATATTCCTTTTTGGATAAACGTAAAAGACAAAGGGGTTTTAACACCGTATAAAAGAAGGTTCTGTATAAATCAAAATATGCCTCAATTAATGGATATTGAGACGAACTCCCTTACAAAGATGGTATCCTTGGTTTAAGGATAAATCAACTGAATAATTATGTGTGACAAACGAATACACCAAATATAAGTAGATATTAAGTGTAAAATAATCAACTGTCATTCACACATATTCAAAATATGACATATTTAATAACTACATGTTGAACCCAAAGAAATCGAAATTGGGTTAAGAAGTTCCCTTAACAGCCTAACGACGTCACATCAAAATGAGTTGATGAGAGATAAAAAAAGGGTATCTCATCACATGGACATAAAATATACATCAATAAGGATATATGATAACATATCCCAACATAACAATATGTAATTTAAAAGACCCATCAAAAGAAGTCTTTTAAAAAGAGGAGGGTGAATGGTTCCCTTACCAACATGAGTATCTTTCGAAACATACACCTCGTGAAAGAAGGACAATACAACATTGATGTAAATATACATAAAAGAAATTATATTACATATTGAATAAAATAATGGGCAGTACATACACCACTCAATGGAAATTGTGTCAAATGTAGCATAAATCTCACGAGAATAAAAATGAGATGAAAAATCCTTTACGAAAACTCGGCAGCCTAACGGCGCAACATAAAACTTCCAAAATGGATTGATGAGAGAGAATAGGGTATCTCATCACATGAACATAAAAATTACAGTAAGATTAATATAAAATAACATCCCAATAACAAGAAATATGAGCTTTAAAAGGAATGACATAAAAGAGTGTACTTAAAAACAAAGAGTGGAGTAGGATCCCTTACCTCAGGTCCGACTTGACTCGATCGTTCTTTAACCTCATGAATAATAAACTTGAGTTAATTAATATTTTCTTAAGAACATTTTTAATGTTCATTATTCCTTTTATATCACTTATTTCCATTTTATAAACATTATGTAATCATTTAAGTTAATAATGTTTGTTTTGTTGATATTTGGTTCTTAAGTCGAAAGTGAACTTCTTACAATTACATGTTGTTCGTGTTGTCAAAGTTTCATTATATCCAAAATTATATTCATGATTTGGATATCATATATATCATATATATCAATAATATACATGTATTTATAATAATACATAATCATTTAGAGGTAAGAAATGAAATGCACGGTTCATGGAGACGGTAAGTCGTACATACGCATGAATGCTACATTAATTTCTATCTCATACATTAATGGAAAGAAATAACAATGATATAGATGTATATTATAATAACATCATATATAATAACTTTAAATCCATCCTTTATATGTCCCACATATGGCATTAACAAATTACATCACTTTGAGGGGGCGGTAGTCCGCACTTCCTTAAATGAAGATATCCCGTATACCCATAATAGAAACCATAACGGTATGCCCAAAATGAAAAATACAGAAGCCTAAGGAAAACATAAAAATATTATATATCATATATAAATATATTCTCATATTAATGGCCACCTTTGAAGTTGTTAAAAGAATGTTGAACAATCATCGTTTCGGGAGGCCGAAATTCACCATCCATGGAAACAATATGTTTTTTAACCATTAGATATAGGTGTGTGAAAGTGTATCTCGAATCCTTCTTATAAAAACATCCTAGTATATTGATTATACTTTAGTTTTTAGAAAATAAATTAATAAAAAGAGTTTAGGGGGTTGGAGAATCAAAACAAAACAAAAGGACTCAAGTACAGACATTACCTTAAAATCGGGTAACTCCCTTTGGTTTTAGCTCAAATGCTTCCTTGGGAAGACTTCTGCCCAAAGTGAGGCCACAAGGAGTAAGAGAGGGAAGTGGAGAGACAAAATGGGAAGAGGTTGGCCGAGCCAATGGCTCTGAGAGTGTGGGTAAAGAGGTAGAGGTGGGGGCCTTTTATAAGAGGAGAGGAGGGGCACTCTTGGAAGTTAAAGAAAAGTCACTTTATTTTAAAATGGTATTCAGATTTAAGAGGTCACATGCTGATTTTTTTCTAGGATAAGGTGATAGGGGTTCGAAATCCACTCATCCAATAGTTTTTGTACATGTGTAGGTCTTAGATATTACATTATCATTCCATTTTATTTAAATCGTTAAATAATGAGATCATCGATGCATCATCATGATGTCATAAATAATTTAATTTATTTAATGTCTAAAATTTATAAACAAATACTATAATTTAGGAAATCTTTTTAGCTTTCCAATGAAAATTTATAGTCAAAAATCATATTTGTATAACCCCATGTAAAAATTGTTTTAGTAAAACATTTCATGTATGTCTCATTTTTACTTTAACTTTAAATAAAAAGATATTAATGTCATTTTCAAACCAAAGTGGCTTCATGGGGTCCCCAAGTTGACCCATGTGTTGTCTTGGTCGGCCATGAAACATACAATTAGGTTAGGACATGTGTCATTTTCACTTCATATTATTAAACATTATTTTTACCTTAAACTACACTAATTACCTTTAATCGCGATTAAAAACTTAATAAGTTACTATTCACCAAAAAATTATTATTATCCCATTGAACCACATTTTACTTCTTAATGACAACCATGTATGTTGGATTTTTGAAATTAAAAACACAAAGATGGAAAAATGTCATTTAAAAGGAAAAATCAGTTTTTATAATTACCACTTAGTGGTTTCACTATTCATCATAAATTGAAGTTTTTCATAAAAAACCCAAAAATTCACCCTAATCTATATTTGATATTCCGAATTCAAAAATGAAGTCCATTTTACAAAATTAAAAACATATATGTCACATTAATTAATTTAATAATTAATTCCCGCTGTCATAGCAAATAACGTGTTTTTATAAAACAATAAGTATCAAAAGATTGACACTAGTTTAAGTCTGATTTCAAAGTGAAATTAATTCCAATGTACACTATTGGATTTAATGGTAAAAATATATTCTAATTTAACTTTAAAACCAATTCAAAATATAATCTAATAATATAAATAAATTAGATTAAAAGGAGGTTTTGAATTAAAATACAACATTTTACACTATTCATTAAAAAATAAACTTTATCAGAAAGAGACAAAAAATTTACAAAAAGTAAATTTTGACGTCCCAATTCATAAGAAGTGTTTTATTTGGTCCAATAGAATTTATAAGATTGAACAAAAATATATTTAATGATGGTTCTCCATCAAAAGGCGTTAAGTGAACCTTTAGTGAAAACTAGGGCATATACGCCTAAAATTGAATTATTTATGTATTTTATTGCCTTTATCTTTTATTGGATAAATATAAAAACATTTAAAAACATATATAATCATATTTTAGTTATTTCTATCCATTCCTGCCATACAACGCCTACATGATAACTACCATAATATTATTTTATTATTAGAGTGCAACGTAAGATTCCCAAGAAACTTGTTGTTGCGTGTTGGGTACGCCATCGGGCATAGCGTCCCCTGTAAAGACAAATTAATATTTTATTCACAAATATAGATAAATATGAAAATGTCATATTCTTTATTTACCTGTGGTGTTACAATATCACACTAATCCTTGAGTATAATCATATGATGAATATATATATATGAGTTGATTCACAATACTGTGTGTATTTATTCTCTTGTTTCATCAATGTCATGACAACATCAACCATTCAATAATTTTATTCTTTTACTATTTAAACCATATGAAAATCCATTGTAAGACCCCTTCATGAATCTCTTTCATGAGGCCACACAACGAGAATATCTTTTTATCTTGTGTAATACATCACCATTGCATGAGACATTGTTATTCACATGATTATTTCATGACTTCAAATATATTCATATGCATTGTAGTAATATAGAGTATACTTCACATCCCAAGACACCTTCATGGGATATCTTCACATGACCCCTTCTAAAGATATTTTTTGGTCTGTTTGGATTTTATGACAATTATTCATGACCATGTTCTTCTGATATGAAAAATATTATACATAATAAACCACTTATGTAATTTAATTAATATTTTAATATTTGTTTTGTGGTATTTATAGGCATTAATCAACAATATTTACTCCTAATGTAATTTTTTATCAATCCATTCCACCAATGTCTCAATTATTTTATGTTATAAATATGACCAATTTATAATTTCATGAAATACATCGTTATCAAGACCCTTGTCACATGTCCCACAATAGCAATAAAGATGATTGTATTCTTTCTTATCTTTTGATCCAACTGTGACACACATTTTCTATCATTACGTAATTAGTGACATTGTTTTCTTCATATTTACATAAATACCCCTATGAAATAGAGTAACCATCATTAAGTAAGTTACATTGTCCTTAAACTCTTCAGATTAACTAATTATGGTATATAATAACAATAATGTAGTAACTATACTTAGAATATCAAAGTGAAGCCTTTTTTATTTATATCTTATCTTCATTCATGCACATAATGTGACGCCATCAATGAATACATTGATAATCATATGGTCTATTTATGTCCATCATGAGATCTCGTCATTATATCCTCTTATAATCATGAGGATAATGTGACACAATCATATGATCTCTTACATATGTCATGGACATAAGCAAAAAATGGTCATGTTGGAAAGTAAAACATTAAACATATGACTTTTCAGGACATTCATACTTCAATTTGATCCTTATACACATATATACAATTCATGACTCTATACATATTTCATGATCCTTATGATCCATTAGTATATTTGTGATATGATTAATCCATTATTTCACTCTCATTAAATCCTCTTATAAGTAATGAATTATAAAAAAAATTATTCTTCACCAATTATTTTGTAAATGAAATGATTCAACCATATCAAACCTTTTCACAAAAGAAAATAAATCCAAAAAACAATCAAGAGGATTATTTCTTATAATCTATCCCAACAGTATTATTTCCAATACATAAAAACATCATGAACCAAATCGTTGATAATCCATGCACACGTGATATCATTTTGCTCATATATACATAAATAATGATCAAGGTCTTATATATAATTTTATCTAAGACCACAAGATTCAATAATAGTTTGTAAAACATGATTAGTATGAATAAATCATCAAAAAAATAACTTCCATCTTGATCCTTCTATAAGAAACCTTCCCACCACAAAAAATATTGATCAATACTAACAGATTTGATCACTATATTCCATCATAATTCATATGATTATTCTATGAAACCAATGGAAAAACCATTTAATTTCTATTATTATTTTATATAAAATGTTTTTCATCTCTAAATTTACAATTCACCACAAGTTTCTGTTCTCCTCTTATGAGATTCTCCCTCTACCATGAACAAGGAATTTTATCACCTTTTAAAATTAAATTATGTTCACTCCTTTGTTTTTTAAAATATGTTAAGGACCACCAATCAATATACAGAGGGTATCACACCATTACTCATTGAACGGGGGGACATCACCTTCACTATTCAAATGTGATAATTCAACTGATCTCTATGATTCAGTCAACAATGTTCTAATGGAAATTTTAGTAAGGTATTCTTCATGATATTTGAGACATGTAGTTCACTACGTAAATACACAATCTCCACCATGACACTCTCCATTATCTTCTTTATAAATTGATATTTCATTTAAATTTGAATTGTACATGATTGGTGGACTAATTATTATATTAGATTTTAGACATGGATTATCTCATTGTATGTAGATTGAAGAAATTACTTAAACATAGATATCTACATGATAGAGTTTTATTTACTATAACTAAATATGAGCTCATGTAGTCTTGATTTATTCTACTTCTTGGTTTCTCAATAAAATATTTTATTTCTTCTTTATTAGAAATGAAATGGAATTCATGCCTAAGAAAATAAGCCATATGAGGTTGAATTATGATCATCTATTGATATTCCTCAAACTATATTTTTCAAACACAATAAATATTTATGACATTTTAAATTTTATAGTAAACTCATATACATCATTACTTTTATATAATAATGTAATTATTATTAAATCTAAATGACTTGCCTTATTTTTGATTTTATTGATGTGATTTCACATGAATTTAGATAAATAATATTGTTTCATGAAACTTATTTAATAAAAAACAATATTTTTTCTACATTGTATGATATCGAACATTTTTACGTCATTATACATCAATAATTTCAACAATGTAATATATAAAGATACAATCAATTTGAAATTTTAATTTTCAAATCATCTCAGAACCTTTTTATCATATTTAGATTGAGAAATAAATATTTCAGATCATCCTAATATTCCATATAAAACATCAAAAAAATCAATCACATAAACCATTAACATTTGAAACACATATTTCATCACTTATAGAAAATATTTACACTGCAATTCATTTCGTCCATGAATGATTATTTCATTGAAATATATATGAACCATCTTACTTAAATTAATCTTAGTACGAACAAAGATAATATAATCAACTCCACCAAACTAGAAACTAATATTTTTAAATGTTGATCATTTAATGAGTATCATTGTCTTGGATTATAATTCAAATAATATAGTTACTTCTATAACAAAATGTTTTTCAATCTAATTGATTTATAATACTATCTAGCTATTTTTTATATTCTTATTCATTCATAACCCCATTCATAAATTATGGTTTCACATATATTTGTAAAACATTGAATTTCGATTGTATGTTTATAAACATAAATATTATTACATTTCCCATCATTGAAACAGATTAAAAAGTAACATAAATATAAGTATCTTTATTATGTAGTATCCAATGAAAAAATACGTTATCTATTTTAAATATTAGTGTCAACTTTTTTTTATTATGAATTCCTTATCTCATATTAATGACATTCTTATCTATTCATGAATCAAATTCCCATGTATGATTCATTTTAAATATTATAAATATATATTTTCATTTTCTAAGACAAATTCTTATCAAATATGTCTTCATAAAAACAATTTTTCCAACCAGTGAATGAAAATATTTTTTATGATGTGTCCACATAAACCATATCAGCAATAGTGAAGTCTAAACATATTATGGTTATACCCATAAATATCACATTTACACTTTTATTTATGTCCAAATAGAATTATAATTATCTCTAACATAATTATTTATAATAAAATTATAAGAAGATATTTATATTTTTTAGTGTATTCAAAATGTATCACAGTGTTTTTATTTTCTTCAATATACTATTTATATTATCATTTAAACGTTATTATTGTAACCTAAAAACGAAAAATGGATATATGTATAGTAATAACCAAATTTACGTAATTGTGGGTGAATTATAATCAAAATATATTGATATATATGTACTCAATTTTTTATAATGACTTAATAGTCCTATAAAATAAATTTTTCTCAAATTAGGAATTACGTTTCTTTTTGTTCAAAAATTATACGAATTATTTTACCACTATTAATAAATGGAGTTAATAAATTTAATTGAATTTTTGGAATATAAACGTATAAATTATCTTAGAAATAAATCTATATACTTCTAAAAAATGATTTATCATTAATGAATATTGAAAAATATTTGTTTCTATTTAAAATTTTCTTCTAATTAAAACAATTTAAAACATTTATTTTGATAAAAAAAATTTCAAGTATAAGATGTTGAATTATTTTTGTATTAATCTAATTTAGATCATCATTATCATTTTTATGTTTATTAATGATCTAAACACTTTTTATTTATATGGACATAATTTCAAGGGAAAATATTTTCTCATTGTGTTTGTAGGATTAATTTTAAATTAAATACAACCTCATTATTAAATAAAATATTTAATAATGGATTACATATATTGTTTATTAATAAATAAAATTATATAATAACCCCAACATATTTTTTCATATGTAATGGTGAAAATAAAAAAATTTAATTACCAATTTTCTGTTTTAAAAGTCATTATGGCGGTTTGAAATAAATAGATAATCATTAAACTGACCTAAAAAACATGTCAAAATCCAATGTTATGGCCATATGTTGACCAATGATCTTAATAAAATTTTGAATCATCCATTTTGTTCTTTGTAGAATGTGTAAAAAATTATTTTATTTAATTAGTTTCAAAAATTACAAAATTGTCATCACCTAACATTGTAAAGGGATCTCATTATACTATTTTCATTATACTATAAAAAAAATATTTCTTCTACTAATAACATTTATAACACTATCATAATTTCTTTGAAAATTTCCCAATGTCATTTGATTGATCATGAAACTAATATATGGAAGATTTTGGAATAAAATAAAAAAGGAACTCTTAAATTGAAGAATCATAATTAACCGGCAACATTTATTATATTTCATCTTACATCCCCGTAAATTTTTACATAATCATATACATATAATAACATCATTAATTACTATATACTATGATTTTTTTATGTTAATGTAATAACTTCATATAATATACATTTCAATAATATCGGAAAAATAAATATCATTTATTGGTACAACTGAGTCATACCTTGAGAATTCAAGTAATTAATTTTCCTTAATAAACTCTCAAGGATATCGACTATTATATATTTAATGTATATATATTATATTCAATATATATGAATAATATTTTCAAATTTATATATCATATATCTTATTATATTACACTCTTTTGATAAATGATAATGTTCTTCTTATGTATGGTGGACTCCCGCCTCACAAAGCTATGTGATTCATTATTTTACCTTTTCAAATATAATTTATATGGGAGTTTTTAAAAAAATATTGATATATAAAACATAATAATTATTATCTATATATACAAATAACTAGTGACATCATTCCATAATTATTACTCAAAAATAAAAATGTTATACATTTGTACATATGATGTATCATCTCTATTATTATTACATAGTTAATTTTCCATAGACATCATTGAAGTTAAATCATTAGAAAAACAAAATTTTATTTATAAAAATAGAATTTATGTCATTATTATTTTTTAAATGATGATATAATAATATTTTTGACCTTAGTCAACTTTCCAATGTGATTCTAGAAATAGAATCTGACCGTAATAAAAAAATCACTATTAAACATAAATTATTATATAAATGAATATAAAATTATAATGAATAAAATAATGAGAATAAAAATATTAAATTCTATTTTGAATGTAAATAATTAACATAAATTTATTATTTTAGAATATAAATACAATATTTCTTGAGTCAATATTGGGGTAAGGGGTAACTCTAAACAAACAATTTCATTGGATCAAGTCTAATCTCTCTATAACTTTCATTCAATCAATATTTAAATTTATGGAATGCATAAAATTTTTGAATATAAAACTATCACACACATATATATATATAGATTATTACAACTTCATTTTATGTTGTATCACATTTTAAATATTTATTTTTATGATCCCTCAATAGGAAAAATTATATTCATTATAATTTCAATGAATATTTTGTAAAAAATTAATTTCTATAATTTTCATGTAAATTCATATGATTTATTTCCATTATGGGGAACAATTAAATCATTTGGATGTTGGGATGTGGGCATCCAGACAGTGCTCCATTCACCATGTTGTATTCATTATGGTGAATTAAATAAAATATATCATTCTACAGTTTCAATGTGATATAATATTAAAGTTGTATTCCAAATAATCTAGTCCTCATAAAATAAGGGATGTATTTATTGAAATATTGTGTTTAATAACCATTTACTAATATGTGTAAAAAGGATTCAGTTCCAATATATTCTATAAGATAATGGTATAGTTATTTTTTTATTATGACTACAATTATTTACAAAGAACCTTGGCATAAAAAAAGTATAATATTATTTATTAAAAAATATGATTTGAAATTTATTAATTATTAAAATAATGTACTCCAATAAATAAAATAATTTTCTATACTATAAAAGTTTATATTGCTATTAAAATGATTAAAAATTGCGTAATTAATATAAAAATGGATCATTGGCATGAATATTATCATAATAATGTTCATAAAATTATGTCAATCATCACACATGTTTTTACACTCTGAACAAAATTTGTTATCTAAATTTAAATTATATTTGAAAAAAATTATTATCAGAATTAAAAAATTTATAGGTTAAAAACCCTAATAAGGAAATCATCATGGAAAAACTATATTGGATGGTAGATAATCATAATATAATAAAAAAATTTATTTATAATTTATTCATATAAATATATTACTTTTTCCATAGTTATATTTATTTTTCAATGTATAACCTTATTGATTTTCATATTTTAGATACTTATTGCAAATTGGAAAAAATTTTATAACAACAAACATGATAAGAAATGAGATTATTTCCATAATAATATAATTAATATTATAGCAGTGGGAGATGATATTGTTACGTCATTAGTATATCATATAGATCACATTTTGAATAACGACATTAATTATATTGACTACGCGAATCTCCCAATAAATTATTATATTGAATTAATTTATTTTATGTGACATAGGTCTATACACTATTGCAGAAATTTTTATCCCCTCATTATCGATAAATGTAATAAATAAATTTATAAGATATTCTCTATCCTACGACCCTCATATAAATTTAATTTTGTTTTGGTTTTTTATTTCATTGTGGGTGAAACTGAACAGTGGTGGAAATTTATCAATAAAAAATGTAAAATGAGGGTTCTGATTGAATAAATTTAATTTATTTTTGTAAATATTTTCCAATAATATTTTTGATTAATTTTCTATAATAAAATATATATTGAGTAACTTAGTGTGAATTTAAATTCTGATTAGTAAATTAGGCTGTCTTATGAATGTTCTTCAAGGATTTTATGGTATGATGCACTTTTTTATAAACAAAAAATTATAATGGGACATTTATTTTGATGTTTGATTCAATTTTAATGAAAATATTTTGAAAATTGATAATTTTAATTTTTTTATAAAATATCCTAATATGTATTCAAATTTGTCCTAGATATTAAATGACTCTAATGGGTCTCATAGAACTATATAAAAAATGTAAATTAAATTTTTATTCTAGTATATAAATAGATAAATACTACAGAGGAATGAATACCCAACCTACGACTTGTTGAAATATTTGGAAGAACCATTCCGAAAACATTAAATTTAGAACTATGGGATTCATAAAACGTGGATAATATGAGCATCTGGATAACCAATTACTGACGAAAATAATGAATCCCTGTATTTTATAAGAATATAACAATGTTTATATAAACAGAAAGATTTCAGTGACAGATTTCTATTGTAAGGATCATAGTCATTGTCAATATCCATTATTAATGAAAAACGTTATTGAATATAATCAATAAAGACTACATCTTGTTAAAATATATCAAAAAATCACACTTTTTATCACTAAAAATGAGTTGGATTCCAAAAATTATGTGATGATAGGAACTCTATTTATTCATTAATCAATTGAGAAAATTTAAATTTATTTTGATTCCTTAAATTTTTTCATATATTTATCATTTAGTAGATCCATTCCATTTTAATTTAAAAAAATAGTGTTAAGAAATGTAGGATAAAAGAAAATAGAACAGTGCTTCTGCCCATGTATATAACACCTCCCTTATAAATGTTTCAGATTGAATCTTCCATCATGTATTCTGAAAATTTCTATAGGGAATTTGGATTCTAAATTAGAAATTGATACAATATCAGTATATAGAGCTAACATTAATATCAAGAGAGGAATATCACATTAGATTTCTCATTCCTTCCATTGATTATGTAAATCTTTAATTATGACGATGACTATCCTTTGGAGTCTTCTATTCAACAATCAAAATAATTTCCTCATGAAAATATTTTCATGCTGAAATGAGTTTAACAATGGTGATAATATATTAATTTAATATTATTTTTATCACTTATACATTGAAATGGATCTTATGAACATGATTTTGTAAATTATGAACATATATTATTTTAAAATTTATATAGTATTATTTATTTTTTACCTATAAATTATAAATACAAATAATTTACATAAACGAAATATTTTTGGATGAATTATATTAATTACTCTTAATTTTTTTTAATTCAATTATATATTTAATATTCAATTAATTAATTTTATTTTCATGAGGTAAAATTTATCCAATTTGATGATTAAAAGTTGTATTTTTTTAAGAAAATAGTTTTATATAATTTCTCAAACATATTTAAAATTAATTCATAGAACTTATGGAATTTTTACGGAATAAATGAGACAAATTTTTAAAATTATAATGGAATAATGAATATTAGGATAATCCTTTATAATTATATGAGAACATAATATTTTTAACAAATATAAAAAAATACTAGTTATAATTTAGAATTGTAATTTCGTTTATTGGTATTAATAAAATAAAAATAATATGATGACGAGATTAAAATTTAATTTTGTTATAATATATATAATATTATAGTTAATTCCAATAAAATTAAATTGAGAATTATTTTTTTTATAATAAATATTTTAGTTACTGATAATTTTCACTTGGGAAAACCATTTTTTCATCGTGTCTATGGGTTTATTTATAAATTAAATTTCTACAATTAATTGTCATTAATTTTGAATAATTTATTCCTTATACTGAACTAGAATATTTTATATTATCTATTAATGTATACATAATTCTATAACATATTGAATAGTTAATATATTATGAAATATTTATTAGGATTTTGGAATAAATTGGTTTATTCGAAGAAACTAATAAAAATTGGTTTAACAATGACTAAAAACATTTCCAATCCCAAATAAATATTCATTTTTAGACCAAATCACCTATAAGGGCCAATATTGTAATATTTTTTTATCCACTAAATATTTTATAAATTTGGTTACTCTTTTTTAATTCCAATCTATACGGGTATTTTCCTCACCTCAATTATAAATGGCCACCCCATTATTATCTTCATTATGCATTTAAAAAAATTGTTTCAACAAATAACTACCGAAATGATATTAAACATCAATAGTATAATAATACAAAACTTTTATTGGTCATTATGTAAAACTGGAAAGGCATTTTGTAAAAAAAAGAACATTTTTGAAGAATAAGTTGCATAGTTACATGAGTATTTAATTGTATTTCTAATTTACACATCATAAAATATTATTAAAACTTGATGATATAATACTATTTTTGTTTAAAAAATAATTAGATGTTTTTTGTAAATATAATGAACTAATACCATATCCACCTCCATCAAATGTGTAATGAAACTGTTGATCATATGTAATGTGGACTAAATTCTCACAAATTGACCTAATTTGATTCCATCACAAATTATCATGGCCAAATATATTGATTTTTGTAATGTATATATATGTTAATTGTTTTATAAATAAAACTATGTAAATATAATATCATATATAACATCATACGTTCAATTCCGTAGAGAATATGTTAATATTACTCCTGTGTACAGTGGGGTTCCTCCTTATGAACAGATTTGATCTGTTATTCTCATATAATTTAACTATAACTTAATAATAATAAATTTTATAATGATATATGATATTAATTCCATAATAATAATCCTATAAAATAAATATATTATATAATTTATTCCCTTATATTCCAATGAATAAATTCAAATGTCATTCTTGTGTTTTGTGGACTACCACCATGAGAAGCGATATAAATCATTTTTAATTATAGAATATAATTGAAGGTAACAATGGAACATGCTAAAAAATATTAATATTAAATATTATAAAATTTTAGTTCATAGAATTAATATAACTTCCACTTATGATCTATTTTATTAGTTAATAAAATTACAACTTCACTCATGTGTATCTATGTCCAACCATCTCCATAGAGATATATTATTCATTAACCATGTTAATAATTCAAAAATAATTTTAAAAATTTATCTAATTAATAATTATTATATTTTTAACCCCTATATCTTTCATAGTATTTTTAATTAATAATACCTTTTTACATTTAAAATTTTACCAATGTGATATTGGACATATAATCCATTTATTGTTAAAACGTGTGCCTTGAAATTTATTGGTTATGTAAAAGAATATGACATGAGAAAAATTAAAAATATATGTGATAAGATTAAAATAATTTCTTATAAAATTAAATATGGGAATTAATTTTATAATTATGAATGATAATGAATGATTATTATATATAATGATTGAGATAATGGATATCTCTAAAGATATATTTATTTTGTTTTTTGAAGGATCTCTCCATGACTCAATTTTTATATCTCTTTAATGTTAATAAATTATTATAAATTAAATATACATGTTTCTTCTATATATACCAATATAATTATCCCTTCCATTAATGTGTAAATAAATTACTTATTTCCATTTTCAAATGTTTTCATTGTAAAACTCACTCAGAGTTTTATATTATGAAAAATTAGGAAACCCATTTACATTCCACATATAATTATTATATCAGTCCTTATGAATGATATAAATTATTAGTCAAAAATATATAATGAACATGTTATGGTCGCTTAACCCATATAGTTCTCTAATTCATTATTTAATAATTTAATCTCATGATGATTCATGTATGAAATTATGGAGCATACCATTCCATTCTAGAATATTTTTCAGCCTATGATTCTGCCTAGAAAATTGACATTGAACGATGTTTATATCATTTTATATATTGTTTCTATATTTATTATGATGCCCTGATCTTATGATTTCTTGCTCATTATAATATAATTCTATTCCATTACTCACACTCCTTCTCCATTATGATGTAACATTATACCATTACATAAATGTTTTCTTTTATTATCATGTTTAGACACTTAATGGGATTTTTATCTCACACCTTTCTCTAGGAATCCCCCTGGTTATCCCAAGTTGTATTATGTGAAAAAAAAGAATTTTGGTAGCACTACATGGAGAATAAAATAAATAATCCATGTTTATTTTTTTATATATTAAGATCATAGTCAGAAAATGAAAACAATCTATTATAATAATTGTGGTGAATTGGAAGTTATTTATTAAGAATATGTCAAAAATATGTTTACAATATTTAAGTCCATGTGTCTCATCCTACAATCTTGAAGTCCATGTGTTATGAACATGTTTTTCCCAACCATTAAGTCCATGTGTCTCATCCTACAATCTTCTTATGCCTTCAATTGGATTATTTTTAAATCAAATCGTATGCAGATCAACGACATTGTCCTTTGGAGTATTCCATTGGTAATTGGGTTTTCTTGATTTTTTTTCATAATTTGTGCCATAGTCTCCTAGAAAAACAAAGAATGTTGGATCAGTGATTTTTTGGGACATTTGAAATCACTTAATGGCTTGGGTAGGTTTCTTATTAGTTTGTATTGTTAGTTGACTATCTTGGGATTCATTAAATTTTATACATATCTCAGATTATGAAGTAACACCTGGATCCCGCTCACGTTCTAATTTTTTAATAAATTCAGTAGAACTAGATGTTTTTATTTTATAAACCAATGGTGATCATTGACACTCAAGATAATGTCTTCTGTATGATTTTTATTATATTGGTCAGAGTTCAATGGAAGCAATGATCAATTTCTCCAGTGACTTGTGAATGAGAGTCACTAATGAGGGCGTAATAACGTATTCTTTATCAAGGTATTTTATCGTCCACATGAATTATAGGCATTGGAAATTCCATATGGTGGGGTATTTTTAACATCTTGTTACCTCTAATCGGTATGTTTCTATTTTTTATAAGTGCACTTTTTGGTTAAAATTTCCCAAAAGTAATTATGTCTATTTTTATAGATTTAATATAGACTAAATAACAAGTACACATTGTATACATTGAGATATTTTTATGTCATGAATTGGGATATCATGATGTGAGCTAGTACAGATTGTCAATAGGAAGTATATGTCATGGATTGTATAAATATCTTATTTATAACAAGAGGTGATGGGTGTTTTGGATTAACTTATCAAATATATACTCCAAGTCATACCAAGGTGGACACATCATCACCTGGCCTTCACCCTAGTTTAATTCATGTATTTTCCTGTTTCACTTGCTCTTTTCCTCCCAAACCTCTTTGTTCTCATTCCTAAACTGTTCCTATGTGATTTTTAAAGGCATCTCACCATCAATATTGATCTAATAGGCTTCAATTAATCATTGCTTCTAAATTGAATCTCCCTAGGTAGGTTCTCTTTCATATTATCCCTTTTTATTGATCTCTATTACACCATACCCTGGAGTTATTACTTCCACTGATCATGGAATAATTATTCTATTTGTCTTCTTCTAGATCTATTGTGGGATCACATCTCAAAGGCCTTTTTTCTTTAATGTTTTTGGTGTAGAAATCATCCATCTTCATGTTATGTGGTTTTCCTCTCCTCTTCCAAGATTTTTTATTTGGATATGAATCAATCTTTTAATGGAATGAACCCTAGGCCCACCGTTGGTACAGATGGGTTTTATTACCCGTTTTTTATTTTATTGCTGGATTGTGTGATAATATATATAAGGTAGGTGGTTCCATCATAATCCAATGATAATGAACATGATTTTTTTGCATAATAAATTGATTTATAAAATTTGAATTATCGTTTTCATGTATTGAAAATGGTTTTGAATGATAAATGTTTTTCCTATGGATTTCAATAAATGGATTGTGAATTATTTTTAATTGTTTTTAGGAAAATTATTGTTTTTTGAAATTGAGCACAATGGTTACCATCAGTACATAGGTGTAAGGATCAACATGAGACTATCATCCAATTGATTGTGAGTATGAAATCTTTTTTTTCTTGGGGACATACTTTTTTTCATATAAATATTTTTCAAGGGGGGCTATATTGATATTTTGGAGGTCATATTATTCCTAGGCCCATTGTTATGGGATCATTTTTGGTGCACATGATTCTTATGGTACTAGTAGTTTGTTTTATAGACTTTTAGTATTTCAGGTTGTGTAATACATGTGGTTCTATTTTATATTTCATTTATTTTAGAGTTATTCTTGATATACATGTTTATGTTAGTGGAAAATCTGATGGAAAATATTCATGGAAATTGATATACATGCTTTGATTAGAACAATGGAAAAGGGAATATTTACAATGTTTTCTAAAAAAGTGCATTATTACATATAATTCCATTTTTTGTATTTTAAATATCTATAATGTATATTTTATATAGATAAATGTTATGTAACACCTTTTTGGGATCCTATTGAGCCTATTAGCACACACCATGCATAGTAATTTGGAAGAGCATAAACATTTGTTTCACTTCTCTTGTAGTAAAAGGCATGACACCTTATTGTGGTGAAGAGGATCATGTTATTATGGATTGGAAGCTGGTGGTGAGATGGCTGGAGTTCATCCATGCAATCATTGAAGAAACTATTTTTTTAATTCCCCTGTACCCAGAATTGTCATTTAGAGTTTTAAGATAATATTTTTATTTTATGATTCAACAATTTCCCTTATAGTTATGGCATACATATATTTAGACTTCTGTTGTTTCTTCCCTTACTGAGCTTTTTATGCTCATACCAAGTTTTTTTTGAAATGTTTTTTACAGGTCAAGTCAAAGGTACATGATATGATGATAGTGTCAAGGAAGTGTCATTAAAGAAACCATGTTTTATTTTTAAATATGTTTTCGTTGAAGGGAAAAAATGAATACTATCTTTTATGTAACCACATTGTTTAAATGTGGAATGTAATGAAAGTTTTATGATCTAATTCTCTAAAAATATAAACCTGAAAGGATCCTCAATGTGTAATCTTGTATTAACTCAAGATTAAGTAAGGTTTAAGGTTGATGCCTTATAGTTGGTATCGATGGTCGGTGTAGATAACTTTAGAGGTACGGGTATTCTCTAGGCATAAGTGACATTACCATAATGGTTAGGATTTCAGAAAGAGTCCTAGTTTTAGATAATGTGAATGAGTAGGTATATCTTAGTGTTTATCTTCCTCATTAGTAAATGATGGTTTTGTTGATATACTCACACTGAAATTTCATTTTTTAGTGAATGGATGGATCTAGCAGGCACCAAGGTGACAATAGGTTTGAATGAAACTGTGGTGGTTCTCTGATTAAGAGACTAGATGAAATGGGGGATTTAATGAGGAAACTTGTGGTTGTTATTAACCAACTATCAAATAGTCATGATCAACCACTTGTACCTTGGTATGTTCTATAATGAATCATGTACGAGATGACCAATCGATGTGGAAGTTCAGGTAATAATTATAAAGGAAACCATTAGGTTTTATATGATCCTTGCTTTTGAGGTAATTATGGGTTATTATATATTATGATGGAAAATGAAAGGCATGAGATAAACTTGATGTTAAAATATGTTATGATAAATTTTGAATATTTTATCTCGTTTTGGCGAATTTTTTAAGAAATATTTAGTTTTAGAAAAAGGACAACACGCAGACTGTGTGACAACCCGTCACGTCGGACAAAGCTGCGGGAATCGAACCCATAACCAAAGTGTGACTGGTATTTATCGCCTACCACTGGGCTACATGAAGTCCTTGGTTAGTTTGGCTTATTCTTTTTAGTTAAATGATTATATGAATTAAGAGTAAGATGATTTTCAGTTATCTTTGGAAATATATTAACCTATCATGGAGGATATGTGATTAGGTTAATTACTTTTCAATACGAGACATTAAGAGTAACTGATGTTGTTTGGAGATAAATGTTACGATTTAACATGGAAGACTATGTGACTATATCCTTTAAATATTTGGGTTTCAATCCTAGTTTGGTTTACTTTGAAGAATTTTATGGAAAAATTGTTTATCAAATGGTCCTCATTGAACATTGGGTTTTGCTGGACAAATTGTGGAGAGTAAGAATAGATTTTATTTATAAAGGGTTATCCTTTTCTGGATTATCTGATATTTTACTTTCCTTTTTGGTTTTGGTTTTGGATAGAGTCAAAAGACATGGGAATTATATAGTTCTATTTTGTGGATTAGGTGATTCTCTAGAAGTTGATTATAAAACTCTTAATGTGAAGAAGTCTTCCTAAATTCTCATCTTTTGGAGAAAATATGAGTTTCTGTAAGGAATCTAATAAAATTTGAAAGTCAACATGATAAGTGATTATGTTTCCTTATGAATAAATTACTCAATAAAAAGTAACTTAAAACAAAAATGTTTTTTATTAACTTTTCAAATTGGGGAATCGAATACCGTTTAACCCATCACAAGTTTGTGATTTTCTTGTGGTTAACTTTCACCTAAACATGTTTTCTATCACTCTCCATCAGAACATAACCCTTTGTTATTTCCTCCATGTCCATATTTTCATACATGGAATCCTATTATGGGTTAACTCGGGTGACCTTTGTACTTATATATCTTTATTTTAAGGCGATTGTTTTACTGACTCTTGTTCCGATGTGGGATTTTCAATGATGTTTCCAAGCCCAATTTTAAAATTGCGAGGACGCAATTCCCAAAAGGGGGAAGGATGTAACACCCCAGGTAAATAAATAGTATTACATTTTTCTATTTATCCATATTTGTGAATAAAATATTAATATTAAATTAAAGGGGACGCTATGCTCAATGACGTACCCAATACGTAACAACGAGTTTCTTGGGAATCTTATGTTGCACTCTAATAATAAAAAATATTATATTAAATTGTAGTTAACACATAGTTGTTGTGATGGCGGGAATGAATAGAACTAACTAAAAAATGAATATATATGTGTGTCAAATATTTTTACTTTTTACAATAAATTCTAGACGATTAAAAATGCGAATGAATCCAATTTTAAGCGTAAACATTCTAATATTCTTTCAAAGGTCGATTAACAGCCTTTTGATGGAAATCCTCTTTTAAATACACTTTTTAAAAATTTATGTGTTATATTTGACTAAATAAAATTATTATTTAGAATCTCGACATCAAAATTTACATTTTGTAAATTTTTTGTATTTTTCCAAAAAAGTTCAATTTTTAATGAATAGTGAAAAATGTTGTATTTTAATTAAAACCCTCTTTTTAATCTAATTTATTTATATTATTATATTATATATTGAATTGGTTTTAAATTAAAATTAGAATATATTTTTACCATTTAATCTAATAGTGGTCATTGGAATATATTTCAATTTGAAATCGAACTTAAACTAGTGTCAATCTTTTGATACATTTTCTTTCATAAAAATACGCTATTTATTTTGACAACGGGAATTAATTATAAATTTATTAATGCAACTTAGATGTTTTTAATTTTTAAAAATAGACATCATTTTTGAATGTGGAATATCAAATATAGCTTAGGGTGAATTTATGGTAATTTTCTGAAAAACATCAATTTTTTATGAATAGTGAAACCGCTAAGTGATACTTATAAAAACTGATTTTCTGTTTAAATGAATTTTTTCCATATTTGTGTTTTTAATTTCAAAAATCCGACATACATGGATGTCATTAAGATATAAAATGTTGTTCAATGGGATTAAAATAATTTTTTTGGTGAATAATAACTTATTATGTTTTTAATCACGATTAGAGTTAATTAGTGTAGTTTGAGGTAAGAATAATGTTTTAGTAAAATGAAATGACCTAGAAACATGTCCTACGCTCATTTTATGTGTCATGGCCGACCAAGAAAATCCATGGGTCAGCTTGGGGACCCCATGGAGCCACTTTTGTTGGGAAATGACATAAATAACTTTTTATTTAATGTTAAAGTAAAAATGACACAAACATGAGATGTTTTACTAAACAATTTGTTACATAGGGTTATACAATTCATAATTTTGACTCTAAATATTCATTATAAATATAAAAATATTTCCTACATCATAGTATTTTTTTGTAATTTTTACACATTAAATAAATTAAATTATTGATGATATCATGATGATGCACCGATGACATCATTATTTAAGGATTTAAATAAAATAGAATGATAATGTAAAATCTAAGACCTACAAATGTAAAAAACCTATTGGATGGGTGGATTTATAACCCTTATCACATTATCCTCTAAACACATCAATGTGGGACCATTAAAACCCGAAAATCATTCTAAAATAATGTAACATTTTTTACTTTCCAAGAGTGCCCCTCCTTTCCTCTTATTAAAGGCCCCCACCTCTACCACCTTACCCACACATCCAAAGCCATTGACTCAGACAAACCTTGCCCATTTTGTTTCTCCACATCTTCTCTAACTCCTTCAAGCCTCACTTTGGGCCAAAGTCTTCCCAAGGAATCTTTTGAGCTCAAACCAAAGGGAGTTACTCGATTTTAAGGTAATGACTTCACTTGAGTCGTTTTGTTTTATTTTGCTTCTCCAACCCCCTAAAATCTTTTTATTCATTTCATTTGTAACAAATCCAGTATCTTCAATATACTAAGATTTTTTTATAAGATGTTTTCGAGCTACACTTACACACACCTACATATAATGGTTAAAGAACATATTGTTTCTGTGGATGGTGAACTTCTGCCTCACGAAACGATGATTGTTTAACACTCATATATCACTTTAAAAGGTGGCCATTAAGATGTAAATACATTTACATATTATATATAATATGTTTATGTTTTACATAAGCTTATTTATTTTTCATTTATGGCATATCATAATGGTTTCTATTATGGGTAAACGCGATATCTTCATTTAAGGAAGTGGGGACTACCGCCCCCTCAAAGTGGTTTGATTCGTTAATACCATATGTGGGATGTATAAAGGATGGAGTTATGATACTATATATGATATTATACAGGAATTATAATATACATTTATATCAATATGGTTCCATTCGATAAAATACAAAATTGAAATGAAAGTAGCATTCATGCGTACGTTCAGCATACCGTCTCCATGAACGGTGAATTTCATTTATTACCGGTAAATGAATATGTAATATTATAAATGCATGTATATAATGGATATATATGAAATATATGGAATCTACATCATGAATATAATTTCTGAGATAGTGGATATTTGACTACGTGAACAACTTGTAAATATAAGAAGTACACTTTAGACTCAAGTACCAATGTTCAACAAAATGACCATTATTAACAGAAATAATTACATAATGTTCATAACATGGTAATAAGTCATATAAAAGTAATAATTAACTATAAAAAGGTTCTTAAAAAATTATAAATTAACTCAAGTTTACTATTCAGGAATATAAATAAACGAACAAGACAAGTCAAACTTGAGGTAAGGGAATCCTACTCCTCTCATTCTTTTTAAGTACACTCTTTTATGTCATTCCATTTAAAGCTCATATTTCTTGTTATTGTGATGTTATTTTATATTAATCTTACTGTAATTTGTATGTTCATATGATGAGAGACCATATTCTCTCTCATTAATCCATTTTGGAAGTTTTGAGTGGCGCCGTTAGGCTGGCAAATTTTTGTAAGGGATCCAACCTCTCTCGTTCTTTTTAAGTAATATCTTTTATGTCATTTCTTATATTCTCATCTTTATTATGTTTGATGATGTTATTTTAAATTCCTCATACTGTACTTTAATGTTCATATTATTAGAGACCCTATTTGATATCATAAATCCATTTTTGGAAGTTTTATGTGGCGCCGTTAGGCTGCCGAGTTTTCGTAATGGATTTTTCATCTCATTTTTATTCCCATGAGATTTATGCTAAATATTCCACAATTTCCTTTGAGTGGTGTATGTAATGCCAATTATTTTACTAATTGTAAAATATACTTTCAATTATGAGTATTTACATCAGTGTGGTATTGTCCTTCTTTCACGTGGTGTATGTTTCGATAGATACCCATGTCGATAAGGGAACCTTTTACCCTCCTCTTTTTAAAATACATCTTTTGTTATGACTTTTAATTCACATAACATTATGTTGGGATATGTTCTTTTATATTATTAGTGATTAAAATTTTATGTCAAAGTGATGAGATACCCTTTTTATCTCTCATCAACTCATTTTCTGAATTTTGTAGTGATGCTATTAGGCTATCAAATTTTTTCAAGGGAACTTCTTAACCCAATTTTGATTCTTTGGGATAAGCTTGTACACCTTGAATATGCCATTCTATGAATATGTGTGAATAACCTCTTATATTTTTAAACGTAATATCCACTTATATTTGGTGCATTGTTTTTTCACACATAATTATGTAATTTATTTATCTTTAATCCATGGATATCGTCTTTGTATGGGACTTAATCTCAATCCCCTTTAATTGAGGAATATTTTGTTTTATACACAACCTTCTTTTATACGGTGTATAAACCCCTTTGACTTTTATATTTATCTGAAAGGATTTTTTTATACATAGCGTTTTACTAAACGACAAAAGGGAATGTTTTTGTCGTATGTATGCGGCGACAAGGACTTCTTTGCCGCCATGACCATTATTTGAGTTTTGGATTCCTCCACAAGACATACTCTTTTTTATAATGAATCAATACCATTTTTTACTTTTCTTTTATTTTGGTATTGAAAATGGTTTTCATAATGTTTTTATATCAATTTTTTGTATTGATATCTTGTGATTGAAAAGAGGAAATGTCATGTTTCCTTTATGCATGTTTTATGTGATACGATTAAGTTATGGTTCTTGGGCATTATTATGAAGACTGGTGGTTCCATGATAAACTAAGGGCGGGTGAGCCCGATATAGCTCTCAAATGCATTGGGTTTCATGAAGGGGTTAAATGTTAATGTTTTTCCGAAGAGATTTAGGGAATATACTCTGATGGGTATTCCAAATGTAACCAAGAGGGTTACTCCCTACGTAAGAATGTTATGAATGCCTCAAGATACCTTTATGTATTATGATTTCTATGATTTATTCATGATTTTATGAGTTATGTTAAAATTATTATGTTTTATGGGTAAAGGATGATTTCATTCTTATGTATACATGTACTCATGTTTCCTTTCCATATTTTTATAACCCTTACTGAGCTTTTTATGCTCATCCAATGTTTTTTTTTTGAAATGTTTTTCACAGGTCAAGGCAAAGGTGCATAATATGATGATAGTGTCAAGGATGTGTCATGAAATAATCCATGATTTATTTTTAAATATGTTTCCTTTGATGGGAAAAATCAATACTATCTTTTATGTAACCACTTTGTTTAAATGTGGAATGTAATGCATGTTTTATGATCTAATTCTCTAAAACTCTAAACCTGAAAAGATCCTCAATGTGTAATCTTGTATTAACTCAAGATTAAGTAAGGATTAAGGTTGGGGCCTTATATATTTAGTTTAAAACAATCAAAGGACATTAACAAATATTCCTATAACAAAAACACAAATAACGTGGATGTTTAACTCAAAGAATGAAAATTGTGATAAGATTACACTTATCAAGTTCATATCGACAACATGAGAACTTATAAATTGATTAATTATGTGTATAAAACGAATAATCACATAATGTGGAGTTGAAATTATTACAAAAATAAATAAATATTTATTTCACACATAAAATTGGAGTAAACTAATATACGATGTTTGCATAAAACCCAATGAGTTGAAATCAAACAAAGAAATGCCCTTACCGATTTGGTTATTAACAAAACATACTCTCCATGAAAAAGGGATCAGAAAATGAACTTATAAATACCCATAAATTAAATTATATTACATAAGTAATACAACTACGTGGAGTACATATACCACACAAAAGGAAATAGTGGCAATATAGAATGAATCTCACAGAAATAATGAGTGAGATGAAAATAGCATACCATGTAGTAATTAATCGGGTTATATTAAAAAAAAAGTTAATAACCACCAAATGAGTCATACAATAACATTAATATAAAGCTAATTATGATAAAATATATTAAATTGTAGTAAACAATACTCCACATGCTAAAAATAAGTGGAGAAAATAGGAAATATCATTGAATTGAATGTGTAATAAGAAACATCTTACCCTGTAAATTTCAGTAGAATAGGCTACGTTAACCTTTTTTATAATAGTTAAATAATTGTTATTAAATTATACAAGAACTAAATAAATAAATTTGATATCATATATGTTCTTGCAACAATGATTTGTTAATGACATTTCAGTATTATCATTGTTTTGGTTGTTAACTGATTCATTTTCCTTTAAATGTTTTGTTATGTAAGTCATTTTTTGTTATTAATAGGTTGTATTAGATTCATATAAAGAATTATATTATGTTCATAATCATTATTCTTAATAATAAAATGAAAATTATTTTTGAATGATTACGATGGGGAATGAATCTCTTCGTATTCATGAATATGGTAATTCGTATGTATGCACAAGCAACAATATCATTATATTGATGGAGAAATAGTATTTAATTGGATGGTATATAATATATAAATAATCATTAAAATTTAATATTTATTAATTAAATCATTTTTACTCATTATTATACACATCCAAATAATGATGTGATTGAATAACAAACTAGACCACGATGTTGAGACGGTAATCTGTACGTACACATGTGTGTTGGAGTTTTCATTTATAAGATGGATAGAATAATTAATATGATTATAAAATATTTATAATAACATCACAATATATAGAAGGTGCTGTATTTAAAATTTTGGTATAGAAACAAACATGAAATAGGAAGTGGAAGAAGAAAATAACTAGAAAGAGATGACGAAATATTTACCTCTTCTTCAGGATCTTCCTTTTTATTTGATCCAATGGGCTCTTTAGGTTGGCTTTATGAACAATTTAAGGAATCTAGGTTGATGTGAGTTATTTTGGGAGTATATTTGGGCAGGTTATGGACGATCCAAATTGATTTTTGTGTGTTATTTGGAGAGATGGGGAAGTTCCCTTTTATAAGTGGGGTTAGTGGCACTTTATGAAATGTTTGAAATATTATTTTTTAATAGAATAATTTTCAGATTCTAACATCTCCAAAATTATTTATTTAGAGTATATGGTATGGATGGATCAATAATACCTCAACCAATAGGGTTTATACATCTTTAGTTCACTATATTAAACATAACATGTTGATTTAACTCTTAGTTAAATAGTTTGACATTTACAATGTCTCTTTGTAATTTTATATTATATGGTTAATAAACATAATAACAAGCCTAGAGAACACCAAGTGTTTCATTATTAATATATATATCCTTATCTATGTTCTTTGGCTGAAAGATAAATTTTTAGAAATATTATATCAATTAATAATATAAT
This sequence comes from Viscum album, assembly GCA_963277665.1. Lineage (NCBI taxonomy): Eukaryota > Viridiplantae > Streptophyta > Magnoliopsida > Santalales > Viscaceae > Viscum > Viscum album. Next base: position 1,036,808,838 of record OY728133.1, on the reverse strand, counting down.
ATTTGTTTTTAAAACTCAATTACGTCAATTTTTACACTATCTAGTATTTGATTTTTTTAAAAGCCATAAAAATTTTATATCTTCGAATAAAAATTTGTTTAATCCACCATAACATGTTATATTATCCTAAAAATTAGTGTAATTAATCCTAATTCTCAATTTACATTTATATAGATCAATTATCTTAATATTTCATTAATATGGTAATTACTACATCACCATTGTGTCATATAAAAATTAAAATATAAAATGTATAAAAATTATAAATAAAATACATTATGTAGAAAATATTTTTATCTTTCAATGGAATTATTATAGTCTAATTTTTCTTATATGTAAACCTATATTAAAAATGGTTTAGTAATTAATCATTGAATTTAACACTTAAAACTCATCTTAAAATAAAAATATTAATAAATGTCCTAATCTACTCCAAGTGGAACAATGAGGAATATATTTTGTTACAAATGATGTTATTGATTGAATTACACTTATCCAATAGGGTTAGGAAATGTTTTATGTTAATTATAATATAATTTTTAATCTAAATAACCCTATTTACTTTTAACCGTGAAAAATAATATTCTATAGTTTCTATTAATTGAAAAAAAATTTCATCTTATTAAACCAAATTTTATTTATAGATTTTAAATCTGTCTCTCAGATTTTTGATATTCAACTCGCAAAAGTCATAATATTATTTTTTAAAAAAAAATTCAAATGCCCCTAGAATGTGGGTAAAAGACAGTAAACATATCAATAAAATTTTAAACATCTAATTTTATTATAAAATGTCTCCAATGAATTATATTGAACATATATAGGTATTATATATTATTTTAATTAAATAAATTTAAATAAATTATATAATTATTTATATAAAAGGTATGTTTTAAACTATAACGCAGTATTTTTCATTATTCATCAAAAATTGAATGTTTTCAGAAAAATACCAAAAAAACATACCATAAGATAATTATGATATTCCGAATTCAAAAAAAAATATATTTTACCAAATTCAAAACATATAAGTTGGGTTAATTAATTTAAAATTAATTCTTACTATCAAAACTGAAAAGCGGGGTTTTTTAAAGTAAATAATATCAAATGATTTACATGAGTTTATGTCAAATTTATATGTGAAGTAACATATAATGACCTAAATTTTATTAAATGGTAAAAATATAATAAAATAATACTTCCAAAATATTCAAATTCACAATTTATCACTATAAGTTATTTCGATTAAAAATGTTGTTTTCAATTAAATTTTTTTATTTTTCAGTCTTCATCGAAATATGAAAATTAATAGAAAAGTACCAAAAATTTATCCAAAATATAATTTTTTTGTCTCGATACAAAATAAAAATTATTTTCATTAAATTTAATATATAAAAGTGTCAAATAATTTTTTTAAAAAGGTTTTCCATTAAAAGGTGTTAAATTTTCATTTTTTTTCTAAAATACTTATTCTATATGAACAAATGAATTTGTTCTTATATTATTTATAAGAATCACATAATATGGATTCTAAAATTATATGGAATATAAAATATTCAAAATTCGTTTAATATTATTCATAACTGCTTCTTGAAAGGATAATTTGGTAAGTCACAGTGCGCTCAAACTCGATGTTTTATACAATGAAAGGTATTGAATTACTTTAAAGGAAATAAAATAATATGAAATATTGGGGTGTTACATTCTTCCCCCTGATTGGAAATTTCATCATCAAAATTTTAAAATTATTTTTGTGAACATCATTAAAAATCACACATTGAAAAAATGTCCAATAAAACTATCACTTTAAAATAAATAATGAGAAGTACACAGGTCACACGAGATAACCCATACTAGGATTATAAGTAGGAAAACATGGATATGGACGATAAAATAAGTGTCATTTTCTGGTAGAGATTGATAGAAAACGTGATCCCAAAAAATACAACAACAAGAAACCCACAATATTATGATGGGATAAATAGTCGTTAGTTTCCCGTTAGGAAAAGTAAACGGGTAACATTTTTTGTTTTATGTTCCATTTCATAATGTTGGGGAATTTATTTATACGAATGAATAAGAACATAAAGAGATATACATACATTATATGTAGAGTTTTATCCTTTAATAAATATTTACCACACACTCGTATTTTCTTAAATGATGAGATTTCAAGATGACTTGGTCCCACCTGATGTTCTAGAATCAACTTATAGATAATCACCTAATCCATAAAAGATAAACTATATATTTACCTTGTGTTTAGTGATTTACTAAAACCAAAATAGATAGTTCAATATCTTATGTTCCCCAGAATGTAAAATCCTTTAAAGAAATAAATATTAATCATAATTTCTAACATTAAACCAACAATGCCCAAAGTTCAATAAATAGCATTTAATAAAAAAATTTCTATAAAATCATTCAATATAATCAAAATGAATATTGAAACTGAAAACATAGAAGATGCTGATTACTCATTTTTCCACATTAAATTGTATCTCCAAATGACATTGACTACTCTTTAAAGTCACATAATTAATATAAATTATCCTAATCACATATTCACTATGATAAGTTAATCACTTCCACAAATAACTGAAATTATTTTAAATCCCTAATAAAAATATATATAAAAACCATGATTACTCCTCAAATTAAATCACATAGTTTTATATTATCCTTAGGCATATAGTGTTCCCAAAAGAGTGAGCATATTCCAAAATAACATTTACCACTTAATAACTTAATAATTGTTCTATGCTAAGGATATCTATATGATAAGACAAAAGATCCAAAATCAACATATTATTGATCAATAAAAATATTTATCAAAAAATAATTAGACACGCTAACCAGGGACATCACATAGTCCAGTGGTAGGCATAAATCCCAATCACACTGTGGTTGTGGGTTTGATTCCCATAGCTTGGTCCGATGAGAGGGGTTGTTACAAGGTCAGTGTGTTGTCCTTTTTCAAAAAAAAATTAACATTCCCAAAATGAGATAAATTCTACCAAATAACCATAACATATTTTCACCACATATGTTATCTAATACCTAGCATTTTCATCTTAAATTTAAGAACATTTAATTGCCTCAGATTCATGGATCATATAAATCCAAATTTATATTTATAATTATTTCAGAAATATAAAATATAATTCTTCTTAAAATTACATTTTCAAAAAACAAAGAACAAGGTTACACATACCAGTGAAAAGGCTTCCAATGTAATCAAATCAACAAATAGAACTAATAATTTTAAACAATTATCCATATATTTATTTCCAAATCGGTTCTTCCATGACCAAGAGTTCATCTTATAGAATAGGGAAATCACTTGGATAATGCCTACGTCTCCTATATTTAATAAAATTTAATGTAAATGGATTTTTAGGATAATTTTTGTTTTCTTCTATAGTACTTTTCATTTTTCCTCGGCAATTATTTACTTTATGTAGTTCTTTCCATCATATAAAGAATTTATTTGTTCTATTGAGACACATTCCTAAGTATCTCCTTCCACATTTTCTACATGATTGAAATTGATATCCCTTTTCTCCATGGACTCCACTGATGTAGCACTTATCATTCACCCCCTTTATCTTATTTTTTTAGTCAGGGAGTTGGTTAATATAAATGTTGTTGATCATATTATTGTAAACATGATTCAGCATGGACATGTTATCTTTTATACATCTCAACATGCCATTTAATTTCCCATTTCCACCATTGTTCCCTTAATGTACATCATGTTCAATGTTACTATGACTTACCTGAAATCCATCAATTGACTAACACCAGAAAGCATAGTGTGACTCATAAAATCATTTTTAGAATATAATAACACTTTATTTTCAATCTAAAACACCATAGGATTATCGAAGGTTATTTATTCTCATCTTATATAAAAATCCTTCAAATTGCATTGTAATGAAAATGTGAATTATTCTATTTATATACCCCTTGAGTGTCATAAGAAAGAGTTCAAAAATGCCCATTCTAATTTTCCAGGATACCCTGGGTCAAGCCTGAAACTCCTTGTTAGCGTTTTCACTCCTAGGTACATCTGTGCCAGAGCTGCCTCTACCAAATCGTATCCATACATGGATGTATTACATTGAAAAATCACATAATATTTACATTACCAAAAATTTGGTATGTCCTTCTATACTAAACATAAATATATATCTTAGGGTAGTGTTTTATAATCAGAGTTATTTTTCCAAAATCTACCTTCCATAGTTTGTAATAAACACTTTCTGATACCTACTGTAATTCCCCGACCCGAGTTACCCAGATTCGATGAATTATTACACAATATTTCCATGACACAAGGAATCATGTCATGATATACCGTTTGATTTAATATCCATGGAATTACTATATACATACATAAGTTTTACATTACATCATGAAATAAAAAAACATCATTGTGTCCCCTTTGAACACTCTTCTATTTCATAGCCTATTCCTACAAGTTAACTGTAATATACTTCTTTTCATCTTGGTAAAAAACATTCGAAAGGGGTGAGATCCTATGCTCGGTAATGAAATCAATATAGTGGAAACATTCATGAATAAGCGTAAACATTTAAGGCAATTTATAAGACAAAAACAAAACCCATTTAAACATAAACATCAACATAATATGGAAATGATAAAATAAAATAATTCCATTTACATATTCGCATGGATATTCTACTTATCGAATAGTCACATTCAATATCAAAAGCCACTTTCATAATGATGGAATGCACAATTCCAGACTTCAAAACCACATATTCAAGGCCTTGTGCCATGACTGCAAATAAGATTTTTTCACGTCCTTATGCTAAGACCCTAGTGTGTCTCATTAGAAATAATGATGAATCGAGGAGATATTTCGAGATCCACCCATCACATACCATGGCCAATGAATTCTTCATATGAAGGGTTGAAACATAATCAAAAAATTCTTATTGAAACTAGCATACATAATGTCAATACTTTATCCACAAACCATGAATGGTATAAAAATATCACATCAACAATCAAATATAACTCATTAAATTAAATATGTAAAATCATATTATAATAAATTATACTAAATAAAGAATAATGAATTATATTTACATATATTATTATAATCAACAGAACTATTTTAGTGAAATATCAACCTTTTTCTTGAAAACGTTTAATTGTATAACAATTTATCAAGATGTTACTTAAAAGAGATATTTGAATCAAAGATTCCCATTACCGTTTAAAACATTTAAAAAGAATTTTATTTTATAAAAATTAATTTCCATATAAATAAATCTGTAAATCCTTTTTTAAATCATAGACATTAATGAGAAGGATTAAGAAGGATAAAATTTTAAAATATTTAAAATTGTATTTTAGTTAGAGTTCCAAACCAAATGAGAGTCACTTGATTTCAAATAATTGAGGTAATAAAAAGAAGATAATATCATGAGAACAAAGAAATTAATGATATATTTGGTCAATGAATAATATATAAACAAAATAAATTTTAATTGGCATAAAATAACAAAGAAGTCTTAATTGAATATATGTTGATATGAAATTCCTTATAAAGACAGTATCATTATGTTATTGATAAATCAGTGACATAATTATGTGTTGAAAATATAAATACACTAAATAAAATTAGATATTTAGTGTAAAATAATTACTTGAGATTTACCCATATTCTTGTAGTAATAACACAAAAGACTTGGATGTTTAAATCAATGAATGAAAATTGTGTTAAAATTATTAGTATCATGATCATATCTATGACTTGATAATGTATCAATGGAGTGATTATGTTTATCAATAGAATAACCACACTATGGGGGATTGTAAATTAATATATAAATAAAATAATAGTGATTTCACAAATATTCATGGAGTAAAATAATAAATGATGTTTGCGTAAAAGGGAATGAGTGTAAATCGGTATTAGAAAACTCATTAACGATTTGTTGACATACAAAACATAAACCCCGTGAAATAAGGATCATACAATAAAGATTTAAATTCCAATAAATTAATTTATATTACATAAGGAATAAAATCATGATCAATAAATGCACCACAGAAAAGGAAATAATAGAAACATAGCAAGAATCTCACAAAAATAATAAGTGTGATGAAAACCCCTTACCATGTTGTAATCAATCACGTAAAGACCCAAGAATTTCCATGTAATTTTTATATATTAAAGTTTATGAGTCCACAAAAATTTAAGGCATGTGATTCTAAGGCCTAGTGTGACTAGAATATGTTTCTAAATTTTTTGTGGGTAGGATCAGCAAACATGTGAGTGGGTTTCAGAAACTTATGATTCGGTGCATGAAATTGAAATCTGAATTCACCGTTGAACTCACAACGCCAATGTTCTCTTATGGAGACCTTCACCTCCACTACCGTAGGTCGATGGGGAAAGTTAGTTTTCGTGTTTTTTTGGAAATAAAAATAAAATAATGATAAATTTTATTTTAATTTTAATGAAACCTCTATATATGAGTTATAGAGGTGGTGACCACCCAAACTAGAAAACCAGACAATTTGAATTCTAGTTTTGCGGACCACCTGAACCCTCATTAATGTGGGGAAGGCCCTTGTAATCCTCTTATTTAATTGTTCCAATGCAATTCAATTAATTTTTCCATCCAAAATGTGAGGACATAATTTAATTGAATAAACATTATTTAATATGTTGGCCTTTCATTTTTTTGGTGGAATTTGGGATGTGTTGGAAAAATGGGAGAACATTGGATGAACTCCACCACTCTAACAAAGAATGCCTCTCCAATGAGGAACTTACTCCCTCGAAGAAAGTGGAACCGACCCTGAGCCCAGATCGGAAGCAACGTAAAGGTGGAAATGAATGCTGAAATTCTTCTATGAAATCTTTTCCTATCTCTAGACATATCCAAAAAATGAAAAGGTAGGGTTTGTTGTTGTTTTATACCCCTTTCTCTTTCATGATGTTCTTCATGATTCAAAATAATTAACCTTATTACTATCATTCTAACATGAAGAGAGCGAGCCAAAAAAAACAAGGACTAACCTCTCTTTAACCTTTGTGAATTTCTATGGGCTTGAAATGATGGTCATGTTTCAAGACATGTTCATAAATCCTCAGAATGAAGAACGGGCCACTGGGGCACGCCCAGTGGCTCGACGAACATCGCTGGTGACAGGTGCTAGAAACTAGCACTTGTGGGGCTCGAGAGTGGCGGTTGGCTCTCCAGTAGGTTATGAAGAACACAACTGTGTGACTGTGCTGCTATAGAAGGGTGGCAGTCGACAGCGGCCGACCACATGATGGAGGTGGAGGTGCGTGTCCACATCTCCTAGTGTGTGGAAGGCAGGACATAATGTCGCGATAGAGAGGAGAGGGTGTCCGACAAACTTCCAACCACCACAGATGGCGCGATTCATGAATGAGGCATGTGGATAAGGCAGTCCGCCACACCACTGGCCACATCGCAGGCCAGGTTAGACCGGGTCAGTCCAACTTAGTCAGATCGGGCCTGGACCAGTTTTGACCCTTTTCACTCTTTCATTAATATCTTGAGCAACAAGCGTCCTTTTTATGAACCTTATACTATGCCAGAAATGGTAGATCAAGATGGTAATTTTAGTATACCCCAAAAAATTGATGGATAATGTTGGGCTATAGCCAGGTTGGATTGAACACGAACCCAACTGGGCCCTTGGGATTAAATTACCAATTACATACAGACTGGGTGTCCGATTGATGCACCTTATATTACGTTGAGACACCAATTACGTGGTGGTCCATTAGGATATTTCCTCACGGGTCTTCATGGAATTTAGAGAATCGAATTGTTCCATGAGGAGTGGACCCTCCTTGAATCATGAAAGCACAATACAAGAACATTGTAGCTAGATGTAGCATGAGAAAGTGATCATAAGTGGTTTTGTGCTTTGGGATACTACATGGGTCAGTGTTAGAGAGATCCACTTGTATCCGTTCTTGGAATCCACATCGACTACTCTATCATCCTATGTGGGTCTACTATACTAGTATATTCCGAGGGCTTGCTGGACTTCGATCCTACGAGGGTCTCATGATTTTGAATCCTACGTAGGTCTGCCTCTTAACTGTGTAAGATGATTTAGTAGCTAAATCTAATCATATTTACTAACGAACATATGATATTTATAATGTGAGGTGAGTATTTACCTTTATATTAATCTTTTGTGTGGATTAACTTTGGGAAACATTCCTTTGTTGTGATACCATTGTGGATTTCTTCTGTGTGAAATACCATTCTAATACATACTTTCATGGTGATACTTTTGTTGTATTCTTCTATGAGACATTACCTTATTCATACTTACCTTTGTGGTGTTACCTTAATTGTGATCTTTCCTTCGTGGGACTGATGAGCTTTCTGCTTATAAGTTTTTCCCTTGTGTTTCCTCATGATTTATATGGGTTAACTTGATCACCTATATATATGTATAGGTATATACCTAATTATGGTTGACTGTGGTTTCCATGCATTATGGTTTATCCATTGTGGATTTATTCAGACCATTGAGGGTCTCAGGTTCCCTAATGTGTGTCATTATACACACCCATGCATGGGCTACACTGATATCTTGTTGTGTTTACTATAGATGATGGAAAACGCTGACTGAAGATAATAGTACTAAAACTAGAGATAGTTTAGAGGTGGACATTAGACAAGGTGTACTACATAGATGTGTTCATGAGATGCAACTACACTTCAGGATGTATCCTAGTAGGGTGTTCACATGAGTTGTTCTAATTTACTCATACATTTATGTTTTTTTGTATTTTCTAGTTGGGCTTGTATTCTGGCCACTTTTTCGTACTATACACAGTCATTTACTATACAGTATACTAGTGTTCCTACCATTATGTGTAATTGGTTGTGTGTGATTACATGTTATAAAGGATATGCCTTCCCAATTTTAGGGATTACAGCTTTTGGTGCTAGTCACCAGCCCCTGGCCTATTGAAGGCGGCCATGGGGTAGTTCTGGCACATTTCCTGGGGGACAGGTCCTAACAAATTTTTATTAGATGAGTCGGTTCTACCGTATAATATTAGAGAATGATATTTTAATGGAAATAATGATACATGTAGGGATTGTGGTTATCAGTTTATGGAATCTAATGTTGGTGTGGTAGTCGACGTATCCATACTTAGGGACCCTGACATTAGATTTAGAATTAGTGAATGAAAACACAGATTGCTTGTGTGTTTCGAAACATTTTATTTTGTAATAATTTTGAGTCATCTACCCAGGTATAACTTATTAACCATGGCACACCTATTCCTCTGTAGTATGCCTCCACACAGACAGCCCCCTAGGGTTCTGGGTATTGAATGTGATGATAGCCCACTGAGCGACAATTCCTGGATACATGGCTCTCATTTAGTAGAGCTAGTAGCGGAGGCAACAGCGGTACTATTACCCATAGGTCCACTGATGCCACTAGCCCCAGCAGTAGTGGGTGCATGCAGCATGAGTGCATTACACGAGTTCCAACTCTAGAGTCCACCAAGGTTTTGCGGCGAGGTAGACCCACAGGTGGCTGAAGATTGGCTGGAGGACGTGGTGAGAGTCATCTGACTGGTAGGGGTACCTGTTGATAACATGGAGATCCTTTCCACTAGTCTTTTACAAGCAGCATTAGGTAGATGGTGGTTAATGATGATCCAGTCTCATAACGAGGTGACACCTCGCTGGACAGACTATGAGATCATGTTTTAGGAATAGTTTGTCACAACGAACCTTCATGTAGTTCTCATAAAGGGGCTTCTTCATTTCTTGTAGGGTAGCATGATTGTGGCTCAGTGCTCAGTTAGGTTGACCAAACTCTCATGATACTCGAATAATATGGTTATGGACCCATTATTTAGAGCCCTGGCCTTCATTAAAAGTCACCAGTGGGAGATCAGGGGTTTGATGATTTCCCTAAGCATCCCGATGCAGGGAGCGAGGATAGAGTGAGCCCTCTTAGTGTAGATATTTCTTACTGAGCTGTCACTAATAGTGAGTCCAACCATCGGGTGTCACATAGAGGAGTCTTCTGCAGTTGGAAGAAGAAATATTTCATAGAGGTCCAAGAGGACCGAACATATAGGAGGACGATCGTAGGATTCAGGGTCAACTATACGGGGGCACCAGAGACATAGAACGTCATGTGAGGAGCAGGAAGTGTTACGCATGCAACAGGTTGAGTCACATGATTCATGATATCTCGGCCCTTCTTATAAATGGTTAGCATATGGTGTAAGGACAACCTAGTTAGATACTGAGGTTTGATAGAGGATATCCGCAGGGAGTAGGTGGGTGTGGTAGAGGAGAAGGTCATGCTTCTGTGGGTGGGTGACTATTTGATTTGTTACCGACACCACCACCATGTGGTCAACCTCAACCATATGAAGTTGGGGGACATGGTCTATGTCACTAACTATCTCTAGGGACCCATGTAGTGACTACCCTAATCCCACATTCCATAGGCTTAGGGGTGGATAGTAGCACCGAAATGCGTATTCCCTAAAATAGGGAAGGCATTGCCTTTATAACCTGTAAATACACACAACAATGCACGTAGAATGATTAAAACAGTAGTAAAACAGTATTGAAAAAAGAATGTCGAATGTAAGAGAGGCTGAAATACATGCCCAATAGTAATGGTACATCTAAACCAAAAAATACAATACAACTCAAGGAATAAAAATACATGAACTGGTTCATCCTCTAAGGTTCCTACCTGAAGGGTAGGTAAAGATCGCCTCCTCATCACTCCACATCTACACGTCTTCTCTGAGTACCGACACAGCGTATGATCCACCTCCGAGCACCGTCAAGTCCTGATACCCTCATCCTCAGTCAGCGATGTCTATCACATGCACCAAACACAACAAGGTGTGGGAATATCCCTTGTGGGGGTGTGTATAACGATACTCAGTAGGGACCCTGAGGCCCTCATGGTCTCAAAAAATCCATAAATTATAATCCACATAGCATGAATTCAACTGAAACCCCTACTGAGGTAAATGGCCATACATAAATGTCAGTTATCATGTATGCCCATCTCTATCATGAGGAAACACAAAGTCCAACTCAAAACCCAATTCTCAACTGCTCCATAAAGGAATGAGTACAACGAAGGTAAGTACCACACATGTATTCCAAATTGAAGAATACCACCAAGGTATTATCACAAAGAGAAATTACGACACAGGTACAGACTCAGCTCACACAAGGTATATCTTAGGAAAAATAGTTGAAATGATTATATATAACTACTGAATCATATTACTCTATTAAAAGTCGTAACCAAGAACAATACTAAATCATTATCAATCCCATAGAGGGTCATAGTATATCGTTAGACCCACACAAGATCCTAGTACATCATCAGACCCACACAGGATCCTAGTATGTCCTCAGACCCACAACGATTCCAAGTACATCTCTAGTAAGTTATCAGTCCCACACATGATCCTAATACATCTCTAGTACCTCTTCAGAACCACACATGATCTGATTACATTTCCAGTACATCGTTAGACCAACATAAGATCCTAGTGCATTGACACTACTTCGTCAAACCCACATAGGATCCTCGTACATCGCCAGTACTTCGTTCGACCCACACATGATTCTAGTAAATCGTTTGTAAATCGTCAGACCCACACATAATCCTATTATATATTTGGAACATCTTCAGACCCAAAAAGGATCCTAGTACATCTTTGGTACATTGTCAGTCCCACATAGGATCCCAGTACGTCGTCACAGCTAGCTACAAGGTTTCGCACTACGCTTTCATGTCTCCAGGAGGGTCCACTCCAGAATCCAATGGTCGATACTCCAACTGCCAGGAAATCTCATGATGTAGTATTTCAAAGTAAATCCACATCATAGGGGTCTTAATGCCATAGACGTTGGATGAAACAGATCCCCGGTCTGTAAGTTATTATCATTTTTGTCATGAGGGCCCAGTTGGATTCTTGATGGATCCATCCAAACAATACAACAACATAATAAAAGTTTCTAGTGGGATATACCAAATGGACTATCTCACTCCATGGTTTCCAAAACCATAGAAGGGTTGTCAGACGGATTCCCAATGCCAATGTTTTGGAAAAAAGTTAGTATAGGGTCGAAATTGGTCAAGGTCCGGTCTGACCCAATCGGACTAACCCGACCCAGCCTATCCTAGTTCATCACATTTCGGGTCAACCCTACCTACTGGGTGGATACAGAGTCTGCATGTGGAATGATTCCATGGAATCTGAGAGGTTTCATAGGCCGTGTGGTCCGTGGAGGCTGTGGGTGTAGAGTATGTCGCGCGGGCCGCAAATGACATGGTGGTCGTGTGGCAGTGCGAGGCCACATCGGCCACATCGGCTACGGGGGCCACGGATTGGTGGAGGTTGCAGGGGCCACGGGGGGCACAGGGTAGTAGAGGCTATGGGGGCCACTGAGCATCGGAGGTCGCGGGGGAAACAGAGTACATGGGAAGTGTGGCACAGTGTAGTGGAGGAGGCCGCAGGGGCTGCGGGCGTCGCGAGATTGTGCGGAGTGGTGTGAATGCAGTGGTCTGATGGGCTAGCCAAGCTGCGGGCCGGTGGGGGGTCCTCTGTGGCTAGTCGGATGGACAACCGTCAATTTCATAGAGAACAGTAGTACCCCACGCCTTCACCAGTGTCAGGTTCGACCGACCGCTCATCATTCGTCGTTGTGGAACAAAGTCACATTCTTCTATAACAAAGAACACAGAATTCATCAATAATGACATATGGTTTGGGCATTGTTATTTTGGGAATGTACCCACTACGTTAGAGTGGTAGCAAGCCGCTCATGTGGGATGATTCATTATGAAGGGAAGAAATTTACATTTATCAATTTAAAACACACCCCTAACTCATTTGTATTATGACGTTGATGAGGATGGATGTATGGTCATCGATTGATGTTGTCCCACATTGGATAATGTCCCAAGGAAGAAGTCGAAGATATTGTAGAACTTTGGCGTTCATCATTGGAGAAGCGTTCATCATTAGAGATATAGAATTCCTCCAATATTCTCCACTTCCAATCCATTAACCCAATTCCACCCAAAAAGAAAAGTACCCAATATGTTGTGTTTTGTCAATTTAATTATTAGCACACAATTAAATAGTCTTCATTAATTATTATGTGGTTGGAACCATTAAAGTGGGAGGATAGAAAAGGATATCTCATATTAAAGAAGATTTCATGAATTATCTCCATATTAAAGAAAGAGTTTAGGGGGTTTGGGTGGTCCCCACCCTTATATTCAAATTCGGAGGTTTTTTTCTCGGTGGTCCCCACCTCCAAAACCCATGTATAGGGGTTTCAGGAATAAAAAAAATTGTAAAAATAGTTTTTATTATTTTCCCATGAAATGAGAAAAACTAACCTTAACCCTCGACCTACTTCGGTCGAGATAAAGGTATCCTTAAAAAAATAACATCATTGCGAGTTCAACGGTGGCCTTGTATTTAAATTACCATCATCAGATCTAATGTTATAAAATCCCACTTGTACCTTTACTAAATGTACCCAAAAAAGATCAGATATTCATTCTTGGAAAACCAGGCCTCTGAATCATACACCGTAAATTTTTTAGGACATGTAAAATTCCTATAAATTTAAAAAAATTACATTGAATTTCAGAGACTTTACATTCTTCCCACCTCAGTGTGTTGCGTCCCAAAAATCCACATCACAAAATTAACATAACAAGTGGGGGTACTGAGTACGTTTCTGATCCTCCCCCTCCCATGTGTTGTCTTAAAGGTTCCCATGCTTCCAAATAATGTGCACTATAGGTATCGAAAACCCTTGAAGGACCCGCTCCTGTCGATCCTCAATCTCTATTGGAACCTCCATAAATGTTTCCCCATCATTGATGTGCAGATCACCATGATCGATGATTTGAGAAGGGTCATTCATGTACCTCCATAGTAAATATAAGTGGACGATGCCGTGCAACCGGTGCAACTAAGGGGGAAATGCTAGGCGGTAAGACACCTCAACAACTCAGTTGAGGACCTGGAATGGTCCAATGATACTTATAAGAAACATTTCTCCTCATCCATATCTATGAAAACCTCGTTGAGGTAAGACTCATAGAAAGACATGGTCACCATCCTGAAAATCTAGAGGTCTCCATCCCCTATCGGCATAAGACTTATGCAGGCTCTGTGAAGTCTTCATATGCTCCAGGATGATCTACACCATATCTGTGGTTGTCTATACCATCTCAGGTCCCACTAGTGCTTACTCTCCCGGGTCAGTACAACCCATGGGTGATCTACAAGGTCGACCATTCAATCCCTCAAATGGTGTCATCCCAATGGTGGTGTGATTTCTATTATTGTTTGAAAAATTCACCAAAGGAATGTGATCCTCCAATCTCCGACTAAAATCGAGGACACAAGAATGCAGCATGTCCATGAGAGTTTGAAAGGTCCTCTCAGTCTGGACATTCGTTTGAGGATGGAAGGCGAAGCTCGAATGTAGCTTTCTCTTCAAAGCCTCCTGCAACCCCTTCCATAGACAGGAAGTGAAATGTGAATCATGATCAGAGTCAATAATCGAGGTTACTCCATGTAGCCACAAAATCTCTTGCACATAGAGGAATCTGAAGCTCTCTACTAAACCATGGTCTCTAGTCGGTATGAAATGGACCGACTTGGTGAGTCTAGTGACGATAACCAAGATAGAGTCATGACCTATGGATTTATGTGGAAGTCATGTCACGAATTCCATGGATATTCTATCCCACATCTACTCCAGGACCTCTAATTAGTGAACCATGCCTGCTGGTACCTAATACTCCGCCATCACTTGATTACAAGTGAGGCACCGAGAGACAAAATATTTTACTTCTTTCTTCATTCCTTGCTATAGGTTATATCATCAAATATCCTGGAACATCTTCACCATTCTTGTATGTACCGCTAGAAGAGATGTGTGGAAGTCTCTCAACACTTCCTCCTGAAGTGACCCTAGTACCATGGTACGTCCTTTGAAGGGAATGATGTGCTCCCCAACTTCATAATACACATCAAGTTCATGTCCTATGGATATCTGTTCACATCGTGCCTCGTAGTGAGTGTCATCAATCTGCTTCTACATAACTCACTGAAGAATGTGGGGGAGTGACTGTATGAGACTGATTAAAAGCTACTCCATCCCGATCCACAAAGGATATGTGCAATGTATCCAAATACTCCATCACCTCAACAAGTAGCTATATACCAGATCTTATTTTGAGTGCATCTAGTACATTTTCCCCCTTCTCATGAGTATAGACTATCTCGATGTCATAGTCCTGGAGGAACTCAAGCCAATATCAATGTATCGTGTTCAAGTCCTTCTATGAGTAGATATACCTAAGACTCCTACGATCTGAGTAGAATGTAAAATAATTTCCCATCAAGTATTGTCACCACACCTTCTAGGTGAATACCATTCTAGCTAACTCCAGTTCGTGGGTAACAAAGTTCTTCTCATGTTGTCTCATCTATGGAGAACCATATGTGATCACTGCTCACTCCTGCATTATAACACATCCGAGTCAGGTCCCTGATGTTTCATAGTAGACTACGTACCCTATTACCACATACAGAAGCCTAAACATGGGGACACTATTAAGACCCTGCCACAACTCCTGAAAACTCTACTGGCATGTCTCTGACCAAACGAAGGGTTTCCCCTTCTTCTTCAATGCTGATAAAGGTGTCACTAACATGGAGATGTTGGGTATAAATCTCTGGTAGTACCTAGAAAAAGAATATGTCCCTCTCCCTTTAGGATATAATCCTGGAAACATCATTTGACATGTTTTCCTCATGCTCAAACACACTTGTTTGAGACTGGAAAGTCATAAATTCTATGCATGAGTTTATCTTATGCTTCCTGAGTTTCCAATTTCACCAGGCAGAGAAAACCCCATTCCGATGTTGTAGATAAACCAATACCATTATTCCTAATACAGTCAATTTGTCAGTGAACTGTGGTTGTCCAGTCCATACCCAAAATAATGTCATTATGCCTTGACATTACCAACAAAATGTTCCATCCAAAACTCTCTCTACAAGAGTCAGATCAC
The DNA here is from genome assembly GCA_963277665.1 of Viscum album. NCBI lineage: Eukaryota > Viridiplantae > Streptophyta > Magnoliopsida > Santalales > Viscaceae > Viscum > Viscum album. The sequence goes on along the minus strand of OY728133.1, from coordinate 1,036,792,680 downwards.
ACTATCAGCATATGTGTGATTATTGAGTCTCATCCTAAAGGTATCTCAAGACGTGAGGGTCCAGTCAACAGTTTAACCATAAAATCTTGGTCTTGGACATGATTTATGGAAGGAAGGAATGATTGGTACCTATGTCAATTGATACGACGACTAGTAGTAATCATAGACCATACCTAGAATCATTCCTAGATCCCTTTGGTCACACTCCATGACTGCGTGAATCTATTATATTCCCATGGCTTCTAGCTCCCTGATCCTATTGGGGTCTACAAAATGAGGGTATTTGTGACATGTTAAAATGTACACCACCTCGTGCTGCTTTTCTAGCTCGGCTTCCCAGTCTGCTGCCCTGCAGATTCATCTATCCCTATCACATCATCTTCCCAAAACATCTTACAATCCTACGTCTCTAAGACTGTCACCAGTTTCCTATTTTACCAATACTAACATTTACTAGATGTATCCGCTCAGACATAAAACATTCAACCACAAGGGTTCTGTCTATCACCCAAACATAAGTAGGAATGCATAGAAAAATAGTGATGTCTTGGAAGTCCTCAAACACACCTCTCTCAATATTATAATCCCAGAAGAACTGATTGTGTCGTATTAATGATGTACATGGAAAGTTCGTTACACCTCGATGAATAATCACCTACCAACATGATGTCCTACCAAAGATTTAGAAGCTCTAGAAAAGTCTCAACCACATTATCCAGCCAGTCCTAACCTGCCTGTGAGTCAGGATTTCCACAGAACCTGAGGGGTATCTGATGCTGATAATCAAGTAAGGAACTAATACTATATGTGTCCTTTATCGGTACCGCCTGTTATAACTAATAACTAACAGGTAGTGATATAGAAGACACACTACCCAAAGGCACTATCTTAGGTAATGGTCTACATACTGAAACCTCATCACAATACAGACCATCCTCAAGGTCACTCACATAAAAAGACTAGTAGAAAAATCACCATATTCTATAATAATGTCTCAACTAGGAAGAAAACTCTAGCTACCACCACCATCCATCCCTTAGCTACGTGGGAAATTATCTCTCCTCAAAACCTCATAGGCCTCTCATGCTGGAACTCATCCAATGTACTCAGTCGGAATGAACCATCTGCAACTGTGGATATGGTTTTCAAATTCACAATGTGTTGTGGTGCTACTGGTGCACCACCTAAATATGTAGACATATTTTGACGGCCCTACATCGAAGCCTCATCGTTCGTTGGGCCATCATCATGTACTCTCTCAAAAATCCTAGATGCATGTCTACACAATGGTATCCAGGTATGGAATAGTTGTGCCACAATCATTTAGTTATACCAGGTGAGCTGACACAAGAATATAAAAGAAGAAATTTTAGATCACATGCAGAAAAAGTGTTTTCATCCGTTGAGTCCGAAATCAGAAGTCATGGTCATGGTGTATGGATATATCAACCACCACACCAATGCTGGATTCTCTAAACAGATAACCACTCTCAATAAAATTATCACTATTACTGTTATAATGATCAGAGTATAATTATTTATGGTAGAAGTGACTCCTCTCATAATAATTTATCATGAACCGTCTCCCGGGACTCGTGTCAGGACTACCCTAAGCCCGCCTGCAATAGGCCAGGGGCTGGCGACTAGCACCAAAGGTGTATTCCCTAAAATCGGTAAGACATTGCCTCTATAACATATAAATAAACAAAACCAATCACATAGAAAGATACAAACACAAGTAAAACTGTATAGAAAAAAGGGTGCTGAAATTAAGAGGGGCCGGAATATAATGCCAATAGTAAAGATACAAGTATAACTAATATACAATACAACTAAAGGATGAGAATGATAGCTATTGGGTTGTCCTCGGAGGTTTTTCAAAGAAGGTTAGGTACAGATTTCATCCCCATCATTCCACGTCTTCTCGTCTCCTTGGCGTACCGACACACCGTATGGTCCACCTCCAGGCAGCGTACAGTCCTGGTACCCTCATCCTCAGTCATCGATATCAATCGTCTACAAAAAACACAACAAGTTGTGGGAATACACCATGAAGGGGTGGGTATGATGATACAATGTAGGGTCTCTATGACCCTCAAGCTCTCAAAAAATCCACAAGGATAAACCACAATACCTAAAATAAACTATCAACCCTACTTTGTTATATGCACATACATATTCCTATGTAGTCAAGTATGCTCATATTAATCATGATGAAATATAGAGTCCAACTCAAAATCCCAATCTCAATTGTACCAAAAATGAAGGAGTACCATGAAGGTAAGTACCTCATATGTATGCCACATGGATGAAAACCTCCAAGGTATTACCCCAATGGGAATGTACAAGATAATTAAAGACTAAGCTCACACCAGTTATATCTTAGGCACAGTAGTAGATATAACTATATGTAACTACTAAATCAACTAACTCTATTAAGCGGTAGACCCACGATGGTTTCTAAATCATCATCAGACACACAAAGTATCTTATTACAATGTTAGTACCACACAAGATCGTAGTACCTCATCAGACCCACACATGATCCTCGTATATCGGCAGAACCACACATGATCCTAGTACATCACCAGTACATCATCAGACCCACACATGATCCTAATACATATCAAGTACGTCATCAGACCCATGGAAGATCCATGTACATCTCCAGTAAATTTCCAGACCCACATTTGATCCTAGTACATCAACAACACGTCATCAGACCCACACAGGATCCTAGTATATTGCCAGTACATCGTCAGACCCACACATGATCCTAGTACACTTCCATTACATCGTCACACCCAAAAAGGATCCTAGTACATTTTAGTACCTCGTCATACCCACCTAGGACCCTAGTGAATCATTTGTACATCTTCAAACCCACACAGAATCCTTGTACATCGTTGGTAAGTTGTCAGACCCACACATGATCCTAATACATCGTCAGAGCTAGCTACATGGTTCCGCACTAAGCTCCCTCGTCTCCAAGAGGGTGCTCTCCACAAGGCAATGTTTGATACACTATAATCCATTAAGTCTCATGAAGAAGTATCCCAAATTTTATCCACGCCATAGCTGTCTCAAAGCAATAGACAGGTCGTCAAATGGACGCTCGGTCAGAATGATATTAGCCTTTTAGTCCTAAGGGGCCAGTTAGATTCATGCTCGATCCAACCCCACCATTCCCCAAATTAATCAGATTATCCAGTGGGGTACACAAAATATACTATCTCACAATAAGGTTTTCAGCACTATATATAGTTCGTCATTTGGATGCATGGTGGAAAAGTTATGGCCAAAAGAGAGTATAGGGTCGAAACAGATCCGAGTCTAGTCCGACCTGGTCGGATCGATGCGGGTCGACCCAACCCGATGGCTGGCCTGGCCTGGGTAGTAGCCCTCAAGGCTGTAGGGTAGACACAGAGGTCGTGGGTAGTGTAATGTTGTGGGCCGGCTGAGGCCGCAACGGTGGGGGGGGGGGGTCACAGCGGTGGAGGCTGTGGGGGCCACGAAGCAGTGCCGTTTGGGGCCGTAGAGGCCGATGGGTAGCAGAGGCCATGGGGGATGCAGTTTGGAAGAGGGTGTGGTGGTCACGAGCGGCGCGGGGTGGCGCAGAGGCCGTGATTCGTCGGGGAGGTCCTGGTGCGGGTGGGGGTTGTGGTACTTTCTGGATGGCCAACCGTCCATTCTGTGAGGTGTGGTCATAGGACAAGCCTTCTTCGGTAGCCAGTTCCGTCGACAACACTTCATTCATCGATCTGGAACAAATCCACCTTCTTCTATTGCAATGAACACACCATTCATGATGAACGAGATAGTGATCAGACCAGTTTTGATTGGCCCACATCCTCCATGTTAGGGCAGTAACAGGTGACTCAAAGGGTATTATTCAATGTGAGTGGAAGAAATTAACATTGATCAATTTAAAACTCACCCATACCTGGTTCATTTGTTGTCGTCAATGAGGAGGGAAGGACAGTCATCAATTAAATCCATCCCACATTGGTGAATGTCATGAGGAAGAAGTCGAAGACATTGTATAACGTCAGTGTTCTTCATTGGATAATCATTATTCATTAGAGAAGAATAATTCCTTCAAGGTTCTCCTCATTCAATCCATTCCCCCAATTCCACCAAAAATGTAATGTAGCCAATATATTTTGTTTCACCAATTTAATTTATGGCATAAAATTTAATTTACGTCATTAGTTACAATATGGTTGGCACCATTAATGTGGGTGAAAAAAAAGGTTATCAATCATTAAAGTGGAGTTCAAGAGTTTTCTCCATATTAATGAAGGAGTATTGGGAGTTTGGGTGGTCCCCACCCTTAAATTCAAATTGGGAGGTTTTGGGCTTGGTGGTCACCACCTCCACAACCCATATTGATGTGTTTTAATAATAAAAATAAAATTTCAAAATAATTTTATTTATATTTTCCCACAAAAATTTATAAAACTAACATTCACCCTCGACCTAATGTGGTTAAGGTGAAGGTCTCTATAAGCAAATAACTCTGCTGGGATTCCAACAGTGCCCTCATATTTCAATTCCTAGCACCGGTTCTAATTTTAGAAAAACTCACTCATATGTTTACTGAACGTACCTGATTAAAAGTTCAGAAATTTATTCTTGGCACATCGGTACTCGGAATCACGTTCCATAAACTTTTGTGGACTCATATAATTCCTATATATTTAATGAAATTACATAGAATTTCTGAGTATTTTCATGCGACCTCATCTCCAGGATGCTGAGGTATATGACCATGGTGCTTCAGAGATGATATGAGGTATGATCTATGTCTAATCCACATATGTTATTGTACTTATAGACACATGTTCCAGTTATTCATTTATTTCCACTACCCGTGTTCAAAGATTATTGAATATGGTGGAGCCTTTGTATTGATACGTATGACTAGATACTTTTACAAATGCTGATTGGATGATTACACACTAGTGCTAGTAGTGCGAGCATACTTTGGGTGGTGAGAGCTTCGATTGGGATGTCCTTGTAATGGCATTGCGGCCTTACGATGTCATGTTGGGTATGGACTAGTTATCTACATTCCATGTACAAATTTGATGAATTTGGTGCAAATTGTGGTGTTTCTACCTGAATGGGAATAGGTTTACCATCACCAGTGAGAATTGATATTTTTCAGCATAGGATGAACTTACTCGTATTAGAGTGTAGCTGATCACTAATCAGTTGTCTAGCCTTATTCTCGGATTAGTGGATGTGGGAGTCTGAGTTATCCTTTAGTGGTGGAAAGGTATGCGAATCTCTTCCATGATGATGTTACAGGTCTAGATCTTCACAGAGAGGATGACATTTAAATTGACATTTACCAAAGGATGACCCCGATATCTATACCAGTATATTTGAAGGCTCTCGTGGATCATCGTGAGCTAAAGGTACATATGGGGGACTTGCAATGATGTGCAGAAGATGTCTCTCCGATGATGGTACAGCCTCTATGTGTTTTTGGTCATGTTTTTCGGTGTTACCAACCCTCCATCAGTTTTCATGGGACTCATGAGTAGGATCATTAAGAAATACCTTGACCAATTTGTAGTATTCTTCATCGATGACATTCTGATCAACTCGGCTGCTGAGGAGGAGCACGCCTATACTTTGCATATAGTTATAGACACACTTCGTGAGCACCAGATAATTGGTAAGCTTTAAATGATCCAGTTCTGGTTTTAAGAGGTCATCTTTATGGGACATGTCATCTCAGAGTCTGGAGTTGCGGTGGATCTAGTAATGATTGGGGCAGTACTTTCATGGGAGCCAACTATGAGTGTGGAAGAGGTACAATGTTTCCTAGGTTTTTTCAGATTCTACCAGTGGTTTGTGCTATATTTCTCAAGTGTTTCGTCACCATTATTAGCATTGACGAAGAAAAGGCTACCCTTCACGTGGTCGGAGAGATTCCAGGGGATTATTCAAGATCTGGGGCAAAGGCTGACTAGTGCCCCAATCATGGGGCTCCAAGAGGAGTTTGTTCGATACATAGTATACTGTAATGCATTAGGGGCCAGCCTCAGTTTTTTCCCGATTCATGAGAGAGCAGTTATCACATTTGGTTATTAACAACTATGACAACATGAGAATAATTGCACTACTCATGACCTGGTGTTAGCAGCAGTTGTCTTCACCGTGATGTTGTGGCGACATTACATGATGGATGATAATTTTTTAGTTTACTCTGATCATAATAGTCTCATGTTTATATTCTCGCAGATGGAAATAATCCTTAGTCAGTGATGATCGCTTGAGTTTCTTCAAAACCGTGACTTCAATATAGTATATTGTCATGGTATGTGGAACGTTGTAGCAGATGAACTCACCAAGTGATATAGGTATACAACTACTTGGTGAGGCAACAGAGCAGCTGGCCGCTATGCAGATATCCTTTATTGATTGTGATGTAGAATCCTTTCATCAGTCTCTTATGATCACTACCCACCTTCTTCAATGAGTCAGGGAGGTGTAGCATGGGGACACAGACTGCGAGCCTCGATGTGTTTATATATCCAAAGGGCAAGCACCTGCTGGAATTTTTGAAGGCGGGGAGCACGTCAATAGTGTCGCTTCAGGAGGAAGTGTTGAGGGAGTTCCACACATTCCCTATATAATTACATCCAAGAGTGGTGAAGATATACCAGGACCTCTGACGATAGCAATAGGGTCTGATAATGAAGAAAGCAGTAGCAAGGATAGTCTCTTAGTGAATCATTTGTTAGGAAGTGAAGGCAATGTACTAGGATCCAACATGCTTCATTGAACCATTAGATTGTCTAGATTGGATGTGGGATGGAATATCCATGTACTTTGTGACAATACTTCCACATACATCATGGGTTCATGATTTTTTCTTGGTGAACATCGACCGACTCACCAAGTATGTCCACTTCTTACCAATCATAGAGCATGTTTTAGTATTGATCGTGAGATGCCTCTATGTGCAGGATGTATTGTTTAGGATTTTTCTATTATTATTTTTAAATATTATATGGAAATATTTCGAGACCGGGCAAGAAGACATCACATCCATCTGAGGTCCAGTGATCTCGGAATGGTGGTTTGAACTATTTTTAGTTATGTGAGTGGCCACTTGTGCGCGGTTGTGGCAGTTTCCAAAAGGATTCCCGAATTTAAAATCTGAGCTCATTGATGCGTCCGGGACAATGACATTACCTATGAATGAGGCTAATCTCGACTGGCATGGGTCGAGGGAAAAAATTAATTTTCGGACATTTTAAGAAAATAAAATAAAATAAATTAACATGTTTATTTTATTTCATTTAAAGAAACATTCGCTGCACTGCTGCAATGATGTAGTTATTTCATAAATTAATGGCGCCTCATAATAGCTTCAAAATGGTGAGTCGACGTCATTAATGCTACCATGTAATTAAATGACAACATTTTATCCTTTTTAATGGGTTAAGTAATTGTTGATTGTTGGCGTTGTTTGAGAGGAACCTATGCAGAATTCGCGGCGCGTTGGAGCAAATTCTCAATGACGAATGACGACGGATCGAAATCAAGGATCGTTGCACTGATGTTGAAGGATCTCGACGAAAATGGAATCACAATGCCTTCACCAATGATCGATCCATTCAAAAGGTAAGGGTTTGTTATTTATATTCCTTTTTCCCTGTTTTTGAGTTTAAACCATGAACACAAATCAACCACGAATGAGTAGATCCACGGATTCCTGTGTTCTTGCCGGAGGGATTTCTTTTGGTTGATTTTTGGGAATTAGTCCATGCTTTTTTTTTCATGTTGATCACTACCCCATTTAATCTTATTAATGGGAGGGGATCGACACCATGACGAATGACGGCGGAGGTTCATTCCTCAATTTTTTTTATTGTATTTTCTTCCCCTTTATTTTCTCATGAATTCTTCACATTCTTTAAAGGGTGGCGAATTAGACAAAATCCAGAAAGGGCGTTCTCCAAGCATTCTTCATTTTGGAAGATCAAATCATGTTTTGAGAGCCGATCGGAGTCCCGAAAATAACGGATGTGGCTTTGTGGTGTCGGGGTGACCAAAACCCAGTAGTATTGCCTTGATCGGATGGCTGAATAGATGATAGGAGCACCACGAAATGTGCATTGATGAAGGGCGTCATTTCTGGAAATTTCTAGAATACAAGGCGTGTACTTCAGAAGAACACGTCGTGTAGTGATGGAGGCGGAGGCTAGGGATTTGAGGTCAGAGAGGAGAAACACGGCATGTGACCCCAGTCACATGGCCTATTGGACTTTCCTAGAATCTTGGCATGTAATTTGGGTAGTACACGGACATAGGATGAGTTACATGGCTTCAGGAGACATTGAGTGTACAACGCGATAGATGTGGGTACGTAGAGCTCAGCGTGTATCTCGTGGATACGCGGAAATGAGATGGAGTACACGACCGTGTACTCCATCACATAGCCAGACGAGGCCAGTAACGTGGGTCACCATGTGTGGCGATTACACGGGTCGGTGTACACGGGTTGATGACCGTGTATGGAAACATGACCAGAGTACACGGAGCCAACCCCAGTTACCCAGACACGGTGTGTACACCGTATTACACATTGTGTACTTAGTTTTCCTACATGACCAACATAATACAAGGGATGTTGTACACAAGAAATACCAGCGGTCAGGCAACACGACATGTATATTTTATACACACCCTGTACTTTTTGGAAAAAAGCATGGTCCTCTAGTTCACCGCGCCTTAGAAATATTTTGTTTGGGTTAGTGCCTCTTATTCTATTTCCTTGAAGGTCAGGTATCATTTCCTTTTTAGGAGTATGATCTCTTCAGCAGAACATTCTGTGATAGAGTCACTCATCCATCTAAGAGGCCCGGATCGAGATCCTCTATCCATTTCAGACCCAAATTAGAGTCAGGCGTCGACATGACCAACTCTACCGGGTATTAATCCTCTACCTAGTAGGTGAATTTTGGATCAGTCGCAATATCCACCATGGCCCAGGCAGTGATCCTCATCTGTTTATCGTGATCTTTCCCACACCTGAGTGTTTCTCTCGTAATGAGTGTTTCTGTCTACCATATCCTTTTCACTCAAGAGTGTGTCTCCCATAACGAGTGTAGCTACCTCTCGTGACGGTTCCCAACGAACATCACTTCTAGGAAGAACATCATCAGAGCTATATGATTCGTTGAGTGTGTTCTCCCGGAACTAGTGCATCACAGAATCATCGAGCAGAATTCCTAAACTGGGTATGAGGTTGGGTTACATGTCTCTAGACCATGTGTCTGGGTTTTGAGTATATCTGGTTTCTCTTGTATGTGTTGTAGACATGTACACTACATAGCTGACTGTACCTTTACTTTGATAACTTCTTTGTGGTTTTCTGGGTCCTCTACTGAGTATTGTTGTACTCACCCCTGCATGGGATTTTCCTCAACGTCTGGTGTCCTGTGCATACATGCAGCCTTTTGACCGAGTCCAGGGTAGGTGTAAGACCCCAAGCGTCTACGGTACGCTTCTCTTTAAATAATGTGATAGCGTGTGTTGTACGCAACACCGAGTTCTAACACACCATAACCAATCAAACTAGCCGTTATGAATAGTAATACCTTCTTTTTGAAATTATATATATATTATATTTCAAAATTGACTTCATTTTTTGATTTGGAATATTGAATTTAGCCTAAGGTGAAATTTTGGTACTTTTCGGATAACTGTAATATTTTGATGAATAGTGAAAATTACTAAATTTTAATTACAATCAACTTTTTTAATCAAAATAATTAATAATGATAAATTATTAATTTGAGAGGTTTTAAATTATATTTATAATATATTTTTACCATTTAATACAATATTGTTCATTGGACATAATTTTACAATTAATACAGACATAAACAAGTGTCAATCTTTTGATAGTTATTATCTCTTAAAAACACGGTTTTTGTTTTCACAACGGGAATTAATTTTAAATTAATTTCTGCCACTTATGTGTTTTGAATTTGGAAAAATGGATTTAATATTTGGAATCAGGATGTTCAAATTGTGTAAATAGGTAACATTTAGTTTTAGGCATTTTGAATAATTACTGCGGTAAATATTTTATTTACCATGGTTAAGGGTAAATCCGATAAATAAGGGTTACAAAATAATATTATAATAGTACTAAATTACCCTAAAACGTGTCCTAACCTTATTGGTTGATACATGTTCGACCATAGGAATCATTGGGTCGATTTTGGGACCCCATGGAGCCACATGTAGCTGATAGGGACACTTTATTTTAATTAAGTTAAAATGAGTACAAAAATGACACAAGCATATATCTTTTAGAAAAACAATTTTTACATAGGGTTATATTTGTTGGATTTTAGACTATAAATATTAATTATAAAGATAAAAAGATTTCATAAATAATTATATTTTATTTATAATTTTTAGACATTAAATAATGTAATTTATTTATGACACAATGATGGTGCAATAATTACCATAATAGTGAAAAATTTAAAAAAATTGATATTATAAATACACAAATAAATAGAATTTGAGACTTTTTATGAATTACACATATTTTATAAGTTAATATAACATGTTATTAATGATTTAATTACATTTTTTCTAATTAATAATTCTGTTATGAGTTTCACAAAAATCAATTATTGAATAGTGTAAAAATTGACATAAAAGAGTTTTTAAAACAAATATTATATTATTAATTGATATTAAATTCCAAAAAATCTAGGTTTCGGCCAAGATACTTATATAATGATATTTATATCATTAATGGACCACCTTAGGGTCTTTTTGATGTATATGGTATGTTTACTAACCATATAATATAAAAATACAAAGAGACATTGTAAAAGTGAAACTAATTAACTTAGAGTTAATACTTAAAGATAAGGTTAATATAAGTAATAAAACCTGTCTAAATTGTATTTTCTGAGTTATTTTAGACCCATACCCACCTTAACATTGAAATAATCATCTTTGGAGTCATTACAAACCGAATATGAATTTATTATAAATAAATATTTCCTGCTTTTCCAAAGGTGCCCCTCATCCCTCTTATAAAAGGGCACTCCTACTTCTCATTTAATAACACCTTCAAAGCATTTTGGATCGGCAAACCTCTGCCCAAATACTCTCCCAACATCCCTCACTACAACCTAGAGGCCATATTCTGATCAGAAAGCCTACCTATGGAGCCCTTTTGATCAAATCAAAAGGAAGAACCAGAAGAAGAGGTAATGATTTCACCACCCTTTTCCAAGTTCCTTTCTTCTTCAACTTCTTATTCCTGTGTTATTACCATTCTAAAATAATAACTCCAGTATCATATATATACTATGATGTTATTATAAATATGGTACAACCATATTCAGTATTCTATCTAACCTTTAAATAACTTGTCGCCATAAGTGTGTACGTACGGCTTACCGTCTCCACGTCATGGTGTAATTGTTATTCAATATATTATTGATTGGATGGGTATAATACTGATGTGTAAATCATGTAAATAATAAATATAACATGTTAATGACTATGTATATATGATATACCATCCATTTATATATTATTTCAATATCAGAAGAATGATATTGTCGCTCGTGCGTACGTACGGACTACCATCTCCACGAACGCGATGAGATTCCTTCTTCATCGTATCCATTCAAGTATAATTAGCATTTCATGATTTAAAAATAATGTTTAGGGACTTGATATAATTCTGGATATGAATAATATACAACCTATCTGTTACAAAAATGTCTTAAGTAACAAATCATATAAAATAAAATGAGTAAGTTAACACATGAAACAACGATAATACTACGATATTATTAACAAAGCAATGTTAAAAGATAATATATGATATCAAATGATTGTATATGATTCTTGTATAATTCAATAACAATTATTTCACTATTATACAGGTTGTTAACCTACCCCAACCATGGAAAAGTACATGTTAAGGGTTATTTCACAATCTCGTCATTATCCGAGATTGTTTATAAGTAATAATCTACTGGGATCTCTTTATCATGTACATCCACGTTTCTTAAAAATTTATTTCAAAAAAAAAATTACTATTTAAAATAATATGGATTATAGTAATTTGGAACCTTTTTTGACATTTTATAAGAGTTTTATAAAGGAATCTTTCAATCGTTTTCCAAACAAGGTGCTTTTTAACCTTTTGAGAGAATTAAGGTAAGAATGTTTTTTTAACTTATACGGCGGGTGCGGCTATTTTACACCATTATAAAATCGTCAAAGATTCCCTTATAATCTTATAAGAATATTTTCAATGAAAATGTTTTATTTTATAAATATATGAATCTTAAATGATTTCAAAAATAAAAAGAGATATTTCTCTAAAAAGATTTTTGATTTCATCTATGTCAACATCCTTTGATGGATTTTACGCTTATTTAAAGATGAATTATTATGATACAAAACTTCTATATTGTATTGAATGTTTTGTTATATGTTTGACTATGGATGTTCTATTTTTATACCATTCATGGTTTATGGTGAATGTATTGACATTTTGTATGATAGTTTTAATATGAATGTTTATGTTATGTTTAATCCTTTTCATATGGGAATGCATTGGACTTATTATGTGATGGGTGGAGCCCACTATAGCTCCTCAATGCATCAGTAGGTCTCATTAGACAAACTAGTGTCTCGGAACAAGGCCATGGAAAAATCTTATTTGTAGTCTGGGCACGAGGTCATGGCTATGTAGTTATGATAGTCTGGCATTATGCATTCCATCATTATGAAAGTGGTTATTGATATTGCATGTGATTATTCAATTAGTTGAATATCCATGCGAATAAGTAAATGGAATTATTTCATTTTACTTTTTCCATACTATGTTGAAGTTCAAGATTAAAAGGATTTTGTTTTAGTTATACATTGCTTTAAATGTTTATGCTTATTTTTGAAAGTTTCTGCTATATTGTTATCCTTATTGGGCATTTGAGCTCACCCCTTTTCTATGTTTTATTTTTCCCAGGATGTGATGAAGTAAGTTATGAATGACCTGAAGGTATTTTATGAGGGGATAATAGTGTGGACTATGGAGAAATTGTGTTGTTGTAGTAGTTTTTCACTTTATGATGTAATGTAAAACTTTATGAATATATCTAGTGTTTCCATGGCTACTAAACCAATCGGTCTTTCGAGATTTGATCTTTCTTGTGATCATGCCAATGTTATGTAATAATGCACCGACTCTGGGTAACTAGGGTCGGGGCATTACAGTTGGTATCAGATGAAGTTTATACAAACCATGGAAGCTAGATTTAGATAAACTCTGATTATATCACGTAGACCTAAGATGAACTTTGAGGATTAGTATAGAAGAACTTCCTAGAATTTTGGTATTACAGAGATTTTGTGAGTTTTCTAAGCAATACATCCCTGTCTGGATACGAGCAGGTAGATGCAGCTCTGGCATAGATGTACCTAGGGGTAAAACCCGAAAACACCGCTTTGAGCTAGACTCGAACAGGAATTGGTGCACGACAACGGGCCTTGCTGCACTCTTGGTTATGACACTCCCTGGGGATATTCTTATGATAACTCTCTTTTTCATTACAAATCATTATGAAGGGTTTATGAGTATATAGTTCATCAATGAAAACATTCTTATGATTATGGATTATATCCTTAAATAGTTCAATTTATTTTAAGTGTTTTATAAGTATGGGATTATGTATTTTGATTTATAAATTGATCTAGTTTATGACATTTTTTTAAATGATGCCTAGTGGATGAAATGGAAACTGTATCAATGAACGCACTCCATTTAGAGATTTCCCTCCTGCTCAAGATAATTATAGTGGAGCTGGTGATGCAACTGGTGCCGATCAGCTAATCACCATACTGGGACAACTTACTCAGGTTATGAATAATAACCATACCCGTATGGAGAACCCTGATCCACAGCGTGGAGGATCAATGTTTGATTGATTCATGAGGAAACAACCACCAACGTTAAATGGGAGTACAAATCCCTTAGTAGCTGAGCAATGGATAAATTCCCTAGAGAAAATATTTCAGGCTTTGGGGAGTAGTGAAAGGGAAAAAGTTATCATGGTAGTTTACCCCCTCACTGGAGATGTTGATAAATGGTGGTCATTGATTCAAAACATGAAGGAAGATGATGAAGTATCAAATATGGAATGGGGGGAGTTCAAAGATCTGTTTATAGAAAAATACGTTCCTCGCGACCATTGAGCAGATATGGAAAGACAGTTTCTGAGTCTGAGACAAAAGGAGGATGAGAATGTCACAAAGTATGAGGATACCTTTACAAGGTTAGCAAGGTATACTGGAGATTATATATGTAACCCAAGAAGTAAGATTGATAATTTCTTTGATGGGTTAAACCCATTTCTCCATCGATCATTAGTCTCACAGTCCTTGTCATCGTACGAAGACATTGTCTCATGTGCTATCAAGACCGAAAAGGAATTCTCTAAGTCTTATGACTTTAAAGAAAAGCAAGAGAAGAAGAGACCTGCTGATCAATCTAGGAATGGAAATAAGGGGAATAAGGGAAAGGTTGAATATCCATCCTGTGGTAAATGTGTGAAGAAACACCCCGGTACTTGCCTGAAGGGAATGGTAGTCTGTTACAAGTGTGGTGAAAAAGGCCACCAAGCTCCTGAATGCAAGGGGAAGAAGGAAGCCACCAACGTTCAGTACTACAATTGTAGCGAGATGGGACATTATGTAAATGAATCTCCTATGTGTCAGAAGAAATTTTCTCAGAAAAGGCTAAAGGATCAAGGCCATGTTTATGAAATCACTACTGCTGAGGTAGAAGCTCCGAAAGACGTGGTTGCAGGAAATTTAATGGTTTCCTCATGTTTAAAAAATGCATTATATGATTCTGGATCATCACATTGTTTCATATCTTCCCAGTTTGATAAGAAAATTTGATATTTCCAATTTTATTTAACAAGGGAGTCGTTAGTTAAAACTCCTAAGTGAAGTATCATTGCAACAATGTTTTGTGAATCAGTCCCTATTAGAGCACATAAATTTTCTTTATCTGCTGATCTCATTGTCATACCTATGATTGAGTTTGATACAATCCTCGGTATGGAATGGATTTCGGACTATGATGCAAAGATTTATTGTAAGAAGAAAGAGGATATGATTCTTGGTGATAATGATACGTAACACATTATCTTTAGAGCATAATCGTCACCACCTAATTCTTATTTAGATCCACCCCCAGTAGCTCAACTAAATTCAATTATTGGGGAGGAAGATAATGAAATAACTGTGGGTGAGGAAAGGAATGTTCAAATAGAGGATGTACTTGTTGTCAAAGAATTTGTAGATGTATTTCTGTAAGATTTAAATGGACATCCTCCAGAACTAGAAGTTGAGTTTTCCATTGATTTAATTCCTGGATCAAGGCCTATATCGAATACCTCTTATTGAATGGCCACTGTAGAATTAGTTGAACTAAAGAAACAACTAGAGGAATTGAGTAATAAAGGATTTATTCTCCCTAGTGTTTCTCTATGGGGAGCCCCTGTTCCTTTTTGTTAAAAAGAAAGATGGATCTATGAGGTTATGTATTGACTAAAGGGAGATAAATGCTATAACGATAAAGAACAAGTATCCCCTACCTCGCATTGATTATATATTTGACCAACTGCGTGGAGATCAATACATTTCAACGATTTACCTTCGATCTGGATACCATCAGTTGTGTGTGAAGAAGGAATACATTTCGAAGACAGCATTTCGAACTAGGTACGGGCATTACGAGTTTAATGTAATTCCTTTTGGATTGACTAATGCACCCTCTATATTCATGGATCTTATGAATAGAGCATTAAAGGATTATCTTGATGAATTTGTGGTGGTATTTATTGATGATATATTGGTATACTTCAAATGCTACGCAGATAATGAAAATCACTTGAGAATTATCCTAGTGACTCTGAGAAGACATGAATTATATGAGATGTTTAGAAAGTGTGAATTCTGGCATCATTAAATATATTTTCTTGGACATATTGTCTCTAAAGATGGAATATTTGTTGATCCTTCTAAGACCAAGGCGATCCAAGAATGGCCAGCACCTACAAGTATAACTAAGGTGCGTAGTTTTATTGGTTTGGCCGGTTATTATTGACGATTCGTCCAGAATATATCTTGATTGGCTAACCCATTAACGAAGCTCACATGTAAAGGGGTTAAATTTGTATGGAAAAAATAGTGTGAAGAATGTTTCGAATAACTGAAGAGAAGATTAGTCAATGCTCCTATATTGACTCTACCGTCAGGGATTGATGGGTTCATTATTTATAGTGATGCACTGAAGAAAGGACTTGGTTGTGTCCTTATGCAAAATGATAGAGTTATTTCCTATGCATCACGACACTTGAAAATTCATGAACAAAACTATCCTACTCATGATCTCGAGTTAGCAGCTGTGCTCTTTGCTTTGATGATATGGATACACTACATCTATGGTGAAAAATGTGAGATTTATACTGATCAAAAGAGTTTGAAGTATATTTTCTCAAAAAAAGAACTCAACATGAGGCAAAGGAGATGGCCTGAATTACTCAAGGATTATGATTGTATGATACACTACCACCCATGGAAAGCAAACAAGGTGGAAGATGCTTTGAGCAGAAAAGATCGTGGAGTTTTGAATGTGATGAGAATTGAAAGGGATCCAATTTTGATGGATCTAGTGAGGATGGAAATGGAAATAACCAGGGATGGTGAAACATCAATTCTTTTTCAAATGGTTGCCAAACCATCTTTACTAGAAAGGATTAAGAGTTCTCAGACCGATGATAAAGAATTTCAAAAGAAGATTAAAGCTGTGAATGATGGGAGACTCAGAGACTTTGTGTATGAAGATGAAATTTTGAAATTTTGGAAGAGACATTGTGTTCCCGATATACCTGATCTAAAAAGGGAATTGATGGATGATTATCATAGTTCCAATTTCTCTATACACCCTGGGAGCACCAAAATGTATAGTGATTTGAAGGAACATTTTTGGTGGGACAACATGAAGAGGGATATTTCTGATTTTGTGTCAAGATGTATGTTTTTTCAACATGTAAAAGCTGGAAGAAAACAGCCTTGAGGAGTCATGCAACCTCTTCCCATACCGGAGTGGAAATGGGATAATATTACGATGGCCATTGTCATGGGGCTACCAAAGACTCCTAGAAGGAATGATGCATTATGGGTTATTGTTGATCGTCTTACCAAGTTAGCACATTTTCTTTCTATAAGAGAAGATCTACCCCCGGAACGTCTAGAAAGACTATATATTAATGAAGTTGTGAGACTTCATGGAGTACCCCTATCGATTGTTTCTGATCATGATCCCCGTTTTACATCAATATTCTTGAAAAGTATTCAGAAATCCATGGATACTGAACTTCATTTGACCACTGCCTACCACACTCAGACAGGCGGGCAATCGGAACGGACTATTCAAACCTTAGAAGACATGTTGAGATCCTGCTCACATGACATTCAGGGTATGTGGGATCAATATTTACCTTTGGTAGAATTTTCCTATAACAATAGCTTCTATTCGAGTATTCAGATGGCACCATATAAAGTGCTATACAGAAAGAGATGTCGTACACCAACATGTTGCGATGATGTTGGTGAAAGAAAACTTGTAGGCCCAGAACTGGTGGAGGAAATGATGGAAAAGGTGAAGGTAATCCAAAATCACATCAAAGCAGCTCAAAGTTGGCATAAGAGCTATGCCGATAATCAAAGGAAGGATTTGGAATTTCAAGTTGGTGATCATGTTTTCCTGAAGGTATCTCCATGGAAGGGAGTCATTCATTTTGGTAAGAAAGGTAAATGGGTCCCATGTACATTGGAACTTTTGAAATTCTAGAACAAATTGTGACTGTAGCTTACCAATTGGCAATGCCGCCAAGTCTCTCCAAAGTTCACGATGTGTTCCACATATATCTGTTGAGGAAATACAAGCCTGACCCAACGCATGTACTCACCTATGAAGAATTAGAACTGGAACCCGGTATGTCTTATTGCGAAGAGCCCATTAGGATTCTTGATACGAGAGGACATGTATTGAGAAACCGGACGACGCGTCTGGTAAAAGTATTGTGGAGAAACCATGAGATGAAAGAGGCAACGTGGGAACCCGAGGATCTTATGATGAAGAACCACCCGAGCCTTTTCATGTGATAAGTATTCTAGAAATTTTTAGGATGAAATTATTTTAAGTAGGGTAGAATGTAACACCCCATGATTCTACAGTACGCTTCTCTTTTAATAATGTGATAGCGTGTGTTGTATGCAACACCGAGTTCTAACACACCATAACCAATCAAACTAGCTGTTATGAATAGTAATACCAACCTTTTGAAATAATATATATTTTATATTCCAAAATGGACTTCATTTTTGGATTTGGAATATATAATTTAGCCTAATGTGAAATTTTGGTACTTTTTGGATAACATTAATATTTTGATGAATAGTGAAAATTACTAAATTTTAATTAAAAAAACATTTTTAATCAAAATAATTAATAGTGATAAATTATGAATTTGAGAGGTTTTAAAGTTTATTTAGAATATATTTTTACCATTTAATACAATTTTGGTCATTGGACATAATTTTACAATTGAACCGCAAATAAACAACAGTCAATCTTTTGATAGTTATTATCACTTAAAAACACGCTTTTTGTTTTTACAACGGGAATTAATTTTAAATTAATTTCTGACACTTTTATGTTTTGAATTTGGAAAAATGGATTCCATATTTGGAATCAGGATGTTCAAATTGTGTAAATAGGTAACATGTATTTTTAGACATTTTGAATAATTACTGATGTAAATATTTTATTTACCATGGTTAAAGGTAAATCCTGTAAATAAGTGTTTACAAATAATCTTATAATAACAATAAATTACTCTAAAATGTGTCCTAACCTTATTGGTTAATAAATTTTCGACCATAGGCATCTTTGGGTCGATTATGGGACCCCATGGAGCCACTTGTAGGTGATAGGGACACTTTATTTTAATTAAGTTAAAATGAGTACAAAAATGACACAAGCATATATCTTTTAGCTAAAAAATTTTTACATAGGGTTATGTATGTTGTTTTTTCGACTATAAATATTAATTAGAAATATAAAAATATTTCATACATAATGATATTTTATTTATAATTTTTAGACATTAAATAATTTAATTTATTTATGATACAATGATGATGCAGTAATTACCATAATAGTGAAAAATTAAGAAAATTGATATTATAAATACAAAAAAATATATAATTTGAGACTTTTAATGAATTAAAATAATTTTCTATGTTAATATGACATGTTAGGAATGATTTAATTACATTTTGTCGAATTAATCATTCTGTTATGAGTTTCACTAAAATCAACTATTGAATAGTGTCAAAATTGATATAAAAGAGTTTTTAAAACAAATATTATATTATTAATTGATATTAAATTCCAAAAAATCTATGTTTCGGAAAAGAGACTTATATAATGATATTAATATCATTAATGGACCACTTGTGGGTCTCTTGGATGTTTATTGTACGTTTATTAACCATATAATATAAAAATACAAAGAGACATTGTAAAAGTGAAACTAATTAATTTAGAGTTAATACTTAATGTTAAGGTTAATATAAGTATCCAAACCTGTCTAAATTATATTTTTTGAGTTGTTTTAGACCCATACCCGTCTTAAAATTTAAATAATCAACTTTGGAGTCATTAGAAACTGAATATAAATTTATTATAAATAAATATTTCTTGTTTTTCCAAAGGTGCCCCTCACCCCTATTATAAAAGGGCACTCCTACTTCTCATTTCATCACACCTTCAAAGCCTTTTGGATCGGCCAAAATCGGGCCAAATACTCTCCCAACTTCCCACAATACAACCTAGAGTCCATAGTTTGATTAGAAAGCCTACCTACGGAGCCCTTTAGATCAAATCCAAAGGAAGAATCTGAAGAAGAGGTAATGATTTCACCACCCTTTTCCAAGTTCCTTTCATCTTCCACTTCTTCTTCCATTGTTATTACCATTCTAAAATAATAACTCAAGTATCATATAAATACTATGATGTTATTATAAATATGGTCCAACCATATTCAGTATTCTATCTACCCTTTGAATAACATGTCACCATACGTGTGTACGTACGACTTACCGTCTCCACGTCGTGGCGTAATTGTTATTCAATATATTATTGTTTGGATGGGTATAAAAATGAAGTGTAACTCATGTAAATAATAAATATAACATGTTAATGTCCCTGTATATATGATATACCATCCATTTATATATTATTTTAATATCATAAGAATGATATTGTCGCTCGTGCCTACGTACGGACTATCATCTCCACGAACACTATGAGATTCATTCTCCATCGTATCCATTCAAGTATAATTACCATTTCATGATTTAAAAATAATTTTTAAGGACACGATATAAATCAGGATATGAATAATATACATCCTATGAGTCACAAAAATGTCTTACGTTACAAAACATATAAAATAAAACGAGTAAGTTAACACCCGAAACAACAATAATACTAAGATATTATTAACAAAGCAATGTTAAAAGATCCTATATGATATCATATGAATGTATATGATTCAAGAATAATTTAATAACAATTATTTCACTATTATACAGGAGGTTAACCTACCCCAACCAAGGAAAAGTACAAGGTTAGGGTTATTTCACAATCTCTTCATTATCTGAGGTTGTTTATACGTAATAATCTACTGGGATCTCTTTATCATCCACATACATGTTTCTTAAAAATGTTTTTCAAAACATTTTTACTATTTAAAAGAATATAGGTTAAAGTCATTTATAACATTTTTTGACTTTTTATAAGTGTTTTATAATGGAATCTTTCCGTCGTTTTCCAAACAAGGTGCTTTTTAACATTTTCGACAGAATTAAGGTAAGAATGTTTTTTTAACTTATACGGTGGTTGCGGCTATTTTACGCCATTATAAAATCACCGAAGCATCCTTTACAAGATTATAATAATATTTTCAAAGAAAATATTTTATTTTATAAATATATGACTCGTAAATGATTTCAAAAATAAAAAGAGATATTTCTCTAAAACGAATTTTGATTTCATCTATGTCAACATCCATTGATGGATTTTACGCTTATTTAAAGTTGATTTATTATGATACAAAACTTCTATATTGTATTGAAGGTATTGTGATATGTTTGACTGTGGATGTGCTATTTTTATACCATTCATGGTTTATGGTGAAAGTATTTACATTTCGTATGCTAGTTATAATACGAATGTTTATGTTATGTTTAAGGCTTTTCATGTGGGAATGCATTGGACTTATTATGTGACAGATGGAGCCTGCTATAGCTCCTCAATTCATCGGTAGGTCTCATGAGACAAACTTGTGTCTTGGCACAAGGCCTTGGCAAAATCTTATTTGTAGTCTTGGAACGAGGCCGCCGCTATGTGGATATGATAGTTTGGCATTTTGCATTCCATCATTATGAAAGTGGTTATTGATATTGCATGTGATTATTCAATTAGTAGAATATCCATGTGAATAAGTAAATGGTATTATTTCATTTTACATTTTCCATACTATGTTGAAGTTCAAGTTTAAAAGGCTTTTGTTTTATTTATACATTGCCTTAAATGTTTATGCTTATTTTGGAATGTTTCCGCTATATTGTTATCCTTACTGGGAATTTGAGCTCACCCATTTTTTATGTTTTATTTTTCCCAGGATGTGATGAAGAAAGTTATGAATGACCTGTAGGGATATTATGAGGGGATAATAGTGTGGACTATGGAGACATAATGTTTTTGTAGTCGTTTTTCACTTTATGATGTAATGTAAAACATTATGAATATATCTAGTGTTTCCAAGGCTACTAAACCAATCGGTCTTTCAATATTTGATCTTTCTTGTGATCATGAAAATTTTATATAATAATACACCGACTCTGGCTAACTAGGGTCAGGTCATTAAAGCAGACCAGGACTAGACCGAACTTTCTGAGTTCCCTACAGGCTGAGGCTTTCCTACGGCTATGAGCAGCAGTCCAATTACCTTTTGTCCTTACAGGTTG
Organism: Viscum album; assembly: GCA_963277665.1. Lineage (NCBI taxonomy): Eukaryota > Viridiplantae > Streptophyta > Magnoliopsida > Santalales > Viscaceae > Viscum > Viscum album. The sequence continues at coordinate 1,036,770,495 of OY728133.1, read as the reverse complement.
GACTATGCAGTTTTCAGAATCTTGTTTGTTTGCTTTTTGGTGGGATTGTATTTTTGGCAAGTTTACTTTTTAGTACTCTACCTTTCATCGTACTCTGTTGGTTTGGTATAGTTGTATGCATGCATTTTTGTTCCTTGGTGTTTTACATTTTATAATTTGTGGGCTTGGAGATGTATGCATGTGTAAAGGTACCTAAGAAATGTCTCCCATGATAGGGATATGCCTACTCGGTGCTAGTCACCAGCCCTTGGAAATTTGGATGTGAGCTTGGGGAGTGACGACACGGGCCCCACTGGGACGGTTCATGACAGAGTGGTATCAGAGCTGGTCAGTTCTATCTTAGGACCAAGTGTCTGTGAGTTTGGATTGGGGCAACAGTGTTAAGTGTTTCAGGTTCGGATTTCAGGCCACAGACCCTAGTGTTGGTATGACAACCAATGTATCCATACACCATGACTTTGATAACCATATTTTCATCTCGGTTCACAAAAACACTATTTGCGTGGAAATAAAATGAACATGCATCAAATAAGAATGGGTTGTGTTTTCCATGCCCTTTTGTGTTAGATATCCAGATATACTCATTGACAAGTAGTATATCTTGTTTGTTTACAGGACACCTCCACGAGGCATACCTGCTAGGATTCAGCAGTACGATCACAAGGATGACCCCTCAGTGATAAGGCTATGATACAGGGACCATCTCCCCAGGAATTTCCACAAGGTGGTGCACTTTTCTATGGAAACACCAGTGGTGCAACCAATGTTACATGCTGTACAGTTCGGAGAGGAGCGCAGGCTCCGTGCGCTCCATGAGTTTCAAAGGCAGAGTACCATCAGGTTCCAAGGCGATCCCGACACTTGAGAAGCTGAGTAAAGGCTTGAGGAGGTGACTATATTTTTCCTTCTAGTGAGGACACCAGTAGACCAGATGGTGATCCTAGGAGTGAACCATATTCATGGTTTGACGGGATGATGGTGGAATCTGACCACATAGACTCACGACGTAGAGACTCTTTCATGGATAGTTTTTGGGCAACTCTTCAGGGAGGATTTCTCTCCAGTTATGTTGAGAGCTGTGCGCATCCAGGATCTTCATAAGCTCTTGCATGGCAATATGACAGTGGATGACTATTCTTCTTGGTTCACTAACCTCACCTGGTACTCGATGGATATGGTTAGTGTTCATTAATTCAGAGCTCGGACCATTAAATGAGGACTACATCATGACATCCAAGATAGTGTCATGACTCTATGCATTTCCATTTATACTGGAGTGCACGAGCAAGACTTGGGGATTGTGAGTTCCATAGTAGGGCAGAGACAGCCTCCAGGAGTCAGTAGTAGGAAGATAGGTGCAAAGACACCGGTAGCAGGGAGCTAGCGTTAGGAACAAGGATCTGGATGTGGGAAACATCATAGGAGGTCCCAGGACAAAGGATTGATAGTACATGGCTCTCAGGATAGATCCAATCAGCCTAGGGAAAAGCGATGCTAAACATGCGACGGTTGGGGACATATCACTAGAGATTTCTCGACCCATCGAGCTGCTGACAGGGAAGTAGTGGATGGACCACTGAGGTAGAGGCAGAAAATGGACCAGGTAGACCCGCTAGGCGGCGAACATGGAAGAGGAGTAGGGAGAGCTACAGGTGGTCGAAGACGCTTTGAATTAATTCCACCACCACCCCCAGGAGGTCCGCATCAGGCTTTGGGAGCAGGGGGACTGGGGCGGGGACAACTGCATGCGTTCGAGGCATATGACATCGGGGGCTCCTGGGATGATTCGCGGTATGATCTCTATCTTTTCTAACATAGCTACCGTACACATAGACACATGTTCCGGTCATTCCCTTATAGCCACATGTCTTTTACAAATCCTTGAGATTTCGGTAGAACCATTGACTAAACCCTTACGCTTGGAGACACCTATGAGAGGATACTCAACGATCACACACCTCTGCAGATAGTGTGATCATACCCTTGGATGCGAGAGTTTCGGTTAGAGCCTCTTGGTTATAGTGTCGAGGTCTTACAACATAATTCTAGTTATGGATTGGTTATCTTCTCTCTATTCAAAGGTTGAATGTTTTAGGCAAAGAGTGTGGTGTGTCTGCAGTGATGGAATGAGGGTTTCCTTTGTCGGAGAAAAGGAGACCCAGGCAGCACAAAATGGGCTCGTGCATAGGAGGTTGCAGCTGATCAATCATGAGTTGGCTAGCCTTACCATCAATGCAGTAGATGTTGGGACCTCTCAGTTCCCAGAAATAGTGGCAGACTATGAGGAAGTCTTTCCCAAATATGTTCTAAGATTACCTCCCCTCCAGGAAATTGACTTCTGCATCGACTTACACTCCGGGACGACACTGATTTCCTCATCTTCATATCGTCCGGCTCCCACAGAGCCTCACGAGATGAGGGAGCATTTGGATTATTTCCAAAGCATGGGCTTCGTGAGACCCAACCATTCACCCTCGGCATCCCCAGTCTTGTTTTCCAATAAGGCAGATGGAAGTCTGAGGTTGGGTGTGGATTTTTGGCGCCTGAACCAGGTGAAGGTGAAGAATAAATATCCACTTCAACGGATCGATGTCCTCTTCAATCAGCTAAGAGGGGCACATTGGTTCTTGATGGTTGATCTTCGATCAGACTATTACTTGATATGAGTGCGAGATGAGGATATATCGAAGATGGCTTTCAGATGCCGCTACGGTCACTATGAGTACATGGTGATGCCTTTCGGCATGACGAACACCCCCGCAGTGCTCATGGGACTGATGAACCGGATCTTCCAGTCGTACATGGACCGATTCATAGTGGTCTTTATCAACTTCATCCTTGTGTACTCAACGTCAATGGAGGAGCACACGAGACATCTACTGATGGTTTTGGACGTACTCTAGGAGCACCAGCTTTTTGGGAAGCTCTTGAAGTGTCAGTTCTGGATTCAAGTGGTCCACATTCTGGGACATTTCATCTCATCAGATGGAGTGGTTTGTGGTCCCAGCGAAGGTGGAGGCTATGTTAGTATGGGAACCACCTCAAAGTGTGATGGAGGAGCGAAGCTTCCTTAGATTGTCAGGATATTACAAGAGATTCATTCCTGACATCTCTCGGATATCAGAACCAATGATGGCCTTGACCAGGAAGGGGAAACCCTTCATGTGGAAGTAGAAGTTCCAGCATGATTTTGAGCAGTTGAAGAAGAGTCTGATGAGCACCCCAGTGTTGAGATTGCCAAAGGAGTGTGTAGAGTAGGTAGTTTTTTGCGACGCGTCAGGGAACGGGATCGGCTGTGTCCTGATGAAGTGGTATGCAGTGATTGCTTATGGTTCGTGCCAGCTTTGGAAACATGAGAAAAAATATGAGACACCTGATCTCGAGTTGGTTTTGTTAGTTTCACATTGAATATGTGGCAACACTACCTCATGGGTGAGTGGTTTATTGTATACTCTGGCCACAAGAGCCTCATTTACATCTTCTCATAGAAGGATCTAAATCTGAGGCAGAGGTGATGGCAAGAGTTCCTCCAAGACTATAATTTTGAGATCATATATACTCTTGGAAAGTGGTACAAGGTGGCAGATTCCCTTAGTAGAAGGTCGATCTCACAGCTGTTGAGTTAGGTGACACAACAGTTGGTCGCGTTACAGTTATTATTCGTTGATGGAGAGGATACACCTTACCTATAGTCAATGGTTTACACCCCTCAACTCTTACAATTATTTAGGGATACACAGCTTGGGGATGTCAACAATGTGTATTTACATTCTCAGTTATCCACAAGACATGTTCCTGTGGGATATTTTCAAGGTGGGGAGCATGTACTTCTTTTCAGAGGACGCACTGTTTTACCAGTTTCATTCCAGGAGGAGGTACTGAGGGAGTTTCATACATTCACTTTGGTGGTACATTCTAGAGTAGAAATGATGTACCAGGATCTCCAACGATAGTTCTGGTGGTCAGGCATGAAGAAGGTAGTAGCAGAGTTCGTTTCTCGATGCCTCGTATGCCAGCATGTGAAGGCTGAGCACCAGGTTCTAGCGGGATTAACACACCCCTGGATGTTCTAGAGTGAATGTGGGATGGAATATAGATGGAGTTAGTGACAGGATTAACACAGATGTCCAAGGGGCACGATTCCATCTGGGTGATCATTGACCGACTCACCAAGTTGATCCACATCCTAGCTATGAGGGAGAAAATTTCCATAGAGAGCTTCAGACACCTCTATGTGCAAGAGATAGTTAGGCATCATCGATTCCCCTTGACTATAATCTCAGATCGAGATGCCCGATTCACATCGCAGTTATGGAATGGATTGCTGGAGGCTTTTGTGACTCAGATGCGCTTGAGTACAGCATTTTATCCCCAGACGAATGGTCAGACGGAGAGGACCATTCAGGTTATGGAGGATATGTTGCGAGCATGTATCTTGGGCTTTGGTCACAGTTGGGAGGACAACCTACCACTAATGGATTTTATGTACAACTACAGTTACCAGTCCACCATTATTATGGAACTGTTCATGGATTTGTACGGGAGACCCTTCCGGTCACCGCTTTGCTGGACCCACCCCTGAGAGTCTGCACTCATGGGTCCAGAGATAGTGCGAGCTAGCATAGAGAAGGACCAGATCTTCTAGGAACAGATGAAGACTTCCCAAATACGAAAAAATTCCTATGCATACAAAGGAAGGAGACCTCATGAGTTCCAAGAGGGAGACCACATCTTTCATCAGGTCTCTTCTTGACGAGGGATGCAGAGATTTGGCTAAGGCAGCAAGCTATCTCCAAGGTTCATCAGACCTTTCTAGATTCTGTGCAGAGTCAACGAGGTGGCATACCTCCTAGCTCTACCGCCATAGTTGAATCAGGTATATGATGACTTCCACGTGTCATGACTGAGGAGGTACGTGCATGACCCATTTGACATCATCTAATAGGGAGTGCTATACATCAAGGATAGAGGGGCCATTGTTGAGTACCCAGTGGGGATCGAGGATCAGCAGGAGAGGATCCTTCATGGGTGATCGATTCCCTTGGTGTGCGTCTGGTGGTAGCACAAGAATCTTCAGGAGATAATGTGGGAGAAAGAAGCTCAGATCCATTCCCAATACCCTCATTTTGTGAGTATCTTTTGTTTTGAATTTTTGGGGACATAAATCCCCAAGGTGGGGAGGATGTAATGTATCTGATTTTTCCGTTATTATATTTAAAAATTACAAGGAATAATTTCGATACTAGGCACAGAAATGACACATCATTCTGAGGTCCGGTGACCCTAGAATGTAGGTTTGAATGTATTTAGTTAAGTGAGTCAGCACTTGGGCGTAGTTGTGGCAGTTTCCAAACGGATGCCCGAATTACAAATCTAAGCACATCATTGCATCCAGGACAATGAAATTACCTACGAATGAGGCTAACCTCGAACAATGTGGGTTGAGGGAAAAAGGTAATGTTCCGATGTTTTAAGTAAAATAAAATTATAAAAATTAACAGCTTTATTTTATTTCATTTAAGGAAGCATCCATTATAGCGTGGTAATGATGCAACTGTTTCCTAAATTAATGGTGCATCATAATACCTTCAAAATGAAGAGTTTACGTCATTAATGCTGCCACATAATTAAATGAAAACATGTTTTCCTTTCTAATGGGTTAAGAAATTGTTGATCATTGGTGACTTTTGAGAGGAACCTATGCCGAATCTGCTATGTGTTGGAGAAAAATATCGACGATGAACAACGACGGATCGAAATCGAGGATCGTCGCACCGACGTTGAAGGATATTGATGACAACGGCAGTGCAATGCCTTTGTCAACGATTGATCCTTTTGAACGGTAGGGGTTTGTTATTTCAATTACTTTGTCCCAATTTTTTATTTTAAAACATGAACACATGTCAACCACGAAAGAGTTGATCCGTGGATTCGTGTGTTCTTGTGGGAGGGATTTCATTGTGATGATTTTGGTGAATTAATCAATGGTTTTTATATTATGTTGATCTCTGCTCCATTTAATCCTATTAACGGGAGCAGATCAATGCCGTGATGAATGACGATGGAGGTTCGTTCCTCAATTTTTTTATTGGATTTCCTCCCCCATTCTTTTCTTATGCATTCTTCACGTTCTTCGTGGTGCGACGAATCGAGCCGAATTCAGAAAGGGCATTATTCGAGCATTATTTATACGGAAATATCAAATCATGTTTTCGAAGCTGATCAGAGGCCCAAAAAAGATGGATGCGGCTTCATGGAGTCGGGGCGACAAAACCCTAGGAGTTTTGTAGTGATCGGATAGCCGGATCGATGATTGGAGCACCAGAGAAGGAGCACCGACAGAGGGAATCATTTTTTTGGAAATTTCTAGAATACACGACATGTACATCTGAAGAACACACCGTGTAGTGATGGCAGTGATGGCTAGGGTTTTGGGGTCAGAGAGGAATAACACGGCATGTGACCCCGGTCACACGGCATTTTGGACATTACTTGATGCATGGCATGTACATTGGGTAGTACACAGACACAAGATTAGTTACATGGATTCAGGCGACATGGTGTGTAAAATGCGACAGAAGTGGATGCGTGGAGCTCGGTTTGTATCTCGTGGATATGCGGACATGGGACAGTGTACATGACCGTGTACTCCATCACACGGCTAGGCGAGAACAGAAACACGGGTCACCCCGTGTGGTGATTACACGGGTTGGTGTACACGAGTTGATGACCGTGTACGGGTACAAGGCCGGAGTACACGGAGCCAACCCCAGTTACCTAGACACGGCATGCACACCGTATTAAATGTTGTGTACTTAGTTTTTCCAATATGACCAGCCTAAGAAACAGGCCGTTGTACACAGGCAGTACCCAGGGTTAGACAACACGACATGTATATTTTCTACACGTCAAGTGCTTTTTGGAATATAGCATGGTCCTATTGTTCACCGTGCCTTGGAAATATTTTGTTTGGGTTAGTTCCTCTTCTTCTCGTTCCCTGAAGGTCAGGTATCATTTCCTTTTCAGGAGTATGATCCCTTCAGCAGAACATTCTGTGATAGAGTCAGCCATCCATCCGGGAGGCCCGGATCGAGATTCTATATCCATTCCAGACCATTGGTAGAGTCAGGCATCGATGTGACCAACTCTACCAGGCATTGATCCTCTACCTTGTAGGTCAATTCCAGATGATTCACATTATCCTCCATGGCCCTAAAAATGATCTGCATCTGTCTATCGTGATCTTTCCCACTAAGGAGTGTGTCCCCCGTAATGAGTATTTCTATCTACCGTAACCATTTCACTCTGGACTGTGTCTCTCATAATGAGTGTAGCTATCTCTCGTTATGGTTCCCAACGAACATCACTTCTAGGACAGACGTCATCAGAGCTATAAGACTCATGGAGTGTTTTCTTCCGGAACGAGTGCATCATGAAATCTTCGAGCAGAATCCCTAACGGGGGTATAAGGTTGTGTGACTTGTCTCCAGACCATGGGTCTGGGTTTTGAGTATATCTAGTTTGTTCTATATGTATTGTAGACATTTACAATGCATTGCTAACAGTACCTTTACATTGTTTAAATCTTTGTGAATTTCAGGGTCCTCTACTGAGTATTATTATACTCACCGCTGCATGGGATTTTCCCGCACATCTGGTGTCTTTTGTAGACAAGCAGCCTTTTGATAGAGTCCAGGATAGAACAGGATATGAAAAATATTTTTGAGTTCCCTACAGGCTGAGGTGTTCCTATGGCTACGAGCAGCAGTCCCAGTACCATTTGTGCATACAGTTTGGACATTATAGTTTTTAGAATCTTGTTTGTTTTCTTTTTGGTGGGCTTTTATTTTTTTCCCAGTTTACTTTTTAGTACTCTACCTTTCTTCTTACTCTGTTGGTTGGGTTTAGTTGCATGCATGCATTTTTGATCCTTGATGTTTTAAATTTCATCATTTGTGGGCTTGGAGATTTTTACGTGTGTAACGGAACTTAGTCAATGCCTCCCCTGTTAATGATATTCCTACTCGGTACTAGTCACTAGCCCCTGGCCTATAGGAGGTGGGGTTGGGTAGTCACGGAAGAATCCCCACTGGGACGGGTCATGACACATGAGATTGTGATGATACATGCAGTACCCTCGACGATTATCTCTGATCGTGATCCATGTTTCAGTTCCTGGCTATGTAGGAGGATGCAAGAGGCTTTCGGGATACAACTTCGTTTTAGCACTGCCTTTAATCCCCATATAGATGGCCAAACTGAGCAGACTATTCAGACCCTCGAGGACATGTTTCATGCTTGGATCCTCAAATTCGGTCACAGGTGGGAGGATAAATTTTCCATGGTAGAGTTTTCATACAACAACAACTAGCACTCCACCATTAGGATGTCACCATTCTAGGCGTTGAATGGCCGACCATGCAAACTACCTTTGTGATGGACTGACCCAGGGGAGTCAACACTCCTGGGACCAGATATGGTACTGGTTAATGCAGAGAATGTGTAGATCACCCAACAGTAGATTAAGACTACACAGAGCAGGCATAATTCTAATGAAGATAAGAGAGGGAGACCTCTAGAGTTTGAGTATGGTGACTATGTATTTCTACGTGTCTCACCCTAACAAGGTTTGAATAGGTTTGGCTGGGGTGGCATGTAATCTCTAATGTTCATTGGACCTTTTCCGGTACTCAGTTTAGTTAACATAGTGGCATACATACTAGCACATCCCCCACTTGTTTTCCTAGTTTTTGTAATTTAGAATTCAGGGGCACAATGCCCTAAGGTGGGGAGAATTTTATGACCCAGAAATATCCAGGTAATTTTTTTATTATATGGAATTTTATGATTATGTGAAAATTTATGGCCCATGATTCGAAGCCCTGGTGTGACTAGAGTGATTTTATGATTTTTGTGGTACTTTCAGTAATCATGCGAGTGGGTTTTTGTAACATTTGAACATTTGCTCAGAATTGAAATCTGAGTGCACCATTGAATATACAATGATGGTATTTGATTAAAGAGACTTTTACCTTGACTATTGTAGGTTGAGGGTGATTGTTCATATTCTTTTTTTGTGGAAATAAAAATAAAACGAAGAACACGATTATTTAATGAATCCCCTATATATGAGTTATAGAGGTGGGGACCACCTAAACTAGAGAAGTACCCTCCCCCCATTTCGAATTCCAATGCTGGGGACCACCAAAACCATCATTAATGTATAGAAGACCTTTGTAATCCTACCATTTAATTATTCTAATGCAATACAATTATTTATGACAACCTGAATTGTGCCAACCTAATTTAATCTGATAAACACAATTTAATTGGTTAGATTTTCATTTTTAGTGGAAATTGGGAAGTCATGGAAAAAAGGGATAACATTCTAGGAACTCTTCCTCACCAATGTAGAAAACCTCTCCAATGAATAACATTCTCTAACGAATAACGAGGAACCAAACCCGATCCTGGTTCAAGAGAACCTTGAGGAGGCAACGAATGTCGATGTTCTTCAACGACTTAATCTTCTATCTCTCACCATTTCCAAATACAACAAAGTTATGGTTTTTTGTTTTTATACCCACATTCCTATTATTTGATTTCTTCATGATTCAATAACAAATAATTCCATCACTATCATTCTAAAATTGAGAAAGTGGGACAATCAAACATGGCCTGACCTATCTGTTACCATTGTGAATTTTGTTTGGATTAAAAAAATGGAGAAATCCTGAGGAATGTATGGAAATCCTCCGAATGTGGAACGGACCACTGGGGCACGCATGGTGACCCGAGGAATTTCTCCGGTGAAACGTGCCAGTGACCAACACTGGTGGGGCTCAAGAGCAGTGGCCGTTTCTCCAGCCGGCCGCGATGAAGGTCGGAGCACGACTGCGCCTCTGGATAAGGGACATGGCCCGTTGGCCATGGCGGAGCAAGGGTGATGGCTGGTAGTGTCCAGCCGCATGATGGAGGTGGTGGTGTGTGTCCGCACCGCCGAGTAGGAAGAAGCGGTGACTAAAGGGAATGGTGGTGAGGTGAGGGCAGCCGGTCACTAGAGATGGCAGCACATGTGACCACAAAGTGTGGAGGAGGCTGGTTGATTGGCTATCTGTGGTTGGCCACACCCCAAGTCTCACAGCGGACCACCCGGCAGGCATGTCTGTGTTGTACTAGCTGGCCGGGCCGGCCCGGAGTCGGGCCAGGTTCATCTGATTGAGTCAGTCAAGATTAGACCAGTTTCGACCCTTTCCACTCATTCATTCATATCATGAGCAATTGGTGTCCATTTAATGAACTGTCTACAGTTCTAAAAACCTTTGATTGAGATGGTACATTTTGTATACCATGCATCAGTTTTGGATAAAGTTGTGGTATGGCCGGGAAGGATCGAACACAAATCCAATCGAGCCCTTGAGATTAAAAGGACACTAACTTACAAATCAGTCATCCAATTGACGCAACATATGTTGCATTAAGACCCCTATTATGTGGTGTTACATTGGGATACATATTTGTGGTACATCATGGAAGTTGGAGTATCGACTGGTGGCTTGAGGTGCAGACCCTCCCGAAATAAAGATAGATTTGTTCTAGAACCATGTAGCTGGCTGTATCATGAAAAAGGGATCATGTGTGAGTTGGTGGTTTGGGATCCTGCATGGGACTGTGTTCGAGAGACTGAATTTGATCTACTATGGAATCCACCTGGACTACTCTAGGTTCTTACGTAGGTCTTCTATAATAGGATCTGACGTGGGTCTACTGTACCAGGATCCTATGTTGGTCTAATGATTTAGGATCCTATGTGAGTCTACCTATTAACAGAGTAAGATGATCCAATAGCTACATATAATCATCATTACTACCATACCTATGTTATACCTGATGTGAGATGAGTCTTTACCTATATGGTAATATTCTATGTAACGTACCTTTTTTGTACAAAACTTCATGGTGAATCCTTTGTGGTATTCTTCTATGAGGCGTAACATTATAGTGCATACCATCATGGTGATACCTTTCTAGTATTCATCTATGTGGCTTTACCTTTTTGGAACTTTCCTCTCTGGTTTTACCATCATGTTGTTAATTCCTTCATGGGATAGTTGAGCTTGGGGCTTATGAGTTGGGCCTTGTGTTTCCTCATGATTGAGATGGGTTTACTTGATCACTAAGGTATAACTATGGTCATATACTTATATAGGGATGAATGTTGTTTCCATTCTCTTTGGTTAATCCTTTGTGGATTTTTTTTTATACTTTCAATGGTCTCAGGGTCCCGTACTGATTATCGTTATTCTCATCCCTGCACGAGCTATGCCCACACCTTGTTTTGTTTGTTGCAGATCATAGAAAATGCTGACTGAGGACTAGAGTACAGGACTGGGGGTAGCTCAAAGGAGGAAATTAGGTGAGTTGTGCAACATATGCGTGTTCAAGAGCTAAACCTAACCTTCAGGTATGACCCTTGGCGTGTGTTCACAAGTGCTTTTCCAGTTTACTTGTACATTTTTTTTGTACTTTCCAGTTGGGTATGTGTTGTGTCCCTTTTTTCTAACTGTACACACTCTTTTACTATATATTTTAATTGTGCTGAAATCATTCAATGTTCCTATTTGTGTTTGTTTATAGGTTATAAGGGAAAATCATCACCAATTTTACTAATATTACTTTCAGTGCTAATCGCCAGCCCTAGTTCTATGGTAGGCGGGTTTGGGGAAGTCACGGCATGGGCCCCAGGAGACAGGTCGTGACATTCCGGGTCGTATAACCAAAAGTTAATAACCACCAAATGATTCATATATACACTGAATATAAAGATAATAATTATAAAATATATAAAATATAAGTACACAATACAATATATTCAATAAATAAGTGGCAAACAATGGAATCTCACAAAATTAAAAGTGTGATAAGAAACCCCTTACCATGTAATTTTCATTAGTATAGGGTAGTTTAACATCCTGTATAATTGTTAAATAATTGTTATTAAATTAAAAATGAACCAAATACATAAATATGATATAATATATGATCTTCTAATACTACATTGTTAATGATATTGTATTAGATTCAGTGTTTTGGTTGTTAACTTGTTCATTTTCCTTTATATGTTTTTTTACATAAGTCATCATTGTTATGTATAAGATGTATTGGATTCAAATCCATAATTATATTATGATATTTAACATAATTATTAATAATAAAATTAATATTTTTCCTGAATTATTATGACGAGGAATGAATCTCATAGCGTTCGTGCAGACGGTAATCCGTACGTACGCACGAGCGAAAATATCATTATATTGATGGAGAATTCATATGTAATTGGATGGTATATAATATATATATAGAATAATTACCAGGTATTATTTATTATTTAAATAATTTATACTCATTATTATCCCCATGCAAATAATGACGTGTTTGAATAACAAATCTAAACCACAACGTGGAGACGGTAATATGTACCTATGCACGTATGGTGTCGTTAACATTTATAGGATAGATAGAATAACTAATATAGTTATACCATATTTACAATAACATAGAAATATGTATTATGTACTGTATATATTATTTTGGCAAGGAAAAAACAATTAAAGAGGATGTGGAAGAAGATAAGAACTTAAAATAGGTGATGAAATATTTATCTCTATTTCATATTATTCATTTTTATTTGATCAAAATGGCTCAATAGGTTGGATTTAGGATCAATGTAAGGACACTAGGTTGATTTGAGAGAATTTGGGAGGATATTTGGCCAGGTTTTGGGTGAGAAAAATGGAATTGGATGTGTGATTTTGAATGAAGGGTATGTTCCCATTTATAATATGGGTGATGGGTACTTTTGGACAACAATGAAATATTATTTTATAACAAATTAAATGTCAGTTTATAATGCCTCCAAAAAAATTCATTTCAATGATATGGTGTTTATGGGAAGAAAGCCTCTCAAAAATATGTTTTAAATATTATTAGCTCACCATATGAACCTTATCTTTTAGATTTCACTCTTAGTTAAACAGTTTGACATTTACAATGTCTCTTTGTATTTTTATATTATATGGTTAATAAACATACAATAACAAGTAAAAAGAACCCCAAGTGGTTCATTATTAATATATATATCCTTATCTAAGTCCTTTGGCTGATCCATATATTTTTATGAATGTTATATCAATTAATAATGTAGTATTTGTTTTATAAACTCAATTATGTCAATTTAGACAATATTTAGTATTTCATTATTTTGAAAGCCATAATAAGATTATCACTTTGAATAAAATTTATTAAATCAACCCTTACATTTCATATTAAACTAATAAAATTAGTTGAATTAATCAAATTTTCAATTTAAATTAATTTGGATAATTATAATATCAATTATTTTAATATTTCATTAATAAAGTAAATACTGCATCATCATTGTGTCATATAAAAATTAAATTATTTACTGTAAAAAAATTATAAATAAAATACCATTATATATGATATCGTTTTATATTTATAATGAATATTTTTAGTTTAATTTATCGTAGGTTCAACCATATATTAAATATGGTTTAGTTATTAAACATTGAATGTAAGACTTTCAACTCATCTTTAAATATAATAATAATAAATATACTAATTTAATCCAAGTGGACCAAATAGGATAAAATATTATCCCTAAGGTTGATTTTGGTCGAATTGCACTTATCTAATATAATTATGACCCGGGTTTAGGTAATTATAATTTCATTTTTACCCTAAATTACCATATTTAATTTTAACGGTGGTATATAAAAGTCCAAAATTATTATTCCAAAAAAATTATTTTCATCTTATTAGAAACACATTTTACTTTTTGATGTTAACCATAGTTCTCAGGATTTTTAAATTCAACTTACAGAAGCGGAAAATGTATGTTTTATGAAAATTTTCAAATTCCCCTAGATGGTGGCAAATAGACGGTTAAAAGTTCAATAAACTTTTATGCATCTAATTTTAATAAAAAATGACTCCAATGTATTACATTTAACATATATTGGTATTATATATATATATATATAATTAAAATAAATTTACATAAAATAAATAATTATTTAAATAAATGGTTAGTTTTTATCTATATTGTAGTGTTTTTCAGTTTTCGTCAAAAAATTAATGTTTTCATAAATACAAATTGCACTAAGATAATTTTGATATTCAAAATTCAAATAATAATTATATTTTACCCTATTCATAACATATAAGTTGAATTAATTAATTTAATATTAATTTCCATTGTCAAAACCAAAAAGACGGTCTTTTAAAAACTATCAAAATATTGACATGGGTTTATGTCAAATTTAAATGTGAAATTTCATATAATTACCCAAATTGTATTTAATATTAAAAATATAATCTAATTATACTTAGAAAGCATTAAAATGAAAAATATATCATTAATTATTTCTATTAAAAATCATGTTTTCAATGAAAATTTAGTCGTTTTCCATCATTATCAAAATATGAAAGTTATCAAAAAAGTACCAAAATTTTATTAAAAATAAATTTTTAAGTCCAGATACTAAAGAATAATTTCATTTAAATAAATTTAATATATTAATGATTCAAATATTGGTTTTAAAAGTGGTTTCCATTAAAATGTGGTAAACTTTCATTTTTTAAAAAATACATCATTAACATGACAAAAATTAATCTGATCATGTTATATGTCTAAGTAACACATAATAAGGATTCTAAAATTATTTGGAGAATATAAAAGTCAATATTTAGTAAATAATATTTGTAAATTCCTTTTTAATGGCTATTTTGGTATGTCGTGGTGCGCTCTAACTCGATGTTTCTTATAGTGAAAGCTATTGAATTAAATTAATGAAAATGATCATCTCTGAAATTGTGCGGTGTTACAGTGTCAATGACTACAATATCGAAAATAATTCCAAGACTATCATTATTGTATAAGAATGTTGGTTTCTATAAAAATAGCAAATCATTATTCAATATGATGGTATGAACTCCTCCAACTCTGAAATCATCTTCATGACCTGAATCCCATTTTCTCACACATTCTTCTTAAAAAAATCAAAGTAGATGCACTATATCCATGAGTAGTGAATCATAGAAGTGATCCCCATCCAACGATTTTGAATATAAAAGCCAAAAACTCTATGTGTTGGCTCCCCACAATACCGGGCTCAATCATAGTTTTGAAAAGTCATATATTATGGGAATTATATGGGGATTCATTCTCATGAAGGCCCTAAGGGATGGTTTCTATTTTTGTTGACATAATACATTAGTGTTGGTGATTCCATGCAAGATGAAGTGCATGTGATTCATATGGGTCTTCAGATTTTCAACAAAATATGATTTGTGCTTGAGGTATTTGTAACTGACTACACTATGATATATATTTTTCTTCATGATTTTGTAACCAACCAATGTTTGATAATATACATTATATACTGATGTGGGGTGATCATTACAAACCAATCTGATATCATTAATTTATGTAGAGTGTGGAATAATGCTACAGACTTCCTAGATTCTTTTGAATCTGATACAATTCCTAGTGGTGTGGTTATATTTTCGAGGATAGTTCTAGATGATATTAATATTTTTAGAGCGGATTACCTCAATATTCATTCCATTCATCCCATGAACCTCATTTTCCATATGCTATCTTTCTTTGAATGCTGATTTTACAATCTGAATAAATTAATTATGATTTTTTCTAGAAGGATCACTAGGGACACATGAGTTAGACCATCCTATTGGGATAGAGAATGGTTCAATTACCATAAAACGTGAGTGGATCCCCTTGCTATGTAGGGAATCTATCCTTTATCTGTTATCTATGTTCCACCATTATGTATTACCAATGTATTGGTCCTCTACCAATTGAGTGTAACCCTACTACTATGAAATGGAATGGGACCTATATAGTCTATTAAGAAGAACCCAGCTATGTGATATGTCATGGGTGATCCATATATACATATATTGGAACAGTCTTATTGGGTTTTCCATGTCTCCTCTATTGATCACTAGCATTCCACCCTCATATTGTGTATGTAATGGGTCCTCAATTAAAAATAAGATTGGAAATATTTTATTAGAAATGTTAATTAGTCATATATCTACATCAAGAGTGGAACCCTATAGAAGGGATGGGTGTGCGTTCCTCTATATATCATTAGAGTGGAACACTTATTCTCAACTTGGAATGATTCCTCTAACCAATATTTGAGCGGCACTGTAATTTTTTAAAAGGAAATGCATTTTAGATTTAATTTTATAGTGGACCCATCCTATTATACCATGCCAAGGGTCCAATATATACTAGTTTTCACACTCCAATAATACATAGGAATGGATCCTCAATGTTGATATTTTTCACCAAGACTATGTGGAATAATGGATAGTTCTATCATGAATTTAATTTCTCTAACGATAGATGCATGAGATGATAAGAAATGCTAACAGTCATTTTCTAATGGTTGGTACCCTTTCAGGGGTTGGAAGGTGGAATGGGATCATGTTTATATTGATTTTTGGACACTTTTGTAGAGTATATATATATATATATATGTTATTTATTCTATTTACCCTCTTTCTATGGGTTGAGCTATAATTTTCTTAGTGTTTATCTTAATTCTCCCAATTCAACTCTAATAGAGTCCTATGTAGTTTGTAAAAATGCACCCATGTATGGGATTATCCCCCCTTTTTCTTGTCCTAGGAAGATAAAAATATTTTAGTGATGATTATAGTAAATCATATGTATTTTTGTTGTATATTACCAAATATGATAGACAGATCATGGAGATTTATATTGAATACCTCATTATTTAAATTTAATATTTCTTCATGTTGGGCCATAATTAATGTTGGGCTTGTATTTTACCCCTCCGTAGTTTAGTTTATACTATTATACTCATTTATTTACTATATGTTATCACATGCATGTGTTATTCTCAAGTTATTTTATATTTTAATATTATTCATCTATACCTCTACATGGATATGGTCAAGTGTGTAAATGCTTTTACTTTCAGAAAATGGATCCCAAATTATTTATTTCATTAATTACATCTTTCTAGTATTGGGAATATAGTAGTGATCATCTTGTAGTTGTAGATTATATTCCATTAGTTATGGTCATGAAAATACCTATCGTGATTGGGATATACAAATGGAGTTCAATATGAATGTGATTTATTATTATTATTTTAATATAAAATATTGCCTACCTAATAATATTGAGGGTTTAGTTATAACAATTACATTACCATCACCATTTAATTTTTCTCTCTCTCAAGGTTGAGTAATTATTATACAAAGATGGGGAAAATATAAACACATAGAATAATTATTTATGTTTTTTTAAATGTTCAATGACGATTCTTAAATATTTTTTATAATGTAATTTTTTATCAACTCTAAATGCAAAATGGGAGTTTATGAAATTTTTTCGGAAAATATTTTTAGTCTAGTATAAAGATTAATGTTTTATATAACACTATAACAGTAGTAGTATTATATTATTAGATAATCTCATATTTCTAGTTCTACAAAATTTTCTACCTTATCTTATATAAGGTGACAAAAGCTATCAAGGAATTGGAAAATAACTAAAACCAAAGAAATAATGGGATAATATTTTTTTGAAATTAATGGATATTAATGAGATGAGATGAACATGATTTATACATATGGTACCAAAAATTAGCAGAAAAATTATCCCATTTTCAATTAATATTATTGAATTTTAGATGAAACACATATTGTAGAATTGACACATATTGATATTAATTTAGGTGAAG
The DNA here is from genome assembly GCA_963277665.1 of Viscum album. Taxonomy (NCBI): domain Eukaryota; kingdom Viridiplantae; phylum Streptophyta; class Magnoliopsida; order Santalales; family Viscaceae; genus Viscum; species Viscum album. The sequence continues at coordinate 1,036,752,670 of OY728133.1, read as the reverse complement.
ATGATACTGAAAATGTAAATAGTTCATTATAGGATAATAATGTGGATAAAGGTTTTGGTTTGTTGTATTTGTTTTAAATAATGATTAAATAATTAATGTTATAATTCAAAAATAAATATTATGACATGTGTGGATGTAGAATTAACTAAATAGATATGAATAGGACCCACATACATTGATGGGAATATAAAGATAAATTGATGATTTTATAGAATAGTAATATGTATATATTTATTCCATAACTAAAAAGAGTAATTTTTTTAACGAATCATCATAAAATTAAATATAGATATTTTATAATATTATATGCGGATAAAAAACTAATATCTAATATATTTTACATAGATTCTAATAGTGATGATTTCTATAGCTGAACGAACCGAGCTGGATAACTTGTATAACTAAAATTTATAGGATAATGATGGATTTCATGTATTAAAATATTCCATATATATATATATTTGTTGATTGAATTAAAATTATATTATTAATGATGATATTTGTGTTTAGTGATTAAAAAATTTGGATGATGGGTATATTTGATATGTTTTCTGATTAAATTACAGATGTAGAATATACACATAGAACAATATATTTGTGTAATATATTTATTTATGAATCCTTGGAAATATGATGAATGTGATTGGAATTAATTTACTAATCTCAATATTATTTGAATATGTTATATAGAAATTTAATGTGTTTTTTCATGCCTTTAAATGTGTTAATACTATTTTAAATAATATTTAATAATTCAAGTAATTATTCATTTGGTTGAAATATTAAATTTAGAGGAACCCCAATGTTGTTAAAGAGGTTAAATTCATATATATTTACATTTTTATCATCTTATTTTTTTAATTATTAGGTTAGATCATATTTATGGCATCGATATGAGAATAAAATTGAATTCTTCAAATTCTTGAAGCATACATGGTACAACATATTGTACATGTGTCTTAATAGTGTTCAATCACCCCAATACAAAACCATAGAGTAAATATACTCTTTGATGATGAAATTATGTAATTTTTTTTAAAAATATGTTATGTTTTTAGAATTATATTTAATGTTAAACAATAAAATTAATGAATTAATATTCTAATTAAAAATTGAATTATATGGTCCCCGAAATTTTCTATATGAAATTATAATTAAAAAATTTATTTAAAAATGTAATATATAATATGATATTAATTCTTATGGAAAATAATTTCAAATGATGATGAATTTATAATAAAATAAATTGTTATTAAATTATCATCATTGGAAATAAGAAATTCATGAAATGAAATTTATTGTTATTGATTCCTCTATTATGCTTAGTCTTTTGAACTATCATAAAAAATATGTGATTCATTAAGAATGATGAAATGGTTAAGTTGTTTAGAAAAATAAAGATTAATAGGATGTATATAATGATAGTGATGATTTAGAGTCACTAATATCATGAATGGAAGAGAAATACCGCAATAGTTAAATTTGATTGACATTCATCATTATATGATGAATGATTTATTTTTGGTAGATTGTGGATGAAATGTGAGTATATGCAGAAAAATTATAGTTAAATCTAGTTGAATATTATTTGTTACAGTTAATTGATAGTAAAATGAAGAATATGTATTCTCATAGTTATATTGGAGAGAATGGATGGGGTAAAATAAATGTTGAGAACATCTGATAAATGATTGTATACAATTTCGGTGAAAAGTGAATATTGATAACGACAGTAAATTTAATTTATATCATTATTATAATTATTTAAAAATTATATTATGGGTAGTTATATATAAATATGAATAAAATATTTTGAACATATTTTTCTAAATATGTGAACATGTAAGCCAATTGACGAATAAATACACATAAACAAATAATGTTAATGGAAGAGAACCTAATAGATTTTTATAAAAGAAGAAACATAAATATCAAAGAACATTATGAAGGTGAAATGATTCTTTGGATAATATTTATTATTATAAAAATGAGTAATGGTAGCATATAATATATAGTATTTTGGAAAGATGATGTGATTAATATATATCAATTTACATGAATCTATAATGATCATATATTATGAATTGTGATCAACAAATAATGAGTTATATGTTATAGAAAAAAGTAATTCTAAAAGTATACAAAAAAAATTATATGAAGAAGATAATATTTCTAAATCATTTTATAACTAAAACATTAGTCCATTGATGAGAGTTTATTTTTTATGAATAATGTTAAATAATTTTGATATAGTGACATCCACTTAGGATTAGAGTTTTACTTTATAAGAAACACGAATGATTTAACATTATTGATTTATATTATAAAACAAATGGAGGATATTTTCATGTTGGATTGACTATGGTTCCATTAGAATAGCTAATCCTCTCCAATGTATAATGAAAAAATATTGGCATAGGATAATTCCGATCTCAACTAATTCTACATGATAATAAAATTATATGTTCTTAATAATCCACTCATTCATCTCGATATAAATATAGTGTAGGTTTCCCAATAGGGACCAAACCATATAAATTCAATGATGGATTGTTTTAACTTATTTAATGAATTAATTTTATTGATATTTGCAAAGCGAAATCATTAAGTATCTACTTATTTTAATCATCTATAATGGTTTAGATTTAATTGGAGTTAATTTATAAATTGGATAATATAATTTCTTATAGGTTTATAAATACTTCATTTTATCCTCACCTATGATGTATTTAAGAATCCTACATGAGTATAAAATATCAAAATAAATATTGAATGTGTGGTGAGACTAGATGATTACATTTACCTTGTTCTAGAAATATAATTCATTTAGGAATCATCATTGGAAATAATATAAAAATGCATTTTTTAAAAAATTATGTGATTCATATAATGTGTCGAGGATAGATGATCATGATATATTATGTGATATTTTTAATACATTTTAAAAATCATGTCTATGTAAATATAAGAGGAAAATAGAGAATATTGTTCAAGTATAATTTCAATTAGTGGTAATTGAAGCCTAAATTTTTGTCAATGTAAAGGATTCAAATTATATATTTAATGGAATTTTTCAAAATCCCTAGAAAGGGATACAGAGCGACCACGGGGAGTCTATGTCATAAGTTAGGATATAATTTCTATAGAATAAAAATGCTATATTGTATAAAATATAAATTTTTAAATTTATAATAGTTGAGTGAAAAAAACTAAATTTATAATGAATGTATTTTTTATTCAGTTATATTAGATTATGTAGTTATTATGAATGCAAATTAATATTATTAGTATCATTTTAAAAAAAATGAAATACAAGGTTTGATAGTTTCAATGATGTGGTATGTGATTTAATTTATTTATAAATAATTTTTTTCCAAAATAGATGAGATAATTTTTATAAAACAAATAGACTATTATTCACATGTATATATAACATATAATGAAATTAGGCATAGTTTAAAAAATTTCAATACATGATAATAGAGTTGATGAATGTATTTTTCACAATAGGAGTTATATTATCCTACCAAATTTAGTTGAATACTTTTAATGAAAAATTACATTATATCCAAATAATGATATTAAATAATACATTATTATAAATTATATGGATAAAATTGAATTACTTTTTATATTACCACAAATGGAAATATATTTTGTTTCCTAAAAAAAATTATGTTTTCTATGGAACATGATTCATTGAAATAATATTTTTTATAAGTGGATATTGAATTTTTTTCTTCATAATGACATTAAAATTAAATATATAAAATTTTATCACAAATGATTTATAATTAATAACCAATATTATAATATATATGTTTATTTTAAATTAGTAAATATAAATATAAAAGTTATTTTAAGATCACATAATAATGTTATTATCACAATATATATTAATTGAGTTTTGTATTTCATGAAAATGAAATAATGTAAACTATAATAACCTGATTCCTTAATTATATCATGGTAAATTATGGATGATAATTTTCAATGTATGATGATGATGTTTTTGAACATAAATGATTAAATAAGTTGAAAAAATATGTTATCAACATCAAACTATTTTTTTCAAAACAAATTAATATTAATACATGTTTTACATATTGGAAATTATGAATGTTATAAATTAATAAAAAACTAGTAAATAAAAAAATATATTTCATTTATTAGATTTTTTAGTGATAGGTTTTTATCAAAAGTTTATAAGGATATATGCAAGGAATTATATAGAATTTCAATGAGCCTATAAAAACAAAAAAAATCTGAAAAACCTAACTAATATATTTTGTTTATCTAACACCATAATATTACATGGGATAATCATTTTGTTTTTTTTGTAATATTATAATTTTTTTGATATAAAATGAATCATGTTATACAAATATCGGAAACCAATATACCATTACTCTAGATATTATGCATATATACAATTACGTTATATTATTATTGTGAAATTAGTGTATGAATCTTAGTTATTTGTAACTGATTATTATGAAATTTTATTTTATGTTTATATGAAATAATTTTTAGGACTATTTTATTTTTATATATTTTATGAATATTGTAAAAAAAGATACATGGAATTTTTTAATAGATGAACTATAAGGTATGACTCATTTAATGTGATGCACTATGTATTCCAAATAATAGGTATCAATGCATTATATTGAATCAATTTATTTATGATTCAATAGTTAATATCATGTAGAACCTATATATGATGAAACAACTCATATGTAATTATTGATGAACAACTAATAATTGGGTTGTCATATATGTTATTGTTTGTGCTTTAGTTTATTATTAACAATGAAAAAAATTCCCCCCATATGAAGTGTATAGAATCTATGTAATTGATTGAGATATACCTGGTTAGTGTATAATGATATCTTCAAAATGAATATATTTTGTTCGGTTGAATTTATACGAGGTGAATTTAATGTGACCATCTAAAGAGATGAATAAAAATTTATGTATCCATCAACTAGATTACACTATACCCAATGAGGGGAGATAAAAAAATAAAGGTAAATGGGATAAATATACAATATGGATCCTAGTAACTCAAATTATTTTATAAGGACATTATATATTTATTAATACATTTATAATATACTTCATAAAGGAATTATAATGTAGAAAAATGATTTTCACAAATAACATGTGAGATTTCATTATTGTATGAGTATCATGAATTTGACATTATAGGGTCCTCTATTATTAATTTTTTATATTTTTTCGTTAATATTTATTTTTAATGATATAATTTTCCTTTAGGTCAGAGGTTTTTGTTTACATATTTGGAATTCTTTTATAATAAATTGATAGATCTTATCATTCTGTGTTTATTATTTTAACAAAAATTGAATGTTACATATGTATCTATAAGGTAAGAAGAATATTATTTTACACATCTAATTTAATATATTTTTATAATTTTATAAATGATTTATATATTGGTATTTGATATGGTTTCTTGAGTTATTCTATATGATAAAATATAAGGTGAAATGGCATAACATCAATGATGATTTAGTGAGTGTGGAAAATTTATGCTGATATAACCTAAAGTCTACAAACATTTGATGTATTCTAGGTTATATTGTATGATATGATTATGCAATTTCATATTATAAAATATCCATATGTGAAATCAAATTTATTGAAAAACATGGTTATATATTAAAATTAAATCTTGAGATATTACATTGTATCTACCTAATATAGTTGTATCATAAATAAAGGTGTATTTTTTTAGTTTATTTTTAAATGAATTCAACTATATTATTTATATAAAATCCTATAATTTTTAAATTTGATGTTGAATGTTAATTATTAGTGTTCGGAATTAATAATTTTTTTATTGTTGTATAATTAAAATATCAAGATGTAATGAATCCAATGGAAAAATACAAATCATATTGATATCAAGATGATTATATCTATTATAAGGGAAAAAGAAATGAGTTTGAGAATATTGAACTTCAGATAACAAAATTCATAATGACATAATACATAGGTTTACAATAATTTTTTGTAGAATTCAATAAAATTATGATATATCTGAGCACACCAATGTTTTAAAACATAATTTACATGATAAGATAATGGAACATATATATATATATACCACCAACTCCCTATATTTGGAATACAACAATTTGAATTCCATTTTCAAGGTATCTAGTCATGAATCATTTAATGTCATGAAATATGTTAACCAATGTGTGAAAATAATCACAAATCTTACTAAATCATGTAAATTACAACACATTATTCAATCAAATTTTATCTTATGATAAATTGTCATTTATTTTATGTCACATTCATGAATAACATAGTTCTATATAGAGGACTTATATTAATGAAACTCCAGTAATTTTTAGTAAAAAATATTATTAATTCACTCTTAAATAAACTTATAAGGAATAATTATTTTACTGACAAATGTATCGGCCAAAAAAATGCATCATAAAACAGTAGATTTGTTTTCCTCCTCTACTGAAAAATAGTGGTGTGAAATTACGTTTTCTTGGTTCTGAAATATATATTATCAAATAATTTTTATAAAAACCATAAAAAAATAGAAATACATAATATAATGAGTTAGACCTTTTCTTGATGCAAGAAATAAACAACATCTTTGACCTTTCAATATATTAATTTGATCCATCATATATATATGTTTATATTAAACATGGTCTCTGAAAATTTTATACTAGTTTCCCAAAATCAATTTTCTAGATACAACATTATGTTAATAAACCGTACTCATGATATATCAACTCCCAAGAAGTCACATGAGATTTTCATAAACTGTTATACATATTTATAGCCAATGTAGAAAAAAAACCTCATTCCCCCCAAAAGGTCTCTCTCCCACATGGATGCATATTGTGTTAGTCACATTCTACCACACATTTTCCCCATATAAAAAAAATCTACAATAAAATATAAAGAAACAAAATCTCATCATATTTAATTAAAATATGACACTCTATGAATAGCCCTGGTAAACTCATGTGGAAAACCTGATATTCCTTATGTTAACATAAATAGATGATCACCATATTCCTTGATTCCCAAGTCATATTCACCGAATCCCCATTACTAATTACCTTCCATGAAGCTTGTGTATTTTTCACATAATGTTATACTAAATGTTATAGTCGTGTCACATGACCATAAATTGTGAATCTCAATCAATATGTAATTAATCCATATTTTCATCTAGTGTGTCTATGAGTATTCTATTTTGTTAAATCATAACATCAAAACTATTCTATATACCCATCAAGAGGTGGTAACTCATAATCCATATCTATTTTTACTATCAAACATCCCCACTCTCCACGACATAAGAAATCCAATATCATATATCAAACTATATAAATTCACAAAATATAATTGATCTATTTTATATATTTATCATGGAGACAAAATATTGATTTTACTTTTTGAAAACTATTATTTGACTATCCCATACATGTCTAGAATATTTGGATGCATCCCTAATAGATATAAAAATTGTTACCCTCTACTAATAGAAAGGATTAGATTAATATAAATCATTATTTTAGAGCCAATGTGTAACTATGTGACAAGACTAAATCATCCCACTTGTAACCCATAGATATATTATGAGATATTTTTTTTAAAATATATTTTGTCTATTCAATACATTACATACAAGATCATTTATAGAGGAAACACATAAAAATATTGAAGAATTATGTATTATTTATCGACTTGTCATTAAATCTGTGCGTATGAATCGTAATAACGTAATTATGAAAAATATATTCTAAAAAATATAAAATAAATTCATTAGTTATCATGATATCTGAATTAAAAACATTAATTAAATAAAAATAAAATTTATTATTTTCCAATTGAATATTTTTATTCACGTAATGTATTTTATATAAATAATTGTAATTAATTTCTATTTTTGAATTATTTAAAGAAATTTATTTATTATTAACATGATCGAATTTTTTAATTTTCAACAAATATTTTTCATCAATAAGATAAAAATAAATCTACTTTAGTGATTAAAATATTATTTAAAATTATTTATTTTCAAATTATGCACAAATACATCAATAATAGTTAATTAAAATTATCGTTATTGAAGTAGTATAACATAATATAATATTTATAATTGAATTGTTCAAATTGTTTAATTAGGTTATTTTATTTATTGTCAGTATACATTGATATCATGGAAAATTTTATCACTTAATTTAATGGTAAATTTAAGGAGTTGAGGTTAAGAAAAAATGATATGGATATAATTTTTTAAACAATTTTTATTGGATTTTTTTTATTCAATCCTTTTCAAAAAAAAAATATAATATTTAATTATTTAATGGATACATTAACTAAAATGTAACATATATAATATTTAAATGAACAAATGTTAAAAAAATTCTTTGTTTTTATTTTTAATATCTTTTATATTTCTATGTAGAGAATAAGTATCTTTATAAAGAATATAATTATATTTTTTAAAATTAACAAGATATTTTTTGATTTAAATTTATTATATATTTTATAGTGAACATTATTTATTATGAAAAAATAATTTTGTAATTTTACAATTAATAATAAATATTTTAAATTTTTTAACGAAATATAAAAATTGATATACTATGAATGAGTTAATATAGAATAATAATTTTAATAATCTATATAATATATTAGGGACCTGTTATTTAATTATATTCATATATGCCCTTTGGGGGATATTATATAATGTTAAATTAAATGAGTAATGTCAAAATTATTAATAATGAAATTTTATCAAAATAATATTTTTTTATACTATTTAAAAATATTAGAAATCTTGAAATATAAAAAAAATTATAATAGGGTAATAAATAACATAATTTAACCATCTAAAGTCCCATTTTATACCCTATACAAAATATAAAAATCCTTTAAAATTACGAAATTATTAACACTGTTATAATTATAATTGTTCGACTAAGGGATAATAAAAATGAAGATGATAAATATATTCCCAAAACATGTATAAATTATTTCAGTTTATGTAATTACAAACCTATCCATACTTCATTTTGAATCCTTGAAAATTCTAAAGAATTTTTCTTGGGAGTGAATTTATTATAATATTTTATTTTGTGGAATTCCTAATGTACCCATAACATAATTGATAAATAAGAACCACCTCCATAAATTAATTACATCATGTATAACATTATAGATAATAAAGACTAAAAACTTTTCTTTCCAACATTCATATAAACATCCTAATTGTGTTTTTTTCATTCCCAAAAAATCCCAAGAATCTTTCAGTGGAGTTCTAATGTATTCATTTTAAAGAGAGGTAATCACATAAAACAATGAATTTTATATATAATTTTGGTTTAATTCACTACATATATGTTAATTTTAAACAATTAATAAATTCATTTTCCTAATAATTAAAAAATTATATTATTATTATTACTAGAAAATCATTATTAAATAAATTTACCATCATGAAAATAATTTAATGTATCACATGGGCATATGACCGACTTAACATCTTCACATAGAAATGTAATTAATTTATCATCATCATATTATATAGATTGGTATTATGATGAGAATAATGTTAATATATTACATTTATAACACAATTCATCAATTGTAATTATTATATGTCATCTAACTTTTTACGATACAATTTATTCAAATTTTGTAATATTGTTTCCGTGTACATATGGACTACCACCTTCATGAAAAGATTTGATTTATTTTGAAATCATAATATAATTTAACGGTAATGAGGATAATGTTTATGAATATATATGATATATATAAATTATTATTATTCTACAGAGGTTAATAAATTTTTAGATTTATTTAATTATATCCATTGATAAATGAAAACAACGTTCATGTGAACCTACGACCTACTAACTCCCTAAAAGTTTATAATTATTTTTCAATGTCGATTTTTTATGATGTTTATAAATATGAAAATAATTTATAAATATTATTATTATTATAAGATTAAAATTTATGAAATTATTTAAACATGATAAATTCATATAGCCCGAGTATTCCCAACAGAAACATGATTAGAAAATGAGGTTTTTATCACCTAGAAGATTGATTCTAAAAAAAATTACAAATAAATGGGTCATAATATGGAATAAATAAATAATTACGATTTGATATACATGAATATGGTTAGGGAATATATTTATAATAAATAAATATTTATTATATTGTTGGTTTAAATTTGGTTGTAGAATGATGATACTTGATGAATTGGGTTTTCATCAAACTTTTATCTCATTAGGTCCCTTGATATATCACCATTTGATTAATTTTATTTGTAGTGCATATATTTAAAATTAATTACTATTATGATACAAAACATGATATTTATTTTATATAAATTACTACAAAAGGTTATTTATTTGACAGGCTTTATCATTGAAATTTTCTAAATATGGTATGTGTTTTATTTCAATATTTAATAAATTTTCGAGATTTTTTATGACTAATTTTATAATATTGAATATTTTTCTTACAAGTAAACGTTTTCAAAAAATATTTTATATAAGGTTTCTAATTTTATATTTATAATTTTATAATTTTATTTTATCCCATTTTAAGAAATTTACAACATTGTTTGAGATTATTTTTTATGTAATTTTATGAATGAGGTTCTATATTACATTTCCCAAAATTGAATGGAATGATGGTTTTTTATATTTTATGGAATGAATGTAATATCTAACTGTTTTTATACAAAAAAAATTTATATAATAAATAAAAATTAAAATGTTTTTCTAAAAATATATATTTTTATTATCTTCATAGTTTCTATAATTAAAAAATGCATTTTTTATTTAATTTTATTTTATCGGTATCTGTACAAATCAAAAAAAAATTATTTGATTATTTATATTATATAATAGTTTTTATATATAAGGATTCTATATTTATTCATTCTTTGGATGGATTATGATTATTATGTCAACATATTTTGAAACCCATTTATGTGGGTTATTCATTGGTGAATTCATTAGGAAAAAAATTCTTATTAATGGGTTCATATATAATAAATTTTGGTGTTCATGCGTCTCATATATGTATGAATTTTTATGTGAATTTTTGGAAATAAATCCCATTAACATTTAATGGATAATTTGTTATATAGTTTCATATAGTTATGGGAAACAAATCGATGTACTTCATCAATAATATGAAACAATCCAAAGTGCATGACATGGTATAGAAAACCAGAATATGTTCATAATAAACTATGGTAAATTGGTATTCATTCATGATCGAATGGTCTTTTCGTCAATCCCTGACAAATAGAATCGTTTCAAAACTAATTATTTTACCACACATAACCATTCATGTCATTAAGTTGGTGTTCATTATTTGAGTTATGATGAGTTGACACACTTTTCATCCATGATTTTTGAAATACTATTTTTATGTAATACAATTATTAATGAGATTTTGTAATTTGGTATGAAATTTTTATGATTTTATCAATATCTCATACAATTATTTATTACTTATTCTTCCATATGATCAACAATTAATATTTTCGATGATTAAATTTACCGATCATCTGAGTTCACCCCTCTGAAATGTTTATTTTCTGCACATGAAGAAGAATTTTGTTAGTATCATATTCATGTAAATATCATGTAAGGTAATATCTATATGGAAGATATTGAAGACATTTTATAAAATTTTAATAGTGTTAATCTAGTAAAAAAATAGTATATGGAAATATATTTCTATTGAGGATAATATTGTTATATTATTAATATTATTCTAAATAGATGTAATATTTATGTATTTAATGATCGAGATACTATAGTTCTTATTAGAGAATGGATTAGTAAATATATAATGATTAGTGTATTAAATATTTTAGTAAAACCCTATAGATGGTTATAATTATTGAATAAAATCCTTAAGTAATGTTAATTATCATGATAGATTGAGGTTAATCCTATAGTTTCATAAAATAATGGATCATGGTTATTGTATCATTGAATGATTCTTCCAGAATTATGTGGTCACCAATTTTGAGTATTGTGTCTCATAATGAGTCTTTTGATTTTGTAAATTTATTATACCTTATTATATTTTTTTAATGTTGATAGTGATAGGAAACTCAATGATTTTCATCTAATGAAACAAGTTATTGCAAGAGATGGAATGAAAAAATTTTTAAGGTCACACAAAATTTTATCCATTAAGTGATATTGAGAATAAAAATGATCAATTTAAGAAACAATATAATATTTTTTATTTTATTATAAAACATACTAATTCATTTAGTTGTTCTTCTGGTCCACTAGTGTCTAAGAGATGTATCAACACTATGATGATAATATTTTATTATAAACATTGCTAAGGATAAAAAACACATATCATATTTTTTTATCATCTAAAATGTAATGAATATCGGTAATGAAATATTTTCATTAAAAATGATAAAGAGGATTATAATAAATACAAGGAATGGTATTTTTTTAGTGAAATATTATTCAGTATATTATTTCATTGTATTATATATAAAAATATTGAGAAGGTATTTCATGATTTAAAGACGAAGGATGATGATTCAATTGGTACCCTTAATGAAAATTATATAAATAATTAATAGAATTCATATAGTTAAATTACCATCACATAACGTATAATGTCTTTATTCATTGTTGTATAAAAATCCTAATTCCAGAAGGAATTATCAATTAGATACTTAACTAACTATAAAAAATTGTATTATTTATACTAAATGTAGAATTGAAAAATTGATATTTTTACTACTCCAATGTTTTAAATAATACATTTTAGATTCAGTATCATAAAATCATAAATAAATCATATTTTTAAATAACACGTTTTCTAACTAAATGCTATAAATGTGGAAGAAACATATATGTAAATGATATAATGGGACTTATAAGAGAATTAAATATAAAAAGGCGGGATAAAAACTCCACGAATTTAGAAATTGGTTAAATATATAAGATAATATGATGAAGGAAATTCATAAAACATCTAATTCACTACCCATTCATGAATTCCTAAAATATATGTAGTATGGTCATTATTCAAACAAGTACCCGATTATTATGTTTTTTCATGAACAACATAAAAAACAGCTTAGACCAAAGAGAAATGGTAATATATTTTGATCAAAAATCATGAAGTATGATATTAGAATAAAATCATAAAATGTATACATATCATAAACTGTAAAATAACTAATCTTGTTATTTTGTTTTGGATCCCCAAATTATTTTCATTCTAAATAATTTAATAATGTTATCATAAAATTACCTCAATAATTAGATGTAGAGTTACATATAAAAACTCCCAATAGAATAATTGTTCAATAAAAAGTGTCAAAATTCCATATGACTATTTTTTAATGTAAATCTTCACCAAAAAAATACTGTTATACTCCCTTTAGTTGAATTTATTTTCATTATTATAATGTCCGGGATTTCCCAAAATTTATAAAATGTGAATTTTTGATAAGGGGAATTCATCTTTAATATTCTAAATGCTCCTATGATCATTCTGCTATTCAATTATGAATATGAAATTCGAAGGGAAATATATTCCATATTGGGGTTATTAAATTATATACCTTATGATTATATATATCATATGATATGGGGGAAATTAAGAATTAACGATATTTCTATTTTATAAGAGTTATTTTATTTCATTTTTTAATATCTATTATAACTTCCACTAAATCATTAAGTTTACCTTTTAATATATCACATTACTAGTTCAATTATTATTCCTTGTTCTATGTATAGAATTACCCCAATTGATTTGTAATATTTAATTTATAAACTTTTGTTGAATCATATCAATGGAATCATTTTCCAAAGCACATCAGCATTGGTGGAAGTAGTTTGATTTATTAAGAAGATAGATAAAAATTTGTATCTAAATATATTATCAATAAAATAATATTATCATTATAAAAAATAATCATATACCACATATTGATGAAATATTGGACCATCTTCATAGAGATCAATACATTTCTGATATTGACCACTGATCAAAATATCATCATTTGACAATGGTAAAATAGGATATAATGATGATGATATTTTTTATAATGTATTGAAATTATGAATTTATAGTTATTTTTTTCTAACTAATTCAACACATATACATATGAATTTATTGAATTTTTTAAAGATTAATTCATTTGATTGGGTTGTATTTATCAATAATATTCTTGTATATTCAATTTGGAAGGTGGATCATGATGACTTGTTGTGGATTGTGTTGAAAATCCATGTATGAAAAATCATTATGAAATGTTTTCCATGTATGAATTTTGTAAATTAAAAAAATCATTCATGGGTTATATAATCCCAGAGGATGGGATATCAAATGATTTTAAAATGATAGAAGTTATTTTTGAAATTATCTTGGCCAATAACGATAAATGTATTACATTATTTTCTTGGATTTCATAGATATTTTAAATATTTAATGAGAGAATTCTCATGAAACTCTAACACAATAAAAATAATTAATTTTAAAGTGGTAAACATTTAATTGTTGGATTATAGTGACTATAATTTCATGGAATTAAAAATATAGTTGGTACCTAAACATGTGATCACAGTAATATATAATAAAGAAATGTTTGTGATCTATAGTGACACATAAAAGAAGTTAATATGATGTTTTTTTCATGAAAATTGATATGGTGAAATCATATTCTTCCTAAAAATTAAATGATCATGAAAAAAATTACCCAACTCATAAGCTAGAGTTTTCTACATTTATTTATTATTTAATGATATTGAGGCATTATCTACATGGTTAATGGTGTGACATTAGTACAACTAAAAAATTTAAAATATTTTTAATAAAAAATAAATTTACTATATATAATGAAGACTGTTTAATATGATTAATTATTATAAGTACTTAATTAACAACATAAATTGCAAGTAGAACAGAGTGGAATATCTTATGAGTTGAAAGGGCCATTCCAGCCTATCTATGATGATTATGAAATAAGATAAAACATTTGTAGATTTTCAAATTATGGATTATGAAATATTAATATTGGGTGTAAATATAATCATTTTAACCAAAATATTCTACCATATATCAATCTAATGATAAAGGAAATTTCATAGGATGATATTTAGGCAAAGTTGAATGTGAAAAATACTCCCGATTTCCAAACTGATTATGCTAGAATGATATGGTTCATGTACTATGTCTATGTCCTTCTGATATAACAATTGAAGAAGACTTTTTTGATTCTCATAATTCATCATTATAAATTCATTATAAATTATTAATTATATATATATACTTGAGAATTAATTTCCAAAGGGGTTTCATGGAAATAGATATTTCATAGTATATTTCATTATGGCTTGTTTTTTAATAGGCCATGTATGAGAGATATATTTCTAAGGGAATGTTATAACAATAGAACATACATCATTATAAATTAGACAACTTAAACATAGAAATTTTTCTATAATTCCCAAAACATTTAAATGGATGTAATCATATATGGGAGATATTTTATCTCATTACAATAATTTAAATATTTATTTCCTTCAAATGATATTTATCACAGTATGAAATAAGATATTTTTAGGAAGTGATTTGATTTCCTAGAATGACACATTAAATAATAACGGTTTGGGATCATAGGTTTACCATAATTTCCTAGATATTCATTCATTATTCTTGGGATATAGAAACTATTTTTATATTAGAATATCATACAAAATGTTTAGGTTAGTCTTATAGAACAATTATAACACATGATGTTATACAAAGATCATTTGATATGTATTTCAATGATGGTTATGATTAAAAACATAGCTTATTCCATTTTTATACAATATAATGTTTCAATATATTATTTGGATAACTCCTTATTAATCCTTGTATGGAAGGAAGTTATATATCCACATATTTGATATGATGAATTATAATGAATATTATTGGGAAATAATATTGATTTGGAAATTTAAAATACTGTTATAACTATTTATTATAACATCATATCACCTTAGATTTTGTTGATGATTTATGTTCATAATAATCCACATGACATATAATATAATAAGGGGGAGAAGGGTTATAATGAATTTTTCCATTGAATATTGTTATTATATGTTCGAGTAAAGGGAATTTTTTCCCTTTGTATATTTTCCATATAGAGTTTTATGATCATGTAAATATTTTAGCTTATCACGTAGTGCATACACCAAACCTCTAACAAGTACCTATAGTTTTCCATATATATCTCTTGAGAAATTTCAAACATGATACATCACATGTAATAAACTCAAATATTGAACCAATGGAGAATTATCATTCTTATTAGGAACAAAATGTCGAAATATTTTCTCATATTAATAATGTTACATTGTTAATGAATACTCACTCTGTTAATTTTATCTATATAAAATAAATTAATGATGTTACTTGATAACAAAGAGATGTAATAGAATACAGATATCATAATATATTGGTTTCATAGTAATTAATTTAGATTTAAAAATCATTTAAATGTTGTTGTAATGTAAGAGAAGATGGTTTAATGAAATATTTGTCTTTAAATAGTATTTTTTTAATCAAAGTCATGTGGTACATGTAACAACATGTTATGATTAATAAAAGATCATTATTAAATTATTATGTGTATTTTATCTTATTGAATTTGGATTTGTGTGTATAAATTGTTATAACCTGATGAAAAAAATAATATGTTCTACAAAATTATAAAATTATCTATTTAGATATCAAATGATTATAATTATGAAAAATAACTCTAATAGAAAATGTGATATTTTATCTTAAATATTTTTTAATGCACTTTATTTATAAATTAATAAATTAAATTTATATATATTTATAACATCCTATAATACACACACCTATATATTGTCCTAAAATCGATATCATAATATTTCCATCTTTCATACTCATAATTGTAATTATGTTTTTAAATAAAATACTTACAACAAAAAAAAATTGGGTCCCTTACATTCTGAAGGACCATTTTTCTTTAGAGTTTTATAGAATTAAGTAAAACTCTTACATTGGTAATAAACATTTCATTAAAATATAATTTCTACCACATAACATATATTTTATAATATCAATTTAAATCATCCATTTCATCAACATGAAATTTGTTATAGAAAATAATTTTTCATCAAAATTAATAGATAAACTATATAAAAAATCATAAGAAGGCTTAGCTCAAATTTGCAGTAAGGGAATATATAATCATTTCCAACTAAATTTCTTTATTGAATATAAGATCATCAAAATTGTATGAAAAAATAATTAGAGAGATTGAGTGACTCATAAAATACACATAATCCTAAATTATTAAATACCCAATCATAAGAAAAGGATGAGGAATTTAAAAAAATAAATATTAATAAGAATCAATAATCAATATCCATGTGATATTAATCTTCATCGGTGGAAAAATTTTAATCTCTTGTCAATCGTAGATAAAACATGTTTCTTCCTTGTAACATAATCATCATTAAACACATTTAAAATCCTTATATATTAATTTATAATAGATATAGCAATAAATATGAATTCCAATATATTTTTACAGGGAAAATAACCATTACCCAATGAATTGAAAAATTATCTATGTCTCCCTTCATAAGAGATATATTGGGCTTACCCGACGTAATCAAGGTTCACCCATTACATAATATATAATGATCTCACCCAATTTTATATAGGCACATCCAACATATAAGCTATTAAAATCTCACCTAGTACTATCTGGGATCACCCATCATACAAAAATACTTTAAATGAAAAATAATGAACATTTAGCATATACAAAATCATGAAATTCTTAATGACAATAACTACTCATTTTATAACTTAATTACCTATGTAAATGAAGTGAGTTCTATAAAAATCTCTATGAAAAATGATTAATTCATTGAATGTAAACAAGTTCCATAAATTTTTTTTTTAAAATCATTAACCTCTAAAAAATATAAGGTTTCAATAATAATCAATTTGAAACATGATTTGTAACGCCCCAACCCACAACGCATGGAGCTGGTGCATTACTTTAATACATTGGATTTATTTATAGGAATCAAATACGTATGGACTGAGAATATTATTAGTTTTGTAAATATATATACATACATATGTTCAACATTAAATCTGGAAAATAAATAAAACATACAAGTTTTATTTACAACATCCACCACTGTAATATAATCTGTGTATGTCAATCATAAAAAAACATATTCATGTCCTTATAAAATGAAACATTAGAAAGGTGTGAGCTCAAAATAACAGTAATTGTATGAAATGAAATAGAATATATAAAAAACATCAACAATTGGAATTGTGAATAATAGAAAACACTTTCCCCTACATATAATAAACATGAACACGTTATGGAAGGTATGTTACCTTGGTAAATAATTTCATAATAAAACATAGCCCTGGGTATTATACTAGTAAAATAACCATAAAAAAATTAAACTACTAGCTTCATAGTTTAATAACATAATATATCATACATTCTAAAATATACCATCAAGGCGTTGGCCAAGACATCAAAATATTATTAAGGCCTTAATAAAAACCATAAATATTAATTTTTCATGGACTTGGGCCATAACAATAGTTTGTCTCTTCAGACCTATAGATGCATTGAGGGGAAATAGCAAGAACCAAACTATATTTAATAAGTCTAATTTTTTCATCATATTAATGAGGATAAATATAAAAAACTTATAAATTCATATTTAAACTATAATATGAAATGAGTATAAATTTCCCCAAACAATATTTCTTGAGGAAATAATCCAATAACATTCCAATGTGTCCTATACCACCATGAAATATTCAAATAATAATCCATTAGATTATCATGAGAATGATAGAACTTTAGATATTATATAAAAAAGGCATAAACATACACCACATGCAAGGAATAAGTTGTCAATAATGCATATATCTCATAAAATAAAAAGTGAGACGAGAAAAATCTATTTTACATAAGAACGAAGTGTTCTTTGGGAAAATCATTTGTATTTTTTAAAAGACTAGAATTAAATATTTGAAACCCAGAAATAAAATTTAATGACATATATATTAAATTTGAAAAACTAGGGATGTCCCATGGAAGTGAAATCTTGTAAAAAGTGTTTTTGAAAATTTAAAACATTGTAGTGCATTTATGAAAATCATTAATAATATCATAAATCAGAAAATAATTATTGATTTCATAAAACTAGAAATAAACAAAAATATATATTTCCATAGTACAATTTTTGACTTTAAAATGATAAATATGGATTAAAACAGATTGTAGGTTGAACTTCAATATATGTATGAATCCGAGATGTTCCTTAAATTGAGCTTAGATTTTAGGATGAATTTTTGATAAATAATTTAATAATATATAACTACCAATAAATTAAAGGTGGATTCTTATTGAAAAAAAATATAACATACATATAAAATTTATGAATAGTGAATAAGAGAAAAATATCATTGAGGTTATCAGAGCATTAGTGAAACCCAGATGAAAATAATGGTTTATGTAGAAAATACATTTTACATTGTAATCAATTGATTCATATTCCCCTTAATCAATAATAATAAAACTAATCATTAAATTTAATGAAATTAAATGGAATAATTATATGAAATATGAATGGTCAGTAAAAAACACCATACACAAGTAATAGTATTGTATACATAATATGTCACAAAAAGGGATGTGAGATGAACAATCCCATACATTATGTCTTATGGTGTTCTTCAAATGGTATTAGTGGCCTAGATAATCAAATTAAATTAATTAATTAATATATCAAGAACCAATTCAACATGTAATTTATTTTTATAACCTTTATATGTTCATTTATGGTCATTTTTATGGGTTATGTGGTTCAAATTCATTTTTCTGGTTCGTTTGTTTCATGATCAGTCTACAAATATATATGAATGGAGAATCGTGTAAAATGATTATTGTTGTACAGAATTTAAGTTATATGTTATTAATTAACACACAAAACGTAACATGGTTGTGAATTTCATTTGGTTACTTGTAGTTAAGATAAATCATTATTTAAAACATTAAATGAAAACTATTTGGGTTAATTTGCGGTTTTTGGTCACAACAAATTCATTTTTATTTATATATCAAAACCATGTGTACAAAAATATTAAAGAACCATAGATGATAAATTATATATATATATATATATATATATTAATGTATGGTTCAACTATAATCATTATTTTCTTGACCATAATTGAAGACGTTAATACAAATGGAAATCTCATCGTCCATGACTGTGGTAGATTAGCACATCTCGGTTAGTGTTTTCATTTTTAGTATAAAATAATGGGAAAAGAGATATGATAAAAAATATTAATTTATCATGAAAATATTATATTACATGTATGATACTAGAGTAATTTTGTAATATCTCAGAGCTCTCTAGTCTATTACTTTGTGATAATGTGGTGTTAGAGGTATTCTGGGAGGTTAAGGTGACTAGGGGTGCATTTGGGTGGACTTTTAAGGAAAACTAAAGGACAACAGATTTCGTACAGGCTACACACAGGTTGTCTAAATAGTGCAGCCAAACCATACGTAGATGGGTTTGTAGGAAGTAGCTCCCGAACGGGTAGCACATGGGTTGTCTAACCATGTGGCCAAACCATGCGAGAAGGGTGGACAAGGCAGTTACTAATGCAGGGTTAGAACATGGATTGTTAAACCGTGCAAACTAATTGTACATCCACTTAATATCGATCATAAATTTTTTTATCTTGATTGTTTTTCCTCTAACATGCTTGTTTAAGCTCGTATGCGGCCATAACTCGGGATTACCCTCCCATGTAGGTAGGAGGTCCTCTCCCATACGTTTTGGAGGTGATCAAAAGGATTCTCTTGGAAAATCGAAGACGGTTTCTTGTGGTATGTGATCATTATTTTTTAGTTTCTTAGATTCACTTGTATATACTTCTCCACTTCTCTCGGTTTCCTCGATCTATGCCAGTTATGTGTATATCTATGTGTGTCGATGCCAAATATGATGATATTTGATCTTGGTCGTGTAAAGAGATGAGATCTATGAAGGATCCTTGGAGAATCCACCTGGCTATCTTGTGCATTTATTATTTGTTGGGGTTTTCATCAAAAACCCTTGAGGTAGGGGATCCATTGATTATCTTTCATTTACATGATACTGCAATGTTAGTATGTTTTATCCCACTGGATGACAATGGAATTTACATAATAAATATTTTGAACTGGATAAATAAATTGTATGGATTGTCTGTTATTGAATCTTGTATTGCTAAATAGTGTGATATATGTGCTTTCTATACTTAGTTATTGTTATGGATGGAAATCGGTAAAGTGAATAAACCGAGATTAATTGATAATTTCTTATCCAAAGATAAAGAGGCATGAACTGAATCAGGTTCTTATAATAATTTGATGTTAATCAAATTGGCATAGTAAATTTGTTTAATCATTTGTGATCTTTTACTAGTTAGGTTCCTGATTTGGGAACCAATGGATTAGATATCTATGAAATCAAGACTGCTTAAATATTTTTTTGTTTGAAAATTCCTTAAAGGGTTCTGAGTTACCCACTTGATTTTTATAGGGTCATGGTCCCAATTGATGAAATGATTTCTTTCATGATGCTTGTGTTATGATGTGATCTTGGATATTTGTTGTGATATGAGGGGGCATGGAGTACTTTTGGTTGTGGCGGTGGATGACACCTAGAGTGGAGATATGCAATAGTTTATGCATGTGGATGTCGGGGAGGACACTAGGGATGATAAAATGGCTTGGATTTGATTTTTGGATGCTTTTTGTTTCTGTGGTTGTTTAGCTGCTTTACTTTTCAACCACTTCTCATGGTAGCTGGTGTTGCTTACCCTTGTTCATAAAGAGGAGAAAATGTTTGGGGTATGTCATGTGCTTTACATGTTTATCTTCTCTAGGGAGGATGGGTCTATGCTCTTGCTTTAAGCGGCAATGACTCGACGGGTAGTACATCTTCTCACCATGTTAAGCCATTTGTGTTAGTGGAATAGATTACTTTTATAGAATTCCTGGGAATATGGGATAGTGTTTCTATAATAAATGTTTCATTAAATGGTGTTAACCCATGGGTTTTGTGTTTGCTGAAAGATAATGATGGGCATATAATTCTAAAGGGACAATGGACTTTGGGTGTGATGTTAATGACTCATAATGTGGAATTGTTCATGGTTAATTAATGTTTAATGAATTAATTAATGTACAATGAAAATGAAAAAGGGGATGAAAAAATCTATTAATGTTCCTTAAATGGTCGTGTCCTTATTGGATACATAGTCATAGAAATGGCAGTCCGGAATCCGAGAGACGTTGGATGCAGTGTGTGTAAGACTTGGTTATGTCGATAGTGGTGTATTGATCTATAGTATATTTTATAACATTTGGGATTCTATACACTACTCCACCCTGTAATTATTGGAAACTAACACCCCAAGGATTCTGAGCCCTGGGGGTGTTTTCCCCGTAATGTTTGGTGGGAGGATGAATGGATGACTACCCCATTTGGCCCTGTTATCTTCTATTGGTAGATACATGTGCCGTTAGGAACAACAATTAGTTTTCCAAATATATGTGTGGAGAGGGTGATAATGCCTTGTGGTTATTCACACAGATATATTCTGGATATAGTATACTATGAACTACAATAGGTTTAATGTGTATAGGCTGTGATGGCTTGAGGATCCTTACTCGGTGTATGGGTTCTAATGGCTTGAGGTATAATAATCGATGTATGATACAAGTTACATGAGATGTGATGTCACCCAAAAACTACCTGGATACTATTGGTTGTGAGGATAGTGTGGTGCTTCATCTCGATGTCTGCAATCAAGACTCTGTGTTGCACGTGATGCACATGGTGGTGCTTCGCCCATGTGTCTGTGGGCAAGCCATATTGGAGAGAGATGCTTAGGATCTGCGATTTTGGGGTAAAGCGGAAAAACAGTTGGGTTGTAGTAGTGGGGTGACCTTGATATTCTTTATTATATGATATATTCTTATATGTGTTACTAGGTGGGAGAATCCATGGTGAGGTTGGGAACATAATATACCTATTTAGATGACAAGTTAGTTTCACTTGTTATTCACTATACTTTAGCATGATTTCTTAACTTTTTCATGAGAGGCTTCAGGGAGGATCCTACTAAGTATACTATTATACTCACCCTATGTGTATATAATCTATTTTTCTGGTCACTTTCATCAGGTTGGAGATTAAGATGGTTTCTACTAGCTTATGGTTGCAGGATCTGTTCGGGCTTGTGGTGGCTGCTGTTCTTACTTTCTTTTGGGTACTTGCAATTTTACCCTTTTTGTTATATTAATATTTCATAAAATTCCATTTGATCACTTGGTTTTCTTTTATATTTCATGTTCTATGTTGGAGTTAATTGGTGTCTATCTTATCTCTCTCTTACAAGTGTGTTCTCTTAAAGGGTAATGCCTCCCATTTTTTGTGTTACTATACCCTCGGTGCTCTTCACCAACCCAGGGCCTACAGGAGGCGGGACATGGGGTTCATCATCTACCTTATCACATTGTTGGCCCATGAGGGGTACACATAATGGGGAAGGGGTCATGACAGAGTGGTGTCAGTTGTCTTGTTGAGCGATAGAATGGAGCATGGATTTTGGAACAGGTGAGGTTTCATGGGTTGGTAGGCCCACAAAGTCATTCATGTTTAGAAACTGAAGTAAACATTAGAGACTAGCGGAGAAATAAGAGTTTAGAGAACCCTATTATATGATGTACGGACCATTAATTTTACAATGGCTACTAAGGAAGGTGATACTAGTTGTAGGGTAGAGACCTAGGAAAGGATCATGTATAATTATTCTTTGTGCCTGTGTTTGAATGGGTAGACCATGGTATATGTTAACCTAAAATGAATAAACCAAAAAAATTAATTAATGTTGATTCTTCCATATTCTAGGTTTAGGATCACTAACAGTTTGTTATTTTACAGGTATGGATCTATGTCAACGTATTTGTTAGGTTTTCAAAAAAAAATGTCCAATAGCCTATTCTAGCAGATCACCACAGGGTAGAGGTTGATGATGATGACACATAGAGGCGGACACTCCAAGAGTTTCAGCACCAGAGTCTGCAGAAGTACGAGGACTTCGTTTCAGATGAAGTCACGGAAGACTGTTTGGATGAGGTTGAGATAGGATTTAGTACTATCTGTGCTCGGAAAGAGCACTAGGTGTCCTTACCTTTGATAATGCTGAATGGAGCAGCGAGGCAGTGGTGGTTCATATTCCCTGGGGATCGTGAGGAATTAGTGATCTCATGGGATGAGTTCCAAGACAAATATAGAGTCGAGTTACTCTCATAGACTGCAAATTCATCCAGTCACCAGGAGTTTATCACCATTTGACAAGGGAGCTCAACAGTTCGAGAGTTTGGAATTCATTTCAAGAACCTTTTACGATATACTTCAGACCAGTTACCAGATGAGGAGGCCGAGGTGTGGCATTTCGAGGAGTATTTTTGTCTAGGGATCCAACACCAAGTCACCCCATTTATGATGAAGATATATCTTGAGGTTCTGGTGAGGGCAGAGGTTGTTAAGAGGACCTTCGCCATGACCTGATCATCATGATAGGGGGATCTTCATTATCCCTCATGAGGCAAGTCTATGGTCAGGGGTTTACATTTTTCTAGTCAGAACAGGTTCTGTACAGCCGGGGGTAGGTCCCAACACTTCACATCATGTTTCTACAAAGGAAGAAATTCGCATGCCTATGCCAAGGGTTTAGGTGATTTTTTCCTTGTGGTGGTTGTGTCCATCAACAGTAGGAGTTCCTGACCTTTCAGAGTGGTCATTGTGCACTAGGCTCTATGCTTCATGTTCCTCCATTGAGGTTGTTCTAGTCTAGGAAACTGCAGCCAATATCACCAGCTTTAGATTAGCATAGGGCAGATGGGGCAGGCAGAGGACAAGCCCATGATGCTCCCAGTCCTCAGAGTGCAGAGCGCGGCCATGGTGGTGATCGTCATCCGGGTCAGACAGTCCATGGAAGAGGTCATGGTCAGCTTCATGCTATAGCGTTTCTAGCACCCGATGAGAGAAATGTTGTTCTAGGTACCCTTTGTTTGTTTTCTACCTTTTTTATGCCTTGTTTGATTCAGTAGTGACCCACTCCTTCATATCAACTACCCTTGTCCATGCTTTGGGACATGAGTAGAGAGGCTTCAAGTTCCATTGTCATTGACTACACTAGTAGGAGGTCGAGCGGACATGTTTGAAATATGTAGAGACTGTGAGCTAGTGTTGGGGAAACAACACTCTTGGGGAGATATCCTATGTTTACAAATACAACCATATGATGTAATACATGACATGGATTTGTTGTATTCAGTGCAGTATAGCATGGATTACTTCCGGAAGAAGGTCATTTTATTTGCTACAGAGGGATAAAAAGTGGTGTTCATTGCTGAGAGAGATCCTTAGATGGGTCATAGGAACATCACATACTTATCATCCATGATTACTAAGATAATGATGAGTTCATCAGAGGTTCGTCAATTGGAATTTCCAAGGGTCGTAGAGGAGTTCCCTGATGTATTTCCAGAAGAGGTTGTAGCATTACCCCCTTGATGAGAGATCGAGTTTGGGATCGAGCTATAGCCTGGAGAGTCTCATATTTTTTTGTATCCATATAGGATGGACCCTTCTGAGTTACGAGAGCTACGTATACAACATGATGGTATGTTACATTGCAGCTTTGTTCGGCCAAGTTTGTCACCATGGGGTGCACCAATTTTGTTCGTGAAGAATGATCATGGCAGTTTGCGGTTGTCTGTTGATTATCATCTCATAAACAATGTGAAAATAAAAAATTTCTATCTTCTTTCTATGGGTTGATGAATTATTTGATCAAATAATGGGTTAATATTGGTTCTCAAAGTTTGACATGCGTTCAGGATATCATCAGATGCGTGTGAAGGATGAGGATATTATGAACACTTCATTCTGTTGTCATCATGGTCATTAAGAGTTCATTGTAATGCCATTCAAAATTATGAATACCCCAGCTGTGTTCATGGGATTGATGAATTCCGTGTTCTGTGAGTTCCTATATAAGTTTGAGGTAGTTTTCATCGGTGACATCTTTGTGTACTCCACATATTGGGAGGATCATGCAGAGAATCTACACGATGTTTTGTGAGTCCTTCGTTAACATCAGTTGTTTGGGAAGTTGTCTAAGTGTGAGTATTGGGCTCGAGATGTCTGTTTCATGGGGCTTGTTGTGTCCCAATTTGGAGTAGATGTGGATCCATCCAATATAGAAGCAGTTGTATCTTGGGAAACCCCCATGATAACGTTAGAGTTGTGATGTTACCTTTGTCTCAGTGGCTACTACCAGAGGTTTCTAGCCAATTTCTCACGAGTTGCGACTCCTCTAACAGCTTTAACCAGGAAGTATCCGGAATTAATATAGACTAATCAGTGACAGGAAGCTTTTGAGTATATAAAAGAGATGTTAGTATGTGCTCTCGTCCTTTGTCTTCCAGCCGACAGAGTTCAGTTTGATGTTTTCTGTGATGCTTCACATCTGGTGTTAGGCTGTGTTCTCATCTAGTAGAGGTCTGTTGTATCCTATGGCTCTCAGAAGGTTCTTCCACATGAACACAACTATTCCACCCATAATATTGATTTGGAATCCATGGTGATTGCTCTGATGTTGTGGAGGCATTACCTCGTTTGTGAGAGATTTGTGGTTTTCACCGATGAGAAGAGTTTGAGGTATGTTTTCTACCACTGTGACATGAACTTGTGATAGCATCGGTGGATGGGGTTCTTGTAGGAATATGAATTTGAAATATCATATACACCAGGAAAAGTGAATGTTGTAGCTGATGCACTTAGCCAAAAGTCATGTCGTGATGTTTTGCAAGAATTTGGTAATTCCTGGAGTGTAATGGGAGAACTCTCATAATAGCATCATGATTTGGGAGAAGTTGGGGTTATAGGATATCTTTTTCAGATGACGGTACAGTCATACCTAATGCAGCTGGTGGAAGAGTCCTAGTTGGGAGATCTAGAGGTTGAGGTTTGGAGAGAATGAGTTGTTTGTAGTGGGGCCCCTAATGGTTGGTCTAAGGATGAACAACATAGAGTGTTGTATCACGTGAGGCTTTTTGTTCCCTTGATGATGTGCGAGATGGATCTTAAGAATTTTCATAGTTAACCTTTAGCGTTGCATCCTAGTGTGACGAAGATGTACCAAGCTTTGAGGAGCCAGTTATGGTGGCCTGGGGTGAAGCGTGCGGTTGCAGAGTTTGTGTTTCAATTCTTATTCTGCAAGAAGGAGAAGTCTAAACACTATGTTCTTGGATGTCTTCTCTAGACATTAGAAATTCCTCAATGGAAGTGGGAGGACATCTAAATGTTCTTTGTTACAGTATTACCTCGAATATGGGAGGAAATGGTGATATTCGGCTGGTAATGGTTCATTTAACAAAATCGTCCCACTTCATAGAAATGAAGGAGTCAAGCTCAGTTGATGTTTTGTTGAAGAATTATCTAGAGGGGGTGGTGAGACTTCATGGATTCCCTTGGATTGTGATTTCTAATCGAGATCATTCTTTAACCTACAGGGTGTGGGGAGGTCTCCAACATGCTTTCGGTTCTCAACTATGTCTTAGCACTGCATATCATCCTCAAAGGGATGCATAGATAGAGAGAACCATCGAGACTCTTGAAGACATGTTACACTCATGTTTTCAGGATTTTGGAGGTTTATCAATGAGGCACTTACCCTTGGTGGAGTTCACCTACAATAATAGTTTTCACTCCACCATCAGTATAGCACTATTTGAAACCATGTATGGATGTCCTTTTCATTCTCTGTTGGGATGGGTTGGGGTCGGAGAGTCAGCAATTATCAAACCAGAACTAGTGTATAATACAATAGAGATGGTTCAAGTGATTCGTGAGAGGATGAAGACAACACAAGATCGTCAGAAATCATATACCAATCAAATAAGGAGACCCATGGGGTTTAATGTTGGGGATCATGAGTTTCTGAAGATGACTCCACGTCGTGCGCAGCGACGGTTTGCGTGTGGAAGTAAGCATTCACTCCGATTTTTTTGGGCCTTTATAGGTGTTAGGTCATGGTGCATTTTTGGCATATTGAGTAGAAAATCCACATCAGATGAGTCAGATACATGATGTTTCCACATATCACTGTTCCGCTGTAATGTTCATGACGACTCTCACATCATCGATTGGGGAGAGATCAATATTAATGATCATGCATCATTTGAGGATAAACCTTTTAAGATCCATGACCGCAAGTATTAGATTTTCCGATGGAATTCTATTCCACTAGTTCGTGTCTTGTGGCGACATGGTGGCTTGGCGGAGAGTACATGGGAACGTGTGTCACAAATATGTGCTCAATAACCATAGTTGTTTGATGTTTAACTATTTTCATGTATCATTTTTGCTGATGTGGTTATGAAACATTCATGTTTAGGATATGGCTCCCTTTATTGCTTTTGTGTCTATCTCTCTTTTGAGAGGTATCTCTAGGGGTGGTTATTCACACACTATTTTGTTTTAATTTTAGTTGGGTTTTGGAATCTTGAGGACAGGAATGTTTTGAGAGGTATCTGGTGTAATGGCCCGGACCTCTCTAGTCCATTACATTGTGATAATGCAGTGTTAGAGGTGTTCTGGGAGGCTAAAGTGACTTGGGGTGCATTTGGGTGGGATTTTAAAGAAAATTAACAGACACCATCTTTCGCATGGGCTACACACAGTTTGTCTAAAACATGCGGCCAAACCATGCATAGTTGGGTTTGGTGGCAGTAGATCCCGCACGGGCGGCGTACAGGTTGTCTAGCCATGTGGACAAACTGTGCGATATGGGAGTCCATGGAATCTGCTAACGCACGGTTAGCACACAGTTTGTTAAACCGTACAAACTAATCTTGCGACCACTTATTCTAGATCCTAAAATTGTGGATCATGAATTTTTTGACTCTATCATGCCTGATTAAGCTCTTATGCAGCCAAAACATGGTATTAACCTTCCTTGAAGGTAGGAGAACCTCTCCCAATCGATTTTGAGGAAATACGAAGGCTTCTCATGGAGAATCAATGCCAGTTTCTTGAGGTATGTGATCATTCTTGTTTGGTTTCCCATATCCAATTGGACCTAATTCTCCTCTTCTCTCGGTTTAATAGATCTACGACAGTTATGGGTAGATCTATAGATGTCCATGCCAAATATGATTAGATTTGGTCTTGGTTGTGTTAGGAGAAGATATCTAAGAAGGATCCTTGGAGAATAAAACTGTATTTCATGTACGTTCTTCGTTTGTAAGGGTTTTCATCAAAAACCCATGAGGTAGGGGATTCATTGCTTCTATTTCTTTTACATAAACTATAATGTTAGAATGTTTTATCCCACTTGATGAAAATTGAATTTACATAATAAATATTTTGAACCGGATAAATAAATTGTATTGGTCTTATGTTATAGCCTCTTATTTTGTAGGATAGTGTGATATCTGTGAATTCATTGATTAGTTTTTGTTCTCTATGGAAATTTGTAAACAACGTAAATTGGGATTAATTAATAATTG
Source organism: Viscum album (assembly GCA_963277665.1). Taxonomy (NCBI): domain Eukaryota; kingdom Viridiplantae; phylum Streptophyta; class Magnoliopsida; order Santalales; family Viscaceae; genus Viscum; species Viscum album. The sequence continues at coordinate 1,036,722,915 of OY728133.1, read as the reverse complement.
TTTGGACAATGATGAAGAGGAATGAAATGTATCTTGTTCTTGTGGTAATTTTATGTAAATCAAATTGGGGTAGTAAGAATGTTGAATCATTTTTGATAAATTACTGTTTACGTTCCATATTTTGGAACCAACAGATTATAAATATGTTAATTCAAGATGGCATAAATATTTTTTTGACAATTCCTTGAAGGGTTCTGAGTTACCCTCATGATTGTTAAAGGGACAAGAGACCAGCTGATGTGATTATTGCTATCCTATTGCTTGTGTTGTGATATGATCCTAGATAGTTTTTGTGATATGTGGGGGCATGGAGACCTTTTGGTTATGGCAGCGAATGACTCCATGAGTGGAGAGATACATCGGTTTATGAATGTGTGTGTCTTGGAGGACACCAAGGGTGATGGAATGCGTTGGATGTGATTTTTGGATGCTTGTTGTTTCTGTGGTTGTTTACCTACTTTACATTTCCACCACTACTCAAGGAATCTTGTCTTGCTTACCCTTCATCTGAAAAAGGAAAAGACGCTCGGGGTATTCCACATGCTTTCCGTGTATAGTTCCACTAGAGAGGATGGTTATATGCTCTTTCTTTAGGCAGTAAGGACTCGACAGGTAGTACATCTACTCAACTTGTTGATCCCGTTGTGTTAGTAGCATAGAGTGATTTTCCAAAATTCATGGGAATATGGGAAATATTTTCTGTAATAAATGGTTGATCAAATGGTGTTAACACATTTGGTTGGTGTTCGCTGAACATAATGATGTGGCTATAATTTTAAAAGGACAATGGGCTTTGTGTGTGAACATAATGAAACATAATGTGGAATTTTTCATGGTTAATTAATGTTCAATGAATTAATTAATGTAATGTTAAACTGATAAAAAAAGTATTATGTAATCTAATAATACTCCTTAAATGGTTGTGTGCTTATTGGATACCTATTCTTAGAAGTGGCAGCCCGGAATCTAAGAGACGTTAGCTCCAGTGTGTCTAAGACTAGGTTTTTCCATAGTGTGGTTGTGAGCCATAGTATATCTTGTACATTTTGTGTTTCTATACGCTACTCCACCCTATCAGTAAGGGAAACTAACACCCTAGGGATTCTAGGCCATGGGGGTGATTTCCCCAACATTCTGATGGGAGGATGAATGTACGACTACCCCCTTTGGCCCCGCTCTCTTCTCTTGGTAGATACATGTGCTATTAGGAATACCGGTTAGTTTTTCCCATATATGTGTGTAGAGGGTTGTAATTTCTTATGGTTTTTCACAAACATATATTCTTGATATAGTATCCTATGGACTTCTATATATGCAACATGTATGGGATGTGATTGCTTGAGGATCCTTAATCGGTGTATGTGTTGTAATAGCTTGAGGTATAATACCTAACGTATGATACACATTATGAGGGCTGCGGTGGCTCCCAGAAACTACCTGGCTACTTTTGGTTGTGAGGATGGTTTGGTGCTTCACCCCGGTGTCTACGAGAAAGTCATTCTATTTCATGTGATTCATATGGTGGTGCTTCGCCCAGGTGTTTGTGGGAAAACATTTTTAGAGAGAGATGTTTGGGACGTGCGACGTTGGGGAAAAGCGGCAAACTAGTGGGCAAGTAGTAGTGGGGTCCCCTTGATATTATTTATTATATCCGATATTTTGGTATGAGTTACTTGGTGAGAATAGCCATGGTGAGGTTGGGGACATAGTATACTTGTTTAGGTGACGAGTTAGTTTCACTTTTTATTCAGTGTTCTTTAGCATGCTTTCATTAGTTTTTCACGAGAGGCTTTGGGGAGGATCCTAATGAGTATACTGTTATACTCACCTTATTTATATATAAACTATTTTTTCGGTCACATGGAGCAGGTTGAAGATCAAGCTGGTTTCTACTAGCTTTTGGTTACAGGAGTTGTTTGGGCTTGTGGTTTCTTCTATTTTTACTTTATTTTGGGTACATGCAGTTTTCCCCTTTTGTTGTAGTAATATTGCATGACATTACATTTGTGAACTTGGGTTTCTTTTATATTTCCAGTTCCGAGGTTGATTTTATTGGTGTCTATCTTATATCTCTCTTCTGCATTTGTTATATTAGAGGGTAATGCCTCCCATTTTGTGTGTTATTATACCATCAGTGCTAGTCACCAACCTGGGGCCTACTAGAGGCGGGACTTGGGGGGTCATTATCTCCATCCTCACATTGCCAACCCAGGATGGGTACACTTTGTGGGGATGGGGTCATAAAAAATTAAAACAATTGGATGAAATTATGAGAGGATATAAAATTAGTGGAACTGAAAACAAATGAAAATTTGAGAAATCCCTTATGAAAATATGGTAGCATAATGATGTCACGAGAGAATCCATAAAATATATCAATGAGAGGAAAATGGTATTTCTTCATTATTACATAATATACATAGTAAGGGGCTATTAAATTACATATCCCACTATAATACAATTAAAATTAGATTCAAATAATAAAATAACAGTTCTTGAAAAAGAGGGATACATTCAGACGATGATTCAAAAGCATAACTACTTTGCAAAATGGTTTTGTAGAACAATAAAGATAGAGTGGAATGGGGGTCTCTGCTTCATAGAAGAATCATAAATTATATGAGTAATAGAATAAAATGGAAATAGAAACATGGTATGAAGACATGAAATACATATCACATAAAATATATCATCATATAAAAGAAATGAAAAATGAAATTTACCTCTTGAATCCTCATTTAGAATCTCATTAAGGGAATGGGTGTTAATCCCACTGAAAGACCAAAAGATTCTCTGATGTGTGTAGTGGAATTTTTATGGTATTTCGGTCGAACATTCAAGAGGATCAAGGGTTATAGGAGTGAGTACACGAGCAAGTGTGGGGAGATTATATTGGAGGAGAGGAGAGATTTATGAAGATTTTATTCATTATTATATTATTACTGTCTAGAAAATAAATATTGTGGTTTTATGTGACCCATAATAGTTATAAGTGAATGTGAGTTCAAAATAAGTGTCCTTACATCAGTCATGATGTCCTAAATAGAATATTTAACTGATCATTTGTATATACTGTATTTTATAGTATTTCATTGTTCAAAAAAAATCATGTATTTCAAAGAAATAAAAAATATCCACACTATACATTTTTCAACTTGTACATTTCCAAAATTAAATCCATTTTTTAAGATTTATTCTCTAAATTATTTTTATTTAATTTTTAAATAAAATCATAATTTATTCCAAATAAAACAACATTAAAACTATAACTCATTTGATAACACATTGATAAATTAATCAAGGTCCCATAAAATTATATTATCACTATATTAAAATAATGTATAAATTTATGATTACATTTAATTAAAATACATTTCCATTTTAAAATTTTAGATTAATCATAAAAATTTTATGAAAATATGTATGACATAAAATAATAAAAATACTTATATTATGATTTTTTTTTGACGTTTTTTATTTCTAGATTGCTTTTATACATTCATGGGTGATGTTACTATTTTATTGGATAAATTACTATAAATTACAATTAATTTTTATTAATAAGTGTATGTTACTTTTCAATGGGGTATGTTATAATTAGCCACAAATTTTTATTTATCTTTAGACTCAAAATATCTTAATGAATGAAACAATGTATGTCATCCTTTTCGAAATTCAAATCAAAGTGCTAGAAAAATAATGTTTACATGTATAGGATATAAAAAAGTGGTGTTTTGTAGATACTCGGTGATTCATTAATTATTTATTAAATCAATTGGTAATTTATTAGGGTGTTATATTATCCCATCATAATAAGAGTTTCATTCATGAAATTTTAAATTGAACATCGAAAGTGAATGTTTGATACATGAAAATTAACTTGCGGGAAACCCACATCAAGAATATAGTTAAAATACCCTATTAATAATATGAAATGGAAATGCATAATTTACTTCAATACTATGCATTGTAATTGTACATCATGGTTATGGAAGACTAATCAAACCGTAGTGTAGTGACATTAAACTCTAGAACATCATACACTGATCATCTTAAACCATTTCGTAAATGCTTAAGAATCAAAAAATGATTCAACAAATTATAATAATGATTTTTAAATTTTCATGATGAATAGATCAATAACCTTTAATCAAGAAGAAGCTTCTCAAAAATTCAGTTTCCAAACATGTGAATAACAACATCATGTATCCTCTAGAATTATGGTAATAAAATGATTAACCGTAAAAAAATATTAGAAACATGATTTCATTCATATTCCTCATGTTAGATAAATGTTATTTGATATATTCCTTAAATACAAAAGTTACATAAACTATATTGATGATATCATAGACCACATCGTTTCAAGTCAATAATTTGTTCCATGGATGTTAGTATTTTTCCAAATTAATCATTTAATTATCACAACATTAAATATATATATACATTAATTGTTTTCTTTCCATCAGCCATTTTTTCTAAAATGATTATCATTTTTTTGAATAACTTTTCATTTATACCATTCTTCATAAGGCCACAAACCCTTAATGAAGGAATATTCTAGTACAATATTTATATATCTCATAATTCATATAACCAGTACATTACATAAAGATTATTCATGTGACACGATTCATGAATATGGATATTAATCATTATACATATTTAGTTGCATAATAACTTCCTCATTATCAAGAATCATAATTTGGGGTATATTCTATTGACACTTGGGACATTTATTTCCATGTGTCTCATCACCTAATTGTTGATAAATTTAATATATGAAATAATTTTACTTTTCTTTCAAATATGATCAAGATGTTCTTTTTCTACACCTAGAAGGAAAACACTTTTTCTTTTTAATCATCTACCGTACTGTTTTCTTTCATTATAACTTGTGAAAAAATTCATCATTCCCTTCTTCCATATAAGCATGTTTTTTCTATCATCCTTTTTTTCTCTTTATTCCCTTTAATTATATAGGAATTATAGAAGACTATACATACCATGTCAAAACAAGATACTAATTATTTATATAAGGAGTTATCTTGGGGGATAATCTTCCTTTGAAATAATGGATTAAGACCATTAGAGATATGATCCTTCTTGATCTTCTAATCCATTGATTTGTTGATGTTCTCATTGATTCTAATATGTGTTATTTATAATCAATTCCATATTATATATATGATTGAAACATTATTTATTATCTATGACTCCCAACATGGTATAAAACATAGAATAAATTTATGCATCATAAATACTAGAACCATATACAATGGTTACTTTGGGGACATAAATACTTAATAACGATTGGTAAATAATATGTGAATTATACTAATCATGTCCCTTGGGGTGTCAAACCATTTGTGTAGTAAGGTGTTTTGTCCTATATGAGGATACCTGGGGCCATGATCAAATATCTTTATTTGATATTTAATATCTAGATACATTTGAGATTTATCAATGTCCACTTGTTGTATCAAGTCATGGATGTGTTTTCTTGGAATATCCACATAATCTATTTCTACCCAATATTCCACGATGTTCATATATGTTAATCCTCATAGACTATATTTGGGGTTTGTTCTCTTAGATATGTTTTATAAATCTAGATAACATGTTTTCTAATAAAATTACTTCAATAAAAAATGTATTGCACCAATCCTAGAATCCTGGATGTAGTTCATTATTTTAATACAGTGGCATGATGCAAAGATCAAAATCTAAAAGGACTAAGTGGTTTAGATTTTGTGGAATGCCATATATTAAAATATTTTCAACATTACCACTAGAAAATAAATTCAACATATATTTTTTATTGGAAACATCCACCACTATATGATTAGCCATGTAGTTCAATCATTACAAAACATATTCATGTCTGGAGAAAGTGAAACATAATAAAGGGGTGTGATCAAATGCTCAGTAAGGGTATGTAATGAAATAGAAGGTATCATAAAAATCCATAATATAAATAGTGAATAATTAAAAACACATGTCTCAAAAAAAATAAACATGACCTTATTACGTAAGAAATATTAGTCGAGTAAATAATTTCATAATAAAACCAAACCATGGGTATTATTCTAGTTAAAAAATCATAAGAATATACAATTACTAGCTTCATAAAGATGGAAATTCATTTTCCAGACATTCTAAAATATAACATCATGGCCTTATACAATATTCCTACAAATGATTAAGGCCTCGTCTGAAACCATTAATATTCTTTTTGTCAAGGCCTTGGGCCAAGACCATTGTTTGTCTCATGAGACCTACCGATGCACCGGGGGGGCATAGCATGCCCCAACCAACTATTAATAATTCCAATTGGTTAATTATATGAATGGGGATAATCATAAATAATAAATACTTTCATATTGAAACTATTATATGAAATGTAAATAAATTTCCTTGAACAATAATCATAAAAACTAACCATTCAGAGTAAATTGGTGAATTGTTTTATGATAGAACATACATATTAAAACTAATAATATTCCATTTAATTTAATATTTAATATGATATCACAATATATAACCTTAAATTATGTAAATGATTCAACAAGTTTGTTGACAACAATGGGATACATTAAAATGATGCCATTGTGATTTTCTTGAAGATATACTCTATAAACATTCTATTGAGTACCATTCCACCTAGAAATATTCATATAATAATCCCATAAAATATCATTAGAGTAAGGAAACTTTTTATATGATATACCCATAGGAATTACATACACCAAATTCATTGAATAAGTAGTCAACAAATCATATATGTCATAAAAGTTAATGTTATTTGAGAAAAATACATTTTACATTGGCAAGAAAATAACTTCTGGAAAATAATTTGTATTTTACATAAACCTAGTTTTAAAGAATTATATAAAAAAATTAAATTTAATGTCATTTATATTACATTTTAGGGACAACTGATGTCCCATTAATGTGAAATCATGTAAAAAGTGATTTTAAATAATTTAAACATTTTCATACAGTTTAATAAATTCATTAAATTGATTTTAAAGTTCATAAGAAATTTTTCTTTAATAAAACCCAAAATGAACCAATTTATATATTTCAATGTAATTTTGAGGCTTTATAAAGATAAATATTTATTAAAACAGATCATATGGTGAAAATAAAAGTAGTTATGAATATGAGAAGTTCCTTGAATTGAGCTTGAATTTCGTGAATATTTTTATGAATGGTCCTTTTAAAACATATAACACCCCATAAAATAAAGATGTATTTTTATTCGTACAAATATATATACTATTGATATAAAAATTATATATGAAAAAAATATCATTTAGGTGAGTATAATGTAAGAGAAACCCGAATGAAAATGGTGGTTCAGGTAGAAAATACTTGTAACTTTTTAATCAATTGATTCATATGACTCGTAAATAATAATAATTAAATTACACATTGAATATCATTAACATAAATGGAATCATGATATGAAACATCAATGGGATGCATGTTTACACCATACACAATTAATAGTTGTAAAAATTGAAAATATCATAAAAATAGAAGTGGGAAGAAGAAAGCCTTCACTAAAGTCTGATTACGTTATTCACTTGGTCATATATTCTTGGATAACAAAAATAAATTCATTATTTAAGATTTAAAAAACCACTTAGACATGTAATTGATTACTAATAACCTTATTATGTTCATTAATGGACTTTTTAGGGGTTAAGAGAATCAATTTCATTGTTTCAATCCGTTTGATTCACGATCGACATACTTATATAAATGAATGGACAATTATGTAAAATTAGAATTCTAGTCCCGAATAGAAGTTACATACAACTAGGGAAAATACAATACATTACATGTTTTAATATCTCCTTTGGTTACACTGTGGGTACATGAATCATTATTTAAATAATTTAATGAAAACTGTTTGGGTTAATTTTTGGTTTTTGAACACAACAAACTAATTTTTCTTTATAAATCATAACCATGTGTAAAAAAACATCCATAACCATATATGATTCATAATACATATATTATAGTCTGTTTCATCAATAATAATGGTTTCATGACAATAATTGTTGATTTTAATAGAAATTGGAAACCCATCACCCTTGAATGTTGTATATTATCACATCTCGAGTGGTGTTTTCATTTATAGAATAAAAGAATGGGAAAGTAGATAAGATGAAAATTTTTAATTTATCATTAAAACATTCAAGTACATGTAATATACTAGATTCATGTCAACAGTTTCAAGAAAGAGGGAGGGAAAATTAAATGAAACGAACTCAAAATAAATTAAAAGTTGAAAAATCGCATACAAAAATTTGGTTGCAAAATGGCGTCTATTAAAATACATAAAATGTATTGAAGAGAGAAAATGGTATCTCATAATTGTTAAATAATATTGATATTAAGGGGTATATTTAATGACATACTCCCAACATAAGTTAGTAGAAATTAAATGATAATATCATAATATGAGTGCTTGATATAGAGTGAGATTATGAGATGAAAATTCCACAGCATAATAGGTAAGAAACATGGTTTTAGAAAATATTAAAATAGAATGGAAAGGGTTAAGTCATTCATATATGTCGTATATAATATTATTGGAGAAAAAAATGGAAATAATAACATTTTATAGAAACAGGAAATGCATTCCACTTAAAAGAAAACTTGTAATTAAAGAAATGGTATGAGGGATTTGTCTATAGAATCCACCTCCTTGAGAATCTCTTAATGGGAAGGAGATATATTCTTTTGGAAAGGATAATAACTTTTTTCATGTTTGATTTTACTAGTGTAGGGTATTAGGAAATAACCATGAGGGGATTTAATGATTATACGATTTGGGAGAAGAGGGAGTGAGGGGTATGTGGTTATAATGGAGGAGATGAGTGAATTTTGAAAAAAAAATTTCGTTATTTTGTTATTTCTATCAAGGCATACAATAGTGTTGCTTCATGTGACCCATAATATTAATAAGTTCATGTTTTAAAATAGGTGATCTTACATCACTCATGATTTCTTAAATATTGTATTTAACTGATAATTTTTATTAACAATACGTTTACTGTATATTACTATTCCTCAGAAATTCGATTTTTTCACAAAAATACCATGAATTTTCCAAAACAACGTTTCAATTTTTATAATTCAAAAACATATTACATTTATTGAAATAAATTTTGTAAATTTTTTTAATTTAAATTTTAAATAAAATCATAATTTATTCCAAAAAACATAAAAACTATAACTTGTTTTATAACACATTAAAATTTAACCATGGTCCCATAAAATAATATTATAACCATAATACAAAAAATATACAATTTATGATTAAATTTGATATAAAATACATTTCCATTTTTAATTATTAAATTAATCATTAAATTTTAATTAAAATATTTATGACATACATATATAAAAATATTTATACTATGATAGATTTTCACTTTTAAATGTCTAAATAGATTAATTAAATACATGACTATAGATTCTAATTTTCACGATGATTTAATATTCATTAATATTATTTACTATTCATAATGGTACGTTCTTATTCATAAAGTAATGTTACTATTCATCAAAAAGAATGTTCTCTAATCAGACTATAAATCTTACTGATCGCAACCATGTTTGTTAGTTTTTTGAAATTAAAATCCCATTGGTGGAAAAATTATGTTTACATTGCTAGGTTATAAAGAAGTGGTGTTTTGTTGAGACTCATTGTTTCATTCATTTTGTTTTTAAAGTTTTTGTAAATTCATTTGGTGTTACATAATTAACAAAATGAAACTAATAGTTTCAAAAAAAATAACATTAAAAAATCATAATCCATCTAGATAAAGGATGAGGATAATATAAATAAAAAATATCATTATTGTATAATATGTATTAATAATGATTTTTGAAAATGATATATGGATATAAAATTACATTATCATTAATCATAATTTCATGAAATTAAACATATTATTACCAAAATGATAATTTTTAATACACAAAAATTAATCAAGATATTATGATAATAAATTCCTTTGAAAACATACTTGCGAATATATAATGTCTTCCATAAAATAAATTTAGATATTTTAATGAGGTAAATATAAATATCATTCTAAAATGTTATTTTTAAAATGTAGGCCACTTTCAAAATATTTTTCATTGAAATAAAATTTAAAACATAAAATATGATTCTTAAAATAATATAATGTACATCACATTAGAAAACATCATTAATGTCCTTCCCATTAAAATAAAGATTCCATTAACTTTTTTTGTAAAATTAAATTATGAATTATTTTTATAATAACATGAAAATTCATTCAAATCATTTTGTAAAAATATAAACTAAGGTAATTTGTTTAATAATTCATTTAAATAATGTTCAAAAAAAATTGAAATCATTTTAGAAAGCCTGTATTTAAATGAAAACGTTTTTTTTAACCATGATATAAATAATGTTTATTTTACATAAAAACATTTTGTAAATTATTTTATGTACTAAATAGTCAGAAATGGTAAAATTACATGAATATATCATGCATAAGAAGAGTATATGATAATTTATGATAACTGTTTAGGAAGATCATACGATTTAATCAATATATACTAAATCATAAATAATCATAATAAACTATGTGATTTTGAAGGAAACAATGAAAACATAAAAAATAAAGAGTCATAAGCCCCATGAATGAATAATATTAAATATACCACAAAATATCATAATAATTAATATTATTTGATATTACATGTCAATGGGGTGGTATGTACACCTCATTAACAAGATAGGTGTATATAATGTAAAAAGTATTAGAGAATGAAAATTGAAACAAAAATCCCTTACAACTTAATTAATGTTTTGAATCATAATCCCTAATACAGATTCACATAAAATGAAACATTAATTATAATAAAAATATCAGGAATCATAATATAATATTTCAATTGGGTATTATATAAAAAGAACATGTGGTGTATTTTCATATGTCTCGGGTAAACAAATGAGAGACTCAGAAATCCTTACCATGATAATATCATTGAATTGTAGACTAATAAATAAAATGTTTATTCCTATAAAATGTAAATCAACATAAAAAATTTGATATAGGAAATAATATAATAAATTTTAATTACACACATTATCATTTCATGAGATATTCAATGACGTAGTAGTTTGACCCAACAAATAAATATTGAGTATTGTAATCACTTGCATCATGATTCCTTTTGGCTGGACATTTTTCAAACATTAACATTGTATATTTAAACATATTATTAAATTATTAAATAACTATATTAATTTTTTATATCATATATTTTCCATTTATAATTATTTTTACATGTTCATTAGAAATCATTCATTATTTTCATTGATTGTGTTTTAATTTTATTGTTTTATCATTCATGTATTATTATGAATTTTCTTATTAATATAAATAAATATATTGAATATTAATAATAAAATTAGTATTATATTTATTAAAAAATTTAATTTTTATACTAATTATGAAATATGGTTTTGGAAAATGAAGTATGTTATGATCATATAGACTCAATGTCGTTCAAACATTTGAGTAATGTTTTCATTCTTGAAAATTCATTATATATGGATGTTATGTATAATTTAAATATCCAGAATGTTCATAATATAATATATATATATATATAATATTATTTATTTACATAATATTATATATATATATATATATTCCATGTGGTGTGGGGGTGAAAAGCTATTCACTTTTCATCGTGTAGGTAGTTGTATACACGTACCTGAATGACGTTATCACTTTTATAGCAACTAAATATTTAAGAAAAAAATTATATATTTTATTTTATTCATGATAAATATTTCATAACATTCCAAATTATTTCATTTAAAGTAAATATAACCCATATTACTGACCATATAATTTTTCATAAAAAAATAAATCGCATGGCTTTTTGAGGTGGTAGTCTGCTAATCAAATGAGTCATATAATCACATCCCATAATAATAAATATAATTATATATATATATATTAGTAAAAACTAAAGTATTACAATTAATTTTTTTAATATAACATATATATTTCAAATCCACCGTGAGAGGTGGTAATAGAAAAATGAATGAAATCAGTTCGTGAGGTGGTAATCCACCATACAAAAAAATTGATTATAATTTAATCCAGTTAATTGAAGGGGAGAATCATATAGGTTAATAAATTTAAATAATAACATATATATATATATCTTAATTGCATTAAATTTATTATATAATTAGTGTATAAGGAAAATTAAATGTCATGGAGGAATAAATAAAATTGAAAATGCTCGATGAGGAATGTTTCCAAATCATTAAGTAACTTCTTTTGGTTTCTACAATATTCTATACATGGAAGTATTTATTCAAGAGATATGGATTATATGATTTTATAAATTAATTGAACAATATATTATTTTTTTATAATATAATCCAATGGGTTTTAAAGGTATGAAAATGGGAGGGTATGGGAGGTATTTTATAATTTGGGTTACTGCCACACTTTCAATTTCTGAAGAGAATGAATTTGACCAAAATTTTCATCAAGTAAAAATGATATAAAAATTGAAAAATATTTATTATATAAGTATAAGGAATAAATATTTATAGGATATTAATTATAGACTTTTTTGGATAATTTTACCCTTTATATTTATAGGTAAACCTCTATTAAATTTTTTTTTCTTTAATAGATTTAATTTAATTTTATATTTATTAGTATTCATTTTTTTCAGAAAAATAATTTTAAAATATTAGAAAATATAAATTATTTATTATTCCATATATAGAATCAATTTTTCTGAATTATATTTATATAATTGGATAATGTTAATGATTGATTATTCTCGTTGATCGGATTAGAGAGAAGGTATTTGAATAGAAAATATTAACTTGTTTATGAAGATTTTATATCCAATATCAATATTAATTTGATAAAATTTAACTAAATAGGATTATTAGAAATAATATTTATCTATTTTTACATAAATAAAATTATAAATAATATTTTATCTTTAAAAGTAATTTTTAAAAGGGTTTTTTTCAATTGAAATTATGTATTTTTTAGTATTAAGAAAAAAAATTCAAAGAAATATCACAAATTAACCCTAATATAATATTTATATACATATTTAAAATATAAATTTTTTTATAAAAAATTTGTTCATTAAAATTCAAAATTTTAAATTTCAATTGATACTCGCAGACACGATAAAAAATCAGTTTTCGATAAGATTTTTTTTAAAATATATTATTTAACTCTATTAATAATAATAATGACTTAGTGAAAATAAATATTTTATATTGATATATAATACTTGTATTTCATTTGAAATAGTCTAATTTAGAGATATTTTAATTTGTTTAAAATGGAGATATGTTATGTATATTAAAAATGTTTTCAGAAAATAACCCCTCTTAATCACAAACTGGGCTTATTCTAATATAAAATATAATGATGAATAAAATTGAATGGGGTGGATTAAAATAATAATAATTATGTTATCATATATAGTATTAAATACAAAATGTGGTGTTTAAATTAATATTTTATGGAAAATAAATGATTTTCTTTCAAAAATCATCGATTTTATACGATTCACTAAAAATATTATTTTTCCAAAAAAATGCCAACACCCCACCAAAAATAAATTTTTATATTTCTTTTTAATATATTAATTAAATATAATGAATTATATTTTTTAATGAATACAGAATAATTATTTATTATAGTTTTTGATTAATGGTATTGAAAATTATTTTTGAAGATTTATTTTTAAAAAATTAATTTAGTTTTCGAAAAATTGAAAGATTATTTACAAAACATTTTTCAATAATTTATAATATATATATATATATCATAATTTAGATAATTCTATTTGGTCCCATCAATTTAAAGGATTGGTAATAATGGTTATATATAATGTGGGACGTTTAACCCTGGCATTGCGTTTTTCATTTGTTATCAGACATAAAATTTTGGGGAATCGTGTTCTGAAAGCTATCAATGTTATTATATTTATTTAGAAATAAATATATTGTAATGTATTAAGTTATTAAGATATAATGTAATCATTTTTTTCTTTCATTTATGCTATAAAATATAATATCATTCTCATAAAATATTGCTGTGTATTGTTGTACCTATTTTATTAAATTATGAGCCCATAATTTGAACACCATTTCGCAAATAGAAATATTGAAATTATAAATTACATTTCCTATAAACAAATATCTTATAAATGGTTATTAATAAATTTTCATTATAAATATAGATGGGGGAATGAGGGTCTTATTGAATAACACATACATGGATTCCAAATAGCGTGAAATAGGTGGGAAGTAACGTTTTGGACATGGTAGAAAATGGTAAATAATTTTTGATAGTGATTGTGGCAATTGATTTCATACATTTTAATGATCAAAATAATGTTGAGGGCCTCAAAACAATAAATATGTGATGAATTAAAATAACAGATGATTCATTTGATATGAATGTATTATGGTAAATTTTTTCAACATTATTTTTCTGAAGTTATGGAACTAATTAACCATATATTATGAAAACATAATGAAATATACTTACATTAAAATCATAATTTCATACTTTAACCAATTTCATGGGAAATATTATTGTTTTCCAAATACAATTATTGATTATGATGAATTAATAATGCATAAATTACTTAATTTAATCCATTAAATGTCCGTATAACAATAAAAGGTATAACATTATATTCAATCAATCTTTTGACATTATGAAAAACAAAAAAAATTCTTAACACATGGTAAAATAATTCCCCAAATGATTAAACCATTATATTATTAATTAATAAATTAATATCATAATTTTAATGTAGTAACCAATGTATAATCTAAATCATTACTCAAAAACATCAAAATTAATAACATTCAAAACAACAAAAGATATCTTACACCTTTTAGTTATATAAATGATTATATAGTGATATTGTTTAATATATCATTGATAACATAGTCACCAAATCTATTTTCAATCTCACTGTTCTCTCTATGATAAAAATAACGTTTCTATAATTACCTCAATATCATGTATTATCTCAACCATAAAGGTTACCAATACCATAAATATTATTTTCTAGAATATCTGAATCTATACACTATGTTAAATCATATATATAAAATTAATTTATCGTAAAATAAAGTCTCTAAATGTTTCATTAATAACATTATTATTTCACCGTTGTAATCCTCGAAAGGAATCTCTAGTAATATGAACATATATCATCATTAATCTTATAGACCAATGATTATAACCTTGAATATTAAGATAACCTCACATGATCAAATCCTGGTATAATATTCCATCTAAAGCAAGATATCGATGGTAATATCCTGAAACCAACACTTCCAAATCATCTATTAATATAATAAACATACATTATAGAATTTAATAATGATATTTGTGGAAAAATTTTATTAATCTAATATTTACAACAAAAAATAATTTAATCAGATACTCTACATTCTGTATAGATTTTTAGTTTATCATTTTATAAAATTAGGGAAAACTTCTACATAAATAATATCAATGTCATTTATTGGAAATTTCACTATATTATCCTAGATTTTCTTATTCCACATTATGACATAATGTTTATCCATATGAAATTGTATATAAAGAGAATTCATTCAACACCATTTCCTGGTGACATGGTTAGAAGGATACATACAATAGATATGACCAATTTATCATTCACGTTAAACATAAGAATTAGAAAGTCAGTTTATCCATGAACATAGGTATTATATTATAGAATGATGAAATCGTTAGAGTGTATTAATTATTCATAAAAAAACTCAAAAAAAATCATTAATATTGAAACATATAATAAGGATTTAAAAGTCATGATTCATCAATCCATTATTCATGAGGTATGTAATAATAATGTTGATCAAAATAATCATTATAAACCCATTGAAGTCATAGAAAATTCATGTTGGCAACATGGAGTTGCATCATTACATAACACATGTAGAACCCTTATATAACACATATAAATTAATTACCATATAGTTGAATTACAACATAATTCAAAAACATAATAGTTACATAATGAATTAGAGCGTTATATATTTTCACCCATTAAACATGTTATATCGAGCTCACCATTTGCTATATTATCACACTTACTATGTAATCTATAAGTAGATCACCTTATGCTTTTTAGGTGGAACCATAGTAAAATATATAGTGATCTCACCTGGTGTAGTCTAAGAATATTAATAATATATAATTTTGATAAAATAAAAATAATTCAGATATATCATACACATCATCATAAGATTCATTAAATAAAGAAATATTCATTTCATGACTTGATTTACTATTGAAAACCCAATTTCATACATAAAAATCTTATTAAATCATTATTAACAAATGGAAAAAGACATGTTCTTTAAAAATATCAATGAAATGTAATTAACCTTTGGAAATAAATGGGTTCCATAACAATATATATGAAATATAATTATCTTATGGAAAACATCGGTCCATTCAAATCTATTTTAAATTATCCTACCATATGAAGTGAATGATTGCGGCTGGTATCAATATAAAATTCCCCATTGGATCATATAGAAGAACAAGGGATATTGAAATTAATAAACAAAAAAACCATTTATAGATCTCTAAAATAATTATTATAAAAATAATCTATTTATTTTATTGACAACATTTTTAAAAATAATAAAAAGTATAAGATTTATTGAAAATGATATTCTTTTAAATAAACCATGGAAATATATTAAGGATAGTTTGATATTTTTTTTAAACAACAATGGGAAATATAATATTTATGTTGAATAAAACATTGTTTAAGTTAATTTTTTTCTATATCATTTTATTTAAACATAAAATTATTAATTTAAATATTTATCTTCAAAAAAATAATGGTCATGATTGTGGAATATTCCATTAATTCCATACACGTTAAAATAATTAATTCATTCAAATTTTTAGTGAACTATTAGTTTATTTTTCTAGAGAAGGACTATGATATTCATTTAGTAAATTTTTTTATAAATTAAATAATGAGTAAAAAATATTACTTAAGCAATATTTTAAAAATGTCAAAAAAAATTCATAACATTTAAAAAATGGGTTTTATGAAAAAAATATTATCGTTAATGAATGAAATAAATGTTATTTTTTATAAAACTATTCTAAATTATTTTAATTACCAAATAGTGGTGAAATTTTTCAATTATTTGAATATATAATGAATAAATATTGTAAATTATAATTCAAGAGAATTATGAGTGACAATTCATTAAGCTTCAGAATTGTATACATAATCATAAATAATTTCAATAAAATATAAAATTTTATGATATACCCCTTATCAATTTTGTACCATTTATTTCATGACCCATCCCAAGATGGGGATCAATCTATGATGACAACAAGCTTGTATCGACATATGAGTGGGTGGTGACATGTTGTAAAAGGCATATGCCAAACTGGAATACTTTTCTCATGTACCTGTACCTGGACACTATACCATCTAAATGAAAATGTGAAGTGAAATAATAATAATAATAATAATAATAATAATAAATGTATATAAAGAAAAACTATCTTGTAAATCCTCTAGGTTGAAGTAAATTACAATTGTGAAACTAATAATTATTGAGGTAAAATACATAACCTACCTAAAATATTTCCAAAACATTCACAACATTAAATGTAAACATTCGAGAGAGCCTATCTATTGATCTTCAATCTATAACGAGTATTCATCATCCATAACACCTAGTATCCCTATTCCCCACTAATGTCAACATTGATATGAATTTCTTTTTCATAATTCATGACACATTCTAGAAAATACCATATCGGTTTTATTATAAAAATACTCACTAGGATAATCTAAAATATAATGTGGGAAAAAATAAGATAACACATTAATATAAAGATAGTAGATAATAAGAAATATTAATTATATAGTGAAATAGATTAGTTTATCCTAAACCAATATAGTGTATCATTATAAAGACATAAGGGGCTCAACATGGTGTTTAGATGAACTACATGTTGAGTATTTTACAAGTATAATATATGACTATAATCATCTAAAAACATGATTCTAAATACAGTTATCATGGGTAATAACCCACACATCTTCATACCCCATGTATGTAGATTAATACAATTCAAATTTATGGATAATTATGTATATAAATAAAAATATTTTTTTTCTTCAATGGATGCCCAAATGAGAGAGAAATTGTAATTCTGACTCCCAACTCATCCAAGTAAGTAGATTAACCAACCATTCCATAAGTCTATCATTAATGCCCCAAATATCATGTATCTACTCAGATGTAATTTTTCATGTAAAGCCATCTCATCAAAGTTCCACCCAATCGAGGGGAAATAATCTCAAGTTGGATGACTCATTCTCTGGTGTGCCATGAGGTTTCCACTATAATAGTTGATGGAGGAACCAAGACCAACCTAGATGGAGGGTTATACATTTTTTGTTGTCAAGGAACCACTACTGAGATCAATTGGATGGTACCACATGGATGTCCTTGGGGACAAACTACCTAACTCAATTGCAAGGAACCCCTAAGAATTCTTCGAGGAACCAATACTTATCTCTGCTCGAGGTATAACCAAAAATATTATTTATATAGTACCTTCCATTAACAGCGATAAAAACGTGTTGATACAGATGGAGAATTTATCAACGCCATTTTAACGCTGCTAAAGGGCCACCCGTTATTAGTGTTACCCTTTGTAGCGCTGATAAGGGGGGGCTTATCAGTGGATTTTTCCAAGTGCTGATAAAGTGTATATTAAAAAAAAAAAAATTGATATATATTTATATTAATATTTATATAAATATTATATATATTTTTTAAATATGTCATAGATTGATTTGATATGTAGGATATGAAAAACAAACACTCGAAGCAGCAGTTATGATTTATTTAAATTGAGCAACCCATCAAGCACCTAAAAACATAAGAAAACTATAACTAACTAAAACAGTCATATCATATTCTCTGGGTGTCTATTTGTGCACAAAAACTAGTAAAATTGATTCCCTTGAGACGAGTGAGAACCATGTTTAGTATAAAAAATGAGATGATCAATGAAATATATGATATATAAGTTATATAACAATAAAAAAACTCTAACTTCAAATGACCATAATATTGGCTCCATTTCTCTTTTTTGGCTCTACCACATATCATATAAAAGATGGTAAAGCTATCTATTTATAAGTATGACATGAAAAATGTTACAATTAAATCACTGACCATAAAATCTCAAAAAAATATCATAATTCCTCCAAAACAATATTTTTTTGTCTGATGCCCTATCAAATTTTTCTTACAAATATATAAACTTCTGATCCAGGAGTATGTTTGGACTTCTCCACCTATTATATAGTAGTTCATTCCATGATCTTTGGTTCAACTTGTCAATGAGCTTAAATAGACACCCGAATATGAATTTATGTCAATTTTAATGACTATATTGATTGTTGGATTTTTATTCATCCACCATTTCTAGCACTTTTTTCATGTCTATTGTTTTTTCAAAAAGTTCTAACATATGATCTACCAATCTATTCGACCTACACCACCTATCATAACAAATATAATTTGGTGATATGTTATTTTATTGGTCACGAAGATGGAATAGACTATTGGATTATATTTTTTTGTTGCCCCGAGATAAAGGTTTATTTGACATTCATACATTATTTACAGTTTTTGAGGAGTTCTCCATTTTTTTCCTTTTTTTTAGGTTTTCAGGGATTTTTGTCATTTCATATAATGAATTATGATTTATAATAAAATATATGACAATATATTCATATTTTTTATTATATTTCTAAATATATATATTTATATATTTTATTTTTTCTCATACTATGAATGATTATATAGCTAGAGAAGTTATTTTTCAAAAATAATTGATCATGGTGCCCCTGTTTCTTTATTGGATTACACTGCATAGATAGCCAGTGTAGATTCCAGTGAATGATTAAAATGAATATCCACCCATCCATGAGGCCTTGATGCAGGGCCCTCTTATGGTGATGATACTTTTAGGATGTGTACCAGCAACACCACAACCCCTACGGAAGATGTTTCCATTATCCCAAAAGTATACATTTCGTGCCGACAAAGCATGCTACACTAGTTCCAATGGAAGAGGCATATGATCATTTGAGGTGAGACAGATCCATAGTCTGTAGAAGAATGGATAGAGGTTATGGCTAGAGTTTTCCTCCTAGTTGAGACACCAACATACCACATATTGATCCTAGATGCTAACGACTTTCATGGTACAATAGGGAGATAGTGGAGCCTGACTCTCTAGTTTCACATTGAGGCATCCATCCCCTGGTTGGACATCGATATCCTCTTATGATCAGCGTTCATAATAGAAAAACTATTATCTATGTGTATTAAAGAGTTACTTCAATTACAATATGGAAACATGATAGTATGCTAGTACTCGGCGAGATTCAATGACCTCTCCTAATACTCTACTGGCATGGTACATGGACCTTTCTTCCTGTCTTGGACCTTTGAGTAGAGTCTCTGAGGTGTTATTAGAGTGTCTATGACATCTCACAACATAAAGACAAAAAATTGAGTGCTAGAGTGTGCACTTCTTATGGAATGATTTATTGATGAGCAGGCACCAACATCGAGAGCCCCCATCAGATTGCAGGAAACCATGACATTTTAAGCTAGTAGTAGGAAGATGATGCATAGGTTCTTGTGGAAATACCTTCTAGTGGAAGTCCCATGGATGTACGGTAAGAGTGGGAAGTTTATGGGATAGAGGAGTTCAATGGAGAATAATATTGTGCTAGTCATGTGATGGTGTAACACCCCAGGTAAATAAAGAATATGACATTTTTATATTTATCAATATTTGTGAATAAAATATTATTATTACTTTAAAGGGGAAGTTATGCTCGATCGTGTTCCCAATACGCAGCAACGTGTTTTTGGGAATCTTACGATGCACTTTAATAATAAAATAATATTATTTTAAATGGTAGTTTACACCTAACTATTGTGATGGCAGGAATGAATTGAACTAACTAAAAAATGATTATATTTGAATGTCAAATATTTATTCTTTTTACAATAAATATTAGAGGATTCAAAATGCGAATGAATCCAATTTTAATTATAAACATTCTAATATTCTTTAAAAGGTCGATTAACCGCCTTTTGATGGTGAACCTCTTTTAAATCCACTTTTTCACTATTTTATGTGTTATATTTAACAAAATTAAATTCTTCTTTAGAATAGGGACATCAAAATTTACTTTCTGTAAATTTTTGTTATTTTTTCGAAAAAGTTCAATATTTAATGAATAGTAAAAAATGTTGTATTTTAATTCAAAGCCTATTTTTAATCTAATTTATTTATATGATTAGATTTTATTTTCAATTGGTTTCAATGTTAAATTAGAATATATTTTTACCATTATATCCAATGGTGGACATTGGAATTAATTTCACCTTGAAATTGGACTTAAACTACTGTCAATCTTCTAATAGATATTGTTTCTTAAAAACACGCTATTTGATTTGACAACGGGAATTAATTATTAAATTAATTAATGAAACTTATATGTTTTGAATTTTGTAAAATAGAAATAATTTTTGAATTCGGAAGATCAAATATAGCTTGGGGTGAATGTTTGGTAATTTTTTGAAAAACTTCAATTTTTTTATGAATAGTGAAACAACTAAGTGGTACTTATAAAAACTGATTTTCCATTTAAATGAAATTTTGTCACCTTTGTGTTTTGAATTTAAAAATTCCATCATACATGGTTTTCATTAAGATGTAAAATGTTATTCAATGGGATTAAAATAATTTTTTTTTGAATAGTAACTTATTATGTTTGTAATCGCGATTAGAGGTAATTTGTGTGGTTGAAGGTAAAAATAATGTTTTAGTAATATGAGATGAGTCTGACACATGTCCTACCATCATTGGATTTGTCATGGCTGACCAAGACAATCCATGGGTCAACTTGGGACCCCATGGAGCCAATATGGATGGGAAATTACATAAATAAATTTTTATTTAAAGTTAAAGTAAAAATGACACAAACATGAGATGTTTTACTAAAACAATTTTTAAATGGGGTTATACAAGTCATATTTATGACAATAAATATTAAATAGAAAGATAAAAAATATTTCCTACATCATTATATTTTTTTATAATTTTTAGACATTAAATAAATTAAATTATTTATGACATCATGGTGATGCAGCGATGACCTCATTATTTAGCAATTTAAATAAAATTGAAAGATAATGTAAAATATAAGACCTACACATGTCCAAAACCTATTGTATGGGTGTATTTCGAACCCTTATCACCTTATCCTAGAAACACATCAATGTGGGACCATTAAAATCCGAAACGCATTCTAAAATAATATAACATTTTTTTACATTCCAAGAGTCCCCCTCCCCTCCTCTTATAAAATGCCCTCACCTATACCTCCTTACCCACACTTCCAAAGCCTTTTTCCGGGCCATCCCATGCGCTTTTTGTCTCTCCACATCACTCTATAACTCCTTGAAGCCTCACATTGGGCATAAGACTTCCCAAGGAAGCCTTTGAGCTCATACCAAAGGGAGTTACTCAATTTTAAGGTAATGTATTCATTTGAGTCCTTTTGTTTTATTTTGCTTCTCCAACCCCCTAAAATATTTTTATTCATTAATTTTGTAACAAATATAGTATCTTCAATAAACTAGGATGTTTTTATAAGATGGACTCGAGCTACACTTACACACACCTTCGTCTAATGGTTAAAGAACATAATGTTTCTGTGGTTGCGGATTTTCTGCCTCACGAAACGATGATTGTTCAATATTCTTTTAACAACATTAAGGTGGCCATTATGATGTCACTTTATTTAATATATGATATATATTGTATTTATGTTTACTATATTCTTCTGTATTTTATATTTAAATCATACCTTTTTTCTATTTATGTTGTGTAAATTCTATAATTTCATATGAGGAAGTGTGGACTACCTCCCCCTCAAGTGATGTGACTGGTACAAGCAATACATGGAATGTATAAAGAATGAAATTAATGGACATATGTGACCTATATAAAATATATATTATACTGGAATTATAATATATATAAATCATTTATTTTCTAATTCAATTAATATGACAATAAAATGAAAGTAGCGTTCATGCGTACGTACGGGCTACCGTCTCCATGAACAATGATTTTCATTTTTTATCTCCAAATGATATGGAATAGTATAAAATGAATTTGTACTGGATATATATGATTTTATAATCATTAATAATATTCTGGAAAATATTTACTTATTACTACATGGGAAATCATTTTTCAAACAAGTTCATTTTTGACTCATGTACCAAACATCGACAAAAACGTCTGATATGAACTAACATTATTAAACAATTATTATTACATTATAATATGTGATATGAACTGAATAATAATCTCTAAATAATTTACTTAGGAAATTATAAATTGACTAGAGTTTATTATTCAGGAATATAAAGAAACGAACAAGACAAGTCGCACTTGAGGTAAGGGATCCTACTCCTCTCTTTCTTTTTAAGTACACTCTTTTATGTCATTTCTTTTAAAGCTCATATTTCTTGTTATTGGGATGTTATTTTATATTACTCTTACTGTAATTTTTATGTTCATATTATGAGAGATCATATTCTCTCTCATCAACCCATTTTGGAAGTTTTGAGTGGCACCGTTAGGCTGGCGAATTTTCATAAGAGATCTTACCTCTCTCTTCCTTTTTAAGTACTCTCCTTTATGTCACTTCTTTTAGGATCCTCTTTGTAATGTTTTGGGATGTAATTTTATATTCCTATTTCTGTATACTTTATGTTAATATGATGTGAGACCCTATTTTATCTCATCAATCCATTTTTGTATGTTTTAAGTGGTGTCGTTAGGCTGCCGAGTTTTCTTAAGGGATTTTTCATCTCACTTTTATTCCCGTGAGATTTATGCTACAGTTGCAACAATTTCTTTGATTGGTGTATTTACTGCCCATTATTTTACTCATTGTGTAATATACTTTCATTTATGAGTATTTACGTCAATTTTGTATTGACATTATTTCAAGGGGTGTATGTTTCGAAAGTAAGCCAAGTTGGTAAGGAAACCTTTCACCCTCCTCTTTCTAAAAAATTTCTTTTGTTATGTCATTAAATTCAAATAATATTATGTTGAGATATGTTCTTATATATCTTTATTGATGTAAATTTTATGTCCATGTGATTAGATACCATTTTTATCTCCTATCAACTCTTTTTCTGAATTTTGAAGTGACGCCGTTAGGCTGTCAAATTTTTGCAAGGGAACTTCTTAACCCATTTTTGATTCTTTGTGATAAACTTGTACTCCTTGAATATGTCATACTATTAATATGTGTGAATGTCATCTTATTGTTTTACACTTAATTTACACTTATATTTGTTGTATTCGTTTGTCACACATAATTATGTAATTGATTTATCCTTAATCCAAGGGTATCGTCTTTGTATGGGACTTTGTCTCAATCTCCTTTCATTGATTAATATTTTGTTTTATACACAACCTTCTTTTATATGGTGTATAAACCCCTTTGACTTTTACGTTTATCCAAAAGTAATATTCTTTATATGAAGAGTTTTACTAATCTACAGAAGGATTGTTTTTGTCGTATGTATGCGGCGACAATGACTTCTCTACCGCCGTGACCATTATTTGAGTTTCGGATTACTCTACAAGCCATACCTTTTTTAAATAAATATAAATACCATGTTTTACTTTTCTTTTATTTTGGTATTGAAAATGGTTTTCATAATGTTTTTATATCAATGTTTTGTATTGATATCTTGTGATTTAAAAGTGGAAATGTTATGTTTCCTTTATGCTTGTTTTATGTGATTAAATTATGTTAGGGTTCTTGGGAATTATTATGAAGATGGGTGGTTCCGTGAATAACTAAGGGTGGGTGAGCCCGATATAGATCACAAATTCATTGGGTAACAAGAAGGAGTGAAACGTTAAGGATTCTCCGAAGTGATTTAGGGAATATACTGTGATGGGTATTCCAAACGTAACCAAGAGGGTTACTCACTACGTAAAAATGTTATGAATGTCTCACATTACCTTTATGTCTTATTATTTCTATGATTTATTCATGATTTGATGAGGTATGTTAAAGTGCTTATTATTTATGAGTAAAGTATGATTTCATTGATTCTTATGTGTACATGTACTCATGTATCCTTTCAATATTTATATATCCCTTACTGAGCTATTAATGCTCATCCCATGTTTTTTGAAATGTTTTTCACATGTCAAGGGAAAGGTACATGATATGATGATAGTGTCATGGAAGTGTCAAGAATGAATCCATGTTTTATTTTTAATATGTTTCCGTTGATGGGAAAAATGAATACTATCTTTATGTAACCACTTTGTTTAAATGTGGAATGTAATGCAAGTTTTATGATCTAATTCTCTAAAATGATAATCCTGAAAAGATCCTCAATGTGTAATCTCGTATTAACTCCAAATTAAGTAAGGTTTAAGGCTTGGGCCTTATAGTTGGTATCAATGGTCGGTTTAGATAACTTTAGAGGTTAGAGTATTAGTTAAGCATAAGTGACATTACCATAATGGTTAGGATTTCTGAAAGAGTCCTTGTTTTAGATAAAGTGAATGAGTAATTATATCTTAGTGTTTATCTTACTCACTAGTACATGATGGTTTTGTTGATATACTCACACTAATATATTTTTTTTAGTGAATGGCGGGATCTAGCAGGAACCTATGTGACAATAGGTTTGAAAGAAAATATGGTGGTTCTTTGATTAAGAGACTAGATGAAATGGGGGACTCAATGAGGAAACTCATGGTTGTTCTAAACCAATTATCCCAGAGTCATGATCAATGACTTGTACCTTGGTATGTTCTGTAATGCATCATGTACGAGATGGCCAATCGATGTGGAAGTTCAGGTAATAATTGTTAAGGTAACCATTAGGGTTTATATGATCCTTACTTTTGAGGTAATTATGGGTTTTTATATGTTATGATGGAAAATGAAAGGCATGAGATAAACTTGTGGTTAATACTTGTTTGGGTTATTTTTGGAGTTTTAAAAAAAGGACAACACATAGATCGTGTGAAAACCCGTCGTAGCAGACAAAGCTACAGAAATCAAACCCACAACCAAAGTGAGACGGGTATTTATCGCCTACCACTGGACTACGTGATGTCCCTGGTTAGATTGACTGATTATTTTTAGTTAGATGATTTTATGAATTAAGAGTAAGTTGATTTTGGGTTATCCATGGAAATTTATTAACCTATCATGGAGGATATGTGATTAGGTTAATTACTTTTCAATACGAGACTTTAATAGCAACTGATGTTGTTTGGCGATAAATGTTACGATTTAACTTGGAGGACTATTTGGCTAAATCCTTCAAATATTTTGGTTTCAATCTTAGTTTGGTTTAATTTGTAGAATATTATGGAAAATTTTTTATCGAATGGTCCTCGTTGAACTCTGGGTTTTGTTGGACAAATTTTGGAGATCCAGAATAGATTTTCTTTTTATAAAGGGTTATCCTTTTCTGGATTATCTGATCTTGTACTAACCTTTTTGGATTTGGTTTTGGTTAGAGTCTAACGACATGGGAAGTATATGTTTATCTTTTGTGGATTAGGTGATTCTATAGATGTTTATTACAGTACTTTTAATGTGAACAAGTCTTCCTAAATACTCGTCTTTTGGAGAAAATATGAGTTTGTGTAAGGAATCTAATAAAAGTTGTAAGTCAACATGATAAGTGATTATGTTTCCTTAAGAATAAATTACTCAATAAAAAGTAACTTAAAACAAAAATGTTGTCTATTAACTTTTCCAACTAGGGAATCAAATATCGTTTAACCCATCACAAGTGCATGATTTTCTTGTGGTTAACTTTTTCCTAAACATGTTTTATATCACTATCCATCAGAACATGACCCTTTTTTCCTCCATGTTCATATTTTCATACTAGGGATCCTAGTATGGGTTAACTCGGTGACCTTTGTACTTATCTTTATTTATTTTAAAGTGATTGTTTTATTAACTCTTGTTCCGATGTGGGATTTTCAATGATTTTTCCAAATCCAATTTTAAAATTGTGAGGACGCAATTCCCAAAAGGGGGGAAGGATGTAACACTCCAGGTAAATAAATAATATGACATTTTTATATTTATCCATATTTGTGAATAAAATATAAATATATTTCTAAAGGGGATTCTATGCTCGATGACATACCCAATACGCAACAACGAGTTTCTTGGGAATCTTACTTTGCACTCTAATAATAAAATAATATTATTATAAATGATAGTTAACGCCTAGCTGTTGTGATGGTGGGAATGAGTATAAATAACTACAAAATTATTATATATGATTGTAAAATATTTTTTCTTTTTTACAATAAATGTTAGAAGATTAAAAATCCGAATGAATCCAATTTTAAGCATAAACATTCTAATATTCTTTAAAAGGTCGATTAACAGCCTTTTGATGGTGAACCTCTTTTAAATAAATTTTTTGAAAATTTTAGGTGTTATATTTGACCAAATAAAATTCTTCTTTAGAATCAGGGCATCAAAATTTACTTTCTGTAAATTTTTGGTATTTTTCCGAAAAAGTTCAATTTTTAATGAAAAGTGAAAAATATTGTATTTTAATTCAAAACCTCATTTTAATATAATTTATTTATATGATTAGATTATCTCTTTAAATTGGTTTTAAAGTGAAATTTGAATATATTTTTACCATTATATCCAATGGTAGTCATTGGAATTAATTTCATATTTAAATTGGACTTAAACTAGTGTCAATCTTCTAATAGATATTGTTTCTTAAAAACATGTTATTTTTATTGAAAGTGGGAATTAATTATTAAAATAACTAATTGAAATTATATTTTTTGAATTTTGTAAAATATACATCATTTTTTAATTCAGAATATCAAATATAGCTTAGGGTGATGTTTTGGAAATTTTCTGAAAAACTTTAAATTTTTATGAATAGTGAAACCACTAAGTGTTACTTATAAAAACTGATTTTCCATTTAAATGAAATTTTTTCACCTTTGTTTTTTGAATTTCAAAAATCCAACACATATGGTTGTAATTAATATGTAAAATTTGGTTCAATGGGATTAAATTTTTTTTGGTGAATAGTAACTTATTATGTTTTTAATCACGATTAGAGGTAATTAGTGTGGTTTAAGGTAAAAATAATGTTTTAATAATATGAGATGAGCTTGAAACATGTCCTACCATCATTGTATGTGTCATGGCTGATGAAGAAAATCCATGGGTCAACTTGGGGACCCCATGGAGACACTTTGGTTGGGAAATAACAAAATAACTTTTTATTTAATGTTAAAGTAAAAATGACACAAACATGAGATGTTTTACTAAAATATTTTTTACATGGGGTTATACAAGTCATATTTTTTACAATAAATATTAATTAGAAAGATAAAAAGATATCAAATATCATGATATTTTTTTATAATTTTTAGACATTAAATAAATTAAATTATTTATGACATCATGATGATGCAGCAATGACCTCGTTATTTAACGATTTAAATAAAATGGAAAAATAATGTAAAATCTAAGACCTACACATGTCCAAAACATATTGTATGGGTGGATTGAGAACCTTTATCATCATATAATCAAAAAACATCAATGCAGTACCATTAAAATCCGAAACTGATTCTAAAATAAAGTAACATTTCTTTATATTCCAAGAGTGCCCCTCCCCTCCTCTTATAAACGTCCCCAACCTCTACCTCCTTACCAACACTTCCAAATACTTTGGCTCAGCCAAAACCTGACCATTTTGTCTCTCCATATCTCTCTATAACTCCTTGAAGCCTCACATTTGGAAGAAGTATTCCTAAGGAAGCCTTTGAGCTCAAACCAAAGGGAGTTACCCGATTTTAAGGTAATGTCTTCACTTGAGTCCTTTTGTTTTATTTTTCTTCTCCAACCCCCTAAACTATTTTTATTCATTTTTTTTGTAAAAAATCCAGTATCTTCAATATAATAAGATGTTTTTATAAGAAGGATTCGAGATACACTTACACACACCTTTGTCTAATGGGTAAAGAACAAACTGTTTCTGTGGATGGCGATTTTCTGCCTAACGAAACGATGATTGTTCAATATTCTTTTAACACCTTTAAAGGTGGCCATTATGATGTAATTTTATTTTATATATGATATATATGGTATTTATGTTTACTATATACTTATTTATTTTATTTTTAAAACATACCTTTATTCTTTTAATGTTGAGTAAATGCGATAATTTCATATGAGGAAGTGTGGACTACCGCCCCCTCAAGTGATGAGGCTCGTACATGAAACACATGGAATGTATAAACAATGAAATTAATGAAAATATTCGACCTATATAACATATATATTATACTGGAATTATAATATATATATATATATATCATTTATTTTTTAATTCCATTAATATGACAAAAAAATGAAAGTAGCATTCATGCGTACGTATGGCCTACTGTCTCCATGAACGGTTCTTTTCATTTATTATCTCCAAATGATATGGAATAGTATAAAATGAATATTTACTGGATATATATGATATTTTAATCATTAATACTATTCTAGAAATTATTTACTTATAACTACATGGGCAATCATTTTTCAAAAAAGTTCATTTTTGACTCCTGTACCAAACATCGGCAAGAACTTGTTATATGAACTAACATTATTAAAAAATTATTATAAAATTATAATATGTGATATGAACTGAATAATAATCTTTAAAGTAGGTCCTTAGGCAAATATATCTTTACCAACATTTATTATTCAGGAATATAAAGAAACGAACAAGACAAGTCGGACTTAAGGTAAGGGATCTTACTCCTCTCTTTCTTTTTAAGTACACTCTTTTATGTCATTCCTTTTAAAGATCATATTTCTTGTTATTGGGATGTTATATTATATTACTATTACAGTAATTTTTATGTTCATGTGATGAGTGACCATATTCTTTCTCATCAATCCATTTTGGACGTTTTGAGTGGCGCTGTTAGGCTGCCGAATTTTCGTAATAGATCGAACCTCTCTCTTTCTTTTTATGTACTCCCCTTTATGTCACATCATTTAATCTCCTCTTTGTAATGTTGGGGGATGTTATTTTATATTACTCTTTCTGTAAACATTATTTTAATATGATGAGAGACCCTATTTGATCTCATAATTCCATTTTTGTATGTTTTAAGTGGCATCATTAGGCTGCCGAGTTTTCGTAAGGGATTTTTCATCTCACTTTTATTCCCGTGAGATTTATTCTACATTTGCAACAATTTACTTTGAGTGGTGTATGTACTACCCATTATTTTACTCATTGTGTAATATAATTTCATTTATGAGTATTTACATCAATGTTGTATAGTCTTTCTTTCACGAGGTGTATGTTTCGAATGTAACCCAAGTCGGTAAGGGAAAC
Organism: Viscum album; assembly: GCA_963277665.1. Lineage (NCBI taxonomy): Eukaryota > Viridiplantae > Streptophyta > Magnoliopsida > Santalales > Viscaceae > Viscum > Viscum album. The sequence goes on along the minus strand of OY728133.1, from coordinate 1,036,692,263 downwards.
TTTCACCCTCCTCTTTTTAAAAGACTTCTTTTGTTATGTATTTTAATTCACATTCTATTATTTTGGGATATGTTCTTATATATCCTTATTGATGTATTTTTTATTTCCAAGTGATGAGATACCCTTTTTATCTCTCATCAACTCTTTTTCTGAATTTTGAAGTGACGCTGTTAAGCTGTCAATTTTTTGCAAGGGATCTTCTTAACCCAATTTTTATTCTTTGGGATAAACTTGTACTCCTTTAATATGTCATACTATGAATATGTGTGAATGTCCTCTGATTGTTTTACACATAATATCCACTTATATTTGGTGTATTCAATTGTCACACATAATTATGTAATTGATTTATCCTTAATCCAAGGATATCGTCTTTGTATGGGACTTCATCTCAATCTCCATTCATTGAGCCATATTTTGTTTTATACAAAACCTTATTTTATATGGTGTATAATCCCCTTTGACTTTTACGTTTATCCAAAATGAATCTTCTTTATATGAAGTGTTTTACTAAACGAAAAAAGGGAATGTTTTTGTCGTACGTATGCGGCGACAATGACTTCTCTGCCGCCATGACCATTATTTGAGTTTCATCTTCCTCTACAAGCCATACCTTTTTTAAAGAAAAATAAATACCATGTTTTACTTTTCTTTAATGTGGTATTGAAAATGGTTTTCATAATGATTTTATAACAATGTGTTGTATTGAAATATAGTGATTGAAAAGTGGGAATGTTATGTTTCCTTTATGCATGTTTTATGAGATATGATTATGTTATGGTTCTTGGCCATTATTATGAAGACGGGGGGGTTTCGTGAAAAACTAAGGGAGGGTGAGCCCGATATAGCTCTCCAATGCATTGGGTAATGCGAAGGAGTGAAACGTTAAGGATTATCTGAAAAGATTTTGGGAATATACTGTTATGGGTATTCCAAACGTAACCAAGAGGGTTTATCCCTACGTAGGAATGATATGAATGCCACATGTTACCTTTATGTCTTATGATTTCTATGATTTATTCATGATTTGATGAGTTATGTTAATGTGCTTATGTTTTATAAGTAAATTATGATTTCATTGATTCTTATGTGTACATGTACTGATGTTTCCTTTCCATATTTTTATATCCCTCACTGAGCTTTTTATGCTCATCCCATGTTTTTTGAAATGTTTTTCATAGGTCAAGGGAAAGGTACATGATATGATGATAGTGTCAAAGAAGTGTCAAGAAAGAATCCATGTTTTATTTTGAATATGTTTCCTTTGATGGGAAAAAATGAATACTATCTTTTTGTAACCACATTGATTAAATGTGTAATGTAATGAATGTTTTATGATCTAAAACGATAAACCTAAAAATATCCTCAATGTGTAATCTTCTATTAACTCAAGATTATGTAAGGTTTACGGCTGGGGCCTTATAGTTGGTATCAGAGGTCGGTTTAGATAACTTTAGAGGTTAGTGTATTCTTTAAGTATAAGTTACATTACTATAATGGCTAGGGTTTCCAAAAGAGTCCTAGTTTTAGATAAAGTGAATGAGTAATTATATCTTAGTGTTTATATTCCTCATTTGTACATGATGGTTTTGTTGATATACTCACACTGACATTTTTGTTTTTGGTGAATGGGTGGATCTTGCAGGCACCAAAGTGACAATAGGTTTGAAGGAAACTGTGGTGGTTCTCTGATTAAGAGACTGGATGAAATGGGGGATTCAATGAGGAAACACATGGTTGTTCTAAACCAACTATCCAGGAGTCATGATCAACCACTTTTACATTGGTATGTTTTGTAATGCATCATGTACGAGATGACCAATCGATGTGGAAGTTCAGGTAATAATTATAAAGGTAACCATTGGGGTTTATATGATCCTTTCTTTTGAGGTAATTATGGGTTATTATATGTTATGATGGAAAATTAAAGGCATGAGATAAACTCGAGGTTAAAACATGTTAGGGTTATTTTCGGAGTTTTAAAAAAAGGACAACATGCAGACCGTGTGACAACCCATCGCGTCGGACAAAGCTGTAGGAATCCAACCCACAACCAAAGTGTGACTGGCATTTATCACCCTACCACTGGACTACATGAAGACCCTGGTTAGTTTGACTGATTATTTTTAGTTAGATGATTTTATTAATTAAGAGTAAGTTGGTTTTCGTTTATCTATGGAAATTTATTAACCTATCATGGAGGATATGTGATTAGGTTAATTACTTTTCAATACAAGACTTTAGGAGAAACTGATGTTGTTTGGAGATAAATGTTACCATTTAACTTGGAGGACTATGTGACTAAATCCATCAAATATTTGGGTTTCAATCTTAGTTTGGTTTACATTGTCGAATTTTATGGACAATTGTTTATCGAATAGTTCTCATTGAACTCTGGGTTTTGTTGGAAAAAATTTGGAGATTAAGAATATATTTTCTTTTTATAAAGGGTTATCCTTTTCTGGATTATCTGATCCTGTACTAACCTTTTTGGTTTTGGTTTTGGTTAGAGTCTAAATACATGAGAAGTATATAGTTCTATTTTGTGGATTAGGTGATTCTCTAGAAGTTGATTATAGTACTCTTAATGTGAACAAGTCTTCCTAAATACTCGTATTTTGGAGAAAATATGAGTTTGTGTTAGGAATCTAATAAAAGTTGAAAGTCATCATGATAAGTGATTATGATTCCTTATGAATAAATTACTCAATAAAAAGAAACTTAAAACAAAAATTTTGTATATTAACTTTTTCAAATGGGGAATCGAATACCGTTTAACCCATCACAAGTTTGTGATTTTATTGTGGCTAACTTTCTCCTAAACATGTTTTCTATCACACTCCATCAGAACATGACCCATTGTGTTTCCGTCCATGTCCATATTTTCATACCTGTAATCCTAGTATTGGTTAACTCGGGTGACCATTGTACTTATATTTCATTATTTTAAAGAGATTATTTTACAGACTCTTGTTCTGATGTGGGATTTTCAATGAAGTTTCCAAGCCCAATTTTAAAATTGTGAGGACCCAATTTCAAAATGGGGGGAAGGATGTAACACCCCAGGTAAATAAATAATATGAAATTTTTATATTTATCCATATTTTTGAATAAAATATTAATATTACTTTAAAGGGGACGCTATGCTCGATGGCGTACCCAATACGCAATAGCGAGTTTCTTGAAAATATTATGTTGCACTCTAATTATAAAATAATATTATTTTAAATGGTAGTTAACACCTAGCTGTTGTGATGGCGGGAATGAATAGATCTAACTACAAAATTATTACATATGATTTTCATATATTTTTACTTTTTACAATATATGTTAGAGGATTAAAAATGCGAATGAATCCAATTTTAAGCGTAAACATTCTAATATTTTCTAAAAGGTCGATTAACCTCCTTTTGATGGAGAACATATTTTAAATCCAATTTTTGAAAATTTTATGTGTTGTATTTGACCAAATAAAATTCTTCTTTAGAATCGGGACATCAAAATTTACTTTGTGTAAATTTTTGGTATTTTTCCAAAAAAGTTCAATTTTTAATGATTAGTGAAAAATGTTGTATTTTAATTCAAAACCTATTTTTAATCTAATTTATTTATATGAATATATTATCTTTTAAATTGGTTTTAAAGTGAAATTAGAATATATTTTTACCATTATATCCAATTTTGGTCATTTGAATTAATTTTACATTGAAATTGGACTTAAACTAGTGTCAATCTTCTAATAGATATTGTTTCTTAAAAACACGCTATTTGTTTTGAGAGAAGAAATTAATTATTAAATTAATTAATTCAACTTATATGTTTTTTATTTTATAAAATAGACATAATTATTTAATTCTGAATATCAAATATATCTTAGGGTGAATATTTGGTAATTTTCTGATAAACATCAATTTTTTTATGAATAGTGAGACCACTAAGTGGTACTTATAAAAACTGATTTTTCGTTTAAATGAAATTTTGTCACCTTTTTGTTTTTAATTTCAAAAATACGACATAAATTGTTTTCATTAAGAAGTAAAATGTGGTTCAATGGGATTAAAATAATTTTTTGGTGAATAGTAACTTATTATGTTTTTAATCGCAATTAGAGGTAATTAGTGTGGTTTAAGGTAAAAATAATGTTTTAATCATATGAAATGAGATTGAATCATGTCATACCATCATTGGATGTTCATGGTCAACCAAGAAAATCCATGGGTCAACTTGGGGACCCCATGGAGCCACTTTGGTTGGGAAATGACATAAATAACTTTTTATTTAATGTTAAAGTAAAAATGACACAAAAATGAGATGTTTTACTAAAACAATTTTTACATGGGGTTATACAAGTCATATTTTTTACTATAAATATTAATTATAAAGATAAAATGATTTCTTATATCATGATAGTTTTTTATAACTTTTATACATTAAATAAATTAAATTATTTATGACATCATGATGATGCAGTGATAACCACATTTTTTAACGATTTAAATAAAATGGAAAGATAATGTAAAATATAAGAGATACACATGTAAAACACCTATTGGATGGGTTGATTTCTAACCCTTATCACCTTATCCTCGAAACAAACCAATCTGGGACCCTTAAAATCCGAAACCCATTCTAAAATAAAGTAACATTTCTTTACTTTCCAAGAGTGCCCCTCCCGTCCTCTTATAAAAGGCCCCCACCTCAACCTCCTTACCCACACATCCAAAGCCTTTTTCTCGGCCAAAACCTACCCATTTAGTCTCTCCACATCCATATATAACTCCTTGAAACCTCATATTGGGCAGAAGTCTTCCCAAGGAAGCCTTTAAGCTCAAACCAAACGGAGTTACCCGATTTTAAGGTAATGTCTTCACTTGAGTCCTTTTGTTTTATTTTGCTTATCCAACCCAATAAACTATTTTTATTAATTTCTTTTGTAACAAATCTAGTATCTTCAATATACTAGTATGTTTTTATATGAATGATTCGAGCTACACTTACACACACCTTCCTCTAATGGTTAAAGAACATACTGTTTCTGTGGTTGGCGATTTTCTGCCTCACGAAATGATGAGTGTTCAATATTCTTTTAACACCTATAAAGGTGGACATTATGATGTCACTGTATTTTATATATGATATATATGGTATTTATGTTTACTATATTCTTCTGTATTTTATATTCAAAACATAACTTTATTCTTTTCATGTTGTGTAAAAGCGATAATTTCATATGAGGAAGTGTGGACTACCGCCCCCTCAAGTGATGTGACTCATACATGCAATACATGGAATGTATAAAGAATGCAATTAATGAAAATATATGACCTATATAACATCTATATTATACTGGAATTATAATATATATATATATATATATACATCATTTATTTTTTAATTCCATTAGTATGACAAAAAAAATGAAAGTAGCATTAATGCGTACGTACGGCCTACCGTCTCCATGAACGATGCTTTTCGTTTTTTATCTCCAAATGATATGGAATATTATAAAATGAATATTTACTGCATATATATGATATTTTAATCATTAATACTATTCTGGAAATTATTTACTTATAACTACAAGGGAAATCATTTTTCAAACAAGTTCAATTTTGACTCATGTACCAAACATCGACAAAAATGTCTGATATGAACTATCATTATTAAATAATTATTATAACATTATAATATTTGATATTAATGGAATAATAATCTTTAAAGGGGTTCCTTATGCAATTATAAATTGACCAAATGTATTATTCAGGAATATAACGAAACGAACAAGACAAGTCAGACTTGAGGTAAGGGATCATACTCCTCTCTTTCTTTTTAAGTACACTCTTTTATGTCATTCCGTTTAAAGATCATCTTTATTGTTGTTGGGATGTTATTATATATTACTCTTACTGTAATTTTTATGTCCATATGATGAGAGTCCATATTATCTCTCATCAATCCATTTTGGAAGTTTTGAGTGGCACCGTTAGGATGCCGATTTTTTGTAAGAGATCTAACCTCTCTCTTTCTTTTTAAGTACTCTCCTTTATGTCACTTCTTTTAAGCTCCTCTTTGTAATAATGGGGGATGTTATTTTATATTCCTCTTTCTGTAAAATTTGTGTTAATATTATTAGAGACCCTATTTGATTTCATCAATCCATTTTTGTATGTTTTAAGTGGCGTCGTTAGGCTACCGAGTTTTCGTAAGGGATTTTTAATCTCACTTTAATTCCCATGAGATTTATGCTAAATTTGCCACAATTTTCTTTGATTGGTGTATTTACTGCCCATTATTTTACTAATTGTGTAATATAATTTCATTTATGAGTATTTACATCAATGTTGTATTGTCTTTCTTTCACGGGGTGTATGTTTCGAAAGTAACCCAAGTCGGTAAGAGAACCTTTCGCGCTCCTCTTTTTAAAAGACTTCTTTTGTTATGTCTTTTAATTAACATACTATTATGTTTGGATATGTTCTTAAATATCCTTATTGATTTAAATTTTATGTCCATGTGATGAGATACCCTTTTTCCCTCTCATCAACCCTTTTTCTAAATTTTGAAGTGACACCGTTAGGCTGTCGAATTTTTGCAATGGAACTTCATAACCCAATTTTGATTCTTTGTGATAAACTTTTAATCATTGAATATGTCATATTATTAATATGTGTGAATTTCCTATTATTGTTTTAAACATAATATCCACTTATATTCAGTGTATTCGTCTGTCACACAAAATTATGTAACTGATTTATCCATAATCCAAGGACACCGTCTTTGTATGGGAATTCGTCTCAATCTCCATTCATTGAGGCATATTTTGTTTTATACACAACCTTCTTTTATACGGTGTATAATACCCTTTGACTTTTACGTTTATCCAAAAGTAATATTCTTTATACGAAGTGTTTTACTAAACAACAAATGAGAATGTTTTTGTATTACGTATGCGATGACAATGACTTCTTCGCCATCATCACCATTATTTGAGATTAAGATTCCTCTACAAGCCATACCTTTTTTTTAAGAAAAATAAATACCATGTTTTACTTTTCTATTATTTTGGTATTGAAAATGTTTTTCATAATTTTTTTTTATCAATGTGTTGTATTGATATATTGTGATTGAAAAGTGGAAATGTTATGTTTCCTTTATGCATGTTTTATGTGATACGATTATGTTATGGTTCTTGGGAATTATTATGAAGACGGGTGGTTCCATGAAAAACTAAGTGCAGGTGAGCCCGAAATAGCTCTCCAATGCATTGGGTTACGTGAAGGAGTGAAATGTTAAGGTTTCTCTGAAGAGATTTAGGGAATATACTGTGATGGGTATTTCAAACGTAACCAAGAGGGTTACTCCCTACGTAAGAATGTTATGAATGCCTCAAGTTACCCTTATGTCTTATGATTTCTAAGATTTATTCATGATTTGATGAGGTATGTTAAAATGATTATGTTTTATGAGTAAAGTATGATTTCATTGATTCTTATGTGTACATGTTATCATGTTTCCTTTCCATATTTTTATATCCCTTATTGAGCTTTTTATGTTCATCCCATGTTTTTGGAAATGTTTTTCACAGGTCAAGGTAATGGTAGATGATATGATGATAGTGTCAAGGAAATTTTAAGAAAGAGTCCATGTTTTATTTTAAATATGTTTCTATTGATGAGAAAAAATGAATATTATCTTTATGTAACCACTTTGTTTAAATGTGGAATGTAATTCAAGTTTTATGATCTAATTCTCAAAAACACTAAACCGGAAAAGATCCTCAATGTGTAATGTTGTATTAACTAAAGATTAAGTAATGTTTAAGGCTGGGGCCTTATAGATGGGCTTGTTAAAATGGCTCAGGACTACATGACCATCTACATTGATGATAAACATATAGTCAAGGGACTCCCAAGGAAGAGAAAAAATTTCGTGCGAGGATGTATGCAGGGTGGTGAATGTGGTAGGGAAGCTGGTTAAGTGACATTCAATGGAAAATAGGTTGTGGTTCTACCACCACCACAGCTAGTTGTCCACCCCGACATATATAAGTAGGTCGGAATGGTCGTTCTCAAATTCATTCATGTGAGGCCTCTGACCTTGCCTCATGAATACAAGCCCAACCACATTGATGATAAATATATGGTCAAGGGACTACCAAGGCAGTGATAGATTTTCGAGCGAGGATGTATGCATGGATTTCTTCACAACTGTTAGCCACAAATTCATTACCAATAATCTCATTCGGATCTCAAATATTCCAATCTGGTAGTTGGCTCAATATGTACATTTATAGACTCATATTTGGGAGGATTTGATGATTAAAAATTGGTTAATGTTGTTTGAGATTACTCTAGGATATGAGTGCTTTGGATGGGATCTATTAGTAGTAGTGTCTAGGACTTATGACATCATCTTCGCTATGGACTCTGAATCCACAGTCTATAATCATATTTAATGTTTTATTGGAAACTTTTTGAGTGTATTCAAGGATGGAACCATGTTTTCCTTCACCAGTTTGAAGGGGAACTTTGTAGCTCTGGATGAACTTTCTCATAGGACAATGCAACCAATCACTCATCAGATGGCTAGCCTTAGCCTCGGGGTTGTTGACAACAAGAGACAGTGCTATACTGTAGTGATGGACCAGTATGCTGATGTCTTTCCTAAGGATGTTCCGGGATATCCTCTTCACATAGAGGTTGACTTATACATCGACATGTAGTTGTGTATGACATCGATACCTACACAATCATATTGGATGATTCCCATCATTCACTATGAGTTTAGGGTATTTTTTGAGGACATAGAGTGGAATGGTTTTATAAGGCATATTGTTTCTCCACGGGAAACACTAATTTTTTTCTAAAAAGGAAGACAAGTGTTTGAGTCTTTTCATGTATTATTAGCTCCTGAACATCTTGACCATGAAAAACATGTATCCACTTCTGAATATTGATGATATCTTTAATAAGATGAAGGTATCTATGTGCTATTCAATGAGAGACCTCAGATTAGGTTGTCATCATCTTAGGGTACGAGATGAGGATGTACGGAAGATGAAATTCAGTTAAGGCTATACCAACTATGCGTTCATGGTGATTCCCTTCAGCGTGACCAATGATCCAACAATCATCATGGGATTCATGAAAGGGAAACTCAAACCTTAAAATGATCTCCTAATGATGGTCCTCATTCACGACTTCTTGGTGTACTCTGTGGCAATGGAGTTTCACGCCACACATATTTAGATAGTTCTGGATACACTCTGAGATCACAAGCATTATGGTATGATCATGAAGTTCCAGTTCTAGAAATGGGAGGTCCACTTTCAAGTACATGCTATTTGGAGTTTCGAGTAGAAGTGTACCCAACATTGATAGAGGTTATACTCTCTAGGGAGCCACCAAGGAGCATGACCGATGTGCAGAGGTTCGTAGGGTTATCTGGGTACTAAATGAGATTCATAACTAACTTTTCCTGAGTAGCAGCAGCCTTTCCATCATTGAAAAATATAGGATAATTTTTCTTGAGGATAGAGTGATGTGAGAAGAGTTTCCAAAAGCAAAGGCAGTGACAAACGGGGGCCCCAATCTTGAGGATACCCAAAGAGATAATTCTGTATGTTGTAGAGACCTGAAGCTTGACGTACATGGAAATTACATTACTTTTGCGCAATACTTAATACATAACAAAAATAGACACACAAGGACCGTAATAGTTTAGTGTCTTTGGAAACTCGGAATAAAATCATCTAATCATGGTGAAAGATCTTAAACATCTCCCATAAAGATATTCCCCTTTTATTTCTTACCTAAAACCTTTCATTATATCCTGGGGAAAAGAAAACATAAAAAAGGTGACATCAAATGCTCAGTAAGGGTAAGCATGGATAATATAAAACATACTATTTACATTTGAACATAAAAACATGAACATAATGTTTATACATCAAAAGATTGAGCAATGAAATAAAACATGGAAGTACGTAAGGCATTGATCATAAAGAAACATTAATATTGATAAAATAGAATGAGAATAAAACATGTAATTGTGTCATCCATTAAACACATGTAATGATTTACATATTATCCAAGGAATTTCTACCATGACCATCTTAGTAGACAACATCCCATTCTGAATCATGTTCACTCCTCGTTTCAGTCCTGTAACACTGAATCAGATTAACTTACCATTCCAGCCATATCTATCTCATAAGATATTAAATCTTTACCTGATGTATTGGAGGGAGATATAGGTCCCACCCATCACATAATGAAACCATTCTTTCGTGTGCCACAAAAGCATAAATCATATATCATAGCATAACCCATGAAATAAAATTAAATTCTTAAACATCATGCCATCATAAAATAATCCATAAACAATTGATAACATTTCATCATAAGAAAATTGAAACCATTTAAATCATAGAGACATTTTACTTGAAACATACACATATGAAATAATGTCATCTTAGATGGAAAATAGTTTTGACAAAACACTGTAAATGAATTCTTGAGGAAAATATCCTTTCTTCTTTAAAATCATTTTCATTTCACATAATTCCATGAAATTTTAAAAGATAAGGGTTTTGTTGAAAATAATCATGAAATCTTGTTGAGGAAGATTCTTGAAAAAGAGGCGTTATGAAACCGTAAAAATCCGTTCACGCCGTAAAAGATAAAAATAACATTCTCTTCGTACTTTTGTCGGTAAATTCCAATAGTACCTTATATGGTAACCAAAGGAAAGATTCCATTCATACAATGTGGTAAAAATTCAATAAAGGGTAAAAATAACTTTAAACATCCAAGGAGGAATTGTAAACATTTTATGAATTCATTTTTAGATAACATGGTCATTGATGATAAACGCAACCCCATTAAATACTTACAGATAAGCAATCTCAGATAAAAATGAGATTGAAAATTTATCCCTTACCTTTGGTCTGATATGCTTCGTAAGTGTCTGAACCTCCTCTTATTTGAAGCACCTCTTTGAGTCTTCATCTTAGGGCACTAAAATTGGTCTTTAAAGAATACCAGGACTTCTAGGATGTTGCTAGGGAAGTGAAGAATAGAATTTGTCAGGGGTTGGCCGAGCATGAAGGCTCAAAGTGGTGTGAGTAAGAGAGGGGGGAGGTGCCCTTTTATAAGGGAGGAGAGGGGCACCTTTGGAATAACTAAAAATATTATTTTATTATAAACCCAAATTCGGTTTTTAAAAGCCCCAAATTGATTTATTTCATATCTAAAGTGGGGATGGGTCGAAATACTATCATACAATAGAATTTAGACAAGTTTAGGTCATTATTTAAACCTTATCTTTTAGTTTTAACTCTTAGTTAATTAGATTGACATTTACCATGTCACTTTGTATTTTTATATTATATAGATAATTAACATACCATATACATCCATGTGAACCCCAAGTGGTCCATTAATGATACACCTATCATGATATAAGTATATTGTCTGATCCTTAGATTTTTAGAAATAATATAACAATCAATAATATAATATTTGTAGTAAAAACGATTTTATGTCAATTTTGACGCATTTAGTAATTGATTTTTGTGAAAATCATAACAGAATGATTATTTAGAAAAAAGATAATTAAATAAATACTAACATGTCCTATTAACCTATAAAATTATTGGAATTCATAAAAAGTCTCAAATTACATTTATTTGGGTATTTATAACATCAATTATGTCAATATTTCATTAATAAGATATTTACGACATCATCTTTGTGACATAAATAAATTAAATTATTTAATGTTTAAAAATTACAAATAAAATATAATAATGTATGAAATCTTTTTAGATTTCTAATGAATATTTATAGTCGAATTTATCTTATGTATAACCCTATATTAAAAATGATTTTCTTATTAAACTTTGATTTTAACTATTTTAAACCTTCATTAAATAAATTACTAATAAATGTCCTAATCTAATCCAAGTGGGCCTAAATGGACATATTGTATTCCGAAGGATGTTTTTGGTCGAATTAAACTTATCAAATAGATTTAGGAAATTTGTTAGGGTAACAATAATATCATTTGTACCCTTAATTACCTTATTTATTTTAAACCGTGGTAAAAAAAAGTAAAACATTACTATTCACCAAAAATTATTTTCATCTCATTGAACCACATTTTACTTACTGACGTCAACCGTGTCTCTAGGAGTTTTGAAATTCCACTCACAGAAGCGGTAAAATTATGTTTTATGAAAAAATCATTTTTTTTAACTGCCACTTAGTGGTTTCACTATTCATCAAAAAATGAAGGTTTCCAGAAAAATACCAAAAATTAGGCCAAAGCTATATTTGATATTATGAATTCGACAATGATGTCTATTTTACCAAATTAAAAAAATATCAGTTGCATTAATTAATTTAAAAATTAAATCTCGTCGTCAAAACAAATAGCGTGTTTTTAAGAGATAATAACTATTAAAATCCTGACATTTGTTTATGTCTGGTTTAAATGTGAAATTACATCCAATGACCAAAATTGTATTAAATTGTAAAAATATATTCTAAATATACTTTAAAAACGCTCAAATTAATAATTTATCACTATTAATTATTTCGATTAAAAATGTTGTTTTTAATTAAAATTTACTAATTTTCACTATTCATCAGAAAATGAAAGTTATTCGAAAAGTACCAAAATTTCACCCTAAGAAAATTTCGATATTTTGATTCCAAAAATGAAGTCCATTTTGAAAACAAAAATATAAAAAATTTCATAAAGTGGTTATTACTATTCATAACGACTAGTTTTAATAATATTTTAATATCATCTCGTTGTTTAGTGAAACTCAGTATTGCGTACTACACACGCTATCGAGGAAGGTCGTGATTGCGTGTAATGCAAAGAAATTCAATGATGCTTGTTGTGCATGCTCCTTTTGTTATAGCATACAAAAAAAGAAATTCAAAAAATATTTTTCATAAAATCCCGGGGTGTTACATTCTACCCCCCTTAAAATGAATTTCCCCCTCGAAATTCTTCGGGGTTATAAATGGTTTACTACTCGAAAGTTTCTTTAATAGAAACCCACATCATAAAGGAATACCAAAACCAATATTTAAAAACAAAAGTATGAAACATAATGGTTACCCAAATAAACTAATCATTAGGTTTCCATATAGGTGAAAATATGGATATGGAAGAGAAAACTAACCATCATGTTCTGATGGAGAGTGGTAGAGAACATGGCTATGGAAAATCCAGCAATCATAAATCCATAAATTTGGGATGATCTAAGGTACCATCCGATTCATCAGATATAAGAGCACTAGTACAACATTTTTGGTTTTCAAATCATTTCCCTAAAGTTGATGAAATTGGAATTACAAGAAATACTTCCGTGATTTTGGTGTAGTCTCACCATTGGTCGTTCTTTGGACAATTTCCACATCATCTCATAAAGAAATGAAGTTGAATTTGTCATTCGTGATGTGTTAGTAGATAATGTGATAGAATGTTGGGTCATTCCATCTATCTCAAACAAAAGGTTAGAAAAGTCATTGAAAAATACATAAGTCCATATATAGTGAGATTAATCATATATGGTTCCTAAAATGGACATATACTTCATATATCATAATACTTAATATAATAAAACTAATTTCTACTAAACAGGGACTTCTTGTAGGCCAGTGGTAGGCGATTATGGTCGGTCGCACTTCGGTTGTGGGTTCGATTCTCACAGCCTTGTCCGACGTGATGGGTTGTCGCCTGTCCTGCAGGCTTTCCTTTTTCTAAAACTATATTACTACAACATCCCATCAATAATATCGAAAAAAAATCTATACTTAAACAAGACTGTCTTATGTCCAACATAATCCATTCCAATCTTTATCTAAAATACTTCGGTCCAAGCTCATAGTATAAAGAAAATGATTACTTGAAATGTCATCAACCAACCATCATATATCCCCTATAATCTTGTTGGTCACCTTCCAATCATGTGAATACCTTAATAATGTATTCTCTTGAAAAATGAATATCCATTAAACCTTAGTGAAAACATGAATGCTGTCAAAAGTAAACTCTTTCCACATACCAAAATCCAATAATTCTATATACTCAAACCATGATATAACATTCTCCTTATATCAGTCATGATCTCATGAATACAATCAAACATCTTATTATCTTCTTATCCCTTCATTATACGCATATCATCTACTTTCCAAAAATATCTGAATAACCTTCCACAGTTATCAGTACCATTCAACATATACATTCATATACTTTAAGAAAAACAATTGGGTAACAATCCTTAGATGATTCTTTATTCCATAGTACCATACATTATTCTTTATAAACATATAATCATTCCACTAACTTATTAAACCACTAGCTGAGCTTCATCATTTATTTCATATCATGTTTCATTTGTAGTCTCTTCATCATCATCCACATAAATACTACCGGTATGACCATGCTAATTCTCTCCATGAGATTTTCCGTTAGGGAATTGGTTTGAATAATGCACATACATTCCAAATTTAAAACATCTAATCATTGTTGATGTCGTAGAAATACCATTATCCTCATCCATGGTGTTAACTGAACCTTTTCTTTTTCACTTACAGGTTTTGTGTCCATCTTTTCCACACCCAAAGCATCTTCCAGTTACCTTGAAACAATCTCCCTAATGCCTCTTCCCACATGATTTACATGAGGGAAATTGAACTTTCATTCCTCTATGATCATCATGAAACTCCATCTTTCTCTTATTATCTGAGTCAGGAAACTTACCAAAGTTGTGATTATTGATCATATTATGAGATTGTTGATTAGGCATAATAACAATGTTTGGATTTCCAAATCCTGTTTCATTTGGTTTCTCATGAAAAATATCATTCCATTGTCTGTCATATCCTCCATTATCATGAATCTTCCTATTTCCAACCATTTTCTAAATCCCAAAAAGAATAGTGTGAGAGGCAAAAATCATGCTAGGGAAAACAACATAGTAAAGGGGGAGCACCCTCAATTTCTAACATCTTAGGATAAATTCTAAGATCTTTACTGTAGTTCTAGGACTATATCCTATATGTATACTTATCCTTAGAGACATCCCTAGACATACCTTAGAAGTATCTCTAGGGATCTCACTAACGTTTTCGCATCCTAGTTTCCAAAGGTTGACTAAACCTTTCTCTAATACCAGCTGTGGAGACACGAAGCTTGACGTACATGGAAATTACTTTAATTTTTTGGAATACATAATAAATAACAAAAATAGACACACAAGGACTGTAATAGTATAGTGTCTTTGGAAACTCGGAATAAAATCTTCTAATCATGGTGAAAGATCTTCAACATCTCCCATATTGATCTTCCCCTTTTATTTCTTACCTAAAATTTTTCATTATATACTAGGGAAAAGAAAAAAAATAAAAAGGGTGAGCTCAAATGCTCAGTAAGGGTAAGAATGGATAAAATAAAACATACTATATACATTTGAACTTAAAAACATGAACATAATTTCTAAACATCAAAAGCTTGAGCAATGACATAAAACATGGAAGTACGTAAGGCATAGATCATAAGGAAACATTAAGAATGATAAAATAGCATGGGAATAAAAAATGTAATTGTGGCATCCCTTAAATACATGTAATGATTTCCATAGTAGCCAAGGCATTGCTGCCAATACCATCTTAGTGGACAAAGTCCCATTCTGAATCGAGTTCACTCCTCATTTCAGTCCTGTGACACTAAACCGGATTAACATACCATTCCAGCCATGTATATTTCATTAGATATAAAATCTTTACCCAATGCATTCGAGGGAGATATAGGTCCCTTCCATCTCATAATGAAATCGTTCTTTCGTGTGCAAAAAATCATAAGTCATATATCATAGCATAACCCATGAAATAAAATGGGATTCTTAAATATCATGAAATCATAACATAATCCATAAACAATTGATATCATTTCATTATAAGAAAATTGAAACCTTTTAAATCATAGATACATTTTACTTGAAATATACACATATGAAATAATGTCATCTTAGATGGAAAATAGTTTTGACAAAACACTGGAATTGAATTCTTGAGGAAAATATCATTTCTTCTTTAAAATCATTTTCTTTTCACATAATTCCATGAAATTTTAAAAGATAAGGGTTTTTTTTGAAAATAATCATGCAATCTTGTTGAGGAAGCTTCTTGAAAAAGAGGCATTATGAAACTGTAAACATCCGTTCATGCCGTATAAGTTAAAAATAACATTCTCCTCGTACTTTTGTAGGTAAAGTCAAAAAGTACCTTATATGGTAACCAAAGGAAAGATTCCAATCATACAATGTGGTAAAAATTCAATAAAAGTTAAAAATGACTTTAAACATCCATGGAGGAATTGTAAACATTTTATGAAAGAATTTTTAGATAACATGGTCATTGATGATAAACGTAACCCCAGTAAATACATACATATAAGAAATCTCAGATAAAAATGAGATTGAAAATTTATCCCTTACCTTAGGTCTGTTACGCTTCGTAAGTGTCTGTACCTCATCTTCTTTGAAGCGCCTCTTTGAGTCTTCATATTAGGGCACTAAAATTGGTCTTTAAAGAAGACCAGGACCTCTAGAATGTTTATATGGAAGTGAAGAAGTGAATTTGTCCGGGGTTGGCCGAGCTTGAAGGCTCAATGTGGTGTGAGGAAGAGAGGGAGGAGGTTCCCTTTTATAAGGGAGGAGAGGTGCACCTTTGGAATAACTAAAAATATTATTTTATTATAAATCCAAATTCGGTTTTAAAAAGCTCCAAATTGATTTATTTATAATCTAAAGTATGGATGTGTCTAAATTCTTTCATCCAATATAATTTAGACAAGTTTAGGTCATTATATAAACCTTATCTTATAGTTTTAACTCTTAGTTAATTAGATTGACATTTACCATGTCACTTTGTATTTTTATATTATATAGTTAATAAACATACCATATAAATCCAATTGATCCACATGTGGTCCATTAATGATACACCTATCATGATATAAGAATCTTGGATGATCCTTATATTTTTAGAAATAAAATAACAATCAATAATATAATATTTGTAGTAAAAACTAATTTATGTCAATTTTGACACTATTTAGTAATTGATTTTTGTGAAAATCATAACAGAATGATTATTTCAAAAAAAGTTTATTAAATCAATACTAACATGTCCTACTAACCTATAAAATTATTGGAATTCATAAAAAGTCTCAAATTACATTTCTTTGGGTATTTATTACATCAATTATGTCAATATTTCATTAATAAGATAATTGCTGCATCATCTTTGTGTCATAAATAAATTAAATTATTTAATGTTTAAAAATTAAAAATAAACTATAATTATGTAGGAAATCTTTTTAGATTTCTAATTCATAATTAGTGTCGAAATTATCATATGTATAACCCTATATTAAAAATTATTTTCTTATTAAACTATGATTTTAACTATTTTAATCCTTCTTTAAATAAATTAATAATAAATGTCATAATATAATCCATGTGGGACTAAATGGACATATTGTATTCCTAAGGTTGTTTTTGGTCGAATTACACTTATCCAATAGAATTATGACATGTGTTAGGGTAACAATAATACCATTTGTACACTTAATTACCCTATTTACTTTAAACCGTGTTAAAAAAATTAAAAAGTTACTATTCACCAAAAATTATTTTCATCCCATTGGACCAAATTTTACTTACTGACATCAACCGTGTCTCTCTGTGTTTTGAAATTCCACTCATAGAAGTGGTAAAATTATTTTTTATGAAAAATTCATTTTTTAACTACCACTTGGTGGTTTCACTATTCATCAAAAAATGAAAGTTTTCAGATAAATACCAAAAATTAGGCCAAAGCTATATTTGATATTATGAATTCAAAAATGATGTCTATTTTACCAAATTAAAAAAATATCACTAGCGTTAAATAATTTAAAAATTAAATCATGTCGTCAAAACAAATAGCGTGTTTTTAAGAGATAACAACTATCAAAAGCTTCACATTTGTTTATGTCTGGTTTAAATGTGAAATTAAATCCAATGACCAACATTGTATTAAATTGTAAAAATATATTCTAAATATACTTTAAAACCACACAAATTAATAATTTATCACTATTAATTATTTCGATTAAAAATGTCATTTTTAATTAAAATTTACTAATTTTCACTATTAATCAGAAAATGAAATTTATCCAAAAAGTACCAAAATTTCACCTTAAGCTAATTTAAATATTCTGAATCCGAAAATGAAGTCCCTTTTGAAAACTAAAATATACAAAATTTCAAAAATTGGTTATTACTATTCATAATGGCTAGTTTTAATAATATTTTAATAGCATCTCGTTGTTTAGTGAAACTCAGTATTGCGTATTGCACACGCTATCGAGGAAGGTGACGATTGCGTGTAATTCAAGGCAAGTCAATGATGCGTGTTATGCAAGATCCTTTTGATATAGCATACAACACAAGAAATTCAAAAAATATTTTTCATAAAATCTCGCGGTGTTACATTCTACCCCCCTTAAAATGATTTTCGCCCCCGAAATTCATCGGGGTTATAAATGGTTTACTACCCGAAAGATTCTTTAATAGAAACCCACATCGTAAAAGGAATACCAAAAACAATATTTAAAAACAAAATTATGAAATGTAATGGTTATCCAAATAAACTAATCACTAGGTTTCCACATAGGTGAAAATATGGATATGGAAGAGAAATCTAACCCTCATGTTCTGATGGAGAGTGGTAGAGAACATGGCTATGGAAAAGCCAGCAATCATAAAGACATAAATTTGTGAAGATCCAAGTTACCATCAGATTCAACATATATAAGTGCACTAGGATAACATTTTTGGTTTTCAAGATCATTTCCCTAAATTTGATGAAATTTGAATTAGATTAAATACTTTCGTGATTTTGGTGTAGTCTCACCATTGGTCGTTCTTTGGAAAATTTCCACTTCATCTCATAATGAAATGAAGTTTAATTTGTCATTCATGATGTGTTAGCAGATCATGTGATAGAATGTTGGGTCATTCCATCTGTCTGAATCAAAACGTTAGAAAAGTTATCGAAAAATACATAAGTCCATATATAGTGAGATTAATCATATATGGTACCTAAAATGGACTTATACTTCATATATCATACTACTTAATATAATAAAACTAATTTCTACTAAACAGGGACTTCATGTAGGCCAGTTGTAGGGGATAATGGTCGGTCGCACTTCGGTTGTGGGTTCGATTCTCACAGCCTTGTCCAACACGATGGGTTGTCGCTTGTCCTGCAGGTTTTCCTTTTTCTAAAACTATATTACTACAACATCCCATCAATAATATTGAAAAAAACTTCTATACTTAAACAATTCTATATTATGTCCAACATAATCCATTCCAATCTTTATCTAAAATACTTTGGTTCAAGATCATAGTATAAAGAAAATGATTACTTGAAATGTCATCAACCATCCATCATTTATCCCCCATAATCTTGTTGGTCACCTTCCAATAATGTGAATACCTTAATCATGTATTCTATTGAAAAAGTAATATCCATTAAACCTTAGTGAAAACATGAATACTGTCAAAATTTAACTCTTTCCACATACCGAAATCCAATAATTCAATAATCTCAAACCATGATATAACCTTCTCCTTATATCAGTCATGAGCTCATGAATACAATCAAACATCTCATTACCTTCTTATCCCTTCATTAAACTCATATCATCTACTTTCCAAAAATATCTGAATAACCTTCCATGGTTACCAGTACCATTCAACATATACTTTCATATACATTAGGAAAAACAATAGTGTAACAATCCTAAGATGATTCTTTATTCCATAGTACCATACATTATTATTTATAAACATACAATCATTCCAATAAATTATTAAACCACTTGACGAGCTTCATCATTTATTTCATATCATATTTCATTTGTAGTCTCTTCATCATCATCCACATAAATACTACTGGTATGACCATGCTGATTCTCTTCATGAGATTTTCCCTTAGGGAATAGGTTTGCATAAGGCCCATACATTCCAAATTTAAAACATCTAATCATTGTTGATGTCGTAGAAATACCATTATCCTCATCCATGGTGTTAACTGAACCTTTTCTTTTGCACTTACCGGCTTTGTGTCCTTCTTTTCCACACCCAAAGCATCTTCTAGTTCCCTTGAAACAATCTCCCCAATGCATCTTCCCGCATGATTTACATTAGGGAAATTGAACTTTCTTTCCTCTATGATCATCATGAAACTCCATCTTTATCTTATTATCTAAGTCAGGAAACTTACCAAAGTTGAGATTATTGATCATATAATGAGATTGTTGATTAGGCATAATAACGATGTTTGGACTTCCAAATCCTGTTTCATTTGGTTTCTCATGAAAAATATAATTCCATTGTCCGTCATATCCTCCATTATCATGAATCTTCCTATTTCCAACCATTTTCTAAATCCCAAAATAAATAGTGTGAGAGGCAAAAATCATGCTAGGGAAAACAACATAGTAAATGGGGAGCACCCTAAATATCTAACATCTTAGGTTAAATTCTAAGATCATTATCATAGTTCTAGGACTATATCCTATATGTATACTTATCCTTAGAGACATCCCTAGACATACCTTAGAAGTTTCTCTAGGGATCTCACTAACATTTTCACATCCTTGTTTCCAATGGTTAACTAAACCTTTCCTCTAATACCAACTATATAGACCCGAAGCTTGACGTACATGGACATTAAATTAATTTTGCGGAATACTTAATAAATAACAAAAATAGACACACAAGGACTGTAATAGTTTAGTGTCTTTGGAAACTTAGAATAAAATCTTCTAATCGTTGTGAATGATCTTCAACATCTCCCATAAAGATCTTCCCCTTTTATTTCTTACCTAAAACCATTCATTATAACATGGGGAAAAGAAAACATAAAAAGGGTGAGCTCAAATGCTTAGTAATGGTAACCATGCATATAATAAAACATACTATTTAAATTTGAAATTAAAAACATGAACATAATGTTTACACATCAAAAGCATGAGAAATGATATAAAACATTGAAGTACGTAAGGCATAGATCATAAAGAAACATTAAGAATGATAAAATAGCATGGGAATAAAACATGTAATTGTGGCATCCATTTAACACATGTAATTATTTCCATAGTAGCCAAGGCATTGCTGCCAAGACCATATTAGTGGACAAAGTCCCATTCTGAATCGAGTTCACTCCTCGTTTCAGTCCTGTAACACTGAACCGGATTAACTTACCGTTCTAGCCATGTAAATCTCATGAGATATAAAATCTTTAACCAATGCATTTGAGGGAGATATAGGTCCCACCCATCTCATAAGGAAATCATTCTTTCGTGTGCCACAAAATCATAAGTCATATATAATAGCATAACCCATGAAATAAAATGGGATTCTTAAACATCATGCCATCATAACATAATCCATAAACAATGGATATCATTTCATCATAAGAAAATTGAAACCATTTAAATCATAGATACATTTTACATGAAACATAAACATATGAAATAATGTCATCTTAGATGGAAAATAGTTTTGACAAAACAATGGAAATGAATTCTTGAGGAAAATATCCTTTCTTCTATAAAATCTTTTTCTTTTCACATAATTCCACGAAATTTTAAAAGATAAGGGTTTTGTTTAAAATAATCATGCAATCTTGTTGAGGAAGATTCTTGAAAAAGAGGCGTTATGAAAACCTAAAAATTTGTTCACGCCGTATAAGTTAAAAATAACATTCTCCTCATACTTTTGTCGGTAAAGTCAAAAAGTACCTTATATGGTAACCAAAGGAAAGATTTCATTCATTCAATGTGGTAAAAATTCAATAAAGGGCAAAAATGCCTTTAAACATCCATAGAGGAATTGTAAACATTTCATGAATGCATTTTTAGATAAAATGGTCATTGATGATAAACGTAACCCCAGTAAATACATACGTATAAGAAATCTCAGATAAAAATGAGATTGAAAATTTATCCCTTACCTTAGGTCAGTTATGCTTCGTAAGTGTCTGAACCTCCTCTTCTTTGAAGCGCCTCTTTGAGTCTTCATCTTAGGGCACTAAAATTGGTCTTTGAAGAAGACCAGGAACTCTAGGATGTTGCTAGGGAAGTGAGGAAGAGAATTTTTCAAGGGTTGGCCGAGCTCGACGGCTCAAAGTGGTGCGAGGAAGAGAGGGAGGAGGTGTCCTTTTATAAGGGAGGAGAGGGGAACCTTTGGAATAACTAAAAATAATATTTTATTATAAAGCCAAATTCGGTTTTAAAAACTTCCAAATTGATTTATTTTGAATCTAAATTAGGTATTGGTCGAAATACTCTCATACAATAGAATTTAGATAAGTTTAGGTCATTATATAATCCTTATCTTTTAGTTTTAACTCTTAGTTAATTAGATTGACATTTACCAGGTCACATTGTATTTTTATATTATATAGTTAATTAACATACCATATACATCCAAGTGAACCCCAAGTGGTCCATTAATGATACACCTATCATGATATAAGTATCTTGGACGATCCTTAGATTTCTAGAAATAAAATAACAATCAATAATATAATATTTGTAGTAGAAACTATTTTTTGTCAATTTTGACACTATTTAGTAATTGATTTTTGTGAAAATAATAAAAGATTGATTATTTCAAAAAAAAGTTAATTAAATAAATACTAATATGTCCTATTAACCTATAAAATTATTGGAATTCATAAAAAGTCTCAAATTACATTTATTTGGGTATTTATAACATCAATTATGTCAATATTTCATTAATAAGATAATTATTTCATCATCTTTGTGTCATAAATAAATTAAATTATTTAATGTTTAAAAATTTCAAATAAAATATAATTATGTAGGAAATATTTTTATCTTTCTAATTAATATTTATAGTCGAATTTATCTGATGTATAACCCTATATTAAAAATGATTTTCTTATTAAACTTTGATTTTAACTATTTTAAACCTTATTTAAATAAATTAATAATAAATTTCATAATCTAATCCAAGTGGGCCTAAATGGACATATTTTATTCCTAAGGTTGTTTTTGGTCTAATTACACTTATCCAATAGAATTATGACATGTGTTAGGGTAACAATAATATCATTTGTACCCTTAA
This sequence comes from Viscum album, assembly GCA_963277665.1. Classification (NCBI taxonomy): domain Eukaryota; kingdom Viridiplantae; phylum Streptophyta; class Magnoliopsida; order Santalales; family Viscaceae; genus Viscum; species Viscum album. The sequence goes on along the minus strand of OY728133.1, from coordinate 1,036,669,027 downwards.
TTACCCAATTTAATTTAAACCGTGTTAAAAAAAGTAAAAAGTTACTATTCACCAAAAATTATTTTCATCTCATTGGAACACATTTTACTTACTGACATCAACTGTGTCTCTCGGAGTTTTTAAATTCCACTCACAGAAGTGGTAAAATTAAGTTTTATGACAAAATCATTTTTTTAACTACCACTTAGTGGTTTCACTATTCATCAAAAAATGAAAGTTTCCAGAAAAATACAAAAAATTAGGCCAAAGCTATATTTAATATTATGAATTCAAAAATAATGTCTATTTTACCAAATTCAAAAAATATCAGTTGCATTAATTAATTTAAAAATTAAATCCCGTCGTTAAAACAAATAGCGTGTTTTTAAGAGATAATAACTATCAAAAGCTTGACACTTGTTTATGTCTGGTTTAAATGTGAAATTACATCCAATGACCAACACTGTATTAAATTGTAAAAATATATTCTAAATATACTTTAAAACCACTCAAATTAATAATTTATCACTATTAATTATTTCGATTAAAAAGGTTGTTTTTAATTAAAATTTACTTATTTTCACTATTCATCAGTAAATGAAAGTTATTTGAAAAGTACCAAAATTTCACCATAAGCTAATTTAGATATTTTGAATCCAAAAATGAAGTCCATTTTGAAAAATAAAATTTAAAAAATTTCAAAAAGTGGTTATTACTATTCATAATGGCTAGTTTTAATAATATTTTAATAGCGTCTCGTTGTTTAGTGAAACACAGTATTGCGTACTACACACGCAATCGAGGAAGGTCACAATTACGTGTAATGCAAGGCAAGTCAATTATGCGTGTTGTGCAAGCTCCTTTTGTTATAGCATATAGCACAAGAAATACAAAAAATATTTTTCATAAAATCTCGGGGTGTTACATTCAACCCCCTTAAAATGAATTTCCCCTCAAAATTCGTCCGGGTTATAAATGGTTTACTACTCGAAAGTTTTTTTAATAGAATCCCACATCGTAAAAGGAATACCAAAAACAATATTTAAAAACAAATGTATGAAATGTAATGGTTACCCAAATAAACTAATCACTAGGTTTCCACATAGGTGAAAATATGGATATGGAAGACAAATCTAACCATCATGTTCTGATGGAGAGTGGTAGAGAACGTGGCTATGGAAAAGCCTTCAATCATAAAGCCATAAATTTGTGATGATCTAAGGTACCATCTGATTCATCAGATATAAGATCACTATGACAACATTTTTGGTTTTCAAGATCATTTCCCTAAAGATGATGAAATTGGAATTAGAAGAAATACTTCCCTGGTTTTGGTGTAGTCTCACCATTGGTCGTTCTTTGGAAAATTTCAACTTCATCTCATAAGGAAATGAAGTTGAATTTGTCATTCATGATGTGTTAGCAGATCATGTGATAGAATGTTGGGTCATTCCATCTGTCTCAAACAAATGGTTAGAAAAGTTATCGAAAAATACATAAGTCCATCATTAGTGAGATTAATCATATATGGTTCCTAAAATGGACATATACTTCATATATCATACTACTTAATATAATAAAACTAATTTCTACTAAACAGGGACTTCCTACAGGCCAGTGGTAGGCGATAATGGCCGGTCACACTTCGGTTGTGGGTTTGATTCTCATAGCCTTGTCCAACGTGATGGGTTGTCGCCTGTCCTGCAGGTTTTACTTTTTCTAAAACTATATTACTACAACATCCCATCAATAATATCGAAAAAAAACTTCCATACTTAAACAATACTATCTTATGTCCAAAATAATCCATTCCAATATTTATCTAAAATACTTCGTTCCAAGCTCAGAGTATAAAGAAAAAGATTACTTGAAATGTCATCAACCAACCATCATTTATCCCACATAATCTTGTTGTTCACCTTCCAATCATGTGAATACCTTAATCATTTATTCTCTTGAAAAATTAATATCCATTAAAACTTAGTGAAAACATGAATGCTGTCAAAAGTTAACTCTTTCCACATACCAAAATTCAATAATTCTTTATACTCAAACCATGATATAAACTTCTCTTTATATCAGTCATGAGCTCATGAATACAATCAAACATCTCATTATCTTCTCATCCCTTCATTATACACATATCATCTACTTTCCCAAAATATCTGAATATCCTTCCATGGTTACCGGTACCATTCAACATATACTTTCATATACATTAGGAAAAACAATAGTGTATCAATCCTTAGACGATTCTTTATTCCATAGTACCATAAATTATTCTTTATAAACATACAATCATTCCACTAACTTATTAAACCACAAGATGAGATTCATCATTTATTTCATATCATATTTCATTTGTAGTCTCTTCATCATCATCCACATAAATACTACCGGTATGACCATGCTAATTCTCTTCATGAGATTTTCCCTTAGGGAATTGGTTTTCATAATGCCCATACATTCCAAATTTAAAACATCTAATCATTTTTGATGTCGTAGCAATACCACTATCCTCATCCATGGTGTTAACTGAACCTTATCTTTTGCACTTACTGGCTTTGTGTCATTCTTTTCCACACCCAAAGCATCTTCCAGATCCCTTGAAACAATCTCCCCAGTGCCCCTTCCCACATGATTTACATGAGGGAAATTGAACTTTCGTTCCTCTATGATCATCATGAAACTCCATATTTCTCTTATTATCTAGTCAGGAAACATACCAAAGTTGATATTATTGATCATATTATGAGATAGTTGATTAGGCATAATAATGATGTTTGGACTACCAAATCCTGTTTCATTTGGTTTCTCATGAAAAATATCATTTCATTGTCCGTCATATCCTCCATTATCATGAATCTTCCTGTTTCCAACCATTTTCTAAATACCAAAAAGAATAGTGTGAGAGAAAAAAATCATGCTAGGGAAAACAACACAGTAAAGGGGGAGTAACCTCAATATCTAACATCTTAGGTTAAATTCTAGGATCGTTACCATAGTTCTAGGACTATATCCTATATGTATAATTATCCTTAAAGACATCCCTAGACATACCTTAGAAGTATATCTAGGGATCTCACTAATGTTTTCGCATCCTAGTTTCCAAAGGTCGACTAAACCTTTCCTCTAATACCAACTGTATAGACCCGAAGCATGACGTACATGGACATTACTTTAATTTTGTGGAATAAATAATACATAACAAAAATAGACACACAAGGACCACAATAGTTTAGTGTCTTTGGAAACTCGGTATAAAATATTCTAATCGTGGTGAAAGAACTTCAACATCTCCCATAAAGATCTTCCCCTTTTTTGCATACCTAAAACCTTTCATTATATCATGTGGAAAAGAAAAAATAAAAAGGGTGATCTCAAATGCTCAGTAAGGGTAAGCATGGATAAAATAAAACATACTGTATACATTTGAACTTCAAAACATGAACATAATGTTTAAACATCAAAAGCTTGAGCAATGATATAAAACATGGAAGTACGTAAGGCATATACCATAAAGAAACATTAAGAATTATAAAATAGCATGGGAATAAAACATGTAATTGTGGAATCCATTAAACACATGTAATGATTTCCATAGTAGCCAGGGCATTGCTCTCAAGACCATCTTAGTGGACAAAGTCCCATTCTGAATCGAGTTCACTCCCCATTTTAGTCCTGTAACACTGAACCGGATTAACTTACCGTTTCATCCATGTATATCTCATGAGATATAAAATCTTTACCAAATGAATTGGAGGGAGATATAGGTTCCACCCATCTCATAATGAAATCATTCTTTTGTATGCCACAAAATCATAAATCATATATCATAGCATAACCCATGAAATAAAATGGGATTCTTAAACATCATGCCATCATAACATAATCCATATACAATTGATATCATTTCATCATAAGATAATTGAAACCATTTAAATCATAGATACATTTTACTTGAAACATACACATATGAAATAATGTCATCTTAAATGGAAAATAGTTTTGAAAAAACACTTGAAATGAATTTTTGAGGAAAATATCTTTTCTTCTTTAAATTCATTTTCCTTTCACAAAATTCCATGTAATTTTAAACGACAAGGGTTTTGTTGAAAATAATCATGCAATCTTGTTGAGGAAGCTTCTTGAAAATGAGGCATTATGAAACCGTAAAAATCCATTCACATCATATAAGTTAAAAATAACATTATCCTCATTCTTTTGTCGGAAAATTCAAAAAGTACCTTATATGGTAACCAAATGAATGATTACATTCATACAATGTGGTAAAAAGTCAATAAAGGATAAAAATGACATTAAACATCCATGGAGGAATTGTAAACATTTTATGAAAGCATTTTTAGAAAACACGGTCATTGATGATAAACGTAACCCCAGTAAATACTTACTTATAAGCAATCTCAGATAAAAATGAGATTGAAAATTTATCCCTTACCTTATGTCCGATATGCTTCGTAAGTGTCTGAACCTCCTCTTCTTTGAAGCGCCTCTTTGAGTCTTCATCTTAGTGAATTAAAATTGGTCTTTGAAGAAGACCACGACCTCTAGGAGGTTTCTAGGGATGTGAAGAAGATAATTTGGCAGGGGTTGGCCGAGCTTGAAGGCTCAAAGTGGTTTGAGGAAGAGAGGGAGGAGGTTCCCTTTTAAAAGAGAGGAGAGGGGCACCTTTGGAATAACTAAAAATATTATTTTATTATAAATCCAAATTCAGATTTAAAAAGCTCCAGATATATTTATTTCTAATCTAATGTGGGGATGGGTCGAAAATATTTCATCCCATAGAATTTAGACAAGTTTAGGTCATTATATAAACCTTATCTTTTAGTTTTAACTCTTAGTTAATTAGATTGGCATTTACCATGTCACTTTGTATTTTTATATTATATAGTTAATAAACATACCATATACATCCAACTGAACCCCAAGTGGTCCATTAATGATACACCTATCATGATATAAGTATCTTGGCCGTTCCTTACATTTTTAGAAATAAAATAACAATAAATAATATAATATTTGTAGTAAGAACTATTTTATGTCAATTTTGACACTAATTAGTAATTGATTTTTTTGAAAATCATAACAGAATGATTATTTCGAAAAAAGTTAATTAAATCAATAATAACATGTCCTATTAACCTATAAAATTATTGGAATTCATAAAAAGTCTGAAATTACATTTATTTGGGTATTTATAACATCAATTATGGAAATATTTCATTAATAAGATAATTACTGCATCATCATTGTGTCATAAATAAATTAAATTATTTAATGTATAAAAATTAAAAATAAAATATACTTATGTAGGAAATCTCTTTAGCTTTCTAATGAATATTTATAGTCGAATTTATCTTATGCATAACCCTATATTAAAAATGATTTTCTTATTAAACATTGATTTTAACTATTTTAATCCTTCTTAAAATAAATTAATAATAAATGTCCAAATCTAATCCATGTGGGCCTAAATGGTCATATTGTAATCCTAAGGTTATTTTTGGTCGAATTACACTTATCCAATAGAATTAGGACATGTGTTAGGGTAATAATAATATTATTTGTACCCTTAATTACCCTATTTACTTTAAACTGTGGTAAAAAAAAGTAAAAAGTTACTATTCACCAAAAATTATTTTCAGCTCATTGAACCACATTTTACTTACTGAAATCAACCGTGTCTCTAAGATTTTTGAAATTCCACCCACATAAGTGGTAAAATTATGTTTTATGAAAAATTTATTTTTTTAACTACCACTTAGTGGTTTCATTATTCATCAAAAAATGAAAGTTTCTAGAAAAAATACCAAATATTAGGCCTAAGCTATATTTGATATTATGAATTCAGAAATGATGTCTATTTTACCAAATTCAAAAAATATCAGTTGCATTAATTAATTTAAAATTTAAATCCCGTCGTGAAAACAAATAGCGTGTTTTTAAGAGTTAATAACTATAAAAAGCTTGACATTTGTTTATGTTTGGTTTAAATATGAAATTACATCCAATGACCAACATTGTATTAAATTGTAAAAATATATTCTAAATATGCTTTAAAACCACTCAAATTAATAATTTATCACTATTAATTATTTCGATTAAAAAGGTTGTTTTTAATTAAAATTTACTAATTTTCACTATTCATCAGAAAATGAAAGTTATCCGAAAAGTACCAAAATTTAACCCTAAGCTATTTTGATATTCTGAATCCAAAAATGAATTCCATTTTTAAATCTAAAATATAAAAAATTTCAAAAAGTGGTTATTACTATTCATAACGGCTAGTTTTAATAATATTTTAATAGCATCTCGTTGATTAGTGAAACTCAATATTCCGTACTACACACGCTATCGAGGAAGGTCACAATTACGTGTAATGCAAGGCAAGTCAATTATGCGTGTGTGCAAGCTCCTTTTGTTATAGCATACAACACAATAAATTCAAAAAGTATTTTTCATAAAATCTCGGGGTGTTACATTCAACCCCCTTAAAATTAATTTCCCCTCAAAATTCGTCCGGGTTATAAATGGTTTACTACTCGAAAGTTTTTTTAATAGAATCCCACATCGTAAAAGAAATACCAAAAACAATATTTAAAAACAAAAGTATGAAATGTAATGGTTACCCAAATAAACTAATCACTTGGTTTCCACATAGGTGAAAATATGGATATGGAAGATAAATCTAACCATCATGTTCTGATGGAGAGTGGTAGAGAACATGGCTATGGAAAAGCCAGCAATCATAAAGCCATAAATTTTTGATGATCTAAGGTACCATCTGATTCATCAAATATAAGAGCACTAAGACAACATTTTTAGTTTTCAAGATCATTTCCCTAAAGTTGATGAAATTGGAATTAGAAGAAATACTTTCGTGATTTTGGTATAGTCTCACCATTGGTTGTTCGTTAGATAATTTCCACTTCATCTCATAAATAAATGAAGTTGAATTTTTCATTCGTGATGTGTTAGCAGATCATGTGATAGAATGTTGGGTCATTCCATCTGTCTCAAACAAAAGGTTAGAAAAGTTATTGAAAAATACAAAAGACCATATATAGTGAGATTAATCATATATGGTTCCTAAAATGGAATTATACTTCATATATCATACTGCATAATATAATAAAAATAATTTCTACTAAACAGGGACTTCCTATAGGCCAGTGGTAGGCGATAATGGTCGGTCGCACTTCAGTTGTGGGTTTGATTCTCATAGCCGTTTTCCGACGTGATGGGATGTCGCCTGTCCTTCAGGTTTTTCTTTTTCTAAAACTATATTACTACAACATCCCATCAATAATATTGAAAAACACTGTTGTACTTAAAAAATACTATCTTATGTCCAACATAATCCATTCCAATATTTATCTACAATACTTCGGTCCAAGCTCATAGTATAAAAAATGATTACTTGAAATGTCATCAACCAACCATCATTTATTCCCCATAATCTTGTTGGTCACCTTTCAATCATGTGAATACCTTAATCAAGAATTCTATTGAAAAATGAATATCCATTAAACCTTAGTGAAAACATGAATGTTGTCAAAAGTTAACTCTTTCCACATACCAAAATCCAATAATTCAATATACTCAAACCATGATATAACCTTCTCCTTATATCAGTCATGAGCTCATGAATACAATCAAACATCTCATTATATTCTTATCCCTTCATTATACGCATATCATCTAGTTTCCAAAAATATCAGAATAACCTTCCATGGTTACCAGTACCATTCAACATATACATTCATATACTTTAGGAAAAACAATAGTGTAACAATCCTTAGATGATTCATTATTCCATAGTACCATACATTATTATTTATAAACATACAATCATTCCACTAACTTATTAAACCACTAGATGAGCTTCATCATTTATTTCATATCATATTTCATTTGTAGTCTCTTCATCATCGTCCACATAAATACTACCGGTATGACCATGCTGATTCTCTTCATGAGATTTTCCCTTAGGGAATTGTTTTCCATAATGCCCATACATTCCAAATTTAAAACATCTAATCATTGTTGATGTCGTAGCAATACCATTATCCTCATCCATGGTGTTAACTGAACCTTTTCTTTTGCACTTACTGGCTTTGTGTCCTTCTTTTCCACACCCAAAGCATCTTCCAGTTCCCTTGAAATAATCTCCCCAATGCCTCATCCTGCATGATTCACATGAGGGAAATTGAACTTTCATTCCTCTATGATCATCATGAAACTCCATCTTTCTCTTATTATCTGAGTCAGGAAACTTACCAAAGTTGAGATTATTGATCATATTATGAGATTGTTGATTAGGCATAATAACGATGTTTGGACTTCCAAATCCTGTTTCATTTGGTTTCTCATGAAAAATATCATTCTGTTGTCTGTCATATCCTTAGTATCATGAATCTTCCTATTTCCAACCATTTTATAAATCCCAAAAAAATAGTGTGAGAGGCAAAAATCATGCTAGGGAAAACAACATAGTAAAGGGGGAGCACCCTCAATATCTAACATCTTAGGTTAAATTCTATGATCATTACCGTAGTTCTAGGACTATATCCTATATGTATACTTATTCTTAGAGACATCCCTAGACATACCTTAGATGTATCTCTATGGATCTCATTAACGTTTTCGCATCCTAGTTTCCAAAGGTTGACTAAACCTTTCCTCTAATACCAACTACAGAGACCCGAAGCTTGACGTACATGTACATTACATTAATTTTGCGGAATACATAATACATAACAAAAATAGACACACAAGGACCGTAATAGTTTAGTGTCTTTGGAAACTCGGCATAAAATCTTCTAATCGTGGTGAAATATCTTCAACATCTCTCATAAAGATCTTCCCCATTTATTTCTTACCTAAAACCATTCATTATATCTTGGGGAAAAGAAAACATAAAAAGGGTGAGCTCAAATGCTTAGTAAGGGTAAGCATGCATATAATAAAACATAATATATACATTTGAAATTAAAAACATGAACAGAATGTTTACACATCAAAAGCTTGAGCAATGATATAAAACATGGAAGTACATAAGGCATAGATCATAAAGAAACATTAACAATGATAAAATAGCATGGGAATAAAACATGTAATTGTGGCATCCATTTAACACATGTAATGATTTCTGTAATAGCCAAGGCATTGCTACCAAGACCATCTTAGTGGACAAAGTCCCATTCTGAATAGAGTTCACTCCACATTTCAGTCCTGTAACACTGAACCGGATTAACTTACCGTTCCAGCCATGTATATGTCATGAGATATAAAATCATTACCCAATGCATTGGAGGGAGATATAGGTCCCACCCATTTCATAAGGAAATCATTCTTTCATGTGCCACAAAATCATAAGTCATATATCATAGCATTACCCATGAAATAAAAAGGGATTCTTAAACATCATGCCATCATAACATAATCCATAAACAATTGATATCATTTCATCATAAGAAATTTGAAACCATTTAAATCATAGATACATTTTACTTGAAACATAAACATATGAAATAATGTCATATTAGATGGAAAATAGTTTTGACAAAACACTGGAAATGAATTCTTAAGGAAAATATCCTTTCTTCTTTAAAATCATTTTCTTTTCACATAATTCCATGAAATTTTAAAAGATAAGGGTTTTGTTTAAAATAATTATGCAATCTTGTTGAGGAAGATTCTTGAAAAAGATGCGTTATGAAACCCAAAAGATTCATTAATTCCATATAAGTTAAAAATAACATTCTCCTCGTACTTTTTTCAGTAAAGTAAAAAAGTACCTTATATGGTAACCAAAGGAAATATTTCATTCATACAATGTGGTAAAAATACAATAAAGGGTAAAAATGACTTTAAACATCCATGGAGGAATTGTAAACATTTTATGAATGCATTTTTAGATAACATGGTAATTGATGATAAACGTAACCCTAGTAAATACATACCTATACGAAATCTCAGATAAAAATGAGATTGAAAATTTATCCCTTACCTTAGGTCTGTTACACTTCGTAAGTGTCTCAACCTCCTCTTCTTTGAAGCGCCTCTTTGAGTCTTCATCTTAGGGCACTAAAATTGGTCTTTGAAGAAGACCAGGACCTCTAGGATGTTGATGGGGAAGTGAAGAAGAGAATTTTTCAAGGTTTGACTGAGCTTGAAGGCTCAATGTGGTGCGAGGAAGAGAGGGAGGAGGTGTCCTTTTATAAGCGATGAGAGGGGCACCTTTGGAATAACAAAAAATACTACTTTATTATAAAGCCAAATTCGGTTTTAAAAAGTTCCAAATTGATTTATATTGAATATAAAGTAGGTATGGGTCAAAATACTCTCATCCAATACAATTTAGACAAGTTTAGGTCATTATATAAACCTTATATTTTACTTTTAACTCTTAGTTAATTAGATTGACATTTACCATGCCACTTTGTATTTTTATATTATATAGTTAATAAACATACCATATACATCCAAGTGAACCCCAAGTGGTCCATTAATGACACACCTATCATGATATAAGTATATTGGCCGATCCTTAGATTTTTAGAAATAAAATAACAATCAATAATATAATATTTGTAGTAAAAACTTTTTTTGTCAATTTTGACACTATTTAGTAATTGATTTTTGTGAAAATCATAACAGATTGATTATTTCAAAAAAAAAGTTAATTAAATCAATAATAATATGTCCTATTAAGCTATAAAATTATTGGAATTCAAAAAAAGTCTCAAATTACATTTATTTGGGTACTTATAACATCAATTATGTCAATATTTCATTAATAAGATAATTATTGCATCATCTTTGTGTCATAAATAAATTAAATTATTTAATGTTTAAAAATTTCAAATAAAATATAATTATGTTGGAAATATTTTTATCTTTCTAATTAATATTTATATTCGAATTTATCTTATGTATAACCCTATATTAAAAATGATTTTCTTATTAAACATTGATTTTAACTATTTTAAACCTTCAGTAAATAAATTAATAATATATGTCCTAATCTAATCCAAGTGGGCCTGAATGGACATAATTTATTCCTAAGGTTGTTTTTGGTCTAATTACAATTATCCAATTGAATTAGGACATGTGTTAGGGTAACAATAATATCATTTGTACCCTTAATTACCCTATTTACTTTAAACCGTGTTAAAAAAGTAAAAAGTTACTATTCACCAAAAATTATTCTCATCTCATTGGACCACATTTTACTTATTGAAATCAAACGCATCTCTTGGAGTTTTGAAATTCCACTCACAGAAGTGGTAAAATTATGTTTTATGAAAAATTCATTTTTTTAACTACCACTTAGTGGTTTCACTATTAATCAAATAATGAAAGTTTCTAGAAAAATACCAAAAATTAGGCCAAAGATATATTTAATATTATGAATTCAAGAATCATGTATATTTTACCAAATTCAAAAAATATCAGTGTCATTAATTAATTTAAAAATTAAATCCTGTCATCAAAACAAATAGCGTGTTTTTAAGAGATAATTACTATCAAAAGCTTGACATGTGTTTATGTTTGGTTTAAATGTGAAATTACATCCAATGACCAACATTGTATTAAATTGTAAAAATATATTCTAAATATACATTAAAACCACTCAAATTAATAATTTATCACTATTAATTATTTCGATTAAAAAGTTTGTTTTAAATTAAAATTTACTTATTTTCACTATTCATTTGAAAAAGAAAGTTATCCGAAAAGTACCAAAATTTCACCCTAAGCTAATTTAGATATTCTGAATCCAAAAATGAAGTCCATTTTGAAAACTAAAATATACAAAATTTCAAAAATTTGTTATTACTATTCATAATGGCTAGTTTTAATAGTATTTTAATAGCATCTCGTTTTTTAGTGAAACACAGTATTGCGTACTACACACGCTATCGAGGAAGGTCGTGATTACCTGTAATGCAAGGAAAGTCAATGATGTGTGTTGTGAAAGCTCCTTTTTTTATAGCATACAACACAAGAAATTCAAAAAATATTTTTCATAAAATCTCGGGGTGTTACATTCTACCCCCCTTAAAATGAATTTCGCCTTCAAAATTCATCGGGGTTATAAATGATTTACTACTCGAAAGTTTCTTTAATAGAACCCCACATCGTAAAAGGAATACCAATACAAATATTTAAAAACAAAAGTATGAAATGTAATGGTTACCCAAATAAACTAATCACTAGGTTTCCACATAGGTGAAAATATGGATATGGAAGAGAAATCTAACCATCATGTTCTGATGGAGAGTGGTAGAGAACATGGCTATGGAAAAGCCAGCAATCATAAAGCCATAAATTTGTGATGATCTAAGGTACCATCTGATTCATCAGATATAAGAGCACTAGGACAACATTTTTGGTTTTCAAGATCATTTCCCTAAATATGATGAAATTGGAATTAGAAGAAATACTTTCGTGATTTTGGTGTAGACTCACCATTGGTCGTTCTTTTGAAAATTCCCACTTCATCTCATAAGGAAATAAAGTTGAATTTGTCATTCGTGATGTGTTAGCAGATCATGTGATAGAATGTTGGGTCATTCCATCTGTCTCAAACAAAAGGTTAGAAAAGTTATCGAAAAATACATAAGGCTATCTATAGTGAGATTAATCATATATGGTTTCTAAAATGGACTTATACTTCATATATAATACTACTTAATATAATAAGACTAATTTATACTAAAAAAGGACTTCCTATAGGCCAGTGGTAGGTGATAATGGCTGGTCGCACTTCGGTTGTGGGTTTGATTCTCACAGCCTTGTCCGACGTGATGGGTTGTCGCCTGTTCTACAGGTTTTCCTTTTTCTAAAACTATATTACTACAACATACCATCAATAATATTGAAAAAAACTTTTATACTTAAACAATACTATCTTATGTCCAACATAATCCATTCCATTATTTATCTAAAATACTTCGGTCCAAGCTCATTGTATAAAGAAAACTATTACTTGAAATGTCATCAACCAACCATCATTTACCCCCCATAATCTTGTTGGTCACCTTCCAATCATGGGAATACCTTAATCATGTATTATCTTGAAAAATGAATATCCATTAAAACATAGTGAAAACAAGAATGCTGTCAAATGTTAACTCTTTCCACATACCAAAATTCAATAATTCTATATACTCAAACCATGATATAACCTTCTCCTTATATCAGTCATGAGCTCATGAATACAATCAAACATCTCATTATCTTCTTATCGCTTCATTATATGCATATCATCTACATTCCAATAATATCTCAATAACCTTCCATGGTTACCGGTACCATTCAACATATACTTTCATATACTTTAGGGAAAACAATAGTGTATCAATCCTTAGACGATTCTTTATTCCATAGTACCATAAATTATTCTTTATAAACATACAATCATTCCACTAACATATTAAACCACAAAATGAGCTTCATCATTCATTTCATATCATATTTCATTTGTAGTCTCTTCATCATCATCCACATAAATACTACCTGTATGACCATGCTGATTCTCTTCATGAGATTTTCCCTTAGGGAATTGGTTTGCATAATGCCCATACATTCCAAATTTAAAACATCTAATCATTGTTGATGTCGTAGCAATACCACTATCCTCATCCCTGGTGTTAACTGAACCTTTTCTTTTTCACTTACTGGATTTGTGTCCTTCTTTTCCACACCCAAAGCATCTTCCAGTTCCCTTGAAACAATCTCCCCAGTGCCTCTTCCCACATGATTTACATGATGGAAATTGAACTTTCTTTCCACTATTATCATCATGAAACTCCATCTTTCTCTTATTATCTGAGTCAGAAAACTTACCAAAGTTGATATTATTGATCATATTATGAGATTTTTGATTAGGCATAATAATGATGTTTGGACTTCCAAATCCTATTTCATTTGGTTTCTCATGAAAAATATCATTTCATTGTCCGTAATATCCTCCATAATCATGAATCTTCCTGTTTCCAACCATTTTCTAAATCCCAAAAAGAATAGTGTGAGAGAAAAAATCATGCTAGGGAAAACAAGATAGTAAAGGGGGAGCACCCTCAATATCTAACATCTTAGGATAAATTCTAGGATCGTTACCATAGTTCTATGACTATATCCTATATGTATACTTATCCTTAGAGACATCCCTAGACATACCTTATAAGTATCTCTAGGGATCTCACTAATGTTTTCGCATCCTAGATTACAAAGGTTGACTAAACCATTCCTCTAATACCAACTGTAGAAACCCGATGCTTGACTGTAACACCCCGAACTTCCACGATACGCCTCTCTTTCAATAATGCAATAGCTTGCATTGTACGCAACTTCGAGTTCTAAAACATCGCGACAAATCAAAGTAGCCGTTATGAATAGTAATAACCACTTTTTAAAATTATAGAAATTTTATATTTCAAAATGGACTTCATTTTTGTATTCCTAATATTGAAATTAACCTATGTTGAATTTTTTGTAATTTTCTGAGAACTTCAAAATTTTTATGAATAGTGAAAAATACTTAAAACAACTTTTTTAATCAAAATAATTCATAGTGATAAATTATACTATTGAGTGGTTTTAGAGTATAATTAGAATATATTTTTACCATTTTATCCAATGGTGGTCATTAGAATTAATTTAACATTGAAATTGGACATAAACAATTGCCAATCTTTTGATATAAATTGTTTCTTAAAAACACGCTATTTGTTGTGACAGCGGGAATTAATTATAAAATTAATTAATGCAACTAATATGTTTGGAATTTTTTAAAATAGACATCATTTTTCAATTAGGAATATCAATTATAGCTTAGGGTGAAATTTTGGCCTTATTCTGAAAAACTTCAATTTTTGATGAATAGTGAAACCACTAAGTGGTTGTTAAATAACTGATTTTTCGAAATATTACCACTTCTGTGTTTTGATTTTCAAAAATCCGACATACATGGTTGTCATTAAGAAGTAAAATGTGGTTCAATGGGATAAAAATAATTTTTTGGTGAATAGTAACTTATTAAGTTCTTAATCGCGATTAGTGGTAATTAGGGTAGTTTAAGGTATAAATAATACTTTAATAATATTAAATGACCTAGACACATGTCCCAACCTCATTGGTTGTGTCATGGCCGACCAAGACAAGCCATGGCCTAACTTGGGGACCCCATGGATCCACTTTTGTTGGGAAATAACATAAATTACTTTTTATTTAATGTTAAAGTGAAAATGACACTAACATAAAGTGTTTTACTAAAACAATTTTTAAGTAGGGTTACACAAGTCCAAATTTTTATTATAAATAGTAATTGGAAAGATAAAAAGATTTCCTATATCATAGTATTTTTTTTATAATTTTTAGACATTAAATAAATTTAATTATTTATGACATAATAATGATGCAGCGATGACATCATTATTTGACGATTTAAATAAAATGGAAAGATAATATAAAATCTATGAACTACACATGGCCAAAACCAATTGGATGAGTGGATTTCGATGCCTTATCACCTTATCCACGAATTCTATCAATGTGGGACCTTTTAAAACCGAAACACATTTTCAAATAATGTAATGTTCCTTTACTTTCCAAAAGTGCCCCTCCTCTCCTCTTATAAAAGGCCCCCACCTCTACCTCATTTCACACACTCTTCAAGCCATTGGCTCGGCCAACCCCTGCCCATTTGCTCTCTCCACATCCCTCTCCTCATCCTAGAGGATTCCCTTTGGGCAGAATCCTTTCAAAGGAAGCCTTTAGGCTCAACTCAAAAGGAGTTACACTTTTTAAGGTAATTCATTCTCTCATGTTCTTTTGTTTTATTTTGCTTCTCCAACCCCCTAAACTCTTTTTATTTACTTCTTTTGTAACAACACCAGTATCTTAAATATACTAGGATGTTGTTATAAGATTTATTTGAGCTACACTTCCACACAACTACATCAAATGGTTAAAGAACATAAGGTTTCCGTGGATGGAGAAATTCTGCCTCCCGAAACGATGATTGTTCAACACTCATTTAACACCTTCAAAGGTGGCCATTATGATGTCACTATTTTTATATATGATATATAATATGTTTATGTTTTCCTTAAGCTTCTGTTTTTTTCATTTTGGGCATACCTTTATGGTTTCCATTATGGGTAAAACACGATATCTTCATTTTAGGAAGCGCGGACTACCGCCCCCTCAAAGTGATTTGAATCGTTAATGCCATATGTGGGATGTATAAAGGATGGAGTAAATGGTATTATACACTATATTATACTGGAATTATATTATACATTTATATCATTATGACTTCGTTCCATAAAATACGAAATAGAAATGAAAGTAGCGTTCATGCGTACGTACGGCTTACCGTCTCCATGAACGGTGCATTTCATTTCTTACCTCTAAATGTTACGTAATATTATAAATGAATGTATATACTGTATATATATGATATATATGATATCTACATCATTAATATAATTCTGGATATAATGGATATTTCACCACATGAGCAACTTATAATTATAAGAAGTTTATTGTTGACTCATGTACCAAAGATCGACAAAACGACCGTTATTAACTTAAATAATTACATAATGTTCATAACATTGTAATAAGTGATATAAAAAGGATAATGAAATTTAAAATGGTTCTTAATAAGGTAGATATTAACTCTAGTTTATTATTCAGGAGGTTAAAGAACGGTTGAGTCAAGTCGGACACAAGGTAAGGGAACTTCTTAACCCAACTTCCATTCTTTGGGTTAATCTCCTACTTTCAAATTATGTCATGATGTTATTATGTCCTATTTTGTATTTTTAATTTCTTTATGTGTACCTATAGTGAATACACATAATATATCTATTTTATTTTAAAAATGATCTTTTTAAGGACTTCGTCTCAATCTCCTTTCATTGAGGCATATTTTGTTTTATACACAAATTTCTTTTATACGGTGTATAAACCCCTTTGACTTTTACGTTTATTCAAAAGGAATCTTTTTATACAAAGCGTTTTGCTAAACGACAAAAGGGAATGTTTTTCTTTCCGTACTTATGCGGCGACAACGACTTCTCCGCCGCCGTGACCATTATTTGAGTTTCGGCTTCCTCTACAAGCCATCACTTTTTTTAATGAAAAATAAATACAAAGTTTTAACTTACTTTTATTTTGGTATTGAAAATGGTTTTGAAAGCGTTTTTATTATATCAATGTGTTGTATTGATATCTTGTGATTGGAATGTGGAAATGTTATGTTTCCTTTATGCATGTTTTATGTGATATGATTATGTTATGGTTTATGATATGTTTAAACCTATTCATATGAGGAATGTATTGGACTTAATAAGTGACGGGTGGGGCCCGCTATAGCTCCTCGATGCATCGGTAGGTCTCATGAGACAACTAGACGTGGAATTGGCCGAGGCCCTTTCCCAATTTGATTTATGGTTTTGGCCGAGGCCTTAATCATTTTAGACGTCTTGGCCGAGGCCTTGACAAAATGTTTCAGAATGTCCTGCATTATACATTCCCTCATTATGAAAGTGGTTATTGATATTACATGTGATTATTCGACCAGTAGAATATCCATGTGAAGAAGTAAATGGCATTATCTCATTTTACTTTTTCCATATTATGTTGAAGTTCATGTTTAAGAGGCTTTTGTTTTAGTTATACATTGCCTTAAATGTTAATGTTTATTTATGAAAGCTTCCGCATTATTGTTATCCTTACTGAGCATTTGAGCTCACCCCTTTCAATGTTTAAAAATTTTCCAGGTTGTGAAGAAGTATTTTATGACTGACTTGCAAGAATAATCAGTGAAGATATGAGTGTGGACTATGAAGACCATGTTTTTTTGTAGTTTGTTTAATTTTGATGTAATGAAAGACTTATGAATGTATCTAGTGTTTCCAAGGCTACTAAACTAATCGGTCTTTCGAGACTTGATCTTTTGGGATCATGCCAATGTTACGAAGTAATGCACCGGCTCTGGGTAGCTGGGGTCGGGGCGTTACAGTTGGTATCAGAGGCAGTTTAGTACTAACCTTGGAAGCTAGATTTAGATAAACTCTGATTAGAGCACATAGCCCAAAGATAGACTTTGAGGATTAGTATAGAAGAACTTCCTAGAATTTTGGTATTATAGAGATGTTATGAGTTTTCCGAGCAATACATCCCTATCTGGATACGAGCAGGTAGAGGCGGCTCTGGCACAGATGTACCTAGGGGTAAAACCCGAAAACACCGCTTTGAGCTAGACTCGAACGGGAACTGGTGCACGACAACGGGCCTTGCTGCACTCTTGGTTACGACACTCCCGGGGGATATGCTTAGGATAATTCTCATTTTATTTACAAACCACTATGAAGGGTTATGAGTATATACTTCCTCAAATAAAACATTTCTTTTTATGATTATGGATTATATCCATAAATAGTTCAATTTATGTAAAGTGTTTTACAAGTATGGAATTATGTATTTTGATTCATAAACTAATCTGGTTTATGCCATTGTTTAGAAATGGCGCCTAGTAGAAGGAATGGAAACTGTATCAATGCACGAACTCCGTGTAGGGATTGCCCTCCTGCTCAAGATAATTATTGTGGATCTGGAGATACAACTGGTGCTGATCAACTTATTACCATACTGGGACAACTCACTCAGGTTATGAATAATAACCTTACTCGTATGGAGCACCCTGATCCGCAACGTGGAGGATCAATGATAGATCGTTTCATGAGGCAACAACCACCAACCTTTAATGGGAGTACAAATCCTATAGTAGCTGAGCAATGGATAAATTCCTTAGAGAAAATATTCCATGCCTTGGGGAGTAGTGAAAGGGAGAAGGTTGTCATGGCAGTTTACCGCCTCACTGGAGATGCCGATCAGTGGTGGTCGCTGATTCAAAACACAAAGGAAGATGATGACATATCGAATATGGAATGGAGGGAGTTCAAAGAGCTTTTCTTAGAAAAATACTTTCCTCGTGACCATCGAGCAGATATGGAAAGGCAATTTCTGAGTCTGAGGCAGAAGGAGGATGAGAATGTCGCAAAGTATGAGGCTAACTTTACAAGGTTAGCAAGGTATGCTGCAGATTACATACGTAACCCAAGGAGTAAGATTGATCGTTTATTTGATGGGTTAAAACCATTTCTCCGTCGAGCTTTGGTATCACAATCCTTCTCATCATACGAAGATATTGTCTCGTGTGCTATCAAGACAGAAAAGGAATTCTCTAAGTCTTATGACAACAAAGTAAAGCAAGAGAAGAAGAGAACGGTGGAACAAGAGACAGATAAAGGGAAAAAGGGAAAGAAGGATTTTCCAGTATGTGATAATTGTGGGAAGAATCACCCTGGTACTTGCCTAAAAGGAATGGGAGTTTGTTATAAATGTGGAGAAAAGGGTCACCAGGCTCGTGATTGCAAGGGAAAGAAAGAGGCTGTCAAAGTTGAATGCTACAATTGTAGAGAAATGGGTCATTATGCAAATGAATGTCCTAAGCGTCAAGGAAACTTACCTCAGAAAAGGCCAAGGGATCAAGGACAATCTTATGCTATTACTACAGTTGAAGCAGAATAACTAATGTATTGGGGCTTTTGGACTCATGGATTATATTCTGGTTATTAGATTAATGTGATCTATATAAGGATTGTACTGCAGTACTTTTTGATTTCAGTAAGGTTTTAATATGATTAAGGTAATCATATTTTTAGTATGTGACAATAAGAGAAACTAATATTTGTTTGGGGAATCTGATAAATTGATTTTGGAATTAAGAGACCTTTTAGAGAAAGTCTGGATAGAGGTATTTTGGATAACTATAAAGGTTGGAGTGGATTAAGTTGAACCTTGGATAGTAAATTTAAGGTTAAAAATTTTCTGGATATTATTCTTGGAATACTATAGTTTTATGAAAAGGACAACCTGCAGGGTGGGGCATAACCCGTCGCGTCGGACAAAGATGCAGGAATCGAACCCACAACCATAGTGCGACAAGCCTTTATTTCCTACCACTAGCCTACAGGAAGTCCCTGGTTATTACAAAATAATTTTACTAATCTAAATAAAATGTGTTAATATTTGGAACCTTATACAATTAGGATAAGTATAATATTTTTGAGTTCTATTATCATTTTGAGTGAAAGATGAGTTGAAGGTTGAAACTCTAATTGTCAAGCATAAATATATATATACCTATCTCTTATTCAATGAATAAATTAATTCTTAAACTTTAGTAAAGGGATATTAAAAAAATAAAATAAAATGTGTTATCCTAATACCTTATGTTTTGTTGAACTGAAGACATTTTAAATCAACATAGATTGAAGGCTTTGAGGCCCTCAATTTGACAGTTGATTGTGATTAATGACCTCAATCACTCCCTACAAATATTTACGTTTTTCCTCCAATTATATGTCTTTAATTGCCACCAATGTTCTCCTTATCGAGATCATAATTTGGTGGTGACTTTCTTATTTCCATTTTCCCTCTTATTAAGGCTAAATTTTATTAACCTTATTTCCGATGTGGGTTTTCCACAAAGGTATTTTCTATTTTCACCCTCTTATATCAAATTGCGAGGACGCAATTTATTGAAGGAGGGGAGAATGTAACACCCCGAGCTTCCACGATACGCCTCTCTTTCAATAATGCAATAGCTTGCATTGTACGCAACTTCGAGTTCTAAAACATCGCGACAAATCAAAGTAGCCGTTATGAATAGTAATAACCACTTTTTAAAATTATAGAAATTTTATATTTCAAAATGGACTTCATTTTTGTATTCCTAATATTGAAATTAACCTATGTTGAATTTTTTGTAATTTTCTGAGAACTTCAAAATTTTTATGAATAGTGAAAAATACTTAAAACAACTTTTTTAATCAAAATAATTCATAGTGATAAATTATACTATTGAGTGGTTTTAGAGTATAATTAGAATATATTTTTACCATTTTATCCAATGGTGGTCATTAGAATTAATTTAACATTGAAATTGGACATAAACAATTGCCAATCTTTTGATATAAATTGTTTCTTAAAAACACGCTATTTGTTGTGACAGCGGGAATTAATTATAAAATTAATTAATGCAACTAATATGTTTGGAATTTTGTAAAATAGACATCATTTTTCAATTCGGAATATCAATTATAGCTTAGGGTGAAATTTTGGCCTTATTCTGAAAAACTTCAATTTTTGATGAATAGTGAAACCACTAAGTGGTTGTTAAATAACTGATTTTTCGAAATATTACCACTTCTGTGATTTGATTTTCAAAAATCCAACATACATGGTTGTCATTAAGAAGTAAAATGTGGTTCAATGGGATAAAAATAATTTTTTGGTGAATAGTAACTTATTAAGTTCTTAATCGCGATTAGTGGTAATTAGGGTAGTTTAAGGTATAAATAATACTTTAATAATATTAAATGACCTAGACACATGTCCCAACCTCATTGGTTGTGTCTTGTCCGACCAAGACAAGCCATGGCCTAACTTGGGGACCCCATGGATCCACTTTTGTTGGGAAATAACATAGATTACTTTTTATTTAATGTTAAAGTGAAAATGACACTAACATAAAGTGTTTTACTAAAACAATTTTTAAGTAGGGTTACACAAGTCCAAATTTTGATTATAAATAGTAATTGGAAAGATAAAAAGATTTCCTATATCATAGTATTTTTTTTATAATTTTTAGACATTAAATAAATTTAATTATTTATGACATAATAATGATGCAGCGATGACATCATTATTTGACGATTTAAATAAAATGGAAAGATAATATAAAATCTATGAACTACACATGGCCAAAACCAATTGGATGAGTGGATTTCGATGCCTTATCACCTTATCCACGAATTCTATCAATGTGGGACCTTTTAAAACCGAAACACATTTTCAAATAATGTAATGTTCCTTTACTTTCCAAAAGTGCCCCTCCTCTCCTCTTATAAAAGGCCCCCACCTCTACCTCATTTCACACACTCTTCAAGCCATTGGCTCGGCCAACCCCTGCCCATTTGCTCTCTCCACATCCCTCTCCTCATCCTAGAGGATTCCCTTTGGGCAGAATCTTTCAAAGGAAGCCTTTAGGCTCAACTCAAAAGGAGTTACACTTTTTAAGGTAATTCATTCTCTCATGTTCTTTTGTTTTATTTTGCTTCTCCAACCCCCTAAACTCTTTTTATTTACTTCTTTTGTAACAACACCAGTATCTTAAATATACTAGGATGTTGTTATAAGATTTATTTGAGCTACACTTCCACACAACTACATCAAATGGTTAATGAACATAAGGTTTCCGTGGATGGCGAAATTCTGCCTCCCAAAACGATGATTGTTCAACACTCATTTAACACCTTCAAAGGTGGCCATTATGATGTCACTATTTTTATATATGATATATAATATGTTTATGTTTTCCTTAAGCTTCTGTTTTTTTCATTTTGGGCATACCTTTATGGTTTCCATTATGGGTAAAACACGATATCTTCATTTTAGGAAGCGCGGACTACCGCCCCCTCAAAGTGATTTGAATCGTTAATGCCATATGTGGGATGTATAAAGGATGGAGTAAATGGTATTATACACTATATTATACTGGAATTATATTATACATTTATATCATTATGACTTCGTTCCATTAAATACGAAATAGAAATGAAAGTAGCGTTCATGCGTACATACGGCTTACCGTCTCCATGAACGGTGCATTTCATTTCTTACCTCTAAATGTTACGTAATATTATAAATGAATGTATATACTGTATATATATGATATATATGATATCTACATCATTAATATAATTCTGGATATAATGGATATTTCACCACATGAACAACTTATAATTATAAGAAGTTTATTGTTGACTCATGTACCAAAGATCGACAAAACGACCGTTATTAACTTAAATAATTACATAATGTTCATAACATTGTAATAAGTGATATAAAAAGGATAATGAAATTTAAAATGGTTCTTAATAAGGTAGATATTAACTCTAGTTTATTATTCAGGAGGTTAAAGAACGGTTGAGTCAAGTCGGACACAAGGTAAGGGAACTTCTTAACCCAACTTCCATTCTTTGGGTTAATCTCCTACTTTCAAATTATGTCATGATGTTATTATGTCCTATTTTGTATTTTTAATTTCTTTATGTGTACCTATAGTGAATACACATAATATATCTATTTTATTTTAAAAATGATCTTTTTAAGGACTTCGTCTCAATCTCCTTTCATTGAGGCATATTTTGTTTTATACACAAATTTCTTTTATACGGTGTATAAACCCCTTTGACTTTTACGTTTATTCAAAAGGAATCTTTTTATACAAAGCGTTTTGCTAAACGACAAAAGGGAATGTTTTTCTTTCCGTACTTATGCGGCGACAATGACTTCTCCGCCGCCGTGACCATTATTTGAGTTTCGGCTTCCTCTACAAGCCATCACTTTTTTTAATGAAAAATAAATACAAAGTTTTAACTTACTTTTATTTTGGTATTGAAAATGGTTTTGAAAGCGTTTTTATTATATCAATGTGTTGTATTGATATCTTGTGATTGGAATGTGGAAATGTTATGTTTCCTTTATGCATGTTTTATGTGATATGATTATGTTATGGTTTATGATATGTTTAAACCTATTCATATGAGGAATGTATTGGACTTAATAAGTGACGGGTGGGGCCCGCTATAGCTCCTCGATGCATCGGTAGGTCTCATGAGACAACTAGACGTGGAATTGGCCGAGGCCCTTTCCCAATTTGATTTATGGTTTTGGCCGAGGCCTTAATCATTTTAGACGTCTTGGCCGAGGCCTTGACAAAATGTTTCAGAATGTCCGGCATTATACATTCCCTCATTATGAAAGTGGTTATTGATATTACATGTGATTATTCGACCAGTAGAATATCCATGTGAAGAAGTAAATGGCATTATCTCATTTTACTTTTGCCATATTATGTTGAAGTTCATGTTTAAGAGGCTTTTGTTTTAGTTATACATTGCCTTAAATGTTAATGTTTATTTATGAAAGCTTCCGCATTATTGTTATCCTTACTGAGCATTTGAGCTCACCCCTTTCAATGTTTAAAAATTTTCCAGGTTGTGAAGAAGTATTTTATGACTGACTTGCAAGAATAATCAGTGAAGATATGAGTGTGGACTATGAAGACCATGTTTTTTTGTAGTTTGTTTAATTTTGATGTAATGAAAGACTTATGAATGTATCTAGTGTTTCCAAGGCTACTAAACTAATCGGTCTTTCGAGAATTGATCTTTTGGGATCATGCCAATGTTACGAAGTAATGCACCGGCTCTGGGTAGCTGGGGTCGGGGCGTTACATTGACGTACATGGAAATTACTTTAAGATTGTGGAATACATAATACATAACAAAAATAGACACACAAGGAACGCAATAATTTAGTGTCTTTGGAAACTCGGTATAAAATATTCCAATCGTGGTGAAAGAACTTCAACATCTCACATAATGATCTTCCCCTTTTTTCATACCTAAAACCTTTCATTATATACTGGGGAAAATAAAACATAAAAAGGGTGAGCTCAAATTCTCAATAAGGGTAAGCATGGATAAAATTAAACATACTATATACATTTGAACTTCAAAACATGAACATAATGTTTAAACATCAAAAGCATGAGCAATGACATAAAACATGGAAGTACGTAAAGCATAGACCATAAAGAAACATTAAGAATGATAAAATAGAATGGGAATAAAACACGTAACTGTGGAATCCATTAAACACAATATAATGATTTCCATAGTAGCCAGGGCATTGCTGCCAAGACCATCTTAGTGGTCAAAGTCCAATTCTGAATCGAGATCACACCTCATTTCAGTCCTGTAACACTGAACCGGATTAACTTACCGTTCCATCCATGTATATCTCATGAGATATAAAATCTTTACCCAATGCATTGGAGGGAGATATATGTCCAACCCATCTCATAATGAAATCATTCTTTCGTGTACCACAAAATCATAAATCATATATCATAGCATAACCCATGAAATAAAATGGGATTCTTAAACATCATGTCATTATAACATAATCCATAAACAATTGATATCATTTCATCATAAGAAAATTGAATCCATTTAAATCATAGATACATTTTACTTGAAACATACACATATGAAATAATGTCATCTTAGATGGAAAATAGTTTTGACAAAACACTGGAAATGAATTCTTGAGGAAAATATCCTTTCTTCTTTAAATTCATTTTCCTTTCACAAAATTCCCTGAAATTTTAAAAGACAAGGGTTTTGTTGAAAATAATCATGTAATCTTGTTGAGGAAGCTTCTTGAAAATGAGGCATTTTGAAACAGTAAAAATCCATTCATATCATATAAGTTAAAAATAACATTCTCCTCATACTTTTTTCGGAAAATTAAAAAAAGTACCTTATATGGTAACCAAAGGAATGATTACATTCATACAATGTGGTAAAAAGTAAGTAAAGGATAAAAATGACTTTAAACATCCATGGATGAATTGTAAACATTTTATGAAAGCATTTTTAAAAAACATGGTCATTGATGATAAATGTAGCCCCAGAAAATACTTACGTATAAGCAATCTCAGATAAAAATTAGATTTAAAATTTATCCCTTACATTAGGTCTGATATGCATCGTAAGTTTCCGAACCTCGTCTTCTTTGAAACGCCTCTTTGAGTCTTCATCTTAGTGCATTAAAATTGGTCGTTGAAGAATACAATGACCTCTAGGATGTTTCTAGGGATGTGAAGAAGAGAATTTGGCAGGGGTTGGCCGAGCATGAATGCTCAAAGTGGTGTGAGGAAGAGAGGGAGGAGGAGCCCTTTTAAAAGGGAGGAGAGGGGCACCTTTGGAATAACAAAAATTATTATTTTATTATAAATCTAAATTCGGTTTTAAAAAGCTCCAAATAGATTTATTTCGAATCGAAAGTGGGGATGGGTCGAAATAATCTCATCCAATAGAATTTAGACATGTTTAGGTCATTATATAAACCTTATCATTTAGTTTTAACTCTTAGTTAATTAGATTGACATTTACCATGTCACTTTGTATTTTTATATTATATAGTTAATAAACATACCATATAAATCCAACTTAACCCCAATTGGTCAATTCATGATTCAAATATCATGATATAAGTATCTTGGCTGATCCTTAGATTTTTAGAAATAAAATAACAATCAATAATATAATATTTGTAGTAAGAACTATTTTATGTAAATTTTGACACTAATTAGTAATTGATTTTTGTGAAAATCATAACAGAATGATTATTTTGAGAAAAGTTAATTAAATCAATACTAACATGTCCTATTAACCTATAAAATTATTGGAATTCATAAAAAGTCTGAAATTACATTTATTTGGGTATTTATAACATCAATTATGGAAATATTTAATTAATAATATAATTACTGCATCATCTTTGTGTCATAAATAAATTAAATTATATAATGTCTAAAAATTACAAATAAAATATACTTATGTAGGAAATATTTTTAGCTTTCTAATGAATATTTATAGTCGAATTTATCTTATGTATAACCCTATATTAAAAATTATTTTCTTATTAAACATTGATTTTAACTATTTTAAACCTTCTTTAAATAAATTAATAATAAATGTCCAAATCTAATCCATGTGGGCGTAAATGGTCATATTGTATTTCTAAGGTAATTTTTGGTCGAATTACACTTATATAATATAATTAGGACATGTGTTAGGGTAATAATTATATCATTTGTACCCATAATTACCCTATTTACTTTAAACCGTGGTAAAAAAAGTAAAAAGTTACTATTCACCAAAAATTATTTTCAGCTCATTGAACCACATTTTACTTACTGAAATCAACCGTGTCTCTCATAGTTTTGAAATTCCACTCACAGAAGTGGTGAAATTATGTTTTATGAAAAATTATTTTTTTAACTACCACTTAGTGGTTTCATTATTCATCAAAAAACGAAAGTTTCCAGAAAAATACCAAAAATTAGGCCTAAGCTATATTTGATAATATGAATTGAAAAATGATGTCTATTTTACCAAATTCAAAAAATATCAGTTGCATTAATTAATTTAAAAATTATATCCCGTCGTGAAAACAAATAGCGTGTTTTTAAGAGATAATAACTTAAAAGCATGACATTTGTTTATGTCTGGTTTAAATGTGAAATTACATCCAATGACCAACATTGTATTAAATTGTAAAAATATATTCTATGTATACTTTAAAACCACTCAAATTAATAATTTATCACTATTAATTATTTCGATTAAAAAGGTTGTTTTTAATTAAAATTTACTAATTTTCACTATTCATAACGGCTAGTTTTAATAATATTTTAATAGCATCTCGTTTTTTAGTGAAACACAGTATTGCGTACTACACATGCTATCGAGGAAGGACGTGATTGCGTGTAATGCAAGGCAAGTCAATGATGCGTGTAGTGAAAGCTCCTTTATTTGTAGCGTACAACACAAGAAATTCAAAAAATATTTTTCATAAAATCTCGGGGTGTTACATTCTACCCCCCTTAAAATGAATTTCGCCCTCCAAATTTGTCGGGGTTATAAATGGTTTACTACTCGAATGTTTCTTTAATAGAAACCCACATAGTAATATGAATACCAAAACCAATAATTAAAAACAAAAGTGTGAAACATAATGGTTACCCAAATAAACTAATCACTTGGATTCCACATATGTGAAAATATGGATATGGAAGAGAAATCTAACCATCATGTTCTGATGGAGAGTGGTAGAGAACATGGATATGGAAAATCCAACAATCATAAAGACCTAAATTTTTGATGATCTAATGTACCATCTAATTCATCAGATATAAGAGCACTATGACAACATTTTTGGTTTTCAAGATCTTTTCCCTAAAGTTGATGAAATTGGAATTTGAAGAAATACTTTCGTGATTTTGGTATAGTCTCACCATTGGTTGTTCGTTAGAAAATTTCAACTTCATCTCATAAATAAATGAAGTTGAATTTTTCATTCGTGATGTGTTAGCAGATCATGTGATAGAATGTTGGGTCATTCCATCTGTCTCAAACAAAAGGTTAGAAAAGTTATTGAAAAATACAAAAGACCATCTATAGTGAGATTAATCATATATGGTTCCTAAAATGGAATTATACTTCATATATCATACTGCATAATATAATAAAAATAATTTCTACTAAACAGGGACTTCCTATAGGCCAGTGGTAGGCGATAATGGTCGGACGCACTTCAGTTGTGGGTTTGATTCTCATAGCCTTTTTCCGACGGGATGGGATGTCGCCTGTCCTGCAGGTTTTCCTTTTTCTAAAACTATATTACTACAACATCCCATCAATTATATTGAAAAAAACTGCTGTACTTAAAAAATACTATCTTATGTCCAACATAATCCATTCCAATATTTATCTAAAATACTTCGGTCCAAGCTCATAGTATAAAAAATGATTACTTGAAATGTCATCAACCAACCATCATTTATTCCCCATATTCTTGTTGGTCACCATCCAATCATGTGAATACCTTAATCATGAATTCTATTGAAAAATGAATATACATTAAACCTTAGTGAAAACATGAATGCTGTCAAAAGTTAACTCTTTCCACATACCGAAATCCAATAATTCAATATACTCAAACCATGTTATAACCTTCTCCTTATATCAGTCATGAGCTCATGAATACAATCAAACATCTCATTATATTCTTATCCCTTCATTATACGCATATCATCTACTTTCCAAAAATATCAGAATAACCTTCCATGGTTACCAGTACCATTCAACATATACTTTCATATAATTTAGGAAAAACAATAGTGTAACAATCCTTAGATGATTCATTATTCCATAGTACCGTACATTATTATTTATAAACATACAATCATTCCACTAACTTATTAAACCAATAGATGAGCTTCATCATTTATTTCATATCATATTTCATTTGTAGTCTCTTCAACATCATCCACATAAATACTACCGGTATGACCATGCTGATTCTCTTCATGAGATTTTCCCTTAGGGAATTGTTTTCCATAATTCCCATACATTCCAAATTTAAAACATCTAATCATTGTTGATGTCATAGCAATACCATTATCCTCATCAATGGTGTTAACTGAACCTTTTCTTTTGCCCTTACTGGATTTGTGTCCTTCTTTTCCACACCCAAAGCATCTTCCAGTTCCCTTGAAATAATCTCCCCAATGCCTCTTCCTGCATGATTTACATGAGGGAAATTGAACTTTCTTTCCTCTATGATCATCATGAAACTCCATCTTTCTCTTATTATCTGAGTCAGGAAACTTACCAAAGTTGAGATTATTGATCATATTATGAGATTGTTGATTAGGCATAATAACGATTTTTGGACTTCCAAATCCCGTTTCATTTGGTTTCTCATGAAAAATATCATTCCATTGTCCGCCATATCCTCCATTATCATGAATCTTCCTATTTCCAACCATTTTATAAATCCCAAAAAAATAGTGTGAGAGGCAAAAATCATGCTAGGGAAAACAACATAGTAAAGGGGGAGCACCCTCAATATCTAACATCTTAGGTTAAATTCTATGATCATTACCGTAGTTCTAGGACTATATCATATATGTATACATATTCTTAGAGACATCCCTAGACATACCTTAGATGTATCTCTATGGATCTCATTAACGTTTTCGCATCCTAGTTTCCAAAGGTTGACTAAACATTTCCTCTAATACCAACTACAGAGACCCGAAGCTTGACGTACATGTACATTACATTAATTTTGCGGAATACTTAATACATAACAAAAATCGACACACAAGGACCGTAATAGTTTAGTGTCTTTGGAAACTCAGCATAAAATCTTCTAATCGTGGTGAAATATCTTCAACATCTCTCATAAAGATCTTCCCCATTTATTTCTTACCTAAAACCTTTCATTATATCCTGGGGAAAAGAAAACATAAAAAGGGTGAGCTCAAATGCTTAGTAAGGGAAAGCATGCATATAATAAAACATAATATATACATTTGAAATTAAAAACATGAACATAATGTTTACACATCAAAAGCTTGAGCAATGATATAAAATATGGAAGTACATAAGGGATAGATCATAAAGAAACATTAACAATGATAAAATAGAATGGGAATAAAACATGTAATTGTGGCATCCATTTAACACATGTAATGATTTCCATAATAGCCAAGGCATTGCTACCAAGACCATCTTAGTGGACAAAGTCCCATTCTGAATAGAGTTCACTACTCATTTCAGTCCTGTAACACTGAACCGGATTAACTTACCGTTCCAGCCATGTATATGTCATGAGATATAAAATCATTACCCAATGCATTGGAGGGAGATATAGGTCCCACCCATTTCATAAGTAAATCATTCGTTCATGTGCCACAAAATCATAAGTCATATATCATAGCATTACCCATGAAATAAAAAGGGATTCTTAAACATCATGCCATCATAACATAATCCATAAACAATTGATATCATTTCATCATAAGAAAATTGAAACCATTTAAATCATAGATACATTTTACTTGAAACATCAACATATGAAATAATGTCATATTAGATGGAAAATAGTTTTGACAAAACACTGGAAATGAATTCTTAAGGAAAATATCCTTTCTTCTTTAAAATCATTTTCTTTTCACATAATTCCATGAAATTTTAAAAGATAAGGGTTTTGTTTAAAATAATTATGCAATCTTGTTGAGGAAGATTCTTGAAAAAGATGCGTTATGAAACCCTAAAAATTCATTCATTCCATATAAGTTAAAAATAACATTCTCCTCGTACTTTTTTTAGTAAAGTCAAAAAGTACCTTATATGGTAACCAAAGTAAAGATTTCATTCATACAATGTGGTAAAAATTCAATAAAGGGTAAAAATGACTTTAAACATCCATGGAGGAATTGTAAACATTGTATGAATGCATTTTTAGATAACATGGTAATTGATGATAAACGTAACCCCATTAAATACATACCTATAAGCAATCTCAGATAAAAATGAGATTGAAAATTTATCCCTTACCTTAGGTCTGTTATGCTTCGTAAGTTTCTCAACCTCCTCTTCTTTGAAGCGCCTCTTTGAGTCATCATCTTAGGGCACTAAAATTGGTCTTTGAAGAAGACCAGGACCTCTAGGATGTTGATAGGGAAATGAAGAAGCGAATTTTTCAAGGGTTGGCTGAGCTTGAAGGCTCAATGTGGTGCGAGTAAGAGAGGGAGGAGGTGTCCTTTTATAAGCGATGAGAGGGGCACCTTTGGAATAACAAAAAATACTATTTTATTATAAAGCCAAATTCGATTTTAAAAAGTTCCAAATTGATTTATATTAAATCTAAAGTAGTTATGGGTCAAAATAATCTCATCCAATACAATTTAGACAAGTTTAGGTCATTATATAAACCTTATATTTTAGTTTTAACTCTTATTTAATTAGATTGACATTTACCATGTCACTTTGTATTTTTATATTATATAGTTAATAAACATACCATATACATCCAAGTGAACCCCAAGTGGTCCATTAATGACACACCTATCATGATATAAGTATCTTGGCCGATCCTTAGATTTTTAGAAATAAAATAACAATCAATAATATAATATTTGTAGTAAAAACTATTTTTTTTGTCAATTTTGACACTATTTAGTAATTGATTTTTGTGAAAATCATAACAGATTGATTATTTCAAAAAAAAGTTAATTAAATCAATACTAATATGTCCTATTAAGCTATAAAATTATTGGAATTCAAAAAAAGTCTCAAATTACATTTATTTGGGTACTTATAACATCAATTATGTCAATATTTCATTAATAAGATAATTATTTCATCATCTTTGTGTCATAAATAAATTAAATTATTTAATGTTTAAAAATTTCAAATAAAATATAATTATGTAGGAAATCTTTTTATCTTTCTAATTAATATTTATAGTCGAATTTATCTTATGTATAACCCTATATTAAAAATGATTTTCTTATTAAACATTGATTTTAACTATTTTAAACCTTAAGTAAATAAATTAATAATAAATGTCGTAATCTAATCCAAGTGGGCCTGAATGGACATAATTTATTCCTAAGGTTTTTTTTGGTCTAATTACACTTATCCAATAGAATTAGGACATGCGTTAGTGTAACAATAATATCATTTGTACCCTTAATTACCCTATTTACTTTAAACCGTGTTAAAAAAGTAAAAAGTTACTATTCACCAAAAATTATTCTCATCTCATTGGACCACATTTTACTTACTGAAATCAACCGCTTCTCTCGGAGTTTTTAAATTCCACTCATAGAAGTGGTAAAATTATGTTTTATGAAAAATTCATTTTTTAACTACCACTTAGTGGTTTCACTATTAATCAAATAATGAAAGTTTCTAGAAAAATACCAAAAATTAGGCCAAAGGTATATTTAATATTATGAAATCAAGAATCATGTATATTTTACCAAATTAAAATAATATCAGTTTCATTAATTAATTTAAAAATTAAATCCCGTCGTCAAAACAAATAGCGTGTTTTTAAGAGATAATAACTATCAAAAGCTTGACATTTTTTTATGTCTGGTTTAAATGTGAAATTACATCCAATGACCAACATTGTATTAAATTGTAAAAATATATTCTAAATATACTTTAAAACCACTCAAATTAATAATTTATCACTATTAATTATTTCGATTAAAAAGGTTGTTTTTAATTAAAATTTACTTATTTTCACTATTCATCAGAAAAAGAAAGTTATCCGAAAAGTACCAAAATTTCACCCTAAGCTAATTTATATATTCTGAATCCAAAAATGAAGCCCATTTTGAAAACTAAAATATATAAAATTTCAAAAAGTGGTTATTACTATTCATAATGGATAGTTTTAATAATATTTTAATAGCATCTCGTTTTTTAGTGAAACACAGTATTGCGTACTACACACGCTATCGAGGAAGGTCACGATTACCTGTAATGCAAGGAAAGTCAATGATGTGTGTTGTGCAAGCTCCTTTTTTTATATCATACAACACAAGAAATTCAAAAAATATTTTTCATAAAATCTCGGGGTGTTACATTCTACCCCCCTTAAAATGAATTTCGCCCTCAAAATTCATCGGGGTTATAAATGATTTACTACTCGAAAGTTTCTTTAATAGAATCCCACATCGTAAAAGGAATACCAAAACCAATATTTAAAAACAAAAGTATGAAATGTAATGGTTACCCAAATAAACTAATCACTAGGTTTCCACATAGGTGAAAATATGGATATGGAAGAGAAATCTAACCATCATGTTCTGATGGAGAGTGGTAGAGAACATGGCTATGAAAAATCCAGCAATCATAAATCCATAAATTTGTGATGATCTAAGGTACCATCTGATTCATCAAACATAAGAGCACTAGGACAACATTTTTGGTTTTCAAGATCATTTCCCTAAATATGATGAAATTGGAATTAGAAGAAATACTTTCGTGATTTTGGTGTAGACTCACCATTGGTCGTTCTTTTGAAAATTTCCACATCATCTCATAAGGAAATGAAGTTGAATTTGTCATTCATGATGTGTTAGTAGATCTTGTGATAGAATGTTGGGTCATTCCATCTGTCTCAATCAAAAGGTTAGAAAAGTTATCGAAAAATACATAATGCCATCTATAGTGAGATTAATCATATATGGTTTATAAAATGGACTTATACTTCATATATAATACTAATTAATATAATAAGACTAATTTCTACTAAACATGGACTTCCTGTAGGCCAGTGGTAGGCGATAATGGCTGGTCGCACTTCGGTTGTGGGTTTGATTCTCACAGCCTTGTCCGACGTGATGGGTTGTCGCCTGTTCTGCAGGTTTTCCTTTTTCTAAAACTATATTACTACAACATACCATCAATAATATCAAAAAAAACATTTATACTTAAACAATACTATCTTATGTCCAACATAATCCATTCCATTCTATATCTAAAATACTTCGGTCCAAGCTCATAGTATAAAGAAAAAGATTACTTGAAATGTCATCAACCAACCATCATTTACCCCCCTTAATCATGTTGGTCACCTTCCAATCATGGGAATACCTTAATCATGTATTATCTTGAAAAATGAATATCCATTAAAACTTAGTGAAAACATGAATGCTGTCAAAAGTTAACTCTTTCCACATACCAAAATTCAATAATTCTATATACTCAAACCATGATATAACCTTCTCCTTATATCAGTCATGAGCTCATGAATACAATCAAACATATCATTATCTTCTTATCGCTTCATTATATGCATGTCATCTACATTCCAATAATATCTGAATAACCTTCCATGGTTACCGGTACCATTCAACATATACTTTCATATACTTTAGGGAAACCAATAGTGTATCAATCCTTAGACGATTCTTTATTCCATAGTACCATAAATTATTCTTTATAAACATACAATCATTCCACTAACTTATTAAACCACAAAATGAGCTTCATCATTCATTTCATATCATATTTCATTTGTAGTCTCTTCATCATCATCCACATAAATACTACCCGTATGACCATGCTGATTCTCTTCATGAGATTTTCCCTTATGGAATTGGTTTGCATAATGCCCATACATTCCAAATTTAAAACATCTAATCATTGTTGATGTTGTAGCAATACCACTGTCCTCATCCATGGTGTTAACTGAACCTTTTCTTTTTCACTTACTGGATTTGTGTCCTTCTTTTCCACACCCAAAGCATCTTCCAGTTCCCTTGAAACAATCTCCCGAGTGCCTCTTCCCAAATGATTTACATGAGGGAAATTGAACTTTCTTTCCACATTGATAATCATGAAACTCCATCTTTCTCTTATTATCTGAGTCAGGAAACTTACCAAAGTTGATATTATTGTTCATATTATGAGATTTTTTATTAGGAATAATAATGATGTTTGGACTTCCAAATCCTATTTCATTTGGTTTCTCAGGAAAAATATCATTTCAGTGTCCGTCATATCCTCCATTATCATGAATCTTCCTGTTTCCAACCATTTTCTAAATCCCAAAAAGAATAGTGTGAGAGGAAAAAATCATGCTAGGGAAAACAACATAGTAAAGGGGGAGCACCCTCAATATCTAACATCTTAGGAAAAATTCTAGGATCGTTACCATAGTTCTATGACTATATCCTATATGTATACTTATCCTTAGAGACATCCCTAGACATACCTTAGAAGTATCTCTAGGGATCTCACTAATGTTTTCACATCCTAGTTTACAAAGGTTGACTAATCCTTTCCTCTAATACCAACTGTAGAAACCCGATGCTTGACGTACATGGAAATTACTTTAAGATTGTGGAATACATAATACATAACAAAAATAGACACACAAGGAACGCAATAATTTAGTGTCTTTGGAAACTCCGTATAAAATATTCTAATCGTGGTGACAGAACTTCAACATCTCACATAAAGATCTTCCATTTTTTATCATACCTAAAACCTTTCATTATATCCTCGGGAAAATAAAACATAAAAAGGGTGAGCTCAAATTCTCAGTAAGGGTAAGCAAGGATGAAATAAAACATACTATATACATTTGAACTTCAAAACATGAACATAATGTTTAAACATCAAAAGCTTGAGAAATGACATAAAACATGGAAGTACGTAAGGCATAGACCATACAAAACATTAATAATGATAAAATAGCATGGGAATAAAACACGTAACTGTGGAATCCATTAAACACAATATAATTATTTCCATAGTAGCCAGGGCATTGCTGCCAAGACCATCTTAGTGGACAAAGTCCCATTCTGAATCGACTTCACACCTCATTTCAGTCCTGTAACACTGAACCGGATTAACTTACCGTTCCATCCATGTATATCTCATGAGATATAAAATCTTTACCCAATGCATTGGAGGGAGATATAGGTCCAACCCATCTCATAATGAAATCATTCTTTCGCGTACCACAAAATCATAAATCATATATCATAGCATAACCCATGAAATAAAATGGGATTCTTAAACATCATGTCATTATAACATAATCCATAAACAACTGATTTCATTTCATCATAAGAAAATTGAAACCATTTAAATCATAGATACATTTTACTTGAAACATACACATATGAAATAATGTCATCTTAGATGGAAAATAGTTTTGACAAAACACTGGAAATGAATTCTTGAGGAAAATATCCTTTCTTCTTTAAATTCATTTTCCTTTCACAAAATTCCCTGAAATTTTAAAAGACAAGGGTTTTGTTTAAAATAATCATGTAATCTTGTTGAGGAAGCTTCTTGAAAATGAGGCATTATGAAACCGTAAAAATCCATTCATATCATATAAGTTAAAAATAACATTCTCCTCATACTTTTGTCGGAAAATTAAAAAAGTACCTTATATGGTAACCAAAGGAATGATTACATTCATACAATGTGGTAAAAAGTAAATAAAGGAGAAAAATGACTTTAAACATCCATGGAAGAATTGTAAACATTTTATGAAATAATTTTTAGAAAACATTGTCATTGATGATAAATGTAGCCCCAGTAAATACTTACGTATAAGAAATCTCAGATAAAAATGAGATTTAAAATTTATCCCTTACATTAGGTCTGATATGCATCGTAAGTTTCCGAACCTCGTCTTCTTTGAAGCGCCTCTTTGAGTCTTCATCTTAGTGCATTAAAATTGGTCTTTGAAGAGGACCATGACCTCTAGGATGTTTCTAGGGATGTGAAGAAGAGAATTTGGCAGGGGTTGGACGAGCATGAATGCTCAAAGTGGTGTGAGGAAGAGAGGGAAGAGGTGCCCTTTTAAAAGGGAGGAGAGGGGCACCTTTGGAATAACTAAAATTATTATTTTATTATAAATCTAAATTCGGTATTAAAAAGCTCCAAATAGATTTATTTCAAATCGAAAGTGGGGATGGGTCGAAATAATCTCATCAAATAGAATTTAGACATGTTTAGGCCATTATATAAACCTTATCTTTTAGTTTTAACTCTTAGTTAATTAGATTGACATTTAACATGTCACTTTGTATTTTTATATTATATAGTTAATAAACATACCATATACATCCAACTGAACCCCAAGTGGTCCATTAATGATACACATATCATGATATAAGTATCTTGGCTGATCCTTAGATTTTTATAAATAAAATAACAATCAATAATATAATATTTGTAGTAAGAACTATTTTATTTCAATTTTGACACTAATTAGTAATTGATTTTTGTGAAAATCATAACAGAATGATTATTTTGAAAAAAGTTAATTAAAGCAATTATAACATGTACTATTTATCTATAAAATTATTGAAATTCATAAAAAGTCTGAAATTATATTTATTTGGGTATTTATAACATCAATTATGGCAATATTTCATTAATAATATAATTACTGCATCATCATTGTGTCATAAATAAATTAAATTATATAATGTCTAAAAATTACAAATAAAATATACTTATGTAGGAAATATTTTTAGCTTTCTAATGAATATTTATAGTCGAATTTATCTTATGTATAACCCTATATTAAAAATTATTTTCTTATTAAACGTTGATTTTAACTATTTCAAACCTTCTTTAAATAAATTGATAATAAATGTCCAAATCTAATCCATGTGGGCCTAAATGGTCATATTGTATTCCTAAGGTAATTTTTGGTCGAATTACACGTATCCAATATAATTAGGACATGTGTTAGGGTAATAATTATATCATTTGTACCCTTAATTACCCTATTTACTTTAAATCGTGGTAAAAAAAGTAAAATGTAACTATTCACCATAAATTATTTTCAGCTCATTGAACCACATTTTACTTACTGACATCAACCGTGTCTCTCATAGTTTTGAAATTCCACTCACAGAAGTGGTAAAATTAAGTTTTATGAAAAATTATTTTTTTAACTACCACTTAGTGGTTTCATTATTCATCAAAAAATGAAAGTTTCCAGAAAAATACCAAAAATTAGGCCTAAGCTATATTTGATAATATGAATTCAAAAATGATGTCTATTTTACCAAATTCAAAAAATATCATTTGCATTAATTAATTTAAAAATTAAATCCCGTCGTGATAACAAATAGCATGTTTTTAAGAGATAATAACTTAAAAGCATGACATTTGTTTATGTCTGGTATAAATGTGAAATTACATCCAATGACCAACATTGTATTAAATTGTAAAAATATATTCTAAGTATACTTTAAAACCACTCAAATTAATAATTTATCACTATTAATTATTTCGATTAAAAAGGTTGTTTTTAATTAAAATTTACTAATTTTCACTATTCATAACGGCTAGTTTTAATAATATTTTAATAGCATCTCGTTTTTTAGTGAAACTCAGTATTGCGTACTACACATGCTATCGAGGAAGGTCGAGATTGCGTGTAATGCAAGGCAAGTCAATGATGCGTGTTGTGAACGCTCCTTTTGTTGTAGCGTACAACACAAGAAATTCAAAAAATATTTTTCATAAAATATCGGGGTGTTACATTCTACCCCCCTCAAAATGAATTTCGCCCTCGAAATTCGTCGGGGTTATAAATGGTTTACTACTCGAATGTATCTTTAATAGAAACCCACATCGTAAAATGAATACCAAAACCAATAATTAAAAACAAAATTGTGAAACATAATGGTTTCCCAAATAAACTAATCACTAGGATTCCACATATGTGAAAATATGGATATGGAAGAGAAATCTAACCATCATGTTCTGATGGAGAGTGGTAGAGAACATGGCTATGGAAAATACAACCATCATAAAGCCATAAATTTGTGATGATCTAATGTACCATCTAATTCATCAGATATAAGAGCACTAGGACAACATTTTTGGTTTTCAAGATCTTTTCCCTAAAGTTGATGAAATTGGAATTTGAAGAAATACATTCGTGATTTTGGTATAGTGTCACCATTGGTTGTTCTTTGGAAAATTTCCACTTCATCTCATAATGAAATGAAGTTGAATTTGTCATTCGTGATGTATTAGCAGATCATGTGATAGAATGTTGGGTCATTCCATCTGTCTCAAACAAAAGGTTAGAAAAGTTATTGAAAAATACATAAGTCCATCTATAGTGAGATTAATCATGTATGGTTCCTAAAATAGAATTATACTTCATATATCATACTACTTAATATAATAAAGCTAATTTCTACTAAACATGGACTTCTTGTAGGCCAGTGGTATGCGATAATGTTTGGTCGCACTTCGGTTGTGGGTTCGATTCTCACATCCTTGTCAAACGTGATGGGCTGTCGCCTGTCTTGCAGGTTTTCCTTTTTCTAAAACTATATTACTACAACATCCCATCAATAATATTGAAAAAAACTTCTGTACTTAAAAAATACTATCTTATGTCCAACATAATCCATTCCAATCATTATCTAAAATACTTCGGTCCAAGCTCATAGTATAAAAAAGCAATTACTTGAAATGTCATCAACCAACCATCATTTATCCCCCATAATCATGTTGGTCAACTTCCAATCATGTGAATACCTTAATCATGTATTATCTTGAAAAATGAATATCCATTAAACCTCAGTGAAAACATGAATGCTGTCAAAAGTTCACTCTTTCCACATACCAAAATCCAATAATTCTATATACTCAAACCATGATATAACCTTCTCCTTATATCAGTCATGAGATCATGAATACAATCAAACATCTTATTATCTTCTTATCCCTTCATTATACGCATATCATCTACTTTCCAAAAATATATGAATAAACTTACATGGTTACCGGTACCATTAAACATATACTTTCATATACTTTAGGAAAAAAAAAGTGTAACAATCCTTAGATGATTCTTTATTCCATAGTACCATAAATTATTATTTATAAACATACAATCATTCCACTAACTTATTAAACCATTAGCTGAGCTTCATCAATTATTTCATATCATATTTCATTTCTAGTCTCTTCATCATCATCCACATAAATACTACCAGTATGACCATGCTGATTCTCTTCATGAGATTTTCCCTTAGGGAATTGGTTTGCATAATTCCTATACATTCCACATTTAAAACATCTAATCATTGTTGATTTCGTAGCAATACCATTATCCTCATCCATGGTGTTAACTGATCCTTTTATTTTTCTCTTACTGGTTTTGTGTCCTTCTTTTCCACACTCAAATCATCTTCCAGTTCCCTTGAAACAATCTCCCCAATGCCTCTTCCCACATGATTTACATGAGGTAAATTGAACTTTATTTCCTCTATGATCATCATGAAACTCCATCTTTCTTTTATTATCTATGTCAGGAAACTTACCAAAGTTGAGATTTTTGATCATATTATGAGATTGCTAATTAGGAATAATAACGATGTTTGGACTTCCAAATCCTGTTTCATTTGGTTTCTCATGAAAAATATCATTCTATTCTCCATCATATCCTCCATTATCATAAATCTTATTATTTCCAGCCATTTTCTAAATCCCAAAAATACTAGTGTGAGAGGCAAAAATCATGCTGGGGAAAACAACATAGTAAAGGGGGAGCACCCTTAATATCTAACATCTTAGGTTAAATTCTATGATCGTTACCATAGTTCTAGGAATATATGCTATACGTATACTTATCCTTAGAGACATCCCTAGACATACCTTAGAAGTATCTCTAGAGATCTCACTAACGTTTTCGCATCGTAGTTTCCAAAGGTTGAATAAACCTTTCCACTAATACCAACTGTAGAGACCCGAATCTTGTTGTACATGGAGATTACATAACTTTTGTGGAATACTTAATACATAACAAAAATAGACACACAAGGACCGTAATAATTTAGTGTCTTTGGAAACTCGGAATAAAATCTTTTAATTGTGGTGAAAGATCTTCAACATCTCCCATAAAGATCTTCCCCTTTTTTTCTTACCTAAAACCTTTCATTATATCCTGTGGAAAAGAAAACATAAAAAGGGTGAGCTCAAATGCTCAGTAATGGTAATCAAGGATAAAATAAAACATACTATATAAATTTGAACTTCAAAACATGAACATAATGTTTAAACATCAAAAGCTTGAGCAATGACATAAAACATGGAAGTACGTAAGGCATAGATCATAAAGAAACCTTAAGAATGATAAAATAGCATGGGAATAAAACATGTAATTGTGTCATCCATTAAACACATGTAATGATTTCTATAGTATCCAAGGCATTGCTGCCACGACTATCTTAGTGGACAAAGTCCCATTCTGAATCGAGTTCACTCCTCGTTTCAGTCCTGTAACACTGAACCGGATTAACTTACCGTTCCAGCCATGTATATCTCATGAGACATAAAATCATTACCCAATGCATTGGTGGGAGATATAGGTACCACCCATCTCATAATGAAATCATTCTTTCGTGTGCCACAAAATCATATATCATATATCATAGCATAACCCATGAAATAAAATGGGATTCTTAAACATCATGTCATCATAACATAATCCATAAACAATTGATATCATTTCATCATAAGAAAATTGAAACCATTTAAATCATAGATACATTTTACATGAAACATACACATATGAAATAATGTCATCTTAGATGGAAAATAGTTTTGACAAAACACTGGAAATGAATTCTTGAGGAAAATATCCTTTCTTCTTTAAAATCATTTTCTTTTCAAAAAATTCCATGAAATTTTAAAAGATAAGGGTTTTTTTTGAAAATAATCATGCAATCTTGTGGAGGAAGCTTCTTGAAAATGAGGCGTTATGAAACCATAAAAATCCGTTCACGTCATATAATTTAAAAATAACAATCTCCTCGTTCTTTTTTCAGAAAAGTAAAAAAGTACCTTATATGGTAACCAAAGGAATGATTACATTCATACAATGTGGTAAAAAGTCAATAAAGGGTAAAAATGTCTTTAAACATCCATGGAAGAATGGTAAACATTTTATGAAAGCATTTTTTGAAAACATGGTCATTGATGATAAACGTAACCCCAGTAAATACATATGTATAAGAAATCTCGGATAAAAATGAGATTGAAAATTTATCCCTTACCTTATGTCTGATATGCTTCGTAAGTGTCCGAACCTCCTCTTCTTTCAAGCTCCTCTTTGAGTATTCATCTATGGGAACTAAAATTGGTCATTGAAGAAGACCAAGACCTCTAGGATGTTTCTAGGGAAGTGTAGAAGAGAATTTGGAAGGGGTTAGCCGAGATTGGAGGCTCAAAGTGGTGTGAGGAAGAGAAGGAGGAGGTTCCCTTTTATAATGGAGGAGAGGGGCACCTGTAGAATAACTAAAAATATTATTTTTTTATAAATCCATATTCGGTTTTAAATAGCTCTTAATTGATTTATTTCTAATATAAGGTAGGGATGGGTAGAAATACTCTCATCCAATAGAATTTAGTCATGTTTAGGTCATTATATTAACCTTATCTTTCAGTTTTAGCTCTTAGTTAATTAGATTGACATTTACCATGTCACATTGTATTTTTATATTATACAGTTAATAAACATATCATATACATCCAAGTGACCCCCAAGTGGTCCATTAATGATACTCATATCATGATATAAGTATCTTGGCCATACCGTAGATTTTTAGGAATAAAATAACAATCAATAATATAATATTTTTTTAAAAACTATTTTTTTGTCAATTTTGACACTATTTATTAATTGATTTTTTTGAAACTCATAACAGAATGATTATTTCGAAAAAAGTTAATTAAATAAATACTTACTTGTCCTATTAACCTATAAAATTATTGGAATTCATATAAAGTCTCAAATTACATTTATTTGGGTATTTATAACATCAATTATGTCAATATT
This sequence comes from Viscum album, assembly GCA_963277665.1. Classification (NCBI taxonomy): domain Eukaryota; kingdom Viridiplantae; phylum Streptophyta; class Magnoliopsida; order Santalales; family Viscaceae; genus Viscum; species Viscum album. Next base: position 1,036,626,091 of record OY728133.1, on the reverse strand, counting down.
TCATTAATAAGATAATTACAGCATCATCATTGTGTCATAAATAAATTAAATTATTTAATATCTAAAAATTACAAATAAAATATAATTATGTAGGAAATCTTATTATATTTCTAATGAATATTTATAGTCTAATTTATCTTATGTATGAATCTATATTAAAAATGATTTTCTTATTAGACATTGATTTTAACTATTTTAAACATTCTTTAAATAAATTAATAATAAATGTCCTAATCTAATACAAGTGGGCCTAAATGGTCATATTTTATTCCAAAGGTTGTTTTTTGTCGAATTTCACTTATCCAATTGAATTAGGACATGTTTTAGGGTAATAATAATATCATTTGTATCCTTAATTACCCTATTTACTTTTAACCGTGGTAAAACAAAGTAAAAAGTAATTATTCACCAAAAATTATTTTCATCTCATTGAACCACATTTTATTTACTTACATCAACCGTGTCTGTTGGATTTTTGAAATTCCACTCACAGAAGCGGTAAAATTAAGTTTTATGAAAAATTCATTTTTTATAACTACCACTTAGTGGTTTCACTATTCATCAAAAAATCAAAGTTTCCAGAAAAATTCCAAAAATTAGGCCTAAGATATATTTGATATTATGAATTCAAAAATGATTTCTATTTTACCAAATTCAAAAAATATCAGTTGCATTAATTAATTTAAAAATTAAATCTCGTCGTCAAAACAAATAGCGTGTTTTTAAGAGATAATAACTATCAAAAGATTGACATTTGTTTATGTCTGGTTTAAATATGAAATAACATCCAATAACAAACATTGTATTAAATTGTAAAAATATATTCTAAATATACTTTAACACCAATAAAAATAATAATTTATCACAATGAATTATTTCGATTAAAAAGGTTGTTTTTAATTAAAATTTAGTAATTTTCACAATTCATCAAAAAATGAATGTTATCCGAAAAGTACCAAAATTTCACCCTAAGCTAATTTTGAAATTATGAATCCAAAAATGAATTCCATTTTGAAAACTAAAATTTACAAAATTTCAAAATGTGGTTATTACAATTCATAATGGAAAGTTTTAATAATATTTTAATAGAATATCATTGTTTAGTGAAACTCGGTATTGCGTACTACACACGCTATCGAGGAAGGTCGTGATTGCGTGTAATGTATGGCAAGTCTATGATGCCTGTTGTGCAAGATCCTTTTGGTGTAGCATACAACATAAGACATTAAAAAGAATATTTTTTCATAAAATCTCGGGGTGTTACATATGTAGACTTTTTCAATGAATTAAGGACCAGATTGGGATGTGTCCTGATGTAGGAGTGTGTTGTAATCGCCTACATCCCACGATATTTGAGACTATGATGTATATGGATTTAAAATATATTTTTATAATTTTCTTACATAGTTTAAATTAATTATTTTAACCAATTTTTAAATTTTTGGTTTATTTTTTTAGTTTTGTATTAGTTTAGATATTTTGTTAATTTTTAGGTAATTTATATACTTATATTAGTAATATAGTATTTTTATTAGTTATATTAATTTTATATACTATATTTTATAGTATATTATTAATATTAGTTTCTCTAGTTTTTTTCATTTTATTTTTTAAATCTTATTAGTATGCATATTTTAAATCTCTATTTGTTTTTAATTTTATTTCATTATTTTGTTGAGTTAATAAAATAATACTTGTTATTAGTTTAATTTTATATATAATCATAGTATTAATTTTAGTTACATGTTAATTAATATTTAAATAATAATAATAATAATATTATTATTATTATTATTTATTTTTATCTGTCATTAAATATTCACATAATTGTTTTTTACTTGAGTTTTAAATTTTGTTTTATGTTTGATTTTACTTTTTTTGTTGTGATTTTACCTCTCTCCAATCACCCCACTCTACAAACCCTTTTACACGCTCCACCACTTTCCTTAACAACCCACATCCCAATTCCACTCCCCCTTATCCCTCCACAACTCATAATCCCACTACCTCTCTCCAATCACACTCATATCTTCGTCTCTCTCCAATCAAACAATCTCTCCATCCTCTCCTCCATGTAACCACAACACCCCACTCTCTCCCAATGGACCCCGTTGGCCTCTCCTTATTCCATAGCCCAGTCGCCACTCTCCCTACCCAACATCCCTTCCCAGACACCGTACCTCATCCCCCCAAAGACTCACTGGATCTCGCCGCCCCCCTCCATCTCTCACTCAGCCCCCCACTCCCCTCCCATGCCGCTACCCATACCCATCCCACTAACCTCAATCACCCACCCAACTAACCCAGCGCACCCACACACAACCACTGCCTTTGTCCCCTCTATTCCATTGAAGTGCACATAAAGAATCCCATCTTAGTATGAACTAGTAAGAAATCATCCTCTACTTCAACATTTGACAGAACCGACCACCTTTGACCATCATCACAACATCAAGATACCACCCCTCTTCCATTTTAGGAGTGCAATGGTGGTTCCAACACATCATCAATATGCACGACAGTTCACTGGGGCTCTCACAGATTGACGCTTCTTGGCGAGAGCGTGCACATATCATAACATCTTTTCAATGACATAGTGGTTTGATTCGGGGGAGGCATCAGCGAATGCACATAACAGAGTGATGATTATTATTCTGTGATCATTTATTGTGTCTCGTAGTGACCACAAAAAAAACACGAGCAGAGTGATATCTACAATTAATTATTTTATGTGTCATTTCATCGTGATAGTTGGGTAATTACATTTTTTGGAGTTGTGACAAATGCGACGATGAATGTATGGCTTTAATTTATTCCTATGTTTCATTTCCCTTTGAAATAATTTCATTTTTATGTTAATTTAATTAATTGTATCTTTATAAAAAATAATTATCATTCGAGATGTACACATATAGATTAGTTCACATTTGTGTGATACCTACTATGTAATCATGAACAAGAGTTCATTAGAGAATTTATTTATCTAGAATTCGATCATGCACGTGACTAAATTCTGAATAAATAAATATATTAATTTAAAAAATTAATATATTTTTTCTGCGCTTATTCAAACATGTGTGAGTGATACTGAATAAGTGATCTCATGTGAGTGAACCCAACACAGGTATATACTTCAACAATGTGAGAAACAGGTCGTCGTATTTCACCAAGTCATTCAGTGTTATAATGACGTGCAAATTATTTGATAGGGCCGAGAATGAAATAATGGATAATTTGTGTAAACATTTGAATACTATCTAACAGCCAAGAACGAGACCATATTATATATTTAATAAATTTGGAATTTGTGATAATTGATTAAATAAATATTCAAATGTGGGAATCCAACAATTTACATTGCATGCACTTGGACAGACATCACGACTCTAAATCTTCCATATCAACCAATATTGGTCATAGAATAATTCACATAGATAGTTTTAGTCAATATAAATAGTAATTAATAAAATAGTAATTTAGTGTTTTAGAACTTAGTTGTTTGTCCCAAATGAAGAACTCATTTTCATAAATATTTTTTCAAAAGGACATTTTTTGTGTCTACTGATATTCTCTCTGTGGTTAGACCCTTCATGAATCTTCTACAATAATTAGTATGTAAATAAATTTTACAAATTATCACATGTTGTGATGTGCATTCCAAATTTCTGGTGCCATTTCTGGGGAGACTTTTAGCATTAAAAGTTCCATTAAAAGGGTGATTTAGGTAAAAAACTTACAAAAAAATATTCAATGCTCTGGGAATTTTTCATTGTAGTAATTTTCAAGACACCTAGATTCTCATAATGACATTGGCCGCACCACACAGTTACAACCAGTGCCCACCCTAACTACTATCATAGCACGATATGATGTATAATGATTCACTACACATGCACTCTCTAGGTAATCTAGTTTATTTTAATGTTTATCATTCAATTATGTGTAATTATTTGTATTCTAATTCTAGTTCATATCAACCATTTGATCATTTTTATTGACTTTGCATTCCAAAAAATTTATAACATGATAATTCATGTCAAACAAATGATTCAATAATTGAGCACATGTTACAATCTCCTATCATTGTGACAAATATGATGATTAATCTTCAAGATGAATATAATGCAAAGTAACTTTCTTCAACAATATATTTACAAATTAAACTAGAGTTATAGAATGTTTAATGAATGATTTAGAGAATAAAATGAAAATTTTATGAAATCAAATGACTAGAAAATTTCAACATTTTTCCTCACTGCCAATTCAAGACCCAATTCAGAACAATCAATTTGAGGAAAGTGTAGTAGAGGATCCATTTGAACACCATTCATGCGCAGATTTTAAAAAAGATATTGATCCAATTTCTATTCATCCATGTGATGAATTCGCTCAATCAAAATTAAATTATTCTAATCTAATAACATTACAAGAATAATATAGCTTAGTCTTCCACCCATTTAAACATAATGGTCCCTTTGAAAATGTGATTTCATGTCCTTCAATGAGTTCAAAACATAGCCATCCCAAAGTGAAAAAAAAACACAATCTATGCCTATCAAATCACATTTTTTGAAGATGATTAAGAAATTGAACATTGTCCATTATATACCATGATTTATTTAGAATTGAACCAAGAGACAATGGATTTCCACACTCAAGAGAACATCACTTCAAATGGAATAGAATCACCTCTTTCTAAAAATCTTCATGAATATAAAACAATTTCATAAACAGGGAAATCTAAATCATTTATTTAGTCGAAAAATCTGTGCTAGTGGTTTGCTTTAAAAATGAATTTGGATACATCATTAACCTAGATATTTCATTCAAGGATGACATGGATATAAGACAACCACAAAAGGAGTCATCTAAAGGCACATTTTCACCTACGTATATTTATAGAGGTAATCCTCTTGATCTTTCCACTGATGGCCTTTTCCCAAAATCCAATTACTCGATGAGTCTTTCTTCAGGCGAGTTATATCCATTCATTTTTGAGATGGAATATTTTCATTTCATTCCACACATCCACTGTTTTAACAAGATTATGTTGAGATTTGGTGCATCTTTTAGGATAAACTCATATTCAACCAATGGATTCCACATTCCAACTGAATGAAAGAAGTTTCATGGGATAGAATCTTGTTCGATCCTCGTGAAGTTTCAACAACGTCAAGCTAAAGACGAAGTAAAAATAGTCCTTAATGAGAGACAACCCATAATTTTTTTTTCTTTTTAATGAATTTAATTTCATTTCATTTAGTTTTATTTCAAATAAAATGTCATTAATTTACCACAATATATTTTCTCCAAGAACCGTAGTGGATTTAAAATCATCATAAATATCTTTATCATCAGCATTATTTTTATTATAGTGTGACATCACTGATATGATGCGAGTATGTGTTGTCAATTTATAGGTTTTATAGGTATTCTGTTTCTAGAGCTTCATCGGATACAAACACCCTCTCCGCGTCAATATGTACATACAATGGGAAGTGTTTTATTTTTTCCACATTTTATGGTTCCCAAAACACCATGCAAATAAAAAAAACATTATAATTTTGAAAAAAAATTTCTAGCATTGATGATCCCACATATAAGACGTTGTATTTATGTCGCAACACATTTGATGACATACAACTTCTGTCCCTATACAATTTGACCACATGATTCTTGTTTGACAAGGTTTGATCCTTGATCTCATGACATAGATGACTGCTGATATAAGTTTATGATTCGATTTTTTTTTCAAAAACAATTTATTTTTTTAGATACATATTTTCACTCATGCACATCTGTGTTGTCCATCATTATATTTTCATACATGTGAGGAATCTGGTAAATTTTACGTAATCTATTGTTTCTCTTTTTCGTGATGGAATATCAACCATGTTTTGTCTTCTAGAACATGCCATGTTTATTCATCAAAGCGATATGAATTTTTAAATTTGTACTAAAATTATTGAGTAATATATTTGATTATTCAGCCCAATTAATCCATTTAGCAACCCATACTGTTTCTCTATCACATAGCTTTTAGAATCCATGAAGAATACTTTTAGAATTATCTCATAGCTAATACCCTTCCATACCCATTTCTTGATTTTTTGTGTGATAAATTTCAATCTAAGGGTGGGGAGAAATTTATTTATGGAGAATGTTCTTTTGATGTGAAGTGAGTGAATTGATGCACATGTATTAATATTATCCTATCAGAGATATATGATTTTTATTTTAGAGTAGCCACATTCAATACATGTGTTTTGAAATGGGCATATAGATATTTTTTGGGTTCCGACTATGAGTACATTAGTTGTCATTATGAGAAAACCCTCACTTATAGGGATATCTATAAATGTGATTATCCATTACTCTTGGTACTAGAGAATTTACTATATGACCCACTTCCATTGATATGTTAAACGTTATAAGCCACCTGTTTGTCATTATTTGGTATTATTGTCTGACAATTATTTCATGTGGTTTTAAAGTTGTTACTCACTTGTTTTTCTAGACCATATTGTTTGAGTGGGTTATGTCTATGGAAAATAAAAGATAGCGGGTCATTGAATTATAAAATTCTTGGGGATAATAAACATTTTTAATGTGGGGAAGTAGGAGTTTCAGGGAGACATTTGGATTGGAATTTGTCATTTATTTATTTCAAGAATCAACAATCATTTTTAAAAAAATGTCATTTTTTTAAAAACCATCCGTCTACCATAGTGACATTTGAACCTCTTATAATGTATTGATATTGGTGAATTATTTTTATTTTCACTATTATTTATGTGAAATTCATGGCAAGCCAATGTTAAGAATGCATGTGTACCATAATTGAGCCCGAATTTGATCAAATATTAAGAGAGATGAGAGTGATGGCATGGTAGGTCTCAAGATACAAGAGTGAACTTTATTTTCTTGTAAAGAATTAAATGGACGAAAAATTGTTCTTGTACATTGATGTTTTAAAATAAGAATGATATTTTATGAGTCAATGATATTGAAAAAGTTTGAACTTGTAATTTTTCTGTTTTCATATTTCTAAGGGTCCACTTCTGTTTTCTTTCTAATTGTTTTTCCTAGGTGTGAAAGATTTTCTGTGTGTGGGATTTGATGTTTATTGATTTCAAATGTATTTTTTATAATTTTATAATGTAGTTTTAATTAATTAGTTTATACAATTTTTAAATTTTTACTTTATTTTTGTAGTTTTGTATTAGATTAGATTTTTTTGATGAATTGTGGTTAATTTATATACTTATATTAGTAATTTAGCATTTATATTAGTTATATTAATTATATATATTATATATAACACTATATTATTAATATCAGTTTCTCTAATTTTATTATATTTTTCTATTAATTTGTATTAGTATGTAAATTTTACTTCTCTATTGGTATTTTATTTTATTTCATTATTTTGTTGTATTTAAAAAATATTATTTTTTATTAGTGTATTATTATATTTAATAGTAGTAATATATTTAAATATATGTAATTTAATATTTAAATAATAATAATATTATTATTATCATTATTGTTATTTATTATTATCTAACATTAAATATTTAGATAATTGTTTTTTATTTAAAGTTAAAATATAGTTTTAAGGATGATTTTAAAGGATTTTGTTTTGATTTTTTCTCTCTCCAATCACCCCTCTCCACTAACCCTTTGACCCGCTCCACCACTTCCCCAAATAACCCATGTCCCAATTCTACTCCCACTTATCCCTCCATGCCACATAATCCCACTAGCTCTCTCAAATCCCCCTAATATCTCATTCTCCCTCCAATCAAACAATCCCCCCATCCTCTACTATATATATCCGCAACAAACCCCCTCTCTCCCCATGGACCCCACTTACCTCTCCGCATTCCAAAGCCCAGCCGCCACTCTCCCTACCCGACATCAATTCCCAGCCACCGCTCATCATCCCCCCTAATTCTCGCCGGATCCCGTAGCCCCCCACATTCTCTCACCCAGCCCCCCCCCCCACTTCCATCCCCTGCCACCTCCCTTGCCCATCCCCCCTGACCTCAATCACCAACTCCACTCACCCAGCACACCCACAAACAACGTTCTCCCCTATCCCCTCTCTTCTATTGTAGCACATGGGAAGCAAGACTTATCAGTCTGAACCAGTAGGAAATCAACCTCAGCTTCAAAATAATGTAGAACTAACCACCTCCGCTGATCAACACAACATCAAGCGACCAAACATTCTCCATTTTGGGAGTGTAATGGTGGTTTGGACACTTCATCAACCTGTGTAGTGGTTTTCTTAGGCTGTTAGAGATTGACATTGCACGACAACAGCGAACGCATATCAGATCATCTTTTCAGCGGCACAGTGGGTTGATTCGGGTGTGGCATCAATGAAATCACAGAGCATAGTGATGATTATTATTTTTGCGATCATTGGTGGTGTCTCGCGGTGACCACAATAGCGACACAAGCATGATGATATCTTCTATTTATTATTTCATGTGTCATGTCGTCATGATGGTTGGGTAATTTCATTTGTGTTGGAGTTATGACAAATGTGATGATGAATGCATATATTTAATTTATTCCTATGTTTTATTGTCTTTTGAATTAATTTCATTTGGATGTTAATTTAATTAATTGTATCTACGTTTAAATTAATTTTCATTCAGGCACTACACACATGCTTTTGAAGTCATTCGTGTTATACCTAACAATTAATCATGAACGAGTGTTCATCAGACAATTTATTTATGCATAATTCGATCATGTGAGTGAGTGAATTCTGAATAAATATATATATAAATTGATAAAATTAATATTTTTTTGTTATTGTCTTCAAACATGTGTGAGTGATACTGAACAAGTGTTCTCATGTGAGTAAACCCGACGCAGGTTTATACATCAGATTTGTGACAAATGGGACATCGTATTTCACCATGTGATTCAATGATATAATGACCCAAAAATTATTCGTCAGGATTGAGAACAAAATGAAAGATAATTTGTGTATATATTAGAATACTGCCTAACATCACAGAATGAAACCAGATGGAATACTGATTAAAATTGGTATTAGTCATAATTGAATAAATAAATATTAAAATGAGGGAATTAAATAATTTACATTGTATTAACTTTAATAGAGGTCACGACTCTGACACTTCCATCCCCACCAATTTCATTCGTAGTTTAATTCACAGAGATAGTTTTAGTCAATTAAAATTGTTATTATTAAAATAGTCATTTATTATTTTAGTACATAGTTTTTAATCACACATGAAGAACTCATTTGCATAAACATTTTTCCAAAAGGACATTTCTTGTGTCTACTCACATTCTCATTATGGTTGAACCCTGCTCGCCACTTCTATAGTAGTTATTATGTAAATAAATATTGAATCTTTTCTCGCATTGTGACGCATGTGAAAAATTTCGGGGGCCATTTCCGGGGAAAATAGATTCATTAAGAGTTCCATTAAAAGTGTTATTTAGGTAAATAAAACCAATAAAAACTATTTACTGCTCTGGGAATTTTTCATTCTAGGAATTTTCAATACACCTAAAATCTCAGAATGACATGGGCTACACCACATTGTTATAACCAGTGCCCACCCTACCCACCAATAATGCAAGGTATGATGTATAATTATTCACCACACATGCGCTATCCAGGTAATCCTGTTTATTTTAATGATTATAATTCATATCTGTGTTATGATTTGTATTCTACTACTAGTCCTTATCCACCATTTGATCATTTTAAAATTCATTGAATTCCAAAAAAATTAGAACATGATAAATCATGTCAAATAAATGATTCAATGATTGAGCACATGCTGCAATCTATTATCACTAATATAAAAAGGACGTTTAACATCAAAATGAACTTAATCCACAGTTCCGTTCTTCAACAAATGATATACAAAATCAAAAAAAAGTATTAGCAAATTCATTGTAATATTTAGAAATTCAAATGAAAATTTAGGAAATAAAATTACTAATCTTGATCATCATTTCACCTCACAACCACTCTCATATCCAATTCAGAACAATCTCTTTAAGGAATGTGCATTAGAGGATCCATTTGAAAAACATTCATTTATCAATTCTGAAAATGAGATTTATCGGCCTTATTTTCATCGAAGTGATGACTCCTCTCCATTAGAATTTAACTCTTCCAATCTAAACACATTCCAAGAATATGAGATCTTAGTCTTCCACTTAGTTGAACATAATTATCCCTTGGAATATGTGATTTCATTTCCTTATGTGAGTTGACAGCCTAGCTATCCAAAAGTAAAAATAAAATCATTGTCTATCGAATCACACCTTTTGATGATGAATACTATATTAAACATGGACCATTCTTTACAATGAAAGATTTAAAATTGAACCAAGAGATAATGGATTTCCCCTCTCAAGAAGACAGAACATAAAATGAAATCAAGTCACATATTTCTTAAAGTCATTGTGAGTCTAAATTTTTTTCTAAAATGGAGACATCTGAAAAATATCTTGACTCCAAGAATCAATTAGCATTGGAGGAAGAGAAAAAACATCATTTTATAGTAGAAATTGATATATGGTAATTCTTGGAGGATCAATAGTTTGTGGTGAAATATGTACCAATACAGAAATATGACAAGGGTGTTATAGAATTTTTTTTTGAAAAATATGTCATTCTTGACATAATGGAGTCATATACTACAATTGATCCCACGCCACATGCACTATGTGTTGAGGTTAAAAAGACATCACTTAAAATACACACATATGATAACAATATTTTTGACCCAGTCACAATCAATGAAATCATCGAGCATGAATTGAGTTGGAAACCAATAGATTCACCTATGCTAGTGGATGGGTGTAAATACGAATTGGGATACATCATCAACCTAGATACAACATTAAAGGATGAGATGGACATAAGACAACCACAGAAGGAGTCTCCTATATGAACTTTTTCATCTATGTATGGTCAAAGAGGTAATCTTTATGATCATTACATTGACGACCTTTTCCCAAAATTCAAATATTCGATCAGTATTTCTTCATGAGAGGTATATTCATTCCTTTGTGAGTTGGAATATTTTCATTTAATTCCACACATCCATTATTCTAACAAGATTCTGGTGAGATTTTGTGTATCTTGCAGGAAAAAATCATCTTAAACAAATGGATTCCACACTCCTACTGAAAAAAGCAGATGAATGGTTTGCATTTCCATTCAATCCTGGGGGAGTTTAAAGAATGTCTGGATGAAGACAAAATAAACATAATGCTCATTGGGAGGCAACCCTTCATTAGATTTTTTTCTTTTCACTGCATTTAATTTAATTTCATTTATTTTTATTTTATATAAAATGACTTTCATTTATCACAATCTGTTTTTTATCGGCACAGTAGTGGATTTAAATTCATAATTAATAATTTTTATCATCCACATTAATTTAATTATGGTTTGAATTCATTGATATGATGCGAGTATGAGTTGTCAATGTTTTAGTTATATAGGTATAACATTTCATGAGCTTCATCAGATACAAATAGCCTCTCTGGGTTAATCTAAACATACACATGGAAGTGTTTTATTTTTTCCATATTTTATGCACCCAAAAACACCATGTAAACTATGAAAAAAAGAAAATTTTGAAAAAAACTAACAGTCATGTCATTGATGAACCCACATAAAAACCATTTTATTTTTGTCGCATCATCGTCGAGAACATAACACTTCTGTCACTAGACAATTTGAGCACATGATTCTTATTTGAGAAGGTTTGATCCTTGATCTCATGAATGATTTGATTATGATATTATTTCATTCTTCAAAAAGGTTTTTCAAACCCTTGTATTTTTTTAGACACCTATTTGCAGTCATGCTCATCTATGATGTCGAGCATTATATTTCCATACCTGAGAGGACTCTAGCCTATTTTACATCATATCATGTTTCTCCCTTTCTTGAGGTAATCTCAACCATTTTTTTCTTCTATAACATTCCATGTTTTTCCATCAAAGAAATAGAAATATTAAAATATTCACTTAAATGATCAAGGCATATGTTTGATTATACATCGACATTGACCCACTGAGCCACCAATACATTTTCACCAACATATAGCCTTTAGAATACAAGAATAATCCTTTTATGTTGATCCCATAGCCGATACCCTTCCTTACACATTTCATGAATTTTTGCGTGATAATTTTCAAACTATGTAGGGGGAGATATTTATTTATGGAGAAGGTTCATTGAGTGGATGTGAGTCAATTGATTAACATGGTTCGACATTATCGCTTCATGGATATATGGGTTATATTTCACAGTATCCACATTCATTACAAGTATGTTGAGATGTGCATATCGATTTTTTTGGATTCAACAATGATTACATTGGATGTCATTACGTGGTAACACTATCATTTGGGAATATCTATAAAAGTGATGATACATTAATCTTGGAGCATGGAGTTTTTTATATGACATACTTCCAGGGATATATTACAGTGTATACTGTACCATTGTACCATTCTATGGGATTATTGTCTGAAATTTATTTCTTGTGTTTTAGAGTTGATACTCACCAGTTTTTCCTGAATATCATATTTGAGTGGGTTGTTTCTTAGAAGAAGAAGATAATGATACATTGAATTATCATATTCTTGGGGAAAATAATAGTTCTATGTGTGGTGGAGGAAGATTTTGAGGGAGGCATTTGGATTGACATTTATCCTCCTTTTATTTTAATATTCAACCTGCATTTTTACAAAACAATTGTCAATTTTTTACCCACCATCACATAACCACAGAGACAATTGAATCTCATGTAAAGTCCTTGAGATTAGAGAATTAATTTGATTTTCACTTGTAGATATGTGAAATTCATGGAAATCCTATGGTAAACAAACATGTGTACGATAATTGAGCTTGACATTGATCAAATATTCTGAGGGATGATAGTGATGGTGAGGTAAGTCACGTGATACAAGATTGCATGTACTTGGTTTGAAATGAATGTAAGTTAATGAAAAAAATTTCTTGACCATTGAAGTTTTAAATTAAGCATGATATTTTACGAGTAAATGTGATTGAAAATATTTGAACATGTAATTTTATTGATTTGATTTTTGTACAGGTTCACCTGTGTTTAATTTCTGATTTTTTTACCAAGAGTGCAAAAGATTAAGTGTGGGGGATTTAATGTACATCGATATCAAATGTATTTTTATAATTTTATAAATTATTTTTAATTAATTAGTTTATCCATTTTTTATATTTTTATTTTATTTTTGTAGTTTTTATTAGATTAGATATTTTGATAATTTTTTGTTAATTTATATAATTATATTTGTAGTTTATTATTTCTATTAGTTATATTAACTTTATATATTATATTTAACACTATATTATTATTATTAGATTCTATAATTCTTTTTTATTTTATTTTATTAATTCTTATTAGTATGTATACTTTAATTATATTTTTTTATATTATTTCATTATTTTGTTTTGTTAATAACATAATTTTTCTTATTAGTTTATTATTATAATTAATAGTAGTATTATATTAAGTTACACTTGAATTAATATTTAAATATTATTATTATTATTATCATTATTATTATTTATTATTATCTAACATTAAATATTTATATAGTTGTTTTCTTATTTGAATTTTAAAATTAGGTTTTTTTTTTTTGACAACAAAATAAGACGGATCCATTAATGATGGAGATCAGCAGAAACACAGGAGCATAACCACGATGGAAAATGATTGAGCCAAAGCAAATCCTCGTAGGGAGGGCCAATGCCTGCCATCTTGTGAGCGGCTTCATTCGCTTCCCTTCTAATAAATGAGAAATTGCAGGACTTGAAGCCTTGTCTCCGCGATTGAATACACCGGATAATGGGACCGAAAGGTTGAAGCCCGCCATTAGTGAGATTGATGGCATTGATTACAGTGAGACAGTCGGATTCGATGTGAATGTAATCCCAACCACAATATTTTGCGAAGTTTAATCCAGCAAGGATGGCGGCGGCCTCCGCGACTGAGGGCTCCCATAGTGCATAATGTGCCTCGTATTTGGCAGCGATAAGATTTCCCAGGTTGTCACGGGCCAGTAAACCTAGTCCAACTGGGCCATCCTTAGGGAGAGCGGCATCCACATTGATCTTAAATATCCCTTCCGGTGGGGGGCACCAATGTTGGGGAAGAGGAGGGTGGATGGACAGTCTTTGTTGTTCAGGGTGGTTCTGCCAAACCGTAATCCAAGACAATGCCCGGTCAATCCAAAATCTGGGGGGCCTCCGGAAATGATTGAAAATGGCCTCGTTCCGCCTATTCCAGATAATCCAAGCCAAGATGCACAGGGCGCCTGTTTTGGCCGGCGAAAAGGAGGAGCACCATCACATCAGGAGAGATGTAAGATCTGAGGCGGTGTCCAGAAACAGCTCAAAAGTTGATCCCCAGCCATTCCAAACCTCCTGAGCCCCGGGACATTGAACTAGAGCATGGAAAGGGGATTCAGTCTCAGAAGGGCAGAAAGGGAAAGAGTTGTTTTGATTTTCTTCTCTCTCCAATCACCCTGCTCCACTATCCCTTTGACCCACTCCACCACTTCCCCTAACAACCCACGTCCCAATTCGACTCCCCCTTATCCCTCCATTCCATGTAATCCCACTACCTCTCTCCAATCCCCATCATATCTCCTTTTCTCTCCAATCAAAAAATCACTCATCCTCTTCTCAATATACCCGCAACGCCCAAAACTATACCCATGTACCATGTCGTCTCTCCCCATTCCATAGCCTAGCCTCCACTCTCCCAACCCAGCTTCCCTTCCCAGCCACCGCACCTCATCCCTCTTAATACCCACTGGATCCTGCCGCCCCCTCCATCTCTCAACCAGCCCACAACTCCCCTACCCTACTGCCTCCCTTCCACACCCCCCCACCTCAATCACCCTCCCAAATCACCCAGTGCACCCACACATAGCCTCCTCCCCCTATCCCCTCTTGTCCATTGTAGCATGCGGAAAGCAAGCCTTCTCAATATGAACCAGTAGGAAATCATCCACGACTTCAACATACTGGCGAACTGACCACCTCTACTGATCATAACAACTTATAGATACCAACCCTCATCCATTATAGGAGAGTAATGGTGGTTTGGACACATCGTCGATGTGCACATCAGTTCACTTGGGATTCCAGTGATTGACATCGCACAATGAAAGCGAGCATTGATCAGATCATCTTTTCAATGGTACGGTGGTATGATTCGGGTGTGGTGGCCGCGGATACATGTATCGTAGTGATGAATATAATTTTCAGATTGTTTACTGTGTCTCATGGTGACCACAACAACGACACTGGGACATTGATATCTTCTATTTACTATTTTATGTGTCATGTCTTCATGATTGTTGGGTAATTTTATTTGTGTTGGATTTGTGACAAATGTGACGGTGAATGCATGTCATTAATTTATTCCTATGTTTGATTTCATTTTAAATTAATTTAATTTACATGTTTATTTAATTAATTGAATATTATATTAAATTATTTATCATTTGGGCTCTACAAGCATGCTATGGTGCTCGTTCATGTGATACATAATAAGTAATCACAAACCTGATCTCATCAGAGAATTTATTTATCCAGATTTGGATCAAGCACTCTATCGAATTCTAAATAAATAAATATAATAATTAAAAAAATTAATATTTTGTGTGTGCGCATCATGAATCATGTGTGAGTGGAACTGAATAGGTGATCTCATGTGATTGAACCACACACAGGTAGATACATAGACTATGTGAGAAACGGGTCGGTGTATTTCCCAAAGTGATTCAGTGCTATAATGACGTGGAATTTTTTTGTCACAATAGAGAACAAAATGAAGAATAATTATTGTAAACAAGTGAATAATTTATAACATCAAAATATTAGACCAGATTGTATTTTGATAAAATTTTGAATCAGTGATAAATGAATAAATAAATATTCAAATATGGGAATTAAATAAAATACATTTCATTCTCTTGAATGGGCATCACGACTTTGAAACTTCTATCTCCACCAATTTCATTCATATCTTAATTCACATAGATAGTTTTAGTCAATTAAAATAGTCATTATTAAAATAGTAGTTTAGTTTTTTAGAACATAGTTGTTAATCACACTTGACGAACTCATATTCCTAAACATTTTTTCAAAAGGACATTTCTAGTGTCTACTCACATTATCTAGGTGGATCAACCATGCTATTTGCATTTATAGTAGTTAGTAGGTAATTAAATATTGAAAATATGATAGTGTTGTGACGCACGTTTCATAAAACCTATGAAGAATTACGCTAACCATGACATAGAGTTAGTAGTAATGGATTTTCCTGTAATATATGGTGACAATACATGACGGGTGAACTATTTAATTTATACTAGGATCAAAATTGTATCAAGTATATTTTCTCATTGAAGTACATGAACATTAGAAATCGATTATGGATAGTGATCCTCTATGTTTATGACATTGAGATAGCCTACACTCCTAGGAATTTGACTGGAGGAAGATACACTTCGTCAGAGGTCTAGTTTACCATTGCGGAGTGGGGCAATAGAGAATCTAGTCACATTAGAGTTATCATTCATAGACTGTGATTAAAAAGATTACCTCTTCTCAATGATAGTCACTCCCCAAATACATTAATGGGTTAGTGAGACAATGATTGGGGATATTGATTGCAAGACCTAACATGATATGATATCCTCCAGAAAGTCTGAAGGTGGATTTTATGAGGGTGGGGAGAAAAAAATCCTATTAAGAGGCTGCACCATGGATCTAGGGTCACTATGAAAGGAGGTGTTGAGAGAGTTAAACACAACCCATTTAGCAGTACATATTACATTGGGGAAGATGTACCAAGACCACCGATGTCAGTAGTTGTATCCTATGATGAAAAAAGTAGTGGCAATATGATTTCAAAATTTCTCACTTGTTAGCAAGTGGTAGCTTGGCACCAGTTTCTAGAATGATTGAATCATCCACTATAGGTTCCAATGTGGAAATGGGATGCTATCTTGGTGTAATTCGTGTTGGGGTTACAACATATGTCTAAAAGCCATGATTCCATCAAGGTGAATGTTGGCTGACTCACCAGTTTTACCCATATCCTACCCGTATGATATTAGGGACCAGTAGATGTATTGTGATGCTTCTGTGTACAAGAGAGAGTAAAAATTCACCTGGATCCATCGACAATCATTTTAGATTTTGATGGTCGTTTTACATCAGGGCTGTAGAAGGTTGTACATGAGGCATTCGGGAATCTGCTACGCTTGAGCACTACATTTTATGATCTGCTTGATGTCAGAAAGAGTGGCTCAAACAAATGATTGATTTCATAATTGGTGCATTCATCCTTCATTTTAGCCATAGTTGGGGGGATCAATTTCCCTTGGGGGAGTTCTCATAGAAAAAGAGTTATCACTCCACCATTGACATGACACCATTTGAGGCCCTGTATGGGTGACCATGCAGATTACGTCTATCCATAAAAGAACCATGATTGGGGTGAGTTGGAATTTGAATATGGGGGGACATTTGTGGAGTTTCCATTAGAGATAGAGGATTGATAGGAACATGTCTTTTGTGGATGATCGATTCATCTAGTACGAGTTGGGTGGAAGAACAACAACTCTCAATAGAGCACATGAAAGTGAGAGGCTCATATATTTCTCAGTACACCTATTGGTTATCATATATTTTGTTTTTGATTTAATGGTTGAAAATTCCAATGGAGGTATGATTTTATAGTCCCCTAAATTTATTATAATTGTTTTCAATTATTTAGATTTATTATGAGATTGTGAAAATATACCGCATGTGATTTTGAGTTCCAGAGAGCCCGAAACAGAATATTAAACATTTTTAAGGTATGTTTAGTAAACACGTGGACACGATTTTCTATATTTTGAACTAATCCATAGATTGAAAATATAATGGCACCGTTAAATTCCTAGCACAAGGATACTAAGAGATGTGGCTTACATTTTTTTCTAAAAAGGTTGGATGGAAATCATATTTTTTGGACATTCAGATGAAAATATTAAAATAAGTAAAGAAGTTATTTTATTCTTTTTGAAACCATTGAGAAATAGTGGTGGGACCACAAATTAATGTCATGGTTTTATTATGATTCATTTATTAACAATATATTTTCAATGTGTAACAATGACGCTCGTAGAATTAATGTAACATTATTTGTGATTATTTAATGAACCAAATTAATGAATGAATTGTTTGTGGTTCCACATCTCTTATTTAATAAAGAAGTTGGCATGGATTTTTGGGGAGATATAATAGTAATATTTGATGAACGTTGGAGAATTCATCCTCCAATGAAGAATGGATATTCGATGAAGCCATTGAGGATTTGAACAGGACATTGGCATGCGATGAAAAACACTGATGAACATCTTTGAACAATGGATTCTCATAATTATTCTTCAATGAATCCTATTTTTTCATGTAGGGGAATTGATATTTATATGTTTCTAATGATTCATCATACCTCATTTGTGAATAATAAGAGGAATGCAGATCAATCGACTTACGGGTTGATCTGCGATACACATGAATATCTAGGAGTTGATACAGGGTATACATTGATTGTTTTAAAGTTTATAATAAATCATTACATGAACCATAACTAATGTGAGGACAAAATCCGTTCAAAACAAGCCGTAGAACCTCAGCTGATATCAGTTTTGATGTGTTTTTCATGGGAATCTGAGCAACACAATGTCAAGAAGAAATTGACGGGCTAGAAATGATGGTGGATGCAGTAGACGCAGTGTGCCATCACTTGGAACTCCTCACAAGGGATGTGAGAGGACCACTCAAGCTACTCACCTAGACAACAAACGACTGTGTGAGCTGGTAGTTTCAGAAGGGTGGGCGGCGCCCCGCTGAAGCCACCAGATGGGAGAACATTCCCGCACCACGTGCTGGGTTTTGCAGGAAGGTCGGACTTATAGGTTGGGCCAAACCCATGATCTAGCTGGACCCACCAATCGGGTCGGACCCACAGGCCCAACGGACCGGCCGAGTCAGACCCATACCAGACCCAGACCCATCCAGTGCCATTTCTCTAATTTGGGTTTATCTCATGACCAATATTCCCATTTTATGAACCATCTACAGTTTATGAACCCTTAGGAAGAGATAATACTTTTTAGATAATCCACATGAGTATTGGATAATGTTGGATTATGAATGGGTTGGATCAGACTTGATTCTAACTGAGCCATTGGTACTAAAGTGCCTATAACATATAGGTCGGGCATCTTATTGACGCCCCATATGTGCGTTAGACCCTTATGACATGGCAATACTTTGATATACTTTTTCATGGGACATCATGTAAGTTGAATTATGACCAGTGGCTTGAGGATGATAATATATGGATCTCAAGAACATTATTTGTCGGAAAACTATTGATGCCTATAATTTGAAGAGCGGCCTATTGTGTTAAGGCATCATAGAGACCCTATGTGGATTTATGGCTTACAATAATTTTTGGATTAGAAATTGTGTGACCCAATGAGGTCCTATCATTGAGAGGCCCATTATGGATCAGTGACTTATGAATCTATAAGGATTGAAGTCATTCGACCTTGAGTAGATCAATGACTTACGACCCTATGTGAATCGATGGCTTCTGACCCTATGTAGATCAGCAGTAGCATGACCTGGCAGGGAGCATTCGTAGAGTGGCCCATCATGGATCTGTGACTTTCAACTCTATGTGGATTAATGACAGACGACCGTGTGTGGATCGATGTCTTACGACCTTGTGTAGATCATCTATAGAATTAATTATCCATGGTTCAATAGTGTATCTCCGTAACTAAATCAGATTATTTTTCTTTACGATTAATCATCATTATTATTATTCATTATGTTATATTCATGTATTGAGTTATCTTTAACATTGTGTGTTTTTATTAAGATCAATATTTTTGGTTTTTCCTTTCTGTAATTTTGGGAGACCATCGGGGGTCTCAGGGTGCCTACTCGGTATTGTTATACTCAGACCTACACAGGCTTCACCCACACATTATTTTGTCTTGATTATACAATTGAAAACATTGACGGAATTTTGAAATCCAGTACTAGATGGTGCATAGAGGTGACCAGTAGATGAAGTGAGCCGCTATGATGATCAGTACCTACCCATAAGGTAGGATACATTGAAGATAAAATCATGATATTTTTTTTACTTTCTGTCATATTTTATTTTATTTAGGTTTGTATTTTGGCCCATTTTTCTTTAGTTCATACTTTCAGTTCATCATTTATACTGTGTGGTTGGTATTTTTGTGTACCTTCACTATATATTTGTAGGTTCAAATGGAAATTACAACCTATTTTTGGTACATTCCATCCGAGTTCTAGTCTTCAACCCCTAGCCTATAATAGGGAAGGATTAGGGTAGTCACGATATGGGATCGAGGGGATGGGTAGGGACATGTTATTTTTGGAATAAAATATTATATTATTTAAAAATTTAATTAATCATATATATAAATAAAATTTCAAAAAAATTGATTTCCTATCTTAATTATAAATATATAGAAATGTTTATGGTAAGGATTTGGGATTTTTATGAAAATAATGATTTTAATATGTATAATAAAATATATTAATATACTGTATATATACATTATCAGTTAAATAAACTATTTATAGAACAATGGATAATGTAAGAACCCTTAGATTAAACTATTATGCTCTCATTACTATTTAATGTCACATGATTCAGTACTATTCGTATTCTTGAGAAAAAATATTAATTTAGTGATTAAAATATTGTAATACCCCTCCTCTCCCACAATATAAATACCACCCTCAACCCCTCTTCTTCTCAGACCTCTCAAGCTTTGGGAATTGAATAAATTATAAAAAAAATTCACAAGGAACATACCAATGTATAATAACTGATGGCCTCACCAAATGGCCATGACTAATGGTCTTAAAAAGGATCTCAAAGAGAAGAGTCCAAGATATACAAATCCTCTTTCTTTTTATTGTGTTTTCTTATTAAATATTTTTCTATTCATATACTATCATTACACCGCTTATCATGGATGCATGAATGCTTCAGAATCATATATACTCTGGATGATATATTCACTATGGAATAAAAATTTAGTATCATCCTTCCTTTTATCTTCATTTTATTCTAAAACTCAAAAAATATTCTGTGATGTCCTAATTTATCAAAATCGGGGATAGTGTGTTTTTAATTTCTATTAATTACATCAAAAAATTTATAAATCTATTTTTATTGTTGAAAAAATGTAATAGTATTATATATAATTTTTCATTTTATAATGTTAACATATATATTTAATATTTTTTTACATAAGGAAACTAGTTCATGATTATCAATTAACCACCAAAATGATCTAAACAGACATCGCTAATGATTTACATAATCATTTATCCGCATAACCTATAAAAAATAATTTATAAAATAATTTAATATTATGAAAACATAGAAACACCATTACATTGAACATATGGTGTTTATCTTCCATTCTAGAAGATAAGTCTTTAGGAACCAATGATGGAAATCATGTGAAGCACACACATGAAACCATGGTAGTTAAAAATGTTATTAATAAATGTTTTGAATGATTATATAAATTAATCATATATGGTATTAAAAAAAATTATATGTCTCTTTCATAAATTATTAACTCTATTTTAACATATATAAACAAGTTTTAAAAAAGATTCAAGTATGAAAAACCTGAGGTTAGGTAATTTATAACATAATTTCTATTCATTGGGTTAACCTTCCTCCACAGTGATTATATGGTGCAAAAAATATCTCTATAATGAATTTTTTATATTATGTTTTATTATGTTCATTTAAATTGTATATGAATAAAAATTTAATATCATTAATTATCAGTTCAATTATATGATATTTTTAAGGCACTTTACTTCAAAAATCATGTTTTAAAATTCAATTTTCAAAATTTAAAAAGTATTATTTTTGTGAAAAAATCCAGGAATTATGATTTTGTTCAGGATCATTGTAATTGTTTACAGTGATGGGTGGGACCAATTTCTCCATTTAATGCATTTTTTATGTGTATATTGTAGTACTACTATATGGTTCCTCATAGTTTAATTATGATGGTTACAACATAAGGTAGCTTTGAGGGACAGATTATAAGGTAGTCATGATGGTTACAATTAATATGTTAGTCATGAGAGGTAACAAAATTATGTGATTCCCCAATATACAATTATTATCTATTTATATTTTGTATTATTTTAGGAAATATCATTTTTCACAATTTATGTATATTATTATTTATGGGTGAGAAGAATGTCTTTGTGAAAATGATTTTATATGATTATATGTATTCATAGAATTATGGTTTCCTTCATTTTTTATATACAATAATGATATTTTTATCATCATCCCATGTATTTAAATGATTTCCATAGGTTATAAGGACGTGTTATATAAATAATAATTTCATGTTAGAGTTAATAAGAATAGTAAAATAAATCTTGTGGTTTTTTGTTTAAAATATTATGTTATGGAAGATTTGGATACTGATTTAATGGTACCCACCATGTATGGATGTGGGTTGATATGTTTTAGTTATGTTCAAACATTTTAAAACTGTAAATAGAAATGATAATTGTGAAGGTAAATAATTGAATTAATGTAGAAATATCTATAATATGAAATTTATAAGGCCAATGGCTTATATTTTGTATCAGAGAATAGTTTATATAACATTAATTGTTAGGTTCATGTTAATGGAATATCATCAATGATTGTAACCACTATTTTGTGATAAAATATTAAAACTGTTAAAGATTACCATTTTCTTCATCTATGATATGTCTGTTTTGAATGGTTTTTTATTGAAAAAATAGATAAGCATATGTTAGAAGGAACTGAGAGGATAATATCTATCCAAATCCACAACCAGGATTCTTGGGAATTAGAATTGAGATGTTTTTGACCGTAATGGATCAAATAATGTATGAAATAAATGGTGGTGTAATCCATTCAAGAGAATTACTAGAGCATCCACAAAGTAACATGATAACAATATATCAGTTTTTATTGAAACACAGTCCTACTTCCATTAGATCTTCTAACGTATTAGTAGGTTAATGATGGATTGAAGCCCTTGAGACGTCACTCTATATTATGGGATGCTATGATAATAAAAGGATAAGTATTGAAATTTATCATTTTGAATGTGATAATGATATTTGGTGGTAAATGTTCAAGAAAATATTTTATAGAGAGTATATTGATGCCTTTTAATGGGGTTAATTTAGAAGTCTATTCCATAAAAAAAATACTTTCCAAAGGGGATTTCACATAGGATGGAGATGAAATTACAAGAACTAAAGAAGAAGGAGGGAGATTTATTTTCTATGTATGATGTTGCATTAACTTGAATAGATTAAAATTCATTAAATCTTATTCAATATAATGATATAAAAATTATTGTTTTTACTCCAAATTGAAGCCTTGATATAAAATGGAATTTGATTATTATGAGTTGAAAAATTATGAAAATGTTATCTGATTTTTTTGGAGGTTTGAAATGGATTTTTCTAAGGATCACATTTACATTGATAATAAAGAGAAGTTATTTTCTAGATGGAATGATATGGATAGTAATAAATCTATAAAATTTGATGGTAAGAATGCTATGTTTCTAGTTCATGAAAGTGTGTAAAAAACCATGGGGAATTCCTTACCAAAACTGGGAAGTGTTTTTGATGTGGTAAGATTGGACATATAGATTGAGATTTAGAAAAAATGATACTAAGGATAATCCATATAATAAAATAGTAAAGTGATATAAATTTGGTTATATGGGAAATTATGAAAATTATTTACCAAAGGGATATCTTAATGATGCAATAATGCTAGACTATAAGTAGAAAGGTGTAGTTAAATACTTTTTGACTACGTCAGTAGATGTCAGATCATCAAATGATTTTTTATAAGGTAATTGTTTGTTTTTATAATATTTTCTACTATTTTGTTTGAAATAATATTTACACATTTCTTTATTTATAATAAATATTCTGTTAAATTAGAAATATATCCCCAAAAAATGAGACCAATACTTAGTATTAAAACATTAGGATGAAATATTACACCCAATAGGAATAATTATAATGTTTATATTATGGAATGTGAAAAGACATTACATGAAAACATTTTTTCACATAGTATAGTTTCATATCATTCTTAGTATGTATTTCCTTTATCTATAACTTTCTATGATTGATTGTTGATCTAACGATGTTTTTTAGAAATAGTTTATGTTTGTATACCATAATGAACCAATACAGTAGAAAACATATAATTATTCTTCTACATTATTGAAATATATAAATAGAAGGTATCTAGATTATATTTTTTAAAATGAGGGAACTATTCAGATTTATGATGTTTTAGTTGGTAATGAATACCATAATTATTTCCTTGATGAGTTACCTGGTATTACAACTTATTGGAAGTTGTATTCACAATTATCATAGTTCATGATGTGAATCCAATTTCAAACCCCCACTAATCAAATTTTTAAAATGGATCTTTGGGAATTGAACAATCAATTACATGAGTTTCTTGATAAAGGATTAATTCATTTTGTACTTCACCATGGGGAGATCGTGTTTAGTTCATTAAAAAATGATGGCTCAATATGAGTTTACATTGATTATAGAGCCATGAATAACATCACATAAAAACAGTATCTTTTTCCCCATATCATTGAATTATTTTATCATTACTGTGTAATAAAATATTTTTTAGAGGTTGAACTAATAGAAGGGTACCAGCAGTTGAATTTAAAAGAAGCATACATCCCAGGGAATGTGATCCATACAATATATATGCATTATGATTTTGACTTCCATCTGTTTGGGTTAACCAATGAACCTGATGTATTAATGGATCCGAAAATAGAATATTTCATTATTTCATGGATAAATTTGTGGCTGTTTTTATTTATGAGTTTATTTTATATTATATAACTAATTTAAAGCATAATAAACATCTACGGGTTTTTTAAACCATAAAAGAAAATAAATTGTTTGTAAAATTTAGATAGTTTGAATTTTGGTTGCAATAGATATCAATTCTTGTGAAAATGGTTAATAATGAAGAAATAAATGTTGATCCTACAGAAACATAAGAGGTTCAAGAATGGAAAAGTCAAAAAATGTTATACATATTCATCGATTTAATAAATTATAAGGTTATTACATAACGTTTGTTAATAACATTTAATAGTTATCTAGCCCTCTATTTATGTGAACATGAAAAGGTGTTAAATTTGATTGGATAAGATAATGTGATGTTTTTTATCATGATCTATATAATAGATTGGTCAATAATCTATTTTAGTCCCTACCTTTTGAAAATAGAATGCATTTCATTAATAATGATGTATTTTTAAAGGGACATGGTTGTGTTCTGATGCAAATTGATCAAGAAATTGTTCACTTTTCAACAAAAGTGAAACCCCATGAGTTAAATTATCACACACATGTTTTGGAATTAGTAACTGTGTTTTTCTTCTTTAATAACATAGAGGAATATTTTATATGGAGCCACCTATGAAATATATACTAACCATAAATGTATGAAGTATATATTCCCTTAAAATGAACAAAACATGAATTAGAAAAGATGGATTGAATTTATGAAGTATTATTATTTCACTATAAATTACCATATGGGGAAATCCAACAATGTGGCATAATCCTTGAGTCAATAAAATCATGGATCATTTATCATTTGATCATTAAAACATGACCCATGTATTACTGATTTGATGATGTTTGGCATGAATGTTGTTTTTACTGGATATTCCATGATTTGGTTTCATGATTCAGTGCAATAATATCTATTATATTTAATTATGAATGTGAAATTTTTTGACATGGATCATTAGAAAAAGGATGAATCAGATAAAATTTATATGTTTCCATAATTTAACAGTGATTATTATTTTGTTTTGTAATTTGGAAGAAGATTATTCATGCCTTGGGATTCTTAATATAAAACAAGATTTGATGTGCAGAGCTCGCAGTTCTCCATGATTATATCATAATGGAAGCTGTAACACCACAATATTTCATAATATGTTAACTATTAATATTAATTCAATGTCATGCGCTACACACAACACCAAGTTCAAGCACTTCATGACCAATCAAACTAGCCATTTAAACAAGGTTATGAATAGTATTAACAAAATTTTTTATTTTATATATATCTTATTCAAATTTAACATTAATATTTTGTGTATCATAGATATAATATAAAAAATAATTCATATTTTTAGATAAAAGAAGTAATTTTATTTAAATGCCATTATTTTGTCGTATAATGGTGAATTATTTTTAAATCAAATATTTGATACTTTTATAAATTAAATTTATTGAAAATTAGTTTTCCTTTAGAATCCAAAAAGAAAAATGTATTTTGGATAATTGTTTTTCTACTTTCCGGATAACTTTCATATTTTGATGAATAGTGAAAAATACTATTTTTTAATTAAAAACAACATTTTTAATTGAAATAATTTATATTTTTAAATTATGAATTTGAGTGGTTTTAAAGTATAATTATATAATATTTTTTCATTTAACATAATTTTGGTCTTTATGATCAATTCGACATTTAAATTTGACATAAACACATGACAATCTTTTGATAGATTTTTCTTTTGTATATTTTTTTTGAGTTCGACGATGGGAATTAATTTTAAATTAAATAATTCAACTTCTATGTTTATAATGTTGTAATTTAGACATCATTTTTTAATTCAAAATATCATAATTATCTTAGGGTGCATTTTTGGTATTTTTCTGAAACGTTTAAATTTTTGATGAATAGTGAAAACAATGTGTTATAGTTTAAAATCGACATTTATTTATATAATAATTATAATTTAACTTAAATTTTATTTGAGTTAAATATATATATATATATATATATATAATAGCTATATTAGTCTAATTTAATTCATTGGATTCATTTTATAATAAGATAAGATTTATAAAATTTTATTGAACTTTTTAACGTCTTTTTCCCACCATCTAGGCTCATTTCTAAATTTGCATAAAATTTAATTTTACCACTTCTTTGAATTGAATTTAAAAATTCTCAGTGACATGTTTGAGATCAGTATGTAAAATTTGGTTCAATAAGATAAAAAAAATTCTGGTGAATTGTAACTTTGGAATTTTATTTAACACATTTATAAGTAAATATAGTATTTAAAGGTAAAAATGATATTATATTAACTCTATCACATGACCTTATTCTATTAGATAAGTTTACTGCATCCAAATTCAACTATAGGAATAAAATATGATTTTTTGGTCCATATGGATAATATTAAAAAATTTATTATTATTTTATTTATAGAAGAGTTAAAATTTGTAAATTCAGTGTTTTATAATAATACATTTTTAATATAAGTCTACACAATAGATAAAATTGACTATAAATAATAAAAATAAAGATAAAAAGATTTATTACATAAATGTATTTTATTTTTAATTTATAGTAATTAAATATTTAAATTTATTTATGGCACAATGATGATTTAAAAATTACCTTATTAATGAACTATTAATTATTTTGATATTATAAATGTCCAAATAAATTTAAATTTATAATTTTTATTAATTAAACAATTATTACTAGATAAAAAAAAATTTAGGGATGATTAAATAATTTTTTTGTTGTAATAATGTTCTTTATGACTTTCACAAAATAAAAATACCAAATATCGTCACATTTGACATAAATTATTTTTCAAAGAAAATACTATATTATTAATTTATATATTATTCTTAAAAATATAAGGATAAGAAAAATGGAACTGATAAGGTTATATATATCAATAACTAAACACTTGGAATTTTATTTAATTTTTATTGTATGTTTGTTAATCATTTATTATAATATTACAAGTATAAATGGTAAAAGATAAATTATTTAACTAATAGAAAAAATTAAAAGATAAGGATAATACGATGAACAAAACCTGTATAAAACCTAATATTTGATATTTTTTCTAACCATTCCGACCATATCCTTGAAATATATAATTTTGGTTCTATTATGAACCAAATATTATTGTATAATAAAATAATATTTCAACCTTTTCTGCAAGTGACCCTCACCACTCTTTTAAAAGAGCACTTCCCCTTCTCTCAAAATAACACCTCCAAATTCATTTGGCTAGGCCAACCCCATCTCAAATATCCTCCAAACTACCCTCACTTCATCTTATAGTGATTATTTTTATCATAAATCCATCTTTAGGTACACTATTTATCAAATCAAAAGGAAGCACTTAATGAAGAGGTAATTATTTCATCACCTCATTCAAAGTTCATTTCCTCTTCCACTTCCTTTCTATTTATTGTTTCATTACAAAAATAAAAACTTCAGTAACTTCTAAATATTGTGATTTATTTATAAATTTGGCACAAAAATATTCATTATTATATCCATCATATGGATAACAATGTCCCCATATGTGTGTTTGTACAAATTACCATCTCTACAACATGGTGTAGTTTGTTATTCTACACTTAAATATTTGGTTGGGTGTTATAAAGAGTATAAATAATTTAAATAATAAATATGTCATGGTAATCATTATGTATATATAATATTCCATTCAATTAAACACGATTTCACCATAAATAAAATGAAATCTTCACTCCGTCATACTTACGACTTAACGTCCCCATGACACGATATGATTCATTTCCAAATTCATCGGTCAATGATTATATAATAAAATTATTAAAAAATTATGTAATATATTAAATAATAATGCTACTAGAAATATATATATATATATATATATTTACTTACAATGATCTCATTCACTTACTTCTGTTCAATATTATATGAAAATAGAAAAGACGTTTATGTGTATGCCCAACCTACCTTCTCCATAAACAATGTTTTCCATTCCATATATAAATCTACTAAAAATAAATATATTTTTGAATATATATGATACATAATAAAATTATATACTTGAACAAATTAAATAAAGATATAAGTAATACAATCTAGAATAACAAGTTAAAACATGTATGAGAAAAATGCGATTATTTCCATAAATGTTATATTAACATATAAATTATTATTAAATGGGAAATAAAAATACATAAATGAATATTGTATGATATCAGAAATATAAATATATTATGGTTAATATTTAATAACATAATATGGTCATTATCAAGGAGGTTAAACGAACCATATACCAAATGAATGTACAAGGTAATGATTAATTCATCGGTCTCATTATTATTCGAGATGTTTATGTGTATGTTTTTACTAGTATATATATTTTTATCCATTTTCATGACTCATTAAATAGTTTTCAGATGGAATCGATTTATGAAACTCTTTAACGAATACATCATTTATATTTTTGGAACTATTTAATGTTTTAAATATTTCTCATTAATGTCTTTTTTTAAATGTTTTTATGGATTAATATATGTGGACTTATGTAGTACCCCCGGTTTTTGGTATGTAACCCTTATTTTATAATTTTTATGTAAATGAAGCATATGATAAATGGTTGGGAACATTTGGAGACTTTTAAAGGGTTAAACGGAAAAAAGTGGGGATGCACGGGCTTCACATTGGTTGACTAAACTATGAGGAAGTCATGCAAGTGATGGTCACTTGGGATAGAGGAGAGCACACAATGTGCACACGGTTTGGGAAAACCATTCTAGGAGGCCATGTAGAGCGCCCATTCCAAGCAGGGACTACTGCACGGTTAGCACACAATTTGCCTAGACGTGCGGACTAACCGTGCGTGATGTCAACTTAAATCCTAATTTTTAAGGATCTAATTTGTTTTATATATAAACCCACTCGTGTTTTGTCATAGACGTTCCTATCATGGGATTTCAATCTGGTGAAGGTGGGAGAACACTTACCAGACGTTTTGGAAGTGATCAGGAGGATTTCCTTGGCATTTAGCGGCCGATTGATCTTGGTAAGTCTCGTTTCCTTTAGATTTCTTAGATCTCTTTCTTTCCTCTTGATGGATCCTCAGATCTATGCCCAAGGTTAATAGATCTAAGGTAGTGGATGAATTTTATATTTGGGTTTGGTTTTTTAGTACTAGGTGAAGGAATCTAAGGAGGTTTCATGGAGTAGTTGGCACAGTTTTGTTGGCATTATTCATCTGTTGGTTGGTTTCACCTAATTTCATGTGGTAGGTGGCTTCACTCTCGATTCCTATTTCTTAAAACATGAAGGCTTAGTCAGAAATTGTTTTCCTTGATTGAAATGGTTTGTTTATCTGCTGTGAAAGAATGTTTGAAGCCCCTTTTAAGTAACAGTTGATGGAAATTGCATGTTTTTGGAAAGGGTTTATTGATCTGAATTTAAAATGGTGATATTAAACTGGTTATGGTATATCTACGTGAATGAAGTGGTTTTCAATAAAAGGATTGATGCTTTATTTAATTTTTTTGAACACAATTGGTTTTTGAATGGGTTTTCATGGGTTGTGGTGTGTGTTCATATGAATTGGGATGGATAATGGGGATAAGTACCCCCATTAAAATGATGGGATGGATAAGGGCGAGAATTACCCCAATAAAAAGGTTGCGACGGATAAGGGCGTGAAGTGCCCCGGTCAAGGTATTCCACTATGTGGCGGCTTAGTGGGAGGATAACTCACCACACGTGAGTATAGGGAGGTCCCCGTTACATGAATTGTTGGATGTGTGGTTTTGTGAAATGGAAAAAATGTTCCAAAATGGAAATGGGAATCTGATTAGAAATTTTTCTTGGTTACTTTTCTTGAAAAAGATTGTTTTCATTGGAAAATTTTTTTGATGTGGAACTTGTTATATTGTGCACTATTATGGAATTTAATTATATAAATGGTTTTATATAAATTTTCTAACATGTGTTATCCTAGAGGCTTGGGTTGAGAAGTCATCATGGAAAACCTATTGAGTTTCATTACTAACCCCCTACTTTGTCACGTTGGTGCTTTTTCATATGTGAAATAACAAGATGTTTGAAAAGGAAAAGTGTCACAAGTTTATAATAGTACTTTATTGACACTTGGTTTAGTTTGTGATGTTGGAGCATCGAGGTTGTGGGGCATGGAGTTGGGTTGTCGTCTTGTAGAATTTTAGTTTATCTCTCCGTTGTTCACTCTGATTTTGTGTTAGTTTCTGCTGTGGTACTCTTGGTTGGTTTCTGATAAAATAAATTGTTGAGTTTTCATAGCTTTTACCATGCATCATTTAGTTAATTTGAGTTGATAGGGTTGTTGGTTCATTGTTATGTTCAAAATGGGGATGTCTCATAAGGCCTAGTAATGACTTGTTGTGCTCCCAAGAGAATTGGAATTGGCCGGTCATTAAAAATTGTATTAGTTTGTTCGGTCCTTGGGGTATAAATTCAATCATCTTGTTTCATTATGTGTGGAACAAGTAGTCATCGGTTTTTATTGGTCTTGGAATTGAATTCTTACGTGTATATTCCTTGGGTGGTCATCTTATGGAGGTGTAGGATTTTTTGAACATGAAATTTAGAGCATAAAAAGATGTAGCTAACCTTTTTATTCTGAACTTCATGTTACCAGATATTTTTGTACATAAGTGTTTTGGGAACACTTATAGGATAAAAAATCTCATTGTCATGGGTTTATCCAACGAGATGAGCATGACATGAATTAAATGAATGACTTCCCACTAGGAGTGAATATATCATTTTGATAAATTGATTATGGTTTGATGCAAAAGTGTGATTTCGGAAAATTTTAAACTTGTTTTCAAATGAAAGTCTTTGAAAAGAGAATGGTTGATGTATTTTGAGGATATATTTATTTTTAAATGAAATAAAAGATTTGTTTTTGGAAATGGATAAATATGCTTGGAAATCAATGTTGTGATATTGATGTGATAGAAATTGAAATTCTAAGCCTTCATTTGATATGAAGTGTGACTAACGACGTCTGTTGTTTTTATAGAAAATGGAACTCGTTAGGCATCGTAGAAACCAAACAGAAGAGGTTGTGGAGAACGTGGTCACACCTGAGCCATAAGTGAACTAGAAGCTAGTCTAAAGTATAGTAGAAGCATTTAAGGTTGTGGACACAGGGAATCAGAGGGATGAGTAATGGCATGTAGAGCATTCCGTCCAGTTACAGAAGCAGAATGCACCCATCATTTTGGGTGATTCTAAACTAGAAAGGGTAGAGGTGAGGATGAGTAGGATAAATCATATCTTCAATTTCATCGGCACACCACCAGAACTAAATGTATGTTTTGAAATGTATATGTTGGAGGATCTTACATAACAGTGGTGGGATCTAGTGGTGTAGGAAAAGGTGGATCAAGACATGGGCATGGAGGAATTTGAGGAATTATTTAATAGAAAATTCTATCCTCACACATTCAAGATCCAGAGGATGAAAAAATTTCACAGCTTGAATTAGGAGAATCACCCTATCCAAAACTATGTGGATAAATTCATGAATTTAGTGTGAATTGCACCAGAAGTTGTTGCAACTATGTCGATTAAAGCACACATCATTGTATCAGCGTTGCAACATGGGATTTTCTCGAAGATTGATGAGCTCTATATTACAGATTATACGGAGATGGTAAACAGATCAGTAGTGGGTGAAAGAGACATCTCAAAAGTTATTGGAGGAGGAATTATGATTATACACATGATAATGGGTGGGAACTCTAATATTGGGAACAAGAAGAAGAGGGACACCTAATTCCAAGGTGGGAGAGTGAATCTTCCTCCACAACCCATGATGGATGGATAAGTGAATCTTCCTCCACAACCCATGATGAATGTTGGGTGTTTTCAATGTGGATAAATTGATCACATAAAATGAGAATGTACCGCACCACCAAGAGCTTGCCACAATTGAAACAAGATGGGGAATCTTCAGTGATATTGTCACAGTGCTCCACGATCGGGTGTTCATGAAACTTCTCAGGTGTCGTAGGCATCTTATTCTTTGACAGGGCAAGAATAGAAAAATCAGGCTCTCTAGTAGAGAAAGGATAACTATGGTGATTCCATGAATACTATGACTCCTCAGGTAGGTCAATCTCAACAAGGAAATGAGGAGCTAATTGTAGCAACAAAGTAATTGTATGGAGTAGAATAGGTGATTTTTGATGATAAGTATGGACCGTCTACAGTAAGAGGTATGATTATTTTGAATTATACCCTAATTATATTATGGTTCAATACTAATGCATCACATTAATTTATTGCTTATCATATTGCTGATTTGTTCATTTAAAACATGAAATGATGTCTTCTATGATAAAACTACAAACTCCTCTATGTGAAAGAAAATTTTGAGCAATATTTTGTAGAGCATTTTCGATATTTTTTATGGATTTGAGATGAAATGGTATTTCACTATGCTATAGAAGGATGTCTATGATATAATCCTGGGTATGGATTGGTTGACAGATTTCAGGGATCACATTGATTATTATACTAGAATATTCAGTTTCACGACTATGGATGGCATTGAGAATCTCTTTAGAGAAGAGAGAGAAGGGAAGGGAGGTGCAACAGGATTGATGGCACCAGTAGTGGCAAATATCTTTTACCAGTTGGCTATCTTAAACATGGAATCGATGGATGAGATCGCTAATAACAGTCTTTTGCTAGCTGCATATCAATTTCCTGATGTTTTTCCTGAAAACATATCAAGGTTACCACCTGTAAGAGAAGTGGAGTTTATTATTGATCTCATTATAGGAACTAGTCATATCAAATTTCCATATTGTACAATAGAACCAAGGGAGTTAAAGGAATTTAAATTTCAGTTCGAAGAATTTGAAAAAATGGTTTAATTAGGCCAATCGTGTCTCTATGGGTAGAACTAGTTTTGTTGGTAAAGAATGAAGATGGAACTTTTATTCTATGTGTGGATTACTGTAAAAATAAAAAAGTTATGATAAAGAATATATATCCACTTCCACGCATTGATGACCTATTTGATAAATTGAGGGGAGCTTAGTGGTTCTATAAGATTGACTTTTAGTCAGGATATCAGAAGTTGTGAGTTCAGAAGGAGAATATTTCGAAGACAAAATTCAGAAGCATATATGGCCACTATGAATATGCAAGGATGACTCTTGATCATCTGAATGCACTAGTCATCTTTATGAAATTGATGAATCAAATATTTCAGTGATATCTAGATTCTTTTGTTGTGGTGTTTGTGGGTGACATATTGGTTTATTCAAGAACAAGGGTTGAGCATGAGTAACACATGGCGACAGTGTCGAAAATCATGAGAGACTATCAGTTGTATACCAAATTATCTAAGTGAATTTTTTTGATAAACATGTGTTCTTTCTGAGCCATGTTTTTTCTATGAATGGTGTTTTAGTGGATCTAGATAAAATAAGAGCAGTTATTTCTTAGAAACTGCCAAATAATGTCGTTGAAATAGGAAATTGTCTTGGTCTTTCTAGTTATTACCAATGATTTGTGTGTGACTTATCATGACTAGCTTCACCTATGACAACATTGGAAAAGATGAAAAGTGCATTTTGATGGACTTTGGAATGTCAGATAGTTTTTTAAGAGTGGAAATTTCGCCTTACATCATCACACAAATTGATTTTGCCGAAATCAGGACAGGGCTACGTGGTGTATTGTGACACTTCAGGATATGGGTTGGGATCTGTTCTCATGAATGGATACCATGTTTTTGCATTTTCTCAAGATAGTTTAGAGTGAATGAAATGAAATACCCAACACATGATTTGGAGTTAGCTGCAGTTGTCCATGCCTTGAAGACTTGGTGTCATTTTCTATTTGGTGATAAAATAAATATGTTTACAGAACAGAAAATATTGAAACACATTTTCTCAAAACTAATTATAAATATCTAGAAAAGGAAATGGATAGATTATCTCCAAATTTTTTAATTTTACATGATGTATACATCAAAAAAGAAAATTTGATAGCGGATCCACTAAGTAGAAAGTTATATGCTCAGTTGGCGAAAGATGCTCCAGACGAATGGCAGTTGATGTTGTTCCTAGAAGACATGTGTACATAATGTGAATAATGAGCTAATGTTGTAGGTTTCTTTCCAGTTTCACTTGTTTTGGATTTGGTGGGGATAGTAAAGGAGTCACAAGCATCAGATGTATATTGTGGTGCGATGAGTTCAAAACTCAATGGTTGGGAGACCATTGAAGGATGGAAGCTGGATGGGAGTTCAGTTTTGTTGTTTCGAGATCAGATTGTTGTAACATTAACTGATCAAGAGAAAATAGTTCATGTATACCACTATTCCATATGTTATTTCATCTAGTAATACAGAAGATGTATAAGGTTATTAAGGCACAATTTTGTTGGAGCGGTATGAAACAGATGGTAGGTGAATTTGTTTCAAGGTGTTTAACTTTTCAGAAAGTTAAAGAAGAACATCAGTGGCTATTGGCTATGTTTCATTCTCTCCCAATTCTATTGTCGAAATGGGAGTTAATAGCTATGTATTTCAGTACAGGTCTCTAAAGAACAATTCTAAAGAATGATGCCGTATTGGTGATATTAAATCGGTTTACCAAGTCGGCCCATTTCATTCCATTTCATGAATATTATATGGTGAGGGATCTGTCAAAAATATATATCTGAGATGTGGTATGGAGACATGGAAAACCAGTTTCAATCCTGTTAGAAAAAGATATGAGGTTCACATCTCATTTCTGGCAATCCTTATAGAAAGCCCTGGGAACTCAGTTGAATTTGAGTATGGGGCACTATCCTCAAATTAATGTACAATCAGAAAGGATGATACAGACATTGGTAGACATGTTGTGGGCTTGTGTAATGGATTTTGGTGGCTCGTGGGAAGATCATGTTCATTTATTGGAGTTCTCATATAACAATAGCTACCAGGCCTCGACACATATGGATCTATTTGAAGCTTTGTATGGGTGTCCTTGTCCTTCTCCACATTGTTGGGTCAAAACATGTGATACATCACTACTTGGGCCGAGCCTTGTCCAAGAAATAATGGAGAATATTCAGTTGATAAAAAAGAGGATGGAGACAGCACAAAGTCATCAAAAATCATATGTGGATCATTTCTGAATACAATGGTCATTTTTGGTGAGTGATCATGTCTTTTTGAGAATCTATCCAAGGTTTGGTCATTGTCATTTTGGAAAGCATAGTAAATTATCTCTTCGATATATAAGACCTTTTGAGATACTGGAACATGTTGGTGAGGTGGCTTATCGGTTTTAATTACCACCATGGTTCAGTGCAGTGGATAATGTGTTCCATGTATCTCAGTTGAAGAAGTATCATCTCGATCCTGACCATGTGATTAGATGGGATCACGTTGAACTAGAGTCAGATGCTTCATTGGTACATGCTCATGTGAGGATTGTTGAAAGGCAAGAGAAATTTTTGAATTGAAAATCCATCCATCTAGTGCAGGTTTTGTGGAAACATGGAAGATTCAGGAAGAGGATTGGGAACGTGGTAACGAAAAGAAAGAGTAGTGGCCAGAACTCTTTCAGGCAAGTGAGGGTTTTCTACTTTCCACAGACGAAAAGGCCAATGGTGGTTATAATGTAGTACCCCCTATTTCTGTTATGTAACCTTTGTTTTATGCTGTTTATGTACATAATGAATATGAGAAATTTTTGGTAATTTTTAGAGACTTTTAAAGGGTTTGAGGGGAAAATGTGGTGACACACGGGATTTTCATGAGTTTCCCAAACCATGCGGAAGCCATACAGGTGGTGGTCATGTTGGATAGAGGATACCACAGAGTGTATGCACGGTTTGGGGAAACCCTACGAGGAGGCCATGTGGAGCACCCCTTCCAAGTAGTGACAAATGCACGGTTAGCGCACGATTTTCCTAGCTCTATGGACTAACCATGCGCGAGGTCATCTAAGTTCCTTTTTTTAAGGATCTAATCCGTTTTATAATTATACCCACTCATTTTTGTCCATATACATCCCTCACATGGGATTTCCCTCTGGTGAACGTGGGAGAACACTTACCAGGCGTTTTGGAAGCGATCTAGTGGTTTGCCTTGGCATTTAGAGGCGGGTTGATCTAGGTAAGTTGCGTTTCCTTTTGTTTTCTTAGATATCTCTCTTCCATCTTGATTGATCATTAGATCTACACTCAAGGTGGGTATATCTATGGTATTGGTTGACATTTATGTTGGGTTTTGGTTTTGTTGGAACTAGGGGATGAAATCTAATGAGATTCTAGGGAGTAGTTGACTCAGTTATGTTGGTGTTCTTCATCGGTTGGTTGGTTTTGCCTAATTTTTTGAGGTAGGTGGCTTCACTCCCAATTCATCTTTCTTTGAACAAGAAGGAATGGTTTCAAAAAAAAATTCCATGATTGAAATGTTATGTTTATCTGCTGTGAACAAATGGATGAAACCCCTATTAAGTAATGGGTGATGGAAATTATGTGTTTTTGGAAAGTGTTTGTTGAAGTTAATTTAAAATGGTGATTTTAAACTCGTTATGATTATAATGCTTGAATGAAATCGTTTTCAATAAAAGTTTTTATGCTTTATTGTATGGTTTTGAACACACTTGGTTTCAGGATGGATTTTCATGGGTTGGGGTGTGTGTTAATATTCATTGGGTTGGATAAGAGAGAGAAGTACCCCCATCAAAAGGATGGGATGGATAAGGGAGAGAAGTACCCCAATCAAATGGTTAGGACAGATAAGGACGTGAAGTAACCACATCAAGGTAGTCCACTAAGTGGTGGCTTAGTGGAAGGATAACTCACCACTCGTGAGTATAGGAAGGTCCATGTTGCATGCATGGCTGGTATTGAGGATTTTTGAAAAGGAATGAATGTGCCAAAATGGAAATGGGAGTTTTATTGGAATATTTTCTTGGTTCTTTTTCATGAAAAAGTTGGTTTTCATTTGAAAATGTTTTTGACATGGAACTTTTTATATTGTGAACTATTTTGGATTTTTTATATAAATTGTTTTATATAAATGTGCTAACATGTTTTATCCAAGAGGTGTGGGTTGGGATGTCATCGGGGAAAGCCTACTGAGTTTTATTACTCACCCCCTGCTTTGGATAATTGTCGCTTTTGCAGATGTCATATACCGGGATGATGGAAAAGAAAATGTTTAACATGTTTATAGAACAACATCGTGAAACATGGGATGGTTCGTGATGTTGGATCATGGAGATTGTGGAGCATGGAGTTGGGTTTCCTTATAGTAGTCTTTTAGTTTTTATTTTCACTATTTACTCAAATTTAGTGTTGGTTTCCACTGTGGTACTCTTAGTTGGTTTATTCAAAAATAAATGGTTGAGTTGTCTTAGCATTTATCATGAATCATTTAGTTGAATTGTTTGGTTATGGTTGTTGGTTATGTGGAATGTTCTAAAAGGGTAAATTGTCTCCCACTTGTTTTTAAACCCTTCGGCCTTTATTTCTAGACTTTCGCATCGTGGGGATGTCGCTTAAGGCCAAGTAATGACTCGTTGAGCACCCAGCCAATGGGAATTGGCGGTTCATTACAACATAAATGTTTTAAATTTTTAATTCTTTTAAATGGTTTCAATGTGGTATGGGATAATTTTATTGAAAAATAACTTTTAAATTTCTTCCGTTAAAAATTATGTGACTTTAAAAAGATTAAATGAAATAGGGGTATTTCACTCAATCTGTTTTAATAATCATTTTCAACTATATCATCATTATTTACTAGAGATAATTCTTTATTAAGGTAGATTAATTATAATACAAAATTCCATATTGTATTGATTGGGTTATGATATATTTTACTACGAATTTAATTTTATACCATTCATTTATTATAGAAAAAGTATTGGCTTTTCGTATGCTAGTTTTAATACGAATTTTTATAATATGTTTCAGAATTATCATTTGAGGAATGAAATGGACATAGTAAGTGATGGGTGGGGAACACTATAGACCATTGATGCAATGGCAGGTCTCATTAAACAAACTAGTTTATTGGCATAAGGCATTGACAATATCTTATTTTTTGTTTGGGCATGAGGCCTTGAATATATGGTAATGATGTTCAGAATTAGGCATTCCATCATTAAGAAATTGGTTACAACATGTGATTATTCGACATGTAGAATATTCATGTTCATGATTATATGGTAATGTTTGATTTATTTTTTCCATATTTTTTTCATGATTATTTATTAAGAGGCTGTTGTTTTTATTACCCATATTGCCTTAATAGTTTATAGCTTCGGCTAAATTATTTACCCTTACTGAGTATTTGAGCTCACCCCATTCTTATTTTCTATTTTACCATGATTCCATAAGTGTACTAAAATTTTTATAAAGGGTTAAGCTTGAAGAAAAATAGAATTATCAAAGAATTATCATTGTTGTATTTTATGTTAGAAATTTTTATGTAATGTTTACATATGTAATCTATTTTCCCAGACTACTAAACTGATCAGTCCTTCGGGATAAGATTCCTTATAATCATGAAAATTTATTAAAATAATGCATCAACTCTGGGCTTCTGGGGTCATAATTTTACAGTTGGTAGCAGAGGAAGGATGGTACAATCCTTATAAATAAGATTTAGATAAACACTGATTAAGAACATTACTGTAAGATAGAGTTAGTGGATTAGTAATGAAGAACATACAAACATTTTTGGAGTGTAAATATTATGTGGGATTTCCATGAAAATACATCCCTATCTGTATATAAAATGGTAGAGCATATTGAGGCACTGTTTTACCTAGGATTGAAAACACCAACAAGGAGTTTCAGGCTAGACCCAGGGTATCCTGGTACATGACAATGTCCCTTGAGGCTCTCATGGTATTGAAACTCATAATGAATGTTCCTAGGATAATTAAAATTTTCTTCACACACTATTATGAAGGATTTATATGTAAAAACATTTCAATTCAATAATTTTTATGATTATGGATTAAATGGAATAAAGTTTCAATTTAGGTTAGGAATTTTACATGTTTGGATTTGTGCATATTGATTCATACACTAACCTAGTGTATGACATTGTTTTGAAATGGTGTCCAGTAGAAGGAATGGGAGATCTAGAAATATTAATGATCCAAAGAGTAAGAATGATCATAAATTTCTAGGTGATAAATGATCATTTATAAGGGAAATAGTCTTCCACATGTTTGCATCATATTGAGAAAAATATCTTATCTTAATAAGATCTATAAATAATTATCTGACTCCTATTTCATTGAAAGGAATCCATAGAATTAAAGGATGGTAGAGAAAAATATGGGAAAATGGAATTAGGGAACGAATAATTTTCTCATATGTGATAACTATGGAATGAATCATTATGAAAAATTATTGAAGGGATTGAGATTTTATTATATGTGTAGAGAAAAAGGAAACCTTGTACATGATTGAAAGGGTATGAAAAATTCATTAAATGTACAATGATTCAAATAAATGTAGTTGGCACACTTTGTGAATCAATGTTCTAATAATTAGATTATACCCCATGTGATGATATTAGATAATAATCATGTTATTATACAACCATTTATGAAGAGGAATAATTAGTGTTCTAATATATTTATTGATGAAATGTTACATTTTAGTATTTTATTAATGTTGTATATGTTATATGTATTATTGAAATAAATAAGGATTGTACTGCAGTACTATTTCATTAAGGATTTGAGATTGTGTAGTACCATTAAATATGACTCAATATAAAGTTAGTCATTTAGGATAATATATAGTTCATGGAAAGATACACTATAAAATAGTACAGATGTTGAGGTAATGATTTTTGAATAAGAGATTATTGATTTGGATAAATTATATTAGATATTTTTTTACTTCCATGGAACTAATTAATGGTTTATTTATTCCATCATTGTTGTAGTATTCCAAAAAAATTTAAATAAAGAATATATCTAGAATTAACTAATGAATAAGGGAGAATTAATGTAATCAATATGGTTTTATAGTAATTCATGGTGTTACCATGTTGTAAGACTATACATGATGAATGTACTCACATTTTATTATGTGGAAAAGAGAGATCTTCATTATGTTATGTTCACCATCTTTATAAATTATTATACTATGAGTTTGGAGATATGTATAATGGATACATCTAATGATTTTAATGGATTATGTTGGACATTGGATTCTAGGGTTTAAGGAAAAAAAATTTCATATGATTATTTTTGGATTTTTTATAAAAAGGACAACCCGAAGTTTGGGTGACAACCCATTGAGTCTGGCATGGCTGTAAGACATGAACTCCCAACCAAAGGGAAACAAGGGTGCATCACCTACCACAAACCTACATTATTTCCTATATTGAATAATGTAGTAATTTTAAATGATCTATTAGATAATTATATATTTATTTATCTAAAACGCTATATGATTAGGATAAATAATATATTTGTTATTTCTATTATCTTACGGAGTGAAATCTGACATTGTTGTTGAATTTAGTTAATGTATGGAACTCTAAATGCCATGTATTTATTTATATTATTATATGAATAAATTAATTTGAAAACATCTGCGAAGGGATCATAAAATGAAAAATGCTTTATCAAAATATATTATGTTTTTTTGTACCGATGGTATTTAAATCATCCTAGATTTATGTCTTTGAGGCCCTTAATATTCCATTTATTGTTCAATTGTTTGTGATTGATGAATTCATGCAGTCTCTATAAATATTTAAGTTATTCAACCAATTATGTGTCTCTAACTTCCAACAATGTTATCCTGTTCAATATCATAATTTGGTGGTGACTATTTCATTTCCATTTCCCTCTTAATAAGGCTAGATTTTATAAACTTTATTCCTGATGTTGGTTCAACACAAATGAATTTTATATATTTAATATTTCTTTTCAATGAAAAATTTCATATTTTGAGGAAACAATTTATTGAATGAGGGGAAAATGTGACACCCAATGATTTCATAGTACGTTATCTCATTAAATTAATTCAATAACATGTTCTACACGTAACACCAAGTTCAAGCACATCACATTCTTTCAAACTATGACTTTAAAAGACATTATAAATATTATTAACAAATTATTTAATTATATATATTTCTTATATAATTTTAATATTATAGTTTTTATATCCTAGATATCATATATTGACAATTTCAATTTTTCAGATAAAATAAATATTTTTTAAAAAATCCCTATTTTCTACTATTTAATGGATAACCATTTTTAAATACAATATTTTACACATTAATATATTAAATTTAATGAAAACAAATACTTTGTTATAATAGGGGCATAAAATTTTATGTTTTTATAAAATTTTTATACTTTTATGATGACTGTAATATTTTGATGAATTGTGAAAACGTCAAAATTTTTATTAAAAAAAAATTTATAATTGAAATAAAGTATATTGTTAAATATTGAATTTGAATTGTTTTAAATTATAATAAGAATATATTTTTATAATTTTATACAATTTAGGTCATTATAGTTAATTTAACATTTAAATATTATATAAACACATGTCAAACTTTTGATTGTTTGTACTTTTTAAAAACCTAGTTTTTGGTATTGAAAATAGAAATTAATATTAAATTAAGTAATATAATATATATATATATGTTCTGGATTTGGAAAATGATAATTCATTTTAGAATTTGGAATATCAAAATTATTTTATAATGATTTTTGGATATTTTTTTTTTTGAAAAACATTCAATTTCTGTTGAATATTGAAAAACACTGTGTTCTTATTTAGAATCGTCTTTTATTTAAATAATAATAATTTATTTATTTAAATTAACTTTAATAATAAAATATATACATAATTCCTAGATTAGTTCAATGCATTTCACTGGAGTCCATTAATAATATGTTTTTATATATAATATTTTATTGAACTTTTTAATGACTTTTACCCACCTTCTTGGCACATTTACAAATTTACATAAACCCTAATTTTACCCCATCTATGAGTTTAATTTCAAAAATCTGAGACACACGGTTGTCATTAGAATATAAACTTTGTTTCAATAAGATTAATATAATTTTTGATGAATAATATCTTTTTAATTTTAAATACCACTATTACAAGTAAATTGGGCAATTAAAGGTAACAATGATATTATAATTACCCTAACACATGTCCAAATTCTATTTGATAAGTGTATTTCAACCAAAATAATCCTTAGAAATATTTTATGATCCTTCTGGTCCACATGGATTAGATTATGACATTTATTATAATTTTATTTTATGAAGAGTAAATAGTTTTAAATTCAATGATTAAAAAATAAAATATTCCTAATATAGGGTTATGCCTAAGATAAATTTGACTATAAATATTAATTAGAAATATGAAATAATTTACTACATAATGTTATTTTTTATTTATTTTTATACACTAATTAATTATATTTATTTATGAAACTAGGGTTATGCAATAATTACCTTATTAATAAATAATTAAAATAATTGATATGATAAATATCATAATAATTTTAAATTGATACTTTTTTTGAATTCAACTAATTTTATAGGTGAATATGGAATTTTAGGGTTGATTAAATATATTTGTTTTGATGTGATAATGTTGTTATGAATTTCACAGAAACAAAATACCAAATAGTGTCCAAATTGACATATATGAGTTTTTAAACGAAATACTATATTATTAATTGATATAATATTACAAAAAATATATGGTTTTAAATAAATAATTATATAAAGGTGTATATATCAATAAATAACTTATAGTAGTTCACTTGTCTTTTTATAGTGCGTTTATTAACCATTTATTAGAAAATACAAGAATACATGGTAAAAGTTAAACTATTAAACTACGAGTTAAATAAAAAATATAAGGATAATATGTTGAAAGAAACATATCTATTACATATTGGCTGAGAGTTTTTCGACCCAGAACAACCTTATCCATGAAATAAATCCTTTTGGATCTATGTTAAACTGAATATGATTGTATAATAAAACAATATTTCAATCTTTTCCTAAAGTGACCCTCAACTCTCTTATAAAATGCTACATTCCATTCTCTCAAAATAACACCTCCAAATCCATTTGTCTAGGCCAATCCCTTCTCAAATTTCCTCCCAAAAACCATCAATTCATCCTAATGAAATTAAATTGATCTAAAATCCTACCTATGGAGCCCTTTTGATCAAATCAAAAGGAAGAACCAGAAAAAGAGGTAATTTTTCCTCACCACTTTCAGAGTTCTTTTCTTCTTCCACTTCCACATTATTTATTGTTTCAATACCAAAATAATAAATACAGTACCTTATACATACTGTGAAGTTATTATAAATATGGTGCAACCATATTCATTAATTATATCCATACTAGGAATGACAATGTCACCATATGTTCCTACGTATGGCTTACTGTCTCCAGGTCGTGGTGTAGTTTGTCATTGAACACTTCATTATTTGGATGTGTAAAATAATGATTATAATTGAATTAAATAATATATATTGCATGGTTATTATTATTTATATATAATATTACATCCAATTAAACAAGATTTTACCATCAAAAGAATTATTTCATTGTTCGTGCATACGTATGATTTACAGTCTCCATGACACGGTGAGATTCATTTCCACATTCATCATTCAATGATGATTATAA
Source organism: Viscum album (assembly GCA_963277665.1). NCBI lineage: Eukaryota > Viridiplantae > Streptophyta > Magnoliopsida > Santalales > Viscaceae > Viscum > Viscum album. The sequence continues at coordinate 1,036,581,294 of OY728133.1, read as the reverse complement.
AAATATATATTATTAATAATTATTTAATATATGAAAATATAATCTTATATGAAATATATAGATATAAGTATATATATATATATACATATATCATATTCAGTTACTTCATTCAATACAATATAAAAACAGAAACATTGTTTATGCGTGCGTACGTCCTACTGTCTCCATAAACAGTGTTTTCCATTTCTTATATAAATGGATTATTAACATCTATATTCTGAATATATATGATAGATAAATAGTTTTTTACATTCTGGTATCAATTAAATCATGATATAATTTATATGATCATGAATAAAAAGTTAAAACATGTATAGTAAAGAAATCGATTATTACATGAAATGTTATTTTAACAAAGAAATTATTATTAAATGTATAATATTAATCCCGAAATGAATCATGTATTATATAATAAATATTAATATTTCACCGTTATAATTTAATAACATACTATTTTCATTATACAAGAGCTTAAGCTTACCATCGACCAATGGAATGTACAAGGTAATGGTTAATTTCTCAATCTTATTATTATCTGAGATTGTTTATGTGTAGGTTTCAACTAGGAAATATTTATTACCCAATTAAATATTTCATAAAAGAGAATTAAAAAGGATTCCTATTAAGATACATTTTAACTAAGATATCATTTTTAATGTTTTAAATATTTATTATTAATATTTCTCATTAATCTCCATGTTATTCAAAATGGGTTTAAGGATTTATTTATATGGACATGAATATTTGAAAATGTTAATTACGCTAAAAATATTAAAAGTGGTATAGGAAATTTTGATTCAAAATTATGTTTTAAATTTCTTAATTTTTAAATTGTTTGTCCTTTAAATGATTTCAGGATAAGGGCCATTTCACTCATAGAGTTTTACTAATAATTTTCAACTATATCAACATCCTTTAATAGATAATATTCATTACTATTGTTTATTTAATATAATATAATATTCCATATTGTGATGTATGGTTTATGATATGTATTTATTTGGATGTGATACATTTATACCATTCATGATTTATGACTAACGTATTGAATTTTTTAATGCTAGTTTTAATATGAATATTTATGTTATGTTTCAACATTTTCATATAACAAATGTAATGGAAATAGTAAGTGATAGGTGGTTCCCTCTATAGCCCCTCGATTCACCAATAAGTATCATGAGAAAAACTAGTGTCTTAGAAAAAGGCCTTTCCAAATTCATATTTTTAGTCTTGGGATGAGGCCATGACAATGTGGTAATGATGTCTTCCATTAGGCATTTCCTCATTATTAAATTTTTAGCTACATATAATTATTTGACTAGTAGAATATTCGTGTGCAGGTTTATATGGTAATATTTGATTTATTTTTTCATATTAAGTTCACGATTATGTTTAAAAGGGTTTTTGTTTTTATTACACATCATACCATAAAAATTTATCGGTTCCAATAAATTATTTACCCATACTGAGTATCTAAGCTCAACCCCTTATTATGATTTATTTTTTTAGGATTCCAAAATTTGTACTATAATTTATATGTATCTTTATTCTAGAATAATAATTGAATTATAAAAGAAATATTTATGTTGTATTTTATGATAAAAATATAATGGATGTTATCTTATGTAGTCTATTATCCAAAACTACTAACCTGATTGGTTTATCAGGACCTGATTTATTGTAATCATGCCTATGCATTAAAATAATTCATCTACTCTAGCCTTCAGTGGTCGGGGCATTACATTTTCACTATTATGTATAGTGACCATCAGTAGTATTGCTGGTTGGTTGGAATGAAATGAGATATTACAAATTGTACCATGAATTGATTGACATTTCAATCAGTTAATGAAGAGAAGATGTTTCCAAAGAGGATTCTTCATCCCTAACCAGTTATAGAATATAAAATAGATAGTAAATCCATGGACATCATTTTATGTATACCAAATACATCTCGATGTAACAATATAGAATTGGTAATTTTTGATAGACTAACTAAATCTTCTCATTTACTACTTATTTATAATATTATGTTATTATATTTTAATTTGTGAAAATAACTCTATGTTAATTTCCGGTTACATGGAATTCCTCATTCCGTTGGTTCTAACCATGATCAAATTTTAACTTATAACTTTTGTAAAGGCCTTCAATAGTAGTTTAGAATGTAACTAAATTTCAGAACAACTTTTTGTTCTCAATCATATAGGCAATCAGATTGGATGATTTTTACTATGAAAGACATGGGTTGAGTTTGTTCAAAGGATTATCAGAGTTTTGGGGATCAATATATATCATTAATTGAATTTTAATATAATAATATTTTTCATTATATTATACAGATTTCACCTTTTGTGGAATAAAATGGGAAGCAGTGTCAAACTCCATCTTTTTGGGATAAATTTGGGGAAAAAGTTATTGGGACCAGAATTAGTATAGTAATTGGATGGAAAAGTTATGACAATCTAGAAACACATATGAGAAGCTAAAACAAGATAGAAATGTTATGTAGATAACAAGAGTAATGAAATTTATTCGAGGTAGGTGATCATGTTTTTCTTACAATATCACCATGGGAATGATTAATTATTTTGGTAAGAAAGGAATAAACAATCCATTATTCATTGATCCTTATGAAATCCTGGAGAATGATTGACCAATATCTTATTGATTATATTCTCCTTCGATTTTATATTAGGTAAACAAATTTCTATAATTCAATGTTGACAAATTATGTGCTAGACTCATCTCATGTTATTATAAAAGAATCAGTTAAGTTGAATGATAGAATTTCTTTTGAAGAGAAACCAATTCAAATTTTTTATTTAAGATAAAAAGTGTTTTGGAATAAGGTAATCTACCAGTTAACGGTTTTTTGGGAAAACTACATGGTTGAAGAAGCTACATTGGAATCATAAATTGCTATTAAAGAAATATACCCTCACTTGATTCAAAAGTAAATAATACAATTTTGTGGATGAAATTTCGAGAAGGATGAGATAATGTAACACCCAAGGGTTTAAAAATAAATTGAAATCAATGAAACACGGATTATCTATATAATGAAACATCCTTTTAAGGAGATAATTATAAAAAAATAATCGAATGTTTCCATCTTTAATGATTTTAACATCAAAAAACATACATCTACGATTTTGATCAGTATGTTATTTACAGTCTGATAGAAGCAATTTTATTTTTTGTTGAATAGTATCATACCCTTATGAATAGTAATATGAATTGTAATCTAAACCATAGTAATAGTAAATTATTATATTTTCTTATTTCATTCATGTTATAATATAATGATCTCTTGTTTAATTTTTCTAGGTGATATTAAATCAGTACAGTTTTAAAATAATAATTTTTTGAATAATATATGAATATATTTAAAAATAAAATTAGATATATATATATATATATATAATAAAATTTTAATAAAATGGAGTTTATTTTTTCATTTTACAAGATGAGACATGGTTAGGTTGGGTTTTTGGGTTTTTTATGAAATTGTTTAATTTTTGATTAATTGTAATATACTGTAATATGTCACATATATACCTTGTTAGTTAAATACACTATTTGTAGAATAATGGAAGATATAAGAACACTTTGATTAATTTAAAATGCTAAAATTACTATTTAGGTTTATATGAATAAGAACTATTCATATTCATGAGCCAAAATTTAAATCTAATGATTAATATAAGGGGAAACTCCTCTTCACATCTTTAATAAATACCACCTTCACCACCTCTTCTTCTCACTGCTATCAGGCATGGAGTATTGTCTATATCCTTATAAATCCTCACACCAAGGCAATTCCTCACATCTAATACCATCTGGTCTCACCAAAAGGCCATAAACCAAATTCATTATGTAGGATCTCAAGGAGAAAAATCAAGATGTATGAATCAACTTTCATTTTATGGTCATTTCATTTAAATTCCCATTTAATTTCGTATATTTCCTTCCTATAACCTAATCCAAGTAGTATGAAAGCACTAGAATTATATATATTCTGGATGTTATCATGTTTATGTTATCAAGTTCATTATCATACATCTTCTTCATTCGTCTTATTCTAAAAAACTCATTCCATTATGTGCTAATTTTCCAAAATTTTAAACGATGTGTTTTAAATTTCTATTGCATCCTTAAAAATCTTTATAAAATGACTTTTATGGATAAAAATGATTATAATTTATTTTATATATCACATTTTATGTTATGGAGTAAACAAATATACATAATATTTGGCTAAATAATGAATCTAGTGCATCATTACCAAAAAAAACTATCAAAAATATCTACACGGATATCACTAAAGATTTATCAAATGATTCAAAATCATACAATGAATCCAAAATGATTAATGAAATTATTTAATATTATGGAATCATATCAAAACCATTTCATTTTTCTTTTATTGTTTTTCTTCCATTTTACATGAATAATCATTATAAACAAACAATGGAAATCATGTGAAAAAGGCACCTGAAATATTGGAAGTAAGAAAATGTTATTAACAAATGGGTTAAATAAACATATAAAATGTTTTTATATTTTTTGATAAATATTAACAAGATTCTTTATTCATTAATCATCAAATTTTTATTGAGAAAATAATAAATAAAATAAAAAACAACCCCCACCTCCATGGAAGGGGAAACGACTAATGAGTTCTAAAATAATGAAGGCAGATGGACTCCCCTCTATTTAGGTTATCCGCATCGGGTTTCAAAGTGTGAAAATTGTGGAGGAAAAGAAAATCAATTCCAATGACCTCTATAGAAGAAACGTGATCCACAACCTTATTCCCCTCCCTCTAGGAGTGTCTCAATTTGATGTTGATGTCGATCATCCTTCTTCCTTTTAATATGATATACAAAATTGACAACAGAGATGGGGAAAGGACAGGAAAAAAATCATGAAGGTTTTTTAAGTCTGTTATCACTTCTTGGAAATAAAATTCCATTTTGTTGGAAAATCCTCAATCCCGGTAACATTTCCTTGGCTTTTTCTTGTTGTGTAGAAACATGGTTTTGGTTAGGAGGGAGGGAAAAAATCAAAGCCTTTCGAGTCCCAGATATTTGCACTACCATGCAAGACCCCTCAGTATCACGACCCATTGATATTGTGCTTATGGAACGAGGAGTGGAGTTTCATCAAATCTAATGGCCTAACAAAAATTTATCACATTAATTTATTAGAAGGAGGGAGCCTACCTCTAGTATATGAATAGATGATTCAGGACAGAGAAGAGTTTTTTTGTCTTAGAGATGATATCAAGACTGGTTGTCTTTAACCCTTCATGCCTCAATTTTTTTCTAGAATGAAAAAAGCCCAAACACACTAGTTTTATGATAAAAATATGGTACATCTTTTCCATCCCTTTTCCCCCGATCAATGGATGAACATTTCAATAAATGGTTATCCATCCACGTTTGTATCATGAAGCCCCCAAATCTCCCCAAAAAAGGTTCGAACATCAAATAACCATTATCCATTAATGAAATGGTGATCATAATTATCATACTTGTAGTTCACACAATATGGGAGTCATTAAAATATCATAATTCCACTATGATATATATTCTACACTATAAGGTTCGCCTGGTTCTTAATCTCCCATAATTGAAATCTTTTGGTTGTTTTGTGTTAAAAATATTATTTCTTGGATGAAACAGAATATATTTTAATGGCACCGACATTGTATTTTTATTGGTTGATATTTACGAGTTATGTCGTAACATCGGAAAACTCTAAACGATGTAGATCATTGGGAATGTAAAAAAGATAAATCATGTTGATATATCTAGAATATGTAATGTATATGGACGAATCATTTTAGATGTTATCATGTCACAATTTAGTTACATTAATGGTTATGATGATATCAATTGAATACCATCAATGATTATTAATTTATTTTTCTTCCAAAATAATATTGACTTTAAATATTAACAAGTTTGTTTATATAATATATGTCTGTTCGAAAAGGTTTTTTGTAGAATAAATATGGATGTTGAGGATGGAAGGAATAGAGAGGATGATATCTTTCCAAATATTCAACTAGGAATTCTAGGAATTAGAACTGAGTAGTTTGTTATGGTAATGGATTTGCTAACATAGTGAATAAATAGTAGTGGCCTCTATTATAGAGAAAAAAAGAGACTATACAAATTAATATGATGATAGGGGAACATTTTATGAGGCAACACCCTCCTAAATTCAGTGGATTTTCAATCCCAATAAAGGATGAAAGATGGACTTATTCCATTGAAAAGATATTCTATGTGATGCGATGATTATATAATAAAAAAGTATGCCTTTCAATTTTATGTTTTTATTCTTATTATTATAAGTGGTCTTCAATGGTAAAGAATATCAAGGATATAGAAGATATTGATAACTTAGAGTGGGAAGATTTTAAATTTATTTTCATTGTAATATATTTTCCAATGGTGGTTACACTATAGATAGAGAATAGATTCCATGAATTTATGTACATGGGGGAATATTAGATGGCTATTTATAATGATAATTTAGCCAAATGGCTTTGTAATATCTGAATTATATTATGGACCATTATATAAAAATCACCATTTTTTACTTAAAATTGAATCCATGATATAAAAGGGTATTGTATTTCTATGAGTTCAACTATTATGAGAAACATGTATGATGTGTTGAGATGGTAGAATTAAATATTTTTAATAATAACTTATACTTCGACAACATTGAAAAGAGGAGGTCTATATAAAATGTTATTGGTAAGAATCGATGAAATAAAATTTTTTGTATGAAATTTTTGTAACCAATTTGTGAAAATTGTGGAAAAAAGCCCTTGGGGAATGCCTTACTTAAATAAGTAAGTGTTTTTTAGATGGAAATTCAAGACATGTGACATGAAATTGTAATAAAAATTATCCTAAGAATATTACCGATAAAAAAATTATAAAGTATTCTAAATGTGGTGAGATTGTTCATTATGAATATGCCTACCTGAAGAGAAATCTAAATGATACAATGAAGATTGAATAGAAGAAGGTGTAGTGAAATCTTAGAGAATACATTAGTAGACATCGGGCCATACAATTAAATTTTATCATAAACATGGTTTTTTTCTCATGTTCTTATTATATTTTGATTGATATAGGATCTAAAAATACCTTTATTTTGTATGATTTCCATGTAAATTAAAAATATAACCTCAACATATGAGATTAAAACCTATTATTAAAACAGTAAGGGAAAAAATTACATAAAAAAGTAATTATATGAATATTTTTCTCTATGGGAAGACTTTAACTGAAAAACTTTTTGTTTTCCTTTTATATTATTTGACTTCAATCGTGGTGTGGATTGGATTTAGGTCTATTATGATATGATGGATTGAAGAGCAAATGAAGTTGTATTTCAGATAGAGTTATAGTTTGTACAAAATAATGAATCCATACAACTGATAACTTATCAAGATGTAAATTATTTTTAAAATATTTAAATGTAATCTATCTTTATCATACTGTTAAAAACATAGTAAATGTTCATTGTATTTGATGTGAAAGTGGAATTTGAATACATTGATGTTATTTTTATTAGTTACTTGTTTATATATAGGATCTGAATGTTGAATTCACAATTTAAATCGTTTCTGATGATAATATAATTTCAAAACCCCCTTATCAAATAGATCAAATTGATATTATTGGATTTATAAATCAGTTGATGGAGTTTCTTGATAACAACTTCATTCATCCTTGCACATCATCATGTGGAGCTCTGGTTCTATTCATTAAAAATAAATATGGTTCAATTAGATTTTGCATTGATAATAGGGATTTGAAAAACATCACAATTAAATGAAGAATAATTTTCTATATATGGATGATTATTTTATCATATCCCAAGATCAAAATATTTTTCAATGTCTGACAGGTGGTCAGGATACATCAGGTGAATGTAAAGGAAGTAGAGAACCCAATGGCTACGTTCTTTACTAGATATGGGAAATATGAATTTTTTGTCTTGAAATTTGGGTTAACTAATGCACCTAATGTATTCATGGATCTTATTAATATAAAATTTCATTACATCATAGATTGGTTTGTTGTTGAGTTTATTAATTAAATTATTCTATATTATTAATGTAATTAAGAACATGGAAAACATTTATGGGGTTTTTTACAATGTATAAAAAACTATATGGAAAATTCTAATGGTGTGAATTTTTGATACAACAAATTTCGTTTAATGGGAATATTGTTAGTAATGATGGAATTGTAGTTGATCCTTATAAAGAAATGTGGTTGATGAATGGAAAAAACCAACAAATGTTATACTGATTCATTGTCTTCTTAGAGTACTTGTTTATTATTAATGGATTGTTAAAAATTTTACGGTTATCTAGATTGCTAACTATGTTAACATAAAAAGGGGTTAAATTTGATCGGATAGAATAATGTGATGTTAGTTTACAGGAACTGAAGAATAGATTAGCGAATGATCCAGTTTTGGCTCTTCCTTCCTAAATGGTATGTCTTCCTTCACAATAAGGATTAATTGAAAGGACTTCTTTCGGTAATTTGTAGAATGATTATGTAATTTCCTATGCTATATAAAAAATAAAACCTCATGCGTTAATTTTTCCCACAGCTGATTTTGAATTTTTCATATGTGGTTTATTTCATTATAAATATAGAAGGATCATATATATTGATCGAAATGGGAAATATATGTTGAAAATAAAAGGTTTATGTATATATTCACTCATAAGGAACATAACATGAAGTAGATAAGATGGATTAAATTTATAAAGGATTACGATAAAATGGTCAATTACCATTTGAGAAAAGAAAAAAAGTATCATATGTCCTAAGTGGAGAACATCATACATAATTAACCATGTTATGATTGGTAATGACCCCTTGGTTAATTATTTGATTAATTTTGGATTAAATGTTTTTGGGGAAGGAAATTACTCTCTTTTGTTTCATTATTCATTTTAGTCTTCTTTTCTTGATATAATTAAGCAACCACAAATGATATATGTAGAGCTAAAAAAAGTGGTAGAATTAGTTAGAATGTGTATATTTATAGTATTTCAAACCGATAAATAATGTGTTTAGAGATTTGATAATTATTGTGTGTGCCTTTTGATTCTAAAATGAAGATGTATTTTTTGTTCTAAGCTCATTGTTCTCCATATTTAGTTCATCTTGGAAGTACAAAGAAGTATAGAGACACTTCGTACTATTACTGGTGGGATAAAATGAAAATAGATTTTGTAGATTTTACCATTAAATGATTGACATGTCAACTAGTTAATAAGAGTAGTATATACTTAAATGGATGCTTCATCCATTACTAGTCCCAGAGTGGAAATGGGAAAATATATCCATGGGCATCATTGGGTGCCTAATAAATACATCTCGAGGTAACAATGCATTATGGGTCACTTTTGATACACTAACAAAATCAACTCATTTTTTCCCATTTATGTTTATATGTATTTGGAAAAAATTTCTCAAATGTACCTCAAAGAGATTATTATGAAACATTGGGTTAATCTTTCCGTTGTATTTGACTGTGATCCCAGGGTCACATATAATTTTAGGAATAGACATTAGAATACATTTGGAATAGAAATAAAATTTATTACATCTTTTCATCTTTAATCAAATGGGTAGTGAGAATGGATGATTTAGATATTGGAGGATTTTCATTGATAATTTTCAAGGGAATATTCAGGGTGTTCAGTTCAAAAATTTTCTTTAGTATGATTTTATTATTATAATATGTTTCATTCTATTATACATATTGATCCTTTTGAATCGTTATATGGGAAGTGGTATTGAACTCCAACATTTTATAATGAAGTCGGGTAAAAGAAGTTAAAAGGGACTATAATTATTAAAGGAAGGTGCTGTGAAATTGATGACGATAAAACAATAAATGAGGAAAGCTTATAGTAGGCAAAAAAATTTTGTAGATAATGGGAGGATAGCCTTTTTATTTTATGCAGGTGATCATGTTTCTCATCGAATCTCACCATGTACAAGAGTTATGGGATTTGGTAATAATATAAATCTATGTATGTGGTTAATTGGACCTTCAAAAATCCATGTGAAAGTTGGAAGAGTCATCTATTGAGTAGATTTTCTTTATATATTATTTCAGGTAACTTTATCATTCATGTTTTGATGGAGAGAATGTATGTACAAGAATCATCTCATTTTTTGAACTGAGAAGTAGATAATTTATAAGAGAGGCTTTTTTTTTGATGTAAAACCTATAGAGATTCACAATCAAGGAGAACATGTATTGTAAAATAAGGTAATTTACAAGTTGATGGTTTTGTGGAGAAACTACATGGATGATGAAGAAACATGGGAATATGAAAATTCTATGAGGGAATGGTAACCCCACCTTTTTTAAAAGTAAATACAAAATATTCAAGGATGTATTTTCTAGAAGGTGGAGGGAATGTAACACCACATGATACCAATATAAATTAAAATTCCTGAAACCCAAATATAGACATAATGAATCATTTTATATATATATATATATATATTTCCATTAATCAAAATTTTCCATCTTTTATTATTTTAATTTTGAGAAGCAGACATCTACAGTTGTTATGAGCAAGTTATTCAGAGTCGGATATAAAAAACATGATTATTTTTTGAATAGTAACATAATTTATGAGTCGTAAAATGAATATTAATTTACCTATCTTAAATTTTATGTCATATTATAATTTTATTTTACTATTGTTATAATATAATGATACCATGTTTAATTATTCAATGTGATAAAAAATTAGATATTGTAAAAATATTTTTATTTTTGGAATAAAATAAGAATTTATTAAGTAATTAAATTAATAATTTATATATAATTATGTTAAAATAATAATGGTCATTTTAAAATATTTCATTTCATAAAATGGTTTGGGTGAAATTTTTTGTTTTTTTGAAATTCGTGTTTTTTTATGAATATTAAAATACTGTAATATATCATATGGATAAATTACCCATTATATACAATATTCATAGCATCATGGAAGATATAATTACACATGGATTTTACTCACATATTTTCTTTAAAATTTAGTTTCCCATGATTCAAGACAATTTATATTCATGAGCAACAATACTAAACTAATGTATAATGTAATGGAATACCCCTCCTATCCTTCTCTATAAATACCACCCTCACCGCCTCTTCCTTTCACACCTCTCAAGATTTGGGAAATAAATAAATTCATCCAAATCCACTTCTCAATTACATTCACAATGTCCAATACCATATGGTCTCACTAGAATGAAAAATCCAATAGCCTTACAGAGAATCTCAAGGAGAAGAGATCAAGAGATAAGAATCCTCTTTCATTTTCTTGTGTTTTCATTTCAATTTATTTTCTTTTAATATAATACTTTACCCTCCCCTTATCCATGACACATGAAATCTATAGAATATTAAATATCTTGGATTTTATATTTTTATTGGAATAAATTATTCATCATTACTCTTCTCATCTTCCTCTTATTCTAATAATAAATAAACTTTTTCTGATGTGCTGATTTACCAAAATCAGGGATGATATGTTTTCAATTTCAAATAAATCCATAAAAAATTGTTAATAAAAATATTTAATGGTTTGTATATATTTTAAAGTGTTTGATATATCATATTCAATGGACTTTAGTTTACATTTATACATAATATTATATTTTTTATTGAAACTATTTTGTGATTATTAAAAAACCACCAAAATGGTATTAGAATATATCACTAAAGACATATCTAAAAATTAATCCTCATACCATATAACTAAATTTTTTATGTAATAATTTAAATTTTAGAGTCAGATTAACTACATTTCATTCCACTTTTAGAGTATCTACTCTATTCAACATTAAAATCCATTATGAACCTCCCACAGATATCATGAGAAGCATGCACCTAAAACAAAATAAGTAATAAAATTTTATAAAAAAATTCCAAAAATGATATCATGAAATGATCATATAATGTGTTATAAACATGAATAATTTTATTTAAAAAATTAATAAAACGGTTTTAAACAATAAACTGGATGTTTAAACATGTTTTATATATGAAAAACCTGAGGTATGTGAATTCTTAAACCAATGTCCATTCTTTGGTTTTTCCTTCCACATAATTGATTATACAGTACTATGAATTTTGGTGTAATTATTCTTTTATTATATTATTTTGTTTTATTTGTATTTATTTTCTATACACACAATCTTTTTATTCTATTAAATCTCACTTTAATTATATGATATTTGTAAGTGAATTTCCATTAAAAATAATTTTTTAACAATATATATAACAAAATTAAAAATTAATGTTTTATAGAAATATTCATATATTAATAATTATTTTTTGGATCACATGAATATTTTAGGATGAATTGTGTGGCATATCTCTCTCCAATATATTGTGTTTTTTAAGTTGGAGGTCGGCCTTATAGTTACACAAAGTGTAAGAATGATGGCTACACCATAATGATGCAGTGAGGGTGATATTGTTTGGTATATGGGATGGTTACAAATCATAAGGTATCTCTGAGGTTTATAAAATTATATAATTATTTCTACATGATATAATTATTCTCTATATATTTTTTCTAGGACTTTTGGATATCTTTTGTGTCACATTGTAAGTATATGATTCTTTATGGGTATAATGTGTGTCTCTGCGAAAATGATTTCATATGTTTGTAAGTGTACATGAACTAATGGGTTATTTATTTATTTTTTATATCCCTTAATAATATTTTTATCCTCATAACATGTTTTAATGGATTCCCCCTAGTTATTAAGATGTGTATGATAAAGATTTATGTCATGATAATATTATGAAGATTTGTCAATGAAATCATGTTGTTGTTTTGTGTTAAAATTTTTATGTTTTGATAGAAATGGATATTATTTTTTTGGTACATATATTGTATTCTTGTGGGATGATTTGTATGTGTTATTACCTAACATTTTAAAAATAAAAGAACATATTTGTGGGAATGTAATTAATAGAAATATAGTTGAAATAACAAGATAATGTAATGTATAAGGTTTAGGCCTTATAGATGGTTCTAAATAATGATTTAGATAACATTAATTTTTATGATGATGTTAATAGAAAACCATAATTGATCATTACATTTTATTTATGTAGAAATGATATAAAATTTAGTGATTAAACTTTTTCTTCATCTATGATATGTCTCTTCAGAATGGGTTTTCACAAAAGAAATATGGAAGCTGAATATGGAAGGAACTGAGATGTTGATATCATTTTAAATCATCGATCAGGAATGGTTGAAATTTCAATTCATTATTTTTGTGATGGTAATGGATTAGATTATAAAAGAAGTATATTTTGTTGTAAACCATTCAAAATAACTACCAGAGCTGCCACAAAATAAATATGATGATAGTGGAACATTTTTTAATGCAATAACCTCATGGTTCCATTGAATATTCAGACCTAGTACTGGATAAAGAATGGATAAAATCCATTGATAATATAATAAACCTTATCTAGTTTTTAGATATTCAAGTGGTATGTCCATTAATTTATTTTTTTTGATGTTGAACATAATAATGGGTTGTCAATGGTCAAGAATATCATAATAGAGAGGGAAATAATTCATTTAATGTGGGATAAATTTAAAATTATTTTTATTTAAATAATTTCCAAATTTTGTTTTTACAACAGATGGTGAATAAATTCATTAAATTTAATTAGATAGAGAATTACTCAGTTCCATTTTATGAAGATAACATCACCGGACTAATGTGGTTTGATCCAAATTTTTTTTGGGTCTTAATTGAAAAATCAATTATTTTTACTCTACATTGATTCCAATATATGAAATCGCATTGGCTTCCCATGAGATCACAAGTAATGTGAGAATTATTTTTTTTGGTGAGAGGGGAGAAATAGAGGTTGATGATCACTAAATGTAGTTTTAAAATAATGATAAGAAGAGGTCTATATATAAATTAATGTATTATAATCAAATCATTCAAATCTTTGGGTAAGAAATTTATGTTTCCAAATTTTGAAATGTTTTTAAATAGAACCCTTGTGAATTCCATACCAAAACAGAAGTGTTTTAAATGTTGTAAATTTAGGAATATGTCATATGATCTAAACTAAAATGATGTAATACTAATCCTATTTAGGAAACATAAATGTGTTCATAATTTTGGTGGGATGGGTAATTATTCAAATTCATGACAAATGAGAGATTTGAAATATGCAATGAATCCAGGCTATAAGAATAATATCATTGTGTGATCCTTTGTCACTAATTCAGTAAATGTTGGGGAATCAAATTAAGTTGTATTAGGATCAATTTTTCTTTCATTATATTTTTCTAATGTTTATTTCGATATGAGGTCTACACATTCATTTATTTCATAGAAATTTTCTGGTAAATTGTATATATCAATTAAAAAAATGAAATTAGATATTATTATTAAAATAATTAGGGGAAAAATTAAAACAAAGAGTAATTATAGAATATTTATATTAGGTTCTCTTGAAATACATTAACTAAAAACAATGTTTTCTTTCCCATAAAAGCATTTTATGTCATTCTATGTATGGATATGATATGTGTTCATTATGCTATGATTGATTATAGAGAAAAATAAATTGTTATTCAGAAAAAGATTTAGTTTGTTTAAAATAATTAACAAATTTATTTGAAAAAATATTAGGAATATTAGAAATTATTAAGTGATGAAAATTAATGTTAATATACTAATATTTTTTAAACTAGGGAATTGTTTAGATTAAATATGTCCTAGCGGTAAATAAATACCATGATATTTTTCCTAATGAGTTACCCTCTGTTATATGTGATCGAGAAGTTGAATTTATAATTGAGTTTGTTCCTGATGCTACACCAATTTCAAACCCCACTTATTGAATATATAAATTGGAATATCTAAAATTGAAAAATCAGTTGTAGGAGTTTCTTTATAAAGTATTAATTCTCCCAAGAACATCACCATGGGAGGGTATGGTTTTTTATAACAAATAATGATTCTTAAATGATAATTTTCATTTATTAAATATCCATGAATATCACTGTTAAAAACAAGTATCATTTTTATAATTTTGAATATTTTATTTTGATCTGCTATATGGAGCACAATATTTTTTGAAGGTTTACCTAAGGTCTGTGTATAATTAGGTGAATGTAATAGAATCATACATAACCAAGTATATATTTTGTACTAGATATTGGCATTATGAATTTGTCGTATTATCATTTGGGTTAACTAATACACCAGCAATATACATGGATCCTATGAAGAGAATATTTCATGAGTCCTGTATATGTTTTTTGTTGTTTTTATTAATTACAGTCCTGCATATTGCATATATAATTAGGATCATGAAAAATATATAATGGTTATTTTGTAAACTATAAATGAAATTAAACAATATGGAAAACATTATAATGTTTGACTTTTGGATGCAACATATTTCTTTTCTTGGATATACTGAAAATAATGATTAAATATATGATGATCATGACAAGAAAAAGATGTTGATGAATGGAAAAGAGCTAAAAATGTTATAAAGATTCGTATATTTCATGTATTATCATGTTATTACCAACAATATATTAAAAAACATTCATGGTTATCAAGCCTGATAACTACATTAACATTTATATGGGTTTCATTTTTTGAACAAAATAATTTGATGTTCTTTTTCAGGAACTGATGATGATGTTGGTAAGTGCTCCAGTATTGGAAACTCTTCCCAAAAATGGTTATTTGTCATATAAATTTATGCTTAATTAAAGGCAATTGTTTTTGTTCTGATTCATGATGATTAATTAATTTCATTTTCCTCAATAGAACTAAAACCTCGGGAATTAAATTATCCCATACATGATTTTGAAATAGCAGCTCTGATTTTAGATTTGAAAAATTAGAGGCATAATTTATATGAATCCTAATGTGAACTATATACTGGCCATAAAAGTCTAAAGTATATATTCACGTAGAAGGAAATAATCATGAGGCAGAGAATGTCCCTTGATTTGATAAAGGATTTTGATTGATTTATCAAATACCATTTGAGAAAAGAAAAAAAAATTATGCCTTTAGTCGAAAATGGGATGAATTATTAATCATGATACGATTGAAACATGATCCCTTGATTAATGATTTGATGAATTTTTATTGATGTTATTGATGTATAATATTTCTCAATTTTGTTTCATGATTCATTGTATCCATCTTTTTTTGACAGAATTAAGCAAGTGAAAAAGGCTAACGTGGGAATATAGAAGAAGATATATTTGGTTATAATGGGTATACATCCATAATTTATCATTGATAATGATTTTTATTTCAGATTTGGTATATGTTTGTCTATGAATTATGATTCTCTTACAATGAAAATGATGCTCTGCGGAGCTCGTAGTTCACCATTTTTTGTTCATTAATGAAGCAGTAAGATGTACCAAGACCATCAATATTGATACATGTTTGGTGAAATGAAAATGGATATTACATATTTTATCGTGACATGTTTGACCAGTCTACATGATGATGGGTAATGGTAGTTACCAAATGGGATACATCAAGATTTAAGAGTTATAGAATAAATATGGGAAAATATATCCACATAAATCGTTGTGGGGATACCGAATAATTACATTGGTAACCATGATATCTCATTTATTTTTGATCAATTGACTAAATATTCTCATTTTCTTTTGATTGGAGATACTATGATTACATACCAACATTCTTTATTGTGAGTCTATGTTATTTTTAGGTTACATGGATATCCAATTTTAATTATATCAGATCATAATAGCATATTCAATTGAAATATTTGGAATGGAATTATATTTTCATGGGGAACAAAAGTAATTTTCAGTATAGCTTTTCATCATCAATCAGATGGGAAGTGTAAAAAACAATTCAAACCATAGAGGATATTCTTCGTGCATGTTCAATGGATTACCATGGAATTTGGGATAAATATATTTAATTAGTTGAATATTCATATAATAATTTTTTTCAATCTCATATATAGATGGATCTTTCTAAGGAATTACTTTGGAAGCCATATTGAACTCCCACATTTTCTAATAAATAGGGGAATATGATATTGATGAGACCAGAATGTTTAAAATATGTTCCTGAGAAAATGAATACAATACAAAAATAGATAACGACGTCAGAGAGTAAGTTGAATTTTTTTTTCAGATAATAGGATAAATGAAATTTATATTGATGGAGGAAGTCATGTTGTCTTTATAATCTATACATAGAAATGTGTAATAAATGTTTTGAAATAAAAGAACTCAATTCCCACAATTCATTAGCCATTATAAATTCATAAAAAAAGTTAGAACAGTTGCATATCATTTTTCTTTTCCTAAGAGTTTATCTCATGTTCAATTATTTCTTTCAGGTTTGGATGTTGACAATTTATGTTCCTGATTCAATTAATTTTTTCATCCTAGAATAAGATTATTATTAATAGAGTCTTTCTTATAAATAGTATTTTTCTAATATTTTTTATCGACGACAACAATTAATTCTGACTTATGTATTCCACTGAGGAACGTTTTATGTAGAAACAAAATGGTTGAAGCATATAAACACTGAATTTATACATAATGAATCATTTTTTATGGAAATAATTATAAACTACCCAATAAATTTAATTTTTCCTCTTTTATTATTTTTTATTTTAAATAAAGGAAAAAATACAGTTGTGATCTGTATGTTTTTTGGAGGATGATAGATTAAAGGTAATTTTTTAGTGAATAGTAACATAACCATTTGAATTGTTAAATGAATAGAAATATGACCATTATAAATAGTAAATTATATTATTTGTTTATTTTTATGCTTTTATAATATAATGATATTTTGATTAATTTTTCCTAGTGATATAAAATAAGTAAAAATATTATAAATATAAAATTTGGAAGAAAATATGAATTTATTAAAAATTAAAATTAATCATGTATAGGAATATAATTTCAAAAAATGGATGTTATTTTTAAATTCTACTGGTCAAAAAATGGTTACATTGTATTTTTATGGATGTTTTAAAAATTCATGATGCTTTTATAATTAAGAAAATATAGTAATATACCACATATAAAAATAGTCAGTTAAATACTATATTCTTAGCATTGTAGCTATTATAATCACCCATGGTTCTAACTCAAATGAAATTTTTTCCATTTACGTTCATATGAATTAATACTATTCATAGTATTGGGATAAAATATTGAACTAATGATTAAAATATTTGAACACCCCTCCACTCCTCCAATATAAATACCACACTCACCCACTTCTTCCTCTCAAACCTCTCAAATTTTGATAATTTAATAAATTCTCCGAAATCTCCTTCGCAAGTCCCTTACACATGTCCAAAACCTTCTAGTATCACCAAAATTCCTAAACCAAAGTCCTTATTATGTATCTCAAGGAGAAGAGATCAGGAGGTCAGATTCCACTTTCATTTTCTTGAGTTTTCCTTTCATTTTTTTCATTTCATATACTCCCTTCCCATCCCCTTAACCAAGAGTCTTCAAAGCTATCAAATCATCACACAACATTTTTTACATGGGTGATCACCAAACTTCTTTCCAACAATTAATTTATTTGTGTAATAGTCCAACATCGATTACATTTTTCACTTTTTGTTAATGGGCCCATGATTCTAATGAGAGTATCAGATCTCTATATCAACCTTAATGGCACACCTGAAAATCATGTCACATTTTTTGAAGTCTCTAATGAGAAATTCATTTTGTAGACTCAAAATTAGTCATCTAAATAAGTGATCCACCTTGAATTAGGTGTGTATGACAATACCATAATCATACTAGAATTCCTTGTAACATATTCATAATATGCATTGATTTAATCATCTCCCATCTTCTTGAGTCTAGGGAACTCCCTTTCCATCTTGAGGCAGAGGGTTTAGGGATATTATTTATTGAAAAAAAATCTCATGAATTCCTCCCAATACATTGAATCATTTTCCTCTAGTGGATTAATATTCCTAATTAGTGTCTACCATTGATTATATTCCACATAAAAACGATATAATTCCATTAATTCATTAACTTCTTCTAAACACTAATGGATAGTGAATAAAGTTTAAATGTATTTAATCCAATATTCAATGGGAATGGGATCAAAATATCCACTAAACATAGGATCCCATTGACGTATTAAGTATTGAAAAACAAAATTCTATATCCTTGGTTTAAGAGAGTGTCCCACATGATTTATATTATTATTCATTACATTAGCTAGCTGAGAATGTTCTTTCATGATGTTTTGAGCACCCATTCCCATCACACTAGGGAATTCACTAGGTTAATCATTACATTCCCAATAAATTTTATTTTTATTACATGTTCTTCTATTTCCCTCCATTAACATAGAAAAAGAGCATACAAATTAAGGTCTTGAATACATTGTTATTGCGCATAAAAAGAAAACATTGATAATTATCTTTAAAACAAGTAATGTAGAAATATATTATAACTTGTGATTACCAAGGATTCAATCCTAATTATCCTGAATATATTTCATATCATATATTATTTTAGGATATTTTTTTAAATTTTTTTAAGGGTTTGGACCAAGATAATTAATTTACCAATTAATATACCCATGTAAGTGTCAAAAAAAGAGTGAAGTAAGACCATTTACCGTGTATTAGATCTCATTAAAGTCTTATTCAAAGCATTGTTTTTAGATTTTACCCAAGATATATCCTTTACAGAGCCACCTCTTCCTTTTTTATTCCACATAATGATGTATTTTTTTGATAACCCACTTACTCTATACATACCAACACGTTGGTGTGTTTTATTATACATAGTCTCAGGCATTAGGTTAATAATAAATTTATCTGTTACTAATCTTTGAAATCAACTATAACATTTTTTGATACCAACTATAGATACCCTAGCATTTTACATAAATCATTACATGATTTTAGGCATAATTATACATTAGTGTACAATATATGGGTCATAAAGTCTATTTTCATGGAATACTATGTATTATAACTAAAAACATGGATGTAAATAAAAAATATATTAATTTAATCATCAAATTGAGATCGAATATTCCATTAATTCCAATCATTTTCATGGGTACCCCTGGCAACACATGAATAAATGAATGAGCTAAATAGACCATAAAGGGAATAAACATTAGAATAATGTAGTAGCACGGGTGATAGGAGGCAATCCATGATGATATAAAAAGGCATGTGAAATATGTAATAAAAACATATAAACATGTAAAATATAATCATAGAGTCATGATAATTTTGCGAAAACATATAAAATTATTTTAGAACGATTCAAGACTAACCGCCAGGACCGTTGCAGATGGTATAAAAAGTTAAGTCGAACTGCCTAGAAAGTCGCATATAACATTTAATGAGACTCAAAATTACATAATTCATTAGATAAATATATAGTATCACCCCTATTATGTTTTCATTAATGTGTTTTAAATATAAATAGTCATACAAATAAATCTTATATTATCATATGGGTTAACCATTGAATAAATTGGGTACCGTATTCATGTCAAAAAGCATAAAAATTGGTGTATCATAATACTATCCCAGTAATATATGCTCTAAAAAATACATGGACATTCAGAATAGAAAATATGGATTCATTATGACATGTGATGTCAGTTATATTTGACAAGATGAATGAAATGTATTTATGAAATCTTAGTAATAATACATTTTTGTGTGATTTTATTAAAAATAATATATATCCATCAATATATAAATGGGATAATTATAATATATAATACCTTAAAAGACCCAAAATTTTTTTTATAATAATATATAATTCTTTTATAAAGGAAATTTTGTCATAAAATAGAAGATATTGTGGTCTCGAAATCAGGTTATGATTCTGGAAGTTCCCTCAAAACTGGTTTTCTTATCAGGTTGTATTGAGGAGGGAATCACATAAAAACATGTAAATACCCAAAAAATAATTAACAAATTTTCTTGGTAAATTAATTACATAAATTTAAAAATAATTGATAAGTTTTAAATAAAAAAAAAATATACACTCATTTCGGTAAAAGTAATATAATGAAACACTATAGAACAAAGAAGATTCTGGTATAATCCATTACGGATTATTGGCATGGTGTCAGGTTTACATAAAAGGACTTAATGATAGATAATAGTAGTCTCTCATCACTTATACATCATTAGGGATGCACAGTGGAGGTGAAAAAGCATACCCCATCATTAGGGATTTCACATAAAAGGGAATAATAAGGAGGACATTTTTGAATAAAAGTGAAAACTGAGGATCCCTTACCTTAAGTCTGATGGTGTTTTTATAATCGATTTAATTATTTTCATGAATGGATAGACATGTAAAGTGTGTATTATTGTCCATAATTAGAGTTATATATTTGTATTGAACAATTATATTGTTACAATGTTGTAAATTTAATATTATTAATTGAGGTGATGTTGAATCATTAAAAAATATTTTGTGATAACATTATTAGTTTATTGTCGGTTTTGGATCACTATGAACTAATTAATACTTATAATTTATTTTCATGTGTTATAAAAGATAATATAACCTCAAAAAAATATGTTAAATAATAATTTTTTTGACCATAAAAAAAGCTTTCATGAAGAAAATTGTAGATGGTAAAAGTAATTGAAATCCCATCATCATTAAATGTGGTAAATTAACACATGTTAGATGTTGTGTTTGCTAATAGTATGAAATAAGTGTAAAGGACTGATTATAATATCATATTCTATTACTATATCAACATTACATTACATGTAATGTACAATATTTTTCATAACATTTGGACGAGTATAGTTATGGATTGAAAAAAAAATAAACATGAAAAGAAAGTAAATGAATTAAAAAGAGGAATTTATCTCTTGAATCTCTATTATTTGAGACCATCATATGTGGATAGGATTTGGTATTTTTGTGACACTAAGGGATTTTGTAAGTGGATATGAATTTGGGGATAAATTTGTTCAGAATTTAGGCATGCAAAAATTCTTCATAGGTGTGAATAGAAGAGGTAGGGATGAGTGGTACTAATAGTGGATAAGAAGATGGATTTAAATATATTTAATTACTTAGTATATTAATTCATATCAAGACCATAAATAGCGAAGAATCAATGAAAAAATATATTAATATGTCTATGTGATTTGGAACCAATTTTTCTGATATCAATATACCATCATCCATGACCTTATAAATCATGTGTATAACATTATTTTAAATTTTTTATTTTTATCATTAATAAAAAATTCTTGTATTTTTGAAATATACCAAAACCTCACCTTATCAATTTTTGACGAGAAATATCCAAAAACCACATTTTAAAAAAAATTAAAACTTAAATAATTTTATTTTCCAGAAAATAATAATTTACATGAAAAATATATATTCTAAAACTATAACTGATATTATAATGTCTTCAAAAATTATATATAATATTATAATAGATTAAAAAATCTATAAGTCTTAATATTTGTTAATTTGTGAACACCTTCTATGAAACTAAATTTTCTTTTAAAATAGTTATTTGAAAGTAAATATTTATTTATGACGTACATTAATACTAATACTGTTACTGTGATCATATTTTCACTTATAAGATAACTAAATTTTATTCATACATTCATGGGGTAAGGATACTATTATTTTAAACGATTTACAATTTATAAGGGTCATAATACTGTTCATAAGATTATGTTACAATTCATTTGGGTATGTTAATATTCCCCAAAAATTATTTATGATCAATCAGAGCCCAAAAAAATTCCATGAACACAATTGTGTTTGTCATATTTTCAAAATTAAATACACAAAAGAGCAAAAATAATAGTTAATGGTCACATAATATTTAGTATCATGATATGTCATTTCTAATGTGATTATACTATATAGAATAAATATAATAAAGTAATATCCATTGATAAAACATTTAGTCCTTACAATTATTGATTGCCTGAATTTTTTATGATGAAGGGTGTGACCTATATCTCCCATTGATGCATTGTGTATCCGTATGTTGGAGTTTTTCCATATGGTTAATCTGACTGTAACTGTGATGGTTACACTGTATGTTATCCATGAGGGTATCATTGTAAGGTAGTCATAATGGTTATTAATAATTAGCTAGCCATAAGGGTCACAAAAGTAATTAATTAATGCACTGATATAGACAAGCTATCTATTTATGTACTTTATGATTTATAGAATGATCATGTTTCACAAAGTATGTATATGATTCTGTATGGGTGAGAAGTATGTATTTCCAAAAATGATATCATATGTTAATATTTATTCCTAGACTAATGGTTTCTTTCTTTATATTAATATCATTTAATGAGTGTTTAATGCTCATGTTGTGTTTTTAAATTCATTCTATAGGATATAGGGATGTGCAAGAGGGAGAATGATGTCGTGTTAATGTAATGAATATTTCTCAATGAAATCATGTTTCTATTTTATGTTTAAATTTTTTTTTCAAGATGAAATGGATACTATTTTTAATGGTTCTCACATTGTATGCATGTGGGATGATATGTATGAGAAATGTGATAACTTTCTAAAACTCTAAACTGAGAAGTTCTTTAAGAATGTATATAAGTGAGATCAAATTGAAACAAATAGAATATGTAATTTATAAAGTGAGGGATTTATAACTAGAGTTTAAAACATAGAATTCATTGAGCACACACTACCCAACTCTACTTGAGGATACCACTAATAATTTATTGTGGATGCAATTACTGCCTCTATTAGAGAGTACCACCACAAAGTCATTGAGGCATAACATTCCAGTTATACTAGAGGGAACAACCTGGAATGCCTATGTTTATAATTTATTAACACTACAATCAAGGAGAAACTCCTAGTGATGTTTCATTCTTGGAGCATTTCACATCATATCCAAGAAGCCACAAGAATGTGAACCATCACTTTCTACATTAAAAACACTCAAGATATTATCATATTATGCCAATATATAATTCCGCATATATGATATTTGTAAACATGATTTATTATAAAAATAACCTAAGAGGTTAACAACCTATGACAGGACCCATAAACAATGATTTCCCACTCCACCACCTAGTCGTGTCCTAAGAGGAACATGGATCTACAACCATGTAAGAGTTAAATGCATCTAGGAGTATATTCATGGTGTGTACCTACCACTCTCGGTCTCACCATCATGATTTGACATGTATGTATACCTGACACAATGTCTATGTACATTACTTGTATTTATTAAATTATGTACACCTCTATGTTCCATGATATGTACATTGACATGGGATCCATCTCATGTGATTCATCCCATGTAATGTCAATTCAGATATGAGGTACACAACATGAATGAGGTCTATGCACTCTTCCATACTTATAATTTCTTAAATCCCCAAACACAATAGCCAATAGACTACATGTAGTGTGTTCATACAGGTTCATTCTTCCCTGTAGTGTTTTTCTCATAATCTTTGACCCATTACTAATGACCTTGATCTATCCTCAGTTATTTGGTTTTGTACATATCATCATAGAAAATAGAGGATATATCTAAGGATCACAGCTTTAGAATATTGTTCATATGAAATAGGATTCCATTGTCCCTCAGTGATGCCACATTCATCCTTTACATGTATGTTTTTTAAGAGATAATTATTTGATCACCAATCATTGATTCTAGGGGTTCGATCAAACTTTGAACCATCCCACAATGTCTATGTTGGACAGAATGATCCATCATGCGTAGAAAGTGATGAAATTGAGTGGGAAATGAAAAATGCATATTTTTTTAAAGATTTATTCTGATTGTTTCTAGCCAATCAATCATGAGTACGAAAATAGAGGGTAGAAAATAACCGGAATAAATCAACATAATCAATACCTGAGAACATGCAATGTAATTAATATGAAAACAATCAATGAAATTCCCCTTCATATTTGTTTATTTAATATAGTATATATCCCATAACATCACTTACAGCACATAATACAAACATTATAATTGAGTAATGAATAATATAAGAGGTATTTATAGATGTTAAGGAACCTATATAGACGGAATAGTAACATGACATTAGGAATAGTAATATGAAACATACTTATTGTAAATCAACCAAAAGAATAGAAAAATCACCCTTGTTTTTGTAAATAATATTTAGTCCTATTATAAATGAAATAATGACATAATTAAATCATATTATTTGTAAATAATCATTTCAAATATTATTAATTATGTATTGGTACTTTTTTGGGTCATAAATGTTAAATTATATTTGAATAATTAATTAAATGATTTAAATGAAATATTGTTTTCCAAAAATATATTCATAAATAATTATTTTTAAAAATGTGATTTTATGTCAAAATTATGAGAGAATAGTAAATTTTTCTAAAATTTTATAAAATCAGTTATATATTTTAAATATATATTTTTAGAATAAATGTTAGTTTTATTTTAAAATTAAAATTCTCATCTTTAGAAAAAAATATATAAAAAGGAGTTATGGTTTATAATATACATGATGAAAAATGGTTTTGGTGAATTTTTTGAATTTTTTAAAATTCATTAATTTTTGTGAATATAAAAAACGAAAATTTATAATAAATAAAAAATAGTTCATTTATTGAGTTATGGATGATGTTTGGATAATGTAGGAATCTGTGGTTCCAATGCCTGTTCACATATTTTATTATTTAATGAAATTATTCAATATTAGTAATTTTATTGGAAAAAGTAATAAAATAATGAATTAAATAATGAGAAATCACGCATCTCCTCCACTATAAATACTGCACCTCAACCCCTCATCTCGTCAGGCATCTTTGACAATAAGCCTATGAATATTATTTTCAATTACAATTCCATATTATATCTAAATTTCCAAAATATCTTTGTATTTCCTACATTCGAAAACCCATTTCCCTTTGTAGGTTCTAATGGAGGATAATTCATATGGTAATCCCTCTTTGTTTTTTTGTTTAATTTAATTTCAAGTAATTTCATTTTCTTATCCTCTCCAAACCTATAATATAAAAACGAACATGATAAATTCAGTATAAACTATATACATTATTTATATTTTATTAATTTAATATCCATTATCAATCTCCTACATTTCCCTAGTTATGTTTTAAAAAGAAATTCATGGTACATATGTTGTAGATTTACAACCATCATGGATGACATATTTTCATTATTAAATAACAACTTCATGGATAGTAATGAAAACATTATTATTTTTAAACTAACCTATAATATATATATGACAAAAATTCTTATGTTCTATAAGTTACATATTTTCATAATACTAAAATTATTACACAAAATGAGCTCATTATGGTCAAAAATCAACATATTAATTATGACTAAATGTCTTATCTAATGATTCATCCTCATACCATATAACCAAATGATATATATAAAAATTTTAACTTTTTTATGTCCATTAATATAAAATAAATTAAAATTCTCGAATTTTACTCATTCTTATTGAATATTTATACTCATATGCACTACAAAAATTGTGAAAACTAAGGAAACGAGGGAAATAATGAAATAAAATTGTACATTTTAACTCTTTAGGAAGGAAATAAAAATTATAAATATAATTTTAATAAATTAAATAAATTTATAATTTGATTTTAATTAAATAATTAATTAATTAATTAATTTGATTATATTGTTCATTAAGGTCAAGTGCAGATCAAATTCAGACATAAGTTAAGGGATTATACCCGAACATCCATTTTATTTCAGGTTACTCATTTTTTCTCTATTTAACGCATTGAAATTATTAATTATACATATTTAAATATAATAAATTACATATTAATGTTCTATATACAAATATATATGTACCAATAACAATAATTCTTTATATTATTGCCTATAACAATTTCTAAAAGTATATTTCTCATATTTTTCATGATGAAAAAGCCCGATACGCGGAAATTTTTCAAAGTCATACATATCTTCAAGTGAAATATATAGTTTTTTAAGCGACCATTATTTATTAAAATAAACAATAAAATTACAAGAAATATAACTTTTAGCACATATAGTATTATAGAATTACAATTTCATGAAAACACTTCTTTCTATCGTAAAAGAGTATTTCTCTCAATAATTATTTGATAATTTTATATGATTTTTTTCATCTATATTTACACACATGATGACTCTTATACATAATTCGGACTAATATTTAATCATATAATATAACATATTTTAATGAATTTTTTTATGATTAGCATGAATATGAATATTCTATATTTATACCCTTCCCCATATTTCTCAAAATGGTTAGTATAACCATTTACAGATTGTGTAATGTAATTTACATTTCATATATTCATTTAAATATGTTTGTATATGATTCTTTTGATTCACCACTTTAATATGAGTAATGTATTAGACATAATAATTATATGGTGGGGCCCTTTATATCCCATTAAAGCATTGTTAGGACTATTGTGACAAACTTGTTTGGAATTTTACTCATTTGTGCATGTTCATAGCATGATACTGTAAAAATATATTTAGGATATACTTAATTATGAATTCTCTAGGTATGATATTAATATTTCATATTTCAGTAATTATTAAATATTATAATTTATATGAATAAGATTCATTCTCCTATGACCACTTATATGAATTTATATAATTAATTTTTTTTCAATTTTATTCCCTTGTTTTTGTTTTAATAAGTACTTTTATAAAATGTACATCTTTCATTATGGTTTATTTTTATTCTTTTTCTTTATTACATACCATTACAGGTCATTAGAGAACAACTGATTAATATGTTAATTCTTCTCATGGATGTAATGATTTATATTTTTACTGACTATCAAAGATAATTTATAACTTTTTTGATGTTACAATATAGTAAAAAATTTGTAGTTCCTTTAAATTAGTAATGATGAATTTATATATGTAGATAGTTTTCCAAAACAACTAAAATAATTGTTTTTTTGGGATAAAATTTATTTATTACTATTTAAATGTAATAATGTAAGGAACTAGATCTGGAAAACATTGGTCAGGGTCATTACTACTGGTATGGGAAGATGTTTGGCAGTGTTTATGGATGCTAGACTTATAAAACATAGATTTTGGGCACATAACCATAAGATTTTCATTAAAGATATGAATATAGTATTTTAATCTAATTTTGTTAATGTATAAATTATGTGGATCATCATAGAAATACAACCATGTCTGGATAATATAAGTGGATGTACTTTTGGAAGATATGAACATAGGGGTAAAAAACCCAACAACGTATCTCATGCCTGAATTGGGGTAACCTAGTACATGTCAACAGTCTTAATATAAACGTGTTTTGAGACACCTTTGGTATATTATTATGATATTTTACTTTTTCCATAAAATCCATTATGATGTATTTAAAAGAATTTATGTTACCAAGAAAATAATATTTATGATTGTTTGAATAATTATTCAAAGAATTCCAAATCATGTGTATGCCATTATTTATAAACAGTACATATTTGAAGGAATGGAAACATTATCAATCCATGTATCCCAAGTAGTGATATCCCACAAATGAAAGATAATGATATCATTTTTAGAGTTACAACTAGTTATTAGAAACATATAACTATACTAGGACAGCTGATATAGGATATGAACTATAACCATACCTATGTGTAGCATCCAGAACAACAAAGTGGCAGAGAAATGTTAGAATTATTTATTTGAAAACATCGTTTATCATAAAATTGGACTATAAACCCATTTTTAATGGATTAGTTGATATGTTAAAAAGAGATGATAATTCTCATTTTGGGAAGTAATGAAATTGAAAAAAAACATTCATATCAGTTTATCATCTATTAGAAGATAAAAATCAATAGTTTTCACAAATTAAAAACACAAAGAAGGGGGAATAAAATATAAATATTGAATGGGGGGATTTAAAATAAGTTTTCATAGAAAAATATTTTCCCCAAAACTATTAAGTGGATATATAGAGTAACTTATTGAGTCTAAGATGAAAAAAGGATGAAAGTGGTACAAAGTACAAATACAACTTTACATGCTGGGTAAGTCATGAATTGGACTACATACATAATCCATAGTGCAATATTGATCGATTTTTTTATTGTTTAAAACCATTCCTATGAAGGGGAATTGTCCCCCAAAAATTATCAACATATGAATATATAGAATCATGTGCTATCAAGACAATTAAAAAAATTCTCTATGCCTTGTGACTCAAAATTAAGTGATAGAATAATAGGTATGATGAACACTGTAAGAAAGGATTTATGATATTGGGAAGAATAGAAGTGTTGACATAGCACCTAGTAGTAATTTTGGTAGGAAACACAAAACTACATGATTGAAGGGAATTTCTATCTGTTATAAGTTAGCAGAAAATGCCACCAAGCCTGTGAGTTCAGAAGGAAGAATGAATATTCTAATGTTCACTGAAATATTTCTAAATATATAAGTTATTATTCATATTATTAACATATACATCACGAAAACATTACAATAATAATTCCATGGGAGCAGGGGAAAACTTTTACA
The DNA here is from genome assembly GCA_963277665.1 of Viscum album. NCBI lineage: Eukaryota > Viridiplantae > Streptophyta > Magnoliopsida > Santalales > Viscaceae > Viscum > Viscum album. The sequence continues at coordinate 1,036,551,586 of OY728133.1, read as the reverse complement.
GTCATAACAGCTAAGGTTTATGTTCTTAATGAGGTGATGGAAGAAACATTAATCATTTCATGAATCATAAACAATTATTTATTTGATTATGGATTGTTACATTACATTACATATTCAAAATTTTCCATGAAAATAAAACATATATAATTATTTTTATAAAAAAACTTTTTATTTAAATCTCGTATGGATATAATCCTTGAAATAAATATATTCCAATCACTCTCCTTTATGGCACATAAACATGGATTAGTTGTTGACCATGTTATCATACGTATGATTTATATTGTTATAAATCTTGGTTTGGATTGGATTTCTAATTATTATGGAAATATATATTGCAAGAAGAATGAATTTATAATTATTGAGAAATATATAGAACCCCATAATGTAAGAGATTCCACATCACTATCTAATTTTATTCTATAACCTCTCCTGATATCTCTTCTAAATGAAATTCATATGAAGGAAGAAAAAAAAAAATATGTCTGGAAGGATATATTCAAATTTAGGATGTACAAATTTTGGAAGAATTCAGTGAAGTATATCAATAGAAATTACATGGACATCCAAAAGAGAATGAAATTGAGTTTTATATTGATTTAATTCCTGCCAGAAATCCTATGTTAATAAATCCTCCAATAATGGATATAGTCGAATTAATAGAGATAAAGAAAATAATAGAAGAAATGAGTTATAATGTATTTATTCAACCTAGTGTTTATAAATGGGGTGACATTATTTTTTATGTCAATAAGCATTATGGATCCATGAGGATGTATATGGAAAATATGGAAATCAAATATATTACAAAAATTATAATCTATCAATTAAATCACTTTGATGATTTATTTGATCAACTTTATGCAGTGAATGTTTTTCAATTATTGACCATGAATCTGTATATCATAAGTTTCATGTGAGGAATGAATATATTCTGAGGAAAGAATTTGGAATCTATTATAGGCATTATGATTTTCTAGTACTGTCTTTTTGACTAACAAATGAACCCTAAATTTTAATGGATCTAATGAATACTGTTTTGAAAGAGTAGTATAATGAAATTGTAGTGTTATTTATTGATGATATCATGGTATAATCTCAAAGCTAGAAATATCATTAGAATTATTTTTCATTATTTTATAAAATATAAGAAGAAAAATTATTCATGGAATGATTATAATATTTAAATTATGCATTCAAACAGTTTCATTCTATCTTCATATTATATATACAGATGGAATATTAGTTGATCATGTGATGAAAATGGTGAATTACGATTGGTCTGCCCCAATGAACATAACATGGGTATTTATTATTATTGGATTATTAGTTAATTAATTACATTTTATTCTAATAACCAACCGAATATCTGAGCAGATAACAAAGATTTCTCATAATGTGTTTACATACACAATGAAAAAAAGAATGTGAAAAATGTTTTTAATAATTAATGTAGAGATTGGTGAATTCTTTGATCATAATTATACCATTAGTAAAAGATGTGTTTTTGGTTTATTGTAATGAATCATGGAAAGAAGAAGGTTTGTTTACCTATATTGAATAAAATTTTAATTTTGTATGCATCAAGGTAGTTAAAAACACATGAACATCACTATACAGTTCATGATCCAAGTTTAGTAGCTGTTGTTTTTTTACTGAAGATATGGAGATACAATATCTATGGTGAAATATGGAATATATATATATTGATGAAAAGAGTTTGAACTATATTCAATCATAAAAATAACTAAAAATGAGTCAATAGATATAGATCGAGCTACTCAATGATTATTAATTTTCAATACACTAGATCCCAATGAAAGGAAAATGAGGTTGAAAATGCTTTTGGTAGGAAGGATCATGGAGTTATACAAAAAATGATGATTGAAAAAGTTCTTATGTACATAGATCTAGGAGACATGGTTATGGAAATTATCATGGAAGGTAAAACATCATTACTTTTGGAAATATTTTCTAAACAATCATTATTGGAAATAAATAACATTTCTCAGTGTAATAATGAGAATCATTGAAAAAAATTAAATATATGAATGATGAGAAGATTCCAAACATCGTATATGAGGAAAGAATTATAAAATTTTAAAGGAGGCTATGTGATCCTTCTATAACTCAGCTAAAAAGAGAGTTATTGGATTTAACATATATCATTTGTTCCCATAAACACCTCGGTATCACTAATATGTATAGTGGATTTAAGGAAAATTTCTCATGGGATAATAAAAAGTGAGAAATAGTAGACTATGTATCATGATGCTTATTTGGTAAATACAGGAAGTCTAAAAACTCTATCATAGAGGTGTCATGCAACCCCTTCCTATTCCTACATTGAAAACAGATGAAATCACATATCATTTTTTCCTTGGATTACATAAAAACCCTATAAAAGAATTGTGTAACATATATGATTGTAGTAAAACATACAAATTTTGATACTACCACACTATAAGGGAGGATATTCCACTATACCACCTTTCAAGAATATTTGTTATGAGGTTTTAAGACATCATTGTTATCCTCAATCATTTATATCTGATTTTGTTCCATAATTTATATCAAAATTCTAGAAATGTATCCAAACATATTTTTATACTGATCATAATTTTAGTACTTCTTATCAACCTAAATATAATAGGTAGTCACAATGAATTATACAAACATTAGAATACATTTTCACATCATGATAACATGACTTTCATGTTATGTTGGATTTGTATTTTCCATTGGTATAGTTTTTGCACAGAAATAGTTCCCATTTTAGTATAGAAATAAAACCATATGAATCATTTTTTTTTGGAAAAATATTTCTCACACCAACTTGTTTGCATGAAAATATGGAAAAGAAGATGATAGAATAAATGATGGTTGTGGAATCCAAAATAAGGTAAAAACTATTCAATCCCATATCAATGAATGTAAATATGGTAAAAATAACTATAATGATAATCGAAGGAAGGATATATATTTTCAAGTGGGAGATCATGTTTTCTAGAATTTATCTCCATGGAAAAATGTTATAAGATTTCGGAATAATGAGAAACTGAGCCTCATATACACTAGTCCTTTAACAATTATAGATAGAAATGGCATTGTGTATGATAATTTTGAAATTATGCCTAGATATTTAGAGATAAACAATTTGTTACACATCTTTTTGTTATGAAAGTAAATTATAGACCCTATGCATGTACTGAATTATGATGGAATATAATTTGAACATGTTTTATCTTACAATTATGAGGTAATTAGGATTACAGTCACTAAAGAAAAAGTAGAGAAGAATCAGATGAATTAGCTAGTAATGGTACTTTTGAAAAATCATAGAAATGATGATGTGATATGGGATCCTAAGGAGAATTTGATGAAGAACTACCCCAATCATTTTGTTGGTGACAATCTATAAAATTGTTGGATGACATTTTTATAGGAGGGGAAAATGAAATAATAGAAAAAACAATTAATGAAATTTCCCTTCTAATGATTATTTCAAATAGTTTAGTTCACATTAAATAATATTAAAAAACAGAAACTTCGTAAATTTATAATTATTGAAATAAGATGTATTTCTATAATCCATGTTTCCTATAACACTTAAATAGTAACATGACTTTAGGATATGTAATATCACCCTTATGAATAGTATATCAACAAAATAATTTGTAACATATCTCATGTTTTTATAAATAAAATTTTGGAATCATTTAAATGAAAGTATGAAATAATTATGTCATAGTATAACTAAATTAATTTATTACAAATTATTAATAACGTGTTGGAATTTTTATGAGACATAAATATTCTGTTTCAATTGAAAAATAAATAAATTAATTTATAATAAAATTAATTTCAATAAAATATTTTCAAAAATCAATATTTTTGTTTATAATTATTTTATTATAATTTTCTTAGACCATACATAAATTTTGAAAGGGTTGTAATATATTTCGTGAATTCTATATTTTTTGTTATAAGGATAATATTACATAAAAATTAAATTTATCATATAATGAAAATTATTTTCAGAAAATATATTTCAATTTTTTATTCTAAAAATACAAATATGGTTATTTTAAATTTTTTAAAATTTTCTAAATTACTTAATTTTTTTAAATACTAAACTATGATAATTTACGATAATTGATAAATAGTTTATTCATTTAGCCATATGAGTTATTTTAATGATATAAGGACCATTTTTTAAAATTCCAAATCATTGATTACAATATTTATCCTATTAAAAATAAAATTATCTTGAAAGAAAATAATGAAGTAATGAAACAAATAGAAACTACCCCTCTAATCCACTATAAATACCACCCCTCACACACTCCTCTCCTCACACCGTAAGGGTTGAAAAATGTCAAAATTATTCCCAAATCATGTTCCCTATTATATCCCCACCTCCCAGAGCTCTTGGACATCCTAAAATGCCAAAACTTCTTCCCCTAATGTGGTTCCCAAGGATAATAAATCAATAGGTAAACCCACTTCCTTTTGCATTTCTTTTCAATTGAATTTAATTTTTTTCTTGTCCTCTCTTCACATACTCTAACTTTATGATCATCATAACTCCATTATAATATATATGTACATTAATTATATCATGGTAATTGAATACCAATTGTCAATATATTTACTCTCACTCTATATTTTATTTAAAAATAATCAACATTTGTGAGATGCTTATTTACATCATCTGTGGATGGAAATTTTTCATTCATTAATTTATACTTATAGGATGGTAATGAAACCATTTTATAGTTAAACAATATTATTATATATGTCTTATAACCACTATTACATACTTTATTTATTATATTTATAAAATATTAAAAATATTAAACAAAATGAGTTCATTAGGATTAATAATGGATATAACAATTAATAATAAATATCTTATCTAATGATTTAACATCATAAAATATTGAAAAATTATATATGAAACCATTTAAAATTATTGATGATCATTAATATGATATAAATTAAATTCTATAGGTTTATACTCATCGTGCATGAACATCGAAACCCCTATAGAAACATACTGATCATGAAAACCAAGCAAACAAGCTCTCTAATGAAATACAATTTTATCATATAACATACTAAAAAAGACATAAAAACATAATAAAATTATAATAATTCAAAATCATTTATAAAAGGTTATGAATTAGTTAATTATTAAATTAATTTTGTTATCCATTACATTATTGTCAAGTCCATGACACATTGAGACATGAGGAAAGGGTTTAAATTCGAACATCGATTTTATTTTGTGTTCTTGTTTTTATCTCGATAAACTAATAAAATTATCAATTATTCAATTTTAATCCTGAAATATTCTATATGAGTGTTTTATATAAATGTACTAATCCTAATCAATCACTATTTTATTGAGAGATACATGGTTTTTAAGTATGTTTTTCAAATTCTACCTGACTAACAATCCTGATTCAATGGAACATCTCAAATTAATACTTATTTTTAAGTGAACTCAAAAATCTGTTTTAATCAATGATTATATTATAAAAATAAATAATTTTATTTTGAAAAAACTCCATTATTTTAATTCTGGTTTTATACATTTATATTCTCCATAAAACACTTCATCGCAATATAAATGAATATCTCCCTCATGAATTACATGATTTTTATAAGAGTATTTTCATCTATTTCAACATTCCTTTTGATTGTTATGTTTTATTTGGATTAATATTTTATGATATAATCCACCATATTACATTTAATGGTTTATTATTTGGTTGATTATGGGTTTTCTATCTCAATACCATTCATTATATTATTCTAAATGGTGAGTGATTATTTTTTATAATTGAAAAAGGTAATTTAATTTTCATATATTATTTTAAATATGAATTAATAATTTGAATAGGATAACTCCATTTAATATTTTCAATTAATTGGAATTAATATGTTTTTGGTGGGTCCCATTATATCCATTCATGGAATTGGTAGATCGTGTGATACAACTAATTTTGGGTTTTTAACCATTATGTATTTTCATGGCATGAGGCCCTGATAATATGTTTATGGTGTCACACAATAAGAATGACATAATTATGATATTATGGTATGATATTTAATGTTATTATTTAACTATTATAATATACATAGTTATGTTTAATTTTCATATAAAAAATTATATGGTTTTATCTAATCAATTTTTATTCTTTCCACATTATGCTCATATTTCTTATTTTAATAACATGTTTTTTTCATTATTACACAAGACTAATGCTTTTTATTCATTTGTCGTATTACAAACCCTTACTAAGAATCTCATTTCACTATTATCTTGATTTTTTTCCAAGTATGTAATGACGTATATTGTGAATGGCTAGTAAACATAATATATTTTTTTATGGACACATTTAATATAGTTAATATGTTCTTCATTATTCCATGTTGTAATGATTAACATGTTTATGTAGATGTTTTTTCAATGATACTAAGTTATTTGTTCTATTATGATATAAATTCATTACTTATTATTCATGTGTAATGAGGTAAGGAATCAAATCTATGAAAATATTATCACTGTGTTTACAGGAATAGTCTATAATTGGTGTTGGTCCAAGACAATAATTGATATGCTCAATCAAATCAATATATGTGGTTATAAACCAAAAATTAATGAGTTCAAATTATGTAATGGATCCTAACTAATCAAATGAAATTATAAAAAGTAACCAAATTTTTTTTTTGGATTTTTTTCCCAATGTACTATGATTTGGGGTTTTATCACCATCTAATTTGATTCCCCAATAGAAGAAAGAATGAGAATCTACTGGCATGAAATATTATTATGATTTGGACCTTTTTAAAATATCCATGGAATTATACTTATATTAATTATTCATCAGTTAAAATTAGATAAGTAATTAATGAAGTAAACATACCATCAAATATCAAGATGTCTTAACACCCGGTGCTAGACAATCTATGGTTGTGAATAGGGTAAACAACACGCTTTGGACACCACCATGGTTCTTTATTTCTAATTAAACTTTATATTTAACATTTATCAAATTTTATTTAAAAAAATATGTACATAATATCAAAAATATTAAATATATTTTTAATAAAATTAATTTCAGCCACCTAGAGAATTGGAATCACACGACATGTTAGCTCTAATATCATGAAATATGTATTTAATATTTCAAATTATTAGAAGGATAGAACTGGGTCCCAATATTGAATCGTAATATACATTAAATGATAATAATATAAAAACCCTATTATATCAAGATAATAAATAATATCATGATATTACTAATCAAATATGATTTTCGCACACCTTATAAAAAATATAGGTGATGACAGGACATAAGTCTCAAAGAAGTACGATTGAGAGAAAAAACACATTCCACATGAATAATATTTTTATTTATATTCCATAATAATGAATAAAAAAATTAAAATTTTAATATCTTAAAGATTACATAATTTATGTTAAAGCATTTCAAATAGGTAGAATATAAAACACACTTATAAAACAATGGGTGAATTTGATTATGTAAGATAGAAATAAATGTGTCAATAAATCCATTACGATGATCATATCATTGTACTAGAGCTTAGTTAGTAAAATTATTATGTGAATAAAATGTAAATCTTCATAGAAAAAGATGATTTAACAAATAAAACAATCAATGTTCATTACACATATTATCAAAATATGAAATAATAAATGAAACATAATTTTCCAATAGAAATTGAGTTCAAAAATAACATACCTGACACTTATTTTTTGATTAAAAAAATTCATCTTCAATTATATTTGTTTAAAACAGGTTATTAACATATTAAATAACCATATTAATATTTATTATTTCTCATGTGATCCATTTATACCAAATTTTCACCAATTCATTTATAATTAATCATTATTTCTGTTTTTATGGTCTTAATTTATTTCCTTCTCATTCATTACATATTTGAAATGTTATATATTTCTTTTCCATATTATATTTTTACACTATCTCTATATTAGTAATAATAAAAATGATATTAATATCATATTTATAGATCACATATAATATTTATGCTAGATATTAAATATTTTATTTAAAAATGAAGTGTCATATGATTATGGAGATTATATGGTGTATATATGCATGTGAAACAATTCAATTTTTCAAAAATTATTTTGGAAAGGTAGGTAAGTAATATTTTATAATAACAAATATAATAATATAATATAAACTATATTAATTATTTAAATATAATTATATATATCTATGTGGTGCGGTAATGAAAAACTAGTCCCATCAATTAATTGTGGTGGTATTATACTCGTACACGGATGAAATTATAACCTTATAGTGATTGATATGGTAAGAAATAATATAATATATTATGTTTTCAAACTGATTAATATATCAATGGTATCATAATTATTTCAATTATATCACTGATATTAAATATTTTTCCTTCATTAACTTCTTTGTAAATTGTTTGTGAAAAAAGAATCATACCACTTCTCAAGGTGATAGTCTACCATACACCCCAGTTGCTTAATCATATCCACATGGTAATGTAATGTAAAAAGGTATATAATATAAAATTACTCAATATGTATACATACTTTATATATATCAGTTATATTATTTATATAAATAATAATAACAAACCATGAGATGTGGGAATGCACAAACAAATTATATCAGTTAATGAGGTGGTAGTCCACTACAAATGTGAGTGATGATTTCATAACCTGTTTGATGAAAGAGAAAATGAAATTAGGTTAATAGATTTATCATAATAATATAGTATTATAGCTAACTAAAAATTTTAGTAATATAATCATGGTTTATATGAAAACTGTGATATTTATCCACACTTAAACATAATTTTTTATATAAAACCATCACATGATACAACATAGATGATCATGATGTCTAGTGTTATTGAGTATTAGGAAGATTACATAACCATATAAAACATAGAATACAAAATCTTTTTGAAAACTACTTCTACATGACAACATCATTCCTTTATATTTTGGATTACAGTGGATAAATTGAGAACATTTCTAATAAAATATAGATCTATAAAGCCCATCATATGATTAAAAATGTATAAAAAAAGAATAAAAAACATGTTAGGAAATAGGCATATAAATAGAGAATAAGTGAAAAATAAACATAGTGGCATGATATACCATGATTATTATCACATTGAAATGTGGAAACAACATTTAACTTGATATTAGCATGAGACACAGCTCATTGAACATAGGGAATTGTAAAACCATAATTTAAACTGAATTATAATGAGTATACTCTCATTCCACATGATGTATCAGGATATTGATATTTACCCAATGCATTGGAGTGTTTTCAGGGTGATACATTCTTAATCATTACATTTCATTCATAATTGTGCCACATGGATAATATACCATAGATTCATTAAACATCATCCTTTATTCCAACATATATGATTATTGAATTAATACATGAAACTCTGTAATAAATATTTAAATGTTCATAATATTGAATACCCTTGATATATAAATGGGCATGTAATTCAATACACAATGACTTTGTCTTGGAAAATTATGGTGCAATTACTAAAGCATTACATCATGACATAAGAATTCATAAAAATTTTAATGATGAGAGAGACAGAGGTGTCTAATCATATGTATGAGACATGGACAGTAATGCAGATCATAAGGATTATTTTCCACAAATATGTAGAGGAATTTAGATTCATAAAAAAATATTAGCTTGAATTTAAATGAGAAGATAGAAATTACTTACGGAATTTCTGCATAGTAATGATTGTATGTGAGATAAATAAATGTGAGAGAAAGAGGTCTATCATCATAAAAAATTAGTAGGGACGTATGGGGCCTGTGAAAAAGCATACCAAAACATTTTTAATTTATATTAAAAGGGAATAACAACATAAATAATTTTTGACAAAATTGAAAAAGGAAGAAATCTATTACTAGGAAGTGTGATCCCAAAGGCATGGTAGGGGTTTGAGAGTGTATTCTTATGAGCATGGGGAGACATGGTTGGATTATATATAGAGTCGATAAGTGGTTGTGGGTTTATATAGGAAATAAGAGGATATTCATTATTATTTAGGTTTTGGTCACCACACATTAATCAAATCAGGACCACAAACCAACACCTGGTTTTTACACATGGTTTTTGAAAAAAAGATTAGAGAAATCATTTTATAAGGCTCATGGCTGAGCCTATTAAAATATTATCATGTTTTGTATAGTTGTGTCACACTCTAAAGGGAATCAATTTAAAAATTAGAAATGTTTTATATGTCTTGAATTGTACACTCATTCAATGTATAATAAATAAAATAAACCGAAAATGATGTTATTTAAAAGTTAATACATATATTGGACAAAATACAAATTTATAATATTTTATTTAATCTGTATTTATGCATAATGATGTAATAAGAGCATTGTATATTTAAATGGTACTTAATTTTTACCTAAATTAATTGACTCTCAAAAAATTACGGAAAATTCACGGTTGGATAATAACAAAGCCCTGATTCGAAAATTAATATAAATTTTATCTAAATAATATTCTATATATGTGAATTTTTTAATTTAAATAATTAATATTATTTATCTAAAATTCATTGGTTTGAAAAAAATAGCTTTCAAACCAAAAATAAAAATAACTATTTTATTCATAAAAATTATACAATCATTTATATTTTATAAAAATTATTTTATTAAGAATAATATTTTAATAAAATATTATTTAATTCCAAAAATCCATTAATTCATCAATATATATTTCATTATTGAATATTAACTGAAAATAATATTTCTGCTTTATAAACTATTTACAAAATAACAATATTATACTGAATGTATATTATGTAATCTATAAAAGAATAATTCATGTAATCCTAATGCTAGGCTATTGTTACATAACCCCTAATAACCCTGGTATTTGACCTAATGATAAGGTGTGTGTTGGTGATAGACTCTTAGGATGGAACAGATTAAATCACCTGAGTAATAATCTTTATAATCGTCCACTTCTTTTATAGTTGGTTTCATTTAATCAAATCATGTTGAAGCTCAGCTTGTTCTTGCTCAAGAGTGAAGCCCAATGACGCCACAACATTTCTATGCTCTAAAAATGGAATTCACATGGAGAAATTCTACTAGGTGAGGTCATCACATCATTTTCCAGGGTAAATTTAAATTTTTTAATTCCTTATATTTATATTAATCATGTGACCACTTTTCGGTGAATATATTAACAATAGTAAAAATTAATAAATATATTTTTAAATCCAAAAACATAAATCCAAATAAGTGAATATGTTATATAACCCTTTTATGATATTCAAATAGATCACAAATAGTTTTCATTTATGATTTTTTGGTTGTTAATATATTCCCCCATTAAGAAATATCTCCCTCAAAATTTACATTTCCTACATTAAATCAAATGCAGGTAACTATACTTCATTACATAATCAGATTTCAATATTGCATTTTCAATCTTGTTTTTTCACCACAAAATCTTGATTAAAGGAATTATCTTATTTCATATAACTTTTTCCATATAATTTAAGATCTTCACTGGCTTCTCATCATAAGAGATTTCATCCTTCAATGGTACTACCTCTAGAATGAGGACATTTGATGGTTCAAGTATGTACTTCCTCAAGAGTGATTCATGGAATTCATCATGTACTTGAGATAGCTTTGGTCTGTGAGCTAGTTGATATGAAACTTCTCTAATGTAGTCAACAATCTAAAAATGGTCGATAAACCATGTACTATGATTTTCCATTTTACAAATTCTCATAACATTATTCCAAATTTATATGAGGAAGAATTCCATGTTTCTGACATCAAACTCTAGGTCTCGTCGATTATTATTAGAATAGCTCTTTTGTTGACTATGACTAGATTCAATGGATACTGGATGGTCTTAACCTTCTCTGCTATTTATATGATGATTCATGAACCATGAGTTATCACTCCCCAGCATCATCCGAACATATCTGTGTTTACCACCACATCCTATAGTGTTATTCATAATGATCCATTGATATTCATGAGATGAAACTATTATTGTAATATAACAAAAAAAAGGAAGATATATTGAATTCATCCTCCTTTAGATTCCATTGATCTGGATCTCATCATGTTCTCAAGTGTTTGGATAGTCCACTCATATTTTCCATCTGTTTAAGGATGATAAGTCATACTGAAGTTCAACTCAGTATCAAGAGAATGTAGAGGACTCTACCAAAACATTGAAGTGAATCTTTAATCTCTATTGGATACAATATATAATGGTACTCCATTAAGATGTACCACATCTCTAATGTATATATGTTCCAGTTGATCCAATGATATGTCCTCTCAATTGGTAATGAATTTTGACGTCTTTGTATGACAATACACTACTACCAAGAAATATTTTTATCCATTAGATGTCTTTGGATGTCTGGTGACAAATCACATTGTGTTATTCTCCCATTTCGATTCAAGTATAGGTAATGGGTGCATCATCCATGTATATTTATCCCTCTAATTATTTACTGGTTGACATTCTAGATACATTGATTTATACTCAGTGATCTTTTTAGTTATGTTATTTGACCAATAATTCTATTGGAGATCTAGATACATCTATGTGTTTTCGGGGTTAATGGACATATTCAAACTATGTGGATCATCAAAAATATCATTCATTAAAAGAAGTTTTTAAGGAAAAAATAGTTTTGAACCAAGTCTCACAATTCCTTACTCATTAATAATTAACTCAACAAATTAAATTTTCTTAAAGTTTCGTCATTATTCTAAAATCCCATATAATCCTTATGATATTCAACCAACATTTTCAAAAATTATGGTTGAATAATCATTTTCGAAAGGATTATTGATGTTCCTTTATTTATGATTCCCATGTTCATATAAATCAAATCAAATAAAATTGGAACATTTTAAATTCTCACCAATCATATAATTGTGGGGAAATTTCTATATAGAACATCTAGAACCCTGTTCTCATTCCCAGGGGGTTATGGATTTAGCATTCATTTTCACTGATCAGATATAACCATATTCATTGTTGAATTTTCAACTCTTTTTATGTTAATACATATATATGGTCTTTGTGATATGTATATATTTCACAAATCTCCAAAAATACTTAATACAACCACATTTTTAATGTGAAGATCACTGCCGATAAATCCAGATCTTGTGTTTGATAGTTTTTCTCACAAAATCTGAAGACCCTTAATGAATAGGCAATAAATTTGTCAATTTGAATGAACACACAACTCATGAACTTATTCAAAGTATCACTAAATATCAAAAAAAATTATCTATTTCTGGCTACTGTGAGCGTGGGTGCAGTGATAAGAATACATTTGAATTCCTTTAATATTTCATCACATTCATAACTTCATGAAAATTGAATCCCTTCTAAGTTTTCTTAGTAAAAGGTTTTGATAATCATGAGAACATTATTACAAATTGGTGATAATATCATACTATCTCTAGGAAGCTACAAGTATTTTTCATTGATTTTGGCCTCAACCATTCTTCAATTGTAGTTTTATTGGATGGATCCATAGATATCCTAATGCTTTTGATGATATTTCCCATGAATGATACCTCATTCATGTAGAACTCACAGTTTCTGTAATTTTCATATAGATTCTCCTTTTGAAAGTTCTCCAGTACAATGAGTATATACTCCTCATGATCCTACATGGCATTGGAGTATATTAAAATATCATCTATAAATAATACCAAAAATTTGATGAGGAAATATCTTGAGACACTATTTATCAAGTCCATTAATACTTCATCAATATTAGGGAGTATGAAAAGTATTATTATGAATTCATAGTACCCATATAGTGTGTCAAAATTATTTTGGGGATATAATCTTCCTTTACTCATACATGGTAATATCATGACCATAATTACACCATAGATAAGTATTATTATCCACACCACTGATCTAATAAGTCATCAATTCATGGTAGTGGATACTTGTTCTTTATCAGGATTTGGTTGAGTTTACAATAATCAATGAAAAGGTGCACTGACCCACCCAAATTCTTGATAAAAGTACTAGTGCACCCCCTGGTGAAGCACTTTGGCATGAAAACCATTTATCCAGTTTCTCCTATATTAGTTTTATCATCTAATAAATCTCCACAATAAACATTCTATATGGATTCATGTATATTTCCAATGCCCTAGGTATAAAAACAATTTAGAACTCAGCATCTCTTCTAGGATAAAGACATAAAATTTCTCAAGAAACACTTCCGAAAATTCCATCACATAGGGCATGTTGTCAGGGATATACACTTATGTGGACGCAATCATCTGATCCAGATACACATGCTCATAGGTATGTAATATCCATTCTTTAGATAATGGTCTTATGAAATATCCATCCTCCTCCTTGAACTTGTACATAATCAGGGGCTGATTCACAATGTGGAGAGGAATTTTCCTCTCATTTTAACATATGTTGGCTCTATATAGATAATTAAAATCCATGCCAATAATTGCATCAAATTACACTAGATGGAGTATGATTATGTTTTATGTGATGTTATATCCCCAAATTATGAATTTGGGGAGTTATATTCATTTGATGAAATGGTTACCCAATTTTTCATACTCACCAACATCATTACTTCAATGATTTGTGGTGGTGTTGGGATTTTTCTACTAAACATTCAGGATATAAATCAATGAATATAACCCAAATAAAAAAGTAAGTTATATATTTTTGTATGAAAAACTATTGTATCTGTCACAACATTGTTGCAAGGGTTCACATCAGTAGTAGTGATGTTAAAAGATCACCCTTGAATCCTTGGAGGTTATTGTTTGCCTCCAAAAACACATGCCTTAAAGAACTAGTTTTCAATGTGTCCTGGTTCATAAAATTTGAAGTAATGAACAATGCATTTTAGGATGAATGAAGTGTTCCTCTCATATTTCACAGCCACATGATTTTCTAATCGGTTGTTAATATCCAGGTTCCCTTCTCTTCCACAATTAAATCAATTCCTCATCCTCTTTAGTCAATTTATGGGTTGTTTATTTCTAGACCATGGGCATGTTGGGTTCTGAATTTTATTACCACCATTGGATTTATCCATAGATTTTGCATAATGGAATTCCACCTTATTTTACATATCCCATGATACCCTTGAGATTCATCTATCTCCATTTATACATTATTGGAAAATTATAAAATATCTATCTAGCTATCAAAATCATGGATCATTACGGAATTCTGTATGCTAGGTTTTAGCACGTCAATGAAGTGGTCATCCTTGTATTTGGGGGTAACGAAAAATATAGATTCATATCATGAAATACTTTTGAATTTTTCGTCGTAGGATCGGATGGATTTGTCATCATTTTTAATGATGTCAAGGAAGACCCTTTCCATCTCAAGTGGGATGGTTTGTGGAAAATATTTTCTGGGAATCATTTTTTGGAAATCCCTTCATTCAAATTCCTCGATCCCTCTATAGGACTCATATTTTCTATCATTGTCCACCAATGATCATCTTCACCCTCCATACGATAGGCATCCAAAAGTACCTTCTCTTTTTCAGAACATTAAAGGTTTTAGAATATCTATTCAATTGAGTTTATCCATTGTTCACTGACTAAGGGATCAGATGGTACATTAAAAGTATGAGACCTTTATCCCATGATGCTGTTGATTGTGGATTTTTAATTCTTAATGAGGTTTTAATTTTCCGCTTTACCAATGTTTCTACTCACAACATGAGTAAACAGATATAGTATTGTGATGATGTTCGTGATTCCTCCTCCCATTAGACTGGGCATCTTAATAGAACAATGATCACATTGATCATGGAATCAGTTTTTAGCCTTAGTCCTCATATTACCACGCACTGGTTGGAATAAAAGGAATTTAAGCGGTAACAAATAAAGGGTATCACAAAGGCAAAATTGGGTGAATTATAAATTTATTTGATTTACTTACTTTATGAATATAAAATCTTCAATATATATTGTCCATGATCTACTTTACAAAATATAATTATATGGGATTTTTTATTCCCTTAACAATGGTTCATAATAATTATTTGGATTTACCAATTCTTATCCTATGTGAGTGTTGTATCTAATACAAGAGCAAGGCCCATTGTCGAGCACTAGATCCCATTCGAGTCTAGATCAATGTCGTATTTTCAGGGTTTACCCCTAGATATATTTGTTCTAGAGTTGCCTCTACCTACTCATATATAGAGAGGGATTTATTTTCATGAAAAATAACTTAATAAATACTCACCATAATTTAGGGGTGTTTTATAATAGTAAGTTTTATCCCAATGGCTTTCACTAGGATTTTATAATCCTAATTCCAATGATAACTAAGTGTATTCTCTGGTAACAACTATAAAAAAAATTTCATCATATCAAACATAAACATAATTTATTAAAAAAAATCTTCACCTTATACAACTTACAAGAATGAGGGGTATAGTGTCTTTGGGACATTGTAAAATTACATAACTACATAAAACATAAAACACAACATCAAATGAAAAACTAATTTTACAAGACCACATCATTACTTTGTACTTAGAATTAGATGGGATAACCTGAGGACATGAATAATAAAACAGCGTCTTATAAAGTGTAGTATGGGATTAAAAATTCATAAAATGAAAATAATATACAACTTAGGCTTTAGGAATATCAATGGTACATAAGAGAATAACGAACATAACAGCATGACATAGTATGATTGTCATATCATGGAAATGTGGCAACAGGATTTAACATGATATTAGCTCGAGCCAAGGATCATTACAAATAGAACATGAGTAAACCCTCATTTCAATTGAATTATAATGATTATCCTCATTACATTTAATGTATCAGGATACTAATCATTTCCTAATGCATTGGACCGCTATCAGGGTGCTCCCATCTTAGTCATATCATTTAAGAGATAAATATGCAACAAGATAATATAACAAGGATTATGAATATCATAATTTATTTTATGATAAAGGAATAGAAAATTCAAATATGAACATCCATTATAAATAATTAAATTTTCCTAATTATTAATACCCTTGATAGAGAAATGGGCATGATATTCAGTACACAATGACTTTGCCTTGGGAAATCACGATGCAATTTCTGCAGCAGAACTTCCTGAAATAAAAATTCATAAAAAATACTTCATAAGAGATAATGAAGTTTATAATAATATTAATGTAAAATACAATGTAAGGGGATCATATAGATTCATTTTCTGATATATTTAATTAAATTTAGATTCATAATACAAATGAATTTCTTTTTGAAAATGAGAAGAGATACATTCCTTTGAGAATTTTGTCATAGTAAGGGGTGTAAATCGGTTGGAAAATCTGAGAAAAATTATTCTCTTGTCATTAAAACATAATTAGGGTAGAAAGGGTTTTTTTGAAATAATACCCAAACATTTTTAATCAATGTTAAAGTGGAATAACAACATAAATAAATTAGGACAGAAATGAGAAAGGAAAATATCCATTAATTTGAAATGTTATACCAATGTATTGGGGCTGTTTAGATATGCATATTGGAATCTCAGGTTCTTTGAGAGGGTTATAGAGAGTACAGGGATGATGTTCGGATATCTCCAAAGAATTGTAGTGAAGGGGAAGTTGGATCATTGGTTTGTTTATATGGGGAAAAAGAGGGAATTCTTCATTAACTAGGTTTTGGACACCGCACATTAAACTAATAAAAACAACATCCAAACCAATGGATTCATCCAATTTTTTTCAAAGGTGAGTAAAATAAATTATATTATAATGCCAATGTTCCTGTCTCATAAAATATTAGGCATTCTTATATGGAGGTGAGTCACACTCTCAAGGAAATCAATTTAAAAAGTTATAATGTTTAATATGTCTTGTATGGTCATCTAAAGCATTTTAAAATAAATAAAATGAACCTAATATCATATTATATTAATGTAAAAACATCTATTGTACAAAAAATACCTTTTATTTTATTTTATTACATCACTATTGGGCCATTATAATGACTTAAACACCTTATATATTAGAACATTACTACATATTTATCCGAAAATTTAATTATCATAGACAATTAAAAAAAATCACGATTAGTTATTTTCGACCAGTTGATTCCAAAATTAATATTCATTTTGTCTAAATAATTTTATAAATATTTGAATTTTATCTTTTAATATATAAACCTAAATTTATCAAAAATTCACAGGTTTTGAAAAAAATGATGTTCAATCATTAATAAAAATTACAATTTTATTCTTAAAAATTATACGCTGATTTATATTATCTAAAAATTAATTTAGTAATAATAATATTTTATCAAATTATTATTTAATTAAAAAAATAAACAAATTATTAAATATTGACTTATTAATTTAATATTAACTAAAAATAAATTTTTTCTTTATTAACTATTTACAAAATAAAAATTATAAAATCATTGTATATTCATTATTATATAAAAAATTAATTAAGTTATATATGGTTCTAGAGTATAGTTATAGAACCCTTTATAAAACCCACATATGACATATGGGTATGTTTTGAAATGGTGACTAACTCTTGGAGTGGATCAGATTGAATCGATGTGTAGGTAATTTCTATCAACTTCCACTTCTCCAATAGTCGGTCTAGTTGGAGCATTACATGTTGATGCTTGTCGTGTTCTTGGTAATGAGGAGAAACCCAATGATGCCACCTCTTTTCCAAGCTCTAAAAAATGGACTTCATACAGAGCGATTATACTATAGGAGGCCATCACTTCCTTTTTCATAGTAAATTTCATTTAATAAAGACCTATATTTATACTAATCATGTCATCACTAGTAAACAACTAGACTAGCAATGGTAAAAATTCCTAACAATATTTATAAATCTAGTAACAAAAATATATTGAAGTGCAAATGATATATAAAAACAAAAAGGAATTTAATTATATGTAGATGAATTTTCATTAATGAATTTTTGGATCGTTATAGGTTAATAATAGTTTAATTTTCTAAAAGAGGATATAAAATAAAAACACTCGTTGATGAACACTACATGTACTTCATGAAAAATATTTATCTTCTCTCTAAAGTACTTTATTTTTTTATGTTACACTAAAAAGAAAGCTTTTATGATTATATTGTGGATTTTAATAAATAAATAGGATAAGTATTAGACGAATAAATGGGTTTTGAAGATGTTAATATTTGAGATGTGGGGGCCTTTAATATGATGCCTGAGTTGGACACATGTAATTTTTTATTAAAAATGAATTCCAACCGTGTTTTTTTCAAGCCGCAAGGCCCAAAAGAGGAAGCATTAAAAAAGATATATGGTATAAAGTCAAAATATTTCTATCAATGATATTTATTAAATTTTTAGATTATTTTAATCGTTATAATATTAAAATAGTCCCCCAACTAATACCATTTGTTCCTTAAATACAATAAAGAATTTTTTTATTTATTCACTATTTTTTCGGTCAAAAATAATAATTTTACCATATTAGATAATATATATCATTCTAATAAAAAATATTAATTCAATTTTTTAAAAATTCTATTCAAATAAGGAAAACTGTTAAGGTAAAATGAATTCCCAAAAATTATGGGAATGAGAGTTTTCAAATATAAAATATTCTCATGTTTAAAAAGATCTTATAAAAAAATTAAAAATGAAATTTATTAGGATGAACTATATTGGATAAATAGAATTACAATTTAAATACTACTAACATGAAAACAATTCAAAATAAATTATAACATTTTAAATAATTTAAATTAATATGTTTTTTTACAATTAAAATTTAATATTTTTTATTATTAAAAAATTTTAATCATTTCAAAAATATATAAAAAATTTAACCTAATATAATTTATGAAATTATTTTTTCAAATAATTTTTATAAAATATTAAAAAAAAATTAAAACAATAATAACATAAGGTATGAAAAATAAGGTTTTCAAGACGTATATTTATAAGGCACAATATGATCTTATAATAATAATATGTATTATAATAATCATTTTATTAAAATAATAACAAATTTATAATTATATAGTATATAAATTTAATATAAAACAATCATCATTATATGATATTTTAAATAATTATTATGGAGAAACATTAAGATCTTTCAAAGGGTTTCATAAAATGACCTCTTTTGAAAAAAATAGAATCATACACTAAAATACTATATAATGATGATTAAAATGAATTTATGTTGATTAAATATCACCAAATTATAATTATATTGCCAAAAATTATTTTAATAACATAATGTAGGTTTTTCATAATTTGTTGAATATTAATAACATTTTTAAGAAAATCGATATTTCTAAACAATTCTTTAAAAATCAATATTATCATGAAAATCATAAAATATCACCCAAAATAGATTTCAATATTCACATTTAAAATATGAATTTCATTTTTTCAATTACATTTTATAAATTTTCTAATTATTATTTAATTTTTTTCATGAAAATCGATAAATAATATTTTTTATGAATTTGTGTTAGAATAAAATTAATTTTCTAAAAATGATTTATTATTTACAAGTAATATATAATTATTTTTCATTGAGTTTATATATATATATATATCATACATTATTCAGTAATATTAATACCCTATAACTTAATAACTATATATAACATTTATATATATAGTTGGTTATTTTAGCTCGATGTTGTGTGTTGAATACATTATCGAGACCCAAATATTTTGGGATTAGTTCCCCTCAATATATAAATTTAATGAAATTTTTTTAAAAATAATTCTATCATAATGTATTGCGAAATACATTCATGTATAAAATCGTTATTGTGTGTTGTTCATGTTGTTGTCTATATTTTTATTTTTATGAAATCTCATCGTGTTACAAAATTATTAGGATATTAGTAATATATGTATGTTTTATAATTGTCGACACGTCATAATAAATAGAAAATTATTTTTCTTGCAAAAATATAATAATAGGTACATTTTGGTGATAAAGAATTTGTTTTATATAAAAATAATTATCAAAATTTTCACAATTATGTTAAAATTAATTTCTAATATTTATAGAAAATAAATTAGATAAAAAAAATTAAATATTTTTATTTTTGAGGTTATTTTTTTTAAATTAATACCATATCATTTTCTTCAATTTGATTATTATAGATAGTAAAATTCATCACATCGCTATAGGGAATACTAGGTTTATCAAATAAAAATTAAGTTACATGGCCATAATTATTTATCATAATTATTATTGGATGATGATGATTATACATTTAAAATATTAGGATTTAAATATACATTTTAATGTAATTTTTTTATAAAAAATATATTTATATTTTTCTAATTAATGACATTTAAAAAATTGGAAATGATGTAGAAATTATATGTTTTTGTGGGATAAATCAATGATGATTAATGAAGAAATTAAAAATAATTTCACTCTCATTAATACTTACTAATTATTTAATTACTATATTTCCTCATACAACACAAATACAGTATTTTTCTAATTAATAAAATATATATATAATGGATTTGAAAAAATTATAAAATTGTTATAATATGAATTAATTAATGTGACCCTAATTATATATATATATATATGAAATATTATGGGGGTTTTAAATCTTTGTATTTTAATATACTATTTTATTATGTACATGATGTCAAATTAAAATAATAGTGTCAATATTTTCAATCATGAAATGTTATCAAAATAATACATTATTTTTTTAATCATAAAAATATTAAAAATATAACAAGGTGGTTATGATGTGACCAAAGTATTATAGAATAACCATTTATTGTTAAATTTTAACCTTATAATTAAATATTTCTAACCATTAATAATAAAAGAGAATTATTACCATAAATAAAAATAAAATTGTTCAACTAGGTTTTAATGATTGAATAATGATTAAAATTTGACCAAAACATGTGTAATTTTTGTTGGATTTTTTATTTCAACACTATAACACCTTAATGTATAGTATATTATCATTTTAATGAATTTTTATTGAGGAATAATGTTTTATTATTTTAAATTTTGAGATAATCCAAAAGTAGCACTCATTTAATTTATTAAAGAGAACCCCATCCCTTATTTATAAACACAACATTAATTCTTCTATATTAACCAATACCTACAAATTTAACTAATAAAATTTCATATACACATCCTAATGGATTTTATCATCCCAACATACATACCCTAGAGCCATTTAGTAAGTATCTAAAAGGGACATTTCATAGAAGTTGTAATCTCCTTAAATGATCACTGTATTTTATACAATTACTTAAAACCTATAAATCAATTGTATTAATTATAATAAAATAATTTAATTATAATATGTATAATTTAAATTTATAATCATGAAAAATCATTATACATAACCATTAACATAAAATGAAAAGTGAATGTATCTCCCCAATGAAAATATGTCATACCCTCAATACATAGATATACAATTCTTTTTTCATCACCATATTTGATTTATGGGTATTATAATTGGATTAATGGTTATATATGATAATATAAATATATATATATTTAATTATAATTGTTATATTTAGTTTATAACCTTCCAATACATTGTGAAAATATTACATTATTAGTGTGTACGTGCGGACTGCCACCTTCATGAAATAATGTGTTTCATTTATCATTAATGTATTAATAGGATGACAAATAATAATTTCATTCATTATATATTATATATATGACATAGTATTTATTTTAAAAAATTATATTTCTATATATATTTTTTTGTTCAACCTACTAAAAAAAGCAGCATTCATGAGTATGTATAACCTATCATCTCCAGGAATTTTTTCGTTCAATTATTTACGTCAAATTTTTAGGAATTGTAATAAATATGATTAAAATGATTAGATATGAAGTTTATAAATTGAAAATAAAATTGTAAATTATGGTATTATTATCAAATTATAATGAATGAGACTATCAAACTGAAATATGAATAGAAAATGATGCAGTTGTCACCTAGAATAGTGATTTTAATAACAAAATATCAATAAATGGATGATAAGATATCATAAGTAAATAATACATGGTTTATAGATATTAATGTGGTTATGAAGTAAATATATAATAAATACAAATTTATTATACATATATTTTGATGGTGAATGATTATACAGAAGACTTTGGGCCAGTTTTTTCATCTCACTTTTATTTTAGTGGGACACATGCCATATTCTTCACATGTTTATTTTTTGTGGGTTAAATTATTTCCATAAATTAATAATAATATTATTATATGATATAGATAAACATATGGGGTTATTCAAATCATGGGTATTTTTATTCCTATGTTACCAATTCCATAAGGGTTTTGTTACATAATCACAACAGTATTCAACATTGTATATATTTATGTCTCCAATGGGGAATTTTTTCATCCATACCATATTTTAAAAAATAATCACAAATATGGTTTTTAATAAACACAAACTATTATTACTAATACTATATATATTTTTTAAATTTGTATAAAATAATTTTTAAGTAATATTTTTATTGTTATCCAAATGTGGTTCTCTGTGGCATTTTAAATAAAATATTAATGGAATATTATTTAAATATATAACATCTGATCATAATAACTTCTCTCATGATACGTTAAATCTATAAATCTTAAATTACATGTTAAAAATTATTATTCTAAAGAAAAGTATTTATATAAAACAATTTTGGATATTGGATTTTCAAAAGTTATTTTTAAATTTCAAATGGTATATTCCACAAGAAGGATTTTATTATATTTTAGTGGTATATATATATTCACCAATGATAATATCAATTGATTATAATTATGATTGAATAGGATTATAATACTATTAAAACCATAATTATTTTTTATCTATATGTATTATGAATATGGTGATAAATTTTTATGAACCCTTCTTTTATTTTATATATAATTATAAATTGTTTTTGAAAACCAATTATCTCTATAGTCCTAAAATAATTCTTTTTAACGATACTATGGAACTAATAATTATATTTTCAAGCAGTGATGGGTGGGAAATATATTTCTATATATGTTTTAGGATAATGTATCATATCTCATGATATAGTAATTTGAAATAAGACTATGTGTTTCATACATTATGGATAACATGTGAAAGTGCAAATATGTTTTGGGAAAACGACAAGGTGTTTGGATCCCCAAGGTATACATGTGCCCATTAATGTTTCTATAGTATGTAGAGTTAAAATTTTCATATGATATTTATTCTATACATCTGATGGTTCCAAGAAAATTATCACATGAAAATATGGTTTATGAATATAATTATGAATACATTTAATTATTTTAATTCATGCCTTTTGAAATTCTAATGTTTTTCCCATAGCTCATGTTTATAATATTTTTTATCTAGGTGTGAATTTTTTATGTTATGTTCATGATATGAAAACATTTTTATTATATTTTTCTTTCACAATATCATTTATTTATATCTACCATTTTTTCAATTACTATATATATGAGCTCACCCTTTTAGTACATTTCAATTCTCAAGGTTAGGATTAATATTTTTAATAGAAAATTCCAATAAAATGTATTGTGATGGAAGATCTTTTTGAGGTAATTTTTATATTTATCAATATATAAGATATTATATATATTCACATAACACTATAAAACATTAAAATTAATACATAAATCATTTTAAAATGTACATAATATGAAACTAAATATATGTTATATTTATTAATGAAAATCATAAGTTGTTATATCAATATATTCAGTAGCTACCTAACCCATGGTTATAGGACTACAGTTTCATTTGAGAATATTATAAAATCATATGTGGTGATCATAATATCTCTTCACATATTCATTTTGTGTTAATATTTTTGTTAATTACATATTGTTTGGAGAATTATATATCTTCAACGAAAATCAGACGAAACTAATGTTTTGGTAATCTGATGTATCCACTATTTAATTATGTAATCATACTATTATCCATACTATATATAGTGATATTGAAATTTATTTTATGATGAAAAATTAATTTAATGAAACTATCCTAAGATATCTATTCCACATAATTATTTTATAAATAGATTGTCTTTTCCCTATGTTATTAGTATGACTTCCCTAATTTTATGAGCATAGGAAAACCATGTGATGATCATGATTTATCATCATTATACTCATAGAAGATGATTATTTTAATAATAAATTACCTAGGAAGAATAAGATACATATATTTATTTTTTAAGAAAGAATTATGTGATGAAAATATAATTCCTTTAATGAAGAATATCAAATAATTCATATAATGAGGAGTTTACATTGTTGAAATGACATGGTTTCCTTAGGATACATTAAATTTTTTATTTTATTTTGTGACTATATATTTATATTTTAACTATATTAGGATACCATGTGACATAATCCTATATGTTAGGTTAAAATAGTGTTAAAGAAGATTTTATATAGGGAGTTAATTGGATAAGAGTAAATTTTTTAATTAAACTAAATAGTAATTAATTTCATTTTATGAGGTAAATTATTAGATTTAATTTTCTATGAAATGAATAAGAAATAAAATGATGTTTTTTATTGTATTATGGCGCAATTTTGGCATTATATACTCTTTTTAGCACTCTACTTAGTGAGAGATACACTGTTATGTAATTTTATTTTTTGGGGGAGAATCATAATCAAATATCAACATCCTTTCTATCGGAGGGATAACCCTGACACACTGAATTTTTTTTAGGAAAATAAAACCCATACAACTCTAATATAAAAAATATGATGTCTCAACCGAAATTTTACAAAAAATAAATATATAGAGTCACAACCCTTAGATCCATACCATATAATACGAGAGTTATATCCCACGAAAAGTGAAGAAAAAATGTTCTTATATGTAAAAGAACAAAGAAATTGAGATCTTTTCAAAGAGATATGAATATTTTTGTAGACTCTTAAATCATAATGATGTATAAATGAGAAACTAATGTCAGGGAATTGATTCTAGGGTAATGTGGACGAAAAATCACGGAATTATTAGTCATAGATGTTATATGTTAGCATGAGAAATTTTCATCGAGGTAAAACTATGTTTCTCAGATAATGTCAAAGTTCAGCATCATGCTTTTTTTTTAAAATGTTTATTTACAAATAATTATTCATGATATCATATTTTGATTTCAATGTCTCTTCATGAAATTAAAAATGACAGGAAAGTAATTATAACATAATCTCAATATGGGTACAACTATTCAATTTCAAATGTGAAAATTATCAATGAAAGGTAAAATTGTCATCATGAATAATTATAAGAAATAAATGTCTAAATTTAAAAACTAAATATCATTTAAAATAATATTCAATAACATATTTAATGATAATAAAAATTCAATGTTAATCATATATAAATTTTATTTCAATTAAAATTAATAAAACCAAATATTAAATTCATTATATTTAATTATAGTGATTAAATAATTAAAGAGTCTCCTTTTTCAAAACTAAATATAAATAAATAAATTCTATTTAGTACCATGTGAATAAGTAAAAATTTAAAAAATAAAATAGAAATGAATTTATCCTAAATTATAAAATATTATATTTTCCAAATACATGTTATAAAAGTAACATATCATTCATAGTTTGAATTCCACACAAAATGAATGAGTAAAAATATTGAATTTATTTTTAAATTATTCAATCGTAATTCATAATAATTGTTCATTGTAATTACATAAATATCTTATTATATATTAATTTTTTATACATAAAAATATTTCAATTAAATTTATAATGTATAATAAATACAATGAATTATACTACAATAATTATTACATTAAAATTTTAAATAATATAATTAACATTAAAAAATTAAAAAATAAAAATTTTATTATTTTAAATCCAAATAATTAAAAATAAATATTCAAAATATGTGTTTTAGGTGTTAAGAATAAAAAAATAATAAATTCATAATTATTTCAAAAAGTATTAAAATAAATATCTGAATTATCTGGCTATTAAAACAAATCTGAATATTATGTTTGAATGTATTTAAATTAGTCAATCATTGAAAATTTCTCCACAAAGCCCAGTAAATTAATACCATACATATTGAATGATGATTAAGTATAAATAAATATATTCTTTATTAATTCCTCCAATATAAAAAAATATTCATATTCATTTGATATATTTTTAATTTTTTGAAATCATATAAACACATTAATATAAAATACAAATATATTAATAACATCAATTCATGTAGTAATAAATATTTTTAATAAATGAAATATTTTTTAATTTTTAAATAAATATATATTTAAAATTGTTTTCATATATGTCTAAAGCACTCCAAAATTACTCTCACATGCTAAAATTTAATAATAAAAAATTTTAGAACTCATAAACAAATAAAAAAAATTATTATAAACATGTATGATTTAAAATATTAAAATATGTAAAAAACATTAATTTTACATATTATAAAACTGTTTCATATTTTTAGTAACATTGTTAGACTAATATTTTTATTGGGGAAGTATAAAAAGTTTACAGACCATAACAAATTAATTAAATTTAAAAGTTTTATTCACTATTTTTTAATATAAAAATTAGAAATATTTTATACCGATTAATTACATAATTACAAGTTATTATAATTTTATTAATTATAGATATTATCTATAAATTTTCATGAACATAACAAAAATCATTTTCTATTATATAAATTGATATATCATCAAAATAAAGAGAATAAATTATTTTTGAACTAAAAAATATGTAAAAATTATTATAATAGTTGAATGAGAATTATAGCTACCTAATAATAATTTTTATAAATTAATTATTTGGAATAAAACGAAGAAAAATAAATATTCATTAATATATTTATCATTTTAGATATCAGAGAGAAATATTTTTGATTTTTAGAAAATTTTGAATTCAAAAATTAATGAATGACATTCAGACACCTGGCGCACCACAGAAACAATTAATTAATTATTAAATTAATTTTAATGAAATATTTATAAATGAATTTGATTTAAGATAGAACATTTTTTTCATGATGGATATCAAAATAACATATTTGTAAAATGAATATCCAATTAAAATATAACAACAAAATAAGTAGAAAAAATATAGTTCATACCAAAATATTGTAACATGATTCAATAAATACATGAAAAAGTTTTTAATAAAATTATTCTATTTATTAGTTTTATAATTGTTATATAAACTTTTTTTACATCATATTAATTTGGTATTTTAAAAATAAGACAAATAAAACCGATGTTATACATAAATATAGATTGATTATGGGAAAAAAAATTATATCTGAAATGATAAGTCTATTTTAATTTTTAAAAACATTAAATATTAATAAAAAAATAAAAACTCATACACAAAATTAATAAATAAAAAATGAAAAACAATATATAAAATTGAATCCATATTTAAAATTTTAAAAAAATAAATTATTTAATACTTAAAAAATAAGTTGTTTTAAATAGAGGAAACTTAAAATTAATATAAAAATATTTAGGTAATTTAAAAATAAATAATATAAAAAAAATCTAGAAATATTTATGGCATACCATGATCATTTATTAGTTTTCAAAACATATCAAAATCTAACAATTTAGTGAAAATATCAGCTATCATATTCTTGAATGGAATATATTCAAGCATAATTTCATCTATATTAATTATTTCATATTTAAAAAATAGTTAGAAATGTTTTTTTAAATAATGATGTTTATCATAAACAAGATTTATTAGAGATATACTCATTTTCAATAGTTGAAAAAGTAATAAAATATTTCTTCAAAAAATATTAAACGCCCAAAATGAGTGGATAAAGATGGTGACACATGCCGGTTGGTCACATTAACCTCATTGTGCCTCCATGTATGCTAAAGGGTGACAACTAGAAGTGATGGTCAGATATGTCAATCATTGGTGACTATACCCTATTCTAAAAAAGTAATACACCCACCTAAATAAACAATCAATAGTATAAGCATATACAATGATAAAAAAATCAAATATAAGATGATATTAAAATAGGAATTACAATATCAAAACTAAAATAGAAAACAATTAATGTGTAAATACATGTCAAGTGACTAAATTTAAAAATATAATAAATAAAATAATGACATCTAACATTATTTGAAATCATTTCTTGTTCCATCATCCAATATTGATCCCTAAATCATAAATCTATGAAATGATCATTTCCCTTCACCATTAATTTATTCATAAATTCTATTTGGGTACTGATCAGGCTCCTCGATTAGGGTGTGAGAAAAAATCATAGACCACCACCAATGATGTCTAAAACATTATCTAGTTTAGTAATACTATATATAATTTTATAATGAAATAATTTCAATTCATATGTAAAAATTCATCACATATTAATTTATTTATTATGTAACTACAATGTCCATTGGGTTCTTATAGACACTCGAACCTCAATATCTATTTTTTTCTATAACAGAGTCTAAAAAATTTCACATAATCAATTACAATTCATTAAATTAAAGGAGTTTCATTATAAATTTCATTTCAATTCACTAACACAACTAATTAGATTAACAATCCAATGCCAATATCATTATCGCATAACATTATGTCTAACACTCCATGATTATTTAGAGCATTAATACATATCATACACAACATGGGAATTTGGTACCTTAGTCTATATCCCATACAAATATTCAAAGGCATGAACATTTTCACACTATTGTTATTAGGATCATCATTTCATGTCCCACACTTTTTTATTAATCAGTTTCACAAGGTTATTTCATGAGGCAATCAATGTCCTATACTAACATATCATTTAGTCACATGAATCACAATATTAACTGAATAAAAATATCATTTCTATCAAGAAAATCGTTATTAATATTCTTATAACATTAACTCTCACTTATTAATTCATAACGTTATTAATCAATTTCCTAAAATTCATTAATTCTACAATTATGTAATCATATATATCATAATAAACAATTCAGAAATTTACTAAACACACTATTCATAGTAATGAATTCTACAATTAATTATACATATACATTATATTAATTAATTCAATAATTAACTAATCACATTTCTCTCATTAATTAAATTCACAATTAATTAATCATATACACCCCTTTAATTGATTCAAAAATTAATAAATCACCTATGTTAAATTAATTAATTCTAATATTTTTTAATCATGTCTATTACATTAATTATTACAACAATTAGTAAATCACATTCTTCACATTAATGAACTGAATAATTAATTAATAGTATCTATGAAATTTATTAATTATATAATTAATTAATAACATCCACTGTATAATCAAATTTTTAATAAAGTTAATCTAAATCTATATTCTCATTTCGATAATTATTTTATAAATAAATTATCTTAAATTTCCAAATTTATATTATTCAATAAATTCCAAAAAAAATCAATAAATTAATTGGTCACATTACATATTTCATCTGTAGAGTATGAATTTCTATTCATACATATACAATAAATGACTTGTAAATGATATCAAGACTATGAGAATTGAATAATACACCACCTACCTCGATTCATCGAAAAACATTTTCCAAGTAGAATTCCTTAAAATAGATTAGTACAATTGCATTCATTGGTTTCATGATCTATATCCTTGAATAAATATTTAAAAAACCATTATATCATTAATATTGATCTATATTAAAAATCATAGATCTGTATTCCAAAAATTTAGACCTATGAATACTAAAAATAGATTACATTCCACCAAAGATTAAAAGAAGGAAGGAATGTGAAATAGAATTTAAGGGGACATTATACACATACTTTGAGAAAAGATGATCTTTTATTCAGACTTCGAATCATGATGAACAGAGGTTATATAACCCTTGAATCCCTTTGGTATTCCATGAAATCAAAAATAATAATAATGTCATCTGATTGGGAATAATGGGTGAAGCCTCATGGGTTTATGTTAAATTAGAAATAAGTCAAAATATCCACATCTATAGCTCTGAGGGTAAGGCAAGACAACTGGGATGTGATCGGCTGCACCCTCACTATGTAAGTTTGTCCTGTGCTGTAAACGTTTCCTTCTAACCGATGAAGGTGAATGTGGTCCCATCCGTGCAGACACACCACACTTTTTGCCAAATATAGTCGATCTGAGCATGGACTGTAGAGAACTAGTCCATATGCAAGATGACGTCATAATTCCTCAATTCCACTAAGAGACAATCCCTTCCAATGATCTCACCTAATATATTAAGCTCACACTATCGGAAATAGTGAGTAATCATCTAGTATACTCCTGTAGGAGTATCTAGCCATAAGGATCAAGACCACGACTTTTTCGGAATCTTTGAGCTCTGAACGAGGGTAGTACAAATGAATGAGTGGATAGAACCTATGTCTATAAGAACTACAGCTAAGGTGGAATAGACCAAGATCATAACTAGAATCATCTTTGAAGCACCATGTTTGTACACCTCATCTACCTGAAGCTGAGATCTCCCATTTTCGCTAGCTCCCTGCAGTTGGGGTGGTTCTCCTTGTAGTGGTGGTGTTAGCATCTCGTAACATAGACCTCCGACTACTACATAACCAGATCCTCTGCCACATCCTCATACTCCATGCGAACCACCTCAATCGAACTTTTTCCTCTGCTTGGTATTTCCCTCAACTGACTTATAATCAACTGAACAGTGGGTTGAACCGTCACAATCCATGTGACCAATCCTGTCCCATGAGTAACATTGTCCGCTCCTGGAAGGTATAGCTCTGTCTCCACTCTGGATTCCTCTCATAAACGATCTTGAGTCATGCAGTGGTCCACCTATATGTTTGTCCCTCTTGGACCTCAATGTCATCTGTCTACTTCCAGCTTCAAAAGAATCCACAGCATGATGACTACTAGTAGGCCTCGCTGTTGGTGACTTCTCAGCAAGGAAACTCTATACGATAAGGGCTCTCTCTATTATTTTATCCTATGTCCGAATGCTGAGGGAGATCATCGAGGACCTAAACTCTTTCCTAAGCCCCTGATCAAAGGTCTGGGCCTTAAATAATGGGTCTTGTACCATATCCGTAGAGTAGCGTGAGAGGTCAACGAACCACGCTGAGTACAATGCTATTGTCATGCTCCCAACTGTACATGAATTAGCTCTTGTGTCCACACTTCTCGTACAGTCACTGGAACAGACTCCGCCCCGAACATTCTCTCGATGTCTTCCCATAGAAGTGTCATCACGTCATGGACCTGGAGCATCAGGATCCACTATCTGCCTACTGGTGCATGATGGAGGCTAGACACAAGGATCTCCATGAAGTCTGCTAGCATCCCTACAAGCCTGAAGAATCTCACAATAGCCTCATTCCAATCCTCAGCTATATATGGGTCCATCTCTCCCAAGAACATGGATGGCCCCTAGTCCTAGAACTCATTCAACACACTCAAGATGTGTGCATCGTAATATTCTCGGGTTGCTGGCATCAGTGGCCCAACAGGTGGTGGTACCATTGGTGTCTCTGATGAAAATGGGATCTGAACTATGGCCTCGTCGCTTGGAGGGCTGTCAACGCATACAACTCTTCGGGCTCTAACTGGTTGTCCGCAGGGAGGCATACTGAAAGAAACTGATGTGACACAATCAAACAATTATACCTTGTGAGATGACCTGGTTCAGCTGGATTTAATAAAAACATTTGAAACACACACTCAATCAGTGTTTTCATGCACTATGTTGAAAATTAGTAGTCAGGGTCCTGGTGTACGGATAGGTCGGCCACTGCACCAACACTAGACTCCCAGAACTGATAACCGCACTCAGTACCCATAACTCTATTCCTTAAAAAAATGTAATATCATAGTCCTATGTTCTATGGTAGAATCAATTCCTCTGATTCCAATTTATCACGACCTGTCATTCTTACCCATGCCATGACTACCCCAAGCCCCACTTCCATAGGATAGGGGCTGGCGACTAGCACCAAAGGCATAAATCCCTATGCTGGGAATAAAGTTCCTTTTTTAAAAGTAAATACACACAATTAGTGTACACAACTAGAAGCAAAGTACTAAGAAAAACTGAATATAAAAGTGGAGCTAGAATGTAAGAGTGGCCAGAATTACAATCCTAATAGTAAATTATTGGAACAACTGAAATCATGTACATCTGAAAAAGGGATAAATTGTTGAAATGTAAAGAACTGCTCTAGAATCATTCTCCGGGGTTCCTACTTGAAGGGTAGCAATATATGGCCACCTCAGAACTCCACATCCATCAGACTCCTCTATGTACTGTCTTGTCAAAAGGTCCACCTCTAGTCACCATCATGTCCTGGTACTCTCATCCTCTGTCAGCGCTGTTTGTCTTCAGCATCCAACACAATGTGGTGCAGGCATAGCACGTGCTGTGGTGAGAATGCTGATACTCAGTTGGGACCCTGATACCCTGATGGTCTCACAATATCCAACAAGGATAAAACATTAAGAAGTGGAAAAATTTCTTAACCATACTTAGGTATATTCCCATACATATACCTAAGTTATTTAGTAACCCTTCTCAATCATGAGGAAACACAAAAGTCTTTGACTCAGCACAGACCATTTTTTTCATTATCAAAACCATGGATGCTGGAGAACTCCTCCTCTGTTTAGAATAGTGGTCATGTCGCGACACCAAGGCGCTTCTCACCAACCATTGACTACTGAGGTACTCCTCCTATCAAGTATCGCAAGTCTGCTACCAACTATTAGGCACTCTTCCACTGTGGGTCTGCTACCAACTACCAGGTGCTCCCCCTAATAGCTTAAAAATGTTACTCATCCTATTGAGAACCACATGTCTGCCTCAAACTATCTGGAACTCCTCTAATATGGTTTTTCCGCAAACAACATGGTGCTTCCCACTGGGATAGTCAAATCAGTCAAGCACTCGTCAGGTATGTCAGCTACTATGTCTCTGCACTCTGTCTGCTCATCACTAGAATGATATGCTCCCCAAGATACTGGGAAAAACTCCAACTATTGCGATTTCACATATATAAGTATCTTAATGTTTTTTTTCTCGTAATATTGGTCTCAACACAACAGACGACATGTCGATCGAATTCCCAGCCTATGAGTTATTGGCATTTTCGATCACGGGCCCTGTTGGTTTTTAGGTTGAAACCTACCTGAATGTACCCATACTGTATCCAAACCTCAAGTGGGAAATTCCAAATGAGCATTCTCGCTCTAAGATTTCAGTCTCCATATATGGTTCGTCGATCAGACACATGTTGATGATGTTACGGGTGAAAAGGTGTAAACATGCCATTGAGGGTCTGGGTCTGGTCTGGTCCATTTAGAAAGACAATTCCCGACCCGATCTAGACAGGGGTCTGACCCAGTCTATGGGTCCAACTCGGCCCATGTGGGCTGCCCGGCCCGAGGGGATGGCCCGACCCATGTGGGTGGCCTGAGACGAGGGCGCGACTCTTCACGAAACCATAACCCGGCCCGAAGCGGAGTGGCCCAAGGCTGCCTGGCCCGAGGTGGCCCAGTTGGTCGAACTACTTGTCCTAGTCAGCAACTTGTGGGTGGGGATTCATCCCCTTCCAATCCCATGGAATCGGCACTAGGAGCCGATATTGATGAGATTTTTTGAATCGTGTGGTCTAGTATTGTCCGTTTGGGCGAGAGGACAGCCAATTTCATGTCGTTAGCCCGATGCCAGCCACCCATGGTTCCTCCACCACGGAGCGATGGAATTTTGGTTTTGCTCCACCTCTATGGTCTGCCTTGGTCATGGCCCCATATAGCTCGGTGCGGCGTGATGTCACCGCACAAAATCTTCCATGACCTTCTTGGTTGCGGCCCCTTCTTCTGGCGTGGTGCGATGACACTGCACCCCTCTAGCTCTACCACAACCCATCATTCCATGGCTCGGTTCTCTACGCGTCACAGTGGTATCGTTCCCTTTTGGTGTCCCAGCAGAATTGTACCACCAGTTCCTTCACGCTCTGCCTTTGTTGTCATCAAACGAGAAAAAAAGGGGAGTGTCGGGCCATGTTAATGCGGTCCGAACCCTCCTCATTACAATGATATAATTCGGTTCTATAGACATAAATTCAATGACGTAGAATGGGTATAAAAAAATTCAAATCTCCGTACCTAGAGTTTGGTGATCGATTATAGAGACACTGAAGGCTGACGCTGTTTCGTTAATATAATAGTAGGAAGAGCTAGGAGAAGACGATTTAAGATGATGTCTTCGGTGTACTTCATGGGCGGTAGTTTTTCCTCTTCTTGCATCTGTTGAAGAGGGACAAGATGGAGTTCATAGTTCTTCAGTGGGGATGGGCATTCTTCATTTGGAGGATTATGTTCTCCCAAGGTTTTTCCAAAGATCCACCAAATTCCCCACCCAATGATTATTCCATCAAAAGAAATATAATAGACTTGTTGAATATTTTATTGTTGGAAATAGTTCAAAAGAATTCAAATTTATTACCTTACTTCACTAAATTAAATGGGTGGAGTTGGCTCATTAAATAATGAGGGAAGGTGAAGAGGATCCCCCAGTTAATTGTGGGTTCCAAGTGGTTAATGGGGGTTAGAGGACTTAAAGAGATTGGTTGGGACCCACCTAATAACAAACACAAAACGTGGGTTATGTGCAGGTGGGCCCCACCTCTAACCTCTAAATGATGGTTTTAACTACCTCAAATAAATATAAGGCTAACACATTATATTTATTTAACTTAATTAAAAACCCCAAAACTATCTTCCATTCATGTCAGAATGCAATTGTAGTGAAGGTCTCACTAAGAAATCACTGACGCTACAGGTTCAACAGTGCCCCCATATTTCAGTTTCGAGCACCGGTGCAAAAGATATAAAATCCCGCTCGTATATTTTCGGAATGTACCTGAAAAAAATAGCAGAAATTGATTCCGGGCACACTGGGCCACGAAATCAATCGTCGTCAGAAACCGCGGACTCGTAAAATTACCTTGAATTTATGAAAAATATTTCCACGAATTTTTTTGTGTCTTTACACATTGATATATACAAAACATACACATAGAGAGCATATCATATTGTTGATGATTTCTCAGTCTTCTCAGGATAATTTCTAGGTGTTGACCATGATCATCATGATTATTTTAGATGTCCATGATTCCATTAAAAAACACTACCACTATCAATTCGTGTGTTGATGTATGATCTTGTTCAGAAAGTCCATAATAACTACTTTTGAATTATTCAACCTAAAAATCATTATAAAGAAATCATATAGGCCATAAATAATTCTAAAATTTGTCCTTAATATGTCTCAACTATGACCTCTTCATTGATGATAAATGAATCTCATGTTTGTCTTCGAGAACACACATGATCATATAAAATGGATATAAATATTTTCGATACACATGAGAATATATTGGTTCTCTATAGTGATTTTTTTCAACATCCAGTAATTTCCACTCATGTGAAAACATTCATCATCCATATTTATAGGCAACATGGGTGATCACTATAGCAACGCACTCAGACATATAAACCCTTTATCCTCCAACATTGTCTTAAGATATTCAATCCCTATGATTGAAATTATATATAGTGAAATAGATTTTGGATCAATCTCTCACATTATCTCAATAATTAATTAAACATGTATCTTAAGTGGAATCCCTGATATGTATTCAAGAATGAATTCCTAAAATAGATTGACTATTGGTGGAAAAAAATCATTCCTAAAACCCTAATCATCCGACAACTGATAGGAACCCAGTATTTTGAGCTCTCCACGTTTCTATTTGATATTCCCTTCTCATCCAAACCAGATATTCCACTCTCCATGATGAATGTTATGGTCTCCATTTGGAGGATTAAATGTATCCATCGTTCAATAAAATTCTATTTTGGATTGGTATGAAACTATCTAGTCTATAACCTTAATTCTATAAAATCCAATTATTTCATGAATATATTCATTCCAACATAAAATTGCACTCCCTGATTTCGATATGTCATCCTATACATAAACATACATAACAATTCCATACTCTTAATAGACTATCTATAGTGATAACCATGCTCAAAAACTCCACCTCCAGGATCAGTCAACTATAAATGTAGGAATATATCAATTAATTAGTGTAAATATTATCAATTAAGTCAATTACTAATATAGATGATACATGAATAGTACATATCATTATTAACAGTCTAATATTTCTATTCACAATAGTAGGATTCACTTCATATATATTTCCTACCCCACATCCTTGTGATTTAGTCGAACTCCATTTTGTTTCACCACTCTACTTGTATGGGCTCTATTTCATAGAAGCAACATGTCCACTGCACCTACCAAATCAATAAGTGTAACTCCAAATTCCATAATAAAATGGTATGATATATCCCCTATACCCAAATTAGATTTTTCAAGATCAAACATCAATACATGTATTTTTATGTATCATTCAGATATTTGGTAGATGACCCATCTACTAATAGGGTTGACACTCCACCGGTATTCAGGGAAAATGGTTATAAATGTTTATTGGCATACCACATTAGTGGAAATGTACATTGATAGGATCCTAAGTGGTTGATCCCTCCTAGAATACCCTTTTTCTAATTCTCAAGATAATGTTCTCATAGTGTTGATTCCTTCATTTGGATGGTACACCTCCATATCATCATGATAGGCCACCTATCCACCGCTAGAATCCTTTTTTAGGTTCCCATCAAATATGAGAACCTGAATTTCCATTTATATTAACTTCATCTACTCAAAGATATTGTCATGGGACTTAATATCATAATTAAACCCATCATGAAACTAATTTCCAACACATAATTAATCTCATTCCAATGTCGAAACATGTCATAGTGAATATATAGATTTTTCCAACATATTTCTTCACAAATATATTCCCCTTAGTATTTCTCATGAAAACGACAAACACATTCCCCTGTAAGAATGTCTATATAATGTAATCTAGGAAATTCTCTTTGAATCCTTCCATTTAATACATTATATATGTTGATCCCATGTTTTTATGTCCCAGCAATACTTCACTTTTACAAATAACATTTAACCTGATAATTTGAACATCCTGTCTAGAGGACTTTCTATATGGTCAAGTATTATCAGGATGAACTCAATCCAAAACTCACCTCCTTCAGCTACTCCATCACTAGTAATAGTTGGATGGTGTTGCAACTAAAACAATTTCCCGGATTAGATATTATTTTTACAACATTCCATGGGTATCATCAAATTATCTTCATGAAGTAATTTATGTTCTCTCATTAGGTATCCCATACATACTCATCAGACAATATGAATTCCATCAGATCAACTAAATGTGGTGCATCTCTATCAATATCCTCTTTCATTCTTTTCAACATACATAATCATGGGGGTATATTTCTAAAAATAAAAATATTCATTGTATGAAACAAATCACTAAGTGAACATATTTCTGTAAGAGGGAACCAAAATAAAGGACAACAAATATTTTTACTAAATCTCTCAACTCGATCAAAATGGAGGCACAATCACAACCCTTATCCATCCAGCACATATGTCTTGGTTAACAAGGGAAAAAAATTCACATTATTCTTATTTCATTAGAAACCAATTTGTTTCTAATACTTATTCACATTATCACCATAAACATCATATTATGAAATAATTTCAATTTAATTTCATAAGAATGTAAAATAGATCATCCTTAACAACATAACCATATCCCAATTTCCATCGATGCCTATAATGATGCATATCAGAAATAATCTTGAGTGCATAGAATGATTCATGTAGACTCAACACTCATTCCATTATTGGCCATGATTCCATTCCAATTATGTTTCAATAATAATTTACCATCACACAATAATAATGAAACTAAAGGTGAAATAATGGTCAACTACAACTGAAAAAAACATAATAAAAATATTCACAACCTATGTTCTTTGATTTTCCCTCATACATGTGTTTACAATTGCAATCCATGAGTTCATAAACCTGAGGAGACACTTCCTAGTATCCTTTCAACATTCCCAAATATTAATTTAAATGAAGATAAAAATAAATCCTGATCTTTGATACCACTCTGTAGCAACCAGGCCGGGGGACCACATGTTGGTGCCCTGAGCTAATATGTCATAGGAACTGAAGAAGACATTCATATATTCTATAGGCTCCCAAAATTTTTTGTGGGGATGTTATGAAAATCATGGGAATGATATACACTCTTTTATTAGATTAATACACACAAAGAAATAAGTAAGTACTAGATGAAGCATAAATAACAAT
Source organism: Viscum album (assembly GCA_963277665.1). Classification (NCBI taxonomy): domain Eukaryota; kingdom Viridiplantae; phylum Streptophyta; class Magnoliopsida; order Santalales; family Viscaceae; genus Viscum; species Viscum album. The sequence continues at coordinate 1,036,512,119 of OY728133.1, read as the reverse complement.
ACTAATATCCCATTTACCATGATATTCAAAATGGAATTGCAATATCAACAGCAATGAAACAAATATTTGAGGCTAAAATATGTGACAAGTTTCTAAAATTAATACACAAATAATGAATATATCAAATTTAATGCATGTTGAAATGCAGGTTTGGTTCCCTTATCTAGGATTCATCCCCAAATCAGCAAACTAACCCTGGGCATTTTGGTTAGATTGTTTAACAACAATTAAATATATTTGGATACTAATTAGGATGCCTGAAAACGATATGATTAAAACATAGTAGTCCACCACCAATAGGTTCAAAATAAATATCCACTTAGATAATAGATAATATGGTTATATAAAGAAAAAATTATAATTCATAAGGAAACATTAATCATATTCTCAATTAATCATTACTTGACTAACTAATCTCTCAGGTTCCTATGGACATCCAAACCTCAATAAAATATTTGGCCCATACAAGAGCTTGAGACATTTCACATTATAAATTAAAATTCCCTTTATAAAATTTATTTCATTATCCATTACATTTCAAATAAATATCATGACTGATTAGATCCATATTACAGTGCCAATGTCATGAGTATAAATCATCGTTTCTGGGACCCCATGAGTAATGTGGGGAATTATCCTCCCTCTCATATATAATGTGTATTTGGATCCTCATACCCTATCACATAAAAATAATTGCATGAATGAAGTTGATCACACCATAGTTTTTTGGAGCATTAGTCAGTGTCCCATACATGTTTACAAAACAATTTCACATGGGAATATGGAGTTTCATTCTAGGTCCCATACTCACATACCATTCATTTACATGCACCACCAGATCTCATGCACAACTATTTCAGTGATATTATGATTAGTCAAATTTAATAATATTATTACTTTAACTATCATAAATTAATTCAATAATCAATTAATAACACACATAACGTTAATTATTTCCACAAATAATTAATCATATATATTAAATTCATTATTTCTAAAATTAATTTCTCACCTTTTTAAAAATTAATTAATTCGAAAAATTACTAGTAATTTCCATCACATTATCTAATTCAATAAGTAGTTATCCATGTTCATCACATTAATTAAATGAAAAATTTTTAAATCATGTTATCACATTATATATTCACAAATTAATTAATATTCATAGTATAAATAATTTATTCCAAGATTATATAGTCATATCAATCACATTAATTAATTCAATAATTAATTATTCACCATCACTATATTAATTAATTCCATGATTATTCAATCATATTTATTAGATTAAATAATTCATAAATTTATTAATCATTTTAATCACATTAATAAATTCTAAAATTAATTAATATAATTCTCAATTGACATTTAGTTAATTAATTCATCATTTAATTATCCAAATTTTCTCAACTTTATTTTATAATAAAATTAAAAACATCAACAATTAATTAATTGAACACATTAATTAATTCTACATTTGAGTATTATTTTCAAAATGAACTTTTTCAATTAAATATTTACATTCATATTATGAATTATATTATATTTCTTATAAGACCCTAAGCTATGTCTGTCCTTTGCTTCCTCGCTGCCAGAATTCCTTGGTGGTTTTGCGGTGGGGGCGGGGGAGGCTGGAACACTCTTATTGTGCCAAATCTCCCCACATCATCCCATTGTTTCCTCAATCCATTCCTCATTTGTTGTTTTCTTCACGTTGATGGTTTTTATCTTTTTCTATTTCATGTAGGTCGTCAGCTCGACGGTGGCTTTGATAGAAGTGGTAGGTGGTCTAGTTGAGGTTTTTGTTTTTCTTTGGATTCCAAAATATATTAAACATCTTCTCAGGACATCAATCCCATCACCGCTCTCCACAATGGTTTCCATCGATGGTTTCTATAAGTATTTTGAAATTTTGGTTGGCCTGGTCATTGGTTATCTAGATGGCTGGGGGATCTGTTGGTTTCTTAACCATTGAAGCCTTAATGGAACCCTTTGCTACACTGGCATCAAGTTCCATCCCCCTGCTCTACTAATTAGTCAGTTGTTCATGTAGCAAGGAAGCATTGGGAGGTGTGTTTGTTTGATCAAGGTGTCCCAAAAGGTGCCTACAGTTCTCCCCTTGTTGTGGATGTTTTATATCAAAGATCCCTATTGCAGTTGGATTTGGATGGAAGGTCTTCTCTCCTGATGTGATTTGTAGATTTTTCTGATTGTACTGTGGTATTTTTCGGTTTTTGAATGTTGAATCTCTTCTATGTCTTTCTTTTTTATCTGATGTGTGGTCTCTAGGATGTTCATTGTGGCATGAAAAATTAATTTTCACCCTATAGATGATGGTGAGTGTGTATCAGATTCAGTTCTATGGTATTTTCATGTGGTGTATTTTGGTTGCAGATTTTATATACATGACGGTGATGTTAGAATGGATGTGATGCTGGTGAAAGTGAAGTGATGGTGCTGATAGGTTTTTTCTCCGGCATTTCAATAGGCCTGTCTCTTTTAGACTCTCTTCTCTAGATCCAGGTTTACTTTAATATCTCAAATATGGAAAAAATGTGTTGGTCTCTACGGTCCATTAGGATGTGAGTTCAAGTAGCCAAAGTCTGCATGATAGTCTTCACTACCATCATATTTTGGTGCTTAGGCGTTTGGTTTAGAGTGATCGGTGCTGATGAGGTGTGAAGTTTGATGTAGTTGGTGTTGGTGTGTTAGGGCTCAAACAATGATTGAGCATATATGGTGATGATAGAATGGCTGTGAAGTGGACCTCATTTTTTGTATATTCACCTCATATGTCCTTCTGGATTTTTTTTTAATTTTTTATTTTTCTGGTTCATTGCCATCTAGATTTACAGCATCGTTTGGTGGACGATGATGACAGTGATGTATACTCTGATGGCGACATTGATGATGACAAAGGTGGTGCTTCCGAGAATTGTTGATGAAATTGGTGACTGGATGTTGGATTGACATCAGCTCGAATTGAGACAGGTGATAAAATTATATTACTCGAGGTGTCTTTTGATTCAACACATAATTATGTTCCAGGCATGTGGTGTTGAAATGATTTTTATGATTTTGAACCTAGTTCATGGGATGACACTTTGGTTGTGAATTAGTGGGACTTGATCTTTTCCTCTTGAGTTTGGAATGTGGAGCGTATTTCTAATATGGTGGTGTTTTTTGAATCTTGTGATTTATGGATACCACAAACCATTAATGTGGCTATTAAAAAATATCAAAAAATAAATTTGGTGGAATAAAAAATATCTTCGTAATTGGATTTTATTAAATTTCCAACTACCAAATTTATTGTATTATTATTCTCCCAATGGAATTTCGTGAAATCAATCATCACAAAAAAGAATATTGGACTTCTAATATACATCCATCTATCATGATTAACCAAATTTGTATCTCATTAATCTTTCTCAATATATAATAGTGTGTATCAACAATCACAATTTCTAGATCTATATGTAGAAACATAGAATATAACATTCCAATAAAATGGATGAAGTAATGCATGTTCTTTGGAATGAAATGTGATAAGATCAACATACAATGAGGGTATAATATCATTTATCCAATATTCTAATCATTAAGAGAATAAATATGATGGACTTGTAACCCCTGTAAAAAACTCTAAAATTGTCAATATTTTTAATGGTAAGAGTTTGGTTTGAATGAGAGAACATTGGTGGTGTCGATGAATTTGAAAGTAGATATCAAGTAAGTAAAAACTAAATGTGTGGTTTCCATGGCACATGGTTTATCCCAACCTTGAGCCATCCCTACGAATCTTCAATATCCAGGGTTGGTTGGTTTCCTAGGATGGGTCACATTGTTTTATTTAACCCTGAACCAAACATGCATATCCTCATTTTCTTCCATTTTTTCTCAATATTCACCCAAACATGCCCCATGGTGTAATCCAAATGAATTTGAATCAAAACTACAATAAATATAACTATTAAATATCTTCCTGAAAATTCAAAAAATGGTTAGTTTCTTACAAAATAAATGAAACTAAATTCTTACAAATATAGAGACACATATGTAATTTTATCTTTATATGAAGCCAATACCCACTAAAATCATTGTGAAAATGGCCTATTATGGATAATAACCTTGGGCATCAACTTTAGTATAATTTTTTAAAACACAACCCTATATATATATTTTATTTTTAGAACTCCATTTTACACCTATAAGAATATTGTATTTAGTTGTTTCAACTAAATTCCAAAAAATACTTTGAATCTATCAATTTCTTCATTTAATACAAATATTTTTAGATATTCTATTTTATTATTTGAATCCATGAATCCAAAATAAAATAAAAAATCACTAAACATATCCATAATATCCATGAAGAAAATGTCAGAATATTATATCTATTTTTTATATTTCTCATTAGAGTCATATTATTTAGTAAATATCCCATAGATTTCCTATGAATATTTGTCATTATATTCAAATTTTTTTTTATTTCTTGTTTTTGGAGAGTCGTGTTTGATATTTCCTTTCATAATTCAAAAACAGGTAACATTTGAATTATTATTATTGTTACTCTCTTTAATTTATCTATTTTTACCTTTTGATGGTTTTGTCTAAATATTTTCATTAATCTTATAGGTATCATACATTATTAGACTAATGTAACTATTTTGGATATATCATCTTTTTCAGTATCCTATAGATCAGAATCAGAATGTTTTTGTTGTAAAAATTTTAACTGATTTAGAAACTACATCATTTAATATTGTTTTGCTTTTATATTAATTTATATTATTCAATAACAGTTCATATATATACAGTAATCCAATACATTCTTCAAATTATTAATATTTTTTTCTAACATTAAAAATTTGAAAAAATAATAGCATTATATTTATATTTTATATCACATAGTACATGTTTAATATGTAATTTGAATTATAAAACTTTTCTATGTGAATTCATTCTATTAACAATGCTTGTCATTTACTGGAACATTTGGTTTATATTTTCACCATTACACATTTTGATGTCTTGGCACTCATGTAGAAGAATTAAATGTTTTTTTGATAAATTATTCTGATCCAAGGTGATTTCATTAAAAAATATTTAAAATATCATATTCTATCTTATAAGTGGATAGATGACTTTAAAAAATTATTTTATTTGGATGATATAAAATATTGAATAATTTTAATATAAAAAATATTTTATTAAACACTTTCTTGTTAGAGTGTTTAGTTCATAATATGAATGATTTTACTACTTTTCAATGATGGTACAATATTTGATGGCTATGTATTTGTGGAATTACCCCATTTGTGATCTACAATGGAATTTAAAATTTCTAAAATAGTGAGGTGGATTCTGCGTAATCCAGGATTAATTTATATTCACTCATTCCATATTTATGATTTTTTTGTCAGACAATGTGGTCATGGAATTTATTATCTCAAACAATATAAATACACACTCAATAAAAAGGAAGGATAAATTCCAAATTTAAAATGGATGAAATTAATTAAAAAAAATTTATAGACATCATAAAACTAGTAAAAGTAATTATATAAATATCATAATATAATATGATGGTTAAAAACTCAATAAAAATATCAATTCCACGTTTCACATATTATTTGAAAAAACTATGTATTCAAAATTAAATATTAAAAATTAATTGTGAGTAATTTCATTTTCATTATTTATTAAATTATAATATAATAATTACATTAAATTAAAATAATATATAGATATAAATATTGGTTATATGATTTGTATGTGTTAATAATTAGTAAATAATAAATTATTATATATTTAAAAATGGATTAAATTCAAATTTATAAATTTTTATACATTCTAACTAATATAAATATAACTTTTGAAATATTTTAGATCAGTAACAAATTCAAATAGTATCCAAAAATCATAGTTAATTAACACCATTAATACTCAATTAGATTAACATTAAATAAATTTATTCTATATAAATTCATAAAATATAATTAAATTTTTAACATCCATTTATTCATTTTAAACACTTTGAAATTATTCAACCATATTTTCAAAAATCATAAAAATTTAAAATCAAGAATTTTAGAACTATTAATTTTTTTAATAAAATATTGATTTTTTTTCAATGAAAAGTTCATACTATAATTAAAATTATATTAAGACATGTATAAAGAACTTCATAGTATTTCTCATAAACTAAATATGATTAATAATTTTACGTAATGTAAGAAATTAATGTTAGTTTATCATTTTATGCACAAGTATGTTAATAAAAACATCACTAAATTTTAACCCATTTAGTGGTCTTTTTAGATGTATTTCTATATTATTTAAATATATATAATCACATTATGTTTATAATTAATAAAAAATGAATAATTCATAATTATATATATATAGATATATATTTATAATTCAGAGAAAACATGTATAAAACTGAAAAAATAAGCTATTAAAGATCATAGGGCTACTTCTTAGGTTTATAAGTAGAATATTTATACTATGATATATTTGTGTTAAATAAATTTAAATTTAAAATTAATATAACCCCAATAAATAAGTGATATTATTATTTCTGTCTTGATAGATATCATTATTGAAAAAAAATATTTTCCAATCTAGAAAATCATGAATACTTGAAGATATGTGTGGACATTGGACATTTTGAATAACACATAGAAAATAAATATAGATATGCATTAATTATAATTTAATGTATATAAATATTATAGATTTCCAATTTATCCCATTTCATGAGAAATTTATCTATGTAAATAAATATATTAAAATAGAAATAATGATAACATAACAACATGGTATGGAAAAAAATTTGGTACATACCAAAATCATGTAACTTGTTTTGAATAAAGTAATAATATAATAGAGATATAATTAGGATTAGTTGTATTTTAGAAGAATTCATATAAACATGTTATATTATATATGAAATTTTAAATTTAATAATCCAATCATCAAAAATCATGGTATTAGAGATGAAAAGATAGGTTGTAAAAACTAATTTTTAAATAAAATGATTAGTGGGAATGTATTTTATGAACACACAAAATTATAATAAATAAATAAATTCTCCAACACTAATAATCCCTTCGTCAATAATATTTCTTTCCATCATTTATCTTATTTTTTAATATATTTTTATTTTCACAAAGTATATAGTGATTTATGATGATTGACAAATACTTTATCTCTCTAAAAGAATAAAATCACCCACTTATGGTATAATATAATATAATTAACTAATATCCAAACGAATAATGAATAATTAATGACAATAAAATAAATGTGTTTCATTATATTTGGGAGTGAAAAAATTGGAAATAAACTCAATTGTGGAATCCTTGGATGAAAGGGATGACATTACTGAACCCTTTTTAGATCATGTATCCCACATAGTCAATCTTCATGGTTAAATAAAAATTGATTTGAAAATTTCATAATACAGAACAAAAAATATTCTAAAGACCCATAGATATAGTCCAATTGAATGTTATTTCATAGTAGAAAGCATCGATAAAATATTATCAACAATTGTTTCATTATTAATGAATGATCGTTTGGGAGAATATTTGGACCACCAATGATTAGATTTTTTATAACATGTTTTAATTTTATAAACATTATTTATCAGAAGAATAATAACATGTTAATGAATATTATTAACCTAGGTTAAAAAATTGGAGTAATTTTTCAGTTTAAGTGACTTTTAAAAAATACAAATCTTAGAATAAGATTAGTTCTGTAGAATCTATCATCCCACTTCCCTTATTCAATTTGAGTTAATTGAAAAATATTGGTATAATGGACAATCCGACACCTATTTTATGTTATTAAACCCATACATACACATTTATAGAATCAAAATAATGGCCCCTTCAAATTTTTATTTACTAATCATATGATTATACTAATTTTTTTTAGAAATACTTTGTGAAAGATATATGTTATTTATTTAGTTATTAATTAGATTATGGTTTATTTATTATGATGAATTATGTTTCCTGAATATTATTTTATGTACACAATTGAAAACATTTTGTTATATTCTAGTAATCATGATATTCAAATGTTTTTATACACAGTTTCCTAACATAAATGGTGAATTTTGAACTACAAATAGCTGAAGGGTAATGGTTGGTAATGTGAGTAACCATACATCATTGTGGACCCCTTCCACAGTGAATAAATAATATTAATATAGATAATATAGGACTATATATATATATATATATTTCACAAACAATAGATATATGAGATTATATTAACACACTTATTAATTTGATGGACCAATGATTTGTTGTGTAATATTGATTATTGATTACATTATTAATAATGTTTAACCATTATACATGTATGTAGTGGTGTAAAAAAATATATATGATGATTATTTTACACTAATAAATTTTTACTTGTAAAATTTCAAGGTTTTTCATAACCTCCATCCCACATTGGTAATCATACCATATTCTTATAAGCTAATAAATATTTCAAAGGAAAATAATCTACACTATTTACATTGTGACTCGCTACTGATAATGATAAATGAAGGATCATCCTCATCTATGTAATGAAATTTATGATTAGCTACCAAATATCAAATTTGATTCCCCTCAAAAACATATATGAAAATCTTTTCATCAATAAAATTTCTATTTCCGGTTCTGTAAACTAATTGTACATGTATCCATGTAATTTTAATATTTTCATTTTTTGTTAACCCCATATTGTGTATGAGTCTACCTAAATTTTGTGTATGTTATGGTACATTACGAATAAGAATTTATGGGGATATATATAATATACTTCCAAAGGATTATTCAAATAGTGGAATAGATATATATAATGTGTTCTTATCCCACAAATTATATATATATAATAATGGTTTGAAAACCCATATACATTCTCAATCGATTACCTATGAGAAAAAAATATATCAACAAAGTACAATGTGTCTTACATTAATCCCATAATCAAACAATAATCACCAAAAAATGTTACATAACACATTTCATAGAAGTTAAAATAGTTTGAATGAGTCTTTAGGCAGTATTTAGGATGATCACTAGAAAAAACACATTAGTGACCAATTATTGACTTTTTTCTTACCAAAAAGAAAATATCTAAATTGTGTGTTATATTACGGTAAAGGATGTCTAATGAAATATTTTTTAATTAATGAAATGTATACCATAGTAGTGGTGTTAAATTATTTCTTAAAAATATATATTAAATATTTAGAAATAAAATATATATTTGTATAAGAAATAATTTTAGTAGTGAACCATTATTGTGAGTTTGGAAGCCGTATTGCATCTGAATTAGTTGTCAGTAGTATAACAACTCCATTTATTATAAAAAAAGAACCTTTTAGTTTTTATTTGGTATGAATTTTTCGTTAAAAAATTAATAACTATGGAATTTAATATTTACCATTATATAAAAATAATATTTTCATAATGGTATGATCATGATAATAAAAGAATTTATAAATTTATGTGGAGTTCTTCCACGGTTGTGAAATATTAATTTCCCAATATGATTTTCTATGTAAATTTCTTCAATGAATAATTTATGGGTAATGCCTTTTTCTATTTAGTTGTGTGTGGGAACAAATTTTTATTAAATGATGTTAAATGGTAATACTATCTCTTCTAAAGTAAACAATTAGTTTTAATCAGTTTTATAAGGGTATTTTTGTATATGTGTTAGAGAAAGCCTATTATTTAGAAGGATACATAAGTGTTCCTCTAGTTCTATTTAATGTTATATTTGATATATATACTAGTTATTATGATTTTTTTTGGTACACATTTTTATGTTACCCATTATATTTGTAAGACCATGGTACCCATAAATTGTTCTTTTTTTTGGGGAAAAAGTGTTTAAAATTTATGTTTTTCATTTATGCTTTCCTTACTATAATATGAAATATAAATTCGTTATTTTTTATTAACAAAATAAGTAAATAATACTGTAATAAGCATTAAATCTTTCTAACTCATATTATTTAATTTTTTAAATGATCCAAAATTCGTATTTAATAAAAACAAATTAAATGGTAATTTCAATTTAGGTTTTCAATCCCAATAATCATGATGGCCACATTTTTTGTTATAAATAAAAATAAATTTTGACTTTTTCGTTGGTTAATATATTATGTTTAGTGAGTCAAGCAATTCCATAGTTATTGATTAGAGAAGTCTTATTCGATTAATGTGTGCTATTCATCTTAGTCCCATGTGTGAAAAGACCTCAACTTATACCCTCTATATGGGTGTAACATTCTATGTGAGAATGATTTCATTTGATAATATTTATTTTATATTCTATTTAATTTATGTCATAATTTTCAAATAATTAATATGAAATATTGAATAATAATATTATATAATTACCACATTGTTACCTAAGATTATTCTAAAAAAATATAATATTATCGCGCGTGGTTTTATAACACATATTTTAGTACAAAATAGATAACAAATGATAAGATATAAATCTATAATTTGTTTTTTATCCAAAAGAAAAAAAGTGTTATCACATTTTGTGTTTATATATCATTTAGAAGTAACATAATTGGAATATGTTCTCAGAATCCTTGGAATGTTAATTGTACCTTCAAATTTTGAAACATGGTATGGAAAGGGATTCCTAGATGAACCATTAAAATGACATTGATATCCATGCTGAATGAATTTACTTAAAATTTGGAATCTCATATATAATTTTTTACATGGTATGATTTGTGTGTGGGATTGGCTTTTTGTTCTAGATTGATAGTGTTTTCATATGGTTGTGTGTTGATATAATACCTATATTTTATCATTTCTAACAAGAAAATTAAAATTGTATCATGTTTCCATGATTTTTGTTTCCATGGTTGATGTTGATAATTATATTATATATATTCATATTATATTTTTCCTAATTCCATGTAATGTATCCATGTTCTTATTTTCTCAGATATATTTGTTACCATTCAGTGATAGGTAGTTATTGGATTTTTCTATGCGTATCGTCATAGTGCAATACTCTATTAAGGGATATTGTGCATGATAACCAGTGAATATGAATGTATAATAAAAACCTTTTTATGTGATTTTAGTCTTGTTGCACGGCTCTAATATCAGTGGCTTTCATATACCAACAACACCTAATATTACTTAATTCTATCCAAATACCATGTACAAGTTCATAAGTTAAACATGTGGTCTTAAATTTGAATAAATGTAGTCAATATACAACATATATATTCACATATTATGGTTGTGGCCTATCTTTATACTCAATGCCTTTTTGATACTATGGAGTATTTCGATAACCATATGTCATGCTCATGTTCGATTCTTACTTTTGAGCATCCTTCTTGAATTGATTTTTTTATTGTATAGATGAGTGTTTATTGTCGATTAGTTGGCACATGAATTCTCCAAAAATGCTTTTTTATTATATACTATTAATTTAATTTTTTTGGGGAATAAACATATTATTCATGTTCAGTTTGTTTCTGTACGTATGGATGCTGTATTATTATGGTTTATTATTCACACCCTCTGCCATTATTTTGATATGAATGAATAATTAATGTATATGGATTCTTACAAGGCGAATGGTACGATTGAACTCCTTTGAGTTGAAGAGTATTTATCTAAGAGTGGTATTATGTCCTACATCAAATGATATTATTGTTTATTTAATTATTTTCAGGCATTCACTATATTATTTTTTGGTTTTCCTCATAATGAGATTATTTATTTATAACATGACATGAATTCATCTCATATTATTTTACTGATAATTTTTTATAGATTAATTATAAAATTTTTAAAAAATAATGGAAATGATAATGAGTGTATAGACTCATCAAATAAGGACATAAAGCCTCACTAATAGTTAGAAACTAATTGTGTATAGGGAGGCATGGATCAGGTCTTGTGGATCTCCAAATCGGACCCAATGAATGGGGCCATGGGATTAGAAAATAGTATTATATCATTATTTTTTGCAATTTGTTCAGTTATACTTGGGACATATTATAATGGTCATGGGTACTGTATGATTTAGGTAGTGGAGTAACTAGGTGGCTTGATATATCATTATTAATAAATCTTAGAGTTATCATTGATGATATTACTTTTTTATATGATTTTGAAGTGTTCATGCATTGTGAGTAGGAATTCTGGATAAAATTCCACATATATAAGTATATATATAGTCTATTTCATACTATTTCTTTAATTTAATTTAATTATTTGTTATATATTTTTTGCATATACTTGTATTCTTTATTGAGTGATAAATAAGTTTTACCATGTTGTTGTGATATATAAATGCTATAATTATTTATCTAGACCTCATTTTGTTGTGTTAGCTATATATAAATGTTAAATTAAATAACATTAATGGATGGATAACATCATCAGTGATATGATAGATATACCTTAGGTTATGGTTAAACTCATAGTTTATCCATAATAGGACCACAAAACCTAATGAAGATATCTCATAATGGATTTTATGCAATGAGTTCTTCTACTGAGATTACGATAATGTTTCATTGATTTAGTTATATGGGAATATATGTACATAAGGATTGTAATACTATAAAATTGGATTATATTTCTTATTAATAATTAGATGTGTAGGATAATGTAACTAATAGTTCTCTCACACCTTATTTTTTGAAAGGGTAGTAGTTCCTCTTCAGCTAGATGAAATTATTATAGTAATATTTCAGGCTATAAGACCATATAACTATGGTTGAATCTATTTTTACAATAAATTCAAACACCCGTCATCCATGTTGGGAACCAGAGTCCCCCACGACTCTATGAAATATTTTGAATCAATGTTTAAATGTTTTTTTGTATATTATTTGAATGAAGTGTAAGTTATGTTTTTGTATTTCCTATATAAATATATTCACATTACTATTTTTCTTCAAAATTTATTACTATAATTTACTTAACAGCCATGTTTTAAAATGAATCAAATTTCCATTATAAATATTTTTCAATTAAAGTATATCATCAACAGTTATTCAAATATTTTCCCAAAGTCATTTCTATTTTTGGACATCTGTGGGACTTCATGATTCTAGAAATGATAACATTCGATTATATTCATAGAATAATCTTTTTGACCATATTATAATCCTAAATTGACTATATTCAAAATAGGGAATAAGTTTAATTTCATAATTGGGGGAAATATTTGATGATAGGATAATGAGAACATGGATCTGTTAGAGTTTGCCAAGACATGAGGTTGATTGCCACAATTACATTGTATATTTGGGGGGCATGGATTATTCAGTATTATAAATATGAACACCCTAATTTGTTTCAATAGTTTCGTATCTATATATGGATTTCATTTAGGAGGAATTCATACTAATCCCCCCTAAAAGATTTGTTAACATTATGAATTAAATCATTATAGTTATACAACCCATTTTTATAACCCTAATCATATGGTATCATCTTAATTTATAGATATAATGGTGAATATAGAGGTCTTTGTGAAAATGAACATTATTATGAAATATTATCCACAATAGTGATCTCATTGTTTGTTATATTAGAAGGTCGATGGTCGTATTTAACTCTTTGTGGAAAACTAAATGTAATATTTGATAATCATAAAAAATTATTATCTTTTTTAATGAATTAATTGTCCATTTGATTAGTTATAGTGAGACAAATGATTTTATAATATTTATCTTGGATCAAGATATACCAAAAACATGATATAGAGTTTTACATAACCAAAATGGTGTTTTAGATTAGTTATGGGTAATATGAGTACATGGTGATTCCATTTGGATATGAGAATTTTTATTAAGTGTTCTGGTATCCCATAAAAAATACATATCACCCATATATTCACACATTTATAGCTACATTCATTGTCAAAGCCCCAATCAAGTCTTCAACCCAAGGGAATCATTATAGACATGTAGATATTTTCCTGAGTACATGTGTGTACAAAATCATTTAATCAATCTATCATTGTGAAATTTGGCATTCATGATGTTATATTCAAGGGGTATTTTGTTTCATTGATTACAATATCAATATACCACAATCAATTTAGAGGAATTTATTTCCATTAAAACTCTTAAAAATATGTTAAATGAAAGAATATTTTAGTGTTTAACTGGATATTAACGATAGTTAATAATTGACTTTTTCAAATTAACATCAAACATGAATGTACTAAATATTAATATTGTGATGTTCCCATGGTTGGGTTAGTGTAAAGATAAATTTCCTAGGGTTATGAGAAGGTTGACTATAGATCCATTTGTATAATTCCTAACATACTAAGTGATTATGATATATACTATGATAAATTAGTCATTAGTTTTGTATATGTGTTACTGAAGGAGTATGTAGTGACTTGTCTGTCATATTGGTTTTTACCACATTAACAGAACTATCCTACATAAGAATTTGAGAGAAAAACCGCATTCCATTATCTAACATGGTGAATAAATTATGTATTCAGTGTGGAATTTATTGATAAAATACAACGAATTATCATTGATTATATAATCATATATAAGCATATCAATTTGATATATAGTTTTTAGTTATATTACATTTAGATGTTTTTAGTTCAGATGGATTATGAACTTTGGAAAGGTAATGTCAAAGAAGACGGTGATAACTTTAAGAAAGATGTATCTTAGGAGTATATTGAATGAACTTATTAGGAATAATTATACATGATGAGGTCATTGTATGATTATATGAATGGTACATCCAAGGATATAGGGTCTATGAAGTGTAATTCTTTATTGAAAAAATTATCTACAGCAGAGTATATGAGGCATGTTAGAGGGCTTAACTTAACTGATCCACCATGCTATATAGGCCAAAATTGGTGATTAGATACCTATGAGGTCAAGGGATAATGATGATTTGATCATGTTATATGAGAATGTAATAGTCCCTACTTTTATTTAGAAATACTTAATGAATAATTACATACAAATATATTGGTCTAATATAATATAGTTATAAATATGTATCATGACGTCATCTAACATTTTTGGATTTTATGGACTAAGACGGACACTATTTTGTTTCATACCCATTGTCTTAACTACTAGGGGATAATCGATGAGAACTACTGTCATATTTGTACAAATGATAAAAATAATATTGTATTGTAATAGATGTAAGTCACCATTTATTACAATCTGATCAGTTTACCTAGGAGGCAGTGGTTTCTTGATGTTTTATGGGATATTTTTCATTAGTTGTACATTCTTGTTAATTTCATACAAATCACTTTGACTCACATAGTAAATGAGCTAGAAAATATTTATGTTAATGTGAACATAGTTCAATATGTAGATTCCACAAATATTGTTTTTAGTAGGGGAACATGTTTTACATTGTGTGATTAAATAGTATTTTGTATTAACTTTGTGAATTTTAAAATATTGAGTACATAATTCCGTTAATATATTGATGGAAAATACTAGAGTATGAACATCATTATAGACGATATGATCGATAATTTTCCCTAGACTTAATTTGAGTTTCGTATGATCACAAAGCCATTGTTAAATTCTCATTCAATATTTTTTACTGGGATTTGAATCAATTAAATCCTTATGGGGTCAATATGAGGGACAATGAAATTAACAATATTTTTTGAATGAGTCTATAAATGGTGATGTTGATGTGTAATGTATGTTACTGTACACCTCTGATAGGGTGCAATTTATTGAAAAGTTGTCGATCATACTTCAAAGTAAGAATAACTATTATGTTTATCCATAATGACTCATTTTTATATTTTCTATAGGTGATACTATTTTTCTATGAGTGGGTCCTCAGTTTGGCTATGAATATTTTTGGATGTAAGGAAATATAGAACAATGATATGTTGACCCTTAGGGATCATATAGTGGGTCTGTATATTTACATATGATCTAGATGTTCCTACATGATATATAGGTAAAGTCAAAATGGAACATTTATCTCAGATTTAATCATATTATGACCAATACATTACACACATTAATAAAACATTAAAATTTAATTAGATTCATTAAAACATTTTACAAAATCATGAATGGATAGTATAGGTCTTATTTCATTAAATACTGTGTAACATAAACAACTGGTTAATAAAACATCTTCATCATCTCTTATTTATTTTTTCATAACTAGCATTATTTTTGGAATGTCATACATAATAACATTCCTCATGGCATGGGTAATAGAAACATATAAAGGGTAGGCTAAAAGGCTCAGTAAGGGTAAAAAATGGAAATACCAATCATATAATTTTTTTGAATAAAAAAACATCTAAAAATAATATCTTTTATATAATAGATCTTAATTTCATGTCATGGGATAATTAAAAAAAATTCAAGGTAATCCAAATAGTAATAACATACTAAAATTTGTGGCATACACACATAATCAAAGAAATTAATTTCATATAATTGATGGCTTATTTCCAACACCACCATAGTGGCCACAGTCCATTACTATACTGAGTTCAATCATCGTTCTAGCCCTGTATTACTGAACTGGATTTACTTTTCATTCAACTCATGTCTATCTCATGATAAATAAATCATTACCCAATGAATTGGATGGAGATAAATGTCCCACCTATAAAATAATGAAATCATTCTTACATGTTCCAAAAAAACATTTACCATAGAATAACCAATCAAATGAAATGGGTTTCACAAACATCATTCCATCATAACATAATCCATAAATAGATTTCATAAATATAATTCAATCATATACATTCCCAAATCAAATTACTAATAGGGATATAATCATATAACTATGTATTCATAGATCTAAAATAATTTGATAAATCACTTGAACATGATCTTTATTAAAATATCCTTTCATCATTAAAAATGATGTCATTCCCCAAAATACCAAATAATTTTAGAAGAAACTATTTTATTAGAATGTAAAAATTTATGATTTTATTGGATGATTCATGGAAATAAGTATTTATGAAATAATAAAAATATGTTCTTTTAGTACAATTAAAACACATTCTTCTCATGATTTTTCAAATAAAATCATAAAGTAACTCATTCCAATAATTACAAAAGATTCCCTTCATAACGTATAAAAAAATTTAACAATGGGTAAAATTGGATTTTATCAATCATTAAAGTATATGATGAATATTATTAATTAAATATTTATAAAACATTGACATTTATGATAAAAAACCCCCAATAAATATTTATGAATAAAAAATCTCATATAAAAATGGGATTTGAAAATTTATCCCTTAACTTAGGTATGATACACATCATATGTATCCGAACATAATCTTCCATGATATTATTCCTTTTAAATTTACTCTTAGAGAACTACATATGGTATTTGAAAAAGACCAAAACCTCTAGAATATAAATAGAGATGTGGAAATGGAAAAATTACATGGGTGTCCAAGCATAAAGGCTCAAAATGAAGTAAAGTGGTGAGGGTGGTGGTTCCGCTTTATAATTGGCGTGAGGTGAAATTTTTGAAACCAACAATATATTAATTTATAAAAGAATCAATACCCACATAAAATCTTCAAAAATGTCCAAATATTGAAGAAGAGGTGATATTGGTTTATAAACTCATTAGCAAAAAAATTCAGACAAGTGTTTATGTCAATTTAAGCATTATCATTCCAGTTTACACGTTGTTATTATTTTATTCATAATTGTGATAATAAAATTATAAATATTTAATACACCCTAAAAATATCATAGTCACTAAGAAAATTATTAGATCAGATTAATTAGTTAATAAGATAGTTATTTTATTATTATTTCATTCCATTTATTTTATATTTCTATTAATAAATTAATTTATACATTACTTTGGTGTCATCCTTTACAGTCACTATTTAATCTTTAAAAATTAAATATAAATTTCTCTGATGTAGGTAATTTTTTATTTCATTATAAGGACTATCTAACATCTATAATACTACCTACTTATCCATTTATTATAATTAATTTATTTATATATAATTAAATTGTGACATTTTGTCACATTCATTAGTTTTTATTACATTCATTTCATAATCAACGGTTTGTGGTCATAATGTGATTCAACTGTGAAAGATATAAGATAATGATATAATTTATCTATCGAATATGTTTTCTAGAGGTTTTAATGTAATTTTATAATATTAGTATTACAATTTATTTCCAGATATACCTTTAATCTTGGTAATAAAAATAATTACCATTAATATTAATCATAATTCAAAAAAATAAATATATCATAATAAAATAATATGGACCTACTAATTTAAAATATGGAATACATTTTTATACTTTTAAACATAGATATTTAATTAATTTTCATTAAATAAATGTTGTTGTCATAATGATAGAACTTGTCTTTTAAAATATAAAATTTTTCAAATTATTGAAATGTTTTTAAATTTGAATTCAATGTAAATTTTATTCAAATGGAATAATTTATATTAAATGGTAAAACTTTATATTATTTATAATTTAAAACCATGCATTTTTATATTTTATTGATATAAATTATCTAGATGAATAAGATGTGTTTATTTAAATTATAGTTTATTTTAACTACTTATCAAAACATGAATGTCATTAGAAAAATATCATAAATTTTTCCAATGTAATTTTTTATATCCCACATCAAACTAAAATGCTTATATTATCATATAAAAATAATTAATGTGTTAAAATCATTATTTATAATTGGTTCTCCAATCAAAGGATTAAAATTATACTTTTTAAACATTAGCTTTTTATTCTTCAAAAATGGTTTTATTTATAACCTATGATTAAAATATACATCGGATGAATATAGATTTATTTTATTAAATATATTACACTTATATATTTCATTAATTATTTATAAAAAATTAGTTTTCTCAATATAAAATTATCTAATTGATATTTATTTTTTCAATTATAAATTGATAGTTAACAAATTCATAATGGATTTTTATATATTAGTTATAATTATTCCTGATAACCTAATGACTAGGATATAACAATAATTTTAAAATAATATTATCCTTTTGTGCATTTAAACACAAAATTGGGAGAAAATAAATATATTGAAGAATAAAAAATATTTATAGAATATATATTATAAAAAACATTCGGGTGTGAAATTCTACCCCCATAACAAAATTTCCCAATAAATATTCATCACATGGAAACAAATAGACGAGGACACATATCCCTCCTCATATCCATAAGACCCATGTAGCTTCTCAAAAATTTTGGTTTCTCCATAAAACATTAACCATGTGAGTGGTCTTGTTTCATAGATCTTTTTGGATACTATATGGAATCTCTATCAATTTTTCATCATAAGAATGATCTTCCTCTAGAAATATGATTTCTGAGCTTAGTACATGTGAATGATCTGGTATATAATTTTTCTTGAGATGTTCATTAAACTCATCATTAACTTGATAGTGATTCAGTGGAAAATATTATTTGTAAGCTTCCCAGCCAACACGATCAAGAATTTTAAAAGGACTATTATTCATAGGGCTCAACATTTCCTTCCTTCTAAATCTCATTACTATCTTCTAGGGATATATTAGTTGGAATGTATTGTCACCCACTTCAATCTCTATGTCTTTTTATTAGTTGACAAAAAAATTGTTTTGTCAACGTTGATCTTCATTTTTGTATTGTTGCCTATATTTGACCTTTTTTCTATTTCATCAACAAGAATTGATCTTAATACATTTGTTTTCCTGACATAATCCTATGACGATGGATTTATTCCCTTCTTTCCATTGTTGTCTTCATAATTTTACATCTAAATACTAGATTGATAACAATTATTGTTAGAAAATTACACTAATTATTGGTGTTGATCTCAACCAACTTTGAAATCTATAGAGATAGCTCTAAACATGTCTTTGAGAGGATGAATTTTCCTCTCAGACTGAGTGTCTATCTGAGGATGATATGCAGTGTTTAATCATTACTTTTTTCCAAAGCATGAAGATGAACCCTCCATAACATTGAGGTAATCCATGGATATCAATCAAATAAAATAGAGAGTGGAACTCCATGCTATAATAACATATCCATTACATATTACCTTGAATGTTTATCAAGAGATAAAAACTCTATAAATGTAGTGATGTGTGTCATCATCATTAGGAGATCAACTATAACACAGATAAAATTATTTCCATTCGATTTTGGGGATGTTTAATGACAAATTCCGTTGTTATGTTTTCCCATTTCCATTATGGTATGGGTAATGGTTGTAACAAACCCTTACAAATTTATCTCCCAGACATAACTTGATGAAAAACCATGCATAAAGAGATATATTCACTAATACCTCCTTTCATGACATCCCGCCAGAAGTACCCTTTCAGATCTCTATACATCATTGTACATCCAGGGTAAATAGATAATGAAGAACTATGAGCTTCATCCAGTAGATCATTATTTAATTATGATATGGGAGATATACAATCCATGTTTCTAATTCATATTATTTCATCACTATCAAGGTATAATTCAAAAACATTTCCCACCTTATATTTTAACTCTACATCTTCCCTCTAGGCCTCTTTAATCATCACTTGTATTAATGGTTGAACATTAATATGAAAAATATATTTTTTCTCCCCTTCCATTAATAGTTCATGAAACATCATTTGTTAATCCATAATTATTGGGTCTTTCTTTATCTTCTTCATGGATAATATATCACTTACTTTTCAACACAAATCATGGACCCCCTTGTTTGCTATCCCAGGGTGGTAATTTATTGAGATGTCCTAATCATTAATCAACACCAGCCCTCTTATCTGGTGCATATTCAACTCATTTCGTGCATAACTATGATTTAAACATTTATGATAAATATAAATATCACATATATCACCATAATGATAATTCCTCTATGTCTATAATTTAAATATTACTACAACTAACTCCAAATAATGAGATCAATACATTTTCTCATGGATTTTAAACTGTTGTGATGCATAACCTATCACCATATCACTGTGCATGTGAACATTTCCTAGACCCTTCTTGCATGCATCATTGTAGATAATAATTGTTTCTATAATACATGGAACTGTGAGAACATGTGTATTGGATAAACAAATTTTTATCTATTTGAAATTATCTTCACATTCCTCTGTCCAAATGAACACAACTCATTTACATGTCATATTGGTGAGTGGATTAGATAATTATGGAAAATCATTATAAAAATGTCAATAATATCCAACAAAATCAAGAAAACATTGGTTACAAGTTACTGTTGTTGGTCTAAACTATCTTTCAATAAACCATATTTTTAATGTATACACATATATCCCCCCTATTGAGAATATATAAAAAATTGATATATTCGAATCCAATATTGACACTTGTTAACTTTGGCATAAATATTCCCCTTTATCAGCGTCGTTAATAGAATTATCAAGTGAAATTCATGTTCCTTCTTTGTCTTTGAATATATAATAATTTCATCTATAAAGTCTACCACAATCTAATCAATATAGTCTCTAAATACTCTATTCATGAGATACATGAATATAATGTGGGAATTAGTAAGACTAAAATGAACCACTATAAACTCATAGTGTCCATTCCTTGTACATAATAAATCCTTAGTATATCGTCATTTTTAAAATTCATTGATGAAATCTTGAACGAATATAAATCTTAGAAAATTATTGAACACCACACAGTTTACAAAATAAGTCATCATTGTGTTGAAGAGAATATTTGATCTTGATTTTGATTGTCAAAAACTAAATCTCGTCGCTAATAATACTGGCACCAAACACAGACTGTAGAATGGCCCGAAGGGTGTTTCCTATCCCCCCATGCTGGAACCCGTGCTCGGGTATCATTTATCCTTGTTTTTTACAATTTACCCAAAAATTTATATAAAAAACATCAAAAACATTTGAAAAATTAAATCTGAAAAATTCGTGCCAAAAATGGATTATACAAAAATACAGAACTGAATACGTAAGTTAAAATTCAATAAAAAAGGTCCAAATACACAATGAAATAGTAGAAAATCATCTCCAAGGACTCCACACAACATCGGGTCGTCACCCATATGTCGTCTCCAAAACTCCGCACTAAGGATGGGAACTAACACCCTAAACCGCCATCACCCAAAGCATTCCCTTTACCCAAGTCAAGAAGGAAAAAGTCTACATACACCCAATTCTGTAAGAAGGGTGTGAGATTAATAGAAAAATTATACCACCAAATGATTCTGATGTTCATGGAATACAATGTGAAAAATAATGTAGTTTTGATATGAATATAAAAGCAATGTTAAAATCAATGAAATGAAAAATTAAATTTATAATTGATTTCAAGATAAAACATAAATAATGTTAACACATTTACATAGGGATGTCATATAGTATAATATACTTCAAAAACACCCAAATACAATATAATATACGAAAAATACAATGAGTAAGAAAATCGGGAACACCCCTAGGCACTAGACTATCTCGAGCCACATGTACCTCATACCTCAGTTTAAATTAACAATAATAAAATCTGTTCTCGGGCACAAGACACTAGTATGGAAAATAACCTTATCCTAGTGGTCCCAAATAATTATCCTCATAGTTTATCTAGATTATTAATTATCTAAATTCTATGTGAAATAAGGAAAAACCCCATATGATCCACAATATGTACTAGTACACATCCATCCCACCTAGAAAACTGGGTTCCCCCTATGTGCTCAAACAATTTCAGCATTCTACGTAAATACATTTTAATATTAAAAACCACAAATAGTCACATTCAAATAATATAGTCTCTACACACACTTTATGCCACATAAAGGACAGAACACATCATTTTATATTCTACAATACAAATTCTTAAAAACCAGCATTGTTTACATCCTAAATTAATTGAAAACCCCACTTTCCACACTATTTGCACAATCAAATTTACCAAAAGAAGATTATAAGAGACACAAACATTAATTTAAACTTATTACATGTGTTATTAATCAAAAAAATTAGGACTAATGTCAAATATCCAGGTAAAACAACCAATTTAGCACTAAAATGATGCCCAAAAATCCTTCACCTATCAAACCTCACCAAAATCAGATTTTGCAGAAGAAATCAATGGAGATAAACATTGAAAACATATTTTCAGCCATAATATATTTAAATAAAATCAACCAATTATTAATCGGTTATCCCTAAATAATAATATAATACATTTGAATGAAAACCTTATTATGGAATGAAATTTGCATTTAATATTCTTTTCCAATACTAATAACTATAAAACATGATTTTCCAGAAATAATAAAATTATATAAACCTAAAAAATGATAAAAACATCATCATAGACACAAATAATTCAGAACCAAGGATTCACCTACCAAATTAATTAAAACCCATGAATCCATTGTGCTAAAACTCAAAAGCACCACAACCACACCACAAGAAATTTTAAACCGCACTAAACCTACAATTTAAGGCCCATAAAAACTAGATAAAAAACTAATTTTAATTACATAAATTTTGTACATTAGTTGGGTCAAGGATAATGGAAGAAACCCTATGGTAATTGAATGAAACACTATAAAAATTGAATTAATATTTAAGGAGACCTACTTACTCGATACATCTTGGTGAAATCACCCCAAATACACCATTAGGTGAATTTTTATGCCTCCAAACACTCAGAGGAGGTTCAGAATAGAATATTTAGATATTGTACAAATTTGAATGCAATAAAATGAGTGATAATGTAAGAGTTAAATAATAAATAATTTTTTTTTCGAAATCTACGTGAATTGAGGAAACATAAGAAGATTCAACATAATCTACAAATAAAATGATCTCCATAGTTGGGGAGAAGATAATGGTGGAGCTATTAGGTTTAGTGGTCTCGAGATAGAGGTGGAATCATAAAAAAATAGTCCATATTGCATAAGATATTA
Source organism: Viscum album (assembly GCA_963277665.1). Lineage (NCBI taxonomy): Eukaryota > Viridiplantae > Streptophyta > Magnoliopsida > Santalales > Viscaceae > Viscum > Viscum album. The sequence continues at coordinate 1,036,488,108 of OY728133.1, read as the reverse complement.
AATAAACAATTTTTTATAAATGGATATGCGCTTTTAGGTTGGCATACTTCCATAAATAAAAATCAGAATACACCATTATTATGAATTCCTAAATGGTACAAATTTAAAAATAAGTGTTAATACTTTAGGGGAGTCCATTTTGGAATAGCACTGGGTGAAAAATATTAAATAATTAAATATTTATAAATGGAAAACAATTGGTTTTTAAATATTGAAATGGGATTACAGTTTGGCCCAAATAACGGAAAATCATCCATTCTTCAAAAAACTATTGGGAAACCCCCATGACCAAGTATTAATGTAAACTAAATTAAATTGAACTTTAAAATATGTAATGTATTTGAAAATTCACATACCCATGAAAGGATTTCCACCCAGGAAATTCTACCAGAATCATGATTGGAAAACAACAATGAGAACTCTTCCTAAAACCATATCTTCCTCTACCATGTCTCATGTGTATCATTACCTTGCTGACAAAGAACCCATACCAATGGAATGGACTTCTCTAAAAGAAACTTGTCTTGGGAGTCAACAATTTTCATCAGCCACTCACTAATTGAAATGTACATCTCTATCTTTCGTTCTTCCCAACTCACCACATGGGACAAATCATAGTTTTATTTCATCAATTGGGATACATGGAAGACATCATGGATGAGTTTCAATTAGAAGGGTAAATCTACCCTATATTCCACCTTTACAATATGCTCGATGATCTCAAAGGGCCTCACATCACACGGTGGTAGTTTCACTTTTTTCTCCAATCGATGATCAACCAGATGGGGGGCCACATTCAAGAATACACTTTCTCCCATAAAAAAACTCATGTTTTAGATGCCTCCATTTCACAAATTACTTATTGAAACTATAAGAAATCAATTAATGGTGACTTATCAACTTGACATTCTCAGACGTCTCCTACACAAGACTCAGCCCCAATAGTGAGGTCTCACCTACCTCAGACCAACAAATGGGGGAACAAAAAGGATTCCATAGAGCGCCTCAAAAAGGACCATTCAAATAGAGGATAAGTAACTGTTATTATAAAAAAACTCAACCCGCCCCATATGGATATCCCAAGAATATCCAATGTCTAGGAAACGTGCACAAAGCATGTCATCCAAAATCTGATTTTTCCGCTCTGTATTACCATCCGTCAGAGAATGGTATTCCATGCTCATCTTAATATGAGTCCCCAAGACCTTCTAAAGGCATTCGCAAAATCAAAAAGTTATGTAGGGCTCACTATCTGAGACATCTGTTGATGGAATGACACAGAGTCATAAAATCTTCTTAAGATACAAACGGACCAACTCATCCACTTTAGTTCTATCTCTAATTGAATTAAATTGGACTGATTTGGTCATATGATCAATCACCACCAAAATTCATTCTTAGCCCGAGGTGTATGAGGTTAGAGGACAATAAAATCCATGGAGACCATATCCCACATCCTTGGAGGAATGGGTTTTTTCTGGAGGAAACTAGTGGTCCTTAGATGGTCTGTTATCACCTTCTAGCATGTGTAGCATCTGGACACAAGGTCTTCTATTTTTTGTCTCAAACCAGGATATAAAACATGTATACACACATCATAAAACATTATTGGGGCACTATTATGGAAATTTCACTGATACCAGTGGTTGTTCTCTATCACCACATTCGGCAGAGATAACGACACTGCTGAATTGCCATTGAAACAAAAGATGCCATCGGGAGAGGATGACCAACCAGAGGATGTCTCCACACCATGAATAATCTTCTTCAACCATTGAAAAATCATATCACTAAGTTTTTTCCACGAAATAAACTCTAATAGAGTATTATTAAACAAGACAGTCGCTATGAATGCACCTCCACTATGCTCCCTAGTCTCCACATATATCTGAGTAAAAGGGCCCTTTCAAAATCCATTCATCATTGTACTTCCTCAAATCCTACTCTAGAACTCTTCTTCTTAAAGCATCAGCCACCACATTATCCTTTGAGTGGGGTATATACTATTTCAATGTTGAACCCCTCCAAGTAGTCAATCAAAAAATGGTGTCTCAAGATGAGGTCCATCTGTGAGAAGATATAGGCTAGGATTTTGAGATTAGACTAGACCACAAACATCTCCCCAAAGAGGCAGTGTCACTATGTATTCAATGAATGGATAAATGATGCCAACTCTAAGTCATGTTCTGGTAGTTATTTTTGTGTGGATGTATTTGGTGAAATCCATACACCACAATGTGATCATCCTATGTAAGCACGCACCAATGTCCCCTACCTAAATAATCAAAATAGAACACATAACCCTTTATTGACTCTTGAAAATCCACACGGGGTGGTAGTCGATCGCCTATTAAGCTCCTTGAATGATGCCTCAAATTTTAAGACCCATAAAAAATTCACCGCTTTTTGGATGAGAGAAATCATTAGTGAGGCAAGGTGAGAGAAATCATGAACGAATTGCCAATAATTTTCAGCCAGGAAAAGGAAACCACTAATCTCGAACACATTATTTGGATTCTCTAATGACATATCCACACTAATCTTCTAGAGGTCTTCTGAAACAACCTCCATAGAGAACACATGGAGTTGACATCTCACATCCCTGTTCATTAATGTTCACTTTGACAACATTTTATAGAGTTAGTGATCCTGTAATGTGGCAATGATGATCCTAAAGTGATGTTCATGTTCCTCCTCAGAGCCTGAGTATACGATAATGTCATCCATGAACCCCATAATGAAGAAATTTATTGATTGATGTAACAACATATTCATGAGTTCCATAATGACTATGGGAGCATTGGATAATACATAAGACATAAAAAATAATCAATGTAGTTGTACCTACATCAGAACGTTATCATTTGGATATCTGACTCCATAACCCTGAGGTGATGATATCCCAAACACGTTTCTTTTTTTGATAGCCACATTTCCCCCATCAACTGATCGAACAAATCATATATTTTGTGCAAGGGTTATTTTTTCATAATTTTTAACATATTTAGATTTTGGTAGTCAATCCACAACTGGATGGATTGATCATCCTCTTTCACAAACAACACTAGAGTGACACAAGGTGATACCCTTAGGAGAATGAATCCTTTGGTTTATAAGTCATCCAACTTTATGATTAATTCCATCCATTTGGTGGGGGCCACGTGATAAGAGGGAAGATATAGCAGATGTGTTCCTGGCACCAGATCAATCAACAACATGACATCCTGCTATAGGGTATATCCTGAGAAATCATCTGGGAATACCATTGGATACTCATTAACTACATGATTTATTTCACCTATAGGGGAAACTCCATCATCCTCTTGCACGAGTGACAATATCAGGAAGGTAATACATACTAAATATGGGAGTGGAGGTCTTGTGTAACCTGATTGAGGATCTCATTCTCCAAAAATGAACATGAAGACACCCCTCACGTGTGGTGAAACTCACTCCCATCTTGTAGTAATCAATGTGTTCATGGAAGAGTAATAGCCAATCCATGGCCATTATTCTGTAAAAATGTTCCTTATCTATAATAGTTTACCCTAATACATATCAACCACTGACATGGAATGTGCACATGAGGGGCACTTGAGCCCCTACTACTACTTCTTTCCCAACAGTGTCACCAACTCCATCACGAAAGACATAAAATCATTCAAAAAATTAAGCATGTCCACACAACTGGAAAAATAAATTATATAGAGGTGCTAGTATTATAAAGAGAAACAAAAATATAAGGAACAATTTTAATCTTAACTTGAACTGTTGATAGTCCAACCTCTGATCCTACTGGTTCTTGATCTACTACACGGTGATGTCTGGTCTCTGTTTGAGGAAGACTATTAGTATTTGGCTATGCCATGAGCTAGATCTTCACAGAAGATAACACAACCCTGCAAAAATGACCTCTATATCATGGGACCCTAGTCCGCGATGGCTCATACTTTTATGGTACTCCTCTTGAAGACATTTACCCTACCCCACTCAAATGTGGTCTTTCCACCTGGCAGAAGCGCTGGAAATTCCCCAAACCTCCCCACTAGTAACAAGGATTCAGAAGAAGCAGGCATGGGGTTGGTAATTCCATGGATTCCCACACTGGTGTCACACAACAAACCTCACATTAGAAGTTTCATAAGAAAACTACATGGATGTGGGGCTCGAATAAACATATCAATTCTGCACCTGTTCCTCTCGCTTACATTTCTTTTCGGAACTGATTCCACTGCCCAAAATGGATACTGACCCAATGAAACAAGCACAACCATTATGTTCAATATCCACCATGAATGTAGGGTCAATGACCTCAGCATAGGTCCTCAGCTTAAACATGAACACCTGATAGTATATCTCTTGTCACAATCCTTTTCAACACTCATAGACTTCATGTGATCATTCGAGATAATTTTAGGGTCATACCAAACCAACTCAGCGAAACAGTTGGCATACACCATCATAGAAAGATTCACTTTAACATGGTCTATGAACTCATGGGACCTGGGATATGCTATGAACTCTAGGAAATACTGCTCATTGAAGAAGACCATGAAATCTCACATGTGTGTCTGCTCATTCTTCCCAGTCGAAAACATTGACTACCACCACATACAGTTGGGACCCTCATACAAAAAGTGGGATAAAATCACCCGAAGCATCTCAGGTGTTTCTAATAACTCAAACATACACTCAATATTCTTAATCCATTCCACTACTTCCAAGGTTTTTAATATTCCTTTGAAGGTAGGAGGCATGTTTTTCAAGAACTCTTATGCTTTATCATCTCGTAGACCAATCTATTCTACCATAAAAGAAATAGGATCAAGAATCGGTCCTTTTACCAGAGCATGGATAGCCTGGACCACAACCATCACCATCCCCTAATCGATCAATGTGGTAGAAAACTCATTGACATCCTCCTTTGGGGGCATCCGAGTTTTCCAGGGAGTCATGTTGCTACAAAATGAAACAGTCACAAAGAAATAGTCAATAAAAAATTATGAAAATTTTAATCAAATACATAAAATATATATACTCTAAACACATATCAGTAATATATGATATGACTAATCCACCCTTCTTGATGTCCACTACTGGTCTGCATCCCACATGTCTCACCTACGGGTGATGTCAATCATACAATTCCAACATCCCCTTGTGACTCACGGTATTCCATGAGAGGTGAAGGTCAGGCATCCTACTCATGACCAAACACCCTAGGCCTCGATATTTGTAGATCATGTCTGTCCTCACTCACCCAAAAATAGTAATATGACCCAAAAACATAGGCCTATTTTGATACAATTTTTTCACGAACCAAATCTGGTCGCCACTAATACCAACACCAAACACTATCCAGGGAAATTCCCGAAGGGATTTCTCTATACCCACATGCTAAAACAAGTTCTTGGGTATTTTTTTCATGGTTTTGGAATGGTTTAATTGAATATTTATACCAAATATATTAAAAATAATTTGTAAACTAAATCTGAAAAATTCATACCAGACATGGGTTATACAAAAAATACAGAACTGAGTAAATAAGTTAAAATGAAATAAAAATGGTCCAAATACACAAAGAAAAATAAGAAAATCATCCCCAAGGACTCAACATGACATGGGTTCATCGCCCAAAAGTTAACTCCATAACTCCACACCAAAGATGAGAACTAACACCATGAATATCCATCACCCAAGGCCTTTCTATTACATGATTCAATACTCATAATTTATACTATAAGAACCTGGGTTTTGACCCTGTATGACTTTGAAATTTTCATTATTTTATTCTAGAGCAGGGCATTCATATGGAATGTGATTCCAAGCCCTAGTGTGGTCGGAATTAAATTTTATGTGTGTTCCCACTAGACACACCAAATAAACAAGTTAACTCTGAAATGGCTGCTTGAATGTTAATACCGAGGGCATCATTGAGTCCATAGAGTTCCGTTAATCTTAAGAGGGGTGTAACTTTCGCAGGCGTGACCCTTATGTGGAAATCGCCAAAAGGGTTGTTTTCGTATTTTGGTGGTCCCCCGAGTGTGAACATTTTCACTTTTGAATGAAGGATCGGATTACAATTTCAAGACCACCATTGTGCTCAGAACATGGTTTTTAACCTAGATATGACTTAACCCTAACATAGTCGAATGATCGGGTACGAGGCCTATGGGTAGGGGGTAAGTGTTTTTCTACTCAAACACATCCACCCCCACCATTCTTCATACCCTTTATTTCTTTTTGGTAGTTTTCCCTCTCAATATGCAGAAAGAGCCTCTCCCCACCTCTCAAAGGCACAGTGGATTTAGCGGATCAGCGATGAAGGTACAGGCTACGCCCAATGAGATTGAAGGTTGCGCTTACGTTTTTAAATTCTTCATGTACCTTTAAACTAATTTTCTAGCATCCTAATTTTGTCCAATTCACGAGTGAAGGCCATATTTTCATAGAAGTCTATTTGAGATTACCAATGATACATTAGGATAATATTTTCAGGTCTCGGGGTGTATAGGGTGACCTTGGGAAGTTTTTAACCAAATCCATGATTTTTCTAGTGGTTCCATTACTATCTGGCGGTCACTGATGCATTCCAGTGGGCTCCCAATGGTGATAGAGGGCTCCCAGTAGTGGCGGTGGTCTCCCAATGGTGGAGGCTTCTCCCAGTGGCAACGACAGGCTCCCAATGGTAGGTGGTGGCGGTGCCAGGAGGTGGCGGTCCCAGGCGGAAGGTGGAGGTCTTCGGTGCTGGTGGACCGTGGTTCACAGCATGAAACCCATTTCAGGAGACCGAGACACGCCATTGGTTGGTCTCCACATAGGACATTGACCATAAATTAGGGACGGTCCACATGGTTGACCTCAGGATAGCGTCTTGGCCTCATAGAAGACTCGCGGGCCAGCGCTGCGGGCCGAGCCTGACGGCGGGGGCCTGCCTAGGCTGGGTGGACCGGAGGGACCAGGCTGATCCCAGCCAAAGGGGTTCACCACCTCTTCTTTGGACAGACGTAACAACCACTACAAGTGTATTTTTTATGTGATGTATGTGGTAGTGAAATCCTCAGCTTGAGACAGATATTTTGAGATGGTATCAAGGATTTTTAATTCCCGAGATGAGGTCTCGGTGGGGTGACACACTTGTTAATTACCTCACTGGGATTCTTATTTCAAATGGTATGAACACATCCAATGTTTGTTTATGGCATCGTCTGTTGATTTGTGACCCTGGCATCAAGAAACATTTATCCACAGTAGTTTAAGGCGTTGATGCTGGAGTTGATTTGTGGGCACCATGGGCCATGTTTTAATTTCTGAGCATCATTTTGTGCCTTTTTCATATGACGTCTGTTCGGGGTGAATGTATAGTTTTTTTTTGCGTGTATTTCTAAGAGAATCGCGATGGAGAAGTTCACCCGACCTCATTTAAGACTGAGGCTGGGCCCCATAAGATGTCGTTTGGGCATAAATTGGGGTTGAATAATTTTTTCGTCGGGATTTTGTTTCCAGTGGGTAAATAGTCTATCTCACATGTTATTCAATGAGGATTATAATGGTGTAATATATTTGGGATTAAAGAGCCTCCTTTGAAATCTCATTAAATTCGGAAACATAAAATGGTGTTTATCAAGTGTTCCACTAATGCACTCCGACCTGGCGAACGGTGGTGATGTTAGTGACAGCCAGAGATGTTTTAGGCAGTGTGGTGTTCTTGGACTAGTTATGTGTTTACCCTCCAGTGATGTTGGGAATTGGGTTACCCACTGACGTATCAGGGTTTACTCTCCAGTGAGTATGGGTAGTGGTTTACATGTTGACCTTAGGGTTTATACTCCATCAGGGCTGGGAAGTGGGATACACATCAACCTTTAGGGATTACCCTTCAACGGGGTTGGGCAGTGGGCTGCCCATTGTACTATTAGGTTTTACCCTACAGTAGGGCTTGGATGTGGGTCATCCGACAACTATTTGGGTTTTACCCTCCATTTGGGCAGGGTAGTGGGTTACCTGACTACTTTTTTCAGACGTAGCCCTTTCTATGAGGCTCGTCAGGGACTTCTCTCTATGGCTACTAGAGCAGTATCCATGGTCGGGTGATTTTGTGATGAGGTGGCTTTGATGTGAAGCAATATTGGGCATCAGTGATGGCTAAATTTAGAACTGTTAACGACTTATCATGGTCCGAGCTTGGAGATGGAGATCCCCTTATGCACTCATTTGGGTTTCTTCTTGAGAATATATATTTACACCCGTCTTCCATTCCAACTCCTTTGGATCAGTTACCATACTTCTAGAATAGGTGAAGACATGTGGGGTATGACACAGGATTTCTGTGCCTTGATCCTCTTGGTCAGACAAGTCTACATTCTTTCTCTTTTTGGGTTGAGCTACACTCTATTTACTGTAATCATACATTGTTCTCTGTTCTTTCTACTGATCACTTTTTTAGTACCTCCTTTGTTGCTCCCTTGAGCTTTCGGGGAATCCTACTGAGTATTTTTATACTCACCCATGATTGGGATTTTCCAACACTTGGTCTGCCCTTGCAGACGACAGACAGGTCGATCAAGACTATGGAGGAACGTAGAGGACACAAGAGATTGGTCTGCGTTCATTGCTCAAATTATGTCTTTCATGTGTGAGACTCATCAGCGGTTTACTTTTTTTTACATGTTGCCTGGTTGTGGAAACTCTTGAGTTGGGAATGTGTTTTTCCCCTTTTCGGTTTAGTATTTTGTCAGTACTTTTCATCAAATTACTTTTCTCTATTTAGATTAAGATGCATGACTGTTTTTAGGTTATAGTTGTTTTCCCATTATTTTTTTGACTCTACACTTATTCATCAAGTTGTTTGTGTGTGTGTATAGGTACATTTGAAACAGACTCCCCAATATTGTTACGCCTTCGGCACTTATCTCCAGCCCGTGGCCTATAGAGGCAGGCTTGGTATAGTTGTGGCTCGAGACCGGTAGGTTTGGGTCGTGACAAAGTGTTATAAATGGTGTCTCATTCCTTGGGGTGTTGTTCAGACGTCCCTAAATAGGAATTTTTGGGGTTTAGGGAAATAGTTTCTATGTGTTTTGAGAGCATCTCTCAGGCGAGGGAGTCCAGTGATGGTACGGGCAGCTGACATATCCATTCAACAGGACCCTGATAACCCGCTTGTCAACTCGGAACACAGAGACACTTGTTGCATGGTTCATTGGAGCATGCATCTAGTAGGATTGAGTCTCTGAATATGCTACATGAGTCATCTCCCCATTGTGATTACTGTTATATATATATATATGATCATCTGATCATGGTAATCCTTGATAATTTTCAGGATACCCCCATGACAGCAGCCTGCCAGGTTACCCTCTCAAGTTCATGATGATGACCTAGAGTTGGACGAGGAATCAGTTCAGGGACCCTCACGTGATACCTTTCCACCCAATGCTTTAGTAATAGCCCCTCCACCTGGATATTAACAGTTAGTATCTTCATCACATGTCGAGGTTGAGTGCAGGCTGAGTGTGCTCCAAGACATTAAACTCCAGTAACCGTAGAAGTACCGCGGAGATCCGGATCCCTAGGCAGCAAAGGACTGGCTAGAGTATGTGGATCAACTTCTCAGTCTAGTACGAACAACTGTAGACCAGATGAAAGCCCTAGATACCATACTTTAACTCTATATTGACTGGGGTTGATGGAGGTTGGTTACGCAGACCAACGACGAGTCGTCTCTCACACGTTGAATATCTTCTAGCTCCTCATTCGGGAAGAGTACTCCCCCTTTTGATTAGGCTATGTTTGGATTCATGAGATTCTGGATCAGAAGTATGGGGATGACTATGGTGCAGTACTCGTCTCGTTTTACTGATCTGACACGCTACTCACAAGATATGATTCATGATAGTTACTTCCGGGCGCAAAAGTTTGATCAGGGACTGTGCAGGGAGATATTTTCTAGTGTAGTTCCCTTGTGCATACCTACATATGATGGGGTGATAGAGTGGGCACTCGTGACATATAGCTTCATGGATGATGGATGCAAGCTGGCAGGGCCTACCAGTGACTACTGTAGAGCAGAGTCTTCGGTTTTTGGCAGGCGACATGGAGCAGATCCTTGGTTTAGGAGGCCCTTCCTTGGGAAAACATAGGGGCAGGGTCATACAGCATAGTGGAGATGTAGAGCACTAGGGCAGTCAGGAGAGAGATGGTGTTATTCCTGTGATTGACGGGGTTACCTAGCAGACTACTCGACCGGTCATACTGATCAGTCGTCGTAGGAAGTGGGCGTACCGTAGTGAAAGATACCGCGCCATGGTTAGGGATCTCCCAGGATAGGATAGGGTGGTCCTCAGGGAGGTGGCGCAGGCAGAGAAAAATTACATGGAGTTCGAAGATGATGTTTTGAGGTCCTTCCACCACCACCTCTGGGTGGCCCACACCAGGAATATAGAGCTAGTGGTGGGGGTCACAGGTAGCTTCAAGCTATGGTTTTTCGTAACTCCCCAATACACGAGATGGTCTGAAGTATGCTTTGTGTTTACTCTATGCTTGTTTTAGTACTAGTTGACATAGGAACCAACCACTGCTTTATATCATTGCTTTTGGTATGGGAGTTAGAGCTCCTAGTCTGGGCACTGACATATGCACATAGCCTCGAGGTTCTTACAGGGAGTTCCTCGTTAGAGACCTTTATCTGCATACAGTGCGAACTATCGTTCGGAGGAGATAGTTTTACGTGGGTCCTACTAGACATCACGATGGAACTTTATGACATAATCTAGAGAATGGATTGGAATTCTATGGTTCATGACCAGATCGACTGTTGTCGCTGACGGGTCAAGGGCCTGTTTTCTGATGGGATGAGGTTCAACATTATAGGTGAATAAGACCTCATGGTTGAGAAGACGTGTAATCTGATCTGGAAACCCTGACATTTTTCTCACTTGTTGACAAGAATGGCTCTCTATGCAGTAGATACTACAGGCTCTTGCATCCCTACCATTGTAGGGGATTACATGGACGTCTTTCCCGATGATGTCCCAAGACTACCTATGAAGCGAGAGACAGAGTTCTTTATTGACTAGCAGCCAGGGATTACCCCGATATAATGTCAGGATTATCGGATTGCACCCATAGAGCATCGAGAGCTACGTCTTCAGCTGGAATACCTTCTTGAGAAGGGATTAATCAGGGCCAGTGTGTCCATCAGGGCAGCTCCAGTTTTTTCTGTGAAAAAGGAAGATGGGATTCTACGGCTTATTGTGGATTATCGTCACCTGAATGAGTCCACGATAAATAAAAAGTACCACTTGTCAAGGATCGATGACCACTTCAAACAGTTGAGAGGTGGGAAGTGGTTTTCCAAGATTGATCTTTGATATGGATACGACAAGTTGTAGGTTTATGAGGTTGACATCGCGAAGATGGCATTCCATTGTCGATATGGGAATTACTTGTTTCTAGTGATTCCCTTTGGTGTGACGAATCCCCCCACCATTTTCATGGCATTGATGAACCAAATAATACAGTCGTACTTGAACCACTTTGTTCTTGTCTTTATAGACACATAATCATCTAATCTATGATAGAAGAGGACCACACTGAGTATTTTAGGATGGTCCTAGACTTACTTCGATACAACCAGCTATATGGGATGCTTTCGAAGAGTCAGTTCTAAATTCATGGGGTTCACTTCCTGGGGTATGTCATTATGGGGTAGGGATTTTCCATAGATCCTACAATGATAGAGGCAGTGCTTACATTGGAGCCACCCAATAAGGTGTCATAGGTGCAGATATTCCATGGTTTGGTAGGGTAATATAGGAGGTTCGTAAAATATTTCTCTAGGATTGCTGACCCTCTGACCACATTGACACAGAAGGGATGATCGTTCACATGGAATGATCAGTGCCAGAAGGCCTTTGAGAATTTGAGACAGTGGATGACTGGTGCTCTATTGTTGAGGCTTCCAGAGTATGGCGTTGAGTTAGCGGTATAATGCGACACTACAAGATCTGGGCATGGGGGCATGCTGATGTAGAAGGTGGCATCGATTTTATATGGGTTGTGGTAGTTGAGGCCCCATGAGAATAATTATGCTACCGATAATTTGGATCTTGCAATGGTGGTCTTCTCTATAATGATATTGAGACAATACCTTCTGGTTGAGCATTATGTGATCTAAACAGACCACTAGAGCCTCATATACACATATACTCAGAGTGATTTGAATCTGAGGCAGAGGTGCTGGCTAGAGTTTCTACAGGGAAATGATTTGAAGATAGTCTACACTCTAGGGTATTACAACAAAGTAGATGATGCCCATAATAGGTAGTTACATTCTCGTTTAGTTCATGAAGCATCACAACAGTTGTCATACATACAGCTGACCTTGGTGGAGTAGGAGGGGACGACATTTCTGCAGTCGATGGTGTTAGCTCCTTCGCTCCTTGAGCTTGTGAGAGAATCGTGGCTGGGGGATGTAGACAGCGAGGTACTGCTTGATCAGATATCCAAAGGTGATGCACCCAATGGGTATTATGAAGGAGGGAATTACAAGAACCAATTCCAAGGGTGATCTATATTACCAGTGGAGATGTGGGAGGAGGTGATGTAGGAATTCCACACTTCTCCCTTGGTGTTACATCTCGGTGTGGGGAAAATGCAAAGAGACCTCCAGCGGTTGTTTTGGTGGTCCGGCATGAATCCGAGCATAGTTGAGTTCGTTTCTCAATGTCTTACCTATCAGCAAGTGAAGGCAGAGCATCATGTTCCAGTAGGGTTGTTTCAACCCCTTGATATTCCAGAGTGAAGGTGGGATGGCATATCCATGGACTTTGTCACAGGGCTCCCCAACACAGCAAAGGGCCATGAATCCATTTTTGTTTTAGTGGAATGACTCACGAAGTCATCACACTTCTTTTTCATCATGGATCAGAGCTCGGGGGTGAGTCTAGGGGATTTGTGCATTTGGGAGATCGTCTTCCTTCATGGAGTACCGTCGATGATCGTCTCTAACCGTGACATGCGTTTTACGTCTCAATTGTGGCAACGCATGTAGAAGTCATTTGGGGATTGACTTTGGATGTGTAGAGCTTTTCACCCCCAAGAATATGGGAAGACCTAGCGCACTATTCAGGTGTTGGAGGATATGCTCAGGGTGTGCGTGTTTGACATTGGTCTGAGTTGGGAGGATCACCAGCCCTTGGTGTAGTTTGAGTACAACAACAGTTAACACTATACTGTCGGCATGACTCCCTTTCAGGACCTCTATGAGAAACATTTCATGTAGATACCCGAAGCTTGACGTACATGGACATTACATTACATTTGCGGAATACTTAGTACATAACAAAAACACACACACAAGGATCGTAATAGTTTAGTGTCTTTGGAAACTCGAAATATAATCTTCTAATCGTGGTGAAAGATATTCAACATCTCCCATAAAGATCTTCCTTTTTTTTACCTAAACCCTTTCTTTATATCCTGGGGAAAATAAAACATAAATGGGTGAGCTCAAATGCTCAGTAAGGGTAAACAAAATAAATATCAATCACCTCGTATACACAAGCACATAACTTTTGGAAATCTTAACCTGTAAAAGAGATCATAATTTCATAACATGGGATAAATCATGGCAGTGAAATGTAATCACAATAATAATAACTTAAAACATGAAACTTTGTGTCATTCACACATAATCATAGATAATCATTTCTTGTTAGTCAAGACTCATTGCCAAGACTATCTTAGTGGACAAAGTCCCTTTCTGAATCGAGTAACCCTCGTTTCAGTCCTGTTTCACTGAACCGGTATAACCTACCATTCCAGCCATATCTATCTCATGAGATATAAAATCTTTACCCAATGCATTGGAGGGAGATATAGGTCCCACCCATCTTATAATGAATCCTTTCTTATGTGTGCCACATAATCATAAATCATACATCATCGCATAACACAAGTAACAAAAATGGGATTCTTGAAACATCATGACATCATAAAACAAACCATATAAGGTAAATGACTTCATAAAAATAATTACCACACAACATAATCAAATAAATGTAATAATATGGATAAAAATTGAACCCTATATTATCTTATATGGAAAATAATTTTGATAAAAAACTTGAAATCCATTCTTGAGGAAAATATCCTTTCTACTTCAAAAACATTTTTCCTTTCATAACATGTCATATGACATTAAAATAAAACAATTTGATTAAAAATAAACTTGAAAACTTGTAAAGGAAGTTTCTTGGAAATAATGTTTTAAAAATCCATTCATGCCGTATAAGTTAAAAAAAACATTCTTCGTACTTTTGTCGGAAGAGTCAAAAAGTACCTCGTACGAAAAACGACAAAAGATTCCTTTAATACATATTACTAAAAACTCACCGAAGGGTAAAAATGGATTTAAGAAATTGTAGGTGGATGGAAATAATATTACATATTGATGAAACATGGATGTGGATGATAAAATACACCCCAGTAAATACTTACGAATAAACAATCTCGGATAAAAATGAGGTTGTGATATTTCCCTTACCTTAGGTCCGACTTGCTTTGTAAGTGTCCGAACCTCCTGTATAATGATTTAAATCATGTTATTGACTTATTCCAGAATCATATTCATTGTTATTATATCATATATGGTCCACTTATGACTTTATATTACCTGTTCTTTTGTAAATTCATGTTAAAGTAGCGTTTTGGGTAAAATCATCTCATTTGTCGTTCGTGTTTTTAACTTATAATTATTAATATAATTACTTAGATAATGAATACTTAATTCCAGAATATAAAACATGATTTATATATATATATTCAGAATATACATATATAATAAATCAGTAAATGGAAAGAAATACACCATTCATGGAGACGGTAGTCCGTACCTACGCATGAATGCTGTTTTCGTTTCCTTATTGAATTGAATGGAATTAAGTAGATGACATACATATAAATATAAATAATTCTAGTATCATTATTAGGTCATATATTTCATTATTACTTATTATATATACTTTATAATCATTCATGAATGGTTAATCATTGAGAATGAATCTCATCGCGTCGTGGAGACGGTAGTCCGTACGTACGCACGAGCGATGATATCGTTCCCATGGTCGTGGAATTGTGTTGAAGTGTATGTATACTATTTCAGTATCAATATTAATTTATAATAATCATAAATATTTACTCATTACACCATTATACCCATCCTTGTAAGGTGGTGGTGGAAAATAGATTACACCACGGCGTGGAGACGGTATTCCGTACGTACGCACGCGCGGTGATTTCATTTTTCCGTAGGATGGAAAGAAGGTGAATTAGGGTTGTTTCATATTTATAATAACATATCAGTATGTAAGTAATATTGATGTTATTACATTATAATGAAACAACTAAAGAAGAAGATGTTTAAGAAGAAAGAAATTGAAAAGATCGGTAATGGATATTACCTCTTCTTTGGAACGCCTCTTTGAATCCTCCACTTAGGGAACTAAGATTGGTCTTTGAAGAAGACCAGGACCTCTCGGATTATGCTAGGGAAGTGTAGAAGTGATTTTTTCAGGGTTTGGCCGAGCTTGATTGCTCAATTTGGTGTGAGGAGGAGGGGGAGGAGGTGCCCTTTTATAAGGGAGAAGAGAGGCACCTTAGGAATATCTTAAAATATTATTTTATATTAAAGTCAAAATCGGTTTATAATGGTTCCAAAGGGTCTTATTTCGAAGCTAAAGTGGGGATGGGTCGAAATACTATCATCCAATAGGATTTAGACAAGTTTAGGTTATTATTGTAACCTTATCAATTTGATTTAACTCTAAGTTAAATAATTTAACTTTTACCGTGTCTTTTTGTTTTCTTACACTATATGGTTAATACACTTACTATAACATGACAAAATAACTCCAAATTGTTTAATATTAATATATATATCCTTATATAAGGCATTTGGACGATCCTTATATTTTTAGGAATAAAATAACAATTAATAATATAATATTTTGTTTAAAAACTATTTTGTGTCAATTTTGACACTATTGGATATATGATTTTTTTGAAAGTCATAACAGAATTATATGTTCGAACCAAGTTTATTACATAAACACTAATATATCATAATAACCTAGAAAATTAGTGGGATTCATAAAAAGTATCAAATTACATTTATTTTGGTGTTTATAACATCAATTATGTCAATATTTCATTAATAAGATAATTACTGCATCATCATTGTGTCATAAATAAAGTAAATTATATGATGTCTAAAAATTAAAAATAAAATACCATTATGTATGAAATATTTTTATCCATCTAATGAATATTTAAAATCGAATTTATCTTATGTACAACCCTATATTAAAAATGTTTTAGTAAATAAACTTTGATTTTAACTCTTTTAACTCTTCTTTGAATTAAATAATAATAAATGTCCTAATCTAATCCAAGTGGGCCTAAATGATAATATTTTACACTTAAGGTTGTTTTTGGTCGAGATAAACTTGTCCAATAGAATTAGGACATTTGTTAGGGTAATATTAATATCATTCTTACCCTTAATTACCCTATTTACTTTTAACCGTGGTAAATAAAAGTAAAAAGTTGATATTCACCAAAAATTATTTTCATCTCATTGAACCACATTTTACTTACTGACATCAACCATGTCTCTCGGATTTTTGAAATTCCATTCACAGAAAGCGGTAAAATTATGTTTTATGAAAAATTCAGTTTTTTAACTACCACTTAGTAGTTTCACTATTCATCAAAAATTGATGTTTTTCAGAACAATGCCAAAATTTCATCCTAAGCTATATTTCATATTACGAATTCAAAAATGAAGTCTATTTTACCAAATTAATAACATAGAAGTTTCATTAATTAATTTTATAATTAAATCCCGCTGTTAAAACAAATAGCGTGTTTTTAAGAAATAATATCTATCAAAAGATTAACACTTGATTATGTCTGGTTTAAATGTGAAATTACAACCAATGACCAAAATTGTATTAAATTTTAAAAATATATTCTAAATATACTTTAAAACCACTCAAATTAATAATTTATCACTATTAATTATTTTGATTAAAAAAGTTGTTTTTAATTATAATTTAGTAATTTTCACTATTCATCAGAATATGAAAGTTATTCGAAAAGTACCAAAATTTCACCTTAGGCTAAATTCGATGCTCCGAATCCAAAAATTAAGTCCATTTTGAGAGATAAATTTTCTAAAATTTGAAAATTGGTTATTACCATTCATAATGGCTAGTTTTAATAATATTTTAATAGCATATCATTGTTTCGTGAAACTCAGTATTGCGTACTACACATGCTATCGAGGAAGGTTGTGATTGTGTGTAATTCAAGGCAAGTCAAGGATGCGTGTTGTGCAAGATCCTTTTGCTGTAGCGTACAACACAAGACATTAATAAAATTATAATGAATATTTTTCATAAAATCTCGGGCTGTTACATTCTACCCCCCTTAAAATGAATTTCGCCCTCGAAATTCATCGGGGTTATAAATGGTTTACTATTCGAAAGTTTCTTTAATAGAAACCCACATCGTAAAAAGGAATATCAAAACCAATCTTTAAAAACAAAAGTATGAAACGTAACAGTTACCCAAATAAACTAATCACTGGGTTTCCACATAGGTGAAAATATGGATATGGAAGAGAAATCTAACCATCATGTTCTGATGGAGAGTGGTAGAGAACATGGCTATGGAAAAGCCAGTAATCACAAAGCCATAAATTTGTGACGATCTAAGGTACCATCTGATTCATCAGATATAAGATCACTAGGACAACATTTTTGGTTTTCAAGATCGTTTCCCAAAAGTTAAAGAATTTGAATTAGAATAAATACTTACTTTATTTTGGTACAATCTCACTGTTGTTCATGCCTTTAACAATTTCCACTTCATCTCTTAAATAAATGAAGTTGAATTTGTTATTCGTGAAGTGTTAGCAGATCATGTGATAGAATGACGGGTCATTCCATCTGTCTCAAACAAAAGGTTAGCAAAAACATTATATACATAAGTCGATCTATAGTGAGATTAATCATATATGGTTCCTAAAATGGACTTATACATCATATGTCATACAGTTGAATATAATAAAACAAGTTTCTACTAAACAGGGAATTACTGTAGGCCAATGGTAGGCGATAAAGGCCAGTCGCACTTCGGTTGTGGGTTCGATTCCCACAGCCTTGTCCGAAGCGATGGGCTGTCGCCCGTCCTGCAGGTTGTCCTTTTTCTAAAACTACATTACTATAACATCACATAAATAATATCAAAAGAAAGTTCTATACATAAACAATACTAACTTATGGTTAACATAATCCATTACAATCTTTAGGCTTATCTAAAGTACTTCGGTCCAAGCTCATAGTATAAAGAAAATGATTACTTGAAATGTCGTCAACCAAGCATGTGAATACCATCATTTATCCCCCATATATCTTGTTGGTCACATTCCAATCATGTGAATACCTTAATGATGTATTCTCTTGAAAAAAAGAATACCCATTAAACCTTAGTGAAAACATGAATGCTGTCAAAAGTTAACTCATTCCACATACCAAAATCCAAAAATTCTATATACTCAAACCATGATATAACCTTCTCCTTATATCAGTCAAGAGCTCATGAATACTATCAAACATTTAATTTTATCCTTATCCCTTCATTATGCGCATATCATCTACATTCCAAAAATATCTGAATAACCTTTCATGGATACTGGTAACATTAATCAGACAATAATGTAAAAATCCATACATGTCTCTTTATTCCATAGTACCATGAGATTACTTATACAACATTACAAATGATAAACATGTAATCATTCCACTACATTCTTAAACCATTGACCGAGCTTTAACAATTCTTTCATCTCACATATCATTTGTATTCTCTTCATCATCATCCACATAAATACTTCCCATACGACCATACTGATTATCTTCAAGAGACTTTCCCATAGGGAATTGGTTTGCATAATGCTCGCACATTCCACATTTAAAACATTTAACCATTGTTGATGTCGTAGCAATACCATTATCCTCATCCATGTTGTTAAGTGAACCTTTTCCTTTGCATTTACTTGCTTTGTGTCCTTCTTTTCCACACCCAAATCATCTTCCAGTTCCTTTGAAACATTCTCCTTGATGCCTCTCCCCACATTATTAACTTAGGGGAAATTGAACATTCTTTCCTCTATGATCATCATGAAACTCCATCTTTCTCTTATTAGCCGAGTCAGGAAACTTACCAAATTTTACTTTATTGATCATATTATGAGATTTCTGATTCGGCATAAAAATGATGTTTGGACTTCCAAATACCATTTCATTATGAAGAATATCATTCCATTATCCATCATATCATCCATTATCGTGAATCATCTTGTTTCCAGCCATTTTCTAAAACCCAAAAAAGAATAGTGTGAGAGGCAAAAATCATGCTAGGGAAAACAACATTATAAAGGGGGATTACCCTTAATATATAACATCTTAGGTTAAATTCTATGATCGTTACCATAGTTCTTGGACTGTATCCAATATGTATACTTATCCTTAGGGACATCCCTAGACATACCTTAGAAATATCTATAGGGATCTCACTAATGTTCTCACATCCTAGTTTCCAAAGGTTGACTAAACCTTTGCTCTGATACCAACTGTAGAGACCCGAGGCCTGACGTACATGGACATTCCATTACATTTGTGAAATACTTAGTACATAACAAAAACACACACACAAGGATCATAATAGTTTAGTGTCTTTGAAAACTCGGAATATAATCTTCTAATCATGGTGAAATATCTTCAACATCTCCCATAATGATCTTACTTTTTTTTACCTAAACCTTTTCTTTATATCCGGGGGAAATGAAAAAAAAAGGGTGAGCTCAAATGTTCAGTATGGGTAAACAAAAGAAATATCAATCACATCGTATACACAAGCACATAACTTTTGGAAATCATAACCTGTAAAAGAGATCATAATTTCATAACATGGGATAAATCATGGCAGTGAAATGTAATCACAATAATCACAACTTAAAACATGAATCTTTGTGGCATTCACACATAATCATAGAGAATCATTTCTTGTTAGTCAAGACTCATTGCCAAGACTATCTTAGTGGACAAAGTCACTTTCTGAATCGAGTAACCCTCGTTTCAGTCCTGTTTCACTGAACCGGTATAACCTACCATTCCAGCCATGTCTATCTCATGAGATATAAAATCTTTACCCAATGCATTGGAGGGATATATAGGTCCCACCCATATTATAATGAATCCTTTCTTATGTGTGCCACATAATCATAAATCATACATCATCGCATAACACAAGTAACAAAAATGGGATTCTTGAAACATCATGACATCATAAAACAAACCATATAAGGTAAATGACTTCATAAAAATAATTACCTCACAACATAATAAAATCAAGGTAATAATAGGGATAAAAACAGAACCCTATATTATATTAGATGGAAAATAATTTTGATAAAAAACATGAAATCCATTCTTGAGGAAAATATCCTTTCTACTTCAAAAACATTTTTCCTTTCATAACATGTCATACGACATTAAAATAAAAGAAGTTGATTAAAAATAAACTTGAAAACTTGTAAAGGAAGTTTCTTGGAAATAATGTTTTAAAAATCCATTAATGCCGTATAAGTTAAAAAAAACATTCTTCATAATTTTTTCGGAAGAGTCAAAAAGTACCTCGTAAGAAAAATGACAAAAGATTCCTTTCATACATATTACTAAAAACTCACTGAAGGGTAAAAATGGATTTAAGAAATTGTAGGTGGATGGAAATAATATTACATATTGATGAAACATGGATTTGGATGATAAAATACACCCCAGTAAATACTTACGAATATACAATCTCGGATAAAAATGAGATTGTGATATTTCCCTTACCTTAGGTCCGACTTGCTTTGTAAGTGTCTGAACCTCCAGTATAATGATTTAAATCATGTTATTGAATTATTCCAGAATCATATTCATTGTTATTATATAATATATGGTCCACCTATGACTTTATATTACCCGTTCTTTTGGAAATTCATGTTAAAGTAGTGTTTTGGTTAAATCGTCTCATTTGTCGTTCCTGTTTTTAACTTGTAATTATTAATATGATTACTTAGATAATGAATACTTAATTACAGAATATAAAACATGAGTTATATATATATATTCAGAATATACATATATAATAAATCAGTAAATGGAAAGAAATAAACCGTTCATGGAGACGGTATCCCGTACGTACGCATGAACGTTGTTTTCGTTTCCTTATTGAATTGAATGGAATTAAGTAGATGACATAAATATAAATATAAATAATTCCAGTATCATTATTAGGTCATATATTTCATTATTACTTATTATATATACTTTATAATCATTCATGAATGGTTAATCATTGAGAATGAATCTCATCGTGTCGTGGAGACGGTAGTCCGTACGTACGCACGAGCGATGATATCGTTCCCATTGTCGGGGAATTGTGTTGAAGTGTATGTATACTATTTCATTATCAATATTAATTTATAATAATCATAAATAGTTACTCATTACACCATTATACCCATCCTTGTAAGGTGGTGGTGGAAAATAGATTACACCACGGCGTGGAGACGGTATTCCGTACGTACGCACGCGCGATGATTTCATTTTTCCGTAGGATGGATAGAAGGTGAATTAGGGTTGTTTCATATTTATAATAAAATATCAGTATGTAAGTAATACTGATGTTATTACTTTATCATGAAACAACTAAAGAAGAAGAAGTTTAAGAAGAATGAAATTGAAAAGATCTGTAATGGATATTACCTCTTCTTTGGAACGCCTCTTTGAATCCTCCACTTAGGGAACTAAGATTGGTCTTTGAAGAAGACCAGGACCTCTAGGATTATTCGAGGGAAGTGGAGAAGGGATTTTGGCAGGGTTTGGCCGAGCTTGAGTGCTCAATTTGGTGTGATGAGGAGGGGGAGGAGGTTCCCTTTTATAAGGGAGAAGAGGGTCACCTTAGGAATATCTCAAAATATTATTTTATATTAAAGTCAAAATCTGTTTATAATGGTTCCAAAGGGTCTTATTTCGAAGATAAAGTGGGGATGGGTCGAAATCCTATCAAAAAATAGGATTTAGACATGTTTATGTTATTATTTTAACCTTATCAATTAGATTTAACTCTAAGTTAAATAATTTAACTTTTACCGTGTCTTTTTGTTTTCTTACACTATCTGGTTAATACACATACTATAACATGCCAAACGAACCCCAAATTGTTTATTATTAATATATATATCTATATATAAGTCATTTGGCCAAACCTTATATTTTTAGGAATAAAATAACAATTAATAATATAATATTTGATTTAAAAACTATTTTGTGTCAATTTTGACACTATTTGATATATGATTTTTGTGAAAGTCATAACAGAATTATATGTTCGAAAAAAGTTGATTAAATCAACACTAATATATCATAGTAACCTATAAAATTAGCGGGATTCATAAAAAGTCTCAAATTACATTTATTTTGGTGTTTATAACATCAATTATGTCAATATTTCACTAATAAGATAATTACTGCATCATCATTGTGTCATAAATAAAGTAAATTATTTGATTTCTAAAAATTAGAAATAAAATACAATTATGTAGGAAATCGTTTTATCTTTATAATGAATAATTACAATCGAATTTATCTTATGTACAACCCTATATTAAAAATGTTTTAGTAAATAAACATTGATTTTAAATCTTTTAACTCTTCTTTCAATTAAATAATAATAAATGTCCTAATCTAATCCAAGTTGGCCTAAATGATAATATTTTACACATAAGGTTGTTTTTGGTCGAGATAAACTTGTCCAATAGAATTAGGACATGTGTTAGGGTAATATTAATATCATTCTTACCCTTAATTACCCTATTTACTTTTAACCGTGGTAAATAAAAGTAAAAAGTTACTATTCACTAAAAATTATTTTCATCTCATTGAACCACATTTTACTTACTAAAATCAACCGTGTCTCTCGGATTTTTGAAATTCCATTCACAGAAGCGGTAAAATTAAGTTTAATGAAAAATTCAGTTTTTTAACTACCACTTAGTAGTTTCACTATTCATCAAAAATTGATGTTTTTCAGAACAATGCCAAAATTTCATCCTAAGCTATATTTCATATTCCGAATTCAAAATTGAATTCTATTTTACCAAATTCATAACATAGAAGTTGCATTAATTAATTTTATAATTTAATCCCGCTGTTAAAACAAATAGCGTGTTTTTAAGAAACAATATCTATCAAAAGATTGACACTTGATTATGTCTGGTTTAAATGTGAAATTACAACCAATGACCAAAATTGTATTAAATTGTAAAAATATATTCTAAATATACTTTAAAACCACTCAAATTAATAATTTATCACTATTAATTATTTCGATTTAAAAAGTTGTTTTTAATTATAATTTAGTAATTTTAACTATTCATCAGAATATGAATGTTATCCGAAAAGTACCAAAATTTCACCTTAGGCTAAATTCGATACTCCGAATCCAAAAATGAAGTCCATTTTGAGAGATAAATTTTCTAAAAATTAAAAAGTGGTTATTACCATTCATAATGGCTAGTTTTAATAATATTTTAATAGCATATCATTGTTTCGTGAAACTCAGTATTGTGTACTACGCACGCTATCGAGGAAGGTTGCGCTTGCGTGTAATGCAAGGAAAGTCAAGGATGTGTGTTGTGAATGCTCCTTTTGGTGTAGCGTACAACACAAGATATTAATAAAATTAAAAAGAATATTTTTCATAAAATCTCGGGCTGTTACATTTCAGGTCACCATTGTGCTGGACGTAGGTTGGGGAGACCACCCACGTTGTCATAGAGTTAGTGAAGGTGACAACAGAAAAGGTGTAGGACATTCGTGGGCGGATGAGGATGGATCAGAGTTGACAAAAGTCCTACACAGATCGTCGTTGTTTCCTTAGGAGTTATATTAGGGGGACTATGTCTTTTTGACAGTCTCTCTATGGTGTGTTACCCAAAGGATCTTACGGGGTGGAATGTTATTCCCGAGATTCATTGGGCCCTTTGAGATTGTGTGCAGGGTTGGTGAGGTTGCCTACCATCTTTCTCTACCCCACAGATGGAGTGGGTGCATGGTGTCTTCCACATGTCGCAGCAGAGAAAATACGTGCATGACCACATGCACGTTATCGACTAGGGAGAGATGGAAATCAAGGATGGATCTACCTTTATAGAGCTCCTAATGGCGATTGTGGATCGACAGAAGTGGACACTGCATGGATGGACCATTCCTTTGGTTCGTGTGATGTGGTAGTATAAGAGAGTGCATGAGAGAAGATCGGATCAGGATTGCTATATGTGGGCTCAGTATCCCGAGTAGTTTTTATAGTTTTTTTAGATGGATGAAAAACATGAAGGAGGGAATGATGTAAGAACCCAAGATTGGAGCCTGTAAGAGTTTGAAATTTTCTAGATGTTATGTCAGAGCAGGGTGAACAAACGTCATCTGATTCTGATCCCCTGTGTGGGTGGAATTAAATTTTAAGTGAATTCACACTAGACATGGCATAGAAACATGATAACTCCTAAACAGTTCCTCAGATGGGAAGAATGAGGGCATCATTGAGTCTAGAGCATGATTTTTTCTTTAGGATTGGTGTTACTTTGGCGGGTGTGGCCCTATTGTGGAAAGTGTCACTATGGTAGTTTTTGTAGTTTGGAAGCCACCGGGAATGAACTTATTAACCTCTGAAAAAAGGATCAAATTAAAATTATAATACCACATTTTCACTTAGAACATGGTTTTTACCCTAGAGGCAGCTTAACATCGACCCCGTTGAATGTTCCGGTACGGGGCCTACTGGTGGGGGGGGTGGGGGGGAGTGTTTTTCTACTTAAACACATCTACTTCCACCCTTATTATTCCCCATCATTTCATCTTGGAGGTTTTACCTCTCAAGAATCATCAAGAGTATCTCCCCACCTCTCCACGGTGTATCAGATTTGGTGGATTGTCGGCGGAGCTACGGGCTACACCCACTGAGGTAGGAGGTTCCATTTACGTTTTTAAATTCCACATATACATTTGAACTCAATTTCATGCATCAAAATGATCTCAAATTCTTGACCTACGGCTATATTTGAATAGGAATTTGTTTTAGATTCCAAATATACATTAGGATCAAATTTTCAAATCCTGGGGTGTCCGGGGAGACCCTGTGATGTTTTCCGGCCATACCATGGGTTTTCCGGCAGTTCCAGGCCTATCCGGCAGTCGGTGTTGCAGTCTGATGGCCTCCCAGTAGTGGCGGTGGGCTCCTAGTGGTTGGGGAAGGCACCCTGCGGTGGCAAGGGCTCCCAACGGCACCAGCCAACTCCCATCGGCAGGCGATGGTGGTCCCAGGTGGTGGCGGTCTCAGGCGGCGGCGGCGGGTAGAGGTCATCGGCACGGGTGGACCAGGGGTCGCGTCGGGCGACATAGTGCAGGAGACGGAGACCCGCCTTCTTTCTGTTTCTGCATGAAATAGTGACTAGAAATGAGGTTCAGTCGGTGCGGTGGACCGCAGGTCAGTGGCTGGGCCGTGGGGAAGACCTACCGGCAGACCGACGTGGGCTGACCCAGGCTGAGTGGACCGGGCCCGTCCAACCCATATGGGTTCACCCCTTGTCATTGGGCATCTATAACATTCACTACATGTGACTTTTTTGGATGACATCTACGGAAATACAATCCTCATCTTGAGACAGAGATTTATAGATGGTCTCACAGATTTTTAATTCCCGAGATAGGGGCTCGGTGGGGCGACACGCTTGTTATGTACCTCATCGGGATTATTCATTCGGATGGAATGAGCACATCCGATGTTCTTTTATGGAGTCACCAGAGGTGTTGTGACCCTATCGTTGAGACTAAGTAATACAGGGTGGTTTATGTAATTGGATATGAAGTTGAGGCATATGCCCCACGAACCATCTATTAAGCGGTGAGCAGTGTTTTGCGCCCTTTTCATCAAATATTTGTATGGGGCGATTGAGTAGTCATTTCAGAGTGTTTTTCTAAGAGCATTGCAACGACACAGATCGCCCGACATATTCTGAGACTGAGGTGTGGGACCCATGAGATGTCATATGGGAATAAAGCGGTGTTGAATAACGTTTTCGTCGGGACTCCATTTCCAACGAGTAAATAGTCTATCTCACATATTTTTCAGCGAGGATTACAATGGGGTAATATGTTTGGGCGTACAAATCCTCTTTCGAGATCTCATTAAATGTGGATACAAGAAAGGTTATTTGTCATAGGTTCCCTTGACGTACTTCGACCCAGGGCAAAACTGTGATGTTAGCGACACCTAGAGATGGTTCGGGCTGTGCGGAGTTCTCGGACCAGTTCAGGGATTACCCTATAGTGGGGCTAGGCAGTGGGTTATGCACTGGCGTAATAGGATTTACCCTCCAGCAAGGCTGAGTATTGGGTTACCTGTTTACCTTAGGATTTACCCTCTAGTAGGGCTGGGTAGTGGGTTACCCATCAACTATTAGGGTTTACCCTCCAGTGGGGCTGAGCAGTGGGTTACCCATCGACAATTTATGGTTTACCCTTCAGCAGGGTTGGGTAGTGGGCCACCTGATGACCTATTGGGGTTTACCCTCTACATGGACTGGGTAGTGGGTTATCCAACGACTTCTTTTAGACTCATCCCTTTCTATGAGGCTATTCAGGGACATTTATCCGTGGTTACTAGACTGGGATCCTTTGTTGCGCTATTCAGCGAAGATGTAGCCTTGGCGTGTGGGACTATTGGGCATCAGTGATTGCTACCCTTATAACTGTTGATGACTTATTCTTGTTCGAGCTAGGAGATGTAGATCCCCTTACTCAGTCGTTCAGGTTTCTTATTGAGAATATATATTTACACCATTCTTTCATTCCCTCTCCTTGGGTTCAGTTACCCTCATTCTAGCAGCGGCGAAGTCACAAGTGTTATGCCACATGATTTCCATGTCTAGCTCCTCTTGGTAAGGCGATCCTCATTTCATTCTCTTATTTGGTTGATCTACATACAATTTACTATACTCTTTCACTGTTCTCTTCTCTCTCTACTGATCAAAATTTTTGTACCTCCTTTTTTGATAGCTAGAGATTTTTAGGCATCCTACTGAGTGTTTTTTAACTCACCCATTCTTGGTATTTGACCACACTTTATGTTCCCTAACAGACGATGGACAGGTCAGTCGAGACTATTTGAGGAGTGTAGATGACACATGATCTTGGGCTACATTTTGAGGTCATATTAGTACATTAATGTGTGATACTCACCTATTATTTACTTTTGTTTACCTATTACTAGGTTGGTTCACCTTTTGAGTTGGGTGCATATTTTTTCAATTTTATGTTCGGTATCATGTTAGTACATGTCATCATGTTACAGTTCGCTATTAAGATGTTAATGAATGAATGTGGTTGGTTTATAGTTGTTTTCCCTTCGGTTTTCTTTTGACTCTGAACATATTCATTAAGTGGGTTTTGTGTGTACAGGTACTTAGGCAATGTCCTCCCCATGATTGTTACACCTTTGGCGCTTCTCACCAGCCCATGGCCTATGGTGGAGGTCTTGTGGTAGTTGTGTATTGAGACAGGTCTGTTCGGGTCATGACATATACATACACCCAAAGGGTGTGGTCATAATCCCAAGAGGATACAACCCAATTATTCTAATTTTCAAGGAATACTAGTTGAAATGTAAATTAGTCTTGATATGTAATGAGAAGCAGTGTTAATTTCCATGAAATGAAACTATAAATTGAATACAGTTTTCAAGATAAATCATTCAGAATGTTTAAACATATAATGACCAATTTTATTTGATGTAAAATACTTAAAAACACACCCAAGTACTATGTAATACTCCACAAATCCTATGGGAAACTATACAGGGAACACTCTTAGGCACTAGATAGTCTCAGGCACCATGTACCTCATTACTCGGTGTAAAGTAACCATATTAAAATTTGTTATCATGAATGAGACACTAGTATGGAACATACCCACAAAATAGAGGTGCCTAATAAACATCTATATTGTTTAGTTAGAGTTTTTTTTATCCAACTCCAATGTCAAAATAGGGACAAAACCCATCTGGTCCACAAGCCATACTTGTACACATCCTCCCCACATAGGTTCTCGGGATTCCCCCTTTTTTCTCAAACAATTTTAGAATGCTACATAAAACCATTTAAATATATAAAACCACTACTGGTCACATTAAAATAGAATAGTTTCTACACACACATTATACCACATAAAACACATGACAAAACACTTTGATTTTCTCTAAAAAAATTTCTAAAAATCACACATTATTTCCCCCCAAAAATCCTTGATAACCCACATTGCATAGTATGTGCCCAATAAAATTTACCATAACAGGATTTACAGTGCCCAAAACATTTATATAAATATATTACCAGTTTTATAAAAACCCAATTAGGTAGAAATAAAATATCCATGTAAAACAACAACTTTAGATCTAAAATGTTTCCAAAAAATCCTTCATTTATCATACGTCACCAAAATCAGATTTCATAGTAGCATATATTGGAGACTAACATTTAAAACATTATTTTCCTCCCTAATAAATTTCAATAAAATAAACCAACAAGTTATAGAGAATAACCAATTAAACATATATAACATATTTATGAAAAAACCC
The DNA here is from genome assembly GCA_963277665.1 of Viscum album. Lineage (NCBI taxonomy): Eukaryota > Viridiplantae > Streptophyta > Magnoliopsida > Santalales > Viscaceae > Viscum > Viscum album. Next base: position 1,036,459,302 of record OY728133.1, on the reverse strand, counting down.
CCAATTTCACATAAAATTTGCATTTAAAAATCTCTTAAACTACAAACACCTATAAAACTAATTTTGGTAGCAATAATAAAATGATATAAAAGTTAAAATATGAAAAATAAAGAATAAAAAGTCAAAAAAAATTAACAAACAAGGAATCACGTAAATATAAATGAAAAACTATGAATCCTTTGTGTGAAAACTAAAATAGAACACTACCGCAGCTCACGAAATGTAAAACAGACCTAAAAACAGAATTTTAGACCATGAAAAACAAGATAAAACCATCATTTTGAAACCCTTATTACTGAAAAATAGGAATCTCAAGGACAATGGGTGAAACCATAAGCACGTTGAATGAAACCCTATGAAAATTTAATTTAATTGAAGGAGACCCACTTACTTGAGGGAATTTCATTAAATAAACTCAAATACACTAGTAGCTGGATTTTCAAACATCAAAACATTTAAGGGAGGTTTGGAAAAGGATATTTATATTATGTAAAAATTTTAATGGGGGATAAAGTGTGAGAAATGAATAATTTATGAAGGAAACCAATTACCATTATAAATCTTCTTGAATTGATAATGATTAAGAAGATTCGAAATAATCCATGATGAAAATGAGTTCGAAAGAGGGGGAGAAAATAATGGTGTTGTGAATATATTTAGGGGGCTCGGGATAAATGTGGAATCACCAAAATATAGTTAAAATTGAGTTTGATATTAAATATTCAATTTTTTTAAAACTAATAATTGGCTTTATGGATATAATAATTCCATAAATTGAAACCCAAATCCACCATTATTATAAATTCCAAAATGGTACAAATTGAAACTGTGATGTTAATTGGTAAGAGGAAGGAATTTTTGAATTAAAATGGGTGATAAATATAAAAAAATTAAATATTTATAAATGAAACAATTTTGGTTTTGAAATTGGGAAATGGGATCACGGTTTGGCCCAAATAAGGAAAACTCACCCTTTCCTCCAAAAATGCATTGGAAACCCCCATAAAATGAATGAATTGTAATTAAATAAAATTTACATTTAAAATAAGTCATGTATGTGACAATTTTCCCCAACATTAATGACTTTCCGCCCTAGAATGTCAACCTGAATCTTGATTGGAAACAAGAATGGGAACATTTATTCAACCCAGGACTACTGCTCCCATGTCTCATGAGTATCATTACAGTGATCCCAATGAACACAGGAAAACATAATGGACATCCCTTGAATCACCTTTTCAAAGGAGTCCACTATTGGTAGTGATTTCTCAACAATAGACATGTTAAGCTCTATCTCCACTTCATCCCAACTTAGCACATGGGATGGATCCGAGATGTATTTTTTCAACTAGGAGACATGGAAGTCATCATGGATGGATGTAAACTGAGTTAGAAAAAATAACCTATATTTCACCATTCCAATATGATTTGTGATCTCAAAAGGCCAATCCTACTGCGGTAGTAGCATCCCTTGTTTCCCAAATCGATGATGGCCTAGATTAGGGGCCATTTTGAAGAATAAAATATCACCCATAGAAAACTCTAGGTTGCAATGCATCCGTTCTGCATATGATTTATGTATACTCTATGCTATCAATTAATGATTCATGATCGACATGACTTTCACAGACGTATCTTGCACTAGACTCATCCCCAGCAGTGAGGTCTCACCTAACTCAGCTCAACCTATGGGGGACCAAAAAGGTAAACCATTGACCACCTCAAAAGTATACAATATAATAGAGTATTGTTAACTATTTTTATAATAATACTAATCCAGACCAATATGGATATCCTAAAAACCTCCAATGTCATGGAAACATGCATTGAGAATATCCTCCAAAATATAATTCACTCGCTCTATCTGACCATCCATCAGAGGATGGTATGTCTTGCTCATATTAATCAGAGACCGCTAGGCCTTCTGAAGGAATTCCCAGAAACATCAACCGAAATGGGGGGTCTCTTTCGGAGACAAATGTAGATGGAATGCCATGGATTCTCACCACCCCCTAAGGATACAAACATATCAACTAATACACTCTAGATATATATATGATAGTAATAATGTGGGATTATTTGGTCATACGATGAATCAGTACACAAATGGTATTCATACCATGTAGTGTACGAGGTAATCCAACAATGAAGTCCATAGAGACATCATCCCCCTTCATTGTATGAATCGACAATGGATAGTGGAAAACAGAATTCCTTTGATACTCTGCAATCACCTACTAGCATATTTAGAATCCCCAAACAATGTCTTCTATGTATCGTCTCATAACTAGCCACCAGAACTACCGACATAAATCATAAAAAATCTTGTTGGCACCGAGATAGACAACCCCATAAGACTGGCAGTTGTTCCCCATCACCACCTTCCGCAATGATAATTGCACTACTGAATGGCCCTTAAAGCACGATATTCCCTCAGGATATGACAACCAATAATAGGATGTCTCCCAACAATGATGAATCTTCTTAGACCGCTAACAATTCTTAATACTGGGAAGCTCCCCCTGAATAAATTCCAATAGAGAATGATTCAATTGGATGCTAGATAAGAATGCACCTCTTCTATACTCCATAGTGTCCAAATGAATCTAATAAAAGATCCACATCTATGTCCTCTCATCTCTATAATTCATCATAGCCTACTCAAATAATAGGCCACCACATTACCCATTCCTGGGGTATAGAGAATGTCAATGTTGACCCCCTTCATGTAATTGACCCAATGACACTGCCTCCAATTGAGGTCCTTCTATGAGAAGATATAGTCCAAGCATTTGAGATCTGATTGGACCACAAACATCCCCCAAAAGTGGTAGTGACACCATGTCGTCAATGCATGCATCACTTTTTCTAACTCCAAGTCATGGGTTGGGTAGTTTATTTCGTATGGTTGAAGTTTCTAGGATCCATACGCCACCACATGAAAATCATTCTTTATAACTATTCAATGAACCATACCTAAAGCATCATAATAGACCACATACACCTTCACATCCTCGGGAAAAATCTGCAGGAGGGGGGTAGTCTAAAACCTATTCAGCTCCATGAATGATTCCATGAATTTTGGGCCCCATACAAACTTCACCCCTTTCTAGGTGACTGTGGTCATCAGTGAAGAATGAAGAGAAAAATCTTGATCAAATCCCATGTAATTAATCGCCATGTCATGGACACTCCTAATCTTGAAAACATTATTGATTTGTTCTAATGATATAATTGCACTATTCTTCCATGGGTCCACTAAAACCCCCTTAGCAGTTATCACATGCTCATGAAATATTACTTCCCTAATCCTAAATGTTTACATGGATAACTTTTCATTGAGGTCGTATCCCAATTAATGTCAAAGGTGATCAATAAGTGATGATTGTGTACCTCCTTAGAGCAGAATTATACTTGAATTTGATCCACTAACACCACAACGATGGAATTGATTTTATGATGGAACACACTGTTCATGAGTTCCATAAAGGCCACTAGATCATTGGTCGATCTGATGGACATGGAAAAATACTCAATGTGGTCTTTCCTGCTTTAGAAGGCTGTCATTGTGATATCTAACACCTTCACACTGAGCTGATGATAGCCCAAACGGAATTCAATTTTTGAGAAACACATTTCAACTTTCAACTGGTCATACAAATCATCTATTATAGGAAAAGTGTATTTGTTCTTAATTGTTACATTATTCAGCTTCTGGTAGTCAATGTCCAACCAGAGGGATCCGTCAGCCTTTTTTGCAAACAACAATGGATCAGCCTAAGGAGAGAACCTTGGGAGAATGAATCATTTGGATTCTCAGTCATACATATTTACCATTAATTACAAAATCTATATGGGGGCAATGTGGTAAGAGGGATGATATATTGGATGGGTTCGTGACACCAGATCAATCGATAACTCCACATCCCATTCTAAGGGAATACCTGATAATTCTTCAATGAATACTTCTGGAAACACATTCAATAAATTAGATAGTGAACCTATAGATGATAGACCATTATCCTCTAGTGTGAGTGAAGATATCAGGATGTTAAGACATCCCTACTATTGGATTGTAGGTCCTAAACGACCCGACCAAGGATCCCATTTTTTCCGAAAAACCTGGATACTACCATCAGGTGCTCTGAAACTCACTCACCAACTATAGTAATCAATGTTTTCCTATAATTGTACTATAAAATCCATTCCAAGTATTATGGGAAGATTTTCCATATATATAACTAGGAGGTACCACTCCAACTCAACCCTTGACATGGAATGTGCACACGAGTGGTACTTTAGACCTTCCTCATTCTTCATTCCTAGCGGTGTCACCAATTCTATCACAAATGACATCAACTCAGTTGGAAAATTAATAATGTCTAGAAAACATGAAGAAATAATTTAAATTGAGAAAATCTCTAAAAATACTAATAGCTATATAAGATGTGATCAAAATGGTACCTTGAACTGTCGTTGGTCCGGCCTCTGATCCTGTTGTTGCGAGATACAATACACAGAGTTTTTCAGTCAATGTCTAAGGATGAACACTAGTCATTGAATATGACCAAAACTAGATATTATCAGAATATGACCCATCCCTAACACCATGACCTCCAAAGAGAGATCCCCCAATCCTTGATGGCATATAATTTTCTATCCATCCTCTTGAATCCACTAACCCTACCCCACTCGGATGTTGGCGTTCCACCACACCGAAGTGATGAAAATGCCCCAAACCACCACACTGGAAATAAGGGTTCAGAGGAATTGGTCATTCTGGTTGGATGCAATCCAAAATCCCACACTGGTGGCACATGGCCAATCTCACATCGGATGTCGCAGACAAAAACATCCTGGAAGATTGGCCTGAACTACAACCTATTTTCTTCATCTATTCCTCTTGCATCCTTTTCCTTTCTAAAGAGCTTCCTCCACCCACTACAGAGACTAACCTAGAGAAACTATCCCTAGATTTTTGGTCATTATCAACCATGAAAACCTGGTTAATGACCATAGCATAGGTTCGTTCCTTAAAAAAGAAATCCTGAGAGTATATCTCTCGTTTAATGCCTTTCTCAAAGCTCTGTGACTTGAACTGTTCATTATAGATGATTTCAGGGGCATACAAAACCAACTCAAAAAATGGATGGAGTAATAAATTATAGAATGATTCCCAAGAACAAGGTCCATGAACTGACAGGACCTGACATAGGCAAATAACTCTGGGCAGTACTATACATTGAAGATGACCTTCAAATCTCCCTAGCACAAATTCTCATTTTTCGTGTCAAAAGGACTGACACCCACCACAAAAGACTGGGACACTCAAATAGAATGGAGGAAATCATCACCCTGAGCTCCTATGTTGTTTCCAGGAACTCAAATAGACATGTGTTCTTTTTTATCCTTCTTCTACATCCTATGGTCCGGAGCTACCTCGGATGGTTGGAGTCTTATTTTTAGATACTCATGTACTTTATCTTTTCTAGGACCCATATATTATGCCCTAACAAAAATATTAAAATGATTAAGTCCATTTTCCATAGATTTGATAGCTCATTCCATAGCCTCATCTATCATCCAATCATTTGGTGTGGGAGAACTATCTCTAGATTCCCCCCCATGGGCCTGTGGGAGATTTTTTGGGGGACATGTTACTACAAAATGAAACAGTCAAAAAGAAATATTCAATACCAAAATTCGGAAAATTTTAATCAAATACATTAAATATAAATAATCTAAACACATATCAATAACAAAACAACAACTACTCCACCCTCGCATGATGTCCACGTTTGGTATGCAGCCCACAGGTATCACCTAGATGTGAATTTAATAAGACAATTCAAATATCCCCTAGTAAAACATGGTCTACTATAAGTGGTGTGGGATAGGCACCCTACCTCTTTCCAATACCCTGATCTCACACATTCCAAGCTCTTTTCAATCCCGACTCATCCAAAAATAGTAATATAACCCAAAAACAGATGCCTTCTCTGATACCATTTTGGCAAAAACTGAATCTGGTTGCCACCAATAATGCCACCAACCCTAGCCCATTGAAAATCCTCAAGTTAATTTTCTATCCCCAGAGGATGGCATAGGTGCCCGAGTATTATTTATCTTGGTTTCGGAATGGTTTACCTAAATATTTTTACATAAAACATCAAAAACATTTGATAAACTGAATCTGAAAAATTCATACCAAATATTGTTTAAAAGAAAAATCATAAAATGAATACATTAGTAGAAATAAAATAAAAAAGGTCCACATACAAAAATAAACAACACAAAGTACTCCAATGAACATGGTTCCGTCACCCATTAGTCGTCTCCACAACTCCGAACCAATGATGGGAACTAACACCCTAAACCGCTATCACCCAAAGCAATCCCTTTAGCAGATTAAAGATTGATAAAGTCACCTTAATACCAAGGATTGGGACTATTCCCAATGTAATATGACCAAATTATTACATTGATCATGATATACAAGGTGAAAAATAAATCATTTTTATATGAAAATAATGCAGTGTTAAGTTCCATGAAATGCAACATTAAATTGAAATTAGTTTTCAATATAAAACGTACATAATGTTAACACATTTAAATAAAAATGTTAGATACTGTAATATAATTATATAAACACGCAAATATATGATCAAATATCCAAAATCAAATGTGAAAAAAATCGGGACCACCCATAGGCACTAGATTGTCTCTGGCCCCGTGTACAACGTACCGTGGTCTAAAGTAACCATAGATAAATCCATTCTCATGTACAAGACAGTAGTAGGGATCATACCCATAAAATATTGGTCACCAATAATTATCCATATAGTTATTTTAGTTTAGTTTATATCCAAATTATAAATTAAATAGGATCAAAACCCATCTGGTCCACTAGTTGTACTAGTACGCATCCGCCCAACCTAGGCACCTGGGCTTCCCCCATTGCTCTAAAACAATTTTAGAATTCTACATATATCCATTTTAATATAAAACACCACTTATATTCACTTTAAAATAGTACAATATATACACACACTTTTTAAAAGATATTACACACAACAAAACATTTTGATTTTTGATAAAATAATTTCTAAAAAACCCGCATTCTTTTTCACCCAAAACAAATTGAAAAATGCACATTTCACACTTTTCGCATGATAGAATTTATCAAAATAGGATTGAAAGTTTATAAGATATTTATATAAACCTATTTCATGTGTTATAAATCTACCTCATTAGTCATGACATAAAATAGCCACGTAAAACAACCAATTTAGTGCCGAAATGGTGCCAAAAAATGTTTTACATATCAATCATCACCAAAATAATATTTTGAAGTATAACATATGGGACATAAACCTTCGAAACATAATTTTAATCCATAATTAATTACAATAATATCAACCAAAAATTGATAGGGAACCTCAAATAAACTTATAAAACATTTCTATGAATAAACCCCAATTTCAAATAAAATTGTCATTTAAAATTTATTTTCAATAAAAACAACTATTAAACTAATTTTTACCGTAATAATAAAATTATATAAACATAAAAAATGATAAATACTGAATTAAAAGACACAAATATTTCATAAAAATGTAATCACCGACCAATGTAATGAAATCCCTTAAATCCTTTGTGTGGAAACTAAAACGCACCACCGCCGCAGTTCAAGAATGGTAAAATAGATCGAAAAACAAGATTTCAGACCCTGAAACACATGATAAATATATTATTTTGAAAACCTACATTCTTGACCTTAGGAACCTCAAGTATAATAGAAGAAATCATATGTACATTGAATGAAATCCTAATCAAATTGGAAGAATATTGAAGGAGACACACTTATTTAAGGGATCTTGATAAAATCACCAAAAATAAACTAGAAGCTAAACCTTCAACTATCCAAACATGAAAGGGATGTTATTACAAGGCCTATTTGATCATTAAGTTATTTAAATGGGGGAAATTGTGAGAAATGAAGAAGTTATGATGTTATCAAATTATCATTATAAATCATCTCAAATTGAGGAAACTTTTGAAGATTCTACTTAATACATGAATCAAATGACCACTAAAAAGGGGGATAAAATAATGGGGGAATGACTTGATTTTTTGGCGTCTGGTTGGAGGTATTATCACTAAAACATATTTAAAATTGAATATGATATTAAATAATTTTTATAAACATTAAATTTGATTTTGTGCTAGTGAAATTTCATAAATAAAAAACCAAATCCACGATTATTATGAATTCCTAAAGAGTAAAAATTAAATTTATTGTGTTAATAGGTTAAGGGAACTATTAAAAAAATGGAATGGGTGAAAAATAATAAAAAATGAAATTGTTAGAAAAGAAACAATTTTGATTTTGAAATCATGAAATGGGCTCACGTTTTGGCCCACATCATGATAATTCACCATTTCCAACAAAAAAGAATGGGAAACTTCGAATACAAATCATGAATGAAAAATAAATGAAAATTACCAATAAAATAATTCATACTTGTGACATTGATCTTGTTATGTTCTCAAAAATCAATGTAGAGTCTCATTTTACATCATTCATTTCAACAGAAAGATCATGTTCTCCACCAAGTGGTGCACTAGGGCATATAAATCCTTTACCAAGATTCTCTTGGAGTTGATTCTTCACTATTTTTGAAATAGTGGGTTTCATAGACCAAAAATGAAATAATTTGGAATACAATATCATATGTACAATTAATTATATATGATGTCATCTTATAATTATACTGTAGACATTTTTTCATTCACTATGGAAATAGTTATGTCCAAAGATTAATTGTCATATCAAAAGGTTATAGATGATCACCTACTATAATGAGAACATTGATATACTATGACAATAATATTAAATATATTCTCTATTTAATAGATACCTTTTAATAACTATATACCATAGATGTTTGAATATCCAGTGCGGGAGAATCAGAATCATTTATACTTCTTATCATGAATTTTTCACGTGGTGATATACAGTACTGAGATCAGGAAGATAAACCCAAAAATAAGAACACCACATGTTTTGGGTGTCAATGGTTGTTGTTATATATGATCATTTGAATTGGTCTCCTGACCTAATATTATTACTAATGCCTATCATTAGATTGTCTATTTTGATGCAAGGGAACAACTTGTGTATTTTAATCATGGTGAGGTTGCATTTATTTGGTGCATCATTGGTGGAATGAAAATGGTTGAATGTTGAAGAAAGGATTTGTCCATTCTAAATTTAATGAGTTGTATATCTTAGTTCAGAATGATAAAGATGGTGTCTAATTCATAATTCTTTCGCCAAACCAGTCAAAAAGAAAATACACCTTGAAAACCAACAAATTATAAATAATGAAAAGGGAACTAATACTATTGTGTGCCCTTCTTTATGAGATATTTGATGAAAAAGTGATTATAGTACATACACAGTGTGATTCAGTTGGTAGTCATTTCTATGAATATCCTTATCTCTTTAGGAGAAATTATGGGTTTCTAGACTCCGCTCTTAGTTTGTGGATTTTGTTTACTACTATCGAGATAAGGGCCTATAGGGTCACACAAAATATTGTATTCAAGAATCCTCCATATTCATTTTAATAGGTGTATAGACATGGTGTTCCCCTCCACAGAGTGTGGGTGTTTTCCAAGTTATCGATAACTAATATTTTTATAAATTCATTATTTTTCAAGTAATGAATAAATGGGATTGATTTTATTTAATTTATTTAAAATTTAAGTAAATTCGATATAATATTTATTTAACAAATATTTTATTAATATTCTAGGTCCATTTAATATTTAGTGGTATAAAGAATCTTGTAAAATGGCTCTGTTGTATCCCATAATAAAGATTATAAATATTACATGTATGTGATTTAAAAATAGAAAATATTGATAACATTTAGTTTTTCATTATTATTTATTTATTAAATGTCGAAATAAATGGTGTTCAGGGAACTCATCCATCTATTTGGCAACACCACTATAAAATATTAATGGGGATCTTTCTCAAGGTAACTCTTCATTCATTTCACAGAATAAAAATGAGAGCATCTCACTCTTCCCACTTCCAAGATAGATAAGTATTTTGTCCAACAGCATAGATCATGTTCTCCCTAACACATTGATGGAATATTTATTTACTAATTGTCGGGACATTGAAGAAATCATTGGATCATTGTGCTAGCACTCAAAATTTGATGATCGTCATTCCAGAATATTATTGAATCATGTATGAAAGATCAATAGGGATTCATCTTTTTATCCTTCATGTATCGATCTTCGGCGATGAGTTTCAATTGGAAAAATCTACATATTTGAAATGGGTAACCATTTAGTTTATTTTTTTCAATTTATAATTTCTGTTTGATACCCAGAACATACCGGGGATCTGATCGTCAGTGTTGAAATGTTTTTTCGACCCGACCATGAAAAATTTTAAAACTCCTCATCCTACATACATTTGATATGGCCCCATGAAACATTCATTTATATCATAGGGATCATAGAAATATTCTGAAAAAAATAAAATTAATTTTCAAAACATTAAGTAAATGTAATGTAATCTGTCACAATGGATCATACTACACGTCTATCCGATGTCGAATGACGATGTTATTGTTAGTTTAAATTATTTTATTGGTTTGAATATGTGGTTTTATATTGGGTATTAATTTAATAAAAATTATTGATCATCACAATTGTTTTTAATTTTTTTTGTAAAACCACAAACAAGGATGATGATAATAATTATTAAATAATATTTTGTATCATTATAAATGTAATAATAATAATTGCGTTATAATTTTAATAATAATAATAATTATTATTATTATAATAAATAATACAATGTTTTATTATTAATGTATTTAAAGGGTATTTGAATATACTTTAGAAAAAAACATGTGTGTGGGAAAAGGGAAAAAATAAAAAAGGTATAAGAAGGGATTAACCATTGAAAAAATGAGGACAAGACATAAAAGGAATTTAAAAAAATTCATTTTACTTCAAAATTAGGGGAGCTAAAAAGGGGTCCGCATGGAGCCTCATATTCATCATTATCGTGACTCAACATGAATGGGATTCCCAACAACAAGAGAAATGTAGCCTACTTCAGATCCTAGATGCCACCTTCTCCAAGTGTTCTCTCACCAACCGCCACCTCAAGAGAGATCGGGCCACTACTCTCCTCATATGGCTTCGTTTGCAATGGTACAATGCCTCACGACCACCCTATTCATCATCCAAGGATCTACCCTTAGGTTTCCCCCCTTTTTCTAACAACCAATAGAATGAGGGACCAGCTTCCCTCCCCCATTGTGCTACCCTCCACCCGGCAGTAGAGACCCATACCCGTGGCCCACTCCCAACGACCTCCTCCTTCCCATCTGGTCACCCGAAATCCACCCTCATCTAGAGTAGAACAATCCCACGAAATGGCCTCCAAAATGCCATCTTACCTAATCACCATGCCACTGTCGCACCCTCCTTCACTGATGTTAGACCTGAACTACACCGCATATTGTGGCCAGCACATTAGGAACTAGCTGGAACAGAGATAACACACCCTTTTTTGAGAACAACATCATGAAATGAGGCTCTCCTTGGACATCCATTCCAAAGTGGATCCATGTGCCTCGCCAGCATCGTGTCCTACTCAAAATTTTTAGGTAGTTGACTGACTCGCCACCACCTTCCTTTTGCCCCACTAGTAGCCGCATCTCTAGCATGGTCTTCTCCGATCTAAATGCAGTGGGTATCCTCTTTTGTGATACATTTTATCTTCGCATGGAATTATTTTACCTAAAGAGGTTCATGACGATCTATCAAATGGAGATCTAGTTTGGAAAGATCATTCTGGCCTGGTTTGGCACCACACATCTTCGTATAACCATGATTTGGTTTGGCCCGACCCACACATGGAGTGGTGTTTCGGGGACCAACCAATTTCAATTAATCAAAAATAATTAATTTAATAATTTTATCAAAATTAAATAAATTAAAATTAATATTTGTTAATTATTTTAATACATGAGGAGATAAATTATATTTTTTGGCAATAAAATTAAATTAATTAGTGGACCATTCATAAATTAAATTATATGAATTGTTTAATTAATTCAATATAATTTATAACCCTCACTATTATATAACGAAATTTAATTTTATCGTGAATTATTTTCCAATAATCTCATCTTGATCACCTACTTGTGTATGTTACAATTATCTAATTAATTATTTATGTACGTGCATTGATTTTAATAATTAATTAAAATGTTTTTGCATCATCATTGTTTCAGTTAAAATTTGAAGACCTGTAGATTTGATGGAATTATTTTTATTAAATTATTTTGGATTTTACATGTATGATTTTTCTGATGGAACCTGATTCTGAGCCCGGAGTGCCCAGAATCAATTTCCAAAGATTAGATCGGGAAAATTTAGTGAACGAACAAGCAATTTTTTCTATCTTTTGAACCGGTGCTCAGATTTGAAATCTGAGGGCACCGATGAAGTCACATCACCAGTTTTTTCATAAAAGGACCTTTCTTGAAGGTGCGTTTTCTTGGGAGGAGTTGTTAAAAATTAAGGATTAAATTTTAAGTAAATAAAATTATGGTATAATTTTATTTTCTAAAACTATGTGGTTATATCCTATGTATGGGAGTTGGGGTGGGGTCCACTAGCTCCTAACAACTCTCGTTATGATATTTGTTAGGTGGGGCCCACACGAGCCCAACAACTTCACATTACGTAACTCACAACTACCCCCATTAATTAAGTGACTCCTCCTCTCCCCACCTCCAATATTAGATCTTCCCAACTTATCACATAATTAATTAGAAAACACATTGTTTAATTAATTAAGTGATATGCTTTTGAATTTTGTAATTTATTTTGAATGCATGTAATTAATTAAAAAAATAAGGAGGAGCCAAATTTTATTTTTTTGGTTGGCTTGTTGGGTGGAGACTCTGGGAGAAGAGATCTACCTTCATCTTGAAGAACTTCATCTTCAATGAAGAATTCCCACTCTCCGAGAAAGAAAATTGATTCGGCGACCCCATATTCTCTACCCCCTTAATCCTCTGTGACTAGGGAAGAGACACTGACGAAGACATAATAGATGCCATTGTCCGTGGCGGTAGACAACCTGAAATTTCCATCAAGTTAGGCGTGTGTTTTGAATTGATAGATATTGGTTTTCCTTCCATGTTGATGTTTTTCTATAAACATTTTGCTATCAAACTAATGCGAAAGGAATCAGACCAAACATACACGGTCCGATTCCTCCATCATTCTTGTTGTATGTTGTTCTCCAACCATTCGTGAGTGGTGGAAGAAGGCATGTTTTCGGATCTGATCAGAGGCTTAAAAACATCGGAAACGGCCTCGGAAAATCAGTATGACCTAGGGACATGATTTTTGTAGCAAACAGATCATCGGAACAAAGGACAGACGCCTCGGGAGGTGTGCTGGCCAGAGGTGTCGGTTATGGAAAATTCCAGAATACACAACATGCACATCCAAAGAACATGCCGTTAGTACAAGCGTTCAGTGGAAGAAGTAACAGACATCAGGAAAGTGACACATTGTGTGTGACACCGGTCACACGACGTGTACTGTCCAGATAGTTTAATAGAGGATAATTCGACGGACATGGTGTGTATTCAAGGGAAATACATGGGCATGGATAAAGATACATGAACACGAGGCACGGCGTGTATTATCTTCTTTTAAAGTAAGAAGAGGCTTCATGAGGCCCAGTGTTCAATCCGGGAGATACTCGAACACGGGATGAAACACACATCCAGGATGCAAGGCGTGTACTACCTTCACCTTGGAAGAAGCGGCTTCGTGATGACTTGGCTTGTATTCCAGTAATACACAGACACGTGGTGGAGTACATGGGCATGTACTCCACCACATGGCCAGGCATGGCCAGCGTACTCGGAGCCAACCCCGAAATATTGGACATGGCGTGTAACCATACCACACACCGTGTATTTACTTTTTTACATGAACAACCCTTCGACACAGTCTGTGGTACACGAACAGTATGTGGGAACAGATGAAATGTTGTGTAACCATACGTCATGTCGTGTAGTTTATTTTTACATGACCATCCCAATGTCATGAGCCATTTCACATGGGATGTTCTCGGTGTCTGATGACACGACATGTATCGCTTACCTACACGTAGTGTACTTTTGGAAAATGGCTTGGTCGCCTTGTTCTCCGTGACCTGGGAACGGTTTTCTTGGTTTTTCCCCTATGTCGTGGGACAGAACGTTAGGATACATCATATCTAGTCTTCTTTTCGGTTGATGTATCCAACCCTTTGACTCGATGAGAGGACCCTCCCAGAATCGAGTATGTTTTGTGTGGGAAACCTAGAGCTGGCTGCGAATACGACGACAACGACGACTATACATGGATCCTACATGGGTTCGACAGTGATGAAGACTATACATGGATCCCCTGTGGGTTTTTCAATGATGGAGACTGTTCTTGGATCCTACATGGGTTCGACAGCAATGGTTACTGTACATGGATCCTACATGGGTTCGACAACGATGACTTGTGTACTTGGATCCTATGTAGGTTTGGAAGGGGAGAAGATTTAGAGGCTACATATAATCATCTACATCCCTTTTTGTGATTATTATACATATGTGAGATGAGTATTGACATTCAATGAATATCATTAATATGATTTAGTCTCTATTTTGTATGGATTGGGTTGTTTTTTCTTGTGTGGATTGGGTTGTACATTCCTTTGTTTACTAGGGTGAACTTGGGATCATGAGTTGGAGAAGAACTAGAATTTATGACATAGGTATACATTTGTGCATATACCTAAGTAGATTTGTTTGATACTTCGTGATTGTATATTTCATTTGTGGTTTATCCATTGTGGATTTTGGGAGACCTTCGGGGGTATCTGGGTCCCTACTGAGTATCGTATACTCACCCCTGCACGGGATATTCCCACACTATATTGTGTTGGATGCAAACGACAGATAGTGCTGATTGAGGTGGAGGCTCGTGGATCTGGATGGTACCTGAAGGTGGATCACTAGACGGAATGTTCACGGAGCGGGCAGTTGGATCTGAGAAGCTAAGGAGACTATCTGTACCAACCCTTCTAGTGGGATTTCCAGTGGACGACTCAGTGTGGATACATTACAGTTCACCTTATGTACCCTCTTTTCAGTTGTAGTTTACTTTTAGTTGAGTTTGTATTTTGGCCCATTTTATTTCCATCACATACTTTTTTAATCAGTTTACTTTGTGTTTACATTTTCATGCATACTCTGTGGTGTTTTTCCTATATAAAGTCAATGCCTTCACTTTTATCAGGATTTACGTATTTGGTGCTAGTTGCCAGCCCTTGGCCTAGGGAAGGCGGGCTTGGGGTAGTCACAGCACAGGCCCCAGGGACGGGTCGTGATAAATTGGTATCAGAAGAGTTGGTTCTACCACAGAACATAGGACCCTGATAATTTATTCTATGTGAAGCAATATTGTTTAGGGTAATGAATTTTTTTATCAGTCCAGGGATTCCAGTGTTCGTGTGGCGGCCAAAGTATCCATACACCAGGACCCTTACTTCTGATTTCCGACTCAGTGCTCGAAAACACTGATTTCACGTGTGTTTCAAAAGGTTTCTTTTTTGATTACATTGAGTCATCTAACCAGGTATACTGTATTGACCGTGGAACACCTATTTATTTTTAGGATGGCCCCATGATGGCAGCTAGCTAGGGTTCCAAGTTTTGTGCGAGATGGCCGCCCACCGAGTGACGAGGCCTCACTGTAGGGCCCCATTACAGCGGAGGCACCGACAGTACCTCTACCCACCGAGCCACTGATACCACCAGCCCCAGTAGCTGAGAGTGCATGTCGCCTGAGTGCACTGCATGAGTTTCAGCGTCAGAGGCTGCCCAGGTTCTATGTGGAGATGGACCCTCAGGCACCCGAGGACTGGCTGGAGGCATTTCTTCAAGTTTTCAGATTTGTGGGATAGAAAGTCGGGTATAATGGCTCTGTTTTATCATGAAATATATATTTTATATATTAAAGGTATGTGAAAATATAATAAATAATATGGACAATGTTTATTTACTATTATTTATTTATTTGATGTAGAAATAAACAGGTTCCAGGGATCCCGACCTGGTATTTTGAAACACCATTATAAAATAGAGGTGAGGTTCTCTCTCCAAGTAACTATTAATTCATTTCATGGAATTAAAAATGATTGCCTCTTTCTCCTCATGTTTCATAGAGAGAGAAGTTGTTTATCCACAGGAATGGATCATGATCTCTCTCAAGAATCAAGGAGATATTACACATGTGATATAAGGCCCCAGCCTTAAACCATACTTAATCTTGAGTTATTACAAGATTACACATTGAGGATCTTTTCAGGTTTAGAGTTTTAGAGAATTAGATCAGGAAACTTACATTACATTCCACATTTAAACAAAGTTGTTGCATAAAAGACAGTATCCATTCTTCGCATCAACGGAAACATATTGAAAATAAAACATGGATTCTTTCTTGATACATCCTTGACACTATCATCAAATCATGTACCTTTCCCTTGATCTGTGAAAAACATTTGAAAAACCTGGGATGAGCATAAAAAGATTAGTAAGGGTTATAAAAATATGGAAAAGAAACATGAGTTCATATATACATAAGAATGAAATCATACATTACCCATAAAACATAGGCACATTATCATACCTCATCATACCTTGAATAAATCATAGAAAACATAATACATAAAGGTAACTTGAGGCATTCATAACATTCTTACGTATGGAGTAACCCTCTTGGTTACGTTTGGAATACCCATCACAGTATATTCCCTAAATCTCTTCGGAGAAACCTTAACGTTTCACTCCTTCGCGTTACCCAATGCATTGGAGAGCTATATCGGGCTCACCCACCCTTAGTTTATCATGAAACCACCCGTCTTCATAATAATTCACAAGAACCTCAACATAATCGTATCACATAAAACATGCTTAAAGGCAACATAACATTTCCACCATTCAATCACAAGATATCAATACAACACATTGATATAAAAACATTATGAAAACCATTTTCAATACCAAAATAAAAGAAAATTAAAACATATTATTTATTTTTCATTTAAAAAGAAGGTATGGCTTGTAGAGGAAGCCGGATCTCAAATAACGGTCACGGTGGCGGAGAAGTCATTGTCACCGCATACGTACAACAAAAACATTCCCTTTTGTCGTTTAGTAAAACGCTTCGTATAAAAATATTCCTTTGGGATAAACGTGAAAGTCAAAGGGGTTTATATACCCTATAAAATATGGTTGTGTATAAAACAAAATATGCCTCAATGAAAGGAGATTGAGACGAAGTCCCATACAAAGACGGTATCCTTGGTTTAAGGATAAATCAATTACATAATTTTTTGTGACAAACGAATACACAAAATATAAGTGGATATTATGTGTAAAATAATCAACGGTCATTCACACATATTCAAAGGATGACATATTCAATAACTACATGTTGAAACCAAAGAAATCTAAATTGGGTTCAAAAGTTTCCTTGACAGCCTAACGACGTCACATCAAAATGAGTTGATGAGAGATAAAAAGTGTATCTCATCACTTGGACATAAAATTTACATCAATAAATATATATGAGAACATATCCCAACATAAAAATATTTAAATTAAAAGACCCAACAAAAGAAGTGTTTTAAAAAAGAGGATGGTGAATGGTTCCCTTACCGACTTGGGTATCTTTCAAAACATACACCCCATGAAAGAAGGACAATAAATCCTTGATGTAAATACTCATAAAAGAAAGTATATTACACAAAGAGTAGAATAATGGGAAGTACATACACCACTCAACGGATATTGTGGAAAATTTAGCATAAATCTCACGGGAATAAAAGTGAGATGAAAAATCCCTTACGAAAACTCGGCAGCCTAACAGTGCCTCATAAAACTTACAAAAATGGTTTGATGAGATCAAATAGGGTATCTCATCATATTAATTTAAAGTTTATAGAAATTGGAATATAAAAGAACATCCCCCAACATAACAAAGAGGAGCTTAAAAGAAATGACATAAAGGAGAGTTCTTAAAAAGAAAGAGAGAGGTTTGATCTCTTACAAAAATTCGGCAGCCTAACGGCACCATTCAAAACATCCAAAATGGACTGATGAGAGAGAATAGGGTCTCTCATCACATGAACATAAAAATTACAGTAAGTGTTATATAATATAACATCCCAATAACAAGAAAGATTAGATTTAGAGGGAATGACATAAAATAGTGTACTTAAAAAGAAAGAGAGGAGTAAGATCCCTTACCTCGGGTCCGACATGACTCGATCGTTCTTTAATCTCCTGAATAATAAATTTGAGTTAATTTCTACTTGATTAAGAACATTTTTCAAGATTATTATTCCTTTTATATTACTTATTTCCATGTTACAAACATTATGTAATCATTATGTTAATAATGATTGTTTTGTCGATATTTGGTTCTTAAGTCGAAAGTGGACTTCTTACAATTACATGTTGTTCGTGTGCTCAAAGGTTATTTATATCCAGAATAACATTCCTGATTTTGATATCATATATATCATATATATCCAGCATATACATGTATTTATAATATCACATAATCATTTAGATGAAAGAAATGAAATGCACCGTTCATGGAGACGGTAAGCCGTACGTACGCATTAATGCTACTTTCATTTCTTTGTCATATTAATGGAATTAAAAATATATGAGAGGTATGTATATTTTAATTCAAGAATTATATTAATCATTTATATGTATCATTCATCATATATATCCATTATATATATGTACTTATAATAGTACATAATATTTTGAGATAAGTAATGAAATGTACCGTTAATGGAGATGGTAAGCCGTACGTACGCATGAACGCTACTTCCATTTCTATTTCATATTTAATGGAATTAAAACATAATGATACATAATTTTATTTTAATTCCAGTATGGTATAATATATAATATCATTAAATATACCCTTTATACGTACCACATATGGTAATAACGAATCAAATCACTTTGAGGGGGTGGTAGTCCACACTTCCTTAAATGAAGATATCACGTTTACCCATAATGGAAACCATAAAGGTATGCCCAAAATGTAAAATACAGAAGCTTAAGGAAAACATAAACATATAATATATCATATATAAATATAGTGTCATCTTATTGGCCACCTTTGAATGTGTTAGAATAATGTAGAACAATCATCGTTTCGGGAGGCAGAAATTCACTATCCACAGAAACAGTATGTTCTTTAACCATTAGATGTAGGTGTGTGAAAGTGTATCTCGAATACTTATTATAAAAAAATCCTAGTATATTTATGACACTGGATTTGTTACAAAAGAAATGAATAAAAAGAGTTTAGGGGGTTGGAGAAGCAAAATAAAACAAAAGGACTCAAGTGAAGACATTACCTTAACATCGGGTAACTCCCTTTGGTTTGAGCTCAAAGGCTTCCTTGGGAAGACTTAAGCCCAATGTGAGGCTTCAAGGAGTAAGATAGGGAAGTGTAGAGACAAAATGGTCAAAGGTTGGCCGAGCCAAAGTCTTCGGGTGTGTGGGTAAGGAGGTAGGGGTGGGGGCCTTTTATAAGAGGAGAGGAGGGGCACTCTTGTAATGTTACAAAAGGTTACTTTATTTTCTAAAGCGTTTCAAATTATAAAGGTACCACATTGATGTATTTCGAGGCTAAGGTGATAAGTGATTGAAATACCCTCATCTAATAGGTTTTGGACATGTTTAGGTCTTAGATATTACATTTTCATTCAATTTTATTTAAATCGTTAAATAATGAGGTCATCGCTGCATCATCATGATGTCATAAATAATTTAATTTATATAATGTCATAAAATTATAAAAAAAATACTATGATTTAGTAAATATTTTTATCTTTCCAATTAATATTTATAGTCAAAAATATTATTTGTATAACCCCATGTAAAAATTGTTTTATTAAAACATTTCATGTTTGTCTCATTTTTACTTTAACTTTAAATAAAAAGATATTAATGTCATTTTCCAACCAAAGTGGCTTCATGGGGTCCCCAAGTTGACCCATGGGTTTTCTTGGTCGGCCATGACACATCCAATGAGTTTAGGAAATGTGTCATGTTCATTTCATATTATTAAAACATTATTTTTACCTTAAACTACACTAATTACCTCTAATCGCGATTACAAACTTAATAAGTTACTATTCACCAAAAAATAATTTTTTTCCCATTGAACCACATTTTACTTCTTAATTTCTACCATGTATGTCGGATTTTTGAAAATCAAAACACAAATATGAAAAAATTTCATTTAAACGGGAAAATCAGTTTTTATAAGTACCACTTAGTGGTTTCACTATTCATCAAAAATTGAAGTTTTTCAGAAAAATCCCAAAAACTCACCCTAAGCAATATTTGATATTCCGAATTCAAAAATGAAGTCTATTTTACAAAATTAAAAACATATATGTCACATTAATTAATTTAATAATTAATTCCCACTGTCATGACAAATAGCGTGTTTTTATGAAACAATAAGTATCAAAAGATTGACACTAGTTTAAGTCCGATTTCAAAGTGAAATTAATTTCAACGATCACTATTGGATTTAGTGGTAAAAATATATTCTAATTTCACTTTAAAACCAATTCAAATGATAATATAATCATATAAATAAATTAGATTAAAAATAGTTTTTGAATTAAAATACAACATTTTACACTATTCATTAAAAAATGAACTTTATCGGAAAAATACCAAAAATTTACACAAAGTAAAATTTGATGTCCCGATTCTAAATAAGAGTTTTATTTGGTCCAATAGAATGTATAAGAGTGAACAAAACTATATTTAATGAAGGTTCACCATCAAAAGGCGATAAGTGAACCTTTAGTGAAAACTAGTGCATATACGCCTAAAATTGAATTCTTTCCGTATTTTAAGCCTTTATCTTTTATTGGATAAATGTAAAATCATTTAAAAACATATATAATCATATTTTAGTTATTTCTATCCATTACCGCCAATACAATGGCTACATGATAACTTCTATTTAAAAAATATTATTTTATTATTAGAGTGCAACGTAAGATTCCCAAGAAACTCGTTGTTGCGTGTTGGGTACGCCATCAAGAATAGCGTCCCCTTTAAAGTCATATTAATATTTTATTCACAAATATGGATAAATATGAAAATTTCATATTCTTTATTTACCTAGGGTGTTACATCTTTCCCCCTTTTGGGAATTGCGTCCTCGCAATTTTTAAAATTGCGATTGGAATCATCCTTGAAAGTCCCACATCGGAACAAGAGTCGGTAAAACAATCACTTTAAAATAAATAAAGATAAGTATAGAGGTCACCCGAGTTAACCCATACTAGGACTCCCTGTAGGAAATCATGGACATGGAGGAGAAAATATAGGGCCATGTTCTGATGGAGAGTGATAGAAAACATGTTTAGGAGAAAGATAGCCACAAGAAAATCACAAACTTGTGATGGGTTAAACGGTATTCGATTCCCCAGTAGGAAAAGTTAATAGACAACATTTTTGTTTTAAGTTACTTTTTATTGAGTAATTTATTCATAGGGAAACATAATCACTTATCATGTTGACTTTCAACTTTTACACAAACTCATATTTTCTCCAAAAGATGAGTATTTAGGAAGACTTGTACACATTACGAGTACTATAATCAAATTCTAGAGAATCACCTAATCCACAAAAGAGAACTATATACATCCCATGTATTTAGGCTTTATCCAAAACCAAAACCAGAAAGGTTAGTACAAGGTTAGATAATCCAAAAAAGGATAACCCTTTATAAAAAGAAAATCTATTCTTATCTCAAAATTTGTCCAACAAAACCCAAAGATCAACGAGGACCATCCAATAAACAATTTTTCCATAAAATTCTTCAAAGTAAACCAATATAAGATTGAAACCCAAATATTTGAAGGATTTAGTCACATAGTCTTCCAAGTTAAATCGTAACATTTATCTCCAAACAATATCAGTTGCTCCTAAAGTCTCGCATTGAAAAGTAATTAACCGAATCACATATCCTCCATGATAGGTTAATCATTTTCATAAATAATCCAAAATCAACTTACTCTTAATTAATAAAATCATCTAACTAAAAAGAATCGGTATAACTAACCAGGGACTTCACGTAGTCCAGTGGTAGGCGATAAATACCAGTCGCACTTTGGTTGTGGGTTCGATTCCCGCAGCATTGTCCGACGCGACGGGTTGTCACACGGTCCTTGTGTTGTCCTTTCTCCAAAACTATATAATTATTAAATCATTCCCCAAAAAAGAGTTAAAATCATCAAAAATGAACATAACATATTTTAACTTCAAGTATATCTCATGCCTTTCATTTGGCAGCATATCATATAATAACCAATAATTACCTCAAAAGTGAGGATCATATATACTCTAATGGTTACCTTTATAATTATTAACTGAATTTCCACATCGAGTTGTCCATCTCGTACATGATTCATTAGAGAACTCACCAAGGATGAAGTGGTTGATCATGACTCCTTGATAGTTGGTTTAGAACAACCATGAGATTCCTCATTGAATCCCCCATCTCAACCAGTCTCTTAATCAGAGAACCACCATAGTTTCCTTCAAACCCATTGTCACTTTGGTGCCTGCTAGATCCAGCCATTTACTAAAACCAAAAAGGTTAGTGTGAGTATATCAACATAACCATCATGTACTAATGAGGAATATAAACACTAAGATATACTTACTCATTCTCTTTATCTAAAGCTAGGACTCATTCTGAAATCCTAACCATTATGGTAATGTCACTTGTGGTTAGAGAATACCCTAACCTCTAAAGTTATCAAAACCGACCTCTGATACCAACTCTAAGGCCCCAGCCTTAAACCTTACTTAATGTTGAGTTATTAAATGATTACACATTGAGGATCTTTTCAGGTTTAGATTTTTATAGAATTAGATCAGGAAACATGCATTACATTCCACATTTAAACAAAGTGGTTACATAAAAATCTGTATTCATTCTTCCCATCAACGGAAACATATTGAAAATACTACGTGGATTCTTTCTTGAAACATCCTTGACACTATCATCACATCATGTAACTTTCCCTTTATCTGTGAAAAAAATTTCAAAAACATGGGATGAGAATAAAAAGCTCAGTAAGGGTCATAAAAATATAGAAAGGAAACATGAGTTCATATATACATAAGAATGAAATCATACATTACCCATAAAACATAGTCACATTAACATGCCTCATCAAACCATGAAAAAATCATAGAAAACATAAGACATAAAGTTAACTTGAGGCATTCATAACATTCTTACGTAGGGAGTAACCCTCTTGGTTACGTTTGGAATACCTATCACAGTACATTCCTTAAATATCTTCAGAGAAACCTTAACATTTCACTCCTTCGCGTTACCCAATGCATTGGAGAGCTATATCGGGCTCACCCACCCTTTGTTTATCACGGAACCACCTGTCTTCATAATAATGCCCAAGAACCTCAACATAATCGTATCACATAAAACATGCTTAAAGGAAACAAAACATTTCCACCTTTCAATCACAAGATATCAATACAACACATTGATATAAAAACATTATGAAAACCATTTTCAATACCAAAATAAAAGAAAATTAAAACATGGTATTTATTTTTCTTTTACAAAGAAGGTATGGCTTGTAGAGGAAGCCGAAACTCAAATAACGGTCACGGTGGTGGAGAAGTCGTTGTCGCCGCATACGTACGACAAAAACATTCCATTTTGTCTTTTAGTAAAACTATTAGTATAAAAAGATTCCTTTTGGATAAATGTAAAGGTCAAAGGGGTTTATACACCGTATAAATGAAGGTTGTGTATCAAACAAAATATGCCTCAATGAAAGGAGATTGAGACGAAGTCCCATACAAAGACGATATCCTTGGTTTCAGGATAAATCCATTACATAATTATCTGTGACAAACGAATAAACCAAATATAAGTGGATATTAAGTGTAAAATAATCAAAGGTCATTTAGACATATTCAAAGGATGACATATTCAATAACTACATGTTGAACCCAAAGAAATTGAAATTGGGTTAAAAAGTTCCCTTGACAGCCTAACGGCATCACATCAAAATGAGTTGATGAGATATAAAAAGTGTATCTCATAACTTGGACATAAAATTTACATCAATATGGATATATGAGAACATATCCCTGCATAAAAATATTTAAATTAAAGGACCCAGCAAAAGAAGACTTTTAAAAAAGAGGAGGGTTAAAGGTTTCCTTACCGACTTGGGTATCTTTCAAAACATACACCCCATGAAAGAAGGACAATAAATCCTTGATGTAAATACTCATAAACGAAATTATATTACACAAAGAGTAGAATAATGGTCAGTACATACACCACTCAAAGGAAATTGTGTGAAATGTAGCATAAATCTCACGAGAATAAAAGTGAGATGAAAAATCCCTTACGAAAACTCGGCAGCCTAACGACGCCTCATAAAACATACAAAAATGGATTGATGAGATAAAATAGGGTATCTCATCATATTAAATTAATGTTTATAGAAATAGTAATATAAAAGAACATCCCCCAACATAAAAAATAGGAGCTTAAAAGAAGTGACATAAAGGAGAGTACTTAAAAAAAGAGAGAGGTTAGATCTCTTACGAAAATTCAGCAGCCTAACGGCGCCATTCAAAACTTCCAAAATGGACTGATGAGAGAGAATAGGGTCTCTCATCACATGAACGTAAAAATTAAAGTAAGTGTTATATAAAATAACATCCCAATAACAAGAAATATTATCTTTATAGGGAATGACATAAAAGAGTGTACTTAAAAAGAAAGAGAGGAGTAAGATCCCATACCTTGGGTCCGACTTGACTCGATCATTCTTTAATCTCCTGAATAATAAACTTGAGTTAATTTCTACTTGATTGAAAACCTTTTTCAATATTATTATTCCTTTTATATCACTTATTTCCATGTTATAAACATTATGTAATCATTAAGTTAATAATGATTGTTTTGTCGATATTTGGTTCTTAAGTCGAAAGTGGACTACTTACAATTACATGTTGTTCGTGTGGTCAAAGGTTCTTTATACCCAGAATGACATTACTGATTTGGATATCATATATATAATATATATCCAGCATATACATGTATTTATAATATCACATAATCATTTAGAGGAAAGAAATGAAATGCACCGTTCAAGGAGACGGTAAGCCGTACGTACGCATGAATGCTACTTTCATTTCTATGTCGTATTAATGGAATTAAAACTATATGAGAGGTATGTATATTTTAAATCCAGAATTATATTAATCATTTAGATGTATCATACATCATCTATATCCATTATATATATGTACTTATAATAGTACATAGTATTTTGAGAGAAGAAATGAAATGTACCTTTCATGGAGACGGTAAGCCGTACGTACGCATGAACGCTACTTTCATTTCTATTTCATATTTAATGGAATTAAAACATAATTATACATAATAGTATTTTAATTCTAGTATGGTATCATATATAATATCATTAAATATACCCTTTATAAGTACCACATATGGTAATAACGAATCAAATCAATTTGAGGGGGCGGTAGTCCGCACATCCTTAAATGAAGATATCGCGTTTACCCAAAATCGAAACCATAAAGGTATGCCCAAAATGTAAACTACAGAAGCTTAAGGAAAACATAAACATATTATATATCATATATAAATATATTTTCATCTTAATGGCCACCTTTTAAGGTGTTAGAATAATGTTGAACAGTCATCATTTCGGGAGGCAGAAATTCACCATCCACAGAAACAGTATGTTCTTTAACCATTAGATGTAGGTGTGTGAAAGTGTAGTTTTAATACTTCTTATAAACACATCCTAGTAAATTGGTGATACTGGAGTTGTTACAAAAGAAATGAATAAAAAGAGTTTAGGGGTTTGGAGAAGCAAAATAAAACAAAAGGACTCAAGTGAAGACATTACATTAATATCGGGTAACTCCCTTTGGTTTGAGCACAAAGACATACTTGGGAAGGCTTCTGCCCAAAGTGATGCTTCAAGGAGTAATAGAGGGAAGTGGAGAGAGAAAATGGGTAGAGGTTGGCCGAGCCAAAGGCATTGGGTGTGTGGGTAAGGAGGTAGGGGTGGGGGCCTTTTATAAGAGGAGAGGAGGGGGCACTCTTGTAATGTTACAAAAGGATACTTTATTTTCAAAAGAGTTTCGGATTTTAAAGGTCCCACATTGATGTATTTCAAGGATAAGGTGATAAGGGTTAGAAATACGCTCATAAAATAGGTTTTGGACATGTTTAGGTCTTAGATATTACATTATCATTCAATTTTATTTAAATCGTTAAATAATGAGGTCATCGCTGCATCATCATGATGTCATAAATAATTTAATTTATTTAATGTCTAAAAATTATAAAAAAAACTACTATGATGTAGTAAATCGTTATATCTTTCCAATGAATATTTATAGTCAAAATTATTATTTGGATAACCCCATGTAAAAATTGTTTTAGTAAAACATTTCATGTTTGTCTCATTTTTTACTTTAACTTTAAATAAAAAGATATTAATGTCATTTTCCAACCAAAGTGGCTTCATGGGGTCCCAATGTTGACCCATGGGTTTTCTTGGTCGGCCATGACACATTCAATGAGGTTAGGACATGTTTCAAGTTCATTTCATATTATTAAAACATTATGTTTACCTTAAACTACACTAATTACCACTAATCGCGATTAAAAACCTAATAAGTTACTATTCACCAAAAAATTATTTTTGTCCCATTGAACCACATTTTACTTCTTAATGACAACCATGTATGTATGATTTTTGAAATTCAAAACACAAATATGAAAAAATTTCATTTAAACGGTAAAATCAGTTTTTATAAGTACCACTTAGTGGTTTCACTATTCATCATAAATTGATGTTTTTCAGAAAAATCCCAAAAACTCTCCCTATGCTATATTTGATATTCTGAATTCAAAAATGAAGTCTATATTACAAAATTAAAAACATATAAGCCACATTAATTAATTTAATAATTAATTCCCGCTGTCATGACAAATACCGTGTTTTTATGAAATAATAAGTATCAAAAGATTGAAAGTAGTTTAAGTCCGATTTCAAAGTGAAATTAATTCCAACGACCACTATTGGAGTTAATGGTAAAAATATTTTCTAATTTCACTTTAAAATCAATTTAAATGATAATCTAATCATATAAATAAATTAGATTAAAAAGGGGTTTTGAATTAAAATACAACATTTTACACTATTCATTAAAAAATGAACTTTATCCGAAAAATACCAAAAATTTACACAAAGTTAAATTTGATGTCCCGATTCTAAATAAGAGTTTTATTTGGTCCAATATAATTTATAAGAGTGAAAAAACCATATTTAATGATGGTTTTCCATCAAAAGGTGATAAGTGAACCTTTAGTGAAAACTAGGGCATATACGCCTAAAATTGAATTCTTTCCGTATTTTAAGCCTTTATCTTTTATTGGATAAATGTAAAATCATTTAAAAACATATATAATCATATTTTAGTTATTTATATCCATTCCCGAAAATACAACGGCTACATGTTAGCTTCCATTTAAACTAATATTAGTTTATTATTAGAGTGAAACGTAAGATTTCCAAGAAACTCGTTGTTGTGTGTTGGGTATGCCATCAAGCATAGCGTCCCCTTTATAGTCATATTAATATTTTATGCACAAACATGGATAAATATGAAAATGTCATATTCTTTATTTACCTGGGGTGTTACATGTGATCATCAGGACATTGAAGACATCGTCATATTGCCGCACCAGCACCTGGAATTTGAGGATCAACATTACTGAAGTTTATTGAAACAAGTGTGGATGACCTAGAGGGATCATGCTATGGATCCCTCAAAAAATGATTTTTTGGTCATGAGTAGCAGTAGACAAAAAATTCATATTTTATTTTGGTATTTTTTTTCAATTTAATTTTCTCCCTTTATTAATTATGTGATATACTTGGACCTTACTAGGGATAGGATTGTTGGCGTCGACATGTTCCATCGACCCGTTAATGAATAAATTAAAAATCCTATTTCTATCGGCTTCTGCTGCATCAAATTTGACCTTTATATTTTGCTCAACTCAATTGGAGCCATTATATAATGAGTCTTTGAAAGAAGTATAGCATCCATTAAGAGTTCTATTAAAAAATGTACACCATAATTTAGTGGAATTCCTTGGAATTATTATAGAAATTCATCACCAAACACCAATAAAATGGCTTTATTCTTAACCATGATATTCTCCCAACCCATTTTATATAAATAAATTTTATTTTTTGGAACCAATGACAATATGATGGAATAAATTTGTATCAGAAGGATATATTCATCCTTCATCGATAGGTGATCATTGATTGAACTGAAATTTAAAATCTGACTTCCATTCAATGTTAATTGATATGATCTCCATATAAACAATGTTAATCTATGCCAATAATAACAACATACTCTACTATAGGAAGGATGAAATGTTTTTTAGGATGCACTTTACCAAAAACATCAACAATAGAATAATATACAAATTTGATGAAACCTTTATGCAATTAGGAGTTTTCACAGTTAACAATATATCTAGTTTTTGAGGTAATATTGATATACGACTATAAAATTGTTTTGAAATAATATAGTTGATGGATATAGATTCAAATAAAATACTTTATATTATAGAGTGAATGGTATGTGTACTTCTCGCAACTTCATTATTGTACTCCACATCACCTGTAGAAATTTCATGTTCCATTCCACTGTCATTTGTTTTAATTTTATTTTACGTTGATCATCATCAATATCAAATGTATTAGGGAACTAATTGGAATAATTTCACATTTCATTTCCCATGTAACCTTTATGTGTAGGAGGTTCAATATGTGTATTGTTTTCATTATTTGAAGCATTAGTGATCTTTTTCTGTAACACCCCAGGTAAATGAAGAATAGAAATTTTCATATTTATCCATATTTGTGAATAAAGTATTAATATTACTTTAAAGGGGTGCTATGTTCGATAGCGTACCCGATACACAACAAAGAGTTTCATTGAAATCTTACGTTGCACTCTAATAATAAAATAATATTATTTTAAATGTTAGTTAACGAGTAGCCTTTGTACTGACGGGAATTGATAGAAATAACTAAAATATGATTATATATGTTTTTAAATGTTTATACATTTACCCAATAAAAGATAAAGGCTTAAAATACGGAAAGAGTTCAATTTTAGGCATATATACTTTAATTTTCACTAAAGGTTCACTAATCACCTTTTAATGGTGAACCATCATTAAATAATGTTTTGATCACTCTTATACATTCTTTTGGACCAAATAAAACTCTTATTAAGAATCGGGACATCAAATTTTACTTTGTGTAATTTTTGGTACCTTTCTGATAAAGTTCATTTTTTTTATGAATAGTGTAAAATGTTGTATTTTACATCAAAACTGCTTTTTAATCTAATCAATTTATATGATTAGATTATCTTTTGAATTGGTCTTAATGTGTAATATGAATATATTTTTACCATTTTATCCAATGGTGGTCATTGGAATCAATTTCGATTTGAAATTAGACTTAAACTGGTGTCAATCTTTTGATACTTATTATTTTGTAAAAACACGCTATTTGCTCTGGCAGCGGGAATTAATTATTAAATTAATTAATGTGACTTATATGATTTGAATTATGTAAAATGGACTTCATTTTTGAATTCGGAATATCAAATATATCTTAGAGTAAATTTTTGGTAATTTTCTGAAAAACTTCAATTTTTGATGAATAGTGAAACCACTAAGTGGTAATCAAGCAAACTGTTTTTTTCAGTTAAATTAAAGTTTACCACTAATGTGTTTTGAATTTTGAAAATCCGACATACATGGTTGTCATTAAGAAGTAAAATGTGGTTCAATGAGATTAAAATAATTTTTTGGTGAATAGTAACTTATTAAGTTCTTAATCGCGATTAGTGGAAATTAGTGTAGTTTAAGGAATAAATAATGCTTTAATAATATAAAATGACCTAGACACATGTCCCAACCTCATTGGTTGTGTCATGGCCGACCAAGACAAGCCATGGCCTAACTTGGGGACCCCATGTATCCACTTTTGTTGGGAAATAACATAAATTACTTTTTATTAAATGTTAAAGTGAAAATGACACAAACATAATATGTTTTGCGAAAACAATTTTTAAGTGGGGTTATACAAGTCCAAATTTTGATTATAATTATTAAATGGAAAGCTAAAAAGATTTCCTACATCATAGTAATTTGTTTATAATTTTTAGACATTAAATAAATTTAATTATTTATGACATAATAATGATGCAGCGATGACATCATTATTTGACGATTTAAATAAAATGGAAAGATAAAATAAAATCTATGAACTACACATGTCCAAAACCAATTGGATGAATGGATTTCGATGCCTTATCACCTTATCCACGAATTCCATCAATGTGGGACCTTTTAAAACCGAAACACATTTTCAAATAATGTAATGTTTCTTTACTTTCCAAAAGTGCCCCTCCTCTCCCCTTATAAAAGGCCCCCACCTCTACCTCTTTTCACACACTCTTCAAGCCTTTGGCTCGGCCAACCCCTGCCCATTTTCTCTCTCCACATCCCTCTCCTCATCCTAGAGGATTCCCTTTGGGCAGAATCCTTTCCAAGGAAGCCTTTAGGCTCAAACCAAAAGAAGTTACACTTTTTAAAGGTAATTCATTCTCTCAAGTTCATTTGTTTTATTTTGCTTCTCCAACCCCCTAAACTCTTTTTATTTACATCTTTTGTAACAACACCAGTATCTTCAATATACTAGGATGTTGTTATAAGATTTATTTGAGCTACACTCTCACACAACTACATCAAATGGTTAAAGAACATATGGTTTCCGTGGATGGTGAAATTCTGCCTCCCGAAACGATGATTGTTCAACACTCATTAAACACCTTCAAAGGTGGCCATTATGATGTCACTATTTTTATATATGATATGTAATATGTTTATGTTTTACTTATGCTTCTGTATTTTTCATTTGTGTCTTACCTTTATGGCTTCCATTATGGGTATACGCGATATCTTCATTTAAGGAAGTGCGGACTACCGCCCCCTCAAAGTGATGTGATTCGTTAATGCCATATGTGGGACGTGTAAAGGATGGATTTAAAGTTATTATATATGATGTTATACTAGGAATTATAATATACCTATATATATCATTATCATTTATTTCCATTAAAGTATGAGATAGAAATGAAAGTAGCGTTCATGCGTACGTACGGACTACCGTCTCCATGAACGGTGCATTTCATTTCTTATCCCCAAATGTAATGTACTGTTAAAAGTACATGTATATAATGGATATATATAATTAATGATATATCTAAATGATGAATATAATTCTGGAATTAAAATATACATAAGTCTCATTTAGTTTTAATTCCATTAATATGACAAAGAAATGAAAGTAGCGTTCATGCGTACGTACGGCTTACCGTCTCCATGAACGATGCATTTCATTTCTTACCTCTAAATGATTATGTAATATTTTAAATACATGTATGTACTGGATATATATGACATATATGATATCTACATCATGAATACCATTCTGGATATAATGAAACATTGACCAAATTAACAACATGTAAGTGTAAGAAGTCTATTTTTGACTTAAGAACCAAATACCGACAAAATGAACATTATTAACATAAATGATTACATGATGTTCATAACATGGTATAAAAGGAATAATGAACTTGGAAAAGATTCATAATCAAGTAGAGATTAACTAAAGTTTATTATTCAGGAGTTTAAAGAACGGTCGGGTCAAGTCAGATACGAGGTATGGGAACTTCTTAACCCAATTTCCATTCTTTGGGTTAATATCCTATTTTCAAATTATGTCATTATGTTATTATGTCGTATCTTGTATTTGTACTTTATTTATGTGTACTTATAGTGAATACACATAATGTATATATTTTATTTTAAAAATGATCATTGTATGGGATTTCGTCTCAATCTCCTTTCGTTGAGGCATATTTTGTTTTATACACAACCTTCTTTTATACGGTGTATAAACCCCTTTGACTTTTACGTTTATTCAAAAGGAATCTTTTTTATACGAAGCGTTTACCAAACGACAAAAGGGAATGTTTTTGTCGTACGTATGCGGCGACAACGACTTCTCCGCCGTCGTAACCGTTATTTGAGTTTCGGCTTCTTCTACAAGCCATTCCTTCTTTTTAAAAGAAAAATAAATACCATGTTTTACTTTGGTATTGAAAATGGTTTTCATAATATTTTTATATCAATGTGTGGTATTGATATCTTGTGATTGAATGGTGGAAATTTTATGTTTCCTTTATGCATGTTTTATGTGATACGATTATGTTGAGGTTCTTGGGCATTATTATGAAGAACGGGTGGTTCCGTGATAAACTAAGGGCGGGTGAGCCCGTTATAGCTCTCCAATGCATTGGGTAACGCGAAGGAGTGAAACGTTAAGGTTTCTCCGAAGAGATTTTTAGGGAATATACTGTGATGGGTATTCCAAACGTAACCAAGAGGGTTACTCCCTACGTAAGAATGTTATGAATGCCTCAAGTTACCTTTACGTATTATGATTTATATGATTTATTCATGTTTTTATGAGGTATGTTAAAGTGCCTATGTTTTATGGGTAAAGTATGATTTCATTCTTATGTATATATGAACTCATGTTTCCTTTCCATGTTTTTATAACCCATACTGAGTTTTTATGCTCATCCCAAGTTTTTGAAATGTTTTTCACAGGTCAAGGGAAAGGTACATGATAAGATGATAGAGTCAAGGATGTGTCAAGAAATAATCCATGTTTTATTTTAAATGTGTTTCCATTGATGGGAATGAAGAATACTATCTTTATGTAACCACTTTGTTTATATGTGGAATCTAATGCAAGTTTTATGATCTAATTCTCTAAAACTCTAAACCCGAAAAGATCCTCAATGTGTAATCTTGTAATAACTCAAGATTAAGTAAGGTTTAAGGCTGGGGCCTTATAGTTGGTATCAGAGGTCGGTTTAGACAACTTTAGGGATTAGAATATTTTGCGAGGCACATGATTAGTCCCTATAACTATTATTTCAGTTAAATCATTGTTTTATAACTGTTTTCAGGTCAAGTAAAGTCGGTTACGAATGGAAGGAGGAGGATCTCAAACGACATTCCTATCTCTACCTGATGACATGCTTGCAATAATTATTGCAAAGTCATCTTCGGATGATTGTGAAACTTTTTCTAGCATACAACTCACTTGCAAGCAATTGTTTGAAATATCAAACACCTCCGCTATACCTCGTTATCATCGTGGATCATGGGTTGTTTTTAGGAAAATACTATTTTCACAATATTCTCATGTTTTCAAGAGAGGTAAATATTATCAAGGTATTTTCAAATATTTTACCTTATCACAAGAATTTGAAGCATATTATGATTTTGAAAATGGTGCTAAGGAAGGGGACCCTTGCGCAACCTATTTATATTTGCTTTTAAAATATAGTCTCACATCACATGCTTATGGTATTTTAAAAGGACCAATAATAGAAAGTTTCAACTCAATTTCGGTCCGACAATTTTTTAGAAATCATGTTTTATCAGATGTTTTGGAATTATATGCCCTACATGATTATTTTCCAAAACTGTTTTTCTGTGAACACCCATATGACCCATGTTGTGCGAGGTGTATTTGGATGGAGGAAGCAAATGATTTTGAAGGATCTCTAAATCATTGTTGTAATGCATGGGAGTTCTACCTACGTGAACAAGATGATGATGAAACCGAGTGGACACCATGATCAAGGTATGCTATTATGAGTTTGTGTAAGAAACCTAGAAAGAGTTGAAAGTCAAAATGAAAAGTAAGTATGTTTCCTTAAGATCAAAAACTAAATTCCTCAATAAAAAGTAACTTAAAACAAAAATGTTGTCTATTAACTTTTCCTACTGGGGAATCGAATACCGTTTAACCCATCACAAGTTTGTGATTCTCTAATGGTTAACTTTCTCCTAAACATGTTTTCTATCACTCTCCATCAGAACATGACCCTATGTTTTCTCCTCCATGTCCATGTTTTCATACTTGGAATCCTAGTTTGGGTTAACTCGGGTGACCTTTGTACTTATCTTTCTTTATTTTAAAGTGATTGTTTTACCGATCCTTGATCCGATGTGGGACTTTCAAGGATGTTACCAAGCCCAATTTTAAAATTACGAGGACGCAATTCCCAAAAGGGGGGAAGGATGTAACACCCCAGGTAAATGAAGAATAGAAATTTTCATATTTATCCATATTTGTGAATAAAGTATTAATATTACTTTAAAGGGGTGCTATGTTCGATAGCGTACCCGATACACAACAAAGAGTTTCATTGAAATCTTACGTTGCACTCTAATAATAAAATAATATTATTTTAAATGTTAGTTAACGAGTAGCCTTTGTACTGGCGGGAATTGATAGAAATAACTAAAATATGATTATATATGTTTTTAAATGTTTATACATTTACCCAATAAAAGATAAAGGCTTAAAATACGGAAAGAGTTCAATTTTAGGCATATATACTTTAATTTTCACTAAAGGTTCACTAATCACCTTTTAATGGTGAACCATCATTAAATAATGTTTTGATCACTCTTATACATTCTTTTGGACCAAATAAAACTCTTATTAAGAATCGGGACATCAAATTTTACTTTGTGTAATTTTTGGTACCTTTCTGATAAAGTTCATTTTTTTTATGAATAGTGTAAAATGTTGTATTTTACATCAAAACTGCTTTTTAATCTAATCAATTTATATGATTAGATTATCTTTTGAATTGGTCTTAATGTGTAATATGAATATATTTTTACCATTTTATCCAATGGTGGTCATTGGAATCAATTTCGATTTGAAATTAGACTTAAACTGGTGTCAATCTTTTGATACTTATTATTTTGTAAAAACACGCTATTTGCTCTGGCAGCGGGAATTAATTATTAAATTAATTAATGTGACTTATATGATTTGAATTATGTAAAATGGACTTCATTTTTGAATTCGGAATATCAAATATAGCTTAGAGTAAATTTTTGGTAATTTTCTGAAAAACTTCAATTTTTTATGAATAGTGAAACCACTAAGTGGTAATCAAGCAAACTGTTTTTTTCAGTTAAATTAAAGTTTACCACTAATGTGTTTTGAATTTTGAAAATCCGACATACATGGTTGTCATTAAGAAGTAAAATGTGGTTCAATGAGATTAAAATAATTTTTTGGTGAATAGTAACTTATTAAGTTCTTAATCGCGATTAGTGGAAATTAGTGTAGTTTAAGGAATAAATAATGATTTAATAATATAAAATGACCTAGACACATGTCCCAACCTCATTGGTTGTGTCATGGCCGACCAAGACAAGCCATGGCCTAACTTGGGGACCCCATGTATCCACTTTTGTTGGGAAATAACATAAATTACTTTTTATTAAATGTTAAAGTGAAAATGACACAAACATAATATGTTTTGCGAAAACAATTTTTAAGTGGGGTTATACAAGTCCAAATTTTGATTATAAATATTAAATGGAAAGCTAAAAAGATTTACTACATCATAGTAATTTGTTTATAATTTTTAGACATTAAATAAATTTAATTATTTATGACATAATAATGATGCAGCGATGACATCATTATTTGACGATTTAAATAAAATGGAAAGATAAAATAAAATCTATGAACTACACATGTCCAAAACCAATTGGATGAATGGATTTCGATGCCTTATCACCTTATCCACGAATTCCATCAATGTGGGACCTTTTAAAACCGAAACACATTTTCAAATAATGTAATGTTTCTTTACTTTCCAAAAGTGCCCCTCCTCTCCCCTTATAAAAGGCCCCCACCTCTACCTCTTTTCACAAACTCTTCAAGCCTTTGGCTCGGCCAACCCCTGCCCATTTTCTCTCTCCACATCCCTCTCCTCATCCTAGAGGATTCCCTTTGGGTAGAATCCTTTCCAAGGAAGCCTTTAGGCTCAAACCAAAAGAAGTTACACTTTTTAAAGGTAATTCATTCTCTCAAGTTCATTTGTTTTATTTTGCTTCTCCAACCCCCTAAACTCTTTTTATTTACATCTTTTGTAACAACACCAGTATCTTCAATATACTAGGATGTTGTTATAAGATTTATTTGAGCTAAACTCTCACACAACTACATCAAATGGTTAAAGAACATATGGTTTCCGTGGATGGTGAAATTCTGCCTCCCGAAACGATGATTGTTCAACACTCATTAAACACCTTCAAAGGTGGCCATTATGATGTCACTATTTTTATATATGATATGTAATATGTTTATGTTTTACTTATGCTTCTGTATTTTTCATTTGTGTCTTACCTTTATGGCTTCCATTATGGGTATACGCGATATCTTCATTTAAGGAAGTGCGGACTACCGCCCCCTCAAAGTGATGTGATTCGTTAATGCCATATGTGGGACGTGTAAAGGATGGATTTAAAGTTATTATATATGATGTTATACTAGGAATTATAATATACCTATATATATCATTATCATTTATTTCCATTAAAGTATGAGATAGAAATGAAAGTAGCGTTCATGCGTACGTACGGACTACCGTCTCCATGAACGGTGCATTTCATTTCTTATCCCCAAATGTAATGTACTGTTAAAAGTACATGTATATAATGGATATATATAATTAATGATATATCTAAATGATGAATATAATTCTGGAATTAAAATATACATAAGTCTCATTTAGTTTTAATTCCATTAATATGACAATGAAATGAAAGTAGCGTTCATGCGTACGTACGGCTTACCGTCTCCATGAACGATGCATTTCATTTCTTACCTCTAAATGATTATGTAATATTTTAAATACATGTATGTACTGGATATATATGACATATATGATATCTACATCATGAATACCATTCTGGATATAATGAAACATTGACCAAATTAACAACATGTAAGTGTAAGAAGTCTATTTTTGACTTAAGAACCAAATACCGACAAAATGAACATTATTAACTTAAATGATTACATGATGTTCATAACATGGTATAAAAGGAATAATGAACTTGGAAAAGATTCATAATCAAGTAGAGATTAACTAAAGTTTATTATTCAGGAGTTTAAAGAACGGTCGGGTCAAGTCAGATACGAGGTATGGGAACTTCTTAACCCAATTTCCATTCTTTGGGTTAATATCCTATTTTCAAATTATGTCATTATGTTATTATGTCGTATCTTGTATTTGTACTTTATTTATGTGTACTTATAGTGAATACACATAATGTATATATTTTATTTTAAAAATGATCATTGTATGGGATTTCGTCTCAATCTCCTTTCGTTGAGGCATATTTTGTTTTATACACAACCTTCTTTTATACGGTGTATAAACCCCTCTGACTTTTACGTTTATTCAAAAGGAATCTTTTTTATACGAAGCGTTTACCAAACGACAAAAGGGAATGTTTTTGTCGTACGTATGCGGCGACAACGACTTCTCCGCCGTCGTAACCGTTATTTGAGTTTCGGCTTCTTCTACAAGCCATTCCTTCTTTTTAAAAGAAAAATAAATACCATGTTTTACTTTGGTATTGAAAATGGTTTTCATAATATTTTTATATCAATGTGTGGTATTGATATCTTGTGATTGAATGGTGGAAATTTTATGTTTCCTTTATGCATGTTTTATGTGATACGATTATGTTGAGGTTCTTGGGCATTATTATGAAGAACGGGTGGTTCCGTGATAAACTAAGGGCGGGTGAGCCCGTTATAGCTCTCCAATGCATTGGGTAACGCGAAGGAGTGAAACGTTAAGGTTTCTCTGAAGAGATTTTTAGGGAATATACTGTGATGGGTATTCCAAACGTAACCAAGAGGGTTACTCCCTACGTAAGAATGTTATGAATGCCTCAAGTTACCTTTACGTATTATGATTTATATGATTTATTCATGTTTTTATGAGGTATGTTAAAGTGCCTATGTTTTATGGGTAAAGTATGATTTCATTCTTATGTATATATGAACTCATGTTTCCTTTCCATGTTTTTATAACCCATACTGAGTTTTTATGCTCATCCCAAGTTTTTGAAATGTTTTTCACAGGTCAAGGGAAAGGTACATGATAAGATGATAGAGTCAAGGATGTGTCAAGAAATAATCCATGTTTTATTTTAAATGTGTTTCCATTGATGGGAATGAAGAATACTATCTTTATGTAACCACTTTGTTTATATGTGGAATCTAATGCAAGTTTTATGATCTAATTCTCTAAAACTCTAAACCCGAAAAGATCCTCAATGTGTAATCTTGTAATAACTCAAGATTAAGTAAGGTTTAAGGCTGGGGCCTTATATTTTCCCATCACATCGACACTCAATTTCATGATGACCTTATTTTCCATACTTAAAACATTTAACAGTCCCTTTAAAGTAATTTCATCCATGTTTCATTTTACACATTGAGCATAAGTCAAAACTCATATTATTTTCAATGTTGTATTTAGATTATCCTTTTACATATATTTTTCTCTTTTAATGTAATCTATATGACTAGTAGGTTACTCTAATTTCCATATTATCCTTGGGAGAATATTTAACAATTTCTCCATATCTATGGAAGTACCTTTTAGATAATTCCTTTCGTTGACTTGGTTTTACCCCCTTAAAGAATCGATCAATATTACTCTCATTTTGGATAATAACTGCATAAGGGTACCTTGCTAGCCATGTAAAATTATCATCATAGGTACCATAAAATTCCTCATTCTTTTTATTATATTTAAATAACCTATTATTTATCTGTGTTCAATTAATAATAGGAATGTACTTTTCGAAAAATATTATCATTACCTATTCCCATTCCATGGACCCAATTTCTCATCATAAACTCTTATTCATGATAATATTCCTCCATTGATCAGATTCACATTTCAAATGATATACTACAAAGATAACATTACCATGATCAAATCATCATAGAAATGAAATTACCTATTTAGTGGTACTGATCCATTGTTCATCCACTGTTGTATCATATAACCCACAGAATAAAGGTGGTCGCTATCTCATGAAGGACTCACTAGAATGATGCACCCTCATTTACACGTTCCAATGTCCGGCATGATTTATTTTAGGAGAATGTTTTGTGAGTATAGATACATGATTATTCATTCCATCTCCAATAACATTTTGTTTCTCAAGGGTACAATCATTGCATTGCCTATTGTATTTAGCATTAACAAAATTCCATTGGGTGCTAATCATTGAAAAAAACAAAGAATCATAGTGTGAGATATATTAATGATAACAGGAAACCCACATAATCAAGAATAAAATATCAATTTATGACACCTTACGTTTTATACGAAAACATTCATGGTTATTTCTAAAATACTCCAATACATATAAACATCCTTATGGTTTTTACAAAACATTTAAAATTCTAGTTTCTAAAGGATAACTATACCTTTTCTATGATACCATCATTAATGACACATAAATTACATAAATTTATATATCATCAAAATTGAAGTATATTTATTTCCACATAACACAAATCCTTGACAGGACCATACATGTATAATTTCATAAAAAACATGGAATCATAATCAAATGTTTCATTAAACATCTACATTATCTCACATTTATTTCATTATAACTAGAGTAATTTTTGGATTATCAAAAATAAAACCATTTCTTCATGACATGTGGAAGAAAAACATATTATAGGGTGATCTCAATTTCTTAGTAAGGGTAAAAAAATGAAATATCCATAATATCATATTCATAAGAACATAACATTTAAAAATATTATCCATCATATAAAAGATCATAAGATTATGTCCTCTGATAAATCATGAAAGTGAAATGTAATCCAAACAGTCACAACATAAGAAAATTTGTGTCATAAATGCATAATAATAAGAAATAATTTCATATTACTGAAGCCTCATTTCCAAGACCATTATAAAAGACAATTCCCTTTACTGAAATGAGTTCCCTCATCATTCTAGCCCTGCGTTACTGAACCCTATTTATATGTCATTCAAGTCATGTCTATATCATGAGATAAAAATAATTACCCATTGAAATGGAATGATATATAGGACTCACACATCTCATAATTAATCCATTATTACTTGTGCCACAACATCATTAAAACATTTATCAAAGCATATCCAATTAAATAAAATAAATTTCTAAAACATCATTCTATCGTAACTTAATTCAGGATTGGATTTCATAAAAATAATTCCATTATTTAGACAATAAAATCAATATAATAATATGTATTAAACCATATACCAATTTATTCTTATATGGAAAATAATTTTTATAAATCACATGAACATCAATCTAGATGATAATATCCCTTCTTCCTCAAAAACATATTCATTTATCAAAAAAACACACAATTTTAGGAGAAATTGTATTATGGGAAAGTAAAATTGTAACATTTAGTGGATGAATGTGGGAAAGAAATCAATATAATAGCATAAAAAATAGTTCTTTTGGTACATGTAAAAAAATTTCTTCTCGTGCATTTTCCAAAAAATAAAAAAGTACCTCATACCGAAAATACAAAATATTCCATTCATATAGAATAATGAAATTTAAAAATGTATAAAATTGAATTTAAATTATTATTGAAGTATATAAAAAATATTATTAAATTAATTTTTATAAAATACGAATTTATATGATAAATAACCTCCATAAAGTACATTGGAATTAAAAATATTTAATTGAAAATATATTCGCAAATTTATCCATAACATTAGGTCTGATATGGTTTGTATGTTTCTGAACCTCCTCTTCCACAACACGACTTCATTAAATTTATTATTAGGGAAGTATTGTGTGACTTTGATGAAGTACATATCCTCTATAATAAATATAGGTATGTTTAGAATGAAAAATGGTAGGGGTTTGCAGAGCTTGAAGTCTCAAAATTAAGTGAATATGTTATGGAGGAGGTTCCCTATTATAATTGACATGAGAGGCACATTTGGAAACCTAAAACAATTATATTTGAATGAAAACAAAATTAAAATACTAAAAAATGTCTGAATTTATATGATGAGATGATATAGGGTTGTAATATAATCAACCATTAAATTTGAGACAAGTGTTTATGTCAATTTAAGCATTATCATTTTAATTCACACATTGTAATTATATTTATTTTTAGTTATGGTAATAACATTATATATTTTTAATACACTATTAAAATTTCATATTCACCTAAATTTTTTTTCTATCACTTTAATTAGTTCAAATAATATTTCAGTTGATATTTTTGAAACCATTTATTTGATATTTATATTATTAAAATAATTTCTACTTAAACATTGTGTTATCATCGATGGTAATTATTTAATCTCTAAAAAATATATATTAATTTATATAATGTATTTAAAAATTTTATCTTAATAAAGAATAAATATAGTTGATATTATATTCTAGTTATCCATATATCAAAAATAATATTCTTATATAAAATGAGATTGTGACATTTTGTCACATTCATTAGTTTTAATTATATTAATGTCATTTTCATATGTATGTAGTCATAATGTGATCACATTTTGAAAAAGAGTTGATAAGGGTAGAATTTAGTGATACAATTTAATTTTTATATATTTTAATGTAAATTTATAATATCATTTTTACCCTTAATTACCCATTTTACCTTTAATCATAGTTACAAAAATAGGTAACAATGATTCTATTCATAATTCCCAAAAATAAAAGTTGATATTAACATATTTTATAACTACTAATTCCATATATGGTATCAATTTTTAAAAATTCCAGACACAGAAGTTGTAATCATTAATTTAAAATCAATCTCTTTTATTAGAGTGAGCTAACATGTCATTTATGTGGTAAAAAATTGCAAAAATTGTAAATTAATTTACATTTGAATTCATTGTAAAATTAATTCAAAGGACCTTAATTATATTAAATGTTAGAAATATATTATATTTATAATTTATAACCATTCAATATTATACTTTATCTATATAAATTTTCATGATGAAAAAATTATTTTTATATAAAATTTAAGGCATTTTTTCTATTCATCAAAACATAAATGATATCATAAAAATTTCAGAATCATATCATATGTAAATTAGTATATCTCAAAATAAATTAAAATGTTTATATTTTCATATAATTTTTTTATGCTTTAAAATCCAAATTTGAAAATGTTTCTCCATTCAATGGTGTAAATATCCATTAAGAAATTGGTTTTTATACATCAAATATGGGTTCATTAAAAACCTATAACTAAAATATCTATTAGATGAGTGTGAAATTATTTTATTTAATATATAACACATATATGTGACATTAATTTAATTACCAAAAATAATTCACTAAAAATAAAAACATAAAATTGATTTATATTATTCAGAAATAATTAATAGCCAATGAATTCAAAATACATTTTATGAAGTTTTTTATAATTCATACTCATAACCCAAGTGCAATGATTTAATGGAAATTTTAAAATAAAGGAATCTCATAGTTAATTTTTACTCATGATTTCATTCTAATCATGCTAAAAAATAAAAACAAATAATTAATGCAAATATATCATTAAAAACCATCAGTATCGTAGTGTTTTCAAATTTATAATAAAATCCATGTGATTGATTATTAGAATTTTGAGTTGGAGTATATTGTATATTTTTCTAAATATAATTTTTTTATTGTATATCAAAGTGAGATGGTGTTACATGAGAATAATTACCCAGTTTTTAGTTATATGGTTTCAAATAAGTATCCAAGAGAATATATTGGAGTAATAAATAAATATTCTGTTTCAAATCCAAATATTTGTTTAGTAAGATAATTAACAAAAGTTTATTGGTACCAGATGTGTTTATAGGTGGATAATTTCAACCTCCCCATTTATATGAATAAAAAAGACCATTTTTTATATTTTTAATAATTTTATATGATACATTAATCAAATTTTTAGTCCTTACCCTTAAATTGAAACAATACATTGTGTATGTGTCAATACTGATTTTAAAATGTTGTTTAATGATATATATATTTTTCCCGTAGATATGTAATGTCTTGTTACTTATTTCACATAGTACAAAATGTAAATCCAATTTTCAAATATATGTAATAATTTTTTTATGAGTTTGGTACTATTAGTTCCATTGTTTTTATTGCTATGAAAGAGTATGAAAAACATGTATAATGTTAAATATTCATTTTAAAATGATGTGAATAGATTTTTCTCTACATGTATATGTGTATCCATTTGTCGTATAGGGATGTGTAAGGGTGCCGCTGGCACTATCTATTGGTATATGAAATTCTAATAATGGTAAAGATGAATTTATATGCACATTGTCTGCGATGTAGACAAATTTGTTTTAAATCCTTTATAACCTTAAAAAAATCTATTTAATGAATATGTGTTTAAAAACAATATTTTTTCATTTATCCATTCCCCACATGATCTGTAACTACCTAAAAATTCATTAATAAAAACCCCTCTTTATATGATTAAATGAATTAATTTGTAAAATAGTTATATAAAATATTTCCTTTTTTAGTTCTATGTATTTAGATATTTAAAATACCATTATGAATTTTGATTATGGATTATATAGTATTTGAACAGTGATCACATGATTAGTATAAATATAGGGATTTATCAAATCCAATTAACATAGACAGAGGAAGTGATGGCCTCATCCAGTATACGTTCCCCATATGAAGCCCATTTTTTAGAGCTCAAAAAGGAGGTGGCATTATTGGGCTTCGCTCTTGACCAATCCCAAGCCGAGAATTATCATGTTTATCTCGAATAAATCCACATATTGGAGAATTGAATGAGGATAGAGATTACCACCCAGGAAATGTTATCTGAGAAACCCCAAGAATTTGTCACCATCACAGACATTATCCATCAGTCTTATATGGGGTTTATAAGTGGATATGTAACAAGACCACATAACCTTGATTATATGCATTTTTTCTAAATATAATAATTAATATATCTTCATTTTATTATTATTAATTTTTAAATAGTTTTTAAAACACATATAGTAGTTGTATTTAATATTCATCAAAAGAATCTAATTTGATAAATTATTGTATTTTTTGAAATAAATAATATTTTTATAAAATAGTATTATTATTAATTTATATT
This sequence comes from Viscum album, assembly GCA_963277665.1. NCBI lineage: Eukaryota > Viridiplantae > Streptophyta > Magnoliopsida > Santalales > Viscaceae > Viscum > Viscum album. Next base: position 1,036,414,805 of record OY728133.1, on the reverse strand, counting down.
TTATTAATTATAAATGATCCTGTAATTTTATTGAATAAAATAGTAATTTTTAATAAGGTTTGAAATCTTACATTCTCAAATCCCTGATTTTTTGATAAATTTCGTTTTTTATTTTAAAAATGAAAATTTACATATTTTGAAAAGTATTTCTATAAAATTAATATTATTTTTTGGAATCAAGATGTCAAAATTATAAAACGGTGAATTTTTCTTAATTTTCATATATACTCAAATTTTTGGATAAAAATTAAATACTCTTTAAATATATTTTTTTAGGACATCATAATGACCCAACAGTGATGTAATAAAATACTCTAATCAGAGGTTCATCCAATGTATATTTTACCATTTAAATAATATGATTTCAGTTTTTTTATTTATTTTAAAAATATTTAGTCGACCCTTCATGATGTATACAATATTTTATCTTTATAAATTTACTACCTTGAGAGTGTGAATCACCTCCACATAAGAAAGCCTATTATTTTAAGATGTTATTCCATTGGATTTATACAATATTTTTTTCTGCTCCCCTTTGGTAAAAACAATGGGTACAAATCATGACATGGTCTATTGTTTTTATTTGTTTAATGTGTCGTGTTCAAAACCTAAATAAAAAATAATTCCCTCTCTTTTACTATATTAACTCACTCAGGATCCCATTTCCTCCATCCTAAAATCCTTTGGTATTTGCCCAACCCCTACCCTCATCAATTTATTACCCTTCCAAGGTTCCATATGCTCATAAGAATCCTCTATCAAACCTCTTCCATGCTTTTTGGATCACACTTCCATGTAATAGATTCATTCCATTCTCATTTTATACTTGTTCAGTAATGTTTCTATGTCATTTTATTTTCAATTATAAATGTTGGTGTATAATTTCTCTCCTCCCCCATACTGCCCTATTTTTTTTAATTATCGGATACCCCTTTTTCTCTTGTTATTTCCATTCATGTACACCTGTTACTATGCAAACATTCCATAAGGAATTTCTCAATCGTCATTTACCTTCATGGAATTATTTTTTATTATTAATTTAAATTCAATTACATATGTTGGGACATATATATATTTGAGCCCCTTAATGTCCATTTAATGTTCAAATTATGAGATACCACTTTCACTCTCATCAACCCATTTTATGAATTTCAATTTGATGTCATTATGATGCCAAATATCCATTTCATGTACATATGATGAGACACCCTTTAATTTTTCATCAACCATTATTATGAATTCTTACAACACGTTTTTACATTGCCGAAATTGTACAGATCATACAATCAAATGTCATTGTGTAGTGAATACCATAACCATTTTTTATAAAGGGTATTCACATTTATGAACATTTTCTTATTTATTATAATGCTTTATGTCTGTATTTCACATCCTATTATCGTGGAATAAATGATGATGATTTATTCATTTTTGTATGATCTACACGGAGCACTTATACAAGAAATTTAATGTTTATGATGGTTTATATCTGACGGAGCTTCAATGCATTGGGTATAGTATTGTATAATGATATGTCATGTGAAATGGGTGATTAGGCATGTTAATTCAAGTGAAATGATATTTTACTCATGATTCATGTACATTGATGGTTTACTCATGCTCTATTTTCAATGTTCCTTGGCTCATTATAATTCCCTGATAAGGATTGTTTCCACATTTCAATGTTATTATTATCATGCTCTATCATTACATTATGTTAAGGTTTTATTGTACTTCGTTTATATGTGGATAGAATAAATGTATTGTAATGTTCATGTTATATATTTATGACTCCCAAATTGGGATATAATGCTCACCATTTTCATATGCACATTCTCCAGTTATCCCATAATATTCTATGTATGAGGGAATGTAGTGGACATGTAAACGTTTTTTTCAATATGTTGTTGTGTTCTATGTTTTATGTTGTTATGAAATATTCCTATGCCCCAAATACAGTAGACCTATATATCATATATGTTTTATAAAGTAATTGTTTTATATAATAAATCATGTTTTATTATTTAATAAAAAGAAGCGTTGTTATATTTGGTATCAAAGGATATGTTTTTTTATTCTCGGGATTATGATTAGAAACACATAGTGAATACTTGGATACTAGACTAAGTATAATAAAAAATACCCCTAAGTTTTGATGAGTACTGATTATGTTTTTTATCATGAAAATGATTGCCTATCTATATACGAGCAGGTAGAGGAAGCTTTGGCATAGATGTGCCTATGAGTGAAAAGTCTGACAAAGAGTTTTGGGATTGACTATGGGCATCCTAGTACATGACAGTATGCCTTTCTACACTCTTGGTTACAACACTCCTAGAGGAAATGATTTGGTAAATTAACAAGTTTATTGTGAAATATTATTATGTGAATTTAAAGAAACATGCCTCTAAGAATACATGTCATAAAGTAGTCCATGGATAACATAGACTAAAGCTTATATATTAATAAGTTAATGAAATAAATCTAATTTATATGTCATCAGTTTTTGTATTTGGATTACTGTTTATGTGTTATCCTAATATTTCTTTAATTATGTAATAATAATTTGTTAGACTTCATGTATTTTAATATATCAGTTTTATCATGTCTATAGGGTATCTTGATATTTAATATGTTTTGTCAGAAAGAAAAAAGGAAAGTTTCGATAAGGAAGGGGAAGAACCTTATAGAACACTCTTTTCCCTTACTGGGGACTTTCTTTCTATAATTATTGCGATTTCAAGCTCAAAACTCATCGAAATTTTTTCCAATGTCCATATTTTTTAAATAGTATCTATGACATATCACAATCCTCCTTTATACTATACAATCAACAGGGATTATTGATCAACTCTAATCAAATATTAAGCTCCCAAATCTAACACCTTTCAAGGAGAAGGAGGTACCATTAGTGTATTTTTAAATATTTCACACCATCTAGTGAGAATCATTCACTATTTTATTTTATAATAGTAATTGAAGAGGGAGACCTTTTAGCATCCTATATATATAGCCATGTCTTCCTGTATTTTTGAAAAATTAGACAATATTTTAGATGAACTAAATTAAGAAAATGTAAAATCTAACTCTATTTGAATATTTTAGATAATCCCAACAAAAGGTGATGTTTTGAAACTATACAATAGAAATAATTTTTTTTTTAAAATGTTACATATTTTCAATCATTATAATTCAATTTGAACAAACTGTGTCTGGACTAAGGAAGTGTAAGACATAGAATGTGAATTGAGGTATTGTTTCGCAACTTGGACCCTCAGTCTCTATGATCAACAATATAATGAGTGTTGGATATTCTTTATGTTGTTGGCTAAACAACCTTAAAGGTGTGATTAAATTTCAGAGTTCCTCTCACATGTAATAAAGCTACGAGACACAATTTCTTAATGGGGGATTATTGTAATGACGTAAATAATTCATTAATGAAAATCTCAAAATATTTTATTAATTGTATTATTCTGTAAAATGAGTATATTAAATATTTAAATCTTTGGTTTAATATTTTTATATTTCTAAAATAACGTTTAATATTGTGACTGTTTCTAATATAGCCTCTGAACAACGATCACATGAATAGTGAAAAAATTGGGTTTTGACAAATACAATTTACTAAGGAAAAATAACTGATGGCCTCATCCTATATACATTCCATATGTAAAGCCTATTTGTTGGAGCTTTTAAAGGAGGTGGCGTCATTAGGCATTGATATTTATCATGACCAAGCCAAGATTCATCATGTTAAGCTCGAACGTAACCCACTATAGAAGATGTAGAAGTTGATAGATATTACTACCCAAGCAATGTTATCTAGGCCACCCAAAGATTCTATCACCATCGCTCACATTACCCTTCAAAATTATCTTGTTCTTATAAGGGGTTATGTAAAAGACCTTTTGACTATGATTATGTGAATTAATTTTTTTATAATAAATAATATACAATCATTTTTTTATTTTTACTTTGTAAATACTTTATAAAGAACAAATAGTATTTGTTGTTTATATTCAACTAAAGAATAAATATGATAAATTAATGGACTTTTGAATTAAATAATATTTCAATAAAACTTTATTATAATTTAATTAATTTTTATTATGTATAAATGATTGTATAATTTTTATGAATAGAATTGTATTTTTTATTATAGTTCGAAAGCTTTCTTTCTCAAAAACGATGAATTTTTTATAAATGTATGTTATTATATTGAAATTGAAAATTGTAAGGCCCCAACCCGAGTTACCCAGAGTTGGGGCATTATTACATAACATTGTCATTATCATAAGGAAATAATGTCTTGATAGACCAGTCAGTTTAGTATTATTGGAATCAAGATTCATACAAAAGTCCAACTTTACAACATGAAATGAAATACAACAGGAATTTATTCCTTTGGAAAAATCCACACCTCCTAGATAATTCCTAAAAGTTAGTCATTAATAATTTATTAACATCATGGGAAAATTAAACATAAGAAAAGGGTGAGCTCAAATGCTCATTTAGGGTAAGCAATACAGCCGAAGATAACATAAATATTAAGAATGGTGAATACTTGAAACATAATGCCTATACAAATAATAAATATGAATAATTTTAGGGAAGGAATATGAGATTAGTAAATAATACCTCAATAAAACATAATCATTAGTAATCTACTAGTCAAATAACAACATGAACCATCAATATTATTTTCATAATGAGGGAATGTATAATGCCAGATATTATCAAACATTTTTTCAAGCCCTAATCCATGATGTCTAAAAATGATTAATCCCTCATCCAAAACCATATATCAAATTGGGAAATTCCTAAACTAGTTCAACATCTAGTTCTTTCATGAGGCCTATCGATTTATCGCGGTGCTATAGTGGGCTCCACACGTCACTTACTGAGTATGATACATTCCTCATATGAATAAGATGAAATAAAACATAAACATACATATTAAAACTAGAATATTAAATGTCAATACATTAACCATAAAACATGAATGGTATAAAAATATCACATCCACAGTCAAACATATCACAAACCATTCAATACAATATGGAAGTTTGGTATCATAATAAATCAACATCAAATATACATAAAATCCATCAAAGGATGTTGACATAAATGAAATCAAAACCATTTTTTAGATAAATACCAAAAAGTCACCCTAATATAATTTTGATATTCGAAATTAAAAAATTAAGTCTATTTTACCAATTTAAAAACATATAATTTTAATTTATTAATTTAAAATTAATTCTCGTTGTCAAAACCCAAAGTCATATTTTAGAAATAACAACTATCAAAAGATTGACACTTGTTTATGTCCAATTGAAAAGTGAAAGTACATACAATAACCATAATTGGATTAAATTGTAAAAATATAATCTATTTATACTTCCAAACCATTAAAATGTAGAATTTAACAATAGAAATTATTTTGATTACAAAAAAAAATTCAGTTAAAATATATTTTTTTCACTATTCACCCAAATATGAATGTTATCATAAAAACAACTAAAATTTATTGAAACTAAATTCGTATCTCTATATTGTAAAGAAGAAGAGTATATTTTCAAATTGAATATATAAAAGTATAAAATATTGGATTTAAAAAGTGTTCTCCAATAAAAGGCGGTTAAATTGCATTTTTTAAAAATAGTTCTTTAATAAAAAAAATAAAAAAAAATTATTGTGTCTAAGAGTCTCATAATATGGATTCTAAAATTACAAGTATTAAATAAATTTAAAAATTTAGTTAACGGTATTCATAACATTTTTTGAACAACTAGTATTGTAAGTCATGATGCGCTTGAACTCAGTGTTGCTTGTAGTGCATGTTATTTAATTACATTGATGAAATATCATACTATGAAATCCTGGGGTGTTACATATTTCCCACCTTAAATAAATAGCATACTCACAATTTGAAATTGTTTCGTTGAAAGTAAAACATTGAAAATATAAAATTCCTTTATGGGAAAACCCACTTCCAAAATTGGGTTAATTAAATTTATTTTAAAAAAAACAAAAAAATTATATACATATATATACTTGACAATTAGATTTTCATCCCTCAAATAATTCCTACCACAAAATCTTATTTCGCTCCAAATGATTTCAAGAAAATATTCTATTTTTTCTTATTTGTATAGGGTTACAAAAGTAATGAATTTATAATTCATTTCTCAAACTATTTAAAAAAACTAAATTATACAAACCACCACATCACGCAGACCAGTTGTAGGTGATGCACCCTTGTCAGTCTTCAGTTGAGGGTTCAAGTCTCGCGGCCTTTTCAGATGCGACTAGATGTCTCCCGAACTCCGGGTTATCTTTTTATGGAAATAAAAAATAATATCAAACTAGAATTATCCAAAATTCTTCTTCCCATACACGTAGTCTAGAATTTACAACCAAGGTAAACACAATGAAGATCATTTTTTCAATGAAATAACATGTGAAAACCAACATCATGTATTATTTTAAAACACTATAACATCCTAAATTACAATAAAACCTTATTGATTACATTCATGCACCTTTATTCCTTATAGAATACTGGATATTCTCATTCAATCCAAAACTATTGTAAACTCCAGCAATGATGGAATATAAAAATAATTATTAGTTTCAAGGTAGTCAAGAATATCCAATATAATTTATCCAAATAAATCAAGTATTATTCAAAAAATCACTAACACGTTATTAGAACCATATTGTGGTTTATCTTTTCTCAACCATATATTTTCCAATAACATAACCTGTTATTGAGTCACTTTTCTTGGTTCCACAGAATCTCCTGTTTATAATGAAATAGTAATGCAGTACAATCCTTATATACAATTTAATTCTTATAACATGATTATCATTAATATGATACTCAAATGACACAATACTCTAAGAGAAACATAAGAAATCTATTCATTCCACTTCATCTTCAGTAGTATCATAACATTATTATTATTCAATAACATCATTTTGGGGTATACGTGGATGAATAGTACATTGATTCGCGTAGTGTCCCAACTCATTGTAGATAAAGAATTTTACATTAGAAAAATTTATCTTACCCTTGCAGTCAAGTACATGGTGGACTTTTTCTCCACACATATAAGAAACTCCCATTCCCTTGAAGCATTTACCAAGGTAATTAATTCCAAAGTTATCATATATGGGAAAATCCTTCTTTCCTCTCATCCCTTTATCCATCTTTCTCTTTACTATCCTTTTCTTCTCTTGCTTCCCTTCATAGACATAGGACTCTGATAATTATTTAATTATCATATTAACAGATGTTATTATTTATTCATATGTTGAGATTACATGGGAGACTATTTCCATTATAAATGTTATCATAATACCATGAATGATATAATACTTTTATTGTATAGATCATATGTATTGATGGAGTTCACATTCCCTCTATTGGGCACCATTTCTATACAATGGAATACACTATCTCAGTTTATGAATTGCAATAAATCATTCCAAACATGAAAAATACCAACTGTAAATTGAAGAGTTTATAGATATAATCGATAATTATAAAATTATTTTGTTTGAGAAGGTATATACTCATAAACCCTTCATAATTGTTTGTAATGAAAATGAGAATTATCCTACGCATATATCCTAGGAGTGTTGTAACCAAGAGTGCATCAAGGACCATTGTGGTGCACCAGTTCTCGTTTGAGTCTAGCATAAAGTAGTGTTTTTGGGTTTTACCCCTAGGTATATCTATGCTAGAGCTGCCTCTACCTGTTCGTATCCAGATAGGGATATATTGTTTGGAAAAATCACAAAATCTCTACAATATTGAAATTTTAGGATGTTATTCTATACTAATCCTCAACGATTATCTTAGGGCTATGTGCTCTAAGACGAGTTTATCCAAATATAGTTTCCAAGGTTTGTACTAAACATCCTCTGATACAAATTATAATTCCCTGACACAAAATACCCAAATTCGGTGCCTTATTACATAACATTTAATGACAATAAGGAAATCATGTCTAAAAATACCAATCAGTTTAGTATTATTGAAAAAAAGATTCATACATAAGGTCTAATTTACAATTTAAAAAGAAATTCAACATGAATTTATTTCATTGGAAACATTCAAGCCTCCTAGATAATTACTAAAAGTCACTCATTACTATCTTCTTCATATCCTGGGAAAATGAATCATATGAAAGTGGTGAGATCAAATGCTCAGTAAGGGTAAGCAATACAGAGGAAGATAACATAAATATTATGCATGGTAAATAATTGAAACCCCATGCCTATACAAATAATAAATATGAATACATTTATGTCAGCAATATGATCTGGGTAAAAAATGACATAATAAAACAAAATCATGGGGATTCTACTAGACGAATGACCACATGAACAATCAATATCATATTGATAGTAGAGGAATATATATTTCTAGATATTCTGAAACATTTTGTCAAGGCCGTGGCCAAGATGTCTAAAAATTATTAAGGCCTCGGAAAAAATAATATATCATATTGGGAAAGACCTCAACCAATTCCAGGTCTAGTTTTCTCATGAGACCTACCAATGCATCGAGGAGCTATAGCGGTCTCCACCCATCACATACTACGTCCAATACATTACTCATATGAAAAGGTTGAAATAAAACATAATCATTAGTATTTAAACTAGCATATGAAATGTCAATACATTATCCACAAACAATGAATGTTATTAAAATATCACATCCATAGTCAAAAATATCACAAATCCTTTAACAAAATACGGATGTTTTGTACCATAAAAAATCAACATCAAATAAAATTTAAATTTATCAATGTATGTTGACATAGATGTAAATAAAACCATTTTTTAAGGAAATATCTCTTTCTATTTTGTAATAATTTAAGATTTACATAATTATATTGAAAACATTTATTCAGAATATATTCTTATAAGCATGTAAGCGAAGCATAGATGATGTTATAAGAGTGAAAAATTGATGCACCCGTCGTATAAGTTAAAATAAGACATTCTTACCTTAATTTTGTTGAAAAGTTTATAAAGGACCTTTTTTGAAAAATGACGGAATGATTCCTTTGTAAAGATATTAAAAAAGTAAAAAAAATGTATAAATGACTTTAACCCATAGTTTATATAATTGTAATAATGTTTTGAAATACATTTTTAAGAAACATGGATGTGGATGATAATGATGTCCTAGTAGATAATTACGTATAAACAACCATGGATAAAAAATAGATTATAGAATTAATACTTTACTTGTACATTTCCTTGGTCGATGGTAGGTTGAAATCATATATAATTGTGAAATAATTGTTATTAAATTATACCAAAATCATATACATTAATATGATATCATATATGATCATTTAATATTTCTTGGTCAAAAATGTCTTAATATTATCAACGTTTCAGGTGTTAACAGATTCATTTTCCTTTATATTATTAGTTATTTAAGTCATATTTGTCAGGGATGGGATGTATCTTATTCATATCCTGAAATATACCAAGTCTTTGATAATTATTTTTAATCAGAAAATGAATATTAGTCTTGAATGGATACGTTGGGAAATGAATCTCATCACATTCGTGGAGAAGGTAATCCGTACGTACACACGCATGATAATATAATTTATTTTGATATTAAAATAATATATAATTTGATGGTATATCATATATATAGAATCATTATCATGTTAAATGTATTATTTACATTAATTAATCATCATTATTATACCATCCAAATAATAATGTGTTGAAAATTAATTTCACCACGATGTGGAGACGGTATACCGAACGTACACACGTATGGTGACATGTCATTCAAAGGATGAATAGAATAATGAATATGGTTGTACCATATTTATAATTACATCACAGTATAAAGAAGATACTAGATTAATCATTTTATAATGGAAACAACAAAGAATGATGAAGTGGAAGAAAAATGGAAATTGAAAGAGGGTGGTGAAATCATTACCTCTTCTTCGGGTTCTTCCTCTTGATTTGATCAAAAATATTCCATATGGTGGCTTTATTATAACGACCCATACTTTACATACATTGTTAATACTTCAAAATTGAATCACACTTATTACAACATATGAAAAAACCACAAAGGACCGTATAGGTATAGTGTCTTTAGAAACTGGGAAACATAAACAACTGGTTCATAAATCTTCTACAGTGTCTCCCATTTATTTCATCATATCTAGGGTCCCTTTTAGCATATTCTACTTAATATCCATCTTCCTGACCTGGGGAAAAGAAAACATAAAAGGGTGAGCTCAAATGCTCAGCAAGGGCAAATAAAGGAAATAAAAATCATATCATATCTTTTTGAAAATCAAAACCTGCAAAAGAGATCATAATATCTTAACATGGAATAAATCATAGAAGTGAAAATGAGATCCCCAAAATCATAACATAAAACTTGAAACTTTGTGGCATGCACACATAATCATGGAAAATCATTTCTTGTTAGTCATGACTCATTGCCAAGACTATCTTAGTGGACAAAGCCCCTTTCTGAACCGAGTTCACTCCTCGTTTCAGTCCTGTATCACTGAACCGAAATAACCTTCCGTTCCAGCCATGTCTATCTCATGAGATATAAAATCTTTACCCAATGCATTGGAGGGAGATATAGGTCCCACCCATCTTATAATGAATCCTTTCTTATGTGTGCCACATAATCATAAAACATACATCATCGCATAACACATGTAACAAAAATGGGATTCTTGAAACATCATGACATCATAAATCAATTCATATAAGATAATGGAATTCATAAAAATAATTCCATAACAACATGATCAAATCAATGTAATAATAGGGATAAAAACAGAACCCTTTATTATCTTAGATGGAAAATAATTTTGATAGAACACTTGAACTTTATTCTTGAGGAAAATATCCTTTCTACTTCAAAAACATTTTTCCTTTCTTAACATGTCATACAACTTTAAACTAAAAGAAGTTGATTAAAAATAAACTTGAAAACTTGTAAATAAGCTTCTTGGAAATAATGTTTTAAAAATACATTCATGCCATATAAGTTAAAAAAACATTCTTCGTACCTTTGTCGGAAAAGTCAAAAAGTACCTCGTACGAAAAAAAAACGACAAAAGATTCCGTTCATATTCATTGCTAAAAACTCACCGAAGGGTAAAATTGGATTTAAACTATTGTAAGTGGATGGAAACAATATTACATATTGAGGGAACATGGATGTGGATGATAAAATACACCCCAGTAAATACTTACGAATAAACAATCTCGGATAAAAATGAGATTGTGGTATTTTCCCTTACCTTAGGTCCGATTAGCTTTATACGTGTCCGAAGCTCCTGTATAATGGTTTAAATAATGTTATTGACTTATTCCAGAATCATACATATTTATATGATATCATATATGGTCATATTATTAGCATCTTGTTAGTTATATTTCATTGTTACTTGTTACTCGGGTCTTTATAACTTTTTGTTCTTATGCGTGTTTTGTCGAATAAATTCTTATTCTTATCTTTAGGTTATAGATAATTCATTTCCAGAATGGTATTAGTGTAGTATATACCATATTCATTTATTCAATTCATTTATATAATCATTATGAAATGAAGATCATGTAGAACGAGTCGCATCACATCGTGGAGACGGTATTCCGTACGTACGCACGAGTGATGATATCGTTCCTATGATCGTGGAATTGTATTGGAGTATATATATATATTATTTCAGTATCAATATTACTTCATAATAATCATATTTAGTTACTCATTACACCATTATACCCATCCTTGTAAGGTGATGGTGGAAAATAGATTACACCACGGCGTGGAGACGGTATTCCGTACGTACGCACGCGTGGTGATTTCATTTTTCCGTAGGATGGATAGAAGGTGAATTAGGGTTGTTTCATATTTATAATAACATATCAGTATGTAAGTAATACTGATGTTATTACTTTATCATGAAACAACTAAAGAAGAAGAAGTTGAAGAAGAAAGAAATTGAAAAGATCGGTAATGGATATTACCTCTTCTTTGGAACGCTTCTTTGAATCCTCCACTTAAGGAACTAAGATTGGTCTTTGGAGAAGACCAGGACCTCTAGGATTATTCTATGGAAGTGGAGAGGAGAAAATGGCAGGGGTTGGCCGAGCTTGAGTGCTCAATTTGGTGTGAGGAGGAGGGGGAGGAGGTGCCCTTTTATAAGGGAGGAGAGGGGCACCTTAGGAATATCTCAAAATATTATTTTATATTAAAGTCAAAATCGGTTTATAATGGTTCCAAAGGGTCTTATTTCGAAGATAAAGTGGGGATGGGTCGAAATCCTATCAACCAATAGGATTTAGACAAGTTTAGGGTATTATTTTAACCTTATCAATTAGATTTAACTCTAAGTTAATTATTTTAACTTTTACCGTGTCTTTTTGTTTTCCTTCACTATATGGTTAATACACTTACTATAACATGCCAAAAGAACCCCAAATTGTTTATTATTAATATATATATCCTTATCTAAGTCATTTTAACGAACCTTATATTTTTAGGAATAAAATAACAATTAATAATATAATATTTGATTTAAAAACTATTTTGTGTCAATTTTTACACTATTTGATATATGATTTGTTTGAAAGTCATAAAAGAATTATATGTTCGAACCAAGTTGATTAAATCAACACTAATATATCATAGTAACCTATAAAATTAGTGGAATTCATAAAAAGTCTCAAATTGCATTTATTTTGGTGTTTATAACATCAATTATGTCAATATTTCATTTATAAGATAATTACTGCATCATCATTATGTCATAAATAAATTAAATTATTTAATGTCTAAAAATTACAAATAAAATATCATCATGAATGAAATCATATTAGCTTTCTAATGAATATTTACAATTGAATTTATCTTATGTATAACCCCATATTAAAAATTATTTACTTATTAAACTTTGATTTTAACTATTTTAACCCTTCTTTAAATAAATTAATAATAAATGTCCTAATCTAATCCAAGTGGGCTTAAATGGTCATATTTTATTCCTATGTTTGTTTTTGGTCGAATTACACTTGTCCAATAGAATTAGGACATGTGTTAGGGTAATATTAATATCATATTTACCCTTAGTTACCCTATTTACTATTAACCGCGGTAAAAATCGTAAACAGTTACTATTCACCAAAAAATTATTTTCATCTCATTGAACCACATTTTAGTCCTTGATATTAACCGTGTCTCTCGGATTTTCGAAATTCCATTCACAGAAGCGGTAAAATTATGTTTTATGCAAAATTCAGTTTTTAACCTACCACTTAGTGGTTTCACTATTCATCAAAAATGGAAAGTTTTCAGAAAAATAACAAAATTTCACCCTAGGCTAATTTCGATATTATGAGTCCAAAAATGAAGTCCATTTTGAAAAATAAAATTTATAAAATTTCAAAAAAGTGGTTATTACTATTCATAACGGCTAGTTTTAATAGCATATTGTTGTTTAGTGAAACTCGGTATTGCGTACGACGCAAGCTATCGAGGAATGTCACGATTGCGTGTAAAGCAAGTCAAGCAAGTGTTTTGTAGAAAAAGATTCCTTTGATAATTTATATAACATAAAAGTATCGGGTGTTACATTCTACCCCCCTTAAAAAGAATTTCGCCCTCGAAATTCGTCACATTGTAACAAACAGATGAGGATACTTCTCCCTCATCATATCCTCAAGCTCCCATGTAGCTTCTTCAAGTTGGTGGTTCCTCCATAAAACTTTCACCAAGCGAGTGGTCTTGTTTCGTAGGACTTTTTCACTACGATCCAGAATCTCTATCAGCTGTTCTTCATAAGAAAGATCTTGCTCCAGCGGTACAACTTCTGAGCTGAGTACATGTGAAGGATCTGGTATGTACTTTCTCCGGAGAGATACATGGAACACATCATGAACTTGAGAGAGATTCGGTGGAAGCGCCAATCGGTAAGCTACCTTCCCAACACGATCCAGTATTTCGAAAGGACCGATATATCTAGGGCTCAACTTCCCCTTCTTTCCAAATCTCATAACCCTCTTCCAGGGAGATATTCGTAAGAACACTTTATCACCCACTTCAAACTCTAGGTCTTTTCTTCGGTTGTCGGCATAGCTTTTCTGTCGACTCTGAGCTTCTCTTATGTGTTGTTGAATAGATCTGACCTTTTCTGCCATTTCATCAACGAGATCAGGTCCTAATAGCTTTCTTTCCCCAACTTCATCCCAGCAAGTTGGAGTCCTACATTTCTTTCCATAGAGAGCTTCATAAGGAGCCATCTGAATACTGGAGTGAAAGCTATTATTATAAGAAAATTCTACCAAAGGTAGGTGTTGATCCCAACCTCCTTTGAAATCCATAGAGCAAGCTCTCAACATATCTTCTAGGGTTTGAATTGTTCTCTCAGATTGACCGTCTGTCTGGGGATGATAAGCAGTGCTGAAACTCAACTCTGTATCCAGAGTATGCTGAAGACTTCGCCAGAACTTCGAGGTAAATCTCGGATCCCGATCAGATATAATAGAAAGTGGTACTCCATGTAATCTTACCACTTCCTTTACATATATCCTGGCAAGCTGATCTAGAGGGAAATCCTCTCTAATAGGAATGAAGTGTGCAGACTTTGTATGACGATCAACTATGACCCAAATAGAATTATTGCCTTTGGATGTTTTAGGAAGTCCTGTGACAAAGTCCATAGTGATGTTTTCCCATTTCCATTCGGGTATGGGTAATGGTTGTAACATCCCCTTAGACTTCTGTCTCTCAGCTTTAACTTGTTGACAAACCAAGCATCGAGAGACAAACTCAGCAACATCTCTTTTCATGCCATCCCACCAGAAGTACTCTTTCAGGTCCCTATACATCTTCGTGCTTCCAGGATGAATAGAGAATGAAGAACTATGAGCCTCATCCAGCAGCTCCTTCTTTAATTCGGGGATGGGAGGAACACAAACCCGATTCCTGAACTTTATTATCCCATCACAATCAAGGTTGAATTCAGGAACATTTCTCACCTTCTTTTGTAACTCGACATCTTCTTTCTGTGCCTCTTTAATCTTCACATGTATAGATGGTTGAACATTCATTTGAGAAAGATAAGAATTTTCCCCTTCCATTATAATTCCAAGATCCATCCTTTGTAAATCCATAAATATTGGATCTTTTGTGATCCTCATCATGGATAAACTAGCATGGTCTTGTCGACTTAATGCATCTGCCACCTTGTTTGCTTTCCCAGGGTTGTAATGGATTGAGACGTCATAATCCTTAATCAGCTCCAACCATCTTCATTGACGCATATTCAACTCCTTTTGTGTGAAAATATACTTTAAACTTTTATGATCAGTATAAATATCACACCTTTCACCATAAAGGTAATGCCTCCAAATCTTTAATGCAAAGATTACCGCAGCCAACTCCAAATCATGTGTTGGGTAATTTTGCTCATGGATTTTCAACTGTCGTGAGGCATAAGCTATCACCATATCATTTTGCATAAGAACACACCCCAATCCCTTCTTGGATGCATCACTGTAGATCACAAACCTTTCTCCACTACAAGGCAGTGTGAGCACAGGTGCACTGGATAACCTTCTTTTCAACTCCTTGAAATTCTCTTCACATTCCTCTGTCCAGACAAACTTAACTCCTTTCCGAGTCAACTTGGTGAGTGGATTAGATAATCGTGAAAAATCTTTTACAAAACGTCGATAATATCCAGCCAAACCAAGAAAACTTCGGATCTCAGTTACTATGGTTGGTCTCGACCATCTTTCGATAACCTCTGTTTTTGTTGGATCCACAGATATCCCCTCTCTTGAGATTATATGACCCAAAAATGCAACTTTTTGAAGACAAAATTCACACTTGGTAAATTTGGCATAAAGCTTCTCCTTTCTTAGGGTATTCAATATAATTCTCAAGTGATCTTCATGCTCTTCCTTTCTCTTTGAATAGACAAGAATATCGTCTATAAAGACTACCACAAATTGATCAAGATAGTCTCTAAAGACTCTATTCATTAGATCCATGAAGATAGCAGGGGCATTAGTAAGACCAAATGGCATCACTATAAATTCATAGTGTCCATACCTTGTACGGAAAGCCGTCTTTGGTATATCCTCCCTTTTGACCCTTAATTGATGATACCCTGAACGAAGATCAATCTTGGAAAAGTATTGAGCTCCGCGTAGTTGGTCAAATAAGTCATCAATGCGTGGGAGAGGATATTTGTTCTTGATAGTGATCTTGTTAAGTTCTCGATAATCAATGCAGAGTCTCATTGATCCATCTTTCTTCTTAACAAATAGAACAGGTGCTCCCCAAGGTGACGCACTAGGGCGTATGAATCCCTTATCAAGATTCTCTTGGAGTTGCTTCTTCAATTCCTGCAACTCAATTGGGGCCATTCTATAAGGTGTCTTTGAAATAGGCAAAGCACCCGGTACGAGTTCTATTGAAAACTCAACTTCACTATTTGGTGGAAGACCCGGCAATTCCTCCGGAAAGACATCATCAAACTCCCGTACAATGGGCATATTCTTAATCATGAGTTTCTCACCAACCATTTGAGATAAATAACCTTCATTTAGTGGAATCAATACCCATAAGATGGACGAAATTTCCACTGGAAGGTTATGTTCATCCTTGCATTGATAGACGATCGTAGATTGATCTGGAATATGAAATGTGACTTCCCTTCTTTGGAAATTGATATGAGCTCCATGTAGAGAAAGCCAATCCATGCCAAGAATCACATCAAATTCCACTAAAGGAAGGATCACAAGATTTGCAGGAAGCACTTTCCCACAAACTTCGATCGGAGAAGAATTATAAACTTTTGATGCGATTGATGTGCCATTAGGTGTTGTCACGGCTAACTCAACATCTAATTGTTGAGGTAATACGGTGATACCCTTAGAAAAGTCTTCAGAAATAAAAGAGTGGGTGGATCCAGAATCAAATAAAACATTTGCTACATTAGAGTGGATGGTAAGTGTACCTTTCACCACATCGTTATCGTACTCCACATCGCTGATAGAAACTGCATGTGACTTTCCTTTGTCTTTAGCCTTAAGATTTTGTTGACGTCGACCATCATCATCAACCCTTGGATTTGGGCATTGATTGGCATAATGCCCCATCTCCTTGCACTTGAAACATTGAAGTGTAGTAGGTTCATTCTGTGTATCCCTTCCTTTGTTTGCATCATTAGACATCTTCTTCCCATTATCACGGCATTCAAATGCCCGATGACCTTCCTTTCCACATTTAAAACATTTACTTGTCCCTTTAAGACAACTCCCTCCATGTTTCTTTCCACACTTTGAGCATAATGGAAAGTTCATCTTCTTTTCAGTGTGCTCTTTAGAGTTTCCTTTGAATTCCATCTTCCTCTTCTTATCAAACCCATGTGACTGATGGGTTACTCCAATCTCCATCTCGACTTTGAGAGCACATCGAACGATTTCCTCGTAGCTATTGAAGTCCCTTATGGCTAACGCCCTTCGAAGACTTGGTTTTAAGCCACTAAAGAATCGATCGATCTTACTCTCAGGTTGGATAATAATACCAGAAGCGTACCTTGCAAGTCTTGTAAAATTTGCTTCATAGGTACTAACAGATTCATCATCCCTTTGCTTCAGTTCAAGAAACGCTTTCTCCATCTTTGTTCGGAGAATACGAGGGAAGTACTTATTGAAAAATAAGTTCTTGAACTCGTCCCATTCCATAGACTCAATTTCATCCCTTTGCCTCGTATTCTTAACAAGATTCCACCATTGATCAGCATCTCCTTCCAAACGGTACACTGCTAGGATGACTTTATCATGTTCAGAACATTGAAGAACTGAAAATATCTTTTCAGTAGTACTAATCCATTGTTCAGCAACTAATGGATCAGTAGACCCGCTGAAAGAAGGTGGACGCTGCCTCATGAAGGATTCAACAGAATGTTGCTCCCTCCTTTGCTCGTTTGGAAATCATGCATGATTCATAGCTTGAGAAAGTTGTGTGAGCATGGCTACAAGATTTTGCATTCCAGCTCCCATATCGTTTGGTTTCTCAGGGGGACAATCATTGCATTGCCCATCGCATTCCGCATTAACACGGTTCCTTCGGGTTCCAGCCATTGACTAAAACCAAGAAGAATAGTGTGAGCAACACTAATTATAATAGGAAACCACATAATTCAAGAATAAAATTTTCATGCTTATGGTCTTATCCTAGGTTATTCATGGCCATTTCTAAGATTGTGTTCTATGATTAGACTTATTCTTAGGGTTCTTACTAAGGCTTTCACATCCTAGTTTCTAAACGTTGACTATACCTTTCCTCTGATACCAACTATAACGACCCATACTTTACATACATTGTTAATACTTCAAAATTGAAGCACACTTATTACAACATATGAAAAAACCACAAAGGACCGTATAGGTATAGTGTCTTTAGAAACTGGGAAACATAAACAACTGGTTCATAAATCTTCTACAGAGTCTCCCATTTATTTCATCATATCTAGGGTCCCTTTTAGCATATTCTACTTAATATCCATCTTCCTGACCTGGGGAAAAGAAAACATAAAAGGGTGAGCTCAAATGCTCAGCAAGGGCAAAAAAAGGAAATAAAAATCATATCATATCTTTTTTAAAATCAAAACCTGCAAAAGAGATCATAATATCTTAACATGGAATAAATCATAGAAGTGAAAATGAGATCCCCAAAATCATAACATAAAACTTGAAACTTTGTGGCATGCACACATAATCATGGAAAATCATTTCTTGTTAGTCATGACTCATTGCCAAGACTATCTTAGTGGACAAAGTCCCTTTCTGAACCGAGTTCACTCCTCGTTTCAGTCCTGTATCACTGAACCGAAATAACCTTCCGTTCCAACCATGTCTATCTCATGAGATATAAAATCTTTACCCAATGCATTGGAGGGAGATATAGGTCCCACCCATCTTATAATGAATCCTTTCTTATGTGTGCCACATAATCATAAAACATACATCATCGCATAACACATGTAACAAAAATGGGATTCTTGAAACATCATGACATCATAAATCAATTCATATAAGATAATGGAATTCATAAAAATAATTCCATCACAACATGATCAAATCAATGTAATAATAGGGATAAAAACAGAACCCTTTATTATCTTAGATGGAAAATAATTTTGATAAAACACTTGAACTTTATTCTTGAGGAAAATATCCTTTCTACTTCAAAAACATTTTTCCTTTCTTAACATGTCATACAACTTTAAACTAAAAGAATTTGATTAAAAATAAACTTTAAAACTTGTAAAGGAAGCTTCTTGGAAATAATGTTTTAAAAATCCATTCATGCCGTATAAGTTAAAAAAACATTCTTCGTACCTTTGTCGGAAAAGTCAAAAAGTACCTCGTACGAAAAAGAAAACGACAAAAGATTCCGTTCATATTCTTTACTAAAAACTCACCGAAGGGTAAAATTGGATTTAAACTATTGTAAGTGGATGGAAACAATATTACATATTGAGGGAACATGGATGTGGATGATAAAATACACCCCAGTAAATACTTACGAATAAACAATCTCGGATAAAAATGAGATTGTGGTATTTTCCCTTACCTTAGGTCCGATTAGCTTTGTAAGTGTCCGAAGCTCCTGTATAATGGTTTAAATAATGTTATTGACTTATTCCAGAATCATACATATTTATATGATATCATATATGGTCATATTATTAGCTTCTTGTTAGTTATATTTCATTGTTACTTGTTACTCGGGTCTTTATAACTTTTTGTTCTTATGCGTGTTTTGTCGAATAAATTCTTATTCTTATCTTTAGGTTATAGATAATTCATTTCCAGAATGGTATTAGTGTAGTATATACCATATTCATTTATTCAATTCATTTATATAATCATTATGAAATGAAGATCATGTAGAACGAGTCGCATCACATCGTGGAGACGGTATTCCGTACGTACGCACGAGTGATGATATCGTTCCTATGATCGTGGAATTGTATTGGAGTATATATATATATTATTTCAGTATCAATATTACTTCATAATAATCATATTTAGTTACTCATTACACCATTATACCCATCCTTGTAAGGTGATGGTGGAAAATAGATTACACCACGGCGTGGAGACGGTATTCCGTACGTACACACGCGTGGTGATTTCATTTTTCCGTAGGATGGATAGAAGGTGAATTAGGGTTGTTTCATATTTATAATAACATATCAGTATGTAAGTAATACTGATGTTATTACTTTATCATGAAACAACTAAAGAAGAAGAAGTTGAAGAAGAATGAAATTGAAAAGATCGGTAATGGATATTACCTCTTCTTTGGAACGCTTCTTTGAATCCTCCACTTAAGGAACTAATATTGGTCTTTGGAGAAGACCAGGACCTCTAGGATTATTCTAGGGAAGTGGAGAGGAGAAAATGTCAGGTGTTGTCCGTGCTTGAGTGCTCAATTTGGTGTGAGGAGGAGGGGGAGGAGGTGCCCTTTTATAAGGGAGGAGAGGGTCACCTTAGGAATATCTCAAAATATTATTTTATATTAAAGTCAAAATCGGTTTATAATGGTTCCAAAGGGTATTATTTCGAAGATAAAGTGGGGATGGGTCGAAATCCTATCAACCAATATGATTTAGACAAGTTTAGGGTATTATTTTAACATTATCAATTAGATTTAACTCTAAGTTAATTATTTTATCTTTTACCGTGTCTTTTTGTTTTCCTTCACTATATGGTTAATACACTTACTATAACATGCCAAAAGAACCCCAAATTGTTTATTATTAATATATATATCCTTATCTAAGTCATTTTGCCGAACCTTAGATTTTTAGGAATAAAATAACAATTAATAATATAATATTTGATTTAAAAACTATTTTGTGTCAATTTTGAAACTATTTGATATATGATTTGTTTGAAAGTCATAACAGAATTATATGTTCGAACCAAGTTGATTAAATCAACACTAATATATCATATTAACCTAGAAAATTAGTGGAATTCATAAAAAGTCTCAAATTGCATTTATTTTGGTGTTTATAACATCAATTATGTCAATATTTCATTAATAAGATAATTACTGCATCATCATTATGTCATAAATAAATTAAATTATTTAATGTCTAAAAATTACAAATAAAATATCATCATGTAGGAAATCATATTAGCTTTCTAATGAATATTTACAATTGAATTTATCTTATGTATAACCCCATATTAAAAATGATTTACTTATTAAACTTTGATTTTAACTATTTTAACCCTTCTTTAAATAAATTAATAATAAATGTCCTAATCTAATCCAAGTGGTCCTAAATGGTCATATTTTATTCCTATGTTTGTTTTTGGTCGAATTACACTTGTCCAATAGAATTAGGACATGTTTTAGGGTAATATTAATATCATATTTACCCTTAGTTACCCTATTTACTATTAACCGCGGTAAAAATCGTAAACAGTTACTATTCACCAAAAAATTATTTTCATCTCATTGAACCACATTTTAGTCCTCGATATTAACCGTGTCTCTCGGATTTTCGAAATTTCATTCACAGAAGCGGTAAAATTAAGTTTTATGCAAAATTCAGTTTTTAACCTACCACTTAGTGGTTTCACTATTCATCAAAAATTGAAAGTTTTCAGAAAAATACCAAAATTTCACCCTAGGCTAATTTCGATATTCTGAGTCCAAAAATGAAGTCCATTTTGAAAAATAAAATTTATAAAATTTCAAAAAGTGGTTATTACTATTCATAACGGCTAGTTTTAATAGCATATTTTTGTTTAGTAAAACTCGGTATTGCGTACGACGCAAGCTATCGAGGAAGGTCGCGATTGTGTGTAAAGCAAGTCAAGCAAGTGTTGTGTAGAAAACGATTCCTTTGATAATTTATATAACATAAAAGTCTCGGGTGTTACATTTATGACTAATGGTAGGACTCTAGGATGAATGGAGGACAGTTGAGAGGGTCTTTGGGCAGGGTTTGGGCAATCCAAATGGCTTTGAAAGTGTGAATTAGAGAGAAGGGGGAGTTCCCTTTAATAAGAGTAGTGAGGAAGACATTAGGAAAAGCTAGAAATATTATTTTATAATAAAATCATTTTCTAATTATAATGGATCCAAAGTGAATTATTTCGAGACTAAGGTGGGGATGGGATAAAAACCACTCATCCCATAGGTTTTTGACAGGTTTGGTTCACTATATTAACCTTATCTATTATTTTTAACTCTTAGTTAAATAGAATGACTTTTACCATGTCTCTTTATATTTTTATATTATATTGTTTGTAAACATACCATAAACATCAAAGAGATCCCCAAAAGGTTCATTAATGATACATATAATATTATTTTGTCCCTTTGGCCGAACATTATACTTTTAGGAATAATATATCAATTAATAAAATAATATTTGTTTTAAAAAATATTTTATGTCAATTTTAATATAATTAGTGGAATTATTAAAAACTCTCAAATCGCATTTATTTGGATATTTAAAATGTCAATTATTATAATATTTCATTAATTAGTTAATTACTGCATCATCATTTTGTCAAAAATAAATTACATTATTTAATATCTAAAAATATTAATAGAATACCATTATGTAGGAAATATTTTAAGCTTTCAATTGAATATTTGTTGTCTAATTAATCTTATGGGTAACACTATATTAATAATGGTTAGGTTATTACACATTGAATTTACCAGTTTTAACTCTTTTCTAAATTAAATAATAATAAATGTCCTAATCTAATCCATGTGGCCATAGATGTTCATATTTTATTCCTAAGGTTGATTTTTGTTGAATTATACTTATCCAATAGAATTACGAAATGTGTTACAGTAATAATAATATCATATTCCCCCTTAATTACCATATTTAATTTTAACCGTAGTGAATAAAAGTAAAAAGTTACAATTCACCAAAAATAATTTTTATCTTATTAAACCAAATTTTACTCATTGGTATTAACTGTGTCTCTCTGATTATCTAAATTCAACTCACAGAAGCGGTAAAATTTAGTTTTATATAAATTTTCAAATACTCATATGAGGTAGGTAAATGACGCTAACAATTTCGATAAAATTTTTATATATCTACAATTATTAAAAACATACTCCAATAAATTACATTGAACTCATATAGGTATTATGTATCTATTTTGACCTAAAATAAATTTAAATATAATAAATAAATATTTATGTACAAATTTAGTTTTAAACAATAACTCGTTGTTTTTATCTATTCATCAAAAATTGAATGTTTTCAAAATATCACCAAAAAGTCACCCAATGATAATTTTGATAAACTGAATTCAAAAATTAAGTCTATTTTAAAAAATTCAAAATATAGATGTTTCATTTATTAATTTAAAATTAATTCACGTTGTCAAAACACAAAGAAGTATTTTAAGAAATAATTACTATTAAAAGACTGATAGTTGTTTATGTCCAATATCAAATTGAAATTAATTACAATTTCAATAATCGGATTAAATGGTAAAAATGTAATCTCTTTATAATTCCAAAACATTAAAAATTAAGATTTAACACTATAAATTATTTTGAATAAAAATGTTCTTTTCTGTTAAAATATATTATTTTCACTATTCACCAAAGTATGAAAGTTATCAGAAAAATACCAAAAAAATTATTGAAAATAAATTATTATATCCCCATTCTATAGAAGATATTTATTTTTTTGAATTGAATATATAAAAGTATCAAATATTAGATGTAAAATGGGTTCTCCATTATAAGGAAGTAAAATAAAATTTCGTTTAATAAATCTTTTATTTGAAAAAAAATTAGATTTTTTCATTGTGTATAAGAAACTCATAATATGGATTTTAAAATTATAAGGATTATTTAATGATCAAAATTTAGTTAAAAATATTCATAACCTCTTTTGAACAGGTAGATTGGTATGTCGTGGTGCGCTTGAACTCTCTTTTTCGTGTAGTGCATGTTATTGAATTACATTGAAGAAATAATGTACTATAAAATCTTGGGGTGTTAAAAAATTATCATATTTAGATAATTATTTTGAAAAAAAATTAATATAATTTTTGGAATCAGGATATCGACATTATCCAATGTTGATTTTTTCATAATTTTCTGAGATGATCAAAATTTTTGTTAAAAATTAAATAATGTTAAAATATCTAATGTGTATTATAACACCATAATAATCCAACAGTGATATAATAAAATAATCTAAACAAAAATTTTAACCAATATATTTTTTTACATTAAAATGATTTTATTTTAGTTTTTTTATTATATTTCAATATGCATTCGTGGAACCTTCATGGATTGTACAACATTTTAGGTTTTTAAATGGATTTCTTAAAGAGTGTGACTCACCTCTACATAATATACATTATTATTTAAAAAATTTATTCCATTTTCCATATATAATATTTTTCCCACTACCCTTTGGAAAAATCCATGTGTAAAAACCAAGGTCTTGTTTGTGGTTTTGATTAGTATAATGTGTGGCCTCCCAAACCTAAATAATAAGGAATTCCCTCTCCTTTCATATATAAATACATCCAATCTCCCACTTCCTCCACAATAATAGTCTTTGGGTTTTGAAAACCCACTTCCCTCCTCTCACTAGAATCCTCCCAAGGCACCCCATTACCCCATGAAGCCTCTCTCAAGCCTCTCTCATGCTGTTGGGAACACAAATCCAAGTAAGGGATTCCTTCTATTCTCATTTTATCCATGTTTCATTATATTTTAATGACCACTTATTTTTAGTTTTAAATGATGGAGTATGATTTCCCTCAAATCCCATATATACATATTTATTTTTAAATGATTAGAAAACCCTTTATATCTCATTAATGCCTTCTATTTACACCTTTTACAATGCCGATATTCTATAAGGTATTTCTGTCTTCTCATTGACATTCAAGAAATTCATTGGATTTATTAATATAAATTCCATTACATATGTTTGTAATTATATCTATATGACCCTCATAATTTTTATTTCATGTACATATTATGAAACAACCCTTTTACCTCTCATCAACCATTTTTATGAATTCTTCAATCTCACCATTACACTGCTGAAATTGCGCTGATTTTCGAATGCAATATCATTATGTAGTGATTATCATGCACATTTCTCTATCAATTGAATTCTCCTTTTTGAGAATTTACTTATTGATTATAATGATTTTTGCATGTCTTCCATATCCCTTTATCATGGATGAAATGATGATGATTTATTCCATGTTTTATGATCCTTATGCACACTTATGCCTGAAATTAAATGTTTAAAAAGGGTTCTCCCTGATTGAGCTCTAATGAAATGGGTAAAGTATAGTATCATGATACATCATGTGAGATAGTTGTTTACTCATTCTAATTCTTGTGTATTATGTGTTTACAAATGATTCATGTGCATTTAGGGTTCACTCTTGCTCTATGTGCAATGATCATCGACTCATGCTAATTCCATGAAAAATTTTGTTTCTACATTTCCATGTTATTATTATCAAGCTCTATAATTACTTTATATTAATGATTTCATGCTCTCAATTTATAGGCAAATTTCCTAACATGTATTTTAATCTTCATGTTCTACATTGTTTACTCATATATAGGGAATTATAGAGAACCCTTTTCTTTTTCCTGTCCACAAGTTATCCCTTACAAAGCAATGCATGAGAACATATAGTGGTCATGTACTTGAATTTCTCAATTAGATGTTCTGTTAGTTGTTTTAATTTATTATGTAATGTTCTTAATCCATAAAGGCACTTCAACTCTCTATAATATATGATGTATAATGTGAAGGATTTATGTAATAAATCATGATTATGTATGTAATAAAAAATTTGGGGTTATTATATGATCATGAAAAATTGTTTCATCATTTAAAAATTCAAAGACATCGAAAATAATTCATTGCCATATTTTGAAGTTAGAAATAATACTATTGAATATTTTTAGTGATCTATTATAATGATTCTATTTAAATAAAAATTTAAAAAGGTTTTTTTTGTTTTCTATCCTAAAAAATTAATTATATATGTTCTTTTAAAATATATATTGAACATTTCACCCTTCTTTCAGGGTTATTTTATTTATTTATTTTTTCTATAAAATCCCTACACCAATAATGGTAATGACATCATCGATCAATACATGTTATTTTTCAATGTTATAGGAATAATAGTATCATCAACTTATTTCATCTACGTAGTTGTATAATTTTATTATTGGGAAATTCCATGTATAAATTTTTTATTTATTTTCTCCATATTTAATTTCAAATATATTCAATATTGATACATAATAATAATAATATAATAATTAATTACTAAATAATTATCTCAGATTGTTCATGAGGGATGGGATGTTATTTTGTTTTGAATTGTAAGTATTTATTTTGGAAAAAATTGACAATGCATGATTTTAATTAAACTGATAATTTGGAAATTTTCTAGGTGATAGAATGATTTATCAGGTGTGGTATATATATTTAATTTTTAAATAATTGAATTCAAATATGTCAAGGAAATCCCTTTCATTTTTTTATACTAACTAATATTAAACCATAATTCACATGAAAATTTCATAGTGATCCTTGTCGAGGATTCAAGAAATATTGAAGTAAAAAATTCATTATAATTAGGTCATATCATATACACTCATTTAAACTGTTTGATTTACTTGACTAAATATGATTTCGTGATTAATTGATTTTAAATTTTTGTGGGTCTATGAATTTATATAATACGTATATATAATATGTTTTCACATAATAAGTGGTAAAATAAAATATTACCATGGTTTATGTTGATCATATTTTTCACATGATGCATATAAATTTCTAATGGTTACATGAAATGTGATATTATAATTAATTGTATTGTTATATTTCATGATATTCATTTAGATCTATTTCGTTTTAATTGTTGTAGGTGGACCAGCATGATATGTTTAAACTTACTGGGGTATTATGCATTGTCTGTGTTGATGATGATGGGGGACCCACACATAGGTTGGGAACATGCCATAATACTGGACTGAACCAAAACAACACCCCTTTTCTATACTAAATAAATTATGGAATATGATGCTTTTTAAAAACCATGTACTTGTTCACAAGGAAACATTTTTGAATGATTAAAGAATTCATTCCTATTGGATTTTCATTTTGACTACACCAGTCAGACATGCATCTTGACCGAAGACGCAATTCCCAATGGATATCATAAACCACATTGAAAACCATTATTCTAGTTCTTTATCACTACTGAATTCTTATAACCATTCCAAAATGGATCAAAAGAAGTGATGTCTTGGGGTTTTTGGTATCATGGTTCGGGAATGACTTATTACAATGATTTCATATGTTTTTATCCATTATTTTACATCTATTATTATCAAAGAATAATCCAATTATAATTGTGATCTTGTGTCATGGACACACCGATATCTTCATAATGGGATTTATTAGTCACAACATACATTGTAATTTTTTTTGTCCAAGAAAACAACTTGTATTTTTACCAAATAAATGTAAAGAGGTGTTGGGATATTGATTAAGAAATGGATCCATGATCATGGAGCTATACAAAGATATAATTAATATGATTCTATTGAATAGATATTTATTAACATTCTAAAACATTATTTTATTTTTAGAATCTACTTTGGGAACATTTACATTAATCATTTTACCTATATCGCATCTAGTATTATTTAGTTTTCATATATCTCATTATTTTATTATATCATTATTAAAATTTTTGATATGAAATGATATTGAGGGTATAGTCTCCCCATAGACAGATTCATATCTCCATTGTTTGTCGGATGATTCTTGCGAATGGGGAGGTGTAAATGAGATCTTGTTCCACTATAGATCATACATGATGGTTTAAAATGGGATGTTAAAACTCGCATTAAACATGATATCCAATTGAGATCCCAGTAGATGAATAAATTAATCAATGTCCCAGCACTTGAAATTATACTTTTTTATATCCCCCTCTATCAATTGGTGTTTTTAGTGAAATAAGACAGTCCCCAATATTTTTTGAATAGATGATGGAATTTGGATCTATTAGTGGTTTATGAGTAATTAAAAATTTCTTGTATATGTCAAATGATGTGTCTGGACAAAGTGGTCAAAATTGATCCAACGTTATATTACTCCTAGTGGAGATTCCATTTTTATAATATACCCATGAAACTAATTTTTTATAAAAGGCTCTATTTTGGAGAAACAATTATCATCTTATGGTCAAGTAAACAGAATATATATAATTTATTATATTTCCAAAACATGTTCTTAATAAAAAATAATAAACTTACTAACCATTATATACTATATTAAATATCCTACTAGTGTAAAAGATAAAATTTTCTGTCCCTAAATCCTCACCAAAACAATTTATTTTCATCATGATGATATCAACCTTTTCAAGATGATAAAGGTATATGACTATGTTATTCCCTGGATAACATCTATTGATTCTAATACAACCATAAAACTGTTGTGATTTATTCTCCCATCATAAATGGGGAATATTATATTGAAATATGATTCCTTGGGGTACCCAAAGAAGGTATCTCCATAACAGACAATTATATTACCCCAATCTATATTGTGAGATGATTCAGGAATATATATACACATATCATTCATAGAATGATATTTTTATATTTTTTTAACTTATAGAATATATATTAGTGGTAAAAAATATCTCCCATGCTTTGAAACATAATGCAGGAAATGGAAACCTATGCGGATGGATTTATTGATGAATGAACCTTCAAAAGACCATATCATGGAAGGAACACCTAGAACACAAGATATTTGTTGTAAAACACTAATTTTCTAAATGAAATCACTATATAGAATTTATGGTATGTTTTAACATTTATCCTTGAAACAAAGATTCATTCCACCAATAATATCATTAATTTAATTATCACTCACCCAATAAATTATAAATCTCTAACCAACATCAAAATAATGGAAACTTGTGGGGTTTCCTATGCATGTCCTCAACATGTGTTCTGTGGATAACAAATAAGTTGATTTTGTTTCTAGAAAAATTTACCAATGACTATTTCTTCCCAACACTCCCCCAAAAATAAATAACACAATACCCAAACATGTATATAACAACATTAATGTTTTGATCCATCTATAAATATGTCTGATAAAGGAGAAACATAATTAACTATAATTGAATATTGAAATCATTATAATATTCTCTCTATAAGTAGAGTAAAAAGTAGTCTTATTTAAAAAATCATAGATGGCATCTCATCCAATTTTATGATGTATTATATTTGAATGTATCCAGTGATCCAAATTAAAATCTACTCATGAATTATATTTTGTGGGTTGACATGGTAAAATTTTCAATGATCCTAAAATAGAATTTTATCCTCATAATGTTCGTCGTTTTTTATCATAAAATCAATTGATATGATAACAATAATCCATTCTTCAACATATATTGGTGGGGAATAAATTTATGGTACATGATGTTCTACATGAATATATTAATAGGATATACACTGGGAAGTATTCTAAAAAACATTATTCATTATATATAGGCACCAAAATTAAATCCTTTATTATTTGAAGACATTAAACACGCCTTATTTAATCCCATGGGGGGACTGTCAAACTCCATGAATATCTCTTAAAAAAATATTGTAACAAATCTCAACCCCCAAAATAAGATAACATGAGCCCCTGTAAAGTCCATCAAGAGTTTATCTTGTAGATAGTTGGAAATTATAGACCTCAAAATATATGCATTATAATAGTTCTACTATTGAACATTAATTAAATGGAAGTGTTGTGACCATAAATTGATGATACAACATGTATTCTAAATTTAATAAAGAAAAATAACTACAATCAATATTTATGATAAATCATTTATTTATAGAGAAAGTCATATCCATAAAATTTGACCACCCACCATCTTAAGATTTCTGTGAGTATTGAAAATCACAAACTAATATTCATATAAATAAATTTCTAACATAATACCCCCAAAATTTGAACATTCATAGTTAAGATGAATTTGAATCTCTTATGTCACATTTATTTTAGAAACATCATTAAATGAAGTTAACTTCTCAGAGACATTTTGGAAGAAACTACATCTGTGAGATGAAATCTATGGGTAATATATTTATGATTAAGTGAAATAAAAGGTAAAGAGCCATAAATATCCACTTCAATACTATATAGTTTCACAAATACTTGAGTAGATCATGAAGAATTTATGATCACCAGGTATGCAGCACATTAATAAAGAGAACATATCATTCAACCACTTTTATTTTACTAATTCCCCTCATGGAATTCTATCATCATCACCTATAGAAAATGAAGGTTGAAAACTTATGGTTAAGGGTTTAAATTTGGACAACAATCCTAGTGATAATTTAAATTAATCATTTGAATTTCCCATAAAACTGAAATATTTTTTCCACCATGATGATTCTCCATCGTATATCTCATGCATTGAATTACATTGATTACACATCATATGTGACCACCACCTTCTATGAAGAAATTAAAGTAATAGTACTAAATCTATATTTACAACTAATACTTCTAAATGTGATCATGTAGTTAGTTCTCCCCAAAAAACCTAGAAAAAAACTTAGGTGGTTATAATGAACACCTACCATGATTATATATGACTATATTTAATTAATTAATATCATGTTGGATTGGTATATATAATTCTCAATGTCATAGTTTATGAGGTCCATGATCATAAATATGAATCCAATGACCTTGATTGATATCACCAGAAGTGACTTGTGAAAAAAATGACCTCTGTAGATCTTCATTGTGGAATATTATCATGAAAAAAACATGGTAATAATAATACCTAAAATCTATCAGTATGAAACACTTTACTAATGTTATATATTCAAATAGGACATCATTCCATAGTAGAAGGTTTCAGTTCATAATTATAATATAATATCCTTAAATAGAGAAAACTAATCTACAATTATCTAAATTTCCTATTATAGAATGATAGAAGTCATTACCCTGGGATACACTATGTATAATGAAACCATTATATGGTTCAAAAACTCCACCTTAAGAACTTATAAATTAGACATGGAATTCTTATAAGTATAATAATATGTTATTATAGCATTGGTGTTATGATTATCTCAATAGTCAACCACCAATAATGTGGACATCCTCAAATATTATTGTCAAATGGATTAATATACTCCCCAATAAATATATAATTGTTAATATGTGAAGCTTTGGACATGAAAAAAATCAATGGACCCTAATTTTTTGGTTATCAAATCACATATTCCATAGTTAGGCCATCTCACAATGACTAAAGTTCCCATTCAACCATGAAATAATGACTTATTCATTAAATATGATACAAAAAAATATTATTAAAGTAGTAGTTTTCTTGGAATTTAATGATGAAATTTGGTTCATTAAATGTATGACATCAATGGGAATTTCACATAAAATATTAGGTAACACAAAAAAACTTATTTATACCCCAAAACTAATGTTATTATAAGATATTGGTTATAGTTTAATCTATACTTGTAGACGTCTTGAGCCCTAGTAGTCATGAATTGGATGTATCATATATTTTAGATATTATAAATTAAATTTAGTAACAAAATTATATCTTGAGAATGCATTAATAATTACCATTAAATGTATATAGAAAAAAGAGATTATACATTATACTATTTTTCCACTGATAATTTTATTTTACTAATAGATAATAAATATGATGAATTTCTGTTTTAGAAACCCTATTTTTTCATATATTTTTTCCATATATATATATGAAAATAATATAATAATAATAGAATCCAAACTAAATTGGTTTATTATCTAGGGAAAATTATTATGACACATGTCTTGTACCTGTTAATATTTAAAAATTATATAATTATGTATTAATTATACCCATAAAATAATTCATGTTATTCATAGTATATATATTCCAATGAAAAAAATCCATCAATAAATAAGTCAGATAAAATCCTTATATAGGGATAATACATAATAGTGGAATATTAGAATTGAATAAATAAAATCAATGGTTAAGAACAATCATCAGCATCATAAAAACCAGAAATTTTTATCAATGTTTAACGAATGAATAATAATACGGGGGCATGAAATGTTGAATATGAATAGTAATGGAATATATGAATTATACTTTTGAGAGGCCATAAAAAATATGACATGGATTGTCATCATTTCCGGCATTGTATATTCTTTTTTATGTATTCTACTATTTCAAACACACCATGAAACTATCTACACCTCTTGTGGAATTCTTGTAATGATCTATAGTTTTGTATGATGGTTTCGGTTTTTCTAAATATAGATATTAATGGATTAAACTAGAATTAGAAATGAAAAATTGACCCCAATTAGAAAATTATTTGAATGTAAATCATTATGATAGATTTCAAGGTAAATGATTATGATAGGGGTTGATTCTCATGGGTGACCAGAAAACTCACTTGTTGATGACTAAAAAACTTTATACATTGTAGAATACTTGCTCCAAATCTATAAATAATTTAAGAGTGATATGTAGTACCTATTACATTCTACATGATAAGACTCTTTTATCTCGTACATGTAATTTTTCTCTTTTTTATATAAAACATAGAACATCATTATGTTTCATGAAATTTAATATTATTATGCATGTATGAAATTGATATAAAATTTTAATTGTGTGCATTTCCTTTGTAATAACACATGAAATATCCCATCTTTTGCATTGAACCTTCTTACATATGTTGTCCTTCCTTGTGTAATTCAAACTCATAAAAAAAATTTACCAACAATACACCATTGATACTGAAGCCTCTATGTCTTCTCAATGTGATAAAATGAAAATAAATATTCAAATATATTTATCCAAAATGGTTCTATTAGAAATGAAAATTATTTTGGGCATGCTAAGATAGGCATAGAATGAATTGTCTCAGAATAACTACATTATATTATGGAAATTTAGTCTATCAGATGAGGTCACCATTCTATCCCTCTAGGTTGATTCACCATAATTGTGGTTCAAACTTAAGATGATATCAATAGTTGTAACAACACAATTCATGCCCATCCTACCAGAGATGATGAATCAATTATAATTTACATGCTGAATGATTATACCAGGATGGTCACTAGTGACCATCTTGGGGAATAATAATTCATGACTCACTACAATACTACATTTTATAGTAGTATGACGTATAAGAGGTAAATTTGAAACAAATATTTTTATTTGATATCTAGTGGAAATTTCTCCAGTGTTCGGGAAGAGATATAGTGGCTACATAACATGTTCTATGCATACAATGTTTATTTTCACAACATTATGCTGTTTGGTGTGGGGTGGATGCTGCAATTCCATTAATAACACCAATATGATTTGGTTTCATAACTCCTCAATATATGGACACTAGATATAATAACATTACATATCCACCATGTGGATGTCAATATTAATATGTGTCAAATCAACTAATCTTGTGGAATTACAATAGTTCGAATATGATAATAAATGTTCTTTCCATCAGAGAACGCTTCATATGAAAAGCATAAATCACCATTCTATGTTGTCAATATTATTGAGGCAATAATTGTGAAGTTAAATGAAACTCATTTTTTGACATGGCTATTCATTTCCCAGAATGGTTCAACATTTCTCTCTAGATGTAACCATGAGCGAAGATATATGGTCAAGGAAAAAAGTTTCCAATTGCATCATATTGGTGGAATTGTGGGACATACAATTAGTTTCTAAAAGAGGGATGTATCAAAAATAGGGGTATATCATGGTGGTAAGGAAGGACCTAGTAGATCTTAATACGTCATTCCTTATCCAATTTCTGATCTAGAGGATAAAAATAGATAGATATATAAAAATGGGAATTCATTAAGTGATTCTGGTGATATAGGGGATCCTCGATGATTGTAATAGGTTTATCATGTGTGGTAAACATGATGGGTAGGATTTAAAGCATACCAGGTCATGTTCCATGAGGAAAAAAACCAAAATGATCTATAAACCATTATAATTATTAGATGGGTGGATCATGTAACAATTCAATGGATAAGAATTCCAAAACTAAATCATCACCCCATACATTGGTGTATGACCATCTCTTCTAGACATCAATGATGTCCGACTAGAGACACATGACAAATCTATGATCATAGTTCGGAATGAAAAGCATTAAAAAAATCAAATTCCACTCCTTCTAAAATCTAGTTTGTCCAATTGTGGACAAAATGAAAGGAGATTTTATGATGAAGGACTACATATAAATTTTTATAGGTTGATTTATGGTGGCCCTAATAAATAGCCTTTTTTACAATGAACCACATACATTGTCCCATTTTTTCATGTAGTTATGGTGGATTTAGAAATTGGTGAAGTTCCTCTAATCAATTGATCCATAAAGCCCGGTACCCCACATAAGTCATAATCTATTATTAAGGTTGGTAAATTAATGATCTATAAAAACTATTATGATTCCACTAAACAACACCAAAACTACCATATGGGTTGAATATGCTAGAATATGGGTCGTAGAATACTTATAGGCAACCCTATAGAAGAGTATTGAGATTATTGAACATGTGACAGAGGATCCAGAACATCGAGGAAGTAGGTGAGATTCTACCTGTTTGGCATCTACATCTAGGGTTTCTCAATATGGTTCCCTAGAAGGGAAATTATAGGGTTTGTCTGCAGCCCTGCCACATAGAGGATGAGGGGATAAAATTAAATTTTGTAGGACTATATGGGAGGAGATAGAAAAAATAATAATTAAATCCTACAATAATCTATAAATATCATATTTTTCTCCCTATGAGCTATAACGATAATTCTGTGAAAGTGGATGTTAATTGAATTTTTGTTTTAGAAGCTGAAGCATGATGGGATCATGTTTCCAAATTAGGACCCATTTATCTCACATCCAAAATAAATATTCACTGAAGGAATTCATATTTTACTACTATGGTTTTATACTCATGTCAATGGAGTGAATTTTAATTCCCTTCTAGACATGATTATGTACTAAGAGAAAATTATATGACTGATTGGAGACACCAAATATTCCCATCCCATCAAATAAGGAAGAAATTGATTTAAAAGTAGAATAAGATTCCAGTGATGTAGAATACAAGGGATTAATTTCCAATCAAGGGAATCCCTTATAATGAGTTCAGGTCATGGAATTCAATGAAGAATATATATATGAGTACCCTTGAGGTGTGTCTTAAATCACATCGACCATTATACTTTCCCTCTTTCTATATAGACACTATATCTAAAATTTATCATATTCAAGACTATGTGACAAATGAGAGAGGGGCCTTAGATTTTAGGGAATAAGATGTGTATACTTGGTAGTAAGAGCATGTTTCAATGACCACACTTTTGGTTGAAGTATCTGATCGTATGGCTGACCATGTAGGTTGGGATAAAGACTTTCTCCTCCTCATTATATGATAAAATCCTAAAACATTAGCCTCTAATATGATTATCATTAATGAATTTCCTAATTTTTTTTTTCAAATCATGAATCTCATGCTCATTCATCTCAAGATCTACTAAAATTCCTCAAAATATTCCATACTATGAAATATCCATCAGTGGAAAATTCTTCTATAACTAAGGAGTCATGTTTATCATTGTTCAGTTCTCCTAAATCTATTTTTTTCATTGAGTAAAAAAAATTAATTTTCTGGATAATAGAATTTACAATTTATATTCTATAATTGTACTCAAGAAATAAATATTTTAGAAGGAATAATGCGCTAGAACATCTCAATGAACTTTTCATACATTCATTCATGCTTAGGAAGACCCAGTTATTCGAGCTGATCTCATGTCATTTTTTAACGTAGGTAATTAACTTGGTGTCAGGTAACATGAGGATGGAAAGGATGAAATTGTTATGGTAGCATAATATGATATCATCTTACCTCACGATATCGAGTCTAACCCTTCATAGAGGATGAAATATGATGATTTCTATACTAAAATTCTTGTAGATATTCCTGAGATTATACCAACACCTTTTATGATAAGGATGACTTACATCCTAACATGTTAAAAGAGAAAATTATTACCAATTGAATGGAATATAAATTCATTCAACACATCATAAACCAATCTACAGAACCACATTTAGTGGATTAGATGTGGCCTCTTCACCACTGGTTTCAAAACCTATGTGTCATAGGGGAATATGTCTGTGGTATCCATAAACTAGTTCACTATTTTCATTCTGAATTTTTAGTTTATGTATTCTTACAAAATGAGTCTTTATAGTTCCAAGTGGTGTATAAAATTATTCAAAATCTCTAGTAGTGATATCATGAGCCATATAAATTGGATTAACAAGTATACATGCATTTTCCCTTTATTGACACTCAATAAAGGACAATCAACTATTTGAGAGATGAGTATGAGGTTTTCAAGAGGCAATTGATCAAGGTTGAACTACATGTAAAATAATTCTAACTAAGTGGGATAAGTCATAGTTTAGAGATGATGGCCTTCTTCTCATGGATTATGAGTAGGGAATATTGGTTAGAAGGTAGCATGAGACCTTGGTGGACATGGGATAAATATCGGGGGAGTTGCATCCTTTGTTCACCAAAGGAGATCTACATGGGATATTTTTAGAAATACATATGCAAGGTTCCGACATGAGGACGAACCTTTATAATGCTAGAACTTGTTTATTATCTTTTGAATATTTTTCTGCATGCAAGGACACCTTACAATGTTTATTTATTTATCACACTTCGATCATATTGTTTGGACAACTGGTGACCAATCATTTAGATTATGTGATCCATTCATGATTTATGATATATGGGACATCTATATTACTACTCATATCCCCATTCTAGAAAATGAACATACTCAAATTCAAACGGATATCACCTCTTCCAACTTTTCGCATGACTGTCCATATGAAAGCAACATTTCCTCTAAACTAATCACTCTACTCAAATTTAAGGTTAAAAAATGAAAATATTTAAATCCAAACAGAATAATGATGGGGATAGGAATAATAAATTCTAAAATCCCCTCCATAGAGCGAGAGAATTTTATAGGCCTCAATCCTATCTATGAGATAGGGTCATATTATTGAAACTGAGGAATGAAATTCCAATCATGTGGTATCATACATTCATAATATCTTCAATGTAACTATGATTTATAAAGATATTATACCTGAAGTCATTCCTATGCTGGTTACTGATGAAGAGAACTCTTTTCTTAATAGCATTAATTATGACCAAGAAATTAATGACACAGTATTGACCCAAAAGCTGGATAGTGCTCCTGGGATTGATGGTTTTAATAATAGATTTTACCAAAAACCCTGGGATGTGATTCAGGATGATGTC
Source organism: Viscum album (assembly GCA_963277665.1). NCBI lineage: Eukaryota > Viridiplantae > Streptophyta > Magnoliopsida > Santalales > Viscaceae > Viscum > Viscum album. Next base: position 1,036,377,249 of record OY728133.1, on the reverse strand, counting down.
GATCGCATGGTGAAAACATTCCTTTCCAGAGGAATTCTTCTTCATGGATTAAATTCTCAATTCCTGTCCATTATCCCTAAAACATATAATGAGAATGAATTACTCTTATTCTGACCCATTTCTCTCATTGAAAATCTCTATAAGATTATTACCAAATTAATTTCCAATAGAATTGATACTATTTTCAATAAAATTGTCTCCTGGAATCAATTTTTATTTATAAAAAGATGATCTATTCATGTCTATATTTTTCTTCCCTCTGAATCCACAAATCCCTACAACAGAAAAATTCGAGAAGGTAATGTGTCCATTAAACGTTACATTGGAAAGGATTTTGATACCATCGACAAGAATTTCGCATATAAAGTCCTTATGTATTTTAGATTCAATGATAAATTTATAAACAGAATCAAACCCAATTTTAATTTGACCCATAATTTTTATCCACATTAATGGCTCCCCAAAAATTTATATTAATTGTTCCAAAGGTGTTGACAAGGTGGCCCTATCTCAGCTATTATTTTTTTAATTGTTGAATACTACTTACGTATACTACTTACTAAATCTATAGAAAAATGTAACTGAAAAACCTATATCTTCCTCTAGAAACATGAATACCCATCACACATTCTATATACCAATGAAAGTATTATTTTTTATTCAGGGGGAAAAATAAATGATTATAATCATAAAGCCATCATTTTTCACTGCCGAGATGTTTCTGGTCAACACATCAACTGACACAAATCATAAAAATACATTTGTAAAGATTTTCCCTCTTGTGGGAAACTAAACATCAACAATACCTTCGGTGCTAATTAAGTATTATTTCCCTTCACTTATATTGGTGTTCCCATCATTTGGGGTAGACCCAAAGTAGCTTAGTTCTCCCCCATCATTGATGAAATTATTTAACACTTTTTTTCTTTGAAGGTCATGACAATCTTGATTGCTATGAAAATTTTTCTTGATAAATCCATAGTGTCTCCAAATTGGATTAGTCTATGATGATTTAAAAATAGACGAAGAGTCTCTTAAATTACATTAATGATTCTATAGAGAACATTGGTTGGACTGAGAGTACACTTGAGGCAAAACTGGTTACTATCCTCGAGGCCACATGGTACAAACCGAATGATAAAGGTGTTATTGGTAGTAAAATCTATACTAATTTTTTTGAAGCTCCTCATGCCAAGTTCACATTGAACCTCATCCATAATAACTCTCCATCCACAAATTTTCATAGTGGTTTATTCCTGAACATGCTTAGAAATAATCATTCTCACTTTCTCAAATCCTCAATATAGCCCTCCAGTAAAAACACCTTCACATACATTATGAAAAATTCCAGAAGGATGGCTAGAAATGATTCAAATTAAAAAATTTGGTTGAATAACTAGTGCTACCCTGATCTATATAATGCTCAATAACCATACTCTACTACACACCAATGTCACCATAAGTAACATGATGAATTTGAAAATCCCTTGTTTATTTAAGGATATCAAACACATTGTTGATAGCTATGCCTTCAATAATATGGATGAATTTATTATTTGGGATACTCCTCACTATGGGGTGCTTGACTCTAAATATTACAACAATAACTTTTTCAAAAATGATGAAAAAAATTATCCCAGTTAAAAAACATCAATAAATCCTCTTTAAAACCCTATAGTTTCACTTTATTTTGGCTATCACCCATGATAGAACCCCCTTGGATACCTTCATAAAATATTTCTAGATTAATCATTGTCTAAATGCCATATGTGTAACCGTAACAGAAAAGATATTAATCATGTATTTCATTCTTTGATATGGTAACAACTCAGTGACATTATATTTTTGACATTAGTGTGTGCTTATGGTTGTTTTTTGTTCTATAACCATACTGCTACAGTGTGGAATGGACCTACCTGACACCCAAAAGATCAAGAATATTTTTTTATCTACTGTATCTGTTCTTTTTCATGTGATATGGTATGGTAGAAATGATCTTACTTTTCTTAAAAATTCAGTCCTGGATAGTACAATTAGGATGATAATTCACATCACAATATAGGAGGTGAATTCGATTCAAAATGATCATTACAACAACTTAGTTTGCGACCTTGGGATTCTTATGTATATTGGTGTTGATGGGAATTAACCTCTCCCTAGATGTACTTTTTATGTTTTTTGGAATCCCTCTTCCCTGAGAAGGATTAAAATCAATGTGGATGGTACCTCAAAGGAAACCCTGGTCCAATGGGTTGTGGAGCCATCTTCAGAAATCACCTTAACTAGATCCTCATATGCTTCTATAGATCTTGTGTATTTGCTTCCACATTGGAATTTGAGATGATGAGTATTATTCCTACTTTCACGTTCGCCAAGCTACCAAACAAGAACAATATCTACATTGAGATTGACTCCAATTCAATTGTCCAAGACATCTGGAATGGTACGACTCGTCTTTCATGGATGCTCACCATGCGTTGGATGTATTTCCCGAACACTCTTCAAAATATAAATTTCATCATCACACATATGTATCGTGAGGAAAATAGGATTGTTGATGGGCTTGTTAATATGGGTGTTTCCCATGATATTATTTGGTTGGATGATCTTCCTCCCATGTTACAGTTGCTTTATGTTAGGGATGTAAACAAAATTCCTTATTTTAGACTTCTATAACCATTTATTTTTATATAAAAAATTTGTGTTTTGGTCATTGAAGAAGAAAATTCCTATAAAAATTATAATTCAGAGTGTTTGGAATGAGGGGGTTGTGGGTGGTTAACATGGATCTCAAAATATTCATATTTCTTTTATAACATGAACTAGTTGATGAACGGGATAATGTCAGGGTTCTTTAACCCATTCTAAAAAAGGGGAAATGAGAAGAGTGAATCAAAATGTACAAAATCCAGAACATAATGGGAGTGGCATGGTGATTCATGATAACTACTGACCATGTTTGAAACACATTACTCATATCATTAGACTCGAATGGGGACACTCAGACAAGGGTCTAATAGTGACCACATTAAAAATGTCTTAGTATTTATATAATTCATCTGATGCCTTCCAAGATCCTCACTTGGGATAGTAGGTGATGCAAAATGGAATTAGAACATTCTATTAGGGTATCATTTCAGATGTGTAAATGGATGAGGATCAAATATTTTTTACACTGATAATGGGAATGGAGTGATCTATTGATCCAATTGATTCAAAATCCCATTGAATTACACGATCATGGACTAGGTAACATCTGTTTAGGCATATCAGTATGATATAAGATCAACCACATTTTATAGGGGAGTACCATCTTAGATGAAATCTATAGATATGAAATAAATGTGATGTTGTATGTGATATAAAATAGAGGATTTTACATTTTAAGAGAGGGCCTACGAATCCTATCATTTTTTCATCATAGAGAATGAATGATATAAATGGATTTAATTATAATAGGATGAGAAAGAATAAATGAACTATAATGACCCATACTATACATACAATATTATTACTTCATAATTGAGGCATACTTATTACAACTTATAACAAAACCATGAAAAGGCTGTATATGTATAGTGTCTTTAGAAACTGGGAAACATAAAAAACTAGTTCATAAATCATTTACATTGTCTCTGTTTTATTTTATCATATCTAGAGTCCCTTTTGGAATATCTTACTTAACACCCTTACTATTGACATGTGGAAAAGAAAACATACATAATGGTGAGCTCAAATTCTCAGTAAGGTTAAACAAAATAAATATCAATCATAAGAACCTAACATTTTTGAAATCTTAACCTGCAGAAGAGATCATAATATCATATCATGGGAAAAATAGATGTAGTGAAATGTAATCCCCATAATCATAAAATAAAACATGAAACTTTTTGACATACAAACATAATCTTAGAGAATCATTTCTTATTAGTCATGACTCATTTCGAAGACTATCTTAGCGGACAAAGTCCATTTCTGAACCGAGTTCACTCCTCGTTTCAGTCCTGTTTCACTGAACCAGATTAACCTGTGATTCCATCCATGTCTATCTCATGAGATATAAATCTTTACCCAATAAATTGGAGGGAGATATAGGTCTTACACATCTCATAATTATACAATTCTTATGTGTGCCAAAAAAATCATAAATCATACATCATAGCATAACTCTTGTAAAAAAATGGGATTCTTAAACATCATGCCACTATAACATAATCCATATAAGATAAAATTAATTAATAAAAATAATTCCATCATAACATAATAAAATAAATGTAAAATATAGGTATAGAAACATAACCATATATTTTCATTGATGGAAAATAATTTAGATAAAACGCTTGAACTCCATTATTGACGAAAATATCCTTTCTATTACAAAAACATATTCCATTTTTAAAATGTCATATAATTTAAAACTAAAAGAAAGTTGATTAAAAATAAAAATTAAAAATTGTAATGGAGGCTTCATGGAAATAATGTTCTATGAAATCATAAAAATCCATTCATGCCATATATGTTAAAAAACAATCTTCTTGTACTTTGGCCAAAAAAGTCAAAAAGTATCCCGTACTTAAAACGAAAAAAGATTAATTTCATATATTTTACTAAAAATACTCCAATATGTAAAATTTTATTTAAAAAAAATCAGTAGGATATAAATAAAATTATATATTGAGTAACCATAGATGAGGTTGATAAATATGCCTCAGTAAATACCGATGTATAAACAATCTCGGATAAAAATTGAGATAACGAGATTTTCCCTTACCGTATGTATGATTTTTGTGGTATGTGTCCAAACCTCCTGGATAATGATTTAAATAATGTCATTGACTTATTACAGAATCATATACATTGTAATTATATCATATATGAACATATTATTAGCTTCTTATTAGTAATATTTCATTGTTACTTGTTATTCGGGTGTTTATTGCTTTTTGTTCTTATGCATGTTTTGTTGAATAAATTGTTATTCTTCTTTTTAGGTTATAGATACCTCATTTAAAGAATGGTATTATTGTAATATATATCATATTTATTTATTCAATTCGTTTATATAATCATTATTCAATGATGATCATGTAGAATGAGTCGCGTCACATTGTGGAGACGGTAGGCCGTACGTACGCACGAGCGATGATATTATTCCCATGATCATGGAATTGTATTGAAGTGTATGTAAAATATTTATGAATCATTATAAATTTACAGTAATAATATATGGTTATTATTTACACCATTATAATCATCCAAGTAAGGTGGTGGTGGAAAACAGATTACACCACGGCGTGGAGACGGTATTCAGTACGTACACACGCGCGGTGATTTTGTTTTCTGTAGGATGGATTGAATGTGAAATAGGGGTGTTTCATATTTATAATAACATATCAGTATATTAGTGAAACTGATGTTAATACTTCATAATAAAACAAATAATGAAGAAGAAGTAGAAGATGAAATAAAGTTGAAAGAATCGGTAACGAACTTTACCTCTCCTTTGAAGCGCCTCTTCATAACCTCCTCTTAGGGAACTAAAGATGGTCTTTGAAGAATAAAAGTACCTTTATGATGTTTCTAGGGAAGTGAATAAATGAAAGTTTCAGGGGTAGGACTAGAATTAAGGCTCAATGTAGTGTGAGGAGGAGAGGGAGGAGGTGCCCTTTTATAAGGGAGGAGAGGGCACTTTAGGAAAATCATAAAATATTATTTTATTATAAAATAATATTCAGTTTTTAATAGCACCAAATTTATTTATTTAGAAGCTAATGTGGATATGGGTCGAAATACTTTAATCCAATATATTTTAGAACTGTTTAGGTTACTATTTTTACCTTAACATTTAGATTTAACTCTATGTTAAATAATTTAACTTTTATCGTGTCTTCTTGTTTTCTTTCACAATATGGTTAATAAACATACTATAACAAGCCAAACGAACCCCAAGTGGTTCATTATTAATATATATATCCTCATCTAAGTCATTATGTAAAAGCTTATATTTTATGGACTAAAATAACAATTAATAATATAATATTTGTTTTAAAAACTATTTTATGTCAATTTTGACACTATTTGGTACTTGAATTTTTTTGAAAATCATAACAGCATGATTAGATCCAAAAAGTTAATAAATCAATACTAACATGTCATATTAACCTATGAAATTAGTTTAATTCATAAAAAGTCCAAAATTACATTTATTTGGTTATTTATAACATCAATTATGTTAATATTTCATTAATAAGGTAATTATTGCATCATCATTGTGTCATAAAAAAAATTTAAATATTTAATGTATAAAATTTATAAATAAAATACAATTATGTAGGAAATAATTTTACATTTCTAATGAATATTTATAGTCTAATTTATCTTATGTATAACCCTATATTAATAATGTTTTAGTTATTTAACATTGATTTTAACTATTTTAACTATTCATTAAATACAATAATAATAAATCTCCTAATATAATCCACAAGGACCTAAATGGTCATATATTATTCCTAAGGTTGTTTTTGGTCGAATTAAACTTATCCAATAGAATTAGGACATGTGTTAGTGTAATAATAATACCATTTTTACCCATATTTACCCTATTTACTTTTAATTGTGTCAAATAAAAGTAAAAAGTTACTATTCAAAAAAAATTATTTTTAACTTCTTGAACAAAATTTTACGCCTTGATGTTAACCGTGTTTATAGGATTTTTTAAATTCCATTCACAGAAGAGGTAACATTATGTTTTATGTAAATTTTTAAACTCCCCTAGAAGGTGGGTAAAAGACGGTGAAAAGTTAAATAAAATTTTTATATATCTAAAATTATTATAAAAAGACTCCAATAAAATACGTTGAACTTGTATAGGTATTATGTATCAATGTTGATCTAAAATAAATTTATATAAAATAAATAATTATTTAAATAAAATGTTGGTTTTTAAATAGTAACCTAGTGTTTTCACTATTCATCAAAAATTGAGAGTTTTCAGAAAATTACCAAAATATCACCCTAAGATAATTTTTATATTCCGAATCCAAATATTTTGTCCATTTTAAAAAATAAAAATTATAAAATTTCAAAAAGTGGGTATTACTATTCATAATGGCTAGTTTTAATAATATTCTAATAGCATATCGTCATTTAGTGAATCTCGGTATTGCGTACAACGCACGCTATAGAGGAAGGTCATGATTGTGTGTAAAGAAATCCAAGATAGTTTTGTGTGTAGTGAAGGATCCCTTTGATAATGTATGTCATAAAAACAAAATATTTCTCATAAAAATCTTGAGTTTTACATTCTACACCCCTTAAAATGAATTTCACCCTTGAAATTTTTCACTTTATAACAAACAGATGAAGATACCATTCCCTCATCATATCCTCAAGCTCCCATGTAGCTTCTTCTAATTGGTGGTTCCTCCATAAAACTTTCACCAAGAAAGTGGTCTTGTTCCGTAGGACTTTTTCACTACGATCCAGAATCTCTATCGGCTATTCTTCATAAGAAAGATCTTTCTCCGGCGGTACAACTTCTAAGATGAGTACATGAAAAGGATCGGATTTGTACATTCTCTGGAGAGATACCTAGAACACATCCTGAACTTGAGAAAGATTCGGTGGAAGAACAAATTGGTAAGCTACCTTCCCAACACAATGAAGTATTTTGAAAGGACCGATATATCTAGGGCTCGACATTCCCTTATTTGAAAATCTCATTACTCTCTTCCAAAGTGATATTAGTAAGAACACTTTATCACCCACTTCAAACACTAGGTCTTTTCTTTGGTTATCAGCATTACTTTTTTGTCGACTCTGAGATGCTCTTATGTGTTGTTGAATAGATCATACCTTTTCGGCCATCTCATCAACAAGATCAGTTCCTAATTGCTTTCTTTCCCCAACATCATCCCAACAAGTTTGAGTTCGGAATTTCTTCCCATAGAGATCTTCATAAGGGGCCATATGAATACTAGAGTGAAAGATATTATTATAAGAAAATTCCACCAATGGTAGGTGTTGATCCCAACCACCTTTTAAGTCCATAGATCAAGCTCTTAACATATCTTCTAGAGTTTGAATTTTCCTCTCAGTCTGACCAACTATCTATGGATGATAAGCAGTGATCAAACTCAAATATGTATCCAGAGTATGCTGAAGACATCGCCCAAACATTGAGGTAAACCTTGCATCCCGATCACATATAATGAAAATTGGTACTCCATGAAATCTTACAACTTCCTTTACATATATCCTGGCAAGCTGATCTAGAGAGGAATCTTCTCTAATAGCAGTGAAGTGTTCTGACTTTGTAAGATGATCAACTCTAACCTAGATATCATTATCGCCTTTGGATGATTTAGGATGTTCGGTGATAAAGTCCACAATGACTTTTTCCCAATTCCATTTTTCTATGGGTAATGGTTGAAACATCCCCTTAGACATTAGTCTCCCAGCTTTAACTTTGTGACAAACCAAGCATCGAGAGGCATATTCAACAACATCTCTTTTCATGTCATCCCACCAGATGTACTCTTTCAGGTACCTATACATCATCATCCTTATATGATGAATAGAGAATTAAGAACAATGAGCCTCATCCAGCAGCTCCTTCTTTAATTCAGGTATGGGAGGAACACAAACCTGATTTCTGAATTTTATTATCCCATTACAATCAAGGTTGAATTCAGGAACATTTCTCACCTTCTTTTGTAACTCTACATCTTATTTCTATGCCTCATTAATCTTCGCATGTATAGATGAATGAAAATTCATTTGAGGAAGATATGATTTTTCCCCATCCATTATAATTCCATGATCCATCCTTTGTAAATCCATAAATATTGGATCTTTTCTGATCGTCATCATGGATAAGATAGAATGGTCTTGTCGACGTAATGCATCTTCCACCTTGTTTTCTTTCCCTAGGTGGTAATGAATTGACCAGTCGTAATCCTTAATCTGCTCCAACCATCTTCATTGGCGCATATTCAGCTACTTTTGTGTGAAAATATACTTTAATCATTTATGATAAGTATAAATATCACACATTTCACCATAATGATAATTCCTCCAAATTGTTAATTCAATGATTACCACAACTAACTCCAAATCATGAGTTGGGTAATTTTTCTCATGGATTTCCAACTATAATGAGGCATAAGCTATCACCATATCATTTTTCATGAGAACAAACCCCAATCCCTTCTTGGATGCACCACTATAGATCCCAAACCTTTCTCAACTACCAGTCAGTGTGACCACATGTGCACTGGATAACATTCATTTCAACTCCTTGAAATTCTCTTCACATTCCTCTGTCCACAAAAACATAACTTTTTTACGAGGCATCCTGGTGAGTGTATTAGATAATCGTGAATAATCATTCACAAAATGTCAATAATATCCATCCAAACCAAGAAATCTCCAGATATCTGTTTCTATTGTTGGTCTCGACCATCTTTTTATAACCTCGGTTTTTGCTGGATCCACGGATGTCACCTCTTTTGAGATTATGTGACCCAAAAATTCATCTTTTTGAAGCCAAAATTCACATTTGGTAAATTTGGAATAAAGATTATCCTTTCTTAGGGTCTTCAATACAATTCTCAAGTGGTCTTTATGTTCTTCCTTTCTCTTTGAATAGACCAGAATATCGTCTATAGAGACTACCACAAACTAATCAAGATAGAGTCTAAAGACTCTATTAATTATACCCATGAATATAGTAGGGGAATTAGTAAGACCAAATGGAATTACTATAAATTCATAGTGTCCATACCTTTTACGGAAATCCATCTTGGTTATATCCTCCCTTTTGACCCTTAATTGATGATTCCATGAAAAAAGATCAATCTTGGAAAAGTGTTGACATCTGCGTAGTTGTTCAAATAAGTCATCAATGCATGGGAGAGGATATTTTTTCTTTATAGTGACCTTGTTATGTTCTAGATAATCAATGTAGAGTCTCATTGATCCATATTTATTCTTAACAAACAGAACAGGTGCTCCCAAGGTGATGCACTAGGGATTATGAATCTCATATCAAGATTCTCTTGGAGTTTCTTCTTCAATTCTTGAAACTAAATTGGGGACATTCTAGAAGTTGACTTTGAAATAGGTAAAGCACCATGTACAAGTTCTATTGAAAAATTAACATCACGATTTTGTGGAAGACCAGGAAATTTCTCTGGAAATACATCATCAAACTCCCTTACAATGGGTATATTCTTAACCGTGAGTTTCTCTCCAACCACTTGAGACAAATAACCATCATTTAGTGGAATCAAGACCCATAAGATGGATGAAATTTCCACTGGATGGTTGTGTTTATCCTTGCATTGATAGACGATCATAGATTGATTTGGAATATGAAATGTGACTTCCCTTCTTTGGAAATTTATATGAGCTCCATATAAATAAATACAATTAATGCCAAGAATCACATCAAATTCCACTATAGGAAGGATCAAATGATTTGCAGGAAGCACTTTCCCACAAACAACAATAAGAGAAGAATTGTAATGTTTTTGTGTGAATGTTGTTCCATTAGGGGTTGTCATAGCTAACTCAACATCTAATATTTGAGGTAATACGACGATACCCTTAGAAAATTATTTAGAAATAAAAGTGTGGGTGGATCCAGAATCAAATAAAACATTTTCTACATTAGAGTGGATGGTAAGTGTACATTTCACCACTTCGCTATCATACTCCACATCGCCGATAGAAATTGAAAGTGACTTTCCTTTGTCTTTATCCTTAATAGATTGTTGACCTAGATCATCATCATCCACTGTTGGATTAGGGCATTGATTGGCACAATGCACCATTTCCTTGCACCTGTGACATTGAAGTGTAGGAGGTGCACTCGGTGAAGCCTTTTATTTGTTCTAATCACTAGACATCTTCATCTCATCATTGCGACAATCAAATGCCCGATGACCTTCCTTTCCACATTTGAAAGATTTACTTGTCCCTTTAAGAAAACTCCCTCAACGATTCTTTCACATTTTGAGCATAAGAGAAAACTCATCTTCTTTTTAGTGTGGTCTTCAGATATTCCTTTGAATTCCATTTTACACTTCTTATGAAACGCATATGACTGATGGGTTACTCCAGTGTCCATCTAAATTTTGAGAGCACATTGAACGATTTCCTCATAGCTATTGAAGTCCGTTATGGCTAACACCATTTGAAGACATTGTTTTAAGCCACTAAATTATCGACCGATCTTACTCTCAGGTTGGATAATAATCCCAAAAGAATACCTTCCATGTCTTGTAAAATTTGTTGTGTAGGTAAAAATAGATTTATCATCCTTTTTCTTTTGTTAAAAAAACTCCTTCTCCATCTTTGTTCGAAGAATACGAGGGTTGTACTTATTGAAAAATAAGTTCATGAACTCGTCTGATTCCATGGATTCAATTTCATCTCTTTGCCTTTTATTCTTGATAAGATTCCACCCCTGATCAGCTTCACCTTCCAAACGATACACTGCTAAGATGAAATTTTCATGTTCATAACATTGTAGAACTGAAATTTATTTTCAGAAGTACCGATCCTTTGTTCATCCACTAATGGATCAGTAGACCCGCTGAATGAGGGTGGACGCTTCCTCATGAAGGATTCAACATAATGTTTCTCCTTCTATTGATCGTTTGGAAGTCATGCATGATTCATAGCTTGAGAATGATGTGTGATCATGGATACAGGAATTTTCATTCCAGCTCCCATAACGTTTGGTTGCTCAGGGGGACAATCATTGCATTTCCATTCACATTCAACATTAACACGGTTCCTTCGGTTTCAAGCCATTTACTAAAAACCAGATGAATAGTGTGAGAAACACTAATTATAATAGGAAAAACAAATAATCAAGAATAAATTTTACACTTAATGACTTATCATAGGTTATTCATGGACATTTCTAAAACACTAATATTGTGTTTTATGCTTAGACTTGTCCTTAGGGTTCTTACTATGGTTTTCACATCTTAGTTTCCAAAGTTTTACTATAACTTTCCCCTGATAAAAAATATAATGACCCATACTTTAAATAAATTGTTATTACATTATAATTGAAGAATACTTATCACAACATATCACAAATCCATGAAAGGACCATATAGGTATAGTGTCCTTAGAAACTGGGAAACATAAACAACTGGTTCACAAATCATCTACATTGTCTCTCATTTATTTTGTCATATATAGTGTCCCTTTTTCCATATCCTACTTAATACCCTTATTCTTGACCTGGGAAAAAGAAAACATACAAAACAGTGAGCACAAATTTTCAGTAATGGTAAACAAAAGAAATATAAATCATAAAAATATAACATTTTTGAAATCATAATCTGTAGAAGATATCATAATATCATATCATGGGAAAAATCATAGTAATGAAATGAAATCCCCATAATCATAAAAAAATATGAAACATTGTATCATAGATGCATAATCATATAGAATCATTTCTTATTAGTCATTACTCATTGGCTACACTTTCTAGGTGGACAAAGTCCATTTTTGAAACAAGTTCACTCTTGGTTTCAGTCCTGTTTCACTGAACCGGATTAACCTACAATTCCATCCAAATCTATCTAATGAGATATAAATCTTTGCCCAATGTATTGGAGGGAGATATAGGTCCCACCCATCTCATAATGATACCAATATTATGTGTGACACAAAATCATAAATCATACATCATAGAATAACCCATGTAATAAAAATGGGATTCTAAATAATCGTGCAATCATAACATAATCCATATAAGATAAAAAGACTTAATAAAAATAATTCCATAATAACATAATCAAATCAATGTAAAAATATGGATATAAACAGAACCATATATTGTCTTAGATGGAAAATAATTATGATAAAACGGTTGAACTCCATTCTTGAGGAAAATATATTTTATACTTCAAAAACGTTTTCCTTTATTAAAATGTCATATAATTTTATACAAAAAAAGTTGATTAAAAATAAACTTGAAAAATTTTAAAGGAAGCGTCATGGAAATAATGTTCTATGAAATCATAAAAATCCATTAATTCTCTATAATTTAAATAAACATTCTTCTTGTACTTTTGCTTAAAAGTCAAAAAGTATCTCGTACATAAAATGACAAAAGATTCCTTCCATATCTATTACTAAAAATACACCAATAGGTACAATTGGATTTAAAAAATTTTATCAGGATAGAAATAATATTACATATTGGTTAAACATAGACGTGGATGATAAATATGCCATAGTAAATACTGAACTATAAACAATCTCAGATAAAAATTGAGATAACGGCATTTTCCATCACCTTAGGTCTGATTTTCTTGGTACGTGTCTGAACCACATGTATAATGATTTAAATAATTCCATTGACTTATTAAATACTCATAACCATTGTTATGATATCATATATAGTCATATTATTAGGTTCTTATTATTAATATTTCATTGCTACTTGTTATTCAGTTGTTTATTGCTTTTTCTTCTTATTCGTGTTTTGTAGAATAAATTATTATTCGTATTTCTGGGTTATAGATACCTCATTTACAAAATGGTATTATTGTAATATATATATTATTTATTCATTAAATTAATTTATATAATCATTATTCAATGATGATCATTTTGAACGAGTCGCATCACTTCGTGGAGATGGTAAGCAGTTCGTAAGCACGAGCGATGATTTTATTCCCATGATCGTGGAGTTGTATTGAAGGGTAGGTATACTATATAAGAATCAATATCACTTTTCAATAATCATATATAGTTATTATTTATACCATTATAACCATCCATGTAAGGTGGTGGTGGAAAACATATTACACCACGGCGTGGAGACGGTATTCTGTACGTACGCACGTGCGGTGATTTTGTTTTCCATAGGATGGATTGAAGGTGAAATATGGTTGTTTAATATTTATAATAACATATCCGTATATTATTGATACTGATGTTATTACTTAATATTGAAAAAACTAAAGAAGAAGAACTATAAGAATAAATAAAGTTGAATGAATCGGTAACAGACATTACCTCTTCTTTGAAGCGCCTCTTCTTAACCTTCTCTTAGGGCACTAAAGATGGTCTTTGAAGAAGACCAGAACCTATAGGATGTTTCTAGGGATGTGTTGAAGATAATTTGGTAGTGTTTGGACGACCAAGAAGTCTCAAAGTAGTGTGAGGTGGAGAGGGAGGAGGTTCCCTTTTATAAGGGAGGAGAGGGCACTTTAGGAAAAACTTAAAATATTATTTTATTATAAGGTCATATTTGGTTTTTAATAGCTCCAAATTGATTTATTTCAAAGCTAATGTTGGTATGGGTCGAAATACTCTCATCATATATATTTTAGACATGTTTAGTTTACTATTTTAACATTATCATTTAGATTTAACTCTAAGTTAAATAATTTAACTTTTACTGTGTCTTCTTGTTTTCTTAGACAATAAGGTTAATAAAAATACTATGACATGCCAAACGAACTCCAAGTTGTTAATTCGTAATATATATATCCTTATCTATGTAATTTTGCATAACCTTATATTTTTAGGAATAAAATAATAATTAATAATATAATATTTTTATTTAAAACTATTTTATGTTAATTTTGATACTATTTGGTACTTAAATTTTTTTTTGAAAATCATAACAGCATGATTAGTTTAAAAAAACAGAAAATCAATACAAACATGTCATATTAAACTAGTAAATTAGATTAATTCATCAAAAGTACAAAATTACATATATTCGGGTATTTATAACATCAATTATGTAAATATTTCATTAATAAGGTAATTAATGCATCATCATTGTGTCATAAATAAATTAAATTATTTTAAGTTTAAAAATTATAAATCAACTACCATTATGTAGGAATCATTATTAACTTTATAATGAATATTTATAGTCGAATTTATATTATGTATAACCCTATTTTAAAAATTATTTATTTATTAAACATTGATTTTTAAAATTTTAACTATTCAATAAATATAATAATAATAAATATGCTAATCTAATCCAAGTAGACCTAAATGGTCATATTTTATTCCTAACATTGTTTTTGGTTGAATTAATCATATAAAATAGAAATATGACATGTGTTAGGGTAATAATAATACCATTTTTATAATTAATTACCCTATTTACTTTAAACTGTGGTAAATAAAAGTGATAATTTACTATTCACCAAAAATTATTTTTATCTTATTGAACCACATTATACTCCTTGATGTTAACCGTGTCTCTTGGATTTTCGAAATTCCACTCAAATTAGCGGTAAAATTAAGATTTATGTAAATTTTTAAACTCTCCTAGGAGATGGGTAAAAGACGGTGAAAAGTTCAATAAAATTTTTATATATCTAAAATTATTATAAAATGACTCCAATGAATTAAATTGAACATATATAGGCATTATGTATCAATTTTGCCCTAAAATAAAATTATATAATATAATTAATTATTTAAATAAATATTCAGTTTTTAAATAGTATCCTTGTGTTTTCACTATTAATCAAAAATTGAATGTTTTCAGAGAAATACCAAAATTTCACCCTAGGATAATTTGGATACTCCAAATCAAAAAATGATGCCCATTTTGAAAAATATAATTTATAAAATTTCAAAAAGTGCGTATTACTATTCATAACAGCTAGTTTTATTAATATTTTTAAAGCATATCGTTGTTTAGTGAAAGTCAGTATTGCGTACAATACAAGCTATCGAGGAAGGTTGTGATTGTGTGTAAAGAAAGCCAAGCTAGTGTCGTGTGTAGTGAAATATTCCCTTGATGATGTATATAACAAAAAAACAAAATATTTCTCATAAAAATCTCAGGTGTTACAAGAATAGTTTTTCATTGTATGACTAGGAAATTCTTCATTGATTAATGTGTTCTAGATTAGATTCATCTCACAGTTTATGGTCTTCTATCATGGAGATTTGAAAATAGTTTAATGGTGTGTTTTATGGACTATGTATTAATTTTAGCATCTCAGAGCCCAGATAAAAATATTAACTAAAAGGATATATGTAATGTGACTAGATTAAAAAAATTACATGAGTGTGGGTCATGGATACCCAAATGTCTCACAACACATCCCTGCTGATACATCCCAAAATAGTTATATGTCATAATTCTTGGTCTTGGACATCTAGTTTAAGGTTGGGGATCATGGAAAAAAAATATTCTGTGTGGATTTAAATAACACGGCACACCCTGTCAAAATTCATAATCCCACATGAGTCCTAGTATGTGTGGTATAAAAGTAACATAAATGGATTTTAAGACTTGTGGATGTATGAAATTAGGGTGACATCATTGGTGTCGAATTCCACTGCAATATAGATAATTTGAATGGAAATATCTTGCAACTTCCAATATCATGATTTTGGGTGACCAATGGAGAGGAATATACTTCTGTCCATACTAAAAAAATCAATGAATATCAACCAAAATATCATGGAATGATGATATAAAATGCAAAAAAATATATAAAAAACATCGGATCACTATTTTTTACCATCGATCCATTAGGGATCTAGCCCAACATGGGTGGTTATCCAAAAAATGGCATGAGACAATCACTGTTAGGGGATCTATATGGATTTTAAATATGTTAGAAATATGGGTTAAAAACAATTTAACTTTATAAAGGGGCGTATCAGAAAATTGGAATCAAATAAACGCCTTGATAATAACTTGAGTTCATATTTAAATAATAATTGATATACGTTTAATTTTATGATTCATGAACCATGATTTCTTAGATCATGGTCATAGAGTTTTGTCCAAACATGAAAATACTAAAAATGTAAATTATTTGTGTTGAAGACTGAAATAACAATTGTGAATTAGGACCATGGAAACCCAAAACTACACCATGAGATTCATATTAGAGTCATATATATTTGTAGGTTGTAATGCATGGTCTATAACATATGCCTAGTGGATTAATGGTTCAATACTGTATGGATAGAACATAGGACAAAACATCTTGGTGTCTCTACATATCCCATTAAGAGGGGAATCAAGACACACATAGTTTTAAAATACAATGTGTTGAAGGGCCGATGTTAGTATTGCTGACTTGAAATGTAGAGGGAAACCAAAGAATCCTGTTTTTAAATTGGGTGGAATCAAAATTTATCATGTTGCATTGATGATTTTGGGTTATGATGTTTAAATCAATAAATCTTAAACTACAAGAGATATATTTATTTCATGGTTAATACGATTTAATCAGCTATTAAAATTTACAGGTTTTTTCCCTAGACCAAATATGCGTGCCTTAGATTGATATGTTTGGTGCGAAAGAATGAATAATAAAAATGAATGAATCCATTGAGGCATATGAAAAACTACATATTATCGAGGAGTGGTATTTCATAATATTTAGATTTATTATTCTTGATCAATCGGTTCCTTGTATTGGGTCATTGAGTTTGTAATAAATATAGTAATTTTTCCAAAGGGATATGTGTAATATGGAGGCAATATAAACCCGACATGACTATGATCCTTGGAGGGCCAAAACTACATACCAACCTCAAATAAATTACATATTGTTTAATGTTGTGTACATAGACTGCAAATAAATATTGAATTAAAGGATATTCAAATGATGCATAGGTTCAAGAACCATATAATTGTTATATGAAGGACACTCACTACATGAAGAAATACTGACAACAATTACACATAGTGTAATGTCTTACAGATTGAACCATGAATGATGCCACGGGGAAAATTGGTTGATAAACATTTAGTTGGGAACAAGTATGAAGAGTATGTGACTCACTACATATAATAAATGTATCAAAATATATCCACAAATGGTTATAAAAACACAACATGGTAAAAGGAAAATACTTGTGGGAGAAATCCTCTCAGGTGACAGATTCTGAACATGTTTAGGATATGATGACAATTTAATGTCTTCTATTGAGGATGCTAAATCCATGTAAATTTTTATAGATTTTAGATCATAATTGAATAATGCCTCTATTAATAATGTGTAGTGAATTATTATAAAAAACATGAATGAGGGCCCAATGGGGTCTAATTTCACAAAACATACCCCAAAGAAAGACTACATAAATATTAAATTTATAATCCATGGAATTGGGATTATATATTTAGTTAATTGAGCCTTGAAAATTGATAAATGTCTAAATAGATGTTTCATTGTCCTTAATATGACTATTATTTAGTGGTCATAATGCTCAAACCTGGGGTTATGCAATCGAAATGTGACACTGTCAGACTATTTTTTAAAAATCAGGTACATGGTGATGTTTTGAAATTATACAATAGAAATAATTGATTTTTCCAAAATTGCTTCATATTTTCAATAAGTATGATTCAGTTTGCATGGAATGTGTCTGGACTAATGAAGTGTAAGACCTTTAATGTGAATTTGAGTTATAGTTTCCCTATGTAGACCCTCACTCTCTATGATCAACAAGACAATGAGTGTTCAGGAATGCTTAATGCTGGTGTTTAAACAACCTTAAAGGCGTGTTTAAATTTCAGAGTTCTTTTTATATGTAATAAAATTATGGGGAAACAATTTCGTTAGGGGGTATGATTGTAATGACTTAAACAAATAATTAATGAAAATATCTTAAGATTTGATTAAATGTCTTATTTTGTAATGTGGATATATTAAATATTAAATTATTTGGTTTTATATTTTTATATTTCTAAAATACCGTATAAAATTGTGACTGTTTCTAATATAGTCATTGAACAACGATCACATGAATAGGGTAAAAATTGGGTTTTGCAAATCCAATTTACTCAGCCAAAAGAAGGGATGGCCTCATCCTGTAGATATTCCACAAATAAAGCCCCTAAGTTGGAGATTAGAAAGTAGGTGGCATCATTGGGCTTTGATATTTATCATGAACAAGCTGAGGATCATCATGTTAAGCTCCAACGGAACACCTATAGGAGAAGAAGAATTTGATTGATAATACCACCCAGGCAATGTTATCTGAGCCACCCCAAGAGTATGTCACCATCGCACACCTTACCCTTGAAAATTATGGCAGTCTTATAAGGTGTTATATAAAAGACCTTATCACTATGATTATGGGCATTATTTTTGTTTATAATAAATAATATAAATTCATTTTATTATTTTTAATTTGTAAATAGATTTAAAGCACAAATATTATTTTTAGTTAATATTTAACTAAGGAATAATTACGATAAATTAATTGATTTTTGAATTAATTAATATTTTAATAAAATATTATTATTATTTAATTACTTTTTATTATGTATAAATGATTGTTTAATTTTTATGAATAGAATTGTATTTTTTTATTATGGTTTGAATGCTTTCTTTCTCAAAACCGATGAATTTTTTATAAATTTATGTTTCTATATTAAAAGTATAAATTGTAAGGCCTCGACTCTAGTTACCTAGAGTGGGTGCATTATTACGTTACATTTTCCTGATCATAAAGAAATCATGTCTTGAAAGACCGATCTGTATAGTATTATTGGAAATAAGATTAATTCAAAAGTTCAATATTAAAACATGAAATTAAATACAGCACGAATTTATTCCATAGAAAAAATCCAAGCCTCGTAGATAATTCTTGAAATGAAATCACAGCTAACTTATTCATATTTTGGGAAAATGAAACATAAGAAAGGTGTGAGATGAAACACTCAGTTATGGTAAGAAATACATCTGAAGATAACATAAATTTTAAGCATGGTTAACAATTGAAACCTCAGGCCTATAACAATAATAAATATGAATTCTTTTATGGAAGTAATATGAGTTGGGTAAATAATTCCTCAATAAAACATAATCATTCGAATTATACTATTCGAATGACCTCATGAACAATTATTATAATTTTCATAACTAGGGAATGTATAATAGCAAACATTCTGAAACATTTTTTCAAGCCCTTGGTTTAGATGTCTAGAAATGATTAAGGGCTCAGCCAAAATAATGTATCTAATTGGGAAAGGCCTCAGCCAATTCCATGTCTAGTTGTCTTATGATATCTACAGATGCATCGAGAAGCTATAGTGGGCTCCACCTATCACTTACTATGTCCAATACATTATTCATATGAAAAGGATGAAGTAAAACATACACATTCATATTAATAATAGCATAAGAAATGTCAAGACATTTTCCATAAACCGTGAATGGTATAAAAATATAACATCCACCATCAAACATATCACAAAACCTTCAGTACAATATGTAGGTTTGGTATAATAATAAATCAATATCAAATAAACATAAAATCCATCAATTGATGAAGACATGGATGAAATCAAAACCATTTTAAGAGAAATATATCTTTCTATTTGGAAATAATCTAATAGTCGAATAATTATAAAGAAAAAGTTTATTTTTAAAATATTATTATAGGCATTTAATGTAATCATTGACAATGTTATAACAATGGAAAATAGCGAAACCTTTTTTATAAGTTAAAAAAAAGACATTCTTTCCTTAATTTTGTCGAAAAGGTTATAAAGGTCCTTGTTTGGAAAATGACGGAAAGAATCATTTATAAAAATCATATAAAGGTCAAACAATTATATTAATGACTTTATCACATAGTGAATAAAATATTTAGATTGTTTTGAAATATATTTTTTAGAAACATTGATGTGGATGATAATGAGGTCCCAATAGATAATTACGTATAAACAACCTCGGTTAATAAAGAAATTATAGAATAAAACCTTAAATTGTACATTTCTTTGGTTAAGGGTACGTTAAACACTTTTATAATGTTGTAATAATTGTTATTAAATTATACTAGTATCATATAAACTAATATGAAATCATATATGATCTATTAACAATGCATTTTTAATAATATCGTAGTATTATCATCGTTCCAGGAGATCATAGATATGTATTCCTTTATATTCTTTATTATGTGAGTCATATTTAATATGGATGAGATGTATCATATTCATATCCAAAATTATATCAAGTGTTTAAACAAAATTAATCATTAAGTCAAAATTATTCTTGAATGGATACGATGGGGAATGAATCTCATCGCGTTTTTGGAGACCGTAATCCGTACCTATGCACGAGAGATAATATCATTATTTTGATATTAAAATAATATACATTTGGATGGTATATAATATATACAGAATCATTATCATGTTATATTTAATATTTACTTCAATTAAACATCATTGTTATACCCATCTAAATAATAATGTATTTAATAACAATTACACTGCGACGCTGAGACGGTAAGCCGTACGTACGCAGGTATGGCGACATGTCATTCAACAGATGAATAGAATAATGATTATGGTTGTACCAAATTTATATTAACATCACAATATATATAAGATAATGGAGTTATAATTTTATAATGTAATCAACAATGAAAGAGAATGTGGAAGAAGAAAGGAACTTCAAATAGGGTAGTGTAACCATTACCTCTTCTTCCGGTTCTTCCAATTGATTTGGTCAAAAGGGCACCTTAGGTTGGATTTATGACTAAAGAAGGAATCTATGATGAAGCTAGGAAATTTGACAGGGTATTAGGTCAGGGTTTGGACGAGCCAAATGTCTTTGAATTTGTGAATTAGAGAGAAGGAGGAGTGCCCTTTTATAACCAGAGTAAGGGGCACTTTTGGAAAAGCTGGAAATATTGTTTTACAATAAAATCATTTTCAGTTTATAATGGATCTAAAGTGGATTATTTAGAGGATAAGGTTGGTATGGGTCTAAAAACACTCATCCAATATGTTTTAGACAGGTTTGGGTCACTATATTAGCCTTATCTTTTATATTTAACTCGTAGTTAAATAGTTTGACTTTTACCATGTCTCTTTGTATTTTAATATAATATGGTGAGTAAACATACCATAAACATCCAACAGAACCAAAATAGGTACATTAATGACACATATAATATTATTTAGGCCTTTTGTCCTAGATTCATACTTTTTAGAATATTTTATCAATTATTAATATAATATTTGTTTCCAAAACTCTTTTATGTCATTTTTGACACTATTAGGTATTTTGTTTTTTCTAAATTCATAACAGCATTATTACTTCGAAAAGAATACAATTAACCAACCCTAATATGTCATATTAACCTATAAAATTATTCTAATTCTTAAAAAGTCTAATATTACATTTATTTGGACATTTATAATATCAATTATTTTAATAATTCATTAATTACGTAATTACTGCATCATCATTGAATCAAAGATAAATTAAATTATATAATGTCTATGAAATATAAATAAAATAAAATTTTGTAGTAAATTTTATTAGATTTATAATGAGTATTTATTTTTTAATTTATCTTTTGTTTAACCCTAAATTAAAAATTGTTTAGTTAATAAACATTGAATTTAACACTTTTAACTCTTATTAGAATTAAATAATAATAAATGTCCTAATCTAATCCATGTTGACCAAAGAGGTTCATATATTATTCATAAGGCTGTTTTTGGTCGAATAATACATAAACATTAGAATTAGGACATGTGATAGAGTAATAATAATATCATTCCCCCCTTAATTACCCTATTAACTTTTAACAATGGTAAATACAAGTAAAATGTTAAATTTCACCAAAAATTATTTTTGTCTTATTGAACCACATATTACACCTTGATATTAATTGTGACTCTCTGATTTTCAAAATTCAACTCAAAGAAGCGGTATAATTGATTTTTATTTAATTTTAAAATACTCTTATGAGGCTGGTAAAAGACGGTAAAAATTTCAATAAAATTTTTATATATCTAAAATTATTATAAACCGACTCCAATGAATTACATTGAACATATATAGGTATTATGTATATATTTTGACCTAACATAAATTTAAATAAAATAAATAATTATTTAAATAGAACGTTGATTTTAAACAATAACTCAATATTTTCCACTATTCATCAAATATTGAAAGTACTTATAAAAATAACAAAAAGTCACCCTAAGATAATTCTGATATTCAAAATTCAAAAATGATATATATTTTATTAAATTCATAACATATAAGTTTCATTTATTAATATAAAATTAATTCCCATTGTCAAAACCAAAAGGCATATTTTAGGAAATAATAACTATCAAAAGATTGACACTAGTTTATGTTCAATTGCAAAGTGAAATTACGTACAATAACTGGAATTGGATTAAATTGTAAAAATATAATATATTTATACTTAAAAATCATTAAAATGTATAATTTAACACTATAAATTAATTTGATTTATAAGGATTTTTTCAGTTAAAATATAGTTTTTTAACTCTTCACCCAAATATGAAAGTTATTAGAAAAACAAAAAATATTTATTGAAACAAAATTCTTATCACCCAACTCTAAAGAAAAAGTTTATTTTGTAAAATTGAATATATAAAAGTTTCAAATATTGGATTTAATAATTGTTTTCCATTACAAGGCTGTAAAATTAAATTTTTTAAAAAATAGTTATTTTAACTAAAAAATGATTTTTTTTTGTTTATGAAACTCATAATATGGATTCTAAAATTATATAGATTATAAAAATTTAAAATTTTAGTTAACACTATTCATAACCTCTCTTTTACAGCTATTTTGGTACGTCGTGGTGCGCTTGAACACAGAATTTCTTGTAGTGCACGTCATTGAATTACATTGATGAACTAAAGTACTATGATATATTTTGGTGTTATATTCTTCACCCCTTCAATAAATTACATCCTCTCAATTTGAAATTTGTACTTGGAATATAAAATGATGAAAATAGAAAATAACTATGTTGGAAAACATATAATAGAAAATGGGATAATTAAAATTAGTTTTAATAAGAGAAAAAAAATTATATACATATATATACTTTAAAATTAGAGTTTCATCCTTCAAATAATTTCTACCACAAACTCATCTTTCACTCCATAAGACATCAAAAAAATAATATATTTATCCTAATTGTATAGGGTTCCAAAAAAAATGAATTTATAATTCATTTTTCAGACTATTTAAAAAAACTAAATTATAAAAATCAGTACATCACACATATTAGTTGTAGGTGATGCACCATTTTCACTCTTTAGTTGAGGGTTCATGTCTTGCAGCCTTGTCGGATGCAAATAAATGTCGCCCGACCTGCGGGTTTTCCTTTTTATGGAAATCCAAAAATATTCTAATACTAGAATTATCCAAAATAATTCATCCCAAACTCATTGTACAAAATTTATAAGGACGGTAAACATAGTGATGATCCTATTTTTACAAGTAATAACATTTGAACACCTTCATCATGTATTCTTTTAAAGCAATGAAACATCCAAAATGACCATATAACATTATTGATTATATTAATGAACCCATATTCCTAATAGAATATTGTAAATACTTTTTCTATCAAAAAATGTTGTAAACTCCATAAATGATGGAATATAAAAATCATTAATTTTTTTCAAGGTAGTAAATAATATCCAATATAATTTGTCCAAATAAATCATTTATTATTCTAAAAATCACTACCTTAGTGTCAGAACCATATTATGGTTTATCGTTCTCCCAACAATATATTTTCCAAAAATTTAACGTGTTATTAAGAAACTTTTTGTGGTTCCACACAATCTAATGTCCACAATGAAATAGTATTGCAGTACAATCCATATAAAATCTATAATTCATATAACATGTACTTCATTAATATGATACTCAAATGACAAAATAATCTAATAAAAATGTAAAAAATCTAATCATAGATCTTAATATTCAGTAGTACCATAACTTTATTATTTTTCAATATCGTCATTTTGGTGCATACTCTGATGATTTGGAAATTGATTCGTGTAGTATCCCAACTCCTTGGAGATGAAGCATTGTACATTTGAAACATTTTTATCACCCATTTTAGTCATGTACATGGTGTCCTTTTTCTCCACACTTATAACAAACTCCCATTCCCTTCAAGCATTTACCATGGTCATTCATTCCACAGTTATCACATATGGGAAAATCCTTCTTTTCGCTCATCCCTTTATCCATATTTCTCTCTACTATCCTTTTCTTCTCTTGCTTCACTTCAATTCCATAGAAAAATGAGAATTATTTATCTATATTATTAATAGATAATATTATTTCATCATATGTTGAGATTACATGGGAGACTATTTCCCTTCAAAATATTGGCTTAATACCATTATTTATATGATCCTTTTACTCTTTGGATCATATGTGTTTCTAGATTTCACATTACATTTACTGGGAGTCATTTCAATACAATGACATACACTATGTCAGTTTAATAATTTTAATGAATAATTCCAACCATGAAAAATACCAACTGTATAGTGATGAGTTTATGGATATAATCAATTATCATAAAAATATTTTCATTGAGGAGATATATACTCATAAACGCATCATAATGGTATTTAAATAAAATGATAATTATCTTAAGCATATCTCCTAGGAGATTTGTAAAAAAGAGTGCAACATGGCCCGTTGTTGTGCACCAGTTCCAGTTTAAGTTTAGATCAAAGCGTTGTTTTGGGGTTTTACCCCTAGGTACATCTACTCAAGAGCCACCTCAACCTACTCATATCCAGATAAGGATATATATCATGGAAAACTCACAAAATCTCTACAATACCAAAATTCTTGGAAATTCTTATATACTATCCTCAACATCAATCTTAGGGCTATGTACTCAAATATGAATTTATCTAAATCTTCTTTTCAAGGTTTGTACTAAATATCCTCTAATAAAAACTATAACGCGCCGACCCTAGTTACCCAGAATTTGTTCCATTTTACATAACATTTTAATCATCATAAGGAAATCATGTCTCAAAATACTGATCCGTTTAGTATTATTGGAAAAAGATATTCATATATAAGGTCAAATTAACAATTTCAAAAGAAATAAAACACAAATTTATTCTTTTGGAATCATCCAAGCCTCCTTTATAATTCCTACAAGTCACTCATAACTATCATATTTATATCATGGGAAAATGAATCATATAAAAGGGTACATCTCAAAAAATCAGTATGGGTATGTAATACAGTGGAAGATAACATAAATACTAAGCATGGAGAACAATTTAAATCACATGCCTATAAAAATGATAAATATAAATACTTTTAAGTCAGGAATATGAGCTAAGTAAAAAATTCCATAATAAAACATAATAATAGGTATTTACTAGTCAAATGACCACATGAACCATCAATATTATATTCATAATAGGGGAATATATATTTCTGGACATTCTAATACATTTTATCAAAGTCTCAGCCAAGTCGTCTAAAAATTATTAAGGCCTCGGACAAAACAGTATTTCCAATTGAGAAATACCTTGACCAATTCCATGTCTTGTTGTCTAATGAGACCTACCGATGCATCAAGGAGATATAACGGGCTCCATCCATTACATAATAAGTCTAATACAGTACTCATATGAAAAGTTTGAAATTAAACTTAAATATTATTATTAAAACATGCATACGAAATGTCAATACATTAATCATAAAAAATGAATGGTATAAAAATAGCACATCCAAATTCAAACATATAAAAAAACCATCAATACAATATAGATGTTTTGTAAAATATTAAATCAACTTCAATTAAACGTACAGTCCATCAATGGATGTTGATTTAGATGAAATCAAAACCTTTTTTAGAGAAATATCTCTTCTTATTTTGAAATAAATTAAGAGTCACATTATTATAAATGTAAAATTTATTTTTAAAATATTCTTATAAGAATGTAAGAAAAGCTTAGACGATGTTATAATAGTGGAAAATAGCCGCACCCTCCATATAAGTTAAAAAAATACATTCTTACCTTAATTTTGTCGAAAAGGTTGTAAAAGTCCTTGTTAGGAAAATGACAGAATGATTCCATTATAAAAATCTAATAAAATTCATAAAATTGTACAAATGACTTTAACCCATAGTCTATAAAATAGTAAAAATGTTTTTAAATACAATTTTAAGAAACATGGATGTGGATGATAAAGAGGTCCTTTTAGATAATTACGTATAAACAACCTTGGATAAAAAATAGATTGTAGAATTAACCCTTATCTTGTACATTTACTTGGTTGAGGGTAGGTTAAACTCCTATATAATGGTGAAATAGTGTTTATTAAATTATACATAAATCAAATACATTAATATAATATCATATATGATCATTTAATATTTCTTTGTTAATAATAACGTAGTATTATCGTCATTTCAGGTGTTAAAAGTTACATATTCCTTTATATTATTTGTTATGTGAGTCATATTTGTCCTGGATGGGATGTATCTTATTCATATCCAGAATAATACCAAGTCTTTAAACATTAGTTTTAATCATCAAATGAATATTATTCTTGAATGGATACAATGGGAAATGAATATCATCGCGTTCATGGAGACAGTAATCCGTACATACAAACACATGATTATATCATTATTTCGATATTAAAATAATATATAATTGGATGGTATATCATATATATAGAATCATTATAATTTTATATTTATTATTTACATGAATAACACATCATTATTATACCATCCAAATAATAATTAGTGGAATGAAAACTACACCACGACGTGGAGACGGTAAGCCGTACGTACATACGTTTACTGACATGTAATTCAAAGGATGAATAGAATAATGAATATGGTTGTAACATATTTATAATAACTTTATAGTATATATAAGATAATGGAGTTATAATTTTAGAAGTGAAACAACAAAGAATGATGAAGTGGATGAAAAATGAAACTTGAAAGAGGATGGTGAAATCATTACCTCTTCTCCGAGTTCTTCCTTTTCGATTTGATCAGAAGTGCTACTTAGGATTGCTTTCTGACTAAATGAAGGACTCTAGGAAGAACAGAGGATAGTTTTGATGGTATTTTGGTAGGGTTTGGCTGATCCAAATTCTCCTGAGGTGTGAATTATAGAGAAGAGGGAGTATCCTTTTATAAGTGGGGCGGGGGACACCATAGGAAAAGCTAGAAATATTATTTTATAATATAATTATTTCATGTTTCTAATTGATCAAATGTGGATTATTTAGAGGATAAGTTGGGGATGGGTTGAAAACAACAAAACTAATAGGTTTTAGATAGGTTTGGGTCACTATATGAAACTTATCTTTTATATTTAACTCTTAGTTAAATAGTTTTACTTTTACAATGTCTATTTATATATTAATATTATATGGATAGTAAACAAACCATAAAAATCCAAGAGAACCCCAATAGGTTCATTAATGTCACATATAATATTATTTTTTTCCCTTTGGCCGATATGTAGATATTTAGGAAATTTATATCAATTAATTATATAATTTTTTTTAAAACTCTACTATGTCAATTTTGACACTATTTGTTGAATAATTAAAAATTGTCAATTTACATTTATTTGAATATTTAAAATATCAATTATTTTAATATTTCATTAATTAGGTAATTAATACATCATCATTGATTAATAAATAAATTAAATTATTTAATGTGTAAAAATATAAATAAATAACCATTATGTACGAAATATTTTTAGCTTTCTAATTAATATTTATTGTCAAATTAATCTTATGTATAACCCTATATTAAAAATGGTTTAGTTATTAAACATTGAATTTAGCACTTTTAACTCTTTTTAGAATTAAATAATTATAAATGTCGTAATATAATCCATGTGGACCAAAGAGGTTCATATTTTATTCCTAAAGTTTTTTTTTTCAAATTATACTTATCCAATAGAATTAGGAAATGTTTTACGGTAATAATAATATCAATTTCCCCCTTAATTACCAAATTTACTTTTAACCGTGGTAAATAAAAGTAAAATGATACAATTCACCAATAATTATTTTTATTTTATTGATCCACATTTTACTCATTGATATTAACTGTGTATCCCGGATTTTCAAAATAAAACTCACATAAGCGGTAAAATTTAGTTTAATATTAATTTGCAAAAACTCATATGAGGTAGGTAAAATACTGTAAAAATTTCAATAAAATTTTTACATATCTAAAATTATTATAAAATAAAATCAATGAATTAAATTGAACATATATAGGTATTAGCTATATATTTTGACTGAGAATAAATTTATATAATATAAATAATTATTTAAATAAAAATTCGGTTATAAACAATAACTCAGTGTTTTTAACTATTCATAAAAAATTTAATGTTTTTAGAAAATTACCAAAACGTCACCCTATGTTAATTTAGATATTCTGAATGAAAAAATGAAGTCTATTGTTCCTAATTCATAACATAGATGTTTCATTTATTAATTTAAATTTATTAATGGTTGTCAAAACCAATAGGTGTATTTTAAGAAATAATAACTATTAAAAGATTAACACTTGTTTATATCCAATTTCAAAGTGAAATTTCCTATAATAACCAGAATTGGATTAATTGGTAAAAATATAATCTATTTAAACTTCAAATCCATTAAAATAAATAATTTATCTGTATAAATTATTTTGATTAAAAATGTTTTTTTCAGTTAAAATATAGTATTTTTTCACTATTCACCCAAATTTGAATGTTATCAGAAAAACATCAAAAAATATATTAAAAATAAATTATTATCTCCCTAATCTATAAAACAAGTTTATATTGTCAAATTTGTTATATAGAAGTTTCAAATATTGGATTTAAAAAGGGTTCTCTATTAAAAGGAGGTAAATTGCATTTTTTTAAATACTTCTTTTAGTTGAAATAAATGAATTTGTTTTTTTCATTGAGTTTAAAAACTCATAATATTGATTTTAAAATTATAAGGATTATATAAATATCAAAATGTTGTTAATATTATTCCTAACCTCTTTTGAATGGGTAGTTTGGTAAGTTGTGGTGCACATGAACTCGATGTTGCGTGCAGTGCATGATATTGAATTACGTTGAAGAAATAACATACTATAAAATATTTGGGGATACAAAAATTGACATATTTAGATAATAATTTTTAAAAAAATGAATAAAATTTTTGGAATCAGTATATAGACATTATCCAATGGTGGTTTTTTCATTTTTTTCTGATACAATTAAATTTTTAAAAAAATTAACTACTGTTAAAATAAATAATGTGTTTCATGACATCATAATAACAATATAGTGATATAATAAAATAATAAAAACAATATTTACGGCCAATATATTTTTTGACATTAAAATAATGTTATTTTAATTTTTGTTTATTTTATTTTAAAATGAATTAGTGGACCCTTTAAGGATTGCAGAACATTTTAGCTTTTTAAATTGATTTCCTTGAGAGTGTGACTCACCTCGACATAATATACCATATTATTTTAACAATTTATAACATTTTCCTTTTATAATATTTTTTCCAATACCCTTTGGAAAAAACCACGTGTAAAACCATTGGTTATGTTTGTGGTTTTGATTTGTATAATGTGTGGCGTCCAAAACCTAAATAAAAAATAATTCCCTCTCTATTCCTATATAAACCCACCAAAGCTCCCACATCCTCCACAACAATAGCCTTTGGAGTTTGAAAAACCAGTTCCCTCTTCTCATTAGAATCCAGATAAGGAACCCTATTCTCACAATAATTCAATCATAAGCCTATCCCAAGATGATGGGACCACACTTCCATGTAGGTATTTATTCTTTTCTCATTTTATCCATGATTCAATATATTTTTATGCCCTTTTATTTTCAGTTTTAAATGTTGGTGTATGATTTACCTCCACTCCCATAATTAAATTTTTATTTTTAAATGATGGTAAACCCCTATCTCTCTCTTTAATGCCTTCAATTTAAACCTGTTACAATGCCGATATTCCATAAGGTATTTCCCTCTCCTCATTTACATTCAAGAATTTTTTTGGAATTATTTACATAAATTACATTACATATGATTGGACATGTATCTATATGACCCTATTAATTTTCATTTCATGTACATATTATAAAACAACCCTTTCACTCTCATCAACCATTTTTATGAATTCTTACATCACACCATTACGCTGCCAAAATTTCACTGATTTTCGAAGCCAATGTCATTATGTAGTGATACCCAAGAACATTTTTATATCATGTGTATTATACGTTATGAGCTTTTACATATTGATTATAATGATTCATGTATTTCTTCC
The DNA here is from genome assembly GCA_963277665.1 of Viscum album. Taxonomy (NCBI): domain Eukaryota; kingdom Viridiplantae; phylum Streptophyta; class Magnoliopsida; order Santalales; family Viscaceae; genus Viscum; species Viscum album. The sequence goes on along the minus strand of OY728133.1, from coordinate 1,036,346,094 downwards.
TCATCCCTTTATCATTGAAAAAATGTTGATTATTGATTCCATGTTTTCTGGTCCTTATGGCACACTGATGCATGAAATTAAATGTTTAATACGGGTTCTCCCTGATAGAGCTCCAATGCAAAGTGAAAAGTATAATATCATGATAAATCATGTGAAATGGGTGTTTACAAATGCTAATTCAATTGAAACAAGTGTTTACTCATTCTTTTTGTGCATTGAGGGTTTACTCATTCTCTATGTGCAATGATACTTTGAACATAATAATTCCATGATAAGTTTTGTTGCCACATTTCCATGTTTTTATTATCATGACCTATCATTAATTTATTTTAATGTATTCATTCCCTCAATTTATAGGCCAATTTCCTAACATGTATTTTAATCATCATGTTATACCTTGATTATGCATATACATGGCATTATAGAGCACCCTTTTCTTTTTCCTATCCTCAGGTTATCCCATACAAAGCTATGTACGAGAAACTATTGTGGTCATGTAAAGGAAGTTATCAATTAGATGTTTTTTTCATTGTTCTATGTTGTTATGTAAAGTTCCTAATCCACAAAGAAACTTTCCTCTCGATAATATATGTTGTATCATGTGAAGGATTTATGTAATAAATCATGATTAAGTATGTAATAAAAATCCAGGTTTCTATATGATCATGTAAAATTGTTTCATCATTTCAAAATTCAAAGACATAAAAAATACGACATTGCCTGATTTTGAATTTAGAACTAATATTATTGTATATTTTTAATTATCTATTATAAATATTATATTTAAATAAAAATTCAATACTGGTTTTTTTGTTTTCTATCCTAAAATTTTTAATTATATATGTTCTTTTTAAATATATAATGGATATTTCACCCTTCTTTTATGGTTATTTTATTTATTTTCTGTTTTCTATAAATTCCCTACACCAGGAATGGTAATTACTTCGTTTATCAGTACATGTTATTTTCTTATGTTCTTTGAATAATAGAATCATCGACTTATTTCATCTACATAGTTGAATAATTTTATTAATGATAAAATCCATATATGAATTTTTCATTTATTTTCTACATATTAAATTTCAAATATATTAAATATTGATACCTAATAATAAAATAAAAATAATTGATTTATATATACTTATCTCAGATTATTCATGAGACACGAGATATTATTTTATTTTCAATTATAAGTATTTATTTGGGACAAAACTGAGAACTCATGATATTAATTAAACTGGTAATTTGGAAATTTCCCTGGTGATAGAATGATATATCAGGTTTGGTATTTATATTTATTTGTTAAATAATTTAATTCAAATATTCCAATGAAAACCATGGAAATATTTTATACAAAATAATATACAGCCATAATTCGCATGAAAATTCTATAGTGATCCTTGTTGTGGAATAAATCAATAATGAAGTACAAATTTCATTATAATTTGGGACTGTCATTTACACTCAATTAAATGGTTTGATTTCAATGACTAAATAATTTTTCTTGATTAATTGATTCCAGTTTTTTTGTGGGACTATGAATTTATATGATACCTATATATAATATGTTTTCACAATATAAGTGGTAAAATAAAATATTACTACGGTTTACGTTGATCATATTTTTCACATGATGCATCTAAATTTCTCATGATTACATGATATGTTGTATTATAATTACTTGTTTTGTTTTGTTTGTTGATATCCATTCAGATCTATTTCATTTTATGTATTGTAGGTGGACCATCATGATATATTTACCCTTTTCGGGTATTATGAACAATGTGTGTTGATGATAATGGAGAACCGACACATAGGTTGGGAACATTCCATAAAACTAGAAAGATCAAAAAAACAACCATTTTCAATACAAAAAAAATTATGGAATATGATGCCTTTTAAATTCCATGTACTTATTTAGAAAAAAACATTTGTTAATGATTAAAGACTTCGTTCCTTTTAAATTTTCATTATGAATAATCTAGTCAGACATGCTTCTTTAACCAAGATATAATTCCCCAGGAATATCAAAAACCATGTCGAAAACCATGATTCTAGTTCTTTATCACTACTGACTTCTTATAACCATTCAAAATGGATCTAAAGAAGGCATGTCGTGGGATTTTTGGTATCTTGGATAAGGAATTACTTATTACAATGTGGTTGTATGTTTTTTTCCATTATTTTATATCTATTATTGTTCAAGAATAATCCACTTATACTTTTAATCATGAGTCATGGACTCATCAATATCTTCTTAATGGGATTTATTAGTCACAACAATCATTGTATTTTATTTGTTCCCGAAGAGAACTTTTTTTTTACCAGAGAAAGGTAAAGAGGCCCTAGGATATTTATTAAGCAATGAATCCATGATCATATAGCTATACTAATATAAAATTTATATGATAATATTGAATATTTATTTATTAACATTCCTAAACATTATATTATTTTTAGATTCTACTTTGGGAACATGTAAATTTATCATTTTACCTATATCACATTTATTATTATTTAGTTTTCACATATTTCATTGAGTTATTATATACTTATTTTTATTTTTGTAATAAAATGATATTGAGGGTATAGTCTCCCCATATAGATACTTAGACCACTATTGTATTTTGGTATATTCTTACTAATGGGGAGGTTTAGATGAGGTCATGTGCCACTATAGATTATACATGATGGTTTAGAATGGGATTTTAAAATCAGATCAACCATGATATCTAATTGGGATCCCAATAGATGAATCAATTCACCAATGACCCATACTTGAAATTATATTTAGTTATACCTCCCTCTATCAATTGTTTTTTATAATGAAATAAGACAATCCAAAATATTTTTTGAACAAATGATGTAATTTAGATCTATTAGTGGTTTATGAGTAGATATAAATTTCTTATATTTATCATATGATGAGTCAGGACTAAGGGGTCAAAATATATCCAACATTATTTTAGTCCTAGGGGAAATTCCCTTTTTATGATAAATCCCATGAAACTACTTTTTTATAAAAGGCTCTATTTTGGAGAAATATTTATCATCATATAGTCAAGTGAAAAGAATTTAAATAATTTATTATATTCCGAAAAATAATTTAATGAAGAAGAAAAAAAATTACTATCCATTATATACTCTATTAAATAACATAATGGTTCATAAGTTAAATTTTTTTATCCCAACATCCTCACCATAACAATGTATTTTCAACATGAAGATATCATCCTTTTTTAGATGTTCAAGGTATAAAGCCTAAATATGATTATCTTATTCCCTGGAAAACATCTAATGTTTCAATTATAAAAAAAACTATTTTGAATTTTTTCTCCCATTATAAATGGGTTATATCATAATGAAATATGATTTCTTTGGTGTACCTAATGTGGATATCTCTATAATGGAAAATTAGTTTACCCCAACCTATATTGTTTGATGGGTCAGGAATATATACACACAGATTATACTTAGACTGATATTTATATATATTTTTAACATATATATATGATATTAGTGGTAGAAAATATCTCCCATGCTTTGAAATATCATTCATGACATGAATAACTATAGGGATATATTTATTGACAAATGAACATAAAAAGACCATATCATGGAAGGAACACCTAGAACACAATATCTAACTTGTAAAACAATAATTTTCTATATTACCTCACTATATGGAATTTATGATGTGTTTGAACATTTTTAATTGAATCAAATATCCATTAAACCCAAAATATCATTAATTTAATTATCACTAACCCAATAAATTGTATTTATCTAACCATAATCAAATCAACGAATAAATTGTGGGGTTTCCTATGCTTGTACTCAACATGTTTTCTGTGGATAACATAGAAGTTGATATTGATTCTACCAAAATTTATGAAAGACTATAAATCCACAACACTCCTCCAATAAGAAAACACACAATACCCAAACTTTTAGATAACAACATGAATGTTTTAATCTATCTTTAAATTAGTCTGAAAAAGGAGAACCATAATTTACTATAATAGAATATAGAAATCATCATAATATTCTCTCTATAAGTTCAGTATAAACCTGTCTTATTAAAAATAAATTTTCATTAAAGTAATCTCATCCAATTTTATGAATTATTCTATATAATTTTATCTAGTGATCCATATTAATATATACTCATTAATTAGATTATGTGGAGTGACATGGTAAAATTATCAATGATCCTAAAATAGAATTTTATCTACACAATGTTCGTGGTTTTCCTATCATAAAATAAATTGATATGATATCAATAATCCATTTTTCATCATAGATTGATGGGGAAGAAATTTATGGTACATTATATTCAACATGAATATATTAATTTGATATACACTGGTAAAAAATCTAATTAAAATTCTTAATTATATATTGCCACCAAAAATAAATCCTATATTATTTGAAAACATTGAACACAACTAATTTTAATCATATGGGTTGACTATCAAACTCCATTAATACCTCTTTAAAAAAATTTGTAACAACTCTCGACCCCTAAAATATGATAATATAACCCCTGTAAAATCCATCAAGAGTTGAACAAGTAGATAGTTGAAAATTTCATACTTCAAAATCTATCCCTTTTAATAGTTCTTCTTTGAACAATAATTAAATGGAAGAGTTGTGTCTAGAAATTGATGATACAATATGTATTATACATTTAATGAAAAAAATACCTACAATACATATTACTAGATGAATCATTTATTTACATAGAATGTCATATCCATAATATTTGACCCCCCCCCCCCACCATATTATGCTTTCTATGAATATGGAAAATAAAAACTAATATTCATATAAAATTTTTTCTAACATAATACCCCCCAAATGAGAACATTCATAGTTAAGATGAATCTGAGTCTCATATGTTACATGTATTTTAGAAACATCATTAAATGAATTTTACTTCTCGGAGACATATTTGAAGAAACTACATCTATGAGATGATATGTATGGGTCATATATTTATGATTAAAATAATTCAAAGGTAGAGTGCCAAAAACATCCACATCAAGACTCTATAGTGGCACAAATACTTGAGTATATCATGATAAATGTATGAACACCATGTACGTATCACCTTATTTAAGAAACATAATCATTCAACCCCTATTATGATACTAATTCCACTCTGGGAATACTATCATCATCACATATAGAAAATGATGGTTGAAGACTTATGGTTAAGGGTTGAAATTGGGTCAACAATCCTAGAGATAATTTCAATTAATTATTTTAATTTACCATAAAAATGAAATATGTTTTCATCTGTGATGATTCTCCATCATATATCTGTTGAATTGAATTGCATTGATTACACTTCAAAAGTGAGCACCACCTACTATGATGAAATTCCCATAATATTATTAAATCTATATGAACAACTAATACTTCTATCTGTGACCATATAGTAAGTTATCCCATAAAAACCCTAGAAAACACTTTGATGATTATAATGAACAACTTCCTCGATTATATATGATGTTATTTAATTAATTAATATAATTTTGAATTTATATATATAATTCTCAAAGACATAGTATATGAGGTCAGTGAACATATATATGAATCCAATGACCTTGATAGTTATCACCATAAGTGACTTCTGTAAAAAATCACCTATGTATATCTTCGCCATGGAATATCCTCATAAACAAAAACATGTTAATAATAAGACCTATAATCAGTCATTATGAAACACTTTACTAAAGATATATTGTAAAATAAGAAATCATTCCATTGTAGAGGGTTTCAGTTAATAATTATTATCTAATATCATTAAAGAGAAAAAACTAATAAACAATTATCAAAATGACTTATTATAGAATGATAGTAGTCATTACCCTGGGATACAATATGCATAATGAAACCATTATATGGTTCAAAAATACCACCTTCAGCTATTATAAATTAGACCTGGAATTATTATAAGTATAATAATATGTTACTATTGCAATGTTGTTCTGAATAATTAAATAGTAAACCACCAATAACGTGAATATCCTCAAATATTATCATCAAATAGATAAATATACTCACAAATAAATATATATAAATGTAAATATGTGAAGCATAGGACAAGAAAAAAAATCCATGGACACTAATTTATTGTTTATCAGATCCTGTATTCCATTGTTAGGCCTTCTCACAATGACTAAATATAAGGACCCATCCTTAAAACCTTATATAATCATGAATTAAATAAATAATTCAAATAGAGGATCTTTTATGGTTTAGAGTTTTAGAGAATTAGGGCATAATTATTACATCTCATAAGATTACAAAGTAGACACATCTAATAAGTTTCCATAATATAAAAACTCTTAAAAAGAAACATGTATAGTTCCATGTTATACAGATAATGTCTTTACTTGATACCATCCTTGACCCTATTCATCTTTATGAGCTGTGGAAAACATATCAAAAACATTGGATGAGCATAAAAATACTAGTAAAGGATACACAAAGAAGGAAAACTGTTAGTTTTCCAAAATAATAAGTAAATCATGAATACTTTATCAAGGTAATGCTTTTCACCTTTATGAATTAGTAACTATTCTTCAATGAATAAAAGATCATTACATACCCTTTTGTAACCAAAATATTACCATAAAACCCATATAAAGAACACATAACATATAAAGGTAACGTGGGACATAAACATACCTAAATGGAATACCCATATGGTCGGCTTCCACACATATCACTAAATGGAATATTCATACGGACGATTTCCATATCCAATGCATTGGAGGTTATAATGTAACCACCCATCCTGGTTTTCACGGCACCACTCGTCATATGGTTTATCACATAACCACCCGTAAATTGTCCAATTACCATTATTAAATCATAAGACATAAACCAAATATAATGGAAACAAAACATTTCCTCATTTCGATCACAATGTATCTCTTAAATATATTGACATAACAAATCCATTATAAAAACCATTTTCAATACCACAATACATAAAAGAGTATATGGTATTTATTTCATTTTAAAAACATTTCGGCTTGTTGAGGAAGCCAAAGACCAAATAATAATCATGGCAGCGAAAAAGGTCATTGTCACCTCGTACATTAAAATAAACATTCCTTTTTTTCATTTAGTAAAACAATTCATAGAAAAAGAATCCCTTTGAATGAAATGAAAAGTCAAAGTTTTTTTATATAGCGTATAAAATATTGTCTTGTATTCGAACAAAATATGCCTCAATGAATGTAGATTGAGACAAAGTCCCTTACATTGACGGTATCCTCGATCAAGGATAAATCAATTACATAATTATGTGTGACAAATGAATACACGAAATATAAGTGGATATTAAGTGTAAAACAATCAGAGGTCATTCACACATATTCATAAAATGACATATTCAAGGAGTACATGTTTAACCCAAAGAATCGAAATTGGGTTAAGAAGTTCCCTTGAAAAAATTCGATAGCATAACGACGTCACATCAAATTTCAGAAATTGAGTTGATGAGAGATAAAAAGGTTATATCATCACTTGTACATTAATTTTACATAAATAAGGATATATGAGAACATATCCCAACATAATAATATGTAAATTAAAAGACATAAAAAATGTCTTTTTAATGAAGAGGAGGGTGAAAGGTCCACTTACTGATTTGGGTAACTTTCGAAACGTACACCCCATGGAAGAAGGGTCATACAATGAAGATGTAAATATCCATAAATGAAATTATATTACAAACATAGTATAATAATGGTAAGTACATACAAGACTCAAAGGAAATGGTGGAAAATGAAGCATAAATGTCACGGGAATAAATGTGAGATGAAAAATACCTTACGAAAAATCGGCAGCCTAACGACGCCACTTAAAACATCCAAAAATGTATTTCTGAAATAAAATATGGTCTGTAATATTATGAACATAAATATTTCAGTATTATGAATATAAAATAACATCCCCAAACATGTGAAATATGAGCTTAAATGAAATGACATAAAGGAGATTACTTAAAATGAACGAGAGAGGTAGGATCCCTTACCTCTAGTACGACTTGTCTTGTTCGTTTCATTATATTCCTAAATAATAAACATTGGTCAATATATAATTGCATAAGTGACTCCATTAAAGACTATTATTCAGTTCATATCAAATATTATAAGGTTATAATAATTGGTTAATAATGTGATTTCACATCAGACTTTTTGGTCGATGTTCGGTACATGAGTAAAAATTGAACATGTTGGAAAAGAATTTTCCTTGTTGTTTTATGTACATCATCTCCAGAATAATATTAATGATTTATATATCATATATATCCATTATATATTCATTTTATACTATTACATAACATTTGGAGATAAAATGTAATGAAATGAACCATTCATGGAGATGGTAGGTCGTACTTACGCATGAACGCTACTTTCATTTCTTTGGCACATTAATGAAATTAAAAATAGATTAGAGATATATAAATATTATAATTCCATTATGATATATATTTTATATAGGTCACATAAGTTCATAATTTTAATTATTTATAAATTCCATGGATTTCATGAACAAGTCACATCAGTTGAGGGGGTAGTAGTCCACACTTCCTCGTTTGAAATTATCACATTTGCACAACATGCAAAGCATAAAGGTATGTTTTAAATATAATATATAGAAGCTAATAGAAAACATAAATACCATCTATATCATATATAAAATACAATGACATCATAATTTCCACCATGAAAGGTGTTAAGAGAAGATTGAACAATAATCGTTTCATCAGGGAGTAATTCGTCATCCACTGAAACAACATGTTCATTAAACATTAGAGGAAGTTATGTGTAAGTGTAGATCAAATCCATCTCATGACCACATCCTAGTATATTAATGCTACTTTTTTGTTACAAAATAATGGAATAAAATTATTTTAGGGGGTTGGAGAAGAAAAATAAAAAAAAAGAACCTAAGGGAGGACGTTACCTTTAAATCAGGTATCTCCATTTGGTTTGAACCAAAATGGTTTCTTGAAGTGATTTCCTCCGATGGTATGTATTCTATGTTGAATAGAGGGATGTGGAGTGAAAAAATGAGCAGAATTTGGTTGATCCAAAGGCTTGAGATGTGTGGGTAAGGGGGTAGAGGTGGGGCGTTTTATAAGAGGGAAGAGGGGCACTATTGGATAGTCTGGAAAAGTTACTTTATTAACATATGATTTTCGGATATTAAAGCACCCAAAATTATATATTTCGAGGATAAGGTGATAAGGGTTCTAAATCTACCCATCCAATAGGTTTTTTATAAGAGTATGTCTTAGTTTTTACCTTATCATCTCATTTTATTTAAATCATTCATTAATGAGGTAATCGATGCATCATCGTGGTGTAATAAATAAATTAATTTATTTAATGTCTAACAATTATAAAAAAAAGTACTATGATGTATAAAATATTTTTATATTTTTAATTACTATTTATATTGAAAAATAATACTTTTATAACCCCATGTAAAAATTGTTTTAGTAAAACAATACATGTTTGTGACATTTTTATTTTAACAATAAATAAAATGTTATTAATGTCATTTTCTTACCCAAGTGGATCCATGGGGTCCCCATGTTTGACCCATGGATTTTCATGGTCAGCCATTATTCATAAATTAAGGTTAGGACCTGTGTCAATGTCATTTCATATTATGATAACATTATATTTACCTTAAATTACACTAATTATCTTTAATCGCGATTAATAAAACATAAAAGTTACTATTCAGCAAAAAATATTTTCATCCCATTGAACAAAATTTTACATCCTAATGACAGCCATGTATGTTAGATTTTTGAAATTCAACTCACATAGGTTGTAAAGTCTCATTTAAATGAAAAATCCATTTTTTAACTACCACTTATTGGTTTCACTATTCACCAAAAATTGATTTTTTTCTGAAAAATACAAAAAATTCACCCTAAGCTATATTTGATATTCCAAATTCAAAAATGATGTGTATTTTGAAAAATTCAAAACATATAAATTTCATTAATTAATTTTATAATTAATTATCATTGTCAAAACAAATAGAATGTTTTTATTAAACAATATATATCAAAAGATTGATAGTAGTTTATGTCCAATTTCAATGAGAAATTATATCCAATGACCACTATTGGATTAAATGGTAAAAATATATTATTATTTATCATTAAAACAAATTTGTAAGATAGTTTAATCATATAAATAAAATAGATTAAAATTCGGTTTTGAATTAAAATACACCATTTTTAACTATTCATTAAAAAATGAACTTTATCGGAAATATACGAAAAATTTACACAAAGTAAATTTTGATATCCCGATTATAAAGATTAATTTTATTTGGTCAAATTGAATATATAAGAGTTACTAAAACTATATTTAATGAGGGTTCACCAACAAAAGGTGACATGTCAACCTTTTTAGTGAATATTAGAGTATCTATGACTAAAATTTATTTATTTTTTCATATTTTAAGCCTTTATCATTTATTGGAAAAATGTAAAAACATTTAACAAAAATATATAATCATATTTTAGTTATTTATATTCATTCCTGCCAATACAACAACTACATCATAACTACAAATTAAAAAAATATTATTATATTACTAGTGTGCAACATAAGATTTAAATGAAACTCATTGTTGCGTATCGGGTACGCTATCGAACATAGAAAACCCTTTAAAGTAAAATTAGTATTTTATTCACAAATACTAATAAATATGAAAATGTATTATTCTTTATTTACTTGGAATGTTACATCTTTCCCCCCTTTCAGAAATTGTGTCCTCACAATTTTAAAATTTGGCTTGGAAACTTCATTGAAATCCCCACATCAGAAAAGGAGTAAATTCAACTGTCAATTTAAAAGAAATAAAGGGAAGTACAAAGGACACATGAGTTAACCCATAATAGGATTCCATTAATGAAATCATGGACATGGAATAGAAAATAAAGGGTTATGTTCGGATGAGGAGTGATTGAAAACATGATTACGATAAATTTAACCACCAGAAAATCATAAACTTGTGATGGGTTAAACAGTATTTAATTCCCCAGTAGGAAAAGTTAACATAAATTATTTTTTTAATTTACTTGTCATTAAGGAATTTATTTTTGAGCTTAACTAAATTTCAAGGAAACCTACTTTCTTGCCGTTTAGACTTTCATCTCTTCGTAGATTTCTTACACAAACTCTTTTTTCCTCTAAAAGACGAGTATTTAGGAACACTTGTTCTCATTAAGAGTGCTATAATTAACATCTAGAGAATAACCTATTCCACAAAAGAGAAAAATATAGTTCCCATGTCTTTAGACAAAAACCAAAATCGAATTTATCAATATGAGATCAGATAATACCCAAAAGGATAATTCTTTATAAAAAGAAAATCTATTCTTAATCTCTAAAATTTTTCCAACAAAACAAAAAGTTCCACAATGACCATTAGATAAACTATTTTCCATAAAATTATTCTATGTACACCAAACTAATATTGAAACCCAAATTCATCGAATTATTTAATCACATAGTCTTCCAAGGTAAAAACAATTAACATTTATTTCCAAATAACATCAGTTTCTCATAAAGTATCATATTGAAAAGTAATTAACCTAATCATATATCATCCATGATAGGTCAATATTTTCCTATATAATCCAAAATCAACATATTCTGGATTCATAAAATTATAGAACTAAAAATTATTTGAAATACTAAACAGGGACTTCACGTAGTCCAGTGGTAGGAGATAAATACTAGTCTCACATTGGTTGCAAGTTCGATTCCCACAACTTTTTCCAACGCGATGGGTTGTCACACAGTCTTCGTGTTGTCTTTTTTCCAAAACTATATTATTATTAAAAAATTTCCCAAAAAGGGACAAAATCATCAAAAATAACAATAACATAATTTAACATCAATTTTATCTCATGCAATTAATTTTCCATCATAACATATAGTAACCCATAATTACCTCAAAAGTAAGGATCATATAAATCCAAATGGTTCTTTATAACTATGTCCACAAAAGAACTGATTACTATTTCTTGAATAAAATTTTCATATATCATACATCATGGTTACACATACTATAAAAAGTCTTCTAATGTAAACCCATTATCAAAAGAGACATAATACTTTTAAGAATTTCACAATCTGAAAATCTACCATAACTCTTGAATACCATATATGTTGAGACCTACCGATGCATCAAGGAGATATAGTGGGCTCCATCCATTACATACTAAGTCTAATACAGTACTCATATGAAAAGTTTGAAATTAAACATAAAAATTAGTATTAAAACATGCATACGAAATGTCAATACATTAAACATAAAAAATGAATGGTATAAAAATAGCACATCCATAGTCAAACATATAAAAAAACCTTCAATACAATATAGATGTTTTGTAAAATATTAAATCAACATAAATTAAACGTAAAGTCCATCAAAGGATGTTGATTTAGATGAAATCAAAACCTTTTTTTAGAGAAATATCTCTTCTTATTTTGAAATAAATTAAGAGTCACATTGTTATAAAAGTAAAATTTACTTTTAAAATATTATTATAACCATGTAAGAAAAGCTTAGATGATGTTATAATAGTGGAAAATATCCGCACCCTCCATATAAGTTAAAAAAAATACATTCTTACCTTAATTTTGTCGAAATGGTTATAAAAGTCCTTGTTTGGAAAATGACAGAATGATTCCATTATAAAAATCTAATAAAATTCAAAAAATTGTACAAATGACTTTAACCCATAGTCTATAAAAAAGTAAAAATGTTTTTAAATACAATTTTAAGAAACATGGATGTAGATGATAAAGGGGTCCTTTTAGATAATTACGTATAAACAACCTTGGATAAAAAATAGATTGTAGAATTAACCCTTATCTTGTACATTTACTTGGTCGAGGGTAGGTTAACCTCCTATATAATGGTGAAATAGTGTTTATTAAATTATACATAAATCAAATACATTAATATAATATCATATATGATCATTTAATATTTCTTTGTTAATAATAACGTAGTATTATCGTCATTTCATGGGTTAATAGTTACATATTCCTTTATATTATTTGTTATGTGAGTCATATTTTTCATGTATGGGATGTATCTTATTCATATAAAGAATAATAACAAGTCTTTAAACATTATATTTAATCATCAAATGAATATTAGTCTTGAATGGATACAATGATAAATGAATATCATCGCGTTCGTGGAGACAATAATCCGTACATACAAACACATGACTATATCATTCTTTTGATATTAAAATAATATATAATTGGATGGTATATCATATATATATAATCATTATAATGTTATATTTATTATTTACATCAATAACACATCATTATTATACCATCCAAATAATAATTAGTGGAATGAAAACTACACCACGACGTGGAGACGGTAAGCCGTACGTACATACGTTTGGTGTCATGTAATTCAAAGGATGAATAGAATAATGAATATGGTTGTAACATATTTATAATAACTTCATAGTATATAGAAGATACTGGAGTTATAATTTCAGAAGTGAAACAACAAATAATGATGAAGTGGAAGAAGAATGAAACTTGAAAGAGGATGGTGAAATCATTACCTCTTGTCCGGGTTCTTCCTTTTCGATTTGATCAGAAGTGCTACTTAGGGTTGCTTTCTGACTAAATGAAGGACTCTAGGCAGAATGGATGACAGTTTTGATGTTATTTTGGTAGGGTTTGGCTGATCCAAATTCTCCTGAGGTGTGAATTATAAAGAAGAGGGAGTATCCTTTTATAAGGGGAGCGAGGGACACCTTAGGAAAAGCTAGAAATATTATTTTATAATAAAATCATTTCATGTTTCTAATTGATCAAATGTGGATTATTTAGAGGATAAGTTGGGGATGGGTTGAAAACAACAAAACTAATAGGTTTTAGATAGGTTTGGGTCACTATATGAAACTTATCTTTTATATTTAACTCTTAGTTAAATAGTTTTACTTTTACAATGTCTATTTATATATTAATATTATATGGATAGTAAACAAACCATAAAAATCCAAGAGAACCCCAATAGGTTCATTAATGTCACATATAATATTATTTTTTCCCTTTGGCCGATATGTAGATATTTAGGAAATTTATATCAATTAATTATATAATTTTTTTAAACTCTATTATGTCAATTTTGACACTATTTGTTGAATTATTAAAAAGTGTCAATTTACATTTATTTGTATATTTAAAATATCAATTATTTTAATATTTCATTAATTAGGTAATTAATACATCATCATTGTTTCATAAATAAATTAAATTATTTAATGTGTAAAAATATAAATAAATAACCATTATGTAGGAAATATTTTTAGCTTTCTAATTAATATTTATTGTAGAATTAATCTTATGTGTAAAACTATATTAAAAATGGTTTAGTTATTAAACATTGAATTTAGCACTTTTAACTATTTTTAGAATTAAATAATTATAAATGTCTTAATATAATCCATGTGGACTAAAGAGGTTCATATTTTATTCCTAAAGTTGTTTTTTGTCAAATTATACTTATCCAATAGAATTAGGAAATGTGTTACGGTAATAATAATATCAATTTCCCCCTTAATTACCAAATTTACTTTTAACCGTGGTAAATAAAAGTAAAATGTTACAATTCACCGATAATTATTTTTATCTTATTGATCCACATTTTACTCATTGATATTAACCGTGTATCCCGGATTTTCAAAATAAAACTCACATAAGCGGTAAAATTTAGTTTAATATAAATTTGCAAAAACTCATATGAGGTAGGTAAAATACTGTAAAAATTTCAATAAAATTTTTACATATCTAAAATTATTACAAAATAAAATCAATGAATTACATTGAACATATATAGGTATTAGATATATATTTTTACTGAGAATATATTTATATAATATAAATAATTATTTAAATAAAAATTCTGTTTTAAACAATAACTCGGTGTTTTTAACTATTCATCAAAAATTTAATGTTTTCTGAAAATTACCAAAACGTAACCCTATGTTAATTTAGATATTCTGAATGAAAAAATGAAGTCTATTGTTCCTAATTTATAACATAGATGTTGCATTTATTAATTTAAATTTATTACTTGTTGTCAAAACCAATAGGCGTATTTTAAGAAATAATAACTATTAAAATATTAACACTTGTTTATGTCCAATTTCAAAGTGAAATTACTTACAATAACCAGAATTGGATTAAATGGTAATAATATAATCTATTTAAACTTCAAAACCATTAGAATAAATAATTTATCTCTATATATTATTTTGATTAAAAATGTTTTTTCAGTTAAAATATAGTATTTTTTCACTATTCACCCAAATTTGAATGTTATCATAAAAACATCAAAAAATATATTGAAAATAAATTCTTATCTCCCTAATTTATAAAACATGTTTATATTGTCAAATTTAATATATAGAAGTTTCAAATATTGGATTTAAAAAGGGTTTTTTATTAAAAGGAGGTAAATTGCATTTTTTTTAAAATACTACTTTTAGTTGAAATAAATGAATTTGTTTTTTTTCATTGATATTAAAAACTCATAATATTGATTTTAAAATTATAAGGATTATATAAATATCAAAATGGTGTTAATATTATTCATAACCTCTTTTGAATGGGTAGTTTGGTATGTTGTGGTGCACATGAACTCGATGTTGCGTGCAGTGCAAGATATTGAATTACGTCGAAGAAATAACATACTATAAAATCTTGGGGGATACAAAAAAATGACATATTTAGATAATAATTTTGAATGAATGAATATAATTTTTGGAATCAGTATATAGACATTATCCAATGGCGGTTTTTTCATTTATTTCTGAGACAATTATTTTTTTTAAAAAAAATAACTACTGTTAAAATATATAATGTGTTTCATGACATCATAATAATCAGATAGTGATATAATAAAATAATAAAAACAATATTTACGGCCAATATATTTTTTGACATTAAAATAATGTTATTTTATTTCTTTTTAATTTATTTTAAAATGAATTAGTGGACCCTTCAAAGATTGTAGAACATTTTAGCTTTTTAAATTGATTTCCTTGAAAGTGTGACTCACCTCGACATAATATACCATATTATTTTAACAATTTATAAAATTTTCCTTTTATAATATTTTTTCCAATACCCTTTGGAAAAAACCATGTGTAAATCCATTGGTCATGTTTGTGGTTTTGATTTGTATAATGTGTGGCGTCCAAAACCTAAATAAAAAATAATTCCCTCTCTATTCCTATATAAATCCACCAAAGCTCCCACATCCTCCAAAACAATAGCCTTTGGAGTTTGAAAAACCAGTTCCCTCTTCTCATTAGAATCCCACTAAGGCACCATATTATCCCAATAATTCAATCTTAAGCAGATCCCAAGATGTTGGGACCACACATCCATGTAGGTATTTATTCTTTTCTCATTTTATCCATGATTAATTATATTTTTAAGCCCTTTTATTTTCAGTTTTAAATGTTGGTGTGTGATTTACCTCCACTACCATACTTAAATTTTTATTTTCAAATGATGGGAAACCCCTATCTCTCTCTTTAATGACTTCAATTTAAACTTATTAAAATGACGATATTCCATAAGGTATTTCCCTCTCCTCATTTACATTCAAGAAATTATTTGGAATTATTTACATAAATTACATTACATATGATTGGACATGTATCAATATGACCCTATTAATTTTCATTTCATGTACATATTATGAAACAAACCTTTCACTCTCATTAACCATTTTTATGAATTCTTACATCACACCATTACGCTGCCAAAATTGCACTGATTTTCAAAGCCAATGTTGTTGTGTAGTGATACCCATGAACATTTCTATATCATGTGTATTATACGTTATGAGCTTTTACATATTGATTATAATGATTCATGTATTTATTCCTCATCCCTTTATCATTGAATAAATGATGATTGTTGACTCCATGTTTTCTGATCCTTATGGTACAATGATGCCTAAAATTAAATGTTTAATACGGGTTCTCCCTGAAAGAGCCCCAACGCAAAGTGAAAAGTATAATATCATGATAAATCATGTGAAATGGGTGTTTACTCATGCTAATTCAATTGAAACAAGGGTTTACTCATGCTTTATGTGCATTGAGGGTTTACTAATGATCTATGTGCAATGATACTTTGCTCATGATAATTCCATGATAAGTTTTGTTGCCACATTTCCATGTTTTAATTATCATGCTCTATCATGAATTTATTTTAATGTATTTTTCCCTCAATTTATAGGCCAATAGCCTAAAATGTATTTTAATCTTCATGTTATACCTTGATTATGCATATACATGGCATTATAGAGAACCCTTTTCTTTTTCTTATCCTCAGGTTATCCCATACAAAGCTATGTACGAGAAACTATTGTGGTCATGTAAAGGAATTTATCAATTAGATATTTTGTTCATTGTTTTATGTTGTTATGTAAAGTTCCTAATCCACTAAGAAACATTACCTCTCGATAATATATGTTGTATCATGTGAAGTATTTATGTAATAAATCATGATTAAGTATGTAATAAAAATCCAGGTTTCTATATGATCGTGTAAAATTTTTTCATCATTTCAAAATTCAAAGACATAAGAAATACTTCATTGCCTGATTTTGAATTTAGAATTAATATTATTGTATATTTTTAATGATATATTATAAATATTATATTTAAATAAAAATTCAATACTGGTTTTTTTTGTTTTCTATCCTAAAAAAATTAATTATATATGTTCTTTTTAAATATATAATGGATATTTCACCGTTATTTTATGGTTATTTTATTTATTTTCTGTTTTCTATAAATTCCCTACGCCAGGAATGGTAATTAATTCATTTATCAGTACATGTTATTTTCTTATGTTCTATGAATAATAGAATCATCGACTTATTTCATCTACATATTTGAATAATTTTATTAATGATAAAATCCATGTATGAATTTTTCATTTATTTTCTACATATTAAATTTCAAATATATTAAATATTGATACCTAATAATAAAATAATAATAATTAATTTATATATACTTATCTCAGATTATTCATGAGACACGAGATATTATTTTATTTTCAATTATATGTATTTATTTGGGACAAAACTGAGAACGCATGATATTAGTTAAACTGGTAAATTGGAAATTTCCCTGGTGATAGAATGATATATCAGGTTTGGTATTTATATTTATTTGTTAAATAATTGAATTCAAATATGTCAATTAAAACCATGGAATTATTTTATACAAAATAATATACAGCCATAGTTCGCATGAAAATTCTATTGTGATCCTTGTTGTGGAATCAATCAATATTGAAGTACAAATTTTATTATAATTTGGGCCTGTCATTTACACTCAATTAAATGGTTTGATTTCAATGACTAAATAATTGTTCTTGATTAATCGATTCCAGTTTTTTTGTGGGACTATGAATTTATATGATTCCAATATATAATATGTTTTCACATTATAAATGGTAAAATAAAATATTACTATTGTTTACGTTGATCATATTTTTCACATGATGCATCTAAATTTCTCATGATTACATGATATGTTGTATTATAATTAATTGTTTTGTTATGTTTGTTGATATCCATTCAGATCTATTTTGTTTTATGTATTGTAGGTGGACCATCATGATATATTTACCCTTTTCGGGTATTATGAACAATGTGTGTTGATGATAATGGAGAACCCAAACATAGGTTGGGAACATGCCATAATACTAGAAAGATAAAAAAACATCCATTTTCAATACAAAAAAAATTATGGAATATGATGCCTTTTAAATGCCATGTACTTATTTAGAAACAAACATTTGTTAATGATTAATGACTTCGTTCCTTTTAAATTTTCATTATGAATAATCTAGTCAGACATGCTTCTTTACCCAAGATATAATTCCCCACGAATATCAAAAACCATGTTGAAAACCATGATTCCAGTTCTTTATCACTACAGACTTCTTATAACCATTCAAAATGGATCTAAAGAAGGCATGTCGTGGGATTTTTGGTATATTGGATAAGGAATTTCTTATTACAATGTGGTTGTATGTTTTTTTCCATTATTATGTATCTATTACTATTGAAGAATAATCCACTTATACTTGTAATCTTGAGGTATGGAAACATCAATATCTTCTTAATGGGCTTTATTAGTCACAATATACATTGTATTTTATTTGTTCCCGAAGAGAATTTTTTTTTACCAGAGAAAGGTAAAGAGGCCCTGGGATATTGATTAAGAAATAAATCCATGATCATAGAGCTATACTAATATAAAATTTATAAGATAATATTAAATATTTATTTATTAAAATTTGAAAACATTATATTATTTTTAGATTCTACTTTGGGAACATGTAAATTTATCATTTTACCTATATCACATTTATTATTATTTAGTTTTCACATATTTCATTGAGTTATTATATACTTATTATTATTTTTGTAATAAAATGATATTGAGTGTATAGTCTCCCCATATAGATACTTAGACCACTATTGTATTTTGGTAGATTCTTACGAATGGGGAGGTGTAGATGAGGTCACGTGCCACTATAGATTATACATGATGGTTTAAAATGGGATTTTAAAATTAGATCAACCATGATATCTAATTGGGATCCCAATAGATGAATCAATTCATCAATGACCCATACTTGAAATTATATTTAGTTATACCTCCCTCTATCAATTGGTTTTTATAATGAAATAAGACAATCCAAAATATTTTTTGAACAAATGATGTTATTTGGATCTATTAGTGGTTTATGAGTAGATATAAATTTCTTATATTTATCATATGATGAGTCGGGACTAAGGTGTCAAAATATATTGAACATTATTTTAGTCCTAGGGGAAATTCCCTTTTTATAATAAATCCCATGAAACTAGTATTTTATAAAAGGCTCTATTTTGGAGAAATAATTATCATCATATAGTCAAGTGAAAAGAATTTAAATAATTTATTATATTCCCAAAAAAAATTTAATGAAGAATAAAAAAATTACTATCCATTATATACTATATTAAATAACATAATGGTTCATAAGTTAAATTTTTCTATCCCAACATCCTCACCATAACAATGTATTTTCAACATGAAAATATCATCCTTTTTGAGATGTTCAAGGTATAAAGCCTAAATATGATTATCTTATTCCCTGGAAAACATCTAATGTTTCAATTATAAAAAAAATTGTTTTGAATTTTTTCTCCCATTATAAATGGGTTATATCATAATGAAATATGATTTCTTTGGTGTACCTAAAGTGGCTATCTCCATAATGGAAAATTAGTTTACCCCAACCTATATTGTTTGATGAGTTAGGAATATATACACACAGATTATACTTAGACTGATATTTATATATTTTTTTAACATATATATATGATATTAGTGGTAGAAAATATCTCCCATTCTTTGAAATATCATGCATGACATGAACAACTATAGGGATAGATTTATTGACAAATGAACATAAAAAGACCATATCATGGAAGGAACACCTAGAACACAATATCTATCATGTAAAACAATAATTTTCTATATGACCTCACTATATGGAATTTATGATTTTTATGAACATTTCTAATGGAATCAAATATCCATCAAACCCAAAATATCATTAATTTAATTACCACTAACCCAATAAATTGTATTTCTCTAACCATAATCAAATCAAAGAATAAATTGTGGGGTTTCCTATGCTTGTACTCAACATGTTTTCTGTGGATATCATAGAAGATGATATTGTTTCTACCAAAATTTATGAAAGACTATAAATCCCCAAAACTCCTACAATAATAAATCACACAATACCCAAACTATTAGATAACAACATGTATGTTTTAATCTATCTATAAATTAGTCTGAAAAAGGAGAACCATAATTAACTATAATGGAATATTGAAATCATCGTAATATTCTCTCTATAAGTTCAGTATAAACCTGTCTTAATAAAAATAAATTTTCATTAAAGTAATCTCATCCAATTTTATGAATTATTCTATATAATTTTATCTAGTGATCTATATTAATATATACTAATTAATTAGATTATGTGGAGTGACATGGTAAAATTATCAATGATCCTAAAATAGAATTTTATCTACAAAATGTTCGTGGTTTTTCTATCATAAAATAAATTGATATGATATCAATAATCCATTTTTCATCATAGATTGATGGGGAAGAAATTTCTGGTACATTATATTCAACCTGAATATATTAATTTGATATACCCTGGTAAAAAATCTTATTAAATTTCTTAATTATGTATTGCCACCAAAAATAAATCCTATATTATTTTAAAACATTGAACACAACTAATTTTAATCATATGGGTTGACTATCAAACTCCCTTAATACCTCTTCAAAAAAATTTGTGACAACTCTCGACCCCTAAAATATGATAATATAACCCCTGTAAAATCCATCATGAGTTGAACAGGTAGACAGTTGGAAATTTCATACTTCAAAATCTATCCCTTTTAATTGTTCTTATTTGAACAATAATTAAATGGAAGAGTTGTGAATAGAAATTGATGATACAATATGTATTATAAATTTAATAAAAAAATACCTACAATACATATTCCTAGATAAATCATTTATTTACATATAATATCATATCCATAAATTTTGACCCCCCCAACCATAATAAGTTTTCTATGAATATAGAAAATAAAAAACTAATATTCATATAAAATTTTTTCTAACATAATACCCCCAAATGAGAACATTCATAGTTAAGATGAATCTGAGTATCATATGTTACATGTATTTTAGAAACATCATTAAATGAATTTTACTTCTCAGAGACATATTTGAAGAAACTACATCTATGAGATGATATGTATGGGTCATATATTTATGATTAAGATAAATCAAAGGTAGAGAGCCAGAAACATCCACATCAAGACTCTATAGTGGCACAAATACTTGAGTATATCATGATAAATGTATGAACACCATGTACGTAACACCTTATTTAAGAAACATAATCATTCAACCCCTATTATGATACTAATTCCACTCTGGGAATGCTATCATCGTCACATATAGAAAATGAGGGTTGAATACTTATGGTTAACAGTTAAAATTGGGTCAACAATCCTAGTGATAATTTCAATTAATTATTTGAATTTACCATAAAAATGAAATATGTTTTCATCCGTGATGATTCTCCATCATATATCTCTTGAATTGAATTGCATTGATTACACTTTATATGTGACCACCACCTACTATGATGAAATTCCCATAATATTATTAAATCTATATGAACAACCAATACTTCTTACTGTGACCATATATTAATTTCTCCCATAAAAAACCTAGAAAAACACTTTGATGATTATAATGAACAACTTCCTTGATTATATATGATGTTATTTAATTAATTAATATAATTTTGAATTGGTATATATAATTCTCAAAGACATATTATATGAGGTCCATGAACATATATATGAATCCAATGACCTTGATAGTTATCACCAGAAGTGACTTCTGTAAAAAATTACCTATGTATATCTTCGCCATGGAATATATTCATAAAAAAAACATGTTAATAACAAGATCTACAATCAGTCATTATGAAACACTTTAATAAAGATATATTGTAAAATAAGAAATCATTCCATTGTAGAGGGTTTCAGTTAATAATTATAATCTAATATCATTAAAGAGAAAAAACTAATAAACAATTATCAAAATGACTTATTATAGAATGATAGTAGTCATTACCCTGGGATACACTATGCATAATGAAACCATTATATGGTTCAAAAATACCACCTTCAGCTATTATAAATTAGACCTGGAATTATTATAAGTATAATAATATGTTACTATTGCAATGTTGTTCTGAATAATTAAATAGTAAACCACCAATAACGTTAATATCCTCAAATATTATCATCAAATAGATAAATATACTCACAAATAAATATATATAAATGTAAATATGTGAAGTATAAGACATGAAAAAAAATCCATGGACACTAATTTATTGTTTATCAGATATTGTATTCCATTGTTATGCCTTCTAACAATGACTAAATATAAGGACCCATCCTTAAAACCTTACATAATCATGAATTAAATAAATAATTCAAATAGAGGATCTTTTCAGGTTTAGAGTTTTAGAGAATTAGGGCACAATTATTACATCTCATAAGATTACAAAGTAGACACATCTACTAAGTTTCCATAATATAAAAACTCTTAAAAAGAAACATGTCGAGTTCCATGTTATACAGAGCATGTCTTTCCTTGATACCATCCTTGACCCTATTCATCTTTACGACCTATGGAAAATATTTCAAAAACATTCGATGAGCATAAAAATCCTAGTAAAGGTTACACAATGAAAGAAAACTGTTAGTTTTCCAAAACCATTATAAAAACAATTTTCAATACCACAGTACATAAAAGAGTATATGGTATTTATTTCATTTTAAAAACATTTCGGCTTGTTGAGGAAGCCAAAGACCAAATAATAATCATGGGGGCGAAAAAGGTCATTGTCACCTCATACGATAAAATAATCATTCCTTTTTGTCATTTAGTAAAACAATTCATATAAAAAGATTCCCTTTGAATGAAATGAAATGTCAAAGGTTTTTTATACAGCGTATAAAATATTGTCTTGTATTCAAACAAAATATGCCTCAATGAAAGAAGATTGAGACAAAGTCCCTTACATTGACGGTATCCTCTGATCAAGGATAAATCAATTACATAATTATGTGTGACAAATGAATACACTAAATATAAGTGGATATTAAGTGTAAAACAATCAGAGGTCATTCGCACATATTCATAAAATGATATATTCAAGGAGTACAAGTTTAACCCAAAGAATCAAAATTGGGTTAAGAAGTTCCCTTGAAACAATTTGACAGCATAACGACGTCACATCAAAATTCAGAAATTGATTTGATGAGAGATAAAAAGGGTACATCATCACTTGTACATTAATTTTACAGAAATAAGTATATATGAGAACATATCCCAACATAAGAAGACGTAAATTAAAAGACATAAAAATGTCTTTTTAAAGAAGAGGAGGGTGAAAGGCCCCCTTACTGATTTGGGTAACTTTCGAAACGTACACCCCATGGAAGAAGGTTCATACAATGAATATGTAAATATCCATAAATGAAATTATATTACAAAAATAGTATAATAATGGGAAGTACATACAACACTCAATGGAAATGGTGGAAAATGAAGCATAAATGTCACGAGAATAAATGTGAGATGAGAAATCCCTTACGAAAACTCGGCAGCCTAACGATGCCACTTAAAACATCCAAAAATTTATTTCAGAAATCAAATATGGTCTCTCATATTATGAACATAAAAATTACAGTATTAGGAATATAAAATAACATCCCCAAACATGTGAAATATGTGCTTAAAAGAAATGACATAAAGGAGAGTACTTAAAATGAACGAGAGAGGTAGGATCCCTTACCTCAAGTATGACTTGTCTTGTTCGTTTCATTATATTCCTAAATAATAAACATTGGTCAATTTATAATTGCATAAGGGCCTCCATTAAATACTATTATTCAGTTCATATCACATATTATAAGGCTATAATAATTGGTTAATAATGTGATTTCACATCAGACTTTTTTGTCGATGTTCGATACATGAGTAAAAATTGAACTTGTTGGAAAAGAATATTCCATGTTGTTTTAAGTAAATCATCTCTAGAATAATATTAATGCTCTATATATCATATATATCCATTATATATTCATTTTATACTATTCCATAACATTTGGAGATAAAAAGTAATGAAATGCACCGTTCATGGTGACGGTAGGCCGTACTTACGCATGAACGCTACTTTCATTTCTTTGGAACATTAATGTAATTAAAAATAGATTATAGATATATTAATATTATAATTACATTATGATATATATGTTATATAGGTCACATATGTTCATAATTTTCATTCTTTATAAATTCCATGGATTTCATGAACAAGTCACATGAGTTGAGGGGGTAGTAGTCCACACTTCCTCATTTGAAATTATCCCATTTGCACAACATGCAAAGCATAAAGTTATGTTTTAAATATAATATATAGAAGATAATAGAAAACATAAATACCATATATATCATATATAAAATACAATGACATCATAATTTCCACCATGAAAGGTGTTAAGAGAAGATTGAACAATAATCGTTTCATCAGGCAGTAATTCGTCATCCACAGAAACATCATGTTCATTAAAAATTAGACGAAGTTGTGTGTAAGTGTAGCTCGAATCCATATCATGACCACATAATAGTATATTAAAGCTACTGTTTTTGTTACAAAATAATGGAATAAAAAGATTTTAGGGGGTTGGAGAAGAAAAATAAAACAAAAGAACCTAAGAGAGGATGTTACCTTTAAATCAGGTATCTCCATTTTGCTTGAACCAAAATGGTTTCTTGAAGAGCTTTCCTCCTAAGGTAAGGATTATATGTTGAATAGAGGGATGTGGAGAGATAAAATGAGCAGAATTTGGTTGATCCAAAGGCTTGAGATGTGTGGGTAAGGGGGTAGAGTTGGGGGCGTTTTATAAGAGGGAAGAGGGGCACTCTTGGAAAGTCTTGAAAAGTTACTTTATTAACCAATGATTTTCGAATATTAAAGCACCCAAAATTATATATTTAGAGAATAAGGTGATAAGGGTTCTAAATCCACCCATCCAATATGTTTTTTATAAGAGTATGTCTTAGATGTTACCTTATCATCTCATTTTATTTAAATCATTCATTAATGAGGTAATCGATGCATCATCGTGGTGTCATAAATAAATTAATTTATTTAATGTCTAAAAATTAAAAAAAAAGTACTATGATGTATTAAATCTTTTTATATTTTAATTACTATTTATATTGAAAAATAATACTTTTATAAACCCATGTAAAAATTGTTTTAGTAAAACAATACATGTTTGTGACATTTTTATTTTAACATTAAATAAAATGTTATTAATGTCATTTTCGTACCCAAGTTGATCCATGGGGTCCCCATGTTTGACCAATGGATATTCATGGTCATCCATTACTCATAAAATAAGGTTAGGACATGTGTCAAGGTCATTTCATATTATGATTACATTATCTTTACCTTAAATTACACTAATTATCTTTAATCGCGATTAATAAAACATAAAAGTTACTATTCAGCAAAAAATATTTTCATCCCATTGAACAAAATTTCACATCCTAATGAAAACCATGTATGTCAGATTTTTGAAATTCAACTCACAGAGGTTGTAAAATTTCAGTTAAATGAAAAATCCATTTTTTAAATACCACTTATTGGTTTCACTATTCACCAAAAATTGAATTTTTTCAGAAAAATACCAAAAATTCACCCTAAGCTATATTTGATATTCCAAATTAAAAAATGATGTGTATTTTGAAAAATTCAAAACATATAAATTTCATTAATTAATTTTATAATTAATTCTCGTTGTCAAAACAAATAGCATGTTTTTATTCAACAATATATATCAAAAGATTGATAGTAGTTTATGTTCAATTTCAATGAGAAATTATATTCGATGACCACTATTGGATTAAATGTTAAAAATATATTATAATTGATCATTAAAACAAATTTAGAAGATAGTATAATCATATAAATAAATTAGATTAAAAATAGGTTTTGAATTAAAATACAACATTTTTAACTATTCATTAAAAAATGAACTTTATCGGAAATATACGAAAAATTTACAGACAGTAAATTTCAATATCCCGATTATAAAGATTAATTTTATTTGGTCCAATTGAATATATAAGAGTTACTAAAACTATATTTAATGAGGGTTCACCAACAAAAGGTGACATTTCAACCTTTTTAGTGAATATTAGAGTATCTATGACTAAAAATTAATTTTTTTTTCATATTTTAAGCCTTTATCATTTTTTGGAAAAATATAAAAACATTTAAAAAAATATATAATCATATTTTAGTTATTTATATTCCTTCCTTCCAATACAACAACTACATCATAACTACCAATTAAAAAAATATTATTATATTACTAGTGTGCAACATAAGATTTAAATGAAACTCATTGTTGCGTATCGGGTATGCTATCGAACATAAAAACCCCGTTAAAGTAAAATTAGTATTTTATTCACAAATACTAATAAATATGAAAATGTATTATTCTTTATTTACTTGGAATGTTACATATTTCCCCCTTTCGGAAATTGTGTCCTCGCAATTTTAAAATTTGTCTTGGAAACTTCATTGGAATCCACACATCAGAAAAGGAGTAAATTAAACTGTCAATTTAAAAGAAAGAAAGGGAAGTAAAAAGGACACCTTAGTTAACCCATACTAGGATTCCATGTATGAAAACATGGACATGGAATAGAAAACAAAGGGTTATGTTTGGATGATGAGTGATTGATAACATGATTAGGAGAAATTTAACCACCAGAAAGTCATAAACTTGTGATGGGTTAAACAGTATTTAATTCCCCAGTAGTAGAAGTTAACATACGTCATTTTTTTAATTTTCTTGTCATTAAGGAATTTATTTTTGATCTTAACTAAATTTCAAGAAAACATACTTTCTTGTCATTTAGACTTTCATCTCTTCCTAGATTTCTTACACAAACTCTTTTTTTCCTCTAAAAGACGAGTATTTAGGAAGACTTGTTCTCATTAAGAGTTCTATAATTAATATCTAGAGAATAACCTATTCCACAAAAGAGAACAATATAGTTCCCATGTCTTTAGAAAAAAACCAAAACCGAAGTTATCAATATGAGATCAGATAATACCCAAAAGGATAATTCTTTATAAAAAGAAAATCTATTCTTAGTCTCCAAAATTTTTCCAACAAAACAAAAAGTTCTACAATGACCATTAGATAAACTATTGTCCATAAAATTATTCTATGTACACAAAACTAATATTGAAACCCAAATTCTTCGAATTATTTAATCACATAGTCTTCCAAGGTAAAAAAAAATAAACATTTATCTCCAAATAACATCATTTTCTCATAAAGTCTCATATTGAAAAGTAATTATCCTAATCATATATCTTCCATGATATGTCAATATTTTCCTATATAATCCAAAATCAACTTATTCTTGATTCATAAAATTATAGAACTAAAACGTATTTGAAATACTAAACAGGGACTTCATGTAGTCCAGTGGTAGGCGATAAATACTAGTCTCACATTGGTTGCAAGTTCGATTCCCATAACTTTTTCCAACGCGACGGGTTTTAACACAGTATTTGTGTTGTCCTTCTTCCAAAAATATATTATTCATAAAAAAATTCCCAAAAAGGGACAAAATCATCAAAAATAACAATAACATAATTTAACATCAATTTTATCTCATGAAATTCATTTTCCATCATAACATATAGTAACCCATAATTACCTCAAAAGTAAGGATCATATAAACCCAAATGTTTCTTTATAACTATGTCCACAAAAGAACAGATTACTATTACTTGAAAAAAATTTCATATATCATACATCAAGGATACACATACTATAAAAAGTCCTCTAATGTAACCCCATTATCAAAAGAGACATAATAATTTTAATAATTTCACAATCTGAAAATCTACCATAACTCTTGAATCCCATATATGTTGACTTCTTACTCATTAAACATTCTTCATGATCCATTAACCATTCCTTTTCAACTTATTCTGAAATACTTCTTTCCTACAAACAAAATCATGAATAATATCCTATGATTCCAAAATAGTAAAACAGAAGTTAGGAAATAATCCATACCTTTGATTGGTCATTGTCAGTTTCTTCATCCTCAATTAGAATGGCATTAGGTATCCATATACGAAAATTTGTATGATCTTGGTGATACCATTCTCGAAACTTCTTCTTTGGGCATGTGATTGCATTATTACCATGCACACAACATTTCAAACATTCAATTGATCCCTTATAAAGAACTTCTTTCCCTTTCCTCGACTCGACTGGATGCTTCAGTTTTCCATGCAGGTTCTCACATTTTGACCTTCATTTCCACATCAATAGCATATTTTAGTCCCTTTGAGACATTTTCCAAGGTTTTTCTTTCCACATCATTGACACATATGTTTTTGAACACAATTACCTTTATGATTATTACCTGAACTTCCATTGGGATTTGTTTCCTTCATATATGATGCCTTATAAAAATAAACAAGGTTTAGGTGGTCAATCATGACTACAGATAGTTGGTTGAGGATAAACAAAAGAGTTCACGTTGAAAATCCCATATCATTCAGTTTCTCACTTAGAAAACTGTCACAATTTCCTTCACATCCATTGTTACTTTGGTGCCTGCTAGTTCCATCCATATACTAAAACCAAAAAGGTCATTGTGATCATATCAGTAAAATCATCATATAATAATGAGGAAGATAAACACTAAGATATTGTTATCCAAGTTATCTCAAACTAATTCAAACTTTAAAAAAACAATGATTTAATCTAATATACTTCCCATTGTGGTTATACACAACTAGTCACTTATACATAAAAAACACTCTAACCTCAAATGTTATCTAAACCGACCTCTGATACCAACTATAAGGACCCGAACTCAAAACCTTACATAATCATTAATTAAATGAATTATTCAAATAGAGGATATTTTCAGGTTTATAGTTTTAGAGAATTAGGACATAACTATTACATCTCAAAAGATTACAAAGTATACAATTCTACTAAGATTCCATAAAATAAAAACTCTTAAAAAGAAACATGTCTAGTTCCATGTTTTAGATAGCATGTCTTTCCATGATCCCATCCTTGACCCTATTCATCTTTAAGTACTGTGGAAAACAATTCAAAACCTTGGGATGAGTATAAAAATCCCAGTAAAGGAAACACAAAGAAGGAAAACTATTAGTTTTTCAAAACAATAAGTCAACCATGAATACTTTATCAAAGTAATAATTTTGACATTTATGAAGTAGTAAATATTCTTCACTAAATAAAAGATCATTAATTACCCTTTTATAACCAAAATTTTACCATAAAACCCATATAAATAACACATATCATATAAAGGTAACTTGGGACATAAACATACTTAAATTTAGTAACCATACGGTCGACTTCCACACATATCACTAAATGGAATTTCCATACGACCGACATACATACCCAATGCATTGGAGGATATAAAATAACCACCCGTCCTGGTATTCAGGGCACCACCCATCATATGGTTTATCATGTAACCACCAGTCAAATATCCAAGTACCATTATAAAATCATAGGACATAAAACCAATATAATGAAAAAAAACATTTCCACATTTCAATCACAATGTATAAATTAAATATATTGACAAAAAAATCCATTATACAAACCATTTTCAATACCACAATACAAAAATATTATATGGTATTTATTTCATTTTAAAAATATTACAGCTTGTTGAGGAAGCCATAGACCAAATAATATTCACGGAGGCGGAAAAGGTCATTGTCACCGCGTATGTTAAAATAAACATTCCATTTTGTGTTTTAGTAAAACACTTCATAGAAAAAATCCCCTTTTAATGAAATGAAAATTCAAAGGTGTTTTATACAGAGTATAAAAGAAATTCTTGTATTAGAATAAAATATGCCTCAATGAAATTAGATTGAGACGAAGTACCTTAAAAAGACGGTATCCTTTGATTAGGGATAAATAAATTACATAATTATGTGTGACCAAAGAATAAACCAAATATAAGTGGATATTATGTGTAAAACAATCAGAGGTCATTCACATATATTCATAGAACGACATATTCATGGAGCACAGGTTTAACCCAAATAATCAAAATTGGTTTAAGAAGTTCCCTTGCAAAAATTTGACACCCTAACTACCTCACATAAAAACTCATAAAATGAGTGGATGAGAGATAAAAAAGGGCATCTCATCAATTTTACATTAAATTTATAGCAATAAGGATATATGAGAACATATCCCAGCATAAGAAGATATTAATTACAAGACATATCAAAAGATGTTTTTTTAAAGAAGAGGAGGGGGAAAGGTCCCATTACCGATTTTTGTAACTTTCGAAACGTACACCCCATGGAAGAAGGGTCATACAATGAAGATTTAAATACCAATAAATAAAATTTTATTACACATAGAGTATAATAATGGGAAGTACATACACCACACAATGTAAATGGTGTAAATGTAGCATAAACATCATGGGAATAATAGTGAGACAAAAAACCCCTTACTAAAACTCGGCATCCTAACGACGCCACATAAAACGTCCAAAAATGGATTTATGATATCAAATAGGGTCTCTCTTAATATGAACATAAAAATTACAGTCTGAGGAATATAAATGAACATCCCAAAACATAAGAAATATTAGCATAAAATAAATGACATAAAAGAGAGTACATAAAAAGAAAGAGAGAGGTAGGATCCCTTACCTCATGTCCGACATGTCCTGTTAGTTTCTTTATATTCCTGAATAATAAACATTGGTCAATTTATAATTTCTTAAGGACCTCATTTAATGATTATTATTCTGTTCATATCACATATTATAATGTTATAATAATTGGTTAATAATGTGAGTTCATATCAGACGTTTTTGTCGATGTTCGGTACATGAGTAACAAATTGAACTTGTTGGAAAAGAATTTTCCATGTAAGTACATCATCTCCAGAATATTATTAATGATTTAAATATCATATATATCCAGTATATATTAATTTTATACAATTTCATAACATTTGGAGACAAAATGAAAAGAAATGCATCGTTCATGGAGACGGTAGGTCGTACATACGCATGAACGCTACTTTCATTTCTTTGGCACAATAATGGAATTAAAACTAGATTAGATATATATATATATTATAATTCCAGTATAATAAATTTTTATATAGGTCACATATGTTCATCAATTTAATTCTTTATACATTCCATGTATTGCATGAACGAGTCACATCACTTGAGGGGGCGGTAGTCCACACTTCCTCGTATGAAATTATCGAATTTGCACAACATGCAGAGCATAAAGGTATGTTTGAAATATAAAAAATAGAAACATATATAAAACATAAATACTATATATATATCATATATAAAATATATTTACATCATATTGGCCACCATGAAAGGTGTTAAGAAAAGATTGAACAATCATCGTTTCTTGAGGCAGTAATCCACCATCAACAGAAACAGTATGTTCTTTCACCATTAGAAGAAGGTGTGGGTATATCTAGCTCTAATATATCTCTTAAAAACATCCTAGTATATTGAAGATACTGGTTTTGTTACTAAATAAATTAATTAAAAGAGTTTAGGGGGTTCTAGAAGAAAAATTAAACAAAAGAACATAAAAGAGGACATTACCTTTAAATCGGGTATCTCCCTTTGGATCAAACCAAAATGGTTTCTTGAAAATTTTTCCCTAAGTTAAGGCTTCTAGAATGAAGAGAGTGTAGTGGAGACTTAAAATTATCAGAGTTTGGTCGATCCAAAGGTTTGAGAGGAGTGGGTATGGGGGTAGAGGCGGGGGCCTTTTATAAGAGGGAGGAGGGGCACTCTTGAAATGTCATGAAAAGATACTTTATTATTAAATGATCTTGAGATATTAAAGGACCCACAATTATATATTTTGAGGAAAATTTGATAAGGTTTCTAAATCAACCCATCCAATAGGTTTTTAACAAGTTTATTTCTTAGATTTTACAATATCTTCTCATTTTATTTAAATCGTTCATTAATGAGGTAATCGCTACGTCATCGTGGTGTCATAAATAAATTAATTTATTTAATGTCTAAAAATTATTAAAAAAACTATGATGTAGGAAATATTTTTATCTTTATAATGAAAATTTATAGTCAAAATTATGACTTTTAGAACCCCATGTAAAAATTGTTTTAGTAAAATAATAGATGTCTGTCACATTTTTATTTTAACTTTAAATAAAAAGTTATTAATTCCATTTTCTTACCCAAGTGGCTCCATGGGGTCCCCAAGCTGACCCATGGATTTTCATGGTCGTCCATGACACATAAAATAAGTTTAGGACATGTTTCAAGGTCATTTCATATTATTATAACATTATCTATACCTTAAATTACACTAATTACCTTTAATCGTGATTAATAAAACGTTAAAGTTACTATTCACCAAAAAATATTTTCATCCCATTGGACCACATTTTACATCCAAATGACAACCATGTATGTTGGATTATTTTAAAATCCAATCTTAGAGGTGGTAAAATTTCATTTATACAAAAAATCTGTTTTTTATCTACCACTTAGTAGTTTCACTGTTCATCAAAAATTGATGTTTTTCAGAAAAATACCAAAAATTCAGCCTAAGCTATATTTGATATTTCAAATTCAAAAATTCTATCCATTTTAAAAAATTAAAAACATATAAGTTGCCTTAATTTATTTAATAATTAATTCCCATTGTCAGAACAAATAGTGTGTTTTTATGAAACAATATATATCAAAAGATTGACACTGGTTTAAGTCCAATTTCAAAGTTAAATTAATTCCAATGAACATTATTGAATTAAATGGTAAAAATATATTATAATTTCACATTAAAACCAATTCAAAAGATAGTATAATAATATAAATAAATTAGATTAAAAAGTCGTTTTGAGTTAAAATACAACATTTGTCACTATTCATTAAAAAAATGAACTTCACCAGAAATATACAAATAAGTTAGACAAAGTAAATTTTGATGTCCCGATTTTAAATAAGAATTTTATTTGGTCCAATAAAATGTATAATAGTGACCAAAACTATATTTAAATAGGGTTCTCCATCAAAAGGCGATATGTCGACCTTTTAGTGAATACTAGAGTATCTATGCCTAAAATTGAATTCTTTTTTCTTATTTTAAGCCTTTTTAGTTTATTGGAAAAAGTAAAAACATTTATCAAACATATATAATCATATTTTAGTTTTTTATTTTCATGCCCGCCAATACAACTGCTACATGCTAAATTCCTTTTAAAATATTATTATTTTTTTAATAGTGTGCAATGTAAGATTTCAATGTAACTCGTTGTTGCGTATCAGGTACGCTATCGAACATATCAACCCCCTTAAATTAAAATTATTATTTTATTCACAAATATTAATAAATATGAAAAATTAATAGTCTTTATTTACATGGGATGTTACAATGAATTTCTCATTCACCCGTGAAGGAATGACTTATTCATTAAATATGGTATAAAAAATATTCTTACATTAGTAGATTTCTAGGAATTTAATGGCGATTGTTGGTCCATGAAAGGTGTGACATAATTTGTAATTTTCCATCAAATATTAGGTAACACAAAAACATATTTTGTATACCCCAAAACTAATGTCATTATAAATTATTGGTTATATTTTAATCTGTACATGTGGGAGTCATGAGCCCTAGTAGTCATGAATTGGATGTCACATATATTTTTAGATATTATAAATTAAATAATGTAATAACAAAATATCATAAGAAAGTATCAATAATTACTGTTACTAGTCTATATTATAAATAGATTATACATTATACTAGTCTTCCCACTGATAATTATATTTTTCTAATAGGTAATAAATATAATGAATTTCTATTTTAGAAACCTTATTTTTTCATTTACTTTTCTCATAAATTTTTATGACAAATAATATAATAAAAATAGAATCCAAACTAAAATCGTTTAGTATGTGGGGAAAATTATTATCACACATGACTTGAACATGTTAATATTTTAAAATTATTTAATTGTCTATTAATTATACTCATAAATTAATTAATCTTATTCATAGTACATATATTCCTATGAAAATATACATCAGTAAACGAGTCAAATAAAATACTTATAAAGGGATAAGACATAGTAGTGGAATATTCAAAATAAATAAATAAAATTAATGGGTTAGAACAATCATTAGCATCATAAAAACCATAAATTTTTATCAACATTTAATTAATGAATAATTTTATAGGGGCATTGAATGTGGAGTTTGAATAATAATGGAATATATGAATTGTAATTTTTAGGGGCCTTCAGAAATAGGAAATGGATTTTCCTCATATTTGGCATGGTATGTTCTTATTAGGGATTCTACTATCACATACAGAAATTGAAACTATCTGAACCTATCATGAAATTCGTGTAATGATCTATATTTTTGTATGATGGTTTATATTTCTCTAAATATGTATATTTGTGGATTCAACTAGAATTTTACATGAAAAATTGACCCCAATTAGAATATGATTTGAATGTGAATCATAATGATGGATTTCAATGTAAATGATTATTATAGGGGTTGATTCACATGGGTGAATAAAAAACTGACCAGTTGGTGAATAAAGAACATTCTTTATTTTTGAAGACTAGTTCCACATCTATTAATAATTTAAGAGTGATATGTTGTACCTAATATTTTCTGCATGATAAGACTCTTTTATCTCGTACTTGTAATTTTTTATTTTTTATATAAAACATAGACCATCATTATGTTTTGTGCAATTTAATATTATTATGCATTTATGAAATTGATATAAAATTTTAATTGTATGCAGTTTTTTTGTAATGAAACATGATATATATCTTCTTTTTCATTGAACCTTCTTTCATATGTTGTATTTCCTTGTATAATTCAATCTTATATAAAATTATTGAACAAAAGAACACCATTGATACAGAAGCCTCTACGTCTTCTCAATGTGATGAAATAATAATAAATATTCAAATACATTGATCCAATATGGTTGTATCAGAAATGAAAATTATTTTGGGCATGCTGAGATAGGGATAGAATGAATTTTCTTAGATTAACTTGATTCTATTATGGAAATTTATTCTATCAGATGAGGTCACAATTCAATCCTTCTTGGTTGATTCACCATGCTTGTGGTTCACACTTATGATGAAATAAATAGTTGGAAAAACACCATTCATGCCCATCCTTCCAGAGATGTTGAATCAATTATAATTTATATGATGAATTATTATACCAGGATGGTCACTAGTTACCATCTTGGGGATGAATAATTCCTGACTCAATACACTACTATATTCTGTATTAGTATGACGTATAAGAGGTAAAGTTGGAACAAATATTTTTATTTTATATCTAGAGGAAATTTCTATATTGTGCGGGAAGGGATATGGTGGGTACACTACATTTTTTATGCATATCATGATTATTTTCACAACATTATGTGGTTTGTTGTGCGTTGGATGCTACAATTCCATTGATAAGACAACAATGAGCTGGTTTTATAAGTCCTCAATAGATGGAAACTCGATATAATAACATTACATATCCACTATGAAGATTTCAATATCAATATGTGTCCAATCAACAGATTTTTTGGCATTATACTAGTGTGAATCTGATATAAAATGTTCCTTCCATCAGAGAACACTTCATTTGAAAAGCATAAATCACAATTCTATTTGTAAATATTTTTGAGGCACTTATGTTGAAGCTAAAACAAACTCATTTATTGACATGGATATTCATTTCATAGAATGGTTCGACATTTCCCTCTAGATGGAACCATGAGTAAAGATATATGGTCAAGGAAAATAGTTTCCAATTGCTTCATATTTGAGTAATTATGGGTCATAAATGTTGTTTCTAAAAGAAGGATGTATCAAAAAATAGGGGTATATCTTGGTGGGAGGGTGGGAACCACTAGATCTTTATATATTATACTTGGTAAAATTTCTTATCTATAGGATATAAATAGTTAGATATATAGAAATGGGACTTCCTTAAGTGATTATGGTGATGCAGGAAATCCTAGAAGATGGAAACAGGTTTATCATGTGGGGTAATCTTTCTGACAAGGATTTAAAGCATACTAGGTCTTGTTGCTTGAGGAAAACACCCAAATTGATCTACAAAACATTATAATTATTACATGGGTTAATCATGTAACATTTTTGTGCATTAGAATTCCAAAAATAAATTTTCATTCCAAACACTGGTGTATGACCGTCTCTACTAGACATCGATGATGTTCGACTAGAGACACATGACAGTGCTATGATCATTGTTCAGAATGGAAACTGTTAAATTAAATCAAATTCTACCACTTAAAAAATCATGTTTGTCCAATTGTGGACAACATGAAATGATATGTGATGGTGGAGTATATAAAAATTTTTATATGTTGATTTATGGTGTCCTTGATCAATAGACTTGTTTATAATGAACCACATACATTGTCCCATTATTTCATCTAGTTTCGGTGGCTTCAGAAAATGATGAAGATTTTATATTCAATTGGATCATAAAGCATGGTACCCTAACATAAGTTATAAACTATTGTTCATGTTGGTAAATGAATGATCTATAAAACAATTATGTTTCCACTAACCAACATCAACACTAGCATTTGGGTGGAATATGCTAGAATTTGGGTCTTAGAATACCTAGAGGAAATCCTAGAGAAGAGTATTGAGATTATTGAACATGTGACAGAGGATCCACAACATAGAGGAAGTAGTTGAGATTCGACCTGTTTGGCATGTCAAACATCTAGGGTTTCTCAAGATGGTACCCTATAAGGGAAATCATCGGGTATGTCTGCATCCCTAATACATAGAGGATAAGGGTATCAAATTAAATTTTGCAAGACTATATGGGAGGATATAGAAAATTTATGAATTAACTCATACAATCATCCACAAATATCATTTTTTTGTCACTATGGTCTATAAGGATAATGCTATTGAAGTGGATGTTAATTGAGTATTATTGGAAGAAGCTGAAGCATGATGGGATCATGTTTCTAAATTAGGACCCTTTGGCTCACATCCAGAATTTAAATTCACTGAAGACATTCATATTTTACTAATATGCATGTATACTCATGTCAATGGTGTGAGTATGAATTCCCTTCTCGCCATGTTTATGTCTTAATGGAAATATATATGACTGAGAGGAGGCACCAAATATTCCCATCACATCAACTAAGGATTAAATTGATAAAAAAATGTGGTATAGGGTTTGAATGATTGAGAATACATGGGATTGATGTCCCATTAAGGGAATCCCATGGAATGAGGTGAGATCATGGAATTAAAAGAGGAATATATAAATGAGTTCCCTTAAGGTATCTATTAAAGCACTCACCCCATTATACCTTTCCCCCTTACTATATAGAAAATATATATAATATTTATCATATTCTAGATAATATAATAAATTGGAGAGGGGCCTTATATTTTAGGGATCAAGGTGTATAAACTTGCGAGTAAGAACATGTTTCACCACCCACACTTGTGGTTGGAGT
This sequence comes from Viscum album, assembly GCA_963277665.1. NCBI lineage: Eukaryota > Viridiplantae > Streptophyta > Magnoliopsida > Santalales > Viscaceae > Viscum > Viscum album. The sequence goes on along the minus strand of OY728133.1, from coordinate 1,036,307,653 downwards.
AGCTGATCGTAGGGCTGACCATTGATGTAGGGATAGAGACTTCATCTTCCATATTATATGATAAAATCCCAAAAAAAATAGCCTATAATATTATTATAATGAATCCATTTTCTAAAAATTCTATTCAAATCATGATAATAATGCTCAACCAGATTAAGATCTACTAAAAATCATCAAAATATCCCTTACTAAGAAATTTCTAGTGGTGGAAAATTCCTCAATAACTAAAGAGATCATTTTTTCAATGTTCAGTTCTCATAAATATATTGTTTTCATTATGTGAAACAAGTAATGTTTTGGATAATATAATTTACAATTTCTATTCCATAATATTATTTAAGAAGTAACATTTTTAGAAGGAAGAATAGGCTAGAACATCTCAATGACCTTTTCTTACATTCATTCATGCTCATAACGACCCAGTAATTGGAGCTAATATCATGTCATTTGATAATGTTTATAATTACCTTGGAGTCAAGTAATATGGTTACGGAAGAGATGTAATTGTTATGGTAGCATAATGTGAAGTCAACTTACCTCATGATATTGAGTCTAACCCATCTGAGAGGATTCCATATGATGATTTTTCTACTTACATGCTTGTAGATATTCCTGAGATTATACCAACAACTTTTTATGATATGGATGATTCAGATCCAACCATGTTCAAAGGGAACATTATAACAATTTTAAGGGAATAGATATTCATACAACACTTCCTAAACCAAGATACAAAACCACATTTGTTGGATCAGTTGTGGTATCGTCACCACTGGTTTCAAAACCTATGTGTCATAGTGGAATATATTCGTGTTATCCATGAACTAGTTCACTAATTTCATTATTAATTGTCAGGTTATATAATCTCACATACATAGGTTTACAAGTTCCATGTGATGTATAAAATTATTCAAAATCTTTAGTAGTGATATCAGAGAAATTTAAATTGGATTAACAATCATACATGCATTTTCTCTTTATTTCCCCTCAATAAAAGTCAATCAACTATCTGAGAGATGAGTATGAGGTTATCAAGAGGTAATTGATAAAGGCTGAACTACATGTAAAAAAATCTAACTATGTGGTTCAAGGTATAGTTTAGAGATTGTGACCTTATTCTCATGTATTATGAGGAGGGAATAAGGGTTAGAAGGGCGCATGATACCTTGGTAGAAATGGGATAAATATTTGTGGAGTTGAATCCTTTGTTCACCAAAGGAGATCTACATGGGATATTTTCACAAATACATATGCGTGGTTCCAACATGAGGATGAACCTTTCTACAGTCAGAAACTGTTTATTATCTTTTGAATATTTTTCTACATTAAAGGAAACATTATAATGTTTCTATATTTAACAAATATCGATCATATTTTTGGGATAATAGGTGACCAGTCCTTTAGATTATGTGATCCATTCCTGATTTATGATATAGAAGACTTCCATATGACTACTCATATCACCATTCTGGAAAATGAAATTAATCAAATCCAAAAGGATAACACCTCCTCTAACATTTCTCATGACTCCCAACAGGAATCCATCATTTCCTCTAACCTAATCACTATGCTCAAATTTAAGGATATAATCAAAATGAAAATATTTAAATCCTAATGGAATAATAATGGGGATAGGAATAATAAATTATACAATTCTCTCCATAGAGTTAGAAAATCCCATAGGCCTCTTTCCTTTCATAGAGATGGGGGGGTCACATTCTTGAAACTGAGTAAAGAATTTCCCATCATGTGATATCTTTATTTAATAATATTTTCAATTGAACTATGATTGATAAATATATTATACCTGATGTCATTCCCACACTTGTTACAGATAAAGAGAATTCATGGCTTAATAGTAGTCATTATGACCTAGAAATTAATAACAGAGTCTTCATCCTATAATTGGATGGTGCTCTTGGGTCTGATAGTTTTAATAATGGGTTTTATCAAAAACACTAGGATGCGATTCAGGATGATGTCTGTATCATGGTGAAAACATTCTTTTCCAAATCCATTCCTCCACATGGATTAAATTATCAATTCCCAGACCTTATCCCAAAAACATATAATGCGTATGAATCACTCCTCTTCAGAACCATTGCTCTCAAAAACTATCTCATTAATATTATCACCAAATTAATTGCCAATAGAATTGCTTCTATATTCAATAAAATTATATCCTGAAATAAATATGGCTATATAAGAGGATGATATATTCAATATTTTCTGTTCTATCCCTCTAAATCCACAAGTCTCTAAAACAGAAAAAATTGATGAGGGAATGTTTCCATTAAACATGAAATTGTAAAGGATTTTGATACCATCAATTGGAATTTCACATATAAATTCCTTATTTAGTTACGATTCAATGATAAATTTATAAAGAGAATCAAAAAACTTTTTAATTTCTCACATATTTCCATCTTCATTAATGGCTCCCATAAATTTTATTTTAATTGTTCCAAGGGAGTTAGATAAGGTGACCCTCTCTCGGCTATTATTTTTTCAATTGTCGAAGACTACATAAGTAGACTGCTTACTCAATCTATTGAAAAAGTTATCATCAATCCTATATTTTCCTCTAGAAACATGAATGCTCCCTTGCAAATTTTATATGCCGGTGACATTATTCTTTTTATTCAGGGGGACAAAGGAGATGTTAATAATCATAAAGATATCCTTCATCACTACCAAGAATATTATGGTCAGCTCATCAACTGGCACAATTCTGACAATTACATTAGTAAAGACTTTCTGTCTTGGAGGAAACTAAACATCCCTAATACCTTAGGTGTTAAGGAGGGATTACTACCCTTCAATTATAATGGTGTTCCCATATTTTGGGGTAGACCCAAAGTACCTTAATTCTCCCCCATCATTGATCAAATTCTTTAACACCTTTCTTTTTTGAAGGGTAATAACCTATCGATTTCTGGGAGAATTTATTATGTAAAATCCAATATTGTATCCAAATTGGATTACTCTATGATGATATAAAAATGGCCGGAGTGTCTCTTTAATCACATTAATGATGATATAGAGGTCTTTTTTTGGACTGAGATTACACTGATGAAAAAATTGGATACTATCCCCTTGGCCACATGCTGCAAACTGAATGATAAAGGGAGTATTGGTATTAAAATCCATACTAATATTAATGATGCTCTTCAAGACAAAATCACATAAAACCTCATCCATTATAACTATCCTTCCACAAATTTTCATTGTGCATGATTCCTAATGAATCATTGAAAGAATCATTCTCATTTTCTCACATCCTCAATATGGCCCACCATTAAATACACCATCACTTCCATTATGACATATTCCACATGCATGGTTAGAAATGATTCAAAATTAAAATTTTGGTTAGATAACTGGATTGGAGCTCCCATGATCTATTTAATTCTCAATAACAATACTCTTATCCACACCAATGAAACCATAAATAACATCAGGCATTTGAAAATCCTTTGTTTACATGAGGATATCAAACACATCGTTGACAGTTATCCCTTCACTTATAAGGATGAATTTTTTATTTAGGAAAATGCTCACCATGGGGTTCCTGACTCTAAAAATTACAACAACCACTTGTTTATTAATGTTGACAACAATTTATCCTAATTAAAAACATCAACAAATACTGGTTAAAACCCTCATGATTTACATTAGTGTGGCGTATCACCCACGAAAGAATTCACATGGATACTTGCTTAAAAGATTTTAGGATTAATCATTTTTCTAAATTCCATATGTGTAACCGTCATTAATAATATATTAATCACCTATTTCATTCTTATGATATGGAAATAGCTCTCTGACATTATATTTCTAACATTTTTGAGGAATATGGTTGTTTTATAGTTCTATAAAAATAGAGGTACAGTGGGGAATGGACTTACTTAACTCCTAGAAGATCAATAATATTTTTTCGCTACTTTATCAGAGCATCTTCATGTGATATGGTTTGGTAGAAATGATATTACTTTTTTTAACAACTCATTAATGCATAATGTAGGATAAATGATAATTCTCATCATGATATAGGAGGCGAATTCGATTCAATAGGATCATTGCAATAACTCGGTATGCAACCTCGAGATTCTTTGGCGTATTGGGGTTGATGGGAATTACCCTCTCCCTAGATGTACTTTTGATGCTTTTTGGAAGCCCTCTCCCCCTAGATGGATTAAAATAAATGTGGATGGTGCCTCAATGGCAACCTTTGTCCAATGGGATTTGGAGAAATATTTAGAAATCACCTTGACCAGACAATAGGATGCTTCTACAGATCTTCTGGTTTTTCTTCCTCCTTGGAAGTTGAGATGATGAACATTATCCATGCTATCTCATTCACCAAGCTACTGAACAGGAACAATATCTGCATTGAGAGTGACTCCAATACAATTGTCTATGATATCTGGAATGGTGACACTCATCTTTCTTGGATTCTCACTACGCGTTGGAAGGATTTCCATAACACTATTTCAAATATAAATTTCATCATCACACTAATGTATCGCGAAGCAAACATGATTTCTAATGGGATTGCTAATATGGGTGTTGCCCATGATATTCATTGGATGGATGATATTCCTCCCATGTTATGCATGATTTATGTTATTGATGTAAATAAAATTCCATATTTTAGACTTATGTAACCATTTATTTTTATATAAAAAATTTGTGTTTTGGTCGTTGACCAGAACACTACCTTATAAAAAACTAATTCAGACTGTTTGGAATGCGGGGGTTGTGGGTGGTGAACATGGATCTCAAAAAAAATTATTTCTTTTACATATTTATCTAGTGAAAAAATGAGATAATGTATTGGATTTTCAACTCATTATAAATAAACAGAAATGAGATTAGTTAATCAAAAAGCCCAAAATCTAGAACATAATGGGAGTGGCATGGTGATTCATGATAACTACTGACCATGTTCGAAACACATTACCCATATCATTTTCCTTGAATGGGGATAATTAGACAAGAGTCAAATGATGACCATATTAATAATGTAAAATTATTTATATAATTCATCTGACTCCTTCCATGATACTATCCTGGGATAGTCGGTGACCCAAAATGGCATTAGAGAAATCCATTAGGGGACCATTTCAGATGTGTAAAAGGATGATGAGCCAAATATATTGTACAATTCTAATGTGAATGGGTGACCTGTTGATCCAATTGATTAAAAATAACCTGGAATTACACCATCAAGGATTAGGTAACATCAATTTAGGCATATTGGTCTATTAAAATATTAACTCCATATTATAGTGGAGTACCATTATAGATGAAAAATGTTCATATTAAATATGAGTGATGTTTTAAATGATATGAAATTGAGGATATTACATATTAAGAGAGGGCCTATGAATCCTGGATTTTTTTCATTATACAGAAAGAATGATATACACGTATTTTATTATAATATGAAGAGAAATATTCATGGAATAGGTTAAGAAAGTATGACAAGTAAATTCCCCACTGGTTAATGTTTTCTAGATTATACTATTCTCGCAGTTTATGGTCGTCTATCATGGACATTTGAAAGTAGTTTAATGGTTTGTTTTATGGATTATGTTTTTAATTTTATCATCACAGAGCCCAGATCATAATATTTACTAAAATGATATATGTAGTGTGACTAGATTCAAAAAATAACCAGATTGTGTGTCATGGATACCCAAATGTCTCACAACAAATCCCTGTTGATACATCCCAAAAATAGTTATATGTCATGATTCCTGGGCTTGGACATCTAGTTTATGGTTGTGGATTATGAACCAAAAAAATATTCTGTGCAGATTAAAATACCATGGCACACCATGTAAAAATTCGTAATCCCACATGAGTCATGGTATGTGTGAGATTAAAGTTAAAAAATGGAATTTATGTCTTCTGGATGTATGCAATCGGGGTGAAATCATGGGTGTCCAATTCCACAATGATATGGGGAAGTGGAAAGGACATATGTTGGGACTTCCAATATCAAAATCTTGGTTGACCAATGGAGAGGAATATACATCTTTCCATTCTAAGGAATCCATGAAACACAACCACAATATCTTGCTAGGATGTTAGAAAATGAAAAAACATCAATAAAAACAATTTAACTTTATAAAGGGGCATATCAAAATTTTGGAATCAAATAAAGTCTTTCTGAATATTTTGAGGACATATTGCAATAAAAATTGATAAGTTTTTTAATTCATGATTCATGAACCACGATATCATAGATCATTGTCATAGAGTTTTGTACAAAGTAGAAAATATTATATAGGATGATTAGTATTGTCATAGAGTGAAATATAAAATGTCAATTAAGACCATGGAAACCAAAAACTGCACCATGAGTATCATATAAGGCTCATATATATTTCTAGGTTCTAATGCATGGTCTATAACTGAGGCCTAGGGGATTAATGGTTCAATACTCTATTGATAGACCAGAGGACAATAATTCTTCGTGTCTCTACATATCCCATTAGGATGGGAATCAAGCCACACTTAGTTTAAAAACACAATGTCTTGAAGGGACGATGTTATTAGTTCCGATTCTAATTGTAGAGGGAAACAAAAGCATCCTAGTTTAAAATTGGGTGCAATCACAATTTACCAGGTTTCATTAACGATGTTGGGTTATGATGTTTAAATCAATACATCTCAGACTATAGGGGATATATGTAGTTTATGGTTAATATTATTTCACAAGCTATTAAAATTTATGGGTATTGTTTCCTAGAACAAATATAGGTGCATCAAACAGATATGTGTGGTGCGAAAGAATGAATAAAAAAATGACTAAATCCAATGAGGCTTATAAAAAACTACATATTATCGAGGAGATGTATATCATAATATTTAGATTCATTGTTCTAGAAAAATAGGTTCCTAGTTTTGGGTCATTGAATTTGTAACAAAGATAGTTATTTTTCCAAAGGGATGTGTGTACGATGGAGGCATAATCAACCCAACATGACTATTGTCCAAGGAGGCCCAAAACTATATACAAACCTTGAAAAAATTACATATTGTTTAATGTTGTGTACATAGATTGCAGATAAATTTTGAATTCATGGATATTCATATTACCCAAATGATCATGAACAACATAAATGTTACATGGTGGATAGTCATTACATGAAGAAATCCTAACACCAATTACATATAATGTAATGTCTTACAGTTTGAACCATGAATTATGCCATGGGAAAAATTGTCTGATAGACAATTAGTAGGGAACTTGTATAAAGATTATGTGACCAAATACATATCCCAATTCTTTCGAAATTGATCCACAAGTGGTTATAATAACATATCTTGGTGAAAGACAATCACTTGCATGGTAAATCCTCTTGGGTGACAGATTCCGATCATGTTCAAGATATGATCAAAATTTAATGTCTCCTGTTGGGGATACTAACTCCATGCACTTTTTAAAATATTTTTAGATCTTAATAGGTTAATGCATATATTAGGAATGTGTAGGAAATTTTTTTTAATAAAAATACGAATGAGGGAAAAATGGGGATTAACTTCACAAAAAATACCCCAAAGAAAGCATAAATAAATATTCAATTTATAATTCATGGAATTGGTATTATATATTTAGGTTATAGAGTCTATAAAATTGATAAATGTCTGAATAAATATTTCATTGAAGTTAATATGACTATTAGTTAATGGTTATAATGCTCAGAACAGGGGGTATGCACTCCATATCTGATATGATTAATGTGGTGTCATGACAAACACACTATGAAATAGGGCCATAGAGTCCTACACGACACATATTCATTCCTGATGTGGTTTATATAAATCTTAATGTGATGATTACTCAAAATGGGTTTCTATTTTATGGTCGTATAATTTGGATCATGGAATTTGTCAAACTCATGAATGATGTGTGGTGGATTAGAAATCATAATGGGAATGCTAAACAAATAGTACCAATTCGACACCAAATATTTATAGGGAGACTTTTAGAAGGTATTATGTAATCATTCATAGATTGTGGGTGAAAAAATATTCAATTAAATTGAACATATTTATGAATCAACATATATGTATTAGAACCTTATAAGTGCAATTCAAAATAAAATTAGGTATTAAGGAGGATAACAATGATGAATTTATATCTGGGATTGGTGATGAAATGTTCGCGCGTCCCTACATATCATGTAATGTCAATAATAAAGATAAATTTGTTAATTATAAAAATATCCCAATGTGGGTATGGCCTACACACAAGGAGGTGGTATTTCATAGGTGTGGTTGGATCATGATGCGAATATTGAAGAATCTCTACCAATCAAGTAGGAATTTGATTATAGACATATAAAAATATTGAATTTTTTTTGGTAGATGAAATATTTTTGGGGAGATGCACTCTCAACCAATTAAAATATGTTGTTGCATGTTTTGTCATAGTAAAGATAATATGTGAAATATTAGTTAGTTTAATAACATGAAACTTGTATGTTGGCATGATGAAATTTATTATGTTGTGGCTAGGTCGTCAAAAACCCAATTTAACATCATGTCACATAATCATTGGGGAGAATGATTTCCAATTGTATGTGCATGTATTGGTAGATGTATTCTAATGCTAATGAGGACCTATGAGGCCCATTTCCAGAATAAACAATCCCAAGTAATATTTTAACAAAGTGTAAAGTCCTTATTCCCTATTGTAAATGTTTATATAATGACATTTGTAAAACTAAATTCATATATATATATATATATATATTCTTATTCATAAGCATTTTTATTATTTTATATGATAATCTTCTTGTTATGTGCATAATTTTCCATGAATGAGTGTTCACAAGATTCAATGCAAGAAATTAAAAAAAATGTATAATTCACTTAATAAACATCATGAATCAGAAATACCCATTGTGGATTTGGATTTCACAACATGTGACAAGATGTTTGACATGTCATGAACTATGTCATGATGTTTGTAGATAAATAAGTCCATACACATCGTGAGTGGATAATAAACAATTTGATCCCATTAGAATTTGTTTACAAGAAATTTACTCAATAGTAACACCTTGAATGACAGTATACAACTTAAGTCATTAGTAAATGATGCATAACAAGTAAAACAAAAAATTTCAACTGTGATATGTTCATGATATTTGCAAGATTAAAAATCCATGGAGAGGTATAAATATCAATTTTACATGACCTATAATGTATTAAAAATCATTAATTATTTATCATATATATAAACCAACATGGATGTGAATTTTAGGGGATCCCATAGTAGACACTTATATTTGTGCTTATTTACTTTGAGTTTTCTTCATTCTTTCCCCTCACAAACTCAATATTTCCTCATTGTATCATATTTTATTTCATTCTAGAGATTTGGATTGTGTGTTCCTCATAAAAATTAATATCTTTTTCATTTCATACAATCATTAACCATTTATTATCATAAAACATGATTTATATCCATTTCAACATTCATATATGCAATTTATTTTAATTTTGATTTATCTATCGTAAACATTAATTGCATTATTAATTCGATTTTTTGAAAATTAAAATCATTAAATGATGATGAATTGTTTAATTTATAATACATTGAATTTAGTGACCATGGTATTTATTTATTATTTTTTTATCCTCCTATCATGAGTCGCTAAATAACTCAACTGTAGGGCACCAGAGTATATGTATATGAATTCATAAAGAATCATAAATTTCTAATTTCATTTATCCAAAATTAATAGTAATAACTATAAATGATAAAATTTCTACCCAATTCAATTGAATTCCCCTGATCATGGGATATCCACGTGAAACAACCAATCCTAATTACAGTAGATTAGGTTATTAACACTATCATAGGAAACATTCTTCCAATGAAGCTATGCATATTCCAACTAGATTGACATTATCTACTGATGAAGGAGTAGTTATCTCCATGTTTTGTCCAGTTTACATGACCATATTAAACTAGAGAAATCCTCATGAATGGATGTATAAATTCTATGAACCTACCATAATCCTAACTAAGATTATATTTCTAATAGATATTTAAAATTAATCATTAACCATATTTATTTTATTGAGTAAACCATTAACCATAGATTTAATAAAATCCCATACCAATGAAACATGATAGTACTCCTATCTAAAAGGGACTCTATATAGTAACAAAAAAATAACTAGCATCCACCATATGGGATCAACCCCAAAAAATTGTTATACTATAAATTATTAGTTTGTGAAGTAAGGGAAAAAATAAATTTACTATTGGTCCAGCCCATATGATTTCAACATTGTGTTTGGGAATAGATAATTTTCATGTTGTTGTTGTGGATAAAATACTCTGATTTTCCAGACCACCAAAAATAATCAATTGATCTCCCTTCCCTAAACGTTGTTATGTTATTTATCTTTCGAGATCCCCTTCCATTCCCTTTTTTTGCAGTATAGTCTCTGAATAAAGGTACATTGACTCAATCAAGGAACCTTCAGTCAGAGGTACCTCTTCCATATATCTTGAGAATGAAATGTATATTTTGTACACTATCTCTCAAAAATGTCTAGTCAACCCCACCAGGTGGGACCCAACCCACACATCCCACAAAACCATCCTAATGTAATTCAATGGGAAATCCCATTTCATCAAGAGAAAACCAAATTTTTTATTGAATTCTATCTTTCCATGGTGAAACACTATGATTAATTCATCCCCAATCAAAACATACATATAACAAATAAAACTTGGACTCATTCAGATGACTTATAACATGATCCAATTTACTATCCTTCATTGAAATATCCCACATGAGCACATTTATATCATTAGGGAAGTAAAAAATACATTTAAAAATAAAGAGTATCATCATAATCAATCTAGATGAACATATTTCCTTATTCAGAAAGATACAAAGTTAGGGACTAGAAATAATGTGAAGATCCCACGTCAATCATGAAGTGGGATGATCTTGCAATGAATTGTTTGAAAGAAAAAATATTATCCACCTATCATGACTTAGATGCTCTGAAATGATATTAGAAAACAAGGTCAATATAATGGAGAATTACCAATGGTAACCAGGGGATAATTAAAATTTATCAAGAGAAATTTTACACACTATGTATTGGATATAGATATTTAGATACCAACTTTCCAATATGGACTCCATCTAGCTATATGAATAATTGTCGATATTGCAATAGATGGAGGATTGATGTTTACGACTACAGCTGTCAGAAGAAAAATTCTTAATAAATATTCACACAATTACATCCTATAGAAAACTAACCATGAATCATCATAATATGATATCCACCAAGAAAAATAGAAAACCATATATCCATCATAAGTTAAGGTACCCATGAAGAAGCATTAATCATTACAAATTCCAACTGGTGAACACATTTTTCAATACTTAATTGATATACATATTTGTGAACTGTGTGCTATCACACACCACTATCATGATATCAAGGAATGATTTTAGGAACAACAAGATTGTAATTAAATCAATTAAAATAATCAGAACATGCCATTTCAACATTATAAATAATATTACATGGAGACACCTGCATAGTAGAATTTGTAGAACAACCAACCACATTTCCAACATATTAGTGATGAAGCACCATTCTGAAATAAAGTTCCTCTATATTATCCACAGATGAACCAATAGAAATAGATGAAAAAACCCATCCAACAATTAACACAAAACAAATTCCAACATACCCAACCAACACCTAAATTCCCACCTACACCTCCTAAATGATTCCATAAAAATATCATGCCTACTACATTCCATAAAATGGATCAGATATGGAAAAATCATGATATCGAAATGAAAAACTAAATATTTTCAATAAGGTATCTCGATATTTATGTGGTTATATCCTCTATGTCCTTATCTGATAGATTACCAAGTACCGTACCTGGTAAACAGAATAGACTAATATATAACAAATAGAATGTGAAAATAATGATAAGGATGCACCAGTCACACCTGAAGAGATATTACCAACTACTAAAAATAAAATAATTACTATCCAAAGAAACCAGCTAATGTTTCATCTCCATTTCGGAAATATCAACGAAAGGTATACTAGAGGCCCAATACATGATGTTATTGGATATTTTCAAACAAAATAACATTAACATTCCATTTTCTGAAGAAATTTCCTTGAAGGTTTTATATGAAAAATATCTTCAGGATCATTAATCTAAAAAATAATGATAAAATATCATGGGATTAACTCATTAAATAAAGAATTATCTACTTGAAGTGTTGTAGAAAATACCACAGAAAATGAGAGACGCCAAAATCTTTTCAATTACTTGTGCGATATAGAATTCATGGTTGAAATATTCAAGATTGATCTTGGAGAAAATATTAACATAATTCATATGATTTTTTTACATAACCTTGGAAACAATGAATTGAAATAAAATAGAGTAGCACTGCAACTCGATGACTGATTAGTAAAATTCCAAAAGGGTATTCTAAAATATTTTTTTAATGATGGGAAATTCATATTTCTAGTTGAATATGTAGTTTCAGACATCGAAGAAGAATGTTTCATCCCAATAATACTTGATGATTTATTTCTATAAATTTGAATGTATTTGAATGATGTGAATAAAGGATGTTTTATCTTTTGTGTTGGAGAAGAATAAGTAGTGTTCAACATTATTAAGGATTACAAACAATCAGATGATGTTGTGGATTGGAACACCATCTCTCTCACCCAAAATGAAAATGAGTACATGTCCATTGAAGTTTAAAGTTATGTTTCACACTTGGATATTAAATTATAGAATTATTTTGAGGAAGTAAACATTACTGAAACACTTGCAAGGTTACCATTCCACATATAATTCTATCTACTATTCAACCACCCCACCTAGAACTCAAAACTCTACCTAGTAATATTATGTCATTTAATACAGGGGGTCATCTATTTTGGAATTATTATCGACATTGATATTTCATGGGAACAAGATAATAAATTGGTTCATGTTTCAAATAGATATATGAAATGAATCTCCTGGGATTAGAATACATCAAAATGAAATAATTCTACTGATTTAAAAAACATAATCATACTCGATGAAGATGAAAATCTTAAATGATAAAATCAAACGATGCTCACACCACCGAAGAAGGAAGTCATCAAAAAGGATGTGCAAAATCACATGTATGGTGGGATTATATTTCCTATATCTGATAAAAAATCGCTAACACTGATAAATGATGTACCTACGAACATATGCCTCATAGTAGAGATAAACTATGAAAAAAAATTATTCTAACATGCACTATCATTGGATATATTTTCTATGTAGATTATTATCTGTTTGAATTAATCCACTAGAAAATACCATTTTCCATTTTCATCAATGGATCAAATTCTTGAGAGTATTTCATTACAAGAATTATATTATTTTCGAGATGATTATTTAGCATAGAAGAAAAATGACATTGATCCCATTGATTACAAAAGAACCATATTCACATTCCTATTTTGTACATTCATTGAATAGGAAAATGTTATTCGTAATGTGAAATGATACAACAATGTTTTAGAGATGTATGATGTGTATTTTCCATGACAAGGTTGATGAGTTCCTAGAGTACTTCAGGAATGATTTCTAGTTCTAGGGAAGCTAATTTGATGTCTATTTAAGAAAACAAATATTTTTTTTCAAAACTTCAAAGAGAAGTGACGAGTCCTAAATTTGGAGATATTCCATTTCATGGTTCAATGTGGAATTGTACTCGATATAGAATCTGTATGAATGGAAACAATGTTGATCCAGCCAAAATCAATGTCCTTAAAGAGCATTCAAAACCATCAAAAGTAATTTTTATCAATTGTTTTTTGGCCTTGATAAATTTTATAGATGATTCATGAATTATTTTTTAAAATTTTACCATCCTTTAAAACATCTACTATCATACCATTTTTCTTTGAAATTGACTAAAGACTACAGAATACAATTCAGTATGATGAAGTGGATTCTGATTACATCCCTATTCTAAATTTAACTCAACTGGGAATGGAGTTTGAAATAATATGTTATGAAAGTGACCACGGTGTTTGTGTTGTGTTAGAAAAACCCCTTGGCCACATATTTTTCCCATATATTATTCATGACACAAGATATGTGAAGCTATTGTAAACTAAATGAATGCTAGAATATTACTCATAACAATTGATTATGCCTTTGAGAAATTCTTTTTATATCTAGTTTTGTCCAATGTGATTGAACATATTTCTCAATCTACCCCCAGATACATGATGAAAAATATATTTTGAATTACCATGATGATATGTTGGATCCTTCTACATTATGAATTCAATATCGTGATCAATGATACAAAGGAAAAGATAATGTTAATTTAGATAATTTTTTTGTATTTCTCTACCCATCATCAGGAATGATGAGGAGGTATAAATTGTATTAGATTATCTAGAGGAATCCATATCCTATATAAAAGTTAAATAGTGGTTCTATGATATTTCCAAATATTTGGACATGAAATTTTTACATCAGGACATGTCATACCATCATAGAAAAATAAATATTTCTGGCACCACGAATTATTATTTGGATGATCAAATATTGTTCATGCATTGTGTTGATGTATTATAATGATTATGCATCCTTGAAGAAGAAATAAAATAAATTTTTGAGATGTTTTAGAAGTCACTAGATGGATGATATCATAGAATAGAGCATATAATGGGAAACATTCTATAATGTGGATTTTATTGGCTCAAAATACAACAAGATGTGAGAGAGTTCTTACAAGAATCTAAAAGATTTCAGCGGGATGAAAGCATTTCTAAAAGGACTGAGATGACACAAATTCACAATATAAATATTTAAATCATTATCTTTTGGGGCATATAATTTTTTGAAAAGTTTACCACATAATATGGTTAATCCTAAATTCAATTTTTCATTGAATATGACATGAAATTCGTTAAGGATGATGAAATCACACATGAGGCATCAAAAGATGTCATGCACATTCTAAAAAAAATTATTTTTTCAAGATTTATATTTCCATTTTTACTCATTAGTGATTGAGGATTTCATTTTACAAACCAAGATGTGAGATGATTGCTACAGAATTGTGGAATCAAATAAAACATAGAAACCCCCTACCACCCACAAACATGTAAGAAAGATGAACAATCAAATATACAGAAAATAAATATTTTGGAAAACACTGTGAATATAATATAAATTTATTGGAGTGTCAAACAAGATTTTTCACTATGGGAATATCGAACTGCATAAAAGACAAAAGTAGTAACCACACAATTCTGATAGGTTTATGGGAAAGCATGTCATCTCCCAATATATATGGGGCATTGTTCATTTTGGGAAATCGAGAAACAAAATATAGATTTTGTGAAGGCTTTAGAAGACAATATTTTGAAATTAAATTCTTTAAAAAAGATCAATAGGGACACAAATGACAATTCAAAGGATCCATATGGAAAATTCAATGATATTGTATCACCATTTAATTAATAGGAATATGTTTTATAACGTAATAATGTATTGTTGTTTAGGTATGAAGTTTAATGTTATTCCAAGGTAAGCTGAAATGTCAATGGTTAGACACAATTGAATTTATTCATGTCTTTCATTTTGGGGCCATTGTGATTCAACAAGATGGAGTAAAACCTTTTAATGTGAATGTTCATGTACTGAAAATTTTCGAAGAACAATTCTATGATGGCTTTTCATCAACCTAATATTCAATTGAGCATAAATGCAGTCATGATCATATCATAAAAGGAATCGATGAAAAAATGAAACCCGAGGTATGGTATATTATCCTTGATAAAATTAATATAGTCTTTTGAATTATTTATATAAATCCAGAGCTGAATTTATGTAATAATCACAATTTTGACCCAAAATAGTTCATTGAATATCGTGTAACAGTAGTTCACAATGTGTTCTATTTTACCAAAAAAAATATTTTATTCAATCATTACACTATGTGAACTACAATTTTACATCATGTAGGGATACATGTCTATTTTAAAAAATTGTTCATGATCTTATGTTCCTAACATGGATCCGGAACACCTCGCCTCCCACCCTTTCTCTCTTCCTCTCCTACAAAACAACACCCATCATTCACCCCTCCGAAATCCACTATATCACTCCATTCACCCTAAAAAAACCACAAAACATTTCTCATCCCCACACCCTCATGTGTAAACCACCTCTTAACCTCCCTACCTCACAACTATTGTGAACCATGTAAACTCCCCCCTCTCCTGAACAACATTTCACCCCCCCCCCTTCTTCAAAGGAAGACACAAACAAAACCAATCCATATTCCATCACATCCCTATCTTCTATATAAAAACAATTGTCCAATAGTAAACATGGCATTTCATCTACAGAAATTGAAGTTACTTCTAAACCACCTATGCCGACACAGGACACACATTCAACATAGGCAAAGTACTCCTCAACCACTAGTGATAAATAGCTCTACCTACATCCCATCTAGTGTTTTTCTATCCCATAGTCTTAGGTAAATAACTGATGGTTATAGGCTATAAAATTCATACAAAAAAGACCTTGTATGTGAAAATCCTAGCCATGATGAATATTCATGATGTTCCCTTTCCCTTCATAGAGAACCTCTACATTGATTGCAGTCTCTTGGTGCATGTGGATACATGCTGGAAATTATTCCTCAAGTGTATATCCACTTTTGATATGGAATGGGACTACCACCGATTCTGATTTTGTGGATGACCCAAAGAGTTATCATTCTCATTGTTCAAAATATGAATGGAAATTTTCAAGGTGGAGTAGGACACTTCCGATCACAATCCAACTCATCAGATGAAGCCACCTCGAGAAGACTCTTTTAATATATAGGAGCATGTTATTTGAGACCCTCACTTTCACCATGACCAACACATAGAGAAGTCAACATGACTATATGGACCTAAAATGTGTATCCTTCATAGATATATGATTCAAGGATGGTATTCTAGGGATGATAATCCTATGATAACTAGACACATCTATGTGCTTATACAAGTACCACCCATGGGCTTCCCATCCATCATCATGGATTCCCATTTCTCCCATTATTACATGAAACATTCCAAGAGAAAGAGAGGTACGTTCATGTGAGGGTCCTTCTTGTCATAGCTTTCTAGGGACATAGATGTGCTCGATCCAGATCATCCCCTCACCACCATAGGAAAGATTGAGCTTATCGACCTTCGGATTATTAATAAGATGCAGTTTTTTGTAAGGGAGGATGATGCTTTCATATGGGCACCAGGTGGGTAGTAGTGGTAACCAAAGGAGGAACCACCACCACTAACTATAGCAGTATACCCACCCGTTGTTCCACAGAACATATCATATTTTTTACCCCCATTACTCATAGATTTTCTAACACATCATCCACCATTCCTACAAGTACCCTATCATCCCTGAGTGATATCTGTATGACCCAGTAGTGCATCGTGATGAACATAAACTATATTTTGACTCACCTACCACTTTAATTCATTGGTCCTACGATGTTCACCACACCCCACTGCCCACCCTGCCATCTCCTCCACTTCTACCATCCACACATCACCATTAGACCACCCTAAAATGCCGACCGACATCACTAATCTTATAGATTAACATATGTATGTAGCTGAGCAGGCCCAGAGTGGCACGATGCAAGCCATTGAATCCACCTTTTATGTAATCTTCATCAATCCTATAGCCAGGCCGATAGCCTCTCTATGGATCAGTTCCTCTACAGCAACTTCACAATCCAATTT
Source organism: Viscum album (assembly GCA_963277665.1). Lineage (NCBI taxonomy): Eukaryota > Viridiplantae > Streptophyta > Magnoliopsida > Santalales > Viscaceae > Viscum > Viscum album. Next base: position 1,036,289,797 of record OY728133.1, on the reverse strand, counting down.
TGAAAAGTACATGAACCCACTATCGAATATTGTATCCACTACTCCCTATACCACTACAACCACTACATATACTAAACCATCCAAACAAATTTTTCACCCAACCGATGATGGGATGAATATGGGGATATATTTATACCTAACACATAATATGGTATATATGGTTCTTTTCAGTTCTGGACTACATTTGAAGGAGTTGGTTAATTCATTTATGATATTTTTCCTCTTTTTTTACTAATAATATATATATTGGAATATATTTTTCAATTATTATTATTCTTGATTTTTATTAACTTTTATTTTGAAATAAAGACAAGTTTATATCTTCTAAATCATTTATATATGTCAATGGACCCATTCCACCCTCTTCTCTAGTCCAATGACATTCCCAGCTAGTCTATGAAATTGAATGACAACATTATGAATTACATTAGAGATACATGTAGAAGTATGTTCCAATAAAAATGATTCCATTCATGTCACATCTTATTTACACACAAAATACTATCCGTGATTTCATAAAACTTGTCATGTATCCTCAAGAACTAGAAGACATGAAATGTAGTGTCTATAATATGAACATGATAAATTATGATGATTTACAGACTACCATCTATTTTGGTGAAATAATATCAATGAAAATATAAATATAGCAATTTATGGGAGGAAAACCATAGTTTCACTATTCATTCTCAATTGAGAGTCTTATTTGTGTCAATATAATTTTAATTTGAATCTATTATTGAACATAATTCTATACATTTCAATAATTTGATTAAAAATGGTTTCCTTTGTTTCCAATTCATACACCTGTCAATTATTATGCAATTAAAATGTTTAACAATGTTTACTAATGTTCCAAGTAGTGAAATATTTGTAATCATACTTATTTTATTGGTGAGCGATAACTAGCATACAAAGAACAAATTTTTTCTCATGGGATGAAACTATCTATGGAGTTATTGATAACTATATTTTCCAAGTTATACAATTTAAATTACATTTTTCTATGATTTGCATTCCATAATACACCAACTTGAATTCCATGGATTGTATAGTCACTTTCTCCTTATATGTGTGGGGGTGTACCTCATAAATTTCATTGTTGTTACAGATAAAATTTTTCCATTTTTTTCTTGCATTGGAGACATTTCTCATGTTTGTAATAATTATTTATACATAAATATACTTATTCCCAATTATATAAAAGGTTAACATATGTTAGAAATTTTTATAATCATTGGTTTGTCCCTTTTTTGGTGTTTAGAAATAGTGATGAGTTTATAAATTTGATTCAAAATTCACGTTTTCTAAATTAAAAATAATTAACACATTAAATAGAATTATATCCCTTTAATTACCAAATTATATTATTATTTTCATTAAACAAGATTAATCTGAGGCTTCAATTACAAATTCATTTCTAATCATATTTCCTGAGTGATACTTGGGTCATGACAACATATCAAATCATGTACATAAATCTTATTGAGGCTAAGACTAAAAACGTTAAAATTTAAAATTATTGGGTCATTCATTGTAATAAACCATTTCAATAGTCTAATTGTATGCCTTTTATTTGTTAGCCTATAGTTTCCAGGAATAACCTTTTAGGATAATGTTATTCTAGTGAAATTTTCCCTTCCTACCCAGCTCCTTTATAATGCTTGACCTTACTATTGATCATGGGTATGGAAGCATTCAGAAAATAGGTTATGTTTTTATTTTTAGATGTGCATGGTTTACTTGATATAATATTAGGTTGAAATCCATGTCTACATTTTAACATTTCACATTTATTTTTTCCCTCTAAAAAAGTGGAGAAGAAAAATCTATATGGTTTGTTGTACTAAGAAGGTCCAAATTAAACATTTCTAGATCAATAAATCCCATAAAGGATCAAATGTGTATAAGGGATGGATATGAAATATGATCTAGACATGAGTTTTGAAATATATAAATAAAAAAGAAAAAGGAATGAAACATAATACTCATTGTGTACTTATTTTACATATCAATAGATCCCACTGAAACTACTGGAGAGTTAACACGATTAGCTGGGAGAAGGAATTTTGTTACACATATATTATGATTCATGTATTTTTCTTCAGATCATACCAATCCCCCATTGGAGCATGATTTTATCCTTTTACCCATATACCAACATCCCCAAGTTCATCTATTCCTAAATTGTTGAATCCCTCATGATCATTTTTTTACAATTATTTATAAATGTAAAGATGATATTACCATTGTATGTCTTTGGTTAGGAACATCTACACATAGTATGACTATATCAATTATTTAATTATACCCTTAGGGATTAGAGAAAATATATTGTGATGTAAATTACAAATGGGTATATAATTCATGAAACAGTTAAAAATTTTTCATTAAGAGAATAATTTTTTAATGATCTGAGGTATGAGACATTATAACTTTTCTATATAAGGATGATTCTAAAGACTATCCTTTTCCTATATCACAAATCCTTGTTTTTTTGGACATTATAAATGTTTCTTATTTTTAAAATTTCATATCATTTTGAAATGATTATTGATACCTTACATCATGAGGACAATATATTGTTTATTTGTATTAGAATTTGATAATATGAATTAATCTATACATTTTTATGTAATTAACATAATGATTTCATTATGTTATTTGATAATTCACACTGTAAGTGATTAATTTAATATGAATGTTTCTTAATATGAATGATAGAAGGAATTTAAGAAAAATTGTAGAATTCAACTATTACACATTTTGAATTAGTATTACGCGTCATGTAATAGTATTTCATAGGGAGTCACAAGTTGTGATCCAAGACAAGAACCATGTCCCGAGGTTTGTATATAAAGAATCCATTACACATCATGAGTGTATAATACACAGCATAATCCTAGAAAAACTCATTAGAGAGAAATCTACTATGGAGAAACAACTGGAAGGAATGTACCCATTGTGAGTCATTAGTACATGATGTGTAAGCATTAAAACTATATATTTCAGTCCATATATATACGATATAAATCAATGATTCAGAATACATGGAGAATTAAATGTATCAAAATTTCATAACCTGTAATATATAACAAATGTTGAAATATTTCACCTATATATACAACACATAGACAACACATTTAGTGGATTATGGAGTATATACTTTTATTTGTTTTTATTTACTTCAATTTTTATTCATTCTTTCTACTATCAAACCCAAAAAAATGTGTTGTTTCATATTTTATTCTAATTATATTCTATGGATTGTGTTTTCTTCATCATCTTCAATTCATGTTGCATCATTAAACATTCTTCCTCTTAAATAACTAATACTCACGAGTTAGATTCATTTAATTATTCCACTAATCAGTTTATTCAAATTATTATATATCTCTCCTAAAAATTAATTCCATGATTATTTATATTTTTACAAAATATATAACATTAAATAAATAAAAAATATTTAATTTCAAATCCTTTGAAAATGTTAAGAATGGTTTTTAGTTATTTATTATTTTCTCCTCTTATCATGAGTGGTTAAACAACTTAGTGGTAGTGATCGAGAGTATTTGTATCTAATTTCTTAAGGATTACTTTATTTATAATTTTTGTAACACTAAAATATTAGTAATTATGATAATTGATAACATTTATATCCGATTCATTTGAATTACCCTGGCCACTAAATATCCATGTGGGTGGCCCTATACTTATTGGATTAGATTAGACTACATAAACTACCCTAATAATCATTCATCCATTGAATCAAAGCCTATTGAAATTAGTTTTTCATTATATTCTGATCAAGTAGTTGATACATCGTATGTTGAGCTATTTTCTGGACCATAGTCAACAACTGACTTCTTCTTACATTGTAGTGTGTACTCTAGGACCCTTCCAAGATCAAAATTGATATTATCCTTCTCATAGATACTCAAAATTTATTCTGGACCATCTTAAATCATTAAATTAACCCACCACTATATATTTAATAAAATCCAAAACAAATAAACTGAAAAGGACTCTTATATTAAAGGGTCTCAATATAGTATCTTATACAACAATTCTTTCACACAATGGTTTCAACCTTAGACAATATATATATATTACACCCTAGTAGTAAGGGATGTTTAGGACAATAATAAATCTTATACAACCACAACACATATGAATTCAATGACACATGAGGGAGTGGTATTCATATAAGACTTACAATTAAATGGATATTAGATTAATGTATTAATGCTTCTAGTAGTTTCTAATATTAACAAAGTGTGTTGGGGGTGTTAACTCTTTATGATAAGTACTTCATGAGGAACATAACATTGGCTGGATGATTATATTCTGCTTCATCCATAGTGGTAAATGAGTATATCTGATTGGTATGGAACTTTTGAATGATATATGATCCATTCCACTTGTTATCTGACTTTTGTGTCATCCTTCTTTGTATCATTGGAGTTATGAGATCTAGTATAATGTCACATAGGATAAATGAATGGAGGAAAACCAACTTGTAAAATGAACTCTCTATCTTATTATCGATCCTCTCAAAATTGTGATACCATGTTGTATATTCTTTATGAGGAATAATATCTCATAAAAATTAATGAATATATTATTTATGATTTTTTTATTTCATATAAATATATTTTTAATGATGGAATCCAAATCCCAATGGGTTGGAACACCCCAGTTTCAACATCTCTGCAATATAGAGTCACTTGGTTGGAGTTTCAAGTCATCATTTGATATAACCATTCTGTATTAGAGAGATTTTAGTGAAAGTCCATCATATTCTGGTATACCATGTTTAATATAATGTTAGATATAATTTTTATAAATTACCTAATCATTCCATTTTCATACACATGGTAGAAGGATGTTTGGTTGGACTTGATATTGCACCTAATGAAAAAAAATTACTAATCAACAAACCAAAGGTTATTGTAATTTTAGGTGAGAATATATTGAGGGATTCTGAATATATGAATATTGTGAAGCTCATATATTCAACCACTAATCTGTACATGACTTCTTTAAGAGGAATATCATATTCACACCTGGAGAAGGAATATTTTTTTGTTAGAATAAACAAGTATGATAAATTATAAGTTGATGGATATTGTCACAAAACGTCGAGTTCACAAAATATAAATGAACAAAAAGAAAAGTTAGTATGAATGTGATTGATAGGTCTTTGAAAAACAAATCATGAATCTAAAATTCATGGAACCTCTTGGAGAAATTAAAAATGTTGTCGACGATGGTGGGATAGATGTAGCCCAGCCTTCGAATCAAGTGGGAGAGATTCAAACCTACTAGATGAGAACCACATGGCATTACATGAACATTTGGAATGACTTGAGTAATCCATCATACCCATATGATAAAGGATTATTATTCAATCAATGTCACATTTTACGTTAGTCTTCATGAGTATTGGCCCACAATAGATGAAGAATTGTGCAGTAAGCAAATATATTCCATTATGATTAGCATTTTTTTATGGAAGGTTATCAAGAAAGAGGTACTATATTAAATTGTTTTTCCTATGGATGTATATTCAACCACGGAGGTACCATATGGTCCCGATGACGATGATATTTTAGTAGGTTGTTTTACATACTGGATATCATCATCATGGGAACAGATCATAGCAATGAACCCAAATTGTTCATTATGAATGAACAGATTAGCTTGGTCAAGCACTAGATGAGAGGAAACAATACCAGGCAAGGATTCACATCCACCATTCTATGATCACGGAACATGAGTAACATTTGTTTGATAAGGGACCTATTACATTAGTTAGAGATTTCACATCTGAAATAACAATAGATGTTAATTACAAACCATATAATCGCCATTTATTTTTTTAATTACTACATCAGAGTAACCCTTCACAAGAACATTGGGAATGTCAACATCAAGATCCAGATCGAGCATAGTATAGAGATACCGACACTTTTCCAAATATGTTTTCAATATTTTAGGTGATTGGAATGAGTAGGGTTAATCAACATGTGCAGGATTTCTGGAGATAGTCGACAAAAATAAATAATTAATCATGGGATCATTGATCCTTATACATGTTGGGCTCATGGTGGCTCCATAATATTACATATTAAAAAAATGGAATTTCTTGATCCACTGATTATATATCTGTTTCCAGGATGTCTTCTTCTATTGGTAATTATTCAAAGGATGGATGGATGGAAATAAAGTATTTTAGTAGTTGACCCTTGAAGGCCTTTTGTGAAATAATCATGATATCAATGAACTAAAGGATCACTGATAAACATTATATCCATCCTATCAACGTTGGTAGATCAAGTATATAATTTAGTGGATGCACATGGGACACAATCTATATATCATAATTCCAATGATTAAGTCATAAAATTTACAATGCAAAAAGAAGCATGAACTCCCCTTTCTCAACTGGGGAGTATTTTTCCCCTGTATAGAGGTAATGTAAGTGAGATGGTAATATTTTTCCCCGTACTTATTTATTCATTTTATTGATATGGAACAATGGGATATTTCTAATGTGGTCAAAAAAAGGATCAATGGAATCCAAGAGATGGGTGGCATCATAATCAGTGGTTGTAGTAGTTACTACCTGATATATTCCAATGTGGTCAGGAACTCATTATAAAACTAGTAAATGAAACCATTTTTCTTGAACATGTAAAATGGAAAACACATGTAATCTATATTAATTATGAACCCATGTATGTATGCTATGTGGAATAAAAAGCCTCTTATCCCCTGGAGGGATCTTGGTGTTGGGATCATGCTAATTTCCAAGACAATGTCTAGGTTGAACTGGATGCCTATAATTTTAATGGTGAAACGGAGGAAGTTACTATAGGAAACCATGAAGGACCACTAAATGGGTTTCAAATTCGAATTATATGTTTATAGGATCAAAACAAAATTCTAAAGATCAATTATATTGTCCTAATACTATATTTATTTGACCACAAAGTAAACCGCCTATCATTCCATGGGAATCCAAGAGAATCTGTTTGAATATGTAATTCATAGATCACTGATATATGGCTCCAAAAGTCTTCAAAAAGAACGTTATTAACTATTAGTAGTAGGTTTATTATGACGATATAAAATTCTTATACTCCTCATTTTTGTGGGCCATCTAATTATTATTTCATTCATATTATCCATCCATGAATGGGAGTTCATGGAAACCAGTTATTCCATTGATCATTAACTCCATTAGATTTTGGGGGCAATCATTCATCGAGGAATGTTAGTTGAGGTTCTTTAAGTAATTATAAGTTATGAATTCAACATTATTCATCATGAGTAGAAAATTATTGGATATCCACATGGGGTAATAAATCTCAATGATGGTGTTCCATTTGATCATATTTTCATGATCATCCTATACAATAGAACAATGACAAGGGTGACTATTCCATGTAGGTTTCATGAATATGTGATGACCCACCAGGATACCAAGATTGTGGAAGGTGACCTGAGGGTCAACCCCGGAGATATTTTCATCACACTAGGAAAATATATCCTGATACTTTTTAAGGAAATCCACATACAATTGTTTTTTACTATAGGGGATTTCGTTTTATAATCTTTGTCGAACGCATATTTATATTGGTACCATGGCTCTCCTGAATCATAAAATCGACAATGGTGGGGATTCCCTATTATAATTATATAAAAACGACTATTGTGTAATCCTAATCTCCTTATGTAGGGTTATCAAAGGGTTTAGTCAGAACACCCATGTAGCGACTCGAGTTTTTGGCCCTGTCAGACTTTGGAATATTTCTACGAATAATTCTAGAGCTAGGCGCGAAGACGGTGTGCGATTCTGAGGCCCGGTGTGCCCGGAATTAATTTTATAAAAATATTATGTTTTTTATACTATGCATGTGGAGGGGGTGTGATATCTCCTAAACGGTATCTCAGAACGGGAATCTGAGGGCACGGTTGCGTCCGGAACATGCCGTTTACCCTAGGCGCGGTGTAAACTTTGCGGGCGCAGGCCTGCGGTGAGAAATGCCACAAGGGGGGTTTCCATAAATAAGTGGCAAGTTTGTGTGCAAGCGTCGGCTCAAATAACTTCTGAACGGAGTCTCGGATGGAAAATCTGAGATCGCCGTTGCGTTCAGAATAGCGCGTTTACCCTAGGGGTGACCTTACTTTTGTTCGCATCGGGCGTCGGGTCCGAGGCGGGTTTGGCGCCGGCAGGCCGCTGATATAAATATCAGTGCCCCCCCCCCCCTTTATCGTTCTTCGTCGTTTTCGTCGTTCTTCGCCGCCACTCCACCGAATCGAGCAAACGGAGCGCCCACGAGCTCAGAATTCGACGGCGGACGTTCCAGGAGTGCGCAACGGAAGCTCGGGAGCGCGGATCTGAGGCAGAACGTCGACGTTTCTCCCGCGAGGTAGGCGGTTTTGAGTTTTAACCCCCGATCCCGTTTTTGCTGCGTTTTTCTGCAAATTGATGTCGTAGCAGTGTAGACCGGGTCCCGAGGGTCGCGTAGACGCCTCCGGATCGCAAAACGGACCCCCGGGGTGCCCCCGGCGGTCCGCGGAAGGTCCGCCGGCGCGGCACCGGTGCGGCGGAGCCGCGGGGGCGCGCCGGCGGCGCGCGGCGGAGCGCCGCTGGCCAGGTCGGGCAGGCGGTGGCGGCCGGTCCAGGCCGGCCGGAGCGGCCGGTCGGGGCCAGTCCGGCCATTTTTCGCATACAGGGGTATTTAAACCCCCGTAACATGCACTCTGGGAGTCGGATTCGTGCGCCGTTTGCGGAAACGTGACCCTAACGACAAGGCGAACCCTCCGGTGTGGGTTCGAGGGTTTAATGGTTCGGGATCGTGGCCCGGGAGCTAGAAACGTCATATAAAATAATATTATTTTATTACTTTACGACTTCGGGCCGTTGTAACTTCTACCCGGAGCGTCCGTTTGATGTGCCGTCAGTGGCGTTGGGACCCTGATGGTATGACGGAATTTTTGAGATGGTTTCTGGGTGTTGGGACTGCGAACGGGGTGCGGGCCCAACGAGGCCGGGTTTTGGCGTTTGCGGGGAAACGCAGCTTTTACACCAGGAGTCCGATTTTGGCGGATGAATAGTCGATCCTTTGTGTTTTTCCGAGAGGATCGCAATGGCGTGATCCGTTCGACGAGTTTCGGAATCTAGGCGTGGGCCCCACCCGAGCCGGCCTTCGGTGAATAGTACCTTTTTCACCGGGTGTCCGTTTTGGGCGAGCGAGTAGTCGATTCCGCTTGTTTTTTCGAGGGGATCGCCGTGGTGTGATCCGCCCGATGGGTTTCGGGATCGTGGTGTGGGCCCCGCACGCGCTAGCTATGGTGAATAGTGTCGTTTTCACCGGTGCTCCGTTTCGGGCGACTAAACAGCCTATCCTGCGTGTTATTCCGCGTGGAACGCGATGATGGCCTCGGTTTTGGGTTTGGAGGTGCACAGTGTGGCTTTGGGGGGAGTCGCTCGGGTTAGCGACGTTTGGACCAGCAGTGGTTGAGGGTTCTCCCTTGGTTCGTTCCTACGAGGGTTCGTGTGGTATCACAACCTTCGTATGGGTTTGTGATCCTCTCGATGGGATGTTTAAACTGTTAGAGTTGTGGTATCCCTCCGGTGGGCCCGGAGTGGATCCTCTAGCATCTTTACCCTAAATCGGGTTCTTGGTATCGCTGTGACCACTTATTCACGGGCAGTGATCCCCTATCTAGCAGGTTAACCCCGTAGGGTTTGTGGCATCATCGGGAATATGATCCCCTACGCGGTGGGTCGTGCATAGTAGGGTTGTGGCATCGTCGGGTTTACGATCCCCTACTCAGCATGATGTTTATAGTAGGGTTGCGGCATCGTTGGTTATATGATCCCCTACTCAGCGCTTGGTGTCGGTAGGGTTGCGGTATCGTTGGTTATGTGATCCCCTACTCAGCGCGTGGTTTCGGTAGGGTTTTGGCATCGTCGGTTCGATCCCCTCCATCGCGAGTTATCCCAGATAGGGTTCCGGTATCATCGTGACCATCTTTATATGGACGATGATACTCTATCTGAGTGTGCAACTTCTGTCGAGTGCAGATCGGGTTGTGGTATCCCCCAGCGGATCCTGGGTGTGATCCCCTATCTGTGAGGACTACGTATGCCAGATCGGGTCGTGGTATCCCCCAGCGGACCCTGGGAGTGATCCCCTATCTGTGAGTTACGTATACCGGAGTGGGTCTTGGTATCCCCTAGCGGACCCTAGTGGTGATCCCCTCTCCGAGGAGTTTGGTGGTTATGTTGTTTCAGCGATTTTTCCTCAGTGATGCTATCCGATGAGCGTGGTCTCTCGGGTGAGCGTCTGTGATGTTCGAGAGTATCCCGATGGAGTGTATCTCTCGGATGAGTGTCATCTGGTATGTCAGTGTTCGTGGGGTACTCTCCTGGTTGTGGACAGTTTCTGGTGATGAGGTCGGTACCTCTTGTGGCTTTGTGGCGTGATCTGTGTATATCTGGATTGTTCAAGGTGTATGTATGGGCATACACCTGAGCTGAGCTTAGCTGACTTGATGTGTTTAGCCGAGGATGGTCACGAGATGGAGTTTCTCTCTCGTCTGGGTTCCCTCTGGCTGGGTTGAGTGGACTGTTGCCTATCAGTTGCTCCCTTGGGTTTTGGGTTTTTGGGGTTCCTACTGAGTATGTTTATACTCACCCCTGCACGGGCTTTGCCCGCACATGTTTGTGTCTTGTGCAGACCACAGGCCTTTTGATGGAGTCCCAGGAGGACCCGGAGCAGGTGGAGCTTAGTGAGCGAGTTGACCGGGGTGTTCACCGGAGCTGTGCCGAGGGAGCTTCCCGGCGGGTGATTGTGGCAGCGTTCCCCTTCTTCAGAGCAGGTTGGACGCGCTTTGTAGTTTTCTTTTGGTGGGCCCTGTTTTGCCCTTGTACTTTTGTTGTTGCTCTCTGGTTGTGGGATAGTGTATGCATGCATTTACTTTTCAGTTTCTATATCTATTCACTGTTGCATGGAGGTGTTTGTGGGTGCGTGTGTACAGGTACCTTAGGCTAATGCCTCCCATGTGTGTGATAGCCTACTCGGCGCTGGTCGCCAGCCCCTGGCCTATTGGAGGCGGGCTTGGGGAGTCGCGGCTCAAGCCCCGTTGGGTCTGGTCGTGACAGAGTTGTATCAGAGGAGGTTCCACATTTGGGATCTCAGAGCATAGCTGGTCTAGCTGTGAGTTGGTTTGGGTTGCATAGCGGCAGTGTTAGGGTGTTTCGAGTTCAGTTTTCAGGACAGGGAATCCAGTGTTGGTGCGGCGGCCGACGTATCCATACACCAGGACTCTGATAACCTGCCTTTCAACTCGGGACATTCGTACACTGGTCGCGGGGACATCATGGTACATGCATCATATAGGACTGGGTTTTTGGTTTTTCCTTGTCCTTCTTGAGTCAGATCTCCAGATATACTCTTTGACTGTGGTGTATCTTGAATGTATTTCAGGATGCCTCCACGACGACAGCCAGCGAGGGTTCCGCAGCAGGATTGTGCTGATGACCCGCCCCGTGTAGTGGCTGTGGAGCAGGGCGCAGGTTCTGAGGTTGCACCTCCAGGTGGTCTGCCAGTTGAGCCACCACCTGTTGAGCAGCTGGTTGTGCCGGCGGTGCAGGACGAGGTTGCACGCAGGCTGAGTGCGCTACATGAGTTCCAGAGGCAGCGACCTCTGAGGTTCCGGGGTGATCCAGACCCCGAGGCAGCTGATGACTGGCTTGAGGCAGTCACCCGAGTTTTCCTCCTAGTGAGGAAACCTCCAGATCAGATGGTGGTCCTAGTGGCGAGCCTTCTGCAAGGTTCTGCCGGGCGATGGTGGAGTTTGGTGATGCAGTCCCAGGACGAGGAGACGCTCACGTGGGCAGAGTTTGAGCAGCTCTTCAGGGAGGAGTTCTATCCGGTGATGCTGAGGCCAGTGCGGATCCAAGAGCTTCTACAGCTTCGACAGGAGAGCCTGACTGTGTCGGAGTACTCAGCGAGGTTTACAGACCTGTCGCGCTACTCCCTGGATATGGTTCGAGACCCGTTCTTTAGGGCTCGGACCTTAGAGCATGGATTACGCCGGGATATCCGAGCTGGTGTGGTTTCCCTATGTCTGCCCACATATGCTGGAGTGCTGGAGCGAGCGCTGGTGGTGGAGAGCTTTCTGGCCGAGCAGATCTCGCCTGTTAGTGCTGGGCACTCGAGAGATGAGACTTCGTCAGTCGGATCGGCATCTGGTAGCCGACGTCAGACTCAGGGGTCTGGACGTGGCCGACGATACAGGAGGCGACCCCAGGATGGGGGGTCTGAGCCTCGGAACTCACAGGGCTCGCAGGCCAGTTTTGGTCAGCCGCAGGAGGGGCGGTGTTACGCTTGCGATGGTCGGGGACATCTTGCTAGAGATTGTCCGACCCGACGTGCTGCTGAGAGGGAGCCGGTCGATGGACCGCCTTGGCAGAGGCAGCGTCTTGAGCAAGGAGGTCCGTAGGGCGTCGGACGTGGCGTCGGAGCTGGTGCAGCGGGGGGCGGTGGTAGACAGTACCAGTTGCCACCACCCCCACCCCCAGTTGGTCCACGCCTAGCTCAGGGAGCTGGTGGTCGAGGGCGAGGACAGCTGCATGCCCTGGAGGCTATTGACCCAGAGGCACCACAGATGGATAGAGGTACGCCTTGTGTCTTTTCTACTTATTGTAGTAGTTTTTCAGACACTGTTTAGTGGTACCCTTTCCTTTCGTTGCTTGCTAGCGTTTTGTTCAGGGCGTTGTTAGGACCCTGAGTGGTTGTTGCTGGTGAGCTCGCTGGTATGTGAGACCCAGTTGAGAGTTCAGTCGCTTTCCTTGTTCGTGGGGCTTTTCGGGGACGAAAAGTTCTAAGGGGGGGAGGATGTAGCGACTCGGGTTTTTGGCCCTGTAAGACTTTGGAATATTTCTACGAATAATTCCAGAGCTAGGCACGAAGACGGCGTGCGATTCTGAGGCCCGGTGTGCCCAGAATTAATTTTATAAAAATATTAAGTTTTTTTTAAACTATGCATGTGGCGGGGGTGTGATATCTCCTAAACGGTAGCTCAGAACAGGAATCTAAGGGCACGGTTGCGTCCGGAACGTGTTGTTTACCCTAGGCGGGGTGTAAACATTGCGGGCGCGGGCCTGCGGTGAGAAACGCCACCAGGGGCGTTTCCGTAAATAAGTGGCAAGTTTGTGTGCGAGCGTCGGCTCAAATAACTTCTGAACGGAGTCTCGGATTGAAAATCTGAGACCGCCGTTGCGTTCAGAACGACACGTTTACCGTAGGGGTGACCTTACTTTTGTTCGCATCGGGCGTCGGGTCCGAGGCAGGTTTGGCGCCGGCGGGCCGCTGATATAAATATCAGCGCCCCCCCCCCCCCTTTATCGTTCTTCGTCGTTCCTCGCCGTTCTTCACCGCCACTCTGCCAAATCGAGCAAACGGAGTGCCCACGAGCTCAGAATTCGACGGCGGACGTTCCAGGAGTGCGCAGCGGAAGCTCGGGAGCGCAGATCTGAGGCAGAACGTCTGCGTTTCGCCTGCGAGGTAGGCGGTTTTGAGTTTTAACCACCAATCCCGTTTTTGCTGCGTTTTTCTGCAAATTGAAGTCGTACCAGTGTAGATCGGGTCCCGAGGGTCACGTAGATGCCTCCGGATCGCAAAACGGACCACTGGGGTGCCCCCTGCGGTCCGCGGAAGGTCCGCCGGCGCGGCACCGGCGCGGCGGAGCCGCGGCGGCCGGACGCCCAGCGCAGTGGCGCACGGCGGCCGGTCCAGGCCGGCCGGATCGGCCGGTCGGGGCCGGTCCGGCCGTTTTCGCATACGGGGGTCTTTAAACCCCCGTAACTTGCACTCCGGGAGTCGGATTCGCGCGCCGTTTGCGGCGACGCGACCCTAACGACGAGGCGAACCCTCCGGTGTGGGTTCGAGGGTTTAAAGGTTCGGGATCTTGGCCCGGGAACTAGAAACGTTGAATAAAATAATTTTATTTTATTATTTTACGACTTCGGGCCGTTGTAACTTCTACCCGGAGCATCCGTATGATGTGCCGTCAGTGGCGTTGGGACCCTGATGGTATGACGGAATATTTGAGATGGTTTCCGGGTGTTGGGACTGAGAACGGGGTGCGGGCCCCACGAGGCCGGGTTTTGGCGTTTGCGGGGAAACACAGCTTTTACACCAGGAGTCCGATTTTGGCGGATGAATAGTCGATCCTGTGTGTTTTTCCGAGAGGATCGCAATGGCGCGATCCGTTCGACGAGTTTCGGAATCCAGGCGTGGGCCCCACCCGAGCCGGTCTTCGGTGAATCGTACCTTTTTCACCGGGTGTCCGTTTTGGGCGAGCGAGTAGTCGATTCCGCTTGTTTTTCCGAGGGGATCGTCGTGGTGTGATCCGCCCGATGGGTTTCGGGATCGTGGTGTGGGCCCCGCACGAGCTAGCTACGGTGTATACTGTCATTTTCACCGGTGCTCCGTTACGGGCGAGTAAACAGCCTATCCTGCGTGTTTTTCCACGTGGAACGCGATGATGGCCTCAGTTTTGGCTTTGGAGGTGCGCAGTGTGGCTTTGGGGAGAGTCGCTCGGGTTAGCGACGTTTGGACCAGTAGTGGTTGAGGGTTCTCCCTTGGTTCGTTCCTACGAGGGTTCGTGTGGTATCACAACCTTCGTATGGGTTTGTGATCCTTTCGATGGGATGTTTAAACTGTTAGAGTTGTGGTATCCCTCTGGTGGGCCCGGAGTGGATCCTCTAGCATCTTTACCCTAGATCGGGTTCTTGGTATCGCTGTGACCACTTATTCATGGGCAGCAATCCCCTATCTAGCAGGTTAACCCCGTAGGGTTTGTGGCACCATCGGGAATATGATCCCCTACGCGGTGGGTCGTTCATAGTAGGGTTGTGGCATCGTCGGGTTTACGATCCCCTACTCAGCATGATGTTTATAGTAGGGTTGCGGCATCGTTGGTTATACGATCCCCTACTCAGCGCTTGGTGTCGGTAGGGTTGCGGTATCATTGGTTATGTGATCCCCTACTCAGCGCGTGGTTTCGGTAGGGTTGTGGCATCGTCGGTTCGATCCCCTCCATCGCGAGTTATCCCAGATAGGGTTCCGGTACCGTCGTGACCATCTTTATATGGACGATGATCCTCTATCTGAGTTTGAAGCTTCTGTCGAGTGCATATCGGGTTGTGGTATCCCCCAGCGGATCCTGGGTGTGATCCCCCATCTGTGAGAACTACGTATGCCAGATCGGGTCGTGGTATCCCCCAGCGGACCCTGGGAGTGATCCCCTATCTGTGAGTTACGTATACCGGAGTGGGTCTTGGTATCCCCTAGCGGACCCTAGCGGTGATCCCCTCTCCGAGGAGTTTGGTGGTTATGTTGTTTCAACGATGTTTCCTCAGTGATGCTATCCGATGAGCGTGGTCTCTCGGGTGAGCGTCTGTGATGTTTGCGAGTATCCCGATGGAGTGTATCTCTCGGATGAGTGTCATCTGGTATGACAGTGTTTTTGGTGTACTCTCCTGGTTGTGGACAGTTGCTGGTGATGAGGTCGGTACCTCTTTTGGCTTTGTGGCGTGAGCTTTGTATATCTGGATTGTTCAAGGTGTATGTATGGGCATAAACCTGAGCTGAGCTGAGCTGACTTGATGTGTTTAGCCGAGGATGGTCACGAGATGGAGTTTCTCTCTCGTCTGGGTTCCCTCTGGCTGGGTTGAGCGGACTGCTGCCTATCAGTTTCTCCCTTGGGTTTTGGGTTTTTGGGGTGCCTACTGAGTATGTTTATACTCACCCCAGCACGGGCTTTGCCCGCACATGTTTGTGTCTTGTGCAGACCACAGGACTTTTGACGGAGTCCCAGGAGGACCCAGAGCAGGCGGAGCTTATTGAGCGAGTTGACCGGGGTGTTCACCGGAGCTATGCCGAGGGAGCTTTCCGGAGGGTGATTGTGGCAGCGTTCCCCTTCTTCAGAGCAGGTTGGACGCGCTTTGTAGTTTTCTTTTGGTGGGCCCTATTTTGCCCTTGTACTTTTGCTGTTGCTCTCTGGTTGTGGGATAGTGTATGCATGCATTTACTTTTCAGTTTCTATATCTCTGCACTATTTCATGAAGGTGTTTGTGGGAGCGTGTGTACAGGTACCTTAGGCTAATGCCTCCCATGTGTGTGATAGCCTACTCGGCGCTGGTCGCCAGCCCCTGGCCCATTGGAGGCGGGCTTGGGGAGTCGCGGCTCGAGCCCCGTTGGGTCGGGTCGTGACAACCCATGCCATCTTCTTCTGTGGATCATTGGTGCAATATTGGGTGCCTGTGGAACCACTACTGGGAAACAATTTCTATGATTATACCATTGTGAAATAGATTTTTGAGAAGATTTCATCTATTCATTATCGATGAATTCCATTCCTGATATAAAATGTGGCATTTCAATTTCAATAGATTCAATCCAACTATGTGAAAGAAGAGATTATAATGTAAAATTATATCTATGGTGATAATATCTAGATATTATATATGGGTTTGGGGTTTCTAGTGTCACTTAGGCATGACCAGTGTAGGCGTACGAGGTAATCAAATTATATTCTTTATAATTAGGGTCATGAATCCACTTCCATATTGAAATAACAATGAAACTATCTATTTATTGAGATATAGTCTCCAAACAGTTATTCAAGAGATCAAAATCCTCATCCAAATCAGTCCATAGGCTCGCATAAATGATGTTCTATTCAAACACTTTTGTCAAAACCAACATTTACATTCCCTTTTAATGGATGTCATATAGATAGTGTGTTTTTCCAAATTCAGAGGGAGATGAGTTGCATGGAAAAATTTCTACTAAACCATTGATGAAGTACTTAAGGTAATTCTTATACTATGAGGTAACTAAATCATAATAATAAGGACAGGGCATAAAAAACAAAAAATAATTGGTTTTCTCCCATGATTACAAAAATACATCATCACATTCTAACAAAACACCAAACTAGGTATTCAAAACATAACTGCAACATATTATATTCTTGTTCCAATTGTATAGTTGAATCTTCACTTTATAGTGACTCAAATATACTTCAGTTATTTTTAGCTTATAGATAATTAAGGTAAGGATGATATTCATCCTTAAACATGTGTCAAAAAGAGAGTAATATAATTACATATCATTGAGTTAGAAAAAATTAAAAATTACAAAAATCTCCTGTATGTGGGTGACCTAATCTTCTATAATGAGTGGTATGATGTTTTTAAAATATTGTTTAACTAAAAACCTGATATAGTAGTATTCTATAGTCGCTACATCGATATTAAAACATAGTGGATTTTTAAGGCCTTTGGTAGGTCCTCACACATTTCAGTTGACATATATAGTTTCTTAATGATAGTTATCCTGGAATGTCTGCTTGCAATATGGGTCAAAAAACAAACATTCATGTATGGTGAAAATTTTTTCTGGAAGGGGGTCACACATTGGTATGAGGAACTATGGGTTCTTTTGGATAAACCACTAGATTCTAGATGGTGATGGAAATTTATTATTTCATAATATATAACATATTCAAAACCACTATTAGGTGATTATAAGATGACTGATCCCATGATTTTTTTTGGATTGTATTAATCATGATGTGGCTATATATTCCCTTCATTTCCCATTAACATGGTCAACTATGTAGGTCTGTCTGAAAAAAATGCTAGGAGGACTATTCCTGATGAGATCTACGTAGTACTGATTTTTATCCCTTGGTGTCATACATTACATGGTTTGAAGCACTATCATGGGTATTCTAGCCATATTCATTCCCTCTATTATGTTAACGATGACATCATATGGGGACAATTAGGGACTAGCAAGATATTCCACTCCATAATAAACCAGAAAATGATATACTATAATAAATTGAGTCTTAGAAATATTTTATATTATATATAAATTTAAATTTGTTTTTTTCATTATTTTTACAAACTATCTGTCTAAGAGTGTGATACACACTAAAATATGTTGGATTGAATTACATGCAAGGCCATGTTTTATCAATCAACAATATATAAATAATGAATAATTATTTAAAAAAATATATTATCTAGATGGTAAATTAGAATATATGAAATTTATTAACAGAATTATTTATTTTCAATATTCCATATATCTTTAACCTTAATCAAATTGATTTTATATAAATGAATTGAAAAAAAAAACAATTTTTTAAACTTAAGTGTTTTTTTTAAATAAAATTTCACCGCCTTTTAATGAAAACCCATTTTAATCCAATGATTTAACCATTTAAATAGTAAAATGGAAAAAAATATCTTCTTATTTTATTGCGTATTATCAAAATTATATTTGGATGAAATTTTCAAATTTTTTTGATAAATTTGATGTTTTAATGAATAGTAAAATTATACTATATTTTAGTTGAAAATAAATTTTTTCATATAAATAATTCATGTGGATAAATTAAATTATATAAGTATTTTAATTTATAAATAAAATAAATTTTTCATCATTTAAATTTACATATATATTTTTCATTAATTTTTTTAAATGTAATTTGTAAAAACATTTCAATATTTTGCAATGTCTAAACTTTTAAAAAACATATTTTTCATTATTACAAAGAAGTTTATTTTAAATTAATAACTAAAAAATGATTTTAATGAATTTTTATAATTTTATTCAATATTTAGAATCAATGGGTGGGAATTATGTAAATAGGGACGTTTTATTTTTGGACATTATTAACAGTAACTTTAGTAGTTTTTATATTAATGGTGTTAAGGGAAGACCAGGTAACTAAATGTATAATTATTATTATAATATTAACTTGAACCCTATCAAAATCATGTTACATGACTAAATGCGACCCCTATCACCTATTTTTTGAAATTGAATCATTTAATGGTACCTATTCAATAAAAATGACATGAATATTATAAAAATTAATGAATGTGACAAAATGTCCTAATCTCATTTCTTAGTTGTATAATACTTTAAATATTGCATTCGATAGGATAATAAATCTATGAAAAATAGGATATATATATATATTAATTATTTAAATGAATAATGGAAATTTATTTATAATTTCTACATATAAAATAATTATAATTAATGTTGATGTAATACTGATGAAGAATTATTTTTCTAATTAAACTATCAATTAAATGATATTAAAAATATTACAATAACTATAATTTTACATAATTAATTTCATAAATACATTTTATAGAAAACATTTACATGTAAGTGACTTATTGGAAGTATTAGTTTGACATTATCTTGTTGAATTGATATTATTAAAATTTAAGATGATAAATACTACCAAAACCAACATAAATGATAATTTAAAATAAATATTACTAAATGATAGAAAATTAGTAATAGTATATGGGTTGACAAAATAATAATAATATTGTTGAATATATCATAAATTATCCAATTAGTGTTATTATGAAATTTTATTTTAATTATATTAACCTTAATGAATTAGAAGACAATTTGTCCCGGTAAATGTAAAATTATTTAACTAATGGGTAAAGCCAAAATATAAGATTAAATTCAGAACATAATCATGTATTAAATTCCATGGTTGATGATATTTATACACATAATTATATTATCCTTGAATAAACTCACTTTTTATCCATTTTCAATTAAAAATAATTTATATGCATTTAATATTTTAAGATATTCCTAAAGATCCAATCCACTCTCTTATAAAAAGAAAGTCCTCCTTCACTTTAATTCACACATATAAATCCCTATTTCTCAGAAAAACCATTCCCACATATATTTCATACATTACTAAATTAATCAAATCATCCATACATTGGGAATATAGCGATCTTATGGAGTTCATTTGTGGAAATCAAAAGGGGATGTCCGAAAATGATGTGATTGTTTTATCACATAATCCAATGTTCATTTATTCTTATACTTCTTCTTTCAACATTGTTTACTTACTGATGTAATAATCCAATATCATCCATATAATGAGATTTTATTTTAATCATGGGATTATGCTATTTCTCATTTTATCCATCATACGAGTAATAATATCACTATAAGTGCGTACATACAACTTACCGTATCCACTCTATGGTGTCATTTTATATATAATTAAACATTATTTTAATGGTTATAATGTTTATGATAATGAATATAAATAAAAAATATAACATTCTAATTATTTCTTATAATTATTATAACGTCCAATTCCATGCAATTTTATCATCAATGGAATGATATTGTCACATGTGTGTACATGCGTTCTATTGTCTCCACAACACAATGAGAGTCATTCTCCACATTTACTATGAGTGGCATATTATAAAATTAATATTATGAGTAAATACAACATTAATGAACAAAATATAATTATTGATATGAATAAAATATTTTTTATACATTGGAAAGATGACATAAACAACAGAACAAGAATAGGAAAAGGAAGTATTCAACACCAGAAACAATTATAATACCTAATTATTATTGATAAAACAATACAATATGATCATATTTGATATAAAAAATATTTATATATTAAATTTATATTTTAATAACATGATTTAACTATTATTAATTTGGTTAACACAACCTCGTCTAAATAAAATAACAATGTAAGGGTTAATTATGCAATCTCATTATTATATGGTAATGTTTATGCATAAATATTTATCAGGAATGTTTATCAACCATGTCCATGTTTCATAAAAATGATTTCAATAGAAACATTTTTAATGTTTTATGTAAGGGGATCATTAACTAAAACATTATTTTAAATTTTTATATATTTATTCTTTTAAATGAATCTCATAAATATTTATGTATTCCAAATGTTGTTATGGTTATCAATATATAGACATGAATATATTCAAAAGATAATTCATTTAAAATGATTCAAATTGGTATGGGACACTTTTATTCAAAAATATTTTATTATATTTATTCTTTTATATGTGTGTGTCTTTTGAATAAATAATTTCCTTAAAAAAGATGTATTTTTCTCAAGATATTTTTAATTATTTTAAGTGAGTATTTATATATATTTTTTCATCATTTTTAAGTAATATGATTAATTGAGCTTGATAACATATGATATCATTTGTAATAGTTTATTAAAATTTCTATGATCTATTTTTTTGTGGATGTGTATTAGACACAATAAATTTTTTATGGGTTGAGAATTCATATTTTTTATACAATATTATAATAATAATGATTATGTTGTTTATGTTTGACCTTTTTCACATGAGGAATGTATTGGACTTAATATGTTATGGGTGGGTTATACTATAGCCCCTTGATACATATATATGTTTAATTAATTAAATAATGATATGGTTTTGGATGAGGCATTTCCAATTTATTAGGTTATTATTATGCAGCCATGAATGTATTATATTATTTTCATTATGACATAACAATATTATATTTATGGCATGGTGATAGGATATAATGTTTCAAATTCCTGGCATTATACATCTCCTCATTATGATATTAGTTATTTATATTACATGTAATTATTTTACTATTAGAATATCCATGGGAATATTTGAATTGAATTATTTGATTAACTCATGACATATTATGAAGAGGGTTGTGTATAAAAAGCATGAATTTAAATTTTATAATGTTTTTATGATTATTTAAGAACACTTCTATAGTATTAACAATCCATTATGAGCATTTTAGGTCACCAATTTTGTATGTTTTATTTCTATGATGCCCAGATGTATTCTATGTTAATCATAAATAATAATTGTGTTCACAATGTCTGGACAATGATTGATATTATGTTGTGAATTATAATGATAGGTTTATATACGTAATCTATTTTCCAAGACTACTTAATTAATATGTAATTCAATATTTGATTCCTTGTAACCATTATAATTTATAATATAATTCACCCTCTCTAGAAATGTATAGTCTGGGAGTTACATTATGTATCATAAGAACATTATATATAACTGTAGAACATAGATTTAGAAAACATGGATTAGAAAAAATAAGCATATGAATGACATTCATGATAAGTCTATGTATTAAATATCATATTGTTTGGATGATATAATTTAGAGATCCTATAAATGCTTCTTCTGTAGTTTATCTATATGATTAGTGTTTCAGATATTGTGATTTTGGTTTTGGGTGATGATTAGATTCAAAACGATTATAAAATTAAATGTATACTGCTGATAATGAAAATATTACAAAATAGAGATAAATTAAATGATGTATTTTGAAATAATATGTTGAAAATAGTTAATGGTTTAAGAGTGAAGTTGAATTATTAAAGTTATTTTTAATTTATATATAATAATTATTATATTAATCCTTTAAATCTGAATAATCAATAGAGGTTATCCCACTCCAAAAATAATATATTAATGAAACATTAAATACATAAAAAGAGAAGAAAACATGGACGTAAAAAAACATGGATACACATCACCACGTGTATCACTATTCAACAACCAACAATAAAAGGACGATGTTAAAAGGACTAAAAAAATATTTTCTCCTCAATATAACACATGGAAGGTTCATCAAAAACATGATTTTCTTCTCAATAAACATGAGAAACAACCAGTAAAAACTACTCTAGAAGCCTGAGATAGTTATCCCAGGGTGAAAGCGTCCTCTTAGAACATTCCTTGAACAATTTATAAGAATGTCAACTACTAAAGATGAGATAGATTCCATAAATAAAACAATCCAGTAGTGATATGAAGCATACCATAAAACCTTAAACATAGCCCAAAATTTAGACAACAACATATTGGAGGTATCCACCATACATGTTTCATCATAGGTGGCTACTTCCATTTTCCAAAAACAACTAGAGTTCATTGCACAACCAGATATGACACATCATTCTGATTGACTCTTATTCGAGCTTGCACAACATCCAGAACACCATTATGGAGCTCCAAAATAACCACTTAGAGTAAGGAAAATCATTTCTTTGAGACAATAACATTTTAGCCCCTCTAAAAAAACATATCCATGCTGAAACTATAGATTGGTTCAACGGTTTTACCTGACAACTACGATATGCACAATAAATATATTCCAAATGGTGATCAAAACTCTCTAAATTCAAATAGCATCCAAATAAACCCTTAATGTAGCTCCATAAATAATATATAGTGAAAAAGATTATAAATAATTTATCAAAATTTTCATCCATAACAAGAAAATGAAAGAAAATAGATGTAAGAGAAAATCCTTCCAGTTCCAACATTCTTTGAATAGGAAGTTTACACTTCTAAATCCTCCATATATGAATGTATTGTGCCTGTAAATTAAATGCATTATGAAACATATGAAGCCAAGAAGAATCTAGAAAGCAACATTGGACATGGATCTATAGTTCTTTTTATTGTTAAAAATCCCAGTTAATGTGGTTAACCAGATCATAGTATCCATAGAAAAGTACTTATAATAATCGAATTCCATTTTTTTGGACCTCCATGCAACCCATGATCAGTGATATTATTGTGAAATTTTGTAATAGAAAGAACCTTAAATGATGGAGGGATTTCAATATCCTTCTCAATAATATGTGATATCCAAACAATATTCAAGACCTTAAAAGTGGATATTATATACACATCGTAAAAATATATTGGTGCATAAAAAACATTCATCCCAAATAAGGAAAATTGAGAGAAAATAACATTACTGTTTTTTCAAATATTTGTACGTAAAAACCATGAAATATATATAATAAAATGGGTTTGTAAATTAACATAAATATATATATATATATTGAAAACAAATCATATAAATAATTCAATGTACGTACACACAGAAGACATAAGAAATTAGTGGTTAATATTTTATAAGTATTGCAATAATATATACAAGACGAGAAATTATATTACATTATGTCTTTAACCTCTTTGTACTTGTTAAAACTACATGAATAAAAATATATATATTTATTATAAACCTATAAATGAACAATATTCAATAATATCATAAAATATATGATTCAATTATTTCATTATATTACAAATTAAAAAACAATTCCATGTTAAAATTACTTTTTAGGTAATAAATAACAATTTATGGATGTGTTTTGATTTTCTATATTTCTAGTCCTTATACATAAATCATGATATCAGTATTTTGAACAATGATCTAAATGTCATATTTTTTCACCACATATGTGTTTATAATAAGATAAAAAAAATAAACAAATAGAATATACCATTCAATTAGATGTTAAGTCATATATACGCATGAAGAATGATTCTATTTTATTTTCATATATAATGAAGTAAATTAAATTACATAAATTTATATATATATATATAAGAATTTTTATTATTATTATTTTATATATATCATTTAATATATATCATATATACGCTAAACCTATCATTAATAAATCCATGTAAACTGTGAACAAAATCAACGCATTGAGGAGGATGTAGTCCAGTAGCGTAGAAAGGATGTTATTGATTTAAAAAAAATAAAATACTGGTGTTTTTTTAAATAATAATTAAATAATCATACTAAAATAATATATACCATTTTATATAATATAAATACATTATTTTCAATATACATCCATATAATGAATGTTTATAAAGAGAAAGTGAATGACCTCATTTTTTGTGGAGGTAGGCCACTATACACATGAATGGTAAGTTAGTTACCAAATTGATGGAATTTTGTATAATTATTGGTCATAAAAATTTATTAAAAAATAATATTATAGAATATATAAAGGATTGTTTATAATAATTTAATTATAGTAGTTTAGTGGTTAGAGAATGAAGGTAAAACAACACTGATTATGGAAATTTGTTTCCTATTCTTTCTGTATCTCCTCTTATTATACACCATTTGATTCCTTGGATGTTATTGTTCCCAAATGTAGGATCATAGGATGATGGGAGGAGTGTTTGGAAGATATTTAGGATGTGTTTTTGAGAGGAAAAGGGCTTTAAATGTGTGTAGAAGTGAGGGGGTGAATCACTTTATTATGTGGATGAGGACATTTATTCTAGTAAATCATAAAAAATACAATTTATATGTCTCCCATACATTATTTTCCTCCTATAATTGAATTTTTTGTATCCAATTTGTTTCTTTGATAAAATAAGTCATCCCAAAGTATTTTTTTTATATTATTATATGTTATTAAGGCTTTAAAATTATTTATTAACCATTATGTAATAATTTTTATAATCAATTGATGTAATTAATATTTATTAAATTCACTAATATTGTTGGTAAAAATATAGATTGAGAGTTTTCTATATTGTAAATTACATCTATTTAAAACATGGAATCTATTTTTTCAAATTAAAATCCCATAAGATCCAGAATTTAATATAAATTTAATACTATCAAATTATCCGGATATTATGTTTTTCTAAAGGGAAAATGTAAAAAAATTAATTTGTTTTTATGTGAAATTTAATGTTAATTTTTTTTCCAGTGAACTACATGTTATTAATTAATTTACAATTTCATCTAATTACACTTTAAAAATAGATATAAATATAATTTAAAAATATTCATAAATTATATGAAAATATAGAAATAAGTAAAAATTATGTATTTTCAATATTCAAAAATAATGAAATTTTATTGTAAAATCCCAAATTTCTCAATAAGATAATTTTTACATTGGGAATTAATTTTGTTTCTATTAAATTAAATTTTAAAAATGATAATAAATTTTTTTTATTGTTCAAATAAGGATACACTAAAATATTCATTTAAGAAAATTGCATTTTAAAACATATAAAGAGTGGACATAAAATAAATTTTCATTCTATAATCCCTTTATAAATAATATTATAAAAATTATTTATTTCTATTAGTTTTACTATGAATATAAAAAATGTGATAACTCTATCACTTAAACAATTCGTATAATAATTTTTTTCAGAAACATATTGTTGAATGTAATTAAAGAATATAATATATTTCTTATAGTAAAATCATAACATAGTGTATCTTATTATGAATGTTTTACATGGTGTATCATGCTTTTCATGAAATCATAGAAATTTAATTTATTTGAAAACATTGACATTAAAACTCGGGTTGTTACATTACATGCTATGTTGGGGGATTACATGGAAGGGTTGTGAGGAAGGCATGGGGGTTGATCTCAAAATATGCTAAAACGTTTCTCAATAACATTGGTTTTTCCAATGGAGATCCATAAAATGTGTGAATACAAGATTGGATACATGTGCGCATGATTACGTTTGTGTACAAAAGGATTCATGTAGACACTTGACATGGGATGCAAGAAGATTGAAGTGGATTGCCAACTATGGGCCCACAAAAGGGAGGACACATAGGTAAATATTAACACAATATCACCACCTTGAGGATTTCATACATTTATAATGTCATGGAATATTAGTCTTATGTGAAACATAGTGTCTATTTGATTTGGGGTGGGGGGTCACCCTGAACAATGGGCATGCAATTTTATTTATACTTGATAATTTGATCAATGAAAAAAAAAATGTTTTTTCAGATAATATTTCATTATTTGAATCATCAATGTTATCTGAGATGTATCATCTTGCAACGGTTCTGTTGGCGTTATACCTAGTTTGTATGTAGGATACTCATAGGTTGGGTTCCATGCACAACGAATATGTAACTTTTTCATTTCATACTTTTATATTAGATTTTTTTAATGTAATGGAAATAATTTCTTGACTTAATTTGAGGGAAATATCATTAAATGTGTATTTCAATTATATTTTCACACCTTGAATCACGCATTAACCTCTACGGGTGATATTTTAATACTCCACCAAGTTAGATGGTAGTTTGGGTATGTCTATAGATGTCAATTTTGGCTTCAATTAGAATTGGGTGCCAAAAAATTCTTTTATAGATCGTATAATAATATATGATTTACTCAAATTACAAATAGGATTCCTAATTTTTATTGAATATTTGATTCATAAAGTAATTTTTTAGATAGAAGTTGAAATGAATCGAACATAAGGGATGATATTATAAATATTATATGAAAATAAATAATTTATGTATGAATCCAATGTTATATATCTTGATAGTAAATGAGTCCATAAAATATATTAAATTGAATTTAGTCAAAAAAAAATTCCAACTTCCATCATTGAAGAATTTTTTTATACATTCATTGATTCATGTTTTTCATGAAATTAATATTCTGAATACCTTGTTATCAATCATTCTATATTACTACTGAGAAAAAAATTTCCCCCCATATGAATATTTTTTAACATTACTCAAATATTAACCTTTCTTAAGAACTTGAATAAATATAATTTTTTATAACCATTATACTTACCACATAACCTTTTAATGAAATAATTATTACTCTTATGTACAATATGATTTGTCAAAAAATGTGTTATAAATTAACGTTATTAATCCCATTAGGGAGGTTATAAATTAATATTATATTAAATAAGAAATATATTATGTAAGTAAAAATAATAAACAAATCTGTAATTCGAAAAAACATTGGGGACATTTAGCTTAGTTTTCATCACATAATTAACTTTATCCACCTCTTTAGTAGTGACAACATACACTCTTCTGCGTTCCATAGTTTTTTATGTTTTTTAGGATAATTTTATTAATTATATTGATTTTTATGTAATTTTTTTTCATTATACATGAATTCTAGTATATTGTGGAATTGATGTATATGAATCACATTAGAGGAAAAACTATTTTATTTTATAACATTAACTATCCTCTTAAACTAATTAATATAATCATCAACTTAATTGATATTATTACTTAACATGAATACATTATCTAATATTATAGGTAATTTATATGATCCTTCATCACAAATTTTTTACATCTAGGCACTAAAAAAATAATTCCCATATGTGATATATCATCATATATTTTATGATACTCTAAATTCAAATTTGTCAATCAATATTATTTAGAGTCTCCAGTTTCAAAATCCACATTCAATGGAAATATAATATATTCATTATTTTATCCAATGTATATTAGTGATAATTATTTTTGAGGAATTACTTTTAATACAACAATGAAACCATTTATTTTTCTCTTATCATCACATTTAAAAATCAAAATCTATATACTTTTCTCGATGAAGATTTTTATTTATTTTTTAATGGATTAATCAACATTATAATTCAATTAAAAATTTAATTTTAATATATTACTATAAATTTGTTAAAGAAATTGAAATGTTAAGAACAAAATCCTAAACTATATCCATTTTATAGAGTCTATATACTCATTTCTAATTTTATTCTATGTAATTTTTATTCATTGGATAGACTCATGATCCAAATGATCAACTAAGTGTACAAAATTCAATTCTTATGACCACTAGAGAATAAATAATATTATATCTCTCACATTGATCAATTTTTCATAAAAAATAAGTTTAAACAGTCCACAGATGGATGGTAGATATCATTATGATAAAGACTAGATTTAAATTTTCTTCTTAGATGGTTTGTTCTAATTATAAAAATGGATTGAATTGTTATTAATAGATCTATAGAATTACTAGAGAAATTCTTCAAAAATATATAATTCAAGTCACAACACATCGGGTTACTTATTATCATAATGATCATATTACACATCTATACCATTTTTTAATTATTCACTCTATTATACAGTAATATCCATGTTAAATATGATTTAGATATAACAAAAATCTAATTCTAGAAGTAAAAATTTAAAAAATATGGTATTAAATGAAAAATAAATAAATCAATGGGTTTAATTTTTTTTTAATTTTCAATATTTTATTAGTCTCACTATCAAGGCCACAAAAATTATACCAAATCATGTATATTGTTTTATAATTTTTCAGTGACATACAATAGAATATCCACCATGATTGAATAGCCATGTGATAAACAATAATCCCACTCATCATGAAGAAATATTAATATTGACTTTATACTTCATAATATTTTTCAACAATAAAACCATATTGTCTATCTATTCCATAATTGAGTAAAACTTATAGTATTTAGATTCTAAATTAATTAAACTGAAACTACACAATCTAACAGTTCTAAAACAAAATGATGTTATCCAATAATTATATGTATCTCATTGAGTTATCGATAGGGTATTTTGTGAAGCTATGAAATCATATATTTTTGGATCCCATCTCTCCAATTGTACACATCCTTGAATGGAAATACAGGATAAGAGATAATGACCTCATAGGGGAAACTTGCTATAGTGTCCATGTTAGAAACTAGTACCATGATTAAATAGAAAGTATGAAATATTGATACAGTACCCTCAAAAAAATTATGATCAAGATATAAGATACAAAAATCATAAACACTCCATCACATAATATAAAATTAATAATGGATATCACATTATGGTTGACAAGATATTAAATTAATAAAAATAAAAATATCCCTGAAATGTACTAAATTAAAATTATATTGTGAAATCCAAGAATTGCTCCATCACTAAAAATAATAATGTATATACCAATCCCAAATGTCTTCCTTAAAACCCAAAACATAGTTTATATATGAATAGGTTGATCATAAAAGGTACATGTTTCCTGATCATAGTCAAGGTATCTTGTGTACATGTGAAAAATATATATTTATGTAAAAAATATCAAAAATAAGAAAAAGTTTCTCAGAATTATGAAAACTATCAATTAAAAACCAATCCATAGAACTATAACCAATTATAGATTCTATGTATGATAATATATCATTTAAATAATTTATTGAAGGTAACCCATTAACACTTACCTACTAATTATCCACTCTCATTATCCATAATCTATAGTCATGTTCTCTCCCCACTACCCTAAAAACACAGAACAAATGCTACAATATTTGTTGATGTCCTGGTAGCATCCCTACGAATTAAAAAATTCCACTAGGTCTAGTATAACATTCATCAGTAAAGAATAATATCAGATTACTCCCTCATACCGAACAAGGGATGTGTTGTATAATAAATCTAAATGAAGTCAAACTCAATCCATCATGATACCATGAATTATCCATAGAATTTATTATAACCTCGTCATCATAATGAACTCTTAAAAACAACATTTATCATCCTAAGAAATATCCACAACACTCCATAAACATCACTATTAGAGTAGAATGAGTAATGTGGAGGAGGTAACCAACCATCCATCTGAGCACATTCCCTAATATTGGGGATAACACATGAAACCAATATCTTGAATGTGTTGGAATGATTGTATATTTTAGGAGAGGATAGATTTATTGTATCATGATGCTAAAAATATTGTTTAATATAAAAAAATTCCCATCCAATGAGTTCAAATAATACTCCAAAAAAATATCTCCTAATGTCACCAAAACATCTCATTATTACTTATTTCAACAGCTCTTTCTGTTATTTAAACAGATAATGTATTCAGGAAACACATAAGAGATATTATTCTACCATATTAAATATAACATGTTTCCTAGAATATTATTAAATAATAGAATTATTAATTCAATTATATATAAATAATTATAGTCTACACATAGATAATTTCCATCTCATGATATTTCAATTTCACCAAGGTGATTTCATTCCATTGTTACTAGGAAACTACAATGCCACCCCACAGTATTGGTCTATAGCACATGTCTATTGGTTACAAATTATAACATTATCAAACAAATTACGCATACACAATAATCTCACTAAAAATATTTCATATGAGAAAACTCACAAATCAATAATAATATTTTAGAAACTATTAATTCCCATTCCAATTAAACATCCCCTTGCATTTAGCAAAATAATTATAATAAATATATTCTAAAATCTCTTGTAAAATATGACTTATATCCCTACACATCAAAAAATTCATAGATACAAACAATTAAAAACCTACTGAAATATTTTAACATTTTCATGTAACAAAATTTAAATTTAAATATTTTATAATGCCACATATTCTTCATTTGTGGAATTATTGATGAGTTATGTAATTCCATGAGAATTAGATAATTAGAAAAATTCATTAATTATTGTTTTAAATTAAAAATAATCTATTAAATGAAATCGAAATTAGTGTCCCATTATTCAACACAGAGAATAAGAAAACAGGTCCTCCAAAAACGTTTTTATATAGATAATGAAATAATAAAGTAACTATGGAATTGTTAATATTTGTTATTACAACATATTTCCATATCAATCAGTTAACCCATTTCATTATTTATTTTATCAAAACATATAACATAGAACTGTTGAAAGGAAGAAATTAAATACCCATACATACACACAAATCAGGATAGATTAATGATCCCAACCTCAATCACAGACATTTTAAATCACGAAAAATGTATTGAAAAATTTAATAAAATTATCTTGACCATGATCACAAGGCAATGAATAATAATTTAGAACACATCAATATTTATCAATATCCAGCCATCACTCAACCTAAAGAATAAATATCCCAATGTATGACCTTATCCAGAATGAAAAATATTAAAAAAATGAGAATGAAAAGATAAAAATTATAATATCATGTTATTGTATTTTATGTATTTTGATGCCCTTTTGGGTAATTATTTTTTTGAGGATTCATTATGTTTTCTTGGGTGAAATTTTTAATTATTTTAAATCTAATTTTCATCACATGGCATGAACCAAATTTTCCAATACTAAGGGACATACCATTTAAAACCATGTAACACAATACAATAGGGTATTTCATCATTGGTGCATGATTTTAGAAAAAAACTTCTTCAAAAATAGTAGAAATTGTCTACCCATTAGAGGGGAAAATTGTTGGGGTTTAGGGGTAGTCTAAATATTTTTACATTCCTAGATAAACATTCAAGAACTGATTATTATTCTAAAATATAATTTGAAAAATTCCAAAACACCCATATCATCCTTCGCTTGACCTTATGTCAACTGAGAAATAATTCATTGCTCATAGAGGCTCTTCAGGTCCCTTTTTCAACAGTAAGAATTTTTTTGTAGATATATTTGTGGATGTTCTTTTGATATCTCCCTAATTAGAGAATATATTCCATTTCATTCTATATTTATTATATTTTTATTACATTATATAAATTATTATATCATTATCATGTTTATGGATATATAATCTATTATTTTAGATCTTGATTATAGATTTAATTCATATAATTATGTTATAGTTTTTCTTCAACTAAAAAAACAATTATAGGTGTTCTAAACAATTTTAATGAGAATAAAGGCATATAGATCAAATTGAGATAGTAATTCTGATTAAACAATGATTTTTTGATTAATGGAAATTGATTTCAATTGATTTGTCCAAAAACGCTTTCAAGAAAAATATAATTCTAAATTTATATTGAATTGATTTTTGAAAAAATACTCTATAATAATATAATTAACATTTTGAGGGTATTTTTAAATAAATAAAATTGATAATTTTATATGATAATTAATTTTAGAAAAAATGGATTAATATGAATTGATAAAAACATAATATTTATTTTGTCTTAAAATAACCTAAAATGATGAAAAAATAATCTGTTGGTTGTATAATTGATTTATTATATTGAAATAAAAAATTGGTAAATGTAATTTTAATTGATACTTTTATTTTAAACTATATTAATTTCTTATTTATTGATTGATTTATTGAGATCATGAATACCTAGTATGTTAGTGGTTTATTTTGAACAATTACTATATGTTGGAAATTCTATAGCAACTGATTTATTAAGAAAAATCTAATAAAACTTATTTAGGAAAATAATATCATTTATTTAATGATGATGATGTGTTATATCCTATTTGAGCCCATGGTATGTGTATAAAAAATTTCCATTATCACTAATATAAGAGTATAGGGATCCCATACCAGACAACTATAATACCATAGAGAATATGACACTGATTATTTTGCTGATTATTTTTTGTATATATTTTATTGATTGTGAAACATCTATGTTCATGGAATATGACTGAAATAAAATATTTTTCAAAATAATAATTTAATCAATAATTTAATTTTTTTGTTTTATTTTGAAATGAATAATATTTTTTAAATATGAAATTATAATTAAATTATCTTTTTCATAAAATGGAAATTGTTGTTTAATTTATTATTATGTAATAATAGTATGGTACTATTAGCGGGACACTAATTTGATTTATAGGTCATTTCATAACATTTCCCTTAGAAATATGTATATTTCATTCAGTCATGTCCATGAAAAGAGGATGTTCCACATAAAGGAGGTGGTTGTTCTATGTCTTTTAAGATCATATTGATACATCCATTGGGATGATGAGTTTGTGTTATCTATATTTGAGTAATAATGTGATATAGTATTTGGGTTTTTATTTACATCATTGGTTTCATGTTCTATCTAACACCATAGTTTTGAGAAAATTGATATCTATGTTTTTCTCTTTTAGTTCATGAGGAAAACATGTTCCCTCTTTTATCTTGTAAAAATATATGAATTAGTTTCTAACCCATTGGAATAAACAACACCATTAGAAAAATATCAGTTTCAAATTATGTATTTGGATACCTGGGTATTAGGTTTAGTTCCATGAAAGGTAATATTTCAATAGGATAAACATATTTCCTTGATGATTATATATATTTTGGAGTATATTTTTGGGACATATGAGGATGTTATGAGTGAGTTCCTGGAAATCTCGCATCATAGTGATACATAAGATTCAATGGGTAGTCTGGGAAAGGTACCTTGATGTTTATTTTAAAATAAGTCTAGTTTTTTCTATTCGTTTAATAAGAAAGGTTGAAATCCAAATCTTGTTATATTATCTAATGGGATTAATTTCGCAATTTCTCTTCATTGAGTTATTATAATGGGGAATATAATGATATTTTCAATGTTGTCTGATTATGTGTTATAGGATCATACTTCCAATAATATTTTTAAACTGTTTCATGGATGATGCATCTATTGATCCTCAATTATAAAATCATTACATATTCCATAATTTCATTGCTATTATTGTTCATGTTTTCCATGATCTCGAATGGTAACCTACCCCAACTCATGTTCTAGATCCATCATTATAACCTGAGATTTTGGAATTAAGGATATGTATTTAGTATTTATTTCACAAAAAATGACAATGTTCTATTTATATAATAATCCTAAATGTTCTATTATTGGTTATGACTGATATATATTGAAATCGATTTCATGTAAGTTATTGAATTGATCAGTGTGAAATGTTCCTATGTCATGATGGAATGAGCGTGATGGAGATAGAATGAATCAATGGTGATTATGAAGATTCATGATGTTTTAGAGTATAAGGTTATTAAATACCATTCCATTTATCAGTTCTATCCAGATTCTATGGTTCCATCCAAGGCTATAGTGTTTTTCAATCTGGATTTGGCTGACAAGAATCTGATATAACATGTGAACATATTCAATACATTTTGATCATTTTTCATATAATATTGTATCGAATGTGATGATGAATATGTAGATGGATAAATATTTTTATTTGACATGATATAATATAAGAGTTTTTTTTTACGAGTCTTTATTATTATTTTGATGTTATTTAGAGGGATTTAATGATTCAATTTGTATGAGATGGTAATTCTAGGATGATGAGAGTTACTTTGTAACCATGTGAATGTTCATTGAGTTATTATAAAAGAAATATAATATCTGATTTATCTTTTGGTGGTTCGTGAAAACATGTTTTATAAAAACCCTGATATATATTTCTCACATAAACATAATTTATTAAATAAAATATTCAATTAATACAACATGGATGATTTGAGAGGTCTTGTGTCTTTAGAAGTTATAAACATTACAAAACAATGTAAAACATAAAACACAATATTATATTGGAGACTACATCTACATGACCACATCTTTACTTCGTACATATCATTGCATGGGATTACTTGATGACATTACTAATAAAATGGTGATCTCTAAGTACATGTAAGGTAGAAAAAGGAAATTACATGTTTATGAAAATACCTATTAGGGAACATACATATCAATGGATCATAAGAGAACATGATCATACATGCATGATATATAATGTTTATCAAAACACTGAAATGTAGAAACAAGATTAAACAATATATTATCACGGGTAAAGGTTCATTTCAAATGGAAAATTAGTAAACCCTAAAAATACATTAATTATAATGATAAAACATAGATTTACCATTACATGTCATTATAATAATCTATACCCAACGCATTGGTGCACTATATGTGTTCACCGTTCATAATATTTACATTTCATGCATAAGTGTGTCATATTGATCATATATAATGGATTCATTAAAATATATAATTTATTACATGATAAATTAATGTTGAATTCCTAAATGATACTCTATAATAAATATTTAAATTTTCATAAAAGTGAATACTGTTGATAGATAAATGGGCATGGTATTCACTACACAATATCTTCATCTTGTAAAATTCGTGTTCAATTTTGTTAGCATAACGGCATGACATAAGAATTTATAAAAAGGGTTTATGAGATATAATGAGGTGTTTCATCATATTTATGTGAAATTTACAGTATGGGGGTCATATAGATAAATTTAACCACATATGTAATCTAATTTATATTGATAATACTATATAATTTCTTTTATGTAAATGAAAAAGAAAAATTTCTTACTGAATTTTGGCATATTAACGGGTGTACATGGGAGAAATAAATTATAGGTAAAGGGGTCAATAATCATTAAAACATAAAGAGGTTAGTATAATGGAGGTGTTAAATCATACCATATTTTTTATTGTAAACAAAATAGAATAACAACATAAAAAAACTGGGGAAAATGAGGGAGGAAGAAATCCCTTACATTGATGTGTCATCCCAAATACTTTAGAGGGGTTTGAGAGTGGATTCCTGGGAGATTTTGGAGCCTTTTGAGGATTATATATATAGGAAGGGAAAGGATTTTCTAGCTTCAAATTCATTGAGTGATGATGAATTGGGAGATTGTGTGGGTTTATATAGGAAATGTGACGAAATTCCTTATTATTTTGGTTAAGGACTACACACATAAAACTAATAAAAATGAAAAACCAAACCCTAGTTTTTTCACATGGTTTTTTACATAGGGAATTAGACAAAATTATTTTATAAGGCCAATGTAAAAACATTTTAAATTATTAGGTTTTATTATGTGGAGGTGAATAACACTCTCAAGGAAATCAAATTAAAAAGATAAAATGTTTTATAAGTCTTGGAGAATCCACTAATGCTTTGTAAAATATATAAAATAAACAAATAAACACATTATTTAAATTGTAAAACAAATATTGAACAATATTAAAATTTATAGTTTTTTAATACACCACTATCGGGTCGGTATTATGTCATAATCACATTATATATTTAAACAATACTTAACATTTACCAAAAAACATGACTATCACAGAAAATTTGTGAAAACACCACTATTGGGTAATTTTGATACCCTAATTAAAAATAAAATATTCATTTCAAATAAATAATTTTCTATAAATTTTAATTTTTAAATTACAAATGAGAACCTGTATTTCACTAAATTTTTGGGTTTTGACAAAAACAATTTCTAAACTTTAAAAAAAATTACAATTGTATTCATAAAAATTATAAGATCATTTCAATTTAATAAAATGTAATTTATTAACAATAATATTTTCATAAAATATTATTTAATTCCAAAAATCAATTCATTCATCAATATATATTTTTTAATAGCATATCAACTAAATATACAACTTTTTCATTAAATACTATTTACAATTGAATATTAAAAAAAAATGAATGTATATTCATTATTATATACAAAAATAATGCACATAATCATAGTTCTTGGGCCTTGTTACATAATCCATTATAACACCTGCATAAGACCTGTGGGTAAGGTGTGAGAAGGTGACTACACATTGGGTGGCTCGGATAACATCGCTCAAGTGGTAAACTCTGTCAACATCCACTTATCCTGTAGGTGGTTCCATACTAGATTAACATTTAAATATCATCATGGGCTTGGTCATTGTGAATCCCCATGACACCACTCCTTTCACAGCTTCAAAAATGGGTTTTATATGGTGAAATTCTACTAGATGAGGTAATCTCATCATTTTTCTATGTAAATTGGATTTGTTAAATCCATATATTTATAAAAATTATGTGATCACTATTCAACGACTATATTACCAACAATTACATTTCATAACGGTATTTTTAGATGCAAAAACAGAAATCCTATGATATGAATATGTTATATAACCATAACAAATCATTTAATTATATCAAAATTTACATTCATTAATTAATGTTTGGGTCATCAAATGGTTATGATTGAAAACACGAGGTTCCTAAAAGAAGTAATTTGACATGTTTCCATTATAGAAAGCAAGGGTATTCGATATAGTTTTGACTGAGACACCCAATATGTGAAACACATATGGAATCTAAAGAGACATAAATAAATAATTTATATATTCTCTTCTGCATGTGGTGTAATGATATAATCAATAATAAAATATAATTCAGTGAAATAAAATGCATTATGATCTATGGGGTTTTAGAAACGTGCATCATTAATGAAGCCTTATTATAAAATAAAGGAGTCTATATATAATGTTAATATACCTCTATCAAAATTTATATGTAACATAATGATAGATTCATTTTTAGTGTCTTATTTATTTTATATTGTTACATCCCATTAATTCATATCATCACCGATTGTGATCCATCTGAATCTGAATATAGAAATTTTTTGCAAGTGATGAATATTAATACACCCCTTTAATTGAAGGGAGACATTGATCTATTTTGTCCAACATTTTTCTATCTCAATTAATTATTGATCTTCCCTAGACTTTGTTGGTTCTCAATATGTTACCTACTTATGACATGTTTTGTAAGGAAGTCATTGTTTAAATGTTTTTTTGAATGAAATACTATCTTCTTTGCATCTCCTTTATTATGGTCGATGGGTGTGTATTATATGTTTGAGGGATATTGGGACTGGAAGTCGATTATTTCTTGAGATTATTATCAATAGTTATGTAAAGTTATTCTTATTATTTATTTTGATCTAGAGACAATATATTATAGAGATGTTCTCCATATAATTTTCATCAATTTTCCAAACATTTTCCTTCTAAATATTACAGTATTACATTGATAATAGAGGCATATTATTATTTATTTAGATAAAAGTACTAAACTATTGTATAATTCTTCTAAATTTAAGGGACCAACATAAATGAATGGTTTAATGATGATGTTGGATGATATTTTATAAAAAAAAATATATAGATATGAGTGTGTCATGTTAGGATATGCAAGTTCTTTTTTACTAAAAACTATTATGGGACATAAAAAAATGTGATTATTAACAGAAATTCAGGTATGTTATCCTAAAGTACCAGTATTATATACCACTGATTTTTGATATATTTTAATTTTTAAAATTATAATTGTGGTTCAAAAATAATGATATTCTATTAGGTTACTATAATTTTAGAATAAAAAAGCGTACATTTTTAAAATGGATATTCAGAGTAGGTATGGCCATATTGAGTATATTTTCAGGTCATTTTTTCTAATAAAGGATACTAAATTTTTCATTACATTCATTAATATTATCTTCCATAATTATCTTTATATGTTCATGGTTGTCATTGTAGATGAAATCTGAGTTTTCTCTATGTGTGAGGGGAATCATGTGCGCTATCTGATAGATGATATGAAATTGTTGAGAAATTTTCGAGTTTAAAAAAATATATTGAAATATAATTTCGGGATTTGGGAAGTGATATTTGTATTGAATTATTTATAGATACATGGTATATCATTTGGTCCTGAGAAGATGAATGATATTATGATATGAGAGGAACTGTAAATTTTATTCAATATTCTTGACTTATTTGGGTTAGTTGGGTATTATCACATGTTTGTAAAAAAATTATAATTTTTTTTCTTTGATATAAATATTCACACAAAAGGGGGTGATGTTCTATTGATATGATAATTTTTAGAGTTATTTTGAAGACATAAAACATATTTTTATTTTTTTATAGTATGGACTCTTTTAGAGGCTGATAATGGTAATGTATTCTTAAGTACTACATCAGGAATGAGATTGTGCTAAATTTCAATGATAACAGATTTTGTTTTATCTTATGGATCATAGATTCTTAGTCCAAAAATGAATGTTTCATATCCCAAACCCTAAATAATTAGTATCTCATGAGTGAAAAAATAGTTACCAACCATACATTTATAGAGAAAAACCTACCATGTTCTCTAAATAAGTGTTCTTTAGGTACATATTCACTACGAATAATTTAATTCTATCATAGATTAATTATGTCGAGTAAATGTAGTTTTATTATTTTAGCTTAACCAATACCATTGGTAATGTGAATGTTTTTTATTAATTAATAATTTATATTCCGATTAATTTCATGAAATATAGATTTGAAAAGAAGAACAAGATTTTTTTAAACATTTCCATATAAGATATCAATAAATAGAGGCCTATGTTGTCTTATCTGTTGTTCTATTTCCCCCTTAACTAATCAATATATTTCATGGTAAACAAAATATTTATGATAAATTATATAGAAATATATAAAATATATATGGTTGATAGACCACTATTGAGTGGACATTCATAGATGAGGGTAATATATGTATTTTTGGTCTATTTTTGTGAATTTATCTTTGAGGAATGTTGTGAAGGGGATATTTATAATTTATAATGTATTTTTCAACCAGCAATGAATAAGTTATTTATGAAATATATCGATGATTCAATTGTCCACATATGAGAAATAACAATTTGAATTATCTCTCTAATTATTATTATTTACAACATTCCATGGACAAAAACAAATGTCCTTCACATTTTCATTTCTAACAACTTATGCCAACTTGAATTACGGATGATAATATAATTGACTCTGAGGATGGGATTCCTTGTACACAAATATAAATTAATTTGAAAAGATTTATGATTGATTTGATGTATAAATTTTCTCATAGTATACTCATTCATGATACACCCAATGATATGGAGTTGATAAATTCATATGTGAATGAGGTTGTTTGTCAACACATAGTCTTTTTTTCTAAATACCAATTTTAATTCAATCATTTTGAATTTCCACTAAGAGGATGTGAAATAATGTATTATTTTTATTCGGGAATACCATATATAGATGGATGAAGAGACATATCATTCTATATAAGTCTTGGAGAATGTTCTTCCTGGAAAAATTCTTGATTTTGGTGTAAAATGGGAAAACCATTTGGGGATAGTTGACTTATATTATAATAATAGTTACTGACTATGATGAGAATTGATAATTTTGAGTCATATATTGAAGGCCCTGAATATCACCATTTTTTTGGTCCCAAATTTGTTAAAGATCATTGGTTGGTCAAAGTATGGCACAAGTGATGAATAAAAATATTCAATTGATTTTCCATTGAATGATGACATCATATATCTGAAGTAAATATTATTTTAATCATTTAATCAAACTATTTTACTCTATAAAAGGTTAATATGTTTCCCTGAATGTTTACCTTTGTTTAGGTCATCGAAAAATTAATAGGAAAAGGAATATTTCTCCTCATTTTTGGTACTTTTTGTTGTTTTTCAGAATATGGGGAATGTGGATTAAAATTTATCACCTACATACTATTGGAAGACAATAATAAATTTATTCCTCCTATATTAGATATATAAATATTTTTTGGGTCCATATAATATTCTGAGTTATAATGATCTTGATGTTGAGCATGATTTAACTCTTACTGAGCATCCATTCATGAAAGTTGATTCTGAGACAACAGTACTTCATGGAAGGATTATACCTTTGGTATGGGGGATATGGTATTATGGTT
This sequence comes from Viscum album, assembly GCA_963277665.1. NCBI lineage: Eukaryota > Viridiplantae > Streptophyta > Magnoliopsida > Santalales > Viscaceae > Viscum > Viscum album. Next base: position 1,036,248,848 of record OY728133.1, on the reverse strand, counting down.
CTTAAATTAAATAGACTTATGGGATGAAGTCATATATAAGAGATAAGTTGACTCATCTTCTTGAAAAGGAATCTTCTTGATAGGATTTCTATAGGCAGAATGTTTCTATAGTTGTTTTATTTTAACACTATTTTAAAACAAATTAATTATTTTTCAACCACTATGTTCATCAATATTTGTATTGTATTTTTTAGGTTATTAAGGTAATATTTTTAAATTTAAATTTTGATTCTGTATGGTTAGCACTATGTTTTCCCAAACCATGTGCCCACCCATTGCAGAATGTGCATCCCTACATAGCAGGTCATAAAATAGTTTGAACCTAGTTTAAAATAATTTTTTCCCCACTGGTATAAAACATGAAATCCAATAGTGGGTCACATAGTTATCGAACATAGTTTCTCTAAAAATGTGGCTCTTTTGATCAAGCCATTCATGCAATATTTTTTGTTCAGAAAAATATTTTATAAATTCTAGAACGCAAATTCCTTCCCCCACAAAACGCTATCACAAAATATAATGAATAAATAATTTATATAGGATCCCAATAACACTTTTATATCCTATAAAATATTTCTTGGATTATTTGAGTGTGGAGGATCTCGTTCACTACAAATTCGATAAGTTAATTGTTGTGTGTTTTATCCCAAATTATTTTTCCCTCCTCCCTTTGAAATGATACACCATCGTATTCTTCTTGGATCTAAACTCCATTGTCTTGTATAATGATTTTAGGTTTTATTTATTGTTATATTTTTTTTATTTTTCTTAGTACTGAAATTATTTTTTGTTGTTGTACAATGTGCCTCTATGTATAATGGTATGTGGTTTCATTTGAGATTAGATATTTGATTTATATTTTAATTTAATTATTATTTTAAATTTAATTCAACTGATGTGTTAAACAATGATATTATGAAAATATGAATTGGAATATTATATTTTTTTTATTTATGGAAGACACCAAATTCATAAAAAATGGTATTCGTGGTGTCATTTAAAATTTAATGAATTTATAACTTTACTTGAAAATTTGTTTAAGAAAAATATATTAAATTTAATCTGAAATGTCCTATGAATGGTTCTACATTAAAATGTTTGATATGATTAAAATACCTTATTATTGTATTGAAATTTATTTTTCATATTAAAAAAATAAATTAGGAATGTAAAATGAAAATGATGTTTATATTTGAAATGATATGATTTTATTATTATTTATTTATTAATTAAGAACATGAAATCTTCAATAGTCATTGTGTTATTTAGGAAAATAACTATAAGATGGAAATTCCCAAGAAACATATTGATGAAGAAAAATAAAAAAATCTTAGTTAATCAAATAACTTCCTAGATGTGATATTGATTTATCTTATGCATCATGAGTCTGATGGATGTGTGTACATATATTCCATTTCCACATATATGAGAGTGTGAGGATCCCATAATATGTATATATTATAGTACAGGGAAGATGAACATGGTTTGTGTTCTGATTATATATATATATATATCTATCTATTTTGTTATGAAGAATTTTTTATTTATACTAGTTTGTAATATATATATTTATATATATGATATAAAATTTGTATTTAATCTCTAATTAAATGGTTTTCCATAGTTTAAAAATGATTGAACAATTTTTTATGTGTAATATTCTAACACCATGAACTATTTTATTTAGATTCAGATTATTATTTTGATTATTATTATATAATATCATTATAGATCTCATGGTGATACATTATTCAACTTTATAGCACACAAACATCCTTTTCCTTCATGAAATTTTATATATCATTCTCTGATGTCTGAAAAATTAAAAATCAAATTTTTTGAGGAGGAAGTAATACATGATCTATTGGGATCGATGTTGTGATAAAATTGGGATGTTGAGATTATCCTATATGATTTTTGAATAATTTTGTGATGTGCTGTTAGGGGCTTTGACATACCTTTTTTTATGATAGAATATTATTTAATTGGAGATTGATCAAACAAATACTTATCATTATCATTAAATTTTTAAAAAATTTATTCCCCAATTTGACTTTTATGATCATACATTATAATTTCAAAATTGTGCAGGTCAGTAGTTACCGATTTGAGATGTCATTTTTATCGATGATATTAGGGTACATGGTATCCGTGCTAGTTCATGATAGAATTCATTTTATAGATCTAGTTCCAGACCCATATATTACAATGACCAAGTACCATGATGAGAAGATAAAATGACACTTGAAAGAAAATTATATTCACCCATGAATTTAAAAAATAAAATACAGGATATAATTATATTAAAAAATATAAAATTTATTCAGAAAATATATTTAATGATATTGTTATGAAACTAAAAATCCCATTTTCTAATAATAACTTACTAACTAACCTGAAAGTATTTTGTGGCGGATTTTGATTGGATCATATCTGGAATGGAAAAATGTTATGATTGAACCATATAACAATATCATTTGTTCTCTAAATAAATGATACCAAAAATATATTTATTGTGACATTATACCACACAACATCCACATATTTGAAAGAGCACCACTCCACAAGTTCACTATAGTATAAAAACTATGAAACCATTCTTCTACATTCAATTGAAAATGAAAAAAAAATGAATCATTATACCATCAAATAATTAATAGACGTACAATATTTACTTTTATGAAAAAACAAACAATAAAATTGATTTATTCCACTACCGATTTACAGTCCATAAACCACACCGCCACTACGTAGAATCCACTCTCAATTAAAATCTCAAAAAAATCTCCATTTTCAAATATACTACGCCAAAACATCATAAATACAATATCCAATTATATAAAATAAAATAAAGGTATGATAATTTATAGATTTCTATAGTAGATACCTCGAAAGATATCATCCTAGTGAATTGAAATGAGAGACAATATAAAAAAATATCTTTTTTGAAAATCCAGCAAACTAGACAACTCTAAAATATATTATTTAATCAAAAACACATCCAATATCCAATAATTTTTATAAGTCGTAAAATTTCACCAACATAATGTGAAACACCAATAGAATGAAATTTTAAAAAATAAATAAACAAAATAAATAGTTAAATAAATTCAAAGTAGATAATGGCTCCTTGTATGTATATTTGTATTGTTTTCCCATGTACACACATATATGAGATCATACCACCACAACACCTAAATCATATTAATTTTTGATTCACATAGAACTAGATATTGATGATCTATGACCTTGTTTAGTTTCACCAGAAATGTTGTATTTTCATCCATATGAAAATATCCCAAGTAAATGACATGAGAGTAATCATTATAGAGAGTATAGATATAGGACACATGAAATTAATCATGAATTCAATTACCCAATGGTTGGATAAAAATCCAATAAGCCACCTATCTATTGATTTTAACACCACCTAAGGTCTAATGAACCAATGACAAATAATTCTACCACAAACGAACATGTATAACCCCATCAAGGGGAGACACCAAAGAACATACATTCAATAATATCAAAAACATGGTTCAACGATATGTGATCATCATAAGAATTATGTGAGACGTTTTAATCAGTTATTTTATCATAATCCCTCAAAATAATATCTTTTATAACCAATAATATATTATTACCACGAACTATTTACTCCCAATCATTTGTATAACACCATATAAAATGAAATGACCACATATATAATGCCTCAATAATATCCATTATACTAGTATTGTGAATTATCCTTTTATAAATAATATTATAAAAATTATTTATTTCTATTAGTTTTACCATGAATATAAAAAATGTGATAACTCTATCACTTAAACAATTCGTATAATAATTTTTTTCAGAAACATATTGTTGAATGTAGTTCAAGAATATAATATATTTCTTATATTAAAATCATAACATTGTGTATCTTATTATGAATGTTTTACATGGTGTATCATGCTTTTCATGAAATCATAGAAATTTAATTTTTTGAAAACATTGACATTAAAAATGGGGTTGTTACATTGCATGCTATGGTGGGGGATTGCAGAGAAGGGTTGTGAGGAAGTCATGGTGGTTGATCTCAAAATATGCTAAAACGTTTCTCAATATCATTGGTTTTTCCCATGGAGATTCATAAAATGTGTGAATACAAGATTGGAGACATGTGTGAAAGATTACGTTTGTGTACAAAAGGATTCATGTAGACACTTGACATGGGATGAAAGAAGTTGGAAGTGGATTTCCAACTATGGGCCCACAAAAGGGAGTACACATAGGTAAATATTCACACAATATCACCACCTTGAGGATTTCATACATTTATAATGTCATGGAATATTAGTCTTACGTGAAACATAGTGTCTATTTGATTTTGGGTGGGGGGTCACCCTGAACAATGGGCATGCAATTTTATTTATACTTGATAATTTGATCAATTAAAAAAAAATTCAGATAATATTTCATTATTTGAATCATCAATTGTTATATGAGATGTATCATCTTGCAACGGTTCTGTTGGCGTCATACCTGATGTGTATGTAGGATACTCATAGGTTGGGTTCCATGCACAAAGAATATGTAATTTTTTCATTTCATCCTTTTATATTAGATTTTTTTAATGTAATGGAAATAAATTCTTGACTTAATTTGAGGGAAATATCATTAAATGTGTATTTCAATTATATTTTCACACCTTGAATCACGCATTAACCTCTACGGATGATATTGTAATACTCCACCAAGTTAGATGGTAGTTTGGGTCTGTCTATAGATGTCCATTTTGGCTTCAATTAGAATTGGGTGCCAACAAATTCTTTTATAGATCTTATAATAATATATGATTTATTCATATTACAAATAGGATTCCTAATTTTTATTGAATATTTGATTCATAAAGTAATTTTTCAGATTGAAGTTTAAATGAATCGAACATAAGGGATGATATTATAAATATTATATGAAAATAAATAATTTATGTATGAATCCAATGTTATATATCTTGATAGTAAACGAGTCTATAAAATATATTAAATTGAATTTAGTCAAAAAAATTGTCCTAATTCCATCATTGAAGAATTTTTTTTATACAATCATTGATTCATGTTTTTCATGAAATTAATATTCTGAATACCATGTTATCAATCATTCTATATTACTACTGAGAAAAAAATTTCCTCCCCTATGAATATATTTTAACATTACTCTAATATTAACCTTTCTTAAGAACTTGAATAAATATAATTTTTGATAACCATTATACTTACCACATAACCTTTTAATGAAATAATTATTATTCTTATGTACAATATGATTTGTCAAAAAATGTGTTATAAATTAATGTTATTTATCCCATTAGGGAGGTTATAAATAAATATTATATTAAATAAGAAATATATTATGTAAGTAAAAATAATAAACAAATCAATAATTCGAAAAAACATTGTGGACATTTAGTGTAGTTTTCATCACATAATTACCTTTATCCACCTCATTAGTAGTGAGAACATACACTCTTCTGCGTTACATAGTTTTTTATGTTTTTTGGGATAATTTTATTAATTATATTGATTTTTATGTAATTTTATTTCATTATACATGAATTCTGGTATATTGTGGAATTGATGTATATGAATCACGTTAGAGAAAAAACTATTTTATTTTATAACATTAACTATCCACTTAAACTAATTAATATAATCATCAACTTAATTGATATTATTACTTAACATGAATACATTATCTAATATTAGAGGTAATTTATATGATCCTTCATCACAAATTTTTTACATCTAGGCACTAAAAAAATAATTCCTATATGTGATATATCATCATATCTTTTATGATACTCTAAATTCAAATTTGTCAATAAATATTATTTAGAGTCTCCAGTTTCAAAATCCACATTCAATGGAAATATAATATATTCATTATTTTATCCAATGTATATTAGTGATAATTTTTTTTGAGGAATTAAATTTAATACAACAATGAAACCATTTATTTTTCCCTTATCATCACATTTAAAATTCAAAATATATCTACTTTTCTCGATGAAGATTTTTATTTATTTTGTAATGGATTAATCAACATTATAATTCTATTAAAAATTTAATTTTAATATATTAATATAAATTTTTTATAGAAATTGAAATGTTAAGAACATAATCCTAAACTCTATCCATTTTATAGAGTCTATATACTCATTTCTAATTTTATTCTATGTAATTTTTATTCATTGGATAGACTCATGATCCAAATTATCAACTAAGTTTACAAAATTCAATTCTTATGACCACTAGAGAATAAATAAAATTATATCTCTCACATTGATCCATTTTTCATAAAAAGGAAGTTTATACAGTCCACAGATGGATGGTAGATGTCATTATGATAAAGACTATATTTAAATTTTCTTCTTAGATGGTTTGTTCTAATTATAAAAATGGATTGAATTGTTATTTATAGATCTATAGAATTACTATAGAAGATCTTCAAAAAAATATAATTCAAGTCACAACACATCGGGTTACTAATTATCATAATGATCATATTACACATATATACCATTTTTTAATTATTCACTCTATTATATAGTAATATCCATGTTAAATATTATTTAGATATAACAAAAATCTAATTCTAGAAGTAAAATTTTTAAAAATATGGTATTAAATGAAAAAAAAATAAATCAATGGGATTAAATTTTTTTTTAATTTACAATATTTTATTTGCCTCACTATCAAGGCCACAAAAATTATACCAAATCATTTATATTGTTTTATAATTTTTCAGTGACATACAATAGAATATCCACCATGATTGAATAGCCATGTGATAAAAAATAATCCCACTCATCACGAAGAAATATTAATATTGACTTTATACTTCATAATATTTTTCAACAATAAAACCATATTATCTATCTATTCCGTAATAGAGTAAAACTTATAGTATTTAGATTCTAAATTAATTAAACTGAAACTACACAATCTAACAGTTCTAAAACAAAATGATGTTATCCAATAATTATATATATCTCATTGAGTTATCGATAGGAAATTTTGTGAAGCTATGAAATCATATATTTTTGGATCCCATATCTCCAATTGTACACATCCTTGATTGGAAATAAAGGATAAGAGATAATGACCTCATAGGGGAAACATGATATAGTGTCCATGTTAGAAACTAGTACCATGATTAAATAGAAAGTATGAAATATTGATACAGTACCCTCAAAAAAATTATGATCAAGATATAAGATACAAAAATCATAAACACTCCATCACATAATATAAAATTAATAATGGATATCAAATTATGGTTGACAACATATTAAATTAATAAAAATAAAAATATCCCTGAAATGTACTAAATTAAAATTATATTGTGAAATCCAAGAATTGCTCCATCAATAAAAATAATAATGTATATACCAATCCCAAATGTCTTCCTTAAAACCAAAAACATAGTTTATATATGAATAGGTTGATCATAAAAGGTACATGTTTCTTGATCATATTCAAGGTATCTTGTGTACATGTGAAAAATATATATTTATGTAAAAAATATCAAAAATAAGAAAAAGTTGCTCAGAATTATGAAAACAATCAATTACAAACCAATCCATAGAACTATCACCAAGTATAGATTCTATGTATGATAATATATAATTTAAATAATTTATTGAAGGTACCCCATTAACACTTAACTACTAATTATCCACTCTCATTATCCATAATCTATAGTCATGTTCTCTCCCTACTACCCAAAAAACACATAACAAATGCTAAAATATTTGTTGATGTCCTCGTAGCATCCCTACCAATTAAAAAATTCCACTAGGTCTAGTATAACATTCATCAGTAAAGAATAATATCATATTACTACCTCATACCGAACAAGGGATTTGTTGTATAATAAATCTAAATGAAGTCAAACTCAATCCATCATGATACCATGAATTATCCCTAGAATTTATTATAACCTCATCATCATAATGAACTCTTAAAAACAACATTTATCATCCTAAGAAATATCCATAAGATTCCATAAACATCACTATTAGAGTAGAATGAGTAATGTGGAGGAGGTAACCAACCATCCATCTGAGAACAATCCCTAATATTGGGGATAACACATGAAACCAAAATCTTGAATGTGTTGGAATGATTGTCTATTTTAGGAGAGGATAAATTTATTGTATCATGATGTTAAAAATATTGTTTAATATAAAAAAATTCCCAACCAATGAGTTCAAATAATACTCCAAAAAATATCTCCTAATGTCACCAAAACATCTCATTATTACTTATTTCAACAGGACTTCTGTTATTTAAACAGATAATGTATTCAGGAAACACATAAGAGAAATTATTCTACCATATTAAATATAACATGTTTCCTAGAATATTATTTAAATAATAGAATTATTAATTCAATTATATATAAAAAATTATAGTCTACACATAGATAATTTCCATCTCATGATATTTCAATTTCACCAAGGTGATTTCATTCCATTGTTACTAGGAAACTACAATGCCACCCCATAGTATTGGTCTATAGCACGTGTCTATTGGTTACAAATTACAACATTATCAAACAAATTACACATACACAATAATCTCACTAAAAATATTTCATATGAGAAAACTCAGAAATCAATAATTATATTTTAAAACCTATTAATTCCCATTCCAATTAAACATCCCCTTGCATTTAGAAAAATAATTATAATGCCTATATTCTAAAATCTCTAGTAAAATATGAAATATATCCCTACATATCAAAAAACTCATAGATACAAACAATTAAAAACCTACTGTAATATGTTAACATTTTCATGTAACAAAATTTAAATTTAAATATTTTATAATGCCACATAATCTTCATTTTTTGAATTATTGATGAGTTATGTAATCCCATGAGAAGTAGATAATTAGAAAAAATCATTAATTATTGTTTTAAATTAAAAATAATTTATTAAATGAAATCAAAATTAGTGTCCCATTATTCAACACAGAGAATAAGAAAACACGTCCTCCAAAAACGTTTTTATTCAGATAATGAAATAATAAAGTAACTACGGAATTGTTAATATTTTTTATTACAACATATTTCCATATCAATCAGTTAACCCCTTTCATTATTTATTTTATCAAAACATATAACATAGAACTGTTGAAAGGAAAAAATTAAATACCCATACATACACATAAATCAGGATAGATTAATGATCCCAACCTCAATCACAGACATTTTAAATCACGAAAAATGTATTGAAAAATTTAGTAAAACTATCTTGACCATGATCACAAGGCAATGAATAATAATTTAGAACACATCAATATTTATCAATATCCATCCATCACTAATCCTAAAGAACCAATATCCCAATGTATGACCTTATCCAGAATGAACAATATTAAAAAAATGAGAATGAAAAGATAAAAATTATAATATCATGTTATTGTATTTTATGTATTTTGATGCCCTTTTGGGTAATTATTTTTTTGAGGATTCATTATGTTTTCTTGGGTGAAATTTTTAATTAATTTAAAGCTAATTTTCATTACATGGCATGAACCAAATTTTCCAATACTAAGGGACATACCATTTAAAACCATGTAACACAATACAGTAGGGTATTTCATCATTGGTACATGATTTTAGAAAAAAAACTTCTTCCAAAATAGTAGAAATTGTCTACCCATTAGAGGGGAAAATTGTTGGGGTTTAGGGGTTGTCTAAATATTTTTAAATTCCTAGATAAACATTCAAGAACTGATTATTATTCTAAAATATAATTTGAAAAATTCTAAAACACCCATATCATCCATCACTTGAACTTATGTCAACCGAGAAATAATTCATTGCTCATAGAGGCTCTTCAGGTCCCTTTTTCTACAGTATGATTTTTTTTGTAGATATATTTGTGGATATTATTTTGATATCTCCCTAATCAGAGAATATATTCCATTTCATTCTATATTTATTATATTTTTATTACATTATATAAATTATTATATCATTATCATGTTTATGGATATATAATCTATTATTTTAGATCTTGATTATAGATTTAATTTATATAATTATGTTATGGTTTTTCTTCAACTAAAAAAAATTATAGGTGTTCTGAACAATTTTAATGAGAATAAAGGCATATAGATCAAATTGAGATAGGAATTCTGATTAAACAATGATTTTTTTTATTAATGGAAATTGATTTCAATTGATTTGTCCAAAAACGCTTTCAAGAAAAATATAATTCTAAATTTATATTGAATTGATTTTTTAGAAAATACTCTATAATAATATAATTAACATTTTGAGGGTATTTTTAAATAAATAAAATTGATAATTTGATATGATAATTAATTTTAGAAAAAATGTATTAATATGAATTGATAAAAACGTAATATTTATTTTATCTTAAAATAACCTAAAATGATGAAAAAATAATCTGTTGGTTGTGTAATTGATTTATTATATTGAAATACAAAATTGGTAAATGTAATTTTAATTGATACTTTTATTTTAAAAAATATTAATTTATTATTTATTGATTAGTTTATTGAGATCATGAATACCTAGGATGTTAGTGGTTTATTTTGAACAATTACTATATGTTGGAAATTCTATAGCAACGAATTTATTAAGAAAAATCTAATAAAAACTTATTTAGGAAAATAATATCATTGATTTAATGATGATGATGTGTTATATCCTGTTTGAGACCATGGTATGTGTATAAAAAAATTCCATGATCACTAATATAAGAGTATAGGGATCCCATACCAGAAAACTAAAATACTAGAGAGAATATGACACCGATTATTTTGCTGATTATTCTTTGTATATATTTTATTGGTTGTGAAACATCTATGTTCATGGAATATGACTGAAATAAAATATTTTTCAAAATAATAATTTAATCAATAATTTAATTTTTTTGTTTTATTTTGAAATGAATAATATTTTTTAAATATGAAATTATAATTAAATTATCTTTTTCATAAAAGGGAAATTGTTGTTTAATTTATTATTATGTAATAATAGTATGGTACTATTAGAGGGACACTAATTTGATTTATAGGTCATTTCATAACATTTCCATTTGAAATACGCATATTTCATTCAGTCATTTCCATGAAAAGAGGATGTTCCACATAAAGGAGGTGGTTGTTCTATGTCTTTTAAGATCATATTGATACATCCTTTGGGATGATGAGTTTGTGTTATCTATATTTGAGTAATAATGTGATATAGTATTTGGGTTTTTATTTACATCATTGGTTTCATGTTCTATCTAACATTATAGTTTTGAGAATATTGATATCTATCTTTATCTCTTTTAGTTCATGAGGAAAACATGTTCCCTCTTTTATCTTGTAAAAATATATGAATTAGTTTCTAACCCATTGGAATAAACAACACCATTAGAAAAATATCAGTTTCAAATTATGTATTTGGATTCCCGGGTATTAAGTTTACTTCCATGAAAGGTAATATTTCAATAGGATAAACATATTTCCTTGATGATTATATGTATTTTGGAGTATTTTTTTGGGACATATGACGATGTTATGAGTGGGTTCCTGGAAATCTCACATCATAGTGATACATAAGATTCAATGGGTAGTCTGGGAAAGGTACCTTGATGATTATTTTAATATAAGTCTAGTTTTTTCCATTCATTTAATAATAATGGTTGAAATCAAAATCTTGTTATATTATCTGATGGGATTAATTTCACAATTTCTCTTCATTGAGTTATTATAATGGGGAATATAATGATATATTCAATGTTGTCTGATTATGTGGTCTAGGATGATGCTTCCAATAATATTTTTAAACTATTTCATGGATGATACATCTATTGATCCTCAATTATAAAATCATTACATCTTACATAATTTCATTGCTATTATTGTTCATGTTTTCCATGATCTCGAATGGTAACGTACCCCAACTCATGTTCTAGATCCATCATTATAACCTGATATTTCGGAATTAAGGATATGTATTTAGTATTTATTTTACAAAAAATGACAAAGTTCTATTTATATAATAATTCTAAATGTTCTATTATTGGTTATGAATGATATATATTGAAATCGATTTCATGTAAGTTATTGAATTGATCAGTGTGAAATGTTCCTATGTCATGATGGAATGAGTGTGATGGAGATAGAATGAATCAATGGTGATTATGAAGATTCATGATGTTTTAGAGTAGAAGGTTATTAAATACCATTCCATTTATCAGTTCTATCCAGATTCTATGGTTCCATCCAAGGCTATAGTGTTTTTCAATCTAGATTTGGCTGACAAGAATCCGATATAATATGTGAACATATTCAATACATTTTGAACATTTTTCATATTATATTGTATCGAATGTGATGATGAATATGTAGATGGATAAATATTTTTATTTTACATGATATAATATAAGAGTGTTTTTTACGAGTCTTTATTATTATTTTGATGTTATTTAGAGGGATTTAATGATTCAATTTGTATGAGATGGTAATTCTAGGATGATGAGAGTTACTTTTCAACCATGTGAATGTTCATTGAGTTATTATAATAGAAATAGAATATCTAATTTGTCTTTTGGTGGTTCGTGAAAACATGTTTTATAAAAACCCTGATATATATTGCTCACATAAACATAATTTATCACATAAAATATTCAATTAATACAACATGGATGATCTGAGAGGTCTTGTGTCTTTAGAAGTTATGAACATTACAAAACAATGTAAAACATAAAACACAATATCATTTGGAGACTACATCTACATGACCACATCTTTACTTCGTACATATCATTGCATGGGATAACTTGATGACATTACTAATAAAATGGTGATCTCTAAGTACATGTAAGGTAGAAAAAGGAAATTACATGTTTATGAAAATACCTATCAGGGAACATACATATCAATGGGTCATAAGAGAACATGATCATACATGCATGATATATAATGTTTATCAAAACACTGAAATGTAGAAACAAGATTAAACAAGAAATTTTCACGGTTCAAGGTTCATTTCAAATGGAAAATTAGTAAACCCTCAAAATACATTAATCATAATTATAAAACATTGATTTACCATTACATGTCATTATAATAATCTTGACCCAACGCATCGGAGCACTATATGTGTTCACCGTTCATAATATTTACATTTCATGCATAAGTGTGTCAAATTGAACATATATAATGGATTCATTAAAATATATAATTTATTACATGATAAATTAATGTTGAATTACTAAATGATACTCTATAATCAATATGTAAATTTTCATAAAATTGAATACTGTTGATAGATAAATGGGCATGGTATTCACTACACAATTTCTTCATCTTGGAAAATTCATGTTCAATTTTGTTAGCATAACGACATGACATAAGAATTCATAAAAAGGGTTTATGAGATATAATGAGGTGTTTCATCATATTTATGTGAATTTTACAGTATGGGGGTCATATAGATAAATGTAACCACATATGTAATCTAATTTATATTGATAATACTATATAATTTCTTTTATGTAAATGAAAAAGACAAATTTCATACTGAATTTTGGCATATTAACGGGTGTACATGGGAGAAATAAATTATAGGTAAAGGGGTCAATAATCATTAAAACATAAAGAGGTTAGTATTATGGAGGTGTTAAATCATACCATATTTTTTTATTGTAATCAAAATGGAATAACAACATAAAGAAACTGGGGAAAATGAGGGAGGAAGAAATCCCTTACATTGAAGTGTCATCCCATATACTTTAGAGGGGTTTGAGAGTGGATTCCTGGGAGATTTTGGAGCCTTTGTAGGATTATATATATAGGATGGGAAAGGATTTTCTAGCTTCAAATGCATTGAGTGATGATGAATTGGGAGATTGTGTGGGTTTATATAGGAAATGTGACGAAATTCATTATTATTTTGGTTAAGGACTGCACACATAAAACTAATAAAAATGAAAAACCAAACCCTAGTTTTTTCACATGGTTTTTTACATAGGGGAGTAGACAAAATTATTTCATAAGGCCAATGGAAAAACATTTTAAATTATTAGGTTTTATTATGTGGAGGTGAATAACACTCTCAAGGAAATCGAATTAAAAAGATAAAATGTTTTATAAGTCTTGGAGAATCCACTAATGCTTTGTAAAATAAATAAAATAAATAAATAAACACATTATTTAAATTGTAAAACAAATATTGAACAATATAAAAATTTATAGTTTTTTAATACACCACTATCGGGTCGGTATTATGTCATTATCACATTATATATTTAAACAATACTTAATATTTACCCAAAAACTTGACTATCACAGAAAATTTTGAAAACCCCACTATTGGATAATTTTGATACCCTAATTAAAAATAAAATATTCATTTAAAATAAATAATTTTCTATAAATTTTAATTTTTAAATTACAGATGAGAACCTGTATTTCACAAAATTTTTGGGTTTTGACAAAAACAATTTCGAAACATTAAAAAAAATTACAATTGTTTTCATAAAAATTATAAGATCATTTCAATTTAATAAAATGTAATTTATTAACAATACTATTTTGATAAAATATTATTTAATTCCAAAAATAAATTCATTCATCAATATATTTTATTTAATAGCATATCAACTAAATATATAATTTTTTCATTAAATACTATTTACAATTTAATATTAAAAAAATGAATGTATATTCTTTATTATATACAAAAATAATGCACATAATCATAGTTCTTGGGCCTTGTTACATAATCCATTATAACACCTGCATAAGACCTGTGGGTAAGGTGGGCGAATGTGACTACACATTGGGTGGCTCAGATAACATCGCTCAAGTGGTAATCTCTGTCAACATCCACTTATCATGTAGGTGGTTCCATACTAGATTAACATTTAAATATCATCATGGGATTGGTCATTGTGAATCCCCATGACACCACTCCTTTCACAGCTTCAAAAATGGGTTTTATATGGTGAAATTCTACTAGATGAGGTAATCTCATAATTTTTCTATGTAAATTGGATTTGTTAAATCCCTATATTTATAAAAATTATGTGATCACTATTCAACGACTATATTACCAACAATTACATTTCATAAAGTTATTTTTAAATCCAAAAACATTAATCCTATGATAGGAATATGTTATATAACCATAACAAATCATTTAATTATATCAAAAGTTACATTCATTAATTAATGTTTGGGTCATTAAATTGTTATGATTGAAAACACGAGGTTCCTAAAAAAGTAATTTGACATGTTTCCATTATAGAAAGAAAGGGTATTCGAAATAGTTTTGACTGAGACACCCAATATGTGAAACACGTATGGAAGCTAAAGAGACATAAATAAATAATTTATATATTCTCTACTTCATGTGGTGTAATGATATAATCAATAATAAAATATAATTCATTGAAATAAAATGCATTATGATCTATGGGGTTCTAGAAACGTGCATCATTAATGAAGCTTTATTATAAAATAAAATAGTCTATATAGAATGTTAATATACCTCAATCAAAATTTATATGTAACATAATGATAGATTCATTTTTAGTGTCTTATTTATTTTATATTGTTACATCCCATTCATTCATATCATCACCGATTGTGATCCATCTGAATCTGAATATAGAGATTTTTTGCAAGTGATGAATATTAATACACCCCTCTAATCGAAGTGAGACATTAATCTATTTTGTCCAACATTTTTCTATCTAAATTATTTATTGATCTTCCCTAAACTTTTTTGGTTCTCAATATGTTACCTACTTATGACATTTTTTGTAAGGAAGTCATTGTTTAAAAGTTTTTTTGAATGAAATACTATCTTCTTTGCATCTCCTTTATTATGGTCGATGGGTGTGTCTTATATGTTTGAGGGATATTGGGACTGGAAGTCAATTATTTCTTGAGCTTATTATCAAAAGTTATATAAATTTATTATTATTATTTATTTTGATCTAGAGACTATATATTATAGAGATGTTCTCCATATAATTTTCATCAATTATCCTAACATTTTCCTTCTAAATATTACAGTATTACATTGATAATAGAGGCATATTATTATTTATTTAGATAATAGTACTAAACTATCGTATAATTCTTATAAATTTATGGGACCAGCATAAATGAATGGTTTAATGATGATGTTGGATGATATTTTTTAAAAAAATATATATAGATATGAGTGTGTCATGTTAGGCGATGCAAGTTCTTTTTGACTAAAAACTATTATGGGACATATAAAAATGTGATTATTAACAGAAATTCAGGTATGTTATCCTAAAGTACCAGTATTATTTACCACTGATTTTTGATATATTTTAATTTTTAAAATTATAATTGTGGTTCAAAAATAATTATATTCTATTAGGTTACTATAATTTTAGAATAAAAAAGCGTACATTTTTAAAATGGATATTCAGAGTAGGTATGGCCATATTGAGTATATTTTCAGGTCAATTTTTTCTAATAAAGGATACTAAATTTTTCATTACATTGATTAATATTATCTTCCATAATTTTATTTATATGTTCATGGTTGTCATTGAAGATGAAATCTGAGTTTTCTCTATGTGTGAGGCGAATCATGTGCGCTATCTGATAGATGATATGATGTTGTTGAGAAATTTTCGATTTTAAAAAAATATATTGAAATATAATTTCGGGATTTGGGAAGTGATATTTGTATTGAATTATTTATAGATACATGGTATATCATTTGGTCCTGAGAAGATGAATGATATTATGATATGAGAGGAACTGTGAATTTTATTCAATATTCATGACTAATTTGGGTTAGTTGGGTATTATCGCATGTTTGTAAAAAAATTATAATTTTTTTTCGTTGATATAAATATTCACACAAAAGGGGGTGATGTTCTATTGATATGATAATTTATAGAGTTATTTTGAATACAGAAAACATATTTTAATTTTTTTCTACTATGGACTCTTTTAGAGGCTGATAATGGTAATGTATTCTTATGTACTGCATCAGGTATGAGATTGGGGTAAATTTCAATGATAACATATTTTGTTTTATCTTATGGATCATAGATTCTTAGTCCAAAAATGAATGTTTCATAATCCAAACCCTAAATAATTAGTATCTAATGAGTGAAAAAAATAGTTACCAACCATACATTTATAGAGAAACACCTACCATGTTCCCTAAATAAGTGTTCTTGAGATACATATTCACTACAAATAATTTAATTCTATCATAGATTAATTATGTCGAGTAAATATAGTTTTTTTATTTTATCTTAACCCATACCATTGGTAATGTGAATGTTTTTTTATTCATTAATAATTTATATTCCGATTAATTTCATGAAATATAGATTTGAAAAGAAGAACAATATTTTTTTAAACATTTCCATATATGATATCAATAAATAGAGGCCTATGTTGTCTTATCTGTTGTTCTATTTCCCCCTTCACTAATCAATATATTTCATGGTAAACAAAATATTTATGATAAATTATATAGAAATATAAAAAATATATATGGTTGATAGACCACTATTGAGTGGACATTCTTAGATGAGGGTAATATATGTATTTTTGGTCTATTTTTGTGAATTTATCTTTGAGGAATGTTGTGAAGGGGATATTTATAATTTATAATGTATTGTGAAACCAGCAATGAATAAGTTATTTATGAAATATAGTGATGATTCAATTGGCCACATATGAGAAATAACAATTTGAATTATCTCTCTCATTATTATTATTTACAACATTCCATGGACGAAAACAAATGTCCTTCACATTTTCATTTCTAACATCTTATGCCAACTTGAATTACAGATGATAATATAATTGACTCTGAGGATGGGATTCCATGTACACAAATATAAACGAATTTGAAAAGATTTATGATTGATTGGATGTATAAGTTTTCTCATAGTATACTCATTCATGATACACCCAATGATATGGGGTTGATAAATTTTTATGTGAATGAGGTTGTTTGTCAACACATAGTATTTTTTTCTAAATACCAATTTTAATTCAATCATTTTGAATTTCCACTAAGAGGATGTGAAATAATGTATTATTTTTATTCGGGAATACCATATATAGATGGATGAAGAGACATATCATTCTATATAAGTCTTGGAGAATGTTCTTTATGGAAAAATTCTTGATTTTGGTGTAAAATGGGAAAACCATTTGGGGATAGTTGACTTATATTATAATAATAGTTACTGAATATGATGAGAATTGATAATTTTGAGTCATCTATTGAAGGCCTTGAATATCACCATTTTTTGGTCCCAAATTTGTTAAAGATCATTGGTTGGTCAAAGTATGGCACAAGTGATGAATGAAAATATTCAGTTGATTTTCCATTGAATGATGACATCATATATCTGAAGTAAATATTATTTTAATCATTTAATCAAACTATTTTACTCTCTACAAAGTTAATGTGTTTCCCTGAATATTTACCTTTGTTTAGGTCATCGAAAAATTAATAGGAAAAGGAATATTTCTCCTCATTTTTGGTACTTTTTGTTGTTTTTGAGAATGTGGGGAATGTGGATTATAATTTATCACCTACATACTATTGGAAGACAATAATAAATTTATTCCACCTATCATAGATATATAAATATTTTATGGGCCCATATAATATTCTGAGTTATAATGATATTGATGTTGAGCATGATTTAACTCTTACTGAGCATCCAATCATGAAAGTTTATTTTGAGACAACAGTACTTCATGGAAGGATTATACCTTTGGTATGGGGGATATGGTATTATGGTTCTGATATTAAATAGAATTAGGGGATGAAGTCATATATAAGAGATAAGTGGACTAATCTTCTTGAAAAGGAATCTTCTTGATAGGATTTCCATAGGTAGAATGTTTCTATAGTTGTATTATTTTAACACTATTTTAGAATTAATTAATTATTTTTCAACCACTATGTTCATCAATATTTGTATAGTATTTTTTAGGTGATTAAGGTAATATTTTTAAATTTAAATTTTGATTCTGTATGGTTAGCACTATGTTTTCCCAAACCATGTGCCCACCCATTGTAGAATGTGCATCCCTACATAGCAGGTCATAAAATAGTTTGAACATAGTTTAAAATAATTTTTTCCCCACTGGTATAAAACATGAAATCCAATAGTGGGTCACATAGTTATGGAACATAGTTTGTCTAAAAATGTGGCTCTTTTGATCAAGCCATTCATGCAATATATTTTGTTCAAAAAAATATTTTATAAATTCTAGAACGCAAATTCCTTCCCCCACAAAACGCTATCACAAAATATAATGAATAAATAATTTATATAGGACCTCAATAACACTTTTATATAATATAAAAATATTCCTTGTATTATTTGAGTGTGGAGGATCTCGTTCACTACAAATTCAATAAGTTAATTGTTGTGTGTTTTATCCCATATTATTTTTCCCTCCTCCCTTTGAAATGATACACCGTCGTATTCTTCTTGGATCTAAACTCCACTTTCTTGTATAATGATTTTAGGTTTTGTTTAGTGTTATATTTTTTTATTTTTATTAATATTGAAATTATTTTTTGTGGTTGTACAATGTGCCTCTATGTATAATGGTATGTGGTTTCATTTGGGATTAGATATTTGATTTATATTTGAATTTAATTATTATTTTAAATTTAATTCAATTGATGTGTTAAACATTGATATTATGAAAATATGAATTGGAATATTATATTTTATGTATTTATGGAAGACACGAAATTCATAAAAAATGGTAGTTGTGGTGTCATTTAAAATTTAATGAATTTATAACATTACTTGAAAATTTGTTTAAGAAAAATATATTAAATTTAATCAGAAATGTCCTTTGAATGGTTCTACATTAAAATGTTTGATATGATTAAAATACCTATTATTGTAGGGAAATTAATTTTTCATATTAAAAAAATAAATTAGGAATGTAAAATGTAAATGTTGTTTTTATTTGAAATGATATGAATTTATTATTATTTATTGATTAATTAGGAACATGAAATCTTCAATAGTCATTGTGTTATTTAGGACAATAACTATAAGATGGAAATTCCCTAGAAACATATTGATGAAGAAAAATAAAAAAATCTTAGTTAATCAAATAACTTCCTAGATGTGATATTGATTTATCTTATGCATCATGAGTCTGATGGATGTGTGTACATATATTCCATTTCCACATATATGAGAGTGTGAGGATCCCATAATATGTATATATTATAGTAGAGGGAAGATGAACATGGTTTGTGTCCTGATTATATATATATATATATATATCTATCTATCTATTTTGTTATGAATAATTTTTTATTTATACTAGTTTGTAATATATATATTTATATATATGATATAAAATTTGTATTTAATCACTAATTAAATGGTTTTCCATAGTTTAAAAATGATTGAACAATTTTTTATGTGTAATATTCTAACACTATGAACTATATTATTTAGATTCAGATTATTATTTTGGTTATTATTATATAATATCATTATAGATCTCATGGTGATACATTATTCAACTTTATAGAACACAAACATCCTTTTCCTTCATGAAATTGTATATATCATTCTCTGATGTCCGAAAAATTGAAAATCAAATTTTTTGAGGAGGAAGTAATTCATGATCTATTGGGATCGATGTTGTGATAAAATTGGGATGTTGAGATTATCCTATATGTTTTTTGAATAATTGTTTGATGTGCTGTTAGGGGCTTTGACATACCTTTTTTGATGATAGAATATTATTTAATTGGAGATTGATCAAACAAATACTTATAATTATCATTAAATTTTTTAAAAATTTATTCCCCAATTTGACTTTTATGATCATACATTATAATTTTAAAATTGTGCGGGTCAGTAGTTACCAATTTGAGATGTCATTATTATCGATGATATTAGGTTACACGGTATCCATGCTAGTTCATGATAGAATTCATTTTATAGATCTATTTCTAGACCCCTATATTACAATGACCAAGTCCCATGATGAGAAGATAAAATGACACTTTAATGAAAATTATATTCACCCATGAATTTAAAAAATAAAATACAGGATATAATTATATTAAAAAATATAAAATTTATTCAGAAAATATATTTAATGATATAGTTATGAAACTAAAATTCCCATTTTGTAATAATAACTTACTAAATAACCTGAATGTATTTTGTGGTGGATTTTGATTGGATCATATCTGGCATGGAAAAATGTTATGATGGAACCATATAACAATATCATTTGTTCTCTAAATAAATGATACCAAAAATATATTTACTGTGACATTATACCACACAACATCCACATATTTGAAAGAGCACCACTCCACAAGTTCACTATAGTATAATAACTATGAAACCATTCTTCTACATTCAATTGAAAATGAAAAAAAAATGAATCATTATACCATCAAATAATTGATAGACGTATAATATTTACTTTTATGAAAAAACAAACAATAAAATTGATTTATTCCACTACCGATTTACAGTCCATAAACCACACCACCACTACGTAGAATCCACTCTCAATTAAAATCTCAAAAAAATCCCCATTTACAAATATACTACGCCAAAACATCATAAATACAATATCAAATTATATAAAATAAAATAAAGGTGTAATAATTTATATATTTCTATAGTAGATACCTCGAAAGATATCATCCTAGTGAATTGAAATGAGAGACAATATAAAAAAATATCATTTTTGAAAATCCAGCAAACTAGACAACTCTCAGATATATTATTTAAACAAAAACACATCCAATATCCAATAATTTTTATAAGTCGTAAAATTTCACCAACAAAATGTGAAACACCAATAGAATGAAATTTTAAAAAATAAATAAACAAAATAAATTGTTAAATAAATTCAAAATATTTAATGGTTCCTTGTATGTATATTTGTATTGTTTTCCAATGTACACACATATATGAGATCATACCACCACAACACTTAAATCATATTAATTGTTGATTCACATAGAAATAGATATTGATGATCTATGACCTTGTTTAGTTTCACCAGAAATGTTGTATTTTCATCCATATGAAAATATCCCAAGTAAATGACATGAGAGTAATCATTATAGAGAGTATAGATATAGGACACATGAAATTAATCATTAATTCAATTACCCAATGGTTGGATAAAAATCCAATAATCCACATATCTATTGATTTTAACACCACCAAAGGTCTAATGAACCAATGTCAAATAATTCTACCACAAACAAACATGTACAACCCCATCAAGGGGAGACACCAAAGAACATACATTCTATAATATCAAAAACATGTTTCAACTATATGTGATCATCATAAGAATTATGTGAGACGTTTTACTTGGTTATTTTATCATAATCCATCAAAATAATATTTTTTATAACCAAAAATATATTATTACCACGAACTATTTACTCCCAATCATTTGTATAACACCATATAAAATGAAATGACCACATATAAAATGCCTCAATAATATCCATTATACTAGTATAGTGAATTATATTGGTAATGTAAAAGTAAACAATATGTATTCTGTTTACTCATAGTCCACTCAAATCTTTGACACCCTCCGAAAATATATCATCCATTGTCATGATTGTGGGTTTAATATTCTCATCTACCATAGTACAAATAACTATTATATGGTGCAACTGGGATACACATTAATGGTAAAATTACCTCTAGAATTGGGAGGTAAAATGATGAAACAAATTAATAAATAATTTTAATTAATATCCTATATATCCATAATAAAATATCTATATATGAAATCTTTATGTCATTAATGATCTACCTCTCCCATACCCATAGAAAATCATCAAACATCATCAATTGTTCCACTACCACTGAAATAACATCATATAATCATGGATTTTTTGCTATAATTGTAATAAAATTTATCAAAGTCTCATCAAAATACAATTGATTACATATAATGGTTACAAAACACATCTAAAAACATGATTTTCATCATTCTTCACCTATTAATCTAAATTTCAATCAAGAATCACTGCCACTGATTACATCATCCTAGGGAACAAAAACTAGATACCCTTGTCATGATAAAATAAATACATACTAGGAGGAAATTGTAAGGGTGATATATAAACCCATAAGGGGCTCAAAAAACAGTCACAATGAAATTAATATATTACTATAAAACACGTGCTGATATTGACCGACCAATGTAGTCCCATATAAAGTATCACTATGGTCAACACAATCTTGTATCACCAATACCTCTATCTCCTCCCACTAAAACTCTTCTACTTTCCACATAATGAATTAGTCTGTAGTAATTAGGTATAAAAACCTAAAACACAATGAATATATATTCATAAAAAAAATATGATTTCATTTTCGTACATCAAACAACAAACATCCTCAATCTCCAAAACAAAATTTATTAGTAACTTTTGACTGAGATCTTCTGTAACAATGTTTACAATTCTTAGAGTGTATGACTTCTGTAAATAATAATCCATTAATGTGAATATAAATTTATATTGAACAATATATTGATTTATTGGATATAATATATCCATTTAGATAATATATTTCATGAATACCACAATGTGGTCTTTGAAATAGAAAGGCTTCCATAGCTTCAACAAAAAAATTTCACTAACTATAAATTGTTGAGGTAATAGTTATTCCCATGGGGTTGTAAAATCCTAAAAACATTTGGTGTCACAAATATATAATGATTAAAAACACATCATATGACTATATGTTACATGTTTCAAAATAATGTTAATCACCACACAATCTGTAGGGACCTAATGTAATACGACACCCACCACCATGTCCTTCATGAAGCTGAACAACACATGTTTGTTATTATTTCAAATTAAATCCTTCACATTTTTCATAGAATCTATAAAATAGGTTATAATATAAGATAATTCAATAAAAAATAAGTGGTAACAACTCTAAATTCTATGGATATCATAAAACTACATCATGATCCCATGTGGTGTTAATGAGACGAATACTTTTTTCATACATTAGTGCATAGTCATACCCTACTAATACAACATATTCTCAAGGATGTTATCCTACTCTATTAATGAAATTAAATCAGACAGTAATACTGAATGTTTATTATATCAAATGACCCACATTAAAACTTGAGTATGATTATCATGATCCACCATTGATATCATGTAGATAAAGATATCATAAATGATCTTGACTGTCAACAAGTTTAAGAACTCACAAATCACTGAGTTCCTGAGTCCATGGAACATTAATTGTGAGTTAATTTCATTATATAGTATGACTAAAAAATCATTGATCCCACACATTTACATGTAATAATTCATTAATATATCCCTATATATAACCATCATATGATATTTTTTCAAAATACATATCAATCATTTAAACCCACTAGGTTCCTTCGGTTGGTCTAACAGATCCAAAATCCAAATAAGGGGTTAATGATTAAGAACTTTCAAATGATTAAATATCCAATAGTTCACAATCTACCTTAAAACACCATAATACATATTGGGGAATAACAATTCACCACCACTATGAGATACTATGTACTTGATGAAGCCCCTCTATATAAAATAATCTATATAAGGTCTCATTCACATAGATTCACATAAACCAATTGTTATTGACCTAACTAATTTAGATATATGAATATTTATAAGTCTACACCAAAATAGATGTCACAAAGGGGGAGTAGTTTAAAAACCTCATTAACTATGAAATAAATTACTTACTCTAAATTTTTTGAAACAACTTTATACAGATATTATAATGATATCTCCACAAATAATGAAATAAGAGGGTTGAATATTATTTCACCCGTCTAGTGACCCCTCACACAATTTTACACTATCCACATCACATCCACATCCAAAAAAATATCCTCTAGAATATATCCATTAAATCACTCACAAAAAAATACAAAAAAATAACATATCGTTATATATGATGCCTGAAAAAATTGACCACTAACTGATTCTTCCCCATCAATAGACTATAACCACAGATAGCATGAAATAGAGAATATTGACCACTATATAGTTAGGATTATATATGGGGAACATTATTATCTTCAAATAAAGACCCAATAAATATACAAAATTAGTGGAAGAAACACAGTGAAAAAATCTATAAATATGAAAAGATAATACTTGGGTATAAGATAAGATAACCATACCTTGAAAAACATCTATCCGTTATATAATTGGAATCTACATCACATAATTATTCCAAATATCTGATCCTATATACCTCTATTTGAAGTCTCCATGAATATTATTCTGTTTGGGTCTATGAGGATACTAATGAACACCTGGTTGGTTCATTATATCATTATCTAGCATTGTGATTAGAAAATTACTCTATCCTAACTACTCAATAATCATTAGAGGATCCCAATATAGATAACCATTCAGAACACCCATCCAATAATAATGGCCTAATGCATTAATTCACCCAGCCTCAATAATCCCACTGCCACATCATACATAGGATGAAAAAGTTATGCACATGGAAGATTATTTGTAGTAAACATCTCAAAATGGTATGACTGTGTCTTTATAGACAGTTCCCCACCTAAGGGATCATTGACTCGCTACAAAATTAAGGTCTAGTTCATGATTTTATTCTCCATGAGGGTCTATATTAGCAAGCTTCTCAATGTTTAAACCCTAGAAAATGTATCCCCTTGATAATAATTGAATTTCTATACACTACCAAATACATTTTGGTATAAATGGGTTGACTAATAATATAATCCCACAAAATTACAGCCCCTTCAGATAACATATTATATACTAATATTCTTGGGAAATTTAGTGGAATTATATATTGGTCCTTTGAACATGAACTTATGCTCATGAAAACTATGGATAAATTTCTTTATGGAAGATAAGAGTTTAAATCATCACCACAACCATCTTCAGTAAAATGTACTCTAGATTAAACTATCTCTAGAGTTTTTACCCATGGAACATATTCTTCATATATATCATTGACATGAAATTTCTATCCTAGACACACTACCCCTTGCATCTGAATAACCACCAATGTTGTTCAACAGTCCACTCAAGACTGTGTCAATCCTAAGGAAAACCCAAGATCCAATAAAAAAATTATCAATAGTTAGATAGGTGAAACACCATTATTTCTTTATTAGTGTATACCATGGAATGTATATAATTAACATATCCATGACTCCTTACCTATATAAAAATACACCCTATGATAATCTATTTCATCTTCCTTCAAAAAATGACCACCAAGCATGTATGTGGATGTCTACTGAGAAGAATTAAATAAAGCATTACGGAATAACAAATCCTTATTGCAATTAATTGTTAGGCGTATAGAAATAAATTAATCATGACTTCAAAACACCACCTCATTCAATCATGTACAAAAAAATCAATAGTGAATGAAACCCACCATGATCTCAATGTTGTATGATTCAAAACCTCATTTTTTCATTCAATAAGGTTATAATTCATTCATCAGATCAATGAGGCCCATAAAATCAAATGTTATAAATAGTAACCCTTATATATGTCATTGAAAATTCTAGGGTGAGACATTCTCTATTGAAAACCATGCATTCCTTAATATGAATAACTCTTTGCTCTGTCATATTCCATTTCCAAAATTATAGATACCAATCCATCATGTCATCGTCAATTCAATGGTACTCATCAGCTATCAAAAATGAATTTATTCAAATAATGACCCTCGAGTGACTCTAAATATTATCACTAGGATTGCAACAATCAGCATCAGTATAAAGAAGTTCAAATTTTATTAAGATCTTACCCTTAGTGGTTGTTTAAAATATGGATATAGCATACCAAAAAAATTCAACATCATATATCATAAAATAGATATTAACAAAACTAAAATAAATGTTAATTTTTTAACTAATAGAAATAAGAATAATTTTATAATGCACCAAAATACAATCCTATGTTTTGAACCTATCAACAGATCTAATAACCATTCTATTAATATATAGATCATTCTCATATTCTCTAAATAGAAAATTAATTATTTTTTGTATATATATATTGTAAGAACAATGTTTTTACAAACATGAATCATACCCATGCTCTGTTCTGTATATTTGAAATCATAATAATTACCAACTTGTGAATGAACAAAATAACATACATGCAAATGAATAGTTCAACCATAAATTTAAAAACAAATCCTAGACCATTTAAAAAATATCACATCCATGTCTCATCCTATTTAGTTTAAATAATCTAATAATGGATTACTAATGGAAATTTACCACTTATTTTACACAAGAAATCCCCAATATCGAACATCATGTGCTTAAATCTATTTCCTTCCTTTACATTATATATTAAGTGAACACTAGTGTTGTTTATGGATCATCCTATAAAAACCTATATCTTTAATGAACCATATTTCACATTTTATTACATAATGATACACTGAATTAAAATATAATATATCATTCAGCCAAATTTATTTATATAATAATGAATATATCATAATAAATTACATCAAAAATATGATGAAAAAAATATAAACTCCATACCATGTCTTTAAATTCCCTTTATTATCAAGAATGATATGGGGTATTCTAGTGACATATTTAAGAAATGGGTGATATTTTTCCCGAATAAGTGAATATTAATACCATAACATTGTTTTTTAATACTTCTAATTTAATGGAAAATATATTGATACAACAAATAAGTGAGATTCAAAAACTTGAACATTAATGCATGTTATAAGATGATAACATGATAACATATAGGAATGTGGCAACAACATTAGACATTACAACATAAGAATATTTTTTGGTAAACATATAAAACATCACAAAAATTATTGTTTAAGATAAACTATAAAACACCATACATGTCTATAATGGAATAAAAACATTAAACAATGCATTGGAGGGTTATATAAAATTGATCACACCTTCAAAATTCTTATCACGTACATTAATAAGTGAGTCACATAGATCTTGAAAAAAAAATTATTTCAGTAATTTTAAAACAATTATTATGGAGTGTGGTTTAAGAAAATTAATTTTTAAAAATAATTTATTGGATGATATATTTCATTTAATTATCTTTAGAGAAAATGAGAATGGGTAATCAATATGTAGTTGTTTGGTAAAGAAAATAAGAAGTCAAATTTGGAAGAAAGATGTGCATAAATAAAATATTATGGAAGAGATTAATTGGTGAAAAAAGAGATATCTCCTTAAACTGATATAAAAATAATAATAAAGGGTTATGTAAAAAACACTTTTTAATATAGACAATTAGAAATAAAAATGTAATTCGTACAACGAAATTACCTGAGATAAAATGGAATAGGAGATAATCCATTTCCTTCATAGAGAACATATAAAATAATTTTATTAACATTATAAGATCTTTGGAGAACACTGAGAAAAATATATTGGATGATGGGATGTGTAGAATAATGATCAAAGGCATCATAGTGAAGAGGTACAAGAGTATTAGTGCCTTTTAATTAAAAAGTGGAATGAATTATATATTTATTGATTTTCAATGATTTAATCTCAATATGGTAAAATTATCAATACCATAAATCATCCTGGCGTATCATCCAATATTTTATAAAAAATTAATGTTATTAAATATTTATGTGATAAATAACGAAAATTATTAAAATAGAACTCTTGGTGATGATAAAGTGAATAATTCTTATAACAAATTATTTCTAAAGTCATAATTTATAATATATGTATTGGACGATTAAATTATTGTTTTTAAAACTAATAAAATAAACAAAATATAATACTATTAAGTAGTGGAAATATAATTTTTTCTTTAACCATATTTATAATATATATTAGGTATATTTTTTTTAATTAGGATTTCATAATAAAAATAGAATATTTATATCATAATTAATTTTCACCAAAATATATGACTATCTAAGATATTTTTTAAAATTTCACAATTGGTTATATTGGAAATGATAATTTTAAAAATTATAATTATTATGCCAAATAATTTTATATATATTATAATATAGATATCTTAATAAAATACCTCATTTTAAAAAAATTAAAGATATATTACAATAATATTTATCTTACAACTGTAAATATTAAACTGGAATTCATTAATTTTTATTTTGATTTGTAATTAAATATTATTTAATATATAAAAATAATATTCATTCAAGAATTCATGAATTTATAGAAATGTATTCCTTAATATAATCCATGTATTTTAAAAATATACATTTATTCATCCTATATTATTTTAATTAAATCATAAATAATATAAAATATAAATTATTCATGTCAATGTTAATATAATCATTATTTTATTACAAATGATAAATATAATTGATACTGCTCAGGTCTAGATAAATTAACATTTATTACAACAGTGTATTCTATAACTGTATGTTATGTGATGGTGAGATAATATTTGTGACATTCAAAAATAAAGGTTTATGATGTAATTAAGATGATCATTAATTTCTAGCATGATTTTTTATCTCATTATTTAGATATTGAATCATGATGATGGATTGGTCATAAAAAATCCCTGAGACACCATCCCCGTCATGGGATCTGATAAATGGGAATTATACAGTATGAATCATTCTTGTTGAGGCCATCGATCATTCCTTTAATGTCAACTAGACATTACCATAACATTAAATATACAAATATAATATCTACTATAACACAACTATATTATCAATGGTTATAATCCACAATGGTCTTCTGTGTTTGAAAGATTGTATAATAGTCCAAAATAATTAAGAGGTGTATATTTTTTATTTATTAACTACATTAACAAATGAGACATGTATTCCATAATAATGGTATTATCATTTATAATATTTTATGTCAACAAACAATTTGACCTTTATGAGATTTTTCTATCAAAATTTTCATTTCATATTCTTTAATTAATAATGGAACTTATGTTTCATCAACTCTTCTAGTTCCCTTGCTTCATCTAGAAACTTGTTGATCTTCCAATCCATTTGACTAGGTGAGTATCTGATTTCATAATAATGTGTCTTTAATATGATGGATCTTCATCATATTATTTACTTACTAATGATGGTTCAACAAGGATTCAATGATTTCATTTAATACACATCATATTTTTGGTAAGAACTTCCTCAAGAGGGTTACAAATATTACATCATGTATATGTGATATTTTATGTAATTGTTTTATATTATGTGAAAACTACTTGTTATTATTAGTGGTCATCATTAGCCTTTTTTATTTTGGAATATGATTTTTAATCATTCCCAACTCCATAAAATTTATCAATAATGTTATATGAAGGAAAACATTATCTTCAACCTCAGTCCCTATGTATCATCAATGATTATCTACAAAATTATCATATCAATTTTTTCAGATTTCATAAAATGATTATAATTTTTAAACATACCTATAATATCTTGAAAAAACATAATGTCCCAAAATATTCTTATCTCCATCATCATCCAATATTTTTGGATTCGGACACCACCTTCCATATTGACACACATTTTGTTCCATTTAAATGATAGAATTATTATAGTTTATTTATAAGATAACTTTTATGGGATTTTTCTGATCGCATAATACATATATATCTATTGAACAATATCCCATAATATCCTATAAATTTTGACCAGTTCACTCAGGATAAAAATCCTTTTGAGGGTGATACGAAGCACTCGAACATATATATATATATATATATATATATATCATGATAATGGTTTCGATAGAACCTCAAGGTAATCCATAGATCATAATTATATATAATAGAAAGTGGTATTCAATTTATTCTTACAGAAAACTGTATGTATATCATTGAAATTTATTTATGATATAAATATTCCATGATAGTAAAGAATATTTTTGACATTGTGAGGTGTTCCAAAGCAACCCAGATAGAGTTAATTTTGTTAGATTTATTTTTATTGTAATTATTATAAAAATTTTAGGGTTTTTACATTTCCTCTCTTATATGGCTAATGTTTAAATCAAATATTTAAAAGTCACTTGTTCTTTGTTGTCTTGCAAGAATACCAATAATAAATACATTGATTCGACAATCTAACCCATCATTTAATCCCTGTAGAATATTTATTAGGATTTATATACATTGTTGTTCTTCGTGAATAAATAAAAACAGATAATAGATGTCAATAATATAGATGTTCCATCTTCAACACATAATTTTATTGGAAATATACCTAAGTTGAAAAACATATGACTAAATATTTAATAATGTTTATGTATTGAAGATTCGATAAACATTATTGTTCCACCAAAACATATTTGTATTCCTCCATCATCCTCTCATATATAGATCGTGAGATTTTGTTTGAGAATTGTAGGATGAATATAATGATAATATCACTTAATCGTTTCATTTCAGGACCATGAAGGTTTGATTCCTTCAAATACTCATCATATGTAGGATTTTATGATCCTTTAAACTAAATGTATCTAATTTTTTTTTCTTTCCCTAGATAGCAATAAAATGAATAATCATAAACATTTAATATCTCGTGCAACTTTTTTAAATGAAATATGAAATCCTGTTGTGTGAATACATAATTTTGGATTTTATGATATATATATATTTGTCACTCTTGTCCCCATATAGGTACTAAATCCAAATCAGCAATATGATGATCACTATAGAAAATTAATGATCAAGAGTTCATTATTTATACTTATGGATATTTAATTATCATAAAAAATATGATAACACATTATCGTCTTTCCTGAGTGCACAACCTACACCCTTAATGGATGTGTTAATATAGATAATAAATCATTCCCAATTGGTGGTTAATGAGAACAGAGGATAAGTGCTAAGAATTTAATTTACTACATTAATTCTCACCTCAATTTCATGATTCAAAAAATTTACACCATTCTATGTCAACTTGTTTAGATAAATGATATTTATGATAATTTGTTAATATTTAATATAAATTGCATAACTAATCCAATGAAACATCTATATCCATCACATATATAAGTTGTTATATCCATTAATAGAAACTATTTATTAAGGATCTGTATATATCCCATTGAATGTTATAACATACCCCTTGAATGATTCCTTCTCTATAAAAACACCCATTTATTGTACACCAAAAATATCATTTAAATTTTCATGGACATCAATAAAGAAATAAAATATACTGCATGTTCATCCTCCAATTTAAGATACATGATAATACCATCAATAAAGACTACAATAAATGTGTTCAGGTCATCCCCAAAATTTTATTCATCATTCCCATGATTGTAGATGGGGTATTAGTAAGTCCAAATTGAATTAATAAAAGATCTCATAACATGTACGAAATGAAACCATATGGATTTCATGAATCATTAACATTACGTGATAGCATATTGATCAAAGATCCACCTAAGAGAAATATTGGAATCCACATAGGTGATCAAACATGTTATAAATAATGAAATTGGATACTTTTATTTATCTTTTCTTTGTTGAGTTCATAGTAATCAATACATAGGTTCATTGAAGCCTAATTACTCATGATGAAGAGTACTGATGCACCCCCACCCCCACCCCTTGATAATTCTCATGGGAATATAAAAAATTTATCCATATTTCCTTATAAATTTTTCCACATCCTCCCATGTTAAACAATTGGAATTCAATCTGAAATATAAAACCTGGAAAAAAGTATGTGTATAGGTTTATTGGAAAATCAACTCAGAATATATAATAATACCATGAAATTATATTGAAATCACATCATTATATATCCTTAAAATGGGTATATAAATATTCATGATCTTTTACTTAGTCACTATCAACTGAACTAGATATTATTGGTCATAAGGATGTTTTTACATTGTTGACATGGTGATACCAATTAATATTCATCTTATACCCCACAATTTTATATAATGATAGAGTGTTTTTTGATATGGAAGGTGATGTAATTATCATTGAAATTTTACAGAGAATCTATAATGACAATGTCCACCGATTCTTATAAAACCATAATGCTCCACTAAAGAGGGCATTAAATATAAAAATTTGACTTTCAGCCTTTAAATCAGGACATGATTATATTTATATAAATGGGATTTTATAATTTCCAAATTTTTATTATTCACTAAAATCAATATTTTAATTTTTTTAGTTGGTTTTTTAAAAGATCAATTCAATATTAATGATATGAATGAATATGTAAAACGAGTATCTACTAGTAAGTTCACTATCCTTTAATGAACAAGCATTATCAATATTGACACATCATTTTAAAGATCCATATTATTAATTATGATTGTATAATATTACCCTTTTTCACATTTCTATAGAGGTTGCAGACTAATATTTTTATTCACAGCTCATTGCGTAGTAAATTTTTTTTTATATATTATTTATTCACGAAAGATTAAATAATGTAAATTATATTGTGGATTGAGAGGACAATTCCTTTGTTCTATCTAAATGTTGTCTATATCTCGATGATATTCTCAACTATTGTGTCCTTCCCACCAATAGAAAATGAATATCTTTTCCATTTTAGGAAATATCTAGGATACCTCTTCAAATACATTTTGTATTTGGGATATTTGAAATTATTAACACTATGAGTTTTCTTTATTTTTATTCTATAATTAATCAAAATTATCCAGTTCATGTATCTGCAACCATGAAGGATTGATTATTTCCTGATAATCATTTAAAAATTAGTTAACATCATCAATTTTTGTGATAGTTGCTAAATATCTAAATGGATAAATATCTCCGTACACGAATCATTATCCGAACAAAAAATATTTTAACATTAATTTATTGTGCAATGATAAATTCAGAAGAATATCATGAATATCCTATTATGTTATCCTCAGACACCCCAATTTATTTTTCATTTTTAAAATTGAGAGTAACAAATTTTCAGTCTGTTTTTTGTCTGTGAGTTTGAGGAAAATATTTATAAAATTGTTTCTATAATTTTATATACACAATCAGTAGATATTTTCCCCAAGATTCAATCATTTGATCAACATCCAATATTTACTATATAAACATTCCATACAATGTGAATGAAAAAAACATTATATACCTCTAATAATTAATGAAAAATGAATATATTTTAGCTAGAGTTTATTCACTATTTATTGATTATGGTATTGAAAAATACAAAACATGTTGGAGTATTTAATCAGATAATGGTCCAAAATGAATCATTATCATTAATATGTGGATATAGGATTTCCTCCAAATTAGTTTTTTCATTCAAAACAAAAATTAATTGATATTCCTAATTACAACTCCCATCATGTTAGGAATCTAAATTGGGTAGGCATCACATCTCCCATAACAGTTATTTTTTACTTAGATACTCTTATTTTAATCTACTGACAACATGAATGATAACATTAATGATGATATTTTTTAAACTACTAAACACATGAATATATATTAATTATCTTTAAGGGGATAACTCATATGTTAAATATAATCGATAAATTATTAATTGGTTTTCATTAACAAATGTTATGAAAGATTTAATTCCAAAATCATAATTTCATCAACATTTTTGCTTTTCTCATAGTAGTTCATACTTACATTGTGAAATTTACAAAGAACACACCCCAGAAGGGTTAATGTATATGTTCGAAAATGTCCATTTTTTGGCACAGGGTGAAAATATAATCAAAACTAATTTTCCCATGTTGGGGTTATTAACCTTTAGTCCAACTATTTCAAAGCCACAACCTCTTGTAGAATCTAGAATGTGATTTTATTACATAGAATATAAAATCCCTATAATTAATAAATATAGGTGTATTTTTTTTATGATTATCGTTATTTATTTAAGCATTCGCATTGGTTTTCTAATATTAATAAATAAATTTACTATACATTCCTCTGATACCAGCTATGAAGACCCATTAATTTAATAAAAATTATTTCATCATTTATTTATTAATGATATAAAAAATAAAAACAAAAAGTATTTTGAGTGTTTTTTCCAATTTATAATTTGGTACATATCATAACCACATTCAACATATATAAAATGACCTTTACTAATAATCTATTACATCCTGATAAATTTTACATCTCTTATTAAACTCTATGGGGTAACCTATGTAATTACATAAAAAATATTTCCTTCATAACGCCTACTATGGGATTCATCAAATCATAAATGATGAATGTAGAGAATTTGACTAAATGTGAACAATAATGTAATACAAAAGGTGAGAAAATCATCAACAAAAACATCAATTTATGATATATGATGACAACATAAATGAATAATAACATTTATCTAACAATAGAGAAAATTAAATCATCATAATAAGAAAATGATAACCTCAAATATATCATTACATACTTCTCCTGGGATAACCTATTTCACACCATACATGGAGTACCCTGTGAATTAACATTAACCAATTCGTTTTGGTACTATATAATTTTTTGACCACCCATAAAATTCATATAATAGACATCAATTTGTGTTCAACATATATCATACAATAGAAGAACACAATTGATAAATTTTAATAACCTAATTAATGAGTAAGGTTTTCTAATGTGGACAAAAAAATTAATAATGTATAAATGCATGTTGGTGAAATCATTTAAATTTAACTGGCCTTTGGAATTTACGACACAATATTATAGCTTCAGAAATAGTTGGATAATCTCAGAAACATAATGGTTATACAAAATGGAATATGAGAGTGGTATATTATATTTATATGAGTAATCTAATTACCATGAAATCACAATAACTGTAAAGGATTTTTATAAATAAGTAATAATAATAATAATGGAAATAAAAATGTTATTTGTAATAGAAAATTATATGAAATAAAAATAGAATCTGGAGGAGCCCTAACATTGATATGGGACATCGAAATTCATTGTTGGAACATCATAGGCCCAATGGGAATACATAGGGTGGTATCCTAATAGGTATTGTTATAGTTCTTTCACAATAAACGGGGTTTGAGTTAATATTAATAGGGTTTTCAGTAGGTTTTAAAATAAAAATAGATATTAAGTATTTATTAATTTACAATCATATTCTATTCATCCAATTTGTTAAAATATTTAAAAATCCAAAACATACCAGGTTTATTCCAAATTATTATCCCATGTAGGATTAGAGTTCAATATTTTACTTGGCCAATAACACATGACATAAAAATAATTCCCTTGATGATGTGAAAATGAATCTTTTTTATAATGAATTTAATTCAAACACTTCAAATATTATATAGGTTTTTGAGTATTTCATTGAGATTTATAAAATGAATAAAATAAAATTAAAATGTTATTTTAAATGGTAAAAATATTTTTTAGTGGATTCTCTTTATAAAATTTATTACACCACTTATAGTCTATAATACTGTAATATTCCAAATGGTATATTTATACCCATATTTAATTTTTATTCAAAATTTAAGATGAATGTAAAAATTATGTAAATTAATCACTAAAAATATTCAATGTGATGATTTAAGAAAAATTATCAAAAAAATTATCATAAAATTAACCATTATAATTTTATATCAAAATCCTCATTTATTGAATACTACTGGGTTTTTAACAACAGTAGTTATCTAATACATATTAATCATTCAATGAGATTCATTATATTTTATGATCAATTGTAAATAAATATTATTTAAATTAATTATTATATGAAAAATTTATTTTATAAAAAAACTTTTATATATATAAATTTAAATTTTGTGAAAATAATTTATCTTTTTAGGAAAATGTAATTATAGTTTCTTCATTTATAATTTTCATTGACTCAAATATAATTTTAAATATAGGGTATTAATGAATAAGGATAAACATTACCATTATATTATTATAAATAATACATTCAAAGATATAATACGTTGGTTTGGATACATAACCCCTTATTATGCCCACATATACCCTTTGGGTAATGTTTGTGACTCTGGGGATTTCATTAGAGGAATTGATAAATATAGTATGGGTTATTATATTCATATGCTTGAAATATTCTTGTAAATAGTTTCACTCATTCTATATTTTTTGAATCTTGTATTAGGCATGACCATGGTAAAATCATAATGGCAACGTATCCATTTGATGCTTTGATAAAAGGGATTTATATGTTATGATCTCATAGGATGGGAAAATAATTCCATCCTTCTATTTCAATAATAATTAATCATAAACCATCATGTATTATACATATTTATCGTTGAAAAAATTGAAATATTGATAATGATTATTACACATAACAATATTTTGAAATTTATAAAACGTATAACATTCCAAAATATAATGAAATCGATGTGTAATTTTCTATAACTAAATTATGTTATATTTCATTTATTCATTCCCAAATAAAATTAAATTTATATATATTTGTCTCATTACACAACCCAACTGATCCCACCCTCGATGGTATTATATAATCACATGATATAATTATATTACACACATATCACATCATCATTGTATCTAAAATTATAGTTGTACGTTATCATGAATATGAATGAAATCAAAAAATTTCCCTCTAACAATGATGCATGAATCCCAGCATCATTATATATCTTTGTCATGATATGTAATATCTGATACTTATTATCACCAAAAGAATCCACCAACACCTACCACCATTATCATGTTAAAAAAAGAATAACATGGATTTAGGGGTATCTGACAATCCTTTTCACCACCATCATGGATGTTGGGAGGAATCAACCTGAACCCCAAACATATGGTTTTTGATACGGTTATTCGAAAATACTATGTGCATATAAAAATAACCCGAATATAAAATACAAATAGTTATTATAACAAAACCAACCTATGTATTCGCATTAAACACTAAAATAATACTGAAATCCACCACCACAACTCCTTTAAATATAATCCATAAAAAACAACAACTAATAATGAAAAATAGTACACAATCATGTCAAAGATAAGAGACATTAATTTTTTATTTTTTAATCATTAAAAATATACAAATTATTAGTTATCAACAAAAATAAAATTATTAAGCGAATTATTACACATATATATATATGTTCATACTTAATTAATTTCAAATACTCACTATTTATTTTTCATAATTATGGTTTTACGCTATTTCAATTCAAAAACTACACAACCACGACAATAGAAAACACACCCATCATATGCCAAACAATTCCAAATCCTAATGTAAAATAAGACATCACCACAAACCAATAATCTAATTGAAAATAGTTAATGATATATAAATTATATATTAATCAATACCTATTATCGATAATTATGTCCACTACCAAATAATATTTTCCACACTGCCAACAGACATCCCCTTCGTATCAATTTTCACCATCACTTGTAAAATTACCAACCCCCCCTCCCACTATAACAAATGAAAACCCATAAAAAATTAATATATACAAACACATTTCATCTTCCCCGTATAAAATAATATGAGTTCAATATAAGTAAAACATGTTATATTATTTTTGCAGGGGTATTTACACCACATTTAGTATTTCTATGGGATAGTAGTAAAGTAATATTTTATATAGGATTAATAGTTTTCTTTCACGGTTACCTCAATCAAGAAAACAAAATAATGTAACCATAATTCAATTAAATAAAAATGATAATATTGTTTCAAATGACTATAACATTAGTAATATAAAATAATACATATCAAAAAATATAATTTCCCAAATATAGTAAACATAGGTGATTAATCCCCATTATAATTAATATTACTGAATGAAATTAATTGTTTTTGCAATATACTAATCCATACTATACATCATTGGTATGTTAAATGCATGTTATCCATACACAGATATGAAAAATGGGAGATAATAATGATTTCATATCTTAATTGGAAACATTATGAATCATTATGAATATATAGATTGAAGAATGGTTGTTCTCACTTTGTATCCCAAATAGATCTAGTAGGGGCACTGAGGGGGGTGAATTAGTTTTCCCATCATTTTAATGTTTTTAGATTATTTAAATTAAACATATTACTCTCGAACACATACCCAGTTTAGAGGAATTAATCTATTTTGGTTTAGTAACAACCACATGCACATTAAATTGATATAATGATTGAATTAACAACATAAAAATAGTTTTAAAATGGTTGGACCAAACACATAGTACATTCCATGATAAATATATGGATTATTCCTATAATATATTTTATCTATTTTTATGTACTGATTACAAATGTGCGGGAATGGAATAAAATTATTTACATAGGAAATAAAAAATCTTTCTATGATATTTGTATTCATTAAACAAGTACCACTAATCATCAATGGTTATGTTTATACTGGTTACACCAGTTACGTAGTGATATTCAATAATCAACTAGACTAGATAAATCTAATATACATGATGACTTTGCAATAAAAATTATAATATTATTACTCTTTTTATGTATATATACTGATAATGAATAAAAAATATAATTTGAACTTCATACTCTTCAATTAGATGATTGTGAATCTTCAACATTAACTCACCAATTTCTCAGAATGATAAATTGATGAATATACCAACACATTACAGGTTGACTTCTTTTGTGTTTCATCTTCATGGGTATATACTTCTTCATACAATGATCATCCAAACATTAATGATGGTGTATAATAGATTCGTAAAGATTACTATTTATTATATAATATCAGAATAAAAAAATTCTAAAATCTATTCATATTGTACTTTACTTCAAAATTTTATCATTCAATGAATTTAAAAATGATACACAAACATTTATATTATTTTTTTTATTATGTTCATGCAATTTATGTTTCAAATAACAAATTTGGTTATACAATATCTTGTGTATACAAACATGAATTGTCCACAACTATGTGCACCATCCCAAATTGATTTTATCTATTTTCATTCCTCTTTTTTATAATTCCTCCACTAACATAGACACTATAAATAATCAATACATGGGTTATCTATACAAGTGTTTATTGTATGAGAAGATGATATCCTACTTTTTGAGAACTCTAAAGGGTGTATGTGAGAGCATCTACCTTATTTGTAATACTTCATCATGAAATAGTGTAGCACCCACTGTATTATTTGGAAATGACTTCCCTATACATCAACAGGTTATTTGAATGATGTGTGAGAATAGTTCTCCCCGTATAGTTGCAGATTCACTTATTCTTCAAAAAGCATTGTGTATGAAAATATGCCTTTTATATATTAATTGAATTGCAAGATCCAGAATGGATTTGAAGATCATAGATCATCCAAAAGCATTGGAGGATAATTTTTTATTATCCCGTGTGTTATAAGAGAACAAATGTTTTGTGAATCATCGTAATGGTTTTTTAAAACTAGTTTCATTTTCATAGAATTATTTTCAGTAGTGCAATGATCTTCTTCATTGAACTAGATAGGATTCAATTGCCTCTCTTTATGAAATAAGTGTTTTTGGACTCTAATAATTTTATAAAATATGATATATCCCATAATTTTTCATACCCTATTGGTTCCATATTATTCAATATTTATATGAAATGTTTAATTTACTCACAGTACCATAGACCCAAGTTATAAAGAGAATTGAATATCATAAATATATGTCATATAAATGAAAATCATAAAACTCACAAATAATTTGGTACATTTAATTTATGGTGAATATTTTTAAATATCTTCATTCCAAACCCACGATGATTCTTTGTCGTGGTTCTCATCTAATTAATTTGATCATCAAATGAATCTTTTGTAAGAAGATCAAACTCCTCCCAAATAAAAACCTATTAATCAATGGACAATATTCACTTATATAAACTTATCACAATAATTAATCTACTATCGCGAATTCATAGTGATTTGAAGCCTCATAAACTCCTCATCACAATCATAGAAAAACATTGATGTCCATGGTTTAACCCTTTATGGTCTGTGATGAACACTTCTAAATGACATTACCATTGATGGATAGACTTATGAAGATGAGATAACTAGTTCTGTCCCACATTGAATTCTCATGTAATACATGTTCAATTTATCATTTTAGAATGTCTATAAACTAACTAGAAATATAACCCCTCCTAGTACCCCCCCCCCTTCCCCCGTACCATTCTTCATGCCACCATGCACAGTGGCCCTACCACTCCTACACCTTTCATATTGGATCATGAAAGATTGTTAATAACTTTTTCACCAATGGATATGACAGGGATTGGAACCCATAACATAGTATGCCTTTGTATCTCACATGTGATAAGGTTACACAGTTATTAGTTTTTTTTGGTGGGACAATATATTCCTCATGTAATGCTGATTCCAAAAATATAAAAATTCCATGAAACATATGAATTAATTTAAAAGCCTTCCATAATATGTGAAACATAAACCATATTATATTATTTTAAAATTATATGAAAAAATTATATATTTATTCATTGAAAAAAATTATTTCATTGTAATCATTAACCCATTACAAAATAAAAAAACAAATTCTTCTTCCAATTATTACATTAATATTCCTAATATAATTAGAAACCCTCAGGAAGTATTATTATTATTTACATGGACTTATTTAATTCGTTAATATCATTGTAATGACCCAAAAATTTACATGTATTTTTTTAAATATATGGTAATTTTATGAGTCCACAAAAACTGACAGTGTGTGATTCTGAGGCTCGGTGTACCTAGAATGAATTTCTGAACTTGTTTTTGTGTATGTTCAGTTAATGTAGGTGTGGGTTTTTGTGACTTTTAACTAGTGCTCGAAATTTAAATTTGAGGAAACTGTTTAACATGCAGTTCTATTATTCACATAGAGTGACCACCACCTCTACTGCAGTAGGTCGATGATGAATGATAGTTTTGTGGGTTTTCATGGGAATGAAAAATAAAATAAAATTAATTTTATTTTATTTCTAATAAACCTATCATGTGAATGCTATGGAGGTGGTGACCATGAGGGTTTAAAAATAACAACTAGAATTCTTGGTGGTGGGGACGACCCAAGCTAAATCCCCCCAAATTTGAATTCAATGGTGGAGATCAACAGACCCATTAACCACCCACATAAATGTGGGGAAGTCTCTTGAACTCCCTCCACATTAATTTTGCCACACCCTATGATTAATTATGCAAATTAAATGATTTTAACTAGATGGTTACAACAATTAAAATGTTAAATAATATTTTATGTTGGCACGTCATCCATTGAGAAAGGATTTTTGGGTTGGAAAAGGATAGGGGAGAACTTTTGGGAGAGCTTCTCTAATGAAGAACGCCAACGAAGAACACTTCTCCATTGACGAATCTTTATCCATAATCAATCTAAAGATCTCCAATGAAAAATGAACCAATGATCAGGGAAGCACAATTTTCACTGAATTCAAATTTTTTCCTCTCCTCATAGACATCATTGGAGGAGACTTGATTCAGGATCGACAAACATCAATCCCTCTCCACCGTGGACAATCTTTAACTGAACCAATGATGTAGGGGTTTAATTCTATGTGATAAATATTCCCAATGTTCTTCCCTTCTAAAAAAATAATACGGATCCAATACCTGTAATTAGTTGATCCATGGATGATTTATTTTGTGGGTTTGGAAATAGTGATTGATGGATGATGGGGGGTTTAATGTTTTAATTATATTTCATACATGTTTGTGAATCAATAATTTTGAACCACATTCTAACACTCTAACAGGAAGAGTTCGGGCCAAAAAAACATGTCCTGACCTCACTACATTTTCTAGTGATTATTTTTATCTTTCTTCGTGATAAAGGCGATGATGCAATCACACCACCCGATGGATGAGAACCGAGGATTGTTGTTGTATCGGTGAAGGATATACAGTCGTTTGAACTGGCCACCAATGAAGGAACGACACACGACTGTGTCACACAGCCAGTTGTGG
This sequence comes from Viscum album, assembly GCA_963277665.1. Taxonomy (NCBI): domain Eukaryota; kingdom Viridiplantae; phylum Streptophyta; class Magnoliopsida; order Santalales; family Viscaceae; genus Viscum; species Viscum album. The sequence continues at coordinate 1,036,205,819 of OY728133.1, read as the reverse complement.
TGGACCGTAGAACCACAACCCTACTTTTCTGCCTGTGGCCTCGCCTGTGGAAACACTACCCCCTGGCCCAGCATCCCCTTGGCACCGCGGCCCCACTGCACCACGAACTCACTGCCCCATTGCCCCACTATGTCATAGCGCTGCTCCACCGCCCCACGCCCCCGCTGCACCACCTTTGGCCCCACTGCACTGCCCGATAGCCTTGCCGCCCTGCAGCATCACCGCCCTCACGGCCCTATGACACTCCATGCCACCCCGCACTGCTAGGCTAGGATACACCCAGCATGTCGTGCAACCCGGTGCATACCGAGCTGCACCACTGGCCGGGACAGACCCAGCGGGTCAGATCGGGAGACCCAAACCGGATCCACCTAGGCCTGGTCTGGCCGGGTGGGTTTGATAGGGTCAAAGTGGACCCAAACCCACTACGAACCATTTAAGCTCATCTGGAATTATCATTTACACCAAAAATCCATTTGAGAAATCTTTAGTGGAACTATAAATCTTTGGTGATAATGTACCTTTGAGAAAACCACACTAGATATTTGGATAACGTTAGATTATGGTCGGGTTGGATCGAACTCGAATCCAACCGGGCCCTCAGGACAAAAAAGCAAATATCTAAAAAATCGGGCATCTGATTGATGTGTCGTTAGTACATTGATCAACCTATGACATGATAGTCCTTTGAGATTCTTCTTCATGGGACTTCGCAGGAATTGGAGTATCAACCAGTGGCTTGTGGAGTAGACCCTCAGGGAGACAAGTGAGGATTGTGCATGTACCCTATAGTTTGATGTGACCTGAAGAATGAAGAACAATACTTTGTGGGTTAATACTGAGTGATTCTATGTGGGTCAGCACCTAGGGATCCTTTGTGGATTGCATCAATCGATCCTTTGTGTTTTAGAACCGAGCAATCATGTGTGGGTCAGCACCGAGCGATCCTATGTGGGTCTACACCGAGTTATCCTATGTTTGTCATCAGTAAAGCCTCTTAATAGAGTAAGATGATTTAGTGGTTACATGTAATCATCTCTATTATTGTACCTATGTTATAACTGGTGTGAGCTGAGTATGTACCATGTTTTACATTCCTTCATGGTAATACCTTTGTTGTATTATTATGTATGGCATACCTATGTGGTACATACCTTCATGTTATTCTGTCCTTTGTGGAATAGTTGTTCTTGGGGATTTTTGGTTGGACCATGTATTTTCTCATAATTGAAATGGGTATACTTGATAACTTAATTATATGTATGGGCATATACCTAAGTAGGGTTGACAATTGACTTCATTATTTTTAGTTTATTCTTTGTGGATTTTGTGAGTCCATGAGGGTGTTGGGATTCTTACAGAGTATCATTATAATCACCCCTACATGGGCTATGCCCACACCCTATTTTTATTTTTGGATATGAAGGAAAACACTGACTAAGGATGAGTGTACCAGTACTGGAAGTATCTCAGGGGATGATGTTAAGTGAGGTGAACCTTAGAGATGACCATTCGTGAGATGTACCTACCCTTCAAGTAGTATTTGTGTTCGACAATCTAGGAGCAGATTTTCACCTATCAGTCGTCTTGAACATCCCAGTTTTCCTTGTACTTCCCATTTGTTCTTGTATTCTGGCCACTTTTACTTACTATACTCACAGTTTTTACTATTCAGTTTACATGATTTTGTATCTTGTTGTGTGCTTGGATGTGTTTGTTACTAGTTATAAAGGAAATACCGTCCATGTTTTAGGGAATACGCCTTCGGTACCAGTCGCTAGGCCATTGCCAATAGAAGGCAGGCTTGGGGTAGTCACGGCACGGGCCCTGGGGAACGGTTCATGAAAATTTGGTATCATATTAGTCAATTATACCACAAAACATAGTACTCTAATCATTCCTTTTAACAAAAATAGTGTTATGTGTAGTGAGTGTGGTTATCAGATTAGGGAATCCAGTGTTGTTGCGGCAGCTAACATATCCATACACTGGGACCCTGAAATCAGAGTTCTTACTCAGTGCACAAAAACACTGAATGCATGTCTGTTTTGAAGAGGTTTCATTGTGATATATTTGAGTCAGCTCACCAAGTATAACTATTTGACTGTCGTACACCTGTTTCATTTCAGGATTCCTCCACACAGACAGCCATCTAGGTTTCCAGAAATAGTATGCACTGATTTCCCACTAAAAGACGAGGCCTCAATGTAGGGACCTCTTCTAGTATAGGCACCAGTGGAGTCTACAGTGGAGGCACCAGCTGTACCATTACCCATTGGGACACTGATGCCTCTAGCCCTAGTAGCAGAGGGTGCACGCTGCTTGAGCATGTTGTATGAGTTCCAGTGCCAAATGCCACCCTGGTTCAGTTGAGAGACAGATCCATAGGTGCATGAGGATTGAATGGAGGCTGTGGTGATAGTCTTCTGACTATTAGGGACACTAGCCGATCTCATGTTGATCCTTTCCACAGGCCTTCCACAGGCAACAAAACAAGTATGGTGGAGCCTGGGGATCCAGTTTCACGATAAGTTGATGCTTCATTGGATAGAATTCGATAGATTGTTTTAGGCATTGTTTTTTAAAAAGACTCTTTGTGTAGTGCGCATAATAGAGATTATTTATCTGTAGCAGGGATGTATGAATGTGGATTTGTACTCAAGTAGGTTTACTGACCTCACATGCTCAAACACTGATATGGTGAATGACATACTATTCAAGGCCCATCCCTTCAAACATTGACCCAATCGAGAGATCATATATTTGATTATTTCTCATATCATCCAAAAGTAAGAGGGGTGTTAGAGAGATCCATATTATTTGAGAGTTTCCTTGATGATTTTCCACTAGCAGTGAGACCCACCCCTAGTCATCATGTAGCAGAGTCTTCTGCAACTTTTAGTATAAAGATGTGGCATAGGTCCAAGAAGACCATACCTACAGGTGGATGACCGTAGGATTCATTTTCAGTTGTGCGGGGCACCTGAGGCAGAGAAAATCATTCAAGGAGTAGGAAGTGTTATGAATGCAGTATGAAGCGTCACATTGCTCATGACTGATTGACCCGACATTAGGTTGATCATCAGATGGTTGAAGGACCGACCTAGAAGAGACATATGTTTGATCGAGGTAGTCCGCAAAGAGTAACCGGACATTGCAGAGGAGGTGGTCTTGAAGCTAATGATGGGCGACGATTCGAGATGTTATAGCCACCACCACCAGAAGGTCCACCCCAACCACAGGGACTATGAGGATAGGGTTGATCGCAGCTCTATGAAACTAAGACCTATGATCTTGGAACCCTAGAGATGATACAAGGTACGATCTATGTCTACATCACCATAGCTACAGTACATGTAGACACAAGGTCAACCCATTATTTTTTTCCCTTGTCATTATTCAGAGATCATAGATTCTGAAAGAGTTTTTGGCTTGATCCTAACAGCTATAGACTCATATATGTGAATATTTTATTGTTACACACTGGTGACGACAGTGGGAGCTTACTCTATCAGGCGATAACTTTGGTTGGTATCTCCAAGTAGTAGTGTCGATCCCTTACAATGTCATCATGGGTATCTACTGGTTATCAATAGTCTATCCTCATATTGACTGTATTAGGTGCAATGTATCGTGTGTCTGAGATTATGGAAATATGTTTGCCTTTAATGGAGAGAAGGGAGCCTTTTAAGTATAGGATGGACTAATCTGGAGGAGGGTGTAGACGATTACTAATCAGTTAGCTTGCCTTACCCTTGGAGAGATTAATGTGAAGAGTCTCATCTATCCTGTAGCGGTGGACCAGTACACAGATGTCTTCCCTAATGATGTTACATGTCTTTATCCTCACAGAGAGGTGGGATTTTACATTGACATGTACCTCAGGATGTCACTGATATCTACACCATCATATCAGATGGCTCTTGTGGAGTTTCGTGAGTTGTGGGTATAACAAGATGACATGCAGGGGAAGGGATTCATTTGGCCCAATATTTCTCCATGGGTATCCTCAATTTTCTTAACCAAGAAGGAATATGGGAGCTTGAGGATTTTTTATTATTATCGATGCCTGAACCAGGAGACTATGAAGAACAAGTATCAACTTCATAGGATTGACGACTGCTTTAATTAGCTGATGGGATCACGATGTTTATCAATGATAAACCTTAGATTAGGCTATAACCAGCTCAGAGTACGGGACAAGGATGTGATGATGATAGATTTCTATGTTTGTACAACCATTACATCTTCTTGGTTATGCAATTTGGCATAACCAACAATCCTGTAGTGTACATGGGACTCATGAACAAGATCATTAATTAATACCTTGATCTCTTTGTAGTATTCTTAATCAAATACATTCTGATCTAATCGACTATTAAGGATGAGCATGCATATCATTTTCTGGTAGTATTGGACACACTCAGAGAGCACCAATTTTACGGTAAGCGCTCGATGTGCCAGTTCTGAATATGAGAGGTTCACTTTCTATGAAAAGTCATTCTGGAGGCAGAAGTTGCAATGGATCCGTTGAATATAGAGGGGGTACATGCATGGGAGTCACCCTGGAGTGTGACGGAGGTATGGAGTTCATGGGTTTGGTCAGATACTACGATTTATTTGTACCATATTTCTCTAGAGTTGCATCACCACTCTCATCATTGATGAATAAAGGTCAACCCTTCATGTGGATGGAGAGATTCGATCAATGTTTTTAGGGGATAAGGAATAGGCTGACTAGTGAAACCATCTTGAGGAATCCAGAGGAGGGCATATGGTACGTAGTCTACTTTGATGCTTCAGGGACCATCCTCATATTTTTCCTGATGCTGGAGCAACCAGTGATCACATATGGTTCTCAACATCTTAGAAAACATTAGCAGAACTACACTACCATGGCCTAGAGCTAGTAGTAGTGGTCATCACCTAGATGATGTGACATCACTATTTGACAGGAGAAAGTTTTACAGTCTACTATGGTCTTAAGGGTCTGAGTTATATCTTCTCTCAGAAGGACCTTAACCGGAGACAACGATGTTGGCTTGAGTTCCTTTAGGACTATGACATCGATATAGTCTATAATCATGTGATGGAGAATGTTGTATTAGATTCACTCCACAAAAGATATGGCATAAAGATTCTAGATGAGGCGATAGAGTAGCATGCCACTTTGCAGATATACATTCTGGATTGTGATGGTCCAACTATCCTTCTGTCTCTTACAATAACTCCCCCACTTCTTCATCGAGTCAGGGAGGAATAGCATGGGGACATTGACTGCAATGCACGATGTGCTCCGACATCCACAAGATAGGAACCTAACTGATTTTCTCATGGTGGGGAGCATGCCATCCTCTTCATAAAATAAATTGAGGTACCAGTGTCACTTCTAGAGGGAGTGTTGAGGGAGTTCCACACGTCCTCTCAAGAGTTACATCCAGGAGTGGAAAAGATGTACCATGATCATTGCAATAGCACTGTTGGATGAAAATGTGGAAAGTAGTAGCACAGTTTGTCTCTCAATGTCTCAATTGTCAGCAACTGAAGGTGATGTATCATGTACCAGTAGGCATGGTTCAACCTTTAGATATACTAGAGTGGATATGGAATGGAATATCCATTGGATTCGTGATAACACTCCCACATACATATAGTGGTAGTGATTCTATCTGGTTGATAGTCGACCGACTCACTATGTTGTCCTTATTCATACCGATCAGATAGTTGGGTTTAGTAGAGAGAATGGGATGCCTCTATCTATAGGAGATTTTACGGCTACATGGATTACCCCAGATTATTTTATCTTATCATGATACATGTTTCAATTCCTGAATATGGAAGGTGTTTTAGTAGGATTTTGGGACATAGCTTTGTTTTACCACCGCCTTCCATCAGCAAATAGATGGAATGACTGAGCAGACCATTTAGACCCTTGAAAACATGTTGTATTAATCCATCTATAACTTTGGTCGCAACTGGAAGGATCACTTTCCTTTGAGAAATTTTTCATACAACAACATCTATCACTCCACAGTTGTGGTGGCACCTTTTGAGCCATTGAATGTGCGACATTATAGGCAATATTGTGCTAGAATAACCTAGGGGATTCAGCACTCGTGAGACCAGAGATGGTTTGTGCTCCCATAAAGAAGGTGCAGATCATCCAAGAGAAGATAAAGACTACACAGATTAGGCAGAAGACGTATACCGACAAGAGACAGATACCTCTAGAGTTCGAGGATGGTGACCCTTCCTTTCTACGAGTCTCATATCGACGAGTTTTATGGAGATTTTTCTGAGGCAGAATGTTATCTCCATGGTTCATTGGACCCTTCCAGGTCCTTAGTAGAGTTGGTGAGATTTCTTACCACATAGCTCATCCACCTCAGTTGCACCGGGTGAACAACGTCTTCCACGTATCCCAGCCGAGAAGAAACGTTCAAGACCCGTATCACATCATCAACCACGACGTGTTAGAAATCAACAATTGGGTGATTTTTTGTGTGGTTATAATGGATATTGTGGATCGACAGTAGCTGTTCCCTCGTGGATGGTCGATTCCTCTTGTACACGTTCGTTGGCCGCACAAGAACCTCCATGAGGGCACATGAGAGCTAAAGATGAAGCACCCCAAACACTTCACGGTATGTTTCTCTTATAGAAAGTAAATTTATACCCTATATTTCAAGAATAACTGATCCATTGTGGAATAAAACATGTTTACTTATAGGAGATATCCATAAACTATCCATTAAACATAAATTTTCCAAATCTGCGATTTAAATTTTAAAAATCTGACATACACGATTGTGTCCAAGATAATATTTTGAGTCTGATAAGGAAAAATATACTTTCTGTGAGTAGTAACATACCCTTATGAATAATAACATACCCTTATGAATAAAAAAATTGCATTATGAATAGTAATATTACTATTATTAATGGTATTCATACCATTGAGTGTATAAATGAATTTAGGCGCCTTAAAAGTTAAGATGAAAATTGTAGGTGTTTATTTTTTGAAAATAAATAATGATTTTATTTAAATATTTAACTAATCAAATATAGAAAATTATTTTGGAAAATATTAATTTTTTTTATTCTACATGTCGAAAGATGTTTAGGGTGATTTTTTCATATTTTTGTGAAATAAATTAATTTTTCAAGAATTGTAAAATCCTATAATTCACAATTATTTCTAAATAATGGATCAATTGAGTCATTGATGATGATCTAATGATGTAAGGACAATTGGTTTGAACTGACATGCTTATATTACTATTCAAGTTCATTGTATACTCACTATTGGTTGTCTTCAGTGGAAATAAAAAAAAATTGATTATAATTTTATGAAAACTCATCTCCCCTAGACTATATAAACCACCCCTCGCCCCATATTCCCCCAACACCACTAAACCTTCATCCCATTCTTCATTATACCAAATACTCATCCCAATCCCTCTCCTCACATCCAAGACATTTTGGTGTCACCTAATGTCAGAAAAAAGTCCTTAAAGAGAATCTCAGGAGGAGTACTCAAGTGGTGAAACTTCATTCTCTTTTCATTCAATTTCATTTAAAATGTTCCACTGTTTTGTTATCTATTATCCCCTCCCCTCATCGTAATTACATTATAATTCCATTAACTTAAATGTAAATTTTTTTAATTATTCTAATGGAATATTTCTTCATAATATCCCTTTTCTTCCTCCTTGTATAAAATAAATGCAAATACCATCCGAGATGTGTAAATTTATCACACTTAAAGAAGACAGGTTTTAAACATGCACTACTATCATCAATACTGGTAATGAAATATATTAAATGGTTGAACTAGGTCATGATAAATGTATCTTATCATGATTAATGTTCTGTAATATTTACATGTTCATTATATGGAATAATGATAAAAACCAAGTCTATTTTGCACAAAACCGCCTAGCCAAATCGAAGCGTTTATTTTTAACTCATCGAATGAGTCATCCTCATGGTATATAAAAATAATAATTATAAAGAAATTTATATCTCTTAAATTTAACTAATAATTTATATTAACAATTATCGATGTATTAACCACATTTTAAATGAACTTCCATTAATGAATACAAGTAAACAAATCCTGATACTATGTTCGAAAATTCTTCAAAAATAATAAATTTGAATCTCTTAAACCAAATAAAAAGGACATTAATGAACTTAATAAGGTTACACCATATAAATTATATGTTTATGTGGTTTTTAATTATTAATTAATGAATCTATGTTTTATTATTCACGTCATTAAGAACAAACAAGAACACCTTCGAGCGTAAAGTAAGGGGTCCTCTCTCTCCCCTTTGTTCAAGAATATTTCTTATGTTGTGCCCTATTATTTTTAATTCCTAATTGTGGGATATCTTCTAAAACCTCCTCCATACATACCATTTGGAATATATATAGTTTAATACCACTTTACCTCTAAATAAGAACTCATAATAACACTTGTTACTGTGCCCAAATGTTTGTAAGTGGTTTCTCATCTCACTTTCTTTTCAGTGATATTTTCATTGTTCTCCACTAATTTCATGTATTGGGTATATTTTTACTACCATTAGATATATAATAAAAATATTATATTTAATTTCATGTTATTAAATTATTCCTTTTATGGTTATTATTTTCAGTTCATATGATTCGACTGATTATATTGTCGTAAAAGGCTTTGTCTCAACTACTATTTTTTGTGTGACTAAAGTTGTGTTGTTAACCTAATAATCATTATGTGGTGTAACTATTGTTCATTTGAGATGACTTTTCATTTTAAATTATATTTATATTAAATATCAATAATCTCATGTCATGGATATTTTTTTTGTATAAACCATATACCATTTTACAAACAGTGTTTATTTAGAATGTTATTTTATTTATGGAATTATTGATGAATACATATAATCTACTCTATATTTACATTGAAAAGGAAAATTTATTTTTTATTGAATCAATGTATAAGGAATTATATGGACTTATAGGTGGTTGGGGCCTACTATATCCCCTCTATGCATTGGTAGGTCTAATGATACAAATCAGTTGGCGTCAAACCCTTCGAGTTTGTTACCAAAAATCAGACGGGTTTCTACCCATAGAACGTAATCTTTTTTACAGTATTATGGTATCAGGTGAAAGATACATGACATCCCATTAATAAGAATTATCTTTATTCATAATTCATTATTACCATTATCCATGAGGTTTTCACTATGAAAAAATCTATGGATGCAGTTTCATTATCAATTTATTAAATTCAATAGTTTTTTAATTATTCATTATGCCATATTGATTATGTCAGATTTATTATGATTCACTTGTTATTGTTCCCATTATTCTGATATTATTAACCCTTACTGAGTGATTGAGCACACCAATTTGATTTTTTACCTTCAACATATGATGAAGAGAAGATCATTTATTCAGTTCATGTGGATGCAGTTTTTAGTTTTCAATATGTATTGTTTTTGTAAACTTTTCCAATATAATTTGACTAACATCTATGTATCTAGTTTCTTAAATACTACCAAACTGGTAATTCTATTGGTATTTTTATTCCTTTTAACCATGAAAATATCACATGTACTGCACCTTCTCTAGACTATAGGGGTCAGGGTGTTACAGTTGTTATTAGAGGAAGTTAAGTAGAAAACATGGAAACTATAGTAGGAAATGTATAGTAGGGTACAATGACCAATGGTAGTACTTGAGGATAAACATACATGAACGTGTTGGTATTTGGATAAGGAATATATTATGTGGATCATTTAAGCTATACATCCTTGTCTGGATACAAGCAAGTAGAGTCATCTCTGGCACAGTTGTTTCAAGGGGTAAAACCCAAAAACACCACATTGAGCTAGACTCCAATGGGAACTGGTGCATGTCAATGGGCCTTGATGAACTATTGGTTATGACACTCCCAATGGATATTCATAGGATAATACAAATTTTCCTTACAGGTCATTATGAAGGTGTTTTGTGTAAAATATTTCTCAGAGAAACCATGTTTATAAAATTGGATATGTATAGAATTTAACTCTATGTTGGGTGATGTTCTATTTTAGATTCATAAACTAATCTAATTAATCCAATTATTTTTCAGAGACGTCTAATATAAGAAGGGGAATCAATAATCGTGGGCAGGGTTGGGATATCCCTATTCAAAAATTCAACACTATCAATGTTGGAGCAGATAATATAATGACCATATTAGGACAACTTGCTCAGGTTGTAACCAACAATCACTTCACACCTGTATTGAATCATTTCATGTGGTAGAATCCCCCATATTTTTGTAGGACTACTAACACAGTAGTTTCGATGAAATGGATCATGTCCCTTGCAAAGATATTCATGTTATTACAATGCAATGAAAATGAAAAGGTAGTACTTGAAGTATATTGTCTCAATGAAGATGATGATCAATGGATGTCCCTAATTCAGAATACCATGGAGAAAGAAGAAATAGAATATATGTAATGGAGGAATTTTAATTGAGTATTCATTGTAAATTATTTCTATCATGAGGAAATAACTAAAATAATGAGGAAATTAATTAGCTTAATACAAAGGGAATAAGATAATGATGTAGTGTATAAGGAAACATTAACAAGGCTAGCCAGTTATACAGTAGATTACGTACGTGACTCGGTAGTCAAGATTGATCATTTCATTGAAGGTTTGAAGCCATGTATTCAAATGGAACAAGATTCATAATCATTTTCATCATATGATAAAATTGTATCAGTTGTCATCAAAACGTAGAGGGAATTTGATAGATCATATATTTTAAAATGACACCAAGCTATGAAGTGGTACTATGGTAATAAAGTAAATGGAGAAGCACCAATGAAGTGATAATGAAAAAAGCTATTCATATTATGTGAGAACTGTGGAAAGAATCATCTCAGGAAATGCTTAAAAGTCATGGAATCAACTATAACTATTGAAAAAAGGGTCATCAATATGATTAATGCAAGGTGAAGAAATAATTTAGTGAATTTCAATGTTACAATTGTAGATATATGGGACACTATGAAAATGAGTGTCCAAAGTGCAAAGGAAACATGGCTCAGAAAATGACAAGAGAAGTAGGTAGAGCCTTTGCGATTACAACCTCTGAGGTTGAATTTCCAAATGACGTGGTGGCAGGTACTTTACCTGTTTCCTCAAACATATCCAACACTTTATTTTATTATGGATCATCGCATTCATTAATATCATCCCAATTTTACATGGCAATTAGATATGTTCTATTTGATTTAGTAATGATGAAGTTAGTCAAATCTCTTAGGGGTTGTATCATTGCAACAAAGGAATGTCAACTAGTCCCCCACCAGACAGAAAAATGTTATTTAGTTTCTAACCTTATCATCAAACCAATGAATGAATTTGATATAATTCCAGGTATTGATTGGCTATCATATTATGATGCAATGATTTATTGTAACAAGAAGGAAGTTACAATTTTTTAAAATGGTGTAGAATACCTTTTATTTAAGGAAGAAGCATTGCCACATGATTCTTATCTAGAACCACCCCGTGTAGCACTATTGAATTCAATACATGGAGTGGAAGATAAACCAACATCTATCGGAGAATAAAGAAATGTTTCAATTGAAGATGTGAACATAGTGCAAGAATACATTGATATATTTCTAGAGGATTTACATGGACATCCACTAGATCGGAAAGATGAGTTCTCTATTGATTTAATTCCCGATGCAAGACCAAAATCAATGACTCCCTATACAATTTCCACTATTGAATTAGTAGAGCTAAATAAAAAACTACAGGATTTGAGTTTAAAATAATATATTTGACCATATGTTTCTCCATAGGGATCCCCTTGTCCTCTTTGTCAAGAAGAAAGTTAGATCCATGAGGCTTTATATATATTATCGGGAAATGAATTATATTATAATAAAGAATAAGTATCCTCTACCCCCAGATTTATTATTGATTTGATCAAATTCAAGTAGTTCAATAGTTTTATCAGATTTAATTTCGAATGGGATATCCTCACGTGTGTGTAAAGAAGGAAGATATTACTAGACATAATTTTTTAAAAGGTATGTGCATTTTGAGTTAACAATAATTCCTTTTATACTAACAAATTCGCCCTCTGTTTTCATGGATTTAATGAAAAGAGTTTTGAAGGAATATCTTTACCACTTGGTTGTGGTATTCATCGATGATATCCTCATATAATACAAATTCTATGAATACCATGAGAATCAGGTTCGTGATATTCTGCAAACTCTTTGATGAAATAAATTATATGAGATTTTGAGAAAATGTGAATTATGTATTTAATCAGTTTTTTTCCTAGCCATATTGTCTCTACAGATGGAATTCTAGTTGATCCTACAAAGACAAAGACAATCAAAGATTGGCCCATGCTAAAAAACATAACTGTGGCATGCAGTTATATTGGCTTAGCATGTTACTATCAATGTTTCATTCAAAATATTTCCCAACTAGCTAATCTGCTAACGAATCTCATAGGTAAAGGAGCTACGTTTGTGGGAAGAAAATAATGTACAAAATTCTTTCACGAATTAAAATTAAAATTGTTCAATGCTCTAATTTTGACTCATCCATCTGGAAGTGGTGGATTTGTAATATACAATGATAATGGATGGGGTTATGTACTTATTAAAAGCCATAAAGTTATTGCTTATGCATCATGACAATGAATACTCGTGATAAAAATTATCCAAATCATGATATTCAGATACCAGTTTTATTCTTTGCCCTGAAAATATGGATGCATTATCTCTACAGAGAAATGTGAGATTTATACATACAACAGGAGTTTGAAATACATTTTCAAACAAAAAGAACTCATCATGACTAAAAGGAGATGGATTGAGTTACTCAATGATTAGGATTGTTCAAAACAGTACCACTTGGGAAAGGTGAATAAGGTGGAAGATGCATTAACCAGGAAAGATCATGGACTTCTGACCCAAATGAGTATTGAGAGAGATCCTAAATTTTTTGATCTACTAAAGATGTATATGGAAATTTTTGAGGAAAGGGAAACATATTTCTTCTTTAAAATGATTATTGAACCATCTTAATTAGAGAATATAAAATGCTCTCAATATGTTGATGAGAATATGAATAAGACAATCAATGTTGTCAAGGATGGTAGATTGGATGAGTTCAGGTATGAAGAAATTGTTCTAAAATTTTGGATTAGGTTATGTGTTACAACAGTACCTAAGATAAAAAATGAACTATTAGACAAAACCCAACGCTCAAATTTCTATATTCACCCAGGTAGTACAAAGATGTATAGAGATCTGAAGGAATATATTTGGTGGGATTATATAAATCTGTAAATTGTTGAATACATGTCAAGATGTATAGTTTTTCAATAAGTGAAGTCATAGAGACTACATCCCAAGGGAGTGATGCATCCTGTACCTATTCCTATGTGGAAAAGGGAAAAAATTACAATGGATTTTCTCACCGGACTAAATATTGTACCTAGAAGGAATGATGAAATATGGTTAATTGTTGATCTTCTCATATAATAAGCAGACATCCTTCCTATAAGATCGTAATTACTAGTTGAGGACATGGAAAGACAATATAATAATGAAGTTGAACGACTTCACGGTGCACCTCTATCAATTGTATCCAATCAATAACGCCAATTTTGATCATAATTCGTAAAAATAATCTAGAAAGCATTGAATATTAAGCTTCATATGTGTACTGCTTATCACCCCCAAACTGATGTACATTTTTCAAGGACTAATCAAACCATATAAGACATGCTAATTTCTTGCTCTATTTACTTCCAAGGTATGTGGGATCAATACTATCAATTGATAGAATTTTCCTACAACAATTGTTTCCACATTGTTATTAAAATAGCTCCATATAAAGCATTAGGTGGAAAGATATGTTGAAATCATACTTTTTGGGATGAAGCTGGTGAGAGGGAACTTATAAGCCCATAACATATTAAAGAGACCATGACAATGGTGAAGAAAATACAAGCCCATATTATAGACTCCCAATATAGGTAGAAGAGATATGCTGAAATCTGGAGAATGGACATGGAATTCCATGTAGGAGATCATGTAATTCTGAAAGTATCTCCATTTAAGGGTGACTTACAATTCAGTAAGAATGGTAAACTGAACCCCTAGTATATCGGACCAATTGAAATTCTGGAATAAAGGAATTGTATCATACAGTCTAGCAATGCCATCAAATATCGCCAAAGTCCATGATGTGTTCCATGTGTCATTGTAGAAGAACTACATGATAGACCTGATGCATGTACTTCCTTATGATGAAATTGAACTGGAACCTGATTTTTCATTCTCTGAAAAGCCTATTGGGATTCATAACACAAGGGAGCCGATATTGAGAAATCAAAAAACTCATCGAGTAAAAGTTTTCTGGAGGAACCAGAATCAGGTGGAAACTACATGGTAACCAGAATATTTCATGAAAAAGAACCACCCATATCTTTTGGTGGGATTCATACATAACATTTCATGGACAAAATATCTGAAGGATGGAATAATGTAGGACCCCAAGCACATCATGGTATGTTTCTCTTAGATACATTCTAGTTATAGCATGAATTTCATGAATCATTGAGACTATATGGAACAATACATGCTTACATATATGAGATATCTACAACCTAGCCATTAATCTTAAATTTTATTACTCTGCGATTTGAATTTTAAAAATCTGACATACATAGTTGTGGGAAAATTGATATTTGGAGTCTAATAAGGAAAAGTCCATTTTCTATGAATATTATCATACCCTTATGAAAATTATCCTACCATTATGAATAGTAACATACCATTATGAATAGTAATATGACACTTCTGAATAATTTCCATACCATTGAGGGTGCAGAATGAATTTTGGCACCTTAATAGTGAAGATGAAAATTTTAGGTGTTTATATTTTTCGATTAAATAATTATATTAATTAAATATTTAATTAATCAAATTTAGAAATTTATTTTTTAAAAATAGACATCATTTTTGAATTCTAAATTTCAAAAAATGGTTAGGTTGAATTTTTGTGATTTTTCTAAAATACGTGATTTTTTTATGAATAGTAAAATTCGATAATTCCCAATAAATGATAAATAATGGATTAATTGAGTCATTGATTTTGATTTTCTAATGTAAGATCAAATTGTTCAAAGTAACATGAAGATATTACTGTTCATGGTCATGGAATACTCACTATTTTTTGTATGGATATGAAATAATAAATTAGTGATAGTAATATTATGAAAACATATCTCCCCTCCACTATATAAATCACCCCTCACCCCCCACCCCTCTTCCTCCCACACCACTGAAGCTTCAATACATGCCTAAATTCAAATAAATACTCTTCATAGGCCCTCTCCCCAATTCCAAGTCATTCTGGCCTCACCAAAAGGCCAAAAACAAAGGCCTTAATGAGATTCTCAGGGAGGAGTAATCAAAGGGTGAACCTTCCTTCTCTTTTCTATCAATTTCTATTACAATGTTAAATTCATTTGTTCTCTCTTTTCACCTCCCCGTAACCAAATTCCTTGATAATTAAAGTAACTTAAATTTAAAATGCTTTCATTGTGATGAATTTATATTTTATCATAATCTCTCTTTCCCCCTCCTTGTATAAAATAAATGCAAACACCGTCCGAGATTGTAAATTTATGACACTCATGGAAGACAAGTTTTCAATTTGAATTAATATCCTAAATACTAGTCATGAAACCTTTTCAATGGTTAAATAAGGTCATAATATATGTATCTTATCTTGATTAATGTTATGTAATATTTACATGTTCATAATATAAAATAATAATACAATACAAGTCTATTGTGCACAAAACCGCAAAGCCAAATCCAAGCGTTTGTTTTTTACATATTGAATAATAGATCCTAATGGTATCTAACCTGAATCATTATAAGAAAATTTATATAAATTTAATGTAACTAATAATTTATATTAAAAATTATATATTTATTATACACATTCAAAATTAACTTCCATTAATGAATACAAGTAAACTCATCCTCAAACCATGTAAGAAAATGCTTCTAAATCAATAAAATTGAATCTCTTAAACCCATCAAAAATGCCATTAATTAACTTAATAATGTTATTCAATATCAATTATATGTTTATTAGGTTCTATAATTATTAATTAATTATGATAAATTTGATTATTCATGTCGTTATGAACAAACAAGAACACCATCGAGCGTAAAGAAAGGGATCCTCTCTCTCACTTTTGTTCAAGAATCAAACCTATGTTGTGCCAATTTTTTTTAATTCCTAATGATGGGGTAAGATTTTGACCAACCCCCAAACAGACCATGTGACATATAAATAATGCAATACCCCTTTACCTCTCATTAAGACCTCACATTACTACTTATTACCATGCCAAAATTATTGTACGTGGTTTCTCATCTCACTATCATTTCTGTGAGATTATCATTGTTCACCACTTATCAATTTAATGTGGAATATGTGTATTTCCATTTGATATATAATAAAATTATTCTCTTTATATTCATGTTATTCAATGATTCATTTGATGGTTATTATGTTTTGGCATATGATTAGACCGATTACATTGTGTTAAGAGACTTTGTCTCAACTACTATTTTGTTGTGACTAATTTTGTATTGTTCACCTAATAATCCTAATGGGGTGCACCTACTTCCAAATTGAGATAAATTTTTATTTGAAATAGTATTTATATAATATATCCATAAACTCATATCATGGATATTTTTTTTACTAAACCGAATACCATATTACATATTGTGTTTATTTTGAATGTTATTTTAATAAAAGAAATATTGAAGAATCTGTATACTCTACTATGTATGTATTTTGAACAATCATGTTTCCCTCATAATTAATCAATGTATAAAAATTGATTTGGATGCAGAGGTGTTTGGGGACCACTATATCCCCTTTATGCATAAGTAGGTCACGTGATACAAATCATTTGGCGAAAAAATCTTTGAGTTTGTTTAATAAAATTCAGAAAGATTTCTACCCATACGACTAAACTGTTTTTTTGGTATAATGGATACATGTGCTATATTCATGACATAAAATTAATAAGAATTCCCTTTATTCATTATCAATTTTTTTTTATCCATGAGGTTTTCACTATGAAAAAATCTATGGATGCAGTTTCATTCTTAGTTTATTAATGGCCTCAGTTTTTCATGTATTCAATATGACAAATTGATTATATCAGATTTATCTTGATTCACTTATTATTGTACTCATGATTCTAATATTTGTAACCCTTAATGATCATATGAGCTCACACCATTCATTGATTACCTTTAACTGGTCATGAAGAGAAGATCATTTATTGAGTTCTTGTGGATGCAGTTTTTAGTTTTTGTTATGTATTGTATTTTGTAAACATTTCCAATGTAATTTGAGTAACATCTATGTATCTAGTTTCATCAAGAAGAATAAACTGATCATTGCATTTATATTTTTCCTCCATCAATCCATGCCAATTTCACATGTATTGCACCGGCTGCAGCCTAGAGGGGTCGGGGTGTTAGAGGAGGTTCAAATACGTGCTCAGTACCCCCACTTGTTCCCTTAGATTGAGTTGTGGCTTATGGGTATGAAAATCCCTAAGGTGGGGATAATTTAAAGACATATAAATTCCATGTAATTTTTTTTAATATATATGAATTATACTAGTCCGTGAAAACTGACGGTGTGTGATTCCGAGGCCTGGTGTGCCCATAATGAATTATTTTTTGGGTACGATCTACTATTGTACCTATGTTATACCTGGGTTGAGAAGAATATATACCTAATGGTACATTCCATCATGGTGTTACCGTGGTTGTATTCTTCTATTTGTCATACATGTGTGGTATTATCATTGTGGTATTCCTTTTTTTGTGGAACGTTTGAGATTTGTGCTTTTGGGTTGGACCCTATGATTCCTCATGATTGAGATGGGTATACTTGATAACATAGGTATACGTATAGGCATATACCTAAGTAGGGTTTACATTTGACTTTATGATTTGTGGATTATCCTTTTATATATTTTTATACCTTGAGGGTCTCAGGTTCCCTACTGAGTATCCTTATACTCACCCATTCACGGGCTATGCCCTCATTGTCATGACCCGCCTTCACCAAAAGGAGGGAAGGGTCAGCAGATTGATAGGCCCTTCCATCTTCAAGTTGAAGGAGAGATAATGACCCATGAAACCCACCTTCAATAGGACCTGGAGTGGCAACCAGTGCTAAGGGAATATAAGCGCTCACTAAATTGAAGGCATTACCCTTTTTCTTTTAATAGGATCAGGAGATAAGATGGTAAATCGCACAACACCAAGACTAAAAGTTCAAGTAAAACCTAAACATCCATTCCCATATGCATGTACCAATAGTAAATACCACAAAATGTAATGTGACTACAAAGGTGAAGTTCCAAAGAATAAAAAACAGCAACTACAACTGTCCCGAAGGTCCGGTGCTAGTGTAGTTTCGTGCGGTCCCTGATGACCTCCTAGAAACCTGAAAGTAGTTTGATATACATAGGGTGAGCATACAAGTATACTCAGTAGGGAAAACCAAAGACTCTTTTGAAAAAGTGGGGGAAAGTACTAATGTGCCATGAGAAAAAGAGTAAACCAAACACCTAACAAGGTAAACCATCCTCCTAGGCCTCCCCAAGGCACACTGTCCAAATAACACAAGTCAAGTAATGTATAATAATAGCACATCGATGTTTGGGTACCCCACGCCACTTTACCACTAGTTATTGAAGACATACTATGCATCAAACAAATCCCACCATTCTCACTGCAGTCCCACTGCCACACCCCGCCCGCACACACCTAGGCCACAACCTCACACAGTCCCACTACCAAACCCCACCCGCAAACACCTAGGCCACAACTATCACACGTAACAAAACCTCAAAAAAACCAAGGCCAGAACAACCACCACCACACTTCAAAACACCTAGGCTAAAAGATCCAATGCCACACCCGATGACACCCGGGCCTCACCCCGAAGACACTTGGGAAAACCACCTGCCCGCACAAACCTGGGCCGTAACAACCGCATTACCCCGCCCGAAGGTTCATGGGATAGTAATGGAATTCAGGCCATTACAACCTGCTGAAGATACTTGGGCTATATGGGAAAGGGAGATGAAAAGGTGATAATAACCGGCCACTAATATTAGTGTTGGAAAAAACACCCTCCCCTTTGAAATGGGGGTGTTCGACACTAAGTGCTCAACTTGGGTGGGGCGCGAATAAGAAACACTCCATGATTTTCAAATTCACGTTACTTTAACCGGGGTTATCACAGAAAGGAGTTGATCCTGGTTCTTTCAATTTGTCTAGCTGAATATAAGTAATTAACAGATTTACATTTCTCCATAGGGTTTCACAACCACAAACAATCCATTAAACATCACTAGAGTCAAGGGTTCATTAGTGCACACAGAAATACCACCAGCGACCATGATTTTTAGAAGGTGCAAGCCCGCACAATTCAGGAATCATAAATTATGGAAGATCATAAATCAAAGAAGCATAATCGATCATAGCCCTCACCCTTCATTAGAGTTTGTTCATTATCTTCATTAAGGTTCGGGTTCATCCAATTCTACAGAACCAAAATTATACCCACCCCGCATGATACACAAAAAGAGAGACGAAGGAGAAATTCCCAAGTTGTTATCAACCATTGACTCTATGCCCAGGTATGAAACTTCATGCATAGCGATGTGGTTCATCCGAATGAAATGCTGGTCATCTGAACGAAGGTTACTCCAGCAAAGGTTGATCTAGAAAAGAAACCTAGGGTGAACCCTTTTAGTTTATAAAGGCCGAGGATGGTTGAGATAAGAATGCCAAATCGCGTAAGGTGCGGGGACGTGGGTTGACCACGCGGTTGACACACCCCGCGTCATTAATGTGTCTGGTGGTTTAAACTAACGCCCAAACCATTTCAAACCATTAAATATTTAAATAAATGACATTTTTGGCATTACTGGGATTTTAAACAAGATTACAGTGGTCGAAATAGGTTTTAAAACCCAATTTGCGAAAAAGGGAGGCGCTACTGGAGAAACCCGTTGGGGTAGGCTAGAGCTACCTGCAGACAGAGATACTAGTAGGAAAAATCCACCGGTAGACCGAGCTACCAGTAGACAGAGCTATCGCTAGGATGTGACTACCCGTAGACAGAGCTACCGGTAGACAGAGCTACCGGTAGGCTGCGGCCACCGGTAGATCGAGCTTCTGGTAGGCCTGCTACCTGTAGGCTAAAGCTACCAGTAGGCCTACTATCAATCATCACTGAGATTCCCAGGATACCCAAAACACCCACCATCAGATTTTCACAAAGTAATGGACCATAAAAACCAGGACATTACATCAGATACTTCTCAAACTTTTCTCACCCTCGAGAATATAAGAGAAAACAAGAAAGGATAAGAGTGGGGTCTAAAAAACCACCCTTTAAAGATACTTCTCAGGGGTAAACCACTCCTTTTGAAAGTTAGAATAGATACCCCCTACATCCAGGAACACAAACACTATCCAACTATTGAGTTTTGGAGTCCCCACTTACATGTCAGGATATTATCCACTTTGGTCGGCACTGACTCTCCAGCACGGGTTCAATCACATCCACATTAATGTATCCTGATTAGCTATCAGGTTTCCCATCATACACATTCATTCACACAGACATAGAATAGGGAATAAAGCACAATCATTCCATATATATATTAAAGCACAAGGTACAACACCACAAGGATCAAAATAGTACATAAATTCAAAATAGATATGGGTACGGAAATCGTAAATGGGCCTCCCGATCCCATGTGCTCTCTCCGAGCCTAGCATGTCTCCACACACACGAACCATGGGGATGGTTCATCCACAAAGCACTTTCTCCTTACAATCCTCAATCCTGATTGGTCGTTCTATGATGGTCTCATCATCTTTGATATCTAACTCTCCCCAATCAATGATGTGGAAGTCGTCGTGTAGATATCGACCAAGCTGGGACACATCGAATACATTTTGTATCCTCAGTAGCAGCGGTGCTAGCGCTAGCTGATAAGCCACTTCACCGACCCGCCGTAGCACTTCGAAGGGTCTGATGAACCTGGGAGAAGGCTTACCCCCATTTCTAAACCTCTGTGGTCCATGCCGAGGGGATACCTTCTAGAACATGTGGTCTCCAACATCAAACTCCAAGGGCCTTCTCCTGGTATCAGCATACGACTTCTTCCGGTCTCGATCTACCTTAATCCTCTATCGTATAAGCTAAAACTTCTCTCTCATTCTCTACACCACCTCTAGGCCAAGAACTCCTACTTCCCCAACCTCTTTCCAACACACTGGTGAGAGAAATGTCCTCCCTTATAGGGCTTCGAATAGATCCATGCCAATGGTAGAGTGATGGAAATTATTTTAGGATAACTCTACCAGAGGCATGTGATGCACCCACGATCCCCCTAAATCTAGAATGCATGCCCGCAACATATCCTCCAACGTCTGGATGGTGCGCTCTGTCTGCCCATCTGTCTAGGGGTGGAAAGCAGTGCTGAGGCGTATCTGGGTGCCAAATGCATGCTGAAAGCCCCTCCAGACAAGTGAGGTAAAATGTGCATCCTTGTCCGAGACTATGGAACTCAGGACTCCATGAAATTGCACTACCTCATCTACATACTTCTGTTCTAGAGAGTCACTGCACTCGACTCCTTAATCACAAGGAAGTGAGCCGACTTCATCAACCGGTCCACCACTACCCAGATAGCATCACATCCCCCTTGAACCATCAGTAGTCCTATGAAGAAATACATTGAGATATCATCCCATTTCAACTTGAGGACATCCAGAGACTGTAGGAGCCCCCCTACAACATGGTGTTCAGCCTTAACCTACTGACACACTAGGAACTTGGCTACAAACTCTTCCACTTCTTTCTTTACTCCGGGCCACTAGAACTGACTCTTTAGGCCCTAGTACATCTTTAAAACTCATGGGTGTACCTATAGGGGTGAGTTGTGGTACTCCCTGAGAACCATTCTGTGCATTGCCTCTGGGACAAACAACATCCCCTGGAAAAACATATAGGGTTGACCATACTCCGTCCATCCTTCCGGGTCATTTCTCTAGTCAACTCGGTCACTCATCATTTCGCACTCTGGGTATCCCCACTGAGACTCCTCCACGTGCTAAAACAGAGATGAATGCACTATCATCTGATATAGGAAACCTCTACTGCTATCCATCCTCGCATCTAGGTGCATGGCAGCCTAGTCCTCCATCGCCTTACAGGCGTCTGCCGACTCTCAGACCACATCATTTTGCATCCTCCTCCTCAAGGCATCGGACACTACATTTCCCTTCCCTGATGTGTAGGAAATGTCGAAGTCTTAATCCTGGAGGAACTCCATCCACCTCCACTATTGTATGTTTAGGTCCCATTGGGAGATGATATACCTCACACTTTTGTGATCTGTGAAGACCACAAAGCGTTCCCCGATGAGGTAATGTTGCAATAACTTTACCACAAAAATGACAACTGTAAGCTCTAGGTCGTGGGTCACATAATTATGCTCATGAGGGCATAGCTTCCTAGACCCATAACAGATCACTCCTTGCTGTAGATTCAACACACATATGAGGCCTTGCCCTGAAGCATCACAGAACACCTCATACATCACCCCTTGTTCTAGTAGCCTCAGCACTAGGGCAGTAACCAACTTCTCCTTCAGATGGCCGACGACAGCCTCGCACTGCTCACTCCACATGAAAACATGGTCCTTCATGGTCAAGGCCATCAAAGGGGCTGAAACTCGAGAGAATATGGGTATGAACCTCCGATAGTAACCTGCCAGCCCGAGGAAATTGTGAACCTCTACAACATTCTTGGGTGCTTCCCAAGAAACAACTTCCTCAACCTTGGATGGGTCCACCACTACCCCTTTATCGATCACTACTTGCCCAAGGAAGTGCACTTCACGCTCCGAGAACATGCATTTCCACAACATACCATAGAGATGGTGCGGTCAAAGGACCTATAAAACCGTCCATAGGTGCTCTGCGTGATCCTCCTCTGATCTTACACAGATTAGGATATCGTCGATGAACATGACTACGAACTGATCCAGGTACTCCCGGAATACAGAGTTCATAAGCCCCATAAACACATTCGGGGCGTTCGTAATAATGAAAGGTTCGACTATGAACTCAAAGTGTCCATATCTGCTCCGGAAGGCCATATTTGGGTTGTCTCCCTCCATCACTCTCAATTGGGGATTCCCAGACCATAGGTAGATCTTTGATAAAGACCCTACCCCTTTCAGCTGGTCAAAAAGGATGTTTATCCTTGGAAGAGGATACTGATTCTTGACCGTTACCTAATTCTGCCTCTAGTAGTCTATACACAACATGAGACCAACATTTACATTCTTGGAGAACAAGACTGGGGCACCCCATGGTGACGCACTTGGTAAAACATAACCCCTCTTCATCAGATCATCAATATGAATCTGCAACTCTTGTAGCTCTGAAGGTTCCATCCAGTAAGAATCCATCGAAATCGAACGAGCACCAGGCTGCAGGTATATCCTGAACTCGATATCATGTTGAGGGGTAGATTCGTTACCTCATTAGGGAAGATGTCCATAAACTCATTGATTATTACTGGAACCACCACCATCTCAGCATCCACTGACTCCACTGACAGCTCGTCTAACAAGGAGAGTAGGGGTTCCTCTCGCCTGCTTCCCTTCTAACTACTCTGCTTTCCAGTGAAAACAACAATCCGCCAGCCCAAGTCAGAGAACACAACCCTTCTTCGGAAGAATTCGATGATGGAACACACATATAATAGCTAGCTGATTCCTAGGATGACATCATATGGTTGTATCTGAAGCAGGAGAAGATCCTAGACCGACAGATGTGGACGTATCATCAGTCTGTATCCTCAAAAAACATATAAAATATCAGTCTGACCTCCGACTGGTGTTCTCAACACAAAGGGCACTGGAATTCTCTCGACGTCTAGGAAAAAACCACAGTCTATAATGGGTGCATATAAGGAGTGTGATGCTCTGATATCGAACATGGAATAAGAAAGAGTGCTAAAAAACGGATCATACCTCGAACGTCATCTAGTCCTGCTGAAACTACTACCTCCACGGCGTGTAGCTGCCCATGCCCAACTCCTCTACCCCTCGGTTGTAGGACACCTCCTCAACCACGCCCTGTTCGAGGTACCTGAGGAGATCCATGAGGTCGGCCTCCTCCTACAATGTCTTCCCTCGGAGGAGAAGGAGCTCGCTGCCCCTGCTGCTGCTGCTGCTGGAAAGGCCTGGCTGGAAGCTACTGTTGGGGTGGGTGCTGGGGTTGTCTTCCACCATCGTACTGTACTCAGTCCGGGAACTGACTCCGGAGATGTCTATAGCTCCCACAAATGAATCGTCGTGGTCCTGGGCCCAAAGTAAAACGGCGAGGATCAGGGGACCATAACTGAAACTGTTGCGGCCTTCTCCATGCTAGTCAGAACCTGGAAAATCCTGACGCTGTAGGCCATACCCTACGATGATCCCAGCTGGATCCCCACTTGCGTCACACCTCCTAGAGAATGCTTCCTCTCCACCACTTTGACCTTCTCCTATACCTCCAAGTACATTGGTCGGGTAAAGGGGTAAAATCATACTGGAGGGAGGGTTGGGGCATCTCCTCTAATCATATTTCCTAAGATTCCACATCAAGAAAGAGGTCCGGAGCAAAGTGGATGAGATCCTTGAACTTGAAACCTAACACCCTTACTGACATACTCCCATACTGGAGGGAGGGTAGCTCCTGCCTCTTCTCTAATGTGATCGTAGAAGATAGGAATTCTACCCAAAACTCCTTCTCTAAATCACCTCATGCCACCTCAGCCTCCCTCCTCTCCCCCAGGTAAAGCGAACACCACTGACTCACATCTCCACGCATTTAGCTGATAGCCAGAGGAACCCAGTACTTAGTTAGGGCCCGGATCAGGCCGAAGGCTATCACCATCTCCTCTAGCCAGCTATCCATCTTTATGTCAGAGGTGATACCATCATACTTCTCGAGGGTCTATCGCGAGAAGGCCCGAAGTGTCTTCTACCACCAGTCGTCCTTATTCTCTCGATCAGCTCTCTGTCGATCGGCCAAATTAGTCTCCCAATCCTCGATCTCCCATACCAAAAGTGGTCACCTTGTAGGGGCCATAGCAGTAAGGTAAAAAAGGAATGCCTAGGCCCATGTTGTGCAGGATATTGTTCTTTAAATTTCTTAAACTTCTTATTTATTAGAATCCCCAAAACACCCATAAAACACGAGAACAAAAGTCATTATGATGCACATACATTTCCTAGGGTCTTTCTACTCAGCAATCAGTGTGGCCTTACTTGGTGGTATGGTAGGTCCAGAGTCCTTGCATCGGATCATGGAAGGCCCTAAAATCCCATGTCCTAGCAGGTCGTCCCTGGCCTAATTCACACACCAAGGTCACCAAACACTTTTTCCCTACCATACAATTCAATCCTCACTATGCCTAACTCCAGAATCCATCATATATCTCAACCATCACCTCTGATACCATTGGGTCATGACCCGCCTCCATCAAATGGATAGAAGGTTCATGTAGATACCATAAGCTTGACGTACATGGACATTACATTACTTTTGTGGAATAAATAGTACATAACAAAAACACACACACAAGGACCGTAATAGTTTAGTGTCTTTGGAAACTTGGAATGTAATGTTCTAATCATGGTGAAAGATCTTCAACATCTCCCATAAAGATCTTCCCCTTTTTTTTCTTAACTAAAACCTTTCATTATATCCTTGGGAAAAGAAAACATAAAAGGGTGAGCTCAAATTCTATGTAAGGGTAAACAAAATAAATATCAATCACATCATATTCATAAGAACATAACATTTTTTAAACCATAACCTGCAAAAGAGGTCATAATATCATAACATGGGATAAATCATATTAGTGAAATGTAATCCCAATAATCGTAAATTAAAACATGAAACTTTGTGTCGTACACACATAATCATAGAGAATCATTTATTATTAGTCAAGACTCATTTCCAAGACTATCTTGGTGGGCAAAGTCCATTTCTGAACCGAGTCCATTCCTCGTTTCAGTCCTATTTCACTGAACATGTTTAACATGTCGTTCCAGCCATGTATATCTCATGAGATATAAAATCTTTACCCAATGCATTGGAGGGAGATATAGGTCCCACCCATCTCATAATGATACCATTCTTATTTGTTCCACAATATCATAAATCATACATCATTGCATAACCCATGTAATAAAAATGGGATTCTTAAACAACATGACATCATTAAAAAATTCATATAAGATAAAGGATTTCATTAAACTAATTCCATCACAACATAATCAAATCAATGTAATAACAGAGATAGAAACAGAACCCTATATTATCTTAGATGGAAAATAATTTTGATAAAACACTTGAACTCCATTCTTGAGGAAAATATCCTTTATACTTCAAAAAAAATTTACTTTCTTAACATGTCATACAATTTTAAACTAAAAGAAGATGATTAAAAATAAACATGAAAAATTGTAAAGTAAGCCTCTTGGAATTAATTTTTAAAAAATCCATTCATGCCGTATAATTTAAAAAAACTTTCTTCTCATACTTTTGTCAGAAAAGTCAAAAAGTATCTCGTACGAAAAACGACAAAAGATTCCTTTCATATCTTTTACTAAAAACTCACTGAAGGGTAAAATTGGATTTAAACAATTTTAGGTGGATGGAAATAATATTAAATATTGTGGAAACATGGATGTGGATGATAAAATACACCGTAGTAAATTTCAAAGTAGAAACAATCTCAGAAAAAAATGAGATTGTGATATTTCCCTTACCTTATGTCTGATTTGCTTCGTAAGTGTCTGAACCTCCTGTATAAAGACTTAAATAATGTCATTTAATTATTCTAGAATCATAATCATTTTTATGATATCATATATGGTTCACTTATGAATTTATTTTACCCATTCTTTTGTAAATTCCATGTTAAAGTGCGTTTTGGGTAAAAACGTTTCATTTGTCATCCGTGTTTTGACTTGTAATTATTCATATGTTTACATAGATCATGATTAAATATTTCCAAAATATAAAACATGATTTCTATAATAAATATTCAGAATATACATATATATAATAAATCAGTAAATGGAAATAAATACACTGTTCATGGAGACGGTAGGCCGTACGTACGCATGAACGCTGTTTTTGTTTTCTTTTTGAGTTGAATGGAATTAAGTAGATGACATACATATAAATAGAAATAAATCCAGTATCATTATTATGCCATATATTCCATGATTACATATTATATATAATTTATAATCATTCATTAATGGTTATCATGGAGAATGAATCTCATCGCGTCGTGGAGACGGTATTCCGTACGTACGCAGGCGCAGTGATTTCGTGTTCTGTAGGATGGATAGATGGTGAAATAGGGTTGTTTCGTACTTATAATAACATATCAGTATATAAGAGATACTAATATTATTACTTCATAATGAAACAACCTATGAAGAAGAAGTGGAAGAAGAAATAAAGTTGAAAAAATCGGTAACGGACATTTACTCTTCTTTGAAGCGCCTCTTTGAGTCCACTTCTTAGGGCACTAAAATTGGTCATTGAAGAAGAACAAAACCTCTAGGATGTTGGTAGGGAAGTGGAGAAGAGAATTTTACAGGGGTTGGCCAAGCTTGAAGGCTCAATGTGGTGTGAGGAAGAGGGGGAGGAGGTGCCGTTTTATAAGGGAGGAGAGGGGTACCTTTGGAATAACTAAAAATATTATTTTATTATAAAGCCAAATTCGGTTTTAAATAGCTCTGAATTGATTTATTTCGAAGATAAGGTTGTTATGGGTGGAAATCATCTCATCCAATAGAATTTAGACAAGTTTAGGTCATTTTATTAACCTTATCATTTAGTTTTAACTCTTAGTTAATTAGATTGACATTTACCAAGTCACTTTGTACTTTTATATTATATAGTTAATAAACATACCATATACATCCAAGGGACCCACAAGTGGTCCATTAATGATACACCTATCTTGATATAAGTATCATGGACGAAACATAGATTATTAAGAATAAACTAACAATCAATAATATAATATTTGTTTTAAAAACTATTTTATGTCAATTTTGAAAGTATTCAATAGTTGATTTTTTGTGAAACTCATAACATAATTAATACTTCGAACAAACAATAATTAAATCATTACTAACATTTCCTATTAACCTATAAAATTAGTTTAATTCATTAAAAGTCTAAAATTATATTTATTTGGGTATTTATAATATCAATTATGTTAATTTTTCACTATTATGGTAATTACTACATTATCTTTGTGTCATAAATAAATTAAATAATTTAATATATAAAAATTATAAATAAAATAACATGAAGTAGTGAATACTTTTATATTTCTAATTAAAATTTACAATTGAAAATCCAACATATATAACCCTGTGTAAAAATTGTTTTTTCTAAAATATATATGCTTGTGTCATTTTTGTATTCATTTTAACTTAATTAAAATAAAGTGTCCCTATCACTTACAAGTGGCACCATGGGGTCCCAAATTTACCCAAAGATTACCATGGTCGAACATGTATCAACCAATAAGGTTATCACACGTTTTAGGGTAATTTTTTATTATTATAATATGATTTGTTAACCCTTATTTACCGGATTTACCCTTTAACCATGGTAAATAAAATATTTACCGAAGTAATTATTCAAAATTTCTAAAAATAAAAACTACATATTTACAAAATTTTGACATCCTAATTCCAAATATGGAATCCATTTTTCTACATTCGAAACACAGAAGAGGACGAAATTAATTTAAAATTAATTCCCGTTGTCAAAACAAAAAACGTGTTTTTATGATATAATAACTATCAAAAGATTTATACTTGTTTATATTCGATTTAATTGGGAAATTATGTTCAATGACCAAAATTGTATTAAATGGTAAAAATATATTATTACTATACTTTAAAACCACTAAAATGCATAATTTATCACTATTAATTATTTTGATTAAAAAAGTTGTTTTTAATTAAAATTTAGTAATTTTCACTATTCATCAAAATATGAATGTTATCTGAAACATACCAAAATATTACCTTAGGCTAAATTCAATACTCCGAATCCAAAAATGACGTCCATTTTAAGAGATAAAGTTTCTAAAATTTTAAAAGGTTGTTATAATTATTCATAACAGCTAGTTTTAATAATATTTTAATATCATATCGTTGTTTAGTAAAACACGGTATTGCGTACTACACACGCTCTCGAGGAAGGTCGTGATTGAATGTAATGCATGTCAAGTCAAGGATGCGTGTTGTGCAAGCTCTTTTTGGTGTTTCATACAACAAAAGACATTAATGAAATTAAAAAGAATATTTTTCATAAAATGTCGGGGTGTTACATTCTACCCCTTTAAAATGAATTTCGCCCTCGAAATTCGTCAGGGTTATAAATGGTTTACAATTCGAATGTTTCTTTAATAGAAACCCACATCATTAATGGAATACCAAATCCAATATTTAAGAACAAAATTATGAAACGTAACGGTTAACAAAATAAACTAATCACTGGGTTTCCACATAGGTGAAAATATGGATATGGAAGAGAAATCAAACCATAATGTTCTGATGGAGAGTGGTAGAGAACATGGCTATAAAAAAGCCACTAATCACAAAGACATAAATTTTTGAGGATCTAAGTTACCATCTGATTCATCAGATATAAGAGCACTAGGACAACATTTTTGGTTTTCACGATCATTTCCCTAAAGTTGATTAAATTGGAATTAGAAGAAATACTTTAGTGATTTTGGTATAGTCCCACCATTGGTCATTCTTTGGAAAATTTCCACATCATCTCATACAAAAATGAAGTTGAATTTGTCATTCGTGATGTGTTAACAGATCATGTGATAGAATGATGGGTCATTCCATCTGTCTCAATCAAAAGGATAGAAAAGTTATCAAAAAATACATAAGTCCATCTATAGTGAGATTAATCATATATGGTTTCTAAAATGGACTTATACATCATATATCATACTACTTAATATAATAAAACTAGTTTCTACTAAACAGGGTCTTCCTGTTGGCCAGTGGTATGCTATAAAGGCCAGTCACACTTCAGTTGTGGGTTCGATTCCCACAGCCTTGTCCGACTCGATGGGCTATCGCCCATCCTGCAGGTTGTCATTTTTCTGAAACTACATTACTATAACATCCCAAAAATAATATCGAAAAAACTTATATCCTTAATCAATACTAACTTATGTACAACATAATCCATTCCAATCTTTAGGCTTACCCAAAATAATGTTGTCTAATCTCATTTTATAGTGAAAACGATTACCAAATAGTTCATACAACTAGCATGTTAATACCATTGTTGATCCCCATATATCATGAGATAAGTTTTTTTGGTCACATTCCAAACATTAAAAGGCCTTAATCAAGTATACTCTTGAAAAAAAATTAATACCCATTGAACCTCATTGAAAACATGAATGCTGTTAAAAGTTAACTCATTCCACAAACCAAAATCCTCAATATTCTATATACTCAAACCATGATATCACTTAGTCCTTATATCAATCATGAGCTCATGAATACTGTCAAACATTTCATTTTTTCTTTATCACTTCAATATGCGCATATCATCTTTTTTCCAAAAATATCTCAATCACTTTCCATGGTTACCGGTACCATGAAATTATTGAAAACCACAATAGACCAATACATAAATATTCCAATAATCCACGTTACTATATGGAACATTATTTTGGAATCCCATTACATAAACACTTAATTATTCCACCACATCGTTGTCATATTCAACATTGCCAATGGTGATTGCATGTGACTTCCCTTTGTCCTTTGCCTTAAGTGGTTGCTCATGTCGATCATCACTAACCCTTGGATTAGGGAATTAATTATCATAATGCCCTATTTACTTTCACTTGAAGCATTGAAGTGTAGTAGGATCATTCGTTGTATCCCTTCCTTTGTTTGCATCTTTAGACATCTTCATCCCCTCATTACGGCATTCAAGTTCCAGATGACCTTCCTTTCCACATTTGAAACATTTACTTTCCCCTTTAAGACAATCTCCAGCATGCTTATTTCCACACATTGAGCATAAAAAAACATTCATCTTCTTTTCACCATTATTCTAAGATTTCTACATGAGCTCCATCTTTCATTTCTAGTCAAAACTATGAGATGGATAAGTAACACCAACTTCCATTTATACCTTGATAGCACAACACGCAATTTCATCATAGCTACTGAAGTCTTTTATAGCTAATGCCCTTCGAAGATTTGGTTTTATGCCACTCAAGAATTGATCAACTTTACTTTCAGGTTGGATGATTAATCCAGATGCATACCTTGAAAGACTTGTAAAATTCGATTCGTATACACCAACAGATTCAGCATCCTTTTTCATTAGTTCAATAAACTCCTTCTCCATCATTGTTCAAAGAATACGAGGGAAGTACTTATTGAAAAATAAGTTCTTGAACTCATCCCATTCCATGGACTCAATTTCATCTCTTGGCCTCGTATTCTTGATAAGATTCCACCATTGATCAGCTTCAACTTCCAAACGATATACTGCTAAGATGAATTTAACATGTTCAGAACATTGATGAACTAAAAATATCTTTTCAGTGGTACTGATCCATTGTTCAGCAACAAGTGGATCAGAAGACCAACTGAAAGAAGGTGGACGTTTCCTCATGAAGGACTCAATAGAATATTGTTCCCTTCTCTGCTCATTTGAAAGTCCAGAATGATTCATATCTTTTGTATGTATAGAAATAAGATTTTTCACTCCATCTACCATAACATTTGTTTGTTCCGGAGTACAGTCATTGCATTTTCCATTGCATTGATCAACACGGTTCCTTCGGGTTCCATCCATCGTCTTAAACCCAAAAAGAATAGTGTGAGGGGCAAAAATCATGCTAGGGAAAACAACATAATAAAGGGGGAGTACCTTCAATATATAACATCTTAGGTTACCATAATTCTAGTACTATAACCTATACTTATACTTAACCTTAGGGACATCACTAGACATACCTTATAAATATCTCTAGGGATGTCACTAATGTTCTCGCATCCTAGTTTCCAAGGGTTGACTAAACCTTTCCTCTGATACCAAAAGTAGTGACCCTAAGCATGATTTACATGGACATTACATTACTTTTAAAGAATACTTAGTTTATAAAAAAACACACACACAAGGACCGTAATAGTTTAGTGTCTTTAGAAACTCGGAATGTAATCTTCTAATCATGGTGAAAGATCTTCAACATCTCCCTTAAAGATCTTCCCCTTCTTTTCTTACGTAAAACCTTTCCTTATATCCTGGGGTAAAGATAACATAAAAGTGTGAGCTCAAATGCTCAGTAATGGTAAACAAAAGAAATATCAATCACATCATATTTATAAGAACATAACATTTTTTAAATATTAACCTGCAAAAGAGATCATAATATCATAACATGGGATAAATCATAGCAGTGAAATGTAATCCCAATAATCATAACATAAAACATGAAAATTTGTGACGTACACACATAATCATAGAGAATCATTTATTATTAGTCAAGACTCATCACCAAGGCTATCTTAGTGGACAAAGTCCGTTTCTGAACCGAGTTCATTCCTTGTTTTAGTCCTGTTTCACTGAACCTGTTTAACCTTCCATTCCTGCCATGTCTATCTAATGAGATATAAAATCATTATCCAATTCATTGGCGGGAGATATAGGTCCCACCCATCTCATAATGATACCATTCTTATGTGTCCCACAAAATCATAAATCATACATAATTGCATAACCCATGTAATAAAAATGGGATTTTTAAAAAACACGACATCATAAAACAATTCATATAAGATAAAGGATTTCATAAAAATAATTCCATCACAACATAATCAAATCAATGTAATTACAGAGATAGAAACATAACCCTATATTATCTTAGATGGAAAATAATTTTGATAAAACACTTGAACTCCATTCTTGAGGAAAATATCCTTTCTACTTCCAAAACATTTTACTTTCTTAACATGTCATACAATTTTAAACTAAATGAAGTTGATTAAAAATAAACATGAAAAATTGTAAAGTAAGCCTCTTGGAAATAATTTTTAAAAATCCATTCATGCCATATAAGTTAAAAAAACATTCTTCTCGTACTTTTGTCAGAAAAGTCAAAAAGTATCTCGTATGAAAAATGACAAAAAGTTCTTTTCATATCTTTTACTAAAAACTCACTGAAGAGTAAAATTGGATTTAAACAATTTTAGGTGGATGGAAATAATATTACATATTTTGGAAACATGGATGTGGATGATAAAATACACCCTAGTAAATTTCAAAGTAGAAACAATCTCAGATAAAAATGAGATTGTGATATTTCCCTTACCTTATGTCTGATTTTCTTCGTAAGTGTCTGAACCTCCTTTATAAAGACTTAAATAAGGTCATTGAATTATTATAGAATCATAATAATTGTTATGATATCATATATGGTTCACTTATGACTTTATTTTACCCATTCTTTTGTAAATTCCATGTTAATGTGTGTTTTGGGTAAAAACGATTCATTTGTCATCCGTGTTTTGACTTGTAATTAATCATATGTTTACTTAGATCATGATTACATATTTCCAAAATATAAAACATTATTTATATAATATATATTCAGAATATACATATATATAATAAATTAGTAAATGGAAAGAAATACACCGTTCATGGAGACGGTAGGCCGTACGTACGCATGAACGCTGTTTTTGTTTCCTTATTGAGTTGAATGGAATTAAGTAGATGAAATACATATAAATAGAAATAAATCCAGTATCATTATTATGCCATATATTCCATGATTACATATTATATATAATTTATAATCATTCATGAATGGTTAACATAGAGAATGAATCCTATCGCGTCGTGGAGACGATATTCCGTACGTACGCACGCGTAGTGATTTCATGTTCTGTAGGATGGATAGATGGTGAAATAGGGTTGTTTTATACTTATAATAACATATCAGTATATTAGTGATACTAATATTATTACTTCATAATGAAACAACCTATGAAGAAGAAGTGGAAGAAGAAATAATGTTGAAAGAATCGGTAACAGACATTTACTCTTCTTTGAAGCACCTCTTTGAGTCCTCTTCTTAGGGCACTAAAATCGGTCATTAAAGAAGAATAGAACCTCTAGGATGTTGGTAGGGAAGTGGAGAAGAGAATTTGGCAGCAGTTGGCCGAGCTTGAAGGCTCAATGTGGTGTGAGGAAGAGGGGGAGGAGGTGCCCTTTTATAAGGGAGGAGAGGGGTACCTTTGGAATAACTAAAAATATTATTTTATTATAAAGCCAAATTCGGTTTTAAATAGCTCTGAATTGATTTATTTAGAAGCAAAGGTTGTTATGGGTGGAAATCATTTCATCCAACAGAA
Organism: Viscum album; assembly: GCA_963277665.1. Taxonomy (NCBI): domain Eukaryota; kingdom Viridiplantae; phylum Streptophyta; class Magnoliopsida; order Santalales; family Viscaceae; genus Viscum; species Viscum album. The sequence goes on along the minus strand of OY728133.1, from coordinate 1,036,171,129 downwards.
TTTAGACAAGTTTAGGTAATTATATTAGCCTTATCTTTTAGTTTTAACTCTTAGTTAATTAGATTGACATTTACCATGTCACTTTGTATTTTTATATTGTATAGTTATTAAACATACCATATATATCCAAGGGACCCCCAAGTGGTCCATTAATGATACAAATGTATTGATATAAGTATCATGGATGAACCTTAGATTATTAGAAATAAAAAAACAATCAATAATATAATATTTGTTTTAAAAACTATTTTATGTCAATGTTGACAGTATTCAATAGTTGATTTTTTGTGAAACTCATAACAGAATTACTACTTCGAAAAAAGTTAATTAAATCATTAATAACATTTCCTATTAACCTAAAAAATTAGTGTAATTCATTAAAAGTCTAAAATTATATTTATTTGGGTATTTATAATATCAATTATGTTAATTTTTCACTATTATGGTAATTACTACATTATCTTTGTGTCAAAAATAAATTAAATAATTTAATATCTAAAAATTATAAATAAAATAACATTATGTAGTGAATACTTTTATATTTATAACTAAAATTTAAAATTGAAAATCCAACATATATAACCTTATGTAAAAATTGTTTTTTCTAAAAGATATATGCTTCTGTCATTTTTGTATTCATTTTAACTTAATTAAAATAAAGTGTCCCTATCACTTACAAGTGGCACCATGGGTTCCCAAAATAGACCCAAAGATTCCCATGTTCGAACATGTATCAACCAATAAGGTTATCACACGTTTTAGAGTAATTTTTTATTATTATAATATTATTTTTAACCCTTATTTACCGGATTTACCCTTTAACCATGGTAAATAAAATATTTACCGAAGTAATTATTCAAAATTTCTAAAAATAAAAACTATCTATTTACACAATTTGGACAGCCTGATTCCAAATATGGAATCCATTTTTCTATATTCTAAACACAGAAGTGGCCGAAATTAATTTAAAATTAATTCCCGCTGTCAAAACAAAAAGCGTGTTTTTAAGATATAATAACTATCAAAAGATTTATACTTGTTTATATTCGATTTAATTGGGAAATTATGTTCAATAACCAACATTGTATTAAATGGTAAAAATATATTATTACTATACTTTAAAACCACTCAAATTCATAATTTATCACTACTAATTATTTTGATTAAAAAAGTTGATTTTAATTAAAATTTAGTAATTTTCACTATTCATCAAAATATGAATGTTATCCGAAACGTACTAAAATTTTACCTTAGGCTAAATTCAATACTCCGAATCCAAAAATGAAGTCCATTATAAGAGATAAAGTTTTTAAAATTTTAAAAGGTTGTTATAATTATTCATAACAGCTAGTTTTAATAATATTTTAATAGCATATCGTTGTTTAGTAAAACTCAGTATTGCGTACTACACACACTCTCGAGGAAGGTCGTGATTGCATATAATGCAAGGAAAGTCAAGGATGTGTGTTGTGCAAGCTCTTTATGTTGTTTCATACAACACAAGACATTAATGAAATTAAAAAGAATATTTTTCATAAAATATCGGGGTGTTACATTCTACCCCCTTAAAATGAATTTCTCCCTCGAAATTCATCGGGGTTATAAATGGTTTACTATTCGAAAGTTTCTTTTATAGAAACCCACATCATATAATGGAATACCAAATCCAATCTTTAAGAACAAAATAATGATACGTAATGGTTACCCAAATAAACTAATCACTGGGTTTCCATATAGGTGAAAATATGGATATGGAAGAGAAATCAAACCATCATGTTCTGATGGAGAGTGGTAGAGAACATGGCTATGCAAAATCCACTAATCACAAAGACATAAATTTTTGAGGATCTAAGGTACCATCTGATTCATCAGATATAAGAGCACTAGGACAACATTTTTTGTTTTCACGATCATTTCCCTAAAGTTGATGAAATTGGAATTAGAAGAAATACTTTCGTGATTTTGGTATAGTCACGCCATTGGTCGTTCTTTGGACAATTTCCACTTCATCTCATACAGAAATGAAGTTGAATATGTCATTTGTGATGTGTTATCAGATCATGTGATAGAATGATGGGTCATTCCATCTGTCTCAATCAAAAGGATAGAAAAGTTAACAAAAAATACATAAGTCCATCTATAGTGAGATTAATCATATATGGTTTCTAAAATGGACTTATACATCAGATATCATACTACTTAATATAATAAAACTAGTTTCTACTAAACAGGGACTTCCTGTAGGCCAGTGGTAGGCTATAAAGGCCAGTCGCACTTCGGTTGTGGGTTTGATTCCCACAGCCTTGTCCGACTAGATGGGCTATCGCCCATCCTGCAGGATGTCATTTTTCTGAAACTACATTACTATAACATCCCATAAATAATATTGAAAAAACTTATATCCTTAATCAATACTAACTTATGTCCAACATAATCCATTCCAATCTTTAGGCTTACCCAAAATAATGCTATCTAATCTCATTTAATAGTGAAAACGATTACCAAATAGTTCATACAACTAGCATGTTAATATCATTGTTGATCCCCATATATCATGAGATATGTTTTGTTGGTCACATTCCAAACATTAAAATTCCTTAATCAAGTATTCTCTTGAAAAAAAATGAATACCCATTGAACCTCTTTGAAAACATGAATGCTGTTAAAAGTTAACTCTTTCCATAAACCAAAATCTTCAATATTCTATATACTCAAACCATGAAATCACTTAGTCCTTATATCAATCATGAGCTCATGAATACTGTCAAACATTTCATTTTTTCTTTATCACTTAATTATGCGTATATCATCTTTTTTTCCAAAAAGATCTCAATCACTTTCCATGGTTACCGGTACCATGAAATTATTGAAAACCACAATAGACCAATACATAAATATTCCAATATTCCACGTTACTATATGCATTATTATTTTGGAATCCCATTACATAAACACTTAATTATTCCACCAAATCGTTATCATATTCAATATTGCCAATGGTGATTGCATGTGACATCCTCTTGACCTTTGCCTTAAGTGGTTGCTCATGTCGATAATCACTAACCCTTGGATTAGTTCATTAATTATCATAATGCCCTATTTCCTTTCACTTGAAGCATAGAAGAGTAGTATGTTCATTTTGTGTATCCCTTCCTTTGTTTGCATCAATAGACATCTTCTTCCACTCATTGCGGCATTCAAATGCCAGATGACCTTCCTTTCCACATTTGAAACATTTACTTTCCCCGTCAAGACAACCTCCAGCATGCTTATTTCCACACTTTGAGCATAAAAAACATTCATCTTCTTTTCACCATTATTCTGAGATTTCTACTTGAACTCCATCATTCGTTTCTTGTCAAAACTATGAGATGGATAATTAACACCAACTTCCATTTCTACCTTGATATCACAACACACAATTTCATCATAGCTACTGAAGTCTTTTATAGCTAATTCCCTTCGAAGATTTGGTTTTATGCCACTGAAAAATTGATCAACTTTACTTTCAGGTTGGATGATAAATCCAGATGCATACCTTGAAATCCTTGTAAAATTCTCTTTGTATACACCAACAGATTCAGCATCCTTTTTCTTTAGTTCAATAAACTCCTTCTCCATCATTGTTCAAAGAATACGAGGGAATTACTTATTGAAAAATATGTTCTTGAACTCATCCCATTCCATGGACTCAATTTCATCTCTTGGCCTCGTATTCTTGATAAGATTCCACCATTGATCAGCTTCACCTTCCAAACAATATACTGCTAAGATGACTTTATCATGTTCAGAACATTGAAGAATTGAAAATATCTTTTCAGTGGTACTGATCCATTGTTCAGCAACAAGTTGATCAGAAAACCAACTGAAAGAAGGTGGACGTTTCCTCATGAAGGACTCAAGAGAATATTGTTCCCTTCTCTGCTCATTTGAATGTCCAGAATGATTCATAGCTTTTGTAAGTATAGAAATAATATTTTTCACTCCATCTACCATAACATTTGTTTTTTCAGGAGTACAATCATTTCATTTTCCATTGCATTGATCAACACGGTTCCTTCGGGTTCCAGCCATCGTCTTAATCCCAAATAGAATAGTGTGAGGGGAAAAATCATGATATGGAAAACAACATAGTAAAGGGGGAGTACCTTCAATATATAACATCTTAGGTTACCGTAATTCTAGTACTATAACCTATACTTATACTTAACCTTAGGGACATCCCAAGACATACCTTTGAAATATCTCTAGGGATGTCATTAATGTGCTCGCATCCTAGTTTCTAAAGGTTGACTAAACCTTTCCTCTGATACCAACTGTAGAGACCCTAAGCATGATTTACATGGACATTACATTACTTTTTCAGAATACTTAGTACATAACAAAAACACACACACAAGGACCGTAATAGTTTAGTGTCTTTGGAAACTCGGAATGTAATCTTCTAATCATGGTGAAAGATCTTCAACATCTCCCTTAAAGATCATCCCCTTTTTTATACCTAAAACCATTTATTATATCCTGGGGAATAGATAACATAAAAGTGTGAGGTCAAATGCTCAGTAAGGGTAAACAAAAAAAATATCAATCATATCATATTCATAAGAACATAACATTTTGTAAATATTATCCTGCAAAAGAGATCATAATATCATAACAAGGGATAAATCATAGCAGTGAAATGTAATCCCAATAATCATAACATAATACATGAAACTTTTTGGCGTACACACATAATTGTAGAGAATCATTTATTTTTAGTCAAGACTCATCGGCAAGGATATCTTAGTGGACAAAGTCCATTTCTGAACCGAGTTCATTCCTCGTTTCAGTCCTGTTTCACTGAACCTGTTTAACCTTCCATTCCTGCCAAGTATATCTAATGAGATATAAAATCTTTATCCAATGCATTGGAGGGATATATAGGTCCCACCCTTCTCATAATGATACCAATCTTATGTGTGCCAAAAAATCATAAATCTTACATCATTGCATAACCCATGTAATAAAAATGGGATTCTTAAACAACACGACATCATAAAACAATTCATATAAGATAAAGGATTTCATAAAAATAATTCCATCACAATATAATCAAATCAATGTAATAAGAGATATAGAAACATAACCCTATATTATCTTATATGGAAAATAATTTTGATAAAACACTTGAACTCAATTCTTGAGGAAAATATCCTTTCTACTTAAAAAACATTTTACTTTCTTAAGATGTCATACAATTATAAACTTAAAGAAGTTGATTAAAAATAAACATGAAAACTTGTAAATTAAGACTCTTGGAAATAATTTTTTAAAATCTATTCATTTCTTATAAGTTAAAAAAACATTCTTCTCGTACTTTTCTTGGAAAAGTCAAAAGGTATCTCGTACGAAAAAAGACAAAATATTCCTTTAATATATTTTACTAAAGACTCACCGAAGGGTAATATTGGATTTAAACAATTTTATTTGGATGGAAATAATATTACATATTGAGGAAACATGGATTTGGATGATAAAATACACCCTAGTGAATTTCAAAGTATAAACAATCTCAGATAAAAATGAGATTGTGATATTTCCCTTACCTTATGTCTGATTTGCTTTGTAAGTGTCTGAACCTCCTGTATAAAGATTAAAATAGTGTCATTTACTTATTACAGAATCATACTATATGTTATGATATCATATATGGTTCACTTATGACTTTATTTTACCCATTCTTTTGTAAATTCCATGTTAAAGTGCGTTTTGGGTAAAATCGTTTCATTTGTCATCCGTGTTTTGAATTGTAATTATTCATATGTTTACATAGATCGTGATTAATTAATTCCACAATATAGAACATGATTTATATAATATATATTCAGAATATACATATATATAATAAATCAGTAAATGGAAATAAATACACCATTCATGGAGACGGTAGGCCGTACGTACGCATGAATGTTGTTTTCGTTTCCTTATTGAGTTGAATGCAATTAAGTAGATGACATACATATATAAAAAAAATCCAGTATCATTATTATGCCATATAATTCAGGATTACTTATTATATATAATTTACAATCATTCATGAATGGTTAACATGGAGAATGAATCTCATCGCGTCGTGGAGATGGTATTCTGTATGTACGCACGCGCGGTGATTTCGTGTTCTGTAGAATGGATAGATGGTGAAATAGGGTTTTTTCATAATTATAATAACATATCAGCATATTAGTGATACTTATGATATTACTTCATAATGAAACAACGTAAGAAGAAGAAGTGGAAGAAGAAATAAAGTTGAAATAATTGGTAACAGACATTACCTCTTCTTTGAAGTGCCTCTTTGAGTCCTCTTCTTAGAGCACTAAAATTGGTCTTTGAGGAAGACCAAGACCTCTAAGATGTTGGTAGGGAAGTGTAGAAGAGAATTTGGAAGGGGTTGGCCAATCTTGAAGGCTCAATGTGGTGTCAGGAAGAGGGGGAGAAGGTTCCCTTTTATATGGGAGGAGAGGGGCACCTTTGGAATTACAAAAAAATATTATTTTATTATAAAGCCAAATTCAGTTATAAATAGCTATGAATTGATTTATTTCGAAGCAAAGGTTGTTATGGGTCTAAATAATCTCATCCAATAGAATTTAGAAAATTTTAGGTCATTATATTAACCTTATCTTTTATTTTTAACTCTTACTTAATTAGATTGACATTTAACATGTCACTTTGTATTTTTATATTATATAGTTAATAAACATACCATATATATCCAAGGGACCCCCAAGTGGTCCATTAATGATACACCTATCTTGATATAAGTATTTTTGAAGAACATTAGATTATTAGGAATAAAATAACAATCAATAATATAATATTTGTTTTAAAAACTATTTTATGTCAATTTTGACAGTATTCAATAGTTTATTTTTTTGAAACTCAAAACAGAATTATTACTTCGAACAAAGTTAATTGAATCATTACTAACATTTCCTATTAACCTAGAAAATTATTGAAATTCATTAAATGTATCAAATTATATTTATTTGGGTATTTATAATATCAATTATGTTAAATTTTCACTATTATGGTAATTACTACATCATCTTTGTGTCATAAATAAATTAAATAATTTAACATATAAAAATTATAAATAAAATAACATTATTTAGTGAATCCTTTTAGATTTCTAATGAATATTTACAATCGAAAATCCAACATATATAACCTTATTTAAAAATTTTTTTTACTAAAAGATATATGCTTGTGTCATTTTTGTATTCATTTTAACTTAATTAAAATAAAGTGTCCCTATCACTTACAAGTGGCACCATGGGGTCCCAAAATTGACCCAAATATGCCCATGGTCTAACATGTGTCAACCAATAAGGTTATCACACGTTTTAGGGTAATTGTATTTATTATAATATTATTTTTTAACCCTTATTTACCGGATTTACCCTTTAACCATGGTAAATAAAATATTTACCGAAGTAATTATTCAGAATTTCTAAAAATAAAAATTACCTATTTATACAATTTGAACATCCTGATTCCAAATATGGAATCCATTTTTCCAGATTCAAAAGACAGAAGTGGCTGAAATGAATTTAAAATTAATTCCCACTATCAAAACAAAAAGCGTGTTTTTAAGATATAATAACTATCAAAAGATTGATACTTGTTTATGTTCGGTTTAATTGGGAAATTATGTCCAATGACAAAAATTGTATTAAATGGTAAAAATATATTATAACTATACTTTTAAACCACTCAAATTCATAATTTATCACTCTTAATTATATTGATGGAAAATTTTGTTTTTATTTAAAATTTAGTAAGTTTCACTATTCATCAAAATATGAATGTTATCTGAAAAGTACCAAAATTTTACCATAGGATAAATTCAATACTCCGAATCCAAAAATGAAGTCCATTTTGAGAGATACAATTTCTAAAATTTAAAAGGTGGTTATTACTATTCATTATGGCTAGTTTTAATAATATTTTAATAGCATATCGTTGTATAGTGAAACTCGGTATTGCGTACTACACACACTCTCGAGGAAGGTCGCGATTGCATGTAATGAAAGGAAAGTCAAGGATGCATGTTGTACAAGAACTTTTTGGTGTAGCATACACCACAAGAAATTAATGAAATTAAATTGAATATTTTTCTTAAAATCAGGGGGTGTTACATTCTACCCCCCTTAAAATGAATTTCTCCCTCAAAATTCATCGGGGTTATAAATGGTTTACTATTTGAAAGTTTCTTTAATAGAAACCCACATCATATAATGGAATACCGAATCCAATCATTAAAAACAAAATTATGAAATGTAACTGTTACCCAAATAAACTATTCACTGGGTTTCCACATAGGTGAAAATATGGATATAGAAGAGAAATCTAACCATAATGTTCTGATGGAGAGTGGTAGAGAACATGGCTATGAAAAAGACAGTAATCACAAAGCCATAAATTTGTGACGATCTAAGGTACCATCTGATTCATCAGATATAAGAGCACTAGGACAACATTTTTGGTTTTCATGATCATTTCCCAAAAGTTGATGAAATTGGAATTAGAAGAAATACTTTCGTGATTTTGGTATAGTCTCACCGTTGGTCTTTCTATGGAAAATTTCTACTTCATCTCTAAAAGAAATGAAGTTGAATTTGTCATTTGTGATGTGTTAGTAGATCATGTGATAGAATGATGGGTCATTCCATCTGTCTCAATCAAAAGGTTAGAAAAGTTATCAAAAAATATATAAGTCCATCTATAGTGAGATTAATCATATATGGTTTCTAAAATGGACTTATACTTCATATATCATACTTCTTAATATAATTAAACTAGTTTCTACTAAACAGGGACTTCCTATAGGCCAGTGGTAGGCGATAAAGGCCAGTCGCACTTCGGTTGTGGGTTCGATTCCCACAGCCTTGTCCGACTCGATGGGCTATCGCTCATCTTGTAGGTTTTCCTTTTTCTAAAACTACATTACTATAATATCCCATAAATAATATGAAAAAAACTTCTATCCTTAATCAATACAAACTTATGTCCAACATAATCCATTCAAATCTTTAGGCTTATCCAAAAATAATGCTGTCTAATCTCATATTATAGTGAAAACGATTACCAAATAGTTCATACAACTAGCATGTTAATACCATTGTTGATCCCCACATATCATGATATATGTTTTGTTGGTCACATTCCAAACATTAAAAGGCCTTAATCATGTATTCTCTTGAAAAAAAAATGAATACCCATTGAACCATATTGAAAACAAGAATGCTTTTAAAATTTAACTCTTTCCACAAACCAAAATCCTCAATATTCTATATAATCAATCCATGATATCAATTAGTCCTTATATCAATCATGAGCTCATGAATACTGTCAAAATTTTCATTTTTTCTTTATCCCTTCATTATGCGCATATCATCTTTTTACAAAAATATCTCAATCACTTTCCATGGTTACCGGTACCATAAAATTATTGAAAACCACAATAGACCAATACATAAATATTCCAATATTCCACGTTACTATATACAACATTATTTTGGAATCCCATTACATAAACACTTAATCATTCCACCACATCGTTGTCATATTAAAAATTTCCAATGGTGATCGCATGTGACAACCCTTTGTCCTTTTCCTTAAGTGGTTGCTCATGTCGATCATCACTAACCCTTGGATTAGGGTATTAATTATCATAATGCCCTATTTCCTTGCACTTGAAGCATTGAAGTGTAGTAGGTTCATTTTGGGTATCCCTTCTTTTGTTTTCATCATTAGATATCTTCTTCCCCTCATTTCGGCATTCAAATGCCCGATGACCTTCCTTTCAACATTTGAAACATTTACTTTCCCCTTTAAGGAAATCTCCACCATGATTCTTTCCACACTTTGAGAATAAAAAAACATTCATATTATTTTCACCATTATTCTGATATTTCTCCTTGAACTCTATCTTTCGGTTCTTGTCAAAACTATGAGATGGATAAGTAACACCAACTTCCATTTCTACCTTGATAGCACAACGCACAATTTCATCATACCTACTGAAGTCTTTTATAGCTAATGCCCTTCGAAGATTTGGTTTTAAGCCACTGAAGAATTGATCAACATTACTTTCAGGTTTGATGATAAATCCAGATGCATACCTTGCAAGCCTTGTAAAATTCGCTTCGTATACACCAACAGATTAAGCATCCTTTTTCTTTAGTTCAGTAAACTCATTCTCCATCATTGTTCAAATAATACGATGGAAGTACTTATTGGAAAATAAGTTCTTGAACTCATCCCATTCCATGGACTCAATTTCATCTCTTGGCCTGTATTCTTGATAAGATTCCACCATTGATCAGCTTCACCTTCCAAACGATATACTGCTAAGATGACTTTATCATGTTCAGAACATTGATGAACTGAAAATATCTTTTCAGTGGTACTAATCCATTTTTTAGCAGCATGTGGATCAGAAGACCCACTGAAAGAAGGTGAACGTTTCCTCATGAAGGACTCAATAGAATATTATTCCCTTCTCGGCTCATTTGAATGTCTAGAATGATTCATAGATTGTGTAAGTACAACAATAAGATTTTTCACTCCATCTCCCATAACATTTCTTTGTTCAGGGGTACAATCATTGCATTTTCCAATGCATTGATCAACACGGTTCCTTCGGGTTCAAGCCATCCTCTAAAACCCAAAAAGAATAGTGTGAGGGGAAAAAATCATTCTAGGGAAAAGAACATAATATAGGGGGATTACCTTAAATATCTAACATCTTAGGTTACCGTAATTCTAGTACTATAACCTATACTTATACTTAACCTTAGGGACATCCCTAGACATACCTCAGAAATATCTCTAGGAATCTCATTAATGTTCTCGCATCCTAGTTTCCAAAGGTTGACTAAACCTTTCCTCTGATACCAACTGTAGAGACCATAAGCATGACGTACATGGACATTACATTACTTTTTCATAATACATAGTACATAACTAAAACACACACACAAGGACCATAATAGTTTAGTGTCTTTTGATTATCGGAATGTAATCATCTAATCATGGTGAAATATCTTCAACATCTCCCTTAAAGATCTTACCATTTTTTTCTTACCTAAAACCTTTCTTTATATCCTGGGGAAAAGAAAACATAAAAGGGTGAGCTCAAATTCTCAGTAAGGGTAAACAAAAGAAATATCAATCACATCATATTCATAAGAACATAACATTTTGGAAATCTTAACCGGCAAAACAGATCATAATATCATAACATGGAATAAATCATTGTAGTGAAATGTAATCCCAATAATCATAACATAAAACATGAAACTTTGTGGCGTACACAAATAATCATAGAGAATCATTTCTTATTAGTCAAGACTCATCGCCAAGGCAATCTTAGTGGACAAAATCCATTTTTGAACTGATTTCATTCCTCGTTTCTGTCCTATTTCACTGAACCGGTTTAACCTACCATTCCTGCCATGTCAATCTCATGAGATATAAAATCTTTATCTAATTCATTGGCGGGATATATAGTTCCCACCCATCTAATAATGATACCATTCTTATGAGTGCCACAAAATCATAAATCATACATAATTGCATAACACATGTAATAAAAATGGGATTCTTAATCAACACGACATCATAAAAAAATTCATAAAACATAAAGGATTTCATAAAAATAATTCCATCACAACATAATCAAATCAATGTACGAATAGAGATAGAAACATAACTGTAGACGCCAGAAAAGTCCGTTGTTCCCAAATGAAGCTCCGGATGCGGAAACCGAAGTGATATTTGGAGTCAAAAGCCAGTTCCGGAGGGCCCGGAGGACTTGCGCGGAATTTTAGAGGTCCGCGCGCAAAGTTGAGACGCGGCGCGCAATCCTCCCGGGATGCGCGCAATCCGCAGGGCGGCGCGCAATTTTGCGCGCCCCGAGCTCCCGCGACTCCCTTGCGCGCCGGGTCCGGATTCTGCGCCCACGAAGGGAATTCCGCGCCCGCGAAGCGAATTTCGCGCCCGCGGCCGGGATTCCGCGCCCGGGGTTGCCTATAAATATAAGGCGACCCCCGACGTTTTGAAGGTTGCCAGAATCCGAAGCGCCGCTCGTTCGCGCAATCCAACCCCTTCCGCACGCAATGCCGATCTTCAAGTAACCTCCTTTCTTTCGCGCAATAGAGCCTTGGGGTTCGCCTTCGCGCGCAATCCCCTTGGCTCCTTTCCTTTAAATAATCCTTAACCCGAAGGCCTTTGCGCGCAAAAGAAGCCTCTTGCGCGCAATTGCCCCCGGGTGCGCGCAATCCAGCCCGATTGCGCGCACCCCCCTCTTCAAAGTGGCCGTTCGTTAGAGAATGAGCTGTTGCCCCCGCGAGCTGTTCGAAGCCCGGTGCGCGCAATCTCAATCATCCGCGCGCAAAGGGCTGGCCCGATTGCGCGCCAGCCCGACATTTTGCGCGCCGACCTGCTGTTTTGCGCGCAAAGCTCCTCTTTTGCGCGCAATCCGCCTGGGTCGCCTCCCTTGACCCCCTGAGGGTACCCGCCTGCGTGGCGCCCGATGATCTTTATCCTGGGTGCCCGCACCGTGCGTTGTCTTTCCGTGCGGCCCTCCAGGCTTGCGCGAAGTGACACAGACCCATCGGCGGCAACCAACATCCAGCATGACGTTAAACTGCACATTTTTCCAGCATGACGTAAAACTGCACATTCGTCCCGCATGACGCTAAACTGCATCCGTCCAACATGACGTTAAACTGTACTACGTCCAAGTTGCACGACGCTAAACTGCCTAGCCCCTATCGTCCGTGATGCAAGACGTTAAACTGCCAAGCACCTTCGTCCTCAGCACACGACGTTAAACTGTACTTCGTCCGGCAAGACGTTAAACCGTCCGCTTCGTCCTCAACACACGACGTTAAACTGTACTTCATCTGGCAAGATGCTAAACCGTCCGCATCACCTGATCCCGTGCCTCGCACGCAGGGTCCCCCCCCGGTTTGGATGTGGCCCCCACCCGCTCGTCTCTGCAGGGATGTCGGGATTGCCCCTCTTTAGGGACGATTTAATGGGAGCGGCTTTCCCCACGGGGGTAGGGTATTACAAACCCCTAGTTTCTTGTGGGGGGGCTGCACATGTGTATCTCCATTGCGCTTCCCCACTGCCGAAGCCAGTAGATGGTGTGTCTGGGATCGAGGTGTCTTCTACTTTCGGCCCAAGTCCCTCTCCAACTGAGTTTTGCCGCATCCGGGCTGCCTCAGTGCGTAAGTCCTAACAGAATGAACTACGTGGACTTTGATCCCTGTCTCCTAAACAGGGTACGTAGGAAGCCTCTCCGAGGTTCAAGCCTGCTACCTGGTCGTCCCGGTCGTATTTACGTCGGTTCGTCCATCAGTGGACCCCTCCTGGGTTCACACTTGCGTCGATTCACCTATGAATCCGCCATTGTGGGGGACTGCACATGTGTATCTCCATTGCACTTCCCCACTGACTTTTCCTATTTCTCCCTTCTTTAGGCAGCCTCGATCTCTCTGTGAGTCGGCTTACCAACGTCCAGCATGACGTGAAACTGTGATTCGCCCGGCCGTTCCATCCCCCTCTGTGTGAGGTGGTTCGGTTCAATCCTCCGCCCGGCGGCCTCGATCTCTCTGTGAGTCGGCTTGCCGACGTCCAGCATGACGTTAAACTGTATATCCGAACTACGTTGACTTTGATCCGTGCTAACGCGCGGTACGTAGGAAGCCCCTACGGGGTCCATGCTCTTCACTCCATCATCCATCCTGATCCTTACCCGGGCCGCCACATCCCGGTGGGGTCATGCCACTTCACTCCACTCCATATCACTTGGGAAGCCGCCCATGCGCTGGCCCCAGCGTCGGAGGTTTCCCGCAAGGGGTTCTGTCATCTGATCCACTTCTCGTGTTGATCAGTCCGATGCCGTCCCCACTGGACGTTAAACTCGCGGCATACCCCGTGTTAAACATGGGAAGCTGAGGAAAACCTCAGGTAACACAGTTCCCCGCATCCAGTGCGGGATGCCTCAGGCCATCACGCCTTCGAGAAGCCCTATTAGGGACGGAAGGCAGACATGCAGAGTCGCAGTGTCAAGACACGCCCCCGACACCCAAAGCCACACGGTCTCCTCACCGCAGGTTGCTGCCCTGACCGGACTCCTTGGAGCGTCCGGACGGAAGCAGCGTAATTAACCGGTGTCCATGAAGATATGGCGCCGAGAACGAGATTCACGAAAATTCTTAAATCTATGAGGGAGACCTGGATTAGGCGACGAGTTCCGAGGAGACGTCCACGGAAGGAGGAGCCGACATCCAATCATCCCGGTTTCGATCAAGGAGCAGACGCCCCCTGAATAAGGGACGGATGCCGCCCGCCCTTGGAAAGCGGGACTGCGGGACCACAAGCCGCGCGCCTATCCCCTCGGGTCGACGGGTGCACGCGCGAACGCGTCCTGGCAGAATAGCGTAACCCGACGCACATCTGCACCGAAACAATAACCATATATTATCTTAGATGGAAAATAATTTTGATAAAACACTTGAACTCCATTCTTGAGGAAAATATCCTTTTTACTTCAATAATATTTTACTTTCTTAACATGTCATACAATTTTAAACTAAAAGAAGTTGAATAAAACTAAACTTGAAAACATTTAAAGTAAGCTTCTTGGAAATAAGTTTTTAAAAATCCATTCATGCCGTATATGTTAAAAAACATTATTTTCATACTTTTGTCGGAAAAGTCAAAAAGTACCTCATACGAAAAACGACAAAAGATTCCTTTCATATCTTCTACTTAAAACTCAACGAAGGGTAAAATTGGATTTAAAAATTTTTATGTGTATGGAAATATTATTACATATTGATTAAACATGGATGTGGATGATAAAATAATCCCCAATTAATTTCAATGTATAAACAATCTCGGATTATAATGATATTGTGATTTTTCCCTTACATTAGGTCTGATTTGCTTCGTAAGTGTCTGAACCTCCTGTATAATGATTTGAATAATGTCATTGACTTATTCCAGAATCATACTCACTGTTATGTTTTCATATATGGTTCACTTATGACTTTATTTTACCCATTCTTTTGTAAATTCCATGTTAATGAGCATTTTGGGTAAAATCGTTTCAATTGTCATCCGTGTTTTGACTTGTAATTATTCATATGATTACTTAGATAACGATTACTTAATTACAGGATAAAAAACATGACATTTATAATATATATTCAGAATATAAATATATATAATAAATCAGTAAATGGAAATAAATACACCGTTCATGGAGACGGTAGGCCGTACGTACGCATGAACGTTGTTTTCGTTTCCTTATTGAGTTGAATGGAATTAAGTAGATGACATACATATATATACACATAAATTCAGTATCATTATTATCTCATATATTTAATTATTACTTATTATATATACTTTATAATCATTCATGAATGGTTAACGTGGATAATGAATCTCATCGTGCCGTGGAGACGGTATTTCGTACGTATGCATGCGCTGTGATTTTGTTTTCCGTAGGATGGATAGATGGGTAAATAAGGTGGTTTCATACTTACAATAACATATCATGTTATGAGTGATACTTATGTTATTACTTCATAATGAAACAACCTAAGAAGAATAAGTGGAAGAATAAATAATGTTGAAAGTATCGGTAATGGACCTTACCTCTTCTTTGAAGCGCCTCTTTGAGTCCTCTTCTTAGGGCACTAAAATTGGTCTTTGAAGAAGACCAGGACCTCTAGGTTGTTTCTATGGAAGTGTATAAGATAATTTGGCAGGGGTTGGTCGAGCATGAAGGCTCAAAGTGGTGTGAGGAAGAGGGGGAGGAGGTTCCCTTTTATAAGGGAGGAGAGCGGCATCTTTGGAATAACAAAAAATATTATTTTATTATAAAGCCAAATTCGGTTTTAAATAGCTCCAAATTGATTTATTTCGAAGATAAGGTGGGTATGGGTAGAAGTCCTCTCATACAATATAATTTATACAAGTTAATGTCATTATACTAACCTTATCTTTTAGTTTTAACTCTTAGTTAATTAGATTGACATTTACCATGTCACATTGTTTTTTTATATTATATAGTTTATAAACATACGATATACATCCAAGGGACCCCCAATTGGTCCATTAATGATACACATATCTTGATATAAGTATCTTGGAGGAACCTAATATTTTTATTAATAAAATAACAATCAATAATATAATATTTGTTTAAAAAACTATTCTATGTCAATTTTGACACTATTCAATAGTTGATTTTTTTTGGAACTCATAGTAGAATTATTACTTAGAAAAAAGTTAATTAAATCATTAATAACATGTCATATTAACCTATAAAATTAGTTTAATTCATTAAATGTCTCAAATAATATTTATTTCGGTATTTATAATATCCACTATGTTAATTTTTCACTATTGTGGTAATTACTACATCATCATTCTGTCATAAATAAATTAAATTATTTAATATCTAAAAATTATAAATAAAATATAATTATGTACTAAATCCTTTTAGCTTTCTAATGAATATTTAAAATCGAAAATCCAACATATATAACCCTATGTAAAAATTGTTTTTTCTAAAATATATATGATTGTGTCATTTTTGTATTCATTTTAACTTAATTAAAATAAAGTGTCTGTATCACTTACAAGTGGCACCATGGGGTCCCCAAATTGACCCAAAGATGCCCATGGTCGAACATGTATTAACCAAAAAGGTTATCACACGTTTTAGGGTAATTTTGTTTTATTGTAATATTATTTGTTAACCCTTATTTACAAGATTTACCCTTTAACCATGGTAAATAAAATATTTACCGAAATAATTATTCAAAATGTCTAAAAATAAAAATTACCTATTTACAAAATTTGAAAATCCTGATTCCAAATATGGAATCCATTTTTCCAAATTCAATACACTGAAGTGACAGAAATTAATTTAAAATTAATTCCCTCTGTCAAAACAAAAAGCGTGTTTTTAAGATATAATAACTATCAAAAGATTGATAGTTGTTTATGTTCGGTTTAATTGGGAAATTATTTCCGATGACAAAAATTGTATTAAATTGTAAAAATATATTATTAATATTCTTTAAAACCACTCAAATTCATAATTTATCGCTATTAATTATTTTGATTAAAAAAGTTTTTTTTAATTAAAATTTAGTAATTTTCACTATTCATCAAAATATGAAAGTTATCCGAAAAGTACCAAAATTTTACCTTAGGCTAAATTCAATACTCTGAATCCAAAAATGAATTTCATTTTGAGAGATATAATTTATAAAATTTTAAAAGGTGGTTATTACTATTCATAACGGCTAGTTTTAATAATATTTTAATAGCATATCATTGTTTAGTGAAGCTCGGTATTGCGTACTACACACGCTATCGAGGAAGGTCGTGATTTCCTATAATGCAAGGCAAGTCATGGATGCGTGTTGTGCAAGCTCCTTTTTTTGTAGCGTACAACACAAGACATTAATCTAATTAAAAATAATATTTTTCACAAAATCTCGGGATGTTACAGTTCACTAGATTTCTAGGCCCTTCCAATTATGTCATGAACCGCCTTCACCAAAAGGAGGGAAGGGTTAGTAGATTGTCAGGCCCTTCATTCATCATGTTGGAGGAGAGATAATGACACCTGAAACATGCCTTCAATAGGTCCTAGAGTGGAGACCGGCGCCAAGGGTATAGAATCGCTCACTAAATGGAAGGCATTACCCTTTTTCTTTTAATAGGATCATAAGATAAGTTGCTAAATCCCAAAACACCAAGACTAAAAGTGCAATTAAAACCAAAAAAACCATTCCCATATTAATGTACCAAAAGTAAATACCATAAAGTAGAAAGTATCTAAAATGGTAAAGTACCAAAGAAAGAAAAACAGAAACTGTAAATATCTCGAAGTTCCTACGCTAGTATGGTCCCACGCGATCACTGCAGTCCTCATGGAAACCTGAATGTAGTTGTATATACGTAGGGTGAGCATAAAAGTATACTCATTAGGTAAAACCAAAGACTATCATGCACAAGTGGGGGAACATACTAAAGTCTCGTGAGAAAAAGAGTAAACCAAACACCTAACAAGGTAATCCATCCACCCAGGCCTCACCATGGAACACTCCCCAAATTATGCATGTCAAGTAATGTATAATAATTGCACATCGATGTTTGGGTATCCCGCGCCAAATTCCCACTAGTTATTGAAGACATCCTAAGCATCGAACCAATCTCTCCATTCTAACTATAGTCCCACAGACACACCCCACCCACAAACACCTGAGCCACAACCTCATAAAGTCCCAATGTCAAACCCCGCCAGCAAACACCTAGGCCCCAACTACCAAACATAACCACGCCTGCAAACACCTTGGACAGAACAACCAACACCACGCCCGAAAACACCTGGGCCAAAATATCCACTGCCACACCCGAAGACACCTGGGCCTCATCCCAAAGACACTTTGGAAAACCACTTGCCCGCACAAACCTGGGTAGTAACCACTGCACTACCCTAAAAGAAGGTTCTCGAGCTAATAATGGACTTCAGGCCATCACATCCTTCCCGGATGTACTTGGGGTATCCTGTAAAGGGAGCAGAAAAGGAGCTAATAACCATCCACCAATATTAGTGTTGGGAAAAACACCCTCTCCCACGAAATGTGGGTGTTTGGCACTAAGTGCTCAACTTGGGTGGGGTGTGAATAAGAAACACAAAAATACAAGTATATGTATAGGTAACACGCACTCACCTAAGGTTTTGGTTTTTCTTCAGCATACCTGATGAACTGAAACAACACCATGTACAAGTCACCACCCACACCAAACCAATACCCATTTGTCCCATCATGGATTACATGTTCAATCATAATGTTTAAATATGTTTCTGCACCTACTTGGGCGACTAGTAATCATACACAACAAGGGGAAGTAAACTGTCAAGAATCAACCATAACACCCACATCCGGTTCTCTTGTAATGCCACCACGACTAATGAAAACACCAAGATACAACCCCATATTCAATATCTAGGAGCGAAGAAGGATTCTCAACAATAGAGGATTCCACTCCAATTTGTGATATAACAGAGGATCCCATCCTGAATTCGCAGCCACTGAGATTATAATAACAGGGGATCCCATCCCCACCCAAATCACCCTGCAATCAGCCCGTGAGGGAAAAGAAAAGGGAAAACCACTATCATCAACACAAAGTAGTCCCATTCTAGTATTTTCAGAACTATAAGATTTAACACACTCCATGATTTTCAAATTCGTTGTACTTTAACCGGGGTTATCACAGAAAGGAGTTGATCCTGGTGCTTTCAATTTGTTTAGCTGAATATAAGTAATTAATAGATTTACTATTCATAGTAGTGGTTCAAAACCACAAACAATCCATTAAACATCACTGGAGGCAAGGGATCGTTAGTGCACATAGAAATAACTCCAATGGCCACGATTTTTAGAAGGCGTAATCCCACAAAATTCAATAATCATAAACTATGGAAGATAATAAATCAATGAAGCATCATTGATCAGATCCCTCCCCCTTCATTAGAGTTCATTCATTATCTTCATTAAGGTTAGGTTTCATCCAATTCTACAGAATCAAATGCATGCCCACCCCACATGATACACAAAAATAGAGACATAAGAGAAATTCCCTACTAGTAATCAACAATCGACGTTAATACCGGGCATTGAACATCACAATTAGTGATGTGGTTCCTCCGAACGAAAAGATGCTCATCTGAACGAAGGGTACTCCCACACAGGGTGATCAAGAAAAGAAACCTAGGGAGAACCCTTTTAGTTTATAGATGTCAGGGATGGTTAATATAATAACACCATACGGGGTAAGGAGTAGGGTCGTGGGTTGACCACGCGGTTGACACACCCCACATAATTAATGGGTCGGCCGGTTTAAACCGACACACACACCAGGTTAAACCAATAAATATTTAATTAAACGAAATTTATAAGTGTTAATGGGCTTTAAAACAAGATTATAGGTGTCGAAATAGGGTTTAAAGCCCAATTTGGGAAAAACCTAGGCGCTACTGGAGAAACCAGTGGGGGTTGGCCAGAGATACCGGTAGGTGAGAGCTACCGGTAGCTCACAGCTAACGGTAGCCGAGCAATCAGTAGGTCGGGACACGAGTAGGTTGTGGCTACTGGTAGACCGAGCTATAGGTAGACAGAGATACCAGTATGTTGTGGCTACCGATAGACCGAGCTACTGGTAGACAGAGCTACCCATAGGTTGCGGCTACCAGTAGACAGAGTTACCGGTAGGCTGTTGCCACTGGTAGATCGAGCTACCAGTAGGCCTGCTACTGGTAGGATAAGGCTACCGGTATGTCTACCATCAATCATCACTGAGATTCCCATGATACATTGAACACCCAACATCATATTTTCACAATGTAATGGACCACAAATCACGGGCCATTACACTCACCCTGTTGTGTTTGGTGCAGACGACAGACAGTGCTGACTGAGGATGAGAGTACCAAGACTAGAGGTAGCTTAGAGGTGTAATTTAGATGAGGAGAAAAACAGAGATGACCATTCGTGAGTTGTACCTACCAATCATGTATGATTCATGGTGGATGATCTAGTAGCTACTTTCCCCCTATCTACTATATTGAACATCCATGTTTTCCTTGTATTTTCCAATTGGTCTTGTATTCGGGCCCCTTTTACTTACTTTACTCACTCTTTTTTACTATTTAGTTATCTGAAATCATATATTTATGTGTTAATGGTTGTGTGTTTTACAGTTTATAAAGGCAATGCCTTCCCAGTTTAAGGGAATACACATTCGGTGGTAGTCGCCAGCCGCTGACCTATGGAAGGTCGGCTTTGGATAGTCACAACACAGGTCCCGGGGAACAAGTAGTTACAATCATCTTAAAGTTATAATAAAAAAAATCAATTTTATGGCCATTAAATAAACTCTAAGAGATGGAATCATGACACTAAATATTTATTTATTTTTAAGATTATAAACTATTGAAGATAGTATGTAATATCATTTTCAAATAAACACATGTATTTTAACTTAGGAGAATTTAATAATCATGTAGATTTACATGGATTATTTTCCTTGAATGTATTTTGATTACATTATACTAATCGATAATAATTCTCTAGAAATCATCCCCAATCATGCATAATTTTCATACCATATGACAACCAAAGTGTCTATGAAAAATCTCCATGAATCATCACCAGCATATATCATTATTATAACTCAAAATATTTGCATCTTAATATTTTTATTGTATGAAATTAATAATATATCGATTAATTATATATTTAATTTTGATTATTTATTATATATTTAAAATAAATATATCTATAATCTTCAACCACCCACAGAGTATTTTCAATCATCCCCTTGGGATTATTTTAAATACTGTTTTCATAATGATAATTATTCTTTTTCACCTTACTGTCAATAATTGAAAAGGAATAAATGTTTGGTTTGTTCTTCCATTCACGTCATATTGAAATAACATATTAATTTTACTAAATAATGAATAAACCATATAATTCACTATGAAAATATTTTTTTTATTATACACAATACTTCATGTTCTAAACAATTGTAGAAAAAGGAGAGATACAACAAAGGTTTTTTATGATTTCCATTAACTTCCATTCATGTGATAACATGTACATAACTTATTTAGTTTTTAATAATGGGATTATTTAAATCAAATTAATCAGGTTATATATTATCCAACATAAATAATAAAAAATTTGAAATATCACATGAATCATTATTTTACACTGCAAATCTAAGAGCTTACTCAAATAGTAACACTCTACAAAGATTCAAATTTTTTATGTAATCATCAAAATCAAATGAAGTGAAATTGGGAAATCTCTATTTTAATATCTTTTTAGATGAAATAAATTTCTAAATATTCATAAAATAATTATTTATTTATCAAAATCATTATTTTATCATTGTAAGGGGGTTAAATCCCATTTATTTTACAATTTGGAATCTTTCATTAGTCATTCTTCATGAAACTCAATTTGTTAATCAACCATTTCTGAAAAATTAAACATCCTAATATATTTTTTATTAGTATTTTCAACTTGTATTCTTCCACTTTTGTCATTGTGTTATCCTCTTATTAGTAATCATATTATTAAATTACTTATAATATAAAAATTAAAATACTACACAAGAATAACATTATAATAGTGAGAAATTATGAGATTATAAATTAGATCAACATGGTTGATAATTTCCATTAAACCCAATGATTATGATAATTTTTTATTTAATTTTAGTGTTTTATTAATGAATATGTATCCTTTAAAATTACCAGTTGGATATTTTGTTCACAACCTCGAAAATTTCCCCGATTTTAAATTTATATTGTGCATATTATATATCCCCGCTTATACAAGTAGTGAATTACCTACCCATGATGTTTTTTTCTATTTTTATCATATCCCATTAGGTTTGTTGAAAAACATTACAATTAGTTTAATTACTGATATCCATATTAAAAAATACATGAATTATTTGTTTTTAGAAAATTTAGTTTTCATGTGTTGAAAAGTTAACATAAATATTTGTTTCTTTATATGGATGAACTAGTATTCTATTTTTCCATTTGATTTAGAATGGGTTTCATAATTTCCGTTATAAATTTATATAGAACCATGAAATTAATAAGGTTATAATACTAATAACTTGTTCATAACAAATAATATATTTATATTTTCATATAGATTCATGAATAATATTGATATTACTTTATTGGTTTACATATCATAATCTTTTATGGGGATTTCATAAAATTGTAATATCTTTTTTTTTCTCTTATATTGACTCACTTATTGATATCCACATTATTTTATTCATTTATATTAAATTTTTGTTGAGGTGGAGGGTATTTCCAATCATTCCAACAATTAAGTATATATTTTTAGATGAATGAAAAATCATGGATTTTAACTTATCATACTTTTTTATAGTGTCACACTTCAAAGATTTCCTGATGTCATTGTTCTTCTTATCTCCCATAGAAGAATATTCATCTTTTTTTGTTTTCTTAAAAAAATTCTTGTATTTTATTTTCATATATATATGTATAGTAAATGGAGTAATAATCCATATCTCAAAGTAGTTGTGAACACTTAGGTTAAAATTACTATTGAACTCATCAGGATAACCAAATCTGTTCTCCATTGATGGTTTATTCTTTATCATTGTATATTGGTAGTTTATCTTGTTTCTCCTTTTTTCACATTTTATATCCCCAAATTTAGGATTTATATGATATTAATACATAGAAACATTATAAATAAAATAAATAGTTGTATTCCTTAATTTATATTTTCACTAACAATAGGTCACTAAACTCTATATTTTATTTATTCTTCCAATATGACCAGACATAGTACACAATGTTTATGTAATTAAATTTCTTTAATTAAATCCTAATTTTGTGATTTATGTTTCCTGATACTTATAGTATCCACACTTGTTGTCATTGTGGATATATAAAATACATATCCACCCAATATTTTCCTTCTTTTGGATGAAAACTTATAGATGTAGATGAAAATACATTAAAAAATAGATTTATTTACTTTATGAGTTACCCATTTCTCTGAGCTTATAGATGGTTGATTGGGTGATGATATATAATTTTTCATACTTTAATATGAGTCTATTCATAGAAATATGTATCATGAAATATATTTGTAGATATAAATCTTACTGGATCAAGAATTTATTTGTGGGTTTGGGTGGTATAATTCATCTTCACAAAAATGTGGGATTTTCTAGCATGCATATACATTAGATTTCTCAATCTATCCAAAATCTTATGAAACATAATATTTAATGAATACTTCATATTTTAAACTAATTTTAGACATTAATTTTGTTCTATTGTGATTATTTTAATCTGATTTCTATATTGTTTTCTACAATAATTCGACTAATTGTTAATGTCAATAATACTTATATATTTAACATCAAATTTTTCTTCAGGGAAACTGATGGTATATTTATTTTATACCTTTTTAGTAGTGATAATTTAAATTTAATAATAATGTAACTTTTCAATTTCATCTAAAATCATTTCTTTCTCTTTAAACAGACATGTTTTATCAACATGTTCAACACCTATTACATTAATGGGAAAATTTAAAATTGATTTTAGTGCTCATATTACATCTCCGAAATCATTTTAACTCACAGTTACATAATAAAAAGTCCATTTAAATTTATATTTAATAATTTTAATCCTTTTATTGAAAAATGACATTGATTCTTCATTTTCATCAATGATTTCCGTGAGCAAATTTGACCATTTGAATTTAATTGAATGTAAATCATAATGTTTTAATATTTTGTATTCAATATATGATCATTTTTCATAATGACCGGTTAATGATCAATGTATATATATATAATCATTTAATTAGGAACATTATTCATATATCGCTCTAATTGAGAGTATAGTCCTCTAACAAATTTGATTGAATCAAATTCCCCATACACTCTATATCATGATCATGTTTCCTCATACGAATCATTGTCAATAGATTTCTCAAGTGTTTATTGATCCTTTTCATATTTGATTGATATTTTCCTCAATATAATTTCTTACCATTTATTCATGTTTTTCATTATCATAGTTCAAAGATTCACATATTCATTAAACAGAGTGGATATGAAATTCTCCACTTGAGGTGTTTCCAAATATAACTCAAATGTATAGTTAAAATAAACCATGTAAAAAAATGGACAAATTTTTATCAAATTAGAGGAATATCTTTGTGATGATACCTCTTATAGGACATATATGGATCATGTAGGTAAAATAATCCTGGTGATGAAGTATTGTACCCACATTTTTACCAAATTTCAGTTTATTTTAATTTACCCATAAAATCTATAACCTCTTCCTCGGATAAGAGGAATGGAAATGTTGTGTGTAGTTATAAATTAAAAAAACATGAGATGTAAATAATAGAGGAAATAACAACACATAATTTTTTAAATGTATATTACAATGACCAACACCATACAATGATTAACTTATGGTTAATTAATTGATTCTCTTATCACTAACTATTTTTAGTTATTAGAAATGCTGGGAGTTAACACATAATGATTATGAATGAAATAAAAAATCATCATGAGTCATATTTGGTATTTATAAAAGTTCTTATATTCATTATTTTCAATTTTTATAATGTAACAACAATTTATTCAATGAAAATGAATAGAAATATGATTAAGAAATCACTACTCTATTGTTAGTCATTTCATAAAATGGTTTATTGTGTTCCCCTATTTAATGACATTTACTTTTACAAAATCAGTAAAATAATATTGACATATAAAATAAAATATTCAATAATCGGAAGATGAAACATCCACTTTAACACATTAAATTTTTAGAATGTAAAAATGATAACATTTTCAACAAACTTCTATTTAACTTCTTCTAGGGTTCAATTGATCACTAAAATATTTATTCTATGAATTAAGTTCCCATTCTTAATACATGTTTGAATGAGATACACAGAAATCAGTCTATATCAACTTACTCAAGAATATATCTATCAAAATATCATGCCACTATTTCTAATTGCCATTGTACATAGATTCTACAGAAAATTCAAAACATATGAATATATATTTAGTATACATATTATTATTATGGGATTTCTGTCATGATTCATATATATTAATTAGTTGTAAACTACCATGTTCAAAAAAAAAGACATTCTACTCCTTTGTGCACAAACCAAAATTAATTTTCTAAATATTCATTTTTTCATGCCCATCTCCCTTCACGATGACACAATATCCACATACACTTTATTTTTTTTGATTCATTTGTGTCATGTATGATGACTAGAAATGACCCATTTCTCAAAACCAAATATTTTTATGGTACACATTCATTCATTTCTATGATTCCCCAACACATATCAATGTAGAATCTACTATATTATTCACACAAAACTACACAATCATGTAATATATTGTATGTGAGTTTTTTAGAATAATTCATGATAGAATGAAATGGGATTACTTATTATTACCAATGAATAGTTTTAAAAAATATATTATAGACATAATAAAATCATCTTAAATAGGAATGCTTTTCAGATGATTTATTTTCCAAAAATCATGGGTGATGCATTATTCATCATCACGAGTGACTTTAAATATGTTTCATGAATTATGATATGGGTGTTTTTATACAAGTTGTTTGTCAGTGCAATTTCTTTGTATAGTGTATGAATATTCATCACTCTAATAGTAATTCTTCTTGTTAACTCACTACATTAAAAAAGGTAACAAGAAATCTTATATTTCATACAAAAGGAGGTATATCATTATTTAGAACAACCTTTAGGGTCAGTGGTCTTATATTATTATAGAAAATAGTCATTTTTTATACCATTATAGATCCTTGTTTTAATAGAAATTGAATCAACATAATATATTCCAGTCTATTTAAAGTATTCAAATGTCTAAGACGATTAGGATATTAAAATGTATGCTAAAAAATATTGTAATTTCTTTGGGAAAGAGTTATGATCCTTTTTTTCTATGCTCTTCTGATGCATTCAATCAACTCAATGCTTATAAATTTGTGAAAAATTAATCTCGGGCCTTTGTAACATAGATTCATAATCATCATAAACTCTATTTCATCGATTAATCATAGCCATAAAAAGAATAATATACTTACAGAGTGATTAAATGGATTGTAGACTCCTCATTATGATGATTGGTAATCCAAGACATCCTCATTTGAACCATTGGTGGTTTAGAATGAACTCAGTTGAACAGGTTTTTTTGTTGAGGGATTGATAAATGAAGATAACCCACTAGTTATAAATTTATGTGGAATAAGAGATGATGCATGTGGATTGAGATGATCATACATCCAAGGTCCCATCCATATTTTTAAAAGACGATTGAATAGATGGATTCAATACTTTTCTTCACACCAAATTAGAAAGTCACCTAGGGTGAATTATATCATTAATGTGCTGTATAAATAGGATAAAAATCACATTACCCTATTAGTACCATGTCCTACAATTGCTGCTTTAGATGTGCTACACCACATTGTGGATTCACATCTTCTGTTCCTTATAAATGGGGTGCATGATGTCTTCCTTGTTCTAACCTCTTACTGGTATACCTAGGATGGGCTACCACATCATGGTTTAGCTCTGTGTCCCACATGTTATATGGTCAGTATGTTATTATCCTTCATCATTCTCCGACATATTTTTTTCAATAATGAACCTTCAAAACATTGAAAATTTCCATGTAATATATGAATTAAATTAAAATTATACATCACGATGTAAAACATAAACTCTCATATGTTCATCTCATATTCTTGTTTCGTATATATATATTCATATGGAATATATATAATTAATGTAAATTATATATTCCATTCAGGTTCTCAAAAACATTTTTTATAAAAATTACTATTTGAATGGTCATGATCTAAAATGTTAATCAAAATGTTCACTCCTTTAGTAAAATAGGGACATGTATTTTCACATACAAAATAGTTCAACAATCGTCATTTTTATTTGAATAATTTTCTATGTATGACATCAAATTACATCAGACATATCCATATCAATTCTTTGGATAACATCAATATTTAAGTAGAATTGTTTTATAAATGAAACCAATGAGTCCACAACAATTTTCCATGCATCATCACCAAAAACATTCATCAATATTTATCAATACCTTCCTATATTTATCTTTCCACGATTAATAACTAATCATATATTACTTCATTATAAAATGACATTAAATTCCATCATATATATTATCCACATTTACAACTTCACTCATCAACCATCCACATGGTATTTTTAGTCGCTGCTATTATCAAACTAATTATATATCAGCAAGAAAGAACACAAAACCAATTATTATTCTCCAACCACCACATCTCATAAAAAATATATCCCCCAAGAACAATTTTATTGATTATATAACAAGTAATAAATTGAGAATTGTAATAGATGAATCACATTATTACTTCCAACATTCAATATCTAGATTCATTAAAAAATTATCTTATAGATAGGATTGAACAAATCACAAAATATCACATGATTCAACAAATAATCATAAAAAATAATATAAATAATATTTTTTCATGTGGGTTTGGATGTTAAACATATTATGATATTTATGATATAAATTTTCAGTACAAAATAACATAATATATTCTCCCATATAAAGCTAGCCTCTTAATCACAGGAATATTATAAAATCCAGATCCTATCTACTGTGATAAGGGGATATGTTATAGGAATCAATCCATGCTATAGATTCCATAAAGAATTGTGACATAAAAATTGACCTCCCAAAATCTACATCATACAATATAAATTATGTTATTGGAGAACCACCACAAGGAAATTACAGCTCCCCCACATGGCCACACCAAAGATGAATTATGAATAATAGGGATACATAAATTCTATCCCCTCATAAAATCATGCCACATCCTACCATGAATCCACATCTAGGATGATAAATAATGCGAGAAATCAGGATCTAGAATCTAATAGAGGAATAAATAATGAAACCCTCCACAACTAGGCATAAAATCACTTTTGATCGAATGTATAAACTAAATCACCATTTTGTTATTCATTAACACCCCGATAACATACCCCCAAAAACTATATCAGACTAATTTATCCTGATGCAATGGGTTTTTTAGTTTTATCCATTAGAGTAATCCCTAAAATAACTAATTTAATCCTAGAAACGTAACTATTCTTTTCTATTATAAAACTCTTGTGACCTATTTTCAAACCTAAACATATTCTAACTCATTTTGATAAGATAATCATTAAAAGTATCAATCATATATTAATATCATTACTGGATGGTTTAGTTTTTTTTGGATCTATCGATATAAGAAACAAATTTTAAAACTATTGTTAACATTCCACAATAATGTACCAAAAATAGAATCTATTCAATAATTATTATAACTTATAATCATATTCAAAATCATGAATATAAAAACAAAATAATTGGGGGAGTTAATATTTTTATTAATATAATGCATATCATTAACACATCAAGGAGAAAATTACAAGAACCCGATAAAATTTTAGAAGGGTAAAAATATTTTATTAAATGGACATGAAACAATATAATTTTTTAATGGTTAATAAGAGAATTACACTCAGTAAAAAACCATATTCTATAGAGAAGATTTATTGAATCATGTGATAAAAAACCTATCTTTTGGTCAATAATCATAGGAATATAGGATGGAAATGTCACATTACATTGAGAAATTAAATATTAATTAACTCATGAATGTTTATAAGAGTTTAATATCATCATAATACGATCATATATCATATGTCTTGAAATATTTTCTTTGGAATATCGTTTATGTTCCACAATTTTTATGCGAGAACTCCCAAGAATGATGTTCCTTTTGTTTCGGAACATATCCAAAAAGGATAAAGTAAAATTTTATCATATGATATAATATATTATCCAATACATTTGATTGTGATAAAAGACAAAAACTGTCATCATCAATACATAATTTTTTATGATTTCTATCATTAAAAAAGTCATGAAATTCACTCGGAATTAAATGGGTCTCATTCATAAAATCATAAAATAACTAATGGTACAAAAATTGGTTTCATGTCATTTTCAAATTTTAACACAAAATTTAACTAAATGATATAAAGAATTAATAATGTAATAAGAAAAAATAAAAATATTATATTATAAGATTATTTAGTGGTTTATTGATGAAATAAAATTTATAATGAAGTAATTTATTTAAAAATTTTAAAGATGATATTAATGAAATAATTGACAACTATAAATAATTTTTTTGACTTTTATAGAGATTAAGCCCTTACTGATGAAATTTAAAATAAATTTTCAAAAATGTTAGGAGAAACAATTGGTAAAAATTTATTTTATAGAATATTTAATAATATATATAACATAATTTTTATCAAATGGTAATTTAGAGTATAATATAACCCATTTGATTATGATTTGATGGAAAAAGTGTTTTAATATCTTAAAATAAAATTACTGGAAATGGAAATTATAAAAATATTTACATGACATAATTTTAAAAATTGCTAATGGAAATTTGAGGGTCACATTAGATAATAGATAACTGGGTTTCCAAAAATATTTTACAACATTGGTATGAATATTAAATACTTACATCAAAGAGAAATATTCAATATGGAGAATAGATGAACTATTCTTAATAAAATTAGTCATTATAAATAATGAAATATATTAATTAAAGTAAATAGTAATGAATGAGGAAATAAATTTTAATCTACTCATTAGGTATAATAAATTTTTAATATATAACATCAGTAAAATAGGAATCATTTTGATATATGAAGTGAAACTAATTCATGAAAAACTCTTACATTAAATCCTTATTTGCCATAAATTTTTTATATTTATCATCTAAAAAATTTACTATCTTAATTACCTATAATAGAAACAATTTTAACTAGATTACATATTATAAAACTATTTTATAATTATTTATTATATATACATTTTTACATATATTTTTCTTCATTCGTCTAATGATCATAACTTCATATTGTTTATATAGTCATTTCTTAAAAGTGATGTTTTTTTATATTTATATATTTTATGATAATAATTTAGATATAATTTTATGGAATATAAAACATATTATAGAATAACTTATACATTTTAAATTTAATTTAACAAATATTTTGTTTATGATTCATAATGGTTGAGTCGTTGATTATATAGTTTGGAAAAATTTAATAAAACAAAATGTTGATCATTGATAATAATATAATTAATAGAATTACATTTCCAGAATAATGAAACAAACTATATGTTCAACTCAATTTATAAAAACTTAAGTACATAGGTTATCATAGTCTTCAATGATAGAAAATTAAATGATTTTCAAATAATTTGTTAAACCATCATAAATAAGGACAACTAATTATATATGGATTAATTAAGTAAACATGTTGTAATTTTGTAAAATATCATTATTAACTAATTAGAGTGAACTTATCATGATATATTTAATGGGTTCATTGATATATTGAGTTAGTATCATAATCAATGAATATTAAGTAGAAAAAAATAATTCTCTTTTGTTGAGGCTTTAGTCCAGATGCACGAATTAGTGATATATTATTTTACATATATAATTAATGATATATTGAATTTTATATATTAAAAATATTTATATTATTTGATGTTTCCTATTTATTTACTATAATTTTAATTTGGATAAACAATATTATATGGTTTTGAAAAATATCCCACATCGATTATAGATGTTGTGGTTCGCACATAACATAGGTCACAATATTTTTCCTTAAAATTGGAAGGAAGGAAGGAAGGAAGCATTAAAATATTATTATAAAATGATTTAATAATATAAATACTTATATTTTCATAGGATTACATATATGGTGGTTTTTTGGTAGTAACAAAAGAAAATAGTTCTTAGATATTAGTTTTGAACCATACCACCATGATAAAACATTCTCTACAAGTTAAAAACATAAGGATCCATTGATTGATATTTTTCTCTGAAAAAGGATTCAATTATGTCAAAATATTATTTATGGGATTTAAATATATTGGGTCTTCAGTATAATTCATATTAAATTATTGATAAAATATGGTGATTTCATTTTCATTTATTAGTGAAGTAAACAACTTTTTTAAAAAGTACTCATTACCTTTTATATAATGGAATGAAACTAGTCAAGGATGAAAATAACCAAATGTAGAAATAATTAATTATTGTGTGTGATTTTGTTGATAAAACCACTATTTTTTTACACAAAATTTTTCATGTTTCCATACATTTAAAAATATTTTTTTAAAACTTTAACAATCATGTATATTTAATTGGTAACTGGTTTATATATAATTTAATATATATTGAAATAAAATTATTACATTAACTATCTTAATTTTTATTTTTAATCATATATTTATTCTCCAGATAATCAAATAAAATTTCTAAATATGATAATGATAACATTCAAATTACATGTTTTTTGATATAAAAAATGGTTTAAAAAATTAAAATTATATAGTCTAAGTATTTTTTTATTAACATAAATTTGAGTGATTTTGAGAACATTTAAATATATTATTATAAAATATATGGTAGTTTTGGGGAAAATAATTTTTTTTGGAAATAAATAGATAAATATTAATAAATTAATTCATTGAAAATAATTGTTTTCACAATTTCATGAAAACTATCATTATTCATAAAAATATTTTTTTAAACAATATTTAAATAATTATTTTATATAACATGTACTGAGAAATTAAACATGTTAAATAGATTTTACCGAATTTTTTTTAATGAGTGGGGGAAAAATAATTTGTTATTAAAGAAGATATTTTGATAAAAAAAATTTAAAAATTATTTTCATGAATAAATTTATTATTTTTATAATAACCTATTTAAAATTATTATCATGTAGTCAGTTATTATCTATAACAAAAAATTTTATTCATAATATATTGTTTTCATAGCTAAAATATTATATTAACATTTAAAATTTGTAGTATTAATTTGATGTTCTATATTTCATAAAATTATAAAAATGATTTGAATGAAATTATATATTTCTGTGTAGTCACATTATAGCCTGAATTTTTTTATAAAATATATATATATATAATATTTAATGTTATTTACCATATATTACATTTAATTTTTGGATTGAGGTTAAAAATATAAATTCAAAAAATATAATACAATATTTTGAGAATCTAATAATTAGTTTTGTATAAGGCTTCATATATGAAAATTATAGTTATTATTTGGAAAAAGTAATTTCGTAATAAAATTTTCAAATTATGGTATTATTTCTACCATTAATGACACATCCCTCAAACGATTACCCTCCTTGGATGGAAAAGAAAAATGGGAGGAAATGACCACTCAATTCCTACATCCAATAGGTCCCATGTAAGAAACATGAACCTAGGGTGTAAATATATCACAATAATAGAAGAATTTCCCTTAATATGAAATATGCTTGGTATATATAGTGAGTAATCATCAAAAAACCCTATACCTAATGTAAATGTTAAGTAAAAAACTAATCCACATGTATAAAAAATGTATAATTGATACGAATTAAATAATGACTGAAAATTAAATACCCATAAATAGAACCTTAATTAGAGAAATAGATACTATCTGAAGGTATAAGCTATTAACATCAATCATGACCCAAGTAAACCTCTTAGAAACATGAAAACCATTTTATATACATAAATTTATTATACATGTATAACAAGTTGGAAAACATATTCTCTCATAAACAAGGTAAAGAAGTATATTAATGCCCCTATGAGAAAATGAAAAAACCAATCATCCCTTAACAAGATATACGAACCTACTTGACCACACCAAGGTTTTCTAACCATAGAAAAAAGCACAAAATAAATTTTTAGGTAAATAAAATCTATGATTAGGTGTCATACACCACTTCTCCACTTGAATGATTCTCTCTCCAATGTTGTACATACTAACATTCCCATCATATCTATATAAAACATTACACACCACACTCATAGAGTTGGGCCTCACATAACATCACATCATATGAAATATCATCACATATCATCCGTAAGACACCTTGAAATGCACATCACAACTCATCACGAAGACACCATAGATAAAAAAACCATCATCTAATGCTCTAAGATTCGTTCTTCCATCATACCCTTTTAAATACATAACTCACCTAGAGTGAGAGAGAAAAAATGAGTGGGTACATTGGAATAATCACTCTTTATTGAAGGTTGGATTACAACCCCACTTGACTATTGTAGTTTTAGGAATGTTTTTCTCAATATGGGTTGGGTGAATATGGTAATAACAAGAATATACAAGTGTATAAATATATATAATGAAAATTAAAAAATCAAAAAATATGGGTTCACAAACAAAAAAAACCACAACACTATCACCATTGCTTCGACCTCTAAATTCATTTATTAATGTCATCGACAATCATTTCATAATGTAATGATCCCATTAAAGTGGTTTTAAATTTCTTTTCACTTTTAACACGCATTCATTTCATTATTTAGAATGAACTATATTTGATCACAAATCCAATAATTATATTATATTTTATACATTCATATCATTTACCACCCAACCCAAGATATTAATAAATTATTAAATTATTAAATATTTATTCCATTATAACTCAAGAATATAGTAAATCAAAATTATATTTCATAACCACAGAAACACAATGTCTTCTTCATGCCCTAGAATAATGGCCTAAAAATCCATCTCAACTCAACCCCACATGCACAACCAAACAATCAATATCTTATCCAAAGCACAAACAGGGCCAGGAAAACAATATCCTCAATATCCAAAATGAATTTCCAAACAAACCATCAACATCACAGGACACTAACACAGACACACTTAAAATCATCATCATTTATTTATTTTAAATCAGGCATTAATCACATTCATCATTAATTACATGGGGTGTTATCAAAGAAAAAAATCATGGGGAACCCATTTCATTATCCAATTATTAGTCATGATCCAAATTAAAATTAGGGTGACATCATAATAATCACAACCAGATGATTAATCATAGAAGATATTTCTAGTGAAAACTAATCTCCCTATAAAAACAATTTTTAGTGGGGAATCAAGACCAAAAAAATTCATCATATAACAATAATTTCAAATATGTAAGAACATGATAAACAAACCCATTTACACTACTAATTAGGTGAAAAAATTATCATCAATTAATCTGGAAAAACAACATTCTATATTCAAACAAGACTAAAAAATCTCTTGAATGACACATTACTTTTGAGAAGCATGGGAAATCCCTAACTCAAGAATCTCCCCTACATGATGTGCATAGTAGGGGTGACGAAGAAACATCCTGGAATCCACAACCACACCATGATGATCAATAAAATAACAAACACCACAATAATGGTGGTTATAAATTGAACACAAACATTCTAAAAACAAATCAAATTCAACCATAGTGGATCCCCATGATGGGAACAATAGAAAACATCTGAGAAAGAGAAGAGAATTTATAACAGATCGATAACAAATATCAAAAAAAAATCCCCTAGGATGAATAGTACAAAGATTGAGGCATGTGGATTGAAAAAAAATCAAGGTACCGATGTTTCATACAAAATGTGATGAAGAAGAGATTGCGACCAAATGAAAAAGTGATTGTCCAAAAAATAATTTTTTTTAAACAATGGATTAGGTTATTACATGATGTGTAGTAACCTTTAATATAGTTTAATACCTGGGGATCATTTTCCTCTAATAAATGATTCACATTATTATTTTATTATTTATTTATACCCTAAAATATTACATGTCATGAACCACTATTTAATGATTGGAAAAATGTTTACACACCATGACACCATATAGAGAATATGAAAAATAAACTATTACATATTGTAATCTACATAAATGATTTGTAATTCCAGTTTCACTCTTTTTATACCTTTAACATCCACAAAATATTCAATGAAAATACCTTTAACACCTCCAATTACCAAAACCTAGAATAAAATAGACCATTATGGAACATATCATTAAATTTTATAACTATCTAATGATTTTCTCCATCATGTTTCAATAAAAATTCTAGAAATAAAGGGGACCAATCAACCACCCCCTTAAATACCTTATAAGGATCTCATCATTACTAAAATGCATCTACCATCAACACATGTCATCCGAATATTCAATCCCTCAAAACTACTAAATTACAATATCGGTCTCCAATAATACATAACAAACAACTTCTATAACCATCAAGCCGCTCATTATCAAATAGTTGAATCAATGAATTCCATCTTTTATATCAATATATTATCTTCTCTCGGTGGCACTAAATATCACACATGGCTTTATGAAACATGAAATTAATGTGTCTTGATTAAGAATAATTTAATCCACTATTTGTATGCTAATAATTTTCAATAATTTCCCCACACACATTACA
This sequence comes from Viscum album, assembly GCA_963277665.1. Lineage (NCBI taxonomy): Eukaryota > Viridiplantae > Streptophyta > Magnoliopsida > Santalales > Viscaceae > Viscum > Viscum album. The sequence goes on along the minus strand of OY728133.1, from coordinate 1,036,134,932 downwards.
AAGTAATAAAAACAATTCAACTCCTAACACAACATTCCAACATAACATTAGAAAGAACAAATAGAAATTAAAAATTAAAAAAAAATCCAGATACTAGTCATGTATTAACATATATCTCTCTTATGTACTCTCCTACTAACCACCAAGCCTCCATAAAACAAAAAACAGTGAAATAGTACCTCCACACAACTCTTTATCTTGGTGACCTTGGATCTCTAGTGGCTATTCATCAATCGTCACATCATCCAGGATACCCATATCTTCCCATTCAAGGAGTTGGGAGTCATCATAAAGATTCCAATTTAACTAATAGACATGAAAAACATCATGCATTATTTATAATAGTGCTGGAAATACCCTCCAATAACCCAACTCATATACTCCCCCTAGAACCTTAAAGGGCGCAAAAAATCATCGAGGAATGATTACTCCCTCGGCTGAACCTCTAATGCCTGTGTCGAGTGGGAACCTTCACGAAACTATTGTCTACAAATTTGAAATACAAGTGAATCATTATAAAATTGACATAATATATATTCTGGTCATATAATACATTCAGCATTTCAAAAATAACTTAACGATTTTATACCTTCATTTTCACAATATCATGCAAGTGAATGGATATCACCCCGAATTTTGTCCTGCATAATAGATTATGAAATAGTGTATAATAAAGACCCTCAAAAATAATAATACTAATGGAAGAGTGGAATCAATTATTTAATCATACACTAATATGTGATTATTTTGTACCAGAGATACACTAAATCCCAGGATTCTCACTAAACATAAATCCTCAAATGTATGGATATTTCATTCCACCTACCCATGTGAGTAGGGATAGAAAGTAGTGCTAAGACATAACTATTATCAATAATAATATGGTAATACCCAACTGTCTCATGTGGTAATATTTTCATCATAATACAAGAAAATGAACATCGGAACTACATGAAACCTCACAACCTATTCAATGTACCTCTTACTACTAATAATCATTATTTTCCATTTTCAAAAGTCGGTTTAAGGGTTCTCGGTACCCAAAATTCCAAATTTCAAATTTCAAATTAAAAAAAACCAATGTCCATCAACTGACAAATGCCACTCCTAGAGCCTTGATCCCATCATGACACGTCTCCATTACTGCATCACCAACATTGCAGGTCAAACACCATCACTGCATCACCATCAATGGTCATCACACACATCCATCACTGTGGGTCACCGGTGAGGCCATCTGAAGCGTCATCGCTAAAACCACCTCCACAGAACACCATTATTCATCATCACCGCCACAAAACCAACAACACCGACGAGAACCAAAACCAGGAAACAAATTAACCCATAATCATCAAAACATGGTTTTAGATTTCGAAATCATAAACCAAGCTCCATCCTTCAAAAACCATACATGAATCACCCCGGTCTGTGATATTCCTCAAGGAATGCTCCCAGAATCTCTCCACTACTCATCATCATCACGTCCCTAGAAATCAGAAGCCCTCAAAAAGGGATGGTTACTTCAAAACAAAATGAAAACTTCATAACATCTCCAATAACATCGACATCATCAAGGCATAACAGCCCTTCAGGAATCAAAATGAATGAAAACCAGTGCAAATAAACCATTAACATCAATGAATCTGCAACAAAACATCAAACACAACACGGAACAGAATGAAGTCAGTGATGAACGCGCCTTCTTGAACCCCAAAGACCGAACAAACAGTACCTCCCAAAGCCTCTTGAGACCACCGCCACAGACCAACTCGGAGAGCAACGAAGGAGGAATACGCTAGAGCGGAGATTGAAGTGTAATGTTCTCACAAAGAAGGTGACCACCCCTGGAACAACCAACCTCACAGAGGACCAGAGTCACAGATCCCGCTGCCTCCTTCAATCCTGCGTAAAGAGAGCATAACCTCCCAACACCCTCACATCCTTCATGAAACACGATGGAAACCCCAGGCCGCAACATCTGGAGCTTGATCTTCGACCCAAATCTACGCCTCCATGAAAAGTAAGCAGAGGAGACTTCCGAATGTGGTGATCCTGCACGCTTCCACCACTAGATGGTGATTCACACCACGAATGCACTAAATAGGAGCACTGAAGAGTGATCTACAGCTGATCCACGGTGGTGGAGAGGAAGGTGTCATGGGGGGAACCCCCAACGCCGCTCTACCCTTTATGGTCTCATAGAAACAATCAACTCATTCTTTGTAACTCTTAGACAAAGAATCCATTATGTCTGACTCCTTGATCGTGAATAAGTGGGTTGATTTATTCAACCTATCCAAGACAACCCAGATAGTAGAATAACATCCTTAATTTTTGGGTAACCAGATGATGAATTCCGTTGACAATTAATCTCATATAAATTCATGAATGTAAAAGGAATGAAAAAAACATCATGAACATTATTTATATCCTTAACATTTTGTCAAAACAATCACGTTTCCATAAACTCTTCCATGGATGGTTTCACCACATGACAACAAAATAGAATCTAAATACATGATACAACTTTTAAGAGGTTGGATTTGTGGCCAAATATTATCTATGATACTCCTGAAGGGCCCCATCATGAATTTAAACTAGGAAAAAAACTTTTTGTGAACGAAAATTTGGTTCTGACCATCCTTTAGCCATCCATTGGGATCATCACCATAGACAACATGATCATGCATATTCTCTACATATCAGTATACCCGTTGAGGCTCCTACAACTACTAAATTGGAGGTGGATTCACCATAATTTGTCATATAAATCCTCTCCCACTATCCACCCGTGCATATAAGAGGAAAGAAACCGACTCCACAATCTCCCTCCACGTATACCCGGATTAATGAACGACATGCTTCTGTTACATTCTTATCAAATCATCAGCCAAAAAATTCCCATTCCATGAGTCTTTGGTGATTACAAAATCATAATCCTAAATAATATATATCCTCTTCCATTTCCAGATGTAATTATCACACTATAAATTATATACCTGACACTCTGATGATCTATAAACACCACAATGTAATCCACAATGGGGAAATGATGACAAAACATTATTAAAAACACGTAAAGATAGTAGCTCTAGATCATTGATGATATATTTTCAATTATACATATATTAATTTCAACACCCATCGTACATGTCCCAAACCATTAAAATTACATATTCAATAATTATGTTAATAGTTCACATTAATGATCATTTCAGGTTTTGAGTTTTAGAGAATTAGACCACTATTTTTATATTACATCTTAAATATTACAATGTAGACACTTCTACACGACAACAATTTTTTAAATAAAATAAAACATCTTAATAGAAAACATGAATTATTTTGTTGATATAAATAACCGTTAATTTTACCTTTCTCTTACCATGCCTCATAACATGTTAAAAAAATTTCAAAAACATGGGATGGACATAAAATGATTAGGAAGGTTATAAAATAAAGATAGAAAACATTATTCCATCACTACCAACACAACATATGATTGTTAACATACCTCATTATGTCATATGATTTATGAATAATACATAGTAATAAAAAATCATAAAGTTTACTAGTGGCATATATAACATTATTACATTATGGCTTTCACATTTACGTAGAAAGTTACATTTGAAATACCCAACATAGTATATTCACTAAATCTATTTGGAAAAATATTAATGTTTACCTCTATTATGTTACCCATTTCATTTGAGATCTATATTGGGCTCACATGCAATAGTATTATCACAGAACCACCTGTATGCATAAAAAATTCCCATAAACAACAACATAATCAAAACAAATGAACAATCATAAATACAAGATAACATTTTGACATTGAAATCACAATAAAAAAATTCTAATATGTATACATAATAAATCTATTCTAAAAAACAATTTTCAAAACACAAATATATTACAAGTACATATGGAATTTGTTTTCCTTTTAAAAACATTATGACTCATTAAGGAACCCAAATATCAAATAATGATCGCTACGGATGAGAAGACATTGTAACAATGTACATTAAAAACAAACATACCCTTTTTCAATTTTTAAAAAACAAATAAAAAATTATTCCCAATGAATGAAATTAAATTTCAAAGGGGTTTATACACCATATAATAACAATGTCTTGTACAAGTCAAAGTAATCCTCAATGAAAGAGATTGAGATGAAGACCCTTATCTCATGTGTGACTTGACTGATTCATTCATTAATTTTATAAATAGTAAAATAATGTTAATTTATACATTCCTCATAAACTTTTTATTTTTTATTATTCCGTGTTATAATAAGTTTCTCCACATTATTAACAATATATAATCATTTACGTTAATAATGGCATTCTTGTTGATATTTGGTATTTGAGTCAAAAATGAACTCCATATATTTAGAAGTTTTCTATGTGGTAAAAAGATCAATATATCTACAATGAAATAAATGATTCAAATATCATAAATATAATATATATCATGTATATATATTTATTTATATTATATTATAACATTTCGAGATTGGAAACAAAATGCAGTATTCTTGGAGATGGTAAGTCGTACTAACGAATTAAAGATACTTTTATTTGTTTTTTATATTTAATAAAAAGAATACATAAGGATACATAGTAATGTTATAATTACACAATAACATCATATATAATTTTGTTAACCACATTTTTTATGCGTTCCTTGTATGGCATAAACGAGTCATATAACTTTAAAGGGGTAGTATTATGCACATCCTCAAATTAAATTACTATATTCACCAATTATGAAAACCATACAGGTACTCTATAAATGGAAAATATGAAGGCATAGAGAAAATGTAAATATAATATATATCACAGTTAAATACATGGCCATCATAATGGACACCAAGAGAGGTGGTAGGATATAATTGAACAATCATCATTTCGTGAGGTTGTAGTTTGTTGTCCATAGAGATAGTATGTCCATATCCAAAATATTGAGGTGTGCGAAAGTGTTGTTTGAATAATTCTCATAAAAACATCCTAGTATATTTAATATAATGGTGATGTTATAAAATAATATAATAAAGGGAGTTTAGGAGGTTGGAGAAGGAATATAATAGAAAAGAACTTCATAAAAGACATTACCTTTAAATCATGTAACTCCCTTTAGTTTGAACCAAGATGATTTATTTAATTTCTTTATGAGAAAATTAAAGTGACTATGTGAAATAGAGGGATGTTGGGAGCTTATTTTAGTAGATTTTAGATGAGCCCATTGTTTTGAGAGGTGTGAGTAATGGGTTAGATATGGTGGACTTTTATAATAGCGATGAGTGTCTCTTTAAGAACATTATAAGTGATTATTTTATTATAATATTAATTCTTCTTTAAAAAGGTTATAACCTCATTAAATTAAAATATAATATGAATAAGATTTGATATAAAATAGTAAATTAAATATTATAAAAAGTTTTTTATTTTTTTTAATCCTTATCTTTTAGCAATAACCCTTGGTTAACTAAATTAACATTTACCATGTCCTATTGTATATTCATACTATATGCTTAAAAATTTTTCAACAAAATAAAAAGAGATTAAAAAAATTTCGTTACTGAATTTGAAAAATCATATTCAATATTTTGAATAATTTTAGATTTTTAGGATTATTTTATCTTATTATAGGTAAATAAATTTTTTTAAAAACATATTTTGGTCAATTTTTATACTATTCATATTAATTATTCAAAAAAAATAACAACATAATTGTTTAGAAAAAATTCATTAATTAAAATAAAAAATTCCATTATTATACCTAAAATGCTTTTATTGAAATAAAACATACAAAATAAAATTATTTTAATATTTATAATCACATTTTTAAAAAAAATCATTAAAACTAAATTCAATATATCATCATTATTTCATAAATAAATTTATTTATTTGATGTCTCAAAATTAAAAATAAAATACAGTGATTTATGATATATTTTTATCTTAATAATTATTATATCTGGTTGAAAATATTACATTAAAGCCCATATGAAAATCATTTTAAAAAATGATATATGATTATGTTAAATTTTCTAATCTTTAAATTAAATTTTATAAAATGCCTTTATCACTTACATGTGGCTTGATGGGTACTAAAAATTGACCTAAGGATTCCAATTGTTAGTCTTATATCTTCCAATATGGGTTGTACATGTGATATTTTAATTTAATATTATCATAATATTATTTTTACCCTAATTTACCATATTTACCCTTTATCCCAGAAAAATAAAATATTTACTGATGTTACTATTCATGATGTCTAATAATAAATGATACATATTTACATAATGAGGACCTCATGATTCTAAATATGGAATCCATTTTTCCAAAATTCATAATTTAGATTGTTTAAAAATCTATTTAAAATTAATTGTTATTGTCAAAACCAAAAATAGTGTTTTAATGAAATAATAATCATCAAAAGATTCGCTTGTATTTAGGTCTAATTAAAAAGTGAAATTACTTCCAAATATAATAATTGGATTAAATGGTGAAAATGTAATCCAATTACAATTTGAAACTAATTAAAAGGATAGTCTATGTATAATAATAAATTATAAGAAGTAACATTTTCGACAAAAAATCCAGTGTTTTTCATAAATGTATTTAATGATTTGATTATAAATTATAATTGATGTATAAAATGATGATTAAATCATAATTATAATAATATATATTTTTGAATAATAAAATATTTTATGACATTCAAATTACAATATTATTTTTGATATATAAAATCGAATCTTTAAATTTGTACTTAATCGATTAAACAATTATTAATATAATGGTATTAAATAATATGAAAGGAATAATAAAAGTTAATTATTTTTAATAAATTAAATAAGTATCGTAATGATTTTTCATGATTATATATAATGAATGTGATTATTTGGTTCAATTTTATGGGATTTTATCTCAATTTCCATTCAATGAGTCATGTTTCATTACTATGCACATAATTCATTTTAAATAGTGTATATACCACCCATTGTAAAATAAATATAACAAATCCCTCATATAACAAGATATTTTTTTAATTTCATACTATAACATCCATGTGGATTTTAATGGAATGTTTCCATGTTCTATGGGTTACATAACTCAATTACAATTAATTATGTTATGTTGCTTTTTAATTTTAATACCTACATTTATATTATGATTGTAGCGACATTTGATTAATTTATTTCATATTAAATACATTTTTATTTTTATTTAAATTAGATATGAATAATTAAATAATTTATTTATCAGTTCAATTATATGATCATTGTATGATATTTTGAATCAATTCCCACTCAATTGATACATATATGGTATTATGCACAAATTTATTTATAACTGCTTTTTATAACACCAATTGGACTTGTTATATCATTAATATATACATATTCATCATATGTAATGTTTAATTTCGTTTTTTATGCAATGTGGGTGATGATTTAATATTTATAAATGATATAAGGGATTATATTTTAATATCATTTTAGTCTAGATGTTTATTATTTATTTTCCATTAATGAAAATTATTTACTAAATTTTTAATAAAAACCACTATTTTTATACCACTAAATAAATTCATTATATTTATAATTAATATTACCTTGTTCTAATATATTATTTTTAAAATAATTATAAAATATATTTATATAAAATCCATCTCTATTTTTCCTTTTAGTATAAAATGAAATTTCATCCAGATCATTGTTTTATAGAATAATTCACGCAATTTTTTATATTATCCAATTATTTTTAAAATAAATTTAAATGATGATTTACAATGAAAATTAGGGTTTAATCGTAATACTCATTTTTTCCAAAAAAAATTTTTTCATTATATGGAAATAGTTAAATGAATGTTTGTTTTATTTTTCTCAGAAAGAACATAACATTATCATTTCATGGACGCTTAATTCATTAAATCCCTTCAATATTGAAAAATATTATTTTTAATTATTTATTCTATATATTATAAAATTGATTTATTTTTAAAATATGATTGTCAATGTAATGTGTTTATTTTCCTTAATAATGATTTAATGACATTTTTATGAAATTTATACTCACTATAGATAATAACTATTTATTTTATTTGTAATCCTTTGAGGATTTGTTTTAATGATACCATTATCATTAATTCTCAAGATGGTATATGTTTTTTGGAAGTTAATGTATTCAATTTTAAAATATTGTTTATTTTTTATTCATTATGTTTCTATTTAAATAATCAACTATTTTCGATCATTTAACATTATATTTACATTGAATTTTCATATTTTTTGTAACATGTATTTCATTATTTATTATAAAATTTTCTATTTCATCATTTGAGTATTTTCAAAGAATTTCTTATGATTTAAATGGGAATTACTGTTCATCTATACAATTTTCTAAAAATAGATTTTTTGAGATAAAAAATATTTTTCATGAAATAATAAATCATTAAAAATGTGAGGGATGATTTGGAAGTACTTTTAATTGTATGAGATGAAGTTATATAAATTCTTGAATAATTGATCAGTCTCATGAGACATATTAGTAACCTATTGTTAAATGTATTGTGTTGTATACCTATCAATGGATTATATATTATTATATTGGAACACAAATTTGTATTATAGATACCATGATGTATGAAATAATTATGCCAAATTATAATATTTACCTTTATTTAAAATTATCATATTGTTATCTGGGAGATTACTGCATTGATATTTTCGATATATGTATTTTTTAATCATATTATGGATGAAATGGAATGTTTTTAGTTATTTACCATTCCACAATTATTATTCATAATTAATTCATGATATCATAAGGGGTATTCTTTCCTTACCAATAATATGAGAAAACCCTAATATTTTTCAATTCCAAATCATATAAAAATTATTATTTCATAATTTTAGAGGATAAATAATTATAATACTTACAATGTTTTATTTTATGTTTCAATATTTAAATTGAGATTCATGTATGTATATGTATTACCAAGAATAAAGAAACAATTTATTATTCATGACCTAAATACATGAAAATTATTCAAATATATTTATGTAACAACCATATTTTCCCTACTAAGGTTGGGGACACTAAAAATGATAATAATTTAATTCCACATGAGCTATTTTCCTTGTTAGTCATTCCCATAATCATGTCATGTGGGATGTTGGTTTTTTTAACCATGGTATTTATAAATTGATACCACATAGTTAAAATCTATTATTTACATCTTATCATAAATCCAAAAATGCCACTATGATTTATCAAAATATATATAATATTTAAATTCACATGTGAAAATATTATCATAGATATTGAAGTTGTTATTTTATTGTTCTCTTCATTGATTTGTCTTTTAACCACCAAATTATAAGTACATTTAACATTAGTATTTTGGAAAATATTATAGTCAATTTTTACATTCCCCAATAAATTCACCACATGTGTACTAATAGATTCATATTAATTACTCTTTATTATTAGAAATTATATTTCAATTTAATTATATATTGTGGTAAAAACATTTATTGAAATGTATGAATTTAAATTCAACCATCTATATATCTTCTATGTCATACATTGGATTTATTTTAATAATCAGTTCACACCACTAATCAATATCTCCATCAATATGGGAATCAATGTGTATGAACTTACAATACAAAATTCATTATTAAAAAATGATTACATAATCAATAATGTAGTTAATCTATAGTTCAATGACAATGGTATTATATGGTCCACTAACATTTGACGTATTTTTCACAAAATATTCTCAATCGTAATTCTATCTTTTTAAGGGGAAGGATGGAATTCATAATTTTTCATGTTATTATTTATATAATGAGTATTTTTTTATAATATAGGTAATGTTTTCTAATTTCCCATTATATGAATGTTTTCATTTTATTTGGATATCTTCATATTTCAAATTGAAAATATATGTGGAATTATCCATCAAATTTCCAGACAGTACCTAAAATAAATGAATGTAATAGATAAAAGACATCAAAATAATAAAAAATAATAATCATGTAATAATTAACATATATATAATATCCTATAAATTAATTATATACCTTAAATTATGAAATTCTATGTATAAATCTAGGTTATACATGGTGTATTTATTAATATATTCCCTAACATAATTTTCACACCATGTCATTCACAATGGATTGTATATAACATATTAATTAACCAATATATATCCCTATATATTTTATAAACATGTATATAGTCTTTGTAAATCAAATAATATAATAAATGATGGTTGATTTGATAATCATGCAGTCTTTTTCCCGGTGATTAGACATTGTTTTTTTTAACTTCCACATCAACATTCCATATTCAATATAGGGGTGTAATTGATTATAAAATCTCATAATAAAAATTTTTACCAAATTTAATGATATTATACTATACCAATATAAATAGAGTACCTATCCTTAAGGGGTTTATTAATATTTTTATTCCTGACTTAAAAAAATCAAGACATATTTTGACACTACCAATATAAACCAGTTTATTAAAAACATTTTATTTCATGACATAAAATTAATGTTCTAATAAATAAAAATATTTAGTGAATTCCCTAATATCATTTGTATATTATATATATATATATATCAACATAAATATAAATTTCAATTTAAAAATAATGTCAAATGGTGATCCTAACTACAATAGTTCACAAAAAACTAAATAGGATAATATGGATAAATAGATAAAAGAAGTGGTTGAACTATAACGACCCATAATAGAATAGTTCTTATGTTTAGTAAATATGATACCACAAATTTTTTTAGGAGGAATGAAATTAAATCATAATAAATATTATAATTATCATAGAAACAAAGAATAAAAAAATAATTCATTGATAATGGAATCAACAATATGATACAACAACATAAAGCATAACATTATTAGAATAATAAAAAGTTTACTTCCAAAACAAAAAAACACAATATACTTTTAAAGAAACCATTTGAACAACAATTAAAGATCATGTACTACATTAAAAACATATATCATGCCCTATAATCAATTCTCAACACCCATATAATATAATATAGGAAGCTTCGGATGACTACGTATGCACTATAGTAATGTTTAACCACCGATTCAATGAAACAAAATATACTGAGGCTAATGTAATATAAATTATACATAGTTTATCATGAGAAGAATGTATTAACCATTGAATTGGGTTTCATTAATATTAGACCCTTAATATTCAAAACATATATATGCATTTGTTTCGTACAAGAGTAAATGTTAAAAAACAAAAATGATATCATATTGAATTGAAGTGAATAAATTTTGTTTAATAATGTAAATTAAATTAATATTGAAAGGATATATGATAAGGATTCCCAATAAATGAATAATGCTCACAAATTTGGTTATTTATTATTGATAATTGATAAAATTTTAATGAACATTTATTTTAAATATAGAAAAATTTGTGAATATTAATATAATTTTTTTAATAATAACACCCCATAAATGGTATGATTTATGAAATGTTAAACCTTTATTATAATGGTGGAAACCTATTTTTATATCAAATTAAATTATTATTGAATCTGGAGGGATATAAATTGCATAAATATTATTTTCAAAAACATTCCATGGAAAAAAATTGATGTGGGTAGTACATGACAAAAAATATGATATTGGGATGTTACCATAAATAATTTTAAATTCAAAAGAGTGATCATGAATGAATATTAAAACATGTATTATCAGAAATAATTAAATATTTTGTAATTTATATATATAATTATAGAAAATATATATTTAAAACTAATGTGATAAATTACAATAATATATAGTCAAAATGAGTACATTTAGATTTTCTATAACTAAAAATTAATAAGGGTATATATGAATATCGTTTTCTTCAGGTAATGATTATATCCATGTGATCCTAATATCCCAAATAATAAAATAATTCTAAGAAAATAATTTATTTACAATATTTTAATATATATTTAAATTTATATTATAAATTTATCATCACTTTTATTCTTATTAAATAGTTTTTATTTATGTCCATTATATGAGGTTGTACGATCCATTTCTCCAGTGTGTCCTACTTATGTTTTTCAATATACTTATTTTCAAACCATCATAATATCTATATTTTAATAGGTGTATGTCTTATATTTTTACATTAGAACAAAATATATACAGTTCGTTATTTTTACCTAAAACTAGATCAAATTACTAAAGGTTCATTAATATCGCCAATTTAGAATGTTAATTTTTCTTTGACCTTTATTATTGATATCTACTATACAATATAATTTATGATCATTAGGTTATACTAATAGTTTAACTATTATAATATTTATTAATAATTCATATTTAAAATTCCAACCATTTTAGAAGGTGAAAACAATATGGAAAACATGCATAGAAGATATAATTTTGACATACTCCGCAAGACATGTTCATTTTTTGAGTGGTAGTTGTGAAAGGAAAAAATAATATACTATAATATTATAATAACATTTTAACATATTAATAATAATTCATATATTAAAATCTCATGTACATAAATGATAATAGAATGTGGAAGTAGAAAGAAACTAAGAGACCTCATTTGGGAGTAATACTTCCCTTATTGAATGTTATACTTTAGGTAACAACTTACGGTTCCACGTCTATGTATTATTTACAAAACAAATTCTATAATACAGGGAGAGGATTATGAAGATACTATGGATGGTTTTTTATACATAAATCAATATAATGTGGGGGATTAATGTGGTTTAAATTGTCTTTATTTATAATTCATGGAAATGGATTTCTTTAAATACCCACTACATTTTAAGGTTTTCATGAAACTATAAAATTGTTAATGGGTAAAAATATGGTCCAAAATCAAATTTATTTGAATTTTGATATGTAACCCATTAAAAATAATTTTAGGACAATGTTTTAAATATTAATGGAGTATTTACCATTAAATTTTTACACATTTTATTTTTTTTATTATGGTATCAAATTTTATTCTGTTAAATTCATGAATTAGTAAAAATAAATAAAACATATGAAATTTTATTTTATGATCCTATAGTTACAATCAATTGAATACAACTAAATTTTTCGAAATAGGAAGACCAAAATTAAAAAAAATTATAAAACATATATTCTTTTTTTGAATAGTTATGTTTTAACTATTAGGTGTTCTAAAAGATATATAAAATTCATTACATATGAAATGGTTGATAATATATTAATCAAAAGTTAAATTGTTATTGAAATAATTTTATAAATAATATGACTATTATCATTTAAACATAGAAATACAAATGTATTAATATAATATATTCTTTTTAAAAAACATTATCAACATTATAAGGAAAATTATTAGTAATATTATAAATACTTCTCTTATCCCAAAAAATTAAATGGATGTTATTATATATTTTTGAAACCATAATATATAATTTGAAATATGTTTTTATGATTAAATTTCTACATATAACAGATAAAAAAATTTAAATAAATGTGAGTGAGTAAATTATTAGAATTAAATGTTTTTTATGTTTCCAAAATGATAAAAATTGGATATAAATTCAAAATTTAGTTTCATAAGACTTATATTAAAATATATATAAATATATAAATATTATAATATTAATTGTTTTTTTTATTTTAATTCATTCATGTATAGTGTAATTTCATAAAAGGATCGGTGTGGAAAAAATTAGTGTTATTTAACTAGTCCAATAAAAATTAATTACTTCAAAAAAAAATTATTATAAAATTATAAGATATTTTTTACATGATAAATAAGTAAATGAATGTATTCTTATAAACATATAATTATGTGAGTTATTCATTTTTGTCTTCATAATATTTCATAATTAAATTTTTGTTATAAAAATTTATTTTAATGAGAAATTTTTTTATTATTATTCGATCAATTAGTTTAATATTATAAATTTAAACACTTTATTACAATGTTAATATTTATATATATAATTAGAGATAATATTTTGTTAGATTTTATTATCTACATTAAATAATAGAAAATAAATATATTCCAATAATTTATATATATATATATTTAATTTTCAGATGCTCCAATCATAATGTTCAATAGGTTAAAAATAATGGCTTATTCTTTAAATTTTCTATTTTAATATTTTTATATTTCACATGCTTAAGATAATTTTAATTAGTATTGGGGGAAATTAAAATTTTCAATAAAATTTTTATTATTTTATATATTTATTATATTATATTATATAATATTTAATTTTTAATTAATATATAATATTTTTTTGGAATTCGGTTGTAAAATTTTATATTCATGTAAAAAATTACTATATTTTGATTTTAATTCAATAAAAATGTATTGGGAATAAATATAATAATGTGGAACATGTTATTCTTTGACTATTAGTTTTGATGGAATTGGGGCATGGATTTGAAAATTGCTTTCATGCTTGATAATATAACTTTTAAATAATGTAGTTATCATTGTTGGATTTGTTTTAATCTTTCATCACCAAGAAGGAATAAAAATATTGAAAACTCATCACTATAAATGTGTAATATCCCTTTTTGTTTATAAGTCAAATTATTTTCTTATCAATCAAATTTTAATAAAATTCAGTGTCTTTTATATGTGTTTGTCACATACCCCACCTATATATGAATCCTAGAAGTTTACATAACTGTTAATCTCAAATATCATCCTAATAATGTTTGGATTCTATCATTTTGATAATGGTTAATGGGCACAGATGGTGTCTAAAATAACCATACCAAAATTAAAAAAAATTAGAAACTCTATTTCACTCACATTGACCCCCAAAATATAGGTGACCAAAACCAATTCTTTTGTGGAATTTAGAGAGTCGATCAATGAACACATGTTAAATCCCATGGTGTTGTGTAGTTGAAACAGTGAAATTAAACAAAAACAATCTATATCATCTATGCTATGTTCCCTCATTGAAATCCCATCATAAAAAAATTATAATCTAGGTGAAAATGTATTCTTAAATTTGTTATTGTAGTTTTGATTTAAGAGAATAATTTTAGAGATAGATTGATATTTAGATTACATGAAATATATGTCCCCTCACATAGTGTCTAGTTCTTTAGAAAATCATCTATATGATAGATATATTTACTGAAACAAGAAAAAAAAACAAATGGACTACATACTCAAACATTGATTCTCCCTATAAATATAAATAATATCAAACCACTATATCCTTCATGGAATCCCTCAAATATAATCAACTAAATTAAATTTTTTTATTTAATATTAAAATTTAAAAATTTAACTAGATACTGAAAATTAGTTTCACAATTTGAGTCCACTATGAAATTCGATAATAATAAATATTCAATGGTGGAATAAGTATAAAATATTAACCATATTCATTGTCAGAAGGAAATGGATTAGTAAATAATTGTATGGAATGAGGGACATCAATGATCAAATTGGTATTTGTGAGTTTGTGATAGAGGCACATCCCCATGTCACTATTATAAATTATTAATTTATATTATTTTTTTATTTATTATTAAAATTATTTATTTTTAAAAAATTCATGTATGATCCCTATAAAAAGGATGAGTAATTTTTTATTGGTCAATTTAATGTTCTCTTATAAATCATCATCCCTTAGAAATCATTGAATAATATTATTTTAATTTTTATAATTGGTCGGTATATTAATTAGTAATAATTAATATTAGATTTGACAATAATTAATTTAGAATTGCTATTATTTTACCACCTTGACCAAATAATTAATAACCTTACACCACTATATTATTGTGTATTTATGATATAATACAATAGGACTAGGTGGTGAATTTATTAGTTAGCTCCAGAAGGTCGAATTCCCTACGGGGAGGGGGGTGAATCAGGGTATGATATATTAACACTCTCTATCATTCGGATCTTGTTTCGTCATAAAAAAACTAAATTCCCACTTCCACTATTATAAATATGAAATCATGTATGAAATAATGCAAAAAATACATCATTTTTTACTTGTTTCTCCCTCACTGAGCTACGTCCATGGAGCATATAATCACGTTCTTCCTATGTACCAAATCCACTAAGGCTTAAAGACAATAATGTGTCCAAATGCATGGGCTAGATATTCAATTCCCAGGATCACTGCATTTACAAGGTATAGGGCCATCTACCTGCATTCCAAAGGGTCACCCTCTATGCCTCTTTCTCTACCTCACTACTAGTGGAAAGGGTCACATTCTTACTCTTACAGCACTAACGTTTCAAGGAAGGAAATCCAAAAACTGTTAAAGGACTTGTTGGACAAACATAGTTTAAGGACATGTAGGTCCCTTAATATACATTAATTTTTGCATCCACAACTATGGGTAGATAATCCCTTGATGTTCCATTTTATCATATAGATGAATTCCAACTTTATTGGTACCGTTAGGTACTAGAAAGATTTTTAGAAAACGGATTTGATGCATTTTCAACAATGCTTGTTTATATCGTTTACCACATTCCTATATTGGGATCTAAGTACCAAGTTTGATAAAAGGACCGACTGCTCCATGTAGTTCTGCCACTGCCACATACATCTCATTTTCATAGACGACCTCCAACACCCCTTTTGTACTCTGCCACTGCGTAACAATTTCTCGAACCTGCCCTATGAAACCCATCTAGTCAGCAAACTGTTCATTGTACACATAAATTATTATCTTCCACAAAATATATTATCCCTCAATGTACTGCTTGCAGAACTATCCCAATAACATACTAGAGATTAATTCTCCATGAACTAATACATCTCTTTCTGCATACTAGACATCTTTATCCTCATACCAAACTTCCTTTGCAGGTTACAAATCCCCACAAAAACCATCAACGCAAACCACTTTTAGACATTTTTATTTTTCAGAGATAATGGATTCTATAATAATGTTCAATCAGCATACTAAATGGTGGGATTTATAATTCTTATATAATAATTTTTGTTCATAATTCTATAATCTAAGATTTTCCAAATCATTAATCAATCCTCTACTATCTACCATTCCGTCTAGCACTATTAACTACAAGCCTTCCAAGAACCATTTTTCATATGGGCTCCACGTACCACATATGCTCCATAATGGTTGATCTCTACCTCTGAATTCAAAAAATATATATAACTGTTGATGCTCCTTTCCGTCACAGAGACTAATGAATTGAAAAGGGGAATACCTTGAACCCAAATTGATTCATCCTTTAAGGAAACATAAAAATTTGACCAAGTAATGAACAAAGTACCAAAAGCACTTGGGTCACGTAAGTTCCACTAAGGTCACAGAAGTATACTTGTGTGCTGCCCAATGGAAACATAGGTGACTTGCATTCCCTCTTTGATATTCACCCAGGGTCTTCACCAGCCTATAAATACCCCCAGTGGGCCCCCCATTTCGAGGATAATAAATTCTTGAAACTCATATTTTAGTTCCCGACACCCTAGTCTCTTCTCAATGCTTCCGTAAACTTATATGATACTTTATTACCTAGAACCAATGATATACATAGGGGTAGGAAGCCCTGTGTGTTGAAACTCATCAACACATGAGCGCCTAAGTGGCCATCCCTTAAGGGAAATGGCCACACTTGTGCGCCGCCTTACCCTTTCAATAGAACATTCATTCCCCTCTTCTGGAATCCCGTAGGGATAATACTAAGGGCATGAGCAAAGTCTCGCCCATCTATTACATCAAGCGATAACCGCCGCGCATGTATCCCTGTGTTGGGAAGGTACACCTGCGCGACCAGGACTTGTGTGCCCACGTAGGACATGCACGCCACCTTCTATTTGGGTGCCCCTCTTACCTATTTTACCTCTCTTATTCATATACACTTAACCTCTTCATGATTAAACCTCAAAAACTCTCTCCAAAGCCATTCATGACATGATTTACTTGTTGGATTCCTTATCTGAAAGGAATTATATGGAACATCACTTAAAACCTAGTGATTTACATATCATCATGTCACTAAGGTCAGATATTTCATTCATTCAACCTCATCCTTTAATATGAGAGAATCCTTAACCTGGCCTTCCTTTTTCAGAGGTATGCCCCAGTCCTAATTCCTCTAAATCACTGGCCTCCTTTTCAGGAGTAAGCACCAGGTCCCCTTAGTTATGGGCCACCTTTTCTAGATAATGCCCCAGTCATAATTACTCTAATCTGGGCATCCTTTTCATGAATAAGCCCCACACATAAATTCCATTTAACTTAGGCCTCCTTCTCATGGATAAGTCCTATGTTTAAAGTCCCCTAACATGGACCTCCTTTTCAGAAGTATTCCCCAGTCTTCAAATCCTCTTAATTTTGGGAATCCTCCTCAGGAGTAAACCCTAATGATAATTCTTTTAATATTGTAATCCTCCTTTGGAATAAGCCCCGAGTTCCCAAAAATCAAAATTCCCATAATATGGCCTTATTTTTTAAGAGTAATCCATAGACATAATCCCCCTTAACCTGGGCCTCATATTTAAGAATAATCCCCAGTCATAATTTCTCTTAACCAATATTAATTTAATTTTGTCTTGGGCTTCCCTCTTAGGATTAAAACCCAATCATTAGTCCCCTCATAATTTGGGAGTCCTTAATAGGAATAATCCCCAAGTTAGAGTATCCTAATCTCCATAAAGCACATATACCATTATGGACCTTAATTCCAGGTTTCTTCCCTGAAATAAATCCTAATCTTTATCTATGTGGGCAGTCATACATACATAATCCCCACTCATTTTCTTATAATTGCATCTTTCATGGAACAATTGTCTTGTTTTACCAATACCTCTTATTTCTCACAATGATTATGACTCACCTGAGCATAGAGTGTAAAAGTAATTATGACATCTTTCATTGAGCCATAAATCATGCATAAAACCTCAAACTTGTTTACTCGAACTACATGGGTTTTGATTCCCTTTCCAAAACAAAGGATACGTATATATCCCATCTTTAGGTATGATCCCAACTATGAAATAATTCATGTCCTTATGAATGACAATAAACATCAAGTTCCCCGATGAGTGGATTGAAGACCTGTATGGTTATCATAATAACCAAGATATTTCTATATAATATGCCGAAGGATACCATTGACCTAGAATCTATCACAAATACAGAGGATTCTCTATCGATGAAGAACCTAGAATACATATAAAAGATTCTTTAAATCGCATACATACTAATTATTTATTATCAGATCTAAAGGAAAGATCATTTTCATACTTGGTAATGTAATAAGGATTCACAAACATTACTTAAATCTATAAAGAGAGTCTCAGAGTAGAAAATAATTCACCCATAAAGAGATGTGATGAGTCCTACCTTCCATCCTCTCAACCAATGCAAATACTTAATCCTCATGAGTCCATAACTAATGAGCACCTACCTTTGGAATGTATGTCCAAATGAATGTGGAATCAATGGATGTTTTCAGGTTCTATGAAAAAACCCGTTAGAACCCGCTTGTAATATTTGATCCTTAAATCAATGTGGCAATCCCAATTTCCCGAGGAAATAAAAATGGTGAACCAAACATGAATCCTTAACCATGTTAAAATGATTTTTACTTATTTTTTAGGCCCCAATTTAAAACTCAATAAGAGGGCCAACAATGCAGTCAATAACATATTGGCTTATCCAAAAGATGTAGTGGCTGAACATATCTTGATTACGTCAGTTATATCAAATAGGAACTCTTTTCCAAGATCTTCTACGTTACATAAAAATGGCTTCTCTTAAGTTCACATCTGTGAATACTTCTACTGTGAATACTTCTGCAGTGAAAGCATATGTTGCTACTCCTGCTAGATCGTCGTCCTCTCTGAGGATGATATCACCTACTCAGTATCTTCAACACTGGGTATCAAATGCACTGTTTAAGTAGTACTTCCAAAATGGAACTATTACAACTTTGGAGGCCTCTTAACAATCCATCCTAATCAATAATTCACCCTAGTCTTTCGGACAACGATGACCAGTGATCATGAAGCTGGCGGTGCTAACACCGTCTCCAACCGTTTTGGGTCGTTATCTCCAGAACGCAATCTTCATTCCCACCCATATTCTAGGGAAGTGAATGAGAAGGTCCCTCAGGGCCTTAAATCAATGAGATGAGAGTCCTTATTGAGGGATCTCATTAACAATCGATGCCAGATTCGTGTGGCAGTGCGCCCTCAACATGATGAGGGTGTCATCTCCAAGTGTTCGGCTCTGGTTCCTCGAACCCGAGTTGGCAAGATGTACCACCAGAGGCGAAAACCGGTTAACAGTGAGAAGGTTTGTATCTATTTCATTTCTGGAGAAGTCTGTCAACCTAACTTGGTGGCAAGAAATAAGCGGTCGCATACACCTATCTGATTCAATTCCGTTGTCCAGGAGAATCGTCTAACAATAGCACACCAATCCCACAAGGCAATTCCGACGGAGTACTATAGACAAGAAAATACGCCTGTTTATAAATGATCATCTAGTCTAGCAGGCTTGTCTGACTACATATGATGGAGCCCGCCAACCCAATGTGTTGACAGCTAGTAAACTGGAATATACACATGCTTACACTAATAAGTCATGCCAGCAGCTTCGTCTATCAGTTTTGAAGGAAGCTCATCAAACACGTTCGGAGGAGTGCAATCAGTAGGCATATACACCTACTAGTATTGATCAATCCTACCAACAGTCTCATTTGGTAGCATTGAATGAAATTAGTCAGAACGCTCTGGTGACAAACAGGAGGCAGACTAAACACTCTGCCACCACACATGTGTACTGTCAAAATTCAATGACATGAAAAGGAGTACAAGAGAAGGCAAATACACCTACTCCAAGCACAGAATGGACGTATATTCATGTTCTAGCTGCTGAAGTCACCTTGCACATTCTTTCAATGGTGAAAGAGTAGAATAATATCACTGCTCATATTCTTGATGCCTTCCAAGATATTATAACAGCTTCAGAAACATCACAGAGGTTGAAATGCTAATCTATCCCTACCAGTGGAGTGACACATCAACAGTTCAATCTTGAAAAAACACACACCTCTGTTCCAGTCAAAGTGGGTGGTGGGGTAATCTCCCCCATTTCATACGAACAACCAGGACAGGCACATTCACTTGATTTTTGTGTAGATAATCAGGCTATCCTGATCATTTCAACTGAGCAGGCACATACACCTACACATAATGACCCCTTTTGTCAACAAGTCATGCCTAAAGAGCGTAATAAGGCATCTAAGAAGAAGACTTTCCCTGAGCAGTCAAAAAATGAAGGGCCAATCTGTAACAAGGCCTTTCTCGATGCTAGAGTTCTTGATGCCCTTAGACAATTATCTGTTGCAACTCAAGATTCTAATCTCTACGTTCCCAATAGTTGGGACATTAATTTCGAATGTCTGCATTAGAAAGTTCCATATGAAGTCTTGATTCATGAAAATTCATTCGATCTAGAAGTTTCATATTCAGATAAGAGCCACAAGAACCCTCTACATGGTCAGAAGACAAAGAAGAAAAATGTTTTATCTTTTACTGTAACCCACCATGGTGGTCCTTCATATAATGATGAATTTATCTTCGAAAGTATTCTCCACAATAATAATTCACATTGCCTAGAAATTTCTCCAACGGACAATATAGAGACGAGAAAGCGCTCTTATCTTGAGGCACATGAAAATGTGAAGCCATTCTTGTCTGATGCTTTACCACTATTAGGAGAAACACATTCTCAATCAAGAGATATCCTTGGGTGTATGTAACTCTCCGAAACACCCCTGGGTCATTCATCTTATAGTTTAATCTGTGTATTCATTACCAATCTTGTTGATTCTGATGAAGCAATAATGAAGCACCAGATATGGTCAAATTAGGTAGAAGAATCATCACTGAATAACAAAGAGGAAGTACTGAATATGAGAAAACAACTGGTTAAAGGTGAAATGCCAGTTATGTTTTGACCTTTGGCTGACCCTAAGAACGACATCCAAGAGATGTTTATGGAATATGGAACTCATTATATTCGTCTTTTCATATGGAAAAATCAATGTCAGATGAAAAAAAAATTATCTTATGTTGAATATGAAAATCATATCATGATAATATAAGGGTTACAATTCCAAATTGATTTGGCCTCTCTCTCAGTTAGTCAATATCCGATGACTGAAAAGCAGCAGAGATCCCTTCATTGTTCATGCCTTGGCGCACTAAGATGATTGCACCAGTTAATTTCCAATTCCCCATCTGGTATTCAAATCAGTGGATGTGGTGTTCATGGGGTGCTACATTTCACTATACTCTCCAGTCATTAAATCCCGTAGAAAATGGTCTCATTCAATGTTATTTCCCATGGGAGAAAACTGTCAATTGGTTTTGTTTGTAATAAAAGATCTCTTAAGTATAGGCCTCAACTGGTTCTTCTCAAAATAAGGAATACAAATAACAAGTTGTTTAATTACTCCTACATCAAGAAAATGAGAATATTGAACATGCTTGTTGTTTAGAGAAAGCACATCATCAAGTGAATGTATTGTCAAAAATCATCCAATTGTATTTTGAGCTGGGTAATAAGAGCGAATATAGGTTGGTGCATCCAGCCAATTTCTAGACTAATGTCTGTAATATCAGGAGATATTTTAATAAGGTCTCAGATATAGAAATTCAAGAACCACCACCGCATGACATAATGGAGACTCTTTTTACCCGTCCCTCAGAATCAAAAAATAGGATTCGCGGAGTTGAGTAGGAACAACCCCTGTCCACAAGACTGGGGAATTTTTCAAATCCTCAATCTCTCGCTTAGTGAAAGTTAGTATTCTCTCAATTAGGGAAGAAACCAAAAGTGGAATGAAGATCAAAATTTTCAGGATATTCCATCCAAATTTCAGTTCTTCACAAAGTTCCCGAGGAATCAAATCAGCAAAAGGCAGTGTCTCAACAAGGACATGGAAGAATAAAATATCGTATAAATACTGATAAAAGAGATGCAATGTGTAATGCATCAATTAATGTAATCAATGTCATTGTTTCTGATCCCCATATAAGGCTCACTCCGAGGGATCAGATGATGAGGTTCCTACTAAAGAGGTTATACGCACAAACAAAAATGAAGATGGTTTGCATACACGAAATCATATGTTTAACCATAATTTAGGTAATAAATCAAGTAACCCACTTCCCCATCACCAAAAGGTGTCCAATAAAGAGAATGGAAAGAATCGGGTTACATACCATTCCTCTGTAGAAGGTCAATCGCTATCATTAGAGCAAATATATGCACAACAAGAGGAAGAAATAAAGGATTTGAGGAGGTTGAATGGAGAACTACTTCAGGGTAGTCTTCCTCCTAGGTGTGCTAGAGTCAGTCAGCCAAGGTAATTTTTTGTGGATACTGATATGGATCAAGAATATCCTCATTTATTAGTACACCTTCACAGGACTAATCATATCGCTCATGTGTAACAACAATCTGCGGTGATAACATTAGTTTCATTACCAGCCACCACATCTGTCGATGCTCCAGTAATTGCACCGGCTCAGGTCCATGCTCAACCGAATGTTTCTCAAAAGTTGAAAACCACTATTGAGTCATTAATAGCTTGGTTGTAATCTATGGAGGGAATGGGCGCTCAAATTCAACTATAAAAAATTGCTTACCCTGAATGGGTTGATGCAATTCCTCCATGATCAAATTTTTCAAGTACCACATTCCCAATCTTTAGTAGTTCGGTAGACCAAGGGAAACACTTAACACATTTTAATTTTTATTGCGATCCAATGATGCGAACCCCGAAGCAACAAGAAGAAGTTCATCTCTAGTGTTTTCAACAATCATTACAAAGGCCTACCTTTGTCTCGTACAAAAGCTTGAAATCCCATTCAATTACCAAATGGCAGGATCTCTGCCAATGATTCCTTCTTCCATTATGCTCATCATTTCCAAAGACAATAGTTTTTGATCATACAAACATTAAGAAAAGGGAGAATGAAAGGGTTTCGGATTTCATTGCTCACTGTAAGGGATTAACATATTCCCTGAGCTAAGAACTCCCTCAAGAGGAATTGTTTCTAATCTGGATGGAAAATTAGTGTGATGAAATCCACACACCATTGATCCCTGTGAAATACACAGGAGGGTTTCGAGACCATACTTCAATTGCTCAACAGATTGAACAATCTCTTCTGAAGACTAAGGATAAGGCTCATGTAATTCCATCAACTCTGGGAAGGATAATTGGAAAATCAGAAACTGCTACAATTATGCTTAAACAAGCACATTTACCTGCATATACTTCAATGCCTTCATCTTCTCGAAGGGCTCCACATCCCGAACGTCAAAAATAGAGGTCGTTTCGTCAAGATGATCAAATAGATCAAAGATGGAAAAAATATGAGGATCTGAAGAGAAAAATCTACTCTTTACAAAATGAACAAGTTCCTGGTTACTTCATTTAAACTCTGGAAAATAATTTGGTTCAATTTCCAAGGCCTAAGTGGCCGAATAAGGAAGGAGATGAAAATTATCCCAAGTATTTCCCAATTCATTAGATGTTGGGGCATCCCATTCAGGAGTGTTTTGTCTTCAAGGACCTCCTATAGAAAATGGTCTCAATGGGACAAGTCAAAATAAATGGTTCTCAGCTCAGGTAGCATGTGTTACTTCTACAGATCTCGAGGAGGAAGGCGAAGGGCAATAAGTCAAGAATAAAATGCGCAAAAATATGATGATTAGATGGTCAGAAAAATGATCAACCGAACTCATTCCATTTTTTGAACGTAATTGAAGAAGCCAATTGTGTCTTCCTCCAGGAATGCCACTGCAAATCACTCTTCATTAGAGGGAAAATACTCAAAAGGGCGGCATTATTCCAAGAAAGAAGAACAATAAGAAGAAGATGAAATCATGTCAAATACTATGTTGTCTTTGACTCTCGATGATTATATTCCATATACTTCGAAGAAACGGGAACCGCCCTTCCAAACGGCACATCCTGAACTAGTCAATCAGGTAAGGTTTTCATCAGACGAAGAGTTGATATTAGGTTCTATTAACATGATTCACCTAAAAGGTCCATATGTCAGTTGCAGTTTTGATTATGATAAGCCTAAATTCCCTATATCAAATAGAGGAATCAGAGGGAGTTCTAGAGGATCAGGGTAGAAGGGAATACATGGATCTTTCATAGGACACTATTCCAATTCTAGCCCTTCTAGAACTACATATGCAGCAGAAACATGTGGTTGAGCCCTTCAACGAGTTAAACAAGAACAAGAAAGTTCTTATACACAAGGCTGATTTAGTCCTGGCATAGTTATTCTGGATGATTGGTTGAAGGATCCACATTCTTCCTCTCAGTGATTAAATAGACCTAATCGGTATTATCTTTCAAATAGAGGAGTATTTCCAACTCCTATCCCTGTACAAGATGTATCAACTTCCAAAACATCAACTTCTATGGCACCTGTGAAACCACATGTTCCTGTTGGGAAACACAGACCTTTAGATTAAATGAATGATTTATTGAAACACTTATCCCAAATACCAGCCATGTTATCAATCATGTATGCCTTGAATTTATCAACGGATCTTTTGGAGGCACTCGTCGAGGTATTTTCAAGTCCTCAGGAATTTTAAACTGAAATCGTTGGAGCTAAAGCCTACCATGATGAGAATAATCCTGCAGAATTTCATGAACTGATATCTTTCACAGATTAATATTAACATGATGTCGTTCATGGACATATCATACCTTTATACATATATAGAATGGTAAAGGGTGCAGACCCCCGAAGATTATTCATTGATAATGGTTCAGGAGTCAACCTCACCCCCATTCGTACTCTTCGTCGATTGGGCCTCACAGAATCTGATTTATCTCCTTCTATATTGATGTTATGAGGATATAAAAAATAATGAACAAAAACCACTAGGTGATATTACACACATAACTCATTTTTGAGATCTTGTATTGAATTCAGATTTCATGGTTGTTGATCAAGACTCATCCTTCAACATCTTACTTTTTAGACCCTGGCTACATCGGCATGCGACTATCTATTCATCATACCATCAATATCACAAATTTTGATTCATTTGTCAAATTGAGACATTGTATGGTGATAATTACTCATTAAAGAGATTTTAATATCAATACATTGAGGTGGAATTCTATCACATGAAGGTAAAAGGGAAATCCACATCAAGAGAGATTACCAAAGTTAATACTCCATATGGTTTGGAAAAGATTCCAGTAAACCCATTTACACATGTTAGTATAGATTATGTATTTCTTATTAGTCAGATTGATAGGATATACCCAAATAAAAAAACTCTTACAGAAACCTCCATAATGTCAATTACTACAATCAAGCCAGAAAGCATGGGATAAATTGGTGATTCACCAAGCAATGATGAAGGCTCAAATGGAGATGTCTACATTTCATCTGCTAAAATCTATCATGTATATACATCTCCAATAAGGCCTGTAGAAGATATAGAAATGTCATAAGTGAATGATTATGTCAATTCTCAATCTATTATCTCATCTATATTACCCAAGGAAAACCCTTCATCATCAATCGGGTCATAAATGGAAGCTACTTCTTCATGATGTTCAAATTTTAACATCTCTACTGATTATGAAAATTACACTTCATCATCTAATACGAATGTAGAAATAGAAGAAATAAAACATTTTTTAGAAGAATCAGATGATCATAGTGATGCTCCTCCAGCATATGAAGAGTGTATCTCTACCACCATGGATGAACTCAGAGAAATAATTCTGCGTACAAAAGAAGATCCATGCCCAACTTTAATTAGTGTGGCCACGAATCTTGAAGAGAAAGAGATATATATTTCCTTTTTAAAGTAAAATCGAGATATATTTTCTTGGAACAATATAGAGATGTCAGGTCTTGATCCTGATGTTTCCACTCATCGTTTGGGCTTTCCAGAAGAACATCACAGATTCAAACAAGCCGCTAGAAAAACACACCCAACCTATGCTTCAAAAATTTAAGCTGAAGTGGATAAGCTTATCAAAGATAACATCATCAGAGAATATCAATATCTAAAATGGTTGGCTAATATTGTCCCAGTGAAATAGAAGAACATAAAAATTAGAGTTTTAATTGATTTCAGAGATCTTAATCGGCATTGTTCTATGGATGATTTTCCAGTTCTGAATACAAAACTCTTGATTAAAGCAACAGCTAGCTATGAAGAACATTCCTTAATGGATGGATATTCTGGATATAATCAAAGCATAATGGATCTAGAAGATGAACAATATGGAGATTTCAGAGCCCCTCAGGGTGTGTTTTTCTAACTGGTGATGTTGTTTGGCCTTAAAGAATGCAGGAGAAGCAAATTAATGTGCCATGCATCATATCATCAAACCATTTCTGGGGAAGTTTGATGAATGTTATGTGGACTATTTGGTGGTTAAATCCAAGAAACGTTCTAATCACTTTGCTGATTTGGAAATCATATTCCACAAACATTTACAACATAGTTTGAAGATGAAACCCTTAAAATGTGCTTTTGGGGTAACCTCAGAAAAATTTCTCAGCTTTTTTGTACGCCATCGTGGTATCGAGGTATATATTTAGAAGAAAAATTCAATCCTTGGTATGTCACCTCCTCAAAATTTAATGGAATTGAGAGGAATTCAAGGAAACATGGCCTATATTCGACGTTTCATCGCCAATTTGGCAAGAAAATGTTTACCCTTCACCATATTGATGAATAAGGGAGTCACTTACTAGTGGACTGAAGAATGTTAAGAAGCATTCGATATTATCAAGAAGTATCTCTTATGTCCACCAATATTAATTCCACCTGTTGAAGGATGACAAATTATCCACTATGTGATAGCCTTTGAGCGATCATTGGGTTCCTTTTTTGCTCAGAGTAATTATGATGGGAATGAAAATAGTCTTTACTATCTCTGTCAGACTATGCTTGAAGCAGAAACCCGATACTCAAATATTGAAAAGTGCTGCCTAGCTTTAATCTTTTCAGTTCAGAAGTTGAGACACTACCTACAACATCATAGGGTCCAATTGGTATCTCGCAATAACCCGCTCAAATTCATCCTAAGTCCTCTAATTCTTACAGGACATCTGGAAATGTGGGGAGTTATTTTGCAGCAATTTGATATTCAATATGTGTCTCAAAAGGCAATAAAGGGCCATGCTCTGGCTTATTTCCTTGTTGAACATCCTTCAGTAGAGTATACATCTTCAGATATTGAACATCCTGATGAGGAAGTATTCTTTATTCAATATAGTCATCAAACATGGGAAATGTATTTTAATGGGGCTTTTAGAAGTCCAACATGGAGGAAAATGGAAGATCCTAAGTTCAACAAATTTGGGTTAGGAGTTGTACTAATATCCCCAGAAAAGGCAGTGCTACCTTATTCCTTCTCATTGTTGGGAGGTGGTAAAACTAATGAAGCAGAATACCAAGCTCTTATCACATGAATAATGTTGGCACATTAAGCACAATTGAATCACTTAAAGGTGAATGATTATTAAGAACTGGTAATCAAACAAGTCAATGAAGATTATGAAAAAAGAAAAGAAGAAATAATCCCTTTGTATGATTACCTCAGAGAGTTAATGGAAAAACTTCCTACGAAACCGACATGTTCTTATCTCTCGCGATCATAAAATTCCCATGCTGATGCACTGGATAATATAGCTACAACTCTGGAAGATCCAAATCGGGACGAGAGAACCATCAGTATTTCCACTGTCGTAAAATTTCACCTTATGTTCAAACCAGAATAGAGGAAATCAATGAAATTAGTCCCATTCCAGAACTCTATGGTCATACTATATGATGGATGATACCTATCATGAAATACCCTCAATGTGGAACACTTCCACCTAATAGATCTGGGAAAGAAAAAATCCGGCGACGTGTGGTCAATTTCACTCTTTATGATAACCCATATCAATTAGATAAAATTATCTATAGGCATGGTTTTGATGAAGTCCTCTTCAGATGCATTGATGGCGAAGAGACAATGGCTGTCATGAAATAAGTGCATGAAGGAGTCTATGGTGCCCATCAGTCTGGACACAAACAATCTGATCAAAATCGAAGGCTTGGATAGTTTTGGCCTTTAATGATACATGATTGGGTTGATTTCACAAGGATGTGTCATTCATGCCATGTACATGCCAACTTCATTCATCAGCCCCCAGATTTGATTCATACAAATAAATACTCAGGGCCACTTGCCACATGGGGAATGGATGTCGTATGACCTTATCCTTCAGCTACATCTAAGTAGTTTAAGTACATTCTTACCACTACTGAATTCTATTCCAAATTAGAAGACGCAATACCCTTCAAAGAAGTTAGTTCCAAATGCATTGTTAGCTTCATCAAGTCTAACATCATTACCAGATTTGATTTCCTCATACCATATTGACCGACATTGTATCAAACTTCTGTTCATCCGAGATGAGAAAGTTGTATCAAGAATACAACATCAAATCCAATCATTCATCTCAGTATCATGCAGCAACCAAGGGCCAGATAGAAACATTCAATAAGACTCTTTCAAACTTACTGAAAAATATGGTGGATAAAGATAAGAAATCATGGCATGATATACTCTTTCATGCTTTATGGGCTTATCGGACCACCACCTGCACTGCAACGCGGTCAACTCCCTATTCATTGGTATATGGAACGAAAGCAGTATTTCCCATTGAGGTTCAATTATCCATGCTCAGAGTATCCATTTGTGATCAATCATTTGCAGATGAAAAATATCAAAGGCTATTGGATGAAATGAATTGATTAGAAGAGAAAAGGTTGTGCACCTTGTACCACGTGGATGTCTACCAGAATCGAATAGCATGATCCCTCAATAAAAAGATTCATCTTCGTTCATTCATTCAGGGAGAATTGGTATTGGTTCTCAGAACTCCAATGATACCAGGAACGGATCCTCCCAAGCATGAACCAAAATGGGAAGAACCTTATTTAATACATAAGGTCTACTCCAATAGATCATTTTCAATGATCTCAATGGATAGAGAACTCATCACCACTCCATCCAATGATATATTTTTGAAGAAGTATTTTGTGTAACGCAAATAACCTCATGTCCAACATGATGTTAAATTGTGTTATCGTCCATCAAGACATTAAACTGCACCATCCACTGTCCATGCATATGACCTTACACTATTTGTACATACGTCCAAAATGACATTAAATCGTGACATCCTAACTAAATGATGCTAAACTATACAAAAGTCCCTTATGTCTAGTAAGAAGTTAAACAACATAATCTCTGGTCCATGCATTTGACCTTTAACTATTCGCACCATCATCCAACATGACGTTATACTATGAAAAAGTCCCTAATATGTCCAAAATGCCGTTAAACTATGTCCTCTTTTGTCCTCACTGCATGAAATTAAACTATACAATACCCTTTTTGTATAACATGATGTTAAACTGTATTTTCCCCATCATCTTAGCTATAGGATTCTAAACTGTACAACACCCTTATTGTTCTACATGATGGAAAACTGTGTTCACGTCAAATATGACGTTAAACTGTCTCCCTTAATACGTCCTACAAGACATTAAACTATATTTTTTCCCTACTACCTGACACTAAATTGTGTAGAAAAAATAGTTCTCACTGCAAGACTTTAAACTACATATTCCCTTTCATTTGTCCTACATGAAGTTAAACTATGTATCGTTAAGGTTGTTTCTACCACTTATTTCTCACACCGAGTATGAATCACGTGAGCTTAGAGGAAACTTCAACCATAACACACTCTTCGGGAAGCTAACCAAGTGTAAGTCCCAACGCCATTTTTAGGTCATTGCCCATAATAACAACTTTATCACTAATTCATTCTTTAATTAAACTATGCAGACTTTGATCCTTGCCTTCTAGTCTGGGTACGTAGGCATCCTTTTGAGGATCAAGCCCAAAACCTATATCTTCACATTGGTTCACCATTGTCCTTGTTACATGACATTAAACTGTACAACACTTTTGTCCTATATAATAATAAACTAAAAAATTCTTTTTTCACTCTCATCGAAGAGGGAATAATTATTTACGTTGATCTCCAATCATTTTATATTACTATGACTACATGGATACATGAAACACCCCAACCTTTTATCTTGGTTCAAACAATCATTGCATTAAAGTCCACTTTTCACCCTTCATATATACGAACCAAATCTCTATAGAGGGTATTTCAATAACTATGCGAGGCTTGATTCCCATCCTTATGGGATACGTAGGAACGTTTGAGCATCCTTTGAATCCATCCCCACGTCTTTGGGCCAAACCCCAAATTCCACTTTCAGTCCCTTGGCTGAAAAGTCCATGTGAAAACACACATTGTGTATTCATTATTATGGTCTGAGCTCTATAACCCAAAAATAATATTTCCTGTAATCTCGTACCACATGACGTTAAACTATATTTCAAGAACTATGTATGGCTTGATTCCTATCCTTATAGGATACGTTGTGATGTCCAACATTTCAATTCAGGACCCAGCCACAACATGATTATGGTTAGCATTGGTCTGTGTATCTCTACATATATTGAACAAATGCCCATTTTTATGTGTCATGCTCCTAACCTTGATTAGTTTCAGATCTCCATAACACTTTTCTTAACTTCTGGTCACAATATATCAAATTTGGGAGAATTATTTTTCATGACCATGCAATATTTTCCCTTAGGAGGCCTTGCATAAACATTCTACATAACATTCATTTCAGCCAAAAGATGCTATTATTTTACTATGCAGAAAATTTTCATAGGCCTCCCTGCATAATTCAACCCCCTAACGGGTTTTTAAAATAGTGGTAACTTCATTCTTGAGAAGAAAATATATTTTTACTTAGTTTTCTTAAGGAAAATATGTATGGATATGCAAAAAAATGGTCATCCTTAACATATATTTCCCATACTCTTTCCCATGATCTGAAAGAATCCAATTCTAAGGATTATATTTCCCTTTCCTACATTTGGTCCAGACCTTCGTGGGAGTGACATTCATCCATTTCTAAGACAAGCTTGTTTTGAAATATCTTCTCCTTATTCAAGTACCACTCTCCATTCAAAAAACTCTATGCTTTGGAAAATTTGAATCCCCATAAAACTTCCACTGGATTTTTATCTGTAGAAAAGTAATTTTCTAGGAGTTCTTTTGCCTGACCATGTAGCACGTGCCCTTAGGCGGCCATGCATAAACATTCTACATAACAGACTTGTCAGCCAAAAGATGCTATTATTTAACAATGTAGCCATTTCCCTGAGGTGGCCCTGCATAATTCAACCCCCTAACAGGTTTGTTATATAGTGGTAACTTCCTTCTTGGGAACTACTTATTCTAATGCCTTTTTCTCCATTTTTCATATCATTCCTCGGATTCAAAATTTATTAAGTCATTGTTTAAATTTTTTATTCATACTTGAATCTGGTAATATATTTTTAGATAAATTATCATGGAATTGAGTCAATTTTAATCCATACAGTCAAATCTATTTTGGCCATAAACATTATCCTTTTTATGTCTGACGTGCATGGAATTAAACTGCCCACAAAAGGCATGGGAACATTGAAAAAATGTCAAGTCCCAGCTCACTAAACATACATATTGTATGATTTTAGGTAATATTGAGCAATTAAACGATTCAATGTTTATAGGGTTATCTTTCATAAGCTTAGTATAAATCAAACTATTCTTACTAGTCCCATTCGCTTAGGAAAAATTTAATGCATGTAGTAAAAGAAGGCCTGCAAAACTGGTCAAAGATGAATGTATTTTAGATTTGATGCATAATAATTAGATGGGCATCCACAGATTCGAGTCTCTTCTCTTTTACAAGAATTACAATAGGCATTCATCATAAGTCTTCATTTTTTTACGGCATCCCGAGCTTCATCAACTGCAACATGAATCTCTTTCACTCGAACAACATCATTATTTTCAGCCTGATGGAGTGCTTTCTTGGCTTCTTCAATGGATTTCAATCCATTCATTTGAACTCCTTCCAATGAATTATTAATCTGGTCATGTTCCCCAGTAATGACATATAACTGTTACAGAAGGTGAATCTGCTTGACGACATTCTCTTTGAACTTATGCTTTAGCTCCTTCAACTTGGCATCATGATCAGGCTCAGCTCGGGACACCACAGCCTCATGTTTTTTGATGTTTACTGACAACTTCACCCTGGTCTGATATTTACGAATCTTTTTCTCCAGCTCAATCTTTATGATGACTTGTTTTACCGTGGCCTGAATCATTAAATATCAAAAACTACCAACTCCCAGCATAACAAACAGAGATAACAATTGCAGGATCTTTGATGACAGCTCTTCAATAGGCACTTCAGATATGATTTTCCATATATTCTTCCATGCCTTGTGTTGTGTAAATTGGAGTTCCTTTTGTACTTTTAGATCCGACTCAGCATCACTATTACAGGGGGAATATAATTTGGGATTAATGTACTTAGGGAAGTGCCAT
This sequence comes from Viscum album, assembly GCA_963277665.1. Taxonomy (NCBI): domain Eukaryota; kingdom Viridiplantae; phylum Streptophyta; class Magnoliopsida; order Santalales; family Viscaceae; genus Viscum; species Viscum album. The sequence goes on along the minus strand of OY728133.1, from coordinate 1,036,101,325 downwards.
GTTCTGCTCCTTCCCCCCTGACATGTGCTTATTCACTTACAATTCTCATAGGGGCGGAGGCTGAGGCTTCACTTCCAGATCTAGCCACTGAAATTGATGGCCCAGCAAAATCAATTAAAAGCATATGTTAGATTCAATGATAACAAAAGTAAATTGGTTGTCTTCGAAATTATGTACAGTCGCAAATATTGTTTTCCCTTACCCAACAGTAAATCTGTATCTTAAGAAGGCTCCTCCCCATCTTTCCTAGCCACAACAGTATTTTCAGTGTGATTTTGAGGACGCTCTACGGGGTTCAACTCTACTTGAGCTGATGTCTCTACAATAGTAGGGTTTTCTATACCCCCTTCAGCCATTGGTAGTTCAGCAGCTTTCTTAGATAGAGCTACATATTTGAACTGATCTTGATTAGACATGTAATAATATGTTATTATTAATAGGATGAAGGATAACACTCATGTCCATAATCTTCTAAATTACATTTTAAGTTGACATGATCTAAAAAATCTTCAAAATATGTTCCATGTCCTATCATTTTATCCAATGTAATCACAGAATCCTGGTTAATCTCACAATTGGGAGTATTTTGTTTTTCTTCTTAACGACCATCATCCTGTAGTCTCTGACCCTGAACAGCATCTTCAGATAAAGTGGCAGTGTCTGTTGCAATTTTCAGAAAAAGCTCTAATTTAGTGTTTGAACCTAATGTAACACAAAATGGAAGTTAGTTGATGTTTCATTCAACATATTATGAACCATTGTTAACATACCAAAAGTAGGCTCTTCTCTTTTTGCAACAGCAGTATGAAGGATACTGGGAAACGATGTTGGCTCGTCTCTATGAGCAGCCGAGTCAGCCTAAACTTGTGATTGTTCACCAATAACCTGTGTGGTCCTTAGAGGAAGGCCAATCCTCTCCCTCAATGCGGAAATTAAATAATCCCCTACAATCCCAAAGAAAATAATGAGCAATATTATCATGAATTAACTCTCATGATTATCTGAAGGACATACCACTACTGATGAAGCATTTAGCTGTAGACTTCCTCATTCAATGCCATTGTCTTTTTGGATTTTTGGGAGTGTCGGTAGTCTCCTTTACAGGTACATGAATTAGAGAATAGAAAGCCATGTCCAACTCATCATCCATGGCTTTCTAGCCTAATGATATCTCGACCGACTCAAAAGGAGATTCATTAGCCCCAATGGCAGTACCACCAGGGCTATAATGTGGTGAAGGAACCTCAGCAGTTCCTTTCTTTGAAAGCTGCAGGATAAAGAAAATAATATCCTTGAGTAACAATGATTTAATTGGAATCATGTTACAAAGCAAATAATGAAAGAGACTTACATCTCCAGGAGCCACATAGTCATGCCACTCCTCATCTCTGGAACCACCAATCCCCTCAGTGGAGCCACGATTTATCATTTCCTTCACCCTCTTTGTGAAAGGAGTGGAATCATCAGTGGCATATATGAGTATATCCAGCAATCTAATGTAATCTCACACTTTATCTGGGATATCCTTGTAACAGAAATCTATAGAAGCCAGATCTTTCCCTATTCCAGGTATGTTTAGCCCCTCACACAAATCCAGCCAGGCAGTTTCAGCATCGTAGTATATACTCTACCATGTATGGATAGCCTCTGGTCGTAGATATTCAGTATGTGTATCATAAGGCTGCGAGGAAGGTCCTAAAATCTTTGAAATCAGCTTCTTCACAACTCCTACGACTATAGTTAGAGAATAAGAAAATAAGACTTGTTTCCCTATAAAGTAATTGTGATTAAATTTCCACAATAAAGAAACTCACTAGGAGTTGATGGAGTGGTTATATTGATTTTGACCGGAGGATTATATCAGGAATGAGGACGCTTTGCTGGTTGTTATGCCTCATCATCCCTGTAATTAGAATCTGATGAATCAGCTTTGGGTGTTGTAGAAGAATCACCTTTCAGATGATGTGTTTCATTCACTACAGTTCTCTTCCATTTTACCACCTGAAAAACCGGTTGGTTCAGCACCCCTCCAGTGTATGATGCTATCCAGTTCTCGGCATACCATTTACTCATGTTATTTTCCACTTTATCAACTGGTAGATCATATAATGCCCTGGTCTTCTCCCTAGATGTCAGTAACTGTAGTTTCCGGGCAACCATCGGATGTTTCTCTTACTTTACATCCACTGGGTGAGATACAATAGTCTACTCCAAACACTTAAATTGACGTGCAAATCTATATAGAGCATAGACCTCGCATATAATCTCTCCGTAATCTTGTTGACCAGCACACCATATCTGTTGGCAAGCATGTATGCCCTTAATTCTAGATTGGTTGTTCCATCATCTACAAACCTCCTGGTTCGTGGATTTCTGTAAGGAAATAAATTGAATTCCTTATGAATGCTCAGCCTCCCCTTCATCTCATAGGAATTGAAACCTAATAGAGCAATTCCAGAGAATTCCTGTGCTGGTGTCCTGAATGAACTTCTGGTAATCTATACTCTGTTCTGTACATTATATGTCTGGAAGTGAGGGGAGATCCATCCCCATAAAACATGGAATGGTCCCACTATTCTCAAAGTAGACTTACCAAAGAAAACATGGAGTAAGATCCAGTAAATCGTTGAAAAAATGGGGGTATCCAACCCAACCATTTTCCCCTCAGCCAACATGGCTGCAATAACGAAGGTCCTTGGCCTAACACCTCCCTTCGAGTCCCAGACTGTCAAAAGATAAATATTGAGCCACAAGGTCATGAATCCTTCTATATGAGTCTTCTATGGGAGTCTATAATTTACTTCATATCCCCACTCCTCATATTCTCTTGCTTCCAAGGTCGGGCAGAATGTGTATGGAGCACCCCTCTTCTCTGTTTTGGGGTAGGTGGTAGGACAAGTGGGACCCTTATCCTTCGGCCCCTTCTCCTTCAATCCCTTCTCCGTGGATCACTTCTCCATAGACCCCTTCTCCTTTTCTTCCTTCTCATATTTCTCGGCAAGAAACATCTTCATCTACTCATCTGGATGAATGGCCTTTCTAGAATGAGATAAGTATTTCTCTGAACTATTGATCTTATAAAAGATTTTGAATAATTCCCGAGCCAAAGCCGAGGTCTTCTCCGAATCATTCCAAATCACCTTGTGAGGAATGAACTCATCATACATATCACCCAAAATTGGACCCCCTGAGATCTTATGGACATCCCACAGACTGATACCTACTTCTCCATGAGTCAGAATGAATGAATTGGTTTCTGGGCTCCAATGGTTGAGTATCTCCAGCACGAAATCATCATTCCTATAAACATATGTTTTCCGATCCCAGACATCTTCATATATTGTATCTATTTACAGATCCTTGACAAACTCTACGCAGGTTTGTCACACTCAGTATGCCAACATCAAAGTTGGCTTCACACCTCCTCCAGGATGAAAGTACTAAATCTTATTCTAACCTTTTGATTGATCCATCGGAGAGTTTCAGATGATTGAGGGATAAAAATGTCGTTGCAGCTCAGAGTTGTGAGGTTTCAGATCTATGGTACGTGGGATGTGATGCATTATGTAGGCCTTCTCCACTGTTCCAGTGTTTAAAAATACTCCTCCACCTGAGATATTTGCTGACGAAAAATTGGTGTAATTCTGAAACTAAGAAATTGGGAGATAGTTCTTTACCTCTAGAATGGTGACTTCTCATAGATGACCATAGCCATACAAAGGTAGATAAATGCTATGTGTGAAGTCAAGATGATACTTCTTCAGATACTTGTGTAAATTCGGGAGAGTGTTGTCATAGACGGTATAATAATAATGGCCGATGATGCTCATCATATCATCAATTAACTTGCTCTCATGTTCATCAGTCGTTCTGATTATCTTCATATCCATTTAATCCACACAATAGTTGAATAAATAAACTCTTAAATTTGTTGATTTTTTATAAATTTTTTATGAAATTCAATAAAATGACAATAGAATTAAGGCATGCAAGTCTAAATTTGAACGTGCAAGTAGGGATGTGACACGCTTGTATGGATGTGTCGCGCAAGTTTTTGGCACGCATGTATCACCATGCAAGTCTAGATACCTTGACAGCAGCACGACAGTGATGAAATAGTGGAAAAAGTGCAACTTTCACAGTGAAGGGAACTTGCACAGTGAGAGCTCGAAATTCTAAAATTCGCTGCATTGAGTGAGAAATGGTTGCATGTATATAGGTCAGTCGTCAACCCTGTACGACTAAAGCCTACGCACTTATCCAGCTGCGCCGACACCTGCGTGGCTAAACACTTGTCTACCGCCCTCTACGTGCTCAACACTTGCGCGCTAATGTTTCTTTGGTTTTTCTTCTTTCCATGGAGTTACATCCTCATTTCATTCAAATCAAACTCCGAGGGGGGACTTTTGATGACGCTCCATTCCATTATAGTGTTTAACAAATTGAAAAGGAGAGTACCTTTGACCAAATTGGATTAATCCTTTGATGAAACATAAATAATTTACAAAGGCATAAAAAAGATTCAAATTCACATCGGTTGAGCATGTTCCACTAAGGTCGCACAAGTATACTTGAGATCTGCCCAATGGTCATGCATTTGACTTGCGCGCCCTATTTGAAATTCGCCCAGGGTCTTCACCGGCCTACAATTACCCCCTGTGGGCCATCCGTTTCGAGGACGAAAAATTCCAAAAACTTAGATATGAGCTCTCGGAGCCCTAGTCTCTTCTCAATGCTTCCGAACACATCTAAGGTAGTTTCCTACCTAGAACGGAATATCTAAAGAGGGAGAGGAAGGCCTAAGTGTTGAAACTCATAAATACTTGCATGCTTAAGTGGACAACCCTTAAATGAAATATCCACACTTGCGTGTCGCCTTAACCCTTCAATAGAACTTGTGTGCCCCTCTTCTGGAATCATCTAGGGATTATACTAAGGGCTTGAGCCAAGACTCTCCCAATTGTTACCTCAAGGGATAACCGCCACACAACTATCCATGTGTCGTGTAGGTACACCTGCACGACCCGGACATGCGTTCCACATTATTATTCGGTGCCCCTCCTACCTATTTTACCTCTATTATGCCTATCCACTTATCCTTATCAAGATTATGCCTCCAGAACTCTCTCCCAACCCATTCATGTCATGATTTCCTTGTTGGATTCCTTACCTAAAAGGAATTATTTGGAACATCTATTAAATCTTAGTGATTGAAGTATCATCATGACACTAAGGTCAAGGATTTCGTTCATTCCACCTCATCCGTTAAGATGAGAGAATCCTTAACCTGGGCTTCCTTTTCAGGAGTAAGCCCCAGTCAAAATTCCTCAAATTCTAGGTGTCCTTTTCTAGAGTAAGCCCTATGTATCCTTAATTCTAGGCCTCCTTTCCAGGATTAGGCCCCAGTCATATTTGTTCTAATATTGGCATCCTCTTCAAGAATTTTCCCCAAACAAAAATTCCATTTAACTTAAGCCTCCTTCTCAGGGATAAGTCCTAAGTCTCAAATCCCCTGACATGGGACTCCTTTTCAAGAGTAAGCCCCAGTCTTAAAAACCTCTTAATTTTGGGAATCCTCCTCAAGAGTAATCCTCAACCATAATTATTTTAATATGGGCATCCTCCTTAGGAGTAAGCCCCCAGTTTCCAAAAATCCAAATTCCCTTAATCTGTGATTCCTTTTCAGGAGTATTCCCCAGTCATAATCCCCTTTAACCTCAGCCACTTCTACATGAATAATCCCCAGTCATAATTTATCTTAACCAATATTTATTTTTTTTTTTGACATGGGCTTCCTTCTCAAGAGTAAAACCCAATCATAAGTTCCCTCCTAATATTGGTGTCCTCGTCAGGAATAAGCCCCACGATAGAGTATCCAAATCTCCATAAAACACATGTAACATTATAGAACTTGTTCCCAAGTTTCATCCCTGATGTAAATCATATTATTTATCTATCTGGGTATTTATACATTTATAAGCCCAACACATTTTCTTATAATTACATCTTTCATGGCCCAATTTTCTGGTTTTACCAATACCTCTTTTTTCTCACACTGAGTGTGACTCACGTGAGCTTAGAGTGTAAAAGTAATTATGAAATCGTTTTTTGAGCCATCAATCATGTATAAAACCTCATAATTATATACTCGAGCTTCGTGGGTTCTGATTCCTTTTCCAAAACAAAGGATACATAGGTATCCCATCTGCGGGTATGATCCCAAATATGAAATAATTCATGTCCTTTTGAATGAAAATAAACTTCAAGTACCCCTTTAAGTGGCTTTAAAACCTATATGGTTATCATAATATCACAGATATTTCTATATAATATTTCGAAGGATACCATTGAACAAGAATATCTAACAAATATAGATGATTCTCTATCAATGAAGAATATAGAATATATATAAAAGATTCTCTAAATCTCATACATAATAATTATGGATTGTCAGATCTAAAGGAAAGCCCATTTTCATACTTGGTAATGTAATAAGGATGCACGAACATAACATAAATATATAATGAGTGTCCTGAAGTAGAAAATAATTCCCCCAAAAAATGATGTGATGAGTTTGACCTCCCATCCTCTCAACTAATGAAAATTATTAAGCCTCATCAGTCTAGAACTAATGAGAACATTCCTTGGGAATGTAAGTCAAAATGGATGTGGAATAATTGGATGTATTCCAGTTCTATGAACAAACCCGTTAGAAACCGCATGGAATGTTTGAACATTAAATCAATGAGGTCATCCCAATTTCGAGAGGAAACAATAATGCACCGCCTTCCACCAAGAACGATTTTGGGTTTTGTGAACCACACTCATTTGTGGTCATCTAGATTTGTCAATAGACACAATCACACCCAATACACACTAAGAGGATGCCTTGACAAATTTTTCCCAATATTCTTATACATCATTAGCATGTGTGGAATTGGTATTGGATTTTCTAGTTTTTTATGGATTATAAAAAATGATATGAAAATTTACAATGTTTATTTCTTGTTGTACACTAACTCTAAAACACCCAAAGTATGGATGGTAGACCACCCTAAGATCATAGATTAGAACATCATCTTCTAATCAATTCAAAAATTTGTAAGAGTGGAGACGATAGTAAATAATTTAACATACATATTAATAGGAATATGATTTTTATAAAATCAAGGAATATTATTGAATTGTATTATGAATCTCAAAAATAAAGGAATCATTTTGCACATTATATTTTTAAAATTCTATTTCGATATATATCTCCAGAACAAAAAAAATCATTGATACAACTTATTTATATAACCCAAAAGAAAAGATTAAAATCAGCTATTGTATAAATAATTTGAGGATACACAATGGTTATAAATATAATTATATATTATCTATAGATAATTGTTTTTGATCCACCCCTCTATAGGTTGATTAATGATCAAATATCCCTTTTCTTAACATTGTATATGATTTTTATTTACCAACCGAGAAAATCATTGACCTAGTTCATGTACTATGGTACTAATTCACTATATATTGTATAATATTTTGTGGTATTATTACTATATCCACAAATGGGAATTCTCTCACCAAAGAACCTATAAATGTGTAGTAATTAAACCAATAATGTATACAAAAGAGCAGCTTTTATCATTTTTTATTCCCATGTTAAACATTAAATTTTTATCCTAGGAGGTATTCATACATATTAAAACTATTATATGGTGAACTATGATACATGAATGGTATGGGCATACCATCAAGAACCACTTCATTCCCTCATTGAATTTATAAAAGGACATTTCGAGGTCTTCTTCCCATTTTTATCTAATAATCAATGTAATTACATTAATTTTTTCTCTTTAGAAAATGAATATTTATATTGATTAAATCCACAAAATCACCACCAACACATAATTAATAAACTAGGGAACTCATATATATCATCTTATCAACTCAGTCTTCCCGAGGGACCCTTTATTCTACTACATCATATAATAAAATACCATGGTACTCATTAAAGGTGTAGTCCTCAGTAAATTCATTTATATGATTCATGGGTTTGGAAAGGTACATTAAGATCATCCACTAAGAATAACCAAATAATAATTATGGTGACATATCCATAATTATTCAATATTCAGTCGTATAAAGTGAATAATTTTTAATATTTATAATAAATACTCAAAATTAATATATTATGTGATCAATACTTATAAAAATGATTATATAATGTAATATGAATAGTTGAATCTCTTCCATTTTTTGGTAAATGATATTTACAGTTATATTTACATAATAACTCTGGATCCATTTTTAAATAAATTTTTATAAAATCACTCCTAAAACCAAAAATCATTGAATCCATGGGAGTAAATTTTTAATGTGAGAAACACTAATATAATTTAATCAACTATTATATAATTCAACCTTTTTATCATATTAATCATCATGGAAATAAATATTTTCATTCCAAACCTACTTTCAGTAAGAAATAAATACCCTACAACATTCTAAATAATCATGAATGATTACTCATCTGACCACAATATCCTTGTTTCTTAAAGTAGACTAATAAAATATCAATTCTATATTATTATTTATACACTGTTTGTTACAAAAATAAAATTTAATATTATTAAAAAAACAATAATACAACATGAAATACAATGTTTTATATGATAATATATTACATTAATAGAGGATAGAAAATTTAGGACATGAATCATAGTACCACATAACATCAATCATACTGCCTTGACTATAAGAGGATAACAAATATAACTCAATAATAATTATATCATTTGTTGAATGATATCTTCCTGACACAGAATTGAATATAGAAATAAATTTATGTGCATTTAAAATATATTCTACTGATAAATTATCATACACACTGTTGAAATGTATATTTTCACATGACTTAAAACATATTAAATATATATTGGAAATATATATTAAAAAAATGAGACAAAATTCCCCAATTGAAAATCCACTAATTAAATATATGAAGTGGATTTGAGGTTTCCCAATAATTGTAATCAAGCATTTTAATTTTATCATTATCATCGTACATCATGTCCACATATCCACTAATGGGAAAATATTGGGATAATCAAAATCTCATTGGAATTTATATATTAAAATCAATTAAAATAGATTAATGGATTATAAAAAAATCATTTCAATAATAAAATATATTATTTTTATCAATAAATATAATTTCATAATGATGTTTCAAAATAATCATATAAGATTAAAAATTTCAAAAAAAATTATTTTTAAACAGAATAACAAATTTATTATTAATGAAATTGTATATAAATAAAATTTTATTTTTCTATTAATTCAATTATTAAACAACCAATATTCATAAAAATACTAAAAACTCTTCATTTTATCAATTTCATTATAAACTCCATAATTACAAAAAATAATTAAAACCACTAAGAATCCTAATGATATAGGAATTACATGGATTTATAGTGATTTACTAAGATGGTATAATGATTTTACTATAATCTTTTTACTATGAAAAATAGATCGTCACTGATTCACATTTCAATTCCTCATTTTTTTATATATTACCATTACCATATTTGTGATTTCTCTATTTTAATTTCTCTTTTTAAACAGTGACCTCCCATTTTATGATTTGTATTTATTTATTTTTGAAAAATTAACAGTTAATATTACTTTAAATATGTCTCACTAAATAAAAATTTTCAAGCATTCACAGTGATTATATATGAATATCAAATAATTTAATATTATATCATTTAAAAAATATTTAAATTTCCTATGTATTTTTGAAATCATTTTATCAAAAGTAATTATTATAAATTAATCTATTTTCAAATATAAAATAATAGATAATCAATTCATTCAATGAGTCCTAAAAATAAACCAATAAAAAATATATCATAAAGTGTAAATAATGAATCAATGAAATATAAAAAGATAAAAAATAATGAAATGTCTATAACATATAACAAAAAATATCCTTTTAATGAAATCAATCAAGTGATGCACCCAATATTCAATAAATATACCAATTACTAAATATTATGTTATTGAAGTTACTATAGAGAAGTATTTTATTATAAGTATAGAATTATAATGGAATTTACTATGATTATATAGTTTCATGAAACAATTTTTATATTATTACTCTAATTTCCTGATTTTTACAATGATAATAAAGACTATATTGAGATAAATTGTTAATATCTTATGTAGAAAAAAAGGATTTATTAGATGATAATATGATAAATTTGTTAAAGGTCTCCAATTCATGATAACTTCTTGGAACATTCTATATTATATTTATGGGGTCCAACACCATGTTAGTTTGTGTTCTTAAGACCCATAATATCTCGGTGAAGACTCAATAAAAATATTAAATGTTTTATATCAATAATTGGAAATTTATTCATAGTAATAATATATCTCACAATCGGTGGACCATATGAGATATTTGAGTCCATAGAAATATCTAAAAAGTATTGTTTACCGAAGGTGAGATAGACAATTTTTATGTGTCAGACATTTGGATGTCTCACTCATGAAAATCACTATTTAATATTTACTTAGTTTTAAATTTTTTTCATAAATTTTAAATAATAAATATCATTCATATAGTGTATTGTATAACAAATGTGAGACAACCTTTGAGTCTATAATGTGTGGTTTTACCCAAGATATGTTTATCCATTTTTTAGATTAGACTTTCTATGTTATTTATTTTTTATATCAAATAATTATCTTAATTTAATAATTTAATCTTAATTTAATTAATGAAAACTAACTATTTATTTTGATTTTTCTACCCAATGAGTGGAACCTCCAATGGTTTTTGGGTGGGATTCTATGAGCATAAATTTCGAAACATTTTTACACATTTTAGTATTAATCTAAAAAATGGGTGAAAAAAATGAAACCGCTATAAATTTTTAATTGAATCAGGTATTCAATCAGGGTATTGAAATATCATTTTTGGGGTTTTAAAAATAAAATTGAATATGAAATATTTATATATTAACCATATCATTCAGTCCATTTGTGTTTTTTTAATTTTATTGTGCAACCGATACACATTACACATATTGGAGATTCTCCTTTAAATCAAATCAAGTTTCTTCTCCCTAATAAGGAGTGTATATATTCTTCCAATATGTGATGCACCAAGTTAGTTATTTTATTTATTTTTTATTTTCTATTATTTCACATCTAAATTCAATTTCACCATATATATTGATTATAATTACATGTTTTCAATACCTTTGGTCTCTTCTTGAAAAGGAGAAGTAAAATAATATTTTTTCTAAAGAATCAAGGTATCAATGAGTCCAATTATTTGAAATTTTTAAATAAAATTTTAAAATTTTAATAGAAAATTAATTATATAAAATTATCAAAAAATAATAATTAAAATAACTATTCATTTTTAATTATATCATATCATCATTGATAATTTATTAAACGTTCTCTATCAAGAAATGATAATTTTCAACCACTATACAATGATGAATAAAAAATAATTAAATGTTGAGGTATTATAATTACCGAAAGATAATTACCAATATATATAAACTAATAATGACATTAGTATATCATGATAATTTTATTCAATTTATTAATGGATAATTAAATGATAATTATCACATTAAATAGATTATAAAAATTATCCTAGGATAATTTTGGGTTTTATCATTTGACAATTTTCATAATTATAAAATCATAATATTATAGACATATTAGTGATATTCCCACAAGATTATCCCATTAAAATTTTAAATTAAATTCTAAAATGAGGTTTATGATATTATCATGTGTTAATTTTGTAAGGATAATTTCAAAAATACTTAAGAGAGATAAAATATTATTGTATATAATATTTTTAAACAACAATTTAAAAATTATCCTGAAGTGGTAAAATATTTTCACATGTAACACTTTAATTTGATAGCTTGATAATTATCCTAAAGAGATAAAATATTATCACATGTAATATAATAAATTGTCTATATACAAATTATTTTTGTGTGATTATATATTGTCACATGTAATATTTTGAAAGATAAATTGGAAATAATTCAGGAAAAGAATGTATCCTTGTAATTGACATTTTATTGCATTTTGTTAAAAATAAATGATGTTTTTTATATGAAAACATGACGAATTTTGAGAATTGATGAGTTGTTGAATATAATAATAAGTCCATGAGGAGGTGTATTGAAGCACACAAGGTTGTCTTTCTTTTCCACGGACATCGATGAACATGAGGTAAGTCATTCATCCCATTTATGAAAATTCATCAACGATTAATTTCTTGTTTTATTTTAATAATTGATTTAAATGAATTTTTTTAGTATTTATTTAAATTTATTTTTAACATATAATTATTATAAATTGGAATACATTAAATGGTTTTGGAATGTAAATTTTGAAAACACACAATTCCCTTAAATTTAGAGGTGTTGTGGAATTCAGATGATTTAAATATTTTAATTTAAATATTGATTTGATAGATGATTTTTCAATAAGATTTTTTAATTAATTTTGATAAATAATTATGAAATTTATGTAAATGTGGTCAATTTATTTCCAAAATTATAAAATGGATTAATATTTTTTCATAAAAAACTAGTTGTTTTATCTTTTCAAGAGGCATGTTCTTGATTAATACTTGTTTATGATTTAAATGGAAGAATTTGTATTTTATTAGGAGAATGAGACATAATTGTATTTTTTACAATCTAAACATAATTTTCCACTTGTTGATTATCCAAGGGATAATTAAGTTCCTAGGTAGTTAGTGAGTTATTTGGAGACATTTAAAGCTATTAAAATGTTCTAATGAATACATATAGTAGGTCACATCATTTAGAATATAGAGATTATTCATGTCTGATCAATGTTTATATGATGTATGTTTACACATACAATTCAGATAACTTAGAGAGTGTGTATTCCTATAGTTGTATAAATAGTGGTATCGATTTGTCATATTATTATTCACCTCAATAGATTATTTATATATGAGCTATAAATGTATTACAATGTTGATAAAAAAAATTACATGCGCCTTAAGAAGTGAATATATGTTGTTTTATAATTTTTTTATTAATCTATTTTTTTAAATATTATATCATTTATAACATAAATATAATGATAAATTTATTTTACCATCATATATTTGTATATCATGATTTATTTAAATATTATTGAAAATAAAAAATATAATTTATTTTAAAATTAAATGCATTCCTTTGGCTATAATATCATATTAATGTTTTATTGAATCCTTGGTGAGGTTATACTATTTTTTTTATCACACTCCCTATATGTGCCTTCTGGTGTTTATAGATTCTTCTTCTATGTTTGACCAAGGGGAATGATCTCTTAGATGTGGATCTAAATACTCAACCCTATTAAAGGTTATTTGTGTGCTTAGGGATCATCAAAAAATTTCCCTATTTTAGCACTTTGGTTACACTAATTTAGGGTTGTTCATTCTTTGTTATATTTTAGAACATTATTCACGTAAAATTTATTTTAATATGAATTATGTATTTCTTTTTTTATCATCATTTTCAGTGGAAAAATCATTCCCACTTTCATTATTTATGATTCCATGTTCTCATAGTTGACCTATGAAGATTGGGAATTCCCTTTTGGCTATGTGAGGGCTAGTTAAGTTATCAGGTTATGAGGTTAACTAATATGATTCGAAAAAATGTGGTATCAATAGATGGATATGATTTTTATGAAGTTAGTATACATTATTGAAATATTTTCATGATTTATGAGGGATTTGTGATTGAGTTACTAGCCATATCTCTCTATAAAAATTCATATTCCCCTAAGAGTTATTGGGTAAATATTTTTTATGGAAAAATTCAAGACATTAACATATTATGATTTGGATATAGTGGAATCCAAAAATTACTTATTCATTCAGTTGGGATTAGTTTCATGTGTTTCACTATGTGATAATTATGTGATATCATTAAATTTTATCATAATACATTTAATAATCATTACTCAAAGAAGACATGTGATTCGGAACTACGAAGATGATTATTATGAACCTCATCTTGAGGAATGGTATTTTTATCCAAATATGGTTGAGGTGATCATGTGTACTGTCCATGATTTGGGGCTAGCACCAACAACAATCCCCATTCATGGTCTAGTTGTAGACCATCAAGTAAATGTTCACTGAAATAATTCCCCTAATTTCTTTTGCAGAAAATATTAATTTAAAATGTCTTCACTAATCCTCAATATTATTTGGAATTGTTGGAAATGATATAATGTATGATCTAGTTAGTAGAGACATTGGACGATATCATAGTGATGTGTGCCAACTTCATATTGGATGGACCGAGTAGGAGATTGTGGGGCCCAATGGTGAATGTGAAGAATCATTGGCTCTTAGTGTGGAAGAACATCATGATTCATTAATTTGAAATGTTCTTTCCAAAATAATTGTTCTTTTCCCCTGATATGAAGTTTTTAAAGCTTGAGCAGGCCGAAAGAACATTGAATGAGTCTTCATATCAACTTGAGGAACTAGTGCAGATTTAACATTAGATATTATTTAATGAGAGGATGAAAGATCGATGGTGCGAGATTGGAATTATATGAGATATCAAATATCATGTAATCAATATAATGCTTCCCAATTATGTTGTTTTAATCGATTATGAAATGATTGTTGATATGGGTATGGTTGGAAAGTCAGGGTTGATGGGAGTTTCTTTTTCTCCCAATGGTAGGATGCATTATTTTAATGGATCGATGAATTATGATGACAGTAGTAGTTTTCTTAGAAATAAATGTCATTTTAATACTCCTATAGTTCTTGGAAAAATTCATATGATATTCTACAAGTGCAGTCATCGAGGGAATTCAACGTTGTTATGCACCAAGGAACCTAATAAATATGGGTCCTATTGATGTTTAGGGAAATTGAAGATGTTTTTTCATAACCATTCCACTCTACACAATAGCATAGGATCATTATCACCTCAAAAATCAATGGGGAAATTAAATTCATAACATAGAAAAGGGCTCCATTTATGCATGTAGATTGAAGCTTCTTCATGTAGTGCAAGAGTCTCTAATAGAAGCTGATTGAGGTTGAGTAACTACAAGAGGTACCATTACAACAGCTTTATCATTATTGACTTCTCTATTCGATACATTTCTATAAAAATCATTTATTTCAACCAATATTGAAAATATGTTAAATATTACAATAGATATTTTTCATTATTAAATGGATATTAGTATTCCTATTTGCACAAAGAGGGGGATGGATGTATGAAGTCGCTCTTTTGAATTCACTATATTATATTTCGATATTGCTTGGAGTTTTCTTGTTTGGGAAATAAAATATTTTGACATCATATTTAGGATGGATAGGGCCAATTCCAATAAATAATAAATTGATTACTATCTTCGATTGTCTAACCATACTACAACAATTGTTGTGCCTCTTATATTTCACGTAGAATGTGACCCATTTCCCAGGAGAGCCATACCATCTTATCCAATATCAGGGAAGGTGATATATATGTTTAATCATTATCTAGGAAAAGATTCCAAGAGTGTGGATATAATTCCATTCAGTGATGATATTATTTATGTGTTTGCTTATTATTTATCTTGTTTACAATCGATAAGAGAGGTTTAGTATTCCATTGACTTGATTCCTTGTACTCAACCAGTTTCAATTACCACTTACTGTATAGATCAAGATGAACTGAAATAGATAATGTCTCAGGTGGACAATATTATAGATTATATTCACTGTTCTTGGGTTCTAGACATTTTTTGTGATTGGGATGGTCATTTGGGGGTGGTTGAGGCTTTTTATAAAAATTATTATATGTCTGTAATTTGAATGGATCTTTTTATGGAATAGTATGTTATGTCTTTAAAATATACATTGTGTTGATTAGTGGTTGTTGAATGTTCCTTGGTTAGAACGAGTTACATCCAAGAGAAGAAAATTATAATTCATTTGATTCATCCAATAATGCTTACAACATATAGTTGGTGCATGTCTTATAAATATTGTCATTTTATAAATATACTATTCTCATTTGGTGAAACAATGGTCTTGAATGTTTCATCCCAGTTGGTTCATTGACAACTAGGGAGGAAAGGGACGCATACTGGTCATTTTGTTGGATATTTTAATGGTGTTGAGATAATGGGTTATGTTTCGTACCATATAGAATTACCATTGCAGTTGACATCAATACATAATATGTTCTATGTACCATGTCTGAAAATTATTTCTCTCATCCATATCATGTTTTGAGTTGGTGTGATCTTGATATTGAACATGAGTTTTCTGTAAATGAATGAGTAGTTATGATAATTGATCTTGGGGTATATGTACGTCATGGGAAGAAAATTCCTTTGGTTTCTGTGTTATGACAGCAAGGTTCATATAATAAAGAAAAGTGGAATTGTGAGTCTACTATTCGATGCTCATTAGCCAATGTTGTTTGAGAAAGGAATCTTGAGACAGTTCTCGACAATAAAACATCATTAGAGGGGTAGAATCGTAATATCATAATTTTTAAAATAATAACAAAATCCATTTTATGATAGTTTTTTTACCTTATGTGAAAAATTATTTATCAGTTCAAAAATATGATAAATGTGTTAATGTCATTAATATAGAGTTTACATCTTGTAATATTCATATGAATATTTTTGGGATTCCACACTAAGTTGGTGTGTGATTTTATGACCTTTAATGTCTTGGTATTGACTAATCCAAAATATTATATATTATATATTAATTAGGGTAAATTTATTTATAATATTTAAAAATGTAACAAAAGGTGTGTCATATGTGTAATCTGAAACAGCCAATAGGATCAGCATGTGGTGTTTACCCTAAGAGAGATATATCATTTGTTTGTGTCATATATTTGGATGTATCACTTATGAAAATAAACATTTTAATATATAATTAATTTTTTTTCAATTTCTATATTTTTTAATTAATATATATCAAATGGTTCATCATTTGGGAAGTCCAAAAACATGGGGTTTTAACTAAGATGAACATATCATTTATACAAAATAGTATTTTTATGTTATTTAATTTCTAGATCAAATAATTAATATAATTTAATAATTTAATCTAAATATAATTATGAAATATGTTTTATTTATTTGGATTCATCATACTAATGTCTGGAATCTATGTAGTTTTATGGGGTGTGATTATAAGAGATTCTATTTCAAAAATCTTTAACCCATTTCCATTTGCCACACAAATAATTTGTGAAAATAATTACTCTGATGAAAATCCACATTTGAATTAGGTAATAAATATGGGTAATGAATTATTCGTTTGGAGGTTTAAAAAATAATGTATTGAGAATTTTTTTATCTTATAACTTGATCATAATGTCGATTTTGGTTGTTTTTATTGTTTTCGAGAAACCCATACACATTTCACCATTTGACGAACATCATAGAATCAAATAATTTTTATTCTCCCTAACAAGGTGATTATATTTTCTCATTATGTGTGGGTTTACAAATTATTTATTCTTCTTCTATTATATATTTATATATATTTAATTTCATTCAAAATTCTATATTCAAATTAAATTATGATATTGTTCAGATTTATGAACAATCAATGTCGTCGTCTTATCTCGATGAGTAGAACATAAATCATATTTATGTTTTGATGGTAGTTTGGTATCCAACAGTCCTATTTTTTCATTTTTTAAACAAATCGATAAAATTAAATTATCAAAGGAGTAATTATACGAATTACCCGATGATAATAATGTTTGATATTATATAATGATGATTCTAAAAAATTATCATTGCTAATTTAGAAATTGGTTATTATAATAATAATATAAATTTTAAATCATTATAAAATGAATATTATAAATCATTAAAGGATGAGTTAGTATAATTAGTAATATATAATTTTAAATAATTTTCAATTAATAATTACATGAATTTATGATGATAATTTTATTATATTTGTGGATGCATAATTGCAATGTAATTATCCCATGACATAGATTTTTAGAATTATCATAGGAAAATTACATGTTTTATAAATGTTTTACTATCATGACTATCATATTGCAATATCAAAGAAGAATCAATGAAAATCCCACTATATCATCAAAAGATAATTTTAAATAAAATTATTTAATTACTTGTATAAATTATCATGTGTAATTTTTTTAAATGATATTTTCATAATTATCTTAGAGAGATAATATATTATCACATGTAATTTTTCAAATAGATATTTTGAAAACATTCATAAAGAGATAAAATATTATAACAAGTTAATTTTTTATGAAATAATTTTAATATTATTCTTATAAGATAAAATACTATATCATGTATTATCATGAAAAGTTAATTTGAAAATTAACCTGAAGTGTTTAAATATTATCTCATGTAATATTTAAAGTAATTAATTGGTAATTATCTCGGATAAATATTTTTCCATCACTTGTGATATATTATTTCCTTCATAAATAAATTAAATTATATTAGTTTTATGAACCATTGGAGATGGTCCATCATTGATTTGTCATCAATTATGATAAAAATCCCACGAGAATGTGTATTGAACCACATATAGTGGTTTACCATTTTTGCTGACATTATAGACATTGAGGTACATGATTCCATCTTGTTTGGCCAAATTGATCAATATTGAATTGTAATGATTGTTTCAATTTTATTTAAATTAAATTGATCAATATTGCATTCAATTGATATTTTAAAACCAAATTCCAATGAATTTGGATTGTTGATATTTTATTGGCCTGATAATTTGTAAAACCCCTAATTCCATTGAATAAGGGTGTATTGTGTAAAATGTTGGATTTAAATAATTTAACTTAAATTATAAATTTTATAAAAGATATTTTAATTTTTTTTTATTAAATTATGAAAATGGATTTTGAAATTTAGGTAAATGTTTATGAATGGATTTCAAACAGTTGAATATGTGTAAAATTTTATTTGAAAAAGACCCCTTGGTTTTATCTCTTTAAAGAGTCAACTTTTTGATTAAATTATGTTTTGGATTTAAATGGAAAAATTGGCATCAAAATACAAGAATGGGTCTTAATTTTATTTTGAGGAGTGTTAAAATAAATTTCACATCATTCATTGTTTTTTTAGAACATAAAAGCCTTTGGTAATTAGTGAGTTAATTGGACAAACAATACAATATTACAACATTATAACGGATTCAAGAAATATGTCACATCCCTCATGTGATTGTGACGAGTCCTATGTAAATAGTTTCAAGAGGATGTATGTGTACACATATTTTCAGGATTACTTAGAGAATGTGGTGTCCTATATCCAGAAATATTATCTTAACTATTTATAAAATTACCATGTTGCCTTTATTATTTATATATGAGATAAAAATATATAAAAATATTGATATATAAATTTGGCACGACCCATAGAAAAATTATATAAAATGTTATATAAATGTTTTAATTAAACATTTTTTTATAATCCTTTCATTGTTTGTAATGTAATGACTCTGCTGTTTGTATATTCCCATCAATTGAACTATATTTTATAGATTTTTTTAAATATGTTTTAATATTCCGAAACAATTTTATTACAAATTTTATGTCATTAATTTAGTTAATCTATTATTATAATCAATTATAGAATCCATTGTGAGACCCAACTTTTTTTTATCTCACACCATACACATGCCAATGGTTGTTTCTAGAGAACCGTCTTCAAGGTTCAATCGAAGGGATAATCTCACTTGGAGGTGGATCCAAGTGTTGAACCTTAGTCATGGTGAGTTTTTTACATAGGGACCATATAATTTTTACCTTTTTTATTAATTGGTCTATAATCCTTGGGCTTATCAACGCCTTATTTTGTTTTGGTACATTACTCCCTATCCTAATTCATTTCAAATGCATAATTTATTTCTTCTTTTACCTCACAGTTGTTAGTGGAAAAATAATTTATAGTTCTATTATGTATTATATGATTAGTTAATTTCCTAATCATGGGTATTATTAATGTCTTTATGGCTATGTTCGAGATGAATCTATTATCAAGTTACTAGGGAACCTAGGATTTATCGTGAAATTTACATTACTAATAGTATCTTTTAAAACTCTGAATACAGAACATAGTAACCTTATGTTACTATTTATTCTCACATTTTTGGTGGTGGGGAGGTAGGAGAAATTGTCTTTGAGAGTTGTAATACCATCATAATTATTCTAATTTTAAAAAGGATAATATTAAAAAAAATTATTCTACAACAGTTTTATGAATACAAAAAAATATAGGTTCATATAAAATTTAAATTCACATATAAATTACATTACTTATGTGAAATATTATATTTATTAAACAATAATATTGTAACAGATATGCAATCCACAAATCATATTCCTTTTATTAGACCTTTATTATGCATATCCTCTCTAATATAAAATTTTGACCATTCATAATGTGAGTAATTCATTAGGAAAAGAATATATATGTATATATATAATTAAATCTATTTACACAAAAATTTGAAAATAATTAAACAATGATAATACAAGGTCAAATAGAACATTCATGGGTCAAAACACTTATTTTAAAAATAAAATTTACTCAATCATAATACTTCACAAAATAAATTCATGAAATAAATTCCTACATAATTTATATCTAATATAAAAATTTAAAATCTCGATTTCTACCAAAATAATGTATGGGATATAATAAAATTCAGTAACACAATAACTTTTTTCTTATTCAATTAATCAATTTTTCTAAATTCTTATATATTATCTTGTTAAATTATAAAAATTCAGGTCATAATAATTATCTGAAACAATATATAAATAACATGTGAAAGATAAACAACCAATAATGTTTTAGTATGAATTCATTGTAAATATCTAAAAAATAATATCATTCCACCACCGATAATAGATTCCTTTTATTCAATAATATATCAAATGTAATAATGATATAAATATATAAAAACAATGAAAACAATAAATATTATTATTTTAATAATATTTCAAGTTAACCCACTCATTTATACTCATTATTAATAAAATTATTGTTGTATAAAAATAAAAAAAATATTTTCTTTGTTTATTAATGGTTATATGATAAAGATGAGTATTTTGAAATTGAATATATAAATAAAATATTTTTGATCAGATTGTATGAAAAATATGATGAAAATATAATTTATTTAAATATTTCTATTTAATAGATAATGATAATATATTAAATAAATATATAAATTGATTTATTTTTTTAACATAGTTATAATTTTTTGGATAATTTAATATTTTCGTTTGTGAATGATAAAATGGAATAATGTAGTAATTAATATTATAGATTACTTTAAATTGTGATATTTTCATAACAGTATAGTTAAATGATATTTATGATTTATTTATATGTATTTAGATATATGATACCGATGTTTAATATCCGGGTTCTTTTTCTATGAATATTATAAAATAATTTTGAATTCTCCATATTATATCTAAAATAATTTTTAATTTCAATATATATAATCCCATAAATTTAAAAATATATATAGAATCTAATTTTTTTATATAAAACATTCTTGAATTATTAGATAAAAATATTTTTTAAATATGAAACATCATTTGGAGTCTGGTTTTTATAATTTATTCCAATTATAATTTAATTCATTTTTTATTATTCTTTTACGATATTGAGGTGATTGTCACTAATCAATACCTATTTTATTTTATATAATGATTTTTTTTGTATAAATATAATTATTGAAAATATTTGATTCCATGAATGTAATTTGAATTCATTTATTTTTATAATAAAATAAATTTTATATTTGAATTACAACACACAATATATCATGATAATTATGGGTTTTAAATTTAAATAGATATATTATTTTAAATTGGTTTTATCATAAAATACTGAACAATTCTATTTTTATTTTAAATTAAAAATACTATGTTACTTTTTTAAAAACTAATTTAAATTAATACAAAATAAAAAATTTCAAATTGAGATTCAATCATGACTTTCTAAATATTACATATTTATCATTTATTATTATTTTAAATTTTTGGTAAATTCTATTTATTTAATGTGAATCAATATAAATATATTTTACTACGAGAAAATATTTTTTATGTCTGGTGGAAGGATATTATTTATATATTTATTTATTATGACAAGAATTTTTAGATTGTTGCCTCATTTTATTATTTTTATTACTGAATAAATTATTTTATTTAATTAATTTTTTTGATATGTTGCTATTATTAAATGTATTATACCTATATGATTTAATATATTTTAAAATAATTATAAATATGAAAATAAATTTTAATCATTTTCATATTTATTTTGTTGTGGTAATATATTTCTTTAGATGATATCCAAGATGTGATTTAACATTGTGAAGATAGAGATTTAGACAAGGATGATATAATAGGGTAATGAAAACATTATTATATGATTTCCTTGTATTGATATAACAATATATTATTTTGAGGATTTTTTTATCAGTACTCAGTTGAGGATTATTTATTCAACCATGTCGTAGTTAATATTTGTATAAATACCTTGTTTTGATATACAAAATTTCAAAATATAATTGAATTGTGATCAGAATGTCGAGAATGTTAAACGAAATATGTATTATAATAGAATCCTTCCCTTTTTTCTCTCTTACATACGTGTTTTTTCATAAATATTTTATTTTTAGGTATTGTATGAGAGCATGAGGAGTTTCAAGCCACTGAAGAGAACAAATCCATAAAAATAAATCATAAAACCCCAATAAATTACAACATTCTCACACACATGTCTCCAAGGAGACAATATGAAACAATTTGATACCAAGGAAAAATCTAAACCTTTGGGGAATGATTTTACTCCCCAAAAATTAAAAAAAAAAGTTTATGTATTTCATAAAACATTTTTCTATAAACGATATAAAAATATATAAATAGAATTTGATTTTAATTATACAATTTAATAAAATAACAACACATACATACCTAATTGAAATAAATGATTCAAATTCAAATGTAAATAACTACACCTTTCATGTAAATTTATATTACCAATGTCACACCACTACAAATTTATGAAACCATTCATCAAATGAATCATTAACTACAATGTATATATTAACACATAAGAATCATTTAATGTGTGCCTAAAAATACTGTAAGAGTTTACCAATATTACAATAAATATCAAGGAATAAAAATTCCATCATATAAAATGATAGGAGACAATGATAAACTCATATATTATTATGAAAAGTAATGATTTATCCAAATTATTTTAATATTATAATATCCAAACCCATGACATAAAAATATATTCCCTAAAAATAAACTGATATTAAAAATTCCATTAAAATATACATATATTTTAAACCAACTAGAATAATTTATTCATTTATAAAAATATCATTATATAGAGATATACCCCCCATAAAATAATAGAAACACATTCCTTCATAGTAATAATTGGTATCTATCCATTTAATGATGGTTAGTTCATAAGGAGCTGAATAAAGGAATAAATAAATTAATATCAAAAAATCATTATCAATCATTTTTCAATGAAAAAAATCCACTATCTACTTTTATATTTAAACCTTAAAATAATATGTTACATCAACAAGGTTATAAATTTTAAATTCTCACCATTATACTTGTTAACATTTTCAATAAGAGTTTCTCTCTATATACTGGAATAATCACATATTTTATAAAAACATTTCCTCATTAATACTATTCTCACTCACCCACTCAATCCATATAATAATATCAAATAAAATAAACATAAATAATCACTCAAAATAAATAATTTCTCCATGTAGTTTTACAAATAAACTTTCCCAAATAGAAATTGTCATTTTTAATATCATTTACTTAAAAATGTTAGATATTTATATTATCCAATGATATTAATAAATAAATGATGTATTTTTGATTCAGTGGTCATATATAATGTCTCAAATCCAACAACCAATAAAATATTTTATTTTTTAATCACAACCTCTCAATTTTATGACCCATCCCGGAGAACCCACTAGAACCTATTATATTATTTTTTATTAATATCATTGAATTATAAAAAATTCTCTATTCTCCACATTTTGGATATATAGAATGTATGATCCCAAAAATAATGGCCACATGAATCTCCCCCATACCTCGTATACAATAAAATGATTTTATAAAACCCCCATGGATTTAAACACGACCAGAAAAAACTATTTGTGTATGATATATTTGATGATAATAAATTAAAAAATATTATATTGTATTGAATGAAATTCCTGAAAATAATGCCTCAATAGAGGGAGTTTGGAATAGATCATGGAAAAAAATTAATATCCATTTCTAATTCTTCTTTCAATTAAATATTAAAACGAATGCTCTCTTGAAATAAGCACAAAAATAGATTAATTAATTAATTTAATAAAATATATAGAAAACCATTTTTATGTTAATTATTACTCAAACCAAATCCCGCAACCAAATTTAATTCTTATTATTTTTTTATTTGGGTAACAATGTTTCCAAGCCCACATATGTTCAATCTCAAAAGAAGAGAATAACGTCTATATATCTATTTTAATTATAATTTTCTTAAAACCCATCTTGAATCCACTATATAATTCCTTTCACTAAATTAACAATCCCTTAATATATCATTTATAATCAATGAAGAATTTCTAATTTAAAACAATTCATAAAAATAAATTCAATTTTTATTCCACAATCATATTATTTACTCAATTATTAAATCATTTTATAAAAAAATAAATGGTGGGATACTCTAAAAATTATTAAAATTATTTTTAATAATTTATAATAAATCATTTTTAAATTATATATAATGATTACATGTATATGATCAAAAGAGATTTTATTTAAAAACAATTCATCTAAATTATTTCATAATTCCATAAAACAAAATACATCTGAAAAAAAAATTATCAAAATATTATTTAGATCTACATGAATATTTAATTCACATCATCTAATATGATAAGTATATCATGATATCAAAAATTATTAATTTTTAATATACATAAATTTTAATCAGACACCATCATTGATAAATTAGTATAAATAAATAAATATTTTAGACCATATAACTAACTATCTAAAAAGATGGTGTCTATGGTTTCTACATGAAATTGTATATTTAATTACTTAAAATTCACAAGGTGGTTTTTTTATTAAAAAACACTAAAAAAATATCCACATATGAGAATAACATTCAATAGTCTCATCATGATTGAGACACGGTTTCCATAATATAGTCTCTCATCGATGGAAAACCACTTCCATTTACAATCATTTATCATGAGTCCATAATAATTTTTTGGTTTTACACATTTTATAAAATATTAAATATCATAACAACATCTAATGTCATAAAAATAGAGTTCTGATATTCATAACAAATTAAATTATTAATTTAGAAAATTTTGTTGATTTCTCCAAATTATTTGTGTAATTTTAAATAGTACACCAATTCAGAAATTTATACAGTTATTTATAATGGTTCCACATAACATGTAATTGAAATTTATTTTTCATGTACAATAAATATTTTATCCCTAGAGTGGTTTCTAACTAAACATTGTAATTTATATCAAATAATAAGAGTTTTTATCATTGATGGGTCTACGATATCCACCAATCAAGAAATAATATCAATTTTTATTTAATTTATATTGACACATTTTGTTCCCAAAAAAATAGGCCCAAAATTAAAGTTTAATATTGATTAGTTCTATAATAATTTTTTATCACATAGTAAATAATTATTCTATACCAAAGTAGTAAATGAAATCATTAAATGATATTGTTATTATAATAATGTTTCTCTATTGATAGTTCAACCACCAATGATTTTCCAATTTAAAAACTAATTTTGATAATAAATCATCTATAATATGAATTATTCAATTCACATTATAATTCATTGGATGTTGGTATTATATAATCATACACAAAAATTCTAAAATATTTATCCCCATCCAGAATACAGATAAGTTTTTTTTATCACTTTCTGAGATAATGGATATAATTATACCACAAATTCTAAAAACGTATTCAATAAAATGTTTTATAATATTTGAAACAAATTTTTTTTATTAATATATATAAAATATGATTATTTTATAAGATGATCCACCATAAAAAGTACACCATAATATTATAATATAGACATAGAATAAAATCATGAAATACATGGAATCATCTTCCCACATAATTATCAAATATAAAAAAGTTTATATTTTCAATTATTGTTATTGATATATCACTATTATCTATTTAAAATAAAACATTATGTAACCAATTTTACAAATTCATCCAGCATTTTTGATCATTTTAATTAACATTGGGTTCCATCATTTATTTTGGTAGCATCATGATTACCTACCCAAATACATAGTTAAATTGATTTTTATACATAATTATATAGTTATATATATGAAACTATTGTAACATTAGAATATATCACTGACCATATTAAAATTTCACATTTATCATTTACATCACATCCATATATGTATTTCCTCATTATAGTATTTTCATAATTTTATAATAATTATTTTATCATACCGCCTACCAAAACTAACTCCACGGGAAAATAGATAAATATTCTAAAAATAATTATATACATTATTTTAAAATTCTATATAGAAATTCCAATAAAATGCTAATTTTCTCTAACAACATTCATTTCTGTGGTAATATTATTCTTACTAAAAAAACCAATCATTATATATCTATTCCCTATGGTAGACGTAAGATTAAAAATAATAATATCTGTATATTATACTAATCAATTATTTCATTTTTAAGATAATTATATGATAAAAGATATTTCATTATCATATGGTAAATATACATATTAGACCTTTCAATAATTCAGTAATATGTCAATTAATAAAAGTTTGAATACAAAATAGTAATATGAGATTATATATTGAATTTTTCTATTCATATTATCTCAATATAATAGTAAATATACTCTATGAACGTACCTTATAGGACAAGTATATAGATGAATCCTAATCTAGAAACATCACATTATATTTTATAAGAATCTGTGGTATGAAATTAATTATATAAGATGAAACATCATCCACTTCATCAAATACTAAAATAATTCATAACTTTTTAAGAGACAATAAAACATCACAATATAATGAGTTATGAATATAAAGCCTATATATAAGAAAAAAAATTAAATAAAAATATGATAACATGAACTAAAACTAAAAATATTCTTTTTCTAAACACATTGATCAAATTATCATAGTATATAAATACTTCATATAGTATTATGAAATAAAAATTCTGTTTATCCTAAACATCATGATTAGAAAATTAAAATCATAAATATTAATGTATAATTTTGAGAAAAGGCCATAATTATTATTCCAACTTAAGTATTCCACTGTAAATTTTTTGTTATTTCATATTTCTCATTTATTATTTACTTTATGATGGTTTTATCTAAAATATCACCATAATGGTTGGATAATTTTTTTAAATTTTAATTTTTCAATGGTATAATCATAGTAGGTCAATTGGTGAGTACAAAAGGAATGACTAAAACTATATATTTTCTATAACAATATAATGATTTCATTTTACTATTTCATCAATTATATCCTTTTTATGGATATTAATAAAAAATGATAATATATTAAATAGTAATGAAAATTTTGAAAAAAAATATCATAAATATATTTTAATTAAAATTTATAATTTCGAACCAATGGGCTCATATTAGGATATTTTATTCACAAATTAAAACATTCATTATTATTTTTTAAAATATAACCAATACATCATTTAGATAAACAATATTAATGTGTATCCCCATTGACTAAGATACCAATGCCTCAAATAAAATTCAAATAATGTCACTAGATACACATGATAATATTTTAATTAAATAAGTTATATTAGTGGAACTGTATTACTATATATTTTTATAACCCTTAATGAAGTTAGTTTCTATGGAAAAATAAATGATCATTGAACCTGTTGCTTCATCAATTATGGAAAACATACCTCAAAATGTAATAATATCACTGGAAAAATAACAGGGACACCATTGAGTTTATTTTGGGTAATATGTTGAGTTTTTAGGGTCATTCAGACCATTCTAGGTGGAAATATTATCTAGAATATTATTATCATTATTATTTGATATATATTCGTGAATTTTTTAATAAACCAATATACATATTGGTACCCATGTTCTTGTGATTCAATCATTGGCATGTATTATTATGAACATATATGTGTATCAAAGGTTCTCAAAATATCATTCATTTAATATTTATTCTTTGATTTACTTATAAAATACAAGGATATATGTAATTTATTTTCCTTTAGTAATTTGTTTGGACTTGTAGTGTTCTTATTGGGTTCATGAGATGGGATTTTTACATATCTTCACATATATTATAGTTTCCCATATTTATTAGTGCCACATAATGGAAACATTTATATATTTTTTGGTCATGTTACAATGAAAAAGTATATGCTGACTAATTTCATATAGAATTGAATATTTAGTAAATAAAAATTAATAATATATGTTGTGGGACATAGAGATGAGAAAACTATTTGGGATCACCTCAAAGTGAATGTCACCCATTGATAATATGTATACTTCAGGTGGATTTTAGACTATTATGGAACGTGGTAAGTTCCTCTAGAGAGGATATGTCTTAAAATGTAGTATATTGATATGTGAAGATTAGAAAATAGTAATCGAGGTTCATGACGAATATAACATCAATAAATGTCATATAATCACATGGGGGTTATGCCTTATTGGGGAGGTATTTAACTAATTTTATGAGGTATAAATATCTCGGGTCATGGTATCAAACGAATGTATAAAATATTTTTGTATTAAAAGTTTGATAAGGAACATGAACTAATGTGTAGATAATATTTTTATGTTTGGTTCGACATGTAATATTTACCCCAGAATATGTGATCTTCGATGTTTGGATTGATCATTAAGGAAGCTTGTTGTTTACATTGATGAATTGAAATCAAATCTCATTCTTTTTTAGTTGTAAAATTTAATTTCATATAATATGAGTTTTGAAAACATATTAACAACATGGTGTGTTGATGATGTCCACATGTATCATATTTTGATATGAGAACATCATATTAATATTTTATCATCATGTGGTCACCATATTTTTTCGAAAGTTATAAAAAATGTGGATTTAATGGAGAATATTCATTGACTATCGCAACATATTTCTCTGTATGAATATCAACTTCGTTGATATTATATATTATTGTTAATATGATAATTTAATTAAAATTTTATGGGTAATATTATTTTGGAGAGATCATTTTGGGATAGAACTTTTGGAATTCCCTAAAATTTCTAATCAATTAATTATCAGGATTCTATAATCAATGATGAAATGATTGGAGGGGATTATTACATTTGGTGAATATAACATTCATAATTGTTTGGTTTTGATACAAAATTCCTTAGGAATTCCCTAGATTGTTTATCATGAAATTGAATAACTATTGGGGGCTGTTTGACCCCTATAATTGATTATATAAATTTCAAAAAATGTTTACTTTTCAGATGACACTAAAATGAAATATCCAAAACCATATTCTAGAATAGATATATAATGTCCCATGTTAAATCCTGAATGTCTATTTCACCCTAGGTGTGATTTAATTTTATTTGAATAGGGATCCAAGATGATACAATGACATTGAAAAAACAGAATGAATAAATTGATCAATTTATTTATTTATTTTATTTTCATTATTTATTTGGTTGTTCAATATTTAAAAATGATATTTAAAATCCCTAAATAAATTTTTATATAAATATAAATTTTGATATGGAGTTTCAAGGAGAGATATAAATATTTATTTATTTTATTAAAAATTAGTGTTGGAATGAAATATGGTAAAGGGAATCACCATTAATGGTAATGTGGGTTACTCTTCCCCACAAATTGATCAACTGAATTCATTGATAATATTATATTGGTAAAATATTATTCAATTTCATCATTGGAGAGTATGTTTTTCACCATTGTATGATTAATTATTAATATAGGGATTGGTTTTATTAGATTTATCCCTATTATATGTATTTCCTAAAATATATATTAATTTTTATTGAAACAATTCTATGTTATTCATGTAATACCCATATAATATTATATTATATTCCTAGGTTATCAAATGATAATTAATGTATTTTTTATTTATTTTCATCTAGTTATAATTGGATTTAATTTATGAATAATTTAATAACTAAATTTGGACGTTTTGAATTACACCGTTTCTTGTTTAAAATAACTTTTCTTCCCTTTTACATTTAATCATTTCTAGTTTTTACATTTTTAGTGGTTCAACTAATTCTGGAACCAAATTAATTTTTTTGATCAACCAAGAATTCCACATATCATTATTTCTTGTGATCAATAATGGTTTTTGACACGAGGAGGGATTCCCAATAGTGATGGGAATATGATGGTTTTATGAATTATGGTGGATTTATGAGGTGGAACATGTGATGTGATGGTCCTTCCATGGAATAAAAACGTTGATACCATTTTTCTAAAATTTATTGGATGAAATATGACTTAATTGAGTAATTTATAATGATTTTTGTTTGATTCAATGAAGATTTTTGGGTAATCATAAATTACCTTTACTAGGTATCTTTTTATAAATTATATGTCTACGGGTAAAGTGATTTGATTGAAAAAAAATTAGTAATAATTTAATTTGGACATATGATTATTTTTTTTAAGGATCACATTACCATGTTTCAAAAACACAAGTCATATTAACCCTAAATGACTACTCATAATGTTCATATATTATATGCTTATGGACCTATATGAAACCATATTTGGTGTTTGTTGGACCATACATCGTGCATATATAGTTGATAATTTATAATTTTTGTGTAGTCCACGATGAGTTCTTCTATAAAAATGAAAAATAATCGGTCCCTTCTATGTGACATGTATAAATGCTAATCCACTCTATATGGAATGGAATAATAAAGATAGGTGGCCGACACATGACACAATTTATTCACTCTTCATGCATCACATGTATTAAAACGTTCCTAAGGAAGTGTAGTTTTGTGTCTTATTCACATTATATTCTCATGGAATGTGTGATAGTATAGTCTTTGAAAAATAATTCATAAGAATGATTATTCTTCCCACAACACATACAATATGATTTCCATTCTGGGGATTCATCTATGATTGGGTTTAATATCCACCAATAGGGATACAATAATAATACTCATATCCATCTACTATTTTAGGGTATGAAACATTGATACCTGCTTAATGGTTATGTGATCCCCTCATGTAAAACTGTGAAAATGGAAGCATATATCCACCAATAGATTTTACTATGATCATATATCTATTAGTAGACTTCCCTTAACTGTGTTTTTATATTTATATTTGTTTCAATCTTTCATAATAATATATTATATAATGTGGCATCCAATCATAAATCCATATAATTATGGACTATCATTAGAGAGGATCGAGGAACTCTACTATACTATGTTTCCTTAATTCTTATTATGTTCAAATCAAGGTTTCATCATTCCTTTTCATTGTTGATTATAAATTTATAAAAAATTATTTAATTTTAAATAATAAATTTTATTGATTTAATTGTCTCTTACATTGTTTGTATACACACACCACTACATGATATATTCATATTAATGGTCTCTCTAAATTAATGGACAAAATATAGAACTCATATCAGGGTGTTCCTTGTATGGGTTGTGTATAGTGACACTTGGAGGATGAAGTAGATAGAAATTTGGTTATTCTATTAGTTAAATGAAGAGTTTATGTTCCTAATTTTATTTTTAAGTACATATAATTTGGTTAATGGAATTATATTTGAATTCATTTCCTTATTATGTCTAATAATACATGGTTTTGTATTATTTATTATCTAAAATATTTAATTTGTTCTTGTTTATATATTATATATTATAGTTGTGTGAGTAGAGATACATGTGTGTGTGAATTGGGATATTACAACCCTAATGTATAATATATCAAGTCAGATCTACTCAAAATCCCCTTTCATATTAATGGTAGGAAAGTAGTATCATATTAGCGATATAACAGGCCCAAGAGGAGAATTCATAGGTCATGTTGTTAAAGTTTGATATCAAATTACTGGTTATATTAGGTTAATTTTTTGATATATAACACTTGTGAGAATTGTTTATGGATAAAATGAAATAATGATATGGTGTTTTGAGTTTGGCTCTATGGTAGTGAATGGAGATTCTTTTCTGTTGGCTAATGTATTTATACATAATGAATTTAAAATACAATATATTAATTTATCATAATGTGAAATAGTGACATATTGAAAATGGTACATAGGTGATATTGGCCTTTTTTGGTTCTAAGTGTCATACTTATTTCCATTCTGAAAATAAGATATTTTATCTAATGAACGTCTTGAATTTTATTAGATTTTTCTATATAGATATTCATTGTGTATTTTGTGATAGTAGTGAATCAATGATCCTTTTTTTTTGTGATGTCTTATTGTAGTGGCATATTCATGAGGGTTTACTTATAGATTGATAATAATAATTTCCACCACTCATTGGGCACAAAATAGTTCTACCCCATAGCATTTCCTGATGTAGTCCATTAAGACGCACAAATAATTTTTATTGTCAAGAAATATGATGTTACATATAGGTAGATTAAAAACCATTAGTTTCATTGATAATTGACACATTAATTTTCATTCCAGTGGACCTGTTGTATTAATAATAATATATATATATTATTAATTAATTTCTACATCTCTATTAGAACCCTTTATACCAATTAGTTGTTCTTTTTTACTCAAATTTATGATAAGACAAATATATATTTGATGGATTTTTAACACCATATAAATGTGTAGTATTTCATATAAACATCATGAGAGTTGTAAAATCGGGATATTTAGGAGGTACAATATGGTATTATTTCAATCAATGATTATGTAACATGGTTAACATACCTCACATAATACACAATTGACATGGTGCATAATTGGTATGTTTGTTCATGCATAATTGAGGGGGTCTTAGAATATATATAACTGAGTAGTGGGTCACACATTATATATATATATTTGTGTGTGATGGTGTGTTAGATAACTCCATATTTCTTTATATATTTATTTTATTACAAATAACAATAGAATTTGATTGTAGTTTTTACCAACTGAAGGAAACCATTGTAGATGTCAGCTGGATGGGTGATTTGAGACATAGGTGCCTGAGTAATTATAATGGATATTCATAATCTATAGGATCAATGGGCCATGTTTTATAGAAAAGAAACAATTTTTAGGAGAAATTTTTATATTCTCTTGTTATAGAAGAGGATACATTAGTCAATACTACCTAACATTCATTTCTGTAACAAGTGGGATGGATGTAGAAAATCATTGAATTAGAGACACTAACAATTCTAGGGTCACCTAGGGGAGGAAATGGTGATAATAATAAAGGTATTTTATAAATAATAGATATGAGAAGAATATTATTTGTCTGATTTTGTGTATTGAAATGGCCACCCACACCACTTGATGGTAAAAATATGTTTCATGTGGTTGGTGGTCGGGGGTTTATCTAGTCGTAGTTTATTGAGGAATATGACCTAGATGGTATAGAAATTATTTGAGGTACACTATTTGGAATTTATATTGTAGAATTAGATTTTTTAAACGTAATCATGAGCCACTAAATTTTATCATCGATCTATTTTGTGATCAATAGATATTTCTAGTAGATCATTATGTTGACCCTCATGGATGGAGTCTAAAACTGGAAAATATTCTACAATCACACAGTTCAATGAGTAATTGAATTTCCTTATAAATGAGTTATATTATGATAGAATCTATTAATTTATATAATTATCATACAATATATCATATTTGTTACAATTTTTTTTCCCGAATCCAAAACATGATTAGTTATTTCTTGAAAACTATGATATTGAACCAGGTTAATGAATCATAAATTCCCATCACTTATTAGATGTAATTAAAGGAATCCAATGTTGGGAATTGATTAGATAATCCATATATGATATACCACAAGATATATTTATTAGTCTTTAGTTCAACATAAATACCAAATTTTCATTTCCGTATATTATTTGAGGAGTAACTGGTTATTTAACTTATGGAATTACATATTTTACCACCTCTTTGGAATTTATAAATGTGTATATAATTTCACCCATGGAATGATCTAATTTTTGTATTATCATATCTGATTACAGATTTTATGCATCAATAGAATAGGTATTAGTTTTATGACATTTATTGAATATAAAATTAAGGACATGGTGTGAACCTTTGGAATATGTGATACTATTCCACATGAAAGTAGATGGGAGCAAGTTGTTATAGGTAGTTAATTTTTATTAATTATGTAACCACAAATAATAGATAAACATGATTATGTAGAAATAATTTGTACAATCAGGTGATATATTACATGTAATTATTTGATCTTTATCCTCCGATAATGGTGCAACAATCTATGTGAACATTTGGATGTTATACTAATTTTGTAATTCATATTTCACTATGATCATTATGAATACATAGTAATTCACTTTGACATAATGAATGCCCCAATAATGTTAATGTGAATTATGTATCAAATAATATATCCCTTACTTCATATGTTTATGTTGGTATTTAATAATGACATTTTTATTTAACAACTATTTTCATTTAGACTCTATAGAGATGTGGTGATTGTCATGGATGTATTGAAAGATTTTCAGTTATATTGAAATATAATAAAGTGTTAGTGTTATATTATATATCAATAGTTTTAGTGATTTGTACTCTTATAATATTTTGTATTTAATAACATTGTGATGAATAAGGTTTTCATTTCCTGGGATAAACCCAATGGCATGATAGGGTTTTAATGATTTATTAGATTGGCATGATGTTATATATGATTTATGTATGATTTTTCTAGAATTCAGAATCTTTTGACTACCATTCCATGGAAAAGAAATCATTTGACCTCATTATAAAGGTACCATAAGGCCTTTTATGAGGGTTGATTATGTATTATTATAAATTTATTATAGATACAAGATTAGTTGAATTAAATTACTTTGGGATGAAATGATATCATATGGTACAAGGATGCACCCTCTCCATGATTAGGACAACAAAAAATTAAATTAAATTTGGATTAGTGGTATTTTTCTGAATGACATATTATAACTTCCATATCCGTGAGTGTTTTTTTGTATATTTTTATCGTAATAGTCTCTTGTATGAATTTAAATATAGAGATGTGCAGCACCCTGACCAACAAACCCCAGTGTTGATCCATTATTTTAATACATTGGCCCAATTACAAGTAATAAAGTCTCAAAAGACCAATCAGTTTAAAATCCATGGAAAATAGATTACATACATGAACATTACCTTACACATGATAAAATAAAACACAACATAAATGATCCATTGATAATGTCATTAATTTCATAGATTAACCCTATTAATCAATCATAATACACATCATGGAATCGTAA
Organism: Viscum album; assembly: GCA_963277665.1. Classification (NCBI taxonomy): domain Eukaryota; kingdom Viridiplantae; phylum Streptophyta; class Magnoliopsida; order Santalales; family Viscaceae; genus Viscum; species Viscum album. The sequence continues at coordinate 1,036,065,612 of OY728133.1, read as the reverse complement.
GAGAATTAAATCATGGAAAACAGTGAGCTCTGATTCTCAGTAAGGATACGAATATAGTGGAAACATTCCTAAATAAGCACAAACATTTAAGTCAATGAATAAGATATAAACAAATTCCATTTAAACCTAAACATCAGCATAATATGGTAAAAATACTATAAAATAAATCCATTTACTTATTCACATGGATATTCTACTATACTAATTCTCACATGCAATTTCAATAGCCACATTCATAATAATGGATTGCATAATGCCAGACTTCATATCCACTTAGTCATGGAATTCTGCCAAGACTAAAAATAAGATTATGTCAAGGCCTTATTCCAAGACAGTAGTTTGTCTCATTAGAGCTTTTGATACATTAAGGAGCTATAGTGGGCTACACCTATCACTTACTATGTCCAATGTATTTATAATATGAAAAATATTAATGATAACATAAACATTCGTATTACAACTAGCATACAAAATGTCAATACTTTATCCATAAACCATGAATGGTATAATAATAACACATCCACATTTAAACATATCACAAAACCATCAATACAATATGGAATATTTTTATTATAATAAATCATCTTTAAACAATATTAAAATCCATCAAAGGATGTTGAAACATATGATAATGATTTGTACAAATCATTGAGAGAATTATCTCTTTTTCATGAAAATATTTTAAAGTCAGAAAATTTAAAAATGAATACATTTAAAGAAATTTTGGAATAAAAGGGTCTCATTCCACATTGAAACATTTGAAAAGAAGTAACATTTTATAAACATTCATGTCCATATAAATAAATCCTTAAAGAATTATTTTGAAATTAAGGACATTAATAAGAATGATTTAGATTAGTAAATATTTAAAACATTTAAAATATTTTTTTAAAAAAAACCATAAAAATAATCCCTTTTAAAACTCTTTTATGAAGCATGGAAATCCATAATAAATATTTCTTAATAGATACCAACGTAAAAACAACCTCAAATAATATAGTGATTCTGAAATTAACCCTTACCTTGCACTTTACTTTAGTCAATGGTACATTCAACATTCTATATAAAGACTATAGTTTGTTATTATATTTTACTAGAACCATATTAATATTTATGATATCATACATGATTCATTTATGACTTTATAATAACCATTTAATAATAATTCCAATGTTATATTAACATTTCGGGTAATAATCATTTTCATTATTGTACATGTACTAACTTGTTACAATTGATTGCATTATGTAGATACTAATTTAAATAAATCCAGAATTAAAAAACATTAAAATATCATATATATTTAGAATATATATATATATAATAGACATATATATGAAATGGAAAACACCATTAATGGACATGGTAGACCGTATGTACGAATAAACATTGTTTCCATTTCCATATCGTATTGAACATAACTATGTGAATATGACATATGTAAGTACATATATATATATATAGAAGAATTATTATTTCATATTCTAAAAAATTGTCGATGATTTATATTTTTTAATAATCATTTAATGGTGAACATGGAAAAAAATCTCATCTTGTCGTGGGGACGTTAATCCGTACGTACGCACGAGCAACAATTTCAATATAATTGTGAAAGAATCGTATGTAATTTTTTGTTTTATCATATATACAGAATAATTAACATGATATATTTATTATTTATATTATTAATTCTCATTATTTTTAAGATAAAAATAATGAAGTGTTTGAATAAAAAACTACACACTACATGGAGATGATAATCCGTACATATAGACGAATAGTGACTTTGTCATTTATATGATGTATAGAATAATGAATATGTTTTTAAAAATTTTATAATAACATAAAAATATATATTACATAATGGGGTTAATATTTTTTAATGTAAAAAACAATGAAAGAGGATGTGGAAGAAGAAATGAACATAAAAGAGGTGATGAAATATTACCTCTTCGTCAAGTTCTTCCTTTTGATTTGATCAAAATGGATCCTTAAGATTGGTTTCTGACAAAAGTAATGCATCTATGATATTGCGAAGATTGTTGGGAGGGTATTTGGGCTAGGTTTTGCCATGAAAATAAGGCGTTGTAGGTGTGAAATTAAGATATATTAATTTTCCCTTTTATAAGAGAGGTGAGCTTAACTTTATGAAATGATTGATATATTTTTTTTATAATAAAATATATTTCAATTTCTAATGGCTCCAAAATAAATTATTAAAAGTATTAGGAGAGTATGGGTTGAAATCATTACAAACAGTAGGCATTAGATAGGATTAGGTCTCCATATTAACCTAATTTTTTAGATTTAACAATTAGTTAAATTGTATTACATTTACCATATCTATTTGTATTTTTATATTATATGTTTAATAAACATTATATTATAAACAAAAGAATCCCATGTGGTTCATTATTAATATATATAACCTTATCTATGTCTGTAACACCCCGAGCTTCCACGATACGCCTCTCTTTCAATAATGCAATAGCTTGCATTGTACGCAACTTCGAGTTCTAAAACATCGCGACAAATCAAAGTAGCCGTTATGAATAGTAATAACCACTTTTTAAAATTATAGAAATTTTATATTTCAAAATGGACTTCATTTTTGTATTCCTAATATTGAAATTAACCTATGTTGAATTTTTTGTAATTTTCTGAGAACTTCAAAATTTTTATGAATAGTGAAAAATACTTAAAACAACTTTTTTAATCAAAATAATTCATAGTGATAAATTATACTATTGAGTGGTTTTAGAGTATAATTAGAATATATTTTTACCATTTTATCCAATGGTGGTCATTAGAATTAATTTAACATTGAAATTGGACATAAACAATTGCCAATCTTTTGATATAAATTGTTTCTTAAAAACACGCTATTTGTTGTGACAGCGGGAATTAATTATAAAATTAATTAATGCAACTAATATGTTTGGAATTTTGTAAAATAGACATCATTTTTCAATTCGGAATATCAATTATAGCTTAGGGTGAAATTTTGGCCTTATTCTGAAAAACTTCAATTTTTGATGAATAGTGAAACCACTAAGTGGTTGTTAAATAACTGATTTTTCGAAATATTACCACTTCTGTGATTTGATTTTCAAAAATCCGACATACATGGTTGTCATTAAGAAGTAAAATGTGGTTCAATGGGATAAAAATAATTTTTTGGTGAATAGTAACTTATTAAGTTCTTAATCGCGATTAGTGGTAATTAGGGTAGTTTAAGGTATAAATAATACTTTAATAATATTAAATGACCTAGACACATGTCCCAACCTCATTGGTTGTGTCATGGCCGACCAAGACAAGCCATGGCCTAACTTGGGGACCCCATGGATCCACTTTTGTTGGGAAATAACATAAATTACTTTTTATTTAATGTTAAAGTGAAAATGACACTAACATAAAGTGTTTTACTAAAACAATTTTTAAGTAGGGTTACACAAGTCCAAATTTTGATTATAAATAGTAATTGGAAAGATAAAAAGATTTCCTATATCATAGTATTTTTTTTATAATTTTTAGACATTAAATAAATTTAATTATTTATGACATAATAATGATGCAGCGATGACATCATTATTTGACGATTTAAATAAAATGGAAAGATAATATAAAATCTATAAACTACACATGGCCAAAACCAATTGGATGAGTGGATTTCGATGCCTTATCACCTTATCCACGAATTCTATCAATGTGGGACCTTTTAAAACCGAAACACATTTTCAAATAATGTAATGTTCCTTTACTTTCCAAAAGTGCCCCTCCTCTCCTCTTATAAAAGGCCCCCACCTCTACCTCATTTCACACACTCTTCAAGCCATTGGCTCGGCCAACCCCTGCCCATTTGCTCTCTCCACATCCCTCTCCTCATCCTAGAGGATTCCCTTTGGGCAGAATCCTTTCAAAGGAAGCCTTTAGGCTCAACTCAAAAGGAGTTACACTTTTTAAGGTAATTCATTCTCTCATGTTCTTTTGTTTTATTTTGCTTCTCCAACCCCCTAAACTCTTTTTATTTACTTCTTTTGTAACAACACCAGTATCTTAAATATACTAGGATGTTGTTATAAGATTTATTTGAGCTACACTTCCACACAACTACATCAAATGGTTAAAGAACATAAGGTTTCCGTGGATGGCGAAATTCTGCCTCCCGAAACGATGATTGTTCAACACTCATTTAACACCTTCAAAGGTGGCCATTATGATGTCACTATTTTTATATATGATATATAATATGTTTATGTTTTCCTTAAGCTTCTGTTTTTTTCATTTTGGGCATACCTTTATGGTTTCCATTATGGGTAAAACACGATATCTTCATTTTAGGAAGCGCGGACTACCGCCCCCTCAAAGTGATTTGAATCGTTAATGCCATATGTGGGATGTATAAAGGATGGAGTAAATGGTATTATACACTATATTATACTGGAATTATATTATACATTTATATCATTATGACTTCGTTCCATTAAATACGAAATAGAAATGAAAGTAGCGTTCATGCGTACGTACGGCTTACCGTCTCCATGAACGGTGCATTTCATTTCTTACCTCTAAATGTTACGTAATATTATAAATGAATGTATATACTGTATATATATGATATATATGATATCTACATCATTAATATAATTCTGGATATAATGGATATTTCACCACATGAACAACTTATAATTATAAGAAGTTTATTGTTGACTCATGTACCAAAGATCGACAAAACGACCGTTATTAACTTAAATAATTACATAATGTTCATAACATTGTAATAAGTGATATAAAAAGGATAATGAAATTTAAAATGGTTCTTAATAAGGTAGATATTAACTCTAGTTTATTATTCAGGAGGTTAAAGAACGGTTGAGTCAAGTCGGACACAAGGTAAGGGAACTTCTTAACCCAACTTCCATTCTTTGGGTTAATCTCCTACTTTCAAATTATGTCATGATGTTATTATGTCCTATTTTGTATTTTTAATTTCTTTATGTGTACCTATAGTGAATACACATAATATATCTATTTTATTTTAAAAATGATCTTTTTAAGGACTTCGTCTCAATCTCCTTTCATTGAGGCATATTTTGTTTTATACACAAATTTCTTTTATACGGTGTATAAACCCCTTTGACTTTTACGTTTATTCAAAAGGAATCTTTTTATACAAAGCGTTTTGCTAAACGACAAAAGGGAATGTTTTTCTTTCCGTACTTATGCGGCGACAACGACTTCTCCGCCGCCGTGACCATTATTTGAGTTTCGGCTTCCTCTACAAGCCATCACTTTTTTTAATGAAAAATAAATACAAAGTTTTAACTTACTTTTATTTTGGTATTGAAAATGGTTTTGAAAGCGTTTTTATTATATCAATGTGTTGTATTGATATCTTGTGATTGGAATGTGGAAATGTTATGTTTCCTTTATGCATGTTTTATGTGATATGATTATGTTATGGTTTATGATATGTTTAAACCTATTCATATGAGGAATGTATTGGACTTAATAAGTGACGGGTGGGGCCCGCTATAGCTCCTCGATGCATCGGTAGGTCTCATGAGACAACTAGACGTGGAATTGGCCGAGGCCCTTTCCCAATTTGATTTATGGTTTTGGCCGAGGCCTTAATCATTTTAGATGTCTTGGCCGATGCCTTGACAAAATGTTTCAGAATGTCCGGCATTATACATTCCCTCATTATGAAAGTGGTTATTGATATTACATGTGATTATTCGACCAGTAGAATATCCATGTGAAGAAGTAAATGGCATTATCTCATTTTACTTTTGCCATATTATGTTGAAGTTCATGTTTAAGAGGCTTTTGTTTTAGTTATACATTGCCTTAAATGTTAATGTTTATTTATGAAAGCTTCCGCATTATTGTTATCCTTACTGAGCATTTGAGCTCACCCCTTTCAATGTTTAAAAATTTTCCAGGTTGTGAAGAAGTATTTTATGACTGACTTGCAAGAATAATCAGTGAAGATATGAGTGTGGACTATGAAGACCATGTTTTTTTGTAGTTTGTTTAATTTTGATGTAATGAAAGACTTATGAATGTATCTAGTGTTTCCAAGGCTACTAAACTAATCGGTCTTTCGAGACTTGATCTTTTGGGATCATGCCAATGTTACGAAGTAATGCACCGGCTCTGGGTAGCTGGGGTCGGGGCGTTACAGTTGGTATCAGAGGCAGTTTAGTACTAACCTTGGAAGCTAGATGTAGATAAACTCTGATTAGAACGCATAGCCCAAAGATAGGCTTCGAGGATTAGTATAGAAGAACTTCCTAGAATTTTGGTATTATAGAGATGATATGAGTTTTCCGAGCAATACATCCCTGTCTGGATACGAGCAGGTAGAGGCGGCTCTGGCACAGATGTACCTAGGGGTAAAACCCGAAAACAACGCTTTGAGCTAGACTCGAACGGGAACTGGTGCACGACAACGGGCCTTGCTGCACTCTTGGTTACGACACTCCCGGGGGATACGCTTAGGATAATTCTCATTTTCTTTACAAACCACTATGAACGGTTATGAGTATATACTTCCTCAAATAAAACCTTTTTATGATTATGGATTATATCCATAAATAGTTCAATTTATGTTAAGTATTTTACAAGTATGGAATTATGTATTTTGATTCATAAACTAATCTAGTTTATGCCATTGTTTAGAAATGGCGCCTAGTAGAAGGAATGGAAACTGTATCAATGCACGAACTCCGTGTAGGGATTGCCCTCCTGCTCAAGATAATTATTGTGGACCTGAAGATACAACTGGTGCTGATCAACTTATTACCATACTGGGACAACTCACGCAGGTTATGAATAACAACCTTACTCGTATGGAGCACCCTGATCCGCAACGTGGAGGATCAATGCTAGACCGTTTCATGAGGCAACAACCACCAACCTTTAATGGGAGTACAAATCCTATAGTAGCTGAGAAATGGATAAATTCCTTAGAGAAAATATTCCATGCCTTGGGGAGTAGTGAAAGGGAGAAGGTTGTCATGGCAGTTTACCGCCTCACTGGAGATGCCGATCAGTGGTGGTCGCTGATTCAAAACACAAAGGAAGATGATGACATATCGAATATGGAATGGAGGGAGTTCAAAGAGCTTTTCTTAGAAAAATACTTTCCTCGTGACCATCGAGCAGATATGGAAAGGCAATTTCTGAGTCTGAGGCAGAAGGAGGATGAGAATGTCGCAAAGTATGAGGCTAACTTTACAAGGTTAGCAAGGTATGCTGCAGATTACATACGTAACCCAAGGAGTAAGATTGATCGTTTCTTTGATGGGTTAAAACCATTTCTCCGTCGAGCTTTGGTATCACAATCCTTCTCATCATACGAAGATATTGTCTCGTGTGCTATCAAGACAGAAAAGGAATTCTCTAAGTCTTATGACAACAAAGTAAAGCAAGAGAAGAAGAGAACGGTGGAACAAGAGACAGATAAAGGGAAAAAGGGAAAGAAGGATTTTCCAGTATGTGATAATTGTGGGAAGAAACACCCTGGTACTTGCCTAAAAGGAATGGGAGTTTGTTATAAATGTGGAGAAAAGGGTCACCAGGCTCGTGATTGCAAGGGAAAGAAAGAGGCTGTCAAAGTTGAATGCTACAATTGTAGAGAAATGGGTCATTATGCAAATGAATGTCCTAAGCGTCAAGGAAACTTACCTCAGAAAAGGCCAAGGGATCAAGGACAATCTTATGCTATTACTACAGTTGAAGCAGAATAACTAATGTATTGGGGCTTTTGGACTCATGGATTATATTCTGGTTATTAGAATAATGTGATCTATATAAGGATTGTACTGCAGTACTTTTTGATTTCAGTAAGGTTTTAATATGATTAAGGTAATCATATTTTTAGTATGTGACAATAAGAGAAACTAATATTTGTTTGGGGAATCTGATAAATTGATTTTGGAATTAAGAGACCTTTTAGAGAAAGTCTGGATAGAGGTATTTTGGATAACTATAAAGGTTGGAGTGGATTAAGTTGAACCTTGGATAGTAAATTTAAGGTTAAAAATTTTCTGGATATTATTCTTGGAATACTATAGTTTTATGAAAAGGACAACCTGCAGGGTGGGGCATAACCCGTCGCGTCGGACAAAGATGCAGGAATCGAACCCACAACCATAGTGCGACAAGCCTTTATTTCCTACCACTAGCCTACAGGAAGTCCCTGGTTATTACAAAATAATTTTACTAATCTAAATAAAATGTGTTAATATTTGGAACCTTATACAATTAGGATAAGTATAATATTTTTGAGTTCTATTATCATTTTGAGTGAAAGATGAGTTGAAGGTTGAAACTCTAATTGTCAAGCATAAATATATATATACCTATCTCTTATTCAATGAATAAATTAATTCTTAAACTTTAGTAAAGGGATATTAAAAAAATAAAATAAAATGTGTTATCCTAATACCTTATGTTTTGTTGAACTGAAGACATTTTAAATCAACATAGATTGAAGGCTTTGAGGCCCTCAATTTGACAGTTGATTGTGATTGATGACCTCAATCACTCCCTACAAATATTTACGTTTTTCCTCCAATTATATGTCTTTAATTGCCACCAATGTTCTCCTTATCGAGATCATAATTTGGTGGTGACTTTCTTATTTCCATTTTCCCTCTTATTAAGGCTAAATTTTATTAACCTTATTTCCGATGTGGGTTTTCCACAAAGGTATTTTCTATTTTCACCCTCTTATATCAAATTGCGAGGACGCAATTTATTGAAGGAGGGGAGAATGTAACACCCCGAGCTTCCACGATACGCCTCTCTTTCAATAATGCAATAGCTTGCATTGTACGCAACTTCGAGTTCTAAAACATCGCGACAAATCAAAGTAGCCGTTATGAATAGTAATAACCACTTTTTAAAATTATAGAAATTTTATATTTCAAAATGGACTTCATTTTTGTATTCCTAATATTGAAATTAACCTATGTTGAATTTTTTGTAATTTTCTGAGAACTTCAAAATTTTTATGAATAGTGAAAAATACTTAAAACAACTTTTTTAATCAAAATAATTCATAGTGATAAATTATACTATTGAGTGGTTTTAGAGTATAATTAGAATATATTTTTACCATTTTATCCAATGGTGGTCATTAGAATTAATTTAACATTGAAATTGGACATAAACAATTGCCAATCTTTTGATATAAATTGTTTCTTAAAAACACGCTATTTGTTGTGACAGCGGGAATTAATTATAAAATTAATTAATGCAACTAATATGTTTGGAATTTTGTAAAATAGACATCATTTTTCAATTCGGAATATCAATTATAGCTTAGGGTGAAATTTTGGCCTTATTCTGAAAAACTTCAATTTTTGATGAATAGTGAAACCACTAAGTGGTTGTTAAATAACTGATTTTTCGAAATATTACCACTTCTGTGATTTGATTTTCAAAAATCCGACATACATTGTTGTCATTAAGAAGTAAAATGTGGTTCAATGGGATAAAAATAATTTTTTGGTGAATAGTAACTTATTAAGTTCTTAATCGCGATTAGTGGTAATTAGGGTAGTTTAAGGTATAAATAATACTTTAATAATATTAAATGACCTAGACACATGTCCCAACCTCATTGGTTGTGTCATGGCCGACCAAGACAAGCCATGGCCTAACTTGGGGACCCCATGGATCCACTTTTGTTGGGAAATAACGTAAATTACTTTTTATTTAATGTTAAAGTGAAAATGACACTAACATAAAGTGTTTTACTAAAACAATTTTTAAGTAGGGTTACACAAGTCCAAATTTTGATTATAAATAGTAATTGGAAAGATAAAAAGATTTCCTATATCATAGTATTTGTTTTATAATTTTTAGACATTAAATAAATTTAATTATTTATGACATAATAATGATGCAGCGATGACATCATTATTTGACGATTTAAATAAAATGGAAAGATAATATAAAATCTATGAACTACACATGGCCAAAACCAATTGGATGAGTGGATTTCGATGCCTTATCACCTTATCCACGAATTCTATCAATGTGGGACCTTTTAAAACCGAAACACATTTTCAAATAATGTAATGTTCCTTTACTTTCCAAAAGTGCCCCTCCTCTCCTCTTATAAAAGGCCCCCACCTCTACCTCATTTCACACACTCTTCAAGCCATTGGCTCGGCCAACCCCTGCCCATTTGCTCTCTCCACATCCCTCTCCTCATCCAAGAGGATTCCCTTTGGGCAGAATCCTTTCAAAGGAAGCCTTTAGGCTCAACTCAAAAGGAGTTACACTTTTTAAGGTAATTCATTCTCTCTTGTTCTTTTGTTTTATTTTGCTTCTCCAACCCCCTAAACTCTTTTTATTTACTTCTTTTGTAACAACACCAGTATCTTAAATATACTAGGATGTTGTTATAAGATTTATTTGAGCTACACTTCCACACAACTACATCAAATGGTTAAAGAACATAAGGTTTCCGTGGATGGCGAAATTCTGCCTCCCGAAACGATGATTGTTCAACACTCATTTAACACCTTCAAAGGTGGCCATTATGACGTCACTATTTTTATATATGATATATAATATGTTTATGTTTTCCTTAAGCTTCTGTTTTTTTCATTTTGGGCATACCTTTATGGTTTCCATTATGGGTAAAACACGATATCTTCATTTTAGGAAGCGCGGACTACCGCCCCCTCAAAGTGATTTGAATCGTTAATGCCATATGTGGGATGTATAAAGGATGGAGTAAATGGTATTATACACTATATTATACTGGAATTATATTATACATTTATATCATTATGACTTCGTTCCATTAAATACGAAATAGAAATGAAAGTAGCGTTCATGCGTACGTACGGCTTACCGTCTCCATGAACGGTGCATTTCATTTCTTACCTCTAAATGTTACGTAATATTATAAATGAATGTATATACTGTATATATATGATATATATGATATCTACATCATTAATATAATTCTGGATATAATGGAAATTTCACCACATGAACAACTTATAATTATAAGAAGTTTATTGTTGACTCATGTACCAAAGATCGACAAAACGACCGTTATTAACTTAAATAATTACATAATGTTCATAACATTGTAATAAGTGATATAAAAAGGATAATGAAATTTAAAATGGTTCTTAATAAGGTAGATATTAACTCTAGTTTATTATTCAGGAGGTTAAAGAACGGTTGAGTCAAGTCGGACACAAGGTAAGGGAACTTCTTAACCCAACTTCCATTCTTTGGGTTAATCTCCTACTTTCAAATTATGTCATGATGTTATTATGTCCTATTTTGTATTTTTAATTTCTTTATGTGTACCTATAGTGAATACACATAATATATCTATTTTATTTTAAAAATGATCTTTTTAAGGACTTCGTCTCAATCTCCTTTCATTGAGGCATATTTTGTTTTATACACAAATTTCTTTTATACGGTGTATAAACCCCTTTGACTTTTACGTTTATTCAAAAGGAATCTTTTTATACAAAGCGTTTTGCTAAACGACAAAAGGGAATGTTTTTCTTTCCGTACTTATGCGGCGACAACGACTTCTCCGCCGCCGTGACCATTATTTGAGTTTCGGCTTCCTCTACAAGCCATCACTTTTTTTAATGAAAAATAAATACAAAGTTTTAACTTACTTTTATTTTGGTATTGAAAATGGTTTTGAAAGCGTTTTTATTATATCAATGTGTTGTATTGATATCTTGTGATTGGAATGTGGAAATGTTATGTTTCCTTTATGCATGTTTTATGTGATATGATTATGTTATGGTTTATGATATGTTTAAACCTATTCATATGAGGAATGTATTGGACTTAATAAGTGACGGGTGGGGCCCGCTATAGCTCCTCGATGCATCGGTAGGTCTCATGAGACAACTAGACGTGGAATTGGCCGAGGCCCTTTCCCAATTTGATTTATGGTTTTGGCCGAGGCCTTAATCATTTTAGATGTCTTGGCCGAGGCCTTGACAAAATGTTTCAGAATGTCCGGCATTATACATTCCCTCATTATGAAAGTGGTTATTGATATTACATGTGATTATTCGACCAGTAGAATATCCATGTGAAGAAGTAAATGGCATTATCTCATTTTACTTTTGCCATATTATGTTGAAGTTCATGTTTAAGAGGCTTTTGTTTTAGTTATACATTGCCTTAAATGTTAATGTTTATTTATGAAAGCTTCCGCATTATTGTTATCCTTACTGAGCATTTGAGCTCACCCCTTTCAATGTTTAAAAATTTTCCAGGTTGTGAAGAAGTATTTTATGACTGACTTGCAAGAATAATCAGTGAAGATATGAGTGTGGACTATGAAGACCATGTTTTTTTGTAGTTTGTTTAATTTTGATGTAATGAAAGACTTATGAATGTATCTAGTGTTTCCAAGGCTACTAAACTAATCGGTCTTTCGCGACTTGATCTTTTGGGATCATGCCAATGTTACGAAGTAATGCACCGGCTCTGGGTAGCTGGGGTCGGGGCGTTACAATGTCTATTGGGAAATCCTTATATTTTTAGGAATATTATATCAATTAATAATATAATATTTGTTTTAAAAAATCCATTATGTTAATGATGAAACTATTTAGTATTTGTTGTTTTAGGCCTTAATAACTTTATCACATTGAATAAATATCTTATCAAACCAAATCTTGATATATTAACTTAGAAAATTAGTGTAATTCATCATAAGTATCAATTTTCATTTATTTGTATATTTATAATATCAAATATTTTAATCAATCATTAATATGGTAATTACTGCATCATAATTGTGTCATAAAAAATATTTTTTTAGTGTACAAATATTATAAATATAATATCATTATGTACGAAATATTTGTATCTTTATAATGAATATTTATAGTAAAATTTTTCTTATGTATAACCCTATATTAAATATGGATTATTTATTAAACATTGAATTTAACTCTTTTAACTATTATTTAATTAAAATAATAATAAATGACTTAATATTATCCATGTAGACCATGGTGGTCATATTTTATTTATAAGGGTTTTTTCATCGAATTATACTTATCTAATAGAATTAGGACATGTGTTTGGGTATTTATGATATCTTTTTTACCTTTAATTACCCTATTTACTTTTTTCCCAGGTAACCAAAAATTATTTTCATCTTTTTAAACCAAATTTTACTTAATGATATTAACCATGTTCTCATATTTTTGTAATTCAACTCACATAAGTGGTAAAAATAGTTCTTTGAAAATTTACAATTCCTCCTAAGTGGTGGGTAAAAGACGGTAAAAAGTTCATCAAATTTTTTATATATCTAATCATATTATAAAATTACACCAATTAATTACATTGAACATATATATTTATTATATATCTATTTTGTGATAAAATTAATATAAATAAAATAAATAATTATTTAAAAAACAGTTAATTTTAACCAATAACTCAGTGTTTTTCACTATTCATAAAAAATGATTGTTTTTAGAAAAATATAAAAAATGCAATCTAAGATAATTTTGATGTTATTAATTCAAAGATGATGTCTATTTTACAAATAAAAAACATAGTGGTTTCATTTATTAATTTTAAATTAATTTCCATTGTCAAAAATGGGTTTTTTTAAAGTAAAAACTATCAAATGATTGACATGTGCTTATATGATATATAAATTTGAAATTAATTATAACAACCTACATTGTATTAAATGATAAAAATATAATCTAGTTATACATTGAAACCATTCAAATGTATAATGGAACAATATAAATTACTTTGATGAATAATGTTGTTTTCAAATAAAATTTAGTATTTTTCATTATTCAACAAAATATAAAAGTTTTCATAAAAACACCAAAATGTTAATGAAACCAACTTTTTATGTCCCGATTCTAATAAAAAAGTATATTTTTCCAATTTAATTATATAAAAGTGTCAAATATTATATTGATAAATGGTTCTCTATTAAATGGCCGTAAAATCACATTTTCTAAAAATTACTTCCATGATCTAAAAAATGAATTTTGTCATTTATTGTGTCTAGTAACACATAATATAGATTTTAAACTATATATGGAATATATAAAATTCGAAATGTTGATAATATTATTCATAACCACTTTTTAACTACTTGTTTGGATAGTTGTGGTGTGTTCGAACATGGTTTTGCGTGCAGCGTAAGTTATTGAATTATATTGAAGAAATAACATACAATGAAATTTTGGAGTGTTAAAATCTCCTCTCAAATAAATTTCATCCTAACAATTTGAAATTTTTCTTTGAAAATAAATGGGATAAAATGTAAATATACATTTGTAGAAAATTTCCCATATCAAAAAATGGGTTAAAAATTTAGTCTTAATAAGTGGGAATGAGAAATGAAAAGGTCACCACAATATTATGATCTTGATTAAGATAACATTGCTGCAAATTAGAGACATTTAATTGGAGGAAAAATGTAAATATTTATATGGAGTGATTGAGGTCATTCATCATAGGCAAGTGTAAAATTGAGGTCTTCAAATCCATCAATCTATGAAGATTTATAATATCATCAGTTCAACAAAAAAAATGTATTAGGATAACAAATTTTGGTTTTAATATCCCTTACCGAATGGTTAAGAATAAATTGCATAATAGAATAAGTAAAAAAAGGATACATGAAATGCAGAGGACCATTCGTTAACTAATTTCTACCATAAACACATATTTCACTCCAAAAGTTAATTGAACTAAAAAATATTCAATTTATCTCAATCGTATAGGTTTTCAAAAAAATATAAATTTATAAAACTTCAATCATCCCATTTTTCAAAAACTACATTATACATACCAGGACATCAATTGGGCTATTGGTAGGTGATGCACACTTGTTACCCTTTGGTTGTGGGTTCAAGTATCGCAGCCTTGAAGGATGCAAGAAGTTCTTGCCCAACCTCTAGGTATTCTTTTTTATTACAATACAAAAAAAATATGTAGAAATAATATCACATTAACAACAGTATCCAATGTCAAATATAATAGATTCCATCATTTAGACTTATCAAATATACTTCTTCCCAAACTCACAGTCCAAAATATATAAGGAAGGTAAACACAATGAAAATATTTTTCGCTATGAAATAACATGTAAAAACCATTATCGTGTATTCTTTTAAAGCATTGTAACAACCTGAATTATCATATAACAATATTTATTACATTCATGTTCAATTATTCTTAATATAATTATAGATATACTCCTTATATCCACAAATGTTATAACTCCTACAATGATGGAAAATAAAAATCATTAATCAGTTTCAAGGTAGTCAAAAATGAACAATATAATTTAACCAAATCAATCATATCTTATTCCAAAATTACTACCTCAGTATCAAAATCATATTATGGTTTATCTTTGTCTCAACCGTATATTTTCCAAAAAAAATTAACCTACCTTTGAGTCACTTTTCTTGGTTCCACACAATCTCAAGTCCTTAATTAAATATTATTGTAGTACATTCCTTGTATACTCTATAATTATTATAACATTTACATAATTATTAAAATACTCAAATGACACAATAATATAATAACAACAGAAGAACTCTAGTCATTCCATTCCATCTTCAACATTATGATAACCTGAGTATTATCAAATATTAGCATTTGGGTTATACTATGATGACTTAGATGTTGATTTTCATAATGTCCCAGCCCCTTGCAGATGAAGAATTTTTCGTTTGATACCATTTTCTTACATTTTTAATCATATACATGGTGTATTTATTCTCCACACCTATAACAAACTCCCACTCCCTTCATGAATTTACCATGGTGATTCTTTCCAAATTTATCACATATGGGAAAATACATATTTCCCCTCTTCCCCTTATCCATAATTCTCTCTTCCATCTTTTTCTTCTCTTTATTCCCTTAAAGGACTTAGAACTCATATAATTCTTTACATATATTATTATCACATGATACTATTTCTTCAAATGATAAAAAAACGTGGTAAACTATATTTCATCTAAATGGAAGCTTAATAACATGAAATATATGATTCTTCTTAATCTTTTGATCATGCATATTATTAGAGTTCCCATTCCTTCTACTAGGCATCATTTCTAAAAAATGGCATACAATATGTTAGTTTATGAATCACAATGCATAATTCCACACTTGTAAAATATCTAACGTAAATTGAAAATATTATGCATATAATATATAATAATAATATGTTTTCATTATGGAATAATTTACTCCTAAATCCTTTATAATGTCTTGTAATTAAAATATGAATTATCATAATAAAATCTCCGAGGAGTGTCCTAACCAAGAGTGCAGCAAGGCCTATTGTTGTGCACCAGGATACCCTAGGTAAAGCCCAAAACTCCTTGTGGGATTTTTCACTCCTAGAAACATCTGTGCCAGAGCCGCCTTTACCTGCTTGTATCCAAACACGGATGTATTTCATGTAAAATACACGAAATATCTACATAACCAAAATTCTAGGATGTTATTCTATAGTAATCCTTAAATTCTATCTTGGGTTAATGTTATCTAATAAGATTTTATCTGAATATATTTCAAAAGTTTTTTCTAAGCAACTTCTAATACAAACTGTAACGCCCTTACCGATGAATCCCAGAGTCGGTGTATCCTTTTAATAGATTGGAATGATTACAAGGAATCTTGTCCCAAAAGACCTACCAGTTTAGCAGTATTGGAAAATAGATTACATACCTGAACGTCACATTATGCATTAGAAAATAAAACACAACATAAATGATCCTTTGAAAATTCCGTTAATACCCAAGCATAACATTGCTTATCAATCATAATACACTTCATGGAATCATAGGAAATTTTAAACATAGAATGAGGGAGCTCAGATGCTCAGTAAGGATAAAAATATAGCAGAAACATTACTATATAAACATAAACATTTAAGGAAATGTATAAAACTAAATCAAAACCCTTTTAAACATATTTTTCCGCATAATATGACAAAGATACAATAAAATAACGTCATTTAATTATTCATATTTATATTTTACTAGTCGAATAATTACATGCAATATCAATATCCTCTTTCGCAATGATTGAATGCATAATGTCATACTTTATATCCACATAATGAAGGGATTTTTTCAAGACTACAATTAAGATTTCTTCAAGGCCTTGTACCAAGGCACAGGTTTGTCTAATGAGACATACTGATGCATCAAAGAGCTATATCGGGCTCCATTGGACCCTTTCTAAGTCCAATGCATTCCTCATATGAAAAATTTTAAACACAAAATAAACATTCTTGTTAAAACTAGCATACAAAAGGTCAATACATTATCTATAAACCATTAATGATATAAAAATAACACATTCACAGTCAAACATATCACAAAACCTTAAATACAATATCTAATATCTATATATTAAAAAATCAATTTTAATAATGTTTAAAATCTATCAAATGTTGTTGACATAGATTAAAATGATTTGAAAAACACATTGAGTGAAAAATCCATTTTTCATGAATACATTTAAAAGTCAAACATTTTAGAAAGGAAGAAATTTATGGAAAATTTTGAATCAAAGTGTCTCATAAAAAATTGAACTTTTTTAATAGAATTAACATTTTAAAAACATTCATGTCCATATAAAAAATCCTTAAAACCCTCTTGAAAACATGGACATTAATGAAATGATTTAGAGGAAGAAATATTTAAAATGAATTTTTAGTAAAAAACTATCCTAAAAATATTCTTGTTGAAAACTCTTTTATAAGGATTGTACTTGGATAATAAATATTTCCTATTCAATAATTATATAAAAACAAAATCTGATAATAAATAGATTGTGAAATGTATCCATATGTTGAATTTTACATAAGTCAAAGGTACGTTTTACCTCTAGTATAAATACCGTAGCATGTTATTTAATTATAACAGATCAATATTAATATTTATGATATCATTCATGATTCATTTTTGACATTATACTACCCATTTAATAATAATCTCTATCTTAAATTAACATTTCAGGTAATAATCGCTTTCTTTATCATATGTGTTTTAAATTGGTAATCTTGATTGTATCACATAGATATTGATTTAAATATTTCCAGAATATAAAAAATTATTTATATATATTATATATTTATATTATAAATATTTATAATAGACATATATATGAAATGGATAAAACCGTTTTTAGAGATAGTAGGTCGTACATACGCATAGACGTTGTTTCCATTTTCATATAGAATTGAACAAAACTAAGTGAATAAGATATATATTAGTACATATATATATACCTCCAAAATAGTTATTATTTAATTTATTACATACTTATTAATGATATATATTTTATTATCATAGTGGAATGGTAAACGTGGAAATAAATCTCATCACGTTGTCGAGATGGTAATCCATACACACGCACAATCAAAAATATCATTATATTGATGGAGAAATCATAAGAAATTTTATGGTATATCATATATGAATAATCATCAACATGTTATATTTATTATTTATTTTAGTTATACTCATTTTTATTCCCATCCAAATAGTGCAGTTCTTGAATAAAATACTTCACCACCACGTGGAGAAAGTAATCTGTATGAACGCACATATGGTGACTTTGTCATTTATAGGATGGATAGAATAATGTATATGGTTGTAACATTTTTATAATAAAATAAATTTATATATAATACAATGGTGATATTATTTTATATTAGAAACAATAATGAATTATTAAGTGGAAGAAAAAATGAACTTGAAAGAGGTGATGAATTATTTACCTCTTCTTAGGCTTCTTCCTTTTGATTAGATCAAAAGGGATCCATATGTTGGATTTATGAAGATATAAAAGAATCTAGGATAATGGTAGGAATTATAGGAGGTTATTTGGGTAGGTTTTTACCAAGAAAAAATGCTTCGGAGGTGTTAAATTAATATAATGGTAAGTGCTCTTTTATATGATAGGTGAGGGTCACTTTAGGATAATCTTGAAATATTATTTTATAATAAAATAATTTTCGGATTATAATTTCTCCAAATTTAATTTTTTAAAGTATAATGTGGGGATGGATCTAAAAACACTCAACCAATAGCTTTCAAATAGGATTAGGTCCTCATATTAAACTTATCATTTAGATATAACTCTTAGTTAAATGGTTTTACATTTACCATGTCTCATTGTACTTTAAAAATATATTGTTAATAAAAGAACAATATCAGGATATGAGAACCCTGTGTCATTAATAATTATTATATATAACCGAATGTATGTCCTTTGTTTGACCCTTAAATTTTAAGTAATATTATATCATTTAAAAATATAATATTTGTTTTATAAACTCAATATTGTCAATTCTGACAATGTTTAGTATTTGATTTTTTAAAAACATAATAACATTATCACAATGTGTAAAATTTATTTAACTAACTCTAACATATAATATTTACCTATAAAATTATTGTAATTCATAATAAATACCATTTTAAATTTATTTGTATATTTATAATATAAATTATTCTAATCTTTCATTAATATGGTAATTAATGCACCATCATTGTGTCATTAATAAATTTAACTGTTTAATTTCTAAAAATTATAAATAAAATACTATTATGTAGGTAATATTGATATATTTATAATGAATAGATTTAGTATAATTTATATTATTTATAACCCTATTTTAAAATTTGTTTACTTATTAACCATTGTATTTAACTCTTTTAGCTCTTCTTTAAATAAAATAGTTATAAATGTCCTGATCATTTCCATATAGTCCAAATGGGGTCCTATTTTATTCCTATGTTTTTAGGTCGAATTATACCAATCCAATAGAAATAGGACTTGTGTTTGGGTAATTATGATATTATTTTACCATTAATTACCAAATTTACTTTTAACCGTGGCATATATAACTCAAAAGATACTACTCACCAAAAAAATTATATTATTGAAAAACATATTATTTACCTATATTTACCATGAATTTTATTTTTTGAAATTCCACTCACTCAAGAGGTAAAATTATGTTTTATGAAAATTTATTATTCCTCCTAGGAGGAGGAGAAATGACGGTAAAAAGTTCAACAAAAATATTAAATATCTAATATTTTTATAAAATGACTCCAATGATTTACATTAATGTTATATAACTATTATGTATTTATTATGACCTAAATGAAATTTAAATAAAATATATAATTTTTAATAAAATATCAGTTTAACTAATAACATAATGATTATCACTATTCATAAAAAATGAATGTTTTTAGAAAAATGCCAAAAAATAACCCTATGATAATCTTGATATTAAAAATTCAAAAATGAATTCTATTTCATGAAATTAAAAACATATAACTCTCACTTATTAATTTAATATTAATTCCTATTTTCAAAACCAACTTTCGTGTTTTTTAAAAAGATATAATAGTCAAAAGAATTTCATGACTTTATGTCATATATAAATTTAATTTTACATATAATTACCTGAATTTTATTAAATGATAAAATATAATCTAATTACACTTAAAGACCATTCAATGCTATTATTGAACACAATAAATTTTTTTGAATAAAAATGTTATTTTCAATTAAAATTTAGTATTTATCATTATTCACAAAATAAGAAAGTTGTCAGAAAAACACAAAATACTTATCTAAACAAAATTATTATGAACTCATTATAATTAAGAAGTTTATTATTTAAAATTGAATATATTAAAGTGTCAAATATTGGATTTATAAATGGTTCTCCATTAAAATTTCATAAAATTGAATTTTCTGAAAAATACTTCCTTTATCTAAAAAAATGAAATCGTTATTATATTAAGGCTATGAAACACATGATATGGATGTTAAAATTTATATGGAATATATAAAATTCAAAATGTAGATATAATTATTCATAACCACTTTTGAATAGCTAGTTTTTAATTTGTGGTGTGCTCAAACTCGGTGTTGCATATAGTGCATGTTATTGAATTGCATTGACGAAATAATATACTATAAAATTTTTGGGTGTTACATGATATCAATAAATAAAAGAGTTAGTGGATTTAGTGTCATGACCCATCCTCGTGGCCCGTGCCATGACTACCCCGATCCCACCTCCCATAGGCCAGGTGTTGGAGACTAGCACCAAAGGTGTGAATCCCGATAATAGGGAAGGCATTGTATTTTAAATGAAAACAAACACCATAGATTATGCAAAATGAAGTAAACAATATGTAAACTGAGTTCAAAAGTAAGTGCTGGAAGGTAAATGGGCCAGTATACAAACCCAACTAAAGGTACAATACAACTGAGAAAAGAAAGTACACCTGAGAAAAGAAAGTACAACAGCTGAAAAGTAGACCAGCAACCACCAAGAAGTCCTCCTAAACTCCCACCTGAAAGGTGAGTACATATAGTCTCGTCGGCTCCTCAAGTCTGGCCATCCAATCCATTTACATCCTGCATGATAGTCCACCTCCAGGTACCATCCAACTCCACAAACCTCAACCATGATCAACTCTGTATGTCGTCTACAACCATCACAACGTAGTGCGGGCATAGCCTGTGCATGGGTGAGAATACTTTAATCAGTAGGGACCCTGATAAGCTCGAAGGTCTCCCTAAATCCAAAATGGATAAACCACAAAGGAAAGATAAAAAACAACGTATCAACAAATCACTACTTAGGTATATACGCATACATATACCTAAGTCACCAATTCTAGTTTGGCAGCAACTATCGATCCCAACTTCAACCCAGTACACACTGGAAGATACGACCCAATCCACACATGAAAGAACAACCCAATCCACACAGGAAAGCAAGTCAATCATATAGAAGATAATGATTCAAATTCAAGACTCAACTCACACAGGTATACTACTTCTGAAAAGAGGTAGAGATGATTAGATGTAGCCTCTGAATCATCTCCTCTACCGACCCCACGTAGGATCCTAGTTCATAAGTCATCAATGCTGAATCCACAGAGGATCCAAGTATAGTAGTGATCACTGCCGAACCCATGGAGGATCCCTGTATAGTCCAAAATGTATTTGAACCCACAAATGATCCTAGTACATAATTCATCGTCGTCGAACCCTTGGAGGATCCAAGCACTGTAGACGTCGTCTTCAAACCGACGGAGGATCCCAGGATGGTAGACGTCATCTTCAAACCCACTGTGGATCCTAGTATGGTAGTCGTCCTCATCAAACCCAAATAGGATCCTAGTATGGTAGTCTTATTTCTCTAACCTATAGAGGATCCTAGTACGGTAGTCGTCCTTGTCTAACCCACAGAGGATCCTTGTTTGGAAGTCGTCATCATCATCGCAGCCAGCTATAGGGTTCCCGCACACAACATGCTCGATTCCAGGAGGGATCGCTCCACAAGACAAGGGGTTCAATAGATAAACTGTCATGAAATCCAGATTTGATGTATCACTATGTTCTGTTTCCTCTAAAGAAACTCAACGTGACAGACGGTGCGTCAACCGGACGCCTGATCTAAGAGTTATTGGATTTTTCGCCCTAGGGGCCTGGTTGGTTTTTATGCTAAAACGAACCCGACCATACTCCACCTGCATCCAAACCTCGATCGTACTAAGCAAAAGAACCTTCTTACTAAGAAGAATCTAATAAATTCGATAGCACATCAATCAGACATCCAGAGATCAAGTTATAAGCGTTTCTACTCCAAGGGCCCAGTTGGTTTCATGTTCAAACCAAACCAGCCATACAAAAAGTTCTTCGAAACCATGAGAGTAATATACCGAAACGACCATTTAGATCCAAAGATCCCAACGCAACTTAAGATGCATCGATTGGAGGTCTGTAGCCCATGTTATGGGCGTTTGAACGGATCTGTCTGAAAGTAGGGGGTTTGGGCCTGGTTCGACCAAGCCCAATACCACCTAGGTCGGCCCGAACCGGGTTGACCTGACCCGGGTTTAGGTCCGGCCCATTAGGGAGCGGTACGGAGCCGCTGGTGCATCCTAGCCAAGCGCGGTGGTCCAACCCGGTGCGGGCGGCCCTGCCCAGCGTGGGCGGTCCATCCCAGCGCGGGTGGTCTGGCCCAACGCGGGCGATAAGGCCCAGGACGGGCTATGACTCGGCTCGTGGCCAAGCTGGATGCGAAGGGGGGGGGGGGGGGCGCACCCTAATTTCCAAAAAGGTGGACCCCTGTTGGGTCCTCCATAGTAGTGCTGGCTGGGGGTTTTTCACCCCCGTAATTATAGGAAACGGCCAGCCCTATTGGCTGACCGGTGT
This sequence comes from Viscum album, assembly GCA_963277665.1. Lineage (NCBI taxonomy): Eukaryota > Viridiplantae > Streptophyta > Magnoliopsida > Santalales > Viscaceae > Viscum > Viscum album. Next base: position 1,036,042,317 of record OY728133.1, on the reverse strand, counting down.
GGGTACGGCAGGACCCACCGGTCCTGCCTCCTGGTGCGCCGGCGGCCGGCCGTGTCCGACCGCATCCTCAGCAACTGCCATGGCCTCGGGCCTCGACCCCTGTCTGACCGGCATCGCACAACGATGCCATAAACCACCGCCGCATCTCGCTCCAGTCGTGGCTCCTTTAGATTCACCGACGCAGCGCGACGGCGCGGTGCATCTCCACCACGACCTGTTCTGGCCACGGTTCTCTCATCCTCGTGTGGTGCATCGCCACCACGTCGCCTAAATTTCTAGCCACAATGGAAACCAACAAAAAAAGGGTAGGAGGTTCAGTCGTGTTTGTGTTGTCCGACATCCTCCGTAATATTGATAACAAGCAGCCAAAAACATGACATGCTAGACTATAGACAGAGCACAAATTTAATTGATTAAATTTGAACTTAACCCCTACCTCAAAGAAATTCATATAAGCTAGTGTCGCAGGGGTGGTTTGATGATGGCGTTGGCGTGCGTATAAGGAGGGGACGATTTTTCACACCGGCCATGGAGAGGGAAAGGAACTGCACGCCGATCTCTTCTTGTGGTGACAACATTCTTCGTCGAAGTCTTGACGTTTTTCGATGAAGACGATGGAGTTCTTCAATACATTGAGTTTTCATCCAAATGTCTCCACACAACAAAAAAACAAAAATAAAATAAGGCTTTTGCCTTATTTAATTTACTTATGCCAACATTTAAAAATTTCAAAAGTTGAATTCACTTAATTAATCTTGAGTTGTCAAAATGATTGGGGTGTTGAGCTGACATTATTAAAGTGAGGGAGAGTCACATAATTTAATAGGGGGATTTAGAGGAGTTAGGGAATTTGAAAATGTGGGGCTCATGTGGACCCCACCTCCATCATACCCACACATGGTATGTTGGGTGGTCATGAGCCCCACCAAAAACATCCCATGAGGGAGTTTAACTACCAAGATAAAATAAAATTGCACACAATTTTATTTTACTTATCATTTAATCCCCAATTTTTTTTACAACTCCTCCCATGAAAACACAACTATAGAAAAGGTCTTACTAAGCAATTACCAGTGCTGTTGTTTCATTGGTGCCCTCAGATTATTCTTTCGAGCACCTGTTCAAAAGATAAAAAAAATCCGCTCGTTCGTTCACTGAACGTACCCGAGCTAATCATTGGAAATTGATTCCGGGCACACCGAGCCTTGGATTCAGGTGCCATCAGAAACTGCGTACTCGTAGAATCCCAAAGAAATTAAGAAAAAAATTACTTGAAAATTACGGGCCTTTACATTACTCATACCCCAGGGCTTTACGTCCCCTTAAAGATACATCACAAACTAAGGAAACAAAAGAGGGTACTGTGAACACATTAGAGCCTCTCCCTCCCATTTTCTCTCCTGAAGATTCGCATGCATCCACCTGATACGCACTAGAAGAATAGACCATCCACGTAGGAACCACTCATATCAATCCTCGATCTCCGCTGGGACCTCCAAAAGAATTTCACCATCATCGATGTCCAGCTCCCCATGATCAATGATATGTATCGGGTCAAGCATGTATCTCTCTCGCTGAGATACGTGGAAGACATCGTGCACCCGATGCAACCGAGGTGGAAGAGTCGGGCGATAATCCACCTCGCCTATCCGGCTGAGAACCTGATATGGTTTGATGAAGCGTGGAGATAACTTGTCGTATCGGACAAACCTCCATAATCCATGTAGAGGTCAGTCCCTAAAGAAAATGTGGTCACCATCCTTGAACTCTAGTTGTCTCCACCTCCTGTCAGCATAAGACTTATGTCAGCTCTAAGCTATCCTCATCCACTCCTGGATGACCTAGACCTTCTCCATTATAGCCTAAACCATCTCTGGTTCTACACGTACTCACTCCATCACAATTCACAAAGGATATCTGAAAACATGTCCAGCTGTTGTCTCCCCACTCCGAATTGTTGAATACCCAATCTCTTACTAAGTGCATCCTCTGTAACGTTCCCCTTCTCAGGAGTATATAATACATCGATTTCATAGTCCTAGAGGAACTCAAGTCATCGCCGCTATTTCTGGTTCATTCCCTTCAGAGAAAAGATACACCAGAGACTTTTTAGTTGGTGAGAACCGTAAATCGTTCGCTTGACAAACTATGGGTGAGACTAGCCATTTGTAAAAACTAAACTCCACCCATCTTCTTCAATGATCCAAAAAATCTTCTAAGATTACTCTTTTTATGATAAGAGAAATCTATTCTCATCTCCTATATGAACCACTTATTTTTCCTAATACATTCAATACTGACATGAATGGTACTATTTCATGCCATGGACGACGTCGTAAGGCCTCTACACTACTACCAAGAGATCCAAATGTTACTCTCGCTTCAAATGGTCAAGTCACAATATCAGCAACAGTGTGTGGTCTCTAGGTATCCTCCAGTAGGAATTTCGAAATTTAGTGTCATGTAAACTGTATTATATGGAACCTTGAAGTATCAACTATATAAAAAAGGACATGGATGAAAATGTCACAAGAAAGTGTCTTTTATTACTATAGCTCAAGATACAAAGACACAAAGCATCCACAAACAAAACATCAACAAATCTAGAATCAATATGAACAATGTATCCATGTCTGGAGGTAGTCTGGATCTTCTCCATCTGATCCCGAATCCCCATGGTCATAGGCCTTGACTGCCTGAAACATAGTTCTCCCCTATCCACCTGCTCCTGGTGGTCGGGCTGGTCTTCCAGGTTGTGGTGGTGGTAGGGCCTCAAAGCGTTGCCCACCACTCACTACTTGACCAGCTCCGCTGCCTCGTCCTCCTACTCCCTGCGGACCGCCATGGTTGAACCTCTGCCTGGGAGGTCCCTCTATCGCCTACTGCTCATCTGCAGGGCAGGTCAGGCAATCTCGAGCCGTGTGACCCTTCCCACCACATGCATAGCACTGTCTGCTCCCCGTGTGGCTAGATCTGTTTCATGTGCCCCACACAACCAATAATGTATCCTTATATTGATCATATGATGGTATGTCCCACTAGTTTCTCTATTTCATCTGTCTACTACTGGCTACATAAGACTCTGATGCGGGTCGTCCTACGGAGGGTCTCACCGCCGGTGACTACTCATCGAGAAAACTCTCCAGTAGAAGGGCTCTCTATAGCACCTCAGCCTACATCGAGGTTGTCACGACCCTTCCTTGAGGCCCGTGATGTGACTACCCCAAGCCCGCCTTCCATTGGCCATGGGCTGGCGACTAGCACCAAAGGCATAAAATCCCAATAACTAGGAAGGCATTGCCTTTATAAAAGAAAACAAGCAACATAGAGTACAAGCGGAAGCAAAACACTAAGTACAAAAGAAAAGCTGAAAAGTAAATGGGCCAGAATACAAACCCAAAAGAAAGTACAACATCAACTGAACAAGGTACAACAGCAAAAAGGCAAACAGATGGAAGAAGGAAGCAGCTCCTGGGTCATCCTCCTTGGATCCTACCTGAAGGGTAGGTACAAATAGCGCAGCTCTTGGTCGTCCACCACGGATCCTACATGAAGGGTAGGTACAGATAGCTTCCTCCACGCTCTCATCCGTCAACCTCCTCTGTGAGTCGTCACGTCGTGTAGTCCACCTCCGGGTATTGACTCGTTGTGTAGTCCACCTCCAGGTACCGTCCAGTCCTCGAACACTCGGCCTCTGTCAGCACTGCCCGTCGTCTGCAACCAACAAAATGAGGTGCGGGCATAGCCCGTACAGGGGTGAGTATAATTATACTCAGTAGGGACCACGAGACCCTCAAGGTCTCACTAAACCAACAAGGATAACCACAAAGAAGATCTCAATAGATAACCTCTACTTAGATATATGCCCATACATATACCTAAGTTATCAAGTAACCCATCTCAATCATGAGGAAACACACGGATTGTGAAATCAACGGATAACCACTACCCAGGTATATTCCCATACATATACCTAAGTTATCAAGTGACCCATCTCAATAATGAGGAAACACAAAGATCAAAAGTCTCAGATCAAACGAGGATTTTCATTATCGAAACTGTAACTGCTGATGAGCTCCGTCTCTAGAGTGTACAGTGGTCCTGTCACGACTCTGAGGTACTGATCACTAACCTAAGACTGCTGAGGTACTCCTCCTGTCGAGTACCGCGGGCCTACCACCTCACACAGTAGTGCTTCCCGCCGGGGTCTGCCACCCAACACAGTAGTGCTCCCCCCTCATAGCCTACAGAGGTACTTCTCCTGTCGAGTACCGCGGGTCTTCCACCTCACATATTAGTGCTCCTCCACTATGGTTCTACCACCTCACAATGTAGTGATCCCCACTGGGCTACCTAAGTCACTCCGAATCGAATCAGACAAGCAGTCTTCAGGTCTTTGCCGACTATACAGTCATCGTACTATGTACGCTCATCTCTGGGAGGGTCCGCTCCACAAGTTACATGTCGATACTCCAAGTATCTCAAAGTCCCATGAAGAAGTATCTCAAAGGACCGCCTTGTCATAGGGGTCTCATCGCAACAGACGGCGCGTCAATCGGATGCCTGGTCTGTGAGTTATTATCCTTTTCGTCCCAGGGGCCCGGTTGTTTTCGCGAGCGAACCAAACCCGGATGTATCTCAACTGTACCCCGAACACTCATAGGTTATACTCATAGGGACCGTTTCTCAACGAGATCACCAACGCCGCTGACGATTCGTCAAACAGACGTTCTGTCTGAAAGGTATCAGCTTTTCCGTTCCAGGGGCCCGGTTGGATTTCGGTACGATCCAACCCGGCCAAAATCCAACTGCATCCAAAACTCAGGAGGAGAATGCCAAAAGTTCCGCCTCATCAAGAGGAATTAAACGAAAAATACGGCGCGTAAATCGGACGCCCGGTCTGTTAGTTATTGGCCTTTCCGTCTCACACCCACCCTGGGAAACTTCCCAGGAGGTCACCCATCCTGATCACTACTCTAGGACAAGCACACTTAAGTATGGAGTTTTAACCACGTAGGATCCGGAAAAGGAAGGTGCACCTTCAGTATAGTATAACGAAACGACCGTCTCGATCCAAGGATCATGTTGCCGCTGACGGTGAGTCGTTTGGAGGCCCGTAGCCCATGATACGAGCATTTGACCAAAAGTGGTCCGAAACTGGGGGTCTGGGCCCGGGCCGACCCCCCCCCCCCCCCCCCAAGGGTCGGCCGAACCGGTGCGACCCGCCCCGGGCGCCGACCCGACCCGACGACCCTGCCTGGCTCGGAAAACCCGGACCGGCGCGGTCCGGCGCGGTGGCGCGGACTGGCACCGCGGCGCAGACCGACACGACGGCGCGTCCTGGGCGCCGTTCGGGTGCCGCGCGCGGGGGGCAAAGCCCCCCTCCCCTTTGAGAACCGCGGCCCCTTAATTGAGGCCGCTTTTGAGACTCGGCCGGGGAAATTTAATTCCCCCGGTCTCCACTGCCCTGCCGGCCCGCACCGGCCGGCCGGTTTCGCCAGCAAGGACCGGCGATAGCCGGTCCTTCCTTCGCCGACACCGGCGCCCCGGTGCCGGCCGCCAGTCATCTTGCTCCACTGCGGCCCGGAACCAGCCGCGACCTATGTCGTTCGGCGCGACGCGACGGCATCTCTTCCCTCTGCTGCGGCCCCGCTCTGGCCGCGGCACCATTGACTTTCTTCGACGCGACGCGACCGAGTCGCGTTCTTGGATTTCTTTCCACGGCGCGGCGCGACGACGCCGCGCGTATCTTCCGCAATAAATCACGTGGTGCGACGACACCATGTTTTCTCATATCATCCTCAAGAAACCATCACGAAAAACAAAGGAGGAGGGTCAGCCGTGTTTGTGCGGTCCGACCCCCTCGCGTTATTCGATAACAAAAAGGGTTTTAATCCACGATCATCACCAAGTTTGTATTCACGAACAATTAAATAAATAAAAACCCTCAATCATCAACCGCTTGATCAGATGATCCGCGGATCAACCCGGTATTGGTGGGTCTGTGCTCGTCGTTTTTTCTCAAAAGATTAGAGAACTCCAAAATAAATTCCCCTACCTCGGCTTGAAGAACGGAGTTCTTCAACGACCCGCTGAAGACAAGCGTCGTGGAGGTCGGGCGTCATTCCGTCTTGGATGGTGGGAGAAGAGCTCGGTGAAGTCGTGCCAAGACGTCACCCTCTGTATACTTTGTAGGGGGCAGTTCTTCCCTTCCTTACTTCGGTTGAAGATGGTCGGAGGTGTTGCTTCACGTTCTTCGAAAATGTGGAACGTTCTTTCTCGAGAGGTTGGTGATCTTCCAAGTGTTATTCTCCTCTCCTTATTTCTCCCCACAAGGTTTATGCCAACCCAAAAAGAAGAATATAATCTCTCTTTTTAATGTTGGAAAAATGAATTCAAAAGAATTCAAACACTCAAAATAATTAATTAAGTTGGTTTAATTAATTAATTGCAAAATGTTGGCAAGAATTTCAAAAGATTGAAATTCAAATAAACCATACTTAACTCACCTCATTAATTAATCAAGTTGTAAAATATCAAAGAATGTGAGTTAATGGGGAGTTGGAATGTGAGGGGTTAAGAGGGTTAGGGAGTTTATGGAATTTGAAAAACTGGGGGGGGGGGGGGTCGTGTGGGCCCCACCCTTTCAAATATCCACACATTGGAAGTTGGATGGATGTGGGCCCACCACCAGCTTCCCATGGGAGAAGTTAACCACTTAACATTGTTAAAATTTGATTTAACAATTTTATTCACTTTTTTAATTAAACCCCAAAAATTAACTTCTCCTCCCGCACAAACGCAACTACGGTAAAGGTTCTCTTAAGCGATTACCGGCGTTGTGAGTTCATCGGTGCAATCAGATTTCAATTCCGAGCACCGGTTCAAAAGATAGAAATTCCTGCTCGCTCGTTCACTGAACGTACCCGAGCCAAACTTCGGAAATTAATTCCGGGCATAACGGGCCCCGGAATCAGGCGCCGTCAGAAACTAAGTTCTTGTAAAATTCCAAAGAAAATTAAGAAAAAAATTTCCTTGAAATTTCCGGGTCTTTACAGTACTCCCACCTCAGGGAATTACGTCCCCGTAAAGCTTCAACACAAACTAGGGTCACAAAAGCGGTACAGAGCACGCATCAGAGCCTTCTGCTCCCATGTGCTTACCTGGAGGTTCCGTACTGCCAAAGAAAGTGCACCCGAGGAATCGATCGTCCTCGTAGGATCTGCTCCTATCAATCCTCGATCCCCACTGGAACCGTGGTGAAAGAAACCCCATCACCATCATCAAGCTCCTCAAGGTCGATGATATGCGAAGCGTCGAGCACGTATCTCTTCAGTTGAGATACGTGGTAGACGTCGTGCACCTAGTGCAACTGAAGTGGATGGGTCAAGCGGTAAACCACCTCGCCTACCCAGCTGAGGACCTAGAAAGGTCCGTTGAACCTTGGAGATAACTTGTCTCCCTAGCCACATCTCCGTAAACCTCGTCGAGGTGAGGCTCGTAAGAAGATGTGGTCATCATCCTCGAACTCCAGAGGTCTCCACCTTCTGTCAGCACAAGACTTTTCCCAGCTCTGAGCTGTCCTCATCCGTTCATGGATGACCTGGACCCTTCTCTGGTCTCACAAGAGCTACTGTGATTTCTTCTTTGCTGATAAGAGAAATCTGTTCTCATCCCCTGGATAAACCACGTTCGTTGCCTAATACAGTCAATCCTGACATTAATGATGCATTCATGCCATGGATGACGTCGTAAGGGATCGACCTAACTACTAAGTGATCCAACTATCACTCTCACCTCCAAGGGTCGAGTCACACTATCGGCATCAGTGTGATGTCACTGGGTCCCCTCCAGTAGAAATATCGAAAGTGAGGGTCAAGTCAACAGTTTAACCGGGACCACTCAGTATAAACCAAACAAAAGGATAGGAAAGAAAACATCTCAAAGATAAGGGTCTTTTTATTATTGCAGCTCATAGTACAAGACACGAATACAACAACAAATGGAACTAGAAGTACAAGGGATGTATCCACTAGTTCCTCTCATGTCCACCTGTTCCCGGAGCTCTACTGCCTTGTCCACTTCTCGGTTGTTGCTCAAGCACCAGCCGCTGATTCTGTCTCGGTGGCTCCTCCAACACCCACTGATCAACCGTACGAGGAGTCAGACATTCACGTGCCAGGTGACCCTTCCCGCCGCAGGAGTAACATTGTCCGTTTCTGGCACGCCTGGCTCTGACCCCACCTCGGGTACCCCACACCACCGGTCCTAAAACCCGAGATCGTCCAACTGCTAGTCTGGTCCTCCTGGACCTCTGCATCATCTGTCGACTGCCCACAGATGACTCGGCTACTGATCGAAAAACACGCGGAAAAGGCAGAATCTCCTGTAGACACTCAGGGTGTAGAGCTACTGGCACAAAATCCACCCTGAAGAAGGTCTCGAAGTCTTCCCATGCGAAGGTCATCTCGTCGCAAAATAGAAACAAGTGGCTCCACCACCTGCCTGCTGCTTCTTGAAGGAGGCTGGAAGCAAAGTTCACCATGAAGTCTGTCGGCGTCCCCACTTGCCTGAAGACTCTCACCACAGCCTCCAGCCAAACCTCAGTCACCTGCGGGCCCTTCCCTCCCTGAAACATGGGTGGCCTCTGGCGCTGGAACTCGTGCAGTGCGCTCAAGCGACGTGCACCCTCTGTTGTTGGGGCTGGTGGCATCGGTGGCCCAACGGGTAGTAGTACCGCTGGTGCCTCTGCTGGTTCCTCAACTAGAAAAGGTCCCCGTACTGAGGGCACGTCGCTCGGCGGGTTGTCAGTACGAACCACTCTCGGGGTTCTAGCTGGTCGTCCATGGGGAGGAATCCTGATAGAAACAATGTGACACGGTCAAACGATTTATACCTGGTGATCTGAGCTGGTTTGAGCTGATATTCAAGTAAAACTTTTGGAAACACACACGCAATCAGTGTTTTCATGCACAAACTCGGAAATCAGTTGTCAGTGTCCTGGTGCATGGATACGTCGGCCGCCCACACCAACACTGGACTCCCTGAACTGAAAACCACACTCGTTACTCTTAACACTATTTCTTCACATAAATAAAATATCAGAGTTATAAGTTCTGCTGTAGAACCAAATCCTCTGATACCAATTTGTCACGACCTGTCCTCGGGGCCCATGTCGTGACTACCCCAAGCCCGCCTTCCATAGGGTAGGGGATAGCGACTAGCAGCAAAGGCGTAAAATCCCGATAACTGGGAAGGCATTGCCTTTATAAAAGAAAACAAGCACCACAAAGTAAAAGTGGAAGCAAATCAATAAGTACAAAATAAACGCTGAAAAGTAAATGGGCTGGAATAAAAACCCAAAAGGAAGTACAACTACAACTGAACAAGGTACAATAGCAAAAAGACAAACTGCTGGAAAAAGGAAGCAGCTCCTGGGTCGTCCTCCTCAGATCCTACCTGAAGGGTAGGTACAAATAGCGCAACTCTTGGTCGTCCACCACGGATCCTACCTGAAGGGTAGGTACATATAGCTTCCTCCACGCTCTCATCCGTCAACCTCCTCTGTGAGTCGTCACGTTGTGTAGTCCACCTCCGGGTACTGACTCGTCGTGTAGTCCACCTCTGGGTACCGTCCAGTCCTCGAACACTCGGCCTCCGTCAGCACTGCCCGTCGTCTGTAACCAACACAACGAGGGGCGGGCATATCCCGTGTAGGGGTGATTATAACGATACTCAGTAGGGACCCCGAGACCCTCAAAGTCTCACTAAACCAACAAGGATATCCACAAAGAACATCTCAACAGATAACCTCTACTTAGGTATATTCCCATACATATACCTAAGTTATCAAGTAACCCATCTCAATCATGAGGAAACACAAGGATTGTGAAATAAACGGATAACCACTACCCAGGTATATGCCCATACATATACCAATGTTATCATGTGACCCATCTCAATCATGAGGAAACACAAAGATCAAATGTCTCAGCTCAAACCTGAATTTTCATTATCAAAACCGTAACTGCTGATGAGCTCCATCTCTAGAGTGTACATTTGCCCTGTCACGACTCTGAGGTACTTCTCACTAACCTAAGACTGCTGAGGTACTACTCCTGTCAAGTACCGCGGGCCTGCCACCTCACACAGTAGTGCTTCCTGCCGGGGTCTGCCACCCAACACAGTATTTATCCCCCCTCATAGCCTACAAAGGTACTCCTCCTATCGAGTACCGCGAGTGTTCCACCACACATTGTAATGCTCCTCCGATGTGGGTCTGCCACCTCACAAAGTAGTGCTCCCCACTGGGCTACGTAAGTCACTCCGAATCGAATCAGACAAGCAGTCTTTAGGTCTCTGCCGGCTACACGGTCTTCGTATTCCGTACACTCGTCTCTGAGAGGGTCCGCTCCAAAAGTTACATGTCGATACTTCAATTATCTCAAAGTCTCACGAAGATGTATCTCAAAGGACCCCCTCGTCATAGGGGTCTCATCGCAATAGACGGCGCGTCAATCGGACGCCTGGTCTATGAGTTATTAGCCTTTTCGTCTTAGGGGCCCGATTGGTTTCGTGAGTGATCCAAACCCGGTCGTATCTCAACTGTACCCCGAACTCTCATAGGGTATACTCATAGGGACCATTTATCAACGAGAGCACCAACGCCGCTGACGGTTCGCCAAACGGACGTTCTGTCAGAAAGGTATCAGCTTTTCCGTTCTAGGGCACCGGTTGGATTTCAGTACGATCCAACCCGGCCAAAATCCAACTACATCCAAAACTCAGGAGGAGAATGCCAAAAGTTCCGTCTCATCAAGAGGAATTCAACGAAAAAGACGGCGCGTAAATATGACACCCGGTCTGTTAGTTATTGGCCTTTCCATCTCACACCCACCCTGGGAAACTTCCCAGGAGGTCACCCATCCTGATCACTACTCTAGGCCAAGCACACTTAATTATGTAGTTTTAACCACGTAGGCTCCCGAAAAGGAAGGTTCACCTTGAGTATAGTATACTGAAACGACCGTCTCGATCCAAGGATCGTGTTGCCGCTGACGACGAGTCGTTTGGAGGCATGTAGCCCAAGATACGGGCATTTGACCAAAAGTGGACCGAAACTGGGGGTCTGGGCCCGGGCCGACCCAGCCCGACCCCCCCCCCCCAAGGGTCGGCCGAACCAGGTCGACCCGCCCCGTGCGGCGACCCGACCCGAGACCCGCCCCGGCTCGGAAAACCCGGTCCGACCGGCGGCGCGGCGGGGTGGGCCAGTGCGGCGGCGTGGTCCGGCGCGGCGGCGCGGTCCGGCGCGGCGGCGTGGACCGACACGGCGGCACGAACCGACACGGCGGCTTCAGGAACGATGTTCTTCAACGACCCGCGGAAGACAAGCGTCTCGGAGGTTGGGTGTCGTTCCGTCTTGGTTGGTGGGAGAAGAGCTCGGTGAAGTCGAGCCAAGACGTCCCCCTCTATATACTTTGTAGGCGGCGGTGCTTCCCTTCCTTACTCCGGTTGAAGATGGTCGGAGGTGTTGCTTCACTTTCTTCGGAAACATGGAACGTTCTTCCTCGAGAGGTAAGTGATCTTCCAAGAGTTCTTCTCCTCTCCTTAGTTCTCCCCACAAGGTTTATGCCAACCCAAAAAGAAGAATATAATCTCTCTTTTTAATGTTGGAAAAATGAATTCAAAAGAATTAAAACACTCAAAATAATTAATTAAGTGGGTTTAATTAATTAATTGAAAAGTGTTGGAAAGAATTTGAAAAGATTGAAATTCAAATAAACCATACTTAACTCACCTCATTAATTAATCATGTTGTCAAATATTAAAGAATGTGAGTTAATGGGGAGTTGGAATGTGAGGGGTTAAGAGGGTTAGGGAGTTTAAGGAATTTGAAAAGGTGGGGGGATTCGTGTGGGCCCCACCCTTTCAAATATCCACACATGGGAAGTTGGATGGATGTGGGCCCACCACCAACTTCCCATGGGAGAAGTTAACCACTTAAAATTGTTAAATTTTGATTTAACAATTTTATTCACGTTTTTAATTAAACCCCAAAAATTAACTTCTCCTCCCGCACAAACGCAACTACGGTAAAGGGTCTCTTAAGCGATTACCGGCATTGCGAGTTCATCGGTGCAATCGGATTTCAATTCTGAGCACCAGTTCAAAAGATGGAAATTCCCGCTCGCTCGTTCACTGAACGTACCCGAGCCAAACTTTGGAAATTAATTCCGGGCACACCGGGCCTCGGAATCAGGCGCCGTCAGAAACTGCGTTCTTGTAAAATTCCAAAGAAAATTTAGAAAAAAATTTCCTTCAAATTTGCGGGTCTTTACAGAGGTGTTGAGGGAGATAATCGAAGCCCTGATCTCATGCCTCAGCCCCTGCTCGATGGTTCAGGCCCAGAAGAACGGGTCGCTTACCATAACATTGGAGTAGCACGAGAGGTCGGAAAATCTTGCCGAGTACTAGGTAACTGTCATGATTCCCTACTGCAGCTGCAGTAACTCCTGAATGCGCACCACACGGAGGGTGGATGGATCTAACTCTTAGAAGAAAAGGCTCTTGAAGTCCAACCAAAGTATAGATTCCTCATCATGCACCTGGAGCATCAGGCTCCACCATCTACCTGCTGCCACGTGAAGGAGACTCACAGTAAGGATCACCATGAGGTCACCTAGTGTCCCTAACAATATGAAGACTCGAACAACAGCCTCTAGCCAATCCTCCGCTACTTGAGGGTCCATCTCTCCAAGAAACCTGGGTGGTATCGGACACTAAATCTCGTGAAGTGAACTCAGGCAACGTGCACTATCGGCTATTGGCGCTGGTGTCATCGGTGGCTCACCGGGTAGAGGTACCGCTGGTGCCACCACTGTACTATGCCCTTGCATCGAGGCCTCGTCACTCAGTGGGATAACATCTCACACAAAGCCCGGATCCCTAGCTAGCTGCTGTCATGGGGCCATCCTGAAAGAAACAGGTGCTCCACGGTCAATACAGTATACCTCGTGAGATGTCACAAAGTAATCACAAAGAAAACATTTGAAACACACATGCAATCAATGTTTTCGTGTACTGATTCAGAAATCATAAGACAAGATCCTAGTGTATGGATATATCAGTCGCCACCCCAACACTAAAATACCTGAACTGTTAACCACACTCAATAACATAAACACTATTTCTTCACATAGAATAAATTATCTGTTTCCTGAGTTCTGCGGTAGAACATAACTCCTCTGATAACAATTTGTCAATACCCGTCCTCAGGGCTCATGACGTGACTACCCCAAGCCTGCCTCCTATAGGCCAGGGACTAGCAACTAGCACCAAAGGTGTTAATCCCGATAATAGGGAAGACATTTACTTAATAATGAAAACAAACACCACAATGTACAAAAACTGAAGTAAACACTGTGTCAATTGGGTACAAAAGTAAGTTCTGGAATGTAAATGGGCCAGTATACAAACCCAACTGAATGTGCAATACAACTGAGAAAAGAAATTACAACGGTTGAAAATTACAGTAGAAACCACCAAGACGTCCTCCTGAACTCCCACCTGAAGGGTGAGTAGAAATAGTCTCATCGACACCTCAAGTCCAGCCATCCACTCCGTGTACATCCCGCCTGATAGTCCACCTCCGGTTACCGTCCCGATCCAGAAGCCTCAACCACGATTAGATCTGTTCGTCGTCAGCAACCAACACAATGTAGTGCGGGCATAACCCGTGCATGGGTGAGTATATGTTACTAATTAGGGACCCTGAGACTCCTAAATGTCTCCGTAAATCCAAAAAGGTTAAACCACAAAGGAAAGATAGAAAAACGAAGTATCAACTAATCACCACTTGGGTATATTCCCATACATATTCCCAAGACATAAATTCTAGTTCTGCTCCAACTACCCAGCACAAGTTCAACTGAGTCTACACAAGAAGATACAACCCAATCCACAAAGGAAATCACAACCCAATCCACCCAAGAAAGCAAGTCAATCATATTGAAGATAATTATTGAAAGTCAAGACTCAGCTCACACAAGTATACTAATTCTGATGAGAGGTGGAGATGATTAGATGTAGGCTATGAATCATCTCCTCTGTCGACCCCATGTAGGATCCTAGTATAAAAGTCGTCACTGCCGAATCCACAGAGGATCCAAGTATAGTTGTTATCACTACCGAACCCATGGAGGATCCATGTACAGTCGACAATGCTGCTGAACCCACACAAGATTCTAGTACAGAAGTCATCATCGTCGATCCCACGGAGGATACCTGTACGGTAGACTTCATCGTCGAACCCACAGAGGATCCCAGTACGGTAGGCATCGTTGTTGAATCCACTAAGGGTCCTTGTATGGTAGTCATCCTCATCGAACCCAGAAAGGATCCTAGTACCGTAGCCTTCCTTATCAAACCTACAGAGGACCCTAGAATGGAGTTGTCCTTGTCGAACCCATAGAGTATCCTAGTATGGATGTTGACATCTTCGTCGCAGCCAGCTCTAGGGTTCCCGCACACAGCATGAACGATTCAGGGAGGGTCCGGTCCACAAGCCAAGTGGGTCGATACATTTACTCTCTCTATGTTCATATTTGATATATAAAAAAGATCCATTTTTTAAAGGAACTCAACCCAACAGATGGCGCGTCAATCAGATGCCAGGGCTGAGAGTTACTGGCTTTTTCATCCTTGGGGCAGGTTGGTTTTTAAGTTAATCCCTACCCAACCATTCTCCAGCTGCATCCAAACCATGAGTGGAGTAAGCCAAAAGAACTGTTTCACTAAGAGGAATCCAAAAAATTCTACGACATGTGAATCATACATCAAGAGCTCAAGTTATAAGCATTTTCACTCTGAGGGCCAGGTTGGTTTCGTGTTCTAACCAACCCAGATGTTAAAAAAGTTCTTAGAAACCTTGAGTGTAATATACCAAAATGACTGTATCAATCCAAGGATCCCAACGCAACTGACGGTGCATCAATTGGAGGTTTGTATCCCACATTATGGGTGTTTGAACAGATCTGTCTGAAAGTAGGGGGTTTGGGCCCGGTCCGACACGGCCTAATACCCCTAGGTCGGCCCAAACTGGGTCGACCCGACCCATGTCTGGCCTGGCTGGTGCGGCGTGGCCTAGTGCGGTGGCCTGGCCCAGCGTGGGCTGTCCGGACATGCGCAGGCCACGGCTCGCCTCGTGGTCGAGTTGGACGTGAATGGGGTGGTGGGGGGGGAGCCCCCCCTAATTTCTGAAATGACAAATCCCTGTGGGGTCCTCCATAGATGTTCTGGACGAGGGTTTTGAACCCACAAAATTCTAGGAAACGACCGGCAATATTGGCCGGCCGGTGTGGATATCGCGGGACCCACCAGACCCGCCTCTTGGTGCACCAGCGGCTGGCCGAGTCCGGTCGCCTCCTCTGCAACTGCCACAGCCGTAGGCCCCGACCCCTGTCCGAATGGCGTGGCACACCGACGCCACACCGCTCCGCCACGACCCGCCCCAACCATTGCCTATTGGTACTCCAGCACGGCACGATGGTGCCATGCACTACCACCGCGGCCTGCTCCGGCCATGGTTCCTTTGGATTAACCGTCTTGGCACAACAACGTCACGCATCTCCACTGCGGCCAGCTCCTGCCGTGATTCTCTCATCCATGCACAGTGCATCGGCACCACATCACATCCATTTCCAGCCACAAAGGAAACCAACAACAAAAAGGGGAGGAGGTTTGGCCATGTTTGTGCGGTCTGACCTCCTCCGTTATATTGATAATAAGCGGCAAAAAAAAGACATGATCGACGATAGACAAAGCACTAATTTAATTGATTATATTTGAACATAACCCCTACCTCGAAGAAATTTACGGAAGCTAGTATCACGGGGGTGGTTTTGATGGCGGTGTTGGCATGCATCCAAGGAGGGGACATTGTTTCTCACCGGCTGCGGAGAGGGAAAATAACGACACGTTGATCTCTCCTTGTGGTGACGACATTCTTCGTCGATGTCTTGACATTCTTTAACAAAGACGATGGAGTTCTTCAAGACATTGAGTTTTCTTCCCAACATCTCTACACAATGAAACAACCAAAATAAAATAAGGCTTTTTTAGTATTTTATTTAATTATGCCAACATTTCAAAATTTAAAAAGTTCAATTACTTAATTAATCTTGAGTGGTCAAAATTAATGAGGTGTGAAATTGGCATTATTAAAGTGAGGTAGAGTCACATAATTTAAGAGGGGGGTTTAGAAGAGTTATGGAATTTGAAAAGGTAGGGCTCGTGTGGGCCTCACCTCCCTCATAACAGCACATGGGATATTGGGTGGTCGTGAGCCCCACCAACAACTTCCCATGAGATAGTTTAACTACCATGGATAAAATAAAATTGCACACAATTTTATTTTACTTTTCATTTAATCCCTAATTTTTTTACAACTCCTCACGTGCGAAACAAACTCTAGAAAAGGTCTTCCTATGAAATTCCTGGTGATGTGGTTTCATCGGTGCCCTCAGATTTCGATTCCGGCAACCGGTTAAAATGTTAGAAAAGACCGCTCGTTCGTTCAGTGAACGTACCCGAGCTAAAAACTGAAAATTGATTCTGGGCACACCGGGCCTCAGAATCTGGTGCCGTCAGAAACTGTGTACTCATATAATCCCAAATAAATTACGAAAAAAATTTCCTTCAAATTTTAGGGTTTTAAATTGAGATTTTATCATAATACTAAATTATGATTTATATATTTTAGGTAAGGGGAATGTAGCAGTTGATTTACATTATGGAAATTCTGTTACAAAATTTTTTGGTGAGGTCAATATTAATATCCATTCATTTCAGCTATCCTTTGTCGAAAATCAAATATATTCTTACATTTGAATAATGGTTGTCTCCTATTCATTTCAATATGTCATTAGAGAAGAACAACATTGTGATGATAAAAATGTGGAATTACATAAAAATATATTAATAGTACATACTCATAATGGATTATTTGATGTATGGGTTTATTACATCCTAATATAGTGGATATCATTTATTTCATTCATCCAATGATTGGGTGTGTTACGATAATTCCACATGGATCCCAAAAATGTTTATCAAGGTTTTGTAATGATTTCCATGAATAATTGATTATAATTTTCTTAGCCAATGATATAGATTGTTGTGCAAGTGTTCATATCATTATGACTTACCTATCAGTATTTAAATCATGAGGATCATTTTCTGGTCAGGGTAACTCATGCAGTCATAGATCCAAAATAAATATTTTAATGAATATAAATTGATTTTATGACTTGGAATATGTTGTTATTCAATGTTCACTATGTTTTTTTTTATCATTGACCATCCCACTATTCCACCATATAGGAATTCCATTTGATAGAAAATTATAGTGGAAATCCTATGGTTCTAGAACCAATATGAAAGAAACTAAAATAAATGATTACACTTAGTTTTGTTTCCCTAACGATGATTCCAAATTTACAGCCATTTTTGTAGAGGGTTTTAGGAGGAATTAAAATCACAATTTTTAATTAGTATATATTTTCAAAAACATTATTATAGATAGTAGAATATAACCATTAATGTCACAATATTTGTGAAAATATAATTTTTTGTAATTTTATATAATTATTATAGAATAATTATTTTTATTTTAATGAATGTAAAAAAATTTCAATCAATTATTCAAATTATTCCATTGTATTCCCTTTGGGGGAGACACTGTAGTTTACATTTGTAAACATATTTCTTAATTTGAACACAAATTGTAACAATTATGATGTGTTTTATTTCTATGACTTTAAATAACAACTATTAATAGATGTAAAAATCATAGATTCGTCAGAAGTCTTTTCAATAATCTTGTGTATTACCTATAAGATTAGGTAGGGTGATCATGTTTCTTAGAAGTCATGAAATACATATTGATTCATGTTATTTATTGTGGGAAAATATATTTTTGTATTATTTGTGATGATTCGATATTTTTTAAATAGTCGATAGAGATTCATAACATTGGTCCTAAAACCATTAGCTTTATAATGTCCTTAAAATATTCCATTATTCATTAACATAAGGATAGAAATTTTTTTTAATATAGGATATAGAATAGTGAAATCATAATATTTGTATTTATTAAATAAAATTTGGAGTATATATTGGATATTAAGGACCTATAGAAGATAAACCTTTATATGAGAATTATTCCACTACTACATGTTCTATGGATGAATCTGATTCTATAAGATGGATTTTTGGATGATGTAAGCCAGATTTGTTATTGGTACCATCACCATTTAGATAAGTTATTATTTATTGGATGAATGATATAATCATTTGGGTAATTTAACAACACATTTTATTATTTTTTGAAATTATAACTTTTTATAATAATATGATTATTTTTTTACTTGGAATTGATTGATTAATGTGCATTATATGAACCCCAAAGATATGTATTAAGAAATAATTAAATTATTTTTTAGATAATGAGGAATTAATTATCATTATATTATTGTAATTAAGGAGGATAAAAAGATATAAAATGACTCTACAAAATTATTTTTATCATTGTATCTGTATATGAACAATTTACATTGGGTTACAAGATGATACAAAGTCATGGGAAGAAAGAGAATGAATAAAAAATAATTTAATGAAAAAAATTCACTCTTAAACAAAAAAATTTATATTTAATATATATTATGTAAAATATCAATTATTTTTTCCAAAAACCAGACATTCAGATGGATAATATTTTATATAGATAGAGAATGATTCTAGTGTGCTTCTGTATTAGGAATAATCCTGAAATCGAGAATCACATAAATTGATAGAATAAGTATCTTCATGAGTAGTCAATCATAGATATTATTATTGGAAATAATGAAAAAAAGATATAATACAATTTCATGTTAAATGAATATTTTCATCACTGAAGACTGATACATTTTTATATAAGTATTTTTGATATTTCACATATACCAATTAATGTTCTAAATAAGGATAAATTTCACCATAAGTAATTCAATCACCACCTTGGAAAACCAAAATTGAAAAATAATTTATTCTTATTTTTGAAATTGAAAATTTATTTAACATTATGATTATTATCATATATGTATTTAATTTTTTTTATAATGAATGGTTCCAAAAGAACAAACATGGTTGTTGTATATTTGGTGATTTTCCCATTATATCTATAGGTACTCATCATCATTATTCATTTTAATTTTTTTAACCCTTCCTAGAATATAATTCATCTAAAAATCAACAATTTTATCTATAGATCATTTTTTATGAATGAGTGTTGTGATTTTTGAAACAATAATTAGTGTAGTGATGATGATATGAATCCTTAAGATGTTCATATAATGAGGGATGTTTGGAGAATTTTGTTTTACATGAAGGCCCTTAAATGGAATGTTATGATGAAAAATGTTTCTAGATATTGAACTATATTTTATAAAAAATATAATGTAATTTTTGATGATCATACAATATTTTGTCTGTAAGATATATTTTTATTAAAATTGATAGGGAAGAAAAAAATTAACAGATGATTCATTTAAGTTTAATTCTTGAATTTTTTTTAAAATATAATCAATTTTTCGGAAAAAAATATTATATGATTTAAATTATAAAAACAAAAAATGTTTATTAGTTAGTGTAATAGATTTCATGGTTTTACGAGTAAAAAAAATACATTTATTGACTTATAATTAGTTTTATTATTAAATACAAATATAACACATTATGTGTCCCTTGTGGAACCACACATAGTGGCCAGTCAGGACACACCTGTTGTGCCATTAGAGGCACATTGATCGAAAATATGTTGTAAATACAAATTAAACCACCATGAAATGACACACTATGTTCAAAATATACATGGCTTTTAATGTTGTCAATGAAAACCATGTGGGGGTAATTATACATGGCTGTTGAGGATTGTGCTACCATTAGAAGATTCCATGATATAAAATTGTAAGACACTATGAATCCATGAATGGATTTATTATAATTTGATATGATGTGAGTATTGAATATGTTATAATTTCTATGAGTACTCCCAAGATCATATATCTGTTCATCTATTCTACAACTCACAAATTAATGGTTTCGAAATGACATTTTTTATTTTGATTCATTAAATAGTAGTGATTGTTTTTTCCAGAAAATTTATGAATATAACAAACCATGTATTGGGATATTTCCTAATGATTAATTTCATATCAATATTATATGCTAAATTATATATATATATATATATAAGAGGTTATGGAGTCTTTGGTTCTTAATGATCCTTGGTTGTAGTGGATGTAGGACTTGTAGTTATACTATTGGGTGTGGGCTGAGTATTTCACCATGTTATTATTTGGTTAAACATGTAGTAGTATTATTCTACTAATTGAATGATTCTATAATGTTTTAATCAAGTTTCTGTAATTAATTATTAGTCAAGTATTTATTTATTTTAGTTTCTTTCTACATAAATCCGGTGTGTGTAGAGATATGTGTCCATTTGTATATGTACATTTGATTATGGATTCACATATGTGATATATGCAAGATCGGTGCTAGTAACTTGCCCATGAATATTGGGTATTGGATTGTAATAATGAGGTTTTCATTATGCATGTATCACCGTGATATTTAAAATTACATTTCTATTAAAAAATGAACTTTATTAATATATTGTAATGCACGCAACCCTGTTTCTAAATGAACCATAACACGACATTTCATTATAACCTTATTGTAAAAACATGAGTGTAGATAATAATAAAAACCAAATTATTAAATAATTTATAAATGTTTTAGTAATTCAAATATATTTTTTAAATATGTATCTAATTTTTATTAAATTCAAAATTTGCATCAAATATATTTTTCCTAAAACAATGGATATCTTGGTAATATTTTTGAATAAACATTAACGATAATTTATGGTAGTTTTTGAAAATTATTTGACATTAATTATATAAAATTTTTCATCATAGTATCATAATTATACAATAATTTACTTTTCATATATTTGTGAAATTATTATTCTTTTATTAAATTATGAAAAATAAATATTTATCATTAAAAATTTATTTTCATTTTCAACATTCAAAAAGTGTAATATTTTATTGCAATTATTTTAATATTAATATTAAATAATTAATTTTATGATTATAATAATTAAATTCATTAAAAATATATTAAATTTAATATTTATGAAATGTTTTATACTTTAGAAACAATTTATATTGAAAATTGAATTTTTCAGGTTTATAATGATTAATTTTAAATATAATTTTACCAATTGTGTGTATTGAATATTTAAAAATTAATTCAATAGTTTGAATCATGGATATGATTTTTAAAATAAATTCCTTCGATTTTAATCCAATATGATTAGTAAACATGGTACGTATTTGTTATCATTATATGGTTAAAATGCATAAAAAATGATAAAATGATGTGATAAGGAATCATAATCAGCCCATAACATTCCATTATCATATTGTATGTGTTTTTTGCCACTCTCGTCCTTTTTATATATATTATTACACTTGGTGACTTTTTTGGATTATGTCCATTATATAAATTAATAAAAAAACACATTAAAATAGTAACCCTCCAAAATTTAATATCATTAAATTGGATAAATATAGATAAACAGGATAAATTTTTTTAATAAATATGTTCACATGATATAAAAATGATATTTTACCATGGAAATTTATTTCTATTTATTAAGTATTAAATGATTAATATAAATTTATACTTTAGACTTATATATAATTTATTCAAAATATAGATAATTAAAATAATGATTTTAAAAAAATTAAATATAATAAAAACATAGTGAAATTAAAAATTAAAAAAATTGGTTAGATTAAAATAATAGATTATATATTTCTCATAGGACCATATTTTAATTGAATTTATTTCATGTTGATTTCAAGGTACAATAATATTAATTTTTATTAAAATGAATATATATATAAATATATCTTTTTTATTAAATTATTTAATAATAAGAAATATCAAGAAATGCGATAATTTGGCTGATAAATGGTATATAACTACCTCCCTTGGTAAAAATTGATCCAATTATTAAAACATTTTTATAATTAAAACTAATTGAGATTGAAATTGGTGTTAACAAGGGCATGGATAAAACATATTTCACATGATGTTAAATAATAATATATAAATTTAAATCACACCATAAAATAAATAAATTTAATTGGATGGTAATAATTTTAACATGAGTCATATTTAATTTAATATATTGATATTTTGGAACATTTTTCCTTATTAAGAACTTTTTATTATTTTATTTTTTTTTAAATTTCATGTCTGTAAATTCACACTTTTGTAATACGATAATTGTTCTCTCATTTCATTACACAAAATTAAAAAATCACGAATTCACAAAAAGAGAACCATTTAATAATGATATTATATATTCAAAAATTATATGTTTTGGTAAACATGAAATATTATTCCTAGGATACTCATGGATGTATTTTAATTATAATTATATAAAATTTAATATTTTCCCGACATTCTATAATATGGGAAATGATTGTATCTCTTGTGCGTGTATGTAGAGTACATCTTCCTTATAAAAATAAAATTATTTTTCTATTATAATATTTATTAGATTATCATTATGATGTTTTCAATATTTATTTATAAATTTTTTTGTAATTTTTAATATGAAAATAATATTTCATATCTTCTATATTACCTTCATATACTATGAGAAATGAAAACGCTTCTCATTTTAACATGTGGTGTACTAACTCCAAAGATCGATGTGATTATTTTTTTCATTTCCTCATTTAATAAATGTAAATAAGGATAAATATAATAAATATATCTGTAATTATATAAATATTAATTATTTTAGAAAGGTGAATACTTATTTCATTGTCCATTCATAAATCCATTAAAATGTTAATGGATCGTTTTTGCATATGTACATCGTACAATCAAAATAGATGGTGTAATTCTTTTTTCTACCTCTATATTTAATAAATGATTATAAATCAATATACAAACATATATATATATATAATGAACATATACATATATATAATATAATATATTAACATAATTATTAACATTATGGATTTTATATAACCCTGATCAATGTAATATACCCACTCAATTGATCCTAGATAAACATGAGAAATGAAGTATTTATAAAAAATAATAGTAATTCTATGAAATAATTTCTAAAAAAATATAAATAAAATAATATATATAAATTATCGACATTATGACATATTAATTAATTTTTAGAGAATATATTTATATAAAAATGTTACATATGGTCCAAACACATAATATGGACCTCAGAATAGAGTTATCGGTTTATTTCACAATCTCATAATAAATCAATGTTGATTATGTGTTATTATCCACAATGTGAATTATTATATAACATAATCTTAAAAAAAAAATATTTTCATATATTCATGTTATTCAAATAAATTGAATTTCTTCCTATTATTTTCCTCAATTTATATACACAATATATATAAAATATTTTTTAATAGAAAAATATATTTCTTCCTTCGGATATAAATTATTTTTCATTTAATATGCATGTTTTCATTAATTGTTTTAAAACATTAAATGAATACATTATTTTAATCATTTAATATTTTTACAACATTATTTTATTTATTAAAAAAATTAAATGAAATATTATTATAATTTATCAAATTATGTATTTTTACTTTTTTCATAAAATGTGATATTATTATTTTTTTAACATAAAATATTAGGATATATTTTCATACCATTTTTTATGATTATTTATTATAATCATTTTTTACATATTTATATTTTTTATTTCAATGAAATTAATTTTCCTAGTATTCTATAAATGTTTATTATTCAATAATTATTTTAAATTGAAATATATATTTTCATTAGAAATGTTTTCAAAGATCTTCTTATGATATTAATATTCAAAAATGGGAAAAAAATTATTATTTTACCCATGATATACAATGTATATGTAAGAATAATAAATTCATTGAACTTCTGATAGATTTTTTGTTATCAATTTGACTATGAAATTTATTTGAATTTGGTATACTAGTGCATCATATGCGAATAATTTTTTATTATTTAGGTGTGTTCATTAAGTTGTAATGTGTATTAATTTAATTAATTCATTATAAGTATTATGTTATTGGAATTTAATGGATTTATATATCCCCTTAATTCATTAGTATGTATTATGTGTAAAAATAAGAAGTTAATTTTGTTTTGGCCATACCCATTTATATAGATTTATTTCAATGAGGCCTCGATAATATTAGTACAATTGTTTTATATTTTTAATTAGAAGATATTTTAAATTGTTATTGATGTAATTGTTCTTATTTTAATAGTTATGATATTGATAGATATTATTCATTCTAGTGTGATTAATTATATTTAAATATATACTAATCAGTTATTCATTCCATATTATTCATTTATTATTTATTCAATGTATTCTTCTACAATACACATACCCCTACTAAGAATTTTATACCACCACATGATTATTTATCCTTTCCCCATAATGAAAATCATTTTATTATAACTAATAAGAAACTATATGATAGTGTGAATAATGATGTATTCAAATAAAATTAATTATTTTAGTTTTGGTTTTTAAATTTAATATCAACTTTATTTATTTATCTATTTTTCAATGAAAACTAAACTATTTGGTCCATTGAAAATTGAACTATTGTATTTAGTACCAAAACAACAACAGAACCACCATATCTAAAAAAAATTGATGGAGTATTTATAATTGGGATCAAAGAATGTTTAGTAGAATATTGAGAACTATATTTAGAAAAAAAATGATTACTGGACAACAACCTATGACATGCATCTGGTATAAATGAAATTATTGGATAATATGTTGATTGTTTTGGTAATATATTGATTATGAGTATTTCTATTAAATAAAACCTGGTATGGATAATAAAGGTGGATACAATTTTCTAATAGATTCATATAGAGGCAATAACCTCATGAATAATTGGACAAATATATCATATCAATCATTCAATTGGATGGTGATAATGTCTTTATTAGAAATCATAATTTAAATTCCAATCTTATATACTTGGGATAACATACATTTTCATTATAAACCATTATAAAGGATTGGATTAGTCTATGACCATGAATGAACAATGTTAATACTATGATGCATTTTATTGTAGTGATGGTGTTCGGATACATGCATCCTATAATTTATTTTCATGATTATGTTGTTTCCAACAATAATGGGTTTTTATTAAACACAGATTTTAATTTTTAGAAATGGTTTGGAACCTAAAAGAATCATGTTTACTCTGAATTTGATAGATAATTTAGTTATTATTAGAAAAAATATTTAATTATGATTAGAGTGAAATATCATTTAATATCTCCTAATTTATTATAATGATACATGATTTTCAATAATCACCCCAACAAACTCATAGAATCAAAAATAATTGGATAATATTGTTTTTTGATAGCTTAGGTGGTGAAAACAATATAGAAAATAAATATCAATTTCCATTATGATAGTAATATGAATATAAACATCCTATATAATGTATCAACAATACTATAAAATGTTTTATATGTATAAAATAAGGGCATATTAAATTTAATTTCTAATAAAAAATTAATATTTTTAGATAGTTATTTGATGTTCATCATATATTTTAATTTACAATTAAATATATTATTTATGTTGATTATGTGAATTATCCAATATAATGACATAATCGAAGGAATAACATGTAGACTGAATAGATAACTATGTAATTCAAATCAATGTTGTGAAGTGAATGATTTTATTATATATTAGTATTTGATAGTGTTATTTTAAAATTACTAAAGATTTTATATTTCATATATAACCATATTGAAACTTTTGTGGACAATTATATGGTAATTTATAATGAAGGGTTTAAAAACATAAATTGAATGATATTCCTTACCATGAAAACTTATTTTTCAGTAAGGTGATAATGTTTTGTTATAATAAAGAGATGATTGATATTAGGGAATAAAATGGGAAAATATTGGTGGTCTTGTGAATGATTAATGATTTGAGGAAATAACAGTTTAGGGTACCATTGGTAATTATTATTTAATTTATATTAATTAAAAAAGTATTTTATATTATGTTGGGAATAAAGAATATATTATTTTATGTAGGATTATATGTTTCATTATGGGGATATCTTATAAAATATGGATACAGTCATGGTTTTATATTTTATAGTTGATCATATTATCAAATGAATGGACATAACATTTAATGTTTTAATTAAATCAATTTTGAGGTGATTTGATAATTTAGAATTTTTTGGAAGAATACTCTATTGATGTTTAATAACTATTTGATTTTGTATATAATATTATTTTAAATTAATTATTGTCTATTTGATATTTGGCTATAGGTGATCATAACGGTCCAGATACAATTCTTTGTCAAGTTAATCTTTTCAATGAAATTTATAGCCATGATAAGAATTAGATATTTTTTTATGTAAATTTTATCCATGATATTAATATGATGTTATGCATTATTATATTATCAAATTATCAATCTAAATGATTAATTGTTTTTTGGGGTATTCTTCATTGGGTAATGTTATACATTACATTTTTTTTAACATGTGGATTATTATTAATGATTATTTGGGAAGAACTCATTTAAGTACTTGTTAGTGTAATATGAAACATATAACCACGAATTTTCTATTAAATCATACTATAATGTTGATGTTATTAAGGTTAATTGTGATTTTGGTGATATTTATTTCTAGAATAATTGATGTTTTTACTATGGTGTTGTTTTTTATATATGTATGTATAATTTTTTTTTATTTGATGGTTTATAAATTGGGGATATTATCATACCCTGTGTAAAAAATTTTCACTTTTATTAATATGTAATAACATGATTTATTGATTCTTTTAAATTTTTTATGAAGGGATCCATTTGAAGATGATGATAGTTCATCATGAATGAAAAAATTACTTTTAAATACTCACCCACATGTAAAAAAGATGAGATCATGGTTGTTAATATATGAAATTTTACATTACAATTAGTTGTATTTAATTATATTCATATTTAATATAGTATTGAAATTTATAAAAATTATGAAATAGATCGTGGTGATAAAATTTATACTTTTACCATAATTTATGATGAATCGATGGTATTTTCACCCCACAAAATATTTTTGTTTTTGGTAATTATTATAATAATATAAATTTTCAATATCCGTAACTATAAGTACTTACATAGTAATATTAACCTTCAATTTTTTTATTTAACATCCCATAAATGTTCTACTTATCTAAAAATCTGATTACATATTATTTTAGGTAACGTTTATGTCTCCTTCTTTCGCAATTAAAATAATTATTATTTATTCCTTTCATCATTTTGGGATTTCAAAATTATTACTTTTAAATATTAATAAATGGTGGATGTGGTTATACAAAGTGGTAGAACTATATTAATCGGCTATACTATAACAACTAGACATATATAAGCTTGAAAATATCTTATTTCAATTTTTTTATATTTATCCTTATTGGATTTTCTACTGGGGTCATATATGAAATTGGTGTGTAAGGGGAATTTTTAGAGCCTAATAACTATTTTTTTGTAAGTAACTACAGTTCCATAATGTTACTACAAACCATGTCTCCTAGGCTACATAGTTCAGTGGAATCATGAATGGTGTCCATTTCCACAAATCATGGATGTATGATTATGTGATACCATAAAACATGGCCATCATGACCATGAAAGCATTATAGGTTTTATAACAGATTTAAAACAAATAGTCATTGAATAGTTTTCTAATTTTTTACTATAAACATAGGAGTGATTTATTTAGTCAGTTAAGGGTCCATTATTAACATACAATTATTCTAACTATATGGAAAGCACTAAAACCCAGTATTCATAGAGGAAGTGAAAATTTCTCCTCAATTCTATCCTTTTTTAAACCCTATTACATTTTTATTATTTCTTATAGATTCCACCCACTCCAACAAATTGGGATATCCCAAAAAATCATATTATATTTTTTCCATTATTCGATTATCCAAACATTGAATCGTTCTACATCTGTCTATTGTGATGAACACTAGTGATTTCTTTATTCCACTTGCATCATTTGTCAATTGACTTCCCCTATAAGAATTATTTGGGTATAAGATCTTATGCTATGTTTTAATATAATTAATAAATTATTCATCTTTTATATAATATTAATTATGTTCTAGGATAAAAGTACCTGAATATTCTTATAAGGTCTTGAGGTATATGGTGTATATGTTTTCCCTAAATGTCTACCAATTTATAGTTTTTTCCCATTATGTGGAATTTTGAATTTTATTGTCATTCTTATTAAATTTATGACCATTTGAGTTATAATAATAAATTAAATTAAACAATATGTCATGAAATATTTATTCTTTGTGATGAGGTATTTGACCTCAACTCAAACCACACAAGTTGTGGGCTCTAAATTTTCCTTTTGTTTTCCCACCATTGGGGTTTTTGGATTTTGTTGTATATAATCATGATTTTTTTATTGAAGTTATGAGAATTATTAATTTTTTTAAGAATCATTTTTCTCATTTTCATTTATATATTAATGTTAAATACTTATTAATATATTAGAATTCATGTCATTGTTAGCGGATTAGTCATATTACTAAATGAATTGTTTATGAATTGGTGAATGGATTGATTAGAATTCATTCGACATTTATACTCATTGGATATTGTTTATCATTATTACTTGGATGCATTTCACATTTTTACTCCATGGACTGTGTATAAATTTTATATTTTTTATTCTCTGATTCATTGGATTTTACCACTAATTAAATCTGATTTAGTGTACATGCTAAGATCTATTGGTCAACTCTACTACTTAGTTCTTGGGACCTTTTTGGAGGCCATGGAAAATTCAGCTCTAAGGAAGTAATTTGACATGTTTAAAATATATGTTAGGATCCCGGAATATTTATAATCCTTGGATATTATATACTATGAAACCTTGGGAATTTCTACTCCATGGATCATGTTTACTTTATTTCATTACCTCACTAATATTCAATATAAATATCTACTCATTAATTCATTATTTATTTTTCTATTAGATTACTTAGTTCACTCTGACATTATCACTCCTAGGATCATATTCCATGTAGGTCTGATAAATGATTACATGGTAAAAGATATGGTTTATAAACAAACTACATCAACTATTATGTATATACTAGCATTGTTATAAACACTTTTGGTGGATTCCTACATATTGTTGTAAGACATCATATTTTCTCCACCTTTGTGTACTATGATAGAATTCTTGTATGCATATTGGGTACACGAAAAGCGCCCACTTTTTTATGCCCGGTTGATTGTTTCATAGTATATGGGGAGAAAAAGATCAGGCTGTGGCTCAAGATGCTTCATGTGGGTCAATTATTATTGGTCATTTAGAAGTTGGAAAAATGTATTTTATTTAATAAATTTTTTACATTTTGTATATAATGACAAGATCATCATTTAATGTATTCCATTTATGGATATGTTACTTGTTTACTTATGCGATAAATGTTTACTATATCTTTTCCTAGTTATTATAATTTCGTAGGATACCGATTATTATAGTTTCAAAACTATGTTACACTCTGATCATATCATATATTCTCCCCACAATAAAACCATGGATTCTCTCTACTAGTCAAGGGCCTCTAGAGTATGGGGAGTTGGACTAGTCACCATGGGGGAAAAATATTCTCTTACTATTGGGAGAATAGATTCTAAGACATCATGAAGTGGTATTAAATATTTTTTTCATTTTTAAATCATTGAGTAGTATTAGTAGAAGATTAGTAATTTTTTTTAAATTGGTAATTACATTTTCCAGGGAATAAGAAACCAATATACAAGATGAATCCAATTAACTATGGATGGAAAAAAAATTCTTGATTTTGCATGGTATTATTGTTTTGGATTTACTCTTAAATGATGTATTTTATGTATCATGTTTCATACGAATACATATTTTTACAATTTTCCTTTTATGGAAATAAACAATTGATTCATGAATCATCATATTATCCTCATTATTTTTTATTCATTACTTATTTCATTGACTTATTAAATATCCACATGGATTTCATGAAATAATTTTTTCTTATTAATAAAATAACATATCACTGAGGGACCCAATAATGAATAGGTTAGGAATTAATGGATAACACACATAAAATTATAACTATTGTGCGACCTTCTAATTTGGAATCAGTAATTAATATAGTTTAATATATTTATAAAATGGATATACTAATTGGATTGAAAATAAATTAAAATGAATTTGGTTATGAGATATTGTAAATATAATGGGAAGACAATTTCTATTTAAATGGTTTTCCCAAATCACATGAAATTGAATCTTTGTTTGAAAAAAACATAAATTATAGGACAAAGCATAACCCAAAACAAAGCACAGACGTTGATTATTATATATAACTCATACATTTATATGAATTTAATGTCCCAAAAACATGGCCCTAAGAGAATGTTTATGATTTGGAGTCAGGTTTTGGAAATATTAAGTATTCGTTTTAAAACATTTGTTGTAATTTTTTCATAAAACATGGTTTGATGTACGAATTTGTAATTTTCAAGAATTCTCCACATATATTTCCTACAGTTACGCTCTAAGAGGGTGGAGCCCCCCATGCTTTCAAAGTGGTGGGCCCAAGTCTAGAAAAATAACCACTAAGAGTGATTCTTGAGGATATTTTGGTTATGTAGGATATGTTTATTGATTCATAGTTCCATGAGGGATCAGTAAATTTATTTCATTTAATTTTAGGATATCCAAAATCTAAAGTGATTATTAGAGGGTCGATTCATGTGTTGTGGTTGCAACATCTAACCATTTTTTGTTGGGAGGTAGACCCCAGAGTGCAATGTAATTTCATGAGGCCTTGCTATTTATTTTCGAGCATTGGGATCCACTACATTAGTGGATATGTAGGCTTATTATGTATATTGTTTTTGATTCCTCCAATATATTGTGATATGTGTAATGAAAGTTGGATTACCAAAAGTTTATGGAATTTCGGGATTTCATGTTGTCCATAAATAATTAAATTTATCTAAAGACATTGAATGATAGTGGAAATAAATTGTTTATGAATTTGGAGGATTGAAACCCATTAATTATGCACTATATTACTCTTTTTAGTGAGCCCCTACCTTTGACAACAATTCTACTTGATGATAGTGTATAGTTATCTATGTGATTTGAGGATATTCTAATTTATGAAATCATATAATATATATATGTTTTTTATTTTACTAATATATCATAAATAGTAAATTAATTTTTGATTACTATGTGTAACCTGAGGGAAGCTAGGGGAATATACTCGTGTAGATCATCAACAATACCCAGTGGAATAGTGTTATGTGGTATGAATAATTTTTTTGAAATATTTTATGGGGGAAATATTAACTAGAGCATGAGTGATGTTATTTCAGTATCCTATAATTAGAGTGAGAGTAATGGAATCGGGTGGATAAAATGTGATATAAACCCATTCATGTGTCAATCCTCTGGAAGGATTGGTTTTCTATAGTGGTTTTTTGAGTATTTTTATCCAGAAACCAATTAGAGAGGGTATAAAATGAATCCATGATCATGAGATGGGTCAATAGAATCTCATTTGGCATTGAATTGGTGTGATTCTAGATGATAAGGATGAGTTGGTGGTCATTCATGAGGCATCTAGAAACTAAAATCACAGTGCTAATACAGTGAACCCATATCAGTTAGTCAGGGTATACCTTTAATGACACATTCAATATAGAGGTATATTGTTCACCTAATACATGATGAGAAGAGTTTGAGAATATATAGTGTGATAAGTACTGTTATAATATCCTCTATTTTCTATAATTTTCCTTCACATTACATTATATTTAACCATATATGGACATCGTTACACTCTTTCATTATTTCTACAATGACATTATTGTAATTAATACTCCATTTTGAATGCAATTAGAGACTCTATGCTAGTTATGGAAGTGCCCCATTTGGTGGGTGGGTACATCTGCATATCAGAGATATACATCCATTAGATGACTGGGATTGACATAATTAATATGATAGACAAGTAGGATTCAAATATTGTTTATGTTGACTTGTATCATCTAAGGGTGGATACCATATCTATATGTGGTGGAGTTTTGTTATAATGGTTGAATGGAATATCCATGCAAGATGAGATGGAACTGAGCATTAGGGATAGGATTAGATGATATCCTATAATACTATATTATATCAGGATGGTTAGGGAATGCATCAAGGAATTATTACTCTAGATGATGATAATTTAAGAAAAATTATCAGATGAAATATCAATTATACAACTTAAAAGATATAAATTGTTTTTCATTTATCTCTCTATAGGAATAGGAACAATATACATTCCTCATTATAGGAATGATATTATTCAGTTTTAGAACTCAAGTTACATATAGAGGACAATAATAAAAATGTTTAGTGTGTCCCAACACTTCTTAGTGGGGTTCTCAAGTCAATTTCTCCAATAAGGGGGATGAGAACCTTTATATATGTGTTTATTATAATTTTTTGATTAAATTGTTGGTTGTGAACAATTTTCCTTGGACATAAATAGATGATATATTCAACTATATCTGAGGAGAACATGTTTTTTAATGATTTACCTATGGTCAGGTTATCATTACGTGTTGGTTAATCACTCAGTCATACCACATACAACATTTTGTTGTATTTATGGTCATTATTATTTGAATCATCTGGTTTTAATTCTCAAAAATATTTCATGTTCTCTTTTCATCAAGAAAAATCATTTTTAAAACTGTTATATCATCCTCACATATAAGATTAATCGATTATGATATCATTTCAAATCATAATACAATATCCCAATACATGAAAATGTTTGGGAATGTGATAAGGTTTAGTTACTGTTAATATGGACACACTAACAATACTACGTATGAGCCACTAGAAAATTGAACATACTATTGGAAATCTCACCATTGGAATCAACCTACCAACATTGTGACCTAAATAAGTAATTAAAATTTTCAAAAAGTCAGAATCACTAATGCATCAAGATACTGATGCAATGATTCACTGATGTATCCAATTACTGACAACTCAACTTAGATGTTATGCAATGGACGAGACACCATCACATTGAGGTATCGATAGTGAACCCACCTTCAATCATACCTACCATAAAACTAAACTAATGATTTTGAGTCCCTACCACCAAACCTATCGATAGCTGAGTCATTGTGAAGTAGACCAACTAGAAGACCAACCTATAGATCATGGATTAAAATTCATGATCAACCATTCTTAAGTCACTACTAGTCAACTCACTATTCTAGATTGAATAATTTTCTATACCTGATACAATAGTTATATGTTACCATTGCTAGCATACAAATATGAATCACTATCATTCCTTCCTTTTCCCTTTATGTTAAAAATTATTTTAAATAGTAATATTTATGAAACCTAGTACAATTATTTATTTAAATGACTTTTCCAATATTTTTTATATATCATTTAAATGAATTAAAAATGCAATATAATGTATGAGGTACATCCTCCTTGACATCTACATTGTATAATTCTATAACCATATCAAATGAAATGTCATGTTAGAGAAATAAAGAAATATTATCTTGTAACTAATAGAAACTCATGAAATTAAAACATTAGTTACATGATGAAAAGTATATTTGAGCTCAAACCATATATCATTGTGACACAACATACTCAGAAAGAATAATATATCATTTTTAAAATAAATAACATCACTTGAGAAAGAAATTTGAAGCTATCCCAAACCAATATTAATCTATTTATTTCTATAAGTTCACTAAAGTTGTTTTCAACAAATTTTTATGAGTCTCAAGCTACCTAGAAAATCACACAGAGGCTTATAACACTATTGTCTTTAATTGAATCATTATTTTTGTATTGTATTAACTTTCTATCATTTTATGTGTTTCTATCTAATATACAAAACCCGAATCCTTTGAAAAGAAAATTGATACTTATATATCTTCACAAACCCTCTATTTCACATCACACTACCCACGGATAACTTTGGATAAGGTCCATACATGGATTATTTGATTTTTCAGACCCCTGAAAACTATATAAGTGGATGTTTGAACATGGAAATTTGAGTATAATGGTTTTTACCCTGATCTAGTGTGTGGATAAAAATTTAATTATATAAATTTATTGGTGGAAGGTGGTCAACATGTGGATTGGACTATTTGTCAATTTGAGACTGAACATATTTCTTTTATTCTAATGTGCCTTCAATGATTGGTTTTAACTTTATTTTCATTTCCCATAAGAAAAATTGTCTTTATATCCAATATTTAATCTATATACTATTTTATTAGAATTTGATTAAGTAGATTTATTTCAAAATATAAAATCATAACACAAATTTTTTTAATTGAGAAGTAATAACTCTTTTGAAAATCCTTTAAAATGATCTAATTTTTTTAAATAAAAATATTCTGGATAAATAGGTCGGTTTTTTATTTATAATTGGGAGAATATTAAATTTAAAAATATTGATAGATATTCTTTTAAAACTATATTTACCACCCATTTACTATCTTCCTAGGACAAAATTTTGGTATTTGGAGACTTATATTATAATCATAATCTATATTTTCAATGTATTTTAATATTTTTACCTATGATATTTGTTTTTAAATGATATCAATATTTATATTGGTTAATTGTTTTATAAAAGAAAAAAAGAAAACACTAATTTTGGTGATTCTACTAATATAACTCATAATTTTAATGGAACAAATTTTACATAGCGGAAATTCATGATAAAAATGAATTTAGAAAACATGTTTTTTGAAATCTAGTTTCAAATGTAGATGAAAATATCATTCGTTCTTATAAAATAAACAATTGGGATGACCCAACTAAGGTTACCTAAAAATATAATTTCAAATGGAATAATTGCTTATACAACGAACTATGTGAAGTAGAATTAAATTGTATTTTTGAATGCGAATCCTCTACTAAATATTGGATAAATTATCGATTTCACATTGAAGAACCACTAATGTTATAGAAAATAGTCTTAGACCATATTCTATTATATATGTTAATTTCAAAACAAAATTTGATTAGTATATCATTGACATGTTTCTTAGGTACAATGGAATTATAAATACAATTCTATCATTGGGAAATACATCTAATTCTAAAGAAATGAACACTAGTAATATTAGATGATTTCCAAAAAGGTGGAGTCGGATCCCAATATCTATTAAAAATACTATTAAAAAATGTAATACCTATAATGAGGTTGATTGGAAAATTAATGGTTTATGAGGAATAAATGAAATTTTACATAAAAGAAGATTACTGAACTTAAATAAATTCAATAGATTTCAAAACAACTTCATCATAAGTGGTGGAGATATTAAATTTATTGTTGAATGATTCCAAATGATGACTCATCAGGTGAAAATGATTAGGAAATGGCTCAACTATGTAGGATCGAAATAATGATGTAGATTCTCAATATACAAGACGGGGGGTGAATTGTATACTTTAAAAATTTCTTTGGAACCTTTAAAGATAGTTATGAATAACAATTTTTTCCTTAAGCAAAGGAAAGGGAAAGGTTTAACAAAGTTAAACTAAGAAAATTCACAACACCTCTGACACCAAATGAAAACATGGAAAGAGATTCCAAAATTTGGTTCCGGAAATACAGTTTCGAAAATTGAAAACTAACAAAAGATTACAATATGAGATTCTACCTTAAAGCATATAGAATATAAATGAACCAGAGTACAAGTAAGGAAGTATAAGAAAGTAATATTTTCCTTATAATACAAAATACAGCATAAATGAACAAGTAGTAAAACTACAAGTAACAAGATATAATTCTTTTAACCCAAAGATATGTGTACCCAAAAACCATGGATAATGGTCCCTTGATTTATACTTTCAAGCAAGTCTGTCTTACCCACATCAAGTTAAGCCCTCAATACGAATATCGGAGTCTCGGTCTTGCTATCCCCGCAAGCCCTCAACTTCTAGGTAGTTGGAAACCTCTGTCTTCCTCATCAAGGAAGCCCTCGAACTTCAAGGTAGTCGACACCTCTATCTTCCTATCCCCGGAAGTCCTCGAATGTAATCACCAATAGTTGGAGTCGCATGAGGCTTTGAGAGTTAATAAGATCCTCTCTCTCTAGAAATATCTTCAAGCATGTAATCACATGAGTCGAAGATCAGTCATCCTTTCGACTCTGAGCTCTTTCAAATGTTCTCCTATTTATAGGTAAGGTCGGCCTCCTTTCCAAAGGTCTTATTTTTCTTAAAAACCAAAGGGACCTGTACACGTGTAACTTAATCAATGGTTAGTTTATAATAGAATGGACGACATCATTTTATAATGAAACAAGTTTAACAGAATGTAAGACATCATTTTAATTCTAACTCAAAAGTTCGGAATGATGATTCAGAGTGAAAGTTCGGAGTGTAGAAATATATTTAAGAGTAGACAGATTATAAAAGCGTAAGCTAAATTAATGTTCGGAGTCTCACCAAAAATAATTTTCAGAGTCTAAATAAATTTGGAGTGAATAAATCAAAGATGATCAGATTCAGTTTAATAGGTGAATATGGAATGAGAATTCGGAATGAGAATTCTTCATCGGAATTCGTAGTGAGAATTCCTCATCAGAATTTGTAATGGGAATTCCTCATCAGAATTCATAGTGATAATTCCTCATCATAATTCGTAATGAGAATTCATCATCAGAATTCGTAATGAGAATTCATCATCAGAATTCATAGTGAGAATTCCTAATCATATTTTGTAATGAGAATTCATCATCAGAATTCGTAATGAGAATTCTTCATCAGAATTCGTAGTGAGAATTCATCATTAGAATTCGTAGTGAGAATTCTTCATCAAAATTCGTAATGAGAATTCGTTATCAAACTTCATAAGGATTCGTATCCTGAATCTAGAGTAGAACTTAATCAGAGTTCGTATCCGGAATTCAGAATGAAACTTTTTTACAGTTCTCATCTGGAATTCGGAGTGAAACTTCCTTACAGTTCTTATCCAGAATTCGGAGCCTAAAACAGAATACCTCATATCAAAGTTTCAACGATTTCGAGAATTTAGAAATGAATCCAAATCTTATACTTAAGAAAAATATGGATGAAAATATGATAAGGATAATTTTTCTTTCAATAGAGATTTTCCTTATAAAAGCTATTTTCCTTAAAAAAGCAATTTTCTTAAAGATAAGGTGTTTGTGATTTTCAAAACAAGAAGGAATGTAAAATTCATAAGGAAAACCTTATTGACTCAACAATATCCCCCTTTTTGGAAAGCACAAACATCCGTACGAAAAATAAATTCTAAGAAGAAAGAAAAACATTAAGGCTTATCTCCCTTTGCTTTAAGGAAATTGATGAATATGACTAACTCCCCCTTAGGATTTGACAATCTATGGATCATATTCTAGATTTCCGGAGTGATATTTCATTACGAATAAGAAATTCTTCTTTAATAAAAAACTCCCCCTTAGATAAGCTCTTATTATAGTTCTTTTCCCTTAAGGATCTTTTCCTTCACCCCCCCCCCTTGTGATTTTCAAAAAGAATTTGAGGGAATGGAAAGAAAATTTAAGTACCTAAAAAATTAGTAACAACAACAAAAGAAACGAGAAAGCACAAATTTTAATTAAGTATGAAAATGCTCAACAACAAATGAAATTTAGATAAAAAAAAAGATTGGATATGTCTATTTTGGATCTTTTTCCTTCTCCATGAGACCCTTAAGAATAGTCTTTATTTTCTTCATGTAATTATGGTCTTTTTCGGCTTGCTTCTCTAAGACCACTATTCTTGCACTTTGAGCTTCAATTATTTCTTCTTGGGATTGAAGCTTTTGTTCCAGAGCTTTAATCTTTTCTTCCTGAGCCATCAATTTCTCTTCAAACTCAATCCAATGATCCCTTTCAAATTTCCTATTTTTAGAAACGGAATTCAGCTTCCCATTCAGATCTCTGACTTCTTGAATCCGTAAGTTCTTTTCATCTTTCAGCTTTTCTTCAAAGGATGAAGTAATCTCATTTATCTTCATGTCTTCTGTATCAAAGGCATCCTTCACATTGTCTGGTAATTAGTCAAAGTGTCTCATCTCTTCTATAGTTTTCCATGACTAATTTTTCATCCTCTTGCACAATCTTCTATGGGCTTCGTAGCCAACAAAAAAAGTTCTGAACTGAGCCTCTATTTCAAAACACTTGTCCATAACCATAGATACGAAGTCTGATTTCTGATTCAAAGCATGTTGGAGCATTTTTCATCTTGAATGAATGCTTGAGAAATTTGGAATAGTACCCACCAACTTCTTTAAAGACTAAACAACAATGTCATGCCCCAACGAAGATGACTCCGAATCCGAGACTCTGCTTGGAGAAGTTTCTTCTTCAACTTGGTCAAGCTTTCTCTTTGAAGAACTCCCAAATTCATTTCTCTTCACCACTATTGAGCTCAGTGTATCGGCAAAAATTTTCTTTCACTTGTCACTTTTTGGAATGGAATCCTGTTCCGGAGTTCTCTTTTCACTATCAGAAACATGCACAACATTGTCTTCCTCATCAGAAACTTCCTGAGCACCAGCCTCTACATTCTCCATTTGTCAAATATCTTGTAGAAGTTGGTCTTCCTCTGTGTGATAAGCTACTTCTTCTTCTCCTTTCTCTTCATCCATCGCTGGAGTAACTAGCTTTGAAGATTCGGCTTCTGATGTTTGGAGTGATAAGTGTTCCGAAGGTGTCCCCTTATAATCGTCTACTTGCTTCAACACATCTCCAGTTTCACCACTTCCTTCAGCAAAATCTTTTTCTTCTTCTAATTTCTCAACTTTCTCACCTTCCTCAATAGGCTTAGGTACATCCTATTCCGGAGCAACAAAGTCTCTTCCTGGAGTCTCAGGTAGAGATTCCAAAGAAAAAGATCTTGGAACAGGAATGTTTGCAGAAACCGTCTCATTGAACTTCAACAAAGCCTGAGCTACCTCAGCCTCAGACATCTTCTTCTTGAGCGTCTTTTCTTTCTCTTGCTTTTCTAGCTCATCCACAGATCATTCCTTCAAGGACTTAGCCTCCGCAGGGTCCAATCCAAACTAAGGCTCCCCTTGCACTCTCTTCTCTTTCATTTCCCTCCATTTACCAACAAACTCATCTGGGTAAGCTTTCTTCTTCTTTGGATTTGGAGGTGCGGAATGAACTTCCTTAGTCTTGGGATTCACTTCTTCTACTTCCACTTCTTTCAACTTTCTCTTCCTTATGGGTTTAGAGGATTCCAGAACAGCAACTTTCGAAACTACTTCATCTGGAGTAGGTAAATAAATAAACTGACCAGTCATCTTGTCAAAAGCTACATCCATTATTTTGAGTGTACCATCACTTACCAACATAATATTGAAAACACATGGATTAGATTTGCATGCCTCCTTGAAATACTCAGGGTACCAAACTATCAACTTTCAGAGGATTGCTGGATACATTATAATCTGAGCTCTCAGATTACCTTTCTTCACATTCTCAAGAGTGATAAGAATGTGCTTCACCAGGTTAAACTTCCTTAGATTTATAAGAAAATCTAGGATGTAAATCTCACTCTTCTTTAAGCTATCTTTATCACCTTTCCTCGATACGATAAGACCTTGTAACCACAACTCTAGAATCTGGAAATTTGTAGATAAACTAGCAATCTTCATAGCCTTGTCATCTGCCAGTCCGAGAGTTTCTAATGATTTTTCCTTGTTGAAGATACCATTAGAATTAGGCAACACATGAGATATGAATTCAGATTCACCTTCATTATTCAGCCCTACCAAGATGGCTTCCTTGGAATATGAATGTTTATAATTCTTACCGTATGACTTAAAAAAACATTCCCTTCCATCTTCTTTAATAAAGGAGACAGTTTCATAGAACTCTATAATCAAATCTGAATACACTTCATCTTGATTCCCAGATTTTGACACCGCAACATCTTCCCAACCATTAAGCTTGATATTCTTGGAAATAAGAGAATCGTACTTGTTGAAGAAATCCAGATGAACCAGCCTCTCTCAATATACTAACCACACCGAAATCGGCTTAGAGGAAGACATGTCTTGAGAAGCTACTTCCACAAATATTTGGATTTGAAGACCTCTGAGAAGTTCGGAACGGAGAAAGCTGAAGTTCAGAATGACCTTAAAATAGAGAGGCAAAGCTTTGAGACGTGGAGCTTTGAAAACCGATGTGGGACAACCATTTGGGGTCCCCTTTATATAGGCAACGGGAAAACGGTTTAACTTCCTCATTTGATCGAACGACTGTGACAAGCTGAGATCCGATCTGATGGTCGAAAACCAATTCTCAAGAAAACTTGAATCCGATCATTTGAGGTTTTAATTAAAACAATGAATTAGGAAAACTATAATCCAAATACAATATATAAGAAAATTCCAGCAACAAAAGTATGACTACGAAAACATTAGTAAGGAAATAATACCTTTCGGATTGGCTTAGGAAGAATATTGGAAATGGGTAACAAAAAAATGACTACGAAAATTCTTTATTACGAAAAGACATAGTTTCGCAAAACACACTACGGAAAACAAACTCACAACGAAAAACATAGTATGAAAATTTCATTACAAAATTTGAAAACGGAAAACTCATTAGGAAAGATTCGGTATGAAAATTCCATTATGAAAATACCAGTACGAAATTTTCTAATCTGGAAGTTCTTAATACAACAATTTCCATTTCAGAAGTTTTCTATATGAAAATATCCATTCTGGAAAATTTTAGTTCCAGAAATTCCATTCCGGAATTTTAGTTCTGAAAATTTTGAAAACAAATTTTGAAAATTTTTGTTATTCTAACAATCAGATGTACTCCCCCTATGAAAAGGAGTTTATTGCTGTAAGGAGAATTTTTCAATAGAAAGTCAATTAAGGAGGATTACCTTACAATTATCATCCTTAACTTCAGTTTAATGTATTCAAATATATCAGAAGGCAATGATTTTGTGAAAATATCAGCAAGTTGATCTTGTGTTCCAATAAACTGAATAATGATATCTCCTTTAAGTGTCTGATCCCTGAGAAAGTGATGCATAATATCTATGTGTTTTGCACGAGAGTGATGTGAAGGGTTCATACTGAGGGCAATGGCACTTGTGTTATCACAAAAAAATTGAGTTTTAGTAAAACTCTAGCAATAGTCAGTGAGTGTGTGTTGCATCCACAACACTTGAGAACAACAACTTCCAGCTGCCACCTATTCAGATTTAGCAGTGGAAAGTGCTACAGAATGTTACTTCTTGCAGGACCAAGAAACTAATGCATCTCCTATGAAATGACAAGTCCTGTATGTACTTTTTCTATCCATTCTACATCCAACAAAGTCAGCATCAGAAAAGATTTTTAGAACAAAATAATTTCTAGAAGTATATAAAATAATCCTAGATACATGGTTGCCTTAAGGTAGCGAAACATACTTTTTACTGCCTTTAACTGAGATTCCTTATGATTGGATTGATATCTTGCACATAAGCATACTGAGAACATTAAGTCTGGTCAATTAGCAATTAAGTAAAGTAAACTTCCTATCATATCTCTAAAAGATGTTTGATCTACTGGTTTCCCAACTTCATCAATATCTAAAGAGTTTGAGGTACCAATGGGAGTACATATACTCTTAGTGTTGTCATAACCATACATTTTAAGAAGATCTTTAATATACTTATATTGAGATATGTAAGTTCCTTCTGGTTTTTGAGAAATTTTAAAACCAAGGAAAAAAGTTAACTCACCCATCATACTCATTTCAAACTCATATTCCATTAGACTTGTGAAAGAGTCGGTCAAAGATTGCTGAGTTGAACCAAATATGATGTCATCAACATAAATTTGAACAATCAAAAAAATATTCTTATCTTTCTTTATAAAAAGGGATGGATCTTCATTTCCCTTAACATAGTTATTTTGAAGAAAAAATCCAGTGAGTCTATCATACCATGCTCGTGGGGCTTGTTTAAGACAATAGAAAGCTTTGGTAAGTCGAAAAACATGATCAGTATGTTCTATATCTTCAAATCCAGGAGGTTGTTCAACAAAAAATTCCTCTTGAACATAACCGTTAAGAAAAGCACATTTCACGTCCATTTGAAAATGTTTATAATTAAATAATGCTACAAAGGCAAGTAGAATAAGGATATATTCAACTCTAGCTACTGGAGCATAGATTTCTTCATAGTCTATTCCCTCTTGCTGATTATAGCCTTTAGCATCAAGTCTAGCTTTATTTCGTACCATGACTCCATTTTCATCACATTTATTTCTGAAAACCCATTTTACTCCAATAAAAGAAGATTCCTTAGGTCTTTCAACCAAGTTCCAGAGTTTATTCCTTTCGAATTCATTTAGTTCATCTTGCATGTCATTGATCCAATCATCATCACCTAAAGCATCATCAATGCTTTTAGGTTCTAATTGGGAATGAAATTCTAGATGTTCTACTTCATTTAGTAAGGAACTTCTAGTCCTTAAAGGTTGATTTACATCACCAATGATACTATCACTGGGATGATTCTTAGGAAATGCCTGATTTGGGTTTTGTAAAACCTGTTCATCAACATAGGGTAGAAAGTCTTCTGGGGTAAATGTTTCAGAAGTATCTTCTTCAAAAATTTCCGTATCAGAAAGTTCTTCTATTAATGGTTGACAATCAGTTTTTGAAAACACATCTGAGGATGTTGGTTAAGGTGGTTTAAAAACAAAAGTATCAGACTCATCAAATTTTACATGTACTGTTTCTTCAACAGTACAAGTATTTTTATTAAAAACTCTATAAGCCTTAGAAGTTGTTGAATATCCTAAGAAAATTCCTTCATCAGATTTTGGTGCGAATTTATGTAAGTTATTTTTAGTATTTAGATTAAATAATTTGCAACCAAAAACCTTG
Organism: Viscum album; assembly: GCA_963277665.1. Taxonomy (NCBI): domain Eukaryota; kingdom Viridiplantae; phylum Streptophyta; class Magnoliopsida; order Santalales; family Viscaceae; genus Viscum; species Viscum album. The sequence continues at coordinate 1,035,999,122 of OY728133.1, read as the reverse complement.
AAGCAGGATAGTCTTGGTTTTCTACCATTCCATAACTCATAAAGAGTTTTATTAAGAAAAGGTCTAATCAAAACTCGATTTATAGTATAACAAGCAGTACTTACAAATTCAGCCCAGAAATGTCTAGCTAGGGAATATTCACTCAACATGGTTCTAGTTATCTCTTGACGAATTCTATTTCTTCTCTCAACTACACCATTTTTTTGAGGAGTTCTATGTGATGGGAAATTGTGAGTAATACCTTTTTTACTACAAAAAGTTTCAAAATCCGAATTTTGAAATTCTCCTCCATGATCACTATAAATAATTTTCAAAGGAAGGTTTTTCTCATTTTTAACATGATCTCTAAAACTTTTGAAATAAGAAAAAACTTCAGACTTCCTTGCTAGAAAATAAACCCAAGTAAAACTAGTGTAGTCATCAACTAGAACAAACACATAGTATTTGCCTCCAATACTTCCAGTTTGTGTCGGACCAAAAATATCCATGTGAACTAACTGTAATTCATCGGTTGTTGAGACTTCACCAATTGATTTAAAACTAGATTTATGTTGCTTACCATATTGACAAGGATCGCAAACTATATAAGAATCAAATCTAAGCTATGGTAGATCCTTAACTAGTTTCGTCTGAGAGAGTTTACATAGGTACCTAAGATTATAGTGACCTAGTCTTCTATGCCATAACCAGTAATGATCTTCCATTTCACTTAGGCAAGGTAAATCATGTATTATAAGGTCTTCTAAGTTCAATGTGTAAAAATTCTCTTTCCTATTGGTTGAGAGAATAAATTCTTCATTGGAATTGTGAACTAAGCACTTATCATTCCTAAAATTCACAAGGTAACCTTCATCACATAACTGACTTATGCTAATGAGGTTGTTCTTAAGACCCTTAACAAAAAGAACATTTGAAATCAAGGTTTTACCAAGAAGAACAATATTACCAATGCCAAAAATCTCTCCCTTAGAATTATCTCTGAATGTTACCTTTCCTCCTTTCGTTTTGATAATGTTTTCAAAAAAGCTTTTGTTACCAGTCATGTTCCGGGAACATCCACTATCCATGTACCATGTATTGTTGATGGTAATCTCTTTATTTTCCTGAAATAAAGAAGAGAATTAGACTTTCGGAATCCAAACTTGCTTGGATCCGAGATTTTCAGATAATAAAATTTTAGGAACCCACATCTTCTTAGAGAAATAATCTTTGTGAAATCCTAAAGTTTGGGTTTTGTTTAAGGAATAATTCTTTGACCAGTGACCACCACATTGACACTTGGTACAAAATGGGGTGCTTTGAGGAACAAAATAATTGTTAATAAAAGTTAGTTTTTCATGGGTATAACCAAATCCAGATTTATTTCCTAAATCTCGTATTTGGGAATACATTTTATCAAAATTTTCTTTACTATGGGTAAGTCTTGATAAACACTTCTTCAAGGAAACAATTTCAGAATTGAGTTTTACAAACATGTTTTTATCCTCAAAATCATTAGTTTTAGAACTAGAGCTAGGATCAAAAACATTTTTCTTAGAAATTACTTTTTCTAACTCTTTACAATGTTTGTTCTTCTCAGAACTTACTTCCTCATGATTTTTTAAAATAATTTCAAATTTAGCATTTTTCTTATCAGGATCGTTAGAAAGATCTGATATCTCTTTTGTAAGAATAGAATTTCTAGATTTTTCCTTATCATGTTTTTATTGAGTTTGGAATTCTTAATTTCATGAAGTTCAGCAAACCTAGAGACTTATTCATAAGTAGGTGAAGTATTTTCTTCATCAGAAGAGGATTCATCATCAAAAGTGTTATTATACTTACTATCATTAGAGTTTAAATATACATTGGTCAACGATTCAGCATTTTGTACCTTAGCCATAAAATAATGATTTTCAACTGGTAATCCTGCTATTAGACCGAGATTCTTCTGTCCTGAAGATTCGTAATCAGAAGATTCATCTGAAGAGTCACCACCACTGGCACTCCATGTGTCATTAGCTTTCAGAACGTTCTTAGCTTTGGCTTTATACTATTTCTTTCTGTTCCTATCTGAATGCCTTTCTTTCCTTTCATTCTTTTTGAGCAGAGGGCATTCTCGTCTAATATGTCCAGCTCTTGCATTCATAACAAGTAACTTCTCCATCTTTCCTATCTTTCCTTTCCTTTTTATTAAACATGGATTGGAAATTTCTCTGTCCAGCTATCTTGTTCATCCATCGATCAAGATTATCTAATTATTTTTCTGATATATCACTCTCACTAGAATCTGATTGAACTACCTTCATCTTAGACATGGATCTGGTTACTCTCTTAGGAGTCTTAGCTTTCATCTGATTTGAAGTTATTGTAAAAGCAACAGTACCATTTCCATTTTTCTTTTTGATGTTGTCAGAATCTCTCTTCATTCTTGTCTTATGTTGTAGAAGAGTTCCAAATATCTCATCAAGAGTAGTTTGAATGACCTTCCTGTTCTCATATATAGCTGTTCTTTTGGATTCCCACTCATTCGGAATAATATCAATTATCCTCAAGTGCTTCATCATCTAAACCTTTCTCTCCCATAGACTCTTGGATGTTGACTATAGTCATAAATCTCTGTTGAACTTTAAAAATTGGTTCACCATAAGGAATGTAAAATCCATGATATTCAGCTCTAAGCATATGTCTCCTAGTCTCGATCACATTAGTAGTTCCAAAGTGGGTAACCTCTAACTTCTTCCAGATACAATTAGATGCTTTACAAGAAGAAATTTGGCTATATATATTTCTTTTCATTGAACAAAGTAAAGTATTGTGTACCTTATAATTGATTTCATACTCTTTCTTTTCCTGGTTAGTAAAAGTTATAACTTCCTTATCAACAATTTTATAATCACCAGTAAGCATAACAAATTTGTCTACTCTAGTATTAATAAAATAAAGTCTTCATTCAATATCTCCAGTATTCATAATCATTTCCAACAATGATTGGTGGTCTTGTAGTATTTAGATTATCAATAGAACCAACATTAATTCTTGCCATACTAGAACAACCTTTGGCACCAAAACTTGTTAGTAGAAAAGATTCTTAATAACAAAGTTCGGAATGAGAAAGTTCGGAATGGGATGTTCAGAATGATAAAGTGAGCAAGAAAAACATATACGTGAGTACAAGTATTTTAGACACCTCCTCTGATACCAATTATAGGATTGGTATAGAGTATGAGGTTTCCAACCACTGATACCAATTGTAGGATCGAAATAATGATGTAGATGCTCAATATACAAGAGGGGGGTGAATTGTATACATTAAAAATTACTTTGGAACCTTTAAAGTTAGTTATGAATAACTATGATTTCCTTATGCAAAGGAAAGGGATAGGTTTATCAAAGTTAAACTAAGCAAATTCACAACACCTCTTACACCAAGTGAAAACTTGGACAGAGATTCTGAAAGTAGGTTCCGGAAATACAGTTCCTGAAATTGAAACTTAACAAAAGATTACAATATGAGATTCTACCTTAATGCATATAGAATCTAAATGAACAAGAGTAAAATTAAGGAAGTATAAGATAGTTATCGTTTCCTTATAATACAAAATGCAGCAGAAATGAACAAGTAGTAAAACTACATGTAACAAGATATAAGTCTTTTAACCCAAAGAGAATGGTATCCAACAACGTTGGATAATGGTCCCTTGATTTATACATTCATGCAAGTATGTCTTACCCACACCAGGGTAAGCCCTCGATACAAAGATCGGAGTCTCTGTCTTGCTATCCCCGCAAGCCCTCAACATCAAGGTAGTTGGCAACCTTTGTCTTCCTCAGCATGGAAGCCCTCGAACTTCATGTTAGCCATCACCTCTTTCTTCTTATCCCCGGAAGTCCTCGAATGTAATCACCAACATTCGGAGTCGCACGAAGCTTTGAGATTTAATAAGAGCCTCTCTCTCTAGAAATCAATTCAAGCATGTAATCACATGAGTTGAAGATCAGTCAGCCTTTCAGCTCTAAGCTCTTTTAAATGAGCTCCTATTTATAGGTAAGGTCGGCCTCCTTTCTAATGATCATGTTTTCCTTAAAAATCGGAGGGACCTGTACACCTGTAACTTAACCAACGGTTAGTTTATAATAGAATGGATGACATTGTTTTATAACGAAACAAGTTTAACAGAATGTACGACATCGTTTTAATTCTAACTTAAAAGGTCGGAGTGAAGATTCGGAGTGAAATTTCGGAGTGTAAAAATATATTAAAGAGTAGACAAATTATAAAAGCGTAATCAAAATGAAAGTTCAGAGTCTGACCAAAAATAATTTTCGGAGTCTATATAAATTCAGAGTGAATAAAACAAAGATGATCAGATTCTGTTTAATAGGTGAATTCAGAATGAGAATTTGGAATGAGAATTCATCATCAGAATTTGTAGTGAGAATTCCTCATCAGAATCCGTAATGGGAATTCCTCATCAGAATTCGTAGTGAGAATTCATCATCATAATTCGTACTGAGAATTCTTCATCAGAATTCTTAATGAGAATTCATCATCAGAATTTGTAGTGAGAATTCCTCATCAAAATTCATAATGAGAATTCATCATCAGAATTTGTAATGAGAATTAATCATTAGAATTCGTAGTGAGACTTCAACATTAGAATTTGTAGTGATAATTCCTCATCAGAATACGTAATCAGAATTCGTTATCGAACTTCATAAGGATTCATATCCTAAATCTGGTGTAGAACATAATCAGAGTTCGTATCCGGAATTCAGAATGAAACTTTATTACAGTTCTCATCTGGAATTCGGAGTGAAACTTCTTTACAGTTCTTATCCAGAATTCGGAGCCTAAAACAGAATATTTCATATCAAAGTTTCAACGATTCCAAGAATTTAGAAATGAATATGAATCTTATACTTAAGAAAAATATGGATTAAAATATGATAGGGATAATTTTTCTTACAAAAGCGATTTTCCTTATAAAAGCAATTTTCCTTAAAAAATCAATTATCTTAACGATATGGTGGTTGTGATTTTCAAAACACGAAGGAATGTAAAAGTCATAAGGAAAACCTTATTGACTCAATAAACTATACATGGGATTTAAGACGTCTTATAGAAAGAATGAATTTTTTGGAATTCTTGTATATAGATGAAAGTATGAAAACAATGGTAATCAGAAATAGAAATATAAAATAAGTGATAAAAAAATGAAATATTCTATTATAAATGAAAAAAAAATGACATTCGAAATATTATTCTCTAAAACTAATGTATAAGATGAAATTTGACGACAAGGAAAGGGTGTCAAACATCTAAATATATATCATAAGGAGTTCTTATGAGCACAATTTAAGTGAATCTGAATCATCTCATGAGAAAAATATTGACAAAAAATATATTTTTTATGAAATATAAATCTTGGGTAAACTTAATATCTCATGCACACAACACTTATTATACTAGAAATGAATCTGAATATCAGAATTTTTAAAATAAACTAATAAATAAATGTATTAATATTATAAATCCCATAATTAAACCTATAATGAGTTAAATAGAAAATGTGAATCTATTAAAAAGTACAATGGTCTTATTTCTACGGTTAAATATGATGTAACTCAAAAAAATTAGAAGAATTATCCAATGATTAATTAAAACATTGAACTCAAACATTCTATTATGCTATTAGATATGGATTTAGGGGTATTTTATAATGGTCATGATAACTTATTCTAATTAATAATTAAATGTTTTTCTCGTAAATATACAACTCATATAGGATATACAATTAGGAAAAAAAATTAGAACTAGAATTTCATCCAAATCTAGAAAATTGTGTTTTATACATAGCTTTAGAGATTTTTCTTCATGTCATAACATTGCAATGTTTTTCAGTTATTCTAGTTCATCAAGACCCAGTACATATTATTTTTCCAAAACATTATAATCATCAAATAGGAAACCCTTGATTCAATTTTGGGTTCCTATTGCTTTAAGTAATAATATTACTATACCCATAAATATCTAGGTTTTATATCCTTTTCATTTTTCAATTTTTTTAATAGGAATAAGTTTTTGTAGGGATCTTGTAATGGTTTAAAATAATTGGATAGTGGAAGATCAAGACACATGATAATTTACTGATCTAGATTTTATAACATAATAATGTTTTATGGTGGACATGTCACTTGATGGGGGATAATAAATTGGAAATAAATTGGGCTTGTCCAGATCAGTAACAAAAACTAAGTTTTTGTTTATAATATTCATCACATAGGTGGTATTATTTAAATTTTACTTTTACTTTCATAGTAATTTTATGATGGATTACATGTTATGTTATAAAATTATTATTTTAAAATTTTTTATTCTTACAAATATTTAATCATTACAAAATTTTGAAATGAAAATTGTAATTCTATAAAACTAAATTGCATAGTCTCACAGAATGTTTCATTCTAATATGCCATTCATAAAGAGTATTCAAATTGGCATAGAAGTATAAGACACTCTAACATTAACTCTCATAGAATGTTTAATTGAAATGGATATGTCTATGATCTAAATTAAATAGTTTTTACAAATGATAAATTCTATAATCATTGTCAAAATGGTAAACCAAATAAAATAACATTCAAAACAAAGAAATAAGATTCAAATTCTCAACAAATTATGTTTGTTCACATTTATTTTTTTAGACCACCTATAATTTCAAGTATAAATTGGATGAATTATGTATATGTCATAGTATATAACATTTATAAGACACATTGTCATTATTTTTAGATAAAAAATTTGAGGATTTATTTTATTTTACAATTTTTCTAGATCAGTATAAAACTTATGTGGAAATAGGATCAAGACCATCATATAAGAACATGGATTTATGTTTGAAATTCATGTATTAATTTTTTTTTTCTCAACATATTCTTATAGTAAAAAATTCTCTACTCTAAGGACACCCCATAAGAATGGTATTGTAGAAAGGAGTAGTAGAAAACATAAAAAAATTCCTTGGACTATTCATAATGATTATGATCTACGAATTTATTTTTGGGTAGAATGTTTGAATAGATTATTATATATGATCAATATTTTATTAATTATAAATTTCTTATTGAAAACCCCATTAGAATATGGAGTAATTTTAAACATCATGTTAATAAAATAATTTTTTTTGATTTAAATACATTATCCTCAAAATAAATAATATTTTTTTAAAACTAGCCTCCAAGAGTGAGGATGATATTTTCTGAGGTTGTTAAATATTTATTAATCCCTATATAGTCGTAGATATGAGAAAAATGTTTATTGATGATTTTATTCATGTCAATATTGAGGAACGAAATTCACATGGGTCTAAAAAATCCAAAGAAAAATCATGAGGATAACCTAACAAATGATGAAATTAATATTAATTAATCATATTGGGCTGTTAATGAAGTAAAAAATGATGCTTTGGATTTTCTCCAGAATCTATCTAGTGGGCACCTGAACATGTGGATGACATTGAATTAACCACCCCTTATTTATATATATATATATAAATGAAAATACATATCGACCAACCATTTTATTATGTATTCCAAGAAATAGAAAATGAAACGAAGATTGAAGCTTCTCGGTGAAATCAGGTTGAACATCTAGTCATTTTATCACATCGTGAACCTATGAAAATGACAGTTGCTATCAGTTGTGAATTCTAGAAGATGGATATTTAAGAAGAGTTAATCTAATTTGAATTAATGTTATATGTAATTTTTTTGATAGATCCAGATACACCATGAAAATTGGAACTACGTGATTATCTGAAAACAAAGTGGATGAAGGTGAGAAAATGGTAAAAATAATATTAATAAATTTTACAAGGATACAGTCAAGAGGAAGGAACAGAACATGATGATACCATTTCACTTGTGGCCCATCATAAATATATTATATTACTACTATATTATATGGAAAATATTCATTTACAAATTTATCATATGGATGCCAACATTTCAATCCTGAATTTCTCTATAATTATTGATATTTTTGTTGAACGTCCCATATTTTCAGAAATAATCATTTTTAAATTAATGTATTTAAATTAAAAAAAATTTATGTTTTAAAACATCTTCCGAGAGCATGGAATGATATGATTAATAATTTTATCATTTATAAATGAATAACAAAATGTATATCTCATCCTACTATTTTTATGAAATGATGTTATAGTGATGTTTTAGTTGGTCAAATATATATTGATGATATTATTTTTTGAAAATAAAAACAATTATTTATTTCATGATTTTAAATATATATGATAAATGATATTGAGAAGTGTTTTCTGGGTAAATTCAAATTCCATCTTGGATTTTCAAATTTCTTATGTATGGAATATTTTTTTAATAACATTAATGATACTATATATATTTTCAAAAAAATTTATTTGGATATAATGGAAAGTAGTGATACAAATATAATTCCCACCTGTAAAATAGATATTGATGAAAATGGAAAATTTTTATGTTGAAAAAATTACAGAGGTATGATTGTATGTCTTCTATAATTTTCTTCAAGCTGAATTGATAGAAAGTATAGTGTATGTATGTGTGGTCATTTTCACGAATGTCTTAAAGATTAAATTTTTTTTTATATTAAACTATGATACTAAATAAACAATTATAATACCAATATATGACTAATCTACCCTTGGGGACAACCATTTTACATAGTTAGTTATTATGATTCTGATTTTGGTGGTTTCTTGTTAGATATAAAAAGCACCACTATATCATGTAACATTTTGTAAAAGTATATAGTTTCATGTTGTAATAAAAAATAATATTCGGTTATGTTATCTACTATCAAAAATTATTACATAGATACAGGTAGTTGTTGTCCTCATATTTTTTTGTTGTAACATGCATTACTATACAATGGTTATCAATTTTAACATTTCCCATTAAATTTTGATAACACTAGTGATATTAACATTTGTAAGAATCTAGTTTCATAGTAACAAACAAAACATATTGATGTAATACATAACATTCTAAGGGTTCATTGTCAAAAATGTAATATAGCTATATAATTCATTATAACAGAATACTAGTTTTTTTTTAAATTTTTATTATTGCATTAATTGATAAAATAATGAGTTATATTAGACATGATTTAGGGATGATCAAATTTGAGATACTTGACATCGATGAATTATCATTGATGACTCATCATTGTTGACATATATTTGATGGCGCACTGTTGATGACTCACCATTGATGACTCGCCCTTGATGACTCACTAGTGATGATTCTCTATTGATGAATCACTATTGATGAATCTCCATTGATGACTCACCACTGATGAGTCACCATTGATGCCTCATAGTTGTTGACACAATGTTGACAAATAACTGTTGATAAATCACTGATAAGACTCACCGTTGTGTCACACCATTATGTTAATTTTTAATTAACTATTTAAAAGTTAAAACATTATTATTTTATTTGTTTCATTTTATATTAATCTACATTTCATGATATTTGATTCCTAAAACCAAAAATGATAAAACTCAATTTAATTTAACTCAATATCTCACTCTCAAACTCTATCTTGGGCATTCTTTTATACCAAACTACCTCACACCTCCATTAAACAGAACCCTTCAAAACACAACAAAGGATTGAGTTTGGAATGTCATAGTGTATTAGGTTTATTATTCACATCCTTCAATGAATCTAAATTTTGGATCCAAAAATCATAAACAAAACCTTTACATCCTTAACACACGATTAGAATTAGCTCTCCCTAACATGAATTTCTTTCTGAATGATTATTTCCTAGATATTCTCTCTTATTGGACGTGATGGAAAAAATGGTTGATTGTGTGGTTCTACATCAATAAGAGACTATTTATCCAAATCTCCTGTATTATTTTTGTATATATGTTTAATTTATTCTCAAATGAATAAAATAATTCTGGATATAGTCCTAGATAAATGATGAAATAAATTCCCTTAAATATAATTAGTTGTCCAAAAGCATGAATGTAGTAAATGATTTTATTATTAGTGATTTTAATTATAATACAACCCCTCTGAATGATATTTTTATTTTTGAGGAATTAATGATATAGATTAACATATATATATTCTGTAGAAAACCAATATCAAAAATAATTACTGGTGAATGCATGTTTTTGTTCAAATTTATTTATCACTATTTATGTAAGAAAGTGGATTTTTCATCTCTCAAATAACTAGAAGTATATTTATTGTATATAATGATGTAAGTGAATAAGAATAACATGTCCATGCATCTAATGGTTAATAATAATGAAATGATGTATCCTCGATCAATGCCAAATTACTTTTTTAACCAATGTTTATTTCCAAAATTTTGAAAGGAAATGGAATGAGGAATGGGGTTACAGGATCAATAACTAATTGGGATGGGTTTTACATTTCAAAAGGAAATTTTTTTGTAGATAAATATAAATATTATTCATTGGATTCCAATAATGGTAAAAAACAATTATAATAATTAAGAGGTATTCAATCATGTTGAGCACCATTCATGGACAAGAGATGAGTTTGATCATGTTCTAGGAACAAATGATTTTGGGAATTATTCTTGGGGAAAAGAGAAGGATGATAATGTAAATCCAATAAAATAATATCTCATTGAAGATAGTGGTTTTCTCGAATATTAATGGATTTTATGATAGACTGACCTATTGACTTTCTATCTATTATAAAAATTTTCCTAAAAAAGAACCACTCATATTAGTTGATGATGAGGAATATATTTTTAAATCAAATAATGTTGAATATGTTATTAATGGTGGTAGTGGGGAAGATGAATAATATAACTAGGAAAATGAAGAAATTATCATTGTGGAAGAAGAAGAATACGGTGGAGATGAAGAGGAAGAAGATGAAGATGAAGGAGAATAAACTAGTGAATAAAATTAAGATAAATAAAATGATGACAATAAAGAAAGATGTAGTGATTCATATAATGGATCAGAAGACCCAAATGATCACCACGATAATTTTGCAGATCCTACTAATCATAATTGAGATATGATTGAGCTTGATAATCATGTGGATGTTGATTTAGGGGAACATGATTCAATTATAGAATCCCTTCATTCTGTTGATTCAATTTTGGTGGAGGACTGACCTCGAGAAATTCATATTCCTGATGTAGTGCATGTTAAATTAGATGATCCAGTAGATTTAGTGTATGAAAATGTTCTTTCAAAAAATAAAGTGTCTATTGAGTGGGAGAAATATTAAAAAAGGTGAAGAGTTAATACTCTCATTCCATATGATATGGTAGCTGATGAATGAAAAAATTACTATATATATTTTTGTTTTAGAATTGAATATACATATTTTAATATTGGGAAATCTAATCATAAGGGGTAGATAGTTTAAGAGGTGGATTATTCTGATAGTGATCCATTGGTAACAATTATTGAAATATAACCTACTCCAGAAGTAGATCCTTCTCCTATTTCTTCTCTACTTAATGCACTACTACCTATAGACTATGTGGCACTTAATTATTTCAAACATAATTAAGAAGAGTTATAATAAATAGTTAGATAATTCATTCTACTACAACCATCCCTTGATGCAAGTAAAAAATAATGTAATGTTTTTATTATTTCAGAAGACAATGTTTATCAGATTCAACATCACAATATTTCTGTTCATAAAGAAAATACAAATGACAATAAATAGTTTCTTAATGAATTGTTTTATAATTTATTTCAGATTATCATTTTGACAATCTAATATATAGAATCACATGTCATGGTTCTGAAAACCCTCGGTGATACCTCTTCAAATTCCTCTAATGATGATTATCCTCTTCCATATCCAAATCATGACTTAGGAACTTGAAGACTAGTTTTCAAAGATGGTTTTGACAATGCCTAAACCTCTTCTACTCCAACTACTAAGAATATTTCTATTTATTTGATAAGAACTCTGGCATGAGATGAACTATATACCATGATGGGTCGCACATATTAAAAGATTATAAGAAAAATTATACAGAATTGTTACCATATACATGATATGGTGAGGTATTTATTGGGAGGATCTATTTGTTTTAAAAAGAATATTACAAAGAATGTAGATTACTAATTTATAAGGATTTATACCAAGCCCCATTAGGATTTCCAATTCTAATAAATTGGGGAAAATATAAAGATATCTCATATCGAACAATCCATCAAGAAAAATCTAAAACACATCAGAGAGCTTACATCTGCAATTCATATAATTATGGAGAATAAGGATGAGTTAAAAAATGATATGGAGAATGGAGGGGAGATAATCATATTACTTATAATCATTTTGAATCATTTTCTACATCCTCATAGTACTGTTATTGTTATACAAGAGGAATTCTCTATTATACCTATGAATAAGAACCTACCTTTAAGCAATATCTACAGATATGTGGATCCTCAATTTAATGTTGTTGTGACAATAAATCCTCTTGTCCCTTAACAACACCACTAAATAATTTCTCATGTCTCTAAAACATGCTATTACTCATCCAAGACATGTTATCTATATTCTGCATCCCACTCCCACACATTACACTCAAATTCCTACACCTGGTGTACACTATAGAGTTACAATAAATCAGAAATATTCTTATTCTACTTCTATACCTATTTATCCTCCATCAATTACTTATAATATAGTCATGGTACCCAAGGATCATTACCTAGAGAAAATGTTATCTGGATGATCTTATATATCGATGAAATTTGTTAAATTTCCAATCTATTTTACTATAATTTTATCATGAAATGATTTAATCCTTTTTCTCTATTCTATTTCCCTTTAATATTGGTATTAACTCTTTATCATTTAATTTATATGTTATCCATTTTGATAATCCCAAGATGGGGGTGATAGATCATATTATTGGTTTTTAATTTTATATCACATAATCAGTATGATCTTTTATGAATACTTTTTATTATATTTTACAATGATTATTATGTATGGATTGTTAATTCCATTATTTATGTTAATAAAAAAGGGTGTATTATTGGATATAACTAGTTTTAATTCTCACAAACCATTTATATTCATATTTCATCATGGTAAATATTGTTTACACTGGTTTAAATATGTTTACATATAATCCTAATAATTTATATTAATATTTCATAACATTATTTAAGTTTCCCATACATCACAACTAATGGAATACCATTAAGGTTGAGTTACTAATGATATGGACTCACAGAAAATGATATATTTGAGTCTCCGATAAGGTGAACATACTATTGGACAATTCATTATTGGTATCAATCTATTTATAGAGTGACCTACCTATGGGAATAAATTTATGCAATATATGAGCCACTAGTGCATCAAGATAATAATGTATTGAGTCACTGATACATCAACCAACATATAGATCAAATTAGGATTTTTTATAAGGATGATAAACCATCATATTAGACTATCTATATCTATCCAACCATTAAGAGGACCTACCATTAGACTATTCTACTGATCCAAAGTCACTACTACCTAGAATATCGATAGGTGAGTCACTGTCCATTAAAACTACATAAAAAATGACAAACCAATTGGGAATCAGTATTCATGACCTAACATTCCAATGTCACTGGTAATGGACTCACCAATATAGATTGTAGAGTTCTCTAGGTCTATGACACCGACTTGAAGTCACCATTCCTGACCTACTGATATGACACACCTTCATTCCTTAGTTTTCCATTAAAATTAAAAATTATTTATAAGAGTAAAATTTATGAAATGTGGTAACATTACTTATTTTATTGACTCTGTCATTATTTTTTTGAAACATTTTAATAAATTTCAGAATGTGGTATGATGTATGAGGTATATTTTCATTGTCAGCAGTTGAGTATAAAGCTATGATCAGATCTATAGAAAAGTACTAAAAGAGAAATATAAAAAGTTTCTCATGTTTCTGAGAAAAAATTAGAATTTTAAATAGAAAATATACAAATAAATGTTTCAAATAACTCAATCAAAAAAATTAAATTGGGAAACATTCTATGAAAGAAAAATATATCATATTCCTAATCATAACGCTCATAGGACAATGAAAAAATAAGATCTGATGACACATTGATCTGCTATCTATTTCCAGAAGTAAATTAATTCTTCTTTTCATCATAGCATTCAAGAGTTACGAGATGAATATAAAATCACAAAGAGACTTTTAACTATATTATAATTAATTCATGTTATTTGGTAAAATTATTTAGATTTACTGAAGTCTGTGTGCCTCTTTCTATTGAAAACAACATGTCTAATGTATAAAAATAAAAGATACATAGATATCATTACAAAAAATATCTTCAATATCATACTACCGATATAAAATAGTGGAAGTGGTTGATGTGTGGCCTTGTTATTTCTTTACTCCCTTGAAAAATATGGAAGTTATCTTGTGAACATGAAAAGTTGTGTATAAAGTTTTTTCCCCATTACATGATGTTGATCAAAATTTACTTGTATAAACATCTTGGTGTCACGTGATCACGTAGTGGAGAGGAATAAGTCTTTTATTGAAACTAAACCCATTGTTTTAATTCTGTTGTATGCATCAAACATATATTTTCACTACTTTATCATTTCACACATGAAAATATGTATTTCACTATAATGGTTAATCATATATATACATATTATTAGAATTTTATTTACTATATTTATTTCAAAAATAAAAATAATATATACAAATATTTTTACATATATGTAATCATTGTTTGATAAGTCTTTAAAAATATCTAAATATTATTGATATTTTATTTCGGTTTGATGGTCTGGTTTTTATATAAAATTGGTCGAATTTTAAATTACCAATTTAGATATTTTTTATTATAAGAACACAATTATCCACTCGCATGAGTTTCATTCCTTGAACAACTATTTTGAGTGATTTTTATGACGAATTTCATGATAACCATGCCAAAAATTTTAATCTAACTGAGGAAACATGTTATACACTTATATGTGTATTAAATATTGGTGGTATTCATTGAAACAATATTTGTGTATTCTCACACTCGACACAACAAATCCAATCATATTGAGATCAAATTAAATACACATAGGGATAATAAATTATATTGTAGGATAAATGTTTTTCACTTTTTGATAGATTAGATTTATTTTCAAGTGCATATAATCAAATAGAATTGAGTATCAGTTGACCCTGAGAAGGTAAGGGCATTAGTATCTTGAGAGAATCCTAATAAAATCATTTATAAATTTAGGTTATTATGGATGTAGGTATATTACATGATTTGTAAAAATAAATTATCACAAAAAGAAGAAACTTATAATAGATAGACTATAAATGTTATAATGTTATCATGGCCTAGAGCCTGTGACATAGCCATTGAAAATTTGAAAGGGAGACTGACATCATAATAAGACTTTTTTATACAGATATGGGTATAAAATATATATTATATTTAGATGAATTAGGTATTGGTATTGGATAAGTTATAATGTTGGAGCAGTGATTAATTTTGTATTTATCTCACTAAATAAGGATACATAAGAGGAAATATGCATAACACAATATTGATTTAGTTATTATTGTACATGCACTTTAATGTAAGAGGCATTAAATTTTATGAATGTTATTTGTGGTGCACATAGAGAAAAACCATCAATTTTATTTTTCAATAACATGACCCTAAAATTATGTATTGAAGGTTGGTTGATTATATATTATAATTAAAAATTGTGCATTCCTATAGGACAAAAAAGAAAAATGGGTTTTCAAATGCCTTGAGAAAGATGACATATGATCATCTAGATTCCAAGAATGGTGTCATGTAAAATATCTCATGATTATTTTTTGATATTCATATAGACGTTCATAGATTTCATTGAATTAAATTAATTGCATCATTATCAGTGCCCTATTAACTTTCGGAGAGTGTGATTAATATGTAGTTATTAAATTTAGAGGTATTAGTCCCATGGGAGGGTGTTTAAGGTGATGAACCTTGTGTTTAAGGGAACAATGGTGTGGTTGAGATATTTTTCATCTAGTGAAATGTATGTTAAAAAAATGTAATCCAATAAAAGTTGATGAGATATTCCCATTCCTCGATATGGGTTGTTCATCCTAGGGATACCATGATTTATCCTAACATACAATGCAATTTTTTAGGGCGAGGGATGAATCAAGTCATATCTTGGTTTGTTTCCCAGTGTTCTGCCTTTCTGAAGGTGAAGTAATATGAGGAGTGACTAGTTATCATTTTACAAACAATAAATATTCATGATAATAATGGGATGAAATCATTATACATTACTTACAAGATTGATGAGGTATTCACTGGACATTGACCTTGTATGTGTGATCATAAATATGTTGACAAAGTACTCCCATTTAATAATTATTCCGGAGAATTTTTTAATGGATGATATTCAGATGCTACGATTTCAAAATATAATACCCAACAATAATGATATATGACCTCTCTTATCAAATAGATATGGTAGTTTCATTTCATGTTTCTAGAAGTTGATGTAGAGGAATGGGGATCATAGGTAATGTTCAGTATATCCAATCTCCCAAATACTGATGATTAGTCTTAGGATATGAAATTTGTTTTTGGGGACATTTTTTGATAATGAATCCTTTATTTTGGAGGATCCTACATGAATCAATTACCTTTAACTGAGTTTTCATATAATCAATGCTTAAAGAGACCATGTAGATGGTTCGTTATGATGACATGTATATTAATCCATGTCTTTCACCCCTATAATTGTTTTTTGTTGGTGAGTAATTCAAACTTGATCTTCATTACAACCAAGATACATTGGATATGATTAAAATTACCATGATGTTGATATATACATATCTTATAGAGATACTTAATACCCTAATATTCGCCATTTACCATTATAATTTTATGTTCAGCGTCATGTTTATTGTGTTTTCTCCAAGAATATGGAATTGATTGTAATAGAAAAAAGGGAATATATCACCTTATAAAATTTTGGGCTTTATGATTTGATTGGGATTTGGTCTAGTAGACTATATATTATAGATACCCCACAGGTTCCTGAAAAAATATAATTAATTCCATATATCATAACTTCGTCAAAATAATTCTAATATTCTATGTATACTAAATCTCTATTAGGATTAAATAAAAGTAGATGAACCATTGAGGAGAATACATTCAGTATTATTGATCCTATAATGAAGCTTCTAAATGGATTTATAGTCCATCTATTATATTTTTCATAGAAAAACGTTTTTCTACAATATGAAACATGAGAATGGGTGGTCGACATATATGCCTAGATGAAAGATATATTCTAAGATGAGGCTTGAACATGCATTTAATAGAAATTTAGGGTTGAATTATTTTTAGGGGGAGGGATATTGTATGAAATCATCTTACTATAAGTTATGTTACATTTCATTTCAATTTTTTATTTTTTTTATAATTTATGGTGTTTATAGTCAGGTCTCAAATGAAATATTGGTGTTTCGAACTTGTATATTGCCCATACAAAATATTTTTGGAAGATGCATCTGGACCACACTGTTAGTAAAAACCATTCCACCTAGTCCACATGGATTTATTACGTTGTACATGTAGTTCCAATCTACTATATGGGGATGTAGGGATTGTGGAAAAAACCAATTATGGATGTAAAAAATTTCAGGAATTGCATGTTTTGTAACAGATGTAAATAACATGTTTGAAAATACAATTTTATACCAATTTGTTATGACCATGAAAGAAGGATCATGAGGAAAATAAGATAACACATTTATCATAATGTTTTTCCAATCGTGTGACCAAATATTATAACCCTTTATTTTGAGGGGAACTGAACTGTTTTCTATGATGGATTTAAATTTTATACCCTACACCATTACAATTATTTCCTACAGTGTCCACCCATTTAACTCATGTTGGCATATCTTATCGAATAATATCACGTTATCTTACATAAACCATTCATTAAAAATTTTAATCCTTCACTATCAACCTCACTATATGTGTGCCTATTATTACATAATTCATCTTACACCTTCTACCTTTATACTTCCTCCTGATGGTGTTATTATTGTGATTCGAATAATCCACCATTAGGGTAACTATTGATTAATAAATCACCATATTTTATGGATTGAATCATAGAATTAAAACAAATGATTAATTTACTATATTATTGAGGTAGGTTTTAGGTATATTTTACATACATGTCTAGTTTTTACAAAATTTTGTTATTTTTTCATGTTGTATCTTCTAGTGAATCTTTTTAAATTGTTTATTCTATGAGAAAATATTTGAAAAATTGATGTTAAAGACATGTTCAGACAAATTTCATAATTAAGGGTGGTTTGTGAACTCAACTCAAACCAGTGATAGGGTGGGTTCTCCCAGTAAAATATTATTATTCTATAATGAGTGTGTGTTTTCCTTGTTGTGTATAATTTTTAAATAATAATTTTTTTATGTGTATTTTTAATGGTGTTATGAACTTTATTAAACTATATAATTTAAAAATTAAGGGTATCTAATGATTCATCCATGGTCATGAATATCATTTTTAGTGGATTAGTGAAATAATTGATTAAATTATTTTTTAAATTTTTATTGAATGTGAAATGATGCCATGGAAAATTCTACTACTCATGTCCAATTTACATGACTTACTAGAATTCCTTTGATATTTAAAATAATAGGATCATGTTTAACAAGATTATTTATCATGCTATGATTCTATGGAGGTTATCACTTCTGGGACATGATTTACTATGAATTCTAGGGTTCATTGTACATTACTAATCCTTGTTATTGTTGAGAAGTTAGGATTCATCAGACGTTTTTCCTCTAAGGGTCTAGATTATCATGTTTACGTGATATTTTAGGATTTCATGGGCATTTATACACCGTGTTTATGATCTATGAGGATACTATGGAAATTTCTTCGATTTTAAACATATTTACAATTTTTCCTTAGAACACTAGGGTACCTTAGACTTTTTTCCCATTAGAACTTATTAAATTCTAAATAAGTATAAATGGATTACTTGGAAATTAATACTCCATAAAACCTACCAACGTAGTACTAATTTATAAACATAAAACATAATCCATTATTGACACATAAAATTTATTAACATTCCCCCTAATGAATTATTTCTTTATTCACAATTATACTTTATAGATTGCACAATATCATATATAATTTTCTTACATGTTTTATTTTTATATCTGGTAACTACTTTATATTATATGCAAAAAATGAGATGTTATTGACACCATCAGTGGTGGCGTACTGAGTGTTATCCATCACACTGTTTAGGCCACCATTGTATAATGTAAATTCCTAATGGGACTATGTGTGGATTGTTTAAATTTACCTTTAACTAATATTTTATTAATTATTTCATCGGTGCACATGATCATGCGACCATGCAATAATTTATAATATTATTTGGGGAATGATTATTTATGGTCATTTTATTCAATGATACATGTAATATAATGAATTCATTTATTCCTTTTATAATTAATTCCATGACCATCATTCAGTATATGAAAATTTTGGGTGTCTAACATGGTTATTTTTGTTATAGATCATTACTCTTCTATTTCTTATTCCTTATTAATGTATCTTGTATATAATTTTTAAACTGTTGGGATCGACATTAATTTTGGTGATATTGTATCCTTAAGGATCAATCATAGTCCCCTACTTCTTGTTTGTAGTATCTAGAATACGGAAAGGAACTCTTGAGGCCATGTGAAAATTGAGTTTTGATTAATATTTAGGGAACAAAATCAATGACATAATTAGAAGAATTTAATCCCCACATAATTTAGTAAATATTTTACATTAAACACATTTAATTTCTAAGATAGCTTAAAATAAGTTAAAACCTGAGTCCTACCATTCCATAATATAGGGTTCCATTTTAACATATATTGTCATTTATTAGAGTGAATAAGAAAAAACAAATTTAGAATATCATGTATTATTGTTTTAGATAATGAAAATATTTTGATAAAAAGAAAAAAAATTATTAAAGGGTTTATACTTTTAAAAAATATATTTTTCACATAAATTAATTTTACTATATTTTTACATAAATACTTTATTAAATTTCACATTCATTTAAAAATCCATTTTAAAATAATGTTTTTAATATTAATTTAAAATTTCCATGATATCTAAGGATGGTTTTTTCATTATTTTTAAAAAAAATTATTTATCAATGAGTAAAAAAAATAGTGTTTTTATTGATATTTATTTATTTATTTTCTGAGACATAATTGATTAATTTTTTAGTAATGCTTAATTTAAATTAAATTTATATAATTTATCTTATAAATAATCTAATTATATTAATTAGATGCAATTTAAATTTGTATATGGGGTTGAAAAATTTTATAAATTAGAAAAAATATGACTTCTTGATAAGATGTATTCATTATGTTTCATGTGATTAATTTTAAATTTAATTATGTAAATTATTTTTATTTAATTAAGAAAAAAGATTCCATATTTTAAATTAGGGGGATAAAATTATTTTAAATAGTCCCCATTTATGTTTATTACAATAAATCCTTATATAGGTAAATATTTGTCACATCAGTAACTATAAATGGCTAATATAGAGTTCATAACATTACATTTGATATCAAAATATACCAAAAACTAGTATTTATCTGATTTTATGAGTTTATCATAGATATATACATCCATGTCTCAATAATAGGTCCACTTTATCAAATTTTTGAATGATAATGGTGATTTTAATAATTTGATAAAAGAATAAATTCATAATATCATTCAATTAAATTTATCATCTTGATTAAAATTTCATAAATATAAAAAATTATAAAAGTATACATATATATGTGTTTTCAAGGGTAAAATAATTTCATTAAAATTTTATCTTTTTTATAATTTTTACTGATTAGATATTTTCCTTAAATTATTGATCAACAATGACATATTATTCATTCTATTAATAGAAAAAATGATGTGAATGATTTTAAATAGATTAAGAGTAATATAATTTGTTAGAATATCTCTGTATCAAAAAAAATTATTGAAATCATATTATATATGTGTCTGAGGTTTATATTCTTATTAAAAAAATTCACATTTCTTAAATATTAATTTCTATAAATTGATTGTAAATTTAATATAATAATATTTCATGAGAAAAATAATGTGTTAAATAATTTAAAAATTATAACAAACATGAAGCGGTATAGGAAGTATATAATGTGGTCTATGAAGTCATATATTAATCATTTATGATAAAATTATTACCTTATATGTAAAATTATAAACCGTTAATATTGAAATACATTTTACCATGTTTATGGTTTCAAATGTGTGACTGATATAATGAACCACAATATATAAATAAAATGAAAAAAATACATCTTAATTGATTTTGATAATGATGTTCTTATCCTATATTATTTTAATTGAATATTCTGATATATTAATGGGTATTTATTATGAATTACTTAGTTATATTTTATTCATTTTGTTTATTTTATTTGAGTCCCTTACCATGTCTATAAAAGTAAATTTTCTCATTATTTTAATGACACCACACCGGTCCATATAAATGATCCATGACTATCTGATTTAGCTTACTAACATCCATTTCCAAAAATTATTTTTGTTTTTATTTTTTAATTTCCATTACAAGTGTCCTTAATAATGTATTTAAAAGAGTTACATTGATATTTTAGAAATCTTCTTACTCAACCACGTTAAAATTATTTTTTCTTCTTTAGCCTTTTAAACAATATTATTAATTATGAAATAACATATAATGTTCCCTAAATATATTAAAATTTTATTTTATTTTGTTATGAAAAATATCCATACTCTTTAACATGAAATAGTTTAGTAATGTTTTTCATTTATATATGAATATTATTTACACCACATAGGGATATAATTTATTTTTTATCACCATATTTCCAAGATTTGAATTATGATGGGATTAATATTTATCTATAAAATTTGTGGAATAATTATTTTTCTATACTTATAATATAGTAAAAACATTCGTTCATCCCCATCCATTGAAAAGTCATAATGTTACTAATGTAGACGTGGGGGAAATCCTCATCACAAAAGTAATGGGATTCATTTTTCATTTCATCATTAATTAGATATAAAAATGACATATATAACTATGATAATTAATATATTTGACATGAAAATGATACTAAAATGTGTATTTTTTATTTACGTTTCTACTTCCAAATTATTCTAAAAGTGAAAACAACAATTATGTTAGAATACGTCCTACAATCTCATTTCATGGTGTAATTTATTTTTCTATAATTTTTTATAAATGATTATAAATAAATATAAATAATATCTATGATATTTTTTCCTTCTTAAAATTTTATATTCAATGGAGTCAGAATAAAAATCAACTGAACCAAAGAATATATGAAAAAATAATTTAATACCCTAAACAATATTTTAAATATAATTTTTAATAAACTGGTTATAAATATTTATTAATAAATTATATATGGTATGGTATTTATCATTATGGTTCTAGAATATTTTTATAATAAATAAATATTTAGTTTACATTAGGATAAAACACATTTTATTGAAGTCAGATCAAATGGATGGGTTTATTTGATAATATAATTATTATTTGACATTCTTTATGTTTATTTCTATGCTATTAGGTATTTCTATTATTGTATATTAATCCTAATATATATATTATTATATGGGTATTTAATGAATTTTTTTTCTCATCATATTCATAATTTGACATACTCAAGAGGCAAAAATAATATTTTTTATGGAAAAAATATTTATACATATCTTACTAAAAAAATTTCCATATCAATGATTTATAAAAATTATATCCTAAATTTTAATAATATTATACATGTATTTATTTTAATTTACGTTTACACATAATTTTGGTATTTAAAATTACTAAAGGAATATTTTTTTCTTTATTGAATGAGGTATTTTATAAAATTTTTTTAAAAAAATTGTATGATATCATTATTTAAATATTAATCATAAAAAATGAACTGATAAAATTATTGATTGATTATATCATTGTAAAATCCCTTTAAATTTCCCTTATTCCATTTTTAGAAATTATATTCCCTAATATTTTTGATATTTTTTTTGTTTTCCAAAATGAATTCCTATGGAAAAAACTTATTTTCCCTATAATTTTTATAATAAAGTTTTTAAGGTTTTTAAATAAATTAATAAAAAATAAATTATTTTTTTATGATACATTGGAGATATAATATATATATACCATCTTAGATCTTTTAATCATAGTTTGTGATAGTATTGAAATTATATAAGGCAATTCTTCTTATTAAAATATGTTTTTTAAAACTGAATATTGATTATGTTTTTTATTTTATTCTTTTGATGAATGTATTTTACATATTATGGGATGTTTTAGTTATAAAATTATACATAACCTCGATAAATCAGTATGACTCATTGGACTACACGTATTTTTTTGTCACTTACACATTTTTATATATTTCTTAATACAATTCCTTTGATATTTGTTTAATATGTTTAATTATTAAACTGTCCAAATTTAGGAAATCCATTCTTAATATCCATTTGATAATTTAAAAATTTATGATATTTTAAAAAATATTTTACTGTCATTTGAATATTTTTAGGATATTAGCTTATCATCATTTATTTATTCGATATTATACATGCCATATTTATTCCATATTTTATTAATCCAAGCGTATAATCATTCATTTCATTTTATGTTAAACCATTATTATTTTTCTATTTCATACGATTCGAGGATTTATATAATGATTCATATACTATTATATTGTTGGTGAAAAATGTTTTTATCAATACAAATATATTTTATTATTTTATTTTCTAAAAATTAATAATATATATATATATATATATCTTTTTTCATGGCTAAAAATACAATCAGTCCATTAGTGTGTGATCATCATCATCTATGATCGAGGTTATAATTTGACCATAATCTCTAGGAATCAAGTGCTAGATAATTTATATATTTTTTAATTAAAAATAGTATATAATTGAAAAATGTAAAATAATCATAAAATTATAGGTGGGGATGCAATGGGATATCTATTTAATTAGATGGATTGTTCATTATTTAAATTAAATACTATTTAATAAGTGAACTTCATAGATATAATCAAAATATTTATAATAACATCATAATATGGTAAATTTCTATTATTTGATTATAATTTCTTTATTCTTATCATTTTCTATGGTGATGCTAGCTTTTAATTTTGTAAAATGAGTTCCACATTTCATTAATTTGCATAAAAATTTATTTTATTATAATAATAATTCTTTCATATAAATTATTCCCATGACCTCACCCATGTCTAATTGAGATACATTTGCATCTTTGTGTATCTAAGAATTAAAGAATAATGATTTTCATGTGTTACTTTGTTGCACTAATCAAATGAGATAAAATAGCTCACATATGGTTTCGTAGACATAAAACATACACTATTATTAGTATAATGATCTTTGACCTATTATAATTGATAATTTTATTGATATAGTAAGATTTTTTTCATATATCAGATATATATTAATTATTCATCTATACGGGATCACTAATATTGAATATCGACATCAGAAACAATGATGTGTATTACATAGTTATTTGGACATGAAAAACATTATTCTTAAAGGTGTGGTAGTGTTGCACTTGGACTAATGAAATGATTGAATTGGGTATCCCAATGCTCAGGGACTAGAATATATAAGTGCTACAATATAGAATAAGGATAATCTAATTTCCACAATGTTTTGTTTGCAAACATTAATTATTTTCAATTTATTTTTGGAACAATCATCATAAATATTGTACATTTCAAAACTCGTGAGTAACATGAATTCAAAGATAAAATATGTGTATTTGGGGATGATAATTTGATTTGGATGATATTGACTCTAGTATTATCATGAGTAAATTCTATATTCACATCATTTAGATAGGTCTATGAGATTTAAATCATTTCAAGGGGATTGAAATTTGGCCCTTTTATTATAAATATCATCATTAAAAATTTATAGGAATATTCCGTATAATTGAAATAAAAAATTGGTCTAAGAATAAAATATTTAGAATGATTACTCATATTTGTTTGAGATCAGAATGTATTATTCATTAGTTTCAATTATTTTAATCTTTTTCCAAGATCAAAATTTCATTTTAATTTCTATCACATAACGATCCTAAAAACGTAAAAATTAATATAAATGAACAAAAACATTCAATTTTTTCACTATCATTACATCCTCTATAATGGTTTAGAATAAGGATGATGTAAATCAATAAACTTAATACTAAGATCCAGAATTATTTTTCTTATATTTTTACTTCCAGGATCTACTAATATTCATTTAGATTAAACATGTTTCATCCTATTTTTTGAAGTTCATTATTATATTTGTTTATTTAAAAGTAGTTCTTATGTTATACTACAAACCCATTGTACTCAATATAGATCATTACTAATATATCTTTACATTGGATAAATGAGGACAACAAGTATTCAATTTTAGTATTAGGTTTCAATATTCTTGATATTACCATTATCATTTCTCTATTTTAAAAAACAATCAAAATTGAAATAAGGTTATCTAGGAACAGATGAGTTTGATTGTAGTGGTTCATTATATAAAATATATTTATGCATTGGTTGATGGGAGATCTATATGAATCCTATTTTTCAATCTTATTTAATGGAAATATGAACGTTTTTTGGATGTAAGAATTGAATATTGATTGATACATTATTATATGGAAGTCACGTTTGATCGATGGTGAGGAAATCATAGGATAGTTGATATTAGGCACTTGGATTTGTCAAAGAAGGGGTCTATATATGAAATTCCATCCATGATTCAATTTTTGTTAAGATCGTTGATTTAGGTTATATATGTATGTTTTATTCCTTTGTAATTTTTTTACATATATCATTGGTGTTTGAATTTTTTTTTTTTTTTATGGTCACATCCATTGACCTTATCATGACTATAGGTGAATTTTTTGAGAGATGTAATGTTTAATGGTCAAAAGAACAAGGTTGGACTATCTATGTTTCCAAGGATTACTATTACTCATATAGTCTTCCTTATCACATATTCCATAGAAAAATATAGTTATTAAAAAAATTGTAACATAATTAATTAATTAATTAAATTTATAATAAAATCCAATTTTAATTATATCTTCCATAATATCAAATATATTTTTAATTAATTATTTTTATTTAAATTTAGAAATACCGAATAACATTTAATATTTTGGAATAAAATATCGCCATTATAAAATACAATGTTATAATAAAATTTATTTATTTAAAATATTTGAATCCTCATTAATTTCAAAACAATAAATGATGATTATATTAAAAAAATAACCATTTAGATAGATTTATTTCATCAAAAACTAATAATTCTTAGTAATAGTCATATATTTAAAAAACATTATAATTACTATTATAATTAATAATAATTATAATTATAAATACTTATTTATCCTTGATTCACATGAAATTTGGGTTTAATTTCTCTTAAATACATATTAAAAAAAATCTTTTATAAATCTGGTGTAAATTCTGTAATACCACATTCATGGGTGAGTCCCATGTAGTTGAAGAAGTGATAGTGGATGAACACATAAAGTCTTAAAACACTACACATTTATAATTATAAATGGTTGTATGAGTGGAGTCATGGGTTATATGGACCCATGAGTATGTGTTTAGTGCTAATACATGTGGATCATTATAAGGGAAAGACTAATTATATGTATATGGTTTGATTATTCATATCATGAAATAACAAGTGATTACTCTTAGGGGAGGACCACAATGGTTTTCAACTATTATAAGTACATGTTTTAGGTTTAAACATGAACTATTTCTTCCCAGATGAATAAACTTTCAATTAATGAATCTATGTAGTTAATGCTCATCATAATAATGAACAATATAAGGCCAATAATATTTTTTTATCATATTTTGGGTCTTCCCTTATATGGATGGACAATAATAAAAGATAACATAATGTGACAGAATCATTAATCAGAACATGGTAGGGCCTTAAACATAAAAAACAACCCCAAATTTTTATAACATATTTAGATGAAAAATTGTGACAAAATGTTTTTTAAGAAACCATAATGTGAATCCAAAACTATGTGACATCATTACAATTTCCTCATGATTTGAAACACTATAATTATTAAAATACACAATTTTGATTACCCTAATGGTTCTACCAATCTATTTTGAAAACTCTGATGTACTTTTTTATCATGGGAAAACATGATAGATTGGGTTAATGGGTTCATGTT
The DNA here is from genome assembly GCA_963277665.1 of Viscum album. Taxonomy (NCBI): domain Eukaryota; kingdom Viridiplantae; phylum Streptophyta; class Magnoliopsida; order Santalales; family Viscaceae; genus Viscum; species Viscum album. The sequence continues at coordinate 1,035,971,683 of OY728133.1, read as the reverse complement.
CCCCCAAATATGGTAATAGGATTAATTATCTCTACTTCATCCTATATTGTTATTATGGTGAATTTATAATGCTTCACCATTCTTATGGATTTTTAATAATTGGTTCAACTTTTCTATACATTAGGGTTAGGCAAAATTGGATATTCTACACCCAAAACTGAGAAAACGAAATATGTAATGTGTCACCACTGTAAAGGGATATGTGAAATGGGTAAATTATTAATGGAATTCATGAAAGGATTTTCATTAGTTTTCAAGATAATCCATTAATACCTCTATGTAAATTGTTTCTTAATAGGTCTCAAAATATCGGAATTTAATATTTAGTTTTTTAGATTTATTGGAAATGTTGTCTTCTTTAAATATGTTATTGTTATACTATTTAAGGTAATTAAATTACACTAATTGATTGTCATAAAAACCAATGAATTATGATCAAAATTCATCCTAATTTTGGATTGGTGAAGATGTTTAAGGGATCTTCTTATATTTATTCTTCTTCTGCACTAAATATAAATGTGGGACCACTAAAAACATTTTAATGGAAAATATTTTCAACACAGTGCACGTGCTATGTGAAAATTTTATAAGGCTATAGTGATCCAAACACATAGAATATAGTGTATATAATTATAAAATAAGGTGTTGGGACATAACTAACCATGTACCGTATCCATGGGATCATAAGACACCTTATCCATTTTGATTTTTTTCATGGTGATGAAAAAAAAAATCATGAAATGTAATTGAGGATAACATTTTGTTACTGATTAATTATTGTCGAAAGTGGGGGTAAATTGTTAATTTCAATTAAATAATGTGTAAACCAAAATATATAAAAAGATAAAAATTCATTATCATTTAACATTATACATAGAAAACCATAGTGAATACCCTACTCCACTATGGTAATATGAGTTTTGTAATCTGTTAATACAAAAAAACAATTTGATTATAATATCCAATTTGAGTAGTTAAACTAATCATATAAAACATTTTAATTATTAATTCAAAAATTAACCACCCATAAAATAAAAATAATTTTAGTTTTTTTATATTATTATTCATTATTATGAATCATAGTGAATAAAACTTACATACCCACATCACCATATCACGAATCAAGCCCTATATAAAAAAAGTATTCCAATATTTAATTCCAATTAACCAACCAATAATATGAATATAAATTTATTAAATATTATTATTAAAATAAATAAAAGAGATTAAAGCTGAATTAATTATTGTTCCATGCATAATATATTTTCTTACTAAAAACTATGATACTGGAAATACATAGTCATCTATAAATAATTTTCACAAAATCAGATGAGTTGTTCAAATTTCAATTTGAAAAGGTATAACCACTCTATCATCAGTCAATATTTCCAATTACATCCACTAGTTAATTATAAAATATAATCCCAATATAAGGATTTATTCTAGAAATCTACTTCTGGAAAATAATCCATCATTATATTCCATTATTTGTTCTACTATTGCCTAAATAATCATATTTGTGGTGTGGGTGGAATATTTTAAACCATGTTCCATGCATCATAATTTTTGAAATTATCCATGTAAATATTATTCAAAAATAATTCATAGGGTGAATATATATAATTACAGTGATTTAATTTTACTAACCTTTTATAAAAATGTAATATATATCGTTTCAAAGTTCATAGAGCATGATTTTTAATTATTTTTTTGATATAGAAGATATTTATTTCAAATAAATCTATCACAAGAAACACATTTAATTAGTCTGTACTTTCTATAGATTAATTTCGAATCCTATCCTTAGTCATAGTCAAATGACAATAAAAAAATCTAATATAATTACTTAATTAGAATATACCAAACATACAATTTATGTACAAGAAAATATATAGATACACCATAAGAAAAAATATCCTTTATAGATAACCTAAAAATAATGGTATCATATAAAATTGGATTATTTTTAGAATAATTATTTATTGAATGTCAATTAGAAAACATTAAATTATTGTTATTTTCTATTATGTTCTTCATTGAATTATTCCACCATTGCCAAGTATGTACCACCATTATGATTAAAGAAAATTTTATATTTTATTTCTTATGAGTTCATAAAAAATTATTATTTTGTTTATCTTCTACAGACATTTCATGTATTTTTTCGGCTGAATATCACCTCTTAATATTGATAGTGTTTTAAAAAAACATTACATTTAAGGTTTTTATTTGCTTCTTTTCTACCATATTTTGGGGACATGGATATTAAAACGGATTCATACAGATTTTGAAGTTATGAATGACTATATATTTGATAATTATATTATACTATTTACATAAGACTGACTATAATCATTATAGGTAACAAAATTATATAGCATGGTTAATAAACATCCATCACTACACAATAATAATATCATATTAGAACAAGAATCATTCAACATACAATATCAATGTTCCTTCACACACTATCCATTTTTACTTACACAATCATTACATATCTGAATCACAAGAGTTAAATTATAATAAAACAAATTAATAACTAATTCTAAAAAAATGAATATCATATTGATTATATTTCAATTTAAATTTATTAATACATATTTTTCATAAAAAACTTTTTTATGTGATAAAATTAAATTATATATCTATAATTATACATGAAATGAAGAGACTATTATCCCAAATTGTGTTAACGTGGAGTAAATTTAAATATATTAGAAGGAAATCATTTAAGTTTTATTTACGCAGGACAACAAGATAACTCGTGGTTCACCAAAACTTTAATCAATAAATTTTTTAGGAAACATATATAATATTACAAATTGAGTGAGGTAAAGAAAATTATATTTTTTCTCAATATGGAAAGAATGAAATATACAATAAATTATCTAGAGAAAAGTATAGGGATAATATTGTGTCATATGAATAATAATGTGTTTATGAGAATGTAAAGAAGAAGACCATGTAGATTTAGGATATCAACTAATATAGCCAAACACTAGAATAATAGTTTCTTCCTAGTCTATACATTTGGGAAACTGGTGTTTTGGTGTTATAAATGATCACTTTTGAATCAGTTCACAATCTAAATTTGAAATACCATGACAAAACTCCACTAGATGAGACATTTTGAGCAATTCGAATATTTAAATCACTTCACAAAACAAATATACACCCAATAATATATAAATACAAACAAGATATCAAAAAATTAATATATAAACTAAGAGATAGAGAAAATTATTTATAAATACATTAATACAACATAATTAATATAAAATAAATATTATTGGATGAATATTCTAATATAAATGTGTTTCAAAAATTAAAATAAACCAATACGCTACCCCACCATAAAAATAAAAACCCTAAGAAATTCACAATAATTATAATCCATTAATTGGATCAAAACATAATAAAAATATTACAATCAAATTATCAAGAGAGATAACATGAGAGATTCACACACCCATTGGTTTGTGATAGGTTCAAAATTAACAAGAGAAGTATGATTCCATTGTAGTGATGAGATAATTGATTCCAAATACCCATTTGTAATTAAAGTGTGAATTAAAAATGGATAAAATAACCACTTAGTATAATGAATAAAAATGAAATTAAATAATTCGATTTATAACACTTCATATATCATTTAATAGACAAAATTATTCACCAATACATAGTTCTTTCTATATAATTTTTAAATAATAAAAGAATAATTATTATTAAATATATGAAAACATGATCTAATAACACTCTTTTTTAGAGAACAATACTTTAAAACCCATACTAAAAAAAATTCATCACATTATTCAAAAACATTTTTCAATAAAATTTATATTCAAATTGAATGTGGAAAAAGAATAATATAAAGGGAATATAATCCAAAAAAAATATGATATTGATAAAGTATATTAAAATAAAAAAACCAAAATATTTTTCCCATTTAATGAACAAAGGGAAAGAGGATTCATTGAATACATAATATAGTATACCATATATATTAAAAATAATTAATTTAAATTTAAATTAGAATGTCTATATGAGATAACCTAAAAAATTACGGACTCTATTTATCAGATAATTAGATAAAATAAAATAACATATTAGTTATAGAATCTCACAGAATCTCATTAGATATAAATTTTTTCCATTGTTTCTTTTAGAATAATCCTTATGAATTATTCATCTAGTATATAATTTAAAAATGTTTTTACATATCCAATCCTTCAAAATAGGTTCATAGGGTCTCCTAGATAGGCCATAAGGGTTGGTGAAAACAATAAAGATATTTAGAAACACAAAAATCAATAAATAAATTAAAATCATATGACATACAACAACATTAAAGGAATTGACTAATTATTAAAAATCAATTAATAAAATGATATTGTACTATAAAACCATAGGAATATATAATTCATATTAGATATAATAAATAATGGTTAATAATGTTTGTGAAAAATATTTAATAAAAATCATTAAAATTTTAGAATTATTTCATGAATTCAAGTCAGTTATGGGATACGAAGCAATTTTCCATCATTTTAAAATCATGGTTCAAAATTAATTTCAATCTAAACTCCATGGAATACACTTATAAAACCATAAAAATCCAAAATTGACCATGTTTATTTAATATAAGTTATCAAATATATCCATTAATTTAAATTTTAATTACTTCATATAAAAAATTTACATCCATTTTAATATGTCTCAATAGAAATCAATTTCAGTTAATAAAACAAATCACATAAAATTTTCATCCTAGAAATATTTAATAACATTTGAAACCCAACGATTACATTAAAATATATAATGTAATTATATTTTTTTCATTAAACTGATAAAACCAATGATCATGAACCCATTACATATAACATTCATATATTAAACATAAAAACAATGAATTATAATCTACAAATAAATCAGTAATATTACAATTGTATTAAATTAAAAAAATACATAATACATTCCATGTAGAATCAACTCACAAGTAATCCACTACAACCGATATATAAAAAAATATTCTGAACTTTAAATAAAAAATCATATACACCAAATTGAATAAAAATGATGAAAAAACATTGAATAACTGGGTATGATGAATTTCTCACTAGTGATCATGTCACCATATATTGGATTAGATGAAGGAAACAATATGTTATCCCTACAAAATCAATTATTATAACACCATAGAATCCTCAAAATTAAATCCTAGGACAAATTTATTTTCTCATATTTCTGAATCCCTATTCCAGGATAATTGATTCACTATGTAGTTCATCCAAAATTGTTAGTGTGGGATTACTCCAAAAGATACCCTCCATAAATTATTCACCATGTTTAGGATATGTGACCTCACATGAAGGTAGTACCACTAACATATTCACCAGTCACAATGTCAATGAATAATAGGATATGTAATAGGGTATTTACATCATTTATTACTAATTTTTATAGGAATCATTACTTCATGGAACAAAAGAGTTCTTACAATATTGTCTTCCTTCCCAAATGATCTCTATGTTCTATCCTCACCCCAATTTCATGAACCCTCCCTACACCCAAATTTTAGTATCTTTAAAATCCATACTTTTTACATCTCATAATGTACGGAACAACCCCCCTCCATCCAAAAATTAAAATAATGGAATCAAGTGGCCTATGTATTTTCCTAAATGTGACAAAACTCATCCTACTGTAACATAATAAAACATCCTTTTAATACATCTTAAGACACCAAATGGAATTAAAAATGCCTAAAAAGTCAAAATAATACATAATTAATTAATTTAACTTAAAAATGTTACATATTGGTTCAAAATAATACTAAACACATGACTTAATTTTCCAACAATATAATTGGTAAATCTATAAGGCCATTGATATGAGTGAACACTCCACCAAAATAATGTATATAATATCCAAATTGATTCAATTTATTTCACTCATTTTGTTTTTTATTTTTTTATTTAGGGTTAGTTTTTCCTTATCATTATATCATAGTGGTCATGTTCCTTTATATAAAACAACCATTAAAATAATCTATCACAACCTATCCATAGTATGGTATTGATCTACAACTACCCCAATCATATATCCTTACAATTTGGACTGGCGATACACATTGAAGGCCCAACTAAAACTAGATGAATTTTCCTATGTAATTATACATACCCAAACACATATCTATCCCAATGCCGAAGTGTAGTGGTAGTAAAATTTATAGAAATATAAATTTATGGTAATAAACATGCTTGAAAACCCTCTAGAAAATACAAGAGGAAAATTATGTAATCTGAAAATCAAAGGAGAAAATTATACAACGAAGCAAAATATATAAACCCTACTAAAATTTTGGAATGTAATATACAAAGATATCACAAATAATATATCTGAAACTAAAACCAAAATTTTTGGTTTATTATACATGATATCACTATGCAACTACGATGTCTCCACCAACCTTTCTATCAACTTAAAAAGACACGGAATATGTGGGAAAACCCCATAAAGGGGTTATTCTAAAAACCCAATATAATATTTCATGAAATATAATGGGGAGAAGTAACCTAAAAAATAGAAAGAATAATGAGAGAAGATACAATATATAATTAATTAGAACATATGAATCAAAATGAAATTGAAAGTAACGTCTTCTAAACATAAGTTTATTGACCCGATGAGTAGATGAACATCATTTCAAATCATCACCACCTATATCAGTATAGTGAGCTCATCGATCCACAAGAATCAAAACAACGAGACATGTGGAATATGCTTCATATCTTCACTTTTCAATGAAATAGAGTAACCAAATCCAATGTGTAGATACAAATTAATATATATATATATAGATATATATATATATATATATTCTCTATGAAATGAATCCCAAATGTCAATTTAAGGGTCTCTATCTTACAACTCATCCTATGAAGAAGGGTATCAGATAGTTCCAAATATCCATCAATGATTCACATTATCTCATGCACCTTCAATAAGTAAACATCCATTTCAATCAAAAAATTGTCACTATGATGTATAGTTGATGGGGAACAAACATGAAATATATGAACACATCTATGTATGTCTGGGGGTTCCAATATATAATTATTCATAGAGGGGTCAAACCTAAGATGATGGGGTTAGGAGTTCAAATCTAGTTTCATGAGAACCCACACCCTATATTATAGGGTTTTTCACACGGTGGGTAGAGAAACCATGCACAAGATGATGGGGGAACTATATAGGTCGATGAGAAATGAACTAATCTCACATGGGGGGCCACTATTATCATAAATGACCAAAACATTAGTATATCAAAGGTGTTTCAATCATAATTTATATTCAGAGGACCTACACCCAAGCTTGTGGGGTTTCCAATCTAGTGGATGAGGACCCCCACCTAGATACATCATAAGGGTTCCACTCATGTCGTTTAGGTCTCAAGACCTAATATATAATGTGTTTTAAAATTATATAAAGAGCCTAGTGAACTATCCTGATCACAATTATTGCCTAGAATCACCTCAATAATTGTCATCATGGAATGTTTCACATAATATATTGAAATTCAAAACCAAAGGAATCATTATGTTCAATGTAGAATAACTCATTTGATACACTTCTGGTATATGAAAATTGGATATCAAATGAAGCACCTAAACAGACATGATGTTTCTTTGAATGTTTTCATGGGGTTATAAGAATTGTGAGGGGACCCATATGAAATGTGGTCCCACTGCACCATATGACTGCGTACCCAGCTGTAACATCACTCCATACATTGTAGGAGTAAATATCATGTTGGAGGACTAAAAAGCATGTCCTTGCTACCTAGGACAGAGCATTTTATTTCTGGTCTTGTTCTTCTCCCAATCATTATGTATGTGTACATGGGTACATGGACGTTCACCTGCCCATTATCATCTTCAAGGGATACCACATTTGATATCTTACACATTTATTGTCCATCTAGGTATGGGGAACATGGAATGTAGAAGGGATACATGGTGTTTCATTATTATAGGTATGAAATATCCTATTTTAAACAACTAAGGGGTAACACATAATGTGTTGACCCCTATACATATTGTATTACATGGTTTCATCTAGAAATCTAGAATTAATCATTGCACCATGGATGGTGTAATTATTACATATATATCTCTTTAAATATTTCCAATATGAGGGGATCTACACGTGATTCATGGTTTCCTTTTTTTGTTAACTAGAAATCAAATCACGTCACCCATCAAAGTTTTCATCACAAAAAATTCATTGAAAACCCATCCATTGAGCTGCATTATCATTCGGTCTTTGAAATGATCAACTAAACCCTTTAATTTTCTCAGATATATATATATATATATATATATATTCAATCATTCTCTCAAAAATGAATTTTATGTGATTTCAATTGTTCAATTGGGCATGGTTACACTAAGAAATAATGAACTAATCCTGCAATTTCTTATTGCTGATGAACATCAATAAATCAAGTGGGTTAGGGGAAAAATATTTTTAAACATCACTGGACTAGAAAAATTTTCCAGCAACCACGAAATGTAATATGTTTTTAGGAATCATAACAAATAAATTTAAATGGATACAAATGTGCATGAAATGTATTTAATTGGAGAAGATAGAAGAAACATGGATCAATATTACCAATTTAATTTACAAAATGGGATGAAATAACAAATTAATGTTTTCCAACTAAATAGTGGATTGATTTTCATTAATGAATGATACCTAAAAGGATTGAGAGATTTGATGTGTTTGCATACTGATATGATCTAATCAAATTTTTAATTGTCATATGATGACATTATATAATAAAGGATGATGGAAGATATCATTAATTATCTTAGGGTTTTAGATTATATCAATATAAAATTATTCCTTCCAGTTTTATTATATAACAATTCATTTTTGTTAAATTACTAAGTTAATAATATTAATTAATTAATTATTCCAGTAAATGTTCTCGCAATGATTAATGGGTCTGATCATCCCACATTAACACATTTTATGTAATTACTAGGTTATAAATTGTGTTATCGAATTAACCATGGTGTCATATTTAATATCCATAATAATATTTAGTAGTTATACTTTTTTATTTAAGAACATGAGCCCATGTAATAATAAAAATAATTATAATTTTCTAATAACTAATATCTGGAAAAGTTAAATATAGATTTTCATTCTTTCTCACTACATAGTGATATATTTATATATTTATTTAAATTTCTTACAAGTAAAAAAAATATATAACTAAATTATCTTTAAATTAATATTTTCTATAATGAAATTAAACACTAATAAAAACACATGAGATAATGATCTGACAAATGGATCTCCCACTCCCATGAACTCTCTTATACATTCATGTTACACATCAATATGTAGAATAATGGTATGGTAATTCCGAACAAGGTAATCACCAATAAATTCTAAATATCCACTAGGTTCTATACAAAGGTGTTTCCATCCTCAATGTCCATATCAGAAGATTTGATTACAAGCATGAGTTCATGCACATATCTCCTCATCTTTGACACATGGAATATGTCGTTCACCCTCTCTATCTATGGTGTATGGATAGGTGGTAAGCAACATCATAAACCCTCTACAGGATCTCAAACATCCTAGTTAACAAAAAAACATCATTTCTCCATGGAGGAACCTTTTTAATCCTTGTCTTATAGAGACTCTTAAAAAATGTATTATACATATTCAATATCCAAGGTCCTATGATGTTCATATTTCATAATAATTTTTTTAACATTTGGTCATCCTCATACACTCATATATGACAAGGGATATATATATCATCACTTTCACCATATCTAGTAACAAAATACCTTACTAAAAAAAATAATTCCAACTCATGGGTGACCTACACGGTCTCCTGTACATGGACATAATAGAATAAATTTTGATGTTATAGTGTTATCTAATTTATCATGAATACTCTACCACAGAATTTTGATCATCCAGACTCTTGCAAAAATTCAATCATGCAAGCCTCAACATATCCTCTAACACCAGGATTGTGAGCTTGGTGAGCCGATCGTAATATATGTGAATGGATATAATAATCCTCAATTGGGTCCCAAATTACTCTTTTTGATATCTAATTTTTTTATGTAATACAGATGTATTTATATAATAAAATCATCATGGGAACCCCCCAAATTCAAATGATATAATGTTTGTATAATTGGCCCATACTCTAAATTCAACTCTTCTCCGTTATATAAATTAATTTATCAAACATTGTGAGTCAGTCATATTTCACAATGATTGTGTCATGGTCTTTACATGTTTAGAGAATATCTATAGTAGTGTCCATGGATATTTTACCCCAAATCCACCTTTGGATCTCAATGGGGCTTCAACAAACCCTACTACAACATGGTTCTAAGACATCACCTACTAACACATGAGAAAACAAGTGATGATCTTAGCCACACATCATTTCATATCAGACAATCATTTCTCTAAATTATGGTATTTTTATGTATTCCACATGCTGAAAGAAATAAATATGTGATATGATTAAGAATATTAAATCAAATCCTCTTGTATCATGACTTTATCCCCTATTAGTTCCTGTAACAAGATGATATTATTACATCCTTTATAATATCAATACATTATGACGCAATGAAATTATGTTTACATATGACCTCGAAAAAAATATCTTTTAATAAGGACTCCATCAATTGCTCGAGAAGTGGGGGGGTCAACACCATCGATTGTAGAAAATTTACCGCCATGTGCTCTGTTAGGGTCAAATTTAGGGAGGACATCTTCTGTAAAGCCTAATACACTAATTGTTTATTTGAAATCCTATAAAGGGAATCAACTTCAAAATTTAACATCATGTGAGTATTGACTATCATGATTCATTGTACTATAGGACTTCCAACCAACATCATTGTCTTTGGTTCGGGTCCCTCCACATGACAACTCACAATATACATCGATGGTCTATGTAATCTTGAAATAGATCCTTCAAAAGTTGGTGTGTTCACATTATTGTTGAATAAACTACCACTACCATAGCTAGGGTCTTCATCATGATGTTCTTATTATGGTGTCTCAATTTCCTCAACCCATATGTGATAAATTCATGATTCTCAATCATCTCATTGTCGTGCCCAGATCATAAGGATGGAAATTATAGAAATGAAATTCATTACACCGTATGGTTGTATAAATACCAGAGATCTCATCATCCTCATAATCAACTGCTAAAAGGCCCACTAGATCTCCTCACACATTGAAAACAGTTTCCCGTTCAACATAATGGTTGTCAAAGTGGATATAATTCTTAAAAGTTATACCAAAAACATATGTTTTAAACTTCTAGGATTAGAAAGCACTACACCTATAACGATATCTATGATCGATCCATAGAAATCATAAAATCTATCTTCACTAGTTGTACAAATAAAAAATATATAGAAACGAAATTCCCCATAAAGTGAATGTCAAGTATCCAAAATACGTACATTGAGATATTTCCCTGAAGTTGTTGTTCTAAATGAAAATATAGAACCATATTGAAGTTCCTTTCATGATCAACTTTTGGATCATAGTACAGAAGAAGAAAATCGATAATTAAAATGTAATATTAGAATAAATATATATATGGAAGGATATATTAATAATATATATAAACAAAATGGTGGAATTCTTTACATTGAAGATGATAATTGTGAACTCATAATGTCTATAACATCATCAGAATAACATCTATGGAATATCAGCCCCACAAACTCTCAACAGGTTGAATACAAACCTGAGATCGATCATCAATGACCATATTGAAACTAAATATGGGTCAAAGGGGCCTTTGATCATTTATGATGTGTATCTTTTCTTTAACATGTCCTGGTTCAGACAATGATTATCCATGGAAATCCCTAGGGTTACTTGCACCTTTTTTTGATGAACACTAGATCTTTCATTTGGGATATAGGGGGAGAAACAATTCCATTATCACTAAGGTCCTCCACCTATTACTATTTCTCCACATAAAGGTTAGAGGAATTTGATATGTTGTATGTTATATTGTTTTAGTCATGGGTTTCAATTCAATACAAAACTACATCACTCATTTTGGAGGTACTCTTGGAATTTACACAAGGGTGATGCATATATAATCCTCCATAAATATTGTAATATAGATGATTTAAGTGTCCAATTTACAAAGACATATACTCCCTACATTACAGGTAATGGGTTATAACATCCCACTCATAGAATCCATAACCCATTCCATTAGATATCTCTTGATATAAAATGTGAATTTTGTCACATTAGTGCATAGTCATCTATCTTGTCACTGGTGATATTGAATTTTTTCTTTGATTAGGTAAAACCAATCAATATCTGAGAAAATGTATATTTTAAAATTGTGAAAACTAAGTGTTCCAATGTGAACATCTATAAGTTATGTGATATCTCAAACTACCGACCATTAATTTATAAAAAATAAGTGTTCCCAATAATATCATAAAGATGAAGCTACTGGGCATGTGATTCACCAGGGATCTCTATCTCCTACAATAATAGTATAACTATATTGGAAAGTTTGGGTCGTTTCTTAACTGATACCGAGGAAATAGTAGAGAACACCCAGATCATACATAAAACCATCTCATGCACAACAGGATAAAAAAACTCAAAATCATCGAATGATCCATGTCCCCGGACGCCAGAACCACGAGCCAAATGTGCAACACATGGTGATAATAGTATTATTATATCATTGGAATCATCATCCAATAGTAGAAAAAAAAATATTTTATCATCGGGTTTTTTCTGTTTGAAATCTATTTTTAACTGACGTTGAATCCTCCGACATATAAAATATGTCTTTTTACAGTGGTTTTTATAAACCAACTACAAAATGAAATACATTTGTTTTTTAGTGTTAGTTGTGTAATAAAATGATGTCAAAAAATTCAATTATTATCATTCTTGGAATCATCTTCTTTAAAAACTGACACCAAAAAGAATAACAAATTAGTTTTGGTCTCCGTTTTAAAAAAACGACTTCATTAATAAAAATTAACATAAGTGCGGTCGGTTTTTACAAAATCGAATCCAAAAAGTTTATTTTTATTCATCTATATTTTGTATCATTTCCTAAGCTTCTATTTTACTGCTCATGGAGAAAAAACAGACTTACGAATCAATATTTATGGTCGTCCAATTTTGAACTTCTCCATTCTTTGATTGGTACAACTCATTTTGAATAAATTTCGATAAACATAAATTTAAATAACATATAAAATTGAAAATGTTGATCAATAATTAAATATACACTACAGTTGGAAAATCTCATTTGAATGATCATTACTTTTACCTCGATAAAAATAGTAAATCATCTCCATAATCATACTAATCAAGATGTTTTGAAATAATGGAAAATAATGGTTTAGAAAAGGTATAGTGTTCAAATTAACGATTGAAGCTGAATTGGAAACATGATTTTTTTAATAGGATGATAATGTTGAATGAAATATAAAATTGATTTATATAAAGTAAACCTATATATTTTTGATAGCATTGTATTGAAATGTATGGGAGATTTTAAAAAGAAAAACACAAATTTGGAAAAAATTGAAATTTTGATCCCACATATTAGAGATTAATATTTCAGGTTTTGTTTATTGAAATTGTTGTGGAAGAAGATTTACATTGGTAGTTTGGTGTCGGTTTTGTAGAAAACCAATGCCAAAAGGCCAATAAACGTCCTTTTTTATGATAGTTTCAAAATAAAACAATGCTAAAAAGTAAAAAAAAAATTATATTTCCCTTCAATATTTTAAAAAATCAATTACAAAATGTAAAAAAATAATTATGTCATCGATTATTAAATAAAATGATACTAAAATTTTTAAAAATAACACTTTTCAAATCTATTTATTTAAACCGATATGAAAAAATAAAAACCAATTTTTGCATCAATTTCTAAAAAACGGATGCTAAAAATATACAAAAGATTTTAGGCATCAGTTTTTTTAAAAATGTGAAACAAATTTGAAAATAAGAAAATTTTTAGGTAATTTCAGAATATTTGATTTGACTGATGTGGAGATAAAATAGAGTTATTAATTAAAAGTTATGGTCATTGAAAAATGGAATTATTTACAAATTCTATTAGAGATGATAAACTTCCAACAACTATAATTTTTAATCTGCAACTCCATTTTTTCTCCATGACCAATCAAATCCAATCATTAGAAACAATATAAAACATATTTAAAAAGTTTATAATTTTTGGCTACGGTTGTTGGTAAAACTGATGCCAATAATATTTTTAAAAAAAATATTGGTGCCAGTTCTTAAAAAAATCGAGCACTACATTTTTTCCCCTCTTTGACACCTGTATTTTAATAAACAAATTCCAAAGATTCTCTGAAAAAATATTTTAATGTACACTCAAATAAAATTGATGTCAAACTAATGATGTTAAAAACATTTTTTTACTAGTGAACCACCCAAATCTTTTCCTACTCTACATTAATATTTTTCTCCCTATATACATAAATTTCCTCTCAAGGGAGATCATAGAACATGGTTTTTCATCTAATGTTAAGTCACATCTCTTATCATCATTTATTACTAAATATGTACTATTAAGAAATATCATGTTGTGTAACCCATCCCATTAAGTAAAAAACACCACCCCTCTATAGGATTATCTGTTCTCTTATGCTACCTTTGACCATGTTCCTATATAAGATCACGTGGTTGTCTCTGGAAATGAGATCATGGCACTTGATTTCTACCATCTACTATAGAAAACTAAACATTGTGGTTCCCACAACTAGATCTAGCTTTCTATAATACCCTAAATACAAATCCTTGATCATGTCAAGGAAGTAAATAGAAATTTCAATGAATTTATCGATATAATCAAACAAATCATCCTTCCCTTCAATAGATCAAAATTATCAAGGATTAGAATAGAGACAAATCATGAGGGTGTACTTATTATAAAGAAATTGCATCTTCAATCCGGTCTATGCGAGTTTCAAAACAACATGCATCTTCATAAAAAATAACTTCTAACACCTTATAGCTCATGGGACAAGATAGTCTATATTCAAACCCATCTAATCTTTTGGTTTTTTTTATGATCATAATGAAATAGACCACCAAATATAGTTAATCTACTCCTTCATGGGTATCTATCACATCAATGGATCTCTATGGATTTATGAACTATATCTCATGGAGTGTTCTATGTTTGTGTGAAACATCATCATAAAATTCTGTAACAATATTCTTCTTAAAAGTTTGATTTTATTATACAAACCCATTTGGATGTAGTTGGTAAAGGGGTAGTTAATTAAATAAGGCCTAATCTCTTATCACATCATAATCATTATCTAGAAATGGAATCCCAGATGGTGGTTAACATGGAGAAATCATGGTATTTAACCTTATGTACCACTATTAGTTATTTTTTTATACATATATATATTACTACAATATGTAGGTGACTGAAGAAGGAAAATAAATGACTTAGTTCTATATGATTCATGTACTATTAATCAATGATAATAATGTCTCTGTATGTCTAGTTGACAAGTAGGTATTCCAGGAGTTGTGGAATGGACACATTATTATCCCATACTATTATTGTACTCCCAAACATATGTTCCACCCTTGATAAATAATGAATTTTTTGCTAATACCAACAGAATTTGTGAAAGGGGAAGAGTATGGACAACATCATAGTGATTAGAACACCAATGATACTAATCTATCATGACACGACCCAAGATGAGGATCATTCTGTAAATAAACCAAGCATACCTCCACTTGTTATAGGTTGTATACCGACTCATATATAATAACTAAAATGGGGAGACCTTTACAAAAGTACATGTACATAAATATACAATCTCATTGAATAAGTGAAGATGGAGTAGATGTCAAATATGTATAATTCTAAGGAAACAATCACCAATGAATACCCCATAGATTGAATATGTTCATAGCAGTGTAAAATAAAATGATATTGAGAAAACAAATCTCAATCATAGTCTTATATAGACATGAATAATCTAGAATGTGATATACTAATAGATCCCATATCATATATCACAAGATGAGACCACTATATGATGTCCAATGTAACAGGTATATCTAAAGGGTGAGAAAATAAATACCTCGTAGGATGGCCAAATTTATGAAGCAGAGTAGTTAGTGATAAAATACCGTGTATAAATTCATCATTTGAAAAATATACTCACTAGGTATAGATCCACCCAAATGGTAGTTCAATAAAATGCATCCAAACGCAATGATCTCGACAAGGTGATAATATGAACTACATGTATAGTTTTCACCACCTAATGAAGGGGGGGGGGGGTAGAATCATCCAATAATGAGAATGTAAAAAACTAAAATCATGCTTCAAAACCCAGGTTTCCTTCAATATCATGGAAATAGAGTAAGAAAATCCATGGTTTGAATATAGAATTATTTTTATATATTCTTGTCAAAAAAAACCCCAAATGAGAGACTAAACGATTATCCATCTCACCCCTCAGCCCAAGAATAACGGTATCAATCAATTCCAAAAGTCCATCAATGATTCCCAATATCACATGCATACCCTATAAGTATCATTTCACTTAAAACTAGGCCTCATAAATATTCATGACAATCGAGTTACCACAAAACGAATATAGAGTACTTGATGCCCAATATGTTAATGGGGTTGTAATGTATAATATTTTGTAGAGGACCTACTCCAATTTATGGATGGTCTAGTGTATTATATATAAGTCCCATTCCCTATCTAATAAGGTGTCCCACTTAGAGGTAAGATTTTCCATTCCAATGATGATTGGTGGTTCCACTCCATAGGTTTATGACCAACAAACTCATGTGATAGGGTGTTCCACAATGTTCAGTGAGGACCCATGCCTTATTACATCAGGGGGCTCGTGTCTATAGGTTAGTGGACAATGACCATGTTGGATAGAAGAATTTATCACATTTCATCAAATAATTATGGCCTATTATCTTAGGGAGGGTTCCATATATAATGAATTTGTAGAGGTATGAAAAGGATTCTTATTGGGGGTTACACTCTATTGGTCGATGGACATCACCATGATACATCATCAGTTTTCTCCCATAATCAATAAGGAAAATTGCTATAGTTTTTTAGGGTGGTTCCACTAAGAAAAACCCTTTTGCGACCATTCATGATCACATCCGTTGTCAGGCGTCACATTTATAAGCACCATTCCGAGAACATGTCACAATGTATCTCGAAAACCACAAAAAATGGAACCATTATGTTATTCATTGACAAACTCTATGTATCGGACCCCAAGTACTTTTACTAAGGAACAAGTCCAAGTACATGAACATATACACCCACATGGTATCCAGCATGTGTGATCCTCCACATAGGTTGACCATCACAAAAAGGGGTACATTAAATTCCAAAGGGAAACACCTGGGGACATCGTTATAGGATAAAAAAACCCTATCTACATCCAATAAGGTGATATAAGTTGTGTGTCTATCCCTCTACATGGTGTGTAGTTTTGTAATACCAAGAATTATAGATCAGATCATTACGACTAATAACACATTCCTCATTATATTCTATATTGAATCCATCTAGGACAAGTGGACATGAATGTGATTCATAGTTTATGGTCATCCATAAATGGAAATCGGATCCCATCACTATGGGAGGTTTTTGTTCAATCTGCATGCACAACACATTCCATGAGTGATGATTCCAAAGTTTTCTTGGAAATGATCATCCAAAACCTGCAATTATAAAAATATCATTCCATATATCATTGATATGTCACTCACTCATAAAACAATTGCAATTACAAGAGTCCGAGCAATATTGGTATATACGGACAATGTTGTAGTGAAACTACATGGTCTAACAAGTGACTAATGAAGAAAAGAATACGGGTAAATGGATACAAACCAATTTCTAATCATCTTTGGACATGTTTACATTTCAAATAATCAATAACAAGGATACATGATTATAAAACATTGAAATAATCAACATAAATCAATACACAGACACATGAAAAGGTTGTAATTGGGTTAGATCAATAGAATAAGGATCAATATTTTCAATATATTTAATAAAATTATTTAAAATAATAAATTTATAAGTCCTATATTGATTATAGATCAATAATTAGTGTACAATTTTTCAAAAAATAATTGGGATATTCATTGAGTTCGATACATCATTATCTTATCCAATCTAGTGTTTTAATTTCATGTTATGATATTCACTAAAGAAGGTAGAAGTCAAATATCAATAAATATATTCGGGTTTATTTTCCTAACCATGGATAATTTTATATGGATGTGTTTTGATCTAATATTTTTTGATTATTTTAATTTATTATGTTATAATAATTAATTATTTAATCCCTTGACCATAAATTCAATAAGAGAAAATTCTGAACACCGTATGGAAACCCATTTTATTCAATTACTAAAATAAAAACAATGTTTTGGACATAAAAATGATCTGCTATTTTAGATTTATGATTGGGATTACGATTTATCCTATTTAATTTATTAATCTATATAAAAATATAAAATAACTAAAATTTATTTATAAATTTATTTATGGGCACATGATTCCTTATAATCACACATCATCTCATAACATAGATCTATAAATGTATATAGAAATGTATAAATGTCTGAAACGGAAACAACTGTGTCTCTACATGAAAAAAATTCATTTTTATTGAAAAATAAACCAAAGAGGATCCACGTGGAGAGACATTGATAGAAAAATTTACATAATTTATAATTATTTATTCTTGTTTGAAATCATGGAGATTGAATTTATATGGATCATGTGATATCATGGGTTCTTAATAAGAGGGTTCAAGTGGGTTATAGTTAATATTGTCTAAAAAGACATATGTAGAATAGTAAAAACCCAATTATTTTGATTACACATCTTGTAATATTAGATTGTCTTTTATATTAATCCTAGATTTTGAGTTGTTCAATGTATCCTGTTAAAAATAATTACATGATTTGTAACTATATTACACACTGTGTAGTTCCCCAAACTACTATATTAATGTATATTGTGTTGTCTAACACCACTAAAACATAATTAAGCCTTATCCTAATGACCTTAAGGAGTATTCAAGGACGATTTGTAGTTATAGAATACCTTAATATTGATACTTTTGAGAAAGTAGTCCATAGTATGTCATTTTGGTTTGGTTTTCCCTAATCGCACATATTATTTCGACCATTTTGGTGAAATATCTTGACAATGTGCATTATTGGTTTTGATCATGATCAATTTCTCTTCAGGATCCATCTAGTTATCATACTCAATAACTTTATCATGAAATTTTTTTATTATATATTTTTTATCATTAGTTAAATATAGGTGGCCTAATTCATAAAACTATTTTTTCATACATTCTATGTATATAAATTATTATAATTGTTCCAATATAATGTGTGACTCAGTTTATTAAAAAATGACTGATATTATTTTTTAACAATTATTTTTATTAATTTGTTTTTTAACCTTGATAATTTATACTATTGGGTGAGGGATCATTGAATAGAATTTTATTTGATATTGGTATATATTGTGTTCAAAATGACATGAGACCATAAGAGAATTCTTGATATAGAATACATATGTTACGTATTACAGCTTTTTTATTTGAATTTTAATCAACTATGATAAATATTAATGATTTAAATGAAAGAAAAATTCTAATTAAAATAAAACTTTATTGTGGATCATAATATTATATTGTGAAATCTACCCATTTTTGGACATGTCTTTTGTTCTTTGGAAAACTCCTACCATATCGTTCAAGGCCCTGGATCTTGTAATCATATATGTTGTGATACAGATATTATACATGGTGAACCAAATCCCATTTTTAATACTTATAGTTAGCTGGCTTGACCTAGTCCCATGTTGCAATTCAAATATGTATTCAACATATATTATATAATGATTATATATCTTTTATGAACATTATTTTTTATTAAATAGGTTATATTGTTTTGTATGGAATTCTTTTGGGAAATTATTAGAGTTATTATTTTATGAAACTAATGTAGAATTTTATAAAAATTTTATATTTTTGTGTTTATATTTTATGAGTGAAATTACTAGGAGTATTTCTAGAATGGTGTCGAAGCACGTTGTTGTGTTATTTTATTCATTATTGTATTAAATGATACAAATATTTAACACATTATTACATAAAATTAGTATATGATTGGTTTTATTAATATATGGGGATTTAAACCTATGGATTTATTTTCACTCCCAATTGAATCATCCAAATAGTACCTGATAATATTACGTGGTTGCATGTTTTGAAAATTGAAATTGACCATTTTGTTGATTGTCTTACATGATGGGATGGAGTTTGATGATCCAACTAACATATGGATCAGGACCATGGAATGTTGAGTTGTTATTATAGTATGTGAATGTTTTATATGTACTGATTCTAGAGTGACATTTTTTTACATTACAACATGTAATTTTATTATTCATTTTCTATTAATTTGATTATTCAGTTGTCTTTTATTATACGTTTTCACAAAACTATATTTCTTCCATTATTTTCTAAATATAAAATTAATTCCTTATTTATTAATATTTTTTCATTGTGTTGTAACTACAAATCAATGGGGTATAATATCCCCATTAAACATATCAGAACATGAAAATATTCAGAAGTGTCTAGAATATTGTGATACGTTCTTGAGGTCACAAAATCATCCATTTTATTTTCCATGTGAATGTGTTTTGGATTGGGGGACATTAGAAATTTATATCATTGAACTTAATTTTTTTTCTATTTATTACATTTTTGTAACTGTATAAAAAATCATGGATGTGTTGGTTGTTCAACATGACAATATGAATGATATTATCTAAAAATTATATGATGGAAAATTGAGTACGATTGGATAAAATTGTTTTCAATTATATTATATTATTATATTTGATGTTATTTCACCATAAGGTATTGACATGTTGTGATGTGTTACTATTTTTCTATATTTTTAATCATGGACCAGTATGGAATGAGTTGTGTATGCATGAACCATAATAAAAACATTGGGATATATTGACATTAATTGTGGAACATATGGACATATTTATTATTATGTGATATATACATTAGTATTGAAAAATTTCATTACATATCGTTTATATATGATAAATAAAATTACTTGAAATTTCATGAAAAAAACAAGTAAGCCATGTTTTGAGAAACAAATAGTTAGTGGTTCTCTATTTTAGCCACCTATTGAGGATGACCTTGTTATTATCAACTATTTTTAGGATTCTATTTGTATTACATATAAACGTAATCATATTAATCATTGACTTTATTGTTAAGAGAGTGGAAATCCTAATAATCTTAATTTACCAAAACCTCCGATTTTGGTAGTTCCTAATGATAATGTAAATGATCACCATTAAAAGTGATTATAGTTAGTAATATGATCCATGGAAAATGAGACCTTTTTTATCATTCCATTATTGTATGATTTGATACTATAATTTCGAATACATAATGAATATAATTTTAAAAATGATGGAGGCCCCATTGAAGAAGTGTTCTTGTTCGAGTCCTTCCAGAAAATCTTCTTGCATTATGGTACACCATCTAATATGATAATGAATCAAAAATTATTTATGATTAATTTACTTATCTCTCATTAGTGGGATATTATAGAGGAATATATTTATAATGATGAGATATTTTGGAATGACATTGAGAAAAAATAATGATCGATTTTTATCCTAAGGCAATGATGGAAAAAATGATCGCGAGTTCAAGAATATTACATAGATGGGAATACTAGTTCTAAAATGTGCTGGCAATTTTACTTAACTAAACAAATAGTTTTTTTAGAATGATGAAGTTATCTCTTGGAGCATTTAATTGGGTATCATAAAGTGCCACTAGGATAGTTTTAACCAATTTAGTAGTGAGAATAGTATTTATAGAAATGATAACTCATCTTAAAATTTTGTTCTATTGTATGGATATTTGTGAGGAAAGTTCATCCAAAATAACATAGAATATCATTCCCCATATTCATGTTTCATATATAGGGTAGGCTAGGTCATCTTTATAGGTTAGATTTGAAGATCATATAAAACAAATATGATAAGGTGTCTGGAATAGAAACAAAGATGGGAATGGACTTAGTTACCCCTCTGCATTAAGTATTTAGAGTTATATATAACATAATAAGAGTCATTTATATATATACTGTTTTTTTAAAACATTTTTGTAGTTTTAGAAATATGAGGTATTTATTTGATCCTTGACACATTGTTGGGTGTGCAGTCAGAGAATATCAAATTTTGGAAAGAGTGTCCTTTATGTTTTTTTGGTTAACATTTCATTTGGGACGCATTAAATAAAGAAATAGAACACTTTGACATGATTTATATTATGTATCAATTAGTTATATAGAATTATCATATAAAATATTATTATATTTTAGTTACGTTTATATCTCTATAGGGAGGTAGCTATTTTCATTATGGTGATTGAGTTCTTTAGGCTAGTGCTGTAGGAAAAAATAAACAAAATTAAATTTTCTCATTTATAAAATAAATAGTCATGAGATTTATGATGGTGGAATATATCCTAATTAATTTTCTCATATGGTGGATTATTTTATAGATTTCATTCATGATTATATCTATGGTATTCATCATGAATGATAGAATGTATTCATGATAGATTTGTTGCCTAAATTCGATCCATTTTTTATTTGTACCATAGTGAATGAAACAAGTAATGATTATTGATATCAAATTTCATTTCAATGATATAGGATCTATGTGATTCAATAGATATATTACATATCCTTAGGGTTCTCCATTTAACTAAGAAGCATAATATGTCATTACACAATTTTTTGGATTATCTGATGTTGAACCAAATGACTACCAAGAACTGATATTAAATTTTCTTATTTGAATATATATTCAATGAGTAGAGAGATGATATGATATTATCAATGATCACTTGGAGATTAGGATCCCACCAATTAATTCTGAAACCAACAAATGAATCTAAAACTGATTTTATACATAGAATTTGTCTGTATGGGTTCATACAATTGATATTTGGTTTGATAAATGGACTGGTTGTATTCACCTAATTGATTAATCAGAACATTAATCCATTTTTAGATTAGTTTTTGTGATTTTTAATGAATATTTGGTGTACATTGAGTAATTAAATTACCATTCAAAAAATACTTACATCACCCTATGTACATTATTGGAGCATAAACATTATGTCAAGTGAACTCAATAATATCTATAGATAAATAAAGTGATCTTTTTGGGCCATTTTATCTTAGGGGAATGAGTGGTAGTTTTCCGAATGAATGTTGGTGTTATTGTATCATTTATGAAAAAAACAAAATTCTTTGAGACTTATATCATTTTAGGTTTAGAAGTTTATTAATGGAACATTATTCCCGACTTTTTTACAATTGGAATCACAATTTTCAAGGATGACCAAGAAACAAATTATGTTTCTTTTGTATGAGGCTTGGAAGATAGATTTTATGGAGGAGAATTATGGTTGGACCTCATCACGTATCCTTAATTTACTTATCCCGGCAAATAAAAATGTTGTATAGTATGATTAATTTAGAGTCACACTCGAACCAGTTCTATTGATGGTGGATTTAGTGGTTACATATAGTTCTTATCAGTGGAGACTACAATAATGTAATTCAACAAATAGATATCTCTAATTAACAATAGTCTTATATTCTCCAATATTTTGGATATATTATCTCATGGCTGAACGATAAGGGTATAAAGAGACCAAAAGTGACTCGATACATCTTTTCATAGTGAAACCTAGACCTTTGGTTGATTAGGTGGGTCCATTATTTTTAGTCTACTAAAATTGTGTTTTCTTATACAGAATGTAAAGAAAACTACATTATAGAAACATTGAGTTGAAAGAAATTGATATATTTGGTATGATATTTTTTTAATGAGATGAGGATGATGAACCTCTTTGTAAACATTATCTCGAGGTCCTGGTGTCTCAGGGTCGAGTAATTATGATATTGGCATCAAATATACATTTTCAATCTAATTAGATTAAGAAATGGAATTTATCTGATTAGGAGGTCCATGTTCTAAGTGAAAACATATATGTGAGGAAGACCCCATCATTATGATCTCTTGTAAGTGTAAATTATATTCTTTTATTTGGTCGATTATGGGTTATAATTGGATTACCTGATGAGCTAATGAGTGAATAATATAATTACATATCTTGATTTTCTAATATTTTAAAAAAATTGTATCATGATTTCCAAATATAATGCAAGTGTTAATTATTAGGAAGAAGGTAGTAGGCTTTGTGGCAAGATTTCCCACATTTTAGTAGGTGAGTGTCTAGAATCAATGGTTTTTGGGATTTTTTCACCCATTTTCGAATCCTAATTTAGAATGGGATGATGTCACTATGGAATTTATGATAGGTTTACCCAGGACATCCTATAAGAATAATTTTTAATGGGAAATTTTATAATAGATGAATATGGTTTCCAACTTATTTTATATTAGGGATTCCATAATAATTGATTAAAATTCAATATTTATGTGTATGAGGTTGATTGGATTCATAGTGTTCATAAGGATACCATTTTAGATATAGATTCACTTTTAATATCGTCTTTCATCCAATGAAATCAGATAAATTTTGTATGATTGGTTCTTTTAAGCACAACCTATCATCCTCATGTTGATGGTCAATCTGAGAAAACTATTCATGTTCTAGATGATCATTTAGACGACTTTGTTTCAGATTTTGGATATTAATAGGGTCAACATGGAACTGAGTAAATATTCACACAATAATATCTTCTAGTAATCAAATCAAATGGATACTATAAATGATTTTTTGGGGTCTCCATTTTGTTATAATCATTCTTGGCTGGAGGCAGGTGAGTTAGATCTTCTAGGGCCTCATATTGTGAAGGATTCATATGAATCAGTTTAGTTTATTAGAAGCCATTTGGTGACTATGAACAACTTGTAGAAATTATATTATAACCATCAAAGGACACATATATAAGGAATGGTGAATTATTATGTTTTCCATAGTTTGTCACATTGATAAAGTATATTTCATAAAACGAAATATGGACTAATGACACCCAGGTTTTCATGCATTTTGAGATAACAGAGAGGTTATGACCATCAAAATATCATTTAGTTATTCCAGAGTTCCAATAATTCATTGCATGATGTACTTCTCCATTTTGAGCTTCAAATATATCATCTTGACCCTTCCCATGTGATACAGATAGTAGATTATTTGTGTTGTGACGATTTTCTGTTTGAGATGGATCTAATACGTGATTTGGATCATAGTGTGAAATATATTCATGGTTGGAATATATTTTTGGTTTCAGTGTAGTGGATGCATGGGTCATTTAAAAAAGAGACATGGGGGATGGATTCTCTTATAAGATTAAAGTGGCGGTCTTATTCCTCAAAACCTCATTGGAATTATTGGCCTATCTGAGGAATGATCTTCTTATATAGTGGGGAGGGTCTACCCTGTATAAAAAATTTCTTATTCTTGAGATATGTCGATAATTTGACATTAATTCATATTGAGGATCTTTTCAGGTTTAGTGTTTTAATGAAATAAGTTATTATTAATACAAATCATACCATAATCATACAAAAGGATATTATAAAAACTATATCCATTTTTTCATGAAAGAAAAAAATTTACAAAAACTTGGTTTCAGTTCTATTTAACATCATGATGACTTCATCCTTTATCTTACTCATCCTTATTCTATATTATAACATTTCAAAAAACATTGTATGATCATAAAAACTAATTATGTTATAAAATAATGTTTGAAAACATTAGTCAATGATTACATATAAACCCATGAATTCATAAGAATCATTAAAAATTTTATCAATAATTTATCATAAAGTTATCATGTGGAATCCATACCAAAATTAATTTGTAGCTTTCACGGGAACATAGGGAGTAACATTAATCATTATGTTTGGAATATCCAACCAATTATATTACCTAAATCACAGAGGATAAATCATAATGATTAAATTTTTCATGTTACCCAATGTATTATAGATATATCATGGTCTCAGCCTCCTTATATTTATCATGAATCTATGCATACATCGAAGAAATTAGCACAAACTATAACCTAATAAAAACACATGAAAAAAATAAAATAAAAATTTAACTTCAAATTTGAAATTATATTTAATCGTTACATGTCACACACTCATAATTGAAAACATATTATTGTAAAATAAAATGGTAAATGTGTATGATAAACGTAAATACATAATAGTGACATAATTTTTTAAAAATTCAATTATGGAATATATATTAAAAAATTATTACAAGTTATTGATATAATCAATCAAAATTTTAAAAAAATTAATAAATTTAAAAGGATGTTTTTTTAATAAAACATACCCATACTAAATTGATACTTTTTAAAATAATTAGAATTTTTAATCATTCATGAGAATATAAATAAGTCCATAAAACCATTTTTAAAACATGGACATCATTGAGAATGATTTAGAATAATAATTCAATCAAACAATTAAAATGATGTTTTAGTTAAAGAGTCTTATAATAGTTTATAAACATATGTATTAACATAATTCCTTAATATGATAATATATGACATTAAATTCCATGATAATATATAAATTAATGATATAAATCTCATCATTATTTTATATACTTCTTATCTGATAATAAAGGTGCAGAATATCAATATATGCCTCAATGAATGAAGATTGAGATATAATCCATTATAATGATTCTATCTTTAGATTAAGGATAAATAAATTAAATTAATATGTGTAAAAAATTTAAATACACCCAATATAACAGATATTCAGAGTAAAAAAAATAAAAGTTCATTGAAACATATTATTGGAAAAGAAAAACCAATGGCATGGATATTTAACTCAATGAATGGTGATTGAGTGATGATTTCCCTTACCTTGAGCATGAAATCTCTAATTCAATCATTAAATTTCTAAATAATAACATTAGGTTAATTTCTAATTAAATAATAAAAGTATTTATAGATAATTATTCATTTTAAATAACATATTATTATTTTTAATAATTTCACAATTATTTGATTTCATATCATTAGTTTTATCGATGTTTACTACATCTGTCAAAAATGAACTTGTTTTGATGAAAATTAACCATGTTTTCATATGTCTATTTTATTTCCATGGATATTAACATTTAAAATATCATATAAATCCATTATATATGTATTTATAATAGTGCATACTATTTTTAGATAATAAATGAAATATACAGTTTATGGAGACCGTAGGTAATAAGTATGCATGAACGCTGCCTTCATTTATTTGACATATTAAAGGTATGAAAAATAAATTATACATAGGTATATTATAATTATATTATAACATATATGTTCTATATGTTCTATAATTTTATTAAAATCATATGTTATATGTATGACATGAATGAGTAATATAACATAGAGTGGGCAGTTGTCCACACATCCTAAAATGAAATTATCATACTTACACATTATAGAAAGCTTAATGGTATATTGTAAATAAAAACTAAAATAGCATATAGACAATATAAATGTAATATATTTCATTTATAAATAATTTTACATCATAATTTCATCTATGAATGGTTGTAGGATAAAATTTAACAATCATCATTTTGTGAGACAGTAATTCAGCATACACAGAAATAAAATGTTCTATATCCATTATGCTGGAGGTATGTGTAAGTTTACTTCAAAAAATTAACATAATAAGATACATGTTTTTTGAAGTTAAATAATATTTTTATAAAATTTTCTAATAAATATATGTTTGGGTGATGGATAATGAAATTCAATGAAAGGATTTTTAGAGAATATGTTTCCTCTAAACCAGGAAACTCCATTTGATTTGAGCCAAATGGAATCCTTATATATCCTTATAACCCTATCAAATCATCTAGTAGGAAGGGAGCGTTATTTGGAATTTTTTTTTTATATTTTGGATGATACCAATGACTTTAGAGGTTTTATTAAGTAGGTCGAGGTGGTGTTCGTTTATAAGATTGAATAGGGGCACTTTATGAGTGTCATGAAATATTATTTTATTATAAATTTATTTTCGAATTCCAATATCTCCATGGTGATATATTTCTAGAAGTGGATAAATATGGGATTAAATCCTCTGAGCTAATAGGTTTTAGACAAATTTAGGTCATATATTTAACTTTCTATTTTGCCTTTATACTTTAGTAATGTAAATTAACTCTTTCCGTGTCTTCTAAAATTTTATCACTATATAGTTAATATACATTTTATAAAATTCCAAGACAAACTCAAGTTGATCATTAATGAAATTTTTTATGTTATCTAAGTCATTTGGATGAATCATAATATTTTTTATTATTATATAATTTTATAAAAAAGTATTTTTTTTAAATTATTTATGTAAGTTTTTACATTATTTAAAAAAAATTCAACATTTTAAAACAAATATTTATTCATAAAAAACAAATTATTTCAAAGATAACATGGCATAATAATCCATAAAATATTTTTATGGCATCAAAATGATCACATTACATTTATTTTAGTATTTATATTATAATATATTTGAATCATTGATTAATAAGTTAATCAATACATCATCATTGTTTTATAAATAAATAAATTTATTTAATTTATAATAATTGAAAATTAAACCCCATGCTTTAGGAAAAACTAGAAGATACATAATTAAATTTTATAGAACAATAGGGCAGTTATATAACCTTATCCTAAATTTATTTTATTAAAATGTTACAAGTTTATGATATATTAATCTTTACTATTAATTAATTAGTATAACTGTCGTTATCACACCCATGAGTGTAACATCCCAGGTAAATAAAGAATATGACATTTTCATATTTATCCATATTTGTGAATAAAATATTAATATGACTTTAAAGGGGACGCTATGCTCGATGGCGTACCCAACACTCAACAACGAGTTTCTTGGGAATCTTACATTGCTCTCTAATAATAAAATAATATTATTTTAAATGGTAGTTATCATGTAGCCGTTGTATTGGAGGTAATGGATATAAATAACTAAAATATGATTATATATGTTCTTAAATGTTTTTACATTTATCCAATAAAAGATAAAGGCTTAAAATACGGAAAGAATTCAATTTTAGGCGTATATGCCCTAATTTTCACGAAAGGTTCACTTATCGCCTTTTGATGGTGAACCGTCATTAAATATAGTTTTGTTCACTTTTATACATTATACTGGACAAAATAAAACTCTTCTTAAGAATCGGGACATCAAAATTTACTTTGTGTAAATTTTTGGTATCTTTCCGATAAAGTTCTTTTTTTAATGAATAGTGTAAAATGTTGTATTTTAATTCAAAATCTCTTTTTAATATAATTTCTTTATATTATTGGATTATCTTTTGAAGTGGTTTTTAAGTGAATTTAGAATATATTTTTACCATTAAATCCAATAGTGGGCATTGGAATCAATTTCACTTTGAAATCAAACTTAAACTAATGTAAATCTTTTGATACTTATTGTTTCATAAAAACACGCTATTTTCCCTGATAGTGGGAATTAATTGTTAAATTAATTAATGTGACTTATATGTTTTGAATTTTGAAAAATATTCTTCATTTTTTAATTCGGAATATAAAATATAGATTAGTGTGAATTTTTGAGATTTTTCTGAAAAACTACAATTTTTTATGAATAGTGAAACCACTAAGTGGTACTTATAAAAACTGATTTTTCTGTTTAAATGGAATTTTCCCATATTTGTGTTTTTAATTTCAAATATCCAAAATACATGGTTGTCATTATGAAGTAAAATTTGGTTCAATGGGATAAAAATAATTTTTTGGTGAATAGTAACTTATTAAGTTTTTAATCGCAATTAGAGGTAATTAGTGTAGTTTATGGTAAGAATAATATTTTAATAAAATGAAATGACCTAGAAACATGTCCTACCCACATTGGATGTGTCAGGGCCGACCAAGACAATCCATGGGTCAACTTGGGGTCCCAATGGAGCCACTTTGGTTGGAAAATGACATAAATATCTTTTTATTTAATGTTAAAGTAAAAAATGACACAAACATGATATGTTTTACGAAAACAATTTTTACATGAAGTTATACAAGTTATATTTTTTACTATAAATAGTTATTGGAATTTTAAAATGATTTCCTACATCATAGTAATTTTTTTATAATTTTTAGACATTAAATAAATTAAATTATTTATGACATCATGATGATGTAGCGATGACCTCATTATTTAACGATTAAAATAAAATGGAAATATAATGTAATATATATGACCTACACATTTTCAAAACCTATTGTATGAGTGGAATTCGAACCCTTATCACCTTAACCTAGAAATAAATCAATTTGGGACCTTTAAAATCCGAAAAGCTTTTGAAAATAAAGTAACATTTTGTAACATTACAAGAGTGCCCCTCCTCTGCTCTTATAAAAGCCCCCCACCTCTACCTCCATACCCACACTCCCAAAGCCATTGGCTCGGACATCCCCTGCCCATTTTGTCTCCCCACTTCCCTCTCTTACTCCTTGAAGCCTCACTTTGGTCAGAAGTCTTCCCAAGGAAGCAATTGAGCACAAATCAAAGGGAGTTACCCGATTTTAAAGTAATGTCTTCACTTGTGTCCTTTTGTTTTATTTTTCTTCTCCAACCCCCTAAAATCTTTTTTGTCATTTATTTTGTAAAAAATATAGTATCTTCAATATACTAGGATTTTGATATAAGAAGTATTCGAGATACACTTACACACACCTACATCTAATGGTTAATGAACATATTGTTTCCGTGGATGGTGAATTTCTGCCTCCTGAAACGATGATTGTTCAACATTCTTCTAACACCTCAAAAGGTGGCCATTAAGATGACACTATATTTATATATGATATCTAATATTTTTATTTTTTACTTAATCTTATGTATTTTTCATTTATGGTGTACCTTTATGGTTTCCATTATGGGTAAACGTGATATCTTCATTTAAGGAAGTCCGGACTACTGCCCCTCAAAGTGATATGATTCGTTAATACCATATGTGGTACGTATAAAGGATATATTTAATGATATTATATATGATACCATAATGGAATTATAATACTAATATGTATCATTAGGTTTTAATTCCATTAAATATGAAATATAAAAGGATGTAGCGTTCATCCGTACGTACGGCTTACCGTCTCCATGAACGATACATTTCATTTCTTATCTCAAAATGTTATGTAATATTATAAGTACATATATATAATTCATATATATGTAATATATTACATCTAAATTATGGATATAATTCTGGAATTATAGCATATATATATCTCTCTCATTTTGTTTTAATTCCATTAATTTGACAAAAAATGAAAGTAGCGTTCATGCGTACCTACGGCCTACCGTCTCCATGAACGATGCATTTCATTTTTTATCTCCAAATGATATGTAATAGTATAAAATGAATATATACTGGATATATATGATATTTTAATCATTAATACTATTCTGTAAATTATTTACATATAACTACATGGGCAATCTTTTTTCAAACAATTTCATTTTTGACTCATGTACCAAACATCAGCAAAAACGTCTAATATGAACTAACATTATTAAACAATTATTATAACATTATAATATGTGATATGAACTGAATAATATTCTCTAAAGGAGGTACTTAGGAAATTATTAATTGACTAATGTTTATTATTCAGGTATATAAAGAAACGAACAATACAAGTTGGACCTGAGGTAAGGGATATTACTCCACTCTTTCTTTTTAAGTACACTCTTTTATGTCATGCCTTTTAAAGCTCATCATTCTTGTTATTGGGATATTATTTTATATTAATCTTACATTAATTTTTATGTTAATGTGATTAGAGACCCTATTCTCTCTCATCAATCCATTTTGGATGTGTTGAGTGGTGCTGTTAGGCTGCCGAATTTTCGTAAGAGATCTAACCTCTTTCTTTCTTTTTAAGTACTCTCCTTTATGTCGCTTATTTTAAGCTCCTATTTTCTATATTTGGGGATGTTATTTTATATTTATCTTTCTATAAACTTTAATTTAATATGATGAGATTCCTATTTGATCTCATCAATCCATTTTTGTAAGTATTATGTGGTGTCGTAAGGCTGCCGAGTTTTCGTAAGGGATTTTTCATCTCACTTTTATTCCCATGAGATTTATACTACATTTGCCATAATTTCCATTGATTGGTGTATGTAATTCCCATTATTTTACTCATTGTGTAATATATTTTAATTTATGGGTATTTACATCAATGTTTTATTGTCCTTCATTCACGAGGTGTATGTTTCGAAAGATACCCAAGTCGGTAAGGGAACCTTTCACCCTCCTCTTTTTAAAATACTTCTTTTGTTGGGTCTTTTAATTTACATATTTTTATGTTGGGATATGTTCTCATATATCCTTATTGATGTAAATTTTATGTCCAAGTGATGATATACCCTTTTTTTATCTGTCATCAACTCATTTTGATGTGACGTCATTGGGCTGTCAAGGGAACTTCTTTACCCAATTTCAATTTCTTTGGGTTCAACATGTAGTTATTGAATATGTCATCCATTGAATATGTGTGAATGAAATTTGATCACTTTTCACTTAATATCCACTTATATTTGGTTTATTCGTTTGTCACACATAATTATGTAATTGATTTATCCTTAAACCAAGGATACCGTCTTTATAAGGGAATTCGTCTCAATCTCCTTTCATTGAGGCATATTTTGTTTTATACACAACCTTCTTCTATACAGTGTGTAAAACCATTTGAATTTTACGTTTATTCAAAAGGAATAATTTTTATACGAAGTGTTTATTAAACGACAAAAGAAAATGTTTTTGTCGTACGTAAGCGGCGACAACGAATTCTCTGTCGTCGTGACCAATATTTGAGTTTCAGTTTCCTCTATAAGCCATACCTCCTATTTTAAAAGAAAAATAAATACCATGTTTTACTTTTATTTTATTTTGGTATTGAAAATGGTTTTCATAATGTATTTATATCAATGTGTTGTATTGATATCATGTTATTGAAATGTGGAAATGTTATATTTCCTTTATGCATGTTTTATGTGATACGATTATGTTATGGTTCTTGGGCATTGTTATGAAGACGGGTAGTTCCGTGATAAAATAAGGGCATGTGAGCCCTATATAGCGCTCCAATGCATTGGGTAACGCGAAGGAGTGAAACTTTGAGGTTTCTCCAAAGAGATTTAGGGAATATACTGTGGTGGGTATTCCAAACGTAACCAAGAGGGTTACTCCCTACGTAAGAATGTTATGAATCCCTCCAGTTACCTTTTATGTCTTATGATTTCTATGATTTATTCATGATTTTATGAGGTATGTTAAAGTGCCTATGTTTTATGGGTAAAGTATGATTTCATTATTATGTATATATGAACTCATGTTTCCTTTCCATATTTTTATAACCCTTACTGAGCTTTTTATGCTCATCCCATGTTTTTGAAATGTTTTTCACTGGACTAAATGAGGAATAGGGTCACAGATGGGATCAAGAGAAAGTCATGCAACCTAAATCATGGAACTGGACATGTTTCTTTTTATGAGTTTTTATTTTATGGAAACTTAGTAAAAGTTTCAACTTTGTAATCTTTTGGGATGTAATAGTTATGTCCTAATTCTCTAAAACTCTAAACCTAAAAAGATCCTCAATGTGAATTATTAATTTAATTCAATATTAAGTAAGGTTTATGGTCAGGGCATTATAGTTTGTATCAGAGGTCGGTTTATATATCTTTAGAGGCTAGGGTATTCTCCAAGAATAAGTGACAGTACCATAATGGATAGGATTTCAGAAAGAGTCTTAGTTTTAGATAAAGTGAATGAGTAAGTATATCTTAGTGGTTATCTCCCTCATTAGTACAAGACGGTTTTGTTGATATACTCACACTGACATTTCTATTTTTAGTGAATGGATGGATATAGAAGGAAGAAAAGTGACAATAGGTTTTAAGGAAACTGTTGTGGTTCTCTGATTAAGAGACTAGATAAAATGGGTGATTTAATGAGGAAACTCGTGGCTGTTCTAAACCAACTATCATGGAGTCATGATCAATCACTTGAACCTTGGTATGATCTTTAATGAATCATGTGCGAGATGACCAATCGATGTGGAAGTTTAGGTAATAATTATAATAGTAACCATTAGAGGATATAAGATCCTTACTTTTGAGGTAATTATGGGTTACTATATGTTATGATGGAAATGAAAGGCATGAGATAAAATTGCGGTTAAATTATGTTATGGTTATTTTGATGATTTTATCTCTTTTTGGAGAATGATTTGAGAATTATTTAGTTTTGGAAAAAGGACAACACGCAGACCGTGTGACTACCCGTCACGTTGGACAAAGTTGCGGGAATTGAACCCACAACCAAAGTGCGACTGGTATTTATCGCCTACCACTGGACTACGTGAAGTCCTTGGTTATTTTGACTTATTATTTTTAGTTATATGATTTTATGAATTAACATTAAGTTGATTTTGGGTTATTTATGAAAATTATTAACCTATCATGGAGGATATGTGATTAGGTTAAGTAATTTTCAATACGAGACTTTAGGAGCAACTGATGTTGTTTGGAGATAAATGTTATGATATAACTTGGAAGACTATGTGACTGAATACTTCAAATATTTGGGTTTGAATCATATATTTTTTTACTTTGAAGAATTTTATGGACAAATTGTTTATCAGATGGTCCTTGTTGAACTTTGCGTTTTGTTGGACAAATTTTGGAGATTAAGCATAGATTTTCTTTTTAAAGGGTCATCCTTTACTGGATTATCTGACCTTGTACTAAGCTTTTTGGTTTTGGTTTTGGTTAAGGTCTAATGATATGGGAAGTATATAGTTCTCTTTGGTGGATTAAGTGATTGTCTAGAAGTTGCTTATAGTACTCTTAATGCGAACAAGTCTCCCTAAATACTCGTCTTTTGGAAAAAAAATATGAGTTTGATTAAGGAATCTAGTAAAAATTGAATGTCAACATGATAAGTGATTATGTTTCCTTATGAATAAATTCCTCAATAAATAGTAACATAAAAAAATGTTGTCTATTATCTTTTCCTACTGGGGAATCGAATACCGTTTAACCCATCACATGTTTGTGATTTTCTTATTGTTAACTTTCTCCTAGACATGTTTACTATCACTCTCCCTCAAGAACATGACCCTTTGATTTTTCTTCCATGTCCATGTTTTTCTACATGGAACCCTAGTATGGGTTAATTCAGGTGACCTCTGTACTTATCTTCCTTTATTTTAAAGTGATTGTTTTACCGACTCTTGTTCTGATGTGGGACTTTCAAGGATGTTTCCAAGCTCAATTTTAAAAATAGCGAGGACACAATTTCCAAAAGGGGGGGGAAGGATGTGACACCCCAGGTAAATAAATAATATGAAATTTTCATATTTATCCATATTTGTGAATAAAATATTAATATGACTTTAAAGGGCACGCTATGCTTGATGGCGTACCCAACACGCAACAACGAGTTTCTTGGGAATCTTACATCGCACTCTAATAATAAAATAATATTATTTTAAATGGTAGATAACATGTAGCTGTTGTATTGGCGGGAATGGATATAAATAACTATAATATGATTATATATGTTTTTAAATTTTTTTACATTTATCCAATAAAAGATAAAGGCATAAAATACGGAAAGAATTCAATTTTAGGCGTATATGCCCTAGTTTTCACTAAAGGTTCACTTATCGCCTTTTGATGGTGAACCGTCATTAAATATAGTTTTGTTCACTCTTATACATTATATTGGACCAAATAAAACTCTTCTTATGAATCGGGACATCAAAATTTATTTTGTGTACTTTTTTGGAATCTTTCCGATAAAGTTCTTTTTTTTAATGAATAGTGTAAAATGTTGTATTTTAATTCAAAACCTCTTTTTAATCTAATATATTTATATGATTGGATTATATTTTGAATTGTTTGATAGTAAAATTAGAAAATATTTTTACCATTAAATCAAATAGTGGTCGTTGGAATTAATTTCTCTTTGATATCAGACTTAAACTAATGTCAATCTTTTGGTACTTATTGTTTCATAAAAACACGCTATTTGCCCTGACATCGGGAATTAATTATTAAATTAATTAATTTTACTTATATGTTTTTAATTATGTAAAATAGACTTCATTTTTGAATTCGGAATATCAAATATAGATTAGGGTGAATTTTTGGGATTTTTCTGAAAAACATCAATTTTTGATGAATAGTGAAACCACTAAGTGGTACTTATAAAAACTGATTTTTCCGTTTAAATGAAATTTTTCCATCTTTGTGTTTTGAATTTCAAAAATCCGACATACATGGTTGTCATTATGAAGTAAAATGTTGTTCAATGGGACAAATTTTTTTTTCTGAATAGTAACTTATTAAGTTTTTAATCACGATTAGAGGTAATTAGTGTAGTTTATGGTAAGAATAATGTTTTAATAAAGTGAAATGACCTATACACATGTACTACCCTCATTGGATGTGTCATGGCCGACCAAGAAAATCCATATGTCAACTTGGGGACCCCATGGATCCACACTGGTTGTAAAATTACATAAATATCTTTTTATTTAATGTTAAAGTAAAAATGACACAAACATGAAATGTTTTACTAAAACAATTTTTACATGGGGTTATACAAGTCATATTTTTTACTATAAATATTCATTGGAAATTTATAAAGGTTTACTACCTCATAGTAGTTTTTTTATAATTTTTAGACATTAAATAAATTAAATTATTTATGACATCATGATGATAAAGCGATGACCTCATTATTTAACTATTTTAATAAAATGGAAAGATAATGTATTATCTAAGACCTAAAAATGTTCAAAACCTATTGGATGAGTCTATTTAGAAACCTTATCACCTTAAATTAGAAATAAATCAATGTGGGGCCTTTAAAATCCGAAACTCTTTTGAAAATAATGTAACATTTTGTAACTTTACAAGAGTGCCCCTCCTCTCCTCTTATAAAAGGCCCCCACCTCTACCTCATTAACCACACTCCTAAAGCCTTTGGCTCGGCCAAACCCTGCCCATTTTGTCTCTCCACTTCCCTCTCTTACTCCTTGAATCCTCACGTTGGGCAGAAGTCTTCCCAAGGAAGCCTTTGAGCTCAAACCAAAGGGAGTTACCCGATTTTAAGGTAATGTCTTCACTTGTGTCTTTTGTTTTATTTTTGTTCTCCAATCCCCTAAAATCTTCTTATTCATTTATTTTGTAACAAATAAAGTATCTTCAATATACTAGGATGTTTTTATAAGAATAATTCGAGCGACACATGCACACACCTACATCTAATGGTTAAAGAACATATTGTTTCCGTGGGTGATGAATTTCTGCCTCCCGAAACGATGATTGTTCAACATTCTTCAAACACCTTCAAAGGTGGACATTAAGATGACACTATATTTATATATGATATCTAATATGTTTATCTTTTACTTAGGCCTCTGTATTTTTCATTTATGGCATACCATTATGCTTTACATTATGGGTAAATGTGATATCTTCATTTAAGGAAGTGGTGACAACCGCCCCCTCAAAGTGATTTGATTCGTTAATACCATATGTGGTACGTATAAAGGATATATTTAATGATATTATATATGATAACATATTGGAATTAAAATTATATTATGTATCATTATGTTTTAATTCCATTAAATATGAAACAAAAATGGAAGTAGTGTTCGTGCATACGTATGGCTTATAGTCTCCATGAACGGTACATTTCATTTCTTACCTCAAAATGTTATGTAATATTATAAGTACATATATATAATGGATATATATGTAATATATTACATATAAATTATGGTTATCATTCTATAATTATAACATACATATATCTCTCTCATTTTGTTTTAATTCCATTAATATGTCAAAAAATGAAAGTAGCGTTCATGTGTACGTACATCCTACCGTCTCCATGAATGATGCTTTTCATTTTTTTTCTCAAAATTATATGGAATAGTATAAAATGAATATTTACTGGATATATATGATATTTTAATCATTAATACTATTCTGGAAATTACTTACATATTAATACATGGGCAATCTTTTTTCAAACAAGTTCATTTTTTACTCACGTATCAAACATCGGCAAAAACGTCTGATATGAACTAACCTTATTAAACAATTATTATAACATTATAATATGTGATATGAACTGAATAATAATCTATAATGGAGGTACTTAGGCAATTATTAATTGACCAATGTTTATTATTCAGGAATATAAAGAAACGAACAAGACAAGTTGGACTTGAGGTAAGGGATCTAAATCCACTCTTTCTTTTTACGTACACTCTATTATGTCATTCCATTTAAAGCTCATCTTTCTTGTTATTGGGATATTATTCTATATTAAACTTAATGTAATTTTTATGTTAATGTGATGAGAGACCCTATTCTCTCTCATCAATCCATTTTGGATGTTTTGAGTGGCGCCGTTAGGCTGCCGTATTTTCGTAAGAGATCTAACCTCTCTCTTTCTTTTTAGGTACTCTCCTTTATGTCACTTCTTTTAAGATCCTATTTGTTATATTGAGGAGAGTTATTTTATATTCCTCTTTCTATAAACATTAATTTAATATAATGAGATACCCTAATTGATCTCATCAATCCATTTTTGTAAGTTTTATGTGGCGTCGTTCGGCTGCCGAGTTTTCGTAAGGGATTTTTCATCTCACTTTTATTCACGTGATATTTATACTAGATTTTCCATAATATCCTTTTAGTGGTGTATGTAATACACATTATTTTACTCATTGTGTAATATACTTTCTTTTATGAGTATTTACATCAATGTTGTATTGTCCTTCTTTCACGAGGTGTATGTTTCGAAAGATACCCAAGCCGGTAAGGGAACCTTTCACCCTCATCTTTTTAAAAGTCTTCTTGTGTTGGGTCTTTTAATTTACATATTTTTATATAGGGATATGTTCTCATATATCCTTATTGATGTAAATTTTATGTTTAAGTGATGAGATAACCTTTTTTAATCTCTCATCAACTCATTTTTATGTGATGCCATTAGGCTGTCAAGGGAACTTCTTAACCCAATTTCGATTTCTTTGGGTTCAACATGTAGTTATTGAATATGTCATCCTTTGAATATGTGTCAAAGACCTTTGATTATTTTACACTTAATATACACTTATATTTGGTGTATTCGTTTGTCAGACATAATTATGTAATTGATTTATCCTTAAACCAAGGATACCGTCTTTGTAACGGACTTCGTCTCAATATCCTTTCATTGAGGCATATGCTGTTTTATACACAACCTTCTTTTATACGGTGTATATACCACTTTGACTATTACATTTATTCAAAAAGGAATCTTTTTTATAAGAAGTTTTTATTAATCGACAAAAGGGAATGTTTTTGTCAAATGTATGCGGTGAAAACGACTTCTCCGCCGTCGTGACCATTATTTGAGTTTCAACTTCCTCTATAAGCTATACCGTCTTTTTTAAAAGAAAAATAAATACCCTGTTTCACTTTTCTTTTATTTTTGTATTGAAAATGGTTTTCATAATATCTTTATATCAATGTGTTGTATTGATATCTTGTTATTGAAAGGTGGAAATGTTATATTTCCTTTATGCCTGTTTTATGTTATACGATTATGTTATGGTTCATGGGCATTGTTATGAAGACGGGTAGTTCTGTGATAAACTAAGGGCGGGTGAGCCCGATATAGCTCTCCAATGCATTGTGTAACGCGGAGGAGTGAAACGTTAAGGTTTCTCCGAAGAGATTTATGGAATATACTGTGGTGGGTATTCCAAACGTAACCAAGAGGGTTACTCCCTACGTAAAAATGTTATGAATGCCTCAAGTTACCTTTTATGTCTTATGATTTCTATGATTTATTCATGATTCGATGAGGTATGATAAACTTCCTTTTTTATGGGTAAAGTATGATTTCATTCTTATGTATATATGAACTCATTTTTCCTTTCCATATTTTTATAACCCTTACTGAGCTTTTTATGCTCATCCCAAGTTTTTGAAATGTTTTTCACAGGACTTAATGTGAAATAGGGTCAAGGATGGGATCAAGGGAAAGTCATTCAACCTAAAACATAGAACTGGACATGTTTCTTTTTAAGTGTTTTTATTTTATTGAAACATAGTAAAAGTTTCTACTTTGTAATCTTTTGAGATGTAATAGTTATGTCCTTATTCTCTAAAACTCTAAACCTGAAAAGATCCTCAATGTGAATTATACATTTAATTCAATATTAATTAAGGTTTAAGGCCGGGGCATTATAATGAGGCTCAATGGGGATAAAAAATTAAACCATGGAATAAAATAGATGTAAATATATAATAAAATAGAATTCGGACATGTGTTAGTGTAGTTCTATATTATTATAGTATTATTTTTTACACATATTGACATAATTTACCCTTTAAACAAGATAAAAATAATAATTTTTTGAAAATAATATTATAATTTCAACAAATAAATGGAAAATAATAACACAATTTGTAAATTATAGTTCTTAATATGGAATATATATTTCCAAATTCAAAACATAGATTATTTATTAATTAATAATAAATTACTTCTCATTTTCAAAAAGATTAAATTTGTTTGTAAAATGTAAAAATTATCAATAGTTTGATGTACTATTATATCAAATTACATGGTAAAATTCAATGAAATTACAAAGACAGAATTTAATTAGTAAAAATTAATCCTATTAATATACTAAATAAATTAAAATGTCAATATATCTATATGAAAATTATACTGAAAAGATATTTTGTAAATAAAATTCAATATTATTCACTACTAATAAAAAATTAAATTTTATCAAAATAAAAAATAAACCAAAGTAAATTTTTTATATCCCTCTTCTAAAAACTATATTATTTATTCTAATAGAATTTATAAAGAGTGACAATATCACAGTATAAAAATATTTCTTTATCAAAATGTAGTAAGACTGTATTTGTTTTGAAAAATAATTATTTTATCTCAAGAAAATATAATTTTTTCTTATATATTACCTAGAAAACATATAAGTAGAAATTTAAAAATAAAATTAATTATATAAAATATATTTTTTATTACATAAAAAACCATAAATATATATATCATTTTATACACACAATTTTTCTCTTTTAAATAGGCATTCATTAAAACACAACTTTTATATTCCATGTGATTTAATTCAGATTTATAATGAATTTGGTAACCAAAAAAATCATTATTTAAACATTGTTAAACCATAGTGTCATGTTCTGATGGAGAGTGGTATAAAACATAATCATGATAATTGTACCAACAATAAATCCATGAGCTTGTGATTCCATAAACTGTCTTTGATTTCATAGTACTAAAATGTAAAGGGAAACCATTTTTGATTTAATTTCCCTTTCATAATGATTTGGAATTTATTTATGATATTTAATAAGAACATTTGAAAATATACATACTTGAAAAATATGGTTTCACCATTTAATAAATATATAGCATAAAATCATCTTTTCTCTAGAATATGAGTATTCAAGATGACTTGGTCACACCTGAATCATGAGATTCAACATCTAGAGAATTACATAAACCGGAATAGTTTAACTATCTATTCATCCTATGATGAATCATTAAACCAAACCAAAATGGTTGGAAATAGATCAGTTAATTCCCCATAAAATATTATCTTCTATTATGATGATGAGAACCTTTTATCTATAAAATTAAATAACAATACCCATGTTCTACATAGGCCATTAAAAACTAAAATTTCATTAAAATTAATAACAATTTTATAAAGTATAATTTAATCCCAAAATTCAGATAGATTTGATCTTGTAGTCTTCCATGATAAATCATAACCTTTATATAAAAATAGCATAGACTACTTGAAAAGTCTCCTAGTTAAATGTAATTTACATAATAATATATTTTCCATGATAGGTTAATCATTTACATAAATTACCCAAGTCCCCATATTTCCACAATGAAAAAATAAATTATGACAAAATAAAATTAAACCATCTCTCCAAAAATTAAATAAAATAGTATTCCATTTTCCTTTGGAATATAGGGATCACAATATTAGGAACATCATCAAAAATAGACTTTATCATGTAATGCCAAAATCATATTTCAATACTTATTATATCAATTTGAAAAAAATGTAAATTCCTAAAAGAAACATATTCTTGATCCATAAAATAATTTAACTAAAAATAATAATCAATACACTCTATATAGAACATGAAGTTTTTTGGTAGGCGATTCACCCTTATCACCCGTCAGTTGTGGTTTCCACACCTACGACTTTGTCGGACATGATGGGTTGTCACCAATCCATCAATATTTAGGTTTTCTAAAAATATATCATTCATATAAAAATCTAAAAAAAGAAATAAAATCCACAAAAAGTACCATAAAATATTTTGACCTCATATGTTATCTCATACCACTCATTTTCTTCAGAAAAATTAATAAACAAAAATTTTATAAATGGTGAATGTATATAAAAATTCCATTAGTCACCTTAATATTTCATATCATAAATCCTAAAAAGGGGATTCCAAGACATTGAACAAATGATATACCTTAAAATTATTGACCCATTATGATATCTGTATCCATTATGAAAACATCCAAATCTCCATAGTCTCCTAATCCATCATCTGTTACCAACTATAATGAACATGCCTTAAAAATTTACATAATCTTGAGATAAGAAAATCATTTTACATAAATTCACATTGAGTATCCATAAAATATAGTGTTTTAATGAATTAATAAAATATTGTTCATAAACCGCCCCCTGAGGACTGTACAGTGACAACCCAAATCCTAACATCCATAGGCTAGGGGCTGGCAACTAGCACTGAAGATGTATTCTCTAAAACTTGTATGACATTTCCTTTTATCCTATAACTCACAGAACCAAGCACACAACCTGATACGAACTAATGTAAAATGAATAGTAAATAGGGTGACTATAGTGAGTAAAAAGTGCTAGAATACAATCCAATCTGGAATGTATAAGGAAAACTGGAATTTACAATATGGTTGATAAGTGAAAATTAGCTACTAGATTGTCCACCATGAATCCTACTTGATGGGTAGGAACATCTCATGAACATTCATCTCTGCGGTTCGCCTCATCTAATGTCCACCTCTGAGCTACCTCTAGTCCCGGTACTCTCGTCTTTAGTCGTCATTTTCAGTCCTCTGCACCTAACACAATAGGGTACAGGCATAGCTTGTGCATGGGTGAGTATAATGATACTCAGTAGGGACCCAAAGACCCTCAAAGTATTACAAAAACTAAAAAGGATAAACACAAAGCATGAATTCAACTTTAAAACTTAAATATATATATGTCCATTCATATACATAATTTATCATGTATACCCATCTCAATCATGAGGAAACACAATGTCCAACCCAAAATCCCAAAGCTAAACCATTCAACAAAGAAGGAATACCACATAGGTAAGTACCATATAGGTACACCGCATAGAATAATACCACCAATGTATAACCAAAAATTATAGTA
This sequence comes from Viscum album, assembly GCA_963277665.1. Classification (NCBI taxonomy): domain Eukaryota; kingdom Viridiplantae; phylum Streptophyta; class Magnoliopsida; order Santalales; family Viscaceae; genus Viscum; species Viscum album. The sequence goes on along the minus strand of OY728133.1, from coordinate 1,035,927,823 downwards.
CCACAAGGTAAAAACTCATCTCTCACTGGGTATAACTTAGGTATAGTATTAGAGATGATTGGATGTAACTACTGAATCAAATTACATTATTAAGAGGCTCGTTTGCTGAACCAAACAAGATCTCTTGGTGCTGACCCGCACATGATCGCTCGATGCTGACAAACACAGGATCACTCAGTCCTGACCCACATAATGTAACTAGGTGCTGACCCACATATGATAGCTGGAAACTGACCCACAGAGGATCCTTATTCATCATTTATGTCACGAATTGCTAAAATTTTCATGCACAATGCTTGCTTGACTTCGAGAGGGTCCACTCCAAAATCCATTGGTCAATACTCCAACTACAAAGAAGTCTCATGAAGAAGTATATCAAAGGACCACCACATAAGAGGAGTCTCACTGTAATAGATGGTGTGTCAATCATACACTCGGTCTGTGAGTTATTAGCCTTTTAGTCTTGAGGGCCTAGATGGATTCTTGCTCGATCCAAACCGACCAAACTTGAAAATTATTTAAAACATTACTAGGGTATACACAATGGGACTATCTCACTCCAGGGTTTCCAGCACTACTGAAGGATCATCAAACGGAAATCTCCTACCAAAGTTGTTGCCAAACGAGCATATGTTTGATGTTGTCCCGGGTCTGGTCTGACCTGGTTAGACCGCGCTGGCCTTCCCCGGCTTGGGACAACCAGACCTTATTTTGGTCTGGCTGGGCACATCCCAGCTGTGATGGGTTTCCCAGAGGTCGTAGAACAGTGCATGGCCATGAGGGTGGCGAGGCTATAGGGGACGCGAGGTCGCAGGACGGTTTGTCCAAAGGGGGTCGTATGACGGTGAAGGATGTGGGGGGGATACTGGGTGGCTGGGCTGTGAGGGGCATGAAGGGCCATGAGGCAGCAAGGATGTGGTTGGTACAAGAATGTGGGACCTGGGATGCCGCAGAAGGCATGAGGCCGTAGGACGGCGGGGGCCAGTGGCGGCGGAGGCCCCGGGGCATCAGTAGCCGTGGGGAGGCAGTGGTCGCGAGTGGCGGAGGACCTTGGGTGGCGGGGGATGTGGGACGATGTCGTTGTGCCAATGCCTCTGTCACTGTCCGTGATGGTTTGGGAACCACATTTCTTTGTCTCCATGGCACAAAGTCACCTTCTTCAATCGTGAATGATAGACCATTTTAGAAGAACGACAGAGGGGGCAAGCCATGATTGTTTGGGCTACACCATCCATTTTAGAGTTGTAGCATGTAGCTCAATAAGAACATTAAATGAAGAACATAAAACCCTAACCTCATGTAATTATTATTCCCAATCCCTAAAGAGAAATCATCTACAAATCAACTAGATAAAATATTGATCCACGTTCATTTATTTAAAATGTATGAACATGGTAATATATAATCACACCCAACTAAACCCTTACCTTGATATCTTGTTGATGTTGGAATAGGTGAAGTCGGAGATGACCTCATTTCCCCGATCATCGGTTCATTGTTATTGAAGATGTTCCTTGTTGACATGAGAATTATACATTGGGGAGAGAATTCTATGTTGAATAACACATTCTTATTTGGAAAGAGTAATCCTCCCCAAGGTTCTCCTCTCCCAAATACACCAAAATGATATGCATCCAACTTAATATAATATGGTGTTTAATTTAATATTGGCTGAAAATACGTGGGATAAAATAATTAATTAGGAGTTTTATTAAATTATTAAAGAAGATTTGGCATAATTTAAGTATGGAGTTGAGAGATTTTTCTCCCCTAATGAGGGGATCGGGTGGTCCACAACACCAAGCATTGAATTGGGTGTTTTACTATCTCATGTGGTCCCCACCAACGAGAATTCTTTTTGTGTGGTGTTAACCCTCATTTCACCCAACTCTATAGACTTCACATGGGATGTTAATTAGAAATAAAATAAATGTTTATTTTATTAAATTTTTCATTCCAACGAATAACCCCCAAAACTATATTTCACCCTTGACCAATTATGGTCATGTTGATGGTCCCCTTAAGCAAATAATGACGCTATGAGTTCAACTATGTTCTCAGATTTCAATTCTGAGGACCAGTTCAAAAGTTGCAAAAACCCGCTCATACATTAACAGAACGTACCCAAAAAATGATCAGAAATTCATTCTGGTCACACCGGGCATCGGAATCATGCACCATTAGTTTTCGCGGACTTGTAAAATTCACATATATTTACAAATAATAATGACATTTTACATGGAATTTCTAGGTCATTACATTATTAATATTTAACAACCCATAATAGTTCAAGAATATACTATCATTACAATATTTTTTAAATCCCAATAAAACTCTTAAAAATGATTTATTTACCAACTAAAATATTCATGACTACTAATTTCATCTTACTCACCCTAATACCCTATGAAAACCATTCAAAAAACATGGTATGAGCATAAAAACATAGTAAGGGATAAAATAAGGAAGTAAAAAATAATCCATGAATATTTATAAACCAATGAATTCATAATAATAATGAAATCATCATAGAAATCATTAATCATTGAGGTTACTTGTGGAGTCCAATTTATACCTACTTTGTAGCCTTTAAAAGAATATAGGGATTTTAATTCATGGTTACATTTTTAATACCCATCAACGTAAATTTCATAAATATTATAAGAGAAACCTTAATGTTTTCCATTATCTTTTTACCCATTGCATTGGAATGTTATCAAAGGATCAATTGTCCTCAGTTTATCATTTAACCACCCGTATACACAAAAATATCCCATCACCGATAACATAATAATAAAACATGATCTAGCATTGTAACACCCCATGATTTTTTGAGAAATATTATTTTTAATTACTTTTATGTCTTGTGTTATACGCTACACCAAGATTAGCTTGTACTATACGCAACACTGTATTAGCTTGCAGTATACGCAACACTATTCTTTGCTATTGTTACACACTATTTCAATTTTGTTTTGTGGAAATTATTCTACGCAACATTAAGTATAGATTTTGTATGTATAAATGAAATATGTTTTGATTATGTTATATGCAACACCAATCATAGATTTCACTACATGAAACCCTGACTTGTCTTGCATTACACACAATCAAGACCTTCTTCGATAGCGTGGGTAGTACGCAATACCAAGTTTCATTAAACGAGATTTTATTATAATATTATTATGAAGTAGCCGTTATGAATAGTAATACCCCATTTTTAAATTTTTACCTTGAAAAATGGACTTCATTTTTGGATTCGGAATGTCGAAATTAACTTTGGGTGAAATTTTGGTATTTTTCTGAAGACATTCAATTTTTGATGAATAGTGAAAACACTGAGTTACTATTTAAAAACCAAATTTTTATTTAAATAATTATTTATTTAATTTAACATTATTTTACGTAAAAATTGATACATAATACCAATACAAGTTAAATTTAATTCATTGTAGTCATTTTATAACAATTTTAGATGCATAAAAATTTTATTGAACTTTTCACCATCTTTTACCCACCTCCGAGGAGAATTTGCAAATTAACATAAAACATAATTTTACCACTTCTATGAATGGAATATCAAAAATAAAAGAGACATGGTTGATTTTAGTAAGTAAAATGTGGTTTAATGAGATAAAAATAATTTTTCATGAATAATAGCTTTTTTACTTTAATTTACCACGGTTAAAAGTAAATAGGTTAATTAAGTGAACAAATGATATTATTTTTACCCTAACACATGTACTAATTCTATTAGATAAGTTTAATTTGACCAAAACAACCTTAGGAAAAAAATATGACCATTTAGGTCCACATTGATAATATTAGGACACTTATTATTATTTAATTTAGAAAAGAGTTAAAATTGTTAAAATCAAAGTTTAGTAACTAAAACATTTTTAATATAAGGATATGAATATGTTGAATTTGACTATAAATATTTATTAGAAATATAAAATTATTTACTAAATAATGGTATTTTATTTATAATTTTTTGACTTTACATAATTTAATTTATACATGACACAATGATGATGCAGTAATTAACTTTTTAAGCAAATATTAACATAATTGATATTATAAATTTTCAAATAAATGTAATTTGAGACTTTTTATAAACTATAATAATTTTATAGGTTAATATGACATGTTTTTATTGATTTATGAAACTTTTCTCTAAAAAATAAGGTTTTTATGATTTTCAAAAATATTATTTACCAAATAGTGTCAAAATTGTCATAAAATAGTTTTTAAATCAAATATTATATAATTAATTTCCATTTTATTCCTAAAAGTCTAAGGGTTTCCCAAATGACTTTGATAAGGATATAAATATTAATAATAAACCACTTGGGTTTCGTTTGTCTTGTAATAGTTAGTTTATTAGCCATATAGTGCAAGAAAACAAGAAGACACGGTAAATGATAAATTATTAACATAGAGTTAAATCTAAATGATAAGGTTAAAATAGAAAAATACATCTGTCCAAATTCTATTTGATGATAGTATTGCGACCCATACCCACCTTATCATCTAAATAAATCAATTTGGAGATATTAAATACCGAATATGACTTCATAATAAAATAATATTTTGAGCTTTTCCAAAGATGCCCCACTCCTCCCTTATAAAAGGGAACCTCCTCCCTCTCGTATTTACACAACTTTGAGAATTCAAGATCTTCAAAGCTGCCAATTTATCTTCCCCACTTCCCTAGAAACATCCTAGTGGTCATGGTCTTCTTCAAAGACCAACCCTAGTGCCCTAAGAGGAGGTTATGAAGAGATGCATCAAAGAAGAGGTAATATCTATTACTGATCCTTTCCAATTTCTTTCTTCATCAACGTCTTTTTATTTAGTTGTTTCATTATAAGAAAATAAAATAAGTATTAATTATATACTGATATGTTATTATAAATATGAAACATCCCCATTTCACATTCTATCTATCCTAAGGAAATCGAAATCACCATGCGTGTGTACGTACGGAATACCGTCTCCACGCCGTGGTGTAATCTGTTTTCCACCACCACCATAAATGGATGGGTATAATGGTGTAAATAAATAACTATATATTATTCTTGTAAAGTCATAATGATTCAGAAATATTATACAAACACTTCAATAAAAGTCCATGATCATGGTAACGATATCGTCGTTCATGCGTACGTACGGACTACCGTCTCCACGACGTGATGAGATTCATTTTCCATGTTAACAATTCAAGAATGATTATAATGTATATATAATAAGTATTCATGAAATATATGAGATAATAATTCTACTGGATTTAGGTATATATATATGTATGTCATCTACATAATTCCATTCAATTCAATAGGGAAACGAAAACAGCGTTCATGCGTACGTATGACCTACCGTCTCCATGAATGGTGTATTTCTTTCCATTTATAAATATTTTTTATATATGTATATTCGGAATATATATTATATATAAATCATGTTTTATATTCTGGAATTTAGTAATCATGATCTATGTAATCATATGAACAATTACAAGTCAAAACACTGATGACAAATGAAACCACTTTACCCAAAACGCTATTTAACATGGAATTTTCAAAAGAACGGGTAATATAAATTCATAAGTGAACCATATATGATATCATAACAAAAAATATGATTCTTTAATAAGTAAATGATATTTTTTAAATCATTATAAATGAGGTTCGGATACGTATGCAGCATATCAGACCGAAGGTAAGGGAATATCTCATAATCTCGTTTTTTATCCTAGATTATTTATACTTTGGTATTTACTGGGTTGTAGTTATCAACCACATCGATGTTTCCCTAATATGTAATACTATTTCTATCCACCTACAAATTTCTAAATCCAATATTACTTCTTGGTGAGTTTTTAGTAAAAGATATGAATGGAATCTTTTTTCATTTTTAGTACGAGGTACTTTTTGACTTTTTCGGCCAAAGAAAGTGAAGAATGTTTTTTAACCTATACGACATGAATGGATTTTATGATTTCATAAAACATTATTTCCATGAATCATCCATTACACGTTTTCATGTTTATTTCTAATTAAATTATTTCAGTTTAAAATTGAATGACATGTTAATAAAAGAAAAATGTTTTTGAAGTAGATAGGATAATTTCCTCAAGAATCAAGTTCAATTGTTTTATCAAAATAAGTTTCTATATAAGATAATATAGAGTTCTATTTTTATTCCTATTTTATTCATTGATTTGATTATTTTATGATGGAATTATTTTTATGATGTCCTATTATCTTATATAGATTATGTAATTATAGCATGATGTTTATGAATCCCATTTTTATTAACTGGGTTATGATGTGATGTATGATTTATGATTTTGTGGTGAACATAAGAATGGTATCATTATCAGATGGGTGGGACCTATATCTCCCTCCAATTCATTGGGTAAAGATTAATATCTCATGAGATAGACATGGATGGAACGGTAAGTTAATGTTGTTCAATAATAAAGGACTGGAATGGGGAGTGAACTCGATTCAGAAAGGGACTTTGTCCACTAAGATGGTCATGGAAGCAATGCCTAGGCTACTATAGAAATCATATCATGTGCTTAATGGATTCCACAATCACATGTTTTATTCCAATGCTATTTTATCAGGACTAATGTTTCTTTATGATCTATGCATTATGTATTGCCATGTTTTATGTCATTGCTCAAGATCTTGATGATTAAACATTGTGTTCATGTTTTTATGTTCAAATGTATATGGTTTGTTTTATTTTATCCACTCTTACCCTGAATGAGGATTTGATCTCACCCTTTATATGTTTTGTTTTCCCCAGGATATAAAGAAATGATTTTAGGTAAGAAAAAAAGGGGAAGATTTTTATGGGAGATGTTGAAAATCTTTCACCAAGATTAGAAGATTATGTTCCAAGTTTCCAAAGACAATAAACTATTTTGGTCCTTGAGTTTTGGTTTTTTTTATATATTAAGTATTCCGAAAAAGTATTGTAATTTCCATGTACTTCAAGATTTGGGTCTTTACAGTTGGTATCAGAGGAAAGGTTTAGATAACCTTTGGAAATTAGGATTCGAAAAATTTTGTGACATCCCTAGAGATATTTCTAAGGTATTTCAAATGATTTCCCTAAGGATAAGTATACGTATATGTTATAGTCCTAGAATTATGTTAATGATATTATAATTAAACCAAAATGTTAGATATTGAAGTTACTCCCCCTTTATTATGATTTTTTCCTCTCACACTATTCTTTTTTGGTGTTAGACGATGGCTGGAACCCGAAAGAACCGTATTGATCAATATAATGGACAATGCAATGATTGTCCTCCTGAACAGATCAATGTTATGGGAGATGGAGTGCACAATCTTATTTCTATACTTACACTAGCTATGAATCATTATGGGATTCCAAATGATCAGAGAAAAGAGCTACATTATGTTGAATCCTTCATGAGGCAGCATCCGCCTTCTTTCAGCAGGTATTCAGATCTATTAGTGGCTGAACAATAGATCAGTACCACTGAAAATATATTTTCAGTTCTACATTATTCTGATCATGATAAATTTATTTTAGAAGTATATTGTTTGGAAGGTGATACTCATCAATGGTGGAATATTATCAAGAATACAAGGAAATGAGATGAAATTGATTCCATGTAATGAGAAAAGTTCAAGAAATTATTTTTCCATAAGTACTTCCACCATATTCTTCTAACAACGATGGAGAATGAGTTTCTTGAACATAAGAAAAAAGATGATGAATATGTTGGTATATACAAGGTGAATTTTACAAGGCTTTCCAGGTATGCATCTGGATTTAACATTCAACTAGAAAGAAAAGTTGATCGATTGTTCAGTGTCTTAAAACCAAGTCTTCGAAGGGCATTAGAAATAAGAGAATTCAGTATCTATGAAGAAATTGTGTGTGGTGCTATCATGGTAGAACTGGAAGTCGGTGTTACGCATCCATCTAATGGTTTTGACAAGAAACGAAAGATGGAGTTCAAGGAAAAATCTCATAATAATGGTGAAAATAATATGAATGGTACTTTATGCTCAAAGTGTCGAATGAAGCATTGTAGAGATTGCCTAAAATGTACTGGAAAATGTTTCATGTGTGGAAAATATGGTCATCGAGTAGTAGAGTGTTGAAGTAATGGGAAAAAGGCTTCAAATTACGTGAAAAGAGAAAAGAATTTAGAGAACACTCCACCAACACTCCAATTATTCAAGTGGAAGGAAATGGGGCATTATGATAATCAATTCCCTAATCCAAGGATTAATGATGATATACATGAGCAACCTCTTAAGGCAAAGGACAATGGGAGGTCACATTTGATCAGTATTTGCGATGTTTAATATGAAAATGATGTTGTGGAATGATTAATATTAAATTTAATGGGATTTCAAAATAGTATCATGGAATCTCATTTATAGTGCTGTGGAATTTTGGAATATCTATGTACTGGTTTTCAATAATTGTATGGTACTTGTAACCATAAAAACTGATTGTAATATTTTTGGAAAGCAGTTGATATGAACATAATGAAGGGATAATAAGAAAATAATATGTTTGATAGTATTTATGATCTCATGACTAAAATAAGGAAAATTTGATATCATGGCTTGAGTATATAGAAATTTTTGAATTTTTCGATGTGGAAAGAGTTAACTTTTGATAGCATTTATGATTTCACTAAGGTTCAATTGGTATTCATTTTTTAAGAGAATGCATGATTAAGGAATTCACATGTTTGGAATGTGACCAACAAGATATATCGTATGATAAATAATGTTATTCACGTTCTTATTATGTGACCTTTCCATTAATTATTTTCTGTATACTATGAGATTGGATAGATGTATATTGGATAAGCTTATGATTGGAATGAATTAAGTTAGACATAAGCATGTATTGTTTAAGCCTATAAATTTTATTGATATTATTGCAGGAATGTTATAATAGTGTAGTTTTAGAAAAAGGTAAAATCATAGGATGGGAGACAACCCATCGCGTCGGACAAGGCTATTGGAATCGAACCCACAACCGATGTACAATAGGACTTTATCGCCTACCACTGGCCTACAAGAATTCCCTGATTAGTAGAAACTAGTTTTATTTTATTAAGTGGTATGATAGATGAAGTATAAGTCCATTTTTGGAACCATATACGAATAATATCACCATAGATGGACTTATGTATATAGCTTTTTCTAAACTTATGTTTGAGAGAGATGGAATGACCTATAATTCTATCGCAAGATCTGATAACACTTCATGGAATACAAATTCAACTTCTTTCATTAAGAGATGAAGTGGAAATTGTTCATGACATGAACAACAATGAGATTGTACCAGAATCAAGTAATAATTTCTTTTAATTCATAAATTAATCAACATTAGGGAAATTATCTTGAAATCCAAAAATGTTTTCCTAGTACTCTTATGTCTGATGAATCAGATGGTACCTTAGATCATCACAAATCTATGTCTTTGGGATTGTAGTATTTTTCATAGCCATGTTCTCTACCACTCTCAATCAGAACATGATGCTTAGATTTCTCTTCCATATCCATATTTTCACCTACGTTCTCCTTTGTGGAAACCTAGTGATTAGTTAATCTGGGTAACCATTACATTTATAACATTCTTTTTTAAAATTAAGATTTATTATTCCTTTTTAAGATGTGGGTTTCTATGAAAATCACATTCTAGTAGTAAACCATTTACAAACCTGACGAATTTCGAGGACGAAATTAATTTTATGGGGGGTAGAATTTAACAGCCTGAGATTTTATGAGAAATTATATTTTTAATTACTTTGATTTCTTATGTTCTATGCTACACCAATATTAGCTTGTACTATACGCAACATTGTATTAGCATGCAGTATACAAAACACTATTCTTGGCTAGTGTTAGACACTCTTTCATGTTAGTTTTATGGAAATTAATCTACGCAACATTAATTATAGATTTTGTTTAATGTATAAATGAAATAAATTTTGATTATGTTATACACAACACCAAATGGATATTTCACTACATGAAGCTCTGACTTGGCTTGCATTACACGCAATCAAGATCTTCTTTGATAGTGTGTGTAGTACGCAATACCAAGTTTCACTAAACGAGATATTATTATAATATTATTATGAACTAGCCATTATGAATATTAATACCCACTTCTTGAAATTTTATCATTCAAAAGGGAATTCATTTTTGGATTCAGAATATCTAAATTAACTTAGGTTAAAATTTGGGTATATTTCTAAAAACATTCTATTTTTGATGAATAGTGAAGACACTCGGTTACTATTTAAAAACAGACTTTTTATTTAAATATTTATTTATTTTATTTAACTTTATTTAAGGTAAAAATTGATACATAATACCAATATAGGTTCAATGTAATTCATTGGAATCATTTTATTATAATTTTATATATATAAAAAGTTTATTGAACTTGTCATCGTCTTTTACCCACCCCCTACTTGATTTTGAAAATTTACATAAAACATAATTTTACGAGTTCTGTGAATGGAATTTCAAAAATCCTAGAGACACGATTGATGTTAGTAAGTAAAATGTGGTTCTATAAGATGAAAATAATATTTTTTGAATACTATCTTTTTACTTTTATTTACCACGGTGAAAAGTAAATAGGTTCATTAATGGTAAAAATTATATTATTATTACCCTAACACTGGTACTAATTCTATTGGATATGTTTAATTCTACCAAAACAACCTTAAGAATAAAATATTACCATTTAGGTCCACTTGGATATGATTCGGACACTTATTATTATTTTATTTAAAAACGTGTTAAAATTGATAAAATCAAATTTTAATAACTAAATATTTTTTAATATAGGTTTATAAATTAGATAAATTCAACTATAAATATTCATTAGAAATATAAAATGATTTCATACATAATTAAATCTTATTTATAATTTTTGGACATTAAATAATTTAATTTGTATATGACAAAATGATGATGCAGTAATTAACTTTTTAATGAAATATTAACATAATTGATATTATAAATACCCAAATAAATTTAATTTGAGACTTTTTATAAATTCCACTAATTTTATAGGATAATATGACATGTTATTATTAATATAATTAAAATTTTTCAAACTAATCAGGTTTTTATGATATTCACAAAAATCAATTACCAAATATTTTCAAAATTTGACTTAAAATAGTTTTTAAAACAAATATTATATTATTAACTGTTATTTTATTCCTAAAAATCTATGGTTCAGCCAAATGACATAGATAAGTATATATATATTAATAATTAACCGCTTTGGGTTATTTTGGCTTGTTATAGTATTTTTATTAACCATATAGTGTAAGAAAAAAAGAAGACACGGTAAAAGTAAAATTATTTAGCTTAGAGTTAAATCTAAATGATAATGTTAAAATAGTAAACTAAACTGGTCCAAATTCTATTGGATGAGACTATTTCAACCCATAACCCCCTTATCTTAGAAATAAATCAATTTTGAGCTATTAAAAACTGAATATGACTTTACAATAAAATAATATTTTGAGTTTTTCCAAAGGTGCCCCACTCCTCCCTTATAAAAGGGCACCTCCTCCCTCTCATATTTACACAAATTTGAGCCTTCACTCGTGGAAAAACCCTGCCAATTTTTCTTCTCCACTTACCTAGAAACATCTCAGAGGTCTTGGTATTCTTCAAATACCAACCCTAGTGACCTAAGAGGAGGTTAAGAAGAGGCGCGTCAAAGAAGAGGTAATATCCATTACTAATCCTTTCCAATTTCATTCTTCTTCAAATTATTCTTCATTAGTTGTTTCATTATAAAGTAATAAAATATGTATTAATTATATACTGATATCTCATTATAAATAATAAACAACCCCATTTCACCTTCTATCTATCCTACAGAAAACGAAATCACCGCATGTGCGTACGTATGAAATATAGTCTCCACGTAGTGGTGTAATCTGTTTTCCACCACCACCTTACTTGGATGGGTATAATGGTGTAAATAAATTACTATATATGATTATTTTAAGTGATAATGATTTTGAAATATTATACAAACACTTCAATAAAATTCCATGATCATTGTAATGATATCATCGTTCGTGCGTGCGTACAGACTACCATCTCCCCGACGTGATGAGATTCAATTTCCATGTTAACAATTAAAGAATGATTATAAATTATTTATAATTAGTAATAATGAAATATATGGAATTATAATGATACTGTATTTAGGTATATATATGTGTATTTCATCTACTTAATTTCATTCAATTCAATAAGGAAACGAAAACATTGTTCATGTGTGCGTACGCCCTACCATCTCCATGAACGATGTATTTATTTTCATTTATTGATCTATTATATATATGTATATTCTAAATATATATTATATATAAATAATAATTTATATTCTATAATTAATTAATCATGGTTTATGTAATCATATGAACAATTACAAGTCAAAACACGGACGACAAATGAAACGCTTTTACCCAAAATTCTATTTAACATGGAATTTACAAAATAACGGGTAATATAAAGTCATAAGAGAACCATATATGATGTAATAACAAATAATATGATTCTATAATAATTCTATGTCATTATTTAAATAATTATATAGGAGTTTAAGATACGTACGAAGCATATCGGACCTAAGGTAAGGGAAAATCTCACAATCTCATTTTTATCCGAGATTGTTTATGCTTTGGTATTTATTGGGATGTATGTATCATCCACATCCATGTTTCCCCAATATGTAATATTATTTCTATCCTCATACAATTTTTTAAATATAATATTACTTGTTCGTGAGTTTTTATTAAATGATATGAATGGAATATTTTGTCATTTTTAGGACGGGGTACTTTTTGACTTTTTCGGCCCAATTACGAGAAGAATGTTTTTTTAACTTATACGGCATGAATGGATTTTATGATTTCATAAAACATTATTTCCATGAAGCTTCCTTTACAATTTTTCATGTTTATTTTTAATCAATGTCTTTTAGTTTAAAATTGTATGACATGTTAATAAAGGAAAATTGTCTTTGAAGTAGAAATAATACTTTCCTCAAGAATGAAGTTCAAGTGTTTTATCAAATTTATTTTCCATCTAAGATAATATAGATTTAAATTTCTATCCCTATTTTTAAATTGATCATATTATGTTATGATGGAATTATTTTTATGAATTCCTTTTATTTTATATATATCATGTAATGATGGCATGGTGTTTATGAATCACATATTTATTACATGGGTTATGCTATGATGTATGATTTATGATCATGTGGCACAGATAAGAATGGTATCATTATGATATGGGTGGGACCTATATCTTCCTCCAATGAATTGGGTAAATATTTATATCTCATGAGATATACATGGATGGAATGGTAAGTTAATCCGGACTAGTAATACAAGAATGGAACGAGGAGTAAACTCGATTCAGAAAGGGTCTTTGTCCACTAAGATGGTCTTAGATTCAATGCCTTGGATACTATGGAAATAATATCATGTGCTTAATGGTTTCCACAATCACATGATTTATTCCCCTTATATTTTTTCAGGACTAATGTTTCTTTCTGATCTATCCCTTACTTATTGCCATGATTTATGTCATTGCTCAAGATCTTGATGTTTAAACATTGTGTTCATGGTTTCATGTTCAAATGTATATGGTTTTTTTATATTATCCACGCTTACCCTTACTGAGAATTTGAGCTCACCCTTTATATGTTTTCTTTTCCCCATGATATAATGAATGGTTTTTAGGTAATAAAACAAAAAGGGGATGATCTTTATGGAAGATGTTGAAGATCTTTCCCCATGATTAGAAGATTATGTTCCGAGTTTCCAAAGACAATAAACTATTACAATCATTGAGTGTTGGTTTTTATTATGTATTAAGTATTTTAAAAAAGTAAAGTAATGTCCATGTATGTCATGATTTGGTTCTTTACAAGCTTGAAGAAAAAATTACATTTCCCCTTTGAAATCACATTTCACCGTTACAAGGCATTCCCTCATAAGTGAAAACACATTATTTTAAAATAAAATATTAAACATTTAATGTAAACATAAATAAATTATTGTGGAATAAAAAATAAAAATTAAATTCATGGTGTATATGTTAAATAATACATTTCATGTTATCGATATTTTCAATCAAATTTTAAATTAAATTTAAAATATTAAAAATGTTTGTTTATTCAAAATGTCCATATAAATTTTAATATTTTTAAAGGAATTAGAATTTTATAAAATTTATTCCCATATTCATAAATCCATGAATCCTTTTTGAAGACATGTACATATGTGAGAATGATTTAGAAATATAATTCATATATAAATTTAATATTATGTTTTAGTTAAATAATCATGCAACACTTTATAAATAGTCCCATAAAAATCATTTCTTATTAAAATAAAATAAAACAATAAATATCATGAGAATATAAAAATTCATTATATAAATTATCAAAAGTATTTTATATAAACCTCATATCATAATAATGGTTCAATACATAATGATATTCATCAATGAAGAGATATTGAGATGTACTCCAATACAAAGATTGTATAATTAGAGTTAGGAAAATTCAATGTCAAAAATATGTGTGACATATATAAATTAACCCAATATATGTTGATATTCTATATAAAACTATTAGTGTTCATTTAAAAATATTCATAGAATAAAAAATACAATGAAAAGGTCATTTAACTCAATGAATGGAGATTGATATATTATTTCCCTTAGATTGGGTCTTACTCTTTTTTTCATTCATTAATGTTGAAAATAATAAAATTAGGATCATTTATACATTCTTAAAAGAACGTTTTTTATTATTAGACATCTAATTTCAGTTTTTACTATATTATAATAATTATTTAATTATATTGAGATCATATGTGATGTTTTGATGATGTTTGGTACTTTAATCAAATATAATGTTTTTTATGACAATAATTCATTTCTTTATATGTGTATTATCTAGAGAATGATATTAATCATTTAAATATCATATATATATATAGTATATATGTATTTATACTTGTACACAATATTTTTATAAATGAAATGAAATGTATCATTCGTGGAGATGGTAGGTTGTACGTACAGATGAACACTACTTTAATTTCAATGTCTTATTAAATGAATGAAAAATAAATGATACATTGGAATATTATAATTCATGTATAATATTTATTTCATATATGTTAAATATTTTCTTTAATTCCATAATTTATATGTTACATGTATTGTATGAATGAGTCATATAACTTTTAGGGGTCGGTAATCCACAATTCCTTAAAATAAATTATCATATTTAAACATTATAGAATTTTAAATATGATTGTTTTATTCAAAAATTAAGAAAAAATATAAAAAATATAAATCTAATATATTTAATATATAAATAAAGATCCATCATAATGTATACCATGACAGGTTGTGGGAGAAATAAATCAATCATCATTTCATGAGACAATAGTTAGTTGTACACAGAAATAGTTTGTTTTATATATATTAAATAGAGGTATTTGTTAGTTTTGGTAGAACCCTGATCGTAAAAAAATCCTAAAATATTTTGTATTAATTTTTTGTAATAAAAAAATGTATTGCATAGATTTTATGGTGTAAGAAACTGAAAATAATTTAATGGAGCTTGAGAGAAGTTGTTGCCTCTAAATCATAAGACTCCTTTTGATTTGACCCAAAAGTGTTCCTTGAGTTTCGTTATGCACATGGTGAATATTCTAGGAAGAATTAAGGGATGTTGGAAGATTATTTGTGTTGATTTATGATAGTAAATGGGATTGAATGGAGTGATAATGTCTGTAGAGGTGGTAGCATTTTATAATAGAGAGGTGGGGCACTTTATGAATGTCTTGAAATATTATTTTTATATAAAATTATATTCAAATTATAATATTTCCGAGGTGATTAATTTTGAAGGAAAAATGATTATGGGTCTAATTATTTGATCTTATTGGTTTTAGATAATTATTGGTCACAGATGATAGCTTATCTTTTGACATTAACCTTTATTTAAAATAATTGCCTCTTACCATGTCTTCTTGTATATTTACTCTATATGGTTAATACACCAAAAATAAATTGAAAAGAGAACCTCAAGTAATTCATTAGTGAATGTTTTTCCAATATTTATGTCATTTGGATGAATCATTGTCATTTTTGACTAGTATATCATTTAATGAAATAGTATATCTTTTAAAAACTCATTTTTTTTTCAATTTTAACACAATTTTTAAATTTATCATTGTTAAATTAAAAAAAAATATTCAATCGATAAAACTACATAAAACCAAAAAAACATATTTTCATAATAATACATAAAATAAATTTATGGCATATAAATTTCCAAATTACTTTTATTATAATATTTAGAATCCCATTTATTTGAATCATTCGTTAAAAAGATAATCATTTCATCATCATTGTGTCATGAATAAATTTATTTTCAAAATTTTTAAATTTTATAAAAAAAATATAATGTTGTATGTAATGTTTTTATATTTCAATTTACTATTTATAGTATAAAATTTCATTAATATGACCTTATATATAACTTTATTTAGTTAAAAGATAGTTGTATATGTTATATTTCCCTTTATGCTAAATTACTTGTTATAACATGTCATTTTCAAACCCATGTGGCTCCATGAGGTCAAAAAATAAATCCATGGATGATCATGGTTATAAATTACTCATTAAATAGTATTAGTAAAAGTTTTACAATAGTTTTATATTATAATAATATTATTTTTACCCTTATTTACATGATTTACCCTTTAACAATGATAAATAAAAAAATCACAAATGTTACTATTTAAATAGTTCAAAAAATAAAAGGTTCCAAATTACACAAATTAGACCATCTAATTACTAATATGGAATCTAGTTTTCAAAATTCAAAAAATACAGGTTTCAATAATTAATTTAAAATTAATTCTCATTGCCAAAAAGATAAAACTAGTTTTTAAAAATTACTAACCATCAAATGATTAATCTATGTTTATATGTAATTTAAATGTATAATTAATTTCAAGGAAAAGAAATTGGATGAAATTATGATAAATTAATACAATTAAACATTAAAACAAATTAAAAGGATAATTTCGCTATATAACCAAAATGATGAAAGGTTGTTTTGAATTAAAATCCAATATTTTTCACTATTCATTAAAAAATGAATTTTATCATAAATATACCTATATTAAAACAATGAATATTTTTTTAATTATAAATATCAAATGGGTTTATTTAAATTAGAACATATAAAAGTGAATAAAAAAAAATTTGAAAATGGTTATCCAGCAAAAGTTTGTAAAAGTGAATTTTTTATAAAAATAATTCTTTTATCTAGAAAAATTGGATTCATTAATATATCATATATAATAACAATTTAGATTATTTTTATTCATTAAATTTTATTTATGAAAAATATTTATCATTAAATAAAAATCCATAAAATGTTATATGATTTTATTAACACAATTGTTCCTTTTAAAATTGTTTTTCATAAAACACATCATTTTTATTCAATGGGATTTTATTTCCATTTCTAAAAAAAATTGTAACTAAAGAGTTATTATTTAAACATGTTTAACCCCATTTTTCATAATTCACATGATATTATTCATTCCATTCATTCTAATAGATAGTTTATAAAGATAACATTTAAATAATAATATTTATTTATCTATTAATTCTTGATATAGGGCATCATATATGAAACTGAATATAATACTTCATTCCTAACACTTAGGATGTAACATCATAACATCCTATGTACTTACTAATGCCACTATATAAATATATCATTTTTTCTATTCAGTTAATATGATCCATTTCCTCAAATTGTATTTTTCATGTTTCATCATGGAAATATTTTATTGAAATAGAAACAATATTTTTCATTGAGAAAACATGAAAAAAATTGATGTGTATATACATCAAGATCCTTTTTTGAAAAAATTAATTAATACTCATTGATATTTTTTTTTGAATTAATGGTTCTAGGGTATAAATTTGTGGTGTTTTCTCTATGTTTTTGGTATATTGTGAATCATTAATGTGTGTTAGGGATGTTTATAATTAATATGGGATAAAAATATATCTGTATAATATTTATATTACCTTTAATTAGATCCCAAGACAAGTAAACATATGGTATTTTTAATATTTATCCATGGGGTTGCATTCTGAGCACATCCCACTATAAATAGTAACACATTGTGAAATTGTAATATATTTCATTTAACCTTCTATCCTCATAGAATAATGTATGAAATATAAATTAAGTTCATTCTAACATGATTCAAACATCTCCAATCTTACCTAGTTAATATTTTATATGCTTTTATTGTTCCAAAATACCCTCTAAATGGTTCATTTGATCAATAAATATCGTATAAGTAATTATGATTTTATTTTCCACACCATCCCTTATTTGTCTAAACATCGTGGTGATATATCTAGACAATTTGCATTTATTGTTTTTATACTGATCAGTTTTGACATAGTATTTCTCTTCTTATCCCACACACCTCTTCTTTATGATAATTTTTCATTGGATGGATTTTTTTATTGACAGTTAATGGAAGGGGTAAAATATTAAACCTATGGTTTCATAATTTCCATTTATATGAAATATTTTGATTAAACCAATGTAATGTGTTACTGAATTAATCAAATAATGAATGAGACTATTCCATGGAGTTATTATATATTAATTTGGCTTCTAAACAAGATTATTTATTCCTTTTCTGTGAGTAAACCTTGGAAAAGGTTGAATTAGGTAACTGATTTTGTATCATGACATGGTATTGTATGATAAACATACATATGTGGTCATGTCATGTTATCATTATAGAAATGATTATATACCATCCATGTCTTCTCAAATACACACATTAACTATATAATTCTGATATCGAGTAGCTTGGCCCTATCCCATGGTGTAATGCATATTGTGAGTGGGATTGGCCTAGCCCCCTATATTAATGATTATTGGGATATGACCATAGATACCCTAACACTTATATAGATTTGACCAAAATTGTTGTGAATTTTACATGGTTATATTGTTGTGGTTGGATCGGTTATGAGACATGCTGAGAGATATTCCAGAATAAAACTGAATTTTTTGATTGAAAATGTTTATATAGATCTCATTTGCATTATTGTGATACTTTCCCACAGTTATTTCAACATGAATCAGAATGTGGTTTTTTTAAATTTAATTAATCATTGAATTTCTTTTTACAAATGTATATTTTTTATAGCATACACATCTTATCATACATGATATATTTTGAAAAAGTGGTTTCATGTGAATAAGATATACTCACAATATATTTGGGAGTCCATTGGGTATATGTTCAACTTATATGGTCGTAGGATTGGAAAAAGAAAAATGGACCTTTGTTTTGATTGTCATGTTGGACAGACTTATGTTTGGTGATGTTACTATTACTTGATTATTGGTTATGGAATGTTGTTCCATTACATGAGGCATCTAGTATATTACATTTATAGTTTCTATTAAAAAATTTAATTAAATTACATCATGTCATCACATTATTACATTTGTATTCATTAGATTGTTCAGTTGTTTATTACATTTATTTTCGGTTTTACTATATTTTTTTCAATTATTTTCAAATTATAAAATATAGTTATTTTTAATGAATATTTTTAAAATTTTGTTTTAAAATATAATATAATTGTTATAGTGTACCCAATATACTTATCACACCGATGATGATGCTAGTATCCTCTAGAATACGACGAGGTTCCCATTTTGTTATGTAACAAACCATTCATATCCATTTGAGTGTGATGGAATGGGGGAAATTTCAATTGTGGAGGTTCATGAGAAACTATTGAGGTATCATATGAAATGAACACACAAATAAAATAAATTTCTATAAATTAAAAACATAACCCATTAAAGTACCCTAAATTTTTCTATGCTTTATTCATTCACATCCATTATTCATGAATCATTATTAGAAATTGTCATCAAATACGTCTCCCAAATATTTAAAATTAACATATAATATTGTTACTAATAGGTAAAAAATCCCTAAGGAGAAAATCATCTACAAAAAAACACCAAATTAAGAAACCACTAAATAAAAACCATTTTTCAATATGAAGCATTAAAAAATTAATAAATTATGAATCACCATAACAAAATCAATATAAAAAATATTGAAATCTTAAATAAGATATCAACCATGGGCGTATCCTAAAAAATATTGTAAAAAACAACACCAACTACTTCATAGATATCAATACTCAAAATAATCTAAAAATTAATATTCTACAACAGGTAAATACTTGGGTGGAAGCATGATCCATGAAACTAAATTTTTTGGTCACATAGTTTCAAACCTCAGAAATACCATTCCATAGTGATCATTATTGATGATTCAATCCAGAAATCTCACATAGTCTCTCTAAAAATATTCCACTCATTTTAACTACCTAATCATGTAAGATATAATATTTAAAATCATACTAAACATAAAATTAAACATGATAAGTTTTTTTTATTAAATTATTATTTAACTTATTCAATAGTGAAACTATTTATTTTGTGTTCAATATGAGTTTTAAATTAATTTTGTATATACACATACATATAAAGTGAATTTTAACTTTAGAAATAAATAATTAATTAATGATTCATAAGGAAGGAGTTTTCACATAATGAAGGGAACAAAATAGAACAATCAATGATTCAAATATAGAAAACATCATGCATGACTATTAAAGGAGTTGATCATGTGGTAATGTGTTCCCAACATACAATGGCATTGCACATGTGTGGGGAATCACATGTTAGTATAATTCTTGGAATTAATTATCTGAATAAGGGGTTTATATTGTGAAATTGTGACTTATGATTGATATATGCGTGTTATCATGAATAATAATTTATTTGGGTAATTTTAATATTTCAATCATTCAAAAATTATATTTTGGTGGCATTATGTTGTTGTACTTAGCTCATTTCCCTTATAAATAAATTCAACACCACCAAAGTCATGTTACATCTATTATCAAAATATTTGACACATTAAATCCATAATTGATGACAGAAATTATATTGATTATTTAAATTATATTCAATTAATTATGTGGAAATCAAAAGTCAATAACATTACGGGTTCAGTTGTCCCTCTCTAATGACACTATGATAATGATCTATTACAAGAGTTTAAACCCCATCAATGAAAATCTGAAACCTGGTTACCAAAAACTAAATATTAAATGAATGTTATAGTGACAAACATGTTCGTGTAATGTATTTTTTATTTATTTTGAACTATTCACCCCATTAATGTGGATTAAATGATCCTTCAGTTTCCATAATGTTCTGTCATGTCACAAATAATAGTGTTCATGAAGAAAATTTATAAAAATTTGATATTTAAATTTTAGAGAATGTTTTTTGGAATATGGATATTTCCTTTTCCACATCCAAAAATGTATAATCAATTAAAATATATATACCTTATTTTTCTACATGATTATTTTTTTCATTCTATAAAGATGAAGAAAATAAATATTTGTTTATTTGTTGAAAGAAATTATTTTTTTCATGATGTTTCATGCCATATAGTTTTTTTTATAATTAAAATCTATTATATATGATGATTTATATCCCCCAAGAATTATATTTTAATTAATGATTATTCAGATATAAAGAAAAATTTATTAATATTGTTCAATTTTTCATTGATATAATTAATTAATATTTCATTGTTGATATTACAATTTTCACATGATTTATTCATATGTCTATGGAATTTTGAGAATTAGAGATATACAATGGGAATATGATAAAAAATTCTACATAAAATGATGATGTAAAAAGATTAATTATTGATAAAAATAATATTTGGTCAAAAATATTTAATGAATATACATTGATAGTTGATGCTTCCTAGAGACATATCATGTTTTTATACACTATTTCCTTAGAGTATTTATTTATATTTTCATCTAATACCCATGGGTAAAGAATGAGAATGAATAAAATTTAATTTTTTTTATTATTTTTAATAGAATTTTATACAACATTGTGAGTTATTTTAATTGAAATTTGACATTGTTTTTTTTCATTTACGATTTTTACATATTTATATATATTTCTCATTATATAATTTAGTTAAAATTTTATGGGTTATTGAGTGAGAGATTATTAATAAAATAACTATACTGTTCTTTTATTATGAATATTTGGATAGATATATTATGTTAAAATATTTATTTCTAGTTTAAAAATTGATAATTTTTTATTGTGTTTGATGAAAGGGAAAGGAGAATCTTAATGCAGAGAGGGTTTACTCAGATCAAGTTCCTCACATAGACACTATTCGATAAAATGCATGTTTTTCATTTATTGTGTATATCACAACCCCCTCCGCACAATGTGTACACCTCCTGGGCTGACAATGTGAGAAGAGAGATAATGACCCCTGAGTCCCGCCTCTAGTAGTCCCTGAGATGGTGACTAGAACCAAGGGTATAGAAACACACAAATAGGAGGCATTACCCTCTATGATGACACATGTGGAAAAGAGAGATAAGATAGACACCAATCAACTCCAACTCAGAACTGGAAATATAAAATAACCCCAAGTACACAAATGGAATGTCATGAAAAAGTACTACAACAAAAAGGTGAAAAACGGAAAGTATAGAAAAGAATGTAAAACAGCTGCCACCACAAGCACGAACAGCTCCTGCAACCCCAATCTAGTATAAACTTGCATGATCTCTAACCTTCTCCCAGTGACCTGATAAATAGATTATATATACATAGGGTGAGTATAATAGTATACTCAGTAGGATCCTCCCCGAATCCTCTCGTGGAAAAGTAAAGAAATCATGTTAAATCATAGAGAACAAAAATTAAAACAAAATCGTCACCAAAACAGGTATAATAGGTTCAAATCCTCACTATGGATACTCTCACCAAGTAATTAATACAATAATATATCATATAATAATGAATATCAAGTGTACCCTACAACTAAATCCCCACTAATTTGTCGGTTTTTCCCCAACATCGCACGTCCTATGAATCTCTCTCCAAAAAGGATTTCCCACAATCATCGGGGTGAACCACCACAATCTGCACCTTGTTCACCACAAAGGCTTGCCCGCAGACACCTGGGCAATGAACCACACCATCCTCACATCCAATGTAACCAGGTAGTTTCCCAGATCCACCACAGCTCACATAACGTGTATCATACGTTGGTTATTATACTTCAAGCCATTATAAACTATACACCGAGTAAGGATCCTCATGCCATCATAGACTATACATGTTACACCTATAGTAGTTTATAGGATACTATAACCCGAATATATGTGTGTGAATAACCACAAGCCATTATAGCCCTCTACAAACATATATGGTGAAAACTAACTATTGTACCTAATGGAACAAGTATCTACCAAGAGAAGATAGTGGGGACAAAGGGGAGTAGTCAGCCATTCATCATCCCCCTGAAATGTTTGGGAAAACAGCCCATAGGGCTTAAAATCCCCGGGGGGTCAATTTCCCTTACTGACAGTGTGGAGTAATGTATATAAACACAAAAAGTATAGAATATATTATAAATCACATCTGCACTATGGGAATAACCTTGTCATAGACACAAATACAACTAACATCTCTCGGACTCCTTGCTTCCACTTATATGACTGGGTATCCAATAAGAAAATAACCATTTAAAGAGATTTATTAGATTACATCATTCCGTTTTTATCTATTCCATTGCACGTTAATTAATTATTTAATAACTAATTAACAATGAACAAATACACCTTATATTTCATTAGGTTTACACCAAATGTCTATTGTTCCTTCAAAAGATTACAACATCATCATTATGTTTCATTGAACACTAACACAATGGTTTAACATCAGTTATAAAAAAATTAATTATAGAACACTTTCCCATATTCCCAGGAATTCTATAAAACCATTAAATGCTATTAAACACAAGGGGTCTCAACATGGTGAGTATATGTACCACCCACCGTGTCTTTTCCACCTATAACAAGAATGTAGAACGATTATACCATAAGAATATAAACATAGAAAGCACGTGGCATACCCTGTGTGTCTTCTCCTCTTTTGGAAGAAGGGTAAGCACGACCAACTTCCATGAGTAGTGGGGAAATGTAAAGAAGATAAAAAAATCAAAGTACATGCAAGCATCTAACAATCACATCCAACCCATTCCATTATACCTGGTTTCCTCCCCAATATCCAGATGCATAAACCGATTCATCTCACCACTATAGGCGGCATCCACTACCACAACCAAAAGGACTTTATGCCCCCACATATCACAAAACCCCTCTAGGGTCACGTCTCAACACAAGCTGCAGGAAAACAAACATCACATCAATTGGGCTATGGACCATTAAAAATCAAGAGGGAAACTCAGAAACCTTCAATGGATTATCAAACAATAAAATTGTTTATTCAATCTTGAATTAATATATTTAATTAGTAGTTTCCAAATTCGGTAACCTTAAATAGTATGATATCACAAATGATCAAAACATGTATACTTCGTCAATATGATTAACATAAAATTACAAAAATAACTATATTATATTTACTTCCTCTTTAGCTTTAGCCAAACAATCATCAATTATTCCCAGTTTACGTTCTTTACCGATTTCTATCAAGAGAAAACAGTTTAGCAAATCCAGCATAGATATCACACTATCTAGCAAAACAAGATGCAATAACATATGATCGAAATGATTTATTTATCTGGTTCAATGTATTTATTAGGTCAATTCCATTGTCATCCAATGGGATTAATCATGATAATAATACGGTTTCACGTAAAATAAAGAGAAGGAACGAATCCTCTTCCTTAAAGGTTTTAGACGAAAACCCGAACAAACAAAGAACACACAATAGTGTCAGGTTGATTCTCCAAGAATCCCCCTTATATGTCCTATCCTAACACAACCAAGACCAAAACTCATAATAAATGGAATCCACAAACTTAAATCAACTAATAACGGGCGTAGATCTAAGAAACCAAGCGAATAGGAGAAGTAGATCTAAGTGGATCTAAGAAACCGAAAATGAATGATCACATACCTCAAGAAACCATATTTGATTCGCCAAGAGAAGCCTTTGGATCACCTCTAAAACTCTTGGGGGAGGTTCTCCAACCTTTGAGGAAGGGTAATACAATGTTATGGCTGCATAGGGGATTAAATGAGCATGATAGAGGGAAAATAATTGAGATCCACAATTTTAGGATCATGATTTAAGTGCATGTATGGTTTGCTCGCACGGTTACACAAACCGTGCGGTAACCATGTAGTCACTACTACCTCTTCAACTCTCTTCGCATGGTTAGGCCGCATGGTTAGACATGTTGTGCACTAATTTTATTTTAGCCACTGCATCCAACACCATCCTTGCACGGTTTGGATGCACGGTTTAGACAAACTATGTGCCTCCCATGTGATAGATATAGCCCTTTAGTTTTCCTTAAAAGTCCACCAAAACGCACCCCATGTCACCTTAACCTCGAAGAAAACCTCTAGCAATGAATTTTCACAATGTTGTAGACTAGATATATCCGAAACATTACATCAGATACCTCTCAAAACATTATCATCCTCGATAATCCAAAACCCACCTAAATTGAAAACGAAACAGGGT
Organism: Viscum album; assembly: GCA_963277665.1. NCBI lineage: Eukaryota > Viridiplantae > Streptophyta > Magnoliopsida > Santalales > Viscaceae > Viscum > Viscum album. Next base: position 1,035,902,029 of record OY728133.1, on the reverse strand, counting down.
CTGAACAACCACCCCTCGAGATACCTCTCAAAAGAGAGGAAGCCACAAAATCAACAAAGGGATCCATCACATAAACATGATTGTTTAATAATCACATTAGCTATAACGTTCCATGGAAATAGTTAACAATCCAATAACTAAGGTTACTGAGAACGTATCTGTGACTCATGATCTCAGGTACTCTCCTCCAAGCCACTATGTCGCCACAAGATACGAACTACTGGAATAGAACTCCCACGAAATACCTTATCCTGGCAGACATGAATCTCTACAGGTCTCTTCTCAAAGGTTGAATCATCATCAACATCAATCTATCCCCAATCGATGTTGTGAGTGTCATCATGAAGATAACGACAGAGCTATGATACAAGGAAAACATAATGTAACTGACTCATTTGAGGGAGAAGTTCTAATTGATACACCACTTCTCCAACATGAGATAACACCTCGAATGTCCCAATAAATTTAGAGAAAACTTACATCAACATCCAAATCTTCACTTCCCACAATGAGGAGTCACCTTCAAGAACACAAGATCCCCAACATTAAAATCTATGTGTCTCTTTCTTTGATCGAAATATGCTTTATGACAATCCTGCACTGTCTTCATCCCCTCAAGAATCACTTGAACCATCTCTATTGTATTCCTCAAATGTTCCGGTCTGAGAATTACTGACTCTCAAACCCCAATCTAGCACAATGGAGAACTTCAAGGCCGGCCATACATGGCTTCAAACAGTGCCATGCATATGGTGGAGTAAAAACTATTATTGTAATCCAACTCCAACAAGGTTATGTGCCTTATCTATGAGCCTCCAAAATCCAGAAAAAAATTGTGTAACATGTCTTCAATAGTTTGGATGGTTTACTATGTCTGACCATTTGTTTGAGGATGAAAATTAGTCCTATGGTATATTTGATAACTGAAAGCAAGTTGGAAACCTCTCCATAATCTAGAGGTAAAATGAGGATCTCGATCAGAAATGATCATCCTAGGGACTCCATGAAATCTCACCACATCCTCTAGATACTGCCTTGACAAAACACCCACTGATCTTGACTACTTGATTTCAATAAAGTGTGCATATTTTTCTAAATGATCCACTACCACCCAAATAGCATCATGTCTTCCCGGTGCTCAAGGTAAACCAGTAACGAAGTCTATTGAGATGACCACCCACTTCCACTGATAAATCTCTAATGGCTATAGAATTCCACCTGGAACACGGTGTTCGGCCTTCACCATCTGGCAGACTAAACATTGAGTCACAAACTCGGCAACCATACACTTCCACCCAGGCCACCAACACCGACTCATCAAGGATTGGTACATCATTGTCAATCCATGATGTACCACTAAAGGTGAACTATGGAACTCTCTGTGAACCGTATCATGCATTGACAAGGGAACAAAAATCCTTCTGTGATAAAACACTCATTGTTGTTCATCCTCAGACCAACCATCAGGGGCCTCACCACTAACAACTCGGTCTCTCCAAACCTCCACCTAATGATCTCCTAACTGGGACTCTTCCACCTTTTACATTAGGGATGAATGTACCATCATCGAAAAAATCCATCCTCTACCACCAACAACTCCCCTTTAATGATGTAATATTGAATGTTATTCCATTACTCTCCAGGAATAACGAGATTCACATAGAGCAACACTATGTGACTTTCGGCTCAGCACATCAGCTATAACATTCACTTTTCCAGGTCATTCTAGGAGAAAACATACCTCAAACTCTTATGATCGGTGAAAACCACAAAGTGCTCACCAATGAGTTAATGTCTCCACAACATCAGAGAAAACACCATGTTAGACAAATCAAGATCATGGGTGGCATAGTTGAGTTTGTGGCGACGTAACTACCGAGACCCATAAGAAACAACCGACCTCTGCTGCATGAGAACACAGCCTATCCCAGGATGTGAAGCATCTCAGAAGACATCAAACTGAACTCTCTCAGCTGGAAGACAATGGACTGGAGCACTTACTAACTTTTCTTTTAGATACTCGAAGGATTCGTGACATTGTTCAGTATATATGAATGCTTGATCTTCCCTGGTCAAATCTGTCATAGGAGTTGCAACTCGTGAGAAATTTTCTACGAATCTCCTATATTAGCCTGCAATACTACGAACCTCCGAAACTGTCTTGGGGGATGCCCAAGACAAAATTGATTAAATAATATATGGATCTACAACATGTACCTATTCGGACACGAAATTCCTCACAAAAAGGACTTCTTGAGCCCAGAACTCAAACTTCGACAACTTCCCAAATAGATGATGTCGACGAAGGACTCCCAAAATGACATGTAGATGCTCAGCATTCCCGCCCTCAGACATGGAGTACACAAAGATGTCATCCATGAAAGCCACCACAAACATGTCCATGAACTCACAGAAAAACGCATTGATCAATAACATTAACACGGCTGGAGCATTCTTCACGCCGAACGACATTACAATAAACAAATAATTCCCATGACGACAAAAAAAAGTAGTATTAAAAATATCCTCATCCATCACACACATCTGATGATATCCCGACTCCATGTCAATCTTTGAGAACCAACATTCATCATTTAGTTGATTGAATAATTCATCAATCCACAGATGAGGATGTTAATTATTTATTTGTCACTTTGTATAAGTGATGATAATCGACACACAACCACAAACTGTTGTCGGCCTTCTTCACAAACAGAACTGGTGCACCTCATGGTGACACAGCTAGGAAAACAATACAGCACGACAACTGACCATCAAGTTGTATATATAGATCTCGTAACTTATAAGGGGCCATCCTATATAGAGACATAGATATAGGAGGAACTACTGGCTATATCTCAATCCCGAACTCAATCTCTCGTCGAGGGGGTAAGGCTACAGCATCATCATGAAAGACACCAGGTCAATTCTCTTTAACTAGATGAAACACTAACTACTGAACCCTTGAAGAACTCAGCATCATCTCGACCATCATTGATGATAAGGATGGAATGTGCCTATAACCAATCTGAGGATCGCTCTCACCAAAAAACACCACTTACTCTCTATCTGCACCAATGAAAATGATTTTCCTCCTGAAGCAATCCCTGTTAGATTACACCGAATACAAAAAATCCATGTCGAGGATGAAATCATATTGTTGTATTCGTAAACATAGCATATCTCCCTATTGGGGGTGTTTCCCTAACACTAACTCACAGTCTCTACATACTTCAAACAAGTCATCTCGACCTCCAACTGGTGTAGTGAACGCCAAGGGCACTGGAAGACTCTCTACCTCAAGTCCCAAAGCATGGAAAAGGGTAAGTGATATAAAGGATTTTGTCACTCCTGAATAAAACAAGGCATAGACCAAGGTATAAAACAAGAAAAGGGTACCCTGAATGACATCTGGCTCCTCTGGTGTAGGCAACACTAGAGCTTGAAGCTGACCAAGACCTCCTCCATGGCCTCTCAGACCATGATGATGAACACCACCACAGCCACGCTCTTCTCTCTGAGGGTGGGGAGTATCATGCTTCTATCCTACGCCTTCCCCATCTACCCTATGAAATTCTAAATCTTGTTCAACTAGGTTCTACTTCCTTAGCTGGAACTTCCTAAACAGAGGATCCTGGAGTGTAGTGCCCGGTGCACGATGACAACTCTGAATAGTAGGGCACTCCCATTTTAGATGACCGCGACTCCCACATGAAAAACATGTTCCTAATCCCTTTCCATAGGTCTAAGAGTTACTGCCTCTGGAGAAACGATACAAGAAGGGATGTGACCTACACCCGGCTAAACAGAAACTCTTCTTCCCTAAAAACCGGGAACCACATACCACAACCTTGCTTTATGAGGAATTATAACGATCCTCCTCATGTGATGATCTTATCCTAGCCAAAGTCCACTCGACAACCTCTACCCTTGCTAGCACCTCGGGATATGTCTTTAGCATTAATGGGTTGACCGGGTGCTGAATCCCTGGATGCAAATCCTCCTCAAAATTCCTCTCCATAGCCTCCTCATCAGGTAACAAGTCTAAAGAATATCTTAAAAGGTTCCTAAAAATGATTCCAAACTCTCATTCAGTAGAGCTCCATAATCCAAGGGTAAGATGCTCCTGGCGACGGGACACATTTGTAGTTGAAGAAAGGAACTCAACATTAAGCTAGTATTATAACTCCTCCCATGAGATCACTAATTCCTCATGATCCCCGAGGAACTAGAACCACGACTTCCTCACTACTCCACAAAGAATCGTCATAGCTAAGGACACCCGGTGTTCTTTCGGATCATGGATCATTCAGAAGCCTATTTTGACCTCCTCCAACCAGTCTTCTGTGAGTGCATCTGAAATAGATTCCTCGTACATCTTCCGAATCTGGTGCTAAAACACTCAGAGTATCTTCCCCCATGTGTCGTCATCGTCATCATCTACCATGAGACGATCTTCTGGAATAGACTGCTGGAAATTTTCTACGCAAACCTGAAGAGAATGTGGACCTAGAGACATACCTGTAAAATAACAATCCGTTAAATCTCCTAGACCTGGAATTTGGAAGACTCACAATTAATTAATAATTTTTTTTCTTTTATTCAATTTAAGTTAACCTATCCCAAGGTCTAGCCATTCAAACACGGGAAAAATGATGAATGATTCATGATCCTTTCCAAGGTATCTACCCTGCAACTATTATCACCTTTTTTAAGAGACATTGAAAACATAAAGGTCTATACATCAGATCATAGGGGGCCCTAAACGCCTATGTCTCAGCCAGTCCCCAGTGTTTACCTCACATGCTAAACATGAATGAAACTTTTTCCCTACCAAATCATGTAACCTCACATGTGCCTAACTCCATGCTCCATCCTATCCATCAACCAGACCTCTGATACAACTCTATCATGACCCCCTCACCACAAAGTGTACCCCTCCTGGGCCGGCAATGTGAGAAGGGAGATAATGACTCTCGATTCCCCCCTACAATAGTCCCCTGGTTGGAGACTAGCACAGAGGGTACAATAACACACAAATGTGAGGCATTACCCTCTAAGTGAACACATGACAAAGAGAGAGATAAGATAGAAACCAATCAACTCCAACTCAAAACTAGAAATATAAAATAATCCCAGGTCAAAAAATTGAATGTCATGCAAAAGTACTACATCAAAATGGGGAAAAACCTGAAGTACCCAAAAGAAAGTAAAATAGCTGCAACCACCTACCCAAACAGCTCCTCCAACCCCATGCTAGTAGAAACCAACTTGATCTCCGACCTGCTCCAAGGAGCCTGAAAAATAGTTTATATATACATAGGGTATGTATAACAATATACATAGTAGGATCCTCCCCAAATCCTCTAATGAAATATTAAAGAAAGCTTGCTAAAGCATAGTGAAAAAGAAGTGAAAATAACCCATCACCTAAGCTATTATACTATGTTCCAAACCTCACCATGGCTACTCTCACAAATAAAGTATACAAGAATATAGCATATAATCAAGAATATCAAGGGTACCCTTCCACTACTTCTTCACTGGTTTTCCACTATGCCCCAATATCGCACATCCTAAGCATTTCTATCCAAAAACAATGCCCGTAGACACCTGGGTGAAGCACCACAATCTGCACCTCGTGCACTAAAAATGCCTGGCCATAGACACCTGAGCGATACACCACACCATCCTTACAACCAAAGTAATCAGGTTGTTTCTGGGAGACACCACATCTCACATAACGTGTATCATATGTCGAGTATTATACATTGAGCCATGACAGCCTATACACCGAGTAAGGATCCTCAAGTGATCACAGTTTATACACATTACACCAATAGTAGTCCATAGGATACTGTATCCAGAATATTTGTTTGTGAATAACAACAAGACATTACATCCCTCTATAATAATATATGGGGAAAACTAACCGTTATGCAGAATGAAACAAGTATCTTCCAAGAGAAGAGAGAGGGGACAAAGGGGGTTGTCAGCAATTCATCCCCCCACTGGAATGTTGGGGAAAACACCCCCAAGAGACAAAATCCCCAGGGTGTCATTTGCCCTTACTGAACGGTTGGAGTAGCATATAGAAACACAAAAAGTACAGAATATATTATAACTCACATCCACACTATGGGCATAACCAAGTCGTAGACACAACTGCAACTAACATCTCTCGAACTCCAGGATGACACTTCTAAGATAAGGTATCCTATAATCACGCAACCATTTAAAGAGATTTATTAGATTACTTCATTCACATTTTATCAATTCCACTATAATTTTATTAGTTATTTAAACATTAATTAACCATTAAAAAATCCACATTATATTTCATTAGAATAACACGCAATGTCAATTGTTCCTTCAAAATATTACAATCCCATCATTATGTTTCAGAGAACACCAACTCCATGCGTTAACACCGATTATTCAAACACTCATTACAGAACACTTTCCCAAATTCCCAGGCATTCTAGAATACCATTCTATTATATTAAATATAATGGGGCTCAACACAATGAGTAGATGTACTACCCGTCGAGTCTTTGCACCTATAGCCAGACCATAGACCCATTCTCCCTTGAGAAGCTAAAAATAAAAAGCATGTGGAATACACCATGTGTCTTCACCTCTTTCACAAGAAGGTAAGCCAGATCAGCTACCTTGATCAGTGGGGAAAAGTAATGCAGATAAATAATCAAAGAACCCGCAAGAATCCAAAAATCACATCAAACCCATTCCATGGTCATTGGTGTCCTCCCCGACAAGCACATGAATAAACTGATGCATCTCTCCAATCTAGGTTTTAACCGCTGGCACAACCAAAAGGCCTATATGCCACCACATATCACAACACCCCTCCAGGGTCATGTATCAACACAAGAAGGAGGAAAACAAACATCACATCAATTGGGTTGTAGACAATTAAAAATCAAGAGGGTAACATAGAACCCTTCAAAGGATTATTATAGAATCAAATTCATTAATCCATATTGAATTAACATATTTTATCTGTAGGTTCCAAATTCAGGAACCTTAAACTGTAATCTATCACAAATGATCAAACATACTTACTTCATCAGTCTGATTAACATTAAATTCCAATAAGAACCATATTAGATTTCTTGCCTCTTTATCTTTAGTAAACAATCATCAACTAATCCCTATTTATTTTATTTACTGATTTCCATCAAGAACAAATAGTTATGAAAAGCCAGTATAGATATCACACTATCTAGAAAAACAAAACGCAATAAAATATGATCGTTATAATTTATTTATCCAGTTAAAATTATTTATTAGGTCAATTCCATTGTCATCTAGTGGGATTAATCATGCAAACAATAAAGTTCTATGTAAAAAAAATAGAAGCAACAAATCCCCTACCATAATTCTTTTTGATGAAAACCCCAACAAACGAAGAATGCACTAGAAATCCGGATTGATTCTCCAAGAATCTGCCTTAGATCTCTTCTCCTAACACAACCAAGACTATAACTCATCATAAATGGCATCCATACACAAGGATCAACCTATAACAGTTGTAGATCTATGAAACTGATAGAATAGGAGAAGTAGATAAATGTGGGTCTAAGAAACTGAACAAGAATGATCACATACCTCACGAATCTGGCTACGATTCTCCATGAGATGCCTCCAGATTGCCTCCAAAATTCATTGTACTGGTTCTCCTACAATCGAAGAAGGGTATTCCCAAGTTATGGCCTCATAGGGGCTTAAACGAGCATGTTATAGGAAAAACAGTTGAGTTCCACATTTTTAGGATATAGATTTATGTTCCCGCATAGTTTTCTCACACAGTTGGACAAAACATGCGTTAACCACATGGTTGCTACTACCTCATCAAAACTACTCGCACAGTTAGGCCACATGGTTAGACAAACTGTGCGATAACCGTTCATTAGCCACTATATACAACACAAACCTTGCACATTTTTGCTGCACGGTTTAGACAAACTGTGCGCCTCCCGTGCGAAAGCTATATCCCTTTAGTTTCCCTTAAAATTCCACCCAAACACACCTCAAGTCACCTTAACCTCCCAGAACACCTCTAACATTGCATTTTCACAATGTAATGGACTAGAGAGGTCTGGACCATTACAGTTTATAAATTACTATATGATTAACCTTTAACATTAATTTCTAGTTAACCTTTATTTTTAAATTACCCCCCAAACAACATCATAATTACTTAGTTTTTTACAATGTTGATGTGTTTTTCAGTCATTATAATTTTTATAAATATTAATTATTTAACTAAATTCATATTAAACAATGTATGTCTAGGATAATCCTTGTTGATTACATTCTTAATAGACCATCTTTATTTTAAATGACTATAATTTATTTTAGTATGTGAATATTCATTTGAGGCTATAATAAATGATGAATACAAAAATAATTGTTGTTTTTTTGGTATTAATTTTGGTGAACTAGTTAACAATATATATTTATTTTATAGTTAAACCTGATATTTTCCACCTTTTTATATTTATTGATTTTACGGTTGGATTTATTTTTTCATTTCCTTTTTATGAGATTTTTTATTTTTTATTATATGAAAAATAAAATATGAAGGCCCACATTAACATGGAAATCAAATGAAAAATCATTTATTACAATTATGATAGAGTCAAAAATAATATCCAATAACTATTATGCAGTTGAAAAAATAATACATGGGTCTCATATGCAAGCCCATGAATGGATAACCAACTCCAATAATGCGTGGATCATATTTTCAATAATAGGATGCAACTCCACAAAAACATTTATAAATAATATAAGGATTTATATGGACAATATTTAGTGAATGAAAATTGTAATGTATACATTGGGGAAAATACTGAGAGAGTATAATTTATTAAATAAATAAATTGATATATTTAACTAAAAAGTGTATTTTGTGTCGATAGAGGATATAATAATCAATACAAGTTGAGTTATGTGAGTAGAAAGGGTAAAATACATAATGAATTCAACAATTCATGTAAATACATCAAAAATAAACATCAATCTCTATGAAATCCCTCTTTATAATATTCCTGTATATAGTAAGGTCATGAAGAATATTAATAAGATGAATAAGAAGTCAAATCTTATAGAAAATAAGACACGGAATAAGTAGATGTTGAATAATGTACAACTATTTTAAATATAAATTAAATTCATGACTATCAGGAAGAGAAGCATGAAGAAGAGGTAAAAATAACTGGAATTGGAGGTGAAATTCATAATTTAGATACACGACTCATTAAGAAGGGGAAATGATTAATAATATCTATTATAAACAATAATAAAACATCATTTCCAAAATATATAATTTTCTAATATATTATTTTATATTTATAAATGGTATAAGATTATTTTATTGAAGAGGAAGAGAAGTGACACATCTGGTTAATTAAAAAATTATCCAATGTTATATTTGGAATTTTTAACTATATAAAATTTATTTATTACATTATTGATGAAGAAATTTTTTATAAAATATACCAAATGAAATGTTTTTTTTGGTAAAACCATAATAAATTTATTATAATTATATGATAATTTTTCTCACCTTAATTAGAGGTTGGTTTCAGAATTTATTCAAATATACTTCAAATTACACATTATAAATTTTAAAATTAATGTTATGGAGTTAAGAACATCCATTATTTATATTATTAATTATATTATTTCAATGGATAGTTAAAATAATAAAGATAAATACATGGAATGGGGTTATAGAAATTTTATTTATTTTTTTACCCGAAATCATTTTTCCAATATTAAATGAGTACTCCCAAACATAAATTCCCTCATTTGTCATTTTATATTAATTAATCATTATGAAAATATTCACATATAAATCAAATGATTAAATATTAATAAATTTAATTTAAATAGTAATTGACATTTAGTATGGTTTAATATATTAATAGAGATAACAATTTTACTATAGATATAATGAATTGTGATTTTGGGAGGCTACTAAATTATTTTAGATAATATTTTAATTTATATTTCAAAAGAATTTAATTTATTTTAATTAATTTTATTAGTTTATTATTATCACTAATTCCATATGTTCTTCAATTTAATCATATGATTACATTCATTGGCGCGTTTTAAACCAAATAGTTCCTATTTTTCATACGAATTTATAGATATATATATTCAAATGTAACCTACTAGAACATTCATTTATCACACTTTCTATTATTATAGTAAAAATACACATTATACTGATTGAAGCATTTTTTTGATGATCCCCTTAACCATTAGAATAAAAATTTCATTTCTACCATTTTAGAAGCATAAAAAAATAAAAATTTTATTAATAATGATCAATATTACAATGAAATATTTTACTCACTTCCCAAACTCAAGACATTTAAATTATACTAATTGGAATTTTATTAGGGGAAATGTGTTCATGGTGGAAGGGTATTCCTATAATTAATGTGACACTATGTGTTGTTTCATTAGCTATATGAAATATGATCAAGATTTTTTTTATTAAAAATAATTTTTTACCCACTCAAAATTAATGATAAATCTAAAGAATGTGTAGATTTTTTTAAACTAGTTAAAATTAGGTTTTTTTTCATTAGGATACAACTCTTACTAATGTAATTATATGATATTCTTATAATAGTAATCATTAATTTTATTGAGATATTTTACATTGGTTTTTTTAGTATTATGAAATTTTTCATATGTAATACTTTCTAGAAAAAATGGAATTAAATAGAGGGAAACCATTTTGGATCCTTCAATATCATATCCACTATATTTTAATTTGTTTGGGATGTAAGAGGGAATCTATTAATTAAGGGAATATTTCCATTGAACAGATATTATTAGATGAAATTCTAATATATTTAAACCATGTTTTGGGAATTAATTATTTGGTATCATTTACCATCCTACCATAAGCCTCATATTTGTTTTAACCATAATACAGTTCCCCCATTACTAATTGATTTCATTGATGATAAATGGTATATATTTAACATTATATTCATAAATATAGTAATCATCATATACATGAGTTTTTAGAATAAATATATTTATATATTTAACACATTATATGGGATAAAAAATCCAATGTATTATAGATCAAAATGTGAAATTCATAGTAATATCTAGTTAATACCGTTGAATAGAATTTAGTAGATGATTCATAACATTCTAAATGAAATTGATTAATACAAAGTTAATTTTTTATTAATTAAAAATGTGATCCTAAAAAATATATTATATGTGATTCTAAAGTATTTATTATAATGAATAATAATTAATTTATTTTTTATATGTGATATTTAATAATTTATAATAGGGTCTTTATTTCTGTTTAATATAGAGATTTATGCTTCTGTATAAAAGTTCTTTTAAGGGGTTATTTGTTATACTTATTTCAGTCATTCGATTTTTTATATTTACTGTGATAAATATCATTAATTATATAATATTTTTTTCCATTATGATTCATTTATTTTTTCGTTGTTGATATCATTTGAAATTGAATATTTAAAAAATAAAAAAATAAACAATTTTTATGAAAATAGTATTCAAGGAAAAAATATAAAAAAATTTATCGGCGAAAAATACATCCCTCCCAATAACCAATATGTACATATGGACTTGACCAAACATGATTTTATAATGAGAAATAATATTGTTAGTGAAACTATTGTATAATATAATATGTCAAGTAGAATTAGATATAAGGAGGATCTATGCAATTGTTTTTCATCATTTAATGTTTGATGTCCTGGATAGGATAGTAAGACAATTTGAATGTGAAGACTTATATAAAATCAAAATAAATATACAATCCACATTAAATGGTTTCTATTTATTTTAAACAAGTCAACACATTAAATGATATTTCATTAATAATTTTGGTTTTATTTTCAGGATTTTCTTGACTCTCCACTCAATGATAGAACACCATCACCTCTCGTGACATATACCATATGTAAACTATCATGAGAGGACCATTGGATATTGATCTACCATTTGTGAAAAAATTGTGTGAATGAATAATTTTTTGTGATGGCTGAATGTCAGTGGATGAAAATGTAAATATCATGGAGTCGCTACTAACAACATAATGAAAGATGTGTTGCTGAAAATTTATAGATGAAGAATATGTATATGTTTTTGTGGTAATTTATTTATTGATGATATTTTAAAATATCATTTTTCTTGAATTTATCCCACATTATAGTTCATTAATCCCATAATTAATTTGATAAAAAATTGTACTTTATTTTATTGTGATGCATTTTTATTTATGTCAGTTATTCAAAAACATTTATATTGCGATGAACGAGATAAAAAATATTCTTGGATTTATATGAAGATTCTATCTATTTGGATTTTATATTCACATAATAATGAATAAATACCCTATTTATTCAACTCATGATGAGGATTTATTTGGACAACTAAATATAGTTTGTTTTGAAATGTTTTAGATACAATCTAAAATATTCAAATATCAGACCATCCATCATTATTAGCATATATAAAAATTTCTATTGAGATATGAGAATATTTCCATATGATATTAACACCAATACAAAAATTATTCAACATGAGAGAGATATATTATGTGATAAGATTAATGATATAATGAGAAGAATAAGAAAAAAATTATGAAATTTTGTATAAAATGAGTACTCCATAAACTCAATAGATAAATACACTATGTTATTATTTTCTTCTGGATGTCTATAATTGTTCTACATCACTATTTCATTGGTTTTTTATTTCTTCATTTTTCTCACCCTCTCATAAAAACAATGTGATACTAGATTTTCTTGTGTGGTGGTGACTATAGTGAAGTAGAAATATGGTATATAAGAGTGTTGTGTTAAATGAAAAATCATATTGTATTTTTGAAATGATATATTTACACATGTATTTTTGTGGTTATATATATATAACACATAAGAAATTATCAATTTCTTATGGGTATATGATTGAGTGATCCATATTGAATTGACTAGAATATGTTTTTCAAATAATAACTTTAAAAAATATATTATATTATGAATGATTGGTTTTGGTTTACTAATACCTTTTATTTATCAATGTTTTTAACCATATGGAAATCATATTCTTAAAGAAGGAATAGTTTTAAAAGACAATGTGACTCGTATAGAATCGATTCAGATGAATATAAAATTGTTCCTTCATTATTTTATACATCATTATGACATACACTGTTATTTAAATTTCACACAACCAAATTTATATCGTCAGTAACCCCACATCATCATGAATCATCAATTTTCTTTTCATTAATGTATCTTTACTTATCAATAAATTTTATTTGAGAATGATACATTTATTTAATTAAAATATTACTCAAAATGGTCAATATTTGATTCATCTCATGTATATCATCCTAAAACTCCATAGTAGTTTTATGTTATGTGTCTCATGTTTTGAAATATTTAATCAATGTATTGTGGTCATATAAAATATTGAGACATGTAGACTGATCAATGAACATTAAATTTTTCCCATGTTTAGATAATGAAATAAGATATCTTCCCATTAAAGATAGAATTAACTATGAAACAATATGTAATTTACATTTCATTATAACCATAATTCATGAAGACAATCCAAGAGCTCCATAAGAATACACTATGAAATCAAGTCACTAATTGTAAATATCTCCAAAATCACTATACAACAAAAAAAAGAGAGAGGTCCCAAAAATGATAGTATCCCACAACTATTACAATAATAGTGGGATCAAATTACTACATTCTAAAAAATAAAAACTAATTCATTATAAAACTAATTCATTTTTTCAAAAATGTCCTCACCAATGGAAACATGATTCTAGTGGTCCTTAAAAATCATCTTAAAAACCATAGCTACCACACCTTGATCATATTATGGGCGGGACCAAAGACGAATACCCCCTCCCCCTTAATAACATTCATAGATATGAATTTCCAAAATTCACTATGATTAATATTAGATGAAGAGGCTATAAAATTGAATCCATAAAATCCATGAATCTCACTAAAATAACTTAGTCCCTAGGTAATTAAAATAATAATTCAAAAAACATTTAAAATTTTTATATAAAACAATAGACAGATAATAAAGGTGTCCAAAAAATATATTTTATAATGATGAAATATTTTAAAAAATATGTCAAAAAAAACATCAATTGTTATTTCAAAAAAACTAATAGAAAACAATTGAACTATTCATCATAGAGATGAATCCGAAAAAATTAAAAAATCGTTACAAATAAAAATTCAATGTGAATAAAATTACTTCATTTTAATTACCTTATAATTTGTTAATTAATGTACTGTGGAATTACTAAAATACACAACGTATTTAACTACAAATATATAATTTTATAATTATAACCTATCATTTAGATAATACATTAATTTTTAATACATAACATTCAATAAAAAATTCAAAACCTTTCTTGATTTCCATTTTAAAATAAATCAATGTTGAAAAAAAATAGAGGGAGAAAAAAATTATACAAAAGCCAATAAATATATATTTAATTTTAAAAATTTCCTTTAATTGATATTTATTTAAACAAATTATTAAATAATATTAGGTAAATAAATAAATATTACAATAATATAATAAAAAACATTTTTAAGGATGAATGTTTTGATTGAAATAATTTATGAATACATAGCTATCATTATTCAGTGAGTATAAAATTATAGGTTCACAAAAAATAGAATTTAAATTCAATCCAATGACATCGAAAAATCTAAAGAATCTCCTAGGATCATTTCTTATTAAAAGTAATCACTCATCATCTCTATACATTATAAATTATTTATGAATAAAAATACATCGTCTACTATTCAAAAACATTTAACGGAACCTTGTCCTATTATCCATCTATCCATGAAACTTTCCAAGAATCAAAAATATTGTCTCTACATCATTACAATTAATTACAATTATAATATAACTTTGTGACTATTTTTTATGATGAACTTTATTGTGTGTAGTTTTATAGAGACACTATTATTTTACATTACAGTTGCATAATATTAATGAAAAACAACATAAAATGTAACTCCAAAATATTTTTATGAAATTTAATATTTATTTCCATTCATTTTTATATATTTTTTATAATTGTTTTTCTATATTATGTTTTATTCAACACAACTATAATCTTGTGATACAAAAAACACTAGTTTATCATGTTATATAGTCAATATTATTCATAGCTTAGGTTACAAGTAATGTGAAGAACATTTTATGGAATTCATTTAACACAAGATAATGTCTTCAAAAACAACTAGATAATATTGTGTTACCTTGTGACAATATGAAATAATATTTGATGACTACTTAATTATAAATGATAATAAAATTTTAAAAAAATATTAGTTTTTATTTGAAAATAAACATAATATATTTCATTTCAAAAAATAAACATACTATTAATAATAGTAAAATAAAAACATCCTTTGTATGAATTTTATATATTTTTTAGATAACAGTCAAAATATAATGAATAGTAATTATACAATAAATTTTAATTGAAAACTACATTTTCCCTCAAATTAATTTCTCCGGATAAATAAATTTTTTGAATTGTTTCAACTAAAAAATAGAATATAATTTTTTATTTAATATAATTTATGTAAATTTTATTAGATATAAAACCATTTAAGTATTTTGCAATGTTTCAACATTTTAAACATGTTTTCTCAATTTGATAAATTTACTAACAATATGCTAATTACTAAAAATTATGTGTTTTAAATTTTGAAAAATTAATTCCATATTTTTAACTAGTAGCTCCAAAATATGTTAAAATATTCAATTTATGCTTGGGCTTTCTGAATAGAAACATCATTAACTTTTATTAATATGGTAAAAAGTCAAATTTTGGAATAATGGGTAGACATGATTTTGGAAAATTAGAATATCAAATTTATTAATAATATTTAAGGAGAATTTTTCAACTAACATCATCATCAGGTAGGAATTTTGTCTTTTGGAATCTAATTTGAGGAGATTAATACATTTATAATTTTTTATTTGATGAATAGTAGAATATGTTTTAGTCAATTCATAATAGATATAACATTTAAAATATATTCTAATATAGTATATAAATACTATTATAATAACTAATGATAAAGATAAAATATATTTATTTATGATGACAACTTATCGGTATTTTTTTAGAAATAAATAATTTCCATAAAGACGTATACTTTAATGATGAAAAAATTATTTAATTAATGAAAAATGAATAAAATATTTATTATTAAATGGATAAAAAATATTAATAGAACCAAAATATTGAAAAATATTTTCAGCAGTGTATATCTAGACAATAATCATTTAGGGTTCCAATGAATAACCATTGGGATCTTAATAGAGAGGATTATGAAATTTGTAATATTTTAATTTAAGTTACTTTAATTATGTAACATGCTTGTTTTAAATAATACATAATTTTTTTGTAATATTTTTAAAATATATATTAAAAAAATATAATAATCTAAAATCTATAAGATTAATCTTAATTATATTATTTTTTTTTATCAAAACTTAATTATATTAAATAATTATATGACACAAACGTAGTAATTATTTTAGCAATTGAAATACCAAATTAATGATATAAAAATCATAAAATAAATAATAATCATTAATTAAAATGTCCAATTAGTTTTATATGAGACCATAACATCTTGTTAATATTATATACTGTTTTTTATGTGTTTTATTTTTATTTTAATATTTTTAATAAACAATGAATTTATCAATATCAAAATTAAAAAATTTCATTTTCTATTCAAATTCAGCATTATTAAATAATTTAAAATCCTAAAAAATTTTATAAAAATATATAATAATTAGTATATGGTTTAAAATGATCAAAACATTTCATTTGTAGACAAATTTATAAATATAAAGTAAATATATTACTATGTTAATATAGATTAATTTGGTAAATTTTTTAAAATTAAAATAGAATAGATTGAAGATAATTGAAATGATAAGTATTAAATTGATAGAAAAAAACATATCTAAAATGTATTGATGGATGATACTAATACCTTATATATTGGTATCATCAAATAAATGTCAGGTTTTTTGTAATGAGATATATTTAATTATAATTAAATATTTTTTGAGATTCTTAATGTGCCACTCAAATCAATTTTAAAGGGGAACTTCCTCCGTCACAAATTTAGATCAATTTGGTCTTTAAATTATGTTAATATCCTTAAAAATTCCAATGTAAACTCAATAATTCTAGTTTTTGATGTTCTGGTCTTCTCAAACTACCATATATAGTGCCTTTAAGAGTAGATATTGAGAGAGCTCACTGAAGAAGAAATAATATCTTTTACATAATCTCTCATGATAATTTCATCTTCTACATCCACTACCAATGTTTTTATATTTTTAAGGAAAAAAACAACATCCCTTATATTATAAGTTGTTATTATGGTTGTGTAAAAACATTATTCCACCTTATATATATACTGCAAACAAAAAAATCATTTTGTGTGCGTACGTACAATTTATTGTATCCCTAACATGCTTTTATATGTTTTTCAACCCCACATTACATTAATGGGTTGAATTATGTAAAGAATAACTATATATTATTAATATTACATTATATCGATTATGGAAAAAATTATATAACATTCACATCCAAACCATTTAACAATTATGGGAATGATATCATATCTCTTGTGTACGTACGACCAACCGTATATATAATGCGATGAGATTCATTATATATGATAGCCAATAAAATATGGATATATAAATAAATATAAGGAAAAAATAATATATATATTATGTAAATATTTTTATTGATATTTGCATATCCTAATATGGATATCTAGAATATATGTCAGAAAACATGCATAACAAAATGAAATAGTCAATACATGAATAACAAGTAATAATAAGATGTTATTAAAAAACAAATAATTATATGATAATATATGATGTCATGAAAATTATTATTATTATATAATAATTCATTTAAATAATTTAATTTATCATACACACGAATCAGAAAAATACAAAGGATATTGGATTAAAGGTCAGGGATAATTTTTCACTTTTATTTCTATGGGATATATGCCATATACACCGCATATCTCTTTTTAGTATTTTTTTATACTGACTAACAATATTTAAATGATTTTTACTATTAAATTTGTAATATAATCATAATATAAATAATTACACTAGTAATAATATATAACAGATTAATGTTGTTGGTACATAATGTCACGACCTGTCCCCTGGGGTATGTGTCGTGACTACCCCATGATCGTTTTACATAGGTCAGGGGATGACGACTAGCACAGAAGGCGAAATTCCTTGAACTGGGAAGGAATTGCCTTTATAGAATGAAAATGCACACAACAGAGTAGGAGCTGGATACAAAACACTAAATAAATCGTTTACAAAAGAGTGATGGAAAGTAAAAGGGTTTGGAAATACAAGACCAACTGTAAAGTACTAGGAAACTGAAAGTACAAGTACTGGAAAAGGGGAAAATGACTCTAGGATCATCTTATGGGAAATCCTACTTAAAGGGTAGGTGCAGATAGCCTCTACAGCACTCCACGTATGTCAGTCTCTTCTATGTACCATCATGTCGTTCGATCCACCTTCGAGTGTTGTCCAGTCCTGATACTCTCATCCTCAGTCAGCATTGTTCGTTGTCTGTATCCAACCCAATGAGGTGCAGGTTTATCTTGTGCAGGGGTGAGTATAATGACACTCAGTAGGGAACCCAAGACCATCATGGCCTCACAAAATCCAACAAAGATAAACCACAATGTATGAAATCAACAGATAACCTCACATAGGTATATGCCCATACAGTTACCTTATTTATCAATTAATCCATCTAAATCCTAAGGTGAACACAAAAGTTACTGACAAATCTCAACCATGATCTTATTCTATTGATAATATCAATCTGAACCCTCGAATGTTGGTGAACCTTTTCTAGATCGAGTATAGTGGGCCTACCGCATCACACAAAGGCGCTTCCCACTAAACATGGACTGCTGAGGTACTCCTCCTATCGAGTATCGTGGGTCAGCAGCGTCATATAGAGTCACTCCCCTCGTTGGTCTGTCAGGTCACACATAGGTGCTCCCCCTCCTAGTTTATTGAGGTAATCCTCCTATCGATTACCGTAGGTCTGTTGCGTCCCCAATGCACTCCCCACTGTGGGTCTGCCGTGACACCAAGGCACTCCCTACTGGGCCAGTAGAGTCACTCCGAGTCAAACGGTCAGCAACTGTCAGGTCTCATCCAGCTACAAGGTTCCCACACAAATACTCGCTCATCTCCAGATGACTATCTCCACAAGATACTGTTTGATGGTATAACTACCATGAAGTCCAACAAAGATGTATCTCAACGGTCCTAGACATTATAGGGGTCTCAATGCAACATACAGTGCGTCCAACGGACACTCGGTCTATGGGTTATTAGTCATTTAGTCCTAGGGGGCCGATTTGATTCGTGTGCAATACAACCTGTCTGTATATCAACTATACCCCAAACACTGGTGGGGTATTCTCAATTGGACAGTCATGCTCTAATATTACCACTACCGTTGGCAGTTCATCAAATGGACGTCCGGTGTCAATGAAATGGCCAATGAAAGTAAAGGGTTGGAAATTGAGCCCAGGTCCAGTCCGACTAAGATGGATTGACCCAGTCTGGGTCTACCCGGTCAGACCAGTTGGGTCTAGCCCGACCCATTGAGCAGGCCAGCCTATTAGGTTCGTCTTGGCCCACAAGGCCCAGCCCAACTGGATGCATGGGCAGTTCGGTGTGAGCTGAGGTACACATCGAACTTCAGTGCTCTGATGGTGCAACCCAGCAAATCAAGGCCCAGTGGGCGTGGTCGAGGAGGGTTGGCCCAGGCGATACGAGTGGGGATACAGGCTGGCTCGGGAGGCCAATGCAGCTAGGGCACCACTTTGGTCAGGTAAGGGATACAGAGTCTTGCGGCCAGGCATGCCGGCAGGCGGTCCAGAGGGTGACCTGGTGGTGGTCTAGTAGGCTGGGAGGTAGAAAGGGAGGTCAGAAATTGGGAAAACGGGCCACCGGGAGGTGGACGGGCAGGCCAGGATGTAGCCGGGCAGGGGATCAGGAGGGCCTCCGGCCGGCCAGGCGGGCCACATTGCAAGCCAGTGGGCAGCTGAGCAGGGCGCCAGGTGGGCTAAAGGGCGTCTGGAAGGGTGGAAGGTGGCTAGGACGAGTGCCAGGTCGGACGGTGGGAGGCCGTACAGGCCAACAGACGACCATTAGGCGGTCGGGTGGGGCCGTTGGCTGTGGCCGGATCAGATTTTCTAACATGTTCGGTTCATCCGGTGGCGGTGCGGGACACCACGGGGGCGGCACAGATAACGGATGATGCAGGTAGAATGACCTTTTTCTTTTCTTCTTTGTCACCTCAATACTTCATCGCCATGTCGAAGATCATAATAAACAAGAATGACGGAGGGGTCAGACCATGTTGGTTTGGCCCACACAATCCTCTTTTGGTTAGTAACACTTGGTTCATCGAAGTAAGAGAATAATTATCAATTACACACCTGAAATAAGTAGCCTTACCTCGTTCTATGTATGAATGAAAATAAGAACATGTCAGATAAATGGAAACAACCCCTTCTATTGCTCATTGATCAAAAATGATGTCGTGTAAAGAAGATGATGGAGATCATCGTTCATCATGTCTGCCGCACACTTCCAATCCCGATCTGCATCGGGTCATTATCGAAAATTCGGAGGGTAGGTCGGTTGAATATGTACCATTACAGTAGGATCTGAGGAAGGATGTTTAACAAGTTCATTTTCGGCATTCTTCGATGGAAGAATGAGTTCTTTGTTCGTCATTAGAAGCTTTCTCCCAAGATCTCCGCTTCCAAAAGCTTCCACCAAATTGCAAATGCCCATCCAATAGTGATATGATTTCTCCAATTTAATTCTTTTCACAATATTCAAATTTGAGAATTTAATTACGTAGGTTGGTGTATTAAGGATGGTGTGATGGAAATAATCATGTTATAAGAGTCACGATGCACTCCTTCATTAATGAGAGAGTGTTGAGAGGTTTTCTTCTACTCCCATTAATAGGGGGTTTAGTCTATTGTAGTCCCTATGTTGTAACCTCTTGCAGGAGGTTAGGTTCTGGTGGGACCCACAAACATAACCTCTCATGGGAGGGTAAGGTGTGGTTGTATTGTCTCCAACATCCATGAGGAGGTTTTAACCAACAAATAATAATTAAGCAACAAAATATTTTTTTAATTAATTTATTCACTAAAAACCCAAATAATATATTTTAATCTCGACTGCCTATGGTAAAGGTGATAGTCTTTTTAAAAGAATATCGGTGATGCAAGTTCAATGATGTCCACATAATTCAATTCTGAGTACTAGCTCAAATGTTATAAAACCTGCTCATATGTTTACTGAACGTACCTGAACAAAAATTCAGATATTGATTTTGAGAACACTAGGTCTGGGAATCATGCGCTGTCAATTTTTGTGGACCCGTTAAAATCCCATGTATTTATGAAAAAACATTCCACTGAATTTTTGGGTCTTTACATTCTCCTCACCTTAGGGATTTACATCCCCTTAATCAAAAACTCGAACTATGGGAACAAGTGGGGGTAATGAGTGCACATCTAATCCTCTTGCTCCCATGTGCTCTCATGGAGGTTCTTATGTGGCCAGGGAATGTGCATTAGATGTATCAGCCATCCACATAGGTCACACTACTGTTGATCCTCAATCTTTACTGGAACCTCCAAAATATTCACCCAATCATTGCGACTAGCTCTCCATGGTTGATGACGTGAGAAGGGCCGTGCACGTATCTCCTCAGCTGAGATACATGGAAGACATCGTGCACCCGATGCAACTGAGGTAGAAGAGCTATGTGGTAAGCCACCTCAACAACCGTTCTTAGGACCTAAAATGATACAATGAATCTCAGAGATAACGTGGCACCTCAGCCAAGAGTTTGTAAACCTCTTCGAGGTGAGATCCATAAAAAATGCATGGTCACCATCCTTAAATTGTAGAGGTCTCTGTCTCTTATCATCATTCGACTTTTGTCTTCTCTATTCAGTCTTCATCAACTCTTGGATGATCAACATATTCTCTATGCTAGATCGTACAATCTTTGGTCCCACTAGTGTTGACTCCCCAGGGTCAATCCAACATAAGGTTGATATCCAATGTCACCCGTATAACACATCAAAAGGTTTTATTCTAATGGTGGAGTGATAGTCGTTGTTATATGAAAAATAAACCAAGGGTGTGTGATCCTACCACCTATGACTGAAGTCGAGGACACAAGCCCGCAACATGTCCTTGAGGGTTTGAATGTTCTGATCAGTTTAAAAATCCATCTATGGATGGACGCCAGATCTTAGACGATACTGCTTCCCGAAAGCTTCCTGCAACCCTTCCATAGCGAGGATGTAAACTGTGCATCACAATCAAAGACAATCATTGAAGGTACTCCATGTAGCCACACAATCTCTTTCGAGTAGAGGTGTCTCATGCTCTCTACTGAACTATAATCTCTAATCTGTAGTAAGTGGGCCAACATAGTGGGTCGATCAATGATCACCCTAATCGATTCATGACCCCATGATTTAATTGGAAGACCTGTCATGAAGACCATGGATATCTCATCCCACTTCCACTCTAGGACCTCCAAAGGAATATCCAATCCAGATGGTACCTGGTGCTCTGCCTTTACTTGCTGACAAGTAAGGCATCGAGAGAAAAACTCTTTTACTGACTTCATTATACCTTGCCACTGGTGCTGCCGTCGAAGGTCTGGGAACATATTCACCACTCCATGATGTACTACTAATGGGGATGTGTGGAACTCCCTCAACACATCCTCCTAATGTGACACTGGTACCATAGAACATCCTTTGAAGAGGATGGTGTGCTCTCCACCCTTATAAAATCTTTCAGGTGATTGCCCTATAGATATCTGATCAAGTCGTGTCTTGATGTCAACGACCCCATGTTGTGCCTCCCTGACTTGCTGAAGAAGTGGGGGAGTGATTTTAAGAGACTAATGTAATGCTGCACCATCTCTATCCATAAAGGATATCTTCAAAGTAGCCACCTTCTCTGTCGCCTCACCAAGAAGATGTATACCAAATTACTTGTTGAGTGAATCTTTAACAATATTCCATTTTATAGGTGTATAGACTATCTCAATTTCATAGTCATGGAGGAACAAAATCCATCTATTTTGTCTTATCATCATGTCCATCTGATAGAAGATATACCCGAGACTCTTGTTATCAGAGTACACGGTAAAAAATTCTACCATCAGATAGGGATGCCACACCATCAAGGAGAAGACCACTACTTCTAACTCCATACCTTATGTAGTTTAGTTCTACTCATGCTATCTCAGCTTCTAATAACCATATGTGATCACTGCTTGCTTCTGTATCAGGACACACCTGAGTCCGGACCCAGATGCGTCGTAGTTGACTACATACACAACGCCTTCCTTAAGAATCCTCATGATTGGATTACTAGTCAGCCTCTCCCTCATCTCCTCAAAGCACTATTTTTTCTATGTAACCACACAAAGGGTTTCATCTTCTTCATAAAAGATGATAGTGGTGCTGCAACTGTAGAGAAATCTAGAACGAACCTCTTCTAGTAACCAACCAAACCCAAGAAACTCAGTACCTCTGTCACACACCTGGGTAGCTCCCACGCATGTAACGCCTCAATCCTTACTAGATCCACAACAAATATATCCTCTAAGATGATGTGTCCCAAGAATTAAACCTCTCAGATCCAAAACTGTCATATCATGAGATAACCATAAAGTCAGTGCTCTCAGATTGTGTCTAGTACTACCCGCAAATGGTAGTCATGCTCCTCCTCGGTATTCAAGTAAATCATAATGTCTTCATTGAAGACTACGAAAAATCGATTGAGGTGTGGCTATAATATCTTGTTCATGTGTCCCTTGAACACTATTGGAGCATTGGTTACACAAAAAAGGATAACCAAAACTCATAGTCGTTGTACATACATCCAAAATATGTCTTCTCTGAGCTGGTGATATCTTGATCTGAGGTCTATCTTCAAGAAGAATCATTATCCCTTTATCTTATCAAAGATATAATTAATCCTCTAGAGTGGGTACTTGTTTTTCATGTTCACCTGGTTTAGGCAACGATAATCGACACACAAACTCAAACATCCAACCACCTTCATGGAGAATAGAATTGGGGCTTCTAAGGGAGAAACACTGGGTCAGGTGAATCCCTTCCCCTACAAGTTCTCCAGCTGTATCCATCGCTCACGAAGCACAATGGGAGCCATCAGATATTTTTGTTTTGATATCGAAGTCATCATGCAGTATAGGTAAATGTAGAAGTCCTCCTCTCAATGAGGAGGTAGACCTTTGACATCATCATGTAAAACATCTGCGTACTAGTCCACCACTTTAAGATACGTCTGAATCTACACATCAAATGCTCTGATGGTAAGGCAAGCCAACTAATGAGTGGTCGGCTATGCTCTCTTCCGGACAAGTCCATCCTCCACCGCAAAGGATCCCTTCTCACAAGTGAAGGTAAACCGGGTCCCATCCTTTATAAACACCACATTGTGTGCCTAATATAGTCGATATGTGCATGGATTGTAGATAAATAGTCTATAACCAGATGACGTCGCAATGCCTTGATGCCGCTACTAAGAGATCCCAATCGAAGCATTCACCACCTAGAGTATGCTCAAACTTCCGTCACCAATTCCTTATCATAAAATATACTCTCGTAGGAGTCTCTAGGTGTATAGATCAAGCCAAGGCTCCATCAGAATCCCTGATCTCCAAACAAGGGTAGTGGAAATGAAAGATTGATTGGCTTCTCTGTCTATAAGAACCACAACTATTGTGGAGTGGAAATAGATCGAAGCTCGAATAATCTCCGGAGCACCATGATCATAAGCCTCACCTACTAGAAGCTTACCTCTCACCTATCAACCTACTCCATGCGGTCGGAGTAGACCTCCAGGTTTTTGATACAAAAACACCTTGAAACATCACCCACTGACATTTGCTCAACTAGCTCCTCTGCCACATCTGCTTATGCCTTGTGGACCACCTCGATCAAATCTCTATCTCTACCTAAGATGTACTTCGATCGTATGATGATCATCCAAATGGATGGTTGGATAGTCACGAGACATGTGACCCTTCCCACTACATGAGTAACACAGCCCACTCCCGGCATGTATGTCTCTACCCCGGGTGCCCAGCACAAATGATCATGAGTTGTGTGGTCATCCACTCATGGGTCTGGTCCTCTTGGACCACTGTGATATTTTTCTACTACCAGCTACAAAAGACTCTATTGCATGTCAACTAGTATTAGGTCACCCTATTGGAGATTGTTCAGTAAGAAAACTCTCCACTAAGAGGACTCGCTCAATACCATTGCCTGCGTCGGGATGCTGATGGAGATCATCGAAGCCATGATCTCTCTCCAAAGATCCTACTCAAAGGTCCATGAACAGAAGAATGGGTCCCATATCATATCATTAGAGTAGAACAAGAGGTTACTTATCCTAGATGAATACTAACAACAGTCATGTTTCACTACTACAGATAAAGTAGCTCTTATATGTGTTCTGTACTAAGTGTCACTGGAAAAAATTCTCCCTGAAACTAGCTATTGAATTATTCCCAGAGATGTGTCATCTCATCGTGAACTTGGACCATCAGTCTCCACTGTCTTCCTTCTACTTCCTATAAAAGGATGGTAGAAATAATCACCATGATGTTAGCTGGGGAACCTACCAGTAGAAAAAATCTCACCACAACCTCCTGCCAATCCTCGACCACCTGTTGGTCCATATCTCCCCTTGTCCTAGGTTTAATCTAGTGCTGGAACTCATGAAACATGATCATGTGGCATGCATCATCTACTACTAAGGCTGTTGGAATGATTGACCGAATGGGATGTGGTACCGCTGGTGCCACTTCTGGAAAAGGGCCATGTACCAAGGTCTCATTTCTCAGTGGGATATATATGCATAAAACTCTTTAGACTCTCATCGATCATCCGCGGGGAGGCATCCGGAAAGAAACATATGTGACACCGTCAATGAATTATACCTGGTGTGCAGAACTAGTTGACCTAACATAATGAAACATTTTGAAAACACACATGCAATCAGTGTTTTCATGCACAGAGTCTGAAATTAAAAGTCAGGGTCCTAGTCTATGGATATGTCGATATTCGCACCAACACTGGACTCCATGAACTACAAACCACACTCTGTATCCTTAACACTATTTCTTCACAAAAAATATCAGAGTCCTACGTTTTGTGGGAGAACTGACTGCACTAATACTAATTTTTCTTGAGCCATATCCTAGGGAATGTATCGTGACTACCCCAAGCCCGCCATACCTATGCCAGGGGATGGGTATTATCACTGAAGGCATAAATCCAAAAACTCAGAAGGCATAGCCATTATAACTTGAAAACACACACAAAAGAGTACGAGCTAGAAACCAATTTATAAATAAACTATATACAAAAGGGTTATGAAATGTAAACTTTTCCAGAAATACAAGCCCAACTATGAATTACAAGGAAACTGAATGTACACGTTCTAGAAAAGGGAAAACCTCTCTTGGATCATCCATACAGAAATCCAACAAGAAGGGTAGGTAAAGATAGCCTCCAGAACCCTCCATGTTCACCCATCTATTCCGTGTACCATCACGTCATGTGATCCACCTCCAACTGTCATCTAGTCCAGGTACTCTCATTCTCAGTCAGCACTGTCCATCGTCTGAATCCAACAGAATGAGGTGTGGGCATAGCTCATGCAGGAGTGAGTATAACATCACTCAGTAGGGACCCTGAGACCCTCAAGGTCATACAAAATCAAATAAGGATAAACCAAAAATTATGAAATCAACAGATAATGCCAGATAGGTTTATTCCCATATATATAACTATGTTATTAAGTAATCCATATCAATCATTAGGTAAACACAAAATTTACAGACTTAGCTCAACCATGATTTTATTCATGGGATAGTATCAATCTGAACCCTCGTTTTTTAGAGAACTCCTCCTCTATCGTGTAATGTGTGCATGAAGCATCACACAGAGGCGCTTCCCATAAACCTTGTACTGCTGAGGTACTGCTCCTGTTGAGTACTGTGGGTCTGCCACGTCACACAGAGTCGCTCCCCACCATGGGTTTCCCACCTCACACAAAGGCACTCCCCCTCATAGCCTACCAGGGTACTCTCCCATCGAGTACCATGGGTCTGCTGCAGCACTAAGTTCCTCCCCACTCTGGGTCTTCCGGGACACCATGGAACTCCCCATGGGCTAGTAGAGTCACTCCGAGTCAAACGGTTAGTAGTCATCAGGTCTCAGCCAGCTACTAGGATCCCGAAAAAATCCTCGTTTTTCCATGGAAGATTCGCTCCACAAGATATTGGATGATGCTCCAACTACCATGATGTCCCATGAAGATGTATCTCAAAGGTCCTCCACATCATAGGGGTCTCAACACAATATACGACGCATCAAAAAAACCCATGTTATGTGAGTTAATAGTCTAATAATCCTGGTGGCCTGGTTGGATTTGTGGGTGAAAAAACCTGATTGTATATCAACGATACACCAAAATCTAGTGGCATATACTCAAAGGGGTTTTCATTATCCATGATTAATAGTGCCGACGACAGTTCATCACACGGACGTCTGATGCCAATGATTTGGCTAATGAATATAAAGGGTTATTAGTCACCCTGGGTTCGGTCCGTCTGGGTCGGACCGACTCGGTCGGACCCTGTCTGGGTCGACCTGTTCATGGTCGACTCGGTCGGACCAGTTATGTCTAGCCCAACCCATTGGGTGGGCTAACCTGTTAGTTACGGCCTGGGCCATTGGCCCACGCCCAGTAGGCCGCATCGTCGTTTCATCCCGGGCTCGGGGCTAGATCGACCTGGAGCACCGTGAGGGTTTTTCTCGGCACATGGTGCATGGTTGAGCCTGTTCGGAAAGGTCACCATTAGTGGGGTCGTGGGCTAGCTCATGAGGATAGCATGGAAAGGGCGCCGCATTAGTCTGGTGGCTGCTCGGGAGACAGATGGCCAGGCATGCAGGTGGGTGGGCCAGTGGGTGGTCGGGCAGCATCCATGTAGGCCGGGAGGCAAATGGGCAGGCCATGAGGCTGCCTGTAAGGGCACCAGGTGGGCGGCCAGGCAGGCCGGGAGGTGGCCGGGCAGGCTATCGGGCGGTTGGGCGGTGACCAGGGTGTCTGGCGGGGTAGGGCCGGTGCGAGAGCCAGTCCAGGGCCCATTCGGCCAATGGTGTTGTGGGACGCCATGGGGGAAGCACATATCACAGAGGATGTGGGTAGCACAACCTTTGTCTCCTCTGCCTTCATAGGCTAATTACTTCATCACAATGCTGATGATAATCATAAACAAGAACGACAGAGGGGTTGGGCCCGGTTGGAATGGGCCGCACCCTCCGCATTTAGGGTGGTAACACTTGGCTCATCAAGGTAGGATAACGATGAACAAAAACTAACTTGAAATAAGATTCATAACCTCATTCTTCATTTGAATGAAATAAGTAACATGGAACATAAAAGGAAACTACCCTTACCTTTCCACTTTGATCGAACATTATGTTGTAGAAATAAGATGAAGGAGATCATCATTCATCGCGTTCTCCATACACATCCAATCCTGAGTTGTTTCGGCTATGTGATGACGACACGGATGGTAGCTCAGTTGAAGACGTCCCAAGTCGGTAGGATCTAAGGAAGGAAGTCAAAGAAGACTATCTCCAGCATTCTTTTTTGGAAGAATATTTTCTTCATTCTTCATTGGCAGCTTTCTCCTGATCTTTCCTCTTCCCAAAGATTCCACCAAGGTGCAAATTCCTTGCCAAATGGTTCATGAACTCCCAAATATAATTGTTGGAACAATATTCAAACATGGGAAATTAATTAAGTAGGTTGGCATATTAAGGATTGTGTGTTGGAAAAATTAATTCTATAGGAGTCAAGAGGCTCCCCCTCATTAATGATGGAGATTTGAGAGGTTTTCCACACCTCCCATTAATAGGGAGTTTATTATTGTGTAGTCCCCGAGTCGTAACCTCTCGCGGGAGGTTAGGTTCCAGTGAGCCCCCCCACTATAACCTCTCATGGGCGGTTAAGGTGTGGTTGTCCCACCCTCCAATTCAATGAGGAGGTTTTAACCAACAAATAAAAATTAAACCACACACTTTATTTTTAATTAATTTATTCACTAAAACCGCAAAAACTATATTTTAATCCCAACCCACTACCGTCAAGGTGATATTCTTATTAAGAGAAAAACAACAATACGAGTTCAATGATGTCCTCGTATATCAATTCCATGTAACAGTTCAATTGTTATAAAAAACATCTCGTATGTTTACTGAACGTACCTGGAAAAAACATCAGAAATTGATTCAGGCACACAGGGCCATAGAATCATGCGCCATAAATTTTCACGGACTCGTTAAATTCCCACATATTTAAGAAAAAAATTCCACAAAATTTTCAGGTCATTACATATAAATTCAAAATCGCATTTTAATATGTGATATTTTTATACATATGTTTTTACTAGGGTATATTTACCATCCATTTATTATATATATGTATTATAAAATATTCAATATATTCATATTGTATGGTTTAATTTCAAATTTACCCATTATTTATTTTCCCATGAAATTTTATGAATGTATTCTTTTGTCATTTTCAATACTATGTACTGTTGGACTTTTGGGAAAAATATAAGAAAAATGTTTACTTTTAACTTATATAACATGGATGGATTTTTATCAACTAATAATGCCTTATTTCCTAAATAATACTTTACATAATTTGATATTTTTTAATGAATTTTATTTTTTAAAATTGATTTAAATTTTTATAAATTAAATTATTTTTAAAGAAGAAATGATATTATCCTCAATAAATTAATTTCAACTGTTTTATCATAATTATTTAAAATATATGATGACATTCCTTATAAAGGGTTATGATTATATAACTATTATTTATATGGTTTTATTTTTTTAAAATTTATTGACATTTTTGAAATATATTTGTTTTATTTGTATTATGCTACATTTAATGATTATAACACCCATTTAGTTATGTTTATTATGCAATGATTATTAATTTATGTTATTGTGGAACACATAATAATGTTATCATTAATATGATGGGTGGTAATGTATCTCCATCTAATCAATTGGTTAAATATTTATGTCTCATTATATAGAAATTTTTTTAATGGGATGTATATTTAGTTTATTAATACAGGGCTTCAATAGTATGTAAATCTGGTTCAATAATATAGGGTTGTAATAAGGTGAGAAATCGATTCTATAATGTATTATTTCCAACATAACCGCCTTTTAAATACACATTGCTAATATTTAAATGATTTTCTAAACATACATGATTTCAATAATTATTTGTTTTATACCAATTCTACTTCTTTACGGTTAATGATTCCATTATTATTGATTCCTTACAAACATAAAATGTTTATTTCATTAAAAAATATTTTGATATATGTTAAATGTGGTATGGTTTTTAAATGTTAGGTTCACGTTTTAAAATTATTATATTTATTTTTTATATGAAATATTTCACTGCATGCCATTATTGAGTATTTGAGATCAACCATTTTATATGTTTCCTTTTTCTTAGGATATAAAAAATGTATTATGTTAGGAAAAATAATGGATAAGATCATTACATGAGATGTTTCAGATCTTTCACCGATTTATGATATTGTTTTCCTAGTTTCAGAAGACACTAAATGACTAGAGTGTTTGATGTTTTTTGGGTGTAATATATTATGTATTCCAAAAAAATTAATTTAATGTCCACTTACGTCAATCTCGGGACATTAATGATATTATTAGTGTAATGGTTTAATTAACCTTTCGAAACTCAAATGAGAATAATTTTATGACATCCCTATAATTAGATCTAAGACATGTCTAGGGATATTCCATGGAAAAGTATAATTATATATTACTATTATATAATATTTTAAATGATATTGTATAAATTTTATTAAACCTACTATGTCATAGAATTTTTTTAAATTCCTTTTAGTATATAGGTTTTCCAGTATGATTACATTCAATCTTACTTTCTTGGGATTTAAAAAATTGTTGTAAATTGGTAGATTTGTGTTAATAGAAAATATGATGTACAATGGAATGATATTACTCATTTAAAAAATTAATATGGGTGTTGGAAGGAAAACATCATTATTATGCACAATCAGTAATAACAACACACGATCAACAATATCAACATTTTTTAGTTTGTAGACCCACAAAATAAGAGAAATATTAAGTTTTATGGTGATCATTGTGGAATAAATATTCAATTTTCCTCATGTAAATCATGTGGGAAGAGGCATCAAAGAATTTTTTAGAACTGAAATGGATGATGTCTTTGGTGTAAAAAATAATGACACAAATCCAGTGATTGTTATAGAAAAGTGTTAGTTATCACAAATGAGAAGGATAATGGTATTTTAAAAAAACAACAATAGTTAAATGTTTTATATGTTGAATGTATAACTATTATGAAAATATATGCCCTTAGATAAAATATAATGAATAGAATCGTCATGGTTGTGTGTGTAGTATTTGTGTTTCGTGTGATGATGAGACTAAGAATTTCACATGAGAAGAAAAAAAATGTTAAGAAATAAGATGATGATGCTTTGAAAATGGATTAAGAAGATATTGGAATTATTTCATGTTGATCAGTAATAATGTTATATAAGATGTTATCTGGTTTTATAAAAAAAATATAAGGACTGGAAGACTATGGTTTTTTCTTAGGTATTTGATAGTATATGATAAATTTTATTTTTTACCGTGAAATGTTATTGAATTAATTTTTGGAAAATGACCAGATTAATGAAGTATAACCATTAATCTGAGGATAATAATGAGTTTATTAAATTTTGGTTTTGAAAAAGTAAATTGAATGGTAATGATTTCCATAGAACATATTAACAGTTTGTTGTTTCTCCTATCATGGATGAAGTTTATATATTTTTTGGAATTGATAACATAGAATCATGCTTGCTTTGAATATGGAAATATGAATTTTTAGGAAATTATAATGATAATACATGAT
Organism: Viscum album; assembly: GCA_963277665.1. Classification (NCBI taxonomy): domain Eukaryota; kingdom Viridiplantae; phylum Streptophyta; class Magnoliopsida; order Santalales; family Viscaceae; genus Viscum; species Viscum album. The sequence continues at coordinate 1,035,869,710 of OY728133.1, read as the reverse complement.
GAAGATTTGCACATGTTGGGAATGTGTCCATATAGAGATTCCTTATGATATATAGAAGACAAATGTTAAGATGATTTAGTTCACCTTGTTCTAAAGCTTTTTATTTCCATCATTCATATGGATTGAATGGTTATACATTTATGGATAGTATAAGCTAAACATTAGATAATGCTTTTATGCTTAATGTATTAACTCACTATAGGTGGAATTTTGAAAAATACATAACTAGTAACAACCTTTTAATTTCGAAAAAGAAACTTTGAATTAAATATTCAATTTTTTATGGATATCAAGATCAACTAATAATTTTGGAATGAATTATTCAATGTTACTTTTTTAGTAAGAATTGTAGTGAAAATTGATAAATGCCTATAGAAACAATGATATTATACTTAATCAAGTATGTATATATTCTAATTATTCAACATTAGGAATAGGATCATTAAACCAATCAATTTTACCTTAGTACCATCATATGTTACGAATCCAATAGACCCATAAATCGTCATTGAATTTATGGATTTTTAAAAAAATATTCTACTAATTGTGTGCATTATCACTCTAAATCTAAAAAAGATGGTAAAATTTATCTTCTATTTCAATGTTCTAAATTTCCACCTTCGATCTCCTATGTGGAAAACAAGCTATGAGTGACTTTTGGTAAGCAATATGTTTCTCATCATTCCTTTTCAAAAAAAAAGTTTTAGTCTTACTTTTTATGACGTGGTATTTGATAAAAACATTTAATGTATTAAAAATTCTATACCCAACAGGAATTTCGTTGGATAAATTCATTTTAAATGGGTTGGGGTAGAATGTAACAACACGCTATTTTTATGAGGTATATTTTTTATTTTCCATTATATAAGTATTTTTAAGTGATTATTATTTATTTATTTTCAGACTTGTGTTGTACGCACCCCTAGGATAATATTTCACTACGAAAAAAATTAATTTTCTTTTTATATAAACAACATTATAGTTGTCTTATAATAGACACAACTTCATGAACATAGTATAAAATGTATTTCTTGCAAGATTAGGATTTTGAGAAAAACTATATATTGTTATGTTATCTTACAACACAACTTTTATAATGATGGTGTGAAATGTATTAACTAAATTTGGAAAATATTCATTACTCTTTTTTGATATAATATATATAAATTAAAATAATACTTTTTAAAATCAAATGATATTTTTTGTTGGAAAACTAATTAATGAAAATAAGTTAGTTTATACAATAATAATATAACACTCGATGAATTTTATTAATGAAAATATAATTTAATATATTAAATATATTATTTAAAATTCATCTTCTGTTTTATGTAGATATTATATATAAAAAATTCCAATTTTTTCATAATAGAAGCATTTTTTAAAAAATTAAATTTTTTGCCTTTTTAGGGGGAACCTATTCTAATTATAGTTTTTTAGACTATTAATAAAAAAAATTTCACAAAATATACTTCTTTTTCAGAAAAGGTGTATAGAAATTTACTTTGGAAGATTGTTCGATATCTTCCAATTACATTATTGTTTTGATTAATAGAAAAAAGACCTAAAATTTGAATTGGAAATAAATTTTTTTCTTTTAAATTATATATTTTGTTCAATTATATAATTTAATACTTATAAAATATAAATAGAATATATTTTTATCATTTTATATAATTGAGGTCATTTTGATTTTTTTTATGTTTTATTTATAAAAACAATGATCTTTTTCAATGTTTTATCTTTTAAAAATCATTTCCTCATTTTTACAAAAGGATTAACTTTAAATTATCTAATTAAAAATCCATTTTTTGAATTTTGAAAAATGGATTTCATTTTTGTAATCAGTATTTAGAAAATATTGTTAATATATTTGTTTTATTTTTGTTCTTTAGTAATATTATATTCTATAATTTTTATTATTAATGTAAAAGGGTAAGTAGATTAAATACAAGTAAAGATAATATTAAAAAAATAACCAAAAACTTGTACTAATTTCAATGGATGAACAAGTGTTTACCTAAATAATATTTATATCAAACTATTTTTCATTGAAATATACTTTGTTTAAATTAGGACTTCTATCTTATTTTATTAAATGAAAAGTTAAATATATATTTGTCAAATTTTAGAAAATATACCATTTATAATATATAGTTATATAGAAGATAAATTCTAATGTAATTACTCATCTATAATGCAACATGTTTTTGTTTATCATGATAATATATTTGTGGTTTTTATAATACATATAATTCCATTAATAACAAATAAATTAATGATTCCAAAAACATTTAATTAATTAGACATCAATTGAATAACTATTATTAATGTTATAATATACATTAAAAACACAAACAGTTAAAAAAATATTCTTGGACAATTATATATCGACCATGATCAAGAATGGGTTGATTAATTTACTATTTGGATCTATATGAAAAGTATTATAATACTTATTATATTTTATTTGATGTGGAACTAAACTATTCACATTCATGATTTATCATAAATAACAATTTTAATATAACATTTTTAAGATGATATATCTGACTAATAATATTAATCTTATATATAGAATAATTATCATAATTATTGTATTTTAATTATTATTTTTATTCAATATATAATATAACAAATACTTTTACAATGTCTATGTTTAATTAGTTTATAAATAGAAATACCAAGTTAATGTAATTAAATTATTCAAATAAATATAATTTTGGATAACTAATATAATAAATTTATTTTATAGAACATGTTAATCTATTAAAAATATAATAAAATTATTTTTGGGATGTTATCTTCTAATTTTAATATTTTTATAAAATAAATGAATTAAATAGTTTTAAATTGACAATATTTATTTTTTATCAAAATTAAGTTGAATTAAATTATTTAAAAATCAAACAACATCTTTTAAAAAATATTAGATAATAGTTATATTTTTTGAAATTTCTAAATTATTCATTTATGGTGTAATTGGCATCCAAGAAAAAAAATTATATTATTTTAAAAAGAATAATTTGATAAACAATGTAAAATTGAAATAAAATAACTAAAGGTTAATTAAAATGATAAGGATTAAATTGATAAAAAAATATAATATTTATTAGTTAGTGATATTATAACCATAAATATTTCAATCATCAAATAAATGTCATTTTAGAGTTATTTGGATTGGGATATATTTTATAATAAATTAATATTTTTAGATTTTCATATAGTGTCTCCCACCTCAATTATAAAATAGAACCTCCTCCATCACTTATTCACAGAGATTTGTGCTTTAATGTTCTTCCATCCACAAAACATATTCCTTTGAAGAATTATTTTTTAGAATCTAGTGGTCCTTGTATTCTCAAAATACTATCCTCAGTGCCATTATATAGGGATATAGAAGGTGGTCACTGAAGAAGAGGTAATCTCCATTACCAACTCACTCAGAATCATTACAACTTATAATTACACTACCTATGTTGTTTCTATTAGTTTTTAATTACTCCAATATTGATTATATAATGATTTGTTATTATGGTTACGCAACAATATTGTTCCACCTTTTATCCATCCTAAAAAAAATAATATCATCATGTGTGCGTACGTATGACTTAACATCTCCACATTGTTGTGTAAAATGTTTTTTACCACGACCATACTTGGATGGGTATATGATAGAAATAATATCAATATGTGATTATTATGTCATGATATGGATTATGTATAACATTATATACCATTAACTAATATTCCATTATACAATTATGGTAATGATATTGATGATTGTACATAAATACGACCTGTTATGTCTATGATGTGATGTGATTACTTCATCATGATATGCATTTAAGACTGATTATTTAAATGAATATACTGAATAAATAAGATATATAATCTGTTAATATTATTTTTTAATGATATGAATATGACCTAAGATGTAAAACTGTAACTTATTAGAAGAAACATGCATTATAAATTGATGTAGTTAATACACTAATAATGACTCATAATGTAATTTTATTAAAACATAATGATAATATGATCATATATGAAATTGTAAAAATTATCATGATTCTGGATAGACTTAATGACATTATTTAATCATTATTCTATAGGTTCAGATATATACAAATGATATCAGACCTAAGGTAAGCGATTATTTTGTTTCACTTTTATGTTTGTGTGGAATATTATTTTTACAACACCACTTTTATTTGTTAGTATTTATAATCACCATGAATGATTTTGTGATTTTTATAATAAAGGATATACTTTTAATATAAATTTCTTAATTTTACAAGGCATATGATTCTACAAGTTCTAAATTAGTAAAGAATAATTTTTTAATATTATTTTTATCTAAGATTGTTTAATTGGTAATTCTTTACTAGGGGACATATATCATCAATTTTTTATACATATGTTTTGTAAATTTTTTTTATATTCTTATAATAATTATTATTTTCAATTTTACCCACTATATATTTTTTTAATAAATTTTATGAATGTAATATTTTTTCATCTTTAATATGAGGTACCTTTTGACTTTATGAAAGAAATAATAGTCGAATGGTTTTTATTATCACTTATAATATAAGAATGGGTTTTATTCTCTTCCATAAAATATTTTTCTATAAATATTACGTTAATATATATTTTTTAAAAAATAAATTAAATTATATTCATTTATTATTTCATGGAATTTTTATAAGAGAAAATGTTTTCAAAAAAGGAATAATAGTTTCCTCAAGAATTAATTTCATATGATTTATCATCATTATTTTCCATTTATGATGACATTCATTATAATGGGTTATGTTTCTATCCCAATTATTGAAATTGATTAATGGGATTTTAAGGAATTGTATTTATTAAATACATATGGTTTATATTTATGACGATGTAATGAGGTGTAGGAATCAAATTATTTTCATTCAGTTATGCTATGTTGAATGATTTATGTTATATTGGATCACATAATAATGATTTTTTATGATATTTTTGAGACCTATATATCCCACCATTATGTTGGGTAATGATGTATATTTATTGATATTCGAATAATTTAAATTGAATGTAAATTTGTTTCATTTATATAGTGTTGGAATGACATATAAATTCAGTTTCGTAATATAATGCTGAAGCGAGGAGTGATCTTGGTTTAGTAATGGGATTTTCCCTCTATTCTAATCATGGAAATTATCCATGGAAAGTATGTAATTGATTTTCTATTATTATGTGTCTTTTATAATTCATTTTTTTATTCCAATTATATTTTATCATTGTTTAGGATTCCATAATATTTATTCCCTATTAATGTCCCAGATTTATTTTATCAATCGTGATTTTGGTATATGTTAAATGTGTTTTGGTTTTCAAAAGTTATGACCATTTTATTACCTTACTATGTATATGTTTCTAATTATATTTCCCTATTATTAATCATAATATGAATTTGAGATCACTCTTTTTAAGGGTTTTCTTTTCCTTATGATATAATAATGGTTTTAGGATGGAAAAATAAATCAAATGATCTATATGGGAGATTTTGAAGATCGTTCACCTTGTTAGTAAAATGCATGTCTAGTTCCCAATGAAATTAAACTAAGACGGCCTTTAGTTGTCTTTTTTGTAATCTATTATTTTTTTCTAAGAAGTAATGTCTTTTTCATGTACATCATGCTAGGGTCACTATAGTTGGTATCTAAGTGACGGTCTAGTTTACAATTGAATTCTATTATTATAATAAATTAGAGAGATCCCTAGAGAGTGTTTTATGGCATGTCAAGGGAAGTGCTATGGATAATTCTAATTATTTGTTTTAGTCCCAAAATTAGTTAAAATATTATTTTTATCATAGGAATCAATCCATTTTTCTATATATTTAATGTTAATTCCCTGGATTTTTTTGGTTTTATGTTATGATTATTATCTCACAAAATTTTCATTTACAATTTTTTTTAATTGACTGGAAATAAAATTATTCATGTTAATCAGGGAATTTGATGGAAAATGTAATGATATTCATCATGAGAAACCAAATTAACTGGGAATTGTTCGGTGAAACATAATTATTATACCTAATTAGTAATATGATAATATGATCAATAATCTACACTTATGTGAGATTCATAGCACACATACGAAAAGAATAAAAGTGTGTCATGGTAATCATTGGGGAGTGGATGTTCAATTTTAAACATGTAAATCTTGTGAAAAAATGCTTCAATGATACTTTTACCAAGGAAGTATAAGACACTATAGGTGTGGAAAAAAGTATTCAAAGATTGTAATTATAATGAAGAATGTTCATCTAACACAAATACAAGGATAACAATATTTCAAATACACAAATTATTATTAAATGTATTAAATATGGATTTTCATGGAATTATGTAAATTGATTTTCTAAGGTAAAATCTCATAAATAGAATCAACATGGCTATATGGGTAGTATTTATGTTTTAGATTATAATGTGATTAAAAACAAAAAATTTTGTAAAATAAGTATAATGGAATAAAATAATGAATCATGGAAAGTGGTTTATGATTATAGCTGAATCATTATATCTTTATTGAGCATAATATTGAATAATTAATTTTATTTTATTATTTAACATAAAAACTATAATTATTGTTTAAATATTACATTTCCTTAGCTATTTGAAAGTATATTCTAAATTGTACATATGAATAAGAAATGTGATTTTGGGTAATAAGTTTAAAAATGAATAATTAAGGTAAGGATAACCATTAATATTATAAATATGATTAGTTAATGATATGTTGGTTATTAAGAATTGAATTGGATTATATTAATTTCATTTTTACTAGTTATGGATTTGTTGTTGATGCTAATAAGGATGACATTTGATGATTTTTGGAATTATGAATAAGGAATCATGCATTTCTTCATTTTTCAAATATGGTAATTTAGATTATTATCAATAGAAAATGTGACGAAGTAATTCACATGTTTGGAATATGAACAAAAAATACCTTATGATATATGGGAGAAAATATTAAGCTGCTTTAGTTCATCTCTTTCTAAAATTTTGGATTTTTACATTTTATAAGGATTTTTATGTTTTCCATTTATAGAAATCATATGTTAAACATAAGATAATATATTTTAAATTAATTTATTATCTTACTATAAGTGAAATAATAAATATTTCACATCTTGTTCTAACCATTATGTTGTGATAAAGAATGATGAAATGAACTGTCATTCTATTATGGATATAATGATCTACTAAAGCATAAAAAATGAATAATTCAACATCATTTATTATAATAAGAGATGATGTGGAAATGTATCAATTCATAAGGAAAGTATGAGATTATACTTAATCAAGTAATTATATCTTCTTAGTAGTAAAATTTATCAAAATTGTCCAAAAAAAATTACCCTCATACATTAATTCTCATGAATCAAATTACACATTAAATCATTAAAAAATTAATGCTTTTTTCTTTTTTCCATTCTCCAAAAAAAAATCCTGAATCACTATTCATCAAAATATGAATTTTATATTTCTCTTCAGTATTAATTTTTTCACATTCAACCAATTTTATTCTATGTGAAATCCAAATTATGAATGAATTTGAGTGACTATTTTGTTTCTTAGATTTAACATTTAAAAGGAATTTCTAGTCTTTTTTTTACCGATGTGGGTTTCTATAAGTGAAATTTTAATGTATTAATCCTTTTATAACCTGGATGAATATGGACGAATTAATTCATTTTAAGGGGATTGTAGAATGTAACACCTAGATATATTTATGTAAAAGATATTTTATTTTCTTTTATTTATTATTTTTATGATTATTTATTATTTTAATGAGTTTTTTTTATTTAACTAAATGATAATCATGAGATACACAGAACCCCAGATTAGCGTGCAACATAAACAACATTATTCTTGGATTTGGTTTTTCCAAATTTCACGATCATTTGATATAATTTATTTCACTTATAACATAGCCATTATAATGGTGGTTTGAATTGAATTAAATAAATTAAAAATATATTCTCTACTTCTTGATGAGAAATTAATTAAAAATGTATATAAAAAATTTGTTATACAAAATGAAATGTTTATCAGAGAAACTAAAAAATAATAAAATCACTCCTGATAGACTTTATTAATGGTATACATAAGTAATATATTCAATATAATAATTAAAATTCTTATTTTAATTTTTCTAGACATGAAATAACAAAAATATGATATATCTCAGAAAATATTTATTTTACAAAAAATGTTTTTTTCGACCTTTTAATGGTGCACCAATTTTAAATATTATTTTTAGACTTTTATATATTAAATTTTGAAAAATATAAGCCTTCTTCAAAACTTGGATATCAAAATTTACATTGGATTATTTTTGATCTTTTACCATTAGGATTCATTTTTTGAAGAACAATAATCACTCATTAAATATTTATTGAAAACATGTTTTTTCATTGAGGAATTTTATATAGATAAATTATATTTGGGAATTATTTTAACTTATTAATATTATATATTTTTATTATTTAATATAATATAGGTTATTTCAATTATTTTGTTGTTGAAATTAATTGTAACAACATTTATATGTTTTATCTTCAAAAACCCAATGTATCGTTTCAACAATGAGATTAATTTTAAATTAATTACAATAACTTTTTTATTATTAACATATAAAATGGATTCTATATTTGGAATTAGCAGGTCAAAAATATGTTAATAGATTCATTTAATTTATAGGATTTTTGAATAGTACCATATGTAATTTTTATTCGTATGATAATGGGGTAAATAAAGTAATTAAAGGAAAAACATTATAACATAATATTACCTGAACACTTTTTCTAATATCATTAAATGAGTTTAGATTGACATAAATCATTAATTGGTAGAAATGGTGTACTTATCATCCACTTTTATGTGATTAATATATTTATTTTATTTTATTTTATGAAAATTTAAAAATATTATAATTAAATTTTAGCAACTATTCCTTTGATAATAAAATTAAATAAATAAGATAAATTATATTATAAATACTACTTTGACTTTTTTTATTTATCATGATTTTTATTTGTATTAAGTAGGAAATAAAAATTTATCTTATTGTCTCATAATTTAATAGTGCAGTAATTATTTAATTAATGATAAATAAAAAATTATTATTATTATTACATTGATAATAACCTTTAAAATACCAAAAGATGACTAAATTATATTTTCAAGTATATCATGATCATTATAATACATGGGTCATTTTAATTATTGCTTGGTTCATACATGGTTCATTTCAATAGCTTCAAATGTATGTGAAAAAATCCAAAAAATTCTTGTTGATGTAAAAATATTATGTTGTGGGAATGAAATATTAGATAAGTATGAAATGCAAAAAGTTATGTTCTACAATTTTCTTGGTGAAGATTGGTTTTTTAAAATTATAAATAAATTATAGATCCATTATAGTTAAATTATATATGTTCATTTCATGGGATGTATTTATATTTAGGTTGTACATGAGAAATTCATTGATTATTTTTACAAAAAAATTTCTAAAATCCAGATCTAAAATATATTTTTTCATGAACATATGCTATAAATAAAAAAATTAGGAAGGGAGGACATATCTAAAATCAAATATATAAAATCTAAAATAAAAAATTACTAGGAACTCCAAAAATAGGGTATATTAAAAAATGAACTTAGAATAATATGAACAAATCAAATATTTTATAACCAAATATATAAAACGAAATGAAAATATTTTTGAAAACAACAATATAAAGTCATTCATTAGTGGAGAAAGTATTAATATTAAAAAGGAATCATCATATCCATTATTTGATCGATTAAGTCAAAAAAATTTGTTTGAAATTAATATAATGAATAAACTAATGTGATGGTCTAATAGTGTATTCCATCTATATGGGTATAATTTTGTATGAATATAATAAAATATAAACTGGATTTGAAATAAAGGGAAACTGATATACCTAATGCATGTCTGGAGGAATTAAGACTAATTAAAAATGTGAATATTGTTTAATATCATCAATTATTTATTGTGGTTGAATAAATTGAATGAAAAATGTAAACTTGTGTGATATATTAGTGTAAAACTGGATCATATTCAATAATTTTCATTCATTTTAAAAAAGTTTTTCATGTAAGAATCAATTCCAAAAATAAAAAAAAATGGTTTTTTATTATCATATTATTATTTTTCATTTTAATTACTTTTGAGTGAATATTTTATTAACAAATAATCTCATTGTTCACGAAGGGATCAATTAGAATGACTAATGTGAACTAAAATAGAAGAAATGTGTAAATGGGAACATCGAAAAATAATCCATGTAATGTAACAATATTTTTATAATTTTATGATGAATTTGAAAATAATGAAAAATAAGAGAAATTCGTTTATCAAACATCAATTTATGTTTCTCGGTAGAATGGGAATAAGAAAAAATAGTGTCAATAATCCATTATAGAGATTGATTTTAGGTAAATTGAGATATTATGACTATGGGTTCCCGATAATGTGTGTGGCATTAACAAGACAAATAATAATAATAATATTGTTAATAACATCTATTATAAAAAATATTTTGGGTGATGATATGGTATTGTGAGGGAGTCAAAATAATTGCATTTGGGAATTCATGGGTGAGAGAAAAGGATTTTAGAATTATAGATGTGGTTTATGTGTAATGACTTAATTAAAGTATAAAGTGTGTGATAATTGTGTTACATAGTAATGGTCAGAGAATTTCATAATTATTGGTTCACTATTAATGATTCTAGTGTTTTACATATAGTTCTTAGATGAAGATTTTAATGGGATGTTGACTTATTTGTCAAGATAATTGGTTCATATTTCCCACAAATGATGTAAAATTTTATTGAAATGATCTTTATGAGTATATCAGAAAATGAATTTACAGACACATGTAATGGTTGAATGAACATGTGATAGTAATGAAATTACATTAATTAACACCCACAAAAGTACCTCATGATAGAAGTGTTTTATTATTCATGTGATATAAAATTTTATGAATATATTATCCCCATTATTTGTTTACATTGTTCATGTCAATTTTTTTGGGTCAATAGAATGCAGAGAATCTAATAAAAAGTTAAATTACTTTTTATATTAATTATTTAAATTTTATGTGTTGGTTTATTATGATTACATTGAGAACTAATTTTTACATGGTTATCATATTATATCAATTTGAGGATGAAAAAATGATTTCATTTATATTTCGAATAGATTTCATTAAAACTATATGAAATTTATAAAAAATTGAGTGCAAGAATATCATAAAAAATATGGTATTGATCAATAATTATAAGTTACACGAACTACAAATTTGATTTAATTTGTTGAAATAAGGAATTTTTTGATCAGCTTCAGGGACACAAAAATGTCTACAGAATAATATCAACTAATGAAACATTGGATGAAATCATTTATCATGTTATTTATTTATGAAATTAAGAATTTTTATCACCAACTTAATATAGGACTCCAAACGATATTTTTTATGGAATGAATACTACACTTAATCACTCGTGGGAGTTTACATATATGTGACTCATTCATAACAATGTGTGTTATATATTATTTGAAGAGTTTTCTGATGATTATTCAATTTATATTTATCAAAAAATAAATCATATATAAGATATTAATTATTTGGGGAAAAGTATTGAAATACAAGAGGAAGCTATAAATAAATACGAGGAGAATTAAAAATTATGTTTGAGGAGTTTATTATCTTGTGAGAGATATTTATGCAATAATTTCATATTTTTAGATGATGAATCTGATTGGGATATGTTTGCATCAGTGGTATTTAAATTATATGATATGGACTCTGATGATTACCAAAATGTGGAATAAAATGCAGTTAAAATAATATGATAAAATAGATTGTCTTTTCAAGTAGAACTCCCTGATAAAAATATCATTACAGAAATGAAAACACATGTTCAAATGATAATTATGATGAAAAAACGACATATTATATTATTATCATAGGTGGTGTGAATTCATATAATGATTCTACTATAGATAAATGTTGGTATAATTCAATGTATGGGTTGAATGACCATATCCTAAAAAATAAAGATTCAGATGTTGTGTAATTAATGAAATCATTTACCATAATTGAAACTAAATATAAGTTCCAAAAAAACCTCTGAATGAAAATGGAATCATAACATTGAATAATACATGGTTTGTTTGACAATGCAACTCTAATATTGAAGTAAATGGTGTGAATGAATCCATTCTACTTGTGTATATTGATGAAATAATCAGTTTATTTCTTGTTATCAGTATGAAATGATACTTAAAGTATACCGAATTTATTAAAAATTATATTTTAAATAGATTTTTTAAATATTATTTCATCATTTGAAACATGATGAGTTTATCAATAATGATAATGGTAGTAATATATGTTGGAAGAAGAAATAATTATTAATATTGAAATAGTAATTACGGCTTAATTTGAAAGGATAGAGTAGTATGTGATGAAATTTTGTTATCATAGAGGAGGGGTTGATTAAAAATCTTTAAATCAATTAGAAATTAATAAATCAGTTATTGTTATATATATATATGTCGAGCACATCATCTATAAGGGTAATTAATAATCCTAATGATGTATGGTTTTAAAATTAATGATTTTCAAATTCGGGATGTCTTTAATTGGATAATTATATTTTTTTTCATTAGTATTTAGTTTATTGAACATTATTATGGGACATATATCCCCCAAACCAACTTATTAAAAGATGTGATAAAATAATTAGGGGTGGGTGATTCTAAATCAGTGGAAACTTTGGATGAGACATTGATGGAATTGACCAAAAATAAGGAAGGTAGCATAGTTTATATGACTCTCTATATATAAATTATGTTTAGTTTTCTTTAAAAGAAAATTATAAAGCTTTAAATATTTTAAGAATCATTCCATGATAAATTATCAAAAATTTATCAATGAAAATTATAATGAACTATATGAACAAATTACTATATTATCGTAATGAAATATTGTATTTTTTGTTATTTTCTTTCAAAAAATCATAGCATTAATTAGTGGTATCTATGGAATAAAATTTGATATGATCAATTAATAATGAAAATTATAATTAAAGTCTTGTATTCTATATAACTGGTTTATTCATAACATATTGGGGAAAAAATGAGGACACTATATCCTTAATCAGTAGAAAGGAAAAACTATTACGAAAACTGAATATTTAATGTAGTAGATATTAATGAATTGTTTTTAGACAATTTCAATATAATATTGCATCTTCTATTACAATCATGTGATAAGAACATGTTTTATAATTTTTTTAAAAATTAACATTAAAAAATAATAGTTGTGACATGTTTATATTATATATAATTTTATGATGTAAAAGGGAAAAATGGATTATAAAATTAAATTATGTGATTATAATAAATCATGTAGATAATAGAATCAATATAGAGATATAAAATAAATATTTCCAATTAATTTTGTTGTATACTATTTCCTAATGTGAAACATCTCTTTTTATAGACATGAAAAAGAGACCCATACCCCCATTGGGATTTTCATGATGGAATGATATGAGTGTTCTACTATCCTTAATTATTAAATTTTTACAATTAATTATGAATAAACAATGACAAAAACTTCTTGTTCACTGGAAAATAGTGAAACAATTGTTGATATCAAAATTATAGATAACAGGATCACCACTCAAGGGTAGGCTGTTTTATTACTAAATCATTAGGTTAAAGGATTAATGTGATTGATGTGGTATTTATACTTTAGTACTTCATGGTTTGTAGTTAAATTTTTTTCTATCATGTTATTATATCATGTAACTCTCATTTATAACATTTTCCTTAACTCATGTGACCCTAGGGGATATAATTTATATATCAATGATGAAAATTTTTAATTTAGAGAAGAACAAAAATTTAACTTTCAGGATTCTTCAAAATTATCAACAACCCAATATGGTAGATTAGTAGTATAGATATCCAATTAGGGTGTCTTTTATAATGTTATAAAAAAAATGGTGTGAGTGGATAAATAAATTGTAGAATATCCATTGTTGTAAATAAGAGTAATAGAATTTTTTGTAATATACATGTCATACCATATAAGGGAATTCCAAGATAAATAAATCAATTTTTGAAATTTAATTCCGAAAAGGACCTACATATTAAATTAATTCCACCAAAAAAACATTATATGTAATACATTTAATATTAAAAGGTCAGATGTATGAAAATATCAAAAAAATAAAAGTAAGACATATAAAGACTGACCATCTGTAAATTATTCCCAATGAGAATTATATTATATAAATAGTGTACATATGTGAATTATAAGTAGTTTTGGTTTGGCTTAATGGTATGCACCACATAATCCTACATGAAAAATGGGGGTTCAGAACTCATTATGTGCAGGTTTTTGTAGTAGTACTGTTGAAGTGGAAGCACTGTTCATTGGCAGTTACTGTAGCGGTGGCAGGGCACTGTAGTGGTGGTGATACTGGGTGGGTACTATAGCAGGCAAGTTATTATTCACTGAATGGCTATTGGGCCATATATTTGGGCCTACGGGTTATGTAATGGTCTACATGCCCACTGGGCCTTCGGGATATGTAATGAGTTTCACTCTACCCAGTTAAAAGAGGTCTTTGTTTTGGTATAATAATAAAATGAAACTTCGACCCCAATCTTTAAAAAAATTTGAATGATAATTTAATTAATTTGGGCATGTATGGAAATTTAGACCGGGGGTAATATTATAAATTCCAACGATTTTGGTGATATGGATTGTGTTAGGGAATTTGGATAGGAATTAAAATATTCCATTATAGTTTTTTAGATTGACATATCATAATTAAATGGTGATAAGGGAATTTTCATATGACTATTTTCAAGAGATACCAGCTACTTATGAAAATATATTATGTGATGCAGGCATGCTCAATATTATTTAATCCAAAATGTAACTTATAATTGTTGCCTTTATCCATTAAAAAATGAATAATGGGAGTTACATGTCATATTAATTTATGTAACTGAAAATTTATTCACTCATGAAACTAATGTGATCTATACACAAATAAATTCATAATGAACAAACTCTTATGAAGATATTATTTTATTAAAATATTTTTTTATTTTTTAGATATATAGATGATTTTGGATTTTATGTATTACGATATTTTTCACATAAATTTACAAAAACTAGAATAAGTTTAATGATGCGTGTTATAGGGATTCGGATTTTGGGTTAATTAAATACAAAACAATTTAATATTAGAAAAGTTAATATTGTCCAATAACAAATTTAATTTAGATTGAAATTACAAAAAAATTAGATACTTATTATAACATATTGAGGAATATGATAAGAGAGTATCATGGGGAAAATTTAATTTTAAAAAAAATAACACATCCGGTGTGTTATTTTAGAGAATAACAAGTTTATTTTTTGGAGAATTCATATTTACATTCATAATAGATAATGTAGATAACAAGGTTTTTTTCTCATTTAATATTTGAAATGTTCTAAAAATAAATCCCATCATTGGTATAATTTTTTTTATCATTAAAAAGAAAATAGATTTATTGTATTAAGTAGTTAAAAATATCAATTAAAAGGTTCATGTCAATAAATTCTATTGATAATTGTCTTTCTAGTTGGATAGAGATAATATTATATTTTTTATATTATGATAAAGTTGTGGGATGAATTTTTTCTAGTGTATATGTGCATTTAATGTTTATCATCTTTGGTCTTGAATTTGGAGGATTATCTATGTCGAATCTACAATGTGATTTATTTAATTAAAAGAGAATGGAGAGTATACAAGGGAGAAAAATAAATTTCTCCCATATCGAGTGAGTAAGATAATTATCAATGAATAATTTCATTTATTCCATGATACCATGATTCAAAACAATTATATTGATTTCCATATGTATGTACTAAAAATTAATTCACCATAACAATAAATTCCCCCATATATATTCCACATCAAGTTGAAATGAAATATTATATATTACCACTAGATGAACTAAATATGGAAATATTTAAATATATCATATCTCTCCTCTGTCACATTCATCAGAAATAACCCTTTTTCATAATCATTTATAGTGAAAAAAAATATTAATACATCATCCTTCGGTACGATAATCCATATTAAAAGATTTAAAAACCAGGCTTAAGGAAGATCAAAAATATATTATGAAAATGTTTTTTAATATACCAACTATGAAAATTAATATTGATTTTCATGGAATGAATTTTCATTTAAACTTTTTTGGGAAAGAATCTAAAATAGTTTATTTAAAAAATTCATATATAGCTATGTATAAAATCCTTATAAATAAATAAATTTTTTTTATCTAAAACCATTTATAAAATAAAATAATATAAAGATCTTCAAATAAAATTATATAAATATTCCCCCTTTTATGAGGATTAAAATTGGTTTTAATTACACTAACAAATTAAATTAGTTAATATAGGTCTCTTGCAAACTCATACAAACACCTCATATATAAAATATTACTTTTTAAATATAATGAATATTAAACACCTATTTAACAAGTTATATAACCCATGAAACATTTATTTAATTGCTCTATATCAATCTAATTTTTATTAAATAAGATCATGAATGTAATAGAAAATAAACAAGAATTAAATGAAATCACATTATATAGAATTTTAAAAAACAACAATTATAAGTGTATATGAATTGACTCATGACTACAATCCATCAATAGTAGAAGACCAATAATGATTAAGAGCTAAAATGGGTAATCATGGATGTTCGATAATTAAGGGTGAGGAGAAAAAGTAGAAACCCCTTCATAAAATGAGGACTAGAAAATTAATATTCTTAAAGCCTGTTGAGGATAGTCACAATCCATTGAGTAGTTTCACAAACCAAAATATCATGAACACTACTCTATATACTCTATGGGTTTGTAACTTTTCCATGTAATAGGTAGTCCTAGATTAAAAAATAAAACACCCATAGAAGACTCATTAAATGGTTGGACTATCCAATATGAATCATATAATGCATCCTTATGTATGAACTTTGAGTCCAAGATCAAACCCCTATGACATTGACTTATATGATGTGGAATTGGGAACATTCATGGATTATAGATAAGGCCTACAAGCCTTGTGCATTACCAATGTTTCACATAGAACCATGGTGTCGATATAATTCTCTAGAAAAAATAATGGAATATCCTTACATTTGTGGCAAAGAACTATTCTTTACTAGAACTCATCTCACATGAAAACACCATCCCTTTCATGAACATTTCAACATAAAAAAATATCATAATACATAATTTTTGAAATGTTATTTGTCATATTAGATGTATCCACCTTGATAAAAATCATTCTCAAATAACACATAAGCCTAAAACATCCCCAGATATATGAAAATAATTAATAAATATTGTAAAAAACATAAAATCTTATATTGGGTAATAAAATATTATAACACTCAACAATGATATAGGGATCCATATTGATATAGGGATACTTAAGAACTCCTTATAGAGTATTTTCTATGCAATAATGTTGGGATTATTTATCAATAGAATTGATTTTAAAATTTAATTGAATTCAATGTAAACCACTCATATATTAGAAATCAATATCAATATAGAATTTTATTATTGTTAATTGTATCATTCTATATCATAATAATTTTTCAAATAATTAATTTACAAAACATTTTATTATTATAAATGAATGAAAATGTTGAATTAATTATTAGTCTTGTTTATATTTTATAAAATCCTTATCAACTATTGTATTTTTTTATGTTTGATGAAACAAGCATTTGTAAAACATGATTATATTATGAATAGAAATGTAAATACTCAATGAGTTTATTTCATTAACTATTCATATGATATTTATTATTAAGGATACTACACATTTAATTATTTACCAAGATTGTATATGTTGGGAAATATTTGGTAAGTAGTGAAAATATGAGAAAATTGTTGTTTATATTACAAAATAATTAAGAATATTTGATTAATGGTGATTTTGAAAAAATACAATTTTATTTAATTAAGGTAGTGTAGAATGCCTTAAATTTCAATGTAGACTATTTTTTTATAGTAAAATCATCGACAATAATATTTATTATAATTTACTTAAGGAATTATGTATTATTGATTCAATACAATGTTTTTCAGATAGGATGTTGTGGAAAGATATTCCCATCAAACGATTAATGTGCCTTTGATTTAAGTTTCTGAGTTAATAATATTTTAAGATTTAATTGAGGATTTGTACATGTTTTATATGAAAATAATTATATAAAAAATAAAAAATGAGCTATAAATATTTAGGATTCTTAATAATCATTCGTTGATTCTTGAGAGTGAATATGTTTTCTTAACGTGTGTTATTATTTCCTAGTATTTATGATTTATGTTGATTTAAGAGATATATAGGTTGTTAATGTGAATATGTTATAGAATTGAGGTTCAAAAATAAAAAGGATATATAAATAAATGTATGAAACAATAGAGAATAATACATATTATTAATGTTATATATATAATCCAATAAATGATATATAAAATCCAGTCTAATTTTAGAAAAATAAAATATATTTATTTGAGGATACATAAGAGAATGTATCTGTTATTGAATTAGTATTTTTTATGAAACATAATTTCAATGATATTCATCTATTAGACAAATATAAAAATTTGGGATAATAAATATAATGATGTAGTGATATCATAAAATTATATAATGTCATTATGCATTGAATGAAATAATAAAATGATTGTTCTCTATGTTATAGAATAAATAATATAAGGTTGATTCATATATTCATCTATACTACATCAATAGAATTGAAGGAAAATAATAAAAAAATGAAGAAGATGATAATAAAAAAATATGAAGAGAAATATCTATGATCGGAAAAAGTGGGTCACCATTTAATATTAGCGAAAGTATATATTTTACGATCATTAATAGATGAATCTCTATATTAGAGTTAAACAAAATTTTGACGAACCTACTATAATATATAAATTTTTCAACCAAATTGTTTCATTTAATTCCATCATGCATGGTGTTATTCTCAATATCAATTAAAAAAGGATGTCTGGAAGATTTATGAAAGTTTATACAACATATCAATGTCAGGATATCATATATATTATTAAATGTAATGTTCAAAAAAATAAACTTTGTAGTAAATCTAAAAGTAGATTTAGTCATATTTAGATATATTTCTGAGGAAGTGTTTAGATTATGGGATATATCATCTAGGGTAAAGGGTAAAACTATTGGGAAAAAATCCCTCAAGGTAACATTGCAGTATTTTTGGGTTGATTGTGTTTGTTGGCAAAGCAGGTTTCCAAGGAGAATTGTCGAGTTCACGAGAAGTTGTTGACATTCCATGTTGACAAAGAACTATGACAATGGAAAGGACGATCTAGAGGCGGTACAAAAGAGCAGTACAAGGTGGCGCTGTTTCTCAGTGTTTGCCAAATTTTTGGGGTCCAAAATTTTGAGTTTGGTGAGCATCGTGAAAATAGGATTTCCATGAAGATCATAATTTCATATGGAAAAGGCATGAATTTCACGAAGATAGGATGCTTGGTTTGGAAATCGCGAAGACCAGAAGAATGGAGGCGGTGATGCTTTGCGATTACGTCAAGCTTCGCGAATGGAAGAGGTTGAAGCGCATCGCGGCGGTGAAGGGATTTGCGAGTGAGATTTGCGACGAAGGTGTGAAGGAATGTTGGGCGTCGCGAGGGAGCTTCGCGGTGAAGTCGCGAAGGTATGTTGATGGTGATTCTTCGTGACGACGTCAAGCTCCGCGAACGGATGATTGCCGTGGATCATCGCGATTTGGACAGAATTCCGGGAGAAACTTTGAAGCTTCGCGATTTGAGGTGACGTGTCGTTGACTTCGCGCGGAATGTTTGAGGGTCTGTGGAATCGCCTATAAATAGAGGCCGACCCCTTTGATTGATGCAGAGAGAATTTTCTGAGAAAATCCATTGCCCTCGGTTCGCAGAGGTGGTTCGTGAAGGCAGTGTTCTTCGCGAACGGGGAGCTTCGCGATAGCTATTCTAGCTCCGCGAAAAGCGTGTGCCCCGCATTGGATCGGTGAGTTCGCGGAGAGGCAGGAGCTCTGCGACGGCCTAAGCATTGCGAAGGTCTGTGCATCGCGAGAGTGCTTCACGAGAGTGCTTCGCGAGAGAGCATCGTGAAAAGGCAGGATCTTCGCGAAGGCTTGTTTGAGCTTCGTGAAATTGGGAGCTTCGCGAAGTAGGGTGCTTTGTGAAGGTGTTTCCAAAAGGAATTGTCTAGTGATCAGAGGCAAAGAGGAATTCATCTACAGATGAAAGTTTAACTTCAACAGAGAATCTACAGACAAAGAAATATGCATTCATTAATGGAAATGAAGAGACCTACATGTCTATAAACTGTGATTGGATTCCCTTCCAAAAGAAGTGATCTTAGGAAGAGGAAGAAGGTGATCCTCTCCACCGGCAGTGAGCCAGAGAGTGAGAAACATGGAGTGACCCTTGGGAAAGCAGTGAGCTGACCATAAAAATTGTATAGGTAGTGAGCCTGGGCATAGAAGTGATCTAGCCCGAAAATTGTAATCCACAACTAGTGAAGTTTAGTGGACTTGGTACGACCGGAAACCTGTCAGTGTATGCTTCTTGGACGTAGCCCATAGCAGTGAACCAAGTAAAATTGATGGGTCTTGTGCTTGCTTTACTTTCTGTTTATATTGTGTAGCAAGAAAGAGAGAGAAGTGTGTTTTTCTTATCAGTGAAACAAGATCAGAACGGGATTTAATTTTTAATTAGTCATACCCTGATTCACCCCCCACCCCTCTCAGGGTATTCAGCCTAGTGGACCTAACAAGTGGTATCAGAGGGAAGGTTGACAGTTGTTCTTATCTCAAATGGAGGTCACTAATCATAGAGGGATTCCGATCTTCGACGGATGTAATTTTCATATATGGAATAATCGAACGAAACACTATTTCCGATCATTGGGAATGGATGTGTTTTCAGCAGCTATGCATGGTATCATAGCTGATATTAATAGTGGTGGATTATCAGAAGCTGGGCACAAAGAGTTGGATGCTGATTCCAAAGCAATCAATGCCTTAGAGGAAGCCCTCTCTAATCCCATATATACAAAGGTGATGTCATGAAAAACGTCACATGCCATGTGGGAAAAGATTTTGAATATTTATGAAGGGGATACAAAAGTCAGAGAGGCAAAGCTACAAGTGTTGTGGAACAAGTATGAAGATCTCAGAATGAACCTGAATGAGTCTGTTGATGCATTCTTTGACAGGGTAAATGCTGTGGTAGAAGACATGCGGGGTCTTGGAGAAATAATCGAAGACATTAAAATCGTAAAGCGCATCTTGAGAAAGCTTCCACCATGGTTCAATCCGAATGTTTCGGTTTTGGAAGATAAAGATCTGAAAGAGATGTCATTGGATAACCTACACAGCACTCTTGTTGCATATGAAATGAGAAATGATGACAACGATGCTGTGGAAAAGGGGAAATCCAAAGAGGTGGCATTTAAGGCCATGAAGAGGCTCACTATTGAAGATTCTCAGGAGGAAGAAGAGTCAGATGAGGTGATGTCATTCATTTCTTCAAATCTACAAAGAGGAAAAGGGAAGTTTAATGGGAAACTTCCACTAGCATTCTTCCGATGCGGAAAGTTTGGTCATCTTGCTGCAAGATGCCCCAAAAAGTTTCAAGAAAGAAGGGATGAAGATGATGTTGAGATTCCCATGAAAAAATCTTCAGCCTATGTGAAAGGGAAGAAATAGTTCAAGAGAAATTTCTTTAAGAAGATGAATCTTCTTTCCCACGAAATAGACAGTTCAGCTGATTCTGAGGGTGAAGAAGTTGAAGAGATAGAAAACTGCAAAGATCGTGGACAAAATGTGATGGTTGCTGTTGCCAGTAGTTCTCTAGAAAAGAAAGAAACTGAAACTAGTGATGAAGTAGAATAAATTGAAGGGAGAATTGACATGGAAGCTGAATTTGAAGCATCTCTTGAAGAGATAGATGTTTGGTGAGAAAAAACAAAGAAAGACAACAAGATAGTATGTGATTCCAAACTCTACATGCAACAACAATAATAAGAGAAGTTTGATCTTGAGAAAGAAATTGAAAATCATAAGTCATCCAGGACAGAGTGCACAGAATAGTTTGATGAGCATAATCTCAAGATTGAAGAGCCAAAAAGGGAGATCGATTTCTTGAGTCAAAAAGTGAAAGATCACGTCAAGCGTATTGATGAGCTTGAAGAGGAAGTTGTCGGTCTGCCGAGAAAAGTTAAAGACCAGGATAAACCTTTGAATGCCAACACATTCTTGGGAAATCAGGTCGTTACGAACACTGAAAAGAAGAAAGAAGAGCCTAGTAGTTCAGCAGAAAAGAAGTAGCAATTGAACTCAGAAGTTAAGGCTGATTCATGGCTTAATCAGAAACAAAAATCTGTGGCAGTTGAAGTTAGACCGCAAGCACCTGTCCCGAGATTGATAGTGGATTTGAGCACAAAGCAGAATCTGAATACTCAGAGATCCAAAGGAGAAACTCGTAGTGCTGAAGTAACACGAAGAAATGCACCTTATATCAGGTGATATTGCTGTGGAAAGATGGGACATTCACAGTATGTGTGTTCCATAGCCAAAAGATATCGAAGGGAACAATTACAGAGATGGAAGCCAAAAAGTGAACGGTTTTCCAGAACATTTTTTGAAGGACACTATTTTTGGTGCGGAGGATTTGGACACATGGCTAGGTACTTCACTCTGACCATTCAGAAAAATATGCCAAAGTAGAATCAAAATGTTCGCAAGCAGCAGATCAGTAAACCGACAAGTGAGTTAAAAGTTCAGAACAGATTTGCAGTTTTGCAAGATGAAGCCGTTCCATCATACTCTGAGAAAGAACAGAAGCCTCAATCCATGGTGAGTATGAAAGAAAAAGTATGGACCAGGAAGAAGAAAACTGAGAAGGTCGTAGTTGCTGAAATTGCCCTTAAAGCATCAGATCGTTCTGGTGTTTGGATCCTTGACAGTGGTTGCACATCCCACATGACGGGTAATAAGGATCTGGTTACAGGCATAAAATATGACAAAGAAAAAGTTGTCAAGTTTTGAAATGTTGAAGGCCTGAAGATTGTTGGCTCAGGAAAAGCCATGTTTGGGGGCAAAGAAATGAGACATGCTGATGTCTTGGTGGTAGAGGGTCTCAGTCATAATTTGCTTAGCGTCAGTCAACTATGTGACTCTGGGCACTCTATCCTATTTACCAATAAGATGGGTATTGTTAAAGGAAAAGATGGAATAGTCATTATTCAGGGAAAACGAACAAAGGGGAATCTTTACCTGGTAGGTGGGGAAAAAGATTCATGCCTTTTATCCAGAGAAGAATAAAATCAGCTGTGTCATAAGAGACTTGGTCATCTATGTCAACCAACTATGGAAGATCTGGTAAATTGTGATGCTGCTAGAGACCTTCCCAAACTATCACGTGATGGCACTCATATGTGTGATTCTTGTCAACAGGGGAAGATCATCAGAAAGACATACAGGCCAAAGGAATATAAAGCAACTCGAGTGCTCGAATTGGTGCATGTTGATGTATGTGGACCTACCTCACCACGAGCTATAGATGGGAAAAGGTACTATGTTCTTTTTATTGATAACTATAGAATAATGGCCTGGGTATTCATCATTACCCATAAGACAGAGGTGTTCAGTTGCATAAAGAAGTACAGGAGGGAATCAGAAAAGATGCTTGGGAAGAAAATTTTGAAGTGTCGTACTGATAACGGAATGGAAATTACAAATAGTCAGGTTGAAAACTATCTCGAGAAACATGGGATAAGGCATCAAGTTTCAATAGTATGAACTCACCAACTGAATGGAGTGGTTGAAAGGAGAAATTGAATCATCAACAACATGGCAAGAACAATGCTTATTGATAAAGACCTGCCCGAGAAATTTTGGAAGGAAGCAGTTTTGAGATCGTTCTATGTTTCAAACAGGTCCCTGTTAGGTCCGATGAAACGGAAGACTCCATATGAACTGTGGTATGGAAAGAAGCCAACGTTGAAATACTTTCGAATCTTTGGAAGTAAGTGTTTCATTCTCAACAAAGATCATCATAGGAAGTTTGAGGCACGAGGTGATGAAGGGATATTCCTTGGCTATTCAGGGAAACGAAAAGCATATAAATGCTTCAACAAGAGGCTGGGAAAAATTGTTGAGAGCAATGATGTCACTATAGTCGAAAATGAACAGACTACTCAACGGCCCAGTGAATAGTTTCTGAATGAAAGTGATAATGAGGTAAGCAACACAAGGGGAGTAGAAGTGGCAGAGGCTGACTCAGAAGAAGATACTAATGATGAACATGAAAGTTTCAAGTCTGTATCTGAAAGGAAGACAAAGAGTCGAGATGAAATTGATAAGAAAAATATCATTGGTGATCAGACAGCTCCAGTTCAGACTCGAAGAATGAATTCATTATAGCAGACATCGTTTTTATCTCAGGTGGAGCCAAAATGTTTTTCCGATGCAGCTGAAGATGAAAACTGGGTTTAGGCTATGAACGAAGAACTTGATCAAATTGAGAAGAACTAGACATGGGAGATTGTTTCGAGGACAGCAGACAAGAATGTCATTGGGACCAAATGGGTGTATCACAATAAGATGAATGAAGATAGCACAGTGATTCGGAACAAAGAACGTCTAGTGTGCAAGGGGTACTCCCAGATCGAGGGAATTGATGTTGATGAGACATTTGCACCAGTTTCAAGGCTGGAGACAATAAGATTATTCCTAGCCATCGCAGTGCAAAGGAAGATCAAAGTGTTCCAGATGGATGTCAAATCTGCATTCTTGAATGGTGTTCTAGAAGACGAGGTGTATATTGAGCAGCCAGATGGTTTTCTCATTCATGAGGATGAGAACAAAGTTTTCAGGCTGAAGAAGGCATTGTATGGGCTGAAACAAGCACCAAGGGTATGGTACTCAAGGCTTGATCAGTACTTGAAGAAGCTTGGTTTTTAGCGTGGAGGAGTTGATTACATTCTCTATTTCAGTAATGATAGTAATCAAAGGATGATGGTGTTGTTTTATGTCGATGAAATAATATTTGGCGGATCAGATGAACCTCGGTGCGGACAGTTTTCCGAATTCATGAAAAATGAGTTTGAAATGTCAATGATTGGAGAGCTAACGTTTTTCCTTGGTCTACAGGTAACACAAGGAAGTAATGGAACATTCATTTCTCAATATAAATATTCCAAGGAGGTCCTGAGAAGGTTTGGAATGGAAAATTCCAAGGAGATGAAGACTCCGGTGGCTACCTAGATGAAATTATCAAAAGATGAGGATGGCAAGACAGTTAATATCACAGAATACAATCAAATCATTGGAAGTCTGTTGTACTTAACCGCAACAAGGCCTGATATTGTTTTCGCCACATGCCAAGCAGTGAGATATCAGAGTAATCCCAATGAAAGTCACATGCTCGCAGTGAAAAGAATACTTCGGTACATTAAGGGCATGGTGGACTTCGGATTGACATACAATGACAAATATCAGACAGAGTTATTGGGGTACAATGATGCAGACTGGGCCGGTTCAGCGGATGATAGATAATCAATGTCAGGTGGTGCATTCTATCTTGGTGGATTGTGTATTTCTTGGCTAAGAAAGAAGCAAGATTGCATTTCATTGAGCACCGCAGAAGATGAGTATATTGTGTCCACTCAAGCATGCACACAGTTATTGTGGATGAAGCAGCAGCTCGAAGATATGGGAGTTGAAGTGAAGTCTCCAATCGGAATCCAGTGCGACAACTCAACTGCTATAAATCATAGAAAAAATCATGTCCATCATTCAAGGACAAAGCACATTGAGATTAAATATCATTTTATCAAGGAGAAGGTTGAGCATGGAATCATGAAGTTGGTGTACGTGCCTACAGAGCTACAGGTTGCAGACATTCTGACAAAGGCCTTACACAAGGAAGCTTTTGAGAGGCATCGACTGGCTCTGAGAGTTCAGTCAATTCACCGCACTTGAAATAGTGTGGATGTGGGAGCCCCCCCCCCCCCCCCCTCCCCGGGGTATGATGTGTTTTCCCTACTATGCTAATGTGTTCTCTACTCTGTTACAGACTGTAAAGGAATGACCTTTGGGTTCATTGACAAAGGGGGAGAAAAGTGTTTGTTAATGGGGGAGAAAATAGTGATTGTTCCAGGGGGAGATAGTGCGGAGTGTTGATAAATCATAATTGATACGGGGAGAAGCTGACAGGTGGAGCAGCTAGAAAGGGGGAGCAATGAGAAAGGGGATAGTATTTTAAAATCTGACGATGCTAGGAGTGATCGATCAAATCATAGAAATCACGATAGCTAAGGATGATGATAAAATCAGAACAGTGGTGTTGGAATGGTGTGAGACGGTTTCCAGCTATCATCAATTGGTATCAACTTAAGAATTCACCAATTGGTATAAGTTTGGTTCAACAATTGGTATCAATTTAAGAATTGGTATCATGTTCGAATCGACAATTGGGGTCTGACATGAAGTGATTCATTGGTTAAATTTTCATACTACTATTGTTTTTTATGCCGAGCATTGCTCGTGTGGGCTTAGAGGACGTGTTAAGTGAATCCTTGAATGCTATCAGAATCGCAAGAGGCGAATGGTGGTAGCTACTGGAAGAAGACTCAGTGAGGTATCAATGTGCAGAAAATCTTTCTGAGCAGAGTTTTGAAGAGTTGTCAACAAACCCAAAGGGGGAGATTGTTGGGAAAAAATCCCTCAAGGTAACATTGCAGTATTTTTGGGTTGATTGTGTCTGTTGACAAAGCAGGTTTCCATGGAGAATTGTTGAGTTCCCAAGAAGTTGTTGACATTCCATTTGATAAAAAACTAGGACAAAGGAATGGATGATCTGGAGGCGGTACAAAAGAGCAGTACAAGGTCGCTCCGTTTCTCAGTGTATACCAAATTTTTGGGGTCCAAAATTTGGAGTTTGGTGAGCATCGCGAAAATAGGATTTACATGAAGATCGTAATTTCATATGGTAAAGGCATGAATTTTGCGAAGATATGATTCTTGGTTTGGAAATCGCGAAGACCAGAATAATGGAGGCGGTGATGCTTCGCGATTACATCAAGCTTCACGAACGGCAGAGGCTGAAGCGCATCGCGGCGGTGAAGGGCTTTGCGAGTGAGCTTCACGACGAAGGCGTGAAGGAATGCTGTGCTTCGCGAGGGAGCTTCGCGGTGATGTAGCGAAGGTATGTTGATGGTGATTCTTCGCGACTACGTCAAGCTCCGCGAACGGAAGATTGTCGGGGAGCTTCGCGATTTGGACAGAATTCCGGCAGAAACTTTGGATCTTCGCGATTTGAGGTGACGTGGCATTGACTTCGCGCGGAAAGTTCGAAGGTCGGTGGAATCGCCTATAAATAGAGGCCGACCCCTTCGAGTGAAGCAGAGAGAATTTTCAGAGAAAATCTATTTCTCTTGGTTCACAGAGGTGGTTCGTGAAGGCAGTGTGCTTCGCGAAAGTGGAGCTTCGCGGTGGCTATTCTAGCTCCGCGAAAAGCGTGTGCCCCGTGTTGGCTCGGTGAGCTTCGCGGATAGGCAGGAGCTCCGCGACGGCCTAAGCATTGCGAAGGTCTGTGCATCGCGAGAGTGCTTCACGAGAGTGCTTCACGAGAGAGATTCGCAAAAAGGCAGGAGCTTCACGAAAGCTTGTTTGAGCTTTGCGAAATTGGGGGCTTTGCGAAGTAGGTTGCTTTGCGAAGGTGTTTCCAAAAGGAATTGCCCAGTGTTCAGAGGCAAAGAGGTATTCATCTACGGATGAAATTTGAACTTCAACAGAGCATCTACATACAGAGAAAGATGCATTCCTTAATGGAAATGAAGAGAACTAAAGGTCTATAAACTGTGATTGGATTCCCTTCCAAGAGCAGTGAGCTTAGGAAGAGGAAGAAGGTGATCCTCTCCACCGGCAGTGATCCAGAGAGAGAGAAACAGGGGGTGACCCATGGGAAAGCAGTGAGCTGACCCTAAACATTGTATAGGCAGTGAGACTGGGCATAGAAGTGATCTAGCCCAAACATTGTAATCCACAGCTAGTGAAGTTTAGTGGACTTGGTTCGACCGGAAACCTGTCGGTGTATGCTCCTTTGACGTAGCCCTTAGTGGTGAACCAAGTAAAATTGATGTGTCCTATGCATGCTTTACTTTCTGTTTATATTGTGCAGCAGGAAAGAGAGAGAAGTGTGTTTTGATTAACAGCGAAACAATATCATAACGGGCTTTAATTTTTAATTAGTCATACCCTGATTCACCCCCCCCCCCTCTCAGGGTATTCAGCCTAGTGGACCTAACAAAAAAATTCCCCATGTGTATTCAAAATATTAATTTTGTGAAAATCTTATCACTCATAAAAGATGTCTACAAAAAAAGATATAGCCACCAAAATTAAGATTAATACTTCTATAAATACATTTTCCCATAATATAACTAGTTCTACCATAAACAATGTAAATTATTGTAGAATTATTCTATTGGGATCCACATATACTAACATGTGTAGATTATCAAACAATTAATGTAAATAAATTTCATTAAAATACATTTTATAACAAAATGACAACACCTCACTTAAAATACATTATCATACATAGCTTATAATTTTTTATTTTCAATAATAATCTTTTACACACCTAAAAAACATCCCATGAATCAAATAATAATAAATTCTATGAGAACCTGATTGTAGTTTAATTAATTGTTCTATGCCTATAATTTGGGGCTATGGTGAGTTAGTGTTGTTTTGGAGTTTTTTGTGATGCTAAATAATTTATTATTATAATTTTTTGCCTGAAATACATATATATTAGAAAAAAAAATTGTTTCCATAGGCATGAAAGTCTGATGGGTTATCTTGAGGAAATGAGTTTCTATAATATATATTAATGCATTGTGGTTAATGAGGTGGTGGTATGAATTTTTTTAATGAGTGGCTATTTATCCATTGTTATTATTTTTGTATTTTGGGAAATAATTTCTCTTAATTTCTTGTTAAGTCATTGGTTGTATCACTGAAAGCCACATCTTTGTTTTATATTGATATTATATAAAATTTATTTCATCATTATGATTGGTACTGCACTATGTTTTTTTTTCAATGCTCAATCATATTTGAGGGAGAACACAAGTTATTGTACCGTGGTTCTTAATGATTAATAATTATGATGATAAATATATACATGAATATATAATATACTTTGGTTTCATTGATTGAAATATTCATTTAAAAATTTGAAAGAGAAAATTTATGGGTAGATTGTACATTGTTTGAAGGGGTAATGTTTGACCTAACATCACTATAACATAAAAAATGAGCCATTTTGTGATATATTGATAATAATCTTTATTATAATTTTAGATTTTAAAATTAATTTCTTTTTTATAATCTATTTACTATTTCAATATCTGAAATCATCGGGTTTTCATAGACTATATGTAAATCCCATTCTATTATAATCAATTTTCACATTCTCTTTAAACTAAATATAATCAATGTGGTAATTTATCCTTTTGATAAATTTCTTCATTCTGTATAGATCACATCCATTCACCAAGTGTATCTAATGGGATAAAAGCATAATTATTCTTGTTTTTATTTTTTTAATAAGGGATTTTTTTATAGTTTTTTTTTGAAATTTTATTAGAATACCTAGCTTACTGATCAATGTTCCTCCTCTATTTCTCATATAATATTCATTATAACCTCTTTTAAGATATGTTATTTTATTATTCTAATATATTATTTTGATGATATATATTACTATAATATTTTTATTTAATGGTAAGAGAGGTTTCATTGAATTGATAGTATATTGAAATGGCCTGAGTGAATTAAAATTTAGAATATGTTAATCATATATGTTCATTAGATTATTTATAATACTAATAATTAATTCCCTCACATGTTGATTCTTTAATAATATACATAACATAAAGTGTAATACTTTACATTATTATATTCATATATGAATAGTAAATAAATTATACCAAAGATAAATGATAGATTTTTTACTATATAATTAATAATTGGTTTTATTGTGCATATAAATTTTTTTGTTATAACATGTCATGGGTTGTATTTATTTGTATTTTAGGTATTTTTTATTAGGTTGATGATTATAGTTTTATTATAGTAAATATATTTATTTCAGTGTTACACATTTTATATTTTTTATGTTTTAAAATGAAATTATTGATGTTTTCGACGTTCGGTCAATGATATGTCCAATTTTGAAACGTGATTAATGTGGATGTTCAAGATATATAGTTGTTGAAATTTTATAGTGGAAATATTGATTAAATGGTTCTTTTATTTTCTTGTGGGGATACTGATGACATTATGGTTTTTTATATTTTATATATAGTGACTAGTGGATAATGTATAATGACTGTATTTCCTAAAATTTATAATGGAAAAGAAATTAATTTATCATATTATCACACATGATCTAAGAAATATATACCGTTTCATAATGAAATTTAATTAATAGAAATAATAAATTAATTAGTTTTGGTGAATTTATTATTATCGACGTTGTAATTGTAATATAAATGATCAGGATATGTTATGATTGTTTTACTGTCACAAATTTATCATTGAAATTATTTATATTTTATTCTCCCAAGGATTTTGTTATAATCAACATGGTTTAGGTTTATTTATTGTTTAAATTTTTTTATGTTTTGAAATTTTTGTTTGTTTTAGGTATATGAATAGGAACTGCATGATTTGTGGAAACCATTAGATTATATTGGGCTACTATGAAGCTTCTTATGGAATGGATGCGAGTTACCACATGATTTGTGCACTGAGGCACAAACCATTCAATGTAACCATATGGTTATCCAGTGTTCATGAAAAATAATAAAATAATGTATTAAACCATA
The DNA here is from genome assembly GCA_963277665.1 of Viscum album. Classification (NCBI taxonomy): domain Eukaryota; kingdom Viridiplantae; phylum Streptophyta; class Magnoliopsida; order Santalales; family Viscaceae; genus Viscum; species Viscum album. The sequence continues at coordinate 1,035,838,578 of OY728133.1, read as the reverse complement.
ATAATAATAATTTTGTTGTTTTCTTCGATAATAATAATAATAATAATAATATTTTTATTATTAGTATTATTGTGTTGTTATTATTATAATTATTATGTTTGTTATTATATTATTATTATTTATATTAATTATATTAATTTTATGTTATTATTATAGTATTTGTGGAAACCATAATCCACCCCACCCTTTCCCCTCTCCCAATTCGTTTTCCCCCTCCCCCTTCCCTTTATATACAAAATTCACCCCCTGTAGAACTACCTCTATTTGGAAGCCTTCCATCCTCTAGCGGAAAACCCCTCCTCCTTCTGTTGCTCTCACTAGCATCACGCCCCCTTCCCATCTCGCCAGACCCCCACCCGCTGAACATATCCATTCAACCAGAACGTGATGGTTCACCTCCTCTCTGAATGATGTTTATCCTCTAATTTTTTCATGTTTTCCAATTCATGTATGTGTTTGGTCTATATGTTCTTGGTCATTCATTAATAAGATAACCATTTAATTTGTACCACATTCAGGTAATAGTTTATGTGCCTTATATTTCTGATTCAATCAATATTATGCATGTGTGTTTGCGATTTATTTTCCAACATGATTCACACCATTGTAATATATGTTGATAGATTATTTTAGAATTTTGTTATTAGTATTTTTTTAAAAAATAGGTTTTCAAGTGATTATTGGTTTATGAATATAAGTGTATATTCAAAATGTGTTTGATTAACTTTTCAATTTGGATTTAATCAACTGTTATATAGTATTCACACCTTGATACTTCTTATGGGTATCAGATTGCGGTGTTACTATTTTAATATATACTATTTTAATTTTTTTTCCAAGACAGTCATCAACTATTCCTATGTACTCACATATAATGAAGGGTTTGATTAAATTTTATTTTAGTTTAAATAGTTATTTTTTTTATTAGTGTTATATTTTCAATCAGAAGTATTGTTTTATAGTGGTTGTATTTTTATTTGTTCTTTTATGAATAAAATAGTTATTTTTTGGGAATGGCATTTAAGTGTGTTGGTCAGAGTGGATACTCATGAGGGGGGGGGGGGTGAATTGAGTTCAAATTAAAATTTATGTTAAAATATTGTCTCTTTAAAATCCCTCAATTTATAAAACATGCTAAACCTTCATGAATTTTACAGTTTGTAAATGTTCACTTAGATTCTCAAAGATTGATTAGGTCTCAGTTAATTTAACCATAAAATCAAACTAACTTTTGAAACTAACCTACTGATTTACAATGAGTGTAAACACTTACTAATTTATCTATCAAAGTAGCTTTAAAAATTGTTTTGTATTTCAAAGTAATAGTAGCGGGGTATAAAATATATATGTAGTATACATTAAACATAAACTAAAGATGCAGAGCGGATTCAACAAGAGGTTTAGTCTCAAGCTGAGACTTAGTCCTCTCAAATTTATATAAATTTGATCCACACCCTTGATCAGGGTTAACAATAGTTTACACAACTGTCCAGGCCACGCAAGGACCTCTACCACTATTATTTATGGGAAACAAAACAAGATCAGGCCACACAAGGTCCTCTTCCACAGTTGACGTGGGTAAACAAGAGTTATGACTTTTAGAGTGGGGATTTTGATATCCTCCAGTTCAGTGAAGGAGACAGTGTGTGTGTGTGTGATTTACAGAGTACACCAAACTGCTCAAATGTAAATAAAAAATCACTTAGAGAGAATAGATAAGAGTTTAGAAAGCTCTAGTGATTAGCAATGCAGCTCTGGACTCATTGGATTCAGCAGAATTGCTTCTTAGTCCTTCTCTGGTTTTTTGTTGAAAAAGATAGTGTCGTAGTTTATCTTGTGTTCTACAGGAGTGAAAATAATCTCATGATTTGTCATGTGTTCTTCATTGTCGTTGGATTTCACTCATGAGAGTTATTGGAAAGTCTTGCAATCTCCTTATAGATCAGGACTATTCTTTTTGTTCAGCACAGTACTCTAGGGCGTATGTAAGTTGTTCTTGTTGTATCGTCACACTTGTGCACCTATGCTTACACTTGATACGTGTACTGCATTTCAATCATCATTATATTCCACTCGTTCTGGCAGTAGGAATAATTCACTTTTCATATGTACGGAAACGGTTTCTAACATGCCAACAACTATCATTAAATAACATTAATTTCATTAAAAAATCAAATATGACCGTTAGCATTATTTAAATAATATTAACAAAATTTTAAGAAACAGTTTCATAGTGATTATGTAAATGGTGTCTTCTTCATGGTATGTGGTTCACAACGCTAACATGTCACGGTGTGTAGCTCACGTTGTCTGGTTCACGGTGTGTCCTTCACGGTGTCTGGGTCACGGTGTGTCCTTCATGGTGTCTAGGTCACGGTGTGTCCTTCATGGTGTCTGGGTCACGGTGTGTCCTTCACGGTGTCCAGGTCACGGTGTGTCCTTCATAGTGTCTGGGGCACGGTGTGTCCTTCACGGTGTCTGGGTCATGGTGTCTCCGTCACGGTGTGTCCATACATAGACAAATATCTGTATTTATGCTTAAACAGTAATATGCAGAATATGGATTATGCTTAATCATTATAGAATAAGAGAAGTTGATTCATAAATATAAATTCTTGTTAATATAAGTGAGATTTGTGATCAGGAATAATACTTGTAAATAATAAAGAGTGTAATTAAAATCAATAAGATATGTTACCATTAAATCATCATGTGTAGTTATTATTGAGACTGAAGATCATTTGCAAGATGTGCAATTATGATTGAGATTAATTAGCAGTAATAGGATTTTTGATCATTAAAACATGATTAATACATGATGAATACTACAATCTCCTCTTTTTTGATGATCACAAATCATGTATCGTCAATATATAAATCAAATGCAACATTAAAGAAACTAGAATATTAGAATATAAAAAATTAGAGAATAATAGATTCGATAATAAAATATCTCATTATAGTACTGATACTTGTAGTGTTTCTCCCCCTTTTGGGATTACCAAAAAGTAGAGGGAAATGAGGGAAGCACTACATTTTTCATTGACAGGGTTTAGAATAAAACATACAGGAGAAATAGAAACATTAAACAACAAGAGACATTCCATCAAAAAATAAAACAGTCCCTAGAGACTTCAGGGATGGACCTTTTCCTTGCCTTTATCAGCAGCAGGATCTGGTGCTAAAGAAGAAGAAGGCATAGATGTGGTAAACAAAGAGGGTAAGGGTAGTCCTTCAGAAAAAGATGATGGCAATGTAGGAGCAGTAGAAGATCTAGGTTGTGTTTGGTCAAGAATGACTAGCCGGTTCTGAGAAAGAACTTGGCTGACTAACATGGTAGTTGAGGGTAAGGCATGTAGACCAGGACTAAGGTGGGCAGCAGCTATAGCAACTATATCAGTACTTTTCACATGAAGATATGTCTTCAGAATATTGATGAAATCAGTAATGATTTCACCACTATATTTCATAGGCTTTTCAAAATCGTCCTTATTCTCCATGAAATTGTCCAACAATCGGGTGAAATCTGAATGTTTCTGAAATTTAGCTTTAAAAGCTTGATTTACAGGAGTAATTTTCAGGTTTTCCACAAGATATCTAAAGTGATCTATCATATCACTTTTGGAGATAATCTGAGTGAGATAAAAATCTATTTTCATAGTGATATCCTGTTGAGCATCATTGGATATCTTAGAATTAATTCGAACCCAGTCCAATGCTCGATCATTGTTCTTAACCACTTCTTACAAAGAAGATAGATCCAAGGAACTTAAGGAATTATGATTTTCTTCCTTGATTATGGTTCTCGGTAGAGAATCATTCAAACGAGGAACTGAAGGTTGAAATGAAGAAGGAGAAGCTTTTACAGCTTCGGGTAGAACTTTTAGCTGTTTGATAACTTTTTGCAGGCATCCAGTGTACTCATCTTTGAGTTCATTCATATTTTCTACAAGTTCCCTCATACATTCTAGCATCTTTTTGTGTCTTTTTCAAATATTTTCATCAAAAGATAGTAGATATGTATGCACTTGAGACCCAATTTCCCTAGAAAGGGTGGAATCAGTTGGCTCTGGAGAAGCATCAACAAGTGCAGGAGCAGAAGCAGGAGCAGGCACATTCTCTGATCTTAAAGACAGTTCTGATTGTAAGTTTTCCACCAAACCATTCAAATTTGCAACATCAGTACTAGGCAACCAATTTTCAACCCTGACTTCTTTAATTTCTTGGATCATACTTGGTTGAATATGCAATATAATATTTTCCAGCTGAATTGAGCCATATTATTGACATAACTGAGTCATAAGACGAGGTTGAGTGGATAAAATATTATCAACACCAGCCATGATAGTATCTCCAAAGACTTTCAAATCATCCTTAGTTGCAATGAGTGATGCTCGGGTAAGGGTGAAGGCAAAGGGAGAGGTTCAGGTTCAGGTTGCTGTTCATAGTCATCTTCAGACACAAATTCTGATTCAGATTGATGATCCGGTTCTGGTAATGGTTCTGGATGGGCTACAGACATCATTTGAAACATGGAAGTACGATCCATTCCAGTAATAGTCACTTACTATGACTCATTCACATGATAAAATCTTGGGAACTCATACTGAGTGTACACAAAATATGTGACAATAGGTTGAGAAGATTTAGCATATCCATCTTATATAATGTCAACGTTTTGAGGTTCCTCCCCCTCAAATTGTTCTTCCATTTCAAAGACTATAGGCTCAGCAACATGATCAAGATCCACATGATCATCACTAATCTCTTCAGAAAACTCTTGCCTTGCTAGCTGAAAGGCAATTTCCTTCCTCTCTTCAACAGAGGAAATTTTCTCGGGAACCAATTGTTCAACTGGTTGAGCTTCAAGAATTGATTCTCTAGGTGATACATTATACATTACTTCCTCTAGTTCTTCTTATTCTTCTTCTGAATACTCAGCCACTTCATCTGGTTCCAAACCAGAATCAGATAGATTCTTAGGTCTCCATGGATAATCAACAGGATTAAACTTTTTATAGTGTTGAACATTTTCCTCAACCCACTGCTTCTTCTAGGGGTTCCATCTTATCATCATCCTTCTGATGATAGGTATGGATAAGAAGAAATCAAATTCCTCTAATTTTTCTTCATTCGGTCCAACCATCCCTTGTGAAACTAACATGGCTAAAATCATCCTTGAGTAAAACAGGGAGGTGGATTTGGAAGTGACTTTGATCAGCTCACAGATATGGTTAATAACATACTTGCATAGGTTGATCATATGTCCATTCTTCAACAAGTGAATCATGAACACATCCTGATACATCATTACATCAAAATCCCCTTTTCTCGGACTAATTAAATTATGAAAAAATTTGAAAAGAAGTCTTTTCTACCCATCTAATTCAGCAGCTATGGCCCTTCACTTGGTGTCATTACTAGTCCGAATTTCTAAATCATTCTCGAGATGGAAGATATCATAAGATGGAGGAGGGTCTCTCTGGTAGTCTTCACAAACTCCTTCATGTGTAATTCTTAGGCATGCATCCCACATCGTTCAAGAGAAGGAACACTTATGACAATTGATACAGCTGGTCATCATAACACTTTCTCCAAAATCAATGGAAAACTTCACATATTGGTAGAATTGAGATACCAGCCTCGGGTAAATTGGTCTATTTTGTCCAGAGAACCATTCAAGCAATCCTTGTTCTCTTATAACATTCAAAAATAATGACCTTCTAGACAACAACCAATTAGGGAAAAAATCATTTTAAGGTATAACAGTGCGGCTTACCTTTTTCAGGTTTTGAGGTACTTCGAGAGCTATTCTTGGAATCCATTTCTATTTCTTTGATCGGCACTTCTCAGATGAGGGTGAATATGGACGCTTCATCCTTGGAATCCACTGACGGTTTGGGAAAGAGGGAATATATGGTTTTCAAGAATGAGAGGGTTCAGGAGAGAGTTCGGGTTAGGAGTCGAATAAAACCCTTATGTTTTATCATTTGTGAATATCAAACGTCATAAAAACAAAAATGCGGGAAATCAAATAGTGGTGAAATAAAAATTACCGCAATTCGAGTTAAAATAAGAGTATAAATAATCTTCACGGTGAGACCGTGAGTAGTCATTACGATGTGATGAAAAACAGTCATCACGGTGAGATAGTTGGTTGTCGTTATGGTGAGACAATGACCATTCTCTATAGTAACGGTGAGAGAGTTATGTGACAGACCGTGAGTACAATGTGTTAAAATATGAGAACGTATGTATGAAATAGTAACTATAAAATAGTGAGTCATGTAACTGTAAGGTAAAATACAGTAAAGTATTGAGCATTAAGATCAGAAAGATATCTATTTTTGATTAATCATACCAATATCATGTATGATGTAGTCAAATCTTTCATAATTTAATGGTTTAGTAAATATATCAGCAAGTTGAAATTCAGTACCAATGAATTCCAAAGTGATATCAGCATTGTGATAATGATCCCTCAAAACGTGATGTCTTAAATCAATATATTTTGTCCTAGAATGGGAAACAATATTCTTAGAAATATTAATAGCACTTGTGTTGTCACAATTTATTGGGACATGTTTGAATTGATATCCATAGTCTATTAATGTGTGTTTTATACACAAAATTTGCACACAACAACTTCCAGTACCTATATATTCAGCTTCTACAATAGATAACGCAACTGAATTTTGTTTCTTACAACACCATGATACTAGTGACTTTCCTAAAAGATGACATGTTCTAGAGGATCTTTTTCTATCTATCTTACATCTAGAAAAATATGCATCAGAATAACTAACTAGATCAAATGATTGTCCTTTGGGATAGAACAGTCATAAATTGGGAGTATGCTTGAGGTATTTGAAAATTCTCTTTATAGAATTTAAATGTGACCCTTTCGGGTTTTCTTGAAAATGATCACACATACACACACAAAACTTAATATCAGGATGACTAACATTCAGTTAGATTAGACTTCCAATCATTCCTCTATAAGTGGTTTGATCAACAGATTTACCATCCTCATCAAGATCCAACTTACAGGTGGTAATCATGGGAGTGTCACTACTATATGTGACATCCAACCCAAAACGTTTTAAAATATATTTACTATATTTACTTTGAGTTGAAATAATTCCATCATTATTTCGATATATTTGAAGTCCAATAAAGTATTTGAGTTCACCCATTAAACTCATTCCAAATCCATTTTGCATCATTTTAGAAAAATCAGTACATAGGTAATTTCTTGAAGATCCAAAAATAATATCATCTAAAAATATTTGTACAACTAAAACAACTTTAGAAATTCATTTTATAAAAAGAGTAGGGCCAGCTATACCATTTTTAAATCCTTTAGAAATTATAAAAGAACATAATCTATCATACCAATCTCATGGATCTTACATTAAAACATATAAAGCTTTTGATAATTTGAAAATATGATTTGGAAAATTGGGGTTTGAGAATCCATGTGGTTCTTGAACAAAAACATCATCAGAAATATATCCATTTAAAAATGAACTTTTGAAATCCTTTTGAAATTGTTTGAAATTTAGATGTGCAGCAAAGGCAAGTAAAATACTAATAGCTTCTAATCTGGCTACATGAGAAAAAGTATCATCATAGTCAATTCCTTCCTCTTGACTATAGCCTTGTGCAACTAGCCTATCATTGTTTCTAACTATGTTTCCAGATTCATCTGCTTTATTTCTAAACACCGATTTAGTGCCTATGGTGAAAGTGTCCTTAGTTCTTTCAACATGATTCCACACTTTATTTATTTCAAACTGATTGAGTTCTTCTTGCACAAAAATTACCAAAAATTCATAATTAATAGAATCATGAATATTTTTAGGTTCAAGCTGTGAAAAGAAGGCTTTATGTTCAACCAGATTTCTAAGAGAAGATCTAGTCTGAGTCCCTCTATCAAGATTTCCTAGAACAACATCGAAAGGATGATTATTTAGAATTCTAGTTGATCTAGTAAAGGTAGGAATAGAAATTTCGGGATCATCTATAGGTTCGGGTTCCATATCAGCAGATTCTGGAATATGTCTAGAACTTGATGTTTTTACAGTAGGTTCTTTACATTTATCATTAATGTTCAGAATACTCAAATCATCCCCAAGATTTTAAAGTGAGGTTTTAGGCTCATGTGGATCTGTTTCATAAATCATGATGTGAACAGATTCTTTCACAAATTTGGTTATTTTATTAAATACTATATAGTCTTCTTTGGTTAAAGAATATCCAAAAAATATTCCTTCATCACTCTTAGAAGCAAACTAATCAAGATTTTCTTTTGTATTGAGAATAAAAACATTGTAGCAAAAGACTCTAAAGTAACTGACATTAGGTTTTCAATTATTCCACAACTCATATGTGGTCTTCTTAAGAACATGTATAATTAAGATTCTATTAATAATATTAAAAGCTATGTTCACAGCATCATCCCAAAAGTAAATAGGCAGTTCATATTCATTAAGCATAGTTCTATAAATTTGTTTTAGGGTTCTATTTCTTCTTTCTATTACCCCATTCTGCTGAGGTTTCCTAAGAGCAGAAAAGTTATGATTATAGCCATAGTGTGAGCAATAGGATTCAAATTCATGATTTTCAAACTCACGGCCATGATCACATCTTAGAGTTTTAATCTTAAGTCCACTAAGGTTTTCTACATACTTGGAGTATTTCACAAAATAAGAACAAGATTTAATATTGTGAGCTAAGAAGTAAACACAAGTATATCTAGAAAAGTCATCTACTAGGACATAGACAGAGTGCTTCCCATTTTAGCTAGAAAATATAGATGGCCCAAATAGATCCATGTGAATCAACTCGAGAGGTTGAGAAGTTGAGACTTTGTTCATTGGTTTGAAAGAGATTTTGTGTTGCTTTCCTTTTTGACAGGGATTACACACTTTGTCATTTGGAAACTCAAGTTTGGGTAAGTCTCTAACTAAGTTCTTCCTAGTTAGTTTCCTAAGTGAGTGTATATTTCAGTGTCATAATCTCATATGCCACAACCATAAAACATTATGAATGGCATTTAAACAGGTAAAATTTTGTGTAGCTAAGTAATTTAGATCAACATCATAAACATTTTCATTCTTAAAGGAGAAAATACTAAAATATTTTTAGAATTAAAAACATTACAAGAATCAATTTCAAACATGAAATTAAACCCATCATCACATAAATGATAAATACATAACATATTATATTTATGTCCATCAACAAATAAAACATTAGAAATTAAAACTGAATTAGTGTTACCAATTTGGCCTAGGCCGGTGATCTTTCCTTTAGAATTATCAAAAAAGGTGACATAGACTCCATCAACATTTATTAAACACATGAAACATTTTAGTCCCCAGACATATGTCTTGATCATCCACTGTCCAAATACCATGTCTTCTTGTGGGAACTCTTCTAGCAGGTTTCCTACAAAATAGTTTTAGATAGAGAATGATTTTGGTACCCATATCTTCATGGGTCCAGACAGGATATCAATCTATATTTTTGGCACCCATATTTGTCTTATCGGTCTTATATTATTTACAAAATCAATATATTTTGAAAGATAATCTCTATATGATTTATAACTATGAGAATAACTAGTTGAAGCATATGGATTTCCAGAACTAGAACTAGTAGTATTCTGTCCAGATTTAGGAATAAAGCTATTCTTAGTAAACTATCTATGTCCAGGATTGTAGCCTAATCCAGAAGTGTATTTTGGTGCCACTTGCTTTCCTAGAATTTGAGTTAGTGTATCCATTCCATTTGTGAACATCTCTAATTCCTTTCTAAGTTTCTCATTTTACATTTCCATTTTAGTATTTTCCGTTAATAGTTGAGCATTCTTCTTTTTTCAATAGTATGTTTTGTTTTAACAGTAGTAGTGAGAGCATGTTGTTTCATTAATGAGTTGTATTTATCCTTAAGATCATTGCATGTCTCCTCTAGTATATTAAAATATTCAAATAATTGCTCACTAGTTATGTTTTTAGAATCCAAATAAGATTCTGCATCATCTCCAGAATAATAAGAATTTAAAACAAAAGTATCTAAGGTTACCTCAGATGTGTTTGTCAAGAAACACATGTTTGAACGATTCTTTTCAGAATCAGACATTTCAGATTCAATTGTGCTGTCTTCATAAGCACTCCAGCTATCCTTCATAGAATTCTTGTACTTACTATTCATGTATTCATATTTCTCCTTGAATTTTAGCTTTGGGCAGTCTTCTTTAAGGTGTCCTTTTCTTTTGCACTCGTAGGAAACAACTTCATCACTATTATCTAACTTTTTCCCGTCCTTCCAATGTCCCTTATTGTCATACATTCCTTTTTAGTTTTATTTTTTGAAAAATCACTTCTTCTTATAAAATATCTTAAACCTTCATGGCTATCTAAGACATTTCAGCATCACTATCAGAGTCTGAGCTTTCACTTGTTGAACTGTCAGTTTGTATTTGAGATTTTTCTTTGTCTTTTTTATTTTAATTAGTAGTCTTGAAAGCCACTGATTTCCTTTTTGTTTTATCCTCTTCCTCTTTATTCACCTTGAGTTCTTCCTCATACATCATAAGCTTACCAATGAGTTTTTTGACAGGTAGAGCAGCAATGTTACATGATTATCTGATTGAAATAGATGTTCCTCTCTATTGGTCTGGTAAACATCTCAGTATCCTCATAATGTTTTCCTTCGTTGGAACAGATTTACCGAATGAATTCATTGTATTGACTATCTCAATGAACCTGAGATACATATCAGAAATAGGTTCATCAGTTTTCATTTTAAAATTATCAAATTTAATAGTATATTTATTCAATCTCATATCTTTAACATTGGTTGTTCCTTCATGAGAAACTCTTAAAGTATCCCAAATTTCAAAAGAAGTTTTACAAGAAGAAATTCTGAGAAACTCTTTATCTCCTAAATCACAGTAAAGGGCATTCATATCATTACAATTATTAATGTAGGCAGTCTTTGTAGGTTCATCCCAATTTGTTCTTTTTTTTCTGGAATTTTATATTGAGATTCTATAGAAGTCCAAATGTCGAAACACATGCTTTCTAAATGAAATTTCATTTTAAGCTTCCACTGAGCATTGTTTGTACCATAGAAGAAAGGTGTATTGTTAGTAGCAGAACCCTCTAGTCTATTTTCAATAACTAGATTATAGAAATTATAATTAACGAGCTAAAATATAGAACTAACATAAATTTAAGATCATTAAAGATGCAACTAAAATCACAGTTGAAAAATGGAGTATTTCAAAAATCCATAAAAAAACAACCTTTGATACAAAATTTTGGTCAGAGTGGATACTCAAGAGGGGCGGTGAATTGAGTTCTAATTAAAATTTATTTTAAAATATTTTCTCTTTAAAATCCCCCAATTTATAAAACATGTTAAACAATAGTGAATTTTATAGATTGTAAATGTTCACATAGCTTCTCAAATATTGATTATGTCTCAGTTAATTTAACCATAAAATCAAACTAACTTTTGAAACTAACCTACTGATTTACAATGAGTGTATACACTTTCAAATTTAACTATCAAAGTATCTTTAAAAATGATTTTTATTTCCATGTAATAGCAGCGAAGTATAAAATATATATGTAGTATACTTTAAACATAAACTAGAGATGCACAGTAGATGTAACAAGAGGTTTAGTCTCATGCTGAGAATTTGCCCTTTCAAATTTATATAAATTTGATGCACACCCTGGATCGGGGTTAACAACAGTTTAAACAACTATCCAGGCCATGCAGTGACCACTACCACTGTTCCTCATGGGAAAAAAACAAGATCAGGCCACACTAGGACCTCTTCCACAGTTGACGTGGGTAAACAAGAGTTATGAGTTTTAGAGAGAGGATTTTTATATCCTCCAGATTATTACAAGAGACAGTGTGTGTGAGATATACAAAGTCGACCTCACTTCTCGAAAGTAAATAAGAAAATAACTTATAGAGAATAAATAAGAGTTTAGAACAATCTAATGATTAGCAATGCAGCTCTGGACTCGTTGGATTCAGCAGAATTTCTTCTTAGTCCTCCTCTAGTTTTTCTGTTCAAAAACAGAGTGTCATAGTTTAGCTTGTGTTCTACAGGAGTGAAAATAATCTCTTGATTCATCGTGTGTTCATCAGTGGTGTTGGATTTCACTCATGAGAGTTCTTGTAAAGTCTTTCATTCTCCATCTTGATCAGTATTGTTCTTTTTTTCATCACAGTGCTCTTGTGCGTATGTATGTTCTTCTTGTTGTATCGTCACACTTGTGCACCACTTCTTACACTTGATACATGTACTGCATCTCAATATTCCTTATATTCCACTTGTTTTGGAAGTAGTAATAATTCAATTTTCATAGGTATGAGATACGTTTTACTAACATGGCAAAAAATATCATTAAATAACATTAATTGCATTAAAAACATCAAATATGACCATTAAAATTATTTAAATAATATTGGAAAAAAGTTAAGGAACAGTGTCACAGTTATTATTTAAACGATGTCTTCTTCACAGTATAGTCTTCACGGTATGTGGTTCATGATGTCTCTATGTCACGATGTGTAGCTCACGGTGTCTGGGTCACGGTGTGTCCTTCATGTTGTCTGGGTCACGGTGTGTCCTTCACGGTGTCTGGGTCTCTGTGTGTCCTTCACGGTGTCTGGGTCGCGATGTCTCCTTCATGGTGTCTGGGTCAAGGTGTGTCCTTCATGGTGTCTGGGTCACGGTGTGTCCTTCACGGTGTGTCCATACATAGACAAATATCTGTATTTATACTTAAATAGTAATATTCAGAATGTGGATTATGCTTAATTATTATAGAGTAAGAGAAGTTGAAACATAAATATAAATGCTTGATAATATAAGTGAGATTTGGGATCATGAATAAGACTTGTAAATAATAAAGTGATTAATTAACATCAATAAGATTTGTTATCATTAAAACATGATGTGTAGTTATTATTAAGACTGAATAGAATTATCAAGATGTGCAATTAAGATTGATATTAATTAGCAGTAATAGGATTTTTGATCATTAAAACATGATTAATACATGAGGAGTCTAAGAAAGTGCTTTTGAAATAATCCGTGGTTTATTAAAATCATATTGTCACGTTTGAAAATTAGTAGGAATCAATGGTTTTGGTTTGAAATGAAACTATTAGTATTAATGATTCTTTTCAACCATTCATGGAATTTAGAGGGTGTCATTGGGTGATGGAAAATCCATTTGTTCACTAGTTGGACACATGCATTCTCACTCATATTAATTTGGAACTATTTATAGTGTTTCTTTTAAAAGGATCCCATATATAATTTCTACACTTTCAATTAAATAGTGACAGGTCCTTCCAAATCATAATGTTTCACATCATGTGGGTTGAGATTGTTTCTTTAAATGTATTCGAAAAATCATGGCATGTTTGGCATGAAAACGATTGTGGAAAATGTTTAGGACCATGATTCACCATTTGGAATCACAAATATATAAGTTGTAAATGGTTTTTTTGGAAATATATTACAAATTATATAAATAAATAAATTTTGTTAATTAAATCTAATTCCCAATAAGAAATACTTCGCTTTTCAATGTATTGATTTATATATTTAAATGATTTATTTTCCTGGTGGGCACATTGTTCGATGTGATACTAGTGTGTGTGTGTATATATATATATATATATTTATTTGGATCCTATATTGGAGGTATTTCCCCTTATGTTATATCATGTGGGGTGTTTGTGTTTTGGGCGGGCAAGTGCAGTTACGACATGTAAGGTGATTCATGCATATAAGGACCTCCCACATACAAATTACATTACCACCATGGGTTTTGGGGAATCTTTTAGAAGATTGAGTGAAATTTTTTGATCAACCATAGTTAATCAGGTTGGTACCCTCATTGATTAGTTTTTAGGCCATGTGGGTTTTGCCACTAGTGAGGAACGATTACAATATATAGGTGGTTATAGACATAGGGGCTTCACCATACACCAATTGGTTGTTTGGAAATTAGTATGTCCATGGGACTTCGTGCTATGTTTAGGAACGCCCATAGTTACTAGTTTTATTGTGATTATTTACCTTATGTTATAAATTTTTATCATCCAACATTTTTAATTTTTTTTAGCAAGCGCTTGTGTTATTTGTATTGGGTTTGGGTTATAATGTATATTTTTTAGAAAAATTTGATTATGGATTGTGTTGGCCTTTTAAACATGAATTATATGAGTTTTTTAATATTGTTTGAAAATCATTTTTTATGGAAATATATGTCAAAATAGAAGTAATTGTATATTTTGGGAATGGAAATGTAGGGATTATGTGCTGATTTACTACTATGATGTGAATCTAACACCCTACTTTTATGACTCAATATTGGTAGATATGATTTGGTCTAAAGGATTTTCTTTTGTCCAGGTTTTCATGTTCATGTTCACACCATCTGAGTGGATTAGACTCGTTGTTTGTGGTGAAATTTAGGTCACATGGTTACCAAGTTGGTTTTGTTCTATTTTTAGTTTTATATTTTTTTTCATCTGTATCATATAACTAAACCATAATATTAATTTATTTATCATTTAGTTGTGTTTTAACCTCTTGTTTAGTTTTTTATTTTTTTATCCTGGTTATTTATTTTGGTATTTAATTATTTCCCCTTTATGTTATTTATTCCCAATAGTGGTTTTCATCCCATTGTAATAAATAATGACACTCGGGACTTACTACATACTGGGTCTGGTGACAGGTTAGATGAAAACCTTTCACGGTTCTGGAAAAATATTATAAAAGGAGGCCCTTGTTATTTGTGGTATCAACTATGTTGAGATTGTGTTTTTTGGACATGGTAGTTGTTTATGAGATGGTCATCATGAAACCATTTCTATTAAATTCCTTGAATTAACAGGGGTATTTCTGAATTTGAGTCTTCTAGTTTTGTTGTGAATTGTGGGATAACAATAAAGGTATGTTTTTGTCACAAGTTATCTCACATTGAGTCGTAACCCCTTTTGAGTCCAAGTATATGGTTTATGTTCTATTTAGTGTAATTATATAAATGGGGAATAGATCACATCCATGTTTCCAAGTTAGGCATGGACCCTAGTTTCTCATTCCAGGGGTTTGATGAATGTGATGTCTTGTCATTACATCGACTGTTGTAAGATTACATTAGAAAACATAAATTGTATTCAAATGGAAATGATATCATTGAAATGTATTTAAATTTGTAAAATGAATATTATGAATTGAAAAATAATTTTTTTGATAATTTAGGGGATATTTTGGATTGGTAAGGAAGTTCATTGGGAGCACCTAATGCACATCTTTAAATGTGTGTGTACATATGGAATGTGAAAATTGGAACATAAGGATGGAATCCAATAAACACGTGTGGAATAGTTCAAGGGATTCCATGGGTAATTTTTTGAAATTAACGGCTTGTAATTATCTTTATAAATAATTCTTGAAATGTAAAATAATTTAATAAATTGGTTCTAATTTTTTTGATGTGGGTTCTTTTCATTGAAAAGTGGTTTTATGTTTTGAATGTCTATTTTAAATAATGTGGTCATGAAAATTAATTTTTATATTGGATTTTTAAGGTGGTTATTTTTTGGTTTCATTGGTGTGTTTTAACTTTGTGATCCAATTTATTAATCATGGTTTTTTTCATTATAAATGAAATTATATTGGATTGTGGTATTTGTACTAGTTGTTCTTGTGTTATTCAGAAAATTCTACCTCGAAATGTCCCTAATTATTCTGATGGGACATTACATGTTTCTAATTCTTCTTAAGTGCTACCTATCATGTTATGTGATCGGGGGAATTCAGAAAAAGTGGAGTGTCTTGAAGAAGTGAAGTACATATTTTGGATGTTGAGAAATTCTGATGATGTTATATTTTTATAAAACCTAAGGATGTATCAAGGTCATAATTTTGGGGAATGAGAGTTGTTCAACCAACTATCCTTGCAAATTGGGTTGATGTGAGTTGTTTTTAATTCCATATTCATCATTGGTTCATACCTAATGAGGTGAAGATGATGAAAAGTGATTAAATCATGTGTATTTAACAAGTATTGTTGGTGGAGAAGGCATATTTTATCAATTTCGATGAATTTATTTCATTTTATCTGAAGGTGGTGTAACAGTATATGATAATGGATTATATTTTCATTATAAGAATTCATACAAAGATCAAGGATATGATCCACTCATCTATGGGCTATCATTTTGTGAATCTAGTGGATAAAATTTCATAGATTAATTTGTTTTCAAATCATGTGGAATTGGTGATATGTTCCCTTCAGGTTTTAATGATGGTTCCCCAACTGGTGATGAGTGCATCTAAAGGAATCTAATTCAATACAGTTATCTTCATTTGATCTAGATTAAAGTTTTTCAGACTATTCCTTTGTGTTTCCCTGTGTGTTCAGTTTGGTCATTCGTG
The DNA here is from genome assembly GCA_963277665.1 of Viscum album. Lineage (NCBI taxonomy): Eukaryota > Viridiplantae > Streptophyta > Magnoliopsida > Santalales > Viscaceae > Viscum > Viscum album. The sequence continues at coordinate 1,035,822,083 of OY728133.1, read as the reverse complement.
TTGATCTTTTTTATATCCCTCAAAAAATGTTCCATTTTTTCTTCTAGTGGGTCATCTGTTGATTTATTTCTAGAATCATTACATGAATAATACATTATTACCGAATGTTTATTATTCTTAACTATGAGGTAAGAGATAATTAAGACATCTAAGCCCTAGCCATAGGTCTTGGGGTGAATCTTTCACACACTAAAGTGTTTCTAAGCTTGAGAAACTCAGGATTAGTGTTGTGTTCTATGTTTGGATTGGATGATTTAAATTCTTCTCATTCTTCTTTTTTATTGTTGATTTTTTTCATCATTGTAAATCCATTGTTTGTTTGGGAGATTATAGTGGACATGTTATATTTTAATTAATGGTAATTTTAAATTTCGAATTTTGAATTTTGAATTGTGCATTTATCATTTAGTGTACATAAACCTTATGTGTTTTTTTTTCAGTTTGGGAGGTCACACAATGGGCCCCCTCACAGGGATAATGCGTTAAAGTTATAATTTTTCTACCAGTTCATTTTTTATGGTAGGGAGAACCATTTCATGTTCTTCAAATATTATTTTTGTGGTTTCATCTCGATCAGTCAGGTGTGGATTATGGAGTGAATGTCCATCCTGAGATTCTCAATTTATATCGATTTTGACTAGGATGACATTAATGTTTTGGCTAACATTGATCATGGTGACATTCTGGTGGTAGGAATCATTTGTGTAGAGAAAACTGACAGAACCCAACCATGGAATTTTCATACATTAATATTTCTTGTATTTGGATATTCACATCAAGAATAAGGTTGAGTTATGGTTTTATATTTTTTATATTTGGAAATTTTATTGTGTTTTAGGAATATTCATTTGCAACACAGGGTCAACGAAAAACTTATAGTCTTCTAATGTACTAGTGGGGAAACTTACGGGATGGGTAGGGCTACAACACGATTAGTGTAGGGTACCATAAATCATGCATTGTAACCACAAGGGGTAACCATGTAGATTCCCAATGTTCAAAATAAATAAATAAACTAAATAATGTTTTAAACCATAATAATAATATTATTTTTAGTGTTGTGGATAATATTATTATTACGAATAAGATTATTACTTTTATTAAATTATTAGATTTTTACATTCTTTTTATTATCAATATGTTTTATATATTATTGATTTTATTAAGATTAATATTATTTTCAGTAACATTAATATGGTTATGTTATTATTATTTTTTTGCAATTTTATTGGAATACCTAAGAAACCCATCCCATTGAACTCTCTATGCATGTCACCACCTCTCCCCTTCCCCTTCCTACACTCACCACCTCCACTAATGCTCCCTCCCACAGGTGGCCACCCCCACTACGGTGGTGACACCCCCACAACCTTGGGTGGCTCAGCCACTTGTGGAACCCACATGCATACTCCTGTGACCCCCACCAGTAGAACCCCACCTATTTGTCCATAATAAAATGTTTTTCCCCATCCCTTATGGATTTTGTCTTCTATTATAGTATGTGGTTACCTTTGGGTGTACGGTTGGATTGTGAGGTCTCTCTCTTCCTTAAATTGATCAATCATTGCCTATGCACCACAATATGGCATGTTCTTAATCCATTACCAATATGAATCAATCTATATTATTCATTTTAGAATTTAGTTAAATATTTAACAATATTTTTGGATTCATAATATACATTGATATTTTAATATGGTATTTTTATTATGGTATAAATTTTTAAAAATAGTTTTTTATGTTATTCCTGGTTTTTTAATATATGTTTCAATGTTAAATATGTTTAATTTAATTCATAATATTGAATCAATAAATTTTTTTATTTGACTTGAACATTTATAATGCTTACGGATACCCTATTGTGTTGTTATTATGTTAATTAAATTTTTTAGAAATTTTTTTAGGTTTATTATCAATTATCACTGAGTACACACACACACAACAAAAAAGTATTAGTTTAAATAAAATTGTAGATTGAGTATTAAAATTTTTTGATTTTTGTGTAGTTTTCCATTAGAGATTTTTTTTATTATTGTTGGATTACAATTTTGAATATTATGAGGAACATAGTTAATTTTTGGAATTATTTATAACTCTTTTTTGGAAATTTCTATTTTCTATAAAATTACTATTGTGAAATCTAGAAATTAGGTTGAATGGATGGGTTTTTAAATAAAAATATTTTATTAGTTTTACAAATTGATTTTGGTATTGCATGAAATTTTGAAGGTTTCATTAGATGACAGTAGATACATGAGATAATTAGGTGCACACATGGATATTTATTCAATTTATTATGAAAAACATAATCTATTTTCAATTAAAAGATTCAAATATCACCACTATGATATTTTTATTGAAGTGTTCCGATTAATTTACAAACGGAAATTTTTCTCTTCTAGATGATCGTGATTTTGACATTAAATTTATTTTATAATGAGTTTCTTGTTTGGCTTGAAAAAATTCCTGGAAAATATTTGGGAACATAAAGGCCCGTTTAGAAATGAAAATATATTATTGGAATTTAGGGTTGTTTTAGAAATAGATTTCTAATTATTATAGAAAATTAATTATGTTATGTAATTATAATGGATTGGTTGGAAATGATCATATTTTAAAATAAATGATTTGTATTTATAAATAAATTGACATCTTGGTAGGCATATTGTATGATGTGATACAAATGTATGTATAAAAATATTTGGCTCCTCAATATAAGGGATTTCCATTTTCAGGATACTATAGGGGTATTTCTTGATTGGGATAGGCAAGTGAAGTGATGGGAGTTAATTTGAGTCACACATACAAGGGCCTACCAATTACATAATATAGTAACACCATCTGTTCCTAGGGTTTATTTAGAGGATTGAGTCATGGTAACTGATCATATTTAATTAGATAAGTTAGTACACCGTGATTCTCTGTTATTCAATGTTGGTTTTTCCATGGGTGAGGAAATTTTATATCATCATGTTGGTTATAGATTTAGGGGCTTAACCATACGTCTACAAGATGTTTTGAACTGATTATGTTTAGTATTATTCATGCAATGTTGAGTAAAGCCTACAGTTACATTTTTTGGTGTTTATTTATCTTCTTTTATAATTTTTTTAAATCCTCCATTGTTTATTTTTTATCAAATCCCAATTATTATTTTGTTTTGTTTTTTGTTATAAAATTGTAATTTCATTTGAAAATGGTAGGTATTGTGTGTTACATCATAATATTGGAAAGATATTTTTTTTATTAATATTTGAAAATATATTTTGATGACATTATTTAAAACTAGAAATAATGGACAGTTTTATGGAATGGAATGTTATGTAATTTGTGGGGATTTCATACTGAATTGGGAATATCACACCCAAATTATACCCCTCAGTATCAGTAGACCTATACTATTTTACATGATCATATTTTTCAGGTTTCCATGATAAGGTTTTTTCCATCAGAGTTTATTAGTCTCGTTGATAATGGTTACCATGAGGTAACATGAAAATTTGGTTGGTGGGATTTCTTTTTAGTTTTATATTTTGATTTTATTGTTCAGTTGAATCTTGTAAATGATTTTTTTTGTTTAATTAAATATTTTTTTTGTGTAACCTATTTGTTTGTTTTTCACTTTTTTGATCATGATTATTTATATTGGGATAAAATATTTCCTATATGAATGTTTTCCTTCCCAACAGTAGTTGTCAGCCCGTGGGGATCCGGAACGCCCCTAGTTCCACACTGCAGACTAGGTTAGGTTTCTTATCAGATGAAATCCTGGCCTAGTTCATTAATTTTAGTCTTAAATAATTGTTATTTAAAATGATTATTTAACTAATAATTTTTAATTTCAATTAATATAAGAAATTATATTTGTTTGGAACATATGTGACTTTTTAAATTTAATGAATATTGTAATTGAAAATGTTTCCAAAATAAAGATGGAAATTAATCATATATGAAGTGAATAAATGTAAAATTATTTACTGAGTGTGAGGAAATTTTATTGATATAATAATTTTTTTAATCATTATTATTTGCATGTAAACATGATTTGTTATAGTAGTAGATTTTGTTGTGATGTAGGTATTGGTAGTAGTATGTTCTCTGTTATAGTTTAAATTATACAATATGGTTATAGTGTTTCCTCCCATATCTTTTGGATTACTATTTTTGTATTTATATATTACATATATATCTATTTTATTTATACACCACAAACCATGTTATGTAATTTGAACTATTATCATATTATGATTTTTTTTTCACGCACTTTCCCCAACATCCAGCATGTTGGTGATATATAATCTTGACTTCTACACATTCAATTACCATTATTACAATCATAATATATGATATAGAGCCTCAAGGTTATGAAACTTATTTATTTATAATATTTAATAAATTTTTTTACATAGAAACAATCAGTAATTGATATTTATTTATGTGGTTATCATGTCATATATAGTGGAGAATATATGAAAGTAAGATTGAATGAGAGTGGTTTTGTTTAGGGTAACAGAGTATTCTATTTTAGAAAGATATGGTAATACATTATAATTGTAATATAATTAATAAACAATATGTGGTTTTGTATATGATTATATAGATGTTTTTTGTTTTGTAAAGATGTTATAAATCAATATTGATTAGGATGTAACTAAAGAACATATACCTAAATTGATAATCTGTGAGGTTGATTATTTATGTGAAAAATATGTTGCGGTGTAGATGGTACTGAATATATATTTTCTGAAAAATTATTTCATGATATATATATTTAGTATTTTTATACCAAATCATCACAACGATGGTAAAATTAAAATAATGTATATATATATATAATATGATAATTTTTCTAATTATTCATTAAGGATTTAATATGCTTCCTCCATAAATATATAATTGGGTTTGGGTTGGAGAATACTATGTATAACTCTATTCTATCATAGATGGTTATAATATTATTTTTTCTATGAAAGGTATTTAGTCATCATTTTATATATTTCTAGTTCATGGTGATCACATCAGTGTGTTTTTTTGTTTTTGTCATAGGAGTTATTCACAGTGTTTTCGTTCATTGTGTATTTTATTATGTATAGTGTCAAAATAATATGTGTAAATTTCATTAGTTTTATTATGAAGATTAATTATGGTGACATTTTATGTATTTTTTTATTAATGAAATTTATTCTATGTTTTTATTTTAAATTACTTAGTGCTAGACATGATCCCCTAGAATATTATAGGTAGGATTTACGGGTATTAATTATCATCATTATCCACCCCAATGGTGTTTATGTCAAATAATTTTAGAAGAAATTGGTATTATATATATTTTTTGAGTGATTTCATAGGAAATATATTTAAACATTGATACAGAATACAATTGTTTTGTAATGATATTGTCGTAGAAAAATAAATAATTTGTCACTATAAGGTGAGAAACTGTTTAAAAATTTAATTAAGGATGATATGTTATAAAATATAGGGTCCTTAATCTTGATAAATACAATAATTTATATTCTTGTTATTTATTGAAAGATATATAGATATGGTATATTCATCATATTTGATTTTGGATATGTTTTTTGTGGACTAATTTTGGGGTGATAAAATGGTTTAAAATAAGATCTGTTAATGAAATATATATTCCATATAATGGAATACCTTATTGTCCCAATATAAATAGAACATTTTTTCACCTTCATGTTGTTTAACATATTGAGTTCCACTAGTATCCTCTATCACTTCACTACAAAGTTAATGATGATGTCGATAATTTTTTGAGGAATATAATTACTAATTTTTGATCATGATCCAATTAATTTATATAGGATTATTTTTTTAATCATCAAATATTATTATAATTGATGGGACTGTATTTAATTTTCATTATAGTCTCTAAATATAAGTAACATTAGACATTATTATTCATGAGTTTTTTTAAATTTCCAATTGTGGTGGGTGTTTATTCTCATATAAAATGAATAGAGTAAGCTATCCTGAGATAATTTTCAATATATAATTAAGAATAATTTATATAATTCCTTGTTGATTGATTTTAGGTAATGATACAACCATTATTTAATGTTGGAGATACACTAATTGTGAAATTTTAATATTCATATCATCTAACTTAATTAAAGAGATATAAATTTTTTTACTATGGGGATCATTTTAATGCAATTTTGAGGAGGAATTTTACTGATTTATATATTATAAGTTTTCCCCATTTATATATAATTCGTATCACTAAATTTGAAAATTTAATAACTCATTGTGAAAATGACTGCACGCTCTAGATTATCTCAAATTCTGTGTCATCTTGATACCCTAAAGAAAAAATAAATATATGTATTTCCTTAATTATCTTGGTATTTTATGGTTTATCCAAAATTGATTTGATTTCAACGCAATTTACAATTCAATAGTCCATGAAATTATTGAGTATCTACTAAAATAATTTATGTCTATTCATGGATTTTATAAGTCATCGATATCAAATTATTTAGTGTCCAACCTCTTTTTTTAGTTAATATTGGTTTTATTTACTGTTTTGTTTTAAAATTTTATGACCTCTCTCTATGTCCTTATCAGTGGGGAAAACATGATTTGAATTCATTTGATTCTTTGTAGAAGGTATTATTGGTATTAATAACTCGTGATTCTCATTATAATCAAGGATATTTTTTTAATCATGTTCAATGATATTTCCATCATTAAATCCAACAAGGGACCCTTGTAGGACATGTGTATATGAATTCCATAGGGTATAAATCTCATTATTTACCATACATTATATGAGATACTGTAATATTATATGTTCAAAAAATCATATGTCATGTTTGATTCAAAAACATCACAATCATCCATTGATCCTTCCATGGTAAAATCCCTGAGTCTCAATGTGGATAGACATCTAATTGTTTAAATATGATATTGGAAGTTTACTTAAGAATATATGGTTTGATCAAATAGTTTTTTATGATTATATGGTTGCATTATTAATTGGATAAATTTACCATGTTTTAACTATTTCAAAATCATTTCATTCATTGAAAATAATGATTCTATAAGATTTAGTAACATATTGATTATTCAGGGATGATATATACATCTAATGAGTTTAAAGGATAGTTCAGTAATGAAATTAAAATGCACCATTATAGAGACCCCAAACATGACGTACATGGACATTAAATTAATTTTTTGAATATCTAATACATAAAAACAACAGACACCAAAGGACCGTAATAGTTTACTGTCTTTGGAAACTCAGAACATAGTCATCTAATCATGGTAAAAGATCTTCAACATGTCCCGTAAAGATCGTCCCCTTTTGTTTGCTTACCTAAAATCATTATTTATACCCTAGGGAAAAGAAAACATATACAGGGGAGCTAAAATGCTCTATAAGGGTAAGCATGGATAATATAAAACAAACCATATACATTTGAACTTAAAAACATAAACATAATGGTTAAACCTAAAAATCTTGAGCAATGACAAAGAACATGGTATTACATAAGGCATTGATCATAATGGAATATAAATAATTATAAAATATCATGGGAATAAATCATTTAATTGTTGAAAACAATTAAAAACATGATATTATATCCATTGCAGCTAAGGAATTGCTGAGAAGACCATCTTAGTGGACAAAGTCCCTTTATGAATCGAGTTCACTCCTTGTTCCAGTATTGTAACACTGAACTAGATTAACATACCAATCCAGCCATGTCTATATGATGAGATATAAATCCTTACCCAATGAATTGGAGATAGATATAGGTCCCACCCATCTCATAATGATATCATTCATACTTGTGCCACAAAATAAACGTAGATCATTCATCATAACACAAAGAAGAAAATGGGTTTCATAAACGTCATCCCATCAAAATATAATCCATATAAAACAAATGGATATCATTTCATCATAAGAAAATTGAAACCATGTAAATCATGGAGACATTATACTTGAATCATAAACATATGAAATAATTTAATCTTTTTTGTAAAATAGTTTTGACAAAACACATAAAATGAATTTGTGAGGAAAATATCCTTTCTTCTTTAAAATCATTTTCATTTCAAAAAATACAATGAAATTTTAATAGAAAATGATTTTTTTGAAAATAGTCATGAAATATTGTAGAGGAAGCTTCATGAAAATTATGTGTTATGAAACCGTTAAAATAAGTTCACTCCATATAAGATAAAAAACATTTTCCTTGTACTTTTTTCGGAAAATTCAAAAAGTACCTCGTATGGTAAAAAAAGAAAGATTCATTCCATAGAATATGGTAAAAGTAAAAATATGGTAAAAATGAATTTAAAAATACATGGAAGAAAATTAAACATTTTATGAAATCATTTTGATAACATAAGTGCATTAATGACAAACATAACCCCTATAAATACATACAAATAAACAATCTCAGATAAGAATGAGATTGGAAAAATTATCCCTTACCTTATGTCCAAATTCCTCCATATGTGTCTGAGACTCCTTTATAATGAATTAGATAATGTCATTGACTTATTAAAGAATCATATTAATTGTTATTATATCACATATGGTTCACTTATTACTTTATATCACGCTTTCTTTTGTAAATTCCATGTTAAAGAAGTGTTTTCGGTAAAATCATTTTATATATCATACGAATTTGGACTTGTTGATCATGATATTATTATTTCTTATATCATGATTTAATTAATTCCAGAATTTAAATAATGATTTATATATCATATATACTCTCTCTCTATATATATATAACAGATAGATAAATGAAATAAAATAAACCGTTAATGGAGATGGAAGGTCGTACGTACCCATGAACATTGTTTTCCTTTCTTTATTGACATTAATGGAAGTACGTAGATGACATATATAAATATATATATTAATATATTAGCTTTATCATGTCATATATTTCATTATTATTAATTATATATATACTTTATAATCATTCTGTAATGGTTAACATGGAGAATGAATCTCATCGCGTCGTGGAGAAGTTAATCCGTACTTACGCACGAGCGATGATATGATTCCCATAATTATTGAATTGAATTGGATTTAATGATATAATATCTCAGAATATTTATGATTTTATAATACACATATATATTTATTCTTTACACCATTATACCCATTCATGTATGGTGGTTGTGGAAAAACAGATTACACCACGACATGGAGACAATATTCCATACGTACGCACGTGCAGTGATTTTGTTTTCCATAGGATGAATATAAGGTGAAATAGGGTTTTTTCATATTTATAATAATATATCACTATATTAATAATACTATTTTTATAACATTAAAATTAATCATCTAATGAAGAGGAAGTATAATAAGAAAGAATTTTGAAAGAGTCGGTAAAAGAGATAACATCTTCCTCGACACACCTCCTTTAAACATCTTCTTATGGCACTAGAGTTGGTCTTTGGAGAAGACCAGAACCTCTATAATATAAGTATATATGTTTAGAAGAGTAATTGTCCGTGTTTGGCCGAGCATCATGGCTCAAAAGGGTGTGAGGAGAAGAGGGAAGGGGTTCCCTTTTTATAAGCGAGGAGAGGGGCACCTTTTGAAACATAAGAAATATTAATTTTTAAAAAATTAAAACTCACTTAAAAACAACCAAAAATGACTATAACCTGAAGATAATATGATATAGGGTTGTAATCTCATCAGAAAATAAAATTTAGATATGTTCAGAATTTATTTTAAAAATTATCAACATGATTTATCCTTGTTTAATCTATTTTATTTTATTTGTGTTAATAAGATTGTTCTTTTTAAATATTTATAAATAATTATTTATATTTTTTGAATTCTCTATAATTGGATAATTTATTACATTATAGTACATATTAATTTAAATTTATAATTTTTAAATATTTTTGTTATTTTTAATCAATTTAATAATAAGTTATTTTTATAAAATAACAATAGTGTCAATTTTGACAGTATTCATTTATTTTAATTTATGTAAAATCCAAAAAGAGGATTTATTCTAAAAAAAATCTTTTATAGATTCCAAACATTTCAAATTTGTCTAGAAAATTCGTGTCTCACATTAAATAGTTCATATAATATTTATTTTAATATTTTTAAAACCATTTATTTGGTATATCTCTTAATAAAACAATTAGTACAACATTTTTGTATAATTATTTAATATACATATTTGTTGCATAAAAATTAAAAATAAAATACTATGATGAAGAAAAATATCATATATTTCGTAATAATACTTTTACTAGGATTTATCATCTTAAAATCACAACGTGTAAATTGGTATATTTATTTAATTATGAAGGTGACAACATTGAAAACATTTAAAATAAAATAATATTAGTTTCATAATCTTCTTTATAATGAACTAAATGGTCACCAATTCGGCCATTGGATGATTATGATTAATATATACACTACCAATAAGGCTTGGTTAGGTTTTTGGTACTTTTTATGTGTATTATTATTTCAATAAAAACTATATTGTTCATTTTAACTAAATAAATAATTTTTACATCATTAATTTATAAGCTCATAATGTAAATAAATAATTTGTAAAAATTATAAATAAATTACCATGATAAAGAAAAACATTTTATCATTCAAATGAGTTTTTATATCCTAATTTATATTCTCTTTAACATTATATTAAAATAGTTTAATTATTAATGTTTGAGTGAGACAAATTTCACTTTCATTGAAATAAAATAAATTAAAGGTATTAATCACATCCAAGTGGGTTCCAATGGATTGCATTTCGACCAAAATATGCCATAAGACGAAATATAATCATCCAATTATATTATGACAAGTGTTAGGGCAATTTTATAATATTAAATTTATCCTTAATTACCCGATATACCTTTAACTGTGGTAAATAAAACTTATCGTACTTACTATTCATAGTGCCCAAAAAATATATCATATTAACATAATTTGGACCTACTGATTAAAAATATGGAACCCATTTTACATAATTCAAATGAAATAATTTCTAGATTTTAATTTAAAATTTATCCCATTGTAAAGAAACAAGTTTTAAATGTTAAAACATTACAAAAGATTGAAATGTTTTTACCAATGATTTTAATGTAAAATTAATGGTAATGACATAAATTATATTAAATGGTAAAAACGTATTCTATTTAAAATTTAAAACCATTCAATTTTATTATTTAACTATATACATTATAGTGATGAAAAATGTTGTTTTTAATTAAAATATAGCGTGTTTTTACTATTCATTAAAATATCAAAGTTATCAGAGAAATATGAAAAATTTATCCAAAGTATATTTTTATATCCTTATTCCAAGGAAAAACATTATTTTGTCAAATTGAACTTATAAACATTTAAAAATTTTTATTTAAAATGGTTGCTCCATCAAATGGAGGCAAAAGTGCATTTTTTTAAAAATATGTATTTGACACGAAAAATTTATTCTGTTCTCATACCATGTTTTAGAAAATGATTAAGATGAATTATAATGTTATAAAATTCATAATTTAGTTAATATTATACATAAAGGATAGTTTATTATAATATTATAACCATATATCGTTGTTTTTTGAAAACTCGTTATTGCGTACAACAAAAAATATCGATAAAGGTCATGATTGCATGTAATGCATGCCAAGTCAGAGTTGAGTGTAGAGAAAGACTCCTTTGTTGATGCATATAACAAGAGATATGAAATAAATTAAAAGAATAAATCATATAAAATCTTAGGGTGTTACATTCTACCCCCCTAAAAATGAATTTCGACCTCGAAATTCATCGAGGTTATAATTGGTTTATTACATTAGAGTTTCTTTCATATAATCCAACATTGTAAAAAAATACCAAAAATTAAATTTAAAAACTAATGTATGAAACATAATAGTTACCCAAATTAACTAATCAATGGGTTTCCACATAGGATAACATATGTGAAAATATGGATATGGAAGAGAAATCTAACAATCATGTTCTGATGGAGAGTGGTAGAGGACATGGCTATTATAAAGCCAATAGTCACAAATCCATAAATTTCTGATGATATAAGGTACCATCTAATTCATCATATATGAGGGCAATTGGACAACATTTTAGGTTTTCAAGATCATTTCCCTAAAGTTGAAAAAATTTGAATTTGAAGAAATATTTTCTTGATTTTGGTACAATCTCACCGTTGGTCATTCCTTGAAAAATTTCCACTTCACCTCTTAATGAAATTAAGTTGAATATGTCATTTGTTAAGTGTTAGGAGATCATGTGATAAAATGATAGGTCATTCCATTTGTCTCAAAAAAAAGGTTTTCAAAAGTTATTAAATATACATAAGTCCATAAATAGTGAGATTAATCGTATATGGTTCCAAAAATGGACTTATACCTCAAATATCATACCACATAATAAATTAAAACTAATTTATGCTAACTAGGGACTTCTTGTAGGCCAATGGTATGTGATAAAGGCATGTCGTACTTCATTTGTTTGTTTCATTCCCATATCCTTGTCCGACACGATAGGTTTTTCTCATCTTACGAGTTGTCCTTTTTCTAAAACTATAGTATTATAACATAACAAAAAGTTCTTGCCTTAAAAAATAATATCTGATGTCTAACTTAATATATTAAAATATTTTGGTTTATCCAAAATTCTTCTGTCCAATCTCATAGTATAATTACAAATATCACTAGAAAGGTCATCTACCAAGCATTGAATACAATCATTTATTGCATGTATATCATAAGATATATATATTTTTTGTCACGTTACAAACATTTGAATTCCTTTTTCAGGTATTATTTTGAAATATTAGTTTCCATAGAACCTCAGTGAAAACATGAATACTTTCAAAATTTAACTCTTTATAGATACAAAACTCCCAAAATTTTGTATACTCATACAATGGTATCACTAGGTCCTTGTACCAGTCATGAGATCATAAATAATATCAAACATGTTATTTTCTCCTTATCATTTCATTATGAGGATATCATATGTTTTCCAAAAATATTTCAATCACTTGTCATGGTTACCGGTACCATAAAATTATTAAAAAACACAATAGGCCAATACATAAATATTCAAATTTTCCACGATACTACAACATTATTTTGGAATCCCATTACACAAAAACATTATCATTCCACCACATTGTTGTCATATTCAACATCTCTAATAATGATTGCATGTGACATACCTTTATCATTTTCTTTAAGAGTTTTTTAGGTCGATCACCATTAACCCTTGGATTAGGGCATTTATTAGCATAATGCCCCATTTCATTGCACTTGTAGCATTGTAGTGTTGGTGGTGCACTCCCTGTACTCTTTTCTCTATTCGCATCTTTTGATACTTTTTTTCCATTACATCGACACTCATCTACATGATGACCTTATATTCCACACTTAATATAGTTTATTGTCCCTTTAAGATAGTCTCCACCATGCTTCATTCCACACTTTGAGCATAAAGAAACATTCGTCTTCCTTTCACCCTTATTTTGATATTTTTCCTTGAACTCCATATTTTGTTTCTTGACAAAGCCATGAGATGGATATGTGACACCAAGTTCTATTTATAACTTGATAGAACAAAAAACAATTTCATTACAGCTACTGAAGTATATTATAGATAATGACCTTCGTAGACTTTGTTTTAATCCACAGAAGAATCAATCATCTTTAGTTTCAGGATGGATGATAAAGCCATATGAATACATTGCATGCCTTGAAAAAATCGCTTCATATATAACAACATATCCATCATCCTTTTTCTTAAACTCAAGGAACTCCCTTTCCATCTTTGTTCGAAGAATGTGAGGGAAGTGCTTATTAAAAAACATGTTTTTGACCTCGTCCCATTCCATGGATGCAATTTCATCTTGGGGCCTTGTATTCATAATTAGAGTCCACCACTTCTCCGCTTCACCTTATAACCAGTAAATAGCCAAAATGACATTTTCATGTTTTGAACAGTGATGAATAGAAAGTATCTTTTCAATGGTACTAATCCATTTTTCAGCAACAAGTGGATCAGAATACCCACTGAAAGAAGGTGGACGTTTCCTCATAACTGACTCAATAGAATATTGTTCCATTCTCTCCTCATTTGGAGGTCCAAAATTATTCATAACTTGTGTAAGTATACCAATAATATTTTTCACTCCATCTCCCATAACATTGGATTGTTTAGGAGGAATGTCATTTCATTTTCCATTATATTGATCAACATGGTTCCTTCGGGTTCCATCCATCGTCTAAAACCAAAAAAGTTTTGTCTGAGAGGAAAAAATCATAATCAAGGTGGATTACCATAAATACCTAACATCTTAGGTTTAATTATAATATCATTTCTGTAATTATAGGACAATGACCTATAATTCTATTTAACCATAGGGACATCCCTAGACATTCCATAGAAATATCTCTAGGGATCTCACTAAATATTTCTCATTCTTTTTTCCAATGGTTGACTAAACCTTTCCTCTAATACCATCTTTAGAGACCCAAAACTTGATGTACATGGAAATTAAATTACATTTTCATAATATCTAATACATAACAAAAATAGACACCAATGGACCGTAATAGTTTAGTGACTTTAGAAACTCTGAATATAATCTTATAATCATGGTGAAAGATCTTCTACATCTCCCATAAAGATCTTCCCCCTTTATTTTCTTATCTAAGAACCTTATTTATATCTTGGGGAAAATAAAAAATATAAAGAGTGATATCAATTGATATGTAAGGGTAAGCATGGATAAAATAAAAAAAACCATATACTTTTGAAATTAAAAACATGAACATAATTGTTAAACCTCAAAATCTTGACAAATGACATAAAACATGGCAGTGCCTAAGAGATAGATCAGAATGGAACATCAATCATCATAAAATATCAAGGGAATAAATCATGTAATTGTGGAAAACCATTAAGAACGTAATATTATTTCCATAGTATCCAAGGTATTACTGCCAAGACCATCATTGTTGACAATGTCCCTTTCTAAATAGAGTTCACAGCTCATTCCATTTTTGTAACATTAAACCAGATTAACATACCATTCCATCCTTGTCAATCTCATGAGATATAAATCTATACCCAATGCATTGGAGGGAGATATATTTCCCACCCATCTTATTATGAAACCATTATTACTTTTTCACAAAATAGATATAAATCATTCATCATAACCCAAAGAATAAAATGGGTTTCATAATCGTCATCCCATAATAAAATAATTCATATAAAACATATGGATATAATTTCATCATAAGAAAAGTGAAACCATGTAAATCATAGAGACATTATACATGTAACATACACATATGAAATAATTTTATCATAGATTTAAAATAGTATTGACAAAACACTTGAAATGAATTCTTGAGGAAAATATCCTTTCTTATTCAATATCTTTTTCATTTAATAAAATATGATTAAATTTTAATAGAAAAAGAATTTTTTGAAAATAGTCATGAAATATTGTAGAGGAAGCTTCATGAAAATTAAGCATTTTGAAACTATAAAAATCTGTTCACTCCATATAAGTTAAAAAAAACATTCTCCTCATACTTTTTCGGAAAATTCAAAAAGTACCTCGTATGGTAGAAAAAAGAAAGATTCTTTCTATACGATGTGGTAAAAGTAAAAAAAAGGTAAAAATGACTTTAAATATACATGGAAGAAAAGTAAAAATTTTAAGAAAACCATTTTAGAACATATGGACATGGATGATAAACATAACCCCAGTAAATACTTACGAATAAACAATCTCAAATAAGAATGAGATTGGAATAATTATCCCTTACCTTATGTCCAATTTCATCTGTATGTGTCCGAGACTCCTATATATTGATTTAAATAATGTCATTGACTTATTATATAATCATATTCATTGTTATGATATCATATATGGTTCACATATGACATTATATTACCCATTTGTTTGTAAATTCGTTATTAAAGTACCATTTTGGTAAAATCGTTTTATTTATCGTACACGTTTGGACTTGTTGTCCATGATATTATTATTAATTATATCAATATTTAATTACTTCCAGAATGTAAATAATGATTTATATATAATATATATTCACTATATATATATAACATATAGATAAATGAAATGAAATACATCGTTCATGGAGATAGTTGGTCGTACGTACACAAGAACGTTGTTTTCCTCTCCTTATTGACATGAATAGAAGTAAGTAGATGACATATATATAAAAATAAATCAAATAAAATTATCATGTCATATATTTCATTATTATTCATTATATATACTTTATAATCATTCTTGAATGGTTAACATGGAGAATGAATCTCATCGCGTCGTGGGGACGGTAATCCGTACGTACGCACGAGCGATGATATCGTTCCAATAATTATTGAATTGAATTGGAGTGGATGATATAATATCTCAGAATCATTATGATGTTAAAATAACAATATATTGTTTTGATTTACCCAATTATACCAATCCATGTTAGGTGGTGGTGGAAAAACTGATTACACCACGGCTTGGAGACGTTATATCGAACGTACGCACACGCGACGATTTCATTTTTCATAGGATGGATAGAAGGTTAAATACGGTTGTTTCATAATTATAATGACATATCAATATTTAATTAATACTTATGTTGGTACATTATAATGAAATAACAAATGTAGAGTAATTATAAGAATAAATAATCATGAAAGTGTCTGTAGAAGAGATTACTTCTTCCTCGATGCACCTCCTTTAAACATCTTCTTAGGGCATTATTGATGGTCTTTTGAGAAGGCCAATGCCTCTAAGATATAACAAGAGTGGTTTAGAAGAGGAATTGGTGGGTATGTCTAAGCTTCAAGGCTCAAAAGGGTGTGAAGAGAAGATAAGGGGTGCCCTTTTTATAACGGGGGAGAGGGGAACCTTTGGTAACAAAAGAAATATTAATTTATAATAAATTCAAACTCACTTAAAAACCACAAAAAATTACTCAAATCCTAATATAATATGATATAAGGTTGTAATATCATCAGACAATAAAATTTAGACATGTTTGGAATTTATTTTAAACATTATCAACTTGATTTATCCTTATTTAATATTTTCAATTTTATTTGTGGTAATAAGATTCTAATTTTTAAATTATTATAAATAATTTTTTATGTGTTTTTAATTATCCATAATAGGATACATAATGAAATTTTAGACCATATAAATTTAAATTTATAATTTTTAAAAATATTTGTGATTTTTAAAAAAATTTATAATATGTTAATTTTATAAAATAACAATAGTGCCAATTTTGACACTATTCATATATTTTAATTTAAATAAAATCGACACATAGCATATATTCTAAACAAAATATTTAATAGATTTCTAATATTTCCAATTTTTATATAAAATTCTATGGTAAAATAAAATAGTTCATTTAATATTTATTTTATTATTTTTAAAACCATTTATTTGGTATATCTCCTAATAAAATAATTTGTACAATATTTTTGTATAAATATTTAATATACTTATTTGTTTTAAAAAAATTAAAACTAAAATAATGTGATGAATATAAATCTCATATATTTTATAATAATAATTTTACTCGAATTTATCATCTTAAAATCACAACATGTAAATTGTTATATTTTTTAAATTATGAAGGTGACAAATTTTGAATCATTTGATATAAAATAATATAAGTGTCATAATATTTTTTATATGTATCCAAATGGTCACCAATTAGGCCATTGGATTATCATGGTTTATATATAAACTAAAAATACTTCTTGGTCGGGTTTTTGGTCCTTTTGATGGGTATTATTATTTCAATAAAAACTATATTATTAATTTTTTACTAAATAAATAATTTCTGCATCATTAATGTATTAGCTAATAAGGTAAATAAATTAGTCATAAAAATTAAAAATAAATTACAATGATAAATAAAAACATTTTCTCTTTCAAATGATTATTTAAAGCAGTATTTATTTTCTGTATAACCTTATATTAAAATAGTTAAATTATTAATGTTTGAGTGAGACATATTTCACTTTCTTTTAAATAAAATAAACTAATGATCGTAATCACATCCAAGTGGGTTCCAATGGATTCAATTTCAACAAAAATATGCCATTGGACTAAATTTAATCATCCAATTATAAGAATACAAGTGTTGCGGTAATTTTATAATATTAAATGTACCCTCAATTACCTGATTTACCTTTTACTATAGTAAATAAAATTTACCATTGTTACTATTCATAGTTCCAAAAAATAAAACATAGCCTATTAACATAATTTCGACCTACAGGTTCCTAATATGGAATCCATTTTTTCTAATTCAAATCAAAGAAGTTTCAGAAATTAATTTAAAATTAATCTGATTGTTAAGAAATTGAGTTTTAAAAGTTAAAACATTGCAAAAGATTAAAATGTTTTTGCCAATGAATTCAATGTAAACTTAAAGGTAATGACATATATTATATTAAATTGTAAAATATATATTCTATTTATACCTTAAAACAATTCAATATTATAATTTAACCATATAAATTATTATCATGAAAAAAGTTGTTTGTAATTTATATATAGCCTGTTTTTACTATTCAATAAAATATAAAATTTATCAGAATAATATGAAAAATTTATCCAAAGTTAATTTTTATATTCTGATTCCAAATAAAAATTATATTTTGTAAAATTGAACTTATAAAATTGTCAAAATTATATTTAATATGAGTGATCCATCAAATGAAGGAAAAACTGCATTTTTTTAAACATTCTTATTTTACCATAAAATTTTATTTTGATCCCATACCATGTTTTTGAAAATGTTTAAGATGAATGATAATGTTATAAAGTTAAAATTTTAGTTAATAATGTTCATAATGGCTATATCATAATAATATTATAACCATGTATCATTGTTTAGTGAAACCCAGTATTGCATACAACACACGCTATTAGGGATGGTCGAAATTGCGTGTATTACAAACCAAGTTAGGGTTTCGTGTAGTGAAAGACTCATTTGTTATTTCTTATAATATAAGATATGAAAGAAATTAAAAAAAATAAATCTCATAATATCTCAGGGTGTTACAAGAATCATATGCGTTGTGAACATTTTAATTATTTAGTGTTATTCACAAAAATATATATCATGTTCAATGGTTGTGTATTAATTACTATGTCTTCCATTTGGTGAAAATGTAAACATGTATACCCTCTCAGATACCAAAATATATCATACATATATATTAAATCATTTTATATGAATGTTCACATTTGAAACCATCATTTAAAGAAAATTGGATTCTAATGAAATACCATATTTTCATCATCTCATAATAATTATCTTCTCAAGTGATGACATTTTATATATCAAAATAAAAAATACTGTAATTAATTATATACTGAATGGAAGACTAATAATTGGTACGATTAAATATGCTGGTATGTAATAAAATATAAAATTAAATCTAATGAAATATGTGAACATATGGATTTATGGTTATAAATAAATAAAACAAACCCCCAAATAAAATTGATCATAAATCATGAGGCATGTGGAATGTTTTTTAAATAACATAAATATATGAAACGTAAAAGTGGAATCATAATTATGATTCATGACAACATAACATAGTTATAAAAATGTTGTACATTTGTACACATATAAATTCATCTCTTTTGTTGAGCTTTGTTTGTGGGACCATCATCAGATATTGGATAAAATCTAATAGTTCAAAGGGATCACTCCCAATTCCCATAAAATTAGTGTAATGTTAATAATGATGGATTGATATCACCCATAATCCTATACATGTGATCTCATTATATATTAAATATTCAAAAAAAATTGACGTTTATAAATGATCCATGAATCATGTACATATATATTGTTGATATTCTTTCAACATCAATATACAGAAATAATACTTCCGTTATATGGTAATTCACCCCAAAATATTGGATAGGTATCAAGAAACATTAAATAATCCTCATCATAATAAGTCATTAAAAATATGATAAATAAACTCATTATATAATTTATTCCATGTATAAGTAACATAATTTAAATAAGTAAAATTAAATGAGTAATTTCATTTTTAGTAGTACATGAAAATGTCTAGGAAAAAATAAACGAAGTTACTATTAATTTGATAATAATTTATTTAAATGAAAATTTTAGAAATAAATAAGAATTTATATTTCAAGGAAATGATGTTAAAAAAATAGTGGATGATTAAAAATAAAAAACATTTAAAACATTTCAAAATGTGATCATTTAGAAATAAATAAAAAAAATATTCATAATATTCAAAGAGATTCTACATTTTCGGAAGAAACTGAATAAAAACATAAAGATGTTTATTTTTTATGTTATTTATATAACTATGAAATAGTAATTATTAAATCAAGGAATCATGGTTACAGAAACCTATAAATTAATATATATTGAATATGAAGCATGAGGTGAAATATTCTTGACCAAAAAGAAAATATACAGTCTGTTTCATCAAACATAAAAAAATATTGTTAATTTTTTATCCTAGGAAATGTAAGAACTTAATAATATATATATATAAATAATATCCAATGGATATGAAAACATCTATTTTTAGATGAAATAAAATTTACTTTTTCTATATGTATAGTTATATATAAATAAGTGAGATTTTAAAATTATAGTGGTAAAGAAACACCGACATTTATTACCACCTTTCATGAATGGACTTCAATATCTTGTATAATAATCATAATCATAAAAATTTATTATTTCATAGCCATATTAATTTATTTTTTCTTTAATAATATATTATTATATACATTCATTACATTAAAACTTGTACTTTTTTGTTTTCATGGTTTCATGTTAGTAATTTTAACTATTTCACAAATGAATTATAATTGGAATATAGCTTCTACTTCAATGAAATATGTAAGTAATTGAATTGATAAAAATGTATTTAAATATTTTTTTATTATTAATTTGGATATAAAATTTTTATTTAATTTAAGACATGGGTATGGTTTGCGATAGATGAGTAAATAATGACCTTTTCTTTTACTTATTAATAAAAAATAAGCTACTTAATAGTTTAAATTAATTTTTTTATATCATTAAAATAGATAACTATTTATGAAATAAATTATTTCTTGATATAATTAGTTGTAACTAAAAATATATATATATATATGATTAAAATTTATTTATTTTTAAGGTATCACTAATCTTGGTGGTTGAACTGACCCAAACAAGAACATGCAATACTGAAGAATGAGTGAGAGATTATTGTTATATAATATTTTAACAAAAATACATGAAACATAATGATGTAAATATAAAACTATCACACTTTTTTGATTTTGTTTATAAATACCATGATTGAGATGGTAAATGAAAAAAAAATTGAATAACATAGATATATACAAATTAATTCATTTATTTTTTAGAAGGATTATTTTGAAATTAAGGATTTAGGATTCATTAATGGAATGTCATGAAATCAAATGAAATTTAATTATATAGTACCAAAAAAATAATTGTGAGCCATTATTGAACATAATGCAGTGATTTTTTAACTTGTTGTAGAGGAGGCATCATTTTTTATGAGATTTTTTACTTTTCTCTTGGTAATATAATTCTTACCTTGGGGATGTAATTTAAGTTTTAAAAAATGAAATTAGCCATCATTTCTTGTATTTATGTGATGAGTAAAAACTTTCAATTTATTTAATCTAATAAAAATCATACATATTTTAATTTTTCATTTAAATATAAATTTAAAATACTAAGAAATACTATTTATTATGGAAAGACAACTTTTAAAACATTATGGATTACTAACCAGATTTAAGATTAATTACTATCTATATGTATTTTATGAAAATATTTTATATTGAGTTAATTAAAATTAATAATCTTCTAATAGTGATAAATCCAATTAATTATCATATTTATTTAAAAAATTTAATAACATTTCATAGAAAAAATTGCATTTTTTAGAAATACACGTTTTAAATTACATCCTATTAAATTTTTTTTATTCACCATAAACCCATTTTATATTATCAATAATTTTTAATTAATATAATTATTCTATATATATACATATATATCTCAAATCACACATTATTAATAAAAAATATCATTTATGACATTAAAATATATATTAAAAATTAAATATCTTAAAGAAAATATATTTTTTTTATTTCATTAAATAATTATTAATTTTATAATTTATAATATTTTACCACATAAAAAATTTCTTTGTTGATCTACCTAATGATCATATATCCAATGGGGATATTTTATTTGGCCATATATGAAATTAAAAAATTTATAACTATCACATTTTC
Source organism: Viscum album (assembly GCA_963277665.1). NCBI lineage: Eukaryota > Viridiplantae > Streptophyta > Magnoliopsida > Santalales > Viscaceae > Viscum > Viscum album. The sequence continues at coordinate 1,035,799,701 of OY728133.1, read as the reverse complement.
ATCAAATATATATCATTTTAAAAATTAATAAAATCATACATTAATGTATAATAGGTCTATATCAACATGTGAGTTTTATTTATTATACATTTCCTTGTATTCCATGTTTCATCTAGGTAATGATATTCAAAGAATACTATAGGGATAATGATATATTGATCATCTAATTTTTTAAATGTTTTTTCTTCCTCTTGTTATATTCTAAAGGATTATTTATATTTTATTATTGTAATGTATTAATATATATTATTCATTTTTTAATTTTCTCTTTATAAAAGTCATCACTATTTAATTTACATAGTTGTTTTTTGTCCAGCAAGCTATTTAATATAGTATTTATTTAATCAAAAAAAAAATAGTAATATGATGATTTTTTACATTAAAACCCATTTAAAAACTATTATTCCTAGAAATTTGTTTTCTAATACATAAAAATGATGTTATAATTCCTTATATCATCATCGGGTTCATATGTTTCTTATATGTTCATATAACTCAACCAATTAATACTAATAAACAAATGTTTATTGTTTCATAGTACATTATCCATATGAAATGTGATTTTTATAGGATATTCCTCATAAGAGAGATAATTCTACCCTTATACTATATATCAGTTCTATACATGTCAATATTACTTATTTATATTTTTAAAATTGATACATCAATTATATCGTAGGCTTGTGAGAGGTATAGTAAATTTGAATTTTGTTAAAATATTGTCACAATAAAACTATGGATTAATAATTTCTCATTGAATATAAGGAATATAATTTCCTTATTAATAAGTCATTTAATCCTATTACATGGTGTTATTTGAAATAATATATCTTATAAAAAAATACACAAAATCCCACATACCACTATAACTATTGTTATTCTACTATCTTTGCGATGATATAAAGAGATGAAGAAAGGATTAAATGTTATTTTTATTTTGTTGATAATAACCTTATACTATTTTATACACTCTTAGACATTGACCAAAATATTCAAAGATCATCCCATATTTCCATAAAAGAGCCTCAAATTCTTCCATTTAGATATTTAAATTTTAAATTTATTCCTATGAGAAGTAAAAAATGGGAAGGTGTTGGTCCTGACCTCAATTGATATCTATCAAACCTAATTTCAACATATCCACTAGAGATTGATATTTAAATTCTAATGACAATAAATATGTAGAAGATAATCTGGATTATATCTAAAAAAACATCCAATTTTTTTATTAATTCTCTAGAACATCATGTTAGACCATATATCTCCAAATGGCCCGAAGGCCTTATTTTTTATTTTTAATATGGATAATCCCACTTTTAAGGGTTGAAGGGGAACCCGAAAAATACCTGTAGTCTCAAGGCACAAGGCCTGACATGACTTGCAATACATGACCTGAAGTACATGAGGCATACGATGCCCAATACATGAACAGTAGGCCCATCCAGCTACGGATTCCCCTCCCCAACATCTAAATCATCAATAATGGATTGTGTTAATCTGTGATGTCTCAACTCCCCCATAATGTATATCATAAAAGTTTGATTGAGAATGAAATATTATTTAATTATAATGAAATATTCTTACTCTATAATGTGAACAACTATATACATTATAGTATTATAAAGACAAGATATCTAGGGATATTAAAAAGGAAATGTGTAGTCATGTTCACTAATTAAATACTGGTATTGATTATGATCTAATAGATCCATTATAATTTTAATATTCTCCATTAACATTCTTGTATACCATGTGTTGGGATAAATAATATTCAATATCCATCATTATGTTGACTGACCTAAAATTAAAATTTGGAACACTCAAACTCAGTATTCTAATAGAATGTATTGAGAATGATGAAATATATGTATCATCCAACATCACCTGATTCAATTATAGTATTTTATGAAAACATATCCATTTATAGAATTTTATATTTTCATCAATTTCATTATATATATCATGAATAATTTATACCATATTTGTAGCAAAAAATTCATCATTTTGGGTCTCCATGACCGTTCGAGGGAAATATTTTTGATATATCTTTTTGGAATGATTTGTTTCTCCATAACTATTCAAATTATATAAATTTCTATATCAACCCACATAATAATATTGGATATTATTTTATTTATGTCATCATTTCCCAATGATTATAATGACATGTAAAATTTCATTCCTCTATGAATGATTTTAATTGGAGTTGTAACTAATGGGTTATTGATTTAGGGTTTCATAAATATTATGTTATCATTTTAATTTCATCATTCAAATCTATTCCTTGTTCATCAACATAGAATCCCAACATCGGCAGACTAATGTACTAATATTTCATCATAATGACCATGACATAAGAGTTTTATCAGGAATTTGTGTTTGGTTGTTTCAGCCATATATTTTTTGGTTTATGTTTATATATATATAAATATATATTATAACATATAAAATTTAGAATTATTAAGTGGGATAACTAACACATTGTTGAAATAATATTATGTTCACAAAAATATAAAAAAAATTATTCAAAAAATTTCTATTTTATATCATGAGTTAATGTGAATGAATATTTTTTGTTGGGTAAGATTTCCTTTTAGTACCTCAATGTCAAAAAGTCATTGACATTATTCACTCTTCCGAAATTAAGTATTTACATATTTTTGTTAATATTAGGTACTGGTCATGTATATTGAATTTATGGTTTATTTTCTACTTGTCTCTATTCGTTAGAAACAAGATAGTGACTCTTACACTATATTAAATTGGTTTGTTTCTATATATGTAGTGGTTAAAAAATTTAAATTGTTCCAACTAATGGGTATTTACTGATTCCTAATTGGTGATAATCAATTTTTTTCTATAATTATTGTTCCACTACATGAAATCATTTATTTATTAAATAGTGATAATTATATTCTCATCCCATTTTTTGATATTATAATTATATAAATTTTATTCATTTTATTTGTTATGGATATATTTTTAATGGTTGTTTAAAGTAAAAAATTGATGATTTATTCCCAATTAGAATTTTATATATTAAAACAAATTGAGTAAATTCCTAATGGGATTCAATGACAAGTAATATATATCATTCAGAAATACTTGTGTGATGATGAGGAAATCATTAATGACCTTATATTCATTTTAAGGATGTATATAAAGAAATTGAATAAATGAATAAAGAATCAAAATAATAATGTGAAATCTGAAATGTTTAATGCCACATCAAAGCTTCTCTATAGTAGATATTTAACTGTATTACATTGTTCATATAATAGAACAATAATTATACAGTAAATATTTTATGTGTCTTATCTCACTTTTAAGATGAATAATAGCCATGGATAAAGAGTTCCAATGATTTTTCTAGATTTAAAAGACAAAAATTGCATCACAATGAAAAATTAATAATATTTATTTTTAAATGAATTTATTTAACCTATCAATAATATATTATTAAAAATAGAATTTGATACACATTGATTATAAATAGGGAAATGTGTGAACAAGGAATCTTATCTATGAAATAGAGATGAAAATAATGCATAACATTATAGGGAAGAAATATATGGTGATATCATAAATATGATTGTCGCGTGAATGTATATATGGTATAAGGACATTTGTTAACAAGATAATAAAGAAAATTTAACAATAAAACCAATAAATATATAACAAAATTCATGTTACAATTACAATAAAATATTCATAAATATAAACATCACATAATGAACTAGGATAATGATATAATCTAGAAAATATCATCTTATGACATTTTAATATTTACCCAATGTAATTGTTGAATAATATTTTTGGTCAGAGCAATTAGATAAATAAAAATCATACATATGTTTTTCACCTATGGGAAAAAATAACCCTATCATTGTTAAACTGGTGAGACAAAATAATGTGGTCATGATTATATACTAGGAATAACTAAATACTAAATCATATGTTTTCCCAATGTAATAATTGTCATGAACCATCCCCTAGGGCCTATATCCTGACTACCCCAAGCCTGTCATGCATAGTCTATGGGGATGGTGACTAGAAACAAAGGCCTAAATCCATAAACTGGGAAGGTATTGACTTTGTAACTGTAAAAAACACAACAGAGAACACAAAAGGAAGCAAAAAACTACGTAAAACTGTATACAAAAGAAGTGTTGTAAAGTAAAAGGCGCTGGAAATACAAGCCCAATAGGAATGTACAAGTACAACCGAAGAAATGTGAAGCAGCTATTGGGTCGTCCTCTAGGGTTCCTAATTGAAGGGTAGGTACAAATGTCCTCCTCAGCACTCTCGTCCATCCATCCCCTCCGTGTACCGTCACACAGAGTGGTCCACCTCTAGGTACCCTCTAATCTTGCAACTCTTGGCCTTATTCAATGGTGTTCATCATCCACAACTAAAACAACGAGGTGCGGGCATATCCCGTGCAGGGGTGAGTAAAACGATACTCAGTTGGGACCCCGAGACCCTCAAGGTTTCACAAAATCCAACAAGGATAAACCACAAAGTATGAAATCAATAGATAACCTTTATTTTGGTATATGTCCATACATATATATAAGTAATCTTGAAACCCATCTAAATCACGAGGAATACACAAAATTCAATGACTCATTTCAAACTATTATTTTTATTAATATAAACCTTCAGCTTCTAGAGAAAACCTCCTCTATCTAGTATAGTAGGCCTACTTCATCACACAGAGGTGCTTCCCACTAACATGGACTGCTAAGATACTCCTCCTGTCAGTATCATGGATCTGTTGTTCTCATACAGAGACGATATACACTATGGATCTGTTGTGCTCACAAAGAGGTGCTCCAGTGGTAGCCTGGTGAGGTAATATATATTTCGAGTATGTTGGGTCTACTACAATCACATATATGTGATCCCCATCATGGGTCTGCCGCACCAACACAGAGATGATCCGTATTGAGCTAGTAGAATCACTCCTAGTCGAATCGGTCATCAGTCGTTATGTCTCAACCTGCTAGAAGGTTCCCGCAAAAATGTATTCTCTTCATCGAAAGATCTGCTTCACAAGATACTGGTAGATATTCCAAGTGTCATGAATTCCCATGTATAATTATTTCATAGTTCCACCATGGAATAGGGGTCTCAATGCAATTGAAGGAGCGTCAATCAGAGGCCCGGTTTATTAGTTATTAGCATTTTAGTCACAAGAGACCAGTTGGATTCGTGTACAATCCAACCTGACTGTATCTCCACTATACCTCGTACTCCAGTGGGGTATTCTCAAGTTGACAGCTTCTCTGCATGAATACTGGTTCCACTAATGGTTCTTCAAATGGGTTTTCATTGCCAAATATATGGCCAAAAGAAAGTACAGGGATCAATAGTGGGCCTGGTTTCGGTCTGACTCAGACAGACCGACCCGACCCATAGCAGTCTGGGTCTGACCCGTCCCGTTGGGCGGGTCAACCAGCTATGTTTTGTCATTTTCCATTAGGCCCAGCTAAGCGGACTACGAGGGAGGTTCGTTCAGGGGGTCACCACGTAGGCATCTCATCATAATGGATGGGGCCGGTTCGGCCACCACTACGAGGGGAGTGTCTCAGGTGAATCACCCTGAGAGGTTGGGCAAGTAAAGAGACCAGTTGGTAGGCTGTGCGGAGTGCAAGATGGCTGTAGCGGCACCATGTACGGCATGGTAGAGGTTGCGTAGACCGTTGGGGCACCGGCAGGGCACCAGCAGGCCTCTAGGGCACTGGGCAGGCCGCGGTAGTGCGCCGGTAGGCCGTGGGGGTGCTGGTAGGGTGCCGAGTAGGGCGCGACAGTGGCAGTGCAGGCCGTGGGGTGCTAGTAGGACGTCAGGCAATGGGTGGGGGCCGCGGTAAGGTGGGAAGTCGGGTCGTGCATCGATCAGGGCGTCAGGAGGATGCTGGTGTGCCAGCACGGCACCGCTCGGGCCGGAGGTGTTCAGTTGGATGCTTTGGTGCGCCGCGGGGGAGTGGTGTGATTCACGGAGGCCACAGGTAGCACAGCCTTCATATTTGCCACCTTCGTCGTCGTCACCTCAACTCTTTACTGTAGAGACATCCCAGAAGATCAATTGAGGGAGTTAGGTCATGTTAGTTTGGACAACACCCTCCACGTTTGGATAAGATAGCAATTGGTTTGTAAGAGTGAAGCACAAAAATTCCTCATTCTTCGTTTTTAAGAGAAAGGAAGAACATAGGTAAATATCATACTTATTCAAAAGTAAAGCCCTACCTTGCTCGTAGTTGGATTACGTTGGCACAAATAGCCAGACGTCGTTCATTGACAGAGTTGTAGAAGAAGACAAAGAGGATCATCATTTATCTTGTTCTCTTATCTCTTCCAAACCCGAGTTTCATCATCTCATTGATGATTCTCCACGTCAGTAGGTGTCTGAGGAAGAAGTTAAAGAATGTAGGTTTTCTTTGTTCTTCATTGGAGAAGGCGTAATCCTCCATGTTTTGGGCGTCACATCAATTTTCCAGCATTTCATCGTTTGGTTAAGCCATCCCAAATCCTCCTCCCAAGCTCTCTATATATAAATGTGTTGGGGATTTATATAACCATAATTTAATTTATGATGGTTATTTATTAAGTACCTTCATATCGTCCAATGAAGAATTTAATTTATTTCAAAAGGGGGTTCAAGTGAATTTATTAACGTTGTAAAAATGATATGGTGCATTGGCATGATAAATGGCATGTGTGTTGGTATAATTAAGGTAGAGGAGGTAATGAGGTTCCCACACATTAATCGTGAAAGTTGAGGGATTCTCCCTATTAAAGGGGGCGGGGGTTTCATCCCGGGTGGTCCCCACCACTATAACTTGTCATGGGATGTTATGGTTTTGGTGGTCCCCACCACCTTAACCTCTCTTGGGAGGTTAAGGTCTGGTGTTCCCCACATCCAACTTCCACATGGAGGTTTAGTTTTAGTGGAAACCACCTAAAATATCAACGTGTAAGCTTAAAATAAAATAAAATCATGTTTATTTTATTTTTTAAATTCCACAAAAAACCCAAAAACTCACTCTCACCCTCGACCAACTACTATTTAGTTGATAGACTCCCTAAAAAAATATCGGCACTGTGAGTTCAATGGTGCCTATGTATTTCAATTCCAAGAACCAATTCAAAAGATATAAAACACTACTCACACATTTACTGAACATACCTGAAAAAAAGTTCTGAAAATTATTATCAGTATCTCTCAACCAACACCAGTCAAGGTTATGCTCTTTATAGGTGAAACATATCCCAATGAACGCAACAGTACTCTTGGATTTTCAATCGGAGTTACCATTTAGAGGTTCTGAATTTTACAATAAAATAATTTTCAATTAATTATTTTATTTGCGGCCAAAAACAAACTTCCTATTGTGGCCCGTACTGGCCAATGTTATTATATTATTAATGAAATAATACCCTCATGATTTCAATGATGGTCTGGGATTTTAAATCTGTGTTACCATTTATGCGTTATAGCATTTGAAAAATAAAATAATTTATTTAATTATTTTATTTACAATTATGCCATTTTTGGGTTTTCTCATAGGAGGCTTGCATTGACTAATCTTAGATCTTTCTAAGGGTAATCCCACCATCCTGAGAGAAATGGTGACCTCAAATTTATAATCCGAGTTACGGTTTTAGAGTTATTCCACTCTTTGAGGAAAAATTCTTTCACTCATTAACATAAGCTTAATAAAATCTTAGATGGATCATTGCAGGTACTCCGGGCCTCGGAATAGCGTGCCATCATATTTCAAGGACACATAAAATTCCCATTTAAGTAAAAAAATTACATGGAAATTCTGGGTCTTTAAATTCTCCCCACCTCAGGGATCTATGTCCCTGTAAGCCACAACTCACAACTAAGGGAATAGGTGGGGGTATAAAGCATAAATCTGATCCTCCCACTACCCATGTGTTGTCCTAGATGTTCATGTGCTGCCAATGAATGAGAAGTAGAGGTATCAACCATCCATGAAGGACCTTCTCTTGTCGATCCTTAATATCGACTGGAAACTTCATGAAAGGTGTCCCTTTTTCAACGTCTATCTCACCATGTTTGATGATATGGGAAGGGTCATTCATGTATCGCCTCATCTGGGATACGTGGAAGACATCAAGCACCTGATCAAACTAAGGTGGAAGAGATAAGTGTTATTCCACATCTATAACTTTGTTGAGGACATGAAATGGTCAGAGGAATCGTAGGGATAACGTGTATCCTCGGCCAAAACTCCATAGACTGCAATAAGGTGAGACCCATAGAAAGACATAGTCACCATACATGAACTATAGTGGTCTCCATCTCCTGTCAACATATGAGTTTTTCCAGCTCTGTGCAGTCTTTATCTGCTCCTGGATGATTTGTGCATTCTCTATGGTAGCACGTACCATCTCTTGTCAGTAGGTAGTGGGCTGACTTGGTGAGTCGGTCGACGATCACCCAAATAGAGTCATATGCACTGGACATATGTGGAAGAACAGTCACTATGTCCATGAATATATCATCCCTCTTCCACTTATGGTTCTCTAAAGGTTAAACCAAGCCTACTGGTACGTGATTCTACGCCTTCACTTGCTGACATGTGAGGCATCGAAAGGCAAAATCTGCTACTGCCTTTATCATACCTGTCTACTAGTCCAGTCATTGAAGGTCCAGGTACATCTTCACCACTCATGGATGTACCTCTATGGGGGATGTGAAGAACTCCTTCAAATCTTACTCCTGATGTGACTCTAGCACTATATTATGTCCTCTGAAGTAGATGACATGCTCCCCACCTTCAAAAAATCTAGATGGTTCCTATTCTTTGGATATATGATCATGTAGTGTCTCACTGTCATCGTCCCCACAATGCACCTCCCAGACTCACTGAAGAAGTGGGTGAGTGACAGTAAGAGACTGATGGAAGGCTGCTCCAACTCTATCAACAAATGATTTCTCTAAAGTAGCCAGATGCTCTTTCATCTCACCTTGCAGTTGTATACTAGATCACTAACTGAGTGCATCTGCTACAACGTTCCCCTTTCTAGGAGTATATACCATCTCAAAATTATAGACCTAGTGGAACTCAAGTCAAAGTCGTTGTCTTAGCATCAAGTCAATCTGAGAGATGATATACTTGAGACACTTGTGATCAGAATACACGGTAAAACGCTCACCCATCAGATAGTGTCGCAACATCTTTAAAGCAAAGGCCACTACTGCTAACTCCAGGTCATGGGTATCATTGATCTGATCATGATGTCTCAGCTGTCGAGAAATATACGTGATCAATAATCATTAATGGATTACGTCCCACCATAGTCTGGTCCTTGATTCGTCATAGTAAACTATGTACCCTACGCCTTCCTCTGAAATCCACCAGAGGGTGGAATTATTCAGCCATTGCCTCAGCTCCTGAAAGCTATGACGGCATCTCTCCGACCACACAAAGGGTATCCCCTTCTTTTTCAAGACTGATAGTGGTGCTACAACATTGGGGATGTCTGGAACGAACCTCCAGTAGTATCCATCCAAAGCAGACGTCCCACTCACTTGGGGGGGGGGGGTAATCCTGGAAATATATTTTGAAAAGATGTCTCCATGTTCTATCACTCCTATTTGGAATAGAATACTCAAATTTCTTTCTGTCATGAGGGTATGGTTGACTGACTCATGAGTGATTAGTTTCACCCTTTTATACAAGAGTTTAACTTGTTTTTCCTGTGTTTTATTTTTGTCGACCAAGTAAAACTCCTACCTAACATTGTAGATAATCCACAACGTTTTTGCCTAATATACTCAATATGAGTGTGAACTGTGGATGTCAAGTCCAAACCCAAACTAAAGTCATATGTCATCGACACTACCAGTATGTGGTTCCAACCAAAATAATCCCCTCAATGGTAAGATAACATTGTTGGCGTAAGTGTGATTATCAAGTCGCCACCCCAATTTATCTCCAAACGTGATGGTCAAGTAACCTCACCGTTAACATTGACATCGAGTCCTATTCCACAAGGTACCACATGTTGCCCTGCAGACAGATGGTCCCCACCATGGGGCCCACCCACATTCTAGAACGGGTCTTCTGATTAATGACTGTCATTACAGGCAAACACATGCCCTTTTTATTTTGTCTTGTCCTCACTAGCACACACCTTCTTGGCGTAAGTGGTTCCAACCAAAATAATCCCCTAAAGGGTAGGATAACAATGTTTGCGTATGTGTGATTATCAAGTCACCACCCCATGGTATCTCCAAAAGTTAGGGTCATGTCACCTCACTGTTAACATTAAAATCGGGTCCTAGCCCACCAGGTACCACCTGTTGCCCTGCAGAAAGATGGTCCCCACCCTGGGTCCCACCCACATTCCTGAACGGGTCTTCTGAATAATTCTTTTCATTATAGGAAAACACATGTCCTTTTTATTGTGTCTTGTCCTCACTAGAAAACACCTTCTTGTGTTTTCATTTTTCCAACCAAGGAAAGCTCCTACCTAACATTGTAGATAAACCAGAACCTCTTTTCATAATATAGTCAATTTGGGTGCGAACTGTGGATGTCATGTCCAAACCCAGACTAAAGTTGTAAGTCATCGATGTTGTCACCAAGTGGTTCAAACCGAAACAATCCCCTCAAGGGTCATATAACACTGTCGGTGTATGTGTGATTATCGAGTCACCCCCCCCCCCATGGTATCTCCAGAGATGAGGGTCAAGTCACCCCGCCGTTAACATTGCCATCGGGTCCTAGCCCACCGGGTATCACCTGTTGCCCTGAAGACAAATGGTCCCCACCCTGGGGCCCACCGACATTCCTGAATGGATCTTCTGAATAATGAATGTCATTACAGGAAAACACATGTCCTTTCCATTGTGTCTTGTCCTCACTAGCACACACCCTGGGAAACTTCCCATAAGGTCACCCATCTTGATCACTACTTTATGCCAAGAACACTTATCTGTGGAGTTCTAATAAAAAAGTCTCCTAAAAAGGAAGCTCCAACTTGTTGACATTAGTCAAATAATTTTGTCATTTAACCCTATTTCATTCTTGGGATTTACAATCACCCCCCCCCCTTAGTGCACAATGTCCTCGTTATGGGCCCTTCATCTCAACATAGTCATCGCATCACACTTAAGGCTTGGATCATCCTCTGATACCAATTGTAACAACTGTCTCTCAGTGATAGCATACACACCACTCTGTAAACATGGTCGTTGGGTCCTAGCCCACCAGGTACCACTTGTTTCCCCACAGACACACGGTCCCCACCCAGGTAAACACCCGCATTGCAGAATGGGTCATCTAACTAATGACCACAGCTAGTAAATCCATGTCATGGGTAGTGTTCTTTTTCTCATGATGTCTAAGCTACCGAGAACTATATGCGATCATTGATCCCTCCTGCATCAGGTCCCACCTGAGTCTAGTCCCTAATTTGTCGTAGTAAACTACATACCATAAGCCTTCCTCTAGAAGCCTCGAAAATGGGGGCCCTAGTCAGCCACTGCCTCAGCTTCTGAAAGCTCTGCTGGAATCTCTCCGACCACACAAATGGTTTCCCCATCATTTTCAAGATTGATAATGGTGGTACAACTTTGGAGAAGTCCAGAACGAACCTGTAGTAGTATCCAGACAAAGCAGATGTCCCTCCCCCTTTGGGGGTAAATCCTTAACACATATTTTGAAAAGATTTCCACGTGGTTTGTCACTCATGTTTGGAACTAAAAACTCAAAACTCCAGATGTCACAAGAATAAGGTTGACCAACTCAAGATTTGTCTCTTGCACCCTCCAATGCATGAGTTTAAATTCTATTGCCTGGGTTTCCATTTTGATGACCAAGGAAAACTACTACCTAATATTGTAGATAAACCACAACCTCTTTTCTTAATACGTTAATTCTAAGTGTGAAACGTGGATATGAATTCCAAACCCAAACTAAAGTCATTATCCATCGGCACTTCCACCATGTGGTTCCAACCAAAACTCTCACCTCAAGGGTCAGATCAAACTATCAGCATATTTGTGATTATCGAGTATTCACCCAATGGTATCTCCAGACATCAGGGTCAAGTCACCCTACCATTAACATTCCTATCGGGTCCTAGCCCTCCAGGTACAACAAATTTCCTCGTAGGCACGTGGTCCCACAATGGGGTCCACCCACATGCTTGAACAGGTCATCTGACTAATGACTATCACCAAAGGAAAACACATGTCATTTATAGTGTGTCTTGTCCTCAAATGTACAAACCCTGGGAAACATCCCAAAAGTTCACCCATTCTAATCACTACTATAGGCCAAGCACGCTTAACTATGGAGTTTTATCAGACGGACTCCTGAAAATGAAGGTGCACCTTGTTGACATAAGTCATATCATTCAGTCATTTAACCCTCTATCATTCTAGGGTGTTACAATAACCCCCCCACCACCCACTTCAAAGCACAAATCCCTCATTGTGGGACCTACATCGTAACCCAGGCAGTGCACCACACTTATGGATGGGATCCTCCTCTGATACCAATTGTAACAACTATCTCCTAGTGACAGCACATACACATCGTCGTTAACATAGTCGTCAGGTCCTATCCCACTAAGTACCACCATTTTCCCCACAAACACATTGTCCCCGCCGAAGGGTCTACCCACATGCCAAAACAGGTCATCTGACTAATGACTATCTCCACAAGCCTACACATGCCTTTTCTAGTGTGTTTTTTCCTCACTAACACACACCATGGAAATCATTCCAGAAGGTCACCCATCCTAATCACTACTCTAGGCCAAGAAAGCTTTACTATGGAGTTATAATCATATAGGCTCCAGAAATGGAAGGTGAACATTGTTGACATGAGTCATATCATTTATCCGTTTAACCCTCTATCATTATGGGGTGTTACAATAATGAACTAAATTTATTTTTTATTCTTATATAATACTGAAACATATTTCGTGATAATTTTGTACAAATTTATATGTTTCATAATAAAGATATTAGAGATGAATGAATAAAATTGAATCACTTTAATTTGGATTAATTGAATTATTAAAGGGTATTATTAATGATATAAATACCTAAATATTATTCCAAAATACAATTATCAGAAAATATTTTCCAAATAATTATAATTGATTTTATATGAATTTTTTTTAAAAAATGATGACTATGATGCTCTATATGAGACTCACAATTAGAATGTATTATTTAATATATTTTTATAATAATTTAAAAATATATAATTAAACAATAAAATGTATAACACATCAAATTAATTGTATTTATAACTAGATAAATATTTAGGGGACATATATAAAATTGAAGATGTAAATTTGTGGAATACAGAATAAAAAAGAGAAAAATATGCAGAATGTGTAACTGAAAATTCATGAATAAGGTATGTATGATACATTACTAATACATAAAAAACCTATATTTATATTTCCACATTGAAAAAAAATATCTTATTTTCAAATGAGATTAATATAAATATTTCATTAAAAGAAGTTATAAAAAAACTAGGTTTTTAATTAAACTATGAATCATATGTGGGGATTGAAATTAAAGACATGTACATGACACCACCATATAATAGGTTCTGAATTATTCATAGAATTAATTCATTTTCAAGAAGGAATTAAATTCATAAATAAATATTTATAGAATAAAAATTAAACTCCAAATTTTATAATGTGATATAAATTATGAAATTAAATAAAAAATATATGGAGAGACATTGTAAATAATGATTGCAAATGGAGTTATGGAAGTCCATTATATTTTGGGGATGATATAAATTTTATCCCATAGTAAGGATGAGCATGAATTGATGTTAATTTTAATAGTTCATCTATATCTTATGATATTTAAAATAAACGTGTAATAATTAAAAAATTACAATGATTATTTCATGAAATTATTATATCATTACTCAATAAAAGGTTATTATGAAGAAAATTGTTACATTGTCCCTCAAAGGGATTTTCACTTTTACTTGAGAGACTAATGAAATATTTAAATAATTCCTAAAAAACTTATCCATCTATATTTATTTTTAAATTTAAAATTTAACATCATGTGTTCTATTATGAATATGTTTACATCTTAAGATGAAAAAATGACATCCTTTGACATATTTGTCAGAAATAGGATTTGTATGTTTACCGAACTCAATGCATTGGACATTTGATTCCTAACATAAATAAGTTTATATTATCATTCCATTTATTATTTAATTATTAGCTAGTTTAAAATTTTAAATAGGATATCCATGAATGGACTCAAGTTTTATAGAACAGATTGATATGTCCTTAATAAAAGATAAATCCAGAATTAAAACATATTTTCAATATAATCATTATAATGTAATATATGTTCATTAAATTATTATATTTAATTTTTAAATAATAGTATTTAATATTATATACCATTTAAATTCCATCCAAGTCATTTTATATGGATGATGAAATAGAATATAATCATCATTGGGAAATGGTCAACACATACACATGAGGGTATCCTCACTTTTGAGATGGTTTGGTTAAATAAATAATTATTTATCATTTTTGTAAAATTATTCTTGAATATTGATGATACATTTCATATCATACATCCTTCAAATTGTTTTGGGGGTTTTAGATTTAATCAATTATTAATAAGGTTTAATGTAAATAATTGTTCCAAATATTTGATTATTACAATTTTACACCACATAAATGAACAATAGCTTTGTATTTTTGAATACTGATGATTTAATATGTAATTCCATATACCCATGTTTCTATATAAAATTATAATTTCTTTCCATTACTTATAAGTAACTAATATATAAAAAATGGTTAATAAATTTGGGGACCTTTTATTTTCATTAATGTAAAGACCTAGAATTTCCATTTATTGTTTTTTAGATATGAGAATTTTACGAGTACACAAAAATTGAGGGATCATGATTCTGAGGCCTGGTGTGCCCAAAATCAATTTCTAATGTTTTGTTTGGGTACATTAAGTTAATGTACAAGTGATTTTTTCTAACTATTTGATAGGTTCATAGAATTGAAATATGAAGGCATTGTTGAACTCGCAACTCCAATATAAGCTGAAGAAGACTTTCACCATGATGGTAGTTGGTCGAGGGTGAAAATTATTTGTTGGGTCTTTCAGGAAGATAATAAAAAAATAATTACGTTTTTTCTTTTATTTTAAATATTATAACCATCCATGTGGATGTTGGAGGTGGGGACCACCATACCTTAATCTCCCATTAGTGTTTTTGGTGGTGGGGACCACCCTAAACTAATCTTCCATGAGAGTTTATGGTATTGGGACCACATGGGACTAAACCCCCCATTTAATTGAAGAAAACCTATCAACTACCTCATAAATAAAGGAGCACCTCTTGACCTCCACTACAATTATTGGTGCCACCACCCTCTTTAATTAATGGTGTCAACCCTCCTCCTTTAATTAAGTGATCCGACTCATTTAATTAAATTATACAATATTAATTTCAAAACCAACAAACTAAATAATATATAATCTATTAGTTGGAGGGGATATCTATTCATTTGTTGGAAAAAGGATGCCATGGAGTATTAAATATCTTGGGAGAAAACATTCTAAAAAATACCACGTACCCCGCAAGGAACTCTCCACTGTTGAAGAATGTCAACCTCATCTTCGGACATCTTCCTCATACCTCCTATAAATGTGAGATGTCCTCGTATATGGAAAATCGATGACTATCTTTTCCCAATGGTTCTTCTTCATACCTGAGACCCATAGTCGAATAATAAAGGATGTATGTATTTTATTTTTATGTATGATAGTATTTCCTTGATTCTTTAGTTCTAAAAAAAATATCACTGACAAACTCATTATCGTGTTGATCCACAGATGTCTTTCCTTACAGGTTGGGAATATTTTGTTAAATGAAGGATTATGGGAATTGATGTTTTTATGATATATTCCATGATAATATTTGATTTTTTCTTGTGAACCGTATGATAACACTCTAAACACAGAGGGTGCGGGCCAATCTAACATGGCCCGACCTCCCCCCCCATCTTTTATATGGCATTCTTCGAAACAATGATGAAGGTGACGATGGTGACAAAGGAAATGGTTGGGACACCCTTGGCCTTCATGACCAGCACCACCCCTGTGGAATTTTGACCAATGAATGAATTGCACCCCGTGCCAGGGACTCACGCACACTGTCTACAATGCCTCACCGGACATGTCGGACCACTTAACACAACGACCCAACAACCATGCTTCCTCTTGCTGAACCGGATACGCTCTCGCGGCGCTCTGGGCCAAACCGACTCCACACCACCAGGCCGAGCCGCCCACGCGATGCCTCTTGGCTGATCCGCCCTCGCAGCATGCTGGGCTCGGCCTAGTGGGTCGGGCAGAAACCAACATGATGGCCAGCCAGATGGGTCGGGCCAGGCCTTGTGAGTAAGGGCAGGTCGACCATAACCGGGTCAGCCCAGACTGGGTTAGGTCGGGTTAGTCCAACTGGGTCGGACCAGACCCCATCCCATTACGACCCATTTGCTCTTTTTTTTGACATATCATTAGCACCAGCCATCCATTTGATGAACCATCAGCGGCACTGGAAGTTATTGAGCATGAAAATCCCATTGAGTATACCCCACTGATGTTTGGGGTATCGTTGGATACTGTCAGGTTGGATCGTGCACGAATCCAACCCGTCCCCCATGACTAGAAAGCTAATAACATATAGACCGTGTATCTGATTTATGTGACATCAGTTGCGTTGAAACCCCTATTACAAGGAGTAACATTGGGATATTTATTCATGGTACTTCATGGAAGTTGGATCATCGACAATTAACTTGTGGACTGGATCTTCCAGAGACTAGCGAGCATTTTTGTGGGAACCAAGTAGCTGTATAACACATTACGACTGCTGGCCGATTGACCTAGAGTGACACGAATAGACCAGTGTGGAGCACCTAGTTGTGGTAGAAGAACAACATTTGATGAGCGTCTGGTTATGATGGTAGACCCACGGTACTCAACAGGAGGAATATCTCTGCATGCTATGAGGGGGAGAGTCTGGTTGTGGCTGTAAACCCATGGTGGGGATCGCCTTTATGTGACGCAGCAGACCCATGGTACTTGACATGAGGCATGCCTCAGTTATCCAAGGGTAGAGAGAAGTGCTTGGTTGTGGTGACAATCCCATTGTATTTGATAGAGGAGGAGTTCTCCAATAGATGAGGGTTAGAAATGTTTTTCCCCTAGAATAAATCCGGGTTTGAGCTGAGTCATTAACTTTTTTGATTTCCTCTAGGGTCCCATATAAGTATCATTATACTCATCCATGCATGGGCTATGCCCGCACCTCGTTCTGTGCGATGTATACGTAGATAGTTCTAACTGAGGCTGAGAGTAATAGGACCAGTCGGTACCCAGAGGTGGACCATACAACTTGAAGGTACACACATAAGATGGACGAATGTGGACTACTGAGGTGTTGATATTACCTACCCTTCATGTAGGAACCCAGTGGACGACCAAGTAGCTGTTTTTATTTTTTTTTCTCTGTTCCACATGTACATTTAGTTTTGTTGTACACTATTATTGGGCTTGTAATTTCGTCCCCTTTTACTTTTAACACTTTTTTGTCAAGCAATTTCACTAAGTGTCTCGTATCCAGCTATATACTCTGCTGTGTTTTTTATTGCATATAAATGCAATTCATTCCGAGTTTTTGGTAATTACACATTTGTTTCTAGTCGCCATCCCCTGACCTATGGAAGGATAGCATGGGGTAGTCACAGCATTGCCCCTGGGGACAGGTCATTACAAATTTGTATTAGAGGAGTCAGTTCTAACACATAACATATGAATCTGGTATTTATTTTCAATTAATAAATATTATTATGGGTTGTGAGTGTGGTTCTCAGTTCAAGGAGTCTAGTGTTGTTGCAACGACCGACGTATCCATACACCCGGACCTTGACTTCTGATTTCAAATATAGTGCCTGAAAACAATGTCTGCATGTGTGTTATCAAAATTTTTCTTTAAGTCATCTCAACTTTGTCATCACACTAGGTATAACTTTTTACCATGTCAAATCTGTTTCATTCATTATATCTCTATGTGGAAGACCAGCTAGAGTCTCGAGATTTGTACGCACAGATATCCCATCGAGTGACGAGGCCTCAGTGCAAGGACATTTTCCAGCGGAGGCACCAGTGTGTTCTTTACATGTTAGGCCATCTATGCCACCAACCCCAACAGAAGATGGTATATAACAAATGAGCACATTTCATGAGTTACACTTCCAGAGGCCACAAAGGTTCAGGGGAGATACAGACCCACATGTGGCAGAGGAATTGCTGGAGGTAGTGGTGATAGATTTCCGACTACTAGGGACAGCAGCCAATTTCGTGGTGATCATTGTCGCTAGCCTTCTACAGGAAGTAGCAGGAATATGGTGGATCTTGATGCTATAGTTTCATGAAGAGATGACGCTTCTCCTGGTATACTTCGAGTGCATGTTTCCGAAAGAGTTTTTCCCATCGACGATTCACACAGTGTGCATACAGGAGCAACTTCATCTGCAATAAGGCATCATGGTTGTAGTTTAGTACTTTATTAAGTTCACAAACCTCTCATGCTACTCCACTGATATGGTGCAGGACTCATTCTTCAGGGCCCGAACATATGAGCAGGAACTCAAGCCAGAGATCAGGGCATTGGTGATCTCACTCAGAATCCCGATGCAGAAGGGGGTGTTAGAGATATCCCTCTTGGTAGAGATTTTCCTTTTTGAGCAGCCACCTGTAGTGATAACTACTACTAGTAGTCATGTAATAAAGTTTCTATAGCTGGTATTAGATAGTATACATAGAGGATCAAGATGAATAGACTCATAGGTGGACGACCTCATGACTCATGGTCAGTTGTGTGGGGCATAGGAGCGGAGCCTGACATGCCAAGAGCAGCCGTTGTTACGCATGTAGAGGGTAGGGTCACTTGGCTCGTCAATTCCTGACCCACCATTCAGATGATCGACAGACAATCGAAGTATGACCTATGAAGAGAAAAATATTCAATCGAGGCAATTCACCGAGAGCAGGAGGACGTAACAGTTGAGCTCTTCGTGCAGCTAGCACTGGACAACGATTCGATGTGTTACTTCCACTACCACTATGATATCCACCCAGACTGTAGGGAGCCATAGGATAGGGGATAGCTTATCTCTAGGACACTGAGGCCTATGATCATGATGCTCCAGAGATGATACGAGGTATGTTTTTTATCTACTCCACTTTTGATGTAGTACTTATGAACACAAGTGCGAGTCACACTTTCATTTCCCCTTCCCTCTTTTAGAGATCCGAGATTTTGACGGAGTGGATGACTCGATCCTTATGGAAAGAGACTCCTACATGAGTGGATTCAATGAGTACGCATTGGTGATAGCATTTTGAACTTACACTAGGAGGTGAGTGCTTTAGCTGAGATCTCTTAGGACCAGCGTCAGGGACTTACGATGTCATCATGGGTATGAACTGGTTATCAACAATCCATGATATGATTTACTGTATTAGGAACAGTGTGCGGAGTGTCCTCATGGATGCGACCAGGCTTACCTTCACTGGTGATAAGTGGGCCTTTGTAGCAGAGGATGGGCTTACTCAAAGGAGAGCACAGCCGATCACTTATCAGTTGGATAGCTTTACCCTTAGAGAAATTTATGTGGAGAGTCTGAGCTATCCTATAATGGTGGAATAGTACGTAGATTTCATCCTTGATGATGTTCTAGGTCTACCCCCTCATCAAGAGGTAGACATTTAAATTTTTTTATACCCCGAGACGACACCGATAATTACACCAGCATATGGGATGGCTCATGTGGATCCTCGTGAGCTGCGAGTACTGCTAATGGACTTGTAGGGGAAGGGGTTCATTCGACCAGGTGTTTCACCTTGTGCAGCCCAGATTAAGTTCGTCAAGAATGCAGAAATGATCTTGAATCTTTGGGGTGAATATCAGAAACTAAACCAGGTGACCATGAATAACAATTACCCACTCATGAGGACTGATGACCTCTTTTACATCTTGAAGGGAAAAAGGTGGTTCTCGAAGATATATCTCCGATTAGGCTACCACCAACTAAGAGTTAGAGATGAGTATGTGAAGAAGACAGCTTTTAGATGTCATTATGGCCATTAAATGTTATTGGTTTTTCCATTCAGTTAACCAATTATCTAGAAGTGTTCACGGGACTCATGAACTTGATCTTTCAGACATAAATTGATCATATTGTCTTAGTATTTGTTGAAAACATCTTGATCTAGTCGACTACTTAGGAGGAGCATTCCTGTCACTTGCGGGTAGTATTGGACACATTCTAAGAGCACCAGCTTTATGGTAAGCTCAAGAAATTCTAGTTTTGGATCCGAGAGATTCAATTTTTGAGCTATGTCATATCATCGGCTGGGGTAGTAGTTGCTCTAGCTATGATTGAGGAAGAACATGCTTGGAGGCCACCAAGGTGTGTGTCGGAGGTACAGAGTTTTGTGGGTTTGGATGGATATTACTGGAGGTATGTACCAAACATATATAGAGTTGTAGAAACAATTTAATCCTTCAGGAAGAAAGGGGAACCCATTGTGTGGTCGTAGAGATTCCAGTAGAGCTATCAAGAGCTGAGGCAGAGGCTGACTAGTGCCCCCATCGTGGGGCTTCCAGAGGAAGGCGTAGTGTACATAGTCTACTGTGATGCATCAGGGACCGAACTCACAAGTGTCCTGATGTAGGAGCGAGTAGTTATCGCATATGGTTCAAGACAGCTTAGAAAACATGATAATAACTACGCTACACATGAAATAGAGTTATTAGTATTGGTATTCACCTTGAAGATATTGCGACACTATCTGATTGGTGGGAATTTTACAGTGTACTCTGATCACAAGATTCTCATGTATATATTCTCTTAGAAGGACCTCAACCCGAGATAGCGACGTCTTCATGTGTTCCTCTAGAACTATGAATTACCAATAGTCTATCCTGATGTGAAATGGACCATTGTTGCAGATACACCATGTATAAGATCTGGTATACAACTACTAGGTCAGGCGACGAAGAAGCTGGATGGATTAAAGATATTTTTTGTGTATATTGATGGAGTATCTTTCCTTCAGTATTTTACAGTCACTCCTCCACTTCTTCAGTGAGTTAGGGAGGCACATCATGGGGATGCTAACTGAGAGACGCGATGTGGTTAGATATCCACATGGAAGGCACCTGATTGATATTCTATAGTTGGGGAGCATGTCATCTTCTTCATAGGACGTACCATGGTACTTGTGTCACTTCAGGATGTAATGTTGAGGGAGTTTAACACATACCCTCTAGCGGTACATCCATGAGTAGAGAAGATGTATAAGGACCTCTGATGACAATAGTGGTGGTTGGGAATGAAGAAAGATGTTGCATAATTTGTCTCTGGATGCCTTACTATATAGCATGTGAAGGTGGAGCATCAGGTACCAACATGAATGGTTCCGCCTTTATAGGTCCCATAGATGAAGTGTTATGGGATATCAATTGACAATATTATGGGTCTACAACATACATCTAGGGGACGTGACATGATTTTTGTGGGAATCGATCGACTCACGAAGTCGGCCCACTTCCTACCAATTAGAGAACAAGGATCAGTAGAGAGCATAGGAGGAATCTGTGTGTAGGAGATTGTGATGCAACATGTAGTACCTTTTATGGCTATATCTAATCATGACACATTTTTTACGTCATGTATATGGAAGGGCTTGAAAGAGTCTTCCATAATGAATCTCTATTTGAGCATCGCCTTCCATCCACAGACGGATGGTTAGACTAATGAGACTATTCAGAACCTTGAAGACATTATCCATGGTTGTTTCATTGACTTCTATCATAGCTGTTAAGATCACTTTCCTTTGGTGTAGTTTGTGTTTAAAAACACCTGTCAATCCACCATATAGATGGAACCTTTTGAGGGGTAATAAAAGCGACTCTATAGATCACCCTTGTGTTGGCCTGACCTAGGGGAGTCAATACTAGTGGGACCAGAGATGGTACAGGATACCACATAGAAGGTTCATATCATCTAGGAGTTGATGAAGACTACACAGAGTAGACAGAAAATAAATGTCAATAGGAGACATAGACATCTGGAGTTCGAGGATGGGGACCATGTCTTTCTACGGTTCTCACCTCGATGAGGTATACAAAGATTTGGATGAGGTGTCAAGTTACCTCTGAGATTTATCAGATCTTTTTAGGTCTTATTTAGTGTTGGCGAGGTGGAATACCACTTAGCTCTTCCACATGAGTTGCACCAGGTGCATGACGTCTTCCACGTATCCCAGTAGAGGAGAAATGTGCATGACCCTTCTCACATTATCAACCATGGTGTGTTAGACATTGATGATGGGGAGAATATTCCAAAGGTTCTAGTAGAGATTGATGATTGACTGGGGTGGGTCCTTTGTGGAAGGTTGATACCTCTTCTGTGTGTCTGTTGGCACCACATTAACCTCCAAGAGAGAACATATGAGCGGGAGGCTCATATGCATTCTCAGTACCCCCACTTGTTTACATAGTTCGAGTAGTATATTACAAGGACGTAATTCCCTGAGGTGGGGAAAATGTAAAGAGAAAAATTTTAAATGTAAATTTATTTATATATGGGAATTTTAGGAGTCTGTAAAAATTAACGACATGTGATTCCAATGCATGGTGTGCCCAGAATCAATTTCGGATATTTTGTTCATGTATGTTCAATAAATATACAAGAGTGTTTTTCTGGCATTTGAACCGGTGCTCGGAATTGAAGCCTGAGGGCACCATTGAACTCAAAACGTCGATATTCAATTGAGAAGACATTCACCTCGAAGGTAGTTGGTCGATGGCGAATGTTAGTTTTTGGATTTTCATGGAAATAATATAAAAAATAAGTACATATTTTATATTATTTTAACTATTACAACCATCCATGTGGATGTTTGAGGTGGGGACCACCACATCTTAACCTCCCATGAATGGTTATGGTAGTGGGGCCCATCCGAACATATCCTCCCAAGAGAGGATACGGTCTGGGGACCACCAGTGACTAAACACCCCATTTAGTTGAGTAAAACCTCTCTAATCCCTCATAAATGGGGGAGAGCCTTTTGAACCCTTGTACTATTAATGGTTCCACCCCCCCCCCCCCAATTAATGTTGTCAACTCTGCCCATTTAATTAAGTCATCAAACTCATTTAATTAAATGCTACAGTTTGATTTTTAAACCCCACAAACTAAATAATAGATAATATATTAGTTGAAAGGGACACATATTAATTTGTTGGAAAAAGGTTGGAAAATGAGAATTAGAGCACTTGGGAGAAAACTATAAAATGATGAATGCTTCCTCCAGGAAAAATTCTCCACTGACAATGAACGTCGGCCTCGACTTCAACCAACTTCCTCAAAACTCTTTCCGACGTGAGACGTCCTCATCCATGACAAATCGACATCCTTCATTACTCAATGGTTCGTCATCTACTCCATGAGCCCATCGTCAAAATATGAAAAATGTAGGGATTTTATTTTACATATGATATTATTCCCTTAATTATTTTCTTCTAAAACAAATAACATGGACCAACTTATTATCAAGTTGATTCATGGAGTTTTTTCCTTGAAGGTTGGGAATTTTTTTTTTAAACGAGTGATTATGGGAATTATTGTTATTAAGATAACTTCCATGACGTTCTTTGCTTTGTTCTTGTGAACTGTATGGTACCAGTCTACACATGGAGGGTGTGGGAAAAACTAACAAGTCTCGAACCCCCCCCCATCATTCATCATTGTTGTGTTATTTAAAATAGGTATGAAGGCCATGAAGGAAACAACTGAAACGACTGTGCCACCCACGACCTCCACGACCTACACCGCCCCCCATGGCATTCCGACTGCTGGATAAATTGCACCCCGCTTCCTGGCCGCGAGCACCCTGGTTGCGCCACCCCCCCCCGGCCGCGCTTCCCAACTGGCCACACCACCCCGTCGGTGGTGCCACGCCATCGGTCGCACCTCACTACCAGTTTTTCCACCCCACCAGCTGCGCCTCCCCACCTATTGTTTCCACGCAACATAGCGGCACTGCCCCTAGCCGAACCGGTCGTGCCCTCGTGATGCTCCAAGCTGAACAAGCTCTGCACCCCATGGTCGAGCTTCCTACATAGCACCTTCAGTCTTAACTTCCCTCGTGGCATGTTGGGCTGGGCCGAGAGGGCCAGGACGAACCCAACGGTCTATCTTGCACGACGGGTCGGGTCGGAACTAATGGGTCTAATTGGATCCAAGCACACTACAACCCATTTGCGCTTTTTATAGCCATATCATTGGCACCAGGTGTCTGTTTGAAAATCTATCAGTAGCGCTGGAATTCATCGAGCTTGAAATTCCCTTTGAATATACCCAACTAGAGTTTTGGGTTAGTTGAGAAACGATCAGCTTGGATCATGAACGAATCCAACTAGGGCCCCGGTACTAGAAGGATAAATACTCACAGGCTAGGCTTTCGATTGATATGACATCAATTTCATTGAGACCCCTATGACATGGAAGACCTTTGGAATACTTTTTCATGGGACTTCGTGGAATTTAGAGGATCAACTAGTGCTTATGGAGAAGATCTTCTTGAGACAAGTGAGCATTTGTGCGAGCAACTAGTAGATGGATAAGACTTTATGACTATGGAAAAATTGACTCAGAGTGACTCGACTAGACCAGTGGGGAGCTCCTGGTTGTGGCTGCAGACCCACGGAGAAGGAATTCCTGGTTGTGGAGGCAAACCCACGGGACTAAACAGGAGATGTACCTCTATTGGCTATAAGGTTGAGTGCATGGTTGTGGTGGCTGACCCATTGTGGGGAGTGCCTTTGTGTGACACAGCATACCCACACTACTTGATAAGAGGGGTATCTCAATAGTCCATGGTTATTGGGAAGCACTTTGTTGTTGTAGCAAGCCGACTATACTCGATAGAGGTGGAGTTCTCCAGCAGCCGAGGTTTCAAAATGTTTTACCACTAGAATAATTCAAACTTTGAGCTGATTCAGTAACTTTTTTGATTTCCTCATGAATGAGATGGATTACATTATAAAATAGGTATATTTATATAAAAATACCTATGTGAGGTTATCTGATGGTTTCATACATTGTGGTTTATCCTTGATGGATTTTGTGAGACCTTGAGGGTCTTGGGTTCCTTACTGAGTATCGTTATACTCACCCCTGCACGAGCTATGACCGCTCCTTATTGTGTAGGATGTAGACGACGGACAACGATGTCTAAGGCTAAGAGTAATTGGACCATATGTTACCCGGAGTGGGAATATAGGGCATGATTGTACATGGAGGTGACAGACAGACGAGGAGTGATGAGGAGGCGATTTGCACCTACCCTACAGGTATGATCCCGAAGGACGACCCAGTGGCTATTTTTCTTTTTTTTTCGGCAACTTTACTTGTACATTCAGTTACTTGTACTCTATATTGGGGATTGTATTTTCATCCACTTGTACTTTCTGCACTCTTTTGTTATACAATTGTACATAGTGTTTTGTTTCCAACTGTGTAATCTGTTGTGTTTTTTACAGTTTATAAAGGCAATGCCTTCCCAGTTCTATTCAATTATTCATTTAGTGTTAGTCTACAGGACCTCACCTTTAGAAGGCAGGCTTGGGGTAGTCATGGAACGAGCCCTGGGGGATAGGTCATTTCAATTGTTTTGGAGAATTATACGAAATTATTAATTTTATTAGAGTTATTCAAAAATAAAAATAAATTAACTATTCTTCTTGATGTTCTCTATATCCAAAATTAAATTCGACCATGATCGATCTTATAAAATATGGGTGATATATTTTTTCATAATGTGATGGGAATTAAATTTTCATGTATGGTATTTATGTACAGTGATAAATAATTTTATAGATATTTACATCAAAACCATTTAAACAATTTATATCAAATATAAATTTATATTTGATATATAGTAACAAAATTCAAAACATTAGAAAAAATAAATATTTTTATGAAAATAAATTGCAATTTTAATATTTCTATAATAACTCCATTTTTTATATTAAAATAAATAATACTTTTTTGAATAAAATTATTTCTCCTAAAACTAAATTTTATATATTATTATTATTATGTATTTTATAAGAACTCAACATAAATTATAAGAACTATGTGACCCCTTAGCAACATCACTATTGGGAGAGTGTCCTAGTGAGGCTAGGGGTTCACACCCATTCCTCTTGGTCATATTTTATATGAATTTCCTAAATTAATTAGATGTATTTTTTTAGGATAAGAATTTTTCATATATAAACCAATAAAATTCGATAAATTGTTTTTGCAATATTTACTCCAGTATTTTATGGTAACAAATAAATTTACATATTTCTTACTTTTACAAATGCTTGTTTTTCATAATGTACATTGGGGTTTTTAGAAATATCCCAATTTAATAAATTTAAAAGAATAATTTTAAATAAACCATATAATTTAATTATAAATAAATATATTATTTAATACATAATTTGTAATTGATTTGTAAAATTAGATTCCATGTCGATATAAAAATGCCACATCCACAATTCCAATTCATATAAAATTATAATGTAGTATATTAATAATTTATAATATAAAAAATCATTTTAAAATAATATATATAATTTTTTAATCAGAATTTTTTTTAATAATAGTAATAATATAATTATTTCTATTTCCCATAAATTAATAACATTATGTTGAAATTCTATCATTAATTTTTAAACAATTTTATTTTTTAATATACATGTGAAAAATAATCATGATCTGTATTGAAACTAATAAATTAAAAAAATTCCCCTATTTAAAATATTATTTTTAAAAAATTTAATATCTTAACATAATTTTGGTATAATATAATAACTACGATAATAAATTATTTGTAAAAGATAAATTATTTGTGTTTAACGAAAAAAATTTATCTTTTTTTAGATTCTCTTTAACACAAAATTAGAAAGACAAAAGAATTTTAAAAACAGAGTGTTCTCTTACTAATTAGAGAATAGAAAATCATAAAATTAAAAATATCCCTTATTAAAATAAAATTTTAAAAAAAATAAATGTACTAAAATTATTGATTCCCATAAAGTTTGTGATATAAAGTATACTATTGTTTTATGTAATAGACCATGAATTAAGCTAAAATGTAAAGAGAATTGGGAGAAGTGATGGATGTTTCTAATATATAATATTTTTGTGAAGAAGGTGGTGATCTGATGGTGTTGTTCAACACATAACAACATCATTTCATAAATAAATTACTTAAGATCCCAGATCATATAATTATATATAGTATAATATGTTGTCTTATAATTCTACAAATTGAGCCTCATGATGAATTAGAGAATGAATGAAAAATAAAAATACAATGATAACATTGTGATTGATTTGTTTAAAATTTTCATTATGTATTCATTACTCTCAGATTATAGTTCTCAGTATATTCAATAATATTTTGGGATCTCAAATAAATTCAAAAATTCATTATATAAAATTTTATAGAAACTAATTATGATATTTGTAAAAACCCATAAATTTCAAGGGAATTTTTTTCTTAATTTTCTTTGAAATTTACAAGAGCGCAGTTTCAAACGGCACATGATTCTGAGGCCCTATGTGCCTGGAATCATTTTCTAAAGTTTGGCTTGGGTACGTTCAGTGAACGAATGAGCTGGTTTTTCTATCTTTTGAACCGGTGCTCGGAATAGAATTCTGAGGGCACTGATGGAATCGATGCGCCAGTATTTTCTTAGAAACGCCTCTTTCGGAGTTGGTTTTCTCGGGTGTGGTTTTTAAATTTTGGGGTTAAGTTAAGAAATAAAATAAAGTGGTGCGACAAATTTATTTTTATTTCACTTAAATCCACATAAAAGCCACTTAAAGCCACTTAAGCTAAGTTGAAGCGAATATGGTGCAATCCAAAATATCCTACCATCTTGGTAGGATATTTGTGAGGAGGGGCCCGCACGAGCCCCACCGTTTCTTTTATGCTAAGTAACACACCCGCAAACACCTTTTTTAAATAAAGTCAACTGGGGCGTTTTCTTAAACAATTAAACGCTCCTATTAATTGGGCAATTTGTTCATTGAAATTAATTCTATGAATTAATGGGTCGTTACATAGTTTGTTTTCTGTTTGTTGGCGTGTTAATAAAATAAGACCAACACACCTGTCTTCTTGAGGCTGGTTCGTTGAAGGGATTTGACAGAATCCTTATCTCCTTCATCCTCCTTCGCGAAGAACGCAAAGAACGCGAAGAATGCTGTCACCCTCGGAGATTGACGATGCTTCTTCTGAGACGTTATTCCCCGCAACGATCTCCGATCACCATCTGCTTAAGGTAAGAGATTTCGGGTTTTTCTTTAAAAATCATCCTTGTGGTTTATAACAACATCATGGATTTAATTAATTTAATTAAATCTACATGTTATTGAACCTCAGAGTTTGACGATGTGACTCCCTTCCGCGACGCGACGGTCCCCTCCTTCCGCGGCGATCAATTCCATGAAGAACGCGCGTGCGACAACTTGACGTGGTAGGGGTTTTTTTGTTAAATGAATTTATTTCCCATAGTTGTTTCCTTATAAAACAAAAAGTCGGGATCAATGTGAAATTTTTAATTTATTAAAATTGTATATTGTTTTGTTTTCCATGTCTGGATTATCTCTTCCCTGTTGTTATCACCTAACGCGGAGGGTGCGGGCAAAAAAAACATGGCCCGACAACCCTCTGCAATTCTTCATTGATGCGCGGATTGGCGGGCGACGACAAAACATGCCGCAGGGGTGATACATTAATTCCGCAGTGATGAACGGATCCCGGGAGGAGCTACGGGTGCAGACATGAGTGGAATCAGACCACCGGACCAACTCTGGTGGCCCGCGGAAACCACCAGCAGCGCGCCACGGGACAGAGCCACCGCGGCTGAAGCCGCCGCGGCCGCAGCACCAGGGGACCTGCGGCCGCGCGGGTCCGGCGCTCATGGGACGTGGCAATGCCGCGTCTGCTGACCAAGGGAGGCCCCGTGGGGGGGGGGGAAGTTGTTCACACGTAGGGGCATCACGCCCCCGCCCCCAGACTCCGCTCGCTCGGCCGCTCGGCCGAGCCGCATCGGGCCGAGCCGACCCGCCGGCCGAGTCGCGCCCTAGCCGGGCCGGGTCGCGCCCAACCGGGTCGGACCCAGAACTGGGTCGGGTGGGTCGGTCCGGGCCCAGACCCCCCGTCTTCGGAAGGTTTTCGGTCTTTTGCCCGTATCTTGAGCTGTGGGCCTCCGAACGACGCACCGTCAGCAGCGACGCGATCCTTGGATCGAGGCTGTCGTTTCGGTATTTCAAACTCAAGTTTTCGGAATACTTTGGGTCTCGCCGGGTTGGTTCATACACCAAACCAACCGTGGCCACGGAGAGGAAACGCTCATATCTTGAGCTTCGGACGTCCGATTGACGTGTCGTTGACTTTGATGAATTCCTCTAAGTGAGACGGATCTATAGGAATACTCCGCCCGAGGATTGGACGCAGGTGGAGTACGATTGGGTTGGTTTTGTCTTAAAAACCAACCGGGCCCCTTGGACGAAAAAGAAAATAACTCTCAGACCGGGCGTCCGATTGAAGCGCTGTCTACGACGTTGCGTTCCTATTGGCGATACAGAACTTTTGGATACATCAACTCTGGAATATGTGTCAGTTGATGTATTAGCCTCTCGGCTCATCGAGCGGACTCTCCCGAATGAGCTTGCTTTGTGCGGGAACCCTAGAGCTGGCTGCGACTACTAGTCTGAAGACGACGACTGTGCATAGATCCTCAGTGGATTTGAGGGTGATGACTATAGTACTCAGCCATCCTTTGTGGGTCAGTTCTACCGATCCTGTGTGGGTCAGCGCTCAGCGGTCCTGTGTGGGCCAGCGCCTACCGGTCCTATGTGGGCCTGATCCTTTGTGGGTCTTTGCGGGGGTTAATTACTTATCGATCCATTGTGGGTCAGATCCTTTGTGGGTCATTGCGGGGGTTAGTACCTATCGATCCTTTGTGGGTCCGACAACTTAGATGGATTAGTGATCATCTCTATCGTCATTCGAAGAAGTATACCTCTGTGAGCTGAATCCTATTACTCTCCTTTGTGGATTGTGTTGTGTTATCCTATGTGGATTACGTTTTTCTTTCCTTTTTGGATTGTGTAGTGCTATCCTGTGTGGATTTACATTTATCTTTCCTATGTGGACTGGGTTGTACATGATCTCAGATGTTGGAGCCGAGTGAGAATTGATGACTTAGATATATGTATGGGCATATACCTAAGCAGTGAACGATGTTACTTCGTGATTGTACCTTTACATTGTGGTTTATCCTTTGTGGGTTCTGGGAGACCTTCGGGGGTCTCAGGGTCCCTGCTGAGTATCTTATACTCTCCCATGCACGGGCTATGCCCGCACTACGCTGTGTTGGTTGTAGACGACAGACATCTCTGATCGTGGTGGAGGCTAGCGGAGCATGATAGTACCTTGAGGTGGACCGTTGGGCGGGACGTACTCGGAGTGGTCGGCTAGACCCGGGGAGCAGTGGAGGCTTTATGTACCCACCCTTCAGGTGGGACTTCTAAAGGATGGCTCGACGCTGCGGCTTTTTCTTTCAGTTGCTGTTTTTCCCCTTTTCAGTTGTACTTTACATTTGGGATTGTATTTCCGAACCCCTTTAATTTTCTTCATTTAATGTTGTACCAGTTTTTACTTAGTGTTTAATGTTTTCGCTTGCTTACACTGTGGTGCTTTTTTACTTTACAAGGGAAATGCCTTCCCTTTTTACAAGGATTTACGCCTTGGTGCTAGTCGCCCGCCCCTGGCCTATGGAAGGGGGGCTTGGGGTTGTCACGGCACGGGCCCCAAGGATGGGTCGTGACAATATTATTTATATAATATTTTTCATTAATAAGTATTATTAATAATATGATTATTATAATATTTTAAAAATATCAATATTTTCTAATTGATTACATAAATTCTATAATTCATGTGTTATAACATACAATTTCACCATTTTCATAGTTAAATATTTATAATATTTTTCAAAATTGGTTTTCAATGAATAAAAATATAGACAAAAATTGATAACTAAAAATAATATTTTTATATTTCACAAAAAATATATTTCCATTAAAAATTTATTATTATTATTATATTTTAATAATATCAATATTTTATAATAGGTTTCATAAATTCAATAATTCAAGTTTTAATACTTATAATTTCATCATTTTCAAAGTTAAATATTGATAATATTTATCATATTTGGTTTTAAATGGTTAAAATTATATACAAAAATGTATAACTAAAAACAATAATTTTATATTTCACAAAAAATTTATGATTTTACAAATTATTTTTTTATCCTAGTTATTATATTATAATATTTTTTCAATCTCCATCCGTGTTCCTTATTTTAATCGGTCCCAAATCATCCCTCAGACACTCGCACCGAAAACCAATATAACTTAACATGGTTCAAACCCAATATTAGATGCAAAGACCAATTCTAGAAGAAACTTTACTAGTGGTTTAACACTATTATATTATCAGGATTATCTCAAAAATGCTTGGTCTCTTTCTACAAAGCCTTGATCCTCTACAGCACTCGAATCCCACCTCAGTAGTTGATTTATCTCCCTACTTCATCGTCCTCATCATTGGATCTAAAAAAAATTCATACTCCTTAGCCTACCCACATATGAAATAAAAACCCTCGATTAAATTTAATTTTTACCTAATTTGGTTTTATTTTCATCAATATTTCAATTGTATACATAATTTCTTTTATTATAAACAACATTTAATTAAAATTAAATATGAGAATATTTATAATATATTTTTAAGATTTAAATACTATTAATAATATTATTATCAAAATATATTTAAAATTATAATATAAAAATGTATATTACATATTTATTATAATTCAAATTTTAATACATATAATTTTCTCATTTTTTGAAATTATAGTTTTTAATATTTATCAAAATTTCCTTTCACATGTTAACATTATTTTAAAACTACATCTTAATTCAAAATATTTTTTTATATTCAATAATAGAAATTTTTTTAATGATATGATTATATAAATTATTCTATAGTATTTAAAAAAATGTTTTAATAAAATTATTTAATGTAAGAAATTAAATTTTTTTAAAAAAAATATCATAAAATTTATTATATAAATAAATAATTAATTAGGAAACAAAAATGAAATAATTTTTTTTATATTTTTCATAAATAATTTTTTAATAAATAATTAAATGAAATACAAATAACCATAATTTTATAAAATGATTTTTTAACCCTTATATATACATAAAATATATATTAGAATATTTTAAAGGTAAATATATTTTGAAAATTCAATATTGAAACAATATTTTATATATGTTAGATTATTTTAATGAAAATAATTATTTATAGAAAATACAATTTCATGAAAAAATAATATGGTATTTTATAAATCGAATCAAAACACATTTTATTATAAAATGTTTCATTGTTTCATATAAGTTTTATATTTAAAAATTTCCAAATTAAAATTAACATAAATATAATTTATTAAATATATACTAATAAAATAATATTTATATTATCTTCATGGAATGTTAGATTATATCATGGTGTGTGGGTTGAATAGAGAATATGTTATTTTGGGGATTATTGTATGGTTTTTTTTATATATGGATAGCTGTATAATTTTTTTCCCAATTTAAAAATTTATAGAAGGTTTTTTCTAGATCATATAACACTTTAATTAAATAGAGAATGTGTTTTAAATTTAATGTGAAGAAACTTTTTATAATAAATGATTGTGGGAATAATTATGGGGTATATAGACTTTACCAAAAATTTCCACACATGTTTTAAAATTTTTTTTCAATCTCCGATTTTTTAATTTTACATTTTTTATTATTGTTTATTCCATGTTAATAAATTATTACATATGTAATTTATTTTTAAAGAATGAAAAATATCCTTATTAAAAAAATTTAACCAAATTTTTCTTATTATATAAAATAGTTTATTTACTGAAATTTTTATTTGGGAGTAAAATTAATTTTTACATTAGTGCACAGAAGTCATAATAAAATTATTTTGTAAAAGTTTATTTTAAAAATAATGAATTATGCTTTTATATTATAATAAAATATGTTTATTATATCAATATTAAAATTATTATAATTATTTGTAAAATATTTTTTAAATGTTAAATAACGTAAATGCCAAAATTAAAACTTGTGATAATTTTATTTAATGATAAATGAAATAATTTTTTCATTTAAAATTTCCAAAAAATTAAAGAATGTTCATATTGAATTTTTTACATCAAAAATTATTTAAAAAATATAATTAAACATTGTTAAATGTTTTTATTGTAAAATGATTTTTATCAAGAGTTATAGAAATCATCAAAAATTAAAGTGATTGTTTTTACAAAAATCCATAATTTTATTATTCAAATTATATTAAGTTATTTTAGAAAAACATAATGAATAAATATAAAAATAAATATGATATAATTTACTAAAAAAATTTATTTTAATGTATAAAAATTCTATAAATTAAAATCATTTCTTTAAATTTAATAATATAATACATAAATAAATAACATTAATTGATAATATTTTTTAAAAAACTAAACATCATAATATTATTTCATATCCATTTCTAATTTAAAATATGTTAATATTTGTTGACTATTATATTTTAAAATTATATAAGTCAATAAAAGTATAAAATATTTATTACTTTTCCAAATTAATACCTAAAAAACAATGAAAATTGCATTTCTATTAAATACAATTTAACAAAACAAAATAAAATAAATATTTTGTATTATAAAATATAGATGTTGTACTTAATTTATATTAGAATATTTATAAAATCATTATTTACATGTTATATCATATTATGTTACAATATAATAATTATTTATATATAATAAAAATATAAATATTTTTTTTTAATATTTTTTTCCCATTATCAATTAATTTTCTTTTATATTATTTTAAAAATACTACATAACAATACATGATACAATATACCAATTGAATATTTACCAATGAATATATATTTATTTACAATATTTTCAATGCCCATATACTGAAATACAATTTTTATAAGGGAAATATGGATTTCCACATTATATAGAAACAAAATATTTTTTTCATCCAACTATCACTTAATAAGGAATATTTATAATTTCATATTTTTCATAATGATTTAAACATTAATGGTTATATTCCTAATAATATTTGTGTTTGATATATGTTATCATGAAGGTTAAAAGTGATATTGGATATTTCTTTGTTGGGAAAATTAGAATCATTTCTATATATTTTGCCATATTGATTTAAGAACTTATAATGGTTGTATTTAATCCATGGTGAGTAATAATCCCTGATGTGTACGACTTAATTTTACATTATTTTTTAATATCTAAATTATTATTCATAGAATATTGTTTAGTTTTGCCAATGTCTTGATGTGTACAATTTCTAAACATTTTTTAGTACTTCTGAAATAAAAAAGAAACTTTATTTAAAATTATTTAACTACATAATAATTATAATAAAAATATTATTATTGTTATAGTTAATTTTAATATTATCTCATTAAATCATTGGTTTTATATTCCATCGATTTTATAACTATTTTTATTAGTTTTATATTATTTCTTTATAATTTATTTATTTATGATTTTCTATAGGGTGAATTAAGATTAATTATTATCTACATAGGTATCCTTCGCAAATGTTAAATAATATTTTGTTCAATACATTTATTAGGTTTCATCTTATTGATTTTAAAAAAATAACACTAAATGTCACGAGTAAACCAATATAACCTGCCAAATTGTGACATGAATAAATATTTAAATAATCCAATGCATGATCAAAATAACCATTACATAGTGACTAAATTGATAGAATCCAAAAACAAAAATGGGGGAAATTTTCAAAGTAAAATGAAATAGATAAAAAAAGAGGAAATAAATTATAAATAGTCTACATGCAAATATAAACAACAACAGAAAAACCCCTATAAGTAATACATACAAACAAACCAAACATCACAAAAAATAACAATGTAATAACATGGAATCATCATATCATGTATAAGACACTCTTAATGTCAATACCATATCTTATTCTCTTAATACCAACAACACCAACTACCTCCATGTGGTGATTTCAATTCTAGACTTCGATTATTTTTTGTGTGATGTTAATGATTTTTTTAACTTTGTGGAATGAATTTTCTAGTGGTGATTGCATCATAGCCCTATATCTCATGTTTAAGGTAATACATGACCAGTTCATCTATAAATGAGATACTACAGATGTGTGTTAGAGTTGATAGTTTTATTCTAATCATTCTTATCTAGAATTTGATTTATGTGAAGGTATTGAATTTTCATCATTAAGGGGATGATGTATCCACACACCAAATAACTAGCCGAGTAGTGATGAGAATGTGGAAGTCGGTCTTGATGTTTTTAATTCTAGGTAGGGGATTTTCATTGTAGACATTAATGAGTCATTTAGCCATGAAATACTAGAATGTGTAGGCATGAATGTTGGTTTAAGACATTTAGGACCTTTTTTGGCCCCTAATAAATTAAAAGGGGGTTTATGATAATAAAAAAATATATCAGTCAATCAATATCTCATTTCATGAGAATAAATAAAAAATATCAAATGAAAAATTTTGGGACATGAAAAAACTACCACTAATAGGATTCCTTTAAATAGTACATAAAAATTCCATATTAAATAACCAATATGTTCCCAATTTTATATAAAACATTTCAGGATACTAATTTCTAAAATCAATATAAATAAGGAGTCTCAAATAGATTAAAGTTTTTATTTAAAACGAAAAAAATGAATTTCGAAAAAAATAGAGAGATATATATGTATATATATATACATATATATATATATATATTTGAATATTTAAATTACTATACTTGAATAATCATTCAATAAAAACCGATATGAATATCACATTTCAATAGGGGTGGAATATTAAAATCAAATTTAATCATAGAATCATGGTTATGAGTTCTAATGTGGGAGAAATCAAGAAAAATGATTTAATAAATTCTTATTGATACGTGATTCATGGGGTTCCCACATCTTTAAATATAAATCATATAGGAAATATGATTAAACTAAATGAATAATTCTCTTTCCATTATATATTTATGTCCTCGTTATATTTGAATATTCATTTTTTGGTAGAGCTAATAAATTCTTAGTATGTATATATAATACCGCCCACCTAGCATGCTATTAAAAAATCTAATTTTTGTTAATAAATCATATAGTGTGATATCATTCATTTTAATGATTCACTTTTAATTTCAAACAACCATTTCATTCGTCCCATTTTTTATGAATTAACACATTCAACTACTTTTCCAAAACGAATATAAATTTTTTTCATAAAAAATGATGCCTTTATAAAAAAATTAATGTTATTTAAATATAATAAAATAGTTATTTCATTATCATATCTTAATGTTATATAAACCCATAATCATTTCAATTCAAAATAATATTCCCCAAACTATAAATTTATTTTAAAAGGTTTTATTCCAATGTATTTCCTGACAAAAACAATACCATATTGAATAAATTTATCAAAAGTTCCACATAATTAATTAGTAGTCAATTAAAATTATATTTTGAAACACGAAATAAAAATTAGTTTTAATTTATATGAACTATATTATTTAACCGCAAACAACATTATGATCATGTTAAACGCCCAACACAAATACTAAAAAATAATAGAGAGATGAAAAAATCATGTTTGAACAATATCTATAAAATAAAATTGAATATTATGGTAGATAAAAAAGTAATAAAATAATATTTGGTCACAAAAATTATATCTTCCATGAACAACCATTGTATATGTCATTGATCAATGGTAAAAAGATAGATCTATTGAATAATGAAAAATAGAATGAAATAAGATAATATAATTGAAATTATGGATACAAATACTAAATATCCATAAAAAGTGAAAATAAATAGAAATTAAATCCCTTAAATATTTATGTTTATATTCTTTTTCCATGTTCCAATTCCACTAGATAAGAAATGAGATAATTTATAGAAGATTAATCTCTTAAAAATATGTTGTAATTATTTCTTATCACATGGTATGTATATATTTTTTGAAAAGTATGAACCAACAATTAAATATGATACATTATAATGTAAACCATTTAGGGGGGATAGATACCTGGTTAATTTAGACATTCACGTTACAATATTCTACCCTATGTGTCTCTAAATTGAGGAACATGGTCAAATGGTGAAATATTATTTTTGTTCTCTACAACATTACAATCATGAAAATAATCATAAAACCTAAAATATTTTACAATATTAATAAGATATTATAAAATAGATCTAAAATAATAAAAATAAATACAATGAAATTAAAATTCTTAAAATAAAGTGTTATATGATACAATTCTATCCATCTTAATGAAATTATTCCCCAAGAAAGCATTGTCAATGGGATTGTTAAAAAAATAACACCTAATTCTCCATCATCAACATTTCATCCTAAATAGACTCGTGGTATTTATAACTACGGTTCTAGAGAACCTGATCTAGAGGAATAAACCATCCACAATGATCCTTCAACAAAAATTCAACAATAAAAACTAGTTTTGTATACACTATCTTATAAATTCCCCATTAATATTCTCCAAATTTAAAACTTTAGGTGGGATGAAAATATATATCATTAGAGATGAAAGTGACTCACATTTTGAATACATGTTATCTGGGGTGGAAATACCACATTAAATTCTTCTTTACCAATCCTCAAAAAACCCTCAAACTATCGCATGTATCTTAGTGACGTCACAACATGTTTTCTATGAATGGGTATGAACCAACTAGAAGATATATTCAATAAAACCATATACCTGAACCAGAACACAAGATAAAAATGATTTTGATCACTATATTAATTATAAAAAATATATTTCATTACCATTATTTGATGATCATTTAGGTCATAACTAGCATGTATTGGAACACACATGGGTAAAAAATAGAATCACCACCTATCTTAGTCCAACAAAGTAGTAATTTTCTATCCCATTCATACAAATACCCAAACTATTCTATTTGAATTGAAAAATGGTTACTATTTTTATAAGAGAGTAAAACCAATCATAAATTCAATACCCATAGTCCCCTAAAATTAAAGAAATAAGAATGTATAATTTCCAACATTATCAATAATTCTCATTAAATATAACTATTTTTCAGAGGATAGAATGATATGAACTACATTAATTGGGATTTCATAAAATATTATAGGCCACTCTAAAACACATATTATATATTCAGATCACTATCTGAATAATATTTATGTTGAAATATCAAAAATCATTTCACATCAAACACATACAAAAATCTAAAATACTGTGATATTGTTATATAATGAATTATAATGATGTACTCTATTTAGTCAGTCATTCAATCACATAGAAAATTAAATTCAATCCTTGAGAAGTCCCCATAACTCAGTCATTTAGTTGATAGATATCTCATTCCATTCCCGAATCATTATTGGAATGGGATAAAGCCAATTTATATAAATTAGTTTCTCATCATTAATTTGATGATATTTAAAATAATAGGAATCCAAATTAGAAATTTCTCAATTTATATTTTCGATCATTAATAGATGAAAACTAGTATAAATCTTTTTTAAAATAATCATCGTATTTCCCACTATGAATACAAAAAATATGCTTAAATGTCTATTCTAATAACAGATGGCTCAACATTATGGTCCTCGTAAAATGGATACCATGGGAATATAGACTCTATTCATTGATGGATTACATTCTATTTAATGAAAACATAATGCCTAAAAAATTCATCATCATTGTAAAATTCTTGGAAAACCATACCAAAAATAGATGAAGTCAGCTGAAAAAATAAATAATTATTTATTTCATCCTCAAATATTACCGTATAAAATATATAAAATATACCATTAGATTTTACTCATATATAAATTATTTCCGAAAAAATATATGTTGTTTCTTTATAAGATAATAAAAAAATGATCACATTTCTAGGGGTGTTTGAAATTTCAATGTCAAAATATTTCAAATACTCTACACCACAACTCTGATGATGATTCAATTCTTTTTATTTGAAAACATATTCTAATTTGACAGTAGTAGAGGAAATAGTAAAACAATATCATAACATATAGTGTGAACAATAATTATGAGATTTTATTAAATCATTGAGTCCCTAATAATTAGTACTTTAATTATTATCATTTAGTCAATTATAAGAATTATATAATAAATAACATGATAGTAATGAATGAGAACTCATCCAATTCCCCAATCAGATGCTTCAAAATTGTAGACATAGTTGTACCCGTCCTCAAGATAATTCAACACTCAAGATAACATCAAAATGTTCTTAAACTCATTAAAAGTCTTAAATAAAATGAATTCATAGAAAATATACACCCCATTGTTCGTGATATTGGGTAGTAGAGAACCCAACATTTATAACTATTTTACAACAACATTAAAATATCCTTATAATCTGAATATTTTAATTATATATAAAATTTGTATAGGTCATTCTAGGTAATTTTAACATTCATATTTTTCAGATTAACAGTGATGCATTGTTTTATAATTTTATTCCATAGGTACATCAAACATGATATCAATATTTTTTATATATAATGATTTTTATAATATATATTATTTTTTAATAAATGAATAATTTTTCATAAATGTATAATATTAGCCTTTCGTTTTTGGAATTATCCATAATATAATGAAAAATACCATAAAAGATGAGGAAAAATATTGACGTATAAGCCTACACATAATTTAAATAAATTCAATATGAATATGGTTAATGACAGAAGAAACATTATGATAACCATGCTGGCCTTAAATTTTCATAAGAGAACTATTCTACATATGAAATTCCTTTATACATGCTATTGGAAAAAATAATGAAGATAAATAATTTTGATCCCTTTATCCACATACAACTAATAGATAACATAATCAATCCTATAATTTTTTCAATGGTTCATGAATATTAACTGAATTGGTATTTAGCCTTCAATGAACAAGTGAAGGATCATGTCATCCTTCTTGAATCAAATAACCATTACATCCCAAGGGGAAACACCATGTTTACTGAACTATTTTTTCAACATATAATCAATATGTTCTCTCATTTATCTCAATTGGTAATGTATCATATGAAATACGGAATATATACTTTTTTATTATATAGAATGTGGTCAATTAATAAATATATCCCCCCTTATATTTGTAGACTAGTAATTTGTGATTTATAAACCTCTAAAAACACCATATATACTAGGGTAAATTGTCTTAAAATGGATAATAAATATAAATAAACATATGAAAATGATTATATCCTACCCAATTGTAGTTTTAGACATCCATATTTTCTAGACTTAGGGACCCACTGCCATTAAAAAATATGATACTCGCCACATTGGGAAGTAATGAAATCCTACTGATATAATCCATTAATCTATGATTTATTACGAACTATTTAGTAAATTACATGAATGAAATTAAAATTATTCACATTACTAAGCCAAAATTTCATGAAGTAAGTGATCTAATATATGTGTAAAATAATATAGGATATTTGGAGACCCTTCTCTATAATAATTCTATGTGTTGTTTCAATTAACATCACATGAGGAACAAGATTTGTTGGAGGATTCAAAAGTTCGATTTTGTGGTTAGATATATAATACTAAAATGAATTAATTTTTTATAGAGAATCATCTAGAGATAAAGAAATAGTAATTATATCTCACAATATCATTGTAGTCAAATTAGTTCTCAGTAAAAACTCATCTAATATTTTAAAATCCATTATTCATGATGAATATGGATATAACTTCAAAATTTTTTATGAATATAATTGTGTCACTGATTATATTAATACTAAAAAAGTCATAACAACACCTGGAGTGATAAATCATGGAATACATAGGAATATAGAAATAATATACATATATCCCTGGAAATAATTGTTCCTTGTGTATTAATAGTTAATGTTCTCAATTTTTTTACAGTTGTAAACAAGTCATGGTTCCTTTACATAGTATTATGATGATGTATGAAATGTATTATATCAAGGTCCACCATTGTGGTGTCTTCCAAAAAACTCATTATACATTATCATAACAATAAATAAATCCCTAAATCTTAAAATATACGTTAGAGGTAATGTTTAAAATCCTTTTAAAATATAAATTTCATTTTCATCCATTAGTTATTTTTCATGAAAATCATTATGTAATGTGAGATTTACTATAAATCCCGATGATCAAATATGTTCTTGACGAACCATATCAAGACTCTGTGCATTTATCATATCATTTAACACTAAGAAATGTGAGAATTGGGGATGATATGCATAATAATTGGCCTATTGTGTCACTAAATAATAACAATATGGAAGGTTTAGAAACTCAATTCACATATTAATAACCACCTAGTCATGACAGAAAGGATAGTGGATGAGGATAATCATTTTACATTTATTCAATCCATACAATCAAGAAATTAGAGACACAATATTTAGTCAGAATCCTGATAGTTATTTGGTTCCCAATGGAATTAATAATAGGTTCTATCATAATTATTTTTATTTATTACAATTTTATTATTTCAATCTTTTCAAATCCATTTTTACTAATGTTTATTTTCCTCATGGTATAAATTCTCAATTTCATTCCCTGATTCAAAATGGGGAAAATAGTAATTAGATTCTTCTTTTTATGCCCATTTATCTCATTAACACTATTTATAATTCCTCAATAAACTCTTTGATAATAGGATTTAAATTATCACTGATTGAATAGCCTCATAGAAATTTTTTTTTGATTATTATATTAGATTCACAAAATAAAACATTTTCTTTTAATCTATGTTCATGAAAATATGGAAAAAAGAAAAGTGAGGATGTAATATTTCCATTTAACATGAAATTAGAAATGATTTTGATACCAAATAATATTGTATTTTCTTCAAGGTGATTCAAAACATTTATAATGATTCATTTATCTCAGCAATCAAAACCAAATTCTACTCGACCTCTATTTATGTTCTAGTTAATGATTCTCCCAAGGGATATTTTAAATGCATAAATTTTTTTAGGAATGTTGACCATTTATTTTCCATTATTTTCTATATTTCGTATGTCTATCCTAGTCTACTTAATAATCATATTCTAGACTAGATAAAACTAATTCCCATCAATATTTTCTATAATTTGAATGCTTCCACATGTCTGTTATATGCAGATGATATCATCCTTTTCATATAAGGAGATAATATAATATTCAAAACCTCAAAAGTGATTATCTTAATATGAAGTGTTCTTTGGTTTGTCCATTAGTAAGAAAAAAACAATCTATGTTCTTTTATAAAAAACATTCATCTCCTTAGAAAATGTAATATTTTTTGCAAAATATGCATAAAAGTATGATATTTTTATTTTACATATGATGGTGTTCCCATTTTTTTGACAGACCTAGGTCATGATAATTTTCTACAATAGAAGATCATGTTCATAATCATCTATCTTTATGGAATATTAAATATCTCTCTATAGGAGGAATTATCTTCTTTTTCAACTCTACTATTTTTGTAAAAAAAATTATTTGATGATGGTTTTAAATGGACTACTGTTCTTATAAAAAAATAATATTTTAATCAATAAAAATTTATGGATATGTAGAACTTCGTAAATGAATCTTGTGACATTAACCATGATGACATGTTGACAACCAATTTATAAATGTTTTATAGGAATAAAAAATCTTATGTTTTTCAATAAGGCCCTTCAAGGAAGTCTCACTTTGAACATTCAATAAAATAATTATGAATCTATCACTTTTCTAAAAAATAAATTTCTTGACTATAAAATAATGTCAAATTTAATTTCCTCACCCCTTAAATATGGGCATTCGTTAATCATGAATATTCATGTATTACAAATAATTAGATATGTATGATATATTGGGATTCCTCTTATAGGTTTTATTGGATAACATCACTAGTATTCCCTAAGTATATATGATTTTATATTATCAAATTCTTGGTGGTAACAATTATTCTATTAGAGATATTATATATTCTCATAATTATAACCTCTATTAAACTATAATTCATTTTATTAAAAACTAATCCTTTTGTTTCACAGATGAAATTATAATTCTTGATCATTATCACAGTGGTATGCTTAACTCAAAAAAATATAGACTGAATTTTTTCAAAACACTTAAAATAATTTTGGGTCAGATAATTTTTTTAGCAAACCATTGATAAGGCCAAAAATATTCAATCATATTTGAAGACTTTTTCACAACGTGGTTCCCACATACTGGTGTCTTCAATCCTTTATAATTTAATATAATATAAATATTTAC
Source organism: Viscum album (assembly GCA_963277665.1). Classification (NCBI taxonomy): domain Eukaryota; kingdom Viridiplantae; phylum Streptophyta; class Magnoliopsida; order Santalales; family Viscaceae; genus Viscum; species Viscum album. Next base: position 1,035,756,005 of record OY728133.1, on the reverse strand, counting down.
TATATAATCCACATAGAGAAGATGCCAATATTCTATTTCATTCCTCAGAGAATTATTTTGGCCATTAGAAATATATTTTTGAAATTTTTTATTGTATATTTTTGATTATTGAAAATGTTAATTCTCTACAAAAGATATGTGAAAAAATATAAATCTATTAGAAATCAAGAAACCTTTTCCTTACTACTGAGGACTTGATTTATTATGTGATCTGGTATGATACCAGTTCTATTAGTCACAAGAAATACAAAATCATCAATAATGTAGGTTGGATATTGATCATTATATCCATATTTAAAAGATTACTCTGTGAAAAATGGCCATTATAAAACCACTATGATAGAATTTGGGAGTCATTGGAATATTCATATTGATGGAATTTTTCAAAACCCAGATGCACTTTTTTTATGTGTTCTAGAGAATACCATTTTTGGCCGAATTAATGTCATCGTGGATGGATCCTCCAATCGAAATCTGTGTCCCACAGTTTGTGGAGCCATGTTCAAGACTCTACATGGTAAAATAATTATATGCTTTTTCGGTAGCTACGAAATTTCCACCTTACTGGATTCTAAAATGATGAGTATGATACATGCTATTTAGCTCGAAAAACATTATAGTTGGAACAATATTTGGATTGAAACTTATTCGACTACCATTTTTCATGTGATTAAGAAAGTTTTGAAACATCTTACATGGTCGATTATGAATAGTTGGATGGATTGAATTTCCTCACTTCTTAACATAAACAACATCATTAATCATATTTATTGTTAAAAACCATGGATGAAAATGGAATCTCTAATAAGGGAGTAAATCAAGACACTACCTAGATTGATGATATCCCTCATGATTTAATTCCTTTTTATGATAAGGATTGTAATATCATTCTATATTTCAGACTCATCTAACTTTTTCATTTTATAATATTTTTTATTTGGACTTTTGGAAAATGCTTCATCATCTTCAAAAATATAGAATTTATCCTTCAATGCTGACAAGATATATATCAACTAAAATATCTCATTCATATTTTCATCCATGAAAGTATCCAATTATATAATTTGTGGACCCTCAATCAGGAATCTGAATCCATAAACCTATATCCAATCTATAATCTCTATGAACTCGAAGAGTAAGTCAACATTTTCAAACAAATCAACCAACCCATAAGAATAATGTGTTCTTAAAAATATGGTTGTTTCTATTGAATACATTTCTACTAATGATATATATTATCATCCCAATTAGGTACCACCTATAGATAATAAATAGTAATGGATTTCACACCATTTTCCAGATCAGGGATCATATAAATTAAATCATCTACATGGTCCTTGTAAATAGTGGGTTTTCTCTATGGTTCGTTAGCAAATGGATATAAATGATTGATTGGATGTCCTATTCTAGGAATGGTTCTACAAAACATAAAATTATAATACGGAATCATATGCCAATATACACTCGAAAAAATCTATATTAGTAAAAATTAAAGAAGGAAATATATATCATAGATCAATTATTGAGAAAATACATTAATCAAGTAAAAAAACTCCAATAATATGTTTTATTCCCATATCCCAGAGTTTTATTGGCAACATAAGATGAGATATTTCCTAATAGACATTAATATAATACCTTTTAAAAATTATTGGGAAAATTCTTGAATCACGTCATTATACTAACAAAAAGATGTTGTTTTCTATATACCCTTGAAATTTTAGGCTGCTTAAGAAGAGATATATCATGAAAATGATTAATAAAATACATTATAAGACCTAAAAATCATGCCTCATATCAACCAAGTCATAACAATATACATATTATCATCAATTATATCTGTTTACAAACCATTATATCTAATTCATCATGAACCAACCAAGATAACAGTCCTAAATTGCTCAAAAATCATTCATGAGGTAGATTTAATGATGCTCTAAATCCTCATGGGATTCTGAGTGATCATATGTAATCTACAAACTGGATGATTAAATTATTATTCCCCATGATATAATATATTAAATCTATGTAATGATACTGTAATTAATATGTATACTATTATTTTTAACATTATAAAAATACATCATATGGTACACAAGTAAAGAGTACAAAAATTATAAACAAAGGAAATGTTATCACAAGGTATCCTTACATTACGTGGAATAAAAAATGTCATTCACAACAAGAAACAATGTCTAAAATATCAATATCATCCAGAAAATCCACATGGTTCTATCCCAATTATTATTTCTGGAATTTAAATTTCAACTAATTTTAAACCGTAAAATCTATGTGAGATATATATTACCCCAGTGGGATTCCCATAAATATTTTATTTAAATATCTATATAAAAACCATTATATATTTAATATTTAACAAATTATCAATTAGAAATTTTTAATAAATTCATCAGAATTTTTTTTTAAATACATTCATTGGATGTATAAAAAAATTACAAAAGTGATTTTGTGAAAAATTAGAGATATCTAGGAAACATAGTATAACATCTCGATTTCGGAAGCCACCCAGAGGTTCCCCATACCCGATTTGTGACATGGCCTCAAGAAACTTTCCTTGAACACTAGATGATACTAACTAGTAGTGAGGGCCTTGGTTGTGATTGTGGGGAAACTATGCCTTCTCTGACAATATAGAGGATGTAAATAGCTCCACAACATCGCAAGCCTCATCTTGGTCCCATGCCCCCCATATCCAAAGAAATCATGTACCTCATGTAGAATTCCATATTACCTTATCTAGGGCTACTACAATATAATATGCTTGGTCCAAAAATCATTACTTGAACAGGTTGTGAGAGGAATCCATGTGGGAAACCACCTAGAGATCTATGCCTAACATTTAGAGAATATATATGTCAGATAGTATACAAAATGAAGCAATGAAAAATAAATTACTCATAGTAACAACACTACATATTCAATTTCACTCATTTTTATTTATCAATTAAGCAGCTAATCCAAATCAGGTAACCCTTTGTGATGTACTCACAACATAACCCCTATGGGTCAACCCAACAACATAAGAAACAATCTAGGATGTACGTGTAGTCTAACCCCTCTGGTTTAGTATTATAAAATACACTATGAGGAAGAACTCATAATAAATTTCCCATGTGGTCTCGTATCAATAAATAATGGGCACTAGGAGGAAGTACTCAACGTCCAATTCCCCATGTGGCCCGTATCGAGGAAACTAATGACACTCTAATGGAGATCTTAGGTCCACCCCCTATGGTCTCACAATGTTAAAGTAAAATGACACTCTAGAGAAGACCTCAACATCAATTCCCTTTATGATCTACTAAACTAGGTTCCCACAACCATGTGTAAGCCAATCATGCACAACAATACATGGAATCCAAAAAATACTCAAGAACTAAATGGAAAAACAATCCACAGCATATCATAGCATGTCAGATAATAGTTACTCCATCCTAACAATTCATGGAATAGATAATAAATAATCCTAATCGAAAAGGTAGGCCAAATGAAAAAAATAATAAGACATGTAAAACCCACCATTTTATGAAAAAATTTACCCTCTTTATAAAAAACTAACCTCTACCAATACAAACAGGGAATAATAGGTAATAACATTGCAAAAAACCATAAACACGATATACCCTGATATCGGGTATTGGGAGAATTATTTGTAAAATTTGAATATTATCCACTGAAACACACAAACCACCTACCTTGATGTCATAAGATAAATAAACATGAACTTTAATCCTCTAATCACCAATGAATATTATAGATCTAAAAAAACACATAATACATACAATTGAAGATATATTTGGAATGATGCAAAATTAGGAGATGAAGTTCAACAAGAAAAGATAACTCACCAATGTGATTCCAACACAATCGATAATGGTCGACTTGGATAACATATGGTTATTTGGGGGCTGAGAGTAGATATTTGTCCATATATATTCTCTTGGACGAAATAGGTTGAGGAGAAGTGTGTTCATTCAGCCAGATGCTACCCCAGTCCATTTATTGAAAAAAAGAATGAACAAGGCATGTTATTTAAATGTACAAAGTGTGTAATTTCCTATTCTGGCCTCCTAATTAGGAGTTCTCCCAGTCACCACACATGGCCGTGTGCCCGCCATTACACGACCCACACATGGTCACACGTAGATACGAGGTACATGATGTGTACTATATATACATGGAATGTTCTCCAAAAATTTACAGATACTCTTTTTTTTGTCAAAAACACCCATAAAAAATGAACCTCAAACCAGGATTTGGGTACTTACATACCCCCCCCCCCCCCCGTAAATTAATTCATCCCCACATTTTCATAGAACTGTGGAGCAGGAAAAGAAGACTCAAACAGCTCAGGCAACTGTGATTGTACATCAGCCACCCTCGCCCACATCTCATCCTGTACTTTCCATTTTCCCCTAGAACTCATACAAGAGGAACAAACTATCTATGGAGAACCTTCGTACATTTATCATAAATCCTAATAGGATAATCCTCGAAGGATTTGTAAAACTCTATATCAACCTTCATTTTTTGGAATAAATGGAATGGGTTAGATATGTAACATCGAAGCTGAGAAATTTTGAACACATCATGCATACTCAGGTACCTCTGTGGTAACTACAGCTGATAGGAAACCATTGTGACTCTATCCAAAATATCAAATTGTCAGACAAACCATGAAAAAAGCTTATCGAGTTTCCTAATCCTCTTATTTCCTAACCTCAGTGTGACACACAAGAAAACCTGATCTCTGTCCTCGATCCCCAGAGATCATCTCCATCGATCAACATAAGACTTGTGTCGTGTTTGCGAAGTATCAATCCTCTTCCACATCTACTCTATCTGCTATGTGGTCTCCTAGATAAGAGATGGTCCCCATATAGATACTTCTCCTACCTCTGGCCAATATGATGTTGACACGTAGAGCCTAGCATACAATGACTAAAAAGGATTCATCTGAATAGTTTCTAGAAAAATATTATTGTAGGAATACTCAACAATAGGTATGTGATTCCACCTAGAACATCCAAAATCTATGATGCATGCTGGAAAGATATCCCTAAGAAACTAAATTGTAGTCTCGGACTAGAAAATTGTCTGGTGATGGAAAGATTTACTTAGAAGTACTTGTGTACCCAAAGCCCTCTGAAGTCCCCTATATACTTGAGAAGTAAAATAAGCACCCTTTTCAGAAACAATATATTATGGAACCCTGAATAACTGTATAGTCTCACAGATGTATGACACCCCAAGATCAATAATAGTAATGTTCTCCATGATTGTCAAGATGTGAGCATACTTCCTGATCCTACCAATTAAAACCCACAAAACATCATTCCCTTGAGTTTAGCACAGCAACCCTATCACAAAAAACATCTTGACATCATTCTACATCCACTCATGAATGTGTAAAATTTGAAAAAAAAATTCTTGTCACTGGTTCTCTGACTTCACCTACTAACAAGTTGAACACCTCTTGAAAAAACCAGTATCATCTTTCTTCATACATGGTTACCAAAACTAACGGTGTAGATGTTGATACATCATGTTGATACATCATGTTGACACTAGGATGAAATACAAAAACTAGGGAATGAATGTGTTGCATAATCTCCTTGCGTATGTCAGTTGGCACTCACACGTATCCATGAAAATGAAAGATCTCATCCTCACCTACTGTCCATCCAGAAATATGGTCCTCTCTTGATAGACAATCCCATAGGAATAGGCCTTATAAATTGGATAGCTACATCATTCGCACTTGTTCAAGATGAGTAGGGGTAAAGGCTAAAAAAGATATAAAAGTCTACCAATGTCTGTCATGATTCTCTAAATGAATCTTAGAGAATATAATCGTTTTCATCCACTCACTATTAGCCTTTTGAACTTCTTATATCAATGTTCTCCTGATCAACGCCTATTCCACTACATTACCCTTACCAGGTGTGTATGTATGCTCAATTTCAAAGGACTAATGGTCCTAAAACAACCTTAATTGTCTCAAAATTATGTCACAATGAGTGAATATATACGTGAGACTTTTTTTGATGGTGGAAACCAACAAATTCTCTCCCAACAGGTATTTTCTCCAACTGTGTAAAGCATGAATGACTACAGCTAGCTCGAGGGCATTCATCACGTAGTTCCTCACATGTGGGCCCATCTATCATGATACCTACACAATAAACAATTACCCCTATATAAGCACAACTCCCAACACGATACCTTGTGCATCAAATTACATAGTATAGCTCTTTCTCATATATGAAAATACTAGTACTAGTCCTTATGTCAAATTTCGTTTAATATCGTGAAAGGATAACTCACATGAATCTTACCACATGTACTTAACACACGTCTATTTCAGGCTCGTCAGTGGTGCTGCTAAGAATGAACAGTCAGGTATAAAACGTATGTAGTAACCATCCATCCCTATAAAACTCTATACGTCAAAAAACATATTTGTATGCTCCCATTAAACTGCTATTATCACATTATTTGGGTCTAATGATACTCCAGTATCTGAGATAACATGACTAATGAAGTGAATATGATGCATACTTTAGTGTAATTTTGAGATCATAGAATATAAATGATGATATCTCAGTGTACTCAGAATGATAACAAGAGGTGTGGAATGGTAGTGTCTAGTGTGAGAGTAAACCAAAATTTCATCCATGAATACTACTATGAAAGAATCCATATATGGATTGAATACTCAGTTAATCAGTTCCATGAAAACTGTAGGCTCATTCATGAGGCCGAATAGCAGAACCACAATCTTTATAGACCAGACCAGCTCTAGATGGTTTTAAGAGGTACATATGATGGCCTAACGTACAAATGATGGTAACTGGACCTGAATTCAATCTACAACAACACCTGACATCCTCAAATATGATAAAAGAGATCATAAATTTTTGGCAAGGGATATCAATTCTTGACAGCCAACTAGTTCGACATCTAATAATACTCACAAAGTCTATGGGTATCATCAACTGTCTTCTCAAATAGGACATGAAACCCCCAAAGAGAAGTATTGGGTATGATGAAACCCTTCGCATGTAACTCCCCCATATTCACCTTAAACTCTTTTTACTCTGGCGTAGGAATCCTATAAGGAGGAATGGACACCATTGCTGGTCCAGGCAAGAGTTCAATAGAAAAGACCACCTCTATATCTAGATGAAAAACCTGAAAAGTACTCTATAATGGAATCCATAAAATGATCCACCATTGGAGGAATGTCCATTTGTGAAGTCCCCTTGCCATCCAGATATTGACTAGAAATATACAATTTAACTCCTCTCAACCCATGATGCTCGAGTCCTACTATTCTCACATGGACATCCCACTCACCTTATGAAGAAACAATATACCATCGGGTAATGTGAATCTCACCCAACAATGATATCAATAGACAACATCCAAGAAGGGAACTAACTTGTCCATTTTAAAATGACATCATAGCCTGTCATCTATAAGAGATAACAGTGTTGTTGGAAATGACACCAACAAACCAAAATAGAACCCTCCTTTCACTGACTTATACTAGTCGTTATTGTCCCCAACGGTGTGTCTAGCATCAATATATCAAGAGAAGAAAATATAAATAGTCCAAGACTCTCAAAAACAAAAACAAATATAAAGCTATGAGAAGCCCATATATCGAAATGAGAATAAACTAAAACTGAGTCAATTTGGATCGTACCTCGAACTGTTGAGTTTCATGGATCCTTCTACTACTGGGTCTACTCCACTAAAAATGTCTAACCAGCACCACTACCTTGTTACCCAGTATGACAACCTTGAGATGATACATATACTTTTTACTAATGTCCTAGAGACTAGATAACCCTACCATGACAACCTCCTTGGCCTGAATGATTGGAAGAGCTCCAGTTCCCTGACTGATGTGAAACTTGTGGTCCTTCTCCGGAATGTGGAGTCATAGAATAACCACAATCACAAGCTTCTGGTGAGAAACTCTGACAGAAACGCTGGAGATGGCCCATATTGGTGCATGATCATCACTCAACTAGGTATCTCGAGCAATGTGGCCTCGTATGCCCCCACATCCCACACTTGATGCACACCACCTGGCTACCTGAAGAAGATTCCTATATCCTCAGATCCCCAGACGAAGACTCCCTATAGCACATCCTGCTATCAGTTGGAGGGATGCCAACTTTGGACGTCGAACCGCCCTAGCTCACTACTCCAGAATCCCTTGGATTGCGTTCTTTGATTAACACATAGTTGACAATAGATGTTATGGAAGTCAGCATTAAGATGATCACCTGAGATTGGATGTTGTTCCTGAGACCATCCTCAATATTTCTTGCTAATAATTACCAATAACCACTTGGAATAGGATTAAAGAATTAAATCCCTATGAAGAGAGAAGAATAATCCATAAATGAAAGAGTTTCATGCCCTAGACTCTTGAACACTCAGGCATGATTGGCCCCCAAATTTTCTGTAAAGAAGTATTCCTAAAAAGAATACTTGAACTCATACCATGCCATAACCTACTGGCGTCCTACCTGTGATATATCACACCCCACCATATCATGGGAGAATACGAAAGCATAAACGTAGTGAGCTTCCCCATATTCTCCAGAGTCGTCTCTAAATGCTAGAAGATAGAAAGCATGGATTCTAACCATGAATCTATAGCCTGAGGTCCTCTTCCCATATGATGGTGGGAGGATACTACTACTGGAAGACAAGTGTCAACACATCTATAGATGGGATAAGATGCATTACTCCTAACTTTTGACATAATATTCACAAATCCATCGAGGAACTATGAGTCAACACCTATGTCCGGAATAAGGATGGTTCCAAGATTGGGTAAACATGAGGATCTACTGGTAGTCCCTAATCAGCCATATCTGATGTATGATCTCTTCCATGTAACTAGTGTACAACTAAAGGACGTCTCAGTGGCATGAATATGCAAGGTCTAACAGACACCTTATATCAGGATTAACTATTTATTAAACAAAGAAATTTATGAAGAGAATAATAGAAATAAAGCATTCTAGTTCTTCATAACATGGAGACATGGGGTGTAATATACCTGCATGGGGTGTTCCCTTAAGCCTTCACATTAGTGTGTACTTTTTCCAACCCGGGTCATGTAACACCTCCAACACACAACAAGTTGTCCTGACACATAATTTGTACTTGAATACAATTTCTATTCTTGAGATATTATACACGTATAGGCCCCACTATTTCCCTAGAACAAGACAACATGGCATTTTAGTGCCAGAAACATCATGTACTAGATGATCTTCAATGACCCATGTTGTTTGTCACATGACCAGTTACATGGATCACTCTACTAGGTGTGTCCCAAATGGACACGGTGTGTACTAGAATGATTTCACCGACCCATGTAGTTTGCTACCCGACTAAATATATGGGTAAAACTACATAGAGTATTCAAGCTTGACACGGTGTGTATAAATTTAGTTTATCAATCTGTGTCATTGTTCATACGGGTGGATACAAAGACTACAAAAAACTGTGTGTACATCTGAGACATGGTGTGTCCCACAATGATTTCCAAACATCATTTCCCGAGCCACACATCTAGTGACACGGCTAGAGACTACACTAAGTGTAATTAAAGAACACAGAATGTCATTAGTAAAATATGTATTTCCCAAAAATAAGGACACATGGCATGTATCTATCATTAAATGTTGTACATTCTAGTTTTTTCTTGACATTAAGCCTCAAAAACTTCTTCAGAGGCCCAGATAAACAATGAAATGGACATTAAAGTTTCAAATTCTGATTTATGAGAATCTATACTCCTTGTGAATCAAATCATGGAATCTTATATGTGTCATATTCCAGGAAATAAATACATTGATACACCAAATTCATATCCAGAGAGGTCCCATAAAACCAAAATTACAAATGATTAGTGTCCATTAAAACAAAACTATACACAAAGAAATACCATATAAAAATACATGTATTCTATCAAGGAATATATCACAACATTATGCTTATCTAGCATAACATATTTCACAACAACATGCAATCACTAATGCACTATAAATGGAATTTCAAGAATTCATGACATGTGATCTCTAGAATGTTCCTATATTATTCATGAGAAATAATACCCTCATCTAATCAGGATGCAATAGAAATATAACCTTGACAACATCAACGATAAAAACACAATACATGTGAATCACCCAATAGTGAAATCAAATCAACTATCAATATCTTAAACCAAAATAATACCAATATACGAGATAAATTGGCATTTCCATGTACACAGGTTTTCTAATCTCAGGAACTACTTTTTACAAAGTACATATTCATTCCTATCCTTGTATATAGGCTCCCAAAGTTTGTCAAGAAAAACATAATTCTTCTAATACAACTATTTAACATCTCAATTCAGAAATCCACCTAGAGGCACCCCATACCTAGTAGGTCACATGGCCTCAAGCGGATTTCCCCGAATTCCATAGGCTTAAAACTAGTAGGCAGGGCCATTGGTGTGATAGTGGGGGAACAATTTTGTCATTGGTAGAGTAACATAGTGGATTTAAAATTGTTAGAAATAGAGAAATAAGTAATAACCCCATACAACAGTATTCAAAAGAAGATTTGAAGTAATTACTGGCAGTCAAATATATAAATAATGAATGATACCTATGTCTAGGAAATTAGAAAAACTAACCAAAATTATGGAATACAATACTAAACTCATGTACAAAAGAAAAGTAAGTAAACTAACCCATAATATTGCAAGCCTAGGCGTGGTCCCATGCTCCCCAGCTCCATATTTATCAAGTACATGAAGTAGAAGGGAGCTTTCCCTTATATATACCTACAAAAATATAATTTTTTTGTGCGCAAAATTACGACCCAGACAGGGTGTGAGGAAAATCATAGTAGAGAACCACCCATGATCTGTGCGTACCTGTCAGTGAATATATATGGCAGACAGTACACAAAATAAATCAGTAAACAACACATTATACATAGTAATAATCCTATAAATTAAATTTCACTCATTATCATAGATCAATTAAGTAGATAATCAAAATCCATTAGTTATTTGGGACGTAATCAAATCCTAACCCCAATGTTTCAACCAAACTTCACATGTATCCTTCAAGGAAGTACTCACAGTCCAATCCCTCTTGTTCAACTCTAGAAAATATGCTCAAAGGAAGCAATCATCGTCAATTCCTCATATGGTATAGTATCGGTAACTTATAATAAATACAAGGAACCACTCAATGTCAAATTCCTCCTACGTCTTGTATCAAGGAAACTACGAAAACTCTATGAGACAATAAACATCAATCCCCCTATGGCCTCACATCGTAAAAGTAAACAGACAGTCTGGGGAATCACTCAATGTCAATTCTCCCAATAGTCTACTACATGAGGTTCCCACAGCCCGATGTTTGTCATTCATGCACAATGATACATGGAAGAAAAAGTAAACATCATGAACTACATGGATAAAAAATCAATATCATATCCTAGCATGTCAGATAATAATCAATACATCATAATAATATTAGCCATGTTAAACAAAGCATCCTTACAAATGAAGGTAGGACAAACAGTCAAAACAATAATACATGGGGAAAACCTCTATAGCATTGAAAAATTAACAATATTCATAAACAATTAATCTATATACAACAAAATATAGAATGAATGGAAGTAACAGGACATAAAACCATAATCACGCAATACACCATTGTTGGGTATTGGGAACATTTTCACATTAAAATCAAAAAAAAATATACAAAAAGGACCAAAAAACCTACCTCAACATCGTGAGATATATGTACATGAACCCTAGTCCTCGAATAACCCTATAATGCTGAATATATATAAAAATATTAATATTTTCTACTGAGGATATCATACAGAAGATGAGAAATCGAGAGATAATGTTCAAAAAGAAATGAGAAATCACTGATGCGATTCTAACACAAACGACAATGATCGATTCGCAGAACGGAAGATGATTCGGGGTCTCGGAGAAGATATGTGGTTGTTTGGATTCTCTTATATTAAATAGGATTAAAAGATGTGTGTTCTGTCTTCCATACATGACTATTTTCCGTTTAATGAAAAAATGAATGTACACATCATTTTTTAAGTAAATGGGTTTGTACATTCCTTTCCTGGCCTCTCCATTAGTCAGTATCTAGGTCACTACACGTGGCCATGTGACCAGCCATTACATAACCCACTCACGGTCACCTGTAACAACCAGCTACATGGCATGTACATAATATACATGGCGTGTACTACTGAAATAACTAGAAACTCCTTTTTCTCAAAAACAACTAAAAACTAAAAACATATCATAAAAAAGATCTGGGATCCTAAACTTATTCATACAAAGTAAAAATAAATTAATTTATCAAAACACTCATGAATAAATCATTTCACGAACACTATAATCCTTAAATCATTTTCAATAATAGGACAATTTTTTGAGAAAAAATATAGTCTATTCAAAGTTAATGATTTTTGAAAATATCAGTGAAATAAAGATCTATAATTTCATACATTCCATGATGTCAATTTTATATTGAATATAAATCCATCCAAAAAATACCCAAATTCCCTTAATATGATTAATCATAATTACTATTATAAATATAATTCCAGGTAGGGATAATACTTTCTTATCGACTATATTATAGGACTCCCAACAATCTACCTTGGATCATATGTGATTCAAGGTAGTAAATCATTCAATGGTAAATCATTCATTTCAATCAATCCAAGATCGTTTAATAAAATCATATTGATCATCCCCATTTTAAAAATTCAAAATAGTCAATTTATCTAAAGAATCCAAATATTATTGTTTTCATCAAAAGATGAGTGACTTTCAAGAAAATAAATACATTTTTAAATCATATAATCTTTAAATAAATCAACATCCAATAAATTATTGAAATTAATAATAATTTTAATGATGTTAATTCGCTTGAAAAAATTTGGAAAAGGGGTTTTGAAACACAATACATTATATTTCAATTATGATTTTCAAAATACTCATATTATTATTTATAAACAAATTTAAATCTATTTCAAATCAAGAATGAAACAATGGTTTTAATTGATAGGTTTTAAATTATGAATCCACCTACCATAATTAGGATCTCATTATACACCAAATATGGGATCCAAAAAAATGAGTGATATGAAGGGATGGGTTCAATCAAGATATTATTTAAAAACCATACTTCCATGATATATCTAGATGAAACCTACATATATCATGTAATAAACCATTTCTAAATATCAACAACCATGATAAAATGATACAGTCAATATACGATGGGTTTGATCTAGAAGAATAGTGATCATCATCATGAAAGGATGACATAAAATGGAAAAATATATCCAAAATCCATTAATCTATCTAATTCATACTCTAAGAGGAAAGGGAACAATATTACTTATATGATGAGTATGCTGATCAATATACTTTTCCCGCATAAGATAAATGATAAAATTTAAATAATGTTTTTGGAAAAAAAGGTAAATTCACATCAATTATTTTATTTTTTATATCATTGCCACATGATTTTGGGATATTTGATCCAATAGTGTTCCTATTTCTAGGATAATAGTATATTGGCATGGTTTTTACCAAAGGTTTAAAAAATCATGCAATAACCATGTAATATGAAAATTTCTTATGTCGCAAGTTTTATGGGGATGACTAAAATGTTTTTTAAAAGGTTATCCAAAACACACACCCTAATATGTGTCTCCAATTCAAGGTGTACAATTTTTTATCAAAATGTATATAATTTTCAAAAACCCTATCCCAAACATTAAATATTCGAAAAAAACCCAAACCCATATAAAATTTAACTAATAACTGGATAATATACCAAAAAAAACCCTATAAAGAACAGTTAAATTAAATTAATGAAAGAGAAAAGATGATACATTGAGGGTTCAGTGTTATGAACTATTTTATTTTTCCTCTAGTTCAAAGTTATACTTGTAGTGATAGATTATCAAAAATTAGTAAGAGGTATTATTTGTGAGTAATTGCTTTTATAATCGATACACCATACACAGATATGTATTATCCCTCATGTTTTTCAATATAGTGGTATTATTTTCAAGTTGAGGCCAAAAAATGAAGTCTATGATTGATGTTCCTCCTCCTTATAAGGCTCATTAATACCCATGTTCAAACTCATGTCAATCCCATCCATATTAACCATCCCTACAATACCATATTGTACTTTATAAAAATTATTCCAAACAAATATATATATCCATATTATCAATCCTATAATCTCTAACCTTCTTATTCCACCCACCCCATCATTTTTTTCACATTGAATCCCTGTCAATAAAATGATGGTGGGGGGTAGACCCCCAACCACATATAGATCGTGTATATATTCATGTTAAGAAATAAGGACTTCCAACAAATGAGATGTTTTATAATGACCCTACATTATTTAATATTATTTTGGTTATTATTCATAACATTAACTCTATACATGCGCTAGACGTCCCTCGTCCCCCTCACCATTTATAAGATGACTAACATTACCTATTACACTTGTTGTAGTTATGGGTTGTTTTATTCAATATACAACACTATAAGTATTATTTTAAAAACACCCGAGACATAAGGGATTGAATTTCATAACTATTCATTGAATAATGATAATTGAGTTATTTTTTGGTTCAATATTTTATTTCTTTGATAGCAATATATCTATGTGGAGTTGACTAATTTTTTTACAACCTCAAAACATTTTTCTTAAAAAGAATTTTTTGTAATATAAACATTAATATAAAATAGATATTATCTACTTAAATACCTAATACATTAATATAATCATATTCAATTAATATAAAATAACAAAATTATGATTAATATTTCAATTAACTACATTTTGAAATAAAACCATCATATAAAATGATGTTTTTCCTTAAAAATAATTCATGAAGTTTGTAAATAAGAAATAATTTTTTTAAAACACGTAGTATCATGAGTTAAATCACATATTCCTAATCGTGAAATGTGGGATTTATTTAACATATTACACTTCTTCAAATGAAATTGACCAATATAACCCATATTCAAATGATTGATTTATTTTCATTCCAATAATTCATATCATCCAATGATTTTTGGAACTAACTAGTGCAATGTCCATATATTATATATTTATAGTATTTGATATATAGTGGTATATTTGTATGCACACATTATATTTCCATACTGTCAACTACCAATATCATTTTCTTTTAGGGGTTTTATTCTCGATGAATCCCTTTTATAAATATAAATAATATTTTAGTCCCCATTAGGAAATTTGAATAGTGATTCATTCAACCTTTTTTACATAAGGGTTATTGAGTATTCCTTCCAAAATAATCTTTAATTCATGAATTATCATGAATATTAATCATTCTCTTCTTTAGTGAACAAATTATTTCAACAAAAACTACATTATTAATAATGTTTCAATATTTTTAGTTTTGAATAATCTAAAAATATCATTAAAAATATCCCATTTTAATATTTTTATAATCATGAAAGTAATCTCATTTTCTCCCATATTCAAGGATAACATGGTTTGTTCTAGTTCTAAAACTTAATTTCATCCTGAATGGATAACCATTATGTGGATATTTTATCATTTTAACGAATTCATTATATTCGATAAAAATAATGTGATTAAACAATAAAATATTATACAGTATTATATAATCATGTCATAATTTAATTATATATGTTCATCCCATTTAAATCATTGTTTATAAATTTATAAATTAATTTTTTTTATTGTACACTGAAACAAGTACCTCTAAAAAACATGGATGTCATTAATTTATTGCAGTTCAGAAATAGAAAATGATTATCCCAATAATACCCAATAGTAATGTCTATATGGGTTTGTTGTAAGACCTATTTGGTATGTAAGAAGTCGAAGATGATTTAAAAATAAACATACCATCATTATTCTTTTGACACCTAGGAATAAATATTCTTGTTATAGCACCCACTTTTTACTATCCAGACATGGATATAATATAAAGGAAAACAACGCTATCTATAATTTTCTAATATTATTGGATGTTAACACATAAATATGATTTTTAATTAGAATTATAATTAGGTTTATCAATATGGTTCTATAATACTAATCTAAAAAAAGTACATCAAATGAAAACAACTATAGTATCCAATCTGAACACACATTGCATCATGATTTTTAACATACTATTAAAAAATACTTTATTTGAATGTCCTAGTATATATTCATTTGAGTGTTTTATATAAAAATTATTTTCAGAAACAAAAAAATAATTATATAAAACTACACATAGTTATCCTACCTAACAAAATTATTATTAACAATATAGTGTATCATATAAAATTAGAAAAATTAAATTTTTATATAAAAATGATAATAAAATAATAAAAATTGAAATAACAAATTACTTTAGATTTAAAGTGTTTGAAATTATATAATTTAATGGATTATAAGAATCACTATGACATGAAATAAGAAAATTATTTCCCAATACCTTAAATATGTAGAAAAGAGGCATCATAAACATGATGTAGGGGTCTCTTATAAAAGTGTCATCTTTCAGTGGAAAAAGTCCTATTATTGATTATGTTCACTCTTTAATACATTACATAACACCTCATGGTATTTGAAGCATTACAAAATTATTTATAGGTCTACATAATCCCAAGAACACCCATCACATAAATTGATATCAAACATACACATGAAAATCTAGAAAATTAAATCATACATAAAACATCATAATTATCAAAACCATGAGAAGGATGTGGGTTTAATAATTATAACACGAGGAAAACATTATTGAAAATTCATATGGAATTGTAGTTGAATAAAAAATTTAAATTGGATTTTTATATTAAAATGAGACATAATTCATGATCATTGTGTTTTAATATTGAGGTATCATGAGAAAGAACTATTAGAAGAATAAATAAAACATGATACATTGGAAATGTAATAATATATAAGAAAAAGGCACATTTAAATAAAGGAATTCCATTTTTTGGCTTAAATATATTATTCCATGGAGATGTTTCTTGGATAAATATTTAATGTTTTTAGAATATATTAATCGTTTTAAAAAACAATTTTTGGGTAATTGTTGAAATGTGATCAAAAATAAGAATGTATCCACCCATTTTGTTTCAGAAGACCATAAATCTAGAAGGGAAATAAAATGAAATAGAACCCTATAAATAAAAATCAAATTAAAAAAGTTTTATTACTAAGGTTCATATGTTGAAAATTATAAGGGCTATAAGAGATTACAAATGAAATAATTGGATAAAAATAATGTCAATGTTTAATAAAAAAGTAATTAATTTCTTATATAAGATCATGTATTATGTTTTTGAACAACTATCTTGAAAATAATTATTCCAAAAAAGTAATAAAAATATAATTTTATATAATATTAGTGCCCAATATGATGATTATAAGTTATAATAAAAAAATATTTTTTGAATAAAAAATTATTAGAATAGTGGGATGTGAAATAATGGAAAAAGAGGTTAAAACATCTTTCAAGAGGATGAAATTTTTGTAATATAATTGAATTTCAAAGAATGACTAGAGATCATAAATAATTAATATTTTAATAAAATGTTACCCATTGATATATATAGGGAATACATTATGAAATTAGAGATGAATCTCATGGAGAAACAATATAACACTAGAATGAAATTTCATTTACAAAATATCTATAATATTTTATTTGCATCATTTATTGACCAAATTAAAAATATTGTTAATTTACTATAATTTCTGATGATAAACTGTATTTTTTAAAATTAAAAATAAATGGGTCTCTGGTTAAAATAAAAAATTTAGGATTTTTGTACTTTATCACATCATGCCTCGATAATGGTTGATTATAGAAGAAACCACTACATGAATACCAATAATACTTAATTTATATAATTTAATAGGTTTTCCATAAATATAAAAATATTAGAAAATGTACATTGATATGTTCCATTTAGCGGTATAATTAATATAAACCATTTACTAGAAATATTATTCGTTGATTATTATCATTTTAAATTGTTAATTTTTTAGTGAATAATGTGCATATAATTTATATACATGGTTCATTAAACCCTTGTTAGTTACTATGGAAAATAAAATATCAATGTTATCATGTGGAATTGGTGGGTTTCTATTACATGTGATAATGTATTCACCTCTCACATGATTGTGATTTTCTAGGGTTGTATTTAGAATGATACAAATAGTGTGTGGTGGATAATATTGTCTCCATCATTTGACAATTACCATTCTTACCCACCTTAATGATCTTTATAAAGATGAAATATAATTATAAATGATTTTAATAAATTGTTTTATAGATGATAAGATAGTAGGGATGATTTTTGGTGGATAATAAGGGTCATTGTATGTGTAGAGAGGGGGAAGGGTCGTGGATCCTTTTATAATTAAATACAATCCAAATATTTGAAAATATAATACCATAATGAAATATGGTCTCATGATTCAAAAGGAGTGGGAAAAAATATAAAATAATAGAATATAGTTAGGGGTATTTTTGGTAATCATATTTAAAAATTTTGAATTGTTTTTAAACATATTTTAATGTCATTTAATCATTAATTTATAATAATACAATTTTTTATTTTTAGCATGTGATATATTTTTTACCCTTGTAATTTTGTATTATAGAAAATAAAAAATGATAATTATATTATTATTTATACCTAGTGATTATAAAAAATTTATCATATTTAAAAAATAAAATAAGAATTTTTTTAAAAAAAACTACTATTAATGTCATATCATGTAATGTGAAAAAAAATATTTTAAAAATAATTTTATTTTTTATAATAAGATATATATTAAAGATACAATTGTAAATATCCTTAATTAAAAAGAAAATAAAATTTATATTATTTTTAAAATAATAATTAATTAATATAAAATTAATTCATAGACTTACCTCCAACATGTGAAATACATACCTAAAGAAACATTAAAAAATATAATTTTTTGAATAACATTACAATAATTTTATAAAAAATATAATCATGGTATCATCATATCAAAATAATATTTTAAAATGTATAATTTAATGTAATAAAATCTATTTTCTTTTAAAAAATTGTTATAGAAGCTTATATGGAATTTTTTTTATAACATATGGAAAAGATTTTTTCAAAATCTATATTTTAACTAGTCACAGAATACTAGATTATTTCTAAAAAATTCTAAAAATTTATTTGATGTCAATTTTTATATAATATATTATAAAATGAATTTTTTTAAAAAAATTTATATCATAAAATTTATATATCTATTTTTTTAATATAAATTATAAATTATTAATAAAAACAATTTTAATTTAAAATGATATTCTTTAACATTAATTTTCTTGATATTAAATCATATGATTTTATGTTTTAAAAAAAGTAAATATTTTATTACTTATATATTAATTTTTTTTCAATTTAATATATTAATATAAACTATTTAATAAATGTCAATAAAATTGATTTTAAAAATGAAATATAAAATTTATAAAAAAATACATGTAAAAAAGGATGAAATTATTATTTTATAATATTAACTATAATTTTACATCTCCATTGATTTTAAAATATGTTTCTGGATTTTTTATACATATTATATCATATATTAATATTTTTTATATTTATATTAATATGTAAATAAAAAATATATTTATTTATTAGTAATATTTCAATATCAACAAATTATTTCATTATGAATTATATTATTTTAAATTTACAACTGATCATTGAATGACTTCTTTACACCTATTTAATATATGATCAAAATAATATTTTCAATTACCATAATGAAAACAACCATATTTTTAATTATCATATTTGTTAAAAAAAATACTTTTCATTCATTTATATGTATATATAAATAGTCACAAAATCATTCAGTTGTTATACTCAGATATTGCATTGTACAATTCATATGTAAAACTTTTCTTGATAATTTCTTCTATATGGTTATCATATTCATTGAAGTTATATTAAATACTAGTAATCCTCAATGTTGAGGATGATCATTGAGTTTTATAGTAGTGATGATTTAATAAATTTCCAAATATTTATCTATTTTAATTTATAAACATCTTGTGGATGTACAATATGTGTCGTGAGTAATAATGAATGTTTTTTAGTATTCTATTTTTAGTTCTTTTTATAATGTCATACATAATAATAAATAATTATTATTTAATTTTTTTCATACACTATAGTGAACATATGTAAAAACCGTTGTCAATAATATTATATAATAGATATTCATTCAGTAAAATAATTGACATAAATTGTAATATTAATAATAATAATAATAAATCCAAAAACCTGAGGTGTTAATTTTGAATGCAAAATTTTTATGAATTTTCAATTTGTAGTTGAATTTACAAATTATAATGATTCATCCTTAAAGACAACTAATATAGGGGTAATGGATAAATATGAACCAAAATCAATATAAGAAAAAATTGGAGAGAAGAAGGTGTGGTTGTTGATAACTGGAGGCATATTAAAAAATCAGATGAAACAAAATATGAAAAATAATATAAAGTGGCCATATTTGGTGAGTTTAAGACCTTTTTTAAATATTTAGATGAAACAAATCATAAATAAAACTGAAATTTGACATCAACCTACCTTTTATTAATCATTAGATTCTTTATCAAACTATAAATCTGTGTTGAAATTATTTTTTTCTTCAACTGATAAAAACAACATTTAAAGTGGAAGAATTACATGTGGGGTTGTAGATGATATTAAAATTAAAAATTTAATATATCATTATATTTGAACATTTTATCACCCTCAAATGTGATCATATATAGGTATCCTAAAATAAAATACCTGAAAAATGTTTTGTGGGGAGAAAAATCATTATTTTACAAATTTAAAAATATTTTGTGAATTAAATTTACTATTTATATCTGGATGGTAGTTTATCATTTATTTTATTTTTACCATTAATCTATAAAAATATTATTGATAATGAAAATTCAATTTTTATAGGTAGTTTCTAATTTGATGGTTAATGACGTTTATATGCATAAAACAATGAAAACAAGAGGGAAATTTCCATAAATATGAAAAGGGCGTGATTATATTATATTAAATATTTATTTTAACCATAGATCATTATTTGATTAATTTTGGTTTTTTGAATTTAAAAAAAAATACCATGTCTCACAAGGATTTCATGTTTTTTTTTCATTAGTAGAGAAAAATTAAACAGGATTCATATTAGGACATCTTTTAAAAATCATTATCTATAATTTTTTATTTGAAAAATAGGAAATTATTTCATAGTGATAAAGATTATTAAATGGATTTAATGCATCATAATTTTTGGTATCTTGATTCCTCATGTATATAAATTCTCTTGATTACTTTACTTTATTTTAATTTAAAAAAATTGTTTTTAATGGTTTTTTGTTATTATGTCTTCCAAGAGAGATTATTCTAAATTAAATATTTTCATTCCCAATAGGTCTTTCTATAAATTTAAATTATTATTAATGATATCCAATTTTTGAAAGATATATTTGATATAGGCTTCTAGAATATTGATTAATTATATTAAAGACCATTAATATACCTAATCACAAAATATTGAATAATTTTGTTTATTTTTAAAACCATTTTAAATAAATATCAACCATAACATTATATATTATTATAATAATCTTGATTAATCCATGATAAACCTTGATATGAATATCCACATTACTGGTGTATTTTAAACTTCCTTCAAAAATTTATATATTTCTTTTATATACATAATAGATTATATTTTGAGATGATGTTACCAATTGTGGAACAAATTTTTTCATTCATGATATCCATTTGTCCTTTTTATGGGGTTTTTGAAATGGATCATGATCCCTTCATTATAATCCAATAATTTCCCTAAGCAAGTTAATATAACAATAACAAAATATTAAAAGAATGAAAATTTAAAAAAAGGATTATGTAATATTTGTGTAAAAAACTCACATTACTATATATACAATATTTTTATAACTATTAAAATTCACTTATTGAATAGATCATTTTTGAGTTTTGAGATATGCTTATGTTTATTCAAAACAAAACATTTAATAAATATGAATAAATAATAAAACTATAATAAAGAGGGTGAATTATTTCATTATATGGATTTAATTTATTTAGATAGATTTTATTTTGGAATGCTTTGTTGATATGATTATAATTAGTTTTTCATTGAGAATTTTTTTTGTTTATTATGAAATATTATCTAAATATTTTACTATATTTTTTTATTAATAATTTTTAAAAAATTATATATTTCAACAACGAAGTCATTAGATTTGTTTCAAATTTTTAATGATTATTATTATTATTTTTCTTTACCTGGTAGAGATATTAGACTTATTTCATGAATATACAAGGGATGTATTTAAATGATATTTTATAATTATTCAACTAAAATAGTTTCTTATAGTGAATAAAAAATATTCCCATGACGTATAGCCAAATTTTCATGCCTAATAATTATTTATTTGAAAATTTCATTATATTTTTTAAGAATAAATTTAATTTTGAAATTAGGATGGAAATAAATTAGTCCATATATATCCCTTACAAGTCATGTATTTCATAATATATCATTATGAATTTCTATAGAATTAAAATATTTTTGTTTATTATTTGTATTATTTACAATGTTTGTTATATTCAAAAATTATGATACTTTATATAGATTGACTTTCATGTTTAATTCATTGGTGAAAATATTCCTTTGTTTTTATGTTTATGATCCATATTTTTTGAATAATTTTTCAATATCAAATTATGTTATTATTTTAATTTTTTTTATTCATCCCTAACATGATTTCTATAGTATATATTGAAATTAAGTCATTTAAATTAATTAGATTGATAAAAAACTGTAGAAGAGAACAAAATTGGAGATAAAGGAAATGGTATACACATTACGTGAATATTTTATTGAATCAAATAATGAATAATATAAAGATTTTTTTATCATAGACAATTATATTTATATCTCTTACTAGTAACAATATCAATCTCTAAAACTGAAAAATGTATCATATAATTATGAAGAATTATAGAGTGAATTATATCTGTTATAATTCAGGGTATACATGTGAATTAAAAATACGGAAGAGTTCATGTCTTGGAGGGAACATACGAGTGTCTAGTGTACCTGAAGTACTAGGGGAAGGCATTAACAAGGAAGTAAACCATGAATGATTCTGAAACTGCAACATTTCCATAAAAAATTTATTCTGTATTTTAATGAATGTATGAACACTATACATAATTGAACTAGAGAAAATGTGATGCTGAATTGTTTTTTTGTCCATCCTCTTCACATGTATAACAATTCCTTTTATCCTGGTTTGATATAGTTCCACAAAATCATTAAAAACAAAATTAAAAAATTTTCTCTCTTAAACTATATCACAATGGTGATGATGAATTACAATGTTGAAATATGCGTCAATGAATTCGAACTAGGAGCTCATCTCATCTCCTTAATCCATTTTAAGAGAAATGGATGCCTGATAAACTATTTACATGCCACTATATGAATAAAATTTATGTGATTGTAAATATAAAAAATACAATAATCATACATTAAACATGTACAAATATAGAGATATTTCATTAATATATATCCTGTAATTACATAAGAATATATGTATAAATAATTTATGATACATAATTTGATAAAGAGTTTTTGATAATTCATAGAAACCTAATATTTTTTATTAAAATAATAAGAGTG
Source organism: Viscum album (assembly GCA_963277665.1). Taxonomy (NCBI): domain Eukaryota; kingdom Viridiplantae; phylum Streptophyta; class Magnoliopsida; order Santalales; family Viscaceae; genus Viscum; species Viscum album. The sequence goes on along the minus strand of OY728133.1, from coordinate 1,035,732,087 downwards.
AAACAAAGAGGTCCTATGTGTCATATAATGTTTTTTTCATTTTATTTGGGAAGATTGATTTTTTATAAATCATAGGAAATTTTTTGGCATTCATTATATAATCTCATGTTTTCATATATTTTGAATCTAATGTGATGATTCACGTAGTATTTAATTGGTTCATAAATGTATTTTCATAATAAAATGGTCATGTAGTATAGAAGATGTAGTTTTTAGGGACATGATCAATTGTTGATGATAAATGGGAATATTTTAGAAATCTCAATTGTTTTAGAAATGATCTGGAATGAATTTTTTTCAGCTGAACCTGATGATACTTGTATGGGAAAAATCCTTCAATATAACATTTTTGTGATTTGTGATGATTGTGTTTGTTGAGAAAGATGGTTTTCGGGGTCATCTGTGGAGTCCAAATATATTATTGAGAATTGATGTTGAAAAATAATCTAGAATAATGAATTTATTATCTTGGGAATGTATTGGTAACTGTGTATAAAAGGTTGATATAGAGTTTAGAATCATTAATTATGGGTTTCAGAGTGGTTTGGTGCATCGTTATTGTGCAACGAAAAGATAGTACATAGCCATGAATATTATAATCTTCATGTATGGAAAAATTTTCTTAGAGCTTCAGGAAGTTGGTAAATTTATGATAATGATTAGAGATCTTCACAGAATGTGGTAAATTAGGATTTATTCTTTGGGAATATGAGGAAATTTTTATAAATAGTAATATACTCCTTAATTATATTGGAGAAACCAAAATTAAAATATAAATGACCAAATATCGTAAAGGTTTTTGTGAATGTTATTTTGGGAAAAATATATACTAATAAATTGGTTATACAGTAAAATAATGATGACTATAATTTTTATTCATAAACAATTCATTGATGTTTTTTTAGGGAATAAAAAGATGACCGAGGTTTTTAAGAATCATAATGGATAATTCTTCTCCACTATAGTATTTGATCTCAATGATTAGAGGATCCATTTTTAATTTTTTTCGATCATTTGGAATTAGGTAAGAAAAGTGTATTTTATAGGAAACATTAAGGTAATATATAAATAAAAAGGATTGGGTAGTTTTAATAAGTCTATGTGAGAGTTTCAAAGTTAGTAAGCATGATGAATCAGTTGATAATGTATTTTCCTATAAAACTATGGTGAATTTCCATTCATGATGTGGATTAAATTTGATCATCGATATATTATCAACCAAAAAAGTAAGGATGTATTGAATATTTGTAATTGATGGACCTATATTTCTATAAATTATGTGTAAATTCTTTCTAGGGAACTTAATAAAGGATGACGGAGAAGGTTATCACTTCCAACAGAAGTGAGCCATTAAAAGAAAGATTGAGTGTGTTTCCCTTGAGATGTAGTGACATGTCCCTAAATATTTTAATGGTAGTGTGACTAATACTATAATTGATCAAACCAAACCCATATATTTTTACTATGCTTTGGTGTATTTTGTACATCAATACATTTTTTGTTGTATTCTCCATGGTTTTAGTAACTGGTTAGTGAACCAAGTATCTTTTTTGTGTCACGTTCATGATTTATATTCTATGAATAAATTTTTATAGGAAGGGGAGATAATATTTTATTATTTAACAATGACACATGATCATAATAGGTAGTTATTTTATTCTTTCAAACCCTTATTCACCACCTCATTATATATTTATCATTTTTAGTGTATCAATTTCTATCTTTGTTGTTGCTTAATTTCAATGTTTCTTTGTAAGGGGATTTAATGATTGATTTCATTCCCAAAGGGATTATATTATATGATTGAAATAGTTTTCAATTATGGAATAATCAAATTCATATATACTTCTAATGTGAATGAATTTATGTATTTACATTAGAGATGTATCATGTTTTGGAAAAGATTGAATGTTTTACATTATCAAAAGTTGGAAAAACAGAATAGAATGGTGGAATCAATTGAAGAAATTAAATAGGGGTATCCCTATACATTGATATCTATATAAAATTTATGTCATGTTACACATCACATTCTATAAGGTAGTTTTGGCTAAATATTTTTGTGGGAGACTCAATATTTATAGAACAAAAGATGTTTGATACATTGATATAGTATAAGGATCAGACAATACTCTATAATGAGAATATATATTTATTATTTGACCAAGTGATTATTACTATAGAAGACATTCATTTTCTAAGATAAAGTATTTGTTATGTAAATATCATTATGTGATTCATGATATTACCCCCTCTTTGGATTAATCCAAATGTTTTTTTGGAAGATAATGGTGCAATGTAGTTTACATTAGATGGTTTACATAGTACTATTACCTCATACGAGATGGGAAAATATAGAAATGTGTCTATTAAAAATGATATTTATAAGGAGTTGGAATAAAAGGACATGAATAAGGTCACCATTGATGATGGTGCTAAATAATCATATATAGATAATTTTATGTAATTTATTTCAACAAATCTACAAAGTGGAAATGTAAAGATCAAATATAAAATCCAACTTTTGTGATTTAAATATGAATGTTTATTAATATTACAGTAATGTGTGTCATTAATTTTAATAATGATGAGTAGGATAAAATTGAAATTACAATAATGAAGACTTCATACATTGTATATGTTAAGAAAAATATTGAGAGAAAATTCATGAAGATATGAATCATTGTATAGAATTAATGGATAGTTCAAAATAATATGAAGATGAAGAAATGTAAAATTAAAAGTGTCATGGAGTAATTAATATGCTATAATTATTAGTCAGATCCTATAATTGATAAAGAAGTGAATATTATGGATAATTAGCTAAGGTAATCATTAATATGAATTCCAAATAAGAATATTCTCTTGATGATATATATGTATAGGGTGAAAAAAAATAAGAATCAAATAATATTGTGGTGTATGATCTCAATCATTATATTAAGGAGCCATATTATTGGATGTCAAATGTAAATGAAGAAATAGAGAAATATAACTATTCAATGATGGATATATTAGAATATCTTATTGTGTACAATATCAAAATCCAATAATAGAAAAGATATATCCATAGTTTAAATATTATCAGATATGATAAAATAAAACAAATAGATGAACATGAATTGGAACTCATATTCACAAAAAGGAAATTGAATCATCGAGATAAACATTAGAATCTAGAAATGTTTTGTTTCTAAGGTAGTATATAATATAAAAATAAATATTAAATGATTTAATGAAGACAAAAAATAATTTCTAGGTAAATAATTATATAGATATAAATCATTTATATGGTGTGTGTCTTGATCAAAAATAGAAAGAAGAGATTGTTAATGTTAGAGTATAAGAACCTGATTAAATATTTAATATTTTTGTAGGTATGAATAAGAACAATATGATTCATATAAGCATGGGTAAAAATATTAGTACAGTAGTGATTCACTAGACTTAAAACCCTATTAGATGTTATTTTTGTGTAATGATGTGACACTCACATAATGTTAGTTAAATTAAAAATATGTAATAAGGTGAAGAATAAAAATAGTTGGATCCATGAATAGATCAAAATTATAGGATATCATTTTATTATATCTTTTTTAGTTGAATATAATCTAGAAATATGAAATGATATGGCCCATGAAAAATAATGTTGAATGATCAAAAGGAGAGTGAATATGGTCATAATCATCAACTCAATGTATCATCAAATGTTATGAAAAAAATATCTGTAACTATTTAAGATGATATTTCCTAGAATACTATATGTAATTTGATGATTATAAATCCATGTTAGGAATGATGTAAAAAAATGGATACAAAATAAAAGATGTGAGTGTGTTGTAGTGGTGGAGATTTCCATTAATGCATCAGACCATTTGGGTTTGTTGATCCTTAATTGTGGATGTAAATAACATATGAATGCTTAGAAGGAATTTTTATAGGAATAAAATACAACCAGTATGGTGTCCTAATTATATCAAATGGTGAAGGCATGAGGATTTTATTGTCCTAGAAAAATACAGATTTGATGGAAATGAAATGGAAGGACATGATATCATTGTTATTGGAGGTATCAACCGAAACATACATAGTGTCAGCCCACTATGTTACTCAATGAATGTTTTATGATTTACTAAGAAGATGTGTGTCATCAAAGGATGAGATGATTCAACCATTATATAGGTAAATAAGATGAAGTTGAGTCTCTACATTATATGTGAAGAATAATATATTTTTTACTGAGATAATATGATGTCATCTTGTGCAATAAGTATTTTGTCCATATATTCTAACATTACCAAATAATATAAAGTCAAAGGTGATGAATCTTAAGATCTTCCAATGATACCAAATCATTATATACATATGATTAATTCTTAAAGGATGGTAATATAATCATAACGGTATACAAGTAAATTGAAATAAATTACACTAGGGTGCTTAACTTGGTCCATTCAATTGTATGTGGACCTATCTCAACATGATCCATTGTTTGGAAAAGGTATTATAGTCCTCTGATTGATCATTTTATTTCAATTTCAGGGGTATTTTTCATTTACCATATATAAAATATGTCCAATTTCATACAAAAGTATCAGTGAAAATATGAAATGTTATTTGGAATATGATTCTGTTGATTTATAATTAATAGGGAATAGAAATGAAAAACATTCAAGTTGAATGTTATCTACCGAAACATGGGATAAGGGATAAGTTTTCTATAGTTAGAACTCAAAATAAAATGCGGTGGTTTGAATGATAAATTGGATCACAAACAACATGGGTAGAATAATTCTCATTAAAAAGGACCCACATAATAATTTTTGGAAGGACAATTCTTGACCTCAGTCTAAAGATCTTTTAGATAACTATTAGGTCCAAAATAAAGAAATTATACATTTGAATTATCGGATGGGAAGAAACCATCATAGAATAACTTTTTAATCCTTATAAAGAATGGTTTTATTCTCAATACCGATAGACTCCTAAAATCTGAATCACTAGGATAAAAGGGGTTATTTTTTGAACATTATATAAAAAAGAAATGCAAAAAAATCAATAAGAGACATAGAAATGTAGTTGAATATATTGGTGTCACTATAGTAGAGAATAAATAAAATCATCAAAAACACATAGACTAGTTTAACTATAAATGTGATGAGGATATATTATCCATAAGTGGACATTAATTGGAATTTGTTGATTAATAAGTAGATAATTTTGATGAAATAGAAAAAAAACCAAAAATATTTCTTCATGATAGACGAAGAGTCCAACTAAGATATGTAGATCCAACATAATTTTTTATTATTTAGTATTGATACAAATACATGTAATAGAGTCATTACAATAAGAATATTTCTCTTCTCATTTAAATCCTAAATTTATTAACTTAATATATTTAGAAAAAAACAAATTTTAATCTATAAATGAATATCATAACCAAATACGAAAGAATAAGACATGGGATACCTTTTCAAGACTGGCATATAAGAATTTAATTATAAGGACGCGACATTAAACATTTCATATTCTATAATTATGATAATAATTCACATTGAGGATCTTCTCTAGTTTAGCACTTTATAGAAATAGGTTATAACATATTCATAACAATATGAATATTACATTCATCTACCCAGTTTTCATTTTAGTATCAAAATAAAAAAATTTAAAAAAATAAGATTGTTTAGTTCCATGTTTTAGAGAGAATGACATTTCCTTGATCTCATCTTTGACCCTATACCACTTTTTTCCTGTGAAAAACACATCAAAATTATGGAGTGATCATAAAAATATCAGTAAGGGATACATAAAGATTTAAAAATATTAGTTTTTCAAAACAAAAAGTAAACCCTGAATAATTTATCATAAGTAATAATTTTCAACTTAATGTGGTAGTAAATACTCCTCATAGAATAAAAGATCATGGTGTATCCATTTATAACTAATAGATTACTATAAAAATAATATAAAAAACACATAACATATAAAGGTAACTTGGAACATAAACATACAGAAGTGGAATAACCTTGCGGTCAAATTCCACACATATCACTAAATGGAATAACCATACAACCGACTTACATACCCAATGAATTGGAGGTTGTAACGTAACCACCCATCCTAGTTTAACACAACACCACCCGTCATTTGGTTTATCATGTAACCACCTGGGAAATTTCTATGTACCATTATAAAATCATAACACATTCAAAAATTGTAATGAAATGAATACATTTCCACATTTTAATCACAATATGTCACTTAAATATATTCAAACAACAAATCCATTATAAAAATTATTTTTAATTCCATAATATGTAAACAAGAATATGGTATTTATTTTCCCTTTAAAACATTACATCTTGTAAAAGAAGCCAATGATAAAATAATACTAACGACGGTGGAAATGTCGTTGTCACCACTTACATTAATAAAAACATTTTTTCTTTCATAAAGTAGGACTCTTCATAGAAAAAAGTACCCTTTGAATGAAAGTAAAATTCAATTTTTCTTAAACAACTTATAAAAGATAGTCGTGTTTTGATACAAAATATGCAACAATGAATAGAGATTGAGACGAACCCCAAACCTCATATCTGACTTCAGTCGTTCATTCTTTAATCTCTTGAATAATAAACTAATGATTATTTATTCGTTAATAAGAATCGTTAAAATTTTATTTTTCTTTTTATATTAATTATTACAATGTTATAAACATTCTATAATAATTTATGTTAATAATGGTTATTTTGTCAATATTTGGTACTTGAGTAAAAAATGGACATTATAAAATTACAAGTTGTTCATGTGGTCAAAATATCATTATATATTTAATGATATTCATGATTTAGATATCATATATATCATATATATACAGTATATACATTTATTTATAATAGTACATTTCATTTTGTGATAACAAATAAAACGCACCATTCATGGTGATGGTATTTCATACGTACGCATTAATGCTACTTCCATTTATATTTCATTTTGTAATGGAATGGAAAAATAATGATACATTAGTATATTATTATTACCGTATAATATCATATATAATTTCATTAACTCTACCCATTATATGTTCCATATAAGGCATGTAGGAGTCATATCACTTTAAAGGGGCGGTAGTATGCACTTCCTCAAATGATATTATCTTATTTACCCATTATGGAAACCATAATGGAATTCTATAAATAAAATATAAATAAGCCTAAATAGAATATAAATATAATATATGTCATATAAAAATACAGTATTATCATATTGGCCACTAAGAGAGGTTGTTGGAGCTAATTGAACAATCATCCTTTCGTGAGGCAGTAGTTTGTCATCCACAGAAACTATACGTTCTTTACTCTTTAGAGGGTGGTATATTTAAGTATAGTCAGAATTATTTTCATAACAACAACCTAGTATATTAAGGATACTATTATTGTCATAAAATAAAGTAAAAAAATATATTAGGTGGTTGGAAAAGTAATATTAAACAAAATAAATCAAAAGAATTTAAGAGAAATTGTTACCTTTAATCTGGGTAACACCATTTGGTTTGAAGCAAAAAGGCTTCATTATGTGACTTTTGCCTAAGGTAAAGATTATAGGTGGAATATAATGATTTTTAATGATTATTTGGCAAGGTTTTTTATGATCCAATGGGCTTCAAAGGTGTGAGGAATGTGTTAGAAGTGGTGTCCTTTTATAAGGGCGTGGAAGGGGTCTTTACGAATGTTTGAAACAATTATTTTATAATAAAAATATATTAGTTTTCAAAAGATCCAAAAATAATTAATGTCGAATATAAGATGACTCATGGTCTAAATAAAATCATCCAATAATAATTTGACAGGTTTTTTATATTATATTAATCATTATTATATTATGTATATAAATCATTTATTAATGAGGTAAACACTACATCAATATTGTGTCATAAAATATTTTATTTACTTGATGTATAAAAATTAAAAATATTCTATAATGTAGGAAATATATTTTTCTTTCAAATGAGTATTTATACTCTAATAAATATATTATATAACATCATGTAAATATTTATTTACTAAAATATATTTGATTATATCATTTTTATCATTAAATTTTAAAAATTTATATAAAGTGTCATTATTACCCTCTAATGGCACCATGTGGTCACAAAATCGACATAAATATTACCATTGTAGGATATTTATCATCCAATAGTATTATAGAAAATATTAAGATAATTTTATTTTATTATAAAAAAAATTTTTACCCTTATTTTACTATATTTAACCTTTATCCATGGTAAATAAAATTTTTATTGAAGTAAGTACTCATTATGCCTATAAATAAAAGTTTCATATTTACAAAATATGTATCTAATGATTCCAAATATGGAATCCTTTTTTACATATTCAAGACTTAGAAGTGGTATAAATTAATTAAAATTAATTCCCGTTGTCAAAACAAAATGCGTGTTTTTTAGAAATAGTAACTATCAAACGATTGGAAATTATTTATGTCCAATTTAATAGAGTAATTACATCCAATGTCCAATATTGGATCAAATAGTAAAATAATAATCTAATTAGACTTTAAAACCAATTAAAAAGATAATATATCATTATAAATAAATTAGATTAAAAATTTTCTTTGAATTGAAATACATTATTTATTAACTATTCATTAAATGGAATTTTATCAGAAAAATTCCAATGTTTCAAACAATGAAAGGTTTGATGTCCCAATTCTAAATAATTCTTTTATTTTGTCAATTGGATAATATATATTTTACAAAAACAAAAATTAAATAGGGTTCTCCATCAAAAGGTTGTAAATCGACCTTTTAATAAATATTTGATTATCAATGCTTAAAATCCGATTATTTCTTATTTTAAGCCTCTAATATTTATTAGAAAAATGAAAAAACATTTTACAAACATGAATAGTCATATTTTAGTTAATTATAATAATTATCACCAATATAACGGCTCGGCGTTAACTAGCATTTGACAAAATAATATTATATTATTATTGTGCAACGTAAGATTTCAAAAAAACTCATTGTTACGTCTCAGGTATGCCATCAAAAAGAGAATTTCTCTTTAATGTAAAATTAATATTTAATTCAATGATATTAATAAATTTTAAATTTTTATATTTCTATATTTACCTAGGATGTTACATCTTTCCCCCTTTTGTAAAATGAATTTTCAAAATTTTATTCACTTATCAAATAAATGGGGGTATATATCTCTAATAGAATTTACAGAGTACCACGTCACCTCTTCAACCATATGGTTTTTACCACAAAACCTTTACATGGAAAATTACCTTATTCTACAATTCGTTCACTCCTCGGTCAAGAATTTGGACTGATGTTCCTCATAAGATAAATTCACTTCCAACTGAACTACCTCTCTACTCAAAACATGTGAGTGATCTGGAATATACCTTATAAAAATTAAATCATGAAAAACATTGTGTACCTGGGACAAAATTTGAGGTAATGACACTCTATCGGCAATGAATCCCACTTTTTCTAGGATTTCATAAGTTCCAATGAACCTCATACACAACTTTCCTTTCTTACAAAAATGCATCACACTATTCCATTGAGGAACATTGAGAAAGATATGATCACCTACCTTGAAGGAGAGACAATTCCTCCTGTTATCTGTATAAATTTTTGGCATGTTCTAATCTATCCTCATGTGCTTCTAAATCAACTAAATATTTTCTACCAACTATTATTCCAATTCTGGTCCCATACGCTTCCTTTCGCCTACTACATCCTAAAAATATGGAGTTTGACCACACTTTCCATATAATGATTCAAACAGATCTATCTGTATACTTGAATGAAAGCTTTTATTATAAGAAAATTCCACCAAGGAAATATGATGGTCCAAACTACCCTGGTAATTAAGTGAAAAAGAATGTATCAAATCCTCAAAGGTATGAATAGTTTGTTTTTTCTGCCCATCTGAATGCAGATGAAAAGATGTACAATAAATTAATTTGTTACACAACGACTTCTGAAGGCCTTTCAAAAATCTATAAGTAAAATGCAAAAATGATCAAATCAAATGGAGAGATGAACACCATGAAAACTGAATATCTCTTTAACATACAACTGAGATAGTTGATCTAGAGAAAAAGTATCTTGAATAGGATGGAAATGAGCAGATTCAGTCAATCGAACAACAATATCCCATATTGCATTGTCACCTCAATATGTCTTTGGTAATCCCACAATGATGTCCATGGATATATTTTCCCATTTTCACTCTCTCTCCGGTAATGACTGAAGCATCCATTTTTTTAACTTCTTCTCTACTTTAACCTTATGACAAGTCAAATAGTTCGCTGTAAAATCAACAATATCACATTTCAATCCATCCCACTTGAAATACTCTAGATGATCTATATACATCTTAGTACTGTCAGGATGAAAAGAAAACAACGAACTATGAGATTCATATAACAACTCAGTCTTAAATAATGAATAATAAGGCACACATAATCTCTTTTTAACTCTAAAAACGCAAGCACTATCAAAGTTAAAATCAAGAAACATACCCATCAAAAAAACCTCTACATTTTTCTACAACTCACTGTATTCCTTTTTTTCTTTCTTAATTTGGTCTGATAGAGATGATCTCATAGACACCTAAATCAATACCAAAAAGTTTCCGGGACCAATAACTACTATTCCAATTATCATCAGATCAAAAACCAATGGATCTCGTCCCAAATGTAGAATTTTTAATGAAGCATTACATTTTCGACTCATTGCATCGACCACTTTATTTGATTTTCCCTGATGGTAAAAGTTCATGCAATCATAACCCTTAATTAATTCCAACCATCTCCTCTATCTCAAATTAAATTATTTTTGACTGAATATATATCTTAAAATTTTGTGATAGTTATATATTTCACACTTTATTCCATATAAATGATGCCTCAATATTTTTAAAGATAAAAAAATTGTTGCTAATTCCAAATCATGGGTAGGGTAGTTGAACTGATGATGTTTTAACTGATGTGAAGCCTAAGAAATTACCTGATCATTATTCATAAGAACATAGCCATGTATTTTCAATGATACATATATATAAATAAAAACCTCACCATTTTTGGAAGGTAGTTCAAAAACTGGAGAATTCAAAAATCGTCATTTAAATTCTTAAAATAAATCGTCACATTCTTTTGTGAAAATAAAGTTAAAAACTTTACAATTTAACATCATCAGATAGAAGTGAACTATACCAAATTCTCAACAAAACTACATGCAATAACCTATCAAACCATGAAAACTATTTATCTCACTTATATTTGTGTTTCTTGAATATTCATCAAAAACTTTTGTTTTAGCAGAATCAATAGTTTTTCCATTTTTTGAATCAATGTGACCAGAGAAAGAAATTTGTGGTAACCAAAAATCACACTTGATGAATTTCCCAAAGAGTTTATATTCTTTAAAGAATTTAAATACAACCATTAAATAACTTTCATGTTCCTAAAATCATTTATAATATTCAAAAATATCATCAATGAACACAACCACATGATTATCCAAGAAATCACATAAAATTCTATTCATATGATCCATTAATACAGTAGGTGAATTGGTTAACCAAAAAATGAATAACAAAAAATTCATAATAGACTTATCTATTAGGAAACACAGTGTTCATAATGTCCTCTACCTTTACATTCAACTGATGGTACCCCAACATCAATTCAATATTTGAGTAATACTGAGCTCCCTAGAGATAATCAAAAAAAGTATCGATATGAAGAAAATGATACTTGTTCTTAATAGTGTTGTTATCAAATCTATTATAATCAATGCAAAGTCTTCTTGAACCATTATTCTTTTTAACAAATAACACAACAGCACCCCTTGGTGATGTTCAAGGACGTTTGACTCCTTTATCTAATAACTCTTGCAATAACTTATATAACTATAAATGTACATTTTGAGTAATTATATAAGGGGTTTTGAAATTGTCTTTCCATATATAACTAATTGAATGGTACATTCTACTTCTCGATCAGGTATAATACCATAAAACCCATCATCAAAAACATAATGATACTCATTTACCACTGGCCCATCATTAATATGAATAGTTATTTTTTCAGTAATATGTTCAAGGTATCATTCATTTCCATCTTTTACTAGTTTCTCAGTTTCCTGATATGTTATCAAATGTAAGGGTTCATTTTTGTACAGAAACTGAAAATATTTCTGAAAAGAACACTCTTTACCTCTATAGTTAATTTTAGCAAGATAAACAGACAACAATACATCCACAAATAATAGCAAACTCTTCTTGAGGAAAACAATAAGGTTTGCAGGTAGATTCTTTTCGCACAGAAGGAAAATAATTGTAACACCCCATGTGTCCACGGTACGCTTCTCTATGAATAATACAATAGCGTGTGTTGTATGCAACATCGTGTTCTTACACACCACAACCAATCAAACTAGCCGTTATGAATAGTAATACAAACTTTTTGAAATTATATAAATTTTTTATTTTAAAACTGACTTTATTTTTGGATTCATAATATCAAAATTATCTTAGGATTAATTTTCTGTATTTTTCTGAGAACTTCAAATTTTTTATGAATAGTGAAAAATTCTAAAAATTAATTAAAATCAAATTTTATAATCATAATAATTTATAGAGAAAAAATATATTATTGAGTGTTTTTAAAGTATAATTATAATATATTTTTACCATTTAATCCATATTTGGTCATTGGATGTAATTTAACATTTAAACTAGACATAAACATGGGTCAATCTTTTGATAGTTATTATTTCTTAAAAACAGGCTTTTTTGTTTTAACAAGTTGAATTAATTTTAAATTAATTTCTGACACTTCTATGGTTTGAATTTAGAAAAATAGATTTCGTATTTAGAATCAGGAGGTCCAAATTGTGTAAATAGGTATATTTTATTTTTACATATTTTGAATAATTACTTTGTAAATATTTTCTTTAAAATTGTTTAAAGGTTAAATCTCATAAATAAGGGTAACAAATAATATTATAATAATATTATATTACCCTAACACATGTCATAACACTATTTGATGATTAATTTCCGACCATGGGCATCCTTGGGTGGATTATGGGAACCCATGGATCCACTTGTATGTGATAATGACACTTTATATTAATTACGTTAAAGTAAATACAAAAAATACATAAGTATATATCTTTTAGTAAAACAACTTTCACATAGGGTTATATATGTTATCTCTTAGATTAAAAATATTCATTAGAAAGGTAAAAATATTTCCTAAATAATGGTATTTTATTTATAATTTATATACATTTAATAAGAACATTTATTTATGATACAAGGATGATGGAATATTTTCCTTATTAATAAAATAAATGGTATTATATATGTTAAAATAAATCTATTTTTAAATTAGTGATGCCATAAAATAAATTGATAAGTTAATATGACATGTTAGTATTTATTAAATGAATTTTTTTTAATTAATAATGTTGTTAGAATTTTAACAAAAATCAATTAGTAAATAGTGTCCAAATTGACATAACGAGTATTTAAAACAAATATTATATTATTAATAGATATTTATTCCTAAAAAAATAAGGTTCAGCCTAATGACTTAGATAAGGTTATATATATTAATAATGAACCAATTTGGGTTCAATTGGCTTGTTATAGTATGTTTACTAACCATATAATATAAAAATACAAAGAGACACGGTAAATGTCAAACTATTTAACTAAGAGTTAAATATAAATTTTATGGTTAATATAGTGACCAAAACCCATATAAAATCTATTGGTTTAAATGATTTCGATCGATATCCACTTTATCCTCTAGATAAGTCACTTTGTAGACATTATATATAGAATAAGAATTTATTATAAAATAATATTTTATGTTTTTCCTAAGGTACCCCACATACCTCTTATAAAAGGGCACGCACCTCTCTCTCATATTCATACCTTAAAAGCCGTTTTTTTGAACATCCCATTCCCAAATACTCTTTCAACAGTCCTACCTTCATCATGGAGGCACACCATTAGTAATAAATACAAACTATGGAGCCCTTTTGATCAAATCAAAAGGAATAACCTGAAGAAGAGGTAACCTTTTCACCACCCTCTTTCAAGTTCATTTCTTCTTCCATATCTGTTTTCAATGTTACCTCCATTCTAAAATAATGACTCCATTAACTTCTATATAATTTGATGTTATTATAAATATATTACAACCAAATTCATTATTCTATCCATCCATTGAATGAAATTTCACCATACGTGGGTACGTACGGCTTACTGTATCCACGTCGTGGTGTAATTGTTATTCAATACATTATTTTTTGGATGTGTATAATAATGATGTTTAATTACTTTAAATATTAAATATAACATGATAATTACTTTTTATATATGATATAACATCAAATTATGTATTATTTTAATCTCAAAAGAATGATATTGTCGCTCGTGCGTACGTACAGAATACAGTGTCCACGAACGCAACAAGAATCATTCCCCATCATATCCATTCAAGAATAATTTTAATTTGATGATTAAAAATAATTTTTAAGGAATTTATATCATTATGTATATGAATAATATAAAACTAAGGATAAAAAACATGGATTATGTAACAAAACATATAAAACATAACGAGTAAGTGAACACCCGAAACGACGATAATACTAAAATATTATTAACAAATATATATTAAAAGATCATATATGAAATCATATTTATGTATATGATTAATTTATAATTTAATAACAATGATTTAACAATTATATAGGAGGTTAACCTACCCCCGTCCAAGGAAAAGTAAACGATAAGGGTTTATTTCAAAATCTCTTCATTATCCGAGGTTGTTTATACGTAATTATCTACTGGGACCTCTTTATCATCCACATCCAATATTCATAAAAATTTATTTCTAAACATTTTGACTATTTACTATAAAATAGTAAATTCATTTATTCCCTTAGGTGTTTTTAAAATAATCTTTCTGTCATTTTCCAAACAAGGTACTTTTTGACCATTTCGACAAATTTAAGGTAAGAATGTTTTTTTATCATATACGGTGGGTGCAGCTATTTTCTGCCATTATAACATCATGAAAGATTTAGTTAATAGATTATAATAATATTTTCAAGATAAATGTTTTATTTATAATTATGTGACTCTTAACTGATTTCAAAATATAAAGAGATATATCTCTAAAATGGGTTTTGATTTCATCTATGTCAACGTCCATTGATGGATTTTAAGTTATTTTAAGATGATTTATTATGATAGAAAACATCCATATTTTATTAAAGTTTTTATGATATGTTTGACTGTGGATGTTCTATTTTTATACCGTTTAGGATTTATGGTTAATGTATTTACAATTATTATGCTAGTTTTAATATGAATTTTTATGACATGTATAAACCATTTCCTATGAGGAATGTATTGGACAATGAATGTGATGGGTGGAGCCTGCTATAGCTCCTCGATGCATCAGAAGGTCTCATTAGACAACTAGATGTAGAATTGGCCAAGGCCCTTTCCCAATTATTGATATATGGTTTTGGTCGAGGCCTTAATCATTTTTTAGATGTCTTGGCCTATGCCTAGGAAAAATGCTTTAGAATGTCCAGTAGTGTACATTACCTCATTATGAAAATAATATTGACGGTTCATGTGGTCATTAGACTTATTGAATGCCAATTATTATGTTTTATTATGGCATTATATTCTCATCTCATATTCTTTACATAAAAGTATTCATGTTTATTATTGGTTAAGTAATGTGGTTTCAATTATTCACCATGCATAATATTTATGTTATCTTCTGCTGTCTTTCATACCCTTACTGAGCGTTTGAGCTCACCCCATTCTTATATTTCATTTTCCTTGGATATTAAGAAGTTAGTTATGAGTGACCTGAAGGCATAATCTTTGAGTCTTGGATGTTTATAATTAATTATATATATGTTCTATGTCACTTCAAGTTGTAACGTTGAATTTATGTATAAATCTTGTTTCCAATAATACCAAATTGATTGGTCTTTCGAGACATTATTTCCTTGTGATCATGGAAATGTTATGTAATAATGCATAGACTCTAGGTATATCGGGTCAGGGAGTTACAATTGGTAATAGAGGAAGTTTATTAAAAACATTGGAAACTATATTTAGATGAACTCTGATTAGAGCACATAGCCCAAAGATAGACTATGGGGATTAGTATTGATGAACTTACTATAATATTGTTATTGTAGATATTTTTTATGTTTTCCAAGAAATACATCCCTGTGTGGATATGAGCAGGTATAGGCGGCTCTAGAACAAATGCACCTAGGGGTAAAACCAGAAAACACCGCTTTTAGCTGGACTCGAACGGGAATTGGTGCACGACAATGGGCCTTGTTGCACTCTTAGTACCGACTCTATCAGGGTTATGCTTAGGATATTTATCATTTTCATTACAATCCATTATGAAGTATATATTAGTATGTACTTCCTAAATGAAAACATATTTATGACTATGTATTATATCCATAAACTATTATTTTTATGATAAGTGTTTAAGAATTTTGGAATTATATAATTTGATTCATAAACTAATAGAGTTTCTGCCATTATTTAGAAATGGTGCCTATTTGAAGGAATGTAAACTGTATCAATGCATGCACTCCATGTAAGTATTTCCCTCATTCTAAAGATATTTATAGTGGATATGGTGATACAACTGGTGCTGGTAAGCTTATAACCATACTGGGACAACTCACTCAGGTTATGAATAACAACCTTACCTGTATGGAGCACCCAGATCCACAATGTGGAGGATCAATGTTAGATATCTTCATGAGTCAACAACCACCAACATTAAATGAGTGTACAAATCCATTAGTGCCTGAGCAATATATAAATTACATAGAGAAAATATTCCATGCCTTGGGGAGTAGTTAAAGGTAAATAGTTATCATGGCAGTTTTCCGCCTCATTGGAGATGCTGATCAATGGTGGATATTGATTCAAAACACAAAGGATGATGAGGAAGTATCAAATATGGAATTGATGGAGTTCAAAGATATTTTCTTGGAAAAATACTTTCCTCATGACCATTGAGTAGATATAGAAATGCAATTTATGATTTTGAGGCAAAAGGAGTATGAAAATGTTGAAAAGTTTGAGGCAAACATCAAAAAAGTTAGTGAGGCATGATGCATATTATATACGTAACCCAAGAAGTAATATTGATCATTTATTTGATAGGTTAAAACCCTTTCTCCATTGACCATTAGTACTAAAATTCTTATCATTATATGAAGATATTTTCTCATGTGATATCAAGACTGAAAAGGAATTCTCTAAGTCTTAAGACTTTAAATCAAAGCAAGAGAAGAGAAGATCTTCTGAACAATCTGGGAAAGGAAATATAGAAATATGGGAGAAGGGAAGAATTGAATTTTCACCTGGTGGTAATTGCAGAAAGAAACACCCTGGTGCCTATATAAAAGGAAGAGGAGTATGCTACAAATGTGGACAGAAAGGCAATCTAGCTAGTGAATGTAATGGAATGAATGATGCTATAAATGTTTAATGATAAAATTGCAGGGAGATGCAACATTATGCAAATTAATTTCCTAATATTCATGGAAAATTACCTCATGAAATGCCTAGGGACCAAGGCCAAGCTTATAAAATCACTAATACTAAGGTTGAATCCCTGAAAGATATGGTGACAGGTAATTTAATGATTTCCTCGTGTTTAGAAAATGAATTATTTGATTCCGATAATTCTCAATGTTTCATATATTCCCAGTTTTCTATGAAAATTAGATATTTCCAATTTGATTTAACAAGGGTGTTGGTGGTCAAAAATCCCGGGGTAATTATCATGGCTACAATGTTCTATGAATCGGTTCCCAACAGATCATATAAATGGTTTTTAACTGCTAGTCTCATCATCATACCCATGATTGAATTTAATATAATCCTCGCTATGGATTAGATTTCAGACCATGATGTGAATATTTATTGTTAGAAGAAGGAGGTTATGATTTTTGGTGAGGATGATAAAGAAAACCTTATCTTTAGTGCAGAATCGTCACCCCCTAATTCTTATTTAGATCAACCCCCAGTAGCTCAACTAAATTCAATTATCAGGGAAGAAGAAAATGAAATAACTTTGAGTGAGGAAAGGAATGTTCAAATACAATATTTACCTATTTTGAAAGAATATGTAGATGAGTTTTTGGAAGATTTACCTAGATAGCCTCTATAATGAGAAATTGAGTTTTCCAATGATTTAATTCATTGTTAAAGGCCCATATTGAAGACCCATTATAGAATGGCCATAGTGGAATAATTTGAACTAAAGAAACAACTGGATGAATTTAGTAATAAAGTATTTATTCACTATAGTGTTTCCTAGTGGGGATCCCATGTCCTTTTTGTTAAAAAGAAAGATGGATCTCTAAGAATATGTATCGACTATAGGGAAATCAATGCTATAACAACAAAGAACAATTACCCATGCCTCACATTTTTTATTTATCTGACCAACTACATGAAGCTAAATACTTTTCAAAGATTGACCTTCGATCTGGATACCATCAGTTGTGTTCGAAGAAGGAAGACATTATGAAGACAACATTTTGAACCAGGTACGAGCATTACGAGTTTACAGTAATGCATTTTGGTTTTACTAATGCACCCTCTATATTCATGGATCTATTGAATAGAGTTTTCAAGGAATATCTTAAAGATTTTGTGGTGGTATTTATTGATGATATATTGGGATACTCCAAATCCTAATAAGATAATGAAAATCACTTGCACATTATCCAGAAGACTCTTAAAAGAAATGAATTATATGGGAAGTTTAGCGAGTGCGAATTCAGGCTTTAATAGATTTCTTTTCATGTCTATATTGTCTCTAAGGATGGAATTTCCATTGACCATTCTAAGACCAAATAAATCCAAGAGTTTCCTGCACCGATGAGTATAATTGTCGTATGCATTTTTATTGGTTTAGACAGTAATTATTGGTGTTTCATCCATAATTTTTCCTGATTAGCTAACCCATTAATGAATCTCACATGTAAAGGGATTAAATTTTTTTAGACAATAGAGTGTAAATAATTTTTTGAAGAACTCAAGAGTAGATTAGTCAAAGCTCTTATATGGACTCTACCATCGGGGAATGATGGGTTCGTTATTTGTAGGGATTCATTGATGAAAGGACTTGGCTGTGTTTTTATAAATAATGATAGAGTTATTACCTATGCATCATGACAGCTGAAAATTCAAGAGAAATAATATCATACTCATGATCTTGAGTTAGCAGCTTTAATATTTTCTTTGAAGATATGGAGACACAATCTCTATGGTGAAAAATGTGATATATATAATGATCACAAGAGTTTTAAGTATAATTTATTAAAGAAAGAACGCAATATGAGGAAAAGGCGATGGCTTCAACTACTCATGGATTATGATTTCACTATACACTACCACCCGGGGAAGGAAAATAAGGTGGCAGAAGATTTGAGCATAAAATATCATGGAGTTTTGAACAAGAAGAGAGTTGAAAAGGATCCTATATGTATGGATCTAGTAATGATTGATATGGGAATAACAATGGAAGGTGAAACATAGATGCTCTTTGAAATAGTTGTAAAACCATCTTTACTATTAATGATAACGATTTCTCAATCCAGTGATGAAGAGTTTCAAAATAAGATTAAATCTGTGAATGATGTGATATCGAGTGACTTTGTGTATGAAGATGGAATTTTGAAGTTTTGGAAGAGACTTTGTGTTCTCACTAAACCTGATCTAAAAAGGGAATTGTTGGATGATGCTCATAGTTCCAATTTCTCAATACACCCTAGGAGCACCAAAATGTATAGATATTTGAAGGAACGTTTTTTGTGGAACAACATTCAGAGGGAAATTTCTTATTTTGTGTCCAGATGTATGGTTTGTAAACAAGTGAAAGCTGGAAGGCAATGGCCTAGATGAGTCATGTAACCTCTTCCCATACCACAGTGGAAATGAGATCATATTACGATGGAAATTGTTATGGGAAAACCAAAGACTCCTAGAAGGAATGATGCAATATTGGACATTGTTTATCATCATAAAAAATCAGCACATATTCTTGTTATAAGAGAAGATCTACCACCTGAACGTCTAGCAAGGATATATATTAATAATGTTGTGAGACTTTATGGAGTACCCCTATCAATTGTTTCTGATTGTGATCCATGTTTTACATCAATAATCACGAAGAGTATTCAGAAGTTCTTGGATATTAAACAACATTTGAGCATTGCCTACCAGCCCAAACTGATGGACAATCAGAATAGACTATTCAAACCTTATAAGACATGTTGAGATCATTCTCACCTAACTTTCAGGGTTTGTGGGATCAAAATTTACCATTTGTAGAATTTTCCTATAACAATAGCTTTCATAAAAGTATTCAGATGGCACCATATGAAGCGTTACATGGAAATATATGTCACACAAAAACCTGTTGGGATGATTTTGGTGAAAGAAAACACGTAGGCCCAGAACTGGTGGATGAAACGTTGGAAAATGTGAAGTTAATCCAAAACCACATCAAAGAAGCTCAAAGTAGGTAGAAGATCTATGTCGATACCCAAAGGAAGGATTTGGAATTTCATGTAGGAGATCATGTTTTCATTAAGGTATCTTCATAGAAGGGTGTTATACGTTTAGTTAAGAAGGGAAAATTGTATCCTAGGTACATCAGACCATTTGAAATTATAGAATGAATTGGGGCTATATCATACTGGTTGGAAATGCATCCATGTCTCTCGAAAGTTCACGATGTGTTCCACATATCACTATTGAGAAAATAAATGCTTAACCCAATGCTTGTACTCACCTGTGAGGAATTATAACATGAACTTGACATATCTTATTGCTAAGTGATCATCAGGATTCTTGATACCAGAGAACAAGTGCTGAGAAACTGGTTGAATTGATTGGTAAATGTTCTATAGAGAAACCATAATATTGAAGAGGCAACATAGGAACCTGAGGAACATATGATGAAGAACCACCCGAGTCTTTTTACGCAGTAATATTCTAGAAATATCGAGGATGAAATTTTTTGAAGGTGAGGAGAATGTAACACCACATTCTTCCACAGTACGCTCCCCTTATAATAATACAATAGTATGTGTTGTATGCAACTTCGAGTTCTTACACACCACAACCAATCAAACTAGCAATTATGAATAGTAATACCCACTTTCTAAAATTATATTATTCTTAACGTTCAAAATGGACTTCATTTTTGGTTTCGGAATATCAAAATTAGCCTTGGATTAATTTTTGGTATTTTTCTGAGAACTTCCAATTATTTTTATTAAAAGTGAAAAATTATAAACTTCAATTAAAAACAACTTTTTTAATCAAATACATTTATAGTGATATATTATATAATTTCGTGGTATTAAAGTATAATTAGAATATATTTTCCCCATTTAATCCAATGTTGGTCATTGGACATAATTTCACATTTAAACTAGGCATAAACAAGTGTCAATATTTTAATAGTTATTATTACTTAAAAACACGCTTTTTGTTTTAACAAAAATAATTAATTTTAAATTATTTTTTCCACTTCTGTGGTTTGAATTTAGAAAAATGTATTTCATGTTTAGAATTTGAAGGTCCATATTTTCTAAATAGATAACTTTTATTTTTAGACATTTTGAATAATTACTTCGGTAAATAATTTATTTACAATGGTTAAAGTTTAAATTTAGTAAATAAGGGAAAAATAATATTATAATAATATTGAATTACCCTAACACGTGCCATAACAATATTTTATGATTAATGTCTTACCATGCTCATCATTGGGTCGATTTTGGGACACCATGGAGCCACTTGTATGTGATAATGACACTTTATATTAATTAAGTTAAATTAAATACATAAAGACATAAGCATATATCATTAAGAAAATCAATTTTTACGTAGGGTTATATATGTTATCTCATAGATTATAAATATTTATTCTATAGATAAAATTATTTCATAAATAATGATACTTTATTTATAATATTTAGTCATTTAAATGTTATATTTATTTATGATACTATGATGAAACATAATTTTCATTATTAATGAATGAATCAAATAAACGCTATTATAATGTTAAAATAAAATGAATTTTAATGTTTTGATTCCATACACTACGTTTATAGGTTTATATGACATGTATTTATTGATTAAAAGAATTTATTTCGAATTAATAAAGTTGTTAGAACTTTAACAAAAATAAATTATTTAATAGTGTCAAAATTCAAATAAAGGATTATTTAAAAACAAATATTATATTATTAATTGTTATTATATTCCTAAAAATATAAGTTTCATCTAAATGACTTAGAAAAGGTTAAATGTATAAAAAATTATTAACTTTGGGTTCCCATGGCTTTTTATAGTATGTTTATTAACCATATAATATAAATATACAAAGAGACATGGTAAATGTTAAACTATTTAACTATGAGTTAAATATAAATGATAAGGTTAATATTGTGACCCAAACCTACCTAAAATATATTGTTTGAATGGATTTAGACCAATACCCACCTTAGACTCTAAATAAGTCACATTGGATCAATTATAAACCGAATACAAATTTATTATAAAATAATATCTTATTTTTTTCTAAGGTGCCCCTAACACCTCTTATAAAGGGAACCCCCCCCTTCTCTCAAATTCATACCTTCAAATCTATTTTGATCATCCAAACTCTGCCCAAATACTCTCTCAAAAGTCCTTACTTCATCCTAGATTCCTTACTTTAGTACTAAATCCAACCTATGGAGCCCTTTTGATCAAATCAAAATGAAGAACCCGAAGAAGATCTAACGTTTTCACCACCCTCTTTCAAGTTACTTTCTTCTTCCACATCCATTTTCTCTATTTCATTCATTATAAAATAATGACTCTAGTATCTTCAATATATTGTGATGTTATTATAAATATGGTACACCCAAATTAATTATATTATCCATCCCTTTAATTACATGTCACCATACGTGCGTACGTAAGGCTTACCATCTCCACGTCGTGGTGTAATTGTTATTCAATACATCATTTTTTGGATGGGTATAATAATGATGTTTAATTCATGAAAATAATAAATATAACATGATAATTATTCTGTATATATGATACATCAGCCAATTATATATTATTTTAATATCAAAATAATGATATCGTCGCTCTTGCGTACGTACGGACTACCGTCTCCACGAACACGATGAGATTCATTTCCCATCATATCTATTCAAGAATAATTTTTATTTGATGATTAAAAATAATTTTTATGGTTGTGATATAATTATGTGTATGAAAAAGTTACATCTTATGGATAACAAACAAGACTTATGTAACAAAAAATATAAAATAAAACAAGTAAGTGAACACCCGAAATAACAATAATAGTAAAATATTATTAACCAATAAATATTAAAAGATCATATATGATATCATATTTATGTATATGATTCTTGTATAATTTAATAACAATGATTTAACTATTATACACGATGTTAACCTACCCTCGACCAAGGAGAAGCATAGGGTAAGGGTTTACATTACAATCTCTTCATTATCCGAGGTTGTTTATATGTAATTATCTACTGGGACCTCTTTATCATCCACATCCATTTTTCTTAAAAATGTATTTCTAAACATTTCGACTATTTACTATACAATGGTTAAAGACATTTATACCCTTATGTGTTTTGAAAGGATTCTTTTCGTAGTTTTCCAAACAAGGTTTTTTTGGACCATTTCGACAAATTTAAGGTAAGAATGTTTTTTAAACTTATACGGTGGGTGCGACTATTTTCTTCCCTTTTAACATCATAAAATATTCCCTTACAAGATTATATGAATATTTTAAAGTTAAATGTTTTATTTATAATTATGTAACTCTAGATGATTTCAAAATATAAAGAGATATTTTTGTAAAAATGGATTTGATTTCATCTATGTCAACATCCATAGATGGATTTTATGTTTATTTTATGTTGATTTATTATGATACAAAAAATCAATATTGTATTGAAGGTTTTGTGATTTTTTTGACTATGGATGTGCTATTTTTATACGATTCATGATTTATGGTTAAAGTATTTACATTTTTTACCCTTGTTTAATACGAATGTTTATGATATGTTTAAACCTTTTCATATGGGGAATGTATTAGACCTAGTTACTAATAGGTGGAGCCCGCTATAGCACTTGATGCATCGGTAGGTCTCATGAGACAACTAGATGTGGAATTGGCCGAGGCCCTTTCCCAATTTATGATATATGGTTTTGGCCGAGGCCATAATAATTTTAGACTTCTTTGCCGAGGCCTTGAAAAAATGTTTCAGAATGTCCAAAATTATATGTTCCCTCATTATGAAAATAATATTGATGGTTCATGTGGTCATTCGACTAGTATAATACAAATGATTGTGTTTTATTATGGCATTATTTACACATCTCATATTCTTTCCACAAAATTATTCATGTTTGTTATTTCTAAAGGATGGTGTTTTCAATTATTCACCATGCTTAATATTAATGTTAACTTCTTATGTATTTCTTATGCTTACTGAGCATTTGAGCTCACCACTTTTTTATGTTTCATTTTCCCAGGATATTAAGAAGATAGTTATGAGTGATTTTCAGGCATAACCTATGAGGCATGTATGTTTCTAAATAAATATATTCGTGTTGTATTTAACTTCACGTTTAAACGATGAATTTTTGTATGAATCTTGTTTCCAATAATATTAAACTGGTCAATATTTTGAGACATTATTTCCTTGTGTTCATGGGAATGTTATGTAATATTGCACCGACTCTAGGTAACTATGGTCAGGGCATTTCATGAGGGTTCTTATAATTTTTTTCCTCAAAATTTCTTCTAGGTTTTCTAAACATAATATCAGGATTCATATCATGATATCAAATTACCAATTTACTAAAAAACTTCTCATAAATCAATGGATGTATAGAAAACTAATCAAACAACAACTTGGCATACTCTGAAAAAACTAACAGTGTACCTGATATTACTTCATTTGATGGCCCAACATCTGCTGAAGTAGTTGCAAAGAACTTAACCACCCCTTTCTACTTGTAGTCTAGTATCCTTTGCTCAATGGAGTTCTTTGATGGACACTAATTTGATTAATGACCCATTTCATTGCACTTAAAACATCTTATCATTGGCTTTTCCTTGCCGACTTGATCACCTTCCTTACAGTTATGAGCAATATGACCAGACTAACCACAGTAGAAGCGCATTCCGGACATTTATAAACATTCTACTGGATGCTTTTTACCAAAATTCTCACATGATGGATATTTGGTTTTCTTGCCTTCAGGTTTCTATGATGAATTATTTCACTTATCCAGCCAATTGGACATCATTTTTGTTGTTTTTCAAAGAACACCTAATCATTAGGAAACTCTATTTCCACCTTCTCTGCACATTGAAGAAGTTTTTCATAACTTTTAAACTCATTAGAGGGTAATTCTCTTCAATATTGATGCATCATCCATGAGTAAAATTGGATTATCTTACATCAAGATCTTGGATGAAATTTGGAACATACCTTGCATGTCAAGTTAATTTTCCTTCGTAAACAGCCATTGATACATCCTCATGCCTCAATTCCAAGTATTTTTTATCTATCCTATGTTGGACCACATTAGGAAAATAATTCTCAGGGAATATACCATTGAATTCATCCCAATAAAAAGAATAAATATCCTCACTATCTTTGATATTTTTCACCATCGACCACCACTGGTCATCTTCACCATCCAAATAGTGAACAACAAAACTAACATTTTTATGTTTTTAACACCCTATGAAATAAAAAAAATCTCCAGTCCTTTAATCCACCATTCATATATCACAGGGTTATATGATCCTAGAAATGATAGGCGATGATGCCTCATGAAATCCTCCACTACTGACATGTTCCATTGTGCTAAATCTGGCTGATCTCATGCATGGATACCATCACTATTTATAGCCTCAGTTAAATGTGCCTGCACTGTGACAAACGGTTCCTTCCAATATGGTTCATTTCAGGATGCTTCTTTGGAAGGTAGTATTCTTCCTGATGTCATCTTAACATAGATTCCATGTTTTCTCTATGGAAAACTATTCTAAACATAGAAATATCTTAGATGAATCAACATGGTAATCATTAAATTATATCATTTCAATATTAACATAAATTAATTTATGTAAATTAATTTAATAATACACTAAATCACAATGTTTTCTGGAATAATCTATGATATCAATTATAAAGAGCCATACTTAAACATTGCATATTCTAAAATTATGTTAATAATTCATATTAAGGATAATTTCATGTTTAGTGATTTATATAATTAGTTCATAACATATTCATAACAAAATTAATATTACTTATATCAACACAATTCCCCTTTTTTCTCAAAATACAAATTCTTAATGAAAAAGAGTGATGTCTAGTTCCATGTTTTAGACAACATGACTTTTCATTGATCTCATCCTTGACCATATAACACTTTATGTCCCGTGAAAAACATTTCAAAAACACGGGATGATCAGAAAGAGATCAATAAAGGTTATAAAAAAGGAAAACTGTCAGTTTTTCAAAACAATAGGTAAACCATGAAGACATTATCATATGTAATACTTATCCCATTTATGAAGAAGTAAATACACTTTACTGAATAAAATATCATTTCTTATCATTTTTAACCAAAATATTACCATAAAACCAATATAAAAAACACATAATAGATAAAGGTAACATGGGACATAAACAAACATAAATGGAATAACCATACAGTCAACTTCCACACATAAAACTAAATTGAATTTTCAAATTGCTGACTTCCATACCCAATGAATTGGAGGTTATAATGTAACCACAAGTCCTGGTTTATCACTACACCACTTGTCATTTTGTTTATCATGTAACCACCTGTTAAATTTCAAAGTACTATTATAAAATCATAACACATACATCAAATACAAATGAATGAAAACATTTACCCATTTCAATCACAATATATCACTTAAATATATTGTAATAACAAATGCATTATAAAAACCATTTTCATTACCAAGGTACATAAAGGAGTATATGATATTTATCTTCCTTTTAAAAACTTTTCGGATTGTTACAGAAGAGAAAGATCAAATAATAATCATGGCGGCGGAGAGGTCATTGTCACCACTTACATTAAAAGATACATTTTTTCTTTTAGTAAAATGTGTCACAAAAAAATATTCACATTGAATGAAATGAAAAATCAAATGTGTTTATACAGCGTAAAAAAGAAATTTGTGTATTAAAAATAAATATTCCATAATGGAAATAGATTGAGATGAAGTCAGTTAATTTCTACTTACATAATATATTTTTTAAGTTTATTATTTCTTTTATATCAATTATTACCATTTTATAAACATTATGTAATCATTTAAGTTAATAATGATCATTTTGACGATATTTGGTACTTGAGTAAAAAATGGTTTTCTTATAATTACATGTTTGTTCGTGTGGTAACAAATTCATTATAAACATAGTAATATTCATTATTTATATATCTTATATATCTTATATACCTAGTATATAAATGTATTTATTATATTTCATAACATTTGGATATATTAAATGAAATGCACCATTCACCTAGACGGTAAGTCACACGTACACATGAATGCTACTACCATTTCTATTTTTTATTGTAATTGAATGGAAAAATAATGATACATTATTATATTTTAATTAAATTATTATATTCAATATAATTTAATTAACTATACCCCTTATATATTCCACATAAGGAATGAACGAGTCATATCACTTTGATGGGGTTGCAGTCCGCACATCCTCAAATGAGATTATTTTTTTACCCACTATGGAAAGCATAAAGGTATTTTATAAATAAAAATTATAGAAGCATATAACAATATAAAAATAATATAGTTCATATATAAATATAGTTCCCTCATAATGGACACCATGAGAGGTGGTTGAAGATATTTGAACAATTATTGTTTCGTGATGCAGCAGTTCACCGTCCATAGAAACAATATGTCCTTTACCCATTAAACAGAGGTTTGATTTAGTATAGTTAGATTCCATCTCATAAAAACAACCTAATATATTTAATACACATTTTTTTATAAGATAAATAAATAAATAACTTTTAGATGAATGGAGTAGTAAAATAAAACAAAAAAAATAATTTATTAGAAATAGTAACCTAAAATTCATGAAACTCAATGTGGTTGATCCAAAATAACTTTTTAAAGTGTCTTATGAAAAAGTAAGGCTACTAGGAGAAATATAGTGGTCTTGAGAGATTATTTTTCTAAATTCTGTATGAGACAATGTTCTTGAGAGGTGTGTGGAATGGGTTAGAAGTGGAGTCCTATTATAAGGGGAGGGGCTTTTTAGGAATGTTTGAAACAATTATTTTATTATAAACATATATTCTCTTTAAAATGTTCCAAAAACCATTAATGTTTGAGATTAGATGACTCACAGTTGAAAAAAAATCATCCATTAATAATTGTATAGGATTTGGTTTTTATTTTAATAATTATTTTCATATTTATTTAAATCATTTATTAATGATGTAAACACTGCATCATTATTGTGTCATAAATAAATAAATTTATTTGATTTTTAACATTATAAAATAAGTACCATAATGTAGGAAATATTATTATATTTATAAGGAATATTTATATTCTAAGATATAACTTATATTACCCCATGTAAAAATTTATTTAATAAAATATATTCTTTATGTCATTATTTTAATACATTAAATTAATAAATATAAATTGTCATTATCACCCTAAAGTGGCCCCATGGAATAGAATGTAACATACCAAGTATGTAATTAATAATGGATATTTTTATCTATGTCTATTAATGAATTATATAGTGTTTTAGAGGCTTAAAATGAAAATAAATCAAATCTTAAGCATGGAATACACTAATATTTTTAAAAGATTGTTTTACTGCCTTTTGATGGAAAACCATTTTTAAATCTATATTTTGACAATTTTATAATCTATGTTTGTCAAAATAAACTCATTCTTTATGATTGGGACATCAAAATTTACTTTGTGTGAATTTCTTGTATTTTTCGGAACAGTGTTCATTTTTTAATGAATAGTGAAAAATACTGCATTTTACATCAAAACTGCTTTTTAATATAATTTATTTATATGATTAGATTATCTTTTAAATTTGTTATGAAGTGAAATTAGAATATATTTTTACCATTTAATCCAATTATGGTCATTGGAATCAATTTCACTTTGAAATTGGACTTAAACTGGTGTCAATCTTTTGATACTTATTGTTTTTTAAAAACACGCTATTTGTCATGACATCGGGAATTACTTATTAAATTAATTAATGTGACATATATGTTTTGAATTTTGTAAAATAGACTTCATTTTTGAATTCAGAATATCAAATATATCTTAGGATGAATTTTTGGTATTTTTCTGAAAACCATCAATTTTGATGAATAGTGAAACCACTAAGTGGTACTTATAAAAAACTGATTTTTCGTTTAAATGAAATTTTACCACTTCTGTGTTTTGAATTTAAAAAAATCCAACATACATGTTTGTTATTAATAAGTAATATGTGGTTCAATTTGATTAAAATAATTTTTTGGTGAATAGTAACTCTTAAGTTCTTAATCGAGATTATATGTAATTAGTGTAGGTTAAGGTAAAAATAATGATTTACTAAAATGAGATGATCTTGACACATGTCCTACCCACATTTTATGTGTCATGGAAGACCAAAGAAATCCATGTGTCAACTTGGGGACCCCATGGAGCCACTTTGGTTGGGAAATGACATAAATAACCTTTTATTTAATGTAAAAGTAATAATGACACAAACATGAGAGGTTTTACTAAAACAATTTTTACATGGGGATATAAAGATCAGATTTTTGATTATAAATAGTCATTGGAAATATAATAATATTTCCTACATCATAGTATTTTATTAATAATTTTTAGTCTTTAAATAATTTAAATTATTTATGACATCATGATGATGCAGCGATGACCTCATTATTTAACGATTTAAATAAAATGGAATGATAATGTAAAATCTAAGAACTATAAATGGCCAAAACCTATTTGATGGGAGGATTTAGAACCCTTATCACCTTATCTTTGAAACACATCAATGTGGGACCTCTTAAATCCGAATACAATTTTAAAATAAAGTGACTTTTCTTTACCTTCCAAGAGTGCCCCTCCTCTCATCTTATAAAAGGCCCCCACCTCTACCTCATTACCCACACTTCCAAAGCCTTTGTCTGGGCCAACCCCTTCCAATTTTGGCTCTCCAAATACCTCTCTTACTCCTTGAAGCCTCACTTTGGGTAGAAGTCTTCCCAAGGAATCCTTTGAGCTCAAATCTATGAGATTTACCCGATTTTAAGGTAATGTCTTATTTTGAGTTCTTTTGTTTGATTTTGCTTCTCCAACCCCCTTAACTCTTTTTATTATTTTCTTCTGTAACAACTAAAGTATCTTAAATATACTAGGATGTTGTTATATGAAGTATTCAAGCAACACTTACACACACCTACATCTAATGGTTAAAGGCCATACTGTTTCCGTGGATGGTGAATTTATGCCTCCCGAAACGATGATTGTTCAACATTATTTTAGCACCTTCAATGGTGGCCATTAAGATGTCACTGTATTTATATATTATATATAATATGTTTATGTTTTCCTTAAGCTTCTGTATTTTTCATTTTGGTCATTCCTTTATGGTTTCCATTATGGGTAAACGTGATATCTTCATTGAAGGAAATGCGGACTACCGCGCCCTCAAAGTGATTTCATTCGTTAAATACCATATGTGGGACGTATAAGGGATTTAACTATGATATTATATATGATATTATATTGGAATTATAATATACCTTTATATCATTATTATTCCATTATATAAAATACGAAATAGAAATGAAAGTAGCGTTCATGCGTACGTACGGCTTACCGTCTCCATGAACGGTGCATTTCATTTCTTACCTTGAAATGATTATGTAATAATATAAATGCATGTATATACTGGATATATATGATATATACATAATGATTATAATCCTGGATATAATGGATACATGAACAACATGTAATTATAAAGGGTTTATTTTTGACTCAAGTACCAATGATCGTTAAAACGACCGTTATTAACTTAAATAATTATATAGTGTTCATGACATGGAGATAAGTAATATAAAAGGAATAATGAACTTGAAAATTGTTCTTATGCAAGTAGGAATTAACTCATGTTTATTATTTAGTAGATTAAATAACGACCTAGTCAAGTTGGACCCAAGGTATGGGACTTCGTCTCAATCTCCTTTCATTGAGGCATATTTTGTTTTATACACAACCTTCTTTTATACGGTGTATAATCCCCTTTGACTTTTATTTTTATTAAAGAGGAATCTTTTTTATAAGAAGCGTTTACTAAATGACAAAAGGGAATGTTTTTGTCGTACGTATGCGGCGACAACGACTACTCTGCCACTGTGACAATTATTTGAGTTTTGGCTTCCTCTACACGCCATACCATCTTTTTAAAAGAAAAATAAATACCATGTTTTACTTTTCTTTTATTTTGGTATTGAAAATTTTTTTCATAATGTTTTTATATCAATGTGTTGTATTGATATGTTGTGATTGAATGGTGGAAATATTATGTTTCCTTTATGCATGTTTAATGTGATACGATTATGTTGAGGTTCTTGAGCATTATTATGAAGACGGGTGGTTCCATGATAAACTAAGGGCGGGTGAGCCCGATATAGCTCTCCAATGAATTGGGTAATGCGAAGGAGTGTAATGTTAGGGTTTCTCCGAAGTGATTTAGGGAATATACTATGATGGGTATTCCAAACATAACCAAGAGGGTTACTCCCTACGTAAGAATATTATGAATGCCTCAAGTTACCTTTACGTCTTATGATTTCTATGATTTATTCATGATTTGATGAGGTATGTTGAGGTGTTTATGTTTTATGGGTAATGTATGATTTCATTATTATATATATATGTACCCATAATTCCATTCCATATAGTTTTATATCCCTTACTGAGATTTTTATGCTAATCCCAAGTTTTTTTTGAAATGTTTTTCACAGGTCAAGGGAAAGGTACATGATATGATGATAGTGTAAAAGAAGTGTCAAGAAAGAATCCATGTTGTATTTTAAATATGTTTCCATTGATGGGAAAGAAGAATACTATCTTTATGTAACCACTTTCTTTATATGTGGAATGTAATTCATGTTTTATGATCTAATTCTCTAAAACTCTAAACCCGAAATGATCAACAATGTGTATTCTTGTAATAACTCAAGATTAAGTAAGGTTTATGGCTGGGGCCTTATAGTTGGTATCAGAGGTCGGTTTAGATAACCTTAGGAGTTAGAATTCTATTAAATGATTATCCAAAAATATTTTGTTTTACGGTCAGATTGAAGTGATATAGTATTTGAAGATTACCATGTTGCTTCATCTATGACATGTTTGTTCAGAAAGGTTTTCTGTAGATGAAACAGGGAAGCTATTCTAGGAAGGCATGCAGAAGGAAATATCCTTCCGAATAAGCATCCTGAGATGGTCGGAATTGGAACTGAACAGTTTCTTACAGTAATGGCGCAGTTGACTCAAGCGATAAATGGCGGTGGTATCCATACATGAGATCAGCCAGATCAACCACAGAGGAACATGTCTGTGGTGGAACATTTCATGGGGAAACATCCTCCATCATTCAAAGGATCATTTGACCCTGTTCTAGGTGAATGGTTGATTAATGAACTAGAGAATATTTTTGATGTCATGCGGTGTTCAGAAAATCAAAAGGTTAGTCTTTCTATTTATCGTTTGGAGGGTGAAGCAGATCAGTGGTGGTTTATGGTTAAAAATATCTGGGATGCTAATGAGATTGATGCTCTCGACTAGGATGAATTCAAAGGTATTTTTCTTGAGATATATTTTTCCAAGGCTGTTCGACTTAGGATGGAAAAGCAATTATTCGAATTGAGGCAAGAGGAAGACTCAGTGGCTGCCTATGAATAGAGGTTCACTCGATTGGCAATGTATGCTCCAAATTTTATCTGAGACCATGATAGTAAAATCAATCATTTTTACTCAGGATTAAAGCCAAAATATCGAAGGGCATTAGATTCTCGTGAGTTTAAAGGTTATGAAAAGCTTGTTCGATGTACTGAGAAGGTGGAAATGGAGTATGCCGATGATCAAGTGTTCTATAACAACCAACAGAAGAAAAGAGCGAGGTGGCAGGAGAAAGGTAATAAATCTTCAAAAAAGTATGATGGTAAGAAATCTATGTTTCTAGTTTGTGATAAATGTGGAAAAAGGCATGCTGGGGAATGACTTATGAATTATGGAAAGTGCTACCGATTTGGTAAGATGGGACATAAGGCTCGTGATTGCACTGAAAAGATCAGGGTGATGGTAAGACCAAATTTGACTTACAATTAGTGAATGTTATAAGTGTAATGAGATGGTTCACTATGAAAACGAGTGTCTAACAAAGAGCTTGGGTGATGGGAATCAGTTAGACTACAAGAAGAAAGGGGTGGTGAAATCCTTTGGAACTACTTCAGCAGATGTCGGGCGATCAAATTAAGTTGTATCAGGTACTTTGTTTGTTTTTTTAGATTATGCCAGTGTGTTGTTTGATTTGGGGTCTACACATTCTTTCATCTCTGAAACCTTTTCTAGTAAAATGCGAATACCATCTCATGAAATGTCTCCTAAACTTTTGGTAAAAACACCTGTGGGAAATGTTGAGGCAAAAAGAATTTATAAGAATCTTTCTATTCTTATCTGTGGAAAGAACCTACTTGCAAACCTTATTGTTCTACCTCTAGTAGAGTTTGATATTATCCTGGGTATGGATTGGCTCTCTATTTACCATGATAAGATTGACTGTAGAGCTAAAGAAGTTTCTTTTCACAAATACTTTCAGTTTGTGTACAAGAATGAACCCTTACTGTTGATAACTTTCAAGAGGCCAAGAAACTTGTAAAATATGGAAATGAATGTTACCTTACACACATCGTTGAAAATAAAGGAACTGTTCAGATTAGTTATGTGCCAGTGGTAAATGAGTATCCTGATGTTTTACTGATGAGTTGTCTGGAATAATACCAGATCGGGAAGTTGAGTTTACTGTTGACTTAGTTCCTTATGCTAAGAAATTTCAAAACCTCCTTATCGAATGGCTCAAATTTAACTTTTAGAGTTGAAGGAGCAATTGCATGATTTATTATAGAAAGGTTTCATTCGACCTAGCACATCACCATGGGGTGCTCATGTTTTATTTGTAAAAAATAACGATGGTTCAATGAGACTTTGCATTGATTATAGAGCCTTGAATAACATCACTGTTAAGAACAAATATCATTTTCCTCATATCGATGATTTGTTTTATCAGCTCTAGGGAGCTCAGTATTTCTCAATGATTGACTTGAGATCGGGGTACCATCAGCTGAAGGTAATAGAAGCAGATGTTCCGAAGACCGCGTTCCGTACATGATATGGCCATTATAAATTTGTAGAAATGCCTTTTGGGCTAACCAATGTACCTGCTGTATTCATGGACATAATGAATATAATTTTCCATGAGTTCTTGGATAAGTTTGTGGTGGCTTTAATTGATGATATTTTGGTGTTTTCTAAAAGTAAAGAGGAGCATGAAAGAAATTTAAGGGTTATCTTGCAAACCTTAAAAGAAAAGAAACTGTATGGAAAATTCATTATGTGTGAGTTTTGGTTGCAAAAAATTTCTTTCCTTGGTCATATTGTTTCTAAAGATGGAATAAATGTTGATCCTGCAAAAACAAAGGTTGTTGATTAATGGAAAAGACCCACAAATGTAACTGAGATTCGTAGCTTCATTGGTTTGGAAGGCTATTACCGAAGGTTTGTTAGAAATTTTTCACGGTTATCTAGTCCAATGACTCAGCTAACTTGGAAGGGTGTTATGTTTATCTGGACAAAATAATGTGATGATTGTTTTCAGGAATTGAAAAGAAGACTAGTGAATGCTGCAGTTTTGGCACTACCTTCTAGGAATGGTGGGTTTGTTATATACAGTGATTCTTCATTGAAAGGACTTGGTTGCGTCCTAATGTAGAATGATCAAGTAATTGATTATGCTTCATGACAGTTGAAAACTCATGAGGTAAATTACCCTACACATGATTTGGAATTATCTACTGTTGTTTTCGCTTTAAAAATTTAGAGCCACAATTTGTATGGAATAAATTGTGAAATATATACTGATCACAAAAGTTTAAAGTATATATTCACTCAAGAAGAATTGAACATGAGACAGAGGAGATGGCTAGAATTAATCAAGGATTATTATTGTACAATTCATTACCATCCGGGAAAAGAAAATAAAGTGGCTGATGCTTCGAGTCGAAAAAGTAATGCTTCATTAGCAATATTGCACTTGGAACGTGATCCTTTGGATTAGGATGTGATGAACTTTGGAATATAATTTTTTGGTGCAGGATTTTCTTTTGTTTTGTTTCAGTTATCAGTGAGATCATCTCTATCAGACAGAATCAAGCATGCACAGAAGCAAGACAGTGAGTTGCAGAAAAAGGTGGAGCTGGTTCAGAAGGGTAATTTGCCCGAATTCAACATTGATAATGATTACGTTTTGAGATTTGGGATGAGATTGTGTGTGCCTTGTGATTCACAGTTTAAGAGAGAGTTGTTATGTGAAGCTCATAGTTCTCCATTTTCAGTTCATCCAGGCAGTACTAAGATGTATAGAGATCTTCGGGAGTATTACTGGTGGGATGGAATGAAAAGAGATATTGCTGATTTTACTATGAAGTGTTTGACTTTCCAGTAGGTTAAAGAAGAGCGATAGTTACCGAATGGGATGCTTCAGCCTTTACCAGTGCCAGAGTAGAAATGGGAGAATATATCCATGGACTTTGTTGTGGGATTACCGAAGAAATCTCTAGGGAATAATGCAATCTTTGTTATTGTTGACCGCTTGACTAAATCTGCTCATTTCCTTGCAATACAAGATTCTTTTTCCCTAGATCTACTTTCCCATTTGTATCTTAAAGAGATAGTCAGGTTTCATCGAGTTACCCTCTCCATTGTATCTGATCGTGATCCCAGGTTCACTTCTAACTTTTAGAAAGGCCTTCAAAAGTCATTGGGTACTGAATTAAATTTTAGTACAGCTTTTCATCCTCAATCAGATGGGCAGTCAGAAAGAAAAATTCATAACTTGGAGGATATGCTACATTCTTTCTCTATGGATTATCAGGGAAGTTGGCACCAACATCTTTCTTTGGTTGAATTTTCATATAATAACAGTTTTCATTCCAGTATACAGATGGCACCATTTCAGGCATGATATGGGAAGCGGTGTCGAACTCCAGCTTTCTAGGATGATGTTGGTGAAAGGATGTTGATGGGACTAGAATTGGTAGATGAGATGGCAGAAAAAGTTCAGCTGATTCAGAAGCACATGAGAACAGCTCAGAGCAGGCAGAAGAGTTATGTAGATAACTGGAGGAAGGATCTATCTTTCGAGGTCGGTTATCATGTTTTTCTCAAGGTTTCTCCTTGGAAAAGTGTGATGAGATTTGGTATGAAAGGAAAGCTGAGTCCAAGGTTCATTGGACCATATGAAATTCTAGAAAGAGTTGGATCAGTTGCTTACCGGGTGGCTTTACCTCTGAGTTTATCTCAGGTACACAATGTTTTTCACGTTTCAATGTTGAGAAAGTATGTTCCAGATATATCTCATGTTTTGAGTCCAGAGGTAGTTCAGCTGGAAGAGAACCTATCTTATGAGGAACAACCGGTCTAGATACTTGATCACAGGGAGCAAGTGTTACAAAATAAGTTGATTAATCAGGTAAAGGTTTTGTGGAAGAACCACATGATGGAAGAGGCAACATGGGAATCTGAAAATGCAATGAGGGATAAGTACCCACATTTATTCGATAAGTAAATAAATTGCGGGGACGCAATTTTCAAAAGGGGGGAAGGATGTAACATCCCAAGTAAGTAATTAATAATATATATTTTTATCTATGTCTATTAATGAATTATATAGTGTTTTAGAGGCTTAAAATGAAAATATATCCAATCATAAGCATGGAATACACTAATATTTTTAAAAGATTGTTTTACTTCCTTTTGATGGAAAACCATTTTTAAATATATATTTTGACAATTTTATAAGCTATGTTT
Organism: Viscum album; assembly: GCA_963277665.1. Taxonomy (NCBI): domain Eukaryota; kingdom Viridiplantae; phylum Streptophyta; class Magnoliopsida; order Santalales; family Viscaceae; genus Viscum; species Viscum album. The sequence goes on along the minus strand of OY728133.1, from coordinate 1,035,694,659 downwards.
GTCAAAATAAACTTATTCTTTATTATTGGTACATCAGAATTTACTTTGTGTGAATTTTTCGTATTTTTCGGAACAATGTTCATTTTTTAATGAATAGTGAAAAATACTGCATTTTACATCAAAACTGCTTTTTTATCTAATTTATTTATATTATTATATTATATTTTGAATTGGTTTTGAAGTGAAATTAGAATATATTTTTACCATTTAATCCAATGATGGTCATTGGAGTCAATTTCACTTTGAAATTGGACATAAACTGGTGTCAATCTTTTGATACTTATTGTTTCATAAAAACACGCTATTTGTCATGACAGCGAGAATTAAATACTAAATTAATTAATGTGACTTATATGTTTTCAATTTTGTAAAATAGGCTTCATTTTTGAATTCAGAATATCAAATATAGCTTAGGGTGAATTTTTGGTATTTTTCTGAAAAAATTCAATTTTTTATGAATAGTGAAACCACTAAGTGGTACTTATAAAAAACTGTTTTTTCGTTGAAATGAAATTTTACCACTTCTGTGTTTTGAATTTCAAAAAATCCGACATAAATGGTTTTCATTAAGAAGTAAAATTTGGTTCAATTAGATTAAAATAATTTTTTGGTGAATAGTAACTCTTAAGTTCTTAATCGCGATTAGAGGTAATTAGTGTAGTTTAAGGTAAAAATAATGTTTTAATAAAATGAGATGAGTTTGAAACATGTTCTACCATCATTGGATGTCTCATGGAAGACCAAGAAAATCCATGGGTCAACTTGGGGACCCCATGGAGCCACTTTGGTTGGGAAATGACATAAATAACTTTTAATTTAATGTAAAAGTAAAAATGACACAAACATCAAATGTTTTACTAATACAATTGTTACATAGGGTTATAAAGATCATATATTTGATTATAAATAGTCATTTGAAATCTAAAAATATTTCCTACATCATAGTATTTTTTTATAATTTTTAAACTTTAAATAAATTAAATTATTTATGACATCATGATAATGCAACGATGACCTCATTATTTAACGATTTAAATAAAATGGAATGATAATTTAAAATATAAGACCTACACATGGCCCAAACCTATTGGATTGGTGGACTTCGAACCCGTATCACCTTATCCTCGAAACACATCAATGTGGTACCTCTTAAATCCGTAAACCATTTTAAAATAAAGTGACTATTCTTTACCTTCCAAGAGTGCCCCTCCTCTCCTCTTATAAAAGGCCCTCACCTCTACCTCCTTACCCACACTCCCAAAGCTTTTGTGTCGGCCAAACCCTACCAATTTTGGCTCTCCACATCCTTTTATTACTCCTTGAAGCCTCACTTTGGGCAGAAGTCTTCCCAATGAAGCCTTTGAGCTCAAATCTAAGAGAGTTACTCGATTTTAAGGTAATGTCTTCTTTTGAGCCCTTCTGTTTGATTTTGCTTCTCCAACCCCTGTTACTCTTTTGATTCTTTTCTTTTGTAACAAATCCAGTATCCTCAATATACTAGGATTTTGTTATAAGAAGTATTCGAGCTACACTTACACACACCTACATCTAATGGTTAAAGGACATATTGTTTCCGTGGATGGTGAATTTATGTCTCCCGAAATGATGATTGTTCTACATTCATTTAACACCTTAAAAGGTGGCCATTAAGATGTCACTATATTTATATATGATATATAATATTTTTTTGTTTTTCTTAAGCTTCTGTATTTTTAATTTTGGGAATACCTTTATGGTTTCCATTATGGGTAAACGTGATATCTTTATTTAAGGAAGTGCGGACTACCACCCCCTCAAAGTGGTTTGATTTGTCAAATACCATATGAGGGACGAATAAAGGAAGAAACTATCATATTATATATGATATTATACTGGAATTTTAATATACCTTTATATCATATTGATTCCATTCTATAAAATACGAAATAGAAATGAAAGTAGTGTTCATGCGTACGTACGACTTACCGTCTCCATGAATGGTGCATTTCATTTCTTACCTCTAAATGATTATGTAATATTATAAATGCATGTATATACTGTATATATATGATATCTACATAATTATTATAATCCTGGATATAATGGATACATCAAGAACATGTAATTATAAAGGGTTTATTTTGGACTCAAGTACCAATGATCGTTAAAAGGACCGTTATTAACTTAATTAATTACATAGTGTTCATGACATGGCGATAAGTGATATAAAAGGAATAATGAACTTGAAAATGGTTCTTAAACAAGTATGAATTAACTCAAGTTCATTATTCGGGAGATTAAAGAACGACCGAGTCAAGTCAGACCCGAGGTATGGGACTTCGTCTCAATCTCCTTTCATTGAGGCATATTTTGTTTTATACACAACCTTCTTTTATACGGTGTATAAACCCCCTTGAATTTTATGTTTATTCAAAAGGAATCTTTTTTTATACGAAGCATTTACTAAATGACAAAAGGGAATGTTTTTGTCATACGTATGCGGCGACAACGACTTCTCCGCCGCCGTGACCATTATTTGAGTTTCGGCTTCCTCTACAAGCCATACCTTCCTTTTAAAAGAAAAATAAATACCATGTTTTACTTTTCTTTTATTTTGGTATTGAAACATGTTTTTCATAATGTTTTTATATCAATGTGTTGTATTGTCATCTTGTGATTGAAAGGTGGAAATATTATGTTTCCTTTATGCATGTTTTATGTGATACGATTATGTTGAGGTTCTTGGGTATTATTATGAAGACAGTTGGTTCCTTGATAAACTAAGGGAGGGTGAGTCCGATATAGCTCTCCAATGCATTGGGTAATGCGAAAGAGTGTAATGTTAAAGTTTCTCTGAAGAGATTTAGGGAATATACTATGATGGGTATTCCAAACGTAACCAAGAGGGTTACTCCCTACGTAAGAATGTCATGAATGCCTCAAGTTACCTTTATGTCTTATGATTTCTATGATTTATTCATGATTTGATGAGGTATGTTGAAGTACATATGTTTTATGGGTAAAGTATGATTTCATTATTATGTATATATGTACCAATGTTTCCTTTCCATATATTTTTATATCCTTTACTGAGCTTTTTATGCTCATCCCAAGTTTTTTTTCGAAATGTTTTTCACAGGTCAAGGGAAAGGTAAATGATATTATGATAGTGTCAAGGAAGTATCAAGAAAGAATCCATGTTTTATTTTAAATATGTTTCCATTTATGGGAAAGAATAATACTATCATTATGTAACCACTTTGTTTATATGTGGAATGTAATCAAAGCTTTATGATCTAATTCTCTAAAACTCTAAACCCGAAAAGATCCTCAATGTGTATTCTTGTAATAACTGAATATTAAGTAAGGTTAAAGGTTAGGGACTTATATACAAAAAGCAACCCAAGGATGCCCATTTTCAGATATGGGTCAACTAATAGGATTAGGACACATGTTAGGTTAAATTTATATTAGAATAATAATACTTGATTACCATTATTTACCAGATTTACCTTTTAACCATGTTAAATAAATTTTTTATTGATGTAAATATTCAGAATGTATATAAATAAACATTACATATTTACAAAATTTGTATATTCCGATTCCAACTATTGAATCCATTATTCGAATTTCAAAACAAAAACGTGGTAGAAATTAATTTTAAATTAATTCCTGTGTATCAAAACAAAATTCGCGATTTTAAGAAATATTACCTGAAATTCATTTTTGTTTCCATTTCTAGAAGTCAGTTAATGGGATCTCGGTACCCAAACATAGAACCATAGATAATTCATACAACACAAAACAACACAATATTACACATCATAATAACCCGATTCATCTCTGGATCCCAAGCAGGAGTCCCCTTCACCAGTAGCTGATTCCCATTCCAGATGCTTCCAAAAACATCCACTTTAAACACGACTCCTAAGTTGTTCAAGAACATATTGATATGGATATGCCTTCTGGCTCATTATACCCTTTTAAAAGCAAAATTTACCTTGTTATTATATATTGATGATGATCTAGTCCGCATCAGCACCGAGAGAAATGAGTAGTCCTCCCTTTGTCTTCTTCTTGGTGTAGAAGACAAAGGTTCATCTGCTGTAGCCATCATCTGATTCCCACTTTTAAAAACATCATTGAATGAGAGACAAACTAGACCTCTCACATTCTCATTCCCTCCCCCAGAATCCTCCCTTCCAATTCCATATCTCTCCTTTAAAGCAGTAGCAAAAAACTCTATGTTGTTCCCCAGATTCTGGACTGGAGTATTACACTCCATCAAAGGGGGTGTCAATCCTCAGTAGTAAAATTTTCCACAAGTGTTTTGACATTATCTCCTAGCCTATGGTTCGTTGTCCCCACCAAAGGGCCATGGTTTTCTCCATTATGATTGTTATCCACATTAAAGACACCTTCTTCCTGCCCCAGACATTCGACCTGTTGATCCTCCCTTGCCTCTTCACCAACCGAAGCTAGATCATTCCCCCTACATTCAACCAGCTGGTCATCCAGGTTCTCCAAACCAACACCACCCCTACCATAACAAAAAATTCCATCCTCGTGTCCAATAGGTCTTCAGAAAGCCCTTCAAACCTGTTATTCAAGGCTATAAAATGTTTGGCCAGAGGATCAAGGATTTTAGAAGCCTTAGCACTCAAGGAGAAATCCTCTACCTCACTGACCTCTCTTCCTTCCTCAATCTTCTCAAAACCTAGACCATCCTTGGAAGGAACAGGTACCCCCATGTCCATCCTTATCCTTTGGAACACCTTAGACACCAACGAATTATCATGTATCGCCTTAAAATCAGAAGATTCAGGGGTCGGGTCTTCCTCAAAAGACACACTATGAGGTCTCAACGGCTTTACATCCCCACCAGCACCAGAACAACGTGGACCCCATCATTTTTCAACTTTTTCCGCATCTCTCGAAGCCAGACCATCTTTAACGCCCTTACAAGCACCATCCTCAATGCTCACAGAAGTAGAATTCCCATTACTGGGTGCCTGCATCAACTGAGACTGATGTTCACTTCGACAAACCTCAACCGAATGACCCAATCTCTTGCAAGATCCACAAAACTCGATCCAATTATCATAAAATACATTATGTTTGAATCTATATTCCTCACTGATAGTAATCCAAAGAGAATCAAAGGGGATACGGGACGCATCCATTTCAACACATACCCGGGGGTTCACTAGATAGCAAACCGCCTCGGTATGACTATCTGATCAATGGTATCTACCAATCATATTTCCCAACATGCATATAATCGAACGATTTTGGAATGGTAATGGAAGGCAAGGGAAACATACCCAAACTGAAATGGAAGGCGCATCGCGATTCATTTGGAGATCGAAAGACCAATGTAAAAGTAGAATGTGATATCTATTGAATCTGGGAGGAGCCCTCGACCAAGCTCGGATGAGTTCTTCCTCTGTATCAAACAAAATCATGATTTTCTTCTTGTCCAGTATGCCAATCACCACTCTATCTTGAAGATCCCATGCTTTAAAGACAAAGTATTTGAAATCGTCAACCGAAGGCCTCCTTGCTTGATCCGAGACACCAGATTGAGATTCAACAGGGCCGAGGCGTCCAAAAACTCAGAAGAGGAATGAGGGAGATTCGGAAAACCATCAATTAAATACATAATATAAGGGTTTAAATAGGATTTCGGAAACTGGGGAAGAAACTCTGGGTTTGAGAAGGGACTAAATGACATAGGTCTCTCATGAGATGACGATTCTCCCTCCCCCACCGAGGGGGAGGACCCTGTAACATCCCAAGTAAGTAATTAATAATATATATTATAATCTTATGCCTATTAATGAATTAGATAGTGTTTTAGAGGGTTAAAATGAAAATAAATCCAATCCTAAGCATGAAATACACTAATATTTTTAAAAGATTGTTTTACTGCTTTTTGTGGAAACCATTTTTAAATCAATCTTTTGTCAACTTTATAAGCTATGTTTGTCAAAATAAACTTATTCTTTATGATTTTGACATCAAAATTTACTTTGTGTGAATATTTTGTATTCTTCCGATAAAGTTCATTTTATTAATGAATAGTGAAAAAATTTTGTATTTTAATTCAAAACCTGTTTTTAATCTAATTTATTTATATGAGTATATTATCTATTTAATTGATTTTAAAGTGAAATTATAATATATTTTTACCATTTAAACCAATGGTGGTCATTGGAATCAATTTCACTTCGAAATCGGACTTAAACTAGTGTCAATCTTTTGATACTTATTGTTTCATAAAAACACGCTATTTGCTCTGACAACGGGAATTAATTATTAAATTAATTAATCTGACTTATATGATATGAATTTTATAAAATAGAAATAATTTTTTAATTCAGAATATCAAATATAGCTTAGGGTGATGTTTTGGTATTTTTCTGAAAAACTTCAATTTCTGATGAATAGTGAAACCACTAAGTGGTAGTTAATGAAACTGAATTTTCGTTTAAATGAAACATTGTCACTTCTGTGATTTGATTTTAAAAAATCCGACATACATGGTTGTCATTAAGAATTAAAATTTTGTTCAATGAGATTAAAATAATTTTTCGGTGAATAGTATCTTTTAAGTTCTTAATCGCGATTACAGGTAATTAGTGTAGTTTAATGTAAAAATAATGTTTTAATAATATGAAATGAGCTTGACACATGTCCTACCCTCATTGGATGTGTCATGGCCGACCATGACAATCCATGGGTCAACTTGGGGACCTTATGGAGCCACTTTGGTTGGGAAATGACATAAATAACTTTTTTATTATATGCTAAAGTAAAAATAACACAAACATGAAATGTTTTACTAAAACTATTTTTACATAGGGTTATATAAGTCATATTTTTGACTATAAATATTTATTAGAAATATAAAAAAATTTCCTACATCATGATAGTTTTTTTATAATTTTTAGACATTAAAGATATTAAATTATTTATGACATCATGATGATGTAGCGATTACCTCATTAATAAAGGATTTAAATAATATGAAAAGATAATGTGAAATCTATGACCTACACATGTCCAAAACTTATTTGATGGGTATATTTCTAACCCCTATCACCTTAACCTATAATTATATCAATGTGGGACATTATGAATCCGAAACTTATTTTAAAATAAAGTACCATTTCTTTACATTCGAAGAGTGCCCCTCCTCTCCTCTAATAAAAGGCCCCCACCTCTACCTCTTTACCAACACTTAAAAAGCCGTTGTCTCGGCCAACCCCTTCCCATTTTCTCTCTCCACATTCCTATCTTACTCCTTGAATCCTCACTTTGTGCAGAAGTCTTCTCAAGGAATCCTTTGAGCTCAAATCTAAGAGAGTTACCTAATTTTGAGGTAATGTGTTCACTTGTGTTCTTTTGTTTTATTTTGCTTCTCCAACCCCCTAAACTATTTTTATTCAATTATTTTGTAACAACTCTAGTATCGTAAATATACTAGGATGTGGTTATAGTAATCATTCGACCTAAACATACACACATTTATATATAATGGTTAAAGAACATACTGTTTCTGTGGTTGGCGAATTTCTGCCTCACGAAACGATGATTGTTCAATCTTTTTTTAAACACCTTTAATGGTGGCCATTAAGATGTAACTATATTTATATATGATATATATTATGATTATGTTTCCCTTATGCTTATTTTTTTTAATTTGTGGTATGCCTTTATGGTTTCCATTGTGGGTAAACACAATAATTTCATTTTAGGAAGTGCGGACTACCGCCCCCTCAAAGTGATTTGATTCGTTAATGCCATATGTGGGACGTATAAAGGATGGATTTAATGTTATTATATATGATTTTATACTGGAATTATAATATACCTCTATATCATTATTATATATTTCCATTAAGGTATGAGAAAGAAATGAATGTAGTGTTCATGCATACGTACGGCTTACCGTCTCCATGAACAGTGCATTTCATTTCTTATCCCCAAATGTAATGTACTATTATAAGTACATATATATAATGGATATATATGATGTATGTTATAGCTAAATGATTAATATAATTCAGGAATTAAAATATACATACCTCTCATTTAGTTTTAATTCCATTAATATGACATAGAAATGAAAGTAGCGTTCATGCGTACGTATGGATTACCGTCTCCATGAATGGTGTATTTCATTTCTTACTTCTAAATGATTATGTGATATTATAAATACATTTATATGCTAGATATATATGATATATATGATATACAAATCAGGAATTTCATTCTGGATATAAAGAACCTTCGACCACATGAAAAACATGTAATTGTAAGAAGTCCACTTTCAACTTAAGAACCGAATATTGACAAAACAAACATTATTAACTTAAATGGTTGCATAATGTTGATAACATGGAAATAAGTGATATAAAAGGAGTAATGAACTTGAAAATGGTTCTTAAGAGAATAAAAATTAACTCATGTTTATTATTCAGTACGTTAAAGAATGATCGAGTCAAGTCGGACCCGTGGTAAGGGACTTCGTCTCAATCTCCTTTCATCGAGGCATATTTCGTTTTATACACAACTATCTTTTTTACGGTGTATAAACCCCTTTGACTTTTAATTTTATAATAATGGAATCTTTTTCTACGAAGCGTTTTACTAAACGACAAAAAGGAATGTTTCTTTTAACATACGCGGTGACAACGACCTTTTCTACCGCTGTGAGTATTATTTGGTCTTTGGCTTCCTGAACAAGCCGTAATGTTTTTTTTAAATGAAATAAATACCATATACTCTTTTATGTATTTTGGTATTGAAAATGGTTTTTATAATGGATTTTTTATGTCAATATATTTATGTGATATATTGTGATCAATGTGTGGAAATGTTTTCTTTGAATTATATTTGTTTTATGTCTTATGATTTTTATAATGGTACTTGGACATTTGACGGGTGGTTACGCGATAAACCATATTATGGGTGGTGCTGTGAATATAGGATGGGTGGTTACTTTATAACCTCTAATGCATTGGGTATGGAAGTCGGCCGTATGGCTATTCCATTAAGTATGTATGGAAGTTGGCCGTATGGATATTCCATTAAGTGATTTGTGTGGAAGTCGACCGTATGGTTATTCCACTTAAGTATGTTTATGTCCCAAGTTAGATTTTTAGGTTATGTGATCTTTTTATGGGTTTCATGTTAATCTTTTGGTTACAAAAGGGTAGGTAATGATCATTTATTCAGTGAGGAGTTTTTACTACTTCATAAAGGTGATGAGTATTACTTTGATAATGTATACATGGTTTACTTTTTCTTTTGATAAACTAACAGTTTTCATTCTTTGTGTATCCCTTACTGAGCTCTTTATGCTCACCCCTTGTTTTTTTGAAATATTTTTCACAGGACCTAATATGGAATAGGGTCAAGGATGGGATCATGGGAAAGTCATGATATATAAAACTTGGAACTAGACATGTTTCTTTTTAAGAGTTTTTTTTATTCTATGGAAACTTAGTAGAAGTGTCTACTTTGTAATCTTTTGAGATGTAGTAGTTATGTTCTAATTCTCTAAAACACTAAACCTGAAAAGATCCCCAATTTGAATTATTCATTTAATTAAATATTAAGAGATGTTTAAGGTCGGGGCCTTATAGTTGTTATCAGAGGTCGGTTTAGATAACTTTAGGAGTTAGAAAATTGTTAAATTATAAGTTAATTTATGGTATGATTGAAATGATATTGCATTTATAGATTACCATATTGCTTCACCTAAGGTATTTCAGTGTTAAAAATGGTTTTTCGTAGAGGAAACAACGAAGATTTTTTGGGAAGGCATACTGTGGGAAATGACCTTCCAAATCAGCATACTGAGATGGTCAGAATCCGAATTGAGCAGTTTACTGCAGTGAGGGATCAGTTGACTTAGGTGAAAATTGTTGGTAGTTTTCATTGATGATATTTTGGTGTTTTCTAAAAGTAAATAAGAGCATAAAAGTCATTTAAGGGTTATCATGCAAACCATAAAAGAAAAGAAACTATATGGAAAATTCAGCAAGTGTGAGTTATGGTTTCAACAAATTTCTTTCCTGTGTCATATTGTTTCAAAAGATGGCATAACTGTTGATCCTGCTAAATCAAAAGTTGTTGAAGAATGGCCAATACTCCCAAATGTAATAGAGATCCATAGTTTTCATGGTTTGGCAGGTTAATACCGAAGGTTTGTTGAATTTTTTTTGTGTTTATCTAGTCTAATGACTAAGATAACTTGTAAGGGTGTTATGTTCATCTAGAAAAAAGAATGTGATGATTGTTTTCAGGAGTTGAAAAGAAGATTGGTGAATGCTCCAGTTTTGGAACTTCCTTCCAGGAATGGTGTGTCTGTTATATACAGTGATGCTTCCTTGAAAGGACTTGGTTGCGTCCTAATGCAGAATGATCAGTTAATTGTATATGCTTCACGACAGTTGAAAACTCATGAGGTAAATTACCCTACACATGATTTGGAATTATTTGTTGTTGTTTTTGCTTCAAAAAATTTAAGGCATCATTTGTATGGTGTAAAGTGTGAAATATATACAGATCACAACAGTTTAAAGTATATATTCACTCAAGAAGAATTGAACATGAGATAGAGGAGATTGCTGTAATTAATCAAGGATTATGATTGTACAATTAACTACCATCCGGGAAGAACAAATAAAGTGGCCAATGCTTTGAGTCGAAAAAGTAATGCTTCATTAACCATGCTATGTTTGGAACGAGATCCTTTGGTTTTTGATTTGATGAAATTTGGAATAGAAGTTGTTGGTGAATGGAGTTCTTCTTTTTTGTTTCAGGTATCTGTGAGATCATCCCTATCAGACAGAATTAATCGAGCACGGAGGGAAGACAATGAGTTGCAGAAAAAGGTAGAGCAGGTGCAGAAGGGTAAGTTGCCTGAATTCAACATTGATAATGATTGTGTTTTGATGTTTGGGAAGAGATTATGTGTACCTTGTGATTCATAGTTGAAGAATGAGTTGTTATGTGAGGCTCATAGTTCCTCATTTTCAGTTCAGCCTGGCAGTACTAAGATGCACAGAGATCTACGAGAGTATTTCTGGTGGGATGGAATGAAAAGGGATATTGCTGATTTTACTGTGAAGTGTTTGACTTGTCAGCAGGTTAAAGCAGAGCGGTAGTTACCAAAAGGGATGATGTAGCCTTTACCAGTGCCATAGTGGAAATGGGAAAATATATCAATGGACTTTGTTGTGGGATTTCTGAAGACACCTCGAGGTAATAATGAAATCTGGGTTATTTTTGATCGCTTGACTAAATCTGCTCATTTCCTTCCTATTCGAGATACTTTCTCTCTAGATCAAATTTCATGTTTCTATCTTAAAGAGATATTTAAGTTACATGGAGTTCCTCTCTCCATTGTATCTGATAATGATCCCAGGTTTACATCTAACTTTTGGATAAGCCTTCAGAAGTCATTGGGTACTGAATTAAATTTTAGTACATATTTTCATCCACAATCAGATGGGAAGTCAGAAAGAACAATTCAGACCTTGTAAGATATGCTACGAGCTTGTTCGATGGATTATCAAGGAAGTTGGGACCAACATCTTTCTTTGGTTTAGTTTTCTTATCATAACAATTTTCATTCCAATATACAGATGGAACCATTTGAGGCATTATATGGGAAGCAGTGTCGAACTCCATCATTTTGGGATGAAGTGGGTGAAAGGAAGATGATGGGACCAGAATTGGTAGAAGAGATGGCAGAAAAATTTCAGTTGTTTCAGAAATATATGAGAACAGCTCAGAGCATGCAGAAGAGTTATGCGGATAACCGGAGGAAGGATCTATCTTTCGAGGTAGGTGATCATGTTTTTCTCAAGGTTTCTCCATGGAAAAGTGTGAAGCGATTTGGTAAGAAAGGAAAGCTGAGTCCAAGGATCATTGGACATATGAAATTCTGGAGAAAGTTGGATCAGTTGCTTACCGAGTGGCTTTACCTCTAATTTTATCTTAGGTACACAATGTTTTTCATGTTTTGATGCTGAGAAAGTATATGCCAGATCCATCTCATGTTTTGAGTCCAGAGGTAGTTTAGATGGAAGAGAACCTATCTTATGAGGAACAACCGGTAAAGATTCTTGACCACAGGTAGAAGGTGTTACGTAATAAGGTGATTCATCAGGTAATGGTTTTTTGGAAAAACCATATGATTGAAGAGGCAACATGGGAATCTGAAAATGCAATGAGGGATAAATACCCCCACTTATTCGATAAGTAAATAAATTGTGAGGACACAATTTTCTAATGGGGGAAGGATGTAACATCCCAAGTAAGTAATTAATAATATATATTTTAATCTATGCCTATTAATGAATTAGATACTATTTTAGAGGCTTAAAATGAAAATAAATCATATCCTAATCATGAAATACACAAATATTTTTAAAAGATTATTTTACTACATTTTTATGACAAACCATTTTTAAATCTATCATTTGACAATTTTATAAGCTATGTTTGTCAAAATAAACTTATTCTTTATGATTGGGACATCAAAATGTACTTTGTGTGAGTTTTTGGTACCCTTCTGATAAAGTTCATTTTTAATGAATAGTGAAAAAATGATGTATTTTAATTCAAAAACCTATTTTTAATCTAATTTATTTATATGATTAGATTATATTTTGAATTGGATTTAAAGTGAAATTAGAATATATTTTTACCATTTAAACCAATGGTGGTTATTGGAATCAATTTCACTTTGAAATCGGACTTAAACTAGTGTCAATCTTTTGATACTTATGGTTTCATAAAAATACGCAATTTTCTCTGACAGCGGAATTAATTATTAAATTAATTAATGTGAATTATATGATTTGAATTTTGTAAAATATACATCATTTTTTGAATTCAGAATATCAAATATAACTTAGGGTGGAGTTTTGGTATTTTTCTGAAAAACATCAATTTTTGAAGAATAGTGAAATCACTAAGTGGTAGCTAAAGAAACTGATTTTTCTTTTAAATGAAACTTTTCAGTTCTGTGATTTGATTTTCAAAAATCCGACATACATGGTTTTCATTAAGAATTAAAATGTGGTTCAATGAGATTAAAACAATTTTTTGGTGAATAGTAACTTTTAAGTTCTTAATCTTGATTAGAGGTAATTAGTGTAGTTTATGGTAAAAATATTTTTTTAATAAAATGTGCTGAGCTTGACACATGTCCTACCCTCATTGGATGTGTCATGGCCAACCACGAAAATCCATGGGTCAACATGGGGACCCCATGGAGCCACTTTGGTTGGGAAATGACATAAATAACTTTTTATTATATGTTAAATTAAAAATGACATAAATATGAGATGTTTTACTAAAACAATTTTTACATAGGGTTATACAAGTCATATTTTTGACTATAAATATTCATTAGCAAGATAAAAAGATTTCCTACATCATTATAGTTTTATTATAATTTTTAGACATTAAATATATTAAATTATTTATGACATCATGATGATGCAGTGATAACCTCATTAATAAAGGATTTAAATAAAATGAAACGATAATGTAAAATATATGACCTACACATGTCCAAAACCTATTGGATGGGTATGTTTAAAACCCTTATCACCTTAACCTAGAATTATATCAATGTGGGAACTTTTTAATCCGAAACTAATTTTAAAATAAAGTAACATTTCTTTACTTTCCAAGAGTTCCCCTCCTCTCCTCTTATAAAAGGCCCCCACCTCTACCTCATTACCCAGACATCGAAAGACTTTGGCTCAGCCAACACCTGACCATTTTGTCTCTACACATTCCTCTATTACTCCTTGAAGCCTCACATTGGGCAGAAGTCTTCTCAAGGAAGCCTTTGAGCTCAAATCTTAGAGAGTTACCCGATTTTGAGGTAATGTGTTCACTTGTGTTCTTTTGTTTTATTTTGCTTCTCCAACCCCCTAAAATCTTTTTATTAATTTATTTTGTAACAACTCCATTATCTTAAATATACTAGGATGATTTTAAAATAATAATTCGACCTACACTTACACACATCTATATCTAATGGTTACAGAACATACTGTTTCTGTGGTTGGCGAATTTCTGCCTCATGAAACGATGATTGTTCAATATTCTTTTAAACACCATTAATGGTGGAGATTAAGATGTCAATATATTTATATATGATATATATTATGTTTATGTTTCCCTTATGCTTCTGTATTTTTCATTTGTGGTATGCCTTTATGGTTTCCATTGTGGGTAAACACGATAATTTCATTTTAGGAATTGCGGACTACTGCCCCCTCAAAGTGATTTGATTCGTTAATGACATATGTGGGACGTATTTAAATATGGATTTAAAGTTATTATATATGATGTTATACTAGAATTATAATATAACTCTATATCATTATTATTTCTTTCCATTAATGTATGAGATAGAATGAAAGTAGCGTCCATGCGTACGTACGGCTTAACGTCTCCATGAACGGTGCATTTTATTTCTTATCCCCAAATGTAATGTAATATTTTAAGTACATATATATAATGGATATATATGATGTATGTTACATCTAAATGATTAATATAATTCTAGAATTAAAATATACATACCTCTCATTTTGTTTTAATTCAATTAATATGACATAGAAATGAAAGTAGCGTTCATGCGTACGTACGGCTTACTGTCTCCATGAACGGTGCATTCCATTTCTTCGCTCTAAATGATTATGTGATATTATAAATACATGTATAATCTAGATATATATGATATATAATATATCCAAATCAGGAATGTCATTCTGGATATAAAGAAACTTTGACCACACGAATAACATGTAAGTGTAAGAAGTCCACTTTCAACTTAAGAACCAAATATCGACAAAACAATCATTATTAACTTAAATGGTTACATATTTTTTATAACATGGAAATATGTTATATAAAAGGAATAATTAACTTCAAAAAGGTTCTTAAGAAAATAGAAATTTACTCAATTTTATTATTCAGGACGTTAAAGAACGATCGAGTCAAGTCGGACCCGAGGTAAGGGACTTCGTCTCAATCTCCTTTCATTAAGGCATATTTCGTTTTATGCACAACTATATTTTTTACGGTGTATAAACCCCTTTGAATTTTACTTTTATATAAAAGGAATATTTTTCTATGAAGTGTTTTACTAAATGACAAAAATGAATTTTCTTTTAACGTACGCAGTGACAATGACCTTTTCCGCCGCAGTGAGTATTATTTGGTCTTTGGATTCCTGAACAAGCCGTAATGTTTTTTTTAAATGAAATATATACCACATACTCTTTTATGTATTTTGGTATTGAAACTGGTTTTTATAATGGATTTTTTATGTCTATATATTTATGTGATATATTGTGATCAATGTGTGAAAATGTTTTCTTTCCATTATATTTGTTTTATGTCTTAATATTTTTATAATGGTACTTGGACATTTGATGGGTTGTTACGTGATAAACCATATTACAGGTGGTGCCGTGAATACAGGATGAGTGGTTACGTTATAACCTCCAATGCATTGGGTATGGAAGTCGGCCATATGGCTATTCCATTAAGTATGTATGGATGTTGGTCGTATGGCTATTCCATTATGTGATATGTGCGGAAGTCAATCGTGTGGTTATTCCACTTAAGTATGTTTATGTCCCAAGTTACCTTTTTATGTTATGTGATCTTTTTATGGGTTTTATGGTAATATTTTGGTTACAAAAGGGTAAGTAATGATCTTTTATTCAGTTAGGGGTTTTTACTACTTCATAAAGGTGAATAGTATTACTTTGATAATGTATACATGGTTTACTTGTTCTTTTGATAAACTAAAAGTTTTAATTCTTTGTGTATCCCTTACTGAGCTCTTTATGCTCACCCCACGTTTTTTTGAAATGTTTTTCACAGGACCTAATGTGGAATAGGCTCAAGGATGGGATCAAGGGAAAGTCATGTTATATAAAACATTGGACTAGACATGTTTCTTTTTAAGAGTTTTTTTATTCTATGGAAACTTAGTAGAAGTTTCTACATTGTAATCTTTTGAGATGTAGTAGTTATGTTCTAATTCTCTAAAACTCTAAACCTGAAAAGATCATCAATGTGAATTATTCATTTAATTCAATATTAAGAGATGTTTATGTCTGGGGCCTTATAGAGCCGACCCAGAGGCAACCGTCGTCACTAGAAGGGAGAGTCCATTGGGGAGGAAACCCTACCTAAACCATCCTTAAGAAATATTATCAATCAAAAGATTTCCACTTATTTATGTCCAATTTCATTGTGAATTTAAATCCAATGACCAACATTGGAATAAATAGTAAAAATTATAATCAAATTACACATTAAAAAAGTTAAAAAATATAATCCATCTTTATAGATATATTATATTAAAAGGTAGATTTGAATTAAAATAAAATATTTTTTCACTATTCATTAAAAATGAATTTTATCAAAAAAATAAAAACAATTCAACCAATGTAAATATTGATGTCCCTATTTTAGAGAATAATTATATTTTGTCTAATAGAATATATAAATATGACCAAAACTATATTAAATTGGTTTTTTCCATGGAAAGGCATTAAATCAGCCTTTTAATGACAATTTGAGTATTTATTCATAAAATTAGATTCCTCATTTTTTTTAATCTTATAATATTTATTGTATTAATGTTGAAACATTTAATAAACATGTATAATCATATTTTAGTTTGTTCTATTCATTCCCACCAATATAACATTATGGCGTTAACAACCATTTAAAACAATAGGATTATAATTTTAGTGTGAAACATTAGATTTCAAAGAAACTCATTGTTGCGTATAGGGTACACCATCTAACATAGAATTCCCCTTTAACATAAAATTAATATTTAATTCGCAAATATTATTATATATGTAAATTCCATATTTCTTTATTTACCTGGGATGTTAGAAACATTAGGACCAAACAGGTCATTCACAGCAAGATGAATGAAGATGAAATAGTGAATTTGAATAAATCATGATTAATGTGATTGGGAACTCTCAAATAGACGATATTATTGTCGATTAAACATTTTCTTCTCTTATGAGGTCAGATACAATCATATTACTTTTTCTATCACAGTGAAAAAAGTTTCAATGTTATCCAGATGGACTTCATGTTATTATTTTTTAATGGGGTTATCGATGTTGAATTTTATATTTATTATCTATATGGTTCACATATTAATTCATCTGATTATATAGTTTTTCAACTAAATAAATAACTATGTAGGTTATCCTAATCATCATGATAATGGTATTGAGGACTATATCAATTTATGAAGTAGCACTTTTTTAGTATGGTGGGGTTGATTACATTACCTATGTCAAAAATGATTGTAATAATTTGATTACAGTGATGGTTTATATTAAAGACATAATATTTGGTGGATCAGATGAGGCATAGTGAAAAATGTTAACATAATTCATGCAAAGTGAATTATAAATTTCAATTACTGGTGGACTGGTATTTTCATTGGTTTACATGGGACACAAGGAAATAAATGATCATTAATTTATTTATATAAAAATTTTAAATAAAAATTTTGGAAGATCTAACATTGACGGCCCCAAGTATATGAAGACTCTAGTGGCTGGCTGAATGAAGTTATCTTGGGATTACAAAGAATTTTTTTTAATTTCACTAAATAAATAAAATAATAAGAAGTATATTATACATGAAAATTAAAAAACCTAATATTCCCTCATCATTAGAATAAGAAATAAATCATAGAAATCCTAAATAAATAATGTGAAATTTTGTTAAAAAGAATTGATATTAGGGGAATGTTGGAATTTAGTTTGTTATATTAGGACAGATCATTGTAAGAGTTACTGGGTTATATAGTTCAAAATTGGGCCACTTAAGTAGGTGATATATAAGAATTATAATGTGTTATAGGCCTCATAAATAATAGAATCCCTCACAAACAATGTAAATTGAATTAAATTACCATTTTTATTAACGATAAGGTGGAATTTTTTTTTCTGATGATGGATTCTGTGCCTACAGAACTACTTGTTATGTAATTTCTCACCAAGAATTTAACCAAAAATGCATTTGAGTTTCATTGACCAAATTATGGAGTTCATTCAACTAGAAAATCATGAAAAATTATTGATGTGGTACCATATATCTCCAAATTATTATTTTTATCTTTAATCTGTTTATATATATATATATTTTACTATTTTAGAGGAAAGATGATTGACATACCCATTTATTGACAAAGGGGGGAATGTTTTGATTATATAATGGGTGGTAATTTCATAGTTAAGATAAGGGATAATATAAAAGGTGGTACAATGAAGAAGAATTTCTTTTAAATGATATTATTATAATTATAAAAGATCAAAGGATATATCTAACGAAATATGATGTATTTGGTTACATTGTTTTTCTAGTTGATAAATAAATTTATTCATTGATAGACATTCCATTCTAAACTTGATTATCATGTCTCTAATGGATCATTTGGGCATAGAGTGTTTGTTTGTAAAATCATTAATCAATTTATGAATAAAAATAACCAAATAATTCTATAATATTGATGAAGTCATAATGAGGTATCAAAATTTTATGTGTTCTCAACAAACCCAAAGGGTGAGATTGTTGGGAAAACCCCCTCAAGGTAAAAATTCAATTTTTGTAGGTGGATAATGTTTTCTGAAAATTCATGTATCCATGAATTTATTTGTATTTATAAATATAATTTTCCACAAAATAGGTTTATATTGATCATTTACAAATGAATGGATGCTCATCAGGTAGTAAAAATGTTGTTCATACGTGGTTTTTTCAATTCCTGGTGTATTCCAAAAAAATTGGGGTAAATTTTTTTAAAGAATGGATTAGAAATTATAAAATATGGATTTCCATGTGTACCTAATAAATATATAGAAAATTCATTTATTCCTATAATATTATATTTCAACAATGTTATTAATCATTATAAAGTAAATCAACGTCACCAACCCAGGGTTTCATGAAGGTGTGGAGAATCATGAATTAATTTCGAAAAGATGTTACATATATGTGACTATAAATAGCATCATTATAAGTGAAAATTACCATGATCATTTAGAAATATGATGTTTTACGAAACATATTAGAGATATACACAGAAAATGTGATGATGTGGATGAGATCATTAAGAATGGGATGAATCTCATATAAATAGGCCTTTACCCCATCATTAGGGACTATAGGTAAATAATGATTGTTTATTGGATTTTATTATTTTATGGTGATTCAACGATGTTGTTATTTAAAAAAATTCATTAGAACGAATATTTATGATGTCTATTATTTTTCACCAATATATATATGAAAAAAGAATTTATTATTTTTCACATTGCTAAAAATATCAGACTATAAGTTTTTATCTTCTTGGAGGATAAGTGAGATTTTCAGTAGCAGATGATCATTGTGAAATTATATTACTTCATGAATGGTAGATGAGATTCTTCTCTATTGTGATATTCAAGAAATTTTGTGGTTCATTAAGGAAGAATATATTTTTGTTTAAATAAGATGTTTTTTGGAGGATGTACGATATTCGGAAAAGAAATGTGAATCATGAATGTGTCAGAATGAATTTCTAGTTAAAAAATTGTAAATAAATATTTATAATGTAGATGAAATTTAAACATCAACAGAGCATATAACAAAAAATTAGTATATATTGACTATATACAATGAGGGTGACTAAATGTCTGAAAGCCTTTAATGAATCCTTTTCAGAGGATTAATAAATAGAAGAGGATGATTGTGATCCATTATAGTATGAAAGATATGTATATGGTGAGATTGGGGTTGTCAACAATGCGAATAATTGAGTTTTTCTTAAAAATTGTTAGTGCAATGATGTTTCACATAGAAGTGATCTATGCATAACCTTATTATAGAAGTGATACATAGAGAGGTTGGTACATCGGAACATTGTTAGTGTTGTATCTTTGGAAATATCCTACTTAATGAAAAAAATAAACTTTTTTTGTCTCATTTTTTATTTCAGTTTTGTCTATACATAACAGATAGAAAATGGGATATTATTTTTTTGTTTAACGAATAATCCATATCAGAAGGAAAAATTATTTTAATCATTCAAACCCTATTTTCCCCCACTCAAGTAATTTAACCATGTTGGGATGACAATCATTCAAAATACTACAATTTTGGTCAAATAGACTTCAATATAAATATCATGGAATATCATTGAGTCCATTATAGAATAAATTTTTGAACACAACATTTTTATATAAAATATTCCTTCATTTCTACCATATAACCTATTTAGAGAGATATAATTGTAATTATTTTTTAAATTAATTAATAAATAACATTTTCAAGGTAGGAAACCACATTAATAACCCTAAAATCTTCTCCATGGATGGAAAACATCTACATAATAAATTAAAAATAGATACCTAAAATGTTATTCAACAAACAATATATATTAACTAAATGTTTGGTTAATAATGGATCATTGTATAATAATAAAATTATAATCCAACATCATATTGAAAAAATACTAGTTAGTTGATTCATGATCCCATACAAAATTAAATATTATAAAAATATCCAGTTGACGACATGAAAGAAAAATCCATTTTTCGGATATATTTAAATTCTAAGTAGTATATCTGGAAAAACTATTGGTATTGTTGAATCATGTATAATGTTTATTACAATAAAATACCACTAAACGTATATTATCATGAATGTACCCTCCTATGGTTATTATTTTAATATATACAGAGCCATGAGAGTTTAAATTGAATCCACCTTCATGAGGAGTCCATTTGACCCATCTCCCAATTAACATAGAAGCACACCAAACATGGTGAATTTTTAGCAATAATTATTTTATAAAATATCCATGTGTATGTTTTGAGATATATTCTTATAAAGAAAACATAATATTAGTTATATGTAGAATATTAATATATTATTACATAAGATAATATAAATGGAAGGAATATGGTCTATAAATTCAATGATGTGTCTCTACTAAGGAGATGATTATTCCTTCATGATTTTGCATATCATATATCTTTCATCGACAAAAATAAATTCTAGAGTATTTTATTTTATTATAAAACCATCTATATTATAATAAGATATTAAATTTCATTACTGATTGAATGATTCAATTGGGAATTATAACCACAGATCAATAGGTATAACTTTAATTCAACCGATGTTTAGAATTTTATTTATTCCATTCAATAGTATTTCAAATTCATTCACTTATTATTATTTTATACTTCAAGTGGAGAAGTTTAATTTTGATATTATTAATTTGACTTAAGAAATATCAATATCAATTGGTTGGGGGTGTTTCTACAAATAAATACGGTTTTTGGTTAACATTATTGATTATAAAGTATAGTATTTTAGAATGAAAAATTTCACTAGGAGGGTGTATGATCACCCAGAGAATAGTGATTACATTAAACATATTACAAAAAAATCATGATACATAATTTTTTTCTACATCATTACTGCATAGACCAAGATACTCTATTGTCTGTAATATATTGTTTCAACCTAATTATTCAAAAATAAACATCCTTAATAACACATAGAAAATTCATCTTATATGTTTCATCATTAATCAATGATATGGGTTATAATTATTTAATTGAATTTTCCACTGTCAAATTATTTTCTTGGTTCGACAACCAATAATGAATTCTTATATTAAATATACCTTTTAGAAAATTTTATGTTTTACCATTATAATATATATATATATATCTAATATGCGAGTATGTAATATGTATCTTCTTCTAATAATGTATTTACCTAATTTTTCAAGTAAGAGGTATATTTCACCATTTATTAGTACTAATATTTTATCATTTAATTTATATCTAATCATCATGGATTGAGTTAATAAATTAGTTTCTTTTTTATCATACTATATAATTTTTTCATTATAGCTTGTAAAAAGTACACAATTAATTATCATTATATCTTTTCGATTAGATGAATTTATCTTTATAACAAAATTCTAAAATATAACTAAATAATTTAAATAAAAGGATATTTTATCAAAAAATCTCAATTTATTATTAATATATCCTTTATAGAATTCATTTCATTTTCATAGTGGCATTTTAAGACCTAGAGTCAATTAACGAAGAAGAAATGGATGTAAGGGAACTTTATAAGGAGTAAGAACTTGTTATATATTTTCTAGAGGATAAATCATAATGTGAAACATGTTTCGATGAAACATATATGGTAGTTTTGAATTAAAATTATGAAACAAAAAATTTTTCAGAGGAAACATTATTTTCAATATGAATGATTCATGGAGATAAATGTGAACTAGCTTTATATGAAGAAACAGAAGAGTTTGATAGGGTATAGCTATAGAAATCCTATTTTATAAAAATTTATAAAATTGAAAATAAAAGATGAAATAAAATAGATTATTTTATGTTCATAAATAATATGACATGGGGATTTTGGAAAAGAAATATTATATTTTTTCATAGAAACTGAATTGATCCTCCAAAAAATGTTATTTTCCCGACTTTTATTTTCACCTCTTAAATTTAATATATTGATATTAAGGAATATACAAATAAAAAGAAATCTTTATTAAATAGAAATTTAATCTTGAAACTCCAAGAAGGGTTAGATTATTTAACATTATCATTATCATTCAAATATATATAATCTATATTAACATTTTCATGAATATTATCTTCAGGACAAAAATTAGAAAATTTAATTTTTTTTAAAAATAATGAATTATTTTAAAATTTTCTACGAATAATTATTTATTAGAAGTAATTTCAATTTAACATAACAAAAATGACCTTTATTTATCATATTCTATATACATTATTTTTTTTAATTTTTTTTATTTGGTCTGTGAACATGAAAAGAAATAAATGGTGATATGAGGGTGAAAATATTCAAGAGAAAAAGGGGTGATTATTTTAAATTTAATATTTATTTTGGCACAAAATCACAAATATATTGAATTTTAGTTATTATTTTTAAATAAAATTCCATGACCCACATTAATTTGTAGTTTTATTTTTAATATAGGATAAAAATAATATTCAACACCAATAATGAAATAGTATAAAAATAATTGATTATAATAATAAATGACTAATTTAGAGATGAAATAGAAGTTGTATGAATAAGGGAATGTATTGAATGAATCATTTTACTGGTGACTATAATACATTAGTATATTAAATTTCCACTATATTTCACAGGCCGTGATTTTTTTAAATTTTTATTTCCATGATTACTATTATGAACCAATTCATATGTGATTCGAAAAAAATATTATTAGTCCTTTCCTAAGAGGTTACTGAGAAAATATTTTTTATACATCATAATAACCATTTCATGGTATATACATGGTATATGTATACTACTATGAAAATACATTTTATCTCATAAAAAAATTAACGTAGAAAATTAGAGTAAAATTATTTATGCATATTTTTTAGAGAATAATTTCCCTTGTTGATAATATTTACAATATAATCTTATTCAAGCTAATACAATCCATTAATGACATCATATTGCTGATCCAAATTACTTGAAAATGTTATCATTCCTAGCACACTGTTGGTATTTATCATGAGATGAAATTATATTTGAGTAGGATAATTATATTCAATTGTATAAAGGTATTTTTATCTCTATTGATAGATGTACAGTGGTTCATGTGTTTATTTGGAATGGTTCATGATTTATTCATTTTATTCAACAGTTTACCCTACTGAATAAAAATTATAAGTAAAAAAAAGTCATAAAATGGTATATATATTTGGATGAGAAAACCAATTATTTTCATATCCTGTGATATATAAATATCTAATAAAATTACTTTCATGATTATATAATTTATATATTAGTTGATGAGAAAGGAATAAATTCTTTTGGATGAGTTAAAATATCCAATATTATAATTTATGTAATTTTTTTTATTGTGGGCCATGATTTTTTCAGAAGTGTGGACAATTCCATTCAATGGATTATTTTTCATTTTATATGATTAGAATTCATTAGTCAATGTTAAATATATATTGAAATCATTTTTGATCTATTAAAATTTTCAAACCTATAATCTCAAAGAAACATATTAATTTTAACGTTTTTTTCATGACGACATGATCCAAATTGATATTATTCATTAAAACATTATGATTTGAGATTCCTAGAATTAATATGGATAAGATTCATGAACAATTTTATGAGAATAACTCCAATTAAACATTTTATAATGACTGTTGTGAGAAATTAACAATCTTAAACACCATGGAATTCTAATTATAAATATTTGTGAATTGAAACCTCATAATATATGTTATAATAATAATTTTTATTTTAAATGGGGAATGTAGAATGAATGGTAAAATTGTTTACATAAGAACCAATAGAATATTGAAAAAAACCTTCCTGACATATAAGAATATATTTTTATTGATATTTTTATTATTTATGGTATAATATTTGATGAATTGATCTTACATTATGTTTATTATGAGTTTTAATTAATTAGGAACATAAAATGATGCTTTTTTGGAGGATTTGATCAAACTTTTGGGTATTATAGTTCTCATTAATTTAATTATTTGTAATAATTTTATATTAGTTCATTAAAGTAATTAAATTATTATATATACCATTGTAGGTAACAATTTACCTTCATAAATTGATAAAAATTGTCAAAAATAAATGAATTGTTAAAACCCAAACATCATTGGAAATCACGGGAATTTCAAAATTTCATTAAATAAGGAATGTAACACCCCATGATTTTGTGAATTTTATCTGAAGTAATTTATCTTTTGATATTGTGTCACTTCATAGTTAACTAGAAATTGTTATATATATATATATATAAACACTAAGTCATGATTTCACTTCACAAGGCACATCTTTATCGTATGTTACGTAGAACACTGAGTTTCTATAAAGCATAAATTTTAAAAAATATATTTTAAGGATATAATTATAAAATATCCAATAAAATTTTGAAATTAATATTAATAAGTAAAAATAAATTATTTTTATTATTATTATATATAAATAATCCATATTGATTATGAATTATATAATTTTTGCTAAAGAATTTATATGTTGACAAATAATTTAAACTACATCACATGTCCTTTAATAAAAATAATAAAATAAATTTTATAAACATATTCAATCTCAATTTGATAATAATATAATTCTTTTTTTGTGTTATAATTCTGAAATTATCTTTGGGTGATTTCTTTAATATTCAGCGAAAATTAATTTTTTTAATGAATAGTGAAAATCAATAAAATTTAAATTAAAATTACCTTTTGATAAAAATAATTATTACTATTAATTTATAGTTTAAGTTGGTTTCTAATGTATGAAAAGGTAAAATATTCATATATTAATAAAATTTACTTCATTGTAATAATCATTATATTTAAATTAATCAAAAACGTAATGATCTTTTAAACATTGTTATATTAAAATATCACATTCTCTCCACACATGT
Organism: Viscum album; assembly: GCA_963277665.1. Taxonomy (NCBI): domain Eukaryota; kingdom Viridiplantae; phylum Streptophyta; class Magnoliopsida; order Santalales; family Viscaceae; genus Viscum; species Viscum album. The sequence continues at coordinate 1,035,669,098 of OY728133.1, read as the reverse complement.
GGGATAATTATTACTCTTATTTTTCCCAATTATGTGATTTGAATTTATAATAATATACATACATGATTTATTAAGTTCAATATGTGTTGTATAATAAGATAAACATATTTTCTGATCAAAAAATATAGTGAAATTAATTAAAATGAATTACATTGAATAAGATAAAAATATGATTAATAAGGGACTACATATTACTATTAAGGACCATAATGACATGGAAACATGTACAAAATCCATTGGAATCAAATAATTCAACTATATACAAATTGTTTTATAAATTTTTTGGTTATTAGGATATTAATTAAATAATGTTTAATATATAAAATGTTATGTATGGGAAAAAAGGGGAACCTTCCTTACCTTTAAAATTTATAAAACCATGAGATATTCAAAAAATATCATTTTTTGTTATACATAACCTATTTAAATATAAATGGTATATTTTTTATCAAAATAGTTTTTCAGTTATTTTAAAGACAATTCATATATTTAAAATTCTTAAGAAACATCAAAGTAGTGATTATATAGTTAATTTGTAACTAAAATTAATGATACTATAAATTTTAAAAGTGATGTTGATTGATTGAATATTCATTTATTTAATAAGATTAATATATCATCTCAATCATATATAAATCAAATATATTATATTAATTATATAATATTAATATTTTAAAATTAACTTTAACAAAATATTTTAAAAAATTACATTATTATTATTTTACAATAAATGATATTTGATTTGTTGATTTAAAATTATTAAAAAACATATACTTTGAATTTTAATTTTTAGTGTATGTAGATATAAAATAATGTCTATTAATGATGAAATTAATATTTATAATATATATATTGAACTATATATTTTAAAAACATTGTTATAACAATCCGAGTTTAAGAAGTGTTTTGTTGCGTCACATGGTATTTTTTTAAAATTAATTTCCACTGAGGATGATAATATTATTTTATAAAATTTTTATAATAATAAAAAATATGTGGCTCTATATTCTCTAAAAAATATAATTATATTTTATTCTTAATGGTTAAATGAAAAATACTATAAACAATATTCTTTAATAAAAACAGAAATGTAACAATTGGAGAACCATAAATATTAATGAACAAAATTTTAAAATGAACATATTTTGGTTTGGTTTAGGATTCTATCAACCATGATAACCCTTTAATCGATTATTTTTCAATTTTTTATGATCTTTAAAAAAGGTAGACCACACATTAATGAATATCTTCATGTTATTTAAAAGAGAGCCACCCCTATCCACTATAAAAGGGAAAACACTCTACGACTTTCTCACACCTCTCAAGCCACATTGGATCATAAAAAATCTGCTATAATTGACTCCCAAATTCCCTCCCATAAACCATTAGTCTTTTATATGATTAAATAGAAATGTATTGAATAATTTTGGTACGAACCAAAAGGAGTACCTAATTAAAAGGTAACATATTCTCTAAAGATCTCTTGAATCATTTCAATTATCCTCCCCTCTAATATCCTTATAATAATATTATATAAAAACATAGTCATCATTAGTATACTATTATTTTGTATGAAAATTTTCTAATCTACAATTACAGACACAATCATCAGCTGCGTAATGAACATATAATTTATATTAATGTTGAATTACAGCCTCATAAATTGATGATCATTATTTTTTCCATTAACACCTATTATGGTGGTCATTATAATGGAAAATATAAATGTATATTATATATATATTATATTATAATATCATTATTATTATTTATTTATGTATAACATACCATTATGCTTCCATTAATATGTAAATTCCAAAGTTTCGTTGGAGGAATTGTGTACAACAGCACCCTCAATGCGATATGATTCATTCATACACTACTGGATTTTATTAAAGTTTTTTTACTAAATATATACAATATTTATTATTCATAATCATAGGATACTAATCTTATATATATATATTTACAATCTATTTTTTGTTCATTATGAAAATTAAATTGAAATAGCATACATGGGTATGCATGGAATACCATCCCCATGAACGGTGTATTCAATTTCATACTTATATATTCAATAAATTAGTATTATACAAGTGTAATTTCAATAAATGATATTTATACCATTCCTTATATTCAATAATTCTTACTATTAGTAAATGGATAAAATATTTAAGAAATTAAAACATACGTGATGAATAAAAAGAGTATATACCCAATATGAAAGCAAAACATAGGAATTATAACAACAACGTAATATAATTTTGTAATAAAAAATTATGTTACTATATATAATAACATGGATCTGAAATTTATTTATAAAAAATTTTATTATACATTTGGTTTGGTCAAGTATGATAAGATTCAGGATGAAAGTTAACTGAATTTCACCTCACTTTTATCACTATGAGATACATTCCTTAATAACCACTCAATTATTTTTTGTAGTGTATGTACTACCCATGAATGTATTATATTTATGATATTAATATATTTATTGGAATTATCCTATCCATTTTATGAAATTTCTTTCATGTCATTTTATTTTCAAAAGATATCATATCATAAAAATATTTTTGTCTCAATATTCATTTTTGATAATCATGTATTGTTAGGCACCAAAACATTTTTTGAGGTGAGTTATGTCATGAAAATTTAAATTTTCATGATATTTTCTGCTTCATTTAATTTTAATTTCATACATGGAGATTTTGATCTCATATTTCCAATTGATAATTGTATATTTAACCGATCTAATCATTTTTTGATGTTGTTTATGATTATGATTAAATTAATGAAATCTCATGCTCCATCTCTCAAAAGGTCTTATGAAAATTATTATAATATGGTTATTCAGGACATCATCATGTACGAGTCCAATTTTCCCAAACTATTATAAATAATTCAATGTTTTTAACTAAAATATTTTTGTCACTCTCTTCATTTGGAAACCTATTGGATTTAGAAATTTTTTTTTAAAATATCTTTTAAAAAATGTTTTCAAAAATGTAATCAAAATATCATTAAATCCCATTTTGAAAGAAAATGTGTTAAAAAATGTATTGTTGTTTTATATTCATTATTTAGGTATTTTAAAATTATTTTTTATGGAAAATGGTTTAAAAATATTTTTAATCATATTTTATAAGTTTTCAATGGAAATAGTTATTAAAATGTTTTCAATCACGATTCATAAGTTTTAATGTAAAAATTATTTAATTTTTTTTTTTTAAATGTTTTATATGTTTTTTTAACTAAAAATTTTTCCAAAAAAAATAAATTTTATTTACTTGATTGAAATTTTATTTTAAATTAATTGGGTTTCAATAAATTCTCAAGCCTTTATTAAGTGTTTTCAGCATGTTTTTAATGAAAAGTGATCATAAATATTTTGAAGTTTATTCTATAAGTATTGAATTAATATGGATTAGAAAATTATTTCATGTATTATTGTTATTTCTTGAAATAATTTTATTTTAAAATGAAATTAAAATGTTATTATTAATTAAAAATCTTTTTCAAATAGAAATAGATTCTGTCCTCATGAAATGATTTTGAATAATATTTCAATATTATTTACCATCTAATATGTAACATTGTAATGTTACTCATTCCCTTCAAGGAAATTTTCTAAATATTTGATTCATATTATTTTTATGAATGATCCATTCATAATTATATTTTCGTTTTGAATCATATTTCTATTTGAATGGTTATATATTTATGAAATATGATTCTCTTTCATGGGTTATATGTTTATGAATCCCGTTTATATATAACATGTTATTCTATTGATAAAATTATTTTTAAAATCTATATTTTTCCAATGGTTATGATAAGATTACATATTAATGATATGCATTTATTTTCAAGTGTATTGGAATGATTGTTTATATTAATCAGACACATTTAAGTATTATTATTTTAGGAAATGTGTGGGTTTTATATCTCCATCCAATGCCTTTGGTATTGATTTATATCTCATGATATAGACTAAGATGGTCTTGGGGATGAAACATGACTTCTACAATGTCCATGGGATAGAACAATGATTACCATTCAGGTAGGAGGAGTGAAATCATTATACAAATATGGCCATCATATTCAAACATGAATATAAAGATGGTATGGGGAGTGAACCCATTCATCCAAGAAAGTATTCATAGAAATTATTTGACTATTATGGAAATCAAATTGTTTGATTTTGTGTGTGAAACAATTATCTATTTTATTCCTATGGTATTATTTAATGGATTAGATTCGTTATTTCATTAATATTCTTATCTTAGGAAACAATAATCATTATTTGGTGATTCATGTTTTTTATCATTGAGGTGTAGGGTATTATCTTATATTTTAATGATATTGTAAAAATAACCTTGTGCTGAATATTATTAATACATATCTTACTTGGTTACCATTAATAAAGAGTTGAGATAATGATATTCTTATGCTTACATTCCCTAGGATATGATAAATAGTTTTAGGAAAAATACTAAATGTAGAGTTCATTTTGGGATATGTTGACCACCAATCACTAGGATATATGATTTTGTTTCCACGTTTCCAAAGACACCAAAATATTATGGTCCTCGAGCATAGTATTTTGTAATGAATGGAATATTCATATAATTTGATTTAAAATCCATGTATTACTATCCTAGGTCACTAATGTTAGTATCAATGAAAATTATTATCCAACCATTGGAAAATAAGATGAAAAAATAGTAAAATATCTAGGAATATTACTATGAATATATATATTGTTTTTTGACAAATTATATGTATAAGGATTAGTTAATGTTTATAAAAGTGTCATGTAATTTTTGTAAATGATGGAGTGAGTGGTTTCTTAGAAATACATCCCTTTCAGGATAACACATGTGGATGTACGTCTGAACAGATGTACCATTGGGTGACATCCCAGACAAGAAGATTCAAAATTGACATGGGGGGAAAGGGTAAATTCCAACAAGCCTATCTATAGACTAGGATTGACTATAGTGGGGTTTACGATTTCAGAATTCACATACTCATCATAAAAAATTATGAATTATTTAGAATTATATTGTTTATTTATAACCCATGTTTAAACATTGAATTCAATGAAAATATAATGTTAATTGTTTTGATATTAATTATGTATTTCATTTCATGAAAATACAGTTTTCTTTTATGATAAATAATTTTCACACTGTGCTTTTGGTTTTAGATAATTTTTGGAAATAGAAATAACTGGATTAATATTGATTCTGATGGATAATTTTCTGATGATATATCACGAGGGATGATGACATGAGTAAAAGATATTGTGAGAATTCCTAATTTGTTTTGGTAGAATATGATTCACACTGTGTACCTTATCTAACTCTTGTACTAACAAAGTAATAAAAAGAAGATGCTCAATGAGATTTTGTTCATGGGAGACCATGGAGGATAAAAAGAATCAATTTTTTTACGTCATGAATATGGATTGAATCACATATGTTAATGACAAAGTGGAAAAAGAATATTTTCTTTCAGTATTGTAAAGAAGGACACAAAAAAGGAACTATAGGGTAAAATGAATAGAACAGTAATAGAAATTGATTATAATATTGGGATCTCTATAAAATCATCGATCATTATGTGTTTTATTTATTGAAAAATTTTCATTGTGAAACTCAATTACACATTGAGAAATATCCTAAGGTTGATCAGTAATGTGGTTAGGTTTATGGTTCATTTATGATAATGAAGATAACATAGATAAAATAGGAATGGAAATATTTAGTGTGTAATATGATGAGGTACCATTTCTAATGGAATAAGAATGATGTGGGATAATAAAGCTTTTTTGTATTTGGATTAAATAAGTATGTTACATGAACGGTGAAATATATATATATCTTTTTAGTTTTTGTTCTTTTATATGGATTCAGAATTAGAAGTTGAATGGATCCAATGCAATTGAAAAGTGATAAAATAGAAACATAATGTCAAAAAAACACATGAATAAGAGTATTATAATCCATAATATGATACATCAATTATAATAATGTTGTATGTATAAAGATAATCGGGATATGAATAAGTTAGTTTGAAGGTATTTATTACCTTATAAATAATTAATGACATGTGGAAAACTTGTTTATGGTATCCTAGATAAATATTTGAACTTCTTGGATTTATGGAATAAAAATTTTAATCTATGGAATAAGAAATCATGTATTTTTTCTTAATTTATTTGACTAATTTTTCTTGTTATTGTGTTTAAAGGGAATATATGATGGTGGTATTTACATGATGGGAATGTGAAAACCAAGGTCTATATTGTGATATATGGGGTAATTAATGTTAAATTGATATGATTAATCTCTATATGTATTTTTTAATTTCATATTTTAGAAGTGTTATGTAAAGACCCGGAAATTTCAAGGAAACTTTTTTCATAATTTTCTTTGGAATTTTACAAGAACACAGTTTCTGACGGCGCCTGATTCCGAGGCCCGGTGTGCCCGGAATTAATTTCCGAAGATTGGCTCGGGTACGTTCAGTGAACGAGCGAGCGGGAATTTATATCTTTTGAACCGGTGCTCGGAATTGAAATCCGATTGCACCGATGAACTCGCAACGCCGGTAATCTCTTAAGGGAACATTTACCGTAGTTGCGTTTGTGCGGGAGAAGAAGTTAATTTTTTGGGGTTTTATTAAAAAAGTGAATAAAATTGTTAAATCAATTTTATTTCATGTTAAGTTGTTAACTTCTCCCTTGGGAAGTTGGTGGTGGGCCCACATCCATCCAACTTCCCATGTGTGGATATTTGAAAGGGTGGGGCCCACACAAACCCCTCCCCACCTCTTCAAATTCCTTAACTTTCCTAACCCCTCTAAACCCCCCATTTAAGTTTTGATAACTTAACACCTCCTTAATTTTATAACATCTTATGTTAATAACTTAAGTGAGTTAAATATGGGTTTTGAATTTTCAAACTCCTGAAATTCAAAACCTATATTGGGTTAATAAAATAAGTGGGAGGATTATTTTATTTTGGGGTTAGTTGTTCTTGTGGTGGAGACTTGGGAGAGAAAAGGCTAAGTCTTCTTCTTCTTCAACATCGACGAAGAACGTAAAGAACATCTCCACCGAAGAACGCGACGTCTTCTTCCAACGACGTTTCCCCTTCGAACGCACCTCAACGACAACGGAGTCAACGTTCTTTCCCCGCGACGCCCGACCTCCGCGACGCTCGTCTTCCGCGGGTTGTTGACGTGCACCGTATCTGAATCGAGGTAGGGGTTTGTTGTAGCTTTATTTAATTATTTTCCGTTCTTGGTTCTAGCATGACAAACTTGGGAATGAACGATTAAGTGTTATCGTCTAACGAGAGGGGGACCGGACCGCACAAACACGGCCGAACCCCCCTCCTTTGTTCTTGAATGTTTCTTGCGGATGAAACGAGATAGCGTGGTGCCGTCGCACCACGTGGGAATCACACAGAAATTATTGCGCGGCGACGTCGCGCCGCACCGTGGAAAGAATTATCATGAAAGCGACGTCGTCGCGCCGCGTCAAAGGAAACCGAAGACACCGCGGCCGGAGCGAGGCCGCGGCGGAGGGGCGCGGTGTCGTCGCACCGCGCCAGATGACGAAGGTCGCGGCCGGTTCCGGGCCGCGGCAGATCGTGATGACCGGCGGCCAGCCTGGCCACCGGTGCCGGAAGACGGAAGAGGACCGGCCCTTGCCGGTCCTGTTCACAAGAAGCCGGCCTTCCGGCCTGGTCGGGCCGGCCGGGTTAGTGGAAACCGGGGGAATTTAATTTTGTCGGGCAGTTATTTGGCCCCCCATTATGAGGGGGGCCGGTTTCACAAAGGGGGGGCAGGCGGCCCCCCGTTTCCAGCGAGCTCGGCCTTAGGCCGAGCTGGCAGCGCGCCCAGCGCGCTGCCTTGCGCCGAACCGGCGCGCCTGGCCGGTTCGCCGGGCCGCGCCGGGCCGGGCCGGGTCGACCCGATTCGGGCCATCCGGGGGGGTCTCGGGCCGGGACGGCCCGGGCCCGAAACCCCCGTTACCGAGCAGTTTGGTCAAATGCCCGTATCTTGGGCTACGGGCCTCCAAACGACTCGTCGTCAGCGGAAACGCGATCCTTGGATCGAGACGGTCGTTTCGGTATACTATACTCAAGGTGCACCTTTCTTTTCGGGAGCCTACATGGTTAAAACTCCATAGTTAAGCGTGCTTGGCCTAGAGTAGTGATCAGGATGGGTGACCTCCTGAGAAGTTTTCCAAGGTGAGTGTGAGACGAAAAAGCCAATAACTCTCAGACCGGGCGTCCGATTGACGCACAGTCTGTTGCGTTTTAGTTCCTGTTGACGATACGGAACTTTTGGCATCCTCCGCCCGAGTTTTGGATGTATATGGATAGTGGGCGGGTTGGATCGCAACGAAATCCAACCGGGGCCCTGGAACGGAAAAGCTGATATCTTTCTGACAGAACATCTGTTTGAAAAACCGTCAGCAGCGTTGGTGATCGTGTTGAGAAACGGTCCCTATGAGTTTACCCTATGAGAGTTCGGGGTACATTTGAGATACGGCCGTGTTTGGTTTGCTCACGAAACCAACCGGGCCCCTGGGACGAAAAGGCTAATAACTCACAGACTGGGCGTCCGATTGACGCGCCGTCTGTTGCGTTGAGACTCCTTTGACGTGGCGGTCCTTTGAGATACTTCTTCATGGAAAATTTGAGATACATGGAGTATCGACCTATAGCTCATGGAGCGGACCCTCCCTGTGACGAGCGTGCGGAGTACAGAGACCGTGTAGCTGGTTGAGACCCGACGACTACTGATCGAACGACTCGGTGTGCTATAGAGGTGCGCTTGGTTGTAGCGGCACATGGGAGCGCTTGGTTGTAGCGGCAGACCCACGTCAGAGTTGCGCTTGGTTGTAGCGGCACATGGGAGCGCTTGGTTGTAGCGGCATACCCACGACAGAGGTGTGCTTGGTTGTAGAGGCACATGGGAGCGTTTGGTTGTAGCGGAAGACCCACGACAGAGTTGCGCTTGGTTGTAGCGGCACATGGGAGCGCTTTGTTGTAGCGGCATACCCACGACAGAGGTGCGCTTGGTTGTAGCGGCACATGGGAGTGCTTGGTTGTAGCGGCAGACCCACGACAGAGGTGCGCTTGGTTGTAGCGGCACATGGGAGCGCTTGGTTGTAGCGGCAGACCCACGAAAGAGGTGCGCTTGGTTGTAGCGGCACATGGGAGCGCTTGGTTGTAGCAGCTGGCCCGCAGTGCTCGATGGGTGGAGTTCTTCAGTAGTCTTAGGTTAGTGAGCAGTACCTCGGAGTCATGACAGGACCACTGTACACTCCAGAGACGGAGCTCTTCAGTAGTTACGGTTTCGATAATGAAAATCCTGGTTTGAGCTGAGACTTTTGACCTTGTGTTTACCTCATGATTTAGATGGGTCACTTGCTAACTTAGGTATATGTATGGGCATATACCCGGGTAGTGGTTATCCATTGATTTCACAATCCTTGTGTTTCCTCATGATTGAGATGGGTTACTTGATAACTTAGGTATATGTATGGGCATATAACTAAGTAGAGGTTATCTGTTGAGATCTTCTTTGTGGTTATCCTTGTTGGTTTAGTGAGACCTTGAAGGTCTCGGGGTCCCTACTGAGTATCGTTATACTCACCCCTGCACGGGCTATGCCCGCACCTCGTTGTGTTGGTTGCAGACGACGGACAGTGCTGACAGAGGCCGAGTGTTCGAGGACTGGACGGTACCTGGAGGCGGACTATACGACGAGATGGTACCTGGAGGAGGACCTCACGACGAGACGGTACCCAGAGGTGGACGTGACGACGAGTCGGTACCCGAAGGTGGACCACTGGGCGGACATACTCGGAGCGGACGGCGGGACCCGAGGAGTAGAAGAGCTATCTTTACCCACCCTTCAGGTGGGATTTCCAGTGGAAAGCTCGGCGTAGCTGCTTTACTTTTCAGTTGCTGTTTTCCCTTCGAGTTTTACTTTACAGTTGGGCTTGTATTTTTTGCCCCTTTTTACTTTCCGCACTTACTATTGTACTCAGTTTTTACTTAGTGTTTACTTCTTCCGCTTGTACTCTGTGTGATTGTTTACTTTACAAAGGCAATGCCTTCCCTTTTTACCGGGATTTAGGCCTTGGTGCTAGTCGCCAGCCCCTGGCCTATGGAAGGCGGGCTTGGGGTAGTCACGGCACGGGCCCCGAGGACGGGTCCTGACAAATTGGTATCAAAGGAGTTCGGTTCTACCGCAGAACTTATAACTCTGATGTTTCTTTCTGTCAAGCAATAGTGTTGAGAGTACCGAGTGTGGTTTTCAGTTCAGGGAGTCCAGTGTTGGTGCGGGCGGCCGACGTATCCATACAGCAGGACCCTGACAACTGATTTCTGACTTTGTGCACGAAAACACTAATTGCGTGTGTTTTTTCAAAGGTTTTCCCTTAAAACAGCTCAAACCAGGTCAGCTCACTAGGTATAAACTTTTGACCGTGTCACGATGTTTCTTTCAGAATGCCTTTTCACGGACGACCAGCTAGAGCCCCGAGAGTGGTACATACTGACAGCCCGCCGAGCGACGAGGCCTCATTACAGGGCCCTATCCCAGTTGAGGCACCAACGGAGGCACCAGCGGTACTGCTACCCGTTGGGCCACCGATGCCACCAGCCCCAGCAGTAGGCAATGCACGACGCTTGAGCGCGCTGCACGACTTCCAGCGCCAGAGGCCACCCAGGTTCCGGGGAGAGACGGACCCGCAGGCGGCTAAGGTTTGGCTGGAAGCTGTGGTGAGAATCTTCAGGCTAATGGGGACGCCAACAGACTTCATGGTGATCTTTGCTACCGGCCTCCTTCAGGCAGCAACAGGCAGGTGGTGGAGCCACTTGTTCTAGTTTTGCGATGAGATGAACTTCGCATGGGAAGACTTCGAGAACTTCTTCAGGGTGGAGTTTGTGCCAGTATCTATACACCCCGAGCGTGTACAGGAGATTCTGCCTTTGCCGCGTTCTTTTCGATCAGTATCCGAGTCATCTGTGGGCAGTAGACAGATGATGCAGAGGTCCAGGAGGACCAGACTAGTAGTTGGCGATCTCGGGTTTTAGGACCAGTGGTGCGGGGCACCCGAGGTGGGGTCATAGCCAGGCGTTCCAGAAACGGACAATGTTACTCCTGTGGCGGAAAGTGTCACCTGGCACGTGACTGTCCGACTCCTCGTACGATTGATCAGCGGGTGTTGAAGGAGCCACCGAGACAGAAGCAGCGGTGAGTGCTTGAGTAACAGCCGAGCAGTGGACAAGGCAGTAGAGCTCTGAGAGCAGGTGGGCAGGAGAGGAACTAGTGGATACGTCCTTTGTACTTCTAGTTCCATTTTGCTTTGTATTCGTGTCTTCGTACTATGGGCTGCAATAATAAAAAGACACTTATCTTTGTTGCTTTCCTGTCCTTTTGTTTGGTTGATACTGAGTGGTCCCGGTTAAACTGTTGACTTGACCCTCACTTTCGAGATTTCTACTGGAGGGGACCCAGTGACCTCACACTGATGCCGAAAGTGTGACTCGACCCTTGGAGGCGAGAGTGACAGTTGGATCTCTTAGTAGATACGTCGAGGCCTTACGACGTCATCCATGGCATGAATGCATCATTCATGTCAGGATTGACTGTATTAGGAAACGAATGTGGTTCATCCAGGGGATGAGACCGAGTTTCTCTTATCGGCAAAGAAGAAATCATAGCAGCTCTTGTGAGACTAAAGGAGGTCCAGGACATCCAAGAGAGGATGAAGACTGCTCAGTGCAGTAAGAAACAGGAAATCGGTACCAGTCATAGAGACTCAGGCATGTTAAGAAGAGGAAGCTTAAAGGAGAGATGAGTCTACGAAGCAGTAGATGTGGAAGCAGATCTAGGAGAGAAGCATGAGGTGGTGTACATCCTAACATGGTACAACCACCCGCCTTAGTTATTCCTGCCAGGCTCAGGGAGCTGGAGGGCGGAGGAAGAGTGCGCCTGCATGCGGTCAAGGAGTGTGACCCAATGGCTCTAGAAATGATTCAAGGGACAGTCTGTTTCCACTACTAGATGTTGTAGTAATGGACATCGATGTGAATCATTTCTTGCATTCACAAATCTTGTTCCAGACCTAGAGTTTCTGGTAAGCCGTGGACTTGACCCTCACGTCTGGAGATACCTTAGGAGGAGACATGATAATCACACTTATGCCGACGGTGTGGTCAGACCCTCGAGGCGAGAGTTTCGGTTGGAATCTCTTAGTGACAGCCTCAAGGCCTTACGACGTTAGTTTGAGTATGGAATGGAAAATAACTCTTCATACTCAAATTGACGGTTTTAGGAAAACGTCGGGATGGGTTTTCCTTGGTCGATGAAAAGGAAACCCCATGCAGCACGGGAAAAAAAATTTCACAGGAGGGTGCGACCGATCACTCTTGAATCGGCCAACCTTACCCACGTGGCAGCAGTCATTTGAGTTCCAGTTCTAACAAGAATTGGAAACATCTGGAGTTTGAGGATGGCGACCACGTTCTTATACGGGTCTCACCTCGACAAGGTTTACGGAGATGTGGCTAAGGCGGTAAGTTATCTCCAGGGTTCAGCAGACCTTCTTAGGTCCCCATCTGGGTAGGCGGGGTGGTTTACCGCTTGACCCATTCACCGCAGTTGCACCAGGTGCACGATGACTTCCACATATCTCAACTGAGGAGATACGTGATCGACCCTGCGTATATCATTGACCATTAGGAGCTGGACAATGGCGATGAGGTGTCTTTCACGGAGGTTCCAGTGGGGATCGAGGATCGACAGGAGCAGATCCTATGAGGACGATCGATTCCTCGGGTGCACTTTCTTTGGCAGTACAGAACCTCCAGGTAAGCACATGGAGCGGAAGGCTCAGATGCGTGCTCTGTACCGCTTTTGTGACCCTAGTTTGTATTGAAGCTTTATGGGGACGTAAATCCCTGAGGTGGGAGTAATGTAAAGACCCTGAAATTTCAAGGAAAATTTTTTCTTAATTTTCTTTGGAATTTTACAAGAACGCAGTTTCTGACGGCGCCTGATTCTGAGGCCCGGTGTGCCCGGAATTAATTTCCGAAGTTTGGCTCGGGTACGTTCAGTGAACGAGCGAGCGAGAATTTCTATCTTTTGAACCGGTGCTCGGAATTGAAATCCGATTGCACCGATGAACTCGCAACGCCGGTAATCGCTTAAGGGAACATTTACCGTAGTTGCGTTAGTGCGGGAGAAGATGTTAATTTTTTGGGGTTTTATTAAAAAAGTGAATAAAATTGTTAAATCAATTTTATTTCATGTTAAGTTGTTAACTTCTCCCATAGGAAGTTGGCGGTGGGCCCACATCCATCCAACTTCTCATGTGTGGATATTTGAAAGGGTGGGGCCCACACAAACCCCTCCCCACCTCTTCAAATTCCTTAACTTTCCTAACCCCTCTAAACCCCCCATTTAAGTTTTGATAACTTAACACCTCCATAATTTTATAACATCTTATGTTAATAACTTAAGTGAGTTAAATATGGGTTTTGAATTTTCAAACTCTTGAAATTCAAAACCTATATTGGGTTAATAAAATAAGTGGGAGGATTATTTTATTTTGGGGTTAGTTGTTCTTGTGGTCGAGACATGGGAGAGAAAAGGCTAAGTCTTCTTCTTCTTCAACATCGACGAAGAACGTAAAGAACATCTCCACCGAAGAACGCAACACCTTCTTCCAACGACGTTTCCCCTTCGAACGCACCTCGACGACAACGGAGTCGACGTTCTTTCCCCGCGACGCCCGACCTCCGCGACGCTCGTCTTCCGCGGGTTGTTGGCGTGCACCATATCTGAATCGAGGTAGAGGTTTGTTGTAGCTTTATTTAATTATTTTCCGTTCTTGGTTCTAGCATGACAAACTTGGGAATGAACGATTAAGTGTTTTCGTCTAACGAGAGGGGGACCGGACCGCACAAACACGGCCGAACCCCCCTCCTTTGTTCTTGAATGTTTCTTGCGGATGAAACGAGATAGCGTGGTGCCGTCGCACCACATGGGAATCACACAGAAATTATTGTGCGGCGACGTCACGCCGCACCGTGGAAAGAATTATCATGAAAGCGACGTCGTCGCGCCGCGTCAAAGGAAACCGAAGACACCGCGGCCGGAGCGAGGCCGCGGCGGAGGGGCGCGGTGTCGTCGCACCACGCCAGATGACGAAGGCTGCGGCCGGTTCCGGGCCGCGGCGGATCGTGATGACCGGCGGCCAGCCTGGCCACCGGTGCCGGAAGACGGAAGAGGACCGGCCCTTGCCGGTCCTGTTGACAAGAAGCCGGCCTGCCGGCCAGGTCGGGCCGGCCGGGTTACTGGAAACCGGGGGAATTTAATTTTGTCGGGCAGTTATTTGGCACCCCATTATGAGGGGGGCCGGTTTCACAAAGGGGGGGCAGGCGGCCCCCCGTTTCCAGCAAGCTCGGCCTTAGGCCGAGCTGGCAGCGCGCCCAGCGCGCTGCCTTGCGCCGAACCGGCGCGCCTGGCCGGTTCGCCGGGCCGCGCCGGGCCGGGCCGGGTCGACTCCGTCCGGGGCGGGTCGACCCGGTTCGGGCCATCCGGGGGGTCTCGGGCCGGGACGGCCCGGGCCCGAAACCCCCGTTACCGAGCAGTTTGGTCAAATGCCCGTATCTTGGGCTACGGGCCTCCAAACGACTCGTCGTCAGCGGCAACGCGATCCTTGGATCGAGACGGTCGTTTCGGTATACTATACTCAAGGTGCACCTTTCTTTTCGGGAGCCTACGTGGTTAAAACTCCATAGTTAAGCGTGTTTGGCCTAGAGTAGTGATCAGGATGGGTGACCTCCTGGGATGTTTTCCAAGGTGAGTGTGAGACGAAAAAGCCAATAACTCTCAGACCGGGCGTCCGATTGACGCACACTCTGTTGCGTTGAGTTCCTGTTGACGATACGGAACTTTTGGAATCCTCCGCCCGAGTTTTGGATGTAGATGGATAGTGGGCGGGTTGGATCGCAACGAAATCCAACCGGGGCCCTGGAATGGAAAAGCTGATATCTTTCTGACAGAACATCTGTTTGAAAAACCGTCAGCAGCGTTGGTGATCGCGTTGAGAAACGGTCCCTATGAGTTTACCCTATGAGAGTTCGGGGTACATTTGAGATACGGCCGTGTTTGGTTTGCTCACGAAACCAACCGGGCCCCTGGGACGAAAAGGCTAATAACTCACAGACCGGGCGTCCGATTGACGCGCCGTCTGTTGCGTTGAGACCCCTTTGACGTGGCGGTCCTTTGAGATACTTCTTCATGGGAATTTGAGATACATGGAGTATCGACCTATAGCTCATGGAGCGGACCCTCCCAGTGACGAGCGTGCGGAGTACAGAGACCGTGTAGCTGGCTGAGACCTGACGACTGCTGATCGAACGACTCGGTGTGCTATAGAGGTGAGCTTGGTTGTAGCGGCACATGGGAGCGCTTGGTTGTAGCGGCAGACCCACGTCATAGTTGCGCTTGGTTGTAGCGGCACATGGGAGCGCTTGGTTGTAGCGGCATACCCACGACAGAGGTGCGCTTGGTTGTAGCAGCACATGGGAGCGCTTGGTTGTAGCGGCAGACCCACGACAGAGTTGCGCTTGGTTGTAGCGGCACATGGGAGCGCTTAGTTGTAGCGGCATACCCACGACAGAGGTGCGCTTGGTTGTAGCGGCACATGGGAGTGCTTGGTTGTAGCGGCAGACCCACGACAGAGGTGCGCTTGGTTGTAGCGGCACATGGGAGCGCTTGGTTGTAGCGGCAGACCCACGAAAGAGGTGTGCTTGGTTGTAGCGGCACATGGGAGCGCTTGGTTGTAGCAGCTGGCCCGCAGTGCTCGATGGGTGGAGTTCTTCAGTAGTCTTAGGTTAGTGAGCAGTACCTCGGAGTCGTGACAGGACCACTGTACACTCCAGAGACGGAGCTCTTCAGCAGTTACGGTTTCGATAATGAAAATCCTTGTTTGAGCTGAGACTTTTGACCTTGTGTTTACCTCATGATTTAGATGGGTCACTTGCTAACTTAGGTATATGTATGGGCATATACCCGGGTAGTGGTTATCCATTGATTTCACAATCCTTATGTTTCCTCATGATTGAGATGGGTTACTTGATAACTTAGGTATATGTATGGGCATATAACTAAGTAGAGGTTATCTGTTGAGATCTTCTTTGTGGTTATCCTTGTTGGTTTAGTGAGACCTTGAAGGTCTCGGGGTCCCTACTGAGTATCGTTATACTCACCCCTGCACGGGCTATGCCCGCACCTCGTTGTGTTGGTTGCAGACGACGGACAGTGCTGACAGAGGCCGAGTGTTCGAGGACTGGACGGTACCTGGAGGTGGACTATACGACGAGATGGTACCTGGAGGAGGACCTCACGACGAGACGGTACCCAGAGGTGGACGTGACGACGAGGCGGTACCCGAAGGTGGACCACTGGGTGGACATACTCGGAGCGGACGGCAGGACCCGAGGAGCAGAAGAGCTATCTGTACCCACCCTTCAGGTGGGATTTCCAGTGGAAAGCTCTGCGTAGCAGCTTTACTTTTCAGTTGCTGTTTTCCCTTCGAGTTTTACTTTACAGTTGGGCTTGTATTTTTGGCCCCTTTTTACTTTCCGCACTTAATATTGTACTCAGTTTTTACTTAGTGTTTACTTCTTCCGCTTGTACTCTGTGTGATTGTTTACTTTACAAAGGCAATGCATTCCCTTTTTACCGGGATTTAGGCCTTGGTGCTAGTCGCCAGCCCCTGGCCTATGGAAGGCGGGCTCGGGGTAGTCACGGCACGGGCCCCGAGGACGGGTCCTGACAAATTGGTATCAAAGTAGTTCGGTTCTACCGCAGAACTTATAACTCTGATGTTTCTTTCTGTCAAGCAATAGTGTTGAGAGTACCGAGTGTGGTTTTCAGTTCAGGGAGTCCAGTGTTGGTGCGGGCAGCCGACGTATCCATACAGCAGGACCCTGACAACTGATTTCTGACTTTGTGCACGAAAACACTAATTGCGTGTGTGTTTTCAAAGCTTTTCCCTTAAAACAGCTCAAACCAGGTCAGCTCAATAGGTATAAACTTTTGACCGTGTCACGATGTTTCTTTCAGAATGCCTTTTCACGGACGACCAGCTAGAGCCCCGAGAGTGGTACATACTGACAGCCCGCCGAGCGACGAGGCCTCATTACAGGGCCCTATCCCAGTTGAGGCACCAACGGAGGCACCAGTGGTACTGCTACCCGTTGGGCCACCGATGCCACCAGCCCCAGCAGTAGGCGATGCACGACGCTTGAGCGCGCTGCACGAGTTCCAGCGCCAGAGGCCACCCAGGTTCCGGGGAGAGACGGACCCGCAGGCGGCTAAGGTTTGGCTGGAAGCTGTGGTGAGAGTCTTCAGGCTAATGGGGACGCCAACAGACTTCATGGTGATCTTTGCTACCGGCCGCCTTCAGGCAGCAACATGCAGGTGGTGGAGCCACTTGTTCTAGTTTTGCGATGAGATGAACTTCGCATGGGAAGACTTCGAGAACTTCTTCAGGGTGGAGTTTGTGCCAGTATATATACACCCCGAGCGTGTACAGGAGATTCTGCCTTTGCCGCGTGCTTTTCGATCAGTATCCGAGTCATCTGTGGGCAGTAGACAGATGATGCAGAGGTCCAGGAGGACCAGACTAGTAGTTGGCGATCTCGGGTTTTAGGACCAGTGGTGCGGGGCACCCGAGGTGGGGTCATAGCCAGGCGTGCCAGAAACGGACAATGTTACTCCTGTGGCGGAAAGTGTCACCTGGCACGTGACTGTCCGACTCCTCGTACGATTGATCAGCGGGTGTTGAAGGAGCCACCGAGACAGAAGCAGCGGTGAGTGCTTGAGTAACAGCCGAGCAGTGGACAAGGCAGTAGAGCTCTGAGAGCAGGTGGGCAGGAGAGGAACTAGTGGATACGTCCTTTGTACTTCTAGTTCCATTTTGCTTTGTATTCGTGCCTTCGTACTATGGGCTGCAATAATAAAAAGACACTTATCTTTGTTGCTTTCCTGTCCTTTTGTTTGGTTGATACTGAGTGGTCCCGGTTAAACTGTTGACTTGACCCTCACTTTCGAGATTTCTACTGGAGGGGACCCAGTGACCTCACACTTATGCCGAAAGTGTGACTCGGCCCTTGGAGGCGAGAGTGACAGTTGGATCTCTTAGTAGATACGTCGAGGCCTTACGACGTCATCCATGGCATGAATGCATCATTCATGTCAGGATTGACTGTATTATGCAACGAATGTGGTTCATCCAGGGGATGAGACCGAGTTTCTCTTATCGGCAAAGAAGAAATCATAGCATCTCTTGTGAGACTAAAGGAGGTCCAGGACATCCAAGAGAGGATGAAGACTGCTCAGTGCAGTAAGAAACAGGAAATCGGTGCCAGTCATAGAGACTCGGGCATGTTAAGAAGAGGAAGCTTAAAGGAGAGATGAGTCTACGAAGCAGTAGATGTGGAGGCAGATCTAGGAGAGAAGCATGAGGTGGTGTACATCCTAACATGGTACAACCACCCGCCTTAGTTATTCCTGCCAGGCTCAGGGAGAAGGAGGGCGGAGGAAGAGTGCGCCTGAATGCGGTCAAGGAGTGTGACCCAATGGCTCTAGAAATGATTCAAGGGACAGTCTGTGTCCACTACTAGATGTTGTAGTAATGGACATCGATGTGAATCATTTCTTGCTTTCACAAATCTTGTTCCAGACCTAGAGTTTCTGGTAAGCCGTGGACTTGACCCTCACGTCTGGAGATACCTTGGGAGGAGACATGATAATCACACTTATGCCGACGGTGTGGTCAGACCCTCGAGGAGAGAGTTTCGGTTGGAATCTCTTAGTGACAGCGTCAAGGCCTTACGACGTTAGTTTGAGTATGGAATGGGAAATAACTGTTCATACTCAAATTGATGGTTTTAGGCAAACGTCGGGATGGGTTTTCCTTGGTCGGTGAAAAGGAAACCCCATGCAGCACGGGAAAACTTTTTCACAGGAGGGTGCGACCGATCACTCTTGAATCGGCCAACCTTACCCACATGGCAGCAGTCGTTTGAGTTCCAGTTCTAACAGGAATTGGAAACATCTGGAGTTTGAGGATGGCGACCACGTTCTTATACGGGTGTCACCTCGACATGGTTTACGGAGATGTGGCTAAGGCGGTAAGTTATCTCCAGGGTTCAGCAGACCTTCTTAGGTCCCCATCTGGGTAGGCGGGGTGGTTTACCGCTTGACCCATTCACCGCAGTTGCACCAGGTGCACGATGACTTCCACGTATCTCAACTGAGGAGATACGTGCTCGACCCTGCGTATATCATTGACCATTAGGAGTTGGACAATGGAGATGAGGTGTCTTTCACGGAGGTTCCAGTGGGGATCGAGGATCGACAGGAGCAGATCCTACGAGGAAGATCGATTCCTCGGGTGCACTTTCTTTGGCAGTACAGAACCTCCAGGTAAGCACATGGAGCGGAAGGCTCAGATGCGTGCTCTGTACCGCTTTTGTGACCCTAGTTTTTATTGAAGGTTTACGGGGACGTAAATCCCTGAGGTGGGAGTAATGTAAAGACCCTGAAATTTCAAGGAAAATTTTTTCTTAATTTTCTTTGGAATTTTACAAGAACGCAGTTTCTGACGGCGCCTGATTCTGAGGCCCGGTGTGCCCGGAATTAATTTCCGAAGTTTGGCTCGGGTACGTTCAGTGAACGAGCGAGCGAGAATTTCTATCTTTTGAACCGGTGCTCGGAATTGAAATCTGATTGCACCGATGAACTCGCAACGCCGGTAATCGCATAAGGGAACATTTACTGTAGTTGTGTTTGTGCGGGAGAAGAAGTTAATTTTTTGGGGTTTTATTAAAAAAGTGAATAAAATTGTTAAATCAATTTTATTTCATGTTAAGTTGTTAACTTCTCCCATGGGAAGTTGGTGGTGGGCCCACATCCATCCAACTTCCCATGTGTGGATATTTGAAAGGGTGGGTCCCACACAAACCCCTCCCCACCTCTTCAAATTCCTTAACATTCCTAACCCCTCTAAACCCCCCATTTAAGTTTTGATAACTTAACACCTCCTTAATTTTATAACATCTTATGTTAATAACTTAAGTGAGTTAAATATGGGTTTTGAATTTTCAAACTCTTGAAATTCAAAACCTATATTGGGTTAATAAAATAAGTGGGAGGATTGTTTTATTTTGGGGTTAGTTGTTCTTGTGGTGGAGACTTGGGAGAGAAAAGGCTAAGTCTTCTTCTTCTTCAACATCGACGAAGAACGTGAAGAACATCTCCACCGAAGAACGCGACGTCTTCTTCCAATGACGTTTCCCCTTCGAACGCACCTCGACGACAACGGAGTCGACGTTCTTTCCCCGCGACGCCCGACCTCCGCGACGCTCGTCTTCCGCGGGTTGTTGACGTGCACCGTATCTGAATCGAGGTAGGGGTTTGTTGTAGCTTTATTTAATTATTTTCCGTTCTTGGTTCTAGCATGACAAACATGGGAATGAACGATTAAGTGTTATCGTCTAACGAGAGGGGGACCGGACCGCACAAACACGGCCGAACCCCCCTCATTTGTTCTTGAATGTTTCTTGCGGATGAAACGAGATAGCGTGGTGACGTCGCACCACGCGGGAATCACACAGAAATTATTGCGCGGCGACGTCGCGCCGCACCGTGGAAAGAATTATCATGAAAGCGACGTCGGCGCGCCACGTCAAAGGAAACCGAAGACACCGCGGCCGGAGCGAGGCCGCGGCGGAGGGGCGCGGTGTCGTCGCACCGCGCCAGATGACGAAGGCCGCGGCCGGTTCCGGGCCGCGGCTGATCGTGATGACCGGCGGCCAGCCTGGCCACCGGTGCCGGAAGACGGAAGAGGACCGGCCCTTGCCGGTCCTGTTGACAAGAAGTCGGCCTGCCGGCCAGGTCGGGCCGGCCGGGTTAGTGGAAACCGGGGGAATTTAATTTTGTCGGGCAGTTATTTGGCCCCCCATTATGAGGGGGGGCGGTTTCACAAAGGGGGGGCAAGCGGCCCCCCGTTTCCAGCAAGCTCGGCCTTAGGCCGAGCTGGCAGCGCGCCCAGCGCGCTGCCTTGCGCCGAACCGGCGCGCCTGGCCGGTTCGCCGGGCCGCGCCGGGCCGGGCCGGGTCGACTCCGTCCGGGGCGGGTCGACCCGGTTCGGGCCATCTGGGGGGTCTCGGGCCGGGACAGCCCGGGCCCGAAACCCCCGTTACCGAGCAGTTTGGTCAAATGCCCGTATCTTGGGCTACAGGCCTCCAAACGACTCGTCGTCAGCGGCAACACGATCCTTGGATCGAGACGGTCGTTTCGGTATACTATACTCAAGGTGCACCTTTCTTTTTCGGGAGCCTACGTGGTTAAAACTCCATAGTTAATCGTGCTTGGCCTAGAGTAGTGATCAGGATGGGTGACCTCCTGGGAAGTTTTCCAAGGTGAGTGTGAGACGAAAAAGCCAATAACTCTCAGACCGGGCGTCCGATTGACGCACCGTCTGTTGCGTTTTAGTTCCTGTTGACGATACGGAACTTTTGGCATCCTCCGCCCGAGTTTTGGATGTAGATGGATAGTGGGCGGGTTGGATCGCAACGAAATCCAACCGGGGCCCTGGAACGGAAAAGCTGATATCTTTCTGACAGAACATCTGTTTGAAAAACCGTCAGCAGGCGGCCCCCCGTTTCCAGCGAGCTCGGCCATCGGCCGAGCTGGCAGCGTGCCCAGCGCGCTGCCTTGCGCCGAAGCGGCGCGCCTGGCCGGTTCGCCGGGCCGCGCCGGGCCGGGCCGGGTCGACTCCGTCTGGGGCGGGTCGACCCGGTTCGGGCCATCCGGGGGGTCTCGGGCCGGGACGTCCCGGGCCCGAAACCCCCGTTACCGGGCGGTTTGGTCAAATTACTGTATCTTGGGCTACGGGCCTCCAAATGACTCGTCGTCAGCGGCAACGCGATCCTTGGATCGAGACGGTCGTTTCAGTATACTATACTCAAGGTGCACCTTTCTTTTCGGGAGCCTACGTGGTTAAACCTCCATAGTTAAGCGTGCTTGGCCTAGAGTAGTGATCAGGATGGGTGACCTCCTGGAAAGTTTTCCAAGGTGAGTGTGAGACGAAAAAGCCAATAACTCTCAGACCGGTCGTCCGATTGACGCACCGTCTGTTGCGTTGAGTTCCTGTTGACGATACTGAATTTTTGGCATCCTCCACCCGAATTTTGGATGTAGATGGATAGTGGCCGGGTTGGATCGCACCAAAATCCAACCGGGGCCCTGGAACGGAAAAGCTGATATCTTTCTGACAGAACATCCGTTTGACGAACCGTCAGTAGCGTTGGTGATCGTGTTGAGAAACGGTCCCTATGAGTTTACCCTACGAGTGTTCGGGGTACATTTGAGATACGGCCTTGTTTGGTTTGCTCACGAAACCAACCGGGCCCCTGCGATGAAAAGGCTAATAACTCACAGACCGGGCGTCCGATTGACGCGCCGTCTGTTGCGTTGAGACTCCTTTGACGTGGTGGTACTTTGAGATACATCTTCATGGAAAATTTGAGATACATGGAGTATCGACCTATAGCTCATGGAGCGGACCCTCCCAGTGACGAGCGTGCGGAGTACAGAGACCGTGTAGCTGGCTGAGACCCGACGACTACTGATCGAACGACTCGGTGTGCTACAGAGGTGCGCTTGGTTGTAGCGGCACATGGGAGCGCTTGGTTGTAGCGGCAGACCCACGTCAGAGTTGCGCTTGGTTGTAGCGGCACATGGGAGCGCTTGGTTGTAGCCGCATACCCACGACAGAGGTGTGCTTGGTTGTAGCGGCACATGGGAGCGCTTGGTTGTAGCGGCAGACCCACGACGGAGTTGCGCTTGGTTGTAGCGGCACATGGGAGCACTTTGTTGTAGCGGCATACCCACGACAGAGGTGCGCTTGGTTGTAGCGGCACATGGGAGCGCTTGGTTGTAGCGGCAGACCCACGACAGAGGTTCGCTTGGTTGTAGCGGCACATGGGAGCGCTTGGTTGTAGCGACAGACCCACGACAGAGGTGCGCTTGGTTGTAGCGGCACATGGGAGCGCTTGGTTGTAGCAGCTGGCCCGCAGTACTCGATGGGTGGAGTTCTTCAGTAGTCTTAGGTTAGTGAGCAGTACCTCGGAGTCGTGACAGGACCACTGTACACTCCAGAGACGGAGCTCTTCAGCAGTTACAGTTTCGATAATGAAAATCCTGGTTTGAGCTGAGACTTTTGACCTTGTGTTTACCTCATGATTGAGATGGGTCACTTGGTAACTTATGTATATGTATGGGCATATACCCGGGTAGTGGTTATCCATTGATTTCACAATCCTTGTGTTTCCTCATGATTGAGATGGGTTACTTGATAACTTAGGTATATGTATGGGCATATACCTATGTAGAGGTTATCTGTTGAGATCTTCTTTGTGGTTATCCTTGTTGGTTTAGTGAGACCTTGAAGGTCTCGGGGTCCCTACTGAGTATCGTTATACTCACCCTTGCAAGGGCTATGCCCGCAACTCGTTGTGTTGGTTGCAGACGACGGACAGTGCTGATAGAGGCCGAGTGTTCGAGGACTGGACGATACCTGGAGGTGGACTATACGACGAGATGGTACCTGGAGGAGGACCTCACGATGAGACGGTACCCAGAGGTGGACGTGACGACGAGGCGGTACCCGAAGGTGGACCACTGGGCGGACATACTCAGAGCGGACGGCGGGACCCGAGGAGCAGAGGAGCTATCTGTACCCACCCTTCAGGTGGGATTTCCAGTGGACAGCTCGGCGTAGCAGCTTTACTTTTCAGTTGCTGTTTTCCCTTCCAGTTTTACCTTACAGTTGGGCTTGTATTTTCGGCCCCTTTTTACTTTCCGCACTTGCAGTTGTACTCAGTTTTTACTTAGTGTTTACTTATTCCGCTTGTACTCTGTGTGATTGTATTCTTTACAAAGGCAATGCCTTCCCTTTTTACCGGGATTTAAGCCTTGGTGCTAGTCGCCAGCCCCTGGCCTATAGAAGTAGGGCTTGGGGTAGTCACGGCACGGGCCCCGAGGACGGGTCGTGACATGTTATAAGGATTACCAACCAAGAAAAATTTATTTCAATCTTTGTATAATATATTTATGCACTATATTGTTATTGATAGTCGTGGTCAAAAATATAATTAGTGACAAAACTAATTTCATGATTGTATATAAAATTTTGGAAATTATGTTTGTATTTAATTATAAAAAGACATCATCTATGTCGTGTGACAACCAATCAAGCTCAGAATGGTTATAGGTCTTAAATGCATGATTGATGGATGATAAGGGTTTTATAACTACAACTAGCTTATGATATGTCTATCTTAATGTGTTATTATTTTTATTGAATAATTATAAATGATAAACCAATAGAGATGATTTTTATGTTTACATATTAGTATAATAACCTTATTGGTTTTTAATAATACTTAAAGGAAAATATTTGTAATATTACTTCATTTAATGGCATTATGATCTGCTAAAACGGTTATTTTGTACATCAAGAAATGATGTTAATTTGTGGATATTGATTAAAATATTTAATGGGAGAAATAAAAATAAATGAAATCACAACCATTTACTGGAATTTTTTTATAAAAATATTTCATGTAATTTTAATTCAATATATTCATTCTTAATAAATTAACTACAAAACATTTGAATTACAATAAATTGAAAAATATGTTTTCATAATACAATAAATTCTTTGTACGTATATCCTTTTCATAATGATAGATTTATGAAATTGATCCCCATAAATTTTTGGTACCTAGTCACGTGTTTATGATTAATGACCTCAATCATTCCGTATAAATATTTATGATTTTCTTCCATGTCTAATCATCACTCTCAAAAAGTGTTCTCCTTTATTGAAACCCGGTAATATATTTCATTGGGTGACTATTATAGTCTATAAATTCTATTTAATGGGATGTTATGGTATTAAATTTTAAATTGTTCTTTTCTGTAATATTAACATTAAAGTGTTCATACTTTTAAATAGAATATGAATTTCAAGGGAGAAATTCATTTTAAGGTGGTTATAATGTAACACCTCATGATTTTCTTATTTTTTTAAATTAATTTTTATTTTTTATAGTTTCTATTTAATGACACACATTAAATAGTTCATTATATTTATATATTAATGCAATACATCAAACATTCCTTTATATGTTTAAATGTATTATAAACTACACTTCATATATTTCGATTACATATAATATAAATAATTTTACAAAAACTATATAAAATTAATTTGATTAATGAACTGTAATTTTTGAATTTATAATCACTATATTATAATAGGGTTAATTTTAGGAATATTTCTACAAAGCGTAATTTTTTTATAAATAATGAAAATTACTACTGTTTAGTTTACTGTATCATTTTTTATGTAATTATTAATGTTAAATTATTTTCTTATTGGGTTTTTGAGTCAAATTAGAACTATTATTCATATATTAATCCAATTTAATTCATTTGATTAATTTTTTTATTTAAATAATGTATAAAAACTTATTTATCTTTTAAATGATATTACTTTAAACCGAAGAATTCTTGCCACATCTGTGGGATTGGCATTAATCTTAATTTTCTCACTATTGTGATTTTAATTTCCTTAATAAAATAAATACATTTTTATAATTAATATAATATTTTTTGTCTAATAATTTCATTTTTTTTTGAATAAAAATTTTTGAATTTGATTTAATGTAATTATGGTGATTAATGTAAAACAATGATTAATAATGGACTAAACAATAAAATTATAGAAAAAACAAACCTAAAAAATTTTAGAAATGTAACTGGATTCCAATAATTCGACTATATACTCAATCAGTTCTAAATTTATTGGTTATTAGGATATTATTGAATGGAAGTTCACATAATAAGTGGTTGTGTTTGAAAAAAGAAACAATGGGAACATTCCGTATATTAATCATCTATAAAACCTTGAGATATGTAAAAAACAACATAATTTCAGTTATATGTATCCTTTTTAAAAATAAAAGGATATTTTTATCATAATAATTTATCAATGATATTTGGATAATATTTAGTTACATAAAATTATCACGACACACCAATATAGTAATTAACTAGTTAATAATTAACTGAAATAAAGGATACTTTTAATATTAAATGTGAAGTTAATTGATTTAATTAATATTTTTATTTATTATTTATATAAATATATCATTTTAAATATATATAATCCTAATAGTGTTTGATTCCAATATGATATTTATATTTTAATATTAACATTAAATAAATATTGTCAAAATTGACATTATTGTTTTTTTAAAATATGTGACATATTATTTATTGAATAAAATAAATAAAACCCCTATATTCTGAAAATAATTTTTTAATTTTTAAAAATTATTTTATATTATATATTATTTAACTTATTTATCTTATATAATTAAAATTTTGAGCAATATATTGTAAAAACACTGCTAAAAAAATATGTGTTTAAGTAGTGTTTCAGCGCGTCAAATGTGTTTCTTTTCAAAATTAACCTAAAAACACATTTGATTATTTTCATATATTTTACTTCAAATAAAAAATTCTTAGGATCTATATTTTCTAATATATTTTAGTTTATTTTAGTCATAATGGTTAAATTAAATACAATATAAAACATGATTTCTTAATTTAAACCAAATGATAATCATTGTGAATCATAAAATTAATGGAACCAAATTATTAAAATAAACTTTTTTTGTTAAAGGATTAAATAAAATATTGTTAATATTTAAATCATTATATGTATATTTTTTAAATACTTTATATATGTTATTCCAACCATCATGGAATACCATTTTTTATTTATAAAAGTCCCTCCCACCCTCCTCTATAAAAAGTGTGCACTATTCCAATTCCACACCCCTCTCACAGCTAATTGAGTTTTCAAAACCTTATAAAAATTATCTCTACATCCATACCCCTGAAATATTACCCTCCATTTTGGATGTATGTAATACAAGGAACCCTTTTGTTACAAACCTATAAGAGCTACCCAATTAAGTGGTAATATATTCTACCAAGATATCTTGTTTCATTTCCATTGTCCACCACATCCAATATCCATCTATAATTATATAAAAAACATTTTCATAAAATTTATATGGGGTTTCTATGAAATTATTTCATCCCAAATTTATATAAACCTCAATCTAATGGTTAATCACCATACCATTTCTGTGCACAGTGAACTAATGCATCACAAAATGATTAATGTTAATTTTTTCATTACCACAAATAATGGAAAAAATTATAATGAAAACAATATTTTTATATGATTTATATTTTATTTTTTATTTATTTTTTACTTCTATAATTTTTATTTATAACATTACATTATTATTTCCATCTTCTTAAATACGATAATTTTGATTGAGGAATTGTGGACCACATACCCATCAAAGCGATATGACTCATTCATAAACAATATGATTTGAATTAAGGATTATATTATTATATATTTATGTAATATATATTATATATTAAAAAAATTAATAATTATATATATATACATATATGTATTTGACTTTTTCTCTTTTAAGATGATAGTCAAAGGGAAATAGTGGTAACGAGTACGTGTGACCTACCGTCTCCAAGAATTTAGTATATTATTCTATAAATATATATTAAATAGATTATGATCATTGAAATTAAATTCATATGAACTATATTTATAATATAATTCAAATTTTGGAAATAATGTTATATTTACAATGACCAAGATATTAAAAATTATGAAACGTGCAAAAAATAAAGAAAATATTGCCTGAAGTGAAACATTAACATATGACAGTTAACAGGCATGTAATATAAAGTCATAATATAAAATATTCTATTAAAAATAGTATAATGTTTTTGTAAAATATAGATAACAAATTTATATTATATATGTGGTTTAATCATATATGAGGAGAGTCAAGATACAAGGTAAGGGAATTTCATCTCACTTTTCTTTACATGAGATTTATACCCCAATCACTACTCATTTATTTTTCATGTTGTATACACTAACCATGAATATATTATGCATAACATATAGTTAAAATTATTGCTAAAAAAATATCCATTTACTGATATTCTATACATGGTATTTATTTTTCAAAAGTTACCAAATCCCTAAAATTCTTTATTTTCAATTTGCATACTTTGATATTCATGTTTTCTTATGTTCCAAAATTATTTATTGTGGTATTTTATATAATGAATCTATTTATTCTAATTATATGTTATTATTCATGTAATTATTTTTCTTAATTTGAGATTATGATCCCACATAAAAAAATGATAAATGGTTTTTGAAACAATTTCACCTATTTTGAAGATTTTTATTCATTATGTATCAATTAATGATAACTAATGATCCATTTCTCAATAACACTCACAATTTTTCTTACCCTCTAGTTATTAAAGATATCCTCAACCACTAGTACCATTTATCTAATCATTGGTAAACAATTTATTTTTTTATTTAAATCTTACAATCTATTTTTTGTAACACCCCAGGTAAATAAAGAATATGACATTTTCATATTTATCCATATTTGTGACTAAAATATTAATATGACCTTAAAGGGTATGCTATGCTCGATGGCTTACCCAACACGCAACATCGAGTTTCTTGGGAATCTTACTTTGCACTCTAATAATAAAATAATATTATTTTAAAGGGTAGTTAACATGTATCCATTGTATTGGCGAGAATTGATAGAAATAACTAAAATATGATCATATATGTTTTTAAATATTTTTACATTTATCTAATAAAAGATAAAGGCATAAAATACGGAAATAATTCAATTTTAGGCGTATATGCCCTAGTTTTCAGTAAAGGTTCACTTATCACCTTTTGATGGGGAACCATCATTAAATATAGTTTTGTTCACTCTTATACATCCTTTTGGACAAAATAAAACTCTTCTTAAGAATTGGGACATAAAAATTTACTTTTTGTAAAATTTTGGTATCTTTCTGATAAAGTTCATTTTTTAAGGAATAGTGTAAAATGTTGTATTTTAATTAAAAACTTATTTTTAATATAATTTATTTATATTATTAGATTATTTTTTGATTTTGGTTTCAAGTGAAATTAGAATATATTTTTACCATTAATTCCAATAGTGGTCGTTGTAATTAATTTCACTTTGAATACAGACTTAAACTAGTGTTAATCTTTTGATACTTATTGTTTCATAAAAACACGCTATTTTCTCTGACAGCGGGAATTAATTATTAAATTAATTAATGTGACTTATATGTTTTGAATTTTTTAAAATAGGCTTCATTTTTTAATTCGTAATATCAAATATATCTTAGGGTGAATTTTTGGGATATTTCTGAAAAACTTCAATTTTTGATGAATAGTGAAACCAATAAGTGGCACTTATAAAAATTGATTTTTCCGTTTAAATGAAATTTTTCCATATTTGTGTTTTGAATTTCAAAAATCCGACATACATGGTTGTCATTATGAAGTAAAATTTGATTCAATGGGATAAAAATTATTTTTTGGTGAATAGTTACTTATTAAGTTTTTAATCACGATTAGAGGTATTTATTGTGGTTTAAGGTAAAAATAATGTTTTAATAATATGAAATGAACTTGACACATGTCCTAACCACATTGGATGTGTCATGGCCGACCAGTAAAACCCATGGGTCAACTTGGGGACCCCATGGAGCCACTTTGGTTGGGAAATGACATAAATAACTTTTTATTTAATGTGAAAGTAAAAATGAGACAAACATGAAATATTTTACTAAAACAATTTTTACATGGGGTTATACAAATAAGATTTTTTGACTATAAATATTCATTAGAAAGATACAAATATTGACTATATTATATTATTTTTTTATAATTTTTAGTGATTAATTAAATTAAATTATTTATGACATCATGATGATGCAGCGATGACCTCATTATTTAACGATTTAAATAAAATGGAAAGATAATGTAATATGTAAGACCTACACATGTCCAAAACCTATTGGATGAGTTTATTTCGAACCCTTATCTCCTTATCCACGAAATAAATCAATGTCAGGGCTTTAAAATCCGAATCTCTTTTGAAAAAAAAGTAACATTTTGTAACTTTACAAGAGTGCCCCTCCTCTTCTTTTATAAAAGGCCCCCACCTCTACATCTTTACCCACACTCCCAAAGCCTTTGGCTCGGCCAAACTCTTCCCATTTTGTCTCTAAACTTCCCTCTATTACTCTTTAAAGCCTCACTTTGGGAAGAATACTTCCCAAGGAAGCCTTTGAGCTCAAACCAAAGGGAGTTACCCTATTTTGAGGTAATGTCTTCACTTGAATCCTTTTGTTTTGTTTTGCTTCTCCAACCCCCTAAAATCTTTTTATTCATTTATTTTGTAACAAATAAAGTATCGTAAATATACTACTATGTTGTTATAAGAATTATTTGAGCTACACTTACACACACCTACATCTAATGGTAAAAGAACATACTGTTTCCGTGGATGGAGAATTTCTGCCTCCCGAAATGATGATTGTTCAACATTCTTTTAACACCTTCAAAGGTGGTCATTAAGATGAAAATATATTTATATATGATATATTATATGTTTATGTTTTCCTTGTGCTTATGTATTTTTCATTTTGGGCATACCTTTATGGTTTCCATTATGGGTAAACGCGATATCTTCATTTAAGGAAGTGCGGACTACCGCCCCCTCAAAGTGATGTGATTCGTTAATGCCATATGTGGGACGTATAAAGGATAGATTTAAATTTATTATATATGATTTTATACTGGAATTATAATATACCTCTATAACATTATTATTTCTTTCCATTAAATTAGGAGATAGAAATGAAAGTAGCGTTCATGCGTACGTACGGCTTACCGTCTCCATGAACGGTGCATTTCATTTCTTATCCCCAAATGTAATGTACTACTAATAGTACATGTATATAATGGATATATATAATTAATGATACATATAAATGATGAATATAATTCTGTAATTAAGATATACATACCTCTCATTTAGTTTTAATTCCATTAATATTACAAAGAAATGAAAGTAGTGTTCATGCGTACGTACGGCCTACCGTCTCCATGAACGATGCTTTTAATTTTGTATCTCAAAATGATATGGAATAGTATAAAATGATTATTTAATGGATATATATGATATTTTAATCATTAATACTATTCTGGAAATTATTTACATATAACTACATGGGCAATCTTTTTTCAAACAAGTTCATTTTTGACTCATGTACCAAACATCGACAAAAATGTCTGATATGAACTAACATTATTAAACAATTATTATAACATTATACTATGTGATTTGAACTGAATAATAATATCTAAAAGAGGTACTTAGGAAATTATTAATTGACCAATGTTTATTATTCAGGAATATAATGAAATGAACAAGACAAGTTGGACTTGAGGTAAGGGATCCTACTCCACTCTTTCTTTTTAAGTACACTCTTTTATGTCATTCCTTTTAAAGATCATATTTCTTTTTATTGGGATGTTATATTATATTAATCTTACTGTAATTTTTATGTTCATGTGATGAGAGACCCTATCCTCTCTCATCAATCCATTTTGGATGTTTTGAGTGGCGCTGTTAGGCTGCCAAATTTTCGTAAGAGATCCAACCTCTTTCTTTCTCTTTAAGTACTCTCCTTTATGTCACTTCTTTTTATCTCCTCTTTGTTATGATTGGGGATGTTCTATTATATTCCTATTTCTATACATTTTATTTTAATGTGATGAGATACCATATTTGATCTCATCAATCCATTTTTGGAAGTTTTAAGTGGCGCTGTTAGGCTGCCGAGTTTTCGTAAGGGATTTTTCATCTCACTTTTATTTCCGTGAGATTTATGCTACATTTGCCACAATTTGCTTTGAGTGGTGTATTTACTGACCAATATTTTACTGATTGTGTAATATTATTTCATTTATGAGTATTTACATCAATGTTGTATTGTCCTTCTTTCATGGGGCGTATGTTTAGAAAGATACACAAGTTAGTAAAGGAACCTTTCACCCTCCTCTTTTTAAAAGACTTATTTTGTTATGTATTTTAATTCAAATAATATTATTTTGGTATATGTTCTTATATATCCTTATTGATGTAAATTTTATGTCCAAGTGATGAGATATCCTTTTTATCTCTCATCAACTCTTTTTCTGAATTTTGAAGTGACGTCGTTAGGCTGTCTAATTATTGCAAGGGAACTTCTTAACCAAATTTCGATTCTTTGGGATAAACTTGTACACATTGAATATGTCATTCTATGATTATGTCTGAATGTCCTCAGATTGTTTTACACTAAATACCCACTTATATTTTGTGTATTCGTTTGTCACACATAGTTATGTAACTGATTTATCCTTAATCCAAGGATACCGTCTTTGTATGGGACTTCGTCTCAATCACCTTTCATTGAGGCATATTTTGTTTTATACACAACCATATTCTATACGGTGTATAACCCCTTTGACTTTTATGTTTATCAAAAAGTAATATTTTTATACGAAGCGTTTTACTAAAGGAAAAAAGGGAATGTTTTTGTCGTACATATGCGGCGACAATGACTACTCCGCCGCCGTGACCATTATTTGAGTTTTGGCTTCCTATACAAGCCATACCTTCTTTTTAAAAGAAAAATAAATACCATGTTTTACTTTTCTTTTATTTTGGTATTGAAAATGGTTTTCATAATGTATTTATATCAATGTGTTGTATTGATATCTTGTTATTGAAAGGTGGAAATGTTGTGTTTCCTTTATGCATGTTTTATGTGATAAGATTATGTTGAGGTTCTTGGGCATTGTTATGAAGATGGGTGGTTCCGTGATAAACTAAGGGAGGGAGAGACCGATATAGCTCTCCAATGTATTGGGTAACGCAAAGGAGTGAAATGTTAAGGTTTCTCCAAAGTGATTTAGGGAATATACTGTGATGGGTATTCCAAACGTAACCAAGAGGGTTACTCCCTACGTAAAAATGTTATGAATGCCTCAAGTTACCTTTATGTCTTATGATTTCTATGATTTATTCATGGTTTGATGAGGTATGTAAAAGTTCCTATGTTTTATGGGTAAAGTATGATTTCATTCTTATGTATATATGAACTCATGTTTCCTTTCCATATTTTTATAACCCTTACTGAGCTTTTTATGCTCATCCCATGTTTTTGAAATTTTTTTACAGGTCAAGGGAAAGGTATATGATGTGATGATAGTGTCAAGGATGTGTCAAGAAAGAATTCGTGTTTTATTTTAAATATGTTTCTGTTGATGGGAATAATGAATATTGTCTTTTATGTAACCACTTTGTTTAAATGTGGAATGTAATGAATGTTTTATGATCTAATTCTCTAAAACTCTAAACCTAAAAAGATCCTCAAGGTGTAATCTTGTAATAACTCAAGATTAAGTAAGGTTTAAGGCTGGGGCCTTATAGTTGGTATCAGAGGTCGGTTTAGATAACTTTAGATGTTAGGGTATTCTTTAATCATAAGTGACATTACCATAATGGTTAGGATTTCAGAAAGAGTCCTAGTTTTATATAAAGTGAATGAGTAAGCATATCTTAGTGTTTACCTTCATCATTAGTACATGATGGTTTTGTTGATATACTCACACTGACATTTCTGTTTTTACTGAATGGATGGATCTAGCCGGTACCAAAGAGACAACAGGTTTGAAGGAAACAATGGTGGTTCTCTGATTAAGATACTAGATAAAATGGAGGATTCAATGAGGAAACTCGTGGTTGATCTAAACCAAATATCAAGGAGTCATGATCAAACACTTAAACCTTGGTATGTTCTGTAATGCATCATGTACGAGATGACCAATCGATGTGGAAGTTCAGATAATAATTATAAAGGTAACCATTTGAGTTTATATGATCCTTACTTTTGAGGTAATTATGGGTTATTATATGATATGCTGGAAAATTAAAGGCATGAGATAAAATTGAGGTTAAAATATGTTATGATCATTTTTGATTATTTTATCTCTTTTTGGGGAATGATTTGAGAATTATATAGTTTTGGAAAAAAGGACAACACGTAGACCGTGTGACAACCCGTCGCGTCGGACAAAGCTGCAGGAATCGAACCCATAACCAAAGTGCGACTGGTATTTATCGCCTACCACTGGACTACATGAAGTCCCTGGTTAGTTTGACTGATTCTTTTTAGTTATATGATTTTATGAATTAATAGTAAGTTTATTTTGGGTTATTTATGAAAATGATTAACCTATCATTGAGGATATGTGATTAGGTTAATTACTTTTCAATACGAGACTTTAAGAGCAACTGATGTTGTTTGGATATAAATGTTTCGATTTAACTTGGAAGACTATGTGACTAAAACCTTAAAATATTTGGGTTTCAATATTAGTTTGGTTTAATTTGAAGGATTTTATGGGCAAATTGTTTATCGAATGGTCCTCGTTGAACTTTGGGTTTGTTGGAGAAATTTTGGAGATTAAGAATAGATTTTCTGTTTATAAAGGGTTATCCTTTTCTGGATTTTCTAATCTTGTACTAACCTTTTTTTGGGGTTTGGTTTTGGGTAAAGTCTAAAGAAATGGGAATTATACAGTTCACTTTTGTGGATTAGGTGATTCTCTAGAAGTTGATTATAGTACTCTTAATGCAAACAAGTCTCCCTAAATACTCGTCTTTTGGAAAAAATTTGAGTTTGATTAAGGAATCTAGTAAAAGTTGAAAGTCAACATGATAAGTTATTATGTTTCCATATGAAAAAATTCATCAATAATAAGTAACATAAAACAAAAATGTTGTCTATTAACTTTTCCACCTGGGTAATCGAATACCATTTAACCCATCACAAGTTTGTGATTTTCTTATGGTTAACTTTCTCCTAGACATGTTTACTATCACTCTCCATCAGAACATGACCCTTTGTTTTCTCCTCCATATCCATATTTTCATACTTGTAATCCTTTTATGGGTTAACTCGGGTGACATTTGTACTTCTCTCCCATTCTTTTAAAGTGATTGTTTTACCGACTCTTGTTCCGATGTGGGACTTTCAAGGATATTTCCAAGCTCAATTTTAAAAATTGCGTGGATGCAATTCCCAAAAGGGGGGAAGGATGTAACACCCCAGGTAAATAAATAATATGACATTTTCATATTTATCCATATTTGTGAATAAAATATAAATACGACTTTAAAGGGGATGCTATGCTCGATGGTGTACCCAACACAGAACAACAAGTTTCTTGGGAATCATACGTTGCACTCTAATAATAAAATAATATTTTTTAAATGGTAGTTAATATGTAGCCGTTGTATTGGAGGAAATGGATAGAAATAACTAAAATATGATCATATATTTTTATAAATTTTTTTACATTTATCCAATAAAATAAAAAGGCATAAAATATGGAAATAATTCAATTTTAGGCGTATATGCCCTAGTTTTCACTAAAGGTTCACTCATCGCCTTTTGATGGAGAACCGTCATTAAATATAGTTTTTTTCACTCTTATACATCATTTTGGACAAAATAAAACTCTTCTTAAGAATTGGGATATCAATATTTACTTTGTGTCAATTTTTGGTATCTTTCTGATAAAGATCATTTTTTAATGAATAGTGTAAAATGTTGTATTTTAATTCAAAACCTCTTTTTAATCTAATTTTTTTATATGATTAGATTATATTTTGATTTGGGTTTAAAGTGAAATTAGAATATATTTTTACAATTAAATCCAATATTGGTCGTTGGAATTAATTTCACTTTGAAAATAGACTTAAACTAGTGTCAATCTTTTGATACTTATTGTTTCATAAAAACACGCTATTTGCTCTGACAGGGGGAATTAATTATTAAATTAATTAATGTGACTTATATGTTTTGAATTTTGTGAAATAGGCCTCATTTTTGAATTTGGAATATCAAATATAGCTTAGGGTGAATTTTTGGGATTTTTCTGAAAAACTTCAATTTTTGATGAATAGTGAAACCACTAAGTGGCACTTATAAAAACTAATTTTCCGTTTAAATGAAAATTTGCCATATTTGTGTTTTTAATTTCCAAAATCTGATATAAATGGTTTTCATTAAGAAATAAAATGTGGTTCAATGGGATAAAAATAATTTTTTGGTGAATAGTAACTTATTAAGTTTTTAATAGTGATTAGAGATATTTAGTGTGGTTTAAGGTAAAAATAATGTTTTAATAATATGAAATGAACTTGACACATGTCCTAAAATCATTGTATGTGTCATGTCCGACCAAGACAACCCATGGGTCAAATTGGGGACCCCATGGAGCCACTTTTGTTGGGAAATGACATAAATAACTTTTTATTTAATGTTAAAGTAAAAATGAGACAAACATGAAATGTTTTACTAAAACAATTTTTACATGGGGTTATACAAATCAGATTTTTGACTATAAATATTCATTGGAAATATAAAAATATTTCCTACATTATATTATTTGTTTTATAATTTTTAGACATTAAATAAATTAAATTATTTATGACATCATGATGATGTAGTGATGACCTCATTATTTAACGATTTAAATAAAATGAAAGATATTTTAATATCTAAGACCTAAACATGTCCAAAACCTATTGTATGAGTGTATTTCTAACTCTTATATCCTTATCCTAGAAATAAATTAATGTGAGAGCTTTAAAATCCGAAACTGTTTTGAAAATAAAGTAACATTTTGTAAATTTACAAGAGTGCCCCTCCTCTCCTCTTATAAAAGGCCACCACCTCTACCTCCTTTCCCACTCTACCAAAGCCTTTGGCTCGTCCAAACACTGCCCATTATGCCTCTCCACTTCCCTCTCTTACTCCTTGAAGCCTCACTTTGGGCATAATTCTTCCCAAGGAAGCCTTTGAGCTCAAACCAAATGGAGTTACCCGATTTTAAGGTAATGTCTTCACTTGAGTCCTTTTGTTTTATTTTGCTTCTCCAACCCCCTAAACTATTTTTATTCATTTCATTTGTAACAAATACATTATCTTTAATATACTAGGATGTTTTTATAAGAATTATTCGAGACACACTTACACACACCTACATCTAATGGTAAAAGAACATACTGTTTCCGTGGATGGCGAATTTCTTCCTCCTAAAATGATGATTGTTCAAGATTCTTTTAACAACTTCAAAGGTGGCCATTAAGATGACACTATATTTATATATGATATATAATATGTTTATGTTTTACTTGTGCTTCTGTATTTTTCAATTTGGTCATACCATTATGGTTTCCATTATGGGTAAACGCGATATCTTCATTTAAGGAAGTGCGGACTACCGCCCCCTCAAAGTGATGTGATTCGTTAATGCCATATATGGGATGTATAAAGGATGGATTTAAAGTTATTATATATGATACTATACTTTAATTATAATATACCTCTATATCCTTATTATTTCTTTCCATTAAAGTAGGAGATAGAAATGAAAGTAGCGTTCATGCGTACGTACGGCTTACCGTCTCCATGAACGGTGCATTTCATTTCTTATCCCCAAATGTAATGTACTATTAATAGTACATGTTTATAATGGATATATATAATGAATGATACATATAAATGATGAATATAATTTTGGAATTAAGATATACATAACTCTCATTTAGTTTTAATTCCATTAATATGACAAAGAAATGAATGTAGCGTTCATGCGTACGTACGACCAACCGTCTCCATGAACAATGCTTTTCGTTTTTTATCTCCAAATGATATAGAATAGTATAAAATGAATATTTACTGGATATATATGATATTTTAGTCATTAATACTATTTGGGAAATTATTTACATATAACTTCATGGGCAATCTTTTTTCAAACATGTTCATTTTTGACTCATGTACCAAACATCGGCAAAAACGTCTCATATGAACTAACATTATTAAACAATTATTATAACATTATAATTTTTGATATTAACTGAATAATAATCTCTAGATGAGTTACTTAGGCAATTATTAATTTACCAATGATTATTATTCAGGAATATAATGAAATGAACAAGACAAGTTGGACTTGAGGTAAGGGATCTTACTCCTCTCTTTCTTTTTAAGTACACTCTTTTATGTCATTCCTTTTAAAGCTCATATTTCTTGTTATTGGGATGTTATTTTATATTAATATTACTATAATTTTTATGTTCATGTGATGAGATAACCTATTCTCTCTCATCAATCCATTCTGGAAGTTTTGAGTGGCGCCGTTAGGCTACCAAATTTTCGTAAGAGATCTAACCTCTCTCTTTCTCTTTAAGTACTCTCCTTTATGTCACTTCTTTTAATCTCCACTTTGTTATGATGGGGGATGTTATTTTATATTCCTCTTTCTGTACATTTTATTGTAATGTGACGAGATACCCTATTTGATCTCATCAATCCATTTTTGGAAGTTTTAAGTGGCGTCGTTAGGCTGCTAAGTTTTTATAAGGAATTTTTCATCTCACTTTTATTCCCGTTAGATTTATGCTACATTTTCCACAATTTCCTTTGAGTGGTGTATGTACTGACCATTATTTTACTCATTTTGTAATATTCATTCATTTATGAGTATTTACATCAATGTTGTATTGTCCTTCTTTCCCGGGGCATATGTTTCGAAAGATACCCATGTCGGTAAAGGAACCTTTCACCCTCCTCTTTTTAAAAGACTTATTTTGTTATGTCTTTTAATTGACATAATATTATTTTGGGATATGTTCTTCTATGTCCTTATTGATGTATATTTTATGTCCAAGTGATGAGATACCCTTTTTATCTCTCATCAACTCTTTTCTGAATTTTGAAGTGACGCTGTTAGGCTGTCTAATTATTGCAAGGGAACTTCTTAACCCAATTTCGTTTCATTGGGATAAACTTGTACACCATGAATATGTCGTTCTATGATTATATGTGAATTTCCTATGATTGTTTTACACTTAATACCCACTTATATTTCGTTTATTCGTTTGTCACACATAGATATGTAATTGATTTATCCTCAATCCAAGGATAACATCATTGTATGGGACTTCGTCTCAATCTCCTTTCATTGAGGCATATTTTGTTTTATACACAACCTTCTTATATATGGTTTATAAACCCCTTTGACTTTTATGTTTATCCAAAAGTAATATTTTTATACGAAGCATTTTACTAAACGACAAAGGGGAATGTTTTTGTCGTACGTATGCGGCGTCAACGACTTCTCCGCCACCGTGACCATTATTTGAGTTTCGACTTCCTCTACAAGCCATACCTTCTTTTTAAAAGAAAAATAAATACCATGTTTTAAATTTCTTTTATTTTGGTATTGAAAATGGTTTTCATAATGTATTTATATCAATTTGTTGTATTGATATCTTGTTATTGAATGGTGGAAATGTTATGTTTCCTTTATGCATGTTTTATGTGATAAGATTATGTTGAGGTTCTTGGGAATTGTTATGAATACGGGTGGTTCCGTGATAAAATAAGGGCGGGTGAGCCAGATATAGCTCTCCAATGCATTGGGTAACACGACGGAGTGAAACGTTAAGGTTTCTCCGA
Source organism: Viscum album (assembly GCA_963277665.1). NCBI lineage: Eukaryota > Viridiplantae > Streptophyta > Magnoliopsida > Santalales > Viscaceae > Viscum > Viscum album. Next base: position 1,035,629,369 of record OY728133.1, on the reverse strand, counting down.
AGATATTTAGGGAATATACTGTGATGGGTATTCCAAACATAACCAAGAGGGTTACTCCCTACGTAAGAATGTTATGAATGCCTCAAGTTACCTTTATGTCTTATGATTTCTATTATTTATTCATGGTTTGATGTGGTATGTTAAAGTGCCTATGTTTTATGGGTAAAGTATGATTTCATTCTTATGTATATATGAACTCATGTTTCCTTTCCATATTTTTATAACCCTTATTGAGCTTTTAATGCTCATCCCAGGTTTTTGAAATGTTTTTCACATGTCAAGGGAAAGGTACATGATGTGATGATAGTGTCATGGATGTGTCAAGAAAGAATCCATGTTTTATTTTAAATATGTTTCCGTTGATGGGAAGAATGAATATTGTCTTTTATGTAACCACTTTGTTTAAATGTGGAATTTAATGCAAGTTTCATGATCTAATTCTCTAAAACTCTAATCCTAAAAAGATCCTCAATGTGTAATCTTGTAATAACTCAAGATTATGTAAGGTATAAGGTGAGGGCCTTATATTTTTTCAGCCTGATATCTACTTTATTTAAACATTTGCTTTTTATAAAATTATAAAAAAATGATTGTAGAAGATCATTACATCTGATTTTCATGGAAAATGATTTTTAAAAATATTTTATGGTTTTCAATTCATTCTCATATGTCCTTTTTTTCTTTTAATTTGGTTTTTAGAATATTTTGAAACACCTTTTATATGTTTTAAAGGGAAATAGTTTTCAATGCATTTTCTAGTGTCATTAATATTTTCCAATGTAATAGATTATAAAAACATTTTCATGATCTTATTACTAGTTATCATAGGTATTTTAAAAAAATTGTTTTCAAAATTATTTCATGATTTATTTACATTATATCAATGTTATTTTCAATGAAATGGTGTTGATTGAATTTTCAAGAAATCAACTAATGTATTCCATGTGTTGTAAAAAAATAGTTTTTAATTTTTTTTATTAAATATGATTTCAAAGAAAAAGGTTTTCAAAATTATTTCATGTCTTACTGAATATGTTTTCAAAGTGATTTCGTTGAAAATTATTATTGAATTATTCTATTTACTATAAATACATTTTCAATGAAGAAAATATATATTCCTATAGATATTTTTTTAAATATATTTAAATGAAAATTTTGATGAATGATGACATCTATTGATGTTACTCCTTATTTTATGGTAAATGACCTATTGGTTCCATACATATTTGTTCTATGAGTATTTTATGCTTAATTTCATATACCTTTTGAAAATTGTTACACATTCACGAGTTATATTTTCATAAAATTTTTACCTCATTCACAGGTTAATATGTTTTTAAATTCTTTTCTCTTACACGGAACTAATTTTGAATTAAATTTTTATTAAACCTATCTTTTTTATACGTGTAATGATATGATTACATGTTTTTAAATCCCGTTTCATTGTGAGATCACTAGTACATATATCTCCCTTTAATTCATTTTGTAAAGATTTATAACTCATTTGATTGAAAAAGATGGTATTGTAAATGATCCTTCACTACTTAAATGGATATGGAAGTGAACCATGACTACCAAGATGGTATGATAAGTGAACTCATTCTTCTACGATCACCAAGGGGGTGAACAGATACTACCAATATAGTATGGGGATTGAACCCATACATCCAATATGTACATTCATTGAATATCATGTCTCATACATAAATAATAATATATTTTTATGTCTCATCTACAATTCAATGTTTTATTCTTATGTTGTGCTTTCATGGATTATGTTCTTTATTTTCATAATAATCATGGCTTAAGAAATGAAAATTTTTATTTTATTTATCATGTTTATAATATTTTATAAGTTTAGTATGATCTATTTTTATTATAATTTCCTTATACCATTATTCTTAGGATAATACTTATATCTCTCTCTTGCTTACACTTAGTGAGCATTTGAGCTCACCCATTTGATGCCTTTCTATTAATATAACACAATTATATTTATGATTTTTTTTCATTCATAGAATTATTTAATTTCATTTAAAAATTTCATTTCGATATTTAAAATAATCATTTCACATGAAATGGACTTGCCTTGAACTATACAAAACACTAAATTTGTGTGTGTTATATACAACACTCAGATTTTAGGAAACATCATATTATTTTTATAATTATATTATTATCAAAATTATAAGATAGAAATTTAATTTAGTAATATTAAGATTAATAATAACATTTATAATAATATTTATAATTACTTTATATAGATAAAACACGTAGATAATGAATGATATTATTTTTTTAGTAATGTCCATTAATGTTTAAAAATAATATTTCTAAAAACAAATACTTTTAAAAAGAAAATAAATTTGTAGACATTATAAATTTTGTTTTTCAAAATGAAAATAATTTTTGAATATTGAATGTTGAAATTATCTTATTATGAACTTTTGGGTTTTTACAGAGAGGCATCATTTTTTATGAATAGTGAAAATTACTGTTTTTAGTTTAAAAAATTATTATAGTATAATTAATTATGTATTATGTATTATATTTTCAAATTATTTTATGGTCAACTTTTAGAATTTATAATTATATTAGAATAAATTGGTTATTATTATCTATTTTACATTGAAATTTAAAATAAAAACATAATAAAATATTTAAATTATTTCTACTTTAAAATGCCGCAATGTTTTGTCATATATGGGATTAGTATAAGTTTTAATTTTTATTATTCTATAATAAATTTTAGAAATACCAACCTAAGTTATTATTATAAGTATAATATTTAGTTTTTAATTTATAAAAAATAATTTTTTAACAAAATTATTCATAAATGTGATTAAAAATATTCTCAGTGATTAAGGTCAAATTAATCGTATTTATGTACTAAAACATGATCTTGTGCGACCAAATGATATATAAACCTATACAAAACCATTTATTAGTAAATTGTTTTGACATAAACCTTAAATTATGGATTTTAGTTGGTTTTGCGTCTTTTTTATAGTATAAACAATTTTCAACCTAATTGGTTTTCAAAAATTCCATCTGAGTCCTTTTTTATCCATATAAAAGGACATTATCACTCCCACATCATTAAACCTCTAAAACCATATAATTTAACATTTATCTATGAAATAAACATCTTATAACTCTTACCGTCCTCCTAGATTCCTCCCATTGAGAATAAGGATTTCCTTGGATGCCTTTTGGCACGAACCAAGAGGAGTTATTCGATTAAGTGGTAATGTCTTCTCTCATATCATTTAATTTATTTTTCTTCTAAACCCCTATAAAATATTTATTACATAATTGCATACCAAAAACAGTATCTTAAATATACAATGACTTTTTAATGCAAATGGTTTGAACAAAAATTAAATAAAACCTACATCAAATTGCTATTGAACATATTTTTTAAATGTACAGCTAAGTAATGCCTCACTAAATGAAGATTGTTCAATTATACATATAACCACCAGTGAAGGAAATTATGGAGGAAGAAGTATTTATATATTTTATATATTATTTTTATTTTCTAATTAATATTCCTTATTACTTTTAATAGAAATTTTTTTACTTTACATTTGCTGTTAATTTGATAATTTCATTTAAGGGTGTTTGGACTACCACATCTACAAAGTGATTTGATTATTCTACACACTTCTTTAAATGTGATAAGGATGAGTTTATTGAAAATTAAATATAATTTGAATTTTATAATTATACATGAATAGTTATACAAAATTATATACATATTTCATTTGACTTATTTTCTTCAATAATATAAAAAAAGCGAAACAATATTCATGTGTTCATATGGCTGACCATCATTATGAATGTTTTACAGCATTTCCAAATTATTTATTCAATAGATTATTATAATTAAAATATACTCGATATAAATTATATTTATATCATTTTTTAAATTATGTACTTATTATATAATTATATGGACCAACAAAATAAGAAATTAAAACACATGTGAAGAGCAATGATAATTTTACCCATAGTGAAAAAATTTATATAGGTTCATTAAAAAGGCGGTAATATATGGTAATAATATAAAATATATATTGTATTTTATTTAAGATAATTTTTTTTATATTTATATTCAATTTATATTTGTTATAAATATGGTTTGGATGAGTATGATGAAATTCAAGACCCAAGGTAAGGGGATTACACCTAACTTTTTTCATGAGATGCATGTAATGTTTGTCACTATTTATATTCGTGTTATTTATATACTAACCATGTTTTTATACTATGCATATTATAATAAAATTTATTTGTATTCACATACCCATATTATATTATTTCTTTCATGGGGATTATGCTTCAAGTGTTTCCAAATAAGTGAAATTGTTTCGTATCAATTTACCTTATTTGAGAATAATGTTTTTATCCACCTAGAATAACTTTTAAGGTGTATATGACTCCATTTATCATGTCATATAATGATTTTACATATTTTCATTACATTTTACGAATAATTTCATTTCATTTTAATGCGTGGAGTTTATGATCCCTCGTTACCTTGTTATATGTATTTATTGAAATAATCTCATCACATTTTGAGATTGCTTATGCCTATTATTCCCTTAATGAAATATTTTGAAAAATATATCAATCGAATTCATGAGGATACTTATCTGAAAATTATTAATTATTTATTCATATATTTATATTTTTCTTATCACATATTTTTACATAATATTGTTAAGAATGATTTTTTATTAAATCCTGACTATACTATTCTGAAATATACATTCTAGAAAAAAAAAATTATAGAAAGAGATTCCAATAATATTATTCCATTATAATTTTATAATTTAAATATATTTTTACACATATTTTATTTTAAAAATGTTTTTCAAAGTAATATTTTTTACCTTTTCTATATAGGTGTTTTTCTACCCTTTTAACAATGTAAAAGAAATATTCATTTGACCTTGTATGTCAGGTATGGATATATCCACCATCATCCCATTGAAGATTTATTTTCTTTTTAATGGTTAATTTTAAATATAATTTTTCTAAAATATTTTTTAAATGAAAATGGATTTTAAAATTATTTCATGCTTATTTGATATTTTTTTTGAATAACTTTTCATGGCCTATATAAATGTTTCTATAGTAAATTATATCTAAAATATTTTCAACTATTCGATATTAGTTTTTAAACTATTTTCAAATAAATGGGTTTCAAAACATTATCTTGAAATCTTTATATGTTTTCAATGCGTGTTCAAAGGAATAAAATTTTAAAATATTTTTATTTGTATTTTATATATATTCACAGAAATTTTTTTGAATATTATTTCAAGTATTATTTATATGTATCCTTGGAAATATTTTAAGAAACTAATTTTCCTATAATTTTATGTTTTAATTTTTTTCAAATATGATGTTATACTTTATTCATGAATATTTTTTGAAATATATTTTGAATATATTTTCCAACTATGAAGAAATTTATTTGTGTAACTAATTCCCTTCTAAGAAATAGTCTTTCTATTAATATTTGTTCTATGAATGGGTTATTCATAATGACATGGTTTATATGAAACATGTTTTTCATTTATGGGTTATATGTATATGATATTTGTTTCATTCAAGTGTTATATTTGTATGAAATATGTTTCACATTCCCAAGATTCATATTTATGAAATATATTTATCCATTATTGTTTATTATTGTTGTGATATTATTGTGAAATCTATATTTTTTTCACATGTTATGATATTAATACTTGTTTATAATACACATTTCATTTAATGGATTATGAAAATATTATATATTATTATTTAGAAATTTTATGTAGGATTTCATTATGATATGGGTGTGACCTATATCAAAACCCATGCAATGGATACATATTTATAGATATTGGGAGACACTAAAATTGTCTTGGGAAGGACCTATGACTAATAATATGTCTATAAGAGTGACTTATAGCATCAAAGATTGTATAAGGTGTGGCCTCATGGTAATAAAATTGAAAAATTTAGTAAACCAGGACTGACAATATGGTATAGGGAGTAAACCTATAAAACAAAAATGGTCTTCATAGTGAAGCCTTATATACTATTAAAATCTTATTTTGTATTCTTATGTGTCTAAAAAAATCCATATTTTACTCTTATGTATTGATTTCATGACATATACTCTAAATTCTACTTGGATCCATGGCTTCTGAATGTCCGATAATTATTTTGATTTCTAAAATATAGTGTATGATATTTAAATGTTATGATAAATTATATACCCATTATTTATTTTATTATTACACATTTACTTTTATTTCTTCTTAATGATTATTTTATCTCACATCATATTATGTTTCCTTTCCATTTGTCATGAATAAAGGTATTAGTTATAATTACAAATTGTGGTGATCAATATGTGTGATTTTGGAGATCATTTTCAATCATATTATATTTTTTTGCATGTTTTTAATAACACTAATTTGTTATGTTACTAGGGCATGTATTATTATAATGAACTAAGGATTCATCTAAAATAGTGTAATATTAATGTGTGTTATGATTAGGTTTGTATAGTTCCAATCAAATGAGTGGATTAGTAATCCATTAGAAACTAGGATTAGAAATTTGTAGTGGTATCCCTAGGTGTTTTTCGATGAATATGTCAAGGGATGTCTCTGTGGATACGTATAAGGATGAGTTAACATCTGTGAAAATGTACTAGAATTTTGGTATGGAATGTGATAGTGGTTTCCAAGAAATAACTCCATGTATATATAATATAGTAGGATGTTGATCATTCATATTTTTTACATTGACTGTAGCAACTCTGACGTGATGTTTTGTTCTAGACTCGTTGTAATCTTGTACACAACAATAAGCTTTGCTGCACTCCTGGTTTGACACTCCCAAGTGGAAGGCTTTAGAAATTCACAAAATTATTCATTAACCATTATAGAGGACTTAAATAGATAATTAATTTAAATTACTGATGATAAACCTAAGAGTTCATAGATTACAAAAAATATTATCCATGACTCAGGCACAATATAAGTAATATTTAATGATTATATGGTTTCTAAAAATAATAATTGATTCACATATTATGATTTCTAGTTTTATTCAATAGAGTGAAATATAAGAAACATTGTTAATATATATTGTCATAATTTTTGTCATAATGGGATTTATGTGAATTGATTTGTCATGTGGAAATATCATAATAAGAATCATGAAATTGTAATAGGTAATGTTTATAATTTTAATGAAAATGTGACTATAAAACACATGTGAGAGGTATCTCATGTGAGTCATGTATTTTTTATGTTAAACATATGATGAATTATTATATTGAGAATGAGGAAAACTAATAATGAATAATATTTTAGGAAATTGGTATTAAGGAATGTGTTGATGAGGGTTGAGTAATAGTTTATGAATTAGGTTGCATTAATAATGTATATTTGTTTTTGAATTCAAATAATATGTTATTTTTATCTTGAATTATATAGGTATTTTAGTAAATTATTTCAATGGTAATGATATTGATATCTGGAAGAGTAATATCATGGAAAGGTGATATTTTGATTATGGGAAGGTAACTCTTAATTAATGCTTGATTTTTAGAAAATGAACTTGGGATAATGTTATGTTGGACATGAAAAATAAATATAATAATGAAGATCACCTTGGAACTAATTATTGACAATTTGGTTTATGTCATCAAGTATGATGTTTATAACTCTGTGTATTTATATAATGTATCCAATAATAAATGGAATATATAATCCTTAATATTTTATAATAGTATTTATATTCATTCATGTTATTACTGTGTTTCAAGGGGATATCCGATGTGGGAATTCTCATTTTTGTAATGTGACAACCAAGAGGAATTTTGTGATATATGGGGGACAAATGTCAATATGATTTCATTTCATTCATCTTAATTATTTTTATTTTAAAAATAATAAGGGTTCAAAGGTTAACTATTTATGTTATTTTTAGGTAAAACATCATATGAAGACAAAAATATTAAGGTGTTATATCTATACAAGGTAATTTATGAATATTTCATAGCATGTTCAAACAAAATTGTGTTGATGATAAATAATTGGATGTCATATCATATATCTCATTATTTTTTAGTAAAATGGAATGAAAAATTTACCTACATATTTTAGAATCTTTTGAACTATAACAACAAATAGAAAAGGGTGATGTTGTATTGATATCAGGGATGAATATCCTTTCATGAAAATCCAACACCATTAGGAAAACTATCTATAAATAAAATGTTATCCTAGTATCTCCGTTTTAGAAGGATCATATGGCTTTTTATGTCACTGAGTACTTACGGAGTTCATATTTTTATATTTATCTTAACCTTCTTCTCTATCTCTCCCCATCAAAACGTGATGACAATATTTTTCTTCCATGTCCATGTTTTCACTTCCCACCTTTATTCTCTTATGTGGTATTCTTGTTATGATTTATGTTGTCTAGACATTACAGTTCCAATATTCCAATTTTATGAGAAGTTTTTCTAATAATTTTTATTATGTGGGACTCTATTAATTAAATTTTTATGTATTGAACCATTAATAAAAAAAATCTAAGGGAGAAATTTATTTCAGGGGGACAAAATTCAACACTGTAAGGCCTTGTAATTTTTTTCATTCTATAAATGAAGTAGTTTTTGGTGATGTAGTTCATTAAATTATGTAAAATATTCATATTACAAAAAATTTCTATGTAATACAGTATTCGAAAAATTGAATTGTCTTGGGTTATACATACAACATATTTTCTATGGAACATCAAATTATTTTAATTATTTTTGAAATGAAAACATTATAACCTATCCATGAAAAATAATTATAGGAATATTAATATCTAAATTTTTATATATTATTTTTATTTATTTATAAATATAATATATTTATAATGAAATATTTAATTTTTGGTAATTTATTCTATGTTTATATATATATTTTCTAAAATAAAAAATATTTTAACAATAAAATTAATTTTTGACAAAATTAAAAAATGATATTGATAGAATAAATTTCATTTTGGAATTTTTCATATCTAAATTATCTTCAGATGAATTTTTAATATTTTTATAAGACACAATATTTTTTATGAATAGAGAAAAATAATACTTTTTAGATAAAAATTAATTTTTATTTAAAATAATTATTAATGATAAAATAAGTAAAAAATTTGTTATGAGGTGGAATCAGATTAATTATATATCTCTAAATAAAATTTATTTTTTTAGAAAAAATTTCACATTTGAATTGAATATAAAAACTAAAAAATATTTTGAATATCTTTTTACACTGAAAACTTGTTATTTTTTCTCATCTACATGATTGGCATTAATTAAAAATTATACCCTTCTATGTATTGAATATTTTAAAAATCAACATACATCATTTAAATCAGTATAATATTTTGATAATAGTAATATCAACTTTATTTTCATCATAAATATTTTTTGTAAGTGATTAATTTTTTTTCAGAAATTAAGGTCAAATTAAGCTTAATTCTTGACTAATACTATATATTATTGTGCCACATGACCTAGAAAAATGACTACAACCCATTTTTTGAGATTTTTAATATATAAACATTACAGTAATTATTTATATTTGTTTTTATGAATTATTTAGGCATGAACATGTTTACACATAACTTTTTTAAAAAATTTACATCTAAGTACTTATCATTTCTTACAAAAAACTACCACATCTTTCACAGCCTCACACCTCTCAGAAATCATAGGTTCATGAAAACCCTGATCAATATACTTTCCAAAATCCCACTATTACACATTAAATCATTCTTATATGTAGAACATTTTCCATATAAGCACTTTGGCATAAACCCAATGATGTTACCTGGAAAAGTGGTAACATCTTCTCTCAAATCCTTTGTTTTATTTTCCTAATCCACCCATCCACTATATTATTTACAGGATTGTCTAAAAAAATAATTTTGATAAATATAATAATATATTTATTCTAATGATTTTACTTAAATATACACACTCCACCATATAATTTGAAACAAATATACTATTTACCTTTATGATGAACTACATCCTCACATAACGATGATTGTTCAATTTTCCTTATGGCCAATCACGGTGAAAATTATGATTGAATATATATTTATATTTTTTATATATTTTATTTTTTATTTAATTAATATTATTTAATAATTTTATATCACAAATTTTTTTACATTGAATTTGGTGTTAATTGAATAATTTTAGTTAAGGAAGTCTCTACGGGAACCCCCTAAAAACGATGTTATTCATTCACATTTTATAAGGAATGTAACAGGGTTTGGGTTCATGAAAACAAATGATATGTATTATATAAAAATTATATTTTAATGATTATTATATATATATATATATCAAAATATCTAATTTACCATCCTTAATTCAAAATTACAAAAACATAGAAGCAACAATCATCCATACACACATCTTACTATATCTATGAATGGTGTATCCCATTCCATGCATCTATATTGTATAGATTATGAAAATAAAAATATAATGGTTATAATCTATTTTTATATAATGTTTAACATCTTGAATCAAGATATAATTATATGGAAAACAATATAACAAATAAAGACACGTGTGAAGGGAAAAGTGAATATTATCAAAAGTGAGACATTAACCTAATATTATTACCTAGAGGTTAATATAAATGAATAATTTAAAAATATATGGGATATGATATAATAATATGGCTATTTATATTATTTATAATAAAATTTTATATATTACATAGGTTTTTTCAAATAGTATGATGAGATTTAAGACACAAGGTATGGGGACTTCACCATTTTTTTCGCAAGATACATGCTATGTTTTCCACTCATTAATTATGTGTGCTGTATGTACTTCCCATGATTTTATTACATGTATAATATACATACACATATGTGTATAAAAATATCCATTTTATAATCCATATTTCATGGGGATTATATTTGAAAATATACCAAATTGTTCAAATAGTGTTGTATCAGTTTTCCTTCAATGAGACTCATGGTATGTTATGCACTTAAATATACTGTTGAGGTTTACTTAATACCATTTATAATGTTATATCATGAATTTAATTATTTTCTGGTTATTTAAATTTACATTTCATTTTATTTTTTAAAATATATTGTATGATCCCATTTTTTATATTTTTTAGATATTAATTAAACAATCTCATTACATTTCAAGACTGTTTGGGTTGTTTTTTCATTTTATGAAATCATATGATACATAATTCATTATCATTCATGAATTTTATTCCCCATATGTTATTAGTAATTTATTAATATATTCTTACAATTTCTTTCAATCAATGGTAAATGATACATTTAAGAGTGTGTATTTAAGAAATCCATACATTACAATCTCATCGGTCCAAAATAAATGTCCCTTCAAAACCATGTTATCTAAAAATGGATTCCAAGAATATTTTAACATAATTTGTTAAGGATTAAATTTTTTTTTACCTTATTGTATTTTACCAGTGATTTCAACCGAATATTTTTGTCTCTTTCTGAATGAATAAACGTTCTATCTGATAGACATGAAAAAAAATGTTACTATTATGTCAGAAACATGCACAAATTTATCCACCATCAGTCTGGTGAAAATTATATTCATATTTAGTTTATAAATTTTATTTTTTAAAAAATGTATATATTAACATAAATTTATTTTCAAAATGTTTTCAATATTAATTTATATCTTCTCAAGGAAACATGGTTTTCAAAACATTTTCATGAATGTTATATAATCTATCATGGTAATTGGATTTAAAAGATTTTTCAATCTGTATTTTTAAATTTTAAATTATTTTAAAGAAATGTATATTCAATCATATTAAATAATTATTTATAATATTTAAAAGTATTTTCAATTATATTTTGTTAATCATTTTGGTTATTATATTATACGCTTTGATGGAAAAGATTACAAAATGATTTCAAGATTTAATTATTTTTTCAAGGTTTATTTATGAAAATAATTTTCAAAAGGTTTTAGCTTCCAATTTTTTTCTAAATAATAGTGGATATTTTAATTAATAAACGTATTTTAAATTGTTTTTCTATATTATATGACATATAAAGATTTTACACATTCCCTTCAATGAAATTATATAATGGATTAATTCATGTCACTTTATTTTTGAATCATGTTTACATTATATGGTTTATATGTTTATGAGATTTATTTCTATTTAATTATTAACATGTTAATGAAATCAGTTTCTTCATCACAAGTAATATGTTTATGATATCCATTTCTATTTCATGTTTTATTATTGGGATTATATGATTATAAAACATGTCATTTTTTATGGGATATTATATGATTAGGTGATTATAATACCCATTTAATTTCATTGGTTATGATATGATTATTTATTATCTTCATAAAAAATAATGTATGTATTCATTATGAGATGGGTGGTACCTATATCTCCCTCAAATTTATTGAGTAATGATATATATTTCACATGATAGACTATGATGGTATTGTAAATGAACCTTGACTATTAAGATAGACATTGGAGCGAACCATGACTACCAAGATGGTAGGTGAAGTAATATTATAATAATAATATTTCCAGGGGAGTTATCCATGAATATAAAGATAAAATAGGGAGTCAAAATATACAAGTAGGATGGTCTTGGTAGTAATGACATGTAAAATACAGAAAATCATATCTTATTTTGTTATGTGTACCCCAAATTTTCTTTTTTATTCCTATCATGTCATTTAATATCTTTTGATCTTATATATATTATAACTCATGTAATATGAATTGGAATATTTTTTATGCTATTTATTTTTTATGGAATGGTCTTCAAATTTTATTCTCATGTTACATACTGTTTTTTCATGTTATGCTTAAACATTTAATTTCCCTAGGTTATGAATAATTGTTTTATGTAAAAGTAATAAAGGATTATATTATTATGGTATATGTTTAAAATATTTCACAAGCATAAAATGTTCTATTTCCATTTAATCAATGACAATAAACTATTATAGTCACCTGAGTAAGTATAATTGTCATGTTCTGAATATTCATTTATATGGTGTTATATCTATTTATGTTAATCATGGGACACTATATTTTCCATTTATAAAAAGAATTGTTTTTTATAGAATTACAAATAATGGAAATATTTATCAAAAAGGATTAATAACATTCACTAGTCTAAATAGATTTATTTCCATGTTTCCATAAACATTAATGTATTAATGTGATCGATAATATATATTTTTAATGTGCTAAATATTTATCTAAACTGATGTCATATCCATGTATGTCATTTTGGGTCTCTATTTGGTAATATTTTTTAAAAAAAAAATCTTTGAAATGAATTTTACAATACCATGGTAACCTGTAAAGAAATTATACGCACTCAACTCAATCAAATATGGGAAAAAACTATAGAGGATTTATTGTGATCTTATTTGAAGTGATACTGATGTGTTATGTGGTAGTGGAGAAGAGTTTCCATTCATGGAGGTTGTCTGTGGTTTCGGGGTTGTAATATGGAATTAAATTTCATGGGAAATAATCTTTCAAGGATTATGATGTGATTTAATCCCCATAAAATATTTTTTATGATATTAATTAACATTATTTTTGTGTCCATATGATTTCAAAAAAAAAAAATATGATATGAAATTACTTCATTATAATATTCCTCAAGACATGATCTACAGAATAAATCATGAACATAACATAAATATTAATCTATAGTGAAAACATCTATGAAATTAAATTATCTCTATTTATTGATCCCCGGATAAATTTTCCACACCATTGAGAGGTCCTGTCCTACCAAATAAATAATGAAATTGATAATAATCATTAAATTGACACATGTAATACTATGGGTTCCTTGATAAAGTATATATGATAACCTGTATTCATTGTATACTCAAAAAAATATGAATTGTAATACTGAATAAAAATTTCATGAAACCACTATGAGGAAAATGAGAATCCTCACAATTATTTGGTTTTTTAGGTACGAGTCATACATATGTAAATATATAAAAAAAGTTATTGTGTCATGTCTACTTTGTCTTTAACATAATATGTTTTTTAAGAGTCACTAGGACACATTGTAAGAGTCATTTGAACATTTCATATTTTTAATTTTATTTTAAAATTTAAATTAATGAATTTGAATATAAAATATAATTCCATGTCTCATTGAAGATCTATATTCTATAATAGATGATGATTAATAAATTCTTAGCTACATAGAAAATATTTATTCAAAAAATTATTTTTATTCATTTTGAAAAATGATAATTAAATGATTTCATTTTGGATGGATTTGGTTTATAACATTATGATAAATATATGTTTTTGAAAAAACAATTATGTTCAAATTTGATTGAATGATTAATAAATTAAATAAATGATATATCAATGAAAAACATTGAGAAAAATGTAATGAATTTTTTTTATAAATACAAGGATGATTAAGTAGTTATAATAGTAAATATTACTGTTATATACACTAGTATTGTATTTCTAATCATTATCTTGGTTTGAAAATTGATTTTCTATTTTTATTTTTCATATTTTTATAATAACTATAACGAAAATGTTAAAAAAAATATTTTAATCAAGATTTAATGGTGAATGTTAACATTCTTGTTACTATTTTCTTCTTGTATTAGGTTGAGTTTTTGTGTAATTTACATTTTTAAAATCCCAATAATGTTATTCCATCGATAAAAATTTTAAGCAACATGTGAGGGTGTAATATTCTTTTTTTACTAAAAATAATTTAGAAGAATCTTTTACTATTCGGTTAGTTAGGTTTAATATTTTAATAAAAATATGTGTTAAATATTTCATTATTCAAAGGAATTATTTAAAAATAATGAAATGACTCCTAATAAGAGATGGAGATAATGGGATGTTAAATTTATAATACAACAACATTTAATATAAACGATTATATAGATATCATGATTAAATAATTATCATTCTAATTTATTGGTACATGAAACACAATTTAAAATCAATTTATTATTTTATCTTTTTATTTACAATATTCTAAATTCATCATCCTTCATTCTGTTTGAAAATTTAGTATTGAACTACTATATAATAAAAAGTAAATCATACCATTTGTGGTATTATGGTTTTATTTTAACATTGTATCAGGGGGTTTACCATTAACACATGAATTCAAATAATAAAATCTAGTGTTTTATTTCATGAATATTTCATTCTCATAAATTTTAATGTGATATAATATTATAGAATAAAGTTACAACAAGGAAGAATAAAAATCAATTAAATATATAGATATCAAAAAAAGTTTTTTTGTTCCATTATTCAGTTCACTATATATCATAGGGTGTATATTACATCCTTATCAGTTCTTGGGTCCTTCCATCCTGAGGGGGTAAATCTCGTTAGGGTCAATACCATCAGGCTTCACTATTTTATCACACTCCCCCCAATTTCAACATTCCCTAAATTTCCTTTTCTTTTTCTATAATTTTCTATATTCATAGCATTTTTTCTAAAAATCAAAAAATTATATTTTCATGATGAAATACATTATCATATAAAACTATGTCATTTTTTGGTATTTTCTTCTTATATTATTCCCATTCAAATGGGACCATTATTTTTATATTTATAAAGTCAAGAATACAACCAAGTATAAGATAAATTGAAAATTCAACCTCATTTTTTTGATATAAAATATAATTACTATTGAAATAATTAATATAAAAAAATATTCATATCTTGAATATCATTGTTTTTACTGAACAATTTCATCTCATTAACCCCCATAATTTCCAAAAAAATAAAGTATATTAGATTAAACTTCAATATGGGTTAAATTTAAAAAAACGAAAAAATATATAGCCATATATTGATTCTAGATATGCAATGTGACCTCCCTGTTATAACACTGTGATATTTTGAGGAAAATCTATTTAATCTATTTTTTAATAGTTTTCATTTTTTACAACACTGAATATTGATTGTGTTATATGAATGTTATAAATAATTGTTGATGTATATACTAAAACATGTTAATATATATTTATATGATACACCAAGAAAATATTGAACTACATGCAACACAGCCTTGGATTGTTTTACATGAAACACTAAGCTTCAATGAAACTACATATTATTATTAGAATTTTTTAAATGAAATGGGTATAATGTAGTCATTAAACATTTTAACATGAATAATAATTACAAAATTTCAATCATTACATATAATGGTTATTTATAAAAAAACATATTAATAATGAATTATATATGTTTCGTTAAATTATTATGTGTTAGAAAAAACCATTAGCCTAAATGAACTCCTTTAAAAGACACTATGTGAATAATAATGAAATTATTTTGTGAAACTTTTTGAATTGTACTTTGATAAAATATTCATAATTTTATATTTCAGAATGTCAAAATTATCGTATGTGGAATTTTTTGGATTCTTATCAAAAATAGAATTTATATATGAATACTTAAAAATATTGAATTTTAATTAAAAACATATTATTCATCTAATTACTTTATCATTGTTAATTATATTTAAATATTTTATTAATTTTTAATTAGGTAAAATTATCATCAATTAAATCTATTTAGTTCATTGAATCCTATTTACCTAGAAATTGGATACTAAAATAGTTAAAGATTTTAATCATTTTGCTTAATACCTCACTTTTGAGACACATCTATCATGTAATTTTAAAATTATTTCTTACAAATTAGGAGTTCTTAATGATAAAAAATGGATTCCATATTTTGAATCTACATATTTTATGATTAAATTATATTAATTTTTTTTAAAAAAATATATATTTGTGAAAATAATTAAAATTAGTTACAATGATTAATAGGAATAATTGAATTCATGGTGGTTAAACATTAATATAACGAGAGATATGATTTCAAAACAAGTCAAAAAACATTTTATTAAAATATTTAAAACATATTAAAAGTCGTTTTTAATTTTAGGTTTTAGGGGGAAACTATATCTATGGAATTAAATTTTTTCATAAAATATTTCATTTACAGTTTCAAAATAGACAATCTATAACGTATAATTTCAGAAAATAAAAATTATAAAAAATTAATGAAAAATTAAAAAATTAATTTTATCCAATTGATATTATTAATAATTTGATATTATAATGTACATTTACATCGTCTAAAAACCAATGGACATAGATAAATTATTATTGTGATTATAAAACCCTAAATGTGAAATTAGGGGAAACTGATTACAAATGATCTTGGGGAATTTAAATCAGAAAATGAAAAATATAAATTCTTCATGATCAAGATAAATATATTCATATAATAATAAATCATAAATTAATCATAAAATGTAAATAAGGTTAAATAATTTCTTTTATAAATTCATATGAATATCAAAACAGCTTGTCACAGTGGAGTGATTTTATAATATTATCATGAAAATTTCCCAAGGAATCAAAAAAATTGCATCTTTATAGATTTTATTTTCTACCCAGTTAATTTAAAACATTTTACATTAAACCCTTAAATTTTATTATTTTCACAGGATTCGTATAAATATTAATCATTCACATCATACATAACAAATGGAGAATAAAAGAAATTGGTTTCATGGTATAATTTGGTAATTTTACTGTACATAAAATCATAATAATTATGGCATTTTCATTCCACATAAAACGAAATTGTTGTTAATTAATATAAATCTAGAAATAAAATTAATTATATGTAAATCTTGGTGAATACCCATCGAAAAATATGAATTATCTGTATTCTGGAAATAAAAAAATGGAATTTCTTCTAGGGAAAAATAATAAAAAGCAAATATGGAAGTATAACATATATAAAACATTGTTTTATAAAATGGAAAAATGAGTATCAAAATGTGTATCCCACTGATAAAATACTCTTATTACATTAAATTTTTAGTATAAATTAATTGAAATAATTTTTTTTGAGAAATTTGAAGACATAACACATAAATAGTGAACATGGATGGAAAACTGAACTATTTGATTCCCTTACTTTGGAATGTAAAGCATAATATGATAATATTGGTACATTATGGGATTTACGACACTATTTGAGGACAAATTTGTAGTTAATACTAACATATATTTGTATAAATGGGTTTTTAGTGAAGGTAAATTGGGAAATTGGATTGTATTTATTGCAAAAGTGGAAGATTTGTTTATTAAAATCTAAATAGAGGCCCCAGAAACATAGGTCGTGGATGATGAAGAACTATGGAAATTACAATTGTATTTTAATTTAATTCTTTACAATTTCATTATATATTAGTCTATATTAATCCACAATTTTATGTCATCATTTTATATTACAACTTTTGGAATGGATAAGTAATGCTTCCACAAATGTAATGTTTTAATATAATTGATTCCATTGTAGACTTCGATAATTAATTTATATGTTTTTAAATTGATTATAATCAATCAAGATAGATGATTTTAATAAAATGGAAAATTTTAGGTTCGTATTGAGGTCAATTAGTTATTACATCATTCTGGAATAATTATGTAGTCATTAAAAACATAAACTGTATATTTTCTATTAATAATAAAATTAGTTAGTATATAAAATTTTATTTAATTCAAAGTAACCTAATTTTGGAGTCATAATATAAAAAAATATATTTTATTATGATAATATTTTTATAAATATGATAAATAAATCTCTCAAAAATTAGAGTCTATATTTATTTTAATTAATATTAGATTAAAAATGCTTAATAAATTTTATTATAGTCGAGTATAATAAAATTATTTTATCATATATTTATAAATAATATTATTTTAAAAAATTTATTTAAATTTAAAAAAATTAATTTTCATAATATATTAGTTTATTATAAATATTTATATCTTGTATAGAATGATTATTTTCTACCTGAAAAATAAATTTATATAATTACACATCAATTTTATTAAGAAAAAATATTATTAAAATATAATTGATAGAATAACAATTTTATAATTACAATGGAATTACAAATTAAGTATCAAACTCCTTGAAACATAACTCTATATTGACCCAACATATGCCCTAAGAGTTAAATGTTCAATGGTTTTTGAATCATGGTCTACTTATGATAGCATTATATGAGTGGTAATATAAACTAATTTGAAGTTCACATCAAGGATATTTTTTTTTGGGGTAACTCGTTGATGCGTGACCGGGGCATGATAAAAATAAAACCACACATATAATACCTCCATACCTAGTTCCAACATGTGGTCTCAATCATTATGAATATATTGGTTGAGGCCATCGACTTTTCATTTTGTATAAATTATTATTTGTCAAAGATTTACATATAAACACTAATTATAACATTAAAATTATTGACAAGAGTATAGTTCAAAATTATCATATATAGTATCACATTTATAATAATGATCATGTGATTTATCAACAATGTAGTTAAAAAATTTCAAAGAATTATAGTACATTACATATCAAAGAATACCATAATTCCTAAATGTTCTTTCTCAAAACACCATAATGATCCTCAACTCAATCATGTGCAACCCTTATCATAATCAATGAAAAAAATCATGCATCAAACTATGGGTTCCTTCCTCAGTCCCAACCATCATCCTAATTGTCTATTCATCCACCAAATAGTGTCCTGTAATTGGTGTGAGCTACATTCCTAATACAAAATGCACCAATGATCTATAACAATATTATATGTTCAATATACTGAGTTAAACATTTTTATTCAATGTAGGTATGAAATATGAATGTATAGTTCTAATAGAATATAAGTAACAAAATAGTGATACTATATATCCATACATGGATCCCTACAAAACATGTTTCAAATCATATATAATTGAATCTATAAAAATCAGAAGTAACCACCACAGCTTTTACAATCACAAATACATATCATGTTATCCAAAAACATTCCATATAGAGAGGGGAAAAAGTAACCATGACTTATCCATTCAACCAAACATACCATATTACCCACAGATGTGCCTTATAATCAAAGATTATCAAATTAAAATTGTTGTGCCATATAATCTATGTGAGTTACATTACCTCAGTTTTACCCTGTAATTATTATGTTAGGTTGTTAATAGACAAATCCAAGGGGAAAAATACCATGACATCCATGTCAAGTCCCAAAAGTATCTTAATAGAAACATGATAACAACCGTTGGTGTAGACATAAGAGAATTTATTTTTATAAAATCATATGTTAGTCCAAGAGGAAATTATCCAATGGGTTGAATGGACCTATAAAAACATATTTATTAATACCCATTTATAATTATCTATCAAAAGATTCTACTATAATGTTCTGGATCCAACAAGAATCTTCCAAGGAATCTAAGGGATAATTAAACATTTCATAGAATTAACTTATTAGATAATATGATTATACGCAATCATATAAACATTAAAAATTCATTTTCATATCATGAGTTTAATCACTCATATATCATCATTAAAATTAAAAGTCTATGAATGACCCTAAAAACTATTGTTTTACAATTTACATTCAAACATTACACTTGATTTTTCTACTCATTTCAACATTTTTCAAAGATATATTTTAAAAAACTAAAGGTCAATATAAAAAATTTAGTAAGTCAACATCAAAATTACATCACATAGAGAAATATGAAACTCATCATCTAAATGTATAATGATTTTCAATTCATTTTATAGTGATATTCCTCTACATAAGAATGTATCAACTCAACCCATGCATTTTTTAACATGGATTAAAGAAGGAAAAATCATATGGTTAACCCCATTGGTGGAAACAGGTTATTATATACCCAAAAATACATCTCAATTGATTATAATGGGATCTGTAAGTGGTTGTTTTACATTTAATTCAACTAACAAGTTTATTTTTTTGGCCATATGGAAACGTACGTGGGTGGAACAATGAAATATCAGTATAAAAAGAACCAAAAACACAAAAAATTACAGATTACATAACTCATCTCAACCGTATAATGGTTTTCCAGAATCTACTCATTATTTGTATTATATTAGGATAAAAATGAATAATGGAAATAAAAATAAATTTTTTGGAAATCATCTTCAACATATATATCATCATTAATAGGAAAAACAATCAAGAACCAATAAATAGAAATCAAGTAAACATCAATGTGGATCCAATAATACTTTTTTCTGTTTATATCAGATATCTTATGGATGAGTTACCTTAAATTTGAGATTATTTACCAAGGGTAGGTCTCCAAATTATTTCATGTTTTGTGGAAGAGTTAAATTTTGAATTTATAGTTAAATGAAATTTCATTGGATTAAAATTTATGAAATTTACTCGAACCCTAATATCATTGACTGAAAAAAACATTTGTAAAATCATACACTAAAATTGAAATTTTATCAATAGAAGAAGGATAATAGATATAGTTAAATCACACCATTATACTTATCATGTAGAAATAGTGCCAAAATTCACTGTCAAATTTTTTTATATTCTCGCAACATCATGTCTCTCATGATGGATGGCCTATCCAAACTATGCATAATCCTAATACTCTCTCTTCATGAATCATATATTTCACTAGACTGTGCCGTGTGCACCATGTGGTTTTATCAATCCATGCAGAATTCAATTTCCAACCCAAAATATGGGGTTTATGCTGTGATCAAGACTAGAAAACCCCCAAAAACATCAGTGATCAAATTTTTTCATCCACATTATTCCATAACTAATTATTTTAACGATGATAAAAAGGAAATATACCTCATATGAAAATATGAGTTCTTACAATATTCCCGTATAATGTATTTCATCACCAAATTTCCCTTTCAATTTCTATTATGATTTTTCTATCAAAACCCCTAGCCACATACCATGTAATTCAGTCTCTTGCTCCCATGAATCATCCTATAAATATTAATACTACAATAAGACATGTACGGGAGTAAAATATCACGATTGATAAACCATGGTGGTCCAATAAATAATATTATTAGGATTCTCCTTAATAGATTCCAATATATTTAACTCAACCTCCTTGTGCTAAAAATAATGATATGGTTCAAATGATAGTGGAATATCGAAGATACATGGAAGATTTCATGCATTACATGGTAACTCTGAGGTAAATATAATTCATATTCAAGAATCCTGACCATACCCATGAATATTGAGTGTCTTAACATATTAAGGAAAAATATTACCATATCTCCAGATCCCTTATTGTCCCATCCCCAGTGTAACACATATGAAAATAACATCCCTAACGTCGAACACTACAAGTCATCTACTGTGTTTTTCATATGATTTATGTAGATACAATGAGGTTTCCATATTTTTATTAATCAAGTAAACCATCAAAGATGTATCATATATCATATATGGTCCCATTAATTCTTCTTATCTACATGTATTTATCATAGGGAAAATTGGAAAGGGCTACTATAAAATTATGTATAAGGGAAATATGTATAGTTTCCTAACAACTATTATTGAAGGTGATATCATCTAAGGGTATATTCCTCCCATATGATCCCCCGATAATATTGGATTCATTACATCGGCATGTCTTCAATAACAAGTACAATACGCAATGAGTGGACATCAGTTAAAGCGTGGTAGGCAATGATTAGAAGAACCTACAAACCTTGCACCCACAGAAAACTCTCCCAGAAATGGGATGTTGATCATGATTCCCTATTTGAAATGATCATACATGGGATGTTATGATTTTATACTGTCTAATAGATATTTTACCACCAATGAGTATCCAAACTGAATCTCTCAATGATCACTAATAAATGTGAACTGTTCATGAGTCAACAAAAAATAACACATAAAGCATCATTATGTCATGGTGCCAAAGTGAACAGGACAAAAAATACATCTCAACATCATCACATATCCACTAAATAATTGGTCACTTGTATAAAATTATATCTATTTTATGATGTTATGCCTTCACATGCGGACTATTGGAACACCTCCTACCAAATCCAGTTACCTCACGCTTCATTTATAATGACTAGTACTGACAGTGAATGTCCAGACACATATTGGGGACGTCGGGACGCACTGCCCTAGATAATTCAGGAAACTCCCACATCATTTACTCACATAATACTATGGTAGCCCAAACACATCAATGGATACATAGAATCTCATCATCACCTATGGTTTCACCTAGAGGTTATCCTCGCATTCCATAGTCTCCTCTGGGACAAGGCCTTCTAAGTCCAATATCATCCTCATACTTACTATATTTATTAGGCTAGTGGTCATAAAAAAGTACCATATAAATTTATTCCACTAACTATATTTCAATTACAAGTAAATATTATATAATAAAATCAATACGCTACCACACACTACTGGCATATGGAACACCTTGTAGTTGATTCCTCAGACTCTGTGCATCAGTCACAAAATTACCCATTATAGGAGGGTAGGAATTATTTATGTTATGAAATTATAGGTACTAATCCAACCATAACTTCATTAGACATAGATTAAACTATTTAAATATATAAATTGGGATTTTTTCATCCATGTGGACCACAATACACTATCTGAGTAATTAATGTCACTAATATATCATATAATTAACTACTACAACTTAATGAAGATTGTATTTCTGATAGTTCTGCTAATGTGAAATCAACTACTAAGACACATACCAAATTATTATTTAAAATTGTTTCAACACATCTCCATGCCTATTACCTAATGCGTAACAATAACCTTTGTAGTTTCTACCATTATGTTGTAGTATCTAGAGAAATAATGAATTAAATTTTCCATTTATCTTTTGAATGGTCAACTAACAATAATCTGACCATACATACATCACACACATATTATTCATGATCATAAATGGAACTCCTAATATTGAAGAGTCTTGTATGAAATGCATGTAATTTAAAACTATCTATAATAAAATTTATATGAGAATTATTTTCATGGTCTTCCCATATGAAATTGTCACTCTCACCCTCTCGGGGTCGACTAATACATATTTATTTGAAATAATTTGACACAAAAAGTGAATTTTATCTCAAAAAATGTGGTACATTATGAGCCTATCTTATAAATGATGCACTATTACTGTATCTGCAATGATCTCATGATGTTCTTCATGGTCATGTCTATTATGAGAATACAGAAAAATGTTATTCATGAAAACCACAATAAAAGAATCTTGGTATGGTTGGAACACTGTACATCCTATCCATGAAAATTACATGCACGTTGGTGTGATAGAATGACATAAAAAATACATATATAGAAGATACATTCTTTAAATGGATATATGAGGTATTCTTGTAGTATGAAAATATATCTGGTGATATCCTGGGATGAAATCATTTATGAAGAACAGCTGAGGTCCTTGAAAATAATCAAACAAGTCATATATCCATGGCTGGGGATAATTGTTCATAATGGTCAAAAGTATTATGTTTTGATAATCCAAAAATAACCTAAGATGACCAGACACAATTATAAAAAATCTAGGAAGCCCATATAAAAGTATTGGGATGAATAAAACCCTTTGTTTCTGAATTCTATAGATACTTCTTATGATCCTGAAACTCCATTATAATCATCTTATTTGAGAAATATATATTTATGATGCTCCTTGAACAATCTAAACAGATACATCATCTTCTATTTAATGGTGATAATATCCATGAAAACATCCCAACTATGATGAATCATTATAGAAAAACCACTTCCGCTTTATGATAAATCAATACTACTTAAACACGCAGCCTAAAGTTGGATTGAGCAACAAACTTCGAATTTCATCATCATTAATTCAATTTAAAATATTATTATATAAATATTATTTATTAAAATAGTAAATTATAAATTTTATTCCAGTATTTTTTTATCAATGTATCTATGGGTTTAACATCAACACTAGAATTCATATACTAAATTATACTTGTTTAGTGTTTGGTATATTTTTTGTTTGTAAATTATAATGTTGTATTATATGCAAGGACATAATGATACACTATAGGAATAGAATGAAATGAATTATTTAGATCTCTATAAATGGAGTATGAATGTGTCATTATTCAATAAAATATATCTCATAGGTAGCTGTTTTATTGCTTCTCATGTATTGGTTTCATCTATCATTATTTGGTCAATATTTTTTTGGTCGATACCCACATACTTCACTATTTTATACACCCTAAATTTTAAAGTTCCCCAATTTTTGATTCCCATTTAATGAAATATTTGTATATATCAATGGTTTTAGAAATGTAGAGATTTTTGTGTTATGGTGATGTAATTTTATATTTAACAAGATATCATAATTTTTTTATTGATTGATCTTAAATTATTTCAAATTAAATGGCCCCACTTTTTTAGATTCATTAAGATAGGTATAACATTATGTTTAATATCTATTGAAAATTCGACCACATTTTTTATGATGTACAAAGGAGTTATATTAGAAATAAATTTATGTATTCAATAATAATAATCATACGTTGAATATCATATTTTTTATCAACCATATGATCGAAATGTAGAATCCCATGTTTCCATGATACACTTTTTCATTGGAATTCAATAGCGTACGATGTACACAACACCAAGTTCAAGTGCACCAAAACCTTTCAAACTAAATGTTTAAAAAGAGTTTATGATCAGTATTAATCACATTTTGAATTTTATATAACCCATATAATTTTATCATTCTTCTTTTGTGTTTAATCAAAATAATATATGGAGAAATTCAATTTTTCAAATAAAATAAGTACTTTAAAAAATACAGTTGTTCCGCATTGTATTGGTGATTCATTTTTAAATACCATATATGACACTTTTATATATTTAATTTTATGATATTAATTATTTATTTATAATTTTTATATAAAAATTTATCTTGGATAAGTTTTTTTTACTTTAATTATAACTTGTATATTTTGATAAATTGTGAAAAATAAAAAAAATATAATTAAAAAAAATTTTTTTTTAATGAAACAATTTATAGTGTTGAATTATTCATCATAGTGGTAATAAAGTATATTTGGATTTTATTATTATCAAATAATAAAATTAAGGAAATTAAAATTATTTTTACAGTTAAATTGGACATATAAAATATCAAAATTTTGACGTTTTTTAATTATTAAAAATTTGATTTTTGATTTTGATAATGAGAATTAATTTTAGAATAATAACTGAAAATTAATTGTTTTGAATTTTTAAAAATCAATTAAATATTTCAATTCATAATTTCCAAATTACGTAAATAGGTACCTTTTATATTTTGACATTATGAATAGTAATTTCAGTAATTATTGTTATTTACCATGGTAAAATGGTAAATCAGTTAAATAAAGGTAATAAAAATAATTTTGTTATAATATAAAACTACCCCAACACATGTCCTCATCCAATATATTTGGATAAAATCGACAATAAGAATTCAAAATTATCATTTCTGGCATTTTGGGACCACATGGCTATGGTAATGAAATGTCATAAAAAACAATTTAATGTAATGATAATTATAACATGAACATATATCTATTACTAAAAATATTTTAATATAGGGTTATATAACTGATATGTATGTTTATAAATAGTCATTATGAATATAAAAATATTTCTTATATTAGGGTATCTTATTAATAATTTTTATAAATTATATAATTAAATTTATTTATGAGAAAATGATGATGCTGTAATTACCAGAAAAATGAAAGATTAAAATAATTGATATTATTAATATTAAAAATGTAAATTGAAATGTTTGATGCCATATACGAATTTTATAGATAAATATGACATGTTAGGGTTGATTCAAATTTTTTTCTATATAATCATATTTGTATGACTTTTACATAATCAAAATACTAAATTCTGTCAATATTGACTGAAATGAGTTTTTAAATCAAATTGAATTTAATTAAATTACATAATATTCTTATAGATAAAATATTTTCCCAAAATAAATTTATAATTTTATATATTTCATTAATGTCCAACTTGAGTTTTTTGTTTCATTTAATAGTTTCTATATTAACCATGTTGTACAAAAATTCAAGAATACATGGTAGAAGAGAAACTATTTATCTAAGAGTTATATATAAATGATATGGTAAATATGGT
Source organism: Viscum album (assembly GCA_963277665.1). Classification (NCBI taxonomy): domain Eukaryota; kingdom Viridiplantae; phylum Streptophyta; class Magnoliopsida; order Santalales; family Viscaceae; genus Viscum; species Viscum album. Next base: position 1,035,602,156 of record OY728133.1, on the reverse strand, counting down.
GTTCTAAATATTTCTAAAAACTATTGTATGATTATATTTAGACCCATACCTATCATATCATAGAAATAATTTTATTTGGAGTTATTATTAACTAAAAATAATTTGATAATAAAATAATATTTCAAACATTTCATAAAGTGCCCCTCATCTCTCTTTTAAAAGGGTACATTGCCTTCCCTTAAATTAACACCACCAATTCAATTTGGATCTTATAGACCACACACATGTTTCCCCCAAAATACTCTCAATTAAACATATTGGCATAAATTTGATCAGGAATATACCCTATGCTGCCCTTTTATAGAAATCAAAAGGAAGCAACTAAAGAAGAGGTAATTATTTCATCACATCTATCAATGTTATTTTCCTTTTTGACATCTTCGTTATTTTTTTCCATACTAAAAAATTAAATCTAATACCTACTACATACTGATATTTTATTATAAACACGATATTTCCAAATTTCTTTATTTTGTCCATCCTAAGAATAACGATGTCAATATACGTACTTACGTACGTCTTACCATCTCCATATCCCAGTGTAGTCTTTATTCAACACATAATTATTAGTATGGGTATAATAATGAGTATAATTGATGTAAATAATAAATATAACATGAAAATGTTTTTATATAATTAATATACCATCCAAACCCACAACATATAATCATTATGGAAATGATATCACAACTCATGTTATGCAAAAATTACCTTCTCAACGACGCGATGGCATTCATTTCCACATTCATCATTCCGAGATGATTATAAAATTATATATTATAATTAATTATTTGATATATGTCATAATAATGAAAGTGGAAAAATATATATACATATTTACATATATTTCATTCACTTAAAACTATTCAATACAATAAGAAAACAAAAACAATGTACGAGTGTACGTACAACCTACTGTCTCCATGAACTACATATTCCATATTATATATACATATTTAATATATATTTATATTATTTATAAATCATATTATACATTCTAGAATTAATTAAACAATGATATTTGTAATATTATCAACAATAATTATAAAAACATGTATGATAAACCTAGCCATACTACCTGAAATGTTGCCTTAACTTGGATTTGTTAATAAATGGGTAATATAAAGTCATAAAAGTTTCATATATGACATATTATATATTATTATGATTATAATATATGTTACAAACTTTTTTATCATTATACATGAGTTTTAGACATAATGAGTGTATCAGACATAAGTTAACTGATAATTCTTCAATCTCATTATTATCTGAGATTCTTTATTGTCAGTATTTGTAGGGACTTATTTATTATCCATGCCCATTTTTTATAATAGAGTTTTAAAAAATGATTAATTTTAAGGGATTATATAAATAAAACATCATTTTTAAATGGTTTAAATATTTATTCTTCAAAATATTTCTCATTAACTTCTATATTTTCAAAATGGACTTGAGGGTTTTTTATATAGACATGAATGTTTTATAATATTAATCATTCTCAAATGATTCAAAGTGTATTTGGAAAAAATGATTAAAAAATATATTATAAATTTATTCCATAATAAAGTATTGGACTTTTAAATGATTTCATGAATAATGTTATATTACCCTCAATGATTTTTCAAGATCATTCTCAACTAAGTCAAAAACCTATACTAGATATTATTCTTGATTGATGGTAATTTATTATAATACAATATACCATAATGTATATAGGGAGTTATGATATTTTATATTTTCGAAATTATATTTTTATACCATTTATAGTTTATGGTTTATGTATTTAGATATTTTATTCTAGTTTTAATATGAATGTTTATATTATGTATCATAATCTTCTTATAAAAAAATGCATTGGACTTAGTAAGTGACTAGTGAGCTCGCTAGAGCTCCAATATGCATTAGTAGGTCTCATGACCCAACCTAGTGTCATTTTACATGGAATTTATAGAATATTTGTGATTTTTTTAAGTACAATGACTTGACATAGAATTCATTATGTTTGGTAATATTTATTCCCTTGTTTTGAAATTAGTTATTACATGTGATTATTCAACTAGTATAATATCCTTGTGCATGTTTATATGGTAATGTATTAATTATTTTTTCAATATTGTTATCATGTTTATTTTTAAAAGGCATATGTTTTTATTACACTTCTTTCAATAAAATTTTGTAGATTGTGTTGAATTATTTACTGATACTTGAGAATTTTAGCTCACACAAATCTTTCTTTTGTTTTATTTTTCAAATATTACAAGAAGTGTGTTATGATTTATTTTCAGGGTTAATCCAGGTGAAAATGGAGTTCTCAATGGATTATCTATTCTTTATTTTATCTTATATATGTAATGTTATATTATTTTATGTAATTGATTTTTCAAATCTTCTAAATTGATCCGTGCCTCAAGACATTATTCCATGTAATTATACCAATGTATTAAAATAAACCACTAGCTTAAGACAAATGGAAATGGGGCATTATAATTGGTATGAGAGAAGATTAACAACAACATTGGAAATATATTTAGAAATCATTTATTAGGGTCCATAACCTTAAGATATAATTTGAGGAAATATATATAAGAATAGCCTAAAATTATGGTAAGGCATCGATTAAGTAGATATTCTAATTCGTACCTACAAATATAGTTACTACATATAGACGTAGTTATGCAATGAATGTAGCATTGGGAGAAAATTTGGATAAAGTGTTTCGGGATTGACTCTAGGGAACCTGGTACACAATAATAGGCTTTACTGTGCACCTGGTTTGACACTCCTAGGGGATATTTTTTGGATAATTCATATTTTATTTAAAAACAATTATAAATGATTTATGGGTTAATATGACCTCAGAAATCATATTTATGATTAAGGATTGGATATTCATAAATTGTTCAATTTATTTTTAGTATTTTACTGGAATGCAGTTATTCAATATATTTCATAACCAAATGTAGTGAATTTATTTATATATAAATAGAAGCTAGTTGAGGTAATTGAAATTTTATTTTTGCATGTAATCCATGTATGGATTTACCTACTATGAAATATAATGATAGTGGGTCTAGTGACACAAGTTTCACTAAAAAACATATTACCGTATTGGGAATACTAACTGAGGTTATGAATAATAACCTTAACTGTATGGAAAGTCCGGATCCACAACACGGATAATCAATGTAACATTAATTTATGAGATAACAACTTCTAACATTAAAGAGAACTAGAAATACTTTTGAAGAAGAGTATTGGATAAGATCACTTGAGAAAATATTTTTTTATTGGGAATTATCATATGGGAAAAGGTTTTCATGAAATTTTATCATCACTCTGGATATAAAGATCAATGGTGGTAATTAATTAAAATCACAAAGTATGATGATGAAGTGGGAAATATGTAATGGAAGTAATATAATGTAATCTTTCTAAATTAATGCTTTATTTATGAAAAATGAGCAAATATGAATAGATAATTTTGAATCATGAAGAAAATGGTGGATGAGAATCTTGCAATGTATGAGGATTAAATTACATGGTTACCAAGGCATTAAAAAAACTACATATGTATCCCTAGAAGTAAGATTTATCAATTCATTGATGGGTAAATACCATTACTTAGATGATTATTGGTCTCACTATATTTCTCATTGTACAATTATATAGTCTCATGTTCTATCATGATAGGAATGAAATTATCTATATCTTATGAAATTAATTTAAGGAATGATAAGAAGACAATGAAAAAAAAAGATAGAAAAAATTAAAAAATGAATGAATAATTTTACATTATGTGATAATTGTTGGTAGAAATCCTCTGGTAATTTTATAAATGGATTGAGTGTATGTTACAAATTTGGAGAAAAAGGTCCCCATGGTCATGATTATAATGGAATGAATGAAGTTGGGAAATTTTACAATTGTAATGATATTTGACATTATGTAAATGTTTATACAGTGAATAAAAAAATATCTTATAAAATCTAAATGGGACATGGACAATCTAATTTTTTTAATAATGTCAATGTATAATAATTGATGTATTTCATATTTTTGATTCATGTATTATTTTATGGTTATAAGATGTGTGTTATATTTATATGTATTTTATTATAGTACATATTATTTTCATAAAAATTTTAATATGACAATGTTAATCTTATATTCATTATGAGAAAATAAGATCCACATTACTTTTTTTAGGGAATCAGATGTTAGAATTGATTTTAGATTTTTAGAGACATTTTAGATAGAGTTGGGATAAAATAATTTTAGAGAACTATAATGTTTGGAATTGATTTAGTTAAAAATTCAATAGTATTGTTTATGGATAACAATTTCTAAAGAATATTTTTGGAATGTTATAATACTATTGTTTTATAAAGAGGATAACCTGTAGGATAAGTTATAACATGTGTCATGGGAAAATGATGTTGGAATGAAACCAAAAACTGATGTGTGACAAGGATTTATCACTTACCAATATTCAACATGAAGTCTTTATTTATTATAAAAATGTTTCCTTCATATTAAGAGAATATGATTATATTTTTAGCATTATATGATTAAGAAAAAATAGAATATTTTTTTATTATTATTTTAAAAGATGTGTTCTGGTAGGAATTAGTCAATATATAAAACTATACATGTAAATTATGTCTTTTTTTCTTGTGATATTAGTCTATGAATTAAATTAATTCTATAACACTAGGGAAAAGATCATATAGCCAAAACAATTTCCTATTAATTTCATTTTTTGTGAATCAAATTGTCTCTTATATCATCTTAGATTTAATGCTGTTAGGTTGTAATCAGTCTCATAGTAATATTCTCTACCTTTCTACATTAAATGTTGAGGGATTTCATTAACTTCAATATTCATCTTTTCCTACATATAATCCTGGTAAGTTTTATTTCAGTTAACCTTCATTCCTACCTTTCTTTATTTTAAAATAGAGACATCGTTAATCCATTTTTTGATATAGGATTTCAAAAAAGATATTCTAAACTTTCAAACCCCTAGTTTTCAATCACAATATAAAATTTCATTAACCCAATTTATTAAAGGATGGTATAATGAAACACCCAATGTTCCCATGATACGCTTATTCCTTATAATTAAACTGTCTATGATGTGGAAACACTGAGTTGAAGAGCATTTAGACCTATCAAAATAGCCATTTAAAAAGCCTTTATGAATAGTATTTATAACATTTTAAATTTTATATGTTCCATATAATTTTATCATTCATCTACTCTATTTTTTAGACATAATAAAATGATAAATTTATTTTTCCAGAAAAAAATGTTTTTTTAAATGATGTAGTTTTTCTACCTTGAAATGATGATCCCTTTTTAAACCGATATTTGACACTATTATATATTAAATTTGATGAAAATAAAATTTATATTATCAGAGGGAAATAATTATTTAGGTTGGATAAATGTTTGGTACTTCAATAATAACATTCATATTCGGATGTAATAAGAAAAATACTAAATTTTAATTGAAAATAACATTTATAATCAAAATAAATTGTAGTCTCCAATTATTAATCTGAGTGGTATTAATGTATAAATATATTATAATATTATAATTAAATATTAGTTACATCATTAGAAGTATTTTTACACTTTATTTTGACATAAAAACGTGTCAATCATTTGATAGGTTTTACTTATTAAAAACCTTCTTTTTAGTTATGATAAGAACAATTAATTTTAATGTAAATAATGCAATGTCTCTGTTTTTAATTTAGAAAAATTTATTACCTATTTGAAATCAAAATATCTAAATTTTTTAAATAGGCACCTTATATTTTTTGTCTTTTTGAATAGTATCTTAAGTAATTATTTTTATTTACCATGGTTAAATGGTAAAACATGTAAATTAGGGTAACAAAAATACTATAATTATAATATAAAACTACCATAACATGTGTCATAATCATATTTTATGAGATATAATCCACCGTTATAATCCTTATTCCCAAATTTTGGCATTAGGGGACCACATGGGTGTGATAATGAATTGTTATAAATATTAATATAATGTAATGATAATTATAACATAATATATACCTTTTAATAAATATATTTTTGCGTAGATTCATATAACTGAAATATATGACTATAATTATCAATTAGAAAGATAAAATCATTTCCAATATCATGGTGATTTATTTATAATTTTTAGACATTAAATAATTAAATTTATTTATGAAGTAATGATGACACAATATTTATTTAGTAACGGATTATTAAAAATAATTGATATTATAAATATTAAAATAAATTTAAATTGAAACATTTGATGCCATCCAAAAAATTTATTGGTGAATACATATATTTTTCAATGTAATCAGTTTATTATATCCTTCACATAAACCACATACTAAATATTGTTAAAATTGACTTAAATGAGTTTTTAAAACAAATACTATTTTATAAAATAATATAATATTTCTAAAAATATACAATTTTTCCAAAGTAAATATATAATGTTAGATATTTCATTAATGAACCACATAAGGATATATTGAAATTTGATATTAATTTTATTAACCATATATTAAAAATATAAAAGATGATATGGTACAAGTTTAACAATTTAACTCAGAGATAAATATAAAAGTTAAAGTTATTATGGTAACCTTACCATTCCTAGAACCCATTTGGTGAGTGGATTTAATACCATATCGGCATTATCCTCTTAATAAAATCCTTTGGGGGAATTATAAACTAAAAATTATTTTATAATGAATTATTATTTCAAACATTTCCTAAAGTGCATCACACCTATTTTTATAAAAGGGTACTTTCCCTTATATTAAATTAACACTGCCAAAGACATTTGTCTAGTCCAATCCCAATTAAACTGTCATCCCAACTACCCTAAATTAGTTTATGAGTCATTATGTTGAATATAAATCCATCATAAGGATCCCCTTTGTTCAAATCCAAAGAAAGCACTCAAATAAGATTTAATTATTCCATCACCTCTTTCAATGTTTTTTTTTCATATAAATCCTATTTCTTTTTTAATTTCAATAATTAAATAATAACTCTTCTAACTTATACAAAATTAGATTTTATTACCAATATTTTAAAACCAAATTCATTATTCCATCCATCATATGAATATCAATGTAACCATATGTGGTTACCTACGGGTTAACATCTCCACATCGTGGTGTAGTAAGATATTCCACAATTAATTTTTTTGGATGGGAATAATAATGAGTATAATTAATTTAAATAATAAATATTAAATGTGAATGTCTTTTTATAATCAATATACCATCCAATTCCTCAAAATATAATCATTATTGAAATGATATTGTCGGTCATGTGTACGTACGAATTTCCTTTGCCACTACATGATGAGATTCATTTCCACATTAACCTGTCAAAAATAATTATAATAATATATAATATTAATAATTATGTAATATATGAAATAATAATTCTATTGGAAATATATATATATATATTCATATATGTCATTCACTTACACACATTCAATAAGATTTGGAAATGGAAACAATCGTCATGTGTACGTACCGCCTATAGTCTCCACGAACGGTGTATTCAATTATATATGCATATCCATTATATATATTAATATTATGTATAAATAATTTTATAAATTATGTATGTATGTAAATCATGATCTCAGTAATATAATCAGGATTAACAAGTCAAAACCTGTACAATAATCAAATCCAAAATACCTGAAATGTTTCATTGACTTGGAATAATTAATAAATGGGATTGATATAGACATAAATGAATGATATATAATATCGTAATGATTATTATTATTCTTATATAAGGTAATATTATGCTTAAAAACATTATACATGTGTTTCAAACATGTAAGAAGAGTATCAGACCCAAGTTAAGGGATAATTCTTTGTTCTCCTTATTATCAGATATTGTTTATATATAAGTATTTACTAAAAAATATTTATCTTCCATTTCCATGTTTCATAAACAAGTATTGAAAATGAAAATTTTTATGAGAATCATTAACAAAAACTACATTTTAAACATTTTAAATATTAATTATTCTAATCCTCAATCATTAATGTACATGTTTTCAAAATAGTAATAAAGATTCTATTATATAGACATGAATGTTTTAAAATATTAAATCCTTTATAATGATTCATTTTGGAAACTAAAACATTGATAAAAAGATATATATTTAATTTATTACCTTATAAAATGTTTGAGTGTCAAATGATATCATGAACAAGTAATATTTCTCTCAAAGTGTTTTATAAATCATTTTAAAATATGTCAAAATCCTTTACAAGATATTATTCTTGTTTGAGGATGATTTTTTATAATAAAATAATCCATAATGTATTGAGTGAGTTATGATATTTTTGAGTGTCTATGTTCTATTTTTATACCACTCACAATTTATTGTTAGAGAATTTACAATTCGTATTCTAGTTTTAATACATATTTTTATGTTGTGTTTCAACCTTTTCATATAAGAAATTCATTGGACTTAGTATGTGAAGGGTGGGGCTCACTAAAGCCCCTTACTGCATCTGTAGGTATAATGAGACAATCTATTGTTCTGGCATAAGGCCATGATAAAATATTTGTGAATTGTCTTCGAATGATGCCTTAATGTAGTAGTTTTTTTTTCAACATTATGCAATCCCTCACTATGAAATTAGTTATTAAATATAATTATTCAACAAGTATAAAATCCTTGTTCATGTAAAATGGTAATTTTTATTTATTTTATCCATATTATGTTTATGTTTATGATGAAAAGGGTGATGTTTTTATTATAAAATTTTCCATAAATGTTTATAGCATCGGCTGAATTATTTTCCCTCACTGAGCATTTCATCTCACCACATTCTTTTGTATTATTTTCCAAGGATGCCAAGAAGTGTTTTATGATTGATTACAGTGTTATGATGTAACATCCCAGGTAAATAAAGAATATAACATTATCATATTCATTAATATATTTGAATTAAATATTAATATTAACATAAAGGGGATGCTATGTTTGATGGCCAACCCAATACACAATTGTGGGTTTCTATGAAATCTTACATTTCAAAGAATAGTGTGTTATACTGAAAAATAATATAATAATAATATTATTTTAAATGGTAGTTAAAACATAGCCATTGTACTGGCGGAAATGAATATAAAATACTAAAATAAGAATATATATGATTTTTTAATGTTTATAAATTTATCCAATAAATGTTAGAGGGTTGAAATTTTAATAAATCTAATTTTAATTATAAATACTTTAATATTCCTTAATAGGTAGATTTACATCCTTTTGATAATGAAACTTCATTGAATATAGTTTTTACACTATTATATGTTCTATTTGAAAACAATAAAATTCTTATTTAGAATCAGGACATCACAATTTACATTGGATAATTTTTTTTATTTTTCTAATAAAATTAATTGTTTTAATGAATAGTAAAAAATATAGTATTTTAATTGAATTTTTTTTAATCAAACATATTTATAAGGATATATTATATTTTTAATTGGTTTTAATGATTAAATATATATTTTTTAACATTTAGTCCAATGTTAGTCATTAGATAAAATTTCACTTTGAAATTGGACAAAAATTAGTGTCAATTATTGGATAGTTATTAATTACTAAAAAATAGCTTTTCGTTTTGATAGTGGAAATTAATTTTAATTTAATTTCATCCACTTCTATGTTTTGAATTTGGAAAAAAGGATTCTGTATTTTAAATTAGAAGGTTCAAATTGTTTAAATAGGTAACTTTTATTTTTAGACAATATTAATATTTAGTTCAGAAAAATTTTATTTACTATGGTTAAAGGGTAAATGTTGTAAATAGGGGTAACAAAGTATTATATAATAATATAAAATTACCGCCACATGAATTCTAATCCTGTTGGTTGACACATTTCTGACCATGGACCTACATGTGTCTATTTTTTGAATACATGGAGCCACATAAGATTTATAATGACATTATATAATATTTAATTTAATGTAAATACAAAAATGACATAAATATATATCACTTAGTAAATAATTTTTTATATAGGTTTTTATAAGTTATCTATTATACTATTAATATTCATTTAAAATATAAATAAATTTCCATCATCAGGGTATTTTTTTATAATTTTAATACATCTAATCAATAAAATTATTAATGACGCAATAATGATGCAATATTTACATCATTAATGAATGGTTTAAATAAATAAGATTATAAAGTTTAATACAATATCCATAACCTGTCCAATTCATATTGGATGATATTATTTCGAACCTGAGTCATCTTATCTTTGAATTTTATACATTTTTACCATTAAATTTTGAAAATATTTATAATGTAAACTAGTATTTTTAAACATTTTTAAAGATCCCATCTGTCCCTTATAAAAATCCCTCACTTATAACCCATTCCTCACATTTCTCAATTCCCATAGCACATCCAAAATCTTCCCAATTAATCTCTCTCAATCAATCACAATCTTCTAGATTCATTCACCTTGGTATAGGGAAATTCAAATAGATATTTTTGTTCAAACCAAAGGGAGATACTCAATCTAAAGGTAATGTCTTCTCTTATGTTATTTTATTTAATTTTACTCATCCAACCCCCTAAACTATTTTTATATAATTATTTTCTAAAAAATCCATTATTTTCAATATACATGCTTGTTTTTATTAGAATAATTCAAACTAATCTTACACACACCTTTATCTAATGTGTATAGAACATATTGTTTTTGTGGACGGTGAACTACCACCTCACAAAATGATGAATGTTTAATCATATCCTACCACATCTTATGGTGTAAATTATGATATCACTGTATTAATCTAATATATATATTATGATTATATTTTATATATAATTTTTTTATTTTATTTACATACATACCTCTATGTTTTCCAATATGTATAAACATGATGATTTTCTTTGAGGAAGTGCGGACTACAACCCCCTCAATGTGGTATGACTTGTTCATGCCATATGTTGGACATATAAATGATGGATTTAATTGAATAATATATGATATTATACTATATTTATAATATAACTATGTATAATTATGTTTTCATCCGATTAAAATATTAAATAGAAATGAAATTAGTGTTTATGCATATGTACGGCTTACCCTCTCCATGAATGGTGCATTTCATTTGTTATTTCTAAATGTTATGTACGGTTATAAATATCTATATATACTGGATATATATGAAATATATGATTTCTAAATCATTAATATCATTATGGAGATAGTGGAATTTCGAACACAATGACAATTTATAATTATAAAAAGTACATTTTTAACTCAAATTCCAAACATCGACAAAATGTACGACATAAAATCACATAATTAACTAATCTTTATAGAAATGTAATAATTGATATTAAATGATTAATTTAAATTAAAAATATTTAAATTCAACTTAATTTATCTTCATCTTATTATTTAGAAGATTAATGAATGTTTTATTCATGTTAGACCTGAGGTAAGTGGTTTCTTATCTCATTTTTAATTCTGTTAGATTTACATTGTTCGACAATTATTTATTGAATTTTGTGTAATGTGTACTTCCAATATATATATATAATCTTTATTCTATTTATATTAATGGTATTATGTGATTAAATTGTTGGTTATTAAATTTTGGTCATACAACTCGATTGATTACATCATGGTTAGGGGTTTTCTTCTCACTTTTTATTCTAATGAGATTGCTGTTATATTTTCCACTATTTACTTTGTGTATTGAATTTACTACCCATGATTGTATTATATGTGTAATATAAATTAATAATGGGTATTTACGTGTTCATTTTTTGATCCTTCCTTCATGGAGATTATTTTTCGTAAGTTACCAAATCGGTAAGGGAACCTTTTACCCTTCTATTTTTAAAAGACTTTATTTCTGTTATGTCTTTTAATATCCAATTTATTATTTAATGATATGTTATTATATATACTTATTTATATAAATTTTATGTCCCTGTTATGGTAGAACCATTCCTCTCACATCAACTAATTTTCTGATTTATAATGTTACGTTGTTTGGTAGTTGAATTTCTATAACCGAACTTCTTAACCCAATTTTAATTCTTTGGGTTAAACTTCTATATCTTGATTATGTAATGATAATAATATATGTGATTGACCTATGATTGTTTTACAATTAATATCAACTTATATTGGGTGTATTATTATTTTTCACACATAATTATTTCATTTATTTATTGTTAATATAAGTATATGATCTTTGAAAGTAACATTGTCCCAATTTACATTCTATTGAGACTTAATTTTTGTTATACACAAATTCACTTTTATATGGTGTATATACTACCATTTGACATATTATATCACTAGTAACACTATTTTAATGGTATTATATCCTTTGATTATTATTATTCCTTAATTATTTGAATTCAAGTGTCTCGGTTTTGGTTCGGAACTCTTTAACTAAACAATCATTTTTAAATGGTTTAATGATTTATTCTTATAAATAATTATTATTAATTTACATGTTTTAAAAATTGTTTTAAGGATTTATTTATATGAAAATTAATGATTTAAAATGTTAATTTCTCTAAATTCATCAATGTTGTATTAGAAAATATATTCGAAAATCACTTTATTAAATTGTTTTATATGGTTTTGAAAAGGGTTTCATAAAGAAATGATTATATCAATATCATCAAATGATATATTATAATTAAAATGTCGAAATTTTATCATTATATTATGATTGTATTATTTGTTATGAATATGTTATTGTAATTGGTAATTTTTTATGCATATGTTTACTTCCATGATATACCTAGGGTGGGTGACCCGGAGGTAGCTCTCTAATGCACTGGGTAACATGACAGAAGTAAACGTTAATGATTCTCCTAAGAGATTTTGGGAATGTATTGTGATGAGTATTTCAAACCTAACATCCAATTTAGCTATAAAATATATAAATTATGTATGTCATGTTTTCTATATATTCCCTTTATGATTTTTTATTTTTGTCTGTTATTCATAAATATTATGATTTTATAAGGTATGTTATGATTGAAAATTATTGTTTCATTGTTTTGTTTTTAATGACGGGATAATGTTTTCATTCATAATTTTATAACCCTTGTAATGCTTTTTATACACATTCCTAGTTTTTGAAATGTTTTTCACAATAATTAAAGATGAAAACATTCAAGTTTGGGATCAAATTAAATTCATGCCGTCAAAAACATGGATGTAGACATGTTTTTTATAGTTTTTAGTTTATTAAGAAAATTGATATTGTATAGTAGTGTCTAATTGTAATTTCCAAGTTGATATGTATTAGTAATGGGCCAATTTTCTGAAAATATATACGTAAAATTATCCTCAATGCGAATTATTAATTTAATTCAAGATTATGTAATGTTTTAATGCCAGTTCGTTATAGTTGGTATCAGAGGTCTGTTTCTACAACATTTCAGATTGAGATTTTTCGATAAACAAATGGTTGTTCCCTATGTCAATTATTTTAGATAAATACTTGTTTTATAAATATTTCCCAACAAGGAAAGACTATTATAAAAGGAAGAAGGATGACCTCAAATGACATTCCTATCACTTCTTGATCACATGAATTCCATAATTATTGTAAATCCATGTTCACATGATTGTGAAAATATTTCTAACATACAACTCACTTAGATCCAGTTGTTTGGGATATCAAACACCTTTACTATAACTTGATAATATTGTGGATCAAGGGTTTTATTCAATAAAATCATATTTTCTCATTATTCTCATAATTTCAAGAATGTTAAATATTATTATTGAATTTTTAAATATTTAACCATATAACATGATATTAAAGAATATTATAATTTGGAAAAAGGAGATGAAGAAAGATACACTTGTACAATATGTTTATATTTTATTTAACATTATAGTCTCTCAGAAAATACTAATTGTATTTTAAAAGGACCATTGATTGAAATTTTCAACTCAAATTTTGTCCAATAGTTTTATAAAAACCATGTTTTATCAGATGTTATGAAATTATATCAATGCATGGACCTTATAACTATGTGAACAAGATGATTATGAAACCTTATGGACATCATGATCATGTTCTGATGTTCTTTCTATTTGGATTAGTTTTATTTTATCATATGGAGTTGAAAAACATGGAAATACATAAGATGATGAGGTCCTAATTTATTATGATGAAAATTAATATTATAAGAAAACCAGTGAGGATTAGTCATGGTACGATTATTTTGGAGTTTTCTAAAAAGGACAAACCATAAGATTGGTAACAACCTATTGCGTGCGGAAATTCCACAACAATATATCCCAAAACTGAAGGGAGACAAGGGAGAATCACCTTACACTATCCTACATAATGTCCTAAGATTTTTTGTCATATTATATTAGGTTAAATGATTTTATAGATCAAGAATAAATTGATTTTGGGATCTTATGTTTTATAAAATGGATATCCATAGTATAGGAAAATGATTTAGTGATTGAGTAATGAAGGTTATTTTGGAAGACATTAAATCTTATGGGAACACTATATTCTTAAAGAAAAAAAAATACTATGGGATTTAATTTTTCGATTAATGGAAAAAATATTATTTTGGAAGAATATATAATTTTATTGTGGACATAAGGTGATTTGGGTTATTTATGGAAATTATTAATCTATCATAGAGAATATTCATTTAGGTTAACTACACATTAGTATGATACTTTAAGTGTAGTCAATGTTTTTTAAGATCAATGTTAAGATTTATTGTGGAAGACTATGTAATTAAATCCTTCTAAGATTTGGGTTTTGACCTTAGATTGGATTATTTTGAGGAATTTTAATGAAAAATGTACATTGAATTGTAATTGTTGATCTTTGGGTTCTTGTTGTTGAATTTTGGAGATGAAGGGCAATATTTTTTTTATAAAGGATTATCCTTTTAGGGATTATATAATATTGTACTAAAAAAATTTGGTCTTGGTTGATGTATAAATATAGTGGAAATGTATAGTTCATATTTTGTAAATTATGTGATATTCTATAAGATTATTTTATCAGTTTAGCTTTGACTAAATTATCATGAATACTTACCATTTAGAGAAAAGATGAGTTTTTGGTAGAATTTCACTAAAGGACGACACTCTACCTAACACCTAAGTATATTTAGTTGAGATCTGACTCTAGTTATTACAAAAATTCATCAATTCTTTGTAAAGGATCATGATGTAAGAAAGTTATAATATCTCTTTTATCATCAAACTTTTACCAAAAAATTATTGTATAGAGTTAGTTAAGTTTCTATGATCATGCTCTCCAACTCTCTTGATTGTTATATGAAAGTGTGTTTCTCTTCCATATCCATGTTTTCATGGAATCATAGTATGTTTTGTCTTTGGTTACCTTTGAAAATCTCTTCCATTATTTTAATGTCATATTTTTATTGCCACTTTTTCTGATATGGGGCGTCCAATTAAGTTTCCTTGCCAAATTTTAAAATTGTTATGATGCAATCCCCAAAATGGGGGAAGGATGTAACATCCTAGGTAAATAAAGCATATAAAATTTTCATATTTATTAATATTTTGGAATTAAATTTTATTTTTACCTTAAAGGGGATTATATTTTCAATGGCATACTCGATGTGAAAAAAGGATTTTCATTGAAATCTTACATAGTGCACAATGTTGAGTTATAATGAAAAATAATATAATATTATTATTATTTTAAATTGTAGTTAACACATAGAAATTGTATTAGAGGGAATGATTATAAATAACTAAAAAATGATTATATATGATTGTTAAATATTTTTACATTTATCTAATAAATGTTATAGGAATGAATTGTGATTGAATCTAATTTTAATCATAAATATTCTAATATTTATTAAAAGATCGATTTACAGCCTTTTGATGGAAAACACTATATAAATTAATTTTGGGTCACTTTTATTTGTTCTATTAGACAAAATAAACTTTTTCCTTAAAATCAGGACATCAACTAATAAAATTCATTTTTAATTATTAATAAAAAATACAGTACTTTCATTCAAAACTACCATTTAATATAAAATATTAATAAGGATAGATTATAATTATTATTGGTTTTAAAATATAAATATATTATTTATTTACCATTTAGTCGAATTTTGTTTGTTGGATGTAATTTCACATTCATATATGACATAAATAAGTGACAATATTTTGAAAGATGTTATTTCATAAAACAAGATTTTTGTTTTGGCAGCGGGAATTAATTTTAAATTAATTTTTTTCACTTTTGTATTTTAAATTTGTTTAAAATAATTCCATATTTGGAATATGGAGTTCCAAGTTATGTAATAGATATCTTTTATATTTATAAAATATGATTATTATTTAAGAAAAATAATTATTTACCATGGTTAAATAGTAAATATGTTAAATAGGGGTAACAAAATATTATTATAACATTAAATTTCCATAAATTGTGTCATAATCATATTCGTTGATGCATTTCTGATTGTGGGCATTCATGGGTCGTTTTTTGGGACCCCATGGAGCCCCTTAAAAGTGATCATGACACTTTACATTAACTAATTTAATTTAAATATAAAAAAGACATAAACATATATATTTTAGTAAATCGATTTTTATATAAGATAATATAATTCCTCACGTGGACAATAAATTTTCATTGGAAATAAAAAAATACATCTTAAATCATGGTAGTTTTGTTATAATTTTTAGACATCTATTAAATAAAATTATTTTTGACACAATAATGATGTAGAATTTACATCCGTAATGAATGATTTAAATAAATATGGTTATAAAGATTTAAAAAAATCCAAATCATGTAAAATTTATATTGGATGATTTAATATTGAACAAGATTCGACATATATTCATCTTTAATAATATTTAGACTTTTATAACCTGAAAAGCTTTATATAATAAAATATTATTTTCAAAATTTCCTAACAATCCCAACCTCCCCCTTATATAAATTCAGCACTACTAACCCATTCCTCACACTTTTAAAGAACCATGGCTTATCTGATATCTTCCCAATTAAGCTCCCTTCATCCCTATCCCTCTCCATGAATACATCCCCTAGGTATAAGGCAATTCAATTAATCATTTTGGTTCAAACCAAAGGGAGATACCCGATTTAAAGGTAACATCTTCCCTTTAGTTATTATGATTTATTTTACTAATCCAACCCCAAAAACACTTTTTATTACATTATTTAATAACAAAACCATTATTACCAATATACTAGGTTTTTTTAGAATTATTCACTCTACACTAATAAAAACCTCCATATAATGGTTAAATAACATACTCTTTTTGTGGACAGTGAACTACTACCTCACGAAAGGATGATTGTTCAATCTTCTCCTACAACCACATATGGTGGACATTATGATGGAACTATATTTTTATATGATATATATTGTGTTTATTTATTCTACATTCTTCTATATTTTTTAACAAGAAAACCTTTATTCTTTCCAATATGTGTAAACAATATTATTTCATTAGAGGAAGTGTAGACTACCACCCCTCAATTTGATATGACTCATTCATTCCATATTTGGGGTGTATAAAGTACGGAGTTTAAGAAATTAAATATTATATTTTAATTTAGTGATAATATATCTATGTATTATTATGTTTTAACTCTATTAAAATATGAAATATAAATGAAAGTAGTATTCATGCGTACGAATGACTTACAGTCTCCACGAATGGTGCATTTTATTTCTTATCTCCAAATGTTGTGTAATATTATAAATACATATATATTTCATATATATGATATATATTATATATAACTCATGAATATCATTTTTTACTTTATTTAATTTCGTCCACATGGAAAATTTTTAATTATAACAAGTTCATTATTAACTCATGTTCCGAACATCGACAAAATGACTGATATGAACTCAAATAAATAATGAATTATTATATAAAGGTAATAATTTATATAAATTGAATAATAAAAATTACAAAGGTTATTAATCATGTAGAAATTATATTTAGTTTATTATTCAGGGGATTGAAGAATGATCCAGTCATGTCAGACCCAAAATAAGGGGTTTCTTATCTAACTTTTAATTCTGTGAGATTTCCATTGTTCGCCATTTATTTGTTGCATGTGGTGTATTTTGTAATTAAATTTGATATATATTATCATTATTATCTTTATATTCATGGTATTAAGTTTTTTAATTAGTAGTTTTTATGTTTTTGTAATTAGACTCGATTGATTACAACGTTGAATGGGGTTTTAATGTAACATTTTATTCTTGTGAGATTCATGCTAAATTTACCTCTCTTTTTTGTGTGTGGTATATGTACTACCCATGATTGTATTATATGTGTAATATAAATTAATTTATGGGTATTTATATCCTCACAGTATGGTCCTTCCTTCATGGAATGTATGTTTAGTAAATTACCAAATCGGTAACGGAACCTTTCACCCTTCCATGTTTAAAGACATAATTAATATTATCTCTTTTAATTTCATATTTCTCATGTCGGGATATGTTAATGTATATCATTATTTCTGTATGTTTTATGTCCATTTGATTATAGATCATTTCCTCTCTCATAAAATCATTTTTTAATTTTAATATGACACTATTAGACTGTCGTATTTCTGTAAGAGAACATCATAACATAATTTCAATTCATTGGGTTAAACTTCTAATTATTAATTATGTATTGCAATGAATATGTGTGAATGCCCAATGATTATTTTAAACATAATATCTACCTATATTGGGTGTATTATTATTTGTCACACATAGTTATGTCATTTATTTATCTTTAATCTAAGGATTTGATTATTGCAATGGACGTTGTCTCAATTTACATTCCATTGGGGATTATTTGTTTTTACTCACCAATTTAATGTTATATGGAGAGTATACTACCATTTTACATATTATATCATTAATATCACTATTCTCCTGCAATTATATGCTTTTATTAATGTTATTCCACAATAATTTGTATTTACGCGTCTCTGTTTTTGTTGGGAACTCATTAACTACAATATCATTTTAAATTTTTTAAGGATTTATTATTCTAAAACATTCTAATTAATGTCTATATTTTAAATTTTGTTTTAGAGATTTATTTATATGGACATTAATTTTTTAAAATGTTATTTCTTTTAAAAGAATCAATTTTTTATGAGACACATTTTGTAACAACCCGAGATTTTATAAGACATATTCGTTTTAATTTCTTTTATATCTTCTATTGTACACTACACCAAGATTATCTTGCGCTATACGCAACACCATATTAGCTTGTAGTATACGCAACACTATTCTTAGATAGTGTTACACACAATTTCATGTTTGTTAGATCATATTTATTCAATGAAACATTGAGTATATATATATATTCAATGTATTTTGTTATATGCAACAACAAAAGAAGTCATGCACTACACGCAACCCTGACTTGGCTTGCATTACACGCAATCGCGACCTTCCTCGATAGCATGTGTTGTACGCAATATCGGGTTTTACTAAACAGTGATATATTATTATAATATTATTATGAAATTGCCATTATGAATAGTATTAACTAAATTTTTTATTTTATAACATTATTATTCATCTTGCACATTTTCTAGAACATGGTATAAGAACAAGATAAATGTTTCACGTAAAATAAGTATTTTTAAAAAAATGCGGTTTTGCCGCCTTTTGATGGCGCACCAACATTAAATCTAGTTTTTTACATGTTTATAAATTCAATTTGACAAAATAAAATTCTTCTTTTTAATAAGGATATAAAAATTTATATTGGATAATGTTTTGATATTTTTCTGATAACTGTCATATTTTAATAAATAGAAAAAACATGATATATTTTAATTAAAAACAACTTTTTTCATCATTATAAGTTATGTGGTTAAATTATAATATTGAATGGATTAAAAGTATAAATAGAATAAATTTTTAACATTTAATATAATTTATGTCATTATCATTGATTTTACATTGAATTCGTAGGATAAATCAATTCAATCTTTTGAAATGTTTTAGACAAAAACCCATTTTCATTCGAAAATGAGATTAATTTTAATTTAATTTCTGCAACTTCTGTGTATTGAATATTAATAAATTAATTCCATATTTGGAATTATTGGGCCCAAATTATGTTAATAGGATACTTCATTATTTTTTGTAATTATGAATAGTAACTACAGAAAATTTTATTTACCATAGTTAAAGGTAAATCAGGTAATTAAGGGTAAATATAATATTATAAAATTATCTTAACACATGAAAAAAATCTATTTTATGGCTAAAAGTAGACCCATATTACCTAAGGTTCGGATTAGATTCATTTTATAGACTTTTTACCAAGAAAATAATTTAATTGTTATTAAAAACAAAGAATGTGACAACATGTCACTCTCTTAAATCTTAAAGGTATAATAATTTTAATATAATAATAAACATCATAAAACTTAGAACATAAATAGTCTCCAGAAAGATAATACAATTATATACATCATGATAATTTATTTATAATTTTTAGGGATTAAATAATTATCATTAATGGTGATACATTAATGATGTAGAAATTATTTATTAAGTGAAAAATCAGTAATATAATTCTTATTGAAATAATAATACCCATTAAAAGGCCCACAAACCTGAACAAAACTTATTGGTAGAGTATAGCTATACCATAATCATCCAATGACCTAATATATAACTGTTTGGATCCATATTAAAGTGATTATGACACATATATTATTTTATTTTAAATGATGCCAAAGTTGTCACCTTCATAATTTAATAAATATAAAAAATTAGATATTGTGATTTTAAGATGATAAATTATATTAAAATTCTTATTCTGAAAGGTAATAGATTTATCTTCATCATAGGATTTTATTTTAAATTTTTATGAAAAAATAAGTATATTAAATAATTACACAATAATGTTGTAGTAATTATTTTATTAAGAGATAAACCAAATAAATGGTTTTAAAATAATAATATAAATATTATATAAACTATTTAATGTGCTCCACTAATTTTCTAGATACATATGACATTTTATGAATCTATTAAAGCTTTTAGTTCAAACATATCATCTGTATATATTTTATTTAAATTCATATAATTGAATAGTTTCAAAATTGACACTATTGTTATTTTATAAAAATAACATATTATAAAATTGTTTAAAAATCACAAAAAAAATTAAAAATCATAAATTGAAATTTATATGGTTACAAATGTTAAAAATTATCCAATTATGGACAATTCACAACAAATAAGTAATTAATTTTTATAATTTAATATTTATAATTTTATTTCCACGAATAAAATTAAATTGATTAAGGATAAATCAAGTTGATAATGTTTAAAATAAATTCCTAACATGTATAAATTTTATTTCTTGATGAGATTAAAACCCTATCTAATCTAATATTCGAATAGTTGTCTTTTTTGGATTTTTTTTATGTTGGTTTAGATTTATTATAAATTAATATTTTTAAGATTTCCAAAGGTGCCCCTCTCCTCCCTTATAAAAGGGCACCTCCTCCCTCCCTTACTCACAGCAATTTGAGCCTTCAAGCTCGGAAATCCACTACCAAATTCCCTTCTACACATACCTAGAAACATCCTAGAGGTCATTCTCTTCTTCAAAGACCAATTTTAGTGCCCTAAGTGGAGGTCTCAAAGAGGCGCTTCAAAGAAGAGGTAATCTCTATTACCAGTTCTTTCAACTTTATTTATTCTTCTACTTCATCTTATTTAGTTGTTTCATTATGAGGTAATAAAATAAGTATCACTCATGTAATGATATGTTATTATAAGTATGAAACAACCCTATTTCACCATCTATCCATCCTACGGAAAACGAAATCACTACACTTGCATACGTACAGAATATCGTCTCCACGTCGTGGTGTAATCTGTTTTTCCAACACCATCTTTTTTGGATGGGGTATAATGGTGTAAATTATAACTATACATAGTTATTATAACATAATACTTATTATGATATATTGTATCATCATATCTAATTAAATTCAATAATTATGGGAACGATATCATGGCTCGTGTGTACGTACGGACTACCGTCTCCACGACACGATGAGATTCATTCTCCATTTGAACCATTTAAGAATGATTATAAAGTATATTAATAATAAATAATAATGAAATAGATGACATTATAAAGATACTGGATTTATGTATATATATATATGTATGTCATCTACTTAATTCCATTCCACCAAATAAGGAAATGAAAACAACGTTCATGCATACGTACGACCTATCGTCTCCATGAACGGTGTATTTCATTCCATTTATCGATTTATTATATATATGTATATTAGGAATATATATTATATATAAATCATTTTTTATATTCTGGAATTATGAAATCATGATCTAAGTAATCATATGAATAATTACAATTCAAAACACGGATGACAAATGAAACTATTTTACCCAAAACACTCTTTAACATGGAATTTACAAAAGAACGGGTAATATAAAGTCATAAGTAAACCATATATGATATCATAACAATGAATATGATTCTGTAATAAGTCAATGAAATTATTTAAATTATTATACAGGATGTTCTGATACATACGAAGCATATCAGACATAAGGTAAATGATAATTTTGCAAATCTCATTTTTATCCGAGATTGCTTATTCGTAAGTATTTACGGGGTTATTTCTATCATTCATGTCCATGTTTTATAAAAGTGTTTTAATTTATGTTTAAAGTCTTTTTTAATGATTTTTGACTTTTACTACATGTTATGTAAGGAATATTTCATTTGTTTACGTTATGAGGTACTTTTTTGACTTTTTCGGAAAAAGTACGACAAGAATGTTTTTTTAACTTACACTACATGAATGGATTTCTACGGTTTTATAAAGCCTTATTTTCAAGAAGTTTCCTCAAATATATTTCATTACTATTTTAAACAAAATCTTTTTCTTTTAAAATTTCATGATGTATAGTGAAAAGAAATTTATTTTGAAGAAGAAAGGATATTTTCCTCAATAATTCATTTCAAGTGTTTTATCAAAACCATTTTCCATCTAAGATGACATTATTTTATATTTGTATGGTTCAAGTATAAAGTCTATATGATTTACATGTTTTCACTTTTCTTATAATGAAATGATGTCCATTTCTTTTATATGGATTATGTGATGATCGAATGATGTTTATGAAACCCATTTTATTCATTGGGTTATGATGAATGATTTATATTTATGTTTTGGCAAAAGTAAGAATAATTTTATTATGAGATGGGTGGGACCTATATCTCCATATAATGCATTGGGTAATGATTTATATCTCATGAGATAGATATGGATGGAATGGTAAGTTAATCTGGTTCAGTGTTACACGACTGAAACGAGGAATGAACTCGATTCAGAAAGGGACTTTGTCCACTAAGATGGTCTTGGCAGCAATGCCTTGGATACTATGGAAATCATGACATGTGCTGAATGGTTTCCACAATTACATATTTTATTCCCATTATATTTTATCATGGTTGATGTTCCATTATGATATATTCCTTACGTACTTCCACGATTTATGTCTTTGGTAATGATTTTGATATTTAAATTTCATGTTCAAGTTTTTGCTTTCAAATGATTATGGATTGTTTTATGTTCTCTATGTTTGCCCATACTGAGCATTTGAGCTCACCCTTTTTATGTTTTCTTTTCCCCTAGATTAAAAGAAATATTTTAGGTAACGAAACAAAAAGTGGAAGATCTTTATAGGAGATTTTGAAGATCTTTCACCACTATTAGAAGATTACGTTCCGAGTTTCCAAAGACACTAAACTATTACGGTCCTTGTGTGTCTACTTGTGTTATGTATTAAGTATTCCGAATAAGTAATGTACTGTCCATGTACGTCAAGATTCGGGTCTCTACAGTTGGTATCAGAGGAAATGATTAGTCAACTTTTGAAAACTAGGATGCAAAAATGTTAGTGAGATCCCTAGAGAAATTTCTAAGGTATGTCTAGGGATATCCCTAAGGATAAGTATACATATAGGATATAGTCCTAGAACTACGGTAACGATCTTATAATTTAACCTAATATGTTAGATATTGAGGGTACTCCCCCTTTACTATTTTCTTTTCACTAGCATGATTTTTTCCTCTCACACTATTATTTTTTGTTTTTAGAAAACGGCTAGAAATATGAAGATTCATGATAATGGACGATATGACGGGCAATTGAATGATATTCTTCCTGAGAAACAAAAAGAAATGGGATTTGGAAGTCCAAACATCATTATTAGTCCTAATCAGCAATCTCATAATAGGATCAATAATATCAACTTTGGTAAGTTTCCTGACTCAGATAATAAGAGAAAGATGGAGTTTCATGATGATCATAGAGGAAAGAAAGTTCAATTTCCCTCATGTAAATCATGTGGGAAGAGGCATCGGGGAGATTGTTTCAAGGGAACTGGAAGATTCTTTGGGTGTGGAAAAGATGGACATAAAGTCAGTAAGTACAAAGGAAAAGGTTCAGTTAACACCGTGGATGAGGATAATGGTATTGGTACGACATCAACAATTGATAAATGTATTAAATGTGGAATGTACGGACATTATGAAAACCAATTCCCAAAGGGAAATTCTCATGATAAGAATCATTACGACCATATGGGTAGTATTTATGTTGATTATGATGAAGAGACTACAAATGATATGTGAGATGAAATAATTGTTGATGCTCGGTCAATGGTTTAAGAAGGTAGTGGATTGATTACAAGTTTATCAAGTGTAATGTTGTAAAATTAATCTCACGATACTATGGAATAAAGAGACATTTAGGTATTGTTACACTATTGTACTTTCTTATGTTTTGAAAGTGTATGATGAATAGTACCAGTAACCATGAAAGGATATTCAGATATTTTTTGAAAATAGATGATATGCGCATAATGAAGGGATAAGGAGAAAATTAAATGTTTGATAGTATTCATGAGCTCATGGCTGATATAAGGAGAAGGTTATATCATGGTTTGAGTATATAGATTTTTTGGATTTTGGTATGTGGAAAGAGTTTACTTTTGACAGCATTCATGTTTTCACTAAGGTTAAATGGGTATTCATTTTTCAAGAGAATACATGATTTTGGTATTCACATGTTTGTAATTTGACCAGCAAGATATATCTTATGATATATGGGGGATAAATGATGGCATTAATGTGATTGTTATGTGACATTTCAAGTAATCATTTTCTTTATAATATGAGATTGGACACATGTATTTTGGATAAGACAAAATAATAGAATGAATTATGTTGGACATAAGTTAGTATTGTTTCAGGATAGATCTTTTTTGATATTATTGGTGGGATGTTATTGTAATGTAGTTTTAGAAAATGTAAAACCTACAGGACGGGCGACAACCCATTGTGTCGGACAAGGCTGGGAGAATCGAACCCACAACCAAAGTGCAACTAGCCTTTATCACCTACCACTGGCCTACAGGAAGTCCCTAGTTAGTAGAAACTAGTTTTATTTTATTAAGTGGTTTGATATATGAAGTATAAGTTCATTTTTGGAACCATATATAATTAATATAACCATATGATGGACTTATAAATTTTTCTAACCTTTTGTTTGAAACAGATGGAATGACCCATCATTCTATAACATGATCTTCTAACACATCACGAATAACAAATTCAACTTCATTTCTTTAAGGGATGAAATGGAAATTGATCAATTCACAAACAACAGTGAGATTATACCAAAATTAGGTAAGTATTTATTTTAATTCATCATATTTATGGAAATGATCTTGAAAACAAAAAATGTTGTCCTAGTGACCTTATATCCTATGAATCAGATGGTCCCATAGATCATCACAAATCTATGGCTTTGTGATTGTTGGATTTTTCATAGCCATGTTCTCTACCACTCCTTATCAGAACATGATGGTTATATTTCTCTTCCATATCCATATTTTCACCTATGTTCTCCTATTTAGAAACCCAGTGACGAGTTACTTTGGGTAATCATTACATTTCTTACTTTAGTTTTTAAAATTATGTTTTAGTATTCCATTTTACGATGTGGGATTCTATGAATAGTAAACAATTTATAACCCTGACAAATTTCGAGGGAGAAATTCATTTTAAGGGGGTAGAATGTAATAACCCGAGATTTTATAATATATATTTGTTTTAATTTCTTTCATATCGTCTTTTGTATGCTACACCAAGATTATCATGCTCTATACGCAACATCGTATTAGCATGGAGTATACGCAACACTATTCATGGATTGTGTTACACACAATTTCATGTTTGTTTGATAGTAGTTATTCTACGAAACATTGAGTGTGTATATATATATATATATTCAATTTTTTTGTAATACACAACAACAAAGTAGTCATGCCCTACACACAACCCTGACAAGGCTTGCATTACACGCAATCGTGACCTTCCATGATAGCGTGTGTTGTACGCAATACCAGGTTTTACTAAACAACAATATATTATTATAATATTATTATGAACTAGCCATTATGAATATTATTAACTAAATTTTGAATTTTATAACATTATTATTCATCTTACACATTTTTTAGAACATGGTATAAGAACAAAATAAATTTTTCAGGTAAAATAAGTATTTTTCAAAAAATGTAGTTATGCTGCCTTTTGATGGTGCACCCACTTTAAATATAGTTTTTGACATGTTTATAAGTTAAATTTGACAAAATAAAATTCTTCTTTCGAACCAATATATAAAAATATATATTGGATAATGTTTTGATATTTTTCCGATAAATGTTTTATTTTATTGAATAGTAAAAACACGCTATATTTTAATTAAAAACAACTTTTTTCATCGTAATAATTTATATAGTTAAATTATAATATTGAATGGTTTTAAAGTATAAATAGAATATATTTTTACCATTTAATATAATTTATTTCATTATCATTGATTTTACATTGAATTCGTAAGTTAAATCAATTCAATCTTTTGCAATGTTTTAAACAAAAACCCGTTTTCATTCAAAAATGAGATTAAATTTAATTTAATTTCTACAACTTATGTGTATTGAATTAGAAAAAATGGATTCCATATTTTGGAATCATTGGGCCAAAATTATGTTAATAGGCTACTTTTTATTTTTTGATATTATGAATAGTAACTACGCTAAATTTTATTTACCATAGTTAAAGGTGAATCAGGTAATTAAGGGTAAATATAATATTATAAAATTACCCTAACACATGACAAAATTATATTGGATCCCTAAAAGTAGACCCATATCACCTAAGGGTCGGATTAGCTTCATTTAATGGACTTTTGACCATGAAAATAATTTAATTATTATTAAAACCAAAGAAAGTGACAACATGTCACTCTCTTAAATATTAAAAGTATAATAACTTTAGTTTAGTAATAAATATCAGAAAACATCGAACATAAATAGTTTCTAAAAATATAATAAAATTATCTACATCATGATAATTTATTAATAATTTTTATGGATTAAATAATTATCATTAATGGTGATACATTAATGATGCAGAAATTATTTATTTGGTGAAAAATCAGTAATATAGTTTCTATTGAAATAATAATACCCATTAAAAGGCCCAAAAAGCAGACATAGATTTATCTTCACCATAGGATTTTATTTTTAATTTTTATGCAACAAATAGTTATACTAAATAATTATACAAAAATGTTGTAGTAATTATTTTATTAAGAGATAAACCAAATAAATGGTTTTAAAAATAATAAAATAAATATTATATGAACTATTTAATGTGATCCAATAATTTTAAAGATACATATGACCTTTTATGTATCTATTAGAGATTTTATATTGAACATATCATCTGTATATAATTTATTTAAATTCATATAAATGAATAGTGTCAAAATTGACACTATTGTTATTTTATAAAAATAACAAGTTATAAATTTGTTTAAAAATCACAAAAATATTTACAGATAATAAATTTAAATTTTTAGGGTCACAAATGTTATAAAGTATACAATTATGGAAAATTCACAAAAAATAAGTAATTATTTGATATAATTTAAAATTTAGAATTTTATTACCACAAATAAAATTAAATTGATTAAGTAAGGATAAATCAAGTTGATAATGTTTAAAATAAATTCCTAACATGTCTAAATTTTATTGGTTGATGATATCACAACCCTAAATCATATAATATTCGAATATGAGTCATTTTTGAAGGATTTTAAGTGGGGTAGGATTTATTATAAATTAATATTTTTAAGATTTCCAAAGGTGCCCCTCTCCTCCCTTATAAAAGGGCACCTCCTCCCTCCCTTACTCACACCAATTTGAGCCTTCAAGCTCGGACATCCACTACCAAATTCCCTTCTACACATACCTAGAAACATCCTAGAGGTCATTCTCTTCTTCAAAGACCAATTTTAGTGCCCTAAGTGGAGGTCTCAAAGAGGCGCTTCAAAGAAGAGGTAATCTCTATTACCAGTTCTTTCAACTTTATTTCTTCTTCTACTTCATCTTATTTAGTTGTTTCATTATGAGGTAATAAAATAAGTATCACTCATGTAATGATATGTTATTATAAGTATGAAACAACCCTATTTCACCATCTATCCATCCTACGGAAAACGAAATCACTACACGTGCATACGTACAGAATATCGTCTCCACGTCGTGGTGTAATCTGTTTTTCCAACACCATCTTATTTGGATGGGGTATAATGGTGTAAATAATAACTATACATAGTTATTATAACATAATACTTATTATGATATATTGTATCATCATATCTAATTAAATTCAATAATTATGGGAACGATATCATGGCTCGTGTGTACGTACGGACTACCGTCTCCACGACGCGATGAGATTTATTCTCCATGTGAACCATTTAAGAATGATTATAAAGTATATTAATAATAAATAATAATGAAATATATGACATTATAAAGATACTTGATTTATGTATATATATATATGTATGTCATCTACTTAATTCCATTCCACCAAATAAGGAAATGAAAACAACATTCATGCATACGTACGACCTATCGTCTCCATGAACGGTGTATTTCATTCCATTTATCGATTTATTATATATATGTATATTAGGAATATATATTTTATATAAATCATTTTTTATATTCTGGAATTATGAAATCATGATCTAAGTAATCATATGAATAATTACAAGTCAAAACACGGATGACAAATGAAACTATTTTACCCAAAACACTCTTTAACATGGAATTTACAAAAGAACGGGTAATATAAAGTCATAAGTAAACCATATATGATATCATAACAATGAATATGATTCTGTAATAAGTCAATGAAATTATTTAAATTATTATACAGGATGTTCTGATACATACGAAGCATATCAGACATAAGGTAAATGATAATTTTGCAAATCTCATTTTTATCCGAGATTGCTTATTCGTAAGTATTTACGGGGTTATTTCTATCATTCATGTCCATGTTTTATAAAAGTGTTTTAATTTATTTTTAAAGTCTTTTTTAATGATTTTTGACTTTTACTACATGTTATGTAAGGAATATTTCATTTGTTTACGTTATGAGGTACTTTTTTGACTTTTTTGGAAAAAGTACGACAAGAATGTTTTTTTAACTTACACTGCATGAATGGATTTCTACGGTTTTATAAAGCCTTATTTTCAAGAAGTTTCCTCAAATATATTTCATTACTATTTTAAACAAAATCTTTTTCTTTTAAAATTTCATGATGTATAGTGAAAAGAAATTGATTTTGAAGAAGAAAGGATATTTTCCTCAATAATTCATTTCAAGTGTTTTATCAAAACCATTTTCCATCTAAGATGACATTATTTTATATTTGTATGGTTCAAGTATAAAGTCTATATGATTTACATGTTTTCACTTTTCTTATAATGAAATAATGTCCATTTCTTTGATATGGATTATGTGATGATCGAATGATGTTTATGAAACCCATTTTATTCATTGGGTTATGATGAATGATTTATATTTATGTTGTGGCAAAAGTAAGAATAATTTTATTATGAGATGGGTGGGACCTATATCTCCATATAATGCATTGGGTAATGATTTATATCTCATGAGATAGATATGGATGGAATGGTAAGTTAATATGGTTCAGGGTTACACGACTGAAACGAGGAATGAACTCGATTCAGAAAGGGACTTTGTCCACTAAGATGGTCTTGGCAGCAATGCCTTGGATACTATGGAAATCATGACATGTGCTGAATGGTTTCCACAATTACATATTTTATTCCCATTATATTTTATCATGGTTGATGTTCCATTATGATATATTCCTTACGTAATTCCACGATTTATGTCTTTGGTAATGATTTTGATATTTAAATTTCATGTTCAAGTTTTTACTTTCAAATGATTATGGATTGTTTTATGTTCTCTATATTTGCCCATACTGAGCATTTGAGCTCACCCTTTTTATGTTTTCTTTTCCCCCAAGATTAAAAGAAATATTTTAGGTAACGAAACAAAAAGTGGAAGATCTTTATAGGAGATGTTGAAGATCTTTCAACACTATTAGAAGATTACGTTCTGAGTTTCCAAAGACACTAAACTATTACGGTCCTTGTGTGTCTACTTTTGTTATGTATTAAGTATTCCGAATAAGTAATGTACCGTCCATGTACGTCAAGATTCGGGTCTCTACAGTTGGTATCAGAGGAAATGATTAGTCAACTTTTGAAAACTAGGATGCAAAAATGTTAGTGAGATCCCTAGAGAAATTTCTAAGGTATGTCTAGGGATATCCCTAAGGATAAGTATACGTATAGGATATAGTCCTAGAACTACGGTAACGATCTTATAATTTAACCTAATATGTTAGATATTGAGGGTACTCCCCCTTTACTATTTTCTTTTCACTAGCATGATTTTTTCCTCTCACACTATTATTTTTTGTTTTTAGAAAACGGCTAGAAATATGAAGATTCATGATAATGGACGATATGACGGGCAATTGAATGATATTCTTCCTGAGAAACAAAAAGAAATGGGATTTGGAAGTCCAAACATCATTATTATTCCTAATCAGCAATCTCATAATAGGATCAATAATATCAACTTTGGTAAGTTTCCTGACTCAGATAATAAGAGAAAGATGGAGTTTCATGATGATCATAGAGGAAAGAAAGTTCAATTTCCCTCATGTAAATCATGTGGGAAGAGGCATCAGGGAGATTGTTTCAAGGGAACTGGAAGATTCTTTGGGTGTGGAAAAGATGGACATAAAGTCAGTAAGTACAAAGGAAAAGGTTCAGTTAACACCGTGGATGAGGATAATGGTATTGGTACGACATCAACAATTGATAAATGTATTAAATGTGGAATGTACGGACATTATGCAAACCAATTCCCAAAGGGAAATTCTCATGATAAGAATCATTACGACCATATGGGTAGTATTTATGTTGATTATGATGAAGAGACTACAAATGATATGTGAGATGAAATAATTGTTGATGCTCGGTCAATGGTTTAAGAAGGTAGTGGATTGATTACAAGTTTATCAAGTGTAATGTTGTATAATTAATCTCATGATACTATGGAATAAAGAGACATTTAGGTATTGTTAAACTATTGTACTTTCTTATGTTTTGAAAGTGTATGATGAATAGTACCAGTAACCATGAAAGGATATTCAGATATTTTTTGAAAATAGATGATATGCGCATAATGAAGGGATAAGGAGAAAATTAAATGTTTGATAGTATTCATGAGCTCATGACTGATATAAGGAGAAGGTTATATCATGGTTTGAGTATATAGAATTTTTGGATTTTGGTATGTGGAAAGAGTTAACTTTTGACAGCATTCATGTTTTCACTAAGGTTAAATGGGTATTCATTTTTCAAGAGAATACATGATTTTGGTATTCACATGTTTGTAATTTGACTAGCAAGATATATCTTATGATATATGGGGGATAAATGATGGCATTCATGTGATTGTTATGTGACATTTCAAGTAATCATTTTCTTTATAATATGAGATTGGACACATGTATTTTGGATAAGACAAAATAATAGAATGAATTATGTTGGACATAAGTTAGTATTGTTTCAGGATAGATCTTTTTTGATATTATTGGTGGGATGTTATTGTAATGTAGTTTTAGAAAATGTAAAACCTACAGGACGGGCGACAACCCATTGTGTCGGACAAGGCTGGGAGAATCGAACCCACAACCAAAGTGCAACTAGCCTTTATCGCCTACCACTGGCCTACAGGAAGTCCCTGGTTAGTAGAAACTAGTTTTATTTTATTAAGTGGTTTGATATATTAAGTATAAGTTGATTTTTGGAACCATATATAATTAATATAACCATATGATGGACTTATAAATTTTTCTAACCTTTTGTTTGAAAAAGATGGAATGACCCATCATTCAATAACATGATCTTCTAACACATCACGAATAACAAATTCAACTTCATTTCTTTAAGGGATGAAATGGAAATTGATCAATTCACAAACAACAGTGAGATTATACCAAAATTAGGTAAGTATTTATTTTAATTCATCATATTTATGGAAATGATCTTGAAAACAAAAAATGTTGTCCTAGTGACCTTATATCCTATGAATCAGTTGGTCCCATAGATCATCACAAATCTATGGCTTTGTGATTGTTGGATTTTTCCTAGCCATGTTCTCTACCACTCTCTATCAGAACATGATGGTTATATTTCTCTTCCATATCCATATTTTCACCTATGTTCTCCTATATAGAAACCCAGTGATGAGTTACTTTGGGTAATCATTACATTTCTTACTTTAGTTTTTAAAATTATGTTTTAGTATTCCATTTTACGATGTGGGATTCGATGAATAGTAAACAATTTATAACCCCGACAAATTTCGAGGGAGAAATTCATTTTAAGGGGGTAGAATGTAATAACCCGAGATTTTATAAGATATATTTGTTTTAATTTCTTTCATATCGTCTTTTGTATGCTACACCAAGATTATCATGCTCTATACGCAACATCGTATTAGCATGGAGTATACACAACACTATTCATGGATTGTGTTACACACAATTTCATGTTTGTTTGATAGTAGTTATTCTACGAAACATTGAGTGTGTATATATATATATATATATTTTCAATTTTTTTGTAATACACAACAACAAAGTAGTCATGCACTACACACAACCCTGACATGGCTTGCATTACACGCAATCGTGACCTTCCTTGATAGCGTGTGTTGTACGCAATACCAGGTTTTACTAAACAACAATATATTATTATAATATTATTATGAACTAGCCATTATGAATATTATTAACTAAATTTTGAATTTTATAACATTATTATTCATCTTACACATTTTTTAGAACATGGTATAAGAACAAAATAAATTTTTCAGGTAAAATAAGTATTTTTCAAAAAATGTAGTTATGCTGCCTTTTGATGGTGCACCCACTTTAAATATAGTTTTTGACATGTTTATAAGTTAAATTTGACAAAATAAAATTCTTCTTTCGAACCAATATATAAAAATATAT
Organism: Viscum album; assembly: GCA_963277665.1. Classification (NCBI taxonomy): domain Eukaryota; kingdom Viridiplantae; phylum Streptophyta; class Magnoliopsida; order Santalales; family Viscaceae; genus Viscum; species Viscum album. The sequence continues at coordinate 1,035,568,485 of OY728133.1, read as the reverse complement.
ATTGGATAATGTTTTGATATTTTTCCGATAAATGTTTTATTTTATTGAATAGTAAAAACACGCTATATTTTAATTAAAAACAACTTTTTTCATCGTAATAATTTATATAGTTAAATTATAATATTGAATGGTTTTAAAGTATAAATAGAATATATTTTTACCATTTAATATAATTTATTTCATTATCATTGATTTTACATTGAATTCGTAAGTTAAATCAATTCAATCTTTTGCAATGTTTTAAACAAAAACCCGTTTTCATTCAAAAATGAGATTAAATTTAATTTAATTTCTACAACTTATGTGTATTGAATTAGAATAAATGGATTCCATATTTTGGAATCATTGGGCCAAAATTATGTTAATAGGCTACTTTTTATTTTTTGATATTATGAATAGTAACTACGCTAAATTTTATTTACCATAGTTAAAGGTGAATCAGGTAATTAAGGGTAAATATAATATTATAAAATTACCCTAACACATGACAAAATTATATTGGATCCCTAAAAGTAGACCCATATCACCTAAGGGTCGGATTAGCTTCATTTAATGGACTTTTGACCATGAAAATAATTTAATTATTATTAAAACCAAAGAAAGTGACAACATGTCACTCTCTTAAATATTAAAAGTATAATAACATTAGTTTAGTAATAAACATCAGAAAACATAGAACATAAATAGTTTCTAAAAAGATAATAAAATTATCTACATCATGATAATTTATTTATAATTTTTACGGATTAAATAATTATCATTAATGGTGATACATTAATGATGCAGAAATTATTTATTTAGTGAAAAATCAGTAATATAGTTTCTATTGAAATAATAATACCCATTAAAAGGCCCAAAAACCAGACATAGATTTATCTTCACCATAGGATTTTATTTTTAATTTTTATGCAACAAATAGTTATACTAAATAATTATACAAAAATGTTGTAGTAATTATTTTATTAAGAGATAAACCAAATAAATGGTTTTAAAAATAATAAAATAAATATTATATGAACTATTTAATGTGATCCAATAATTTTAAAGATACATATGACCTTTTATGTATCTATTAGAGATTTTATATTGAACATATCATCTGTATATAATTTATTTAAATTCATATAAATGAATAGTGTCAAAATTGACACTATTGTTATTTTATAAAAATAACATGTTATAAATTTGTTTAAAAATCACAAAAATATTTAAAAATAATAAATTTAAATTTTTAGGGTCAAAAATGTTATAAAGTATAAAATTATGGAAAATTCACAAAAAATAAGTAATTATTTGATATAATTTAAAATTTAGAATTTTATTACCACAAATAAAATTAAATTGATTAAGTAAGGATAAATCAAGTTGATAATGTTTAAAATAAATTCCTAACATGTCTAAATTTTATTGGTTGATGATATCACAACCCTAAATCATATAATATTCGAATATGAGTCATTATTGAAGGATTTTAAGTGGGGTAAGATTTATTATAAATTAATATTTTTAAGATTTCCAAAGGTGCCCCTCTCCTCCCTTATAAAAGGGCACCTCCTCCCTCCCTTCCTCACACCAATTTGAGCCTTCAAGCTCGGAAAACCCCTACCAAATTATCTTCTCCACTTCCCTAGAAACATCCAAGTTGTCCTTCTCTTCTTAAAAGACCAATTTTAGTGACCTAAGTGGTGGTCTCAAAGAGGCGCTTCAAAGAAGAGGTAATTTCTGTTACCGATTCTTTCATCTTTATTTCTTCTTCTACTTCTTCTTCTTTAGTTGTTTCATTATAAAGTAATAACATCAGTATCACTAATATACTAATATGTTATTATAATTATGAAAAAACCCTATTTTACCATCTATCCATCCTATGGAAAATGAAATCACCGTGCGTGTGTATATACAGAATACCGTCTCCACGCCGTGGTGTAATCTGTTTTTCCAACACCACCTTACTTAGATGGGTATTATGGTGTAAAGAATAACTATACATAGTTATTATAAAATCATACTGATTATGATATATTTTATCATCCTATTCATTTCAATTCAATAATAATGGGAACGATATCATCGCTCGTGCGTACGTACGGACTACCGTATCCACGACGCGATGAGATTCATTCTCAATGTTAACCATTTAAGAATGATTATAATGTATATAGAAGAAATAGTAATGAAATTTATGAAATTATAAAGATACGGGATATATATATATATATATATATATATGTCATCTACTTAATTCCATTCAACTCAATAAGGAAACAAAAACATCGTTTATGCGTATGTACGACCTACCGTCTCTATGAACGGTGTATTTATTTCCATTTATCATTCCATTATATATATGTATATTATGAATATATTTTATATATAAATTATGTTTTATATTCTGTAATTAAGTAATCTTGATATAAGTAATCATTTGAATAATTAAAAGTCAAAACACGGATGACAAATGAAATTATTTTACCCAAAACACTCTTTAACATGGAATTTACAAAAGAACGGGTAATATAAAGTCATAAGTAAACCATATATGATTTCATAACAATGAATATGATTCTTGTAATAAGTCAATGACATTATTTCAATCATTATATAGGATGTTCAGATACATACGAGTCATATCAGATATAAGGTAAGTGATAATTTTACAAATCTCATTTTTATACAAGATTACTTATTTGTAAGTATTTACTGGGGTTAATTCAATCATCCATGTCCATGTTTTATAAAAGTGTTTTCATGTATGTTTAAATTCCTTTTTTCCCATTTTTGACTTTTACTACATGGTATGTTAGGAATATTTCTTTTGTTAAAGTTACAAGGTACTTTTTTTTGACTTTTCCGGCAAAAGTACAAGAAGAATGTTTTTTTAACTTATACGGCACAAACAGATTTTTACAGTTTTATAAAGCCTAATTTTCATGATGCTTCCTAAAAAATATTTCATGACTATTCTAAACAAAATATTTTTCTTTTAAAATTTCATGATGTTTTGTGAAGAGAAATTGATTTTGAAGAAGAAATGATATTTTCCTCAAGAATTCAATTCAAGTGTTTTATCAAAACCATTTTCCATCTAAGATGAAATTATTTAATATGTGTATGGTTCAAGTATAAAGTCTCTATGATTTACATGGTTTCACTTTTCTTATTATGAAATGATGTCCATTTCTTTTATATGGATTATGTGATGATCGAATGATGTTTATGAAACTCATTTTATTCTTTGGGTTATGATGAATGATTTATGTTTATGTTGTGGCACAAGTAATAATGATTTCATTATGAGATGGGTGGGACCTATATCTCCCTTAAATGCATTGGGTAATGATTTATATCTCATGAGATAGACATGGCTGGAATGGTAAGTTAATCTGGTTCAGTGTTATAGGACTGAAATGAGGAATGAACTCGATTCAGAAATGGACTTTGTCCACTAAGATGGTTTTGGCAGCAATGGCTTGGCTAATATAGAAATCATGACATGGATTAAATGGTTTCCACAATTACATTTTTTATTCCAATTATATTTTATCATGGTTGATGTTACATTATGATATATGCCTTACGTATATCCACGATTTATGTCTTTGCTCAAGATTTTGATGTTTAAATTTCATGTTCAAGTTTTTGCTTTCAAATGATTTTGGATTGTTTTATGTTCTCTATGTTTTCCCTTACTGAGTATTTGAGCTCACCCTTTTTATGTTTTCTTTTCCCCCATGATTAAAATAAATATTTTAGGTAAGGAAACAAAAGGTGGAAGATCTTTGTAGGATATTTTGAAGATCTTTCACCACTATTAGAATATTACGTTCCGAGTTTCCAAAGACACTAAACTATTATGATCCTTTTGTGTCTGCTTTTGTTATGTAATAAGTATTCTGATAAAGTAATGTAATGTCCATGTACGTCACTATTCGGGTCTCTACACTTTCATTCATAAATTTATGTATTAAATTTTTTTAATCTTTTTTCCAATGTTTTGATAAAGAATTTATAATGTCAAAATCTTGAAGTGATATATTGTGATTCCAATGTGTAAATGTTTTCTTTCCATTGTGATTTTTTTCATGTGTTATGAATATGTTATAGTTATTGGATATTTTTTACTCATATGGTTGGTTCCATGACAAACCATGGGCGGGTGAGCCCAAGATAGTTATCCAATGCATTGGGTAACATGATGGAGGTAACCATTAATGTTTCTCCTAAGATATTTATGGAATATACTATGGTTGATATTCCAAACGTAACTACCAATGTTGCATTGAAAGCTACAATGTATGTATGTTATGTTTGACATAAGTTACCTTTATGATTTATGATTTATGTGTGTTATTCATAGATCATATGAGTTCATAAGTTATGTTATGATTGAAAAGTATGGTTTCATTGTTCTGTATTTATTGATGGGCTAATGTTTTCATTCCTTATTTTATTACACTGACGAAACTTTATATGCTCATACCATGTTTTTGAAATGTTTTCCACATGACATAAAGATGTAAACGGTCAATGATGGGATCATGGAAAATTCATGCTCTCTACAACATGGAACTAGACATGCTTCTTTTTAAGAGTATTTATTTTATGAAGATGATAGATACCAAGTAGTAGTTTCTACATGTAATTATCATGTTTGTATATAATAGTTATAGGCTTATTCTCTAAAGATCTAAACATAAAAATTTCCAAAATGTGAATTATTCTTAAATTCATGATTATGTAATGTTTTAAGGTCGGGTCATTATATAAGACTGGGGAATAATGGAGTTCCCAATGGATTATCTATAATTTAATTTATGTTCTAAAATGTTATGTTATGTTTTAGTATGTAATATATTATCCATGAATACATAATTGATCTGTCCTTTGAGACATGATTCCTTGTAATCAAGACTTGGTATAAAAATAATGTACCATCTCTGGAAGACTATGGTCAGGTAATTATAGTTTTTATTAGAATATTCTTAGTAAAAACAATAGAAATAGATTTAAAAAATATATATATTGGATCATATCTCTAAGATAGACCATGTGGATATGTATAGAATATACTCCTAGAATTATTATAATGTATGGATTACATAGATATTCCATGAATTGAATCCATATATAGTTATTACATGTAGAAGTAGTTCTGGAATATATGTACCATTAGGTGAAATCCTGGATAAGGTGTTCCAGGATTGACTTAGAGTAACCAGGTACTGGACAACGGTCCTTATTGCGCACCTGGTTTGACACTCTTGTGAAATATTATTATGGTAATTTATTTATTATTTACAAATCATTATGAAGTATTTATGTGTAAATATGTCCTCAAAAGAATGATATTTATGATTATGAATTAGATATACATTAATGTTCCAATTTATTTTTGGTATTTTTCTAGTTTGGATTTCTTAGTTTTTATTCATAACCTAATCAAGTGTATGCCCTTATTTTGAAATGGAACTGAGTAAATGAAATGGAAATCATGTCAATGCAAGAATTATATGTAGGGATTTCCCTCCAATGAAAGATAATGATATTGGAGTTGGTGACAAAACTTGTACAAAAAAACATATAATAATTTTGAGACAACTAACCATGGTTATAAATAATAACCATACAGATATGAATCATTCTGATAAAAATCATCGAGAATCAATGATAGTCCTCTTCATGAGACATAAAACTACAAAATTTATGGGGACTACAAATCCTTTTGTAGCTGAATAATGGGTATGTTTCTTAGAGAAAATATTTCTTACAAAGGGAAGTAACGAATCAGAAAAGGTTTTCATGGAATATTATCACCTCTTTGGAGAATAATATTAATGGTGGTAATTATTTTAAAACACAAAGGATGATGAATAAGTAGTAAATATGTATTAATGGAGTTTAAAGAAATATTTCTAAATAAATAAAATCATTTTGAATAGTGAGATTATAAAGAAAGTCAATTTAAGAGCCAGAGACAAAAGTAAGATGAGAATGATGGAAAGTACGAGGCGAATATCCCAAAGTTATCAAGGCTTGATATTGACTACATACGTATCACTTTATTTAATATTTATTGCTTCTTTTATGGTGTAAAAACATTCCTCTGATGGCCATTGGTCTCATAGCCTTTCCTATTGTATGAAGATAAATTCTCATGTGCTATCAAGATAGAAAAGAATTATCTATGTCTTATAAAATTAATGTAATGAAATATATGAATAGATCGAAAATGAATGAGACAAATAAAGGGAATGAGAAGGAATGATTTTACTTCTATGATTAATGTTGGAAAAAAACACTTTGGTACATTCCTAAAAGGAATGTAAATTTTTTACAAATGTGGAGAAAAAGGAAACTAGGCTCATGATTTTAATGGAATGAAAGAAGTTGTGAAATGTATTATCTTTTTTGACATTTGAAATTATGAAAATTATTGTTCAAATCATCAAAATAATATATCCTAAAAAAATAAAGTGGATCAACGTCATGCATATGTTATTACAATTTTCTAATTGGAAAAATTATTGTATTTTTGTTTTAGCATTCAAGAATTATATTGTTGATATAAGAAGAATGAGATATCTATAATGATATTAATGCATAACTTTTTCATTTAATTAAGGTTCTAATATGATAAATTTGTTATTATATTTATTATTTTTAAATAAGGGAATACTAATGTTGTCTCGGGAATCTGATGTTACAAATATTTTGTGAAATTTAAAGATCGTTAGGTCATAGTTTGGGTAGATGTATTTTAGATAAATCTAATGGTTGTAATGTAATAAGATGAACATTGGATATTATTGTATAGGGTGAAAACAGTCATTAAAATTAATTTTGAAATGTCATAATACTATAGATACAGAAAAATGACAACCTATATGTCGTTCTATAACTCGTCACATAGGAAAATGTTGTAGGAATCGAACCCACAACTGATGTGAGACAATGATTTATTTCTTACAACTAACCAACATAAAGACACTTGTTATTATATAATAGTTTTCCTCATTTTAATATAAAATATGTATATTTTCCACCTTATACGACTGAGATAAATAAAATTTTGTTCTGTTATATTTTTTTTAATGAGTTGTTATAAGAATTAGTTATAGTATTAAATAATAAATATAAATTTAGTATAATTTCTTGTTTTCTTAACACATGAATTAAAATAATTATACAACACTAGTGAATGGATCATAGAATAATAGAAATTCAAGTACTACTTTTTGATATGAATCAACGGGTCCCTTAGATCATCATATATTTATAGATTTTTGGTTGTTAACATTAGCCTTGTAATATTTTCAATTACACTGCATGAGAATTTGATGGATTGTTTTATCTTCCATATTCATATATTACTTAATAGAACACATGTATCTGTTATTTTTGGTAACCATTATACATAGCCTTATTTATTTTAAAATAGAGGCGTCATTTATCTATTTTTTAATTTGGGATTTATACAAAGAAATTTCTTTAATGTAAAACCACTAGATTTCAATCCTTATATATAATTTTTGGGATGAAATTTTTTGAATGAATGTATAATTTAATAACACATTTTTTCATAGTACGATTCATGTTTTTTATAAATCAATGTTGTGTGATGTATGGAACACTAATTTCATATGATCCAAGAACTATTAAACAAGCCATTTCTATAGTGGTAATGAATTTTATTAACTACATTTTAAATTTTATATATCCCAAGAAACATAAACATTCATCATATATGTTTCTTAGACATAATGTAAGGATAAATTAAATTTTCGAGATAAAAGAATTATTTCTCAAAAAGTTGTTTTTCCGGCTTTTAACGGTGAATCATTTTTAAATCAAATATTTCACACTTTTAATTATTTAATTTTAAGAAATTATATTTTTCCTTATAATTGGGAAATTAAAATTTAACATAGATAAACATTTTATACGTTTCTGATAACATTCGTATTTTAATAAATTCTGAAATTTACTAAATTTTAATTCATATAAAATTTATGATAATAATTTATAGAATAAAATTATGAATCTAAGAATTATTAATGTATAATTATATTATATTTGTATTGTTAAATTTATTTTAGTTCACTAAGGAAATTTTATGCTTAAATCGGAATAAACACATGTCAATATTTTGATGGTTTTACTCTTTCTGTTTTTTAAAATGAGATTTAATTTTAAACTAATTACTGCAACATATTTGATTTGAATTTGGAAATATAGATTCTATATTTAAAATCTGAAGGTCTAAATTTTTTAAATAGATATCTTTTATTTTTGGACATTATGAATAGTGACATTAGTATTTATTTTCATAAACCATGGTTAAAGGGTAAATCAGTTAAATAAGGGAAACAAAAATTATATTATTATAATATAAAATTACCCTAACACGTTTATTAATACTATTGGATGAGATATAATCAACCATGAGCATCCTTAGTTCAAATGTTTTGCATTTTGGGACCACATGGGTGTGGTAATGACATGTTATAAAAAATAATTTAAAGTAAAGATAATTTTAACATTAACATATATATAACTAAATCAATTTTAATATATAGTTATAAAACTGATATCAAGGTCTATAAATAGTAACATGAAATATAAATATATTACTAACATTGTGGAATTTTATTTATAATTTTTTGACATTAAATAATTAAATTTATTTATTGGAAAATGATGATGTAATAATTATATTATTAAGGATTAAAATAATTTATATTATATGTTGGTCAAAGTGGATACTCAAGAGCGGGGTGAATTGAGTTCCAATTAAAATTTCTGTTTGAAAATCATCCACTAAAATCCCCCAATTTAATATAAAAATTTAATTGTAGTGAATTTCAATTAATGCAAACTTTCAGTTAGGTTCTCAAGGGATTGATTAATTCCAAGTTAATCTAATCAGATGATCAGATTAGCTTTTGAAACTAACATAATGATTTACAACTAATGCGAACACTTGCTAATTTAATTATCAGAGTAGCTTTGAAAATAGATAAAGTTTTAAAAGAACTTAGCAGCGGAATAAAAGGTATTAGAAAAAACTAAATAAAGCACAACAGATATGACCAAGAGGTTCAATCTCAAGACGAGACATAGTCTTCCCAAAAATTTATATAAATTGGATCCACACCCTTGATCGGGGTTCACAACAGTTTACAACTGTCCAGGTCAAGGACCTCTGCCACAGTTCTACGTGGGAAAAAAACAACAGCAAATACATCTGTCCAGGTCACACACGACCTCTACCACTATCCACAGTGGGAAATAAACGATGTAAGGAGTTTGAATGAGGATTTACAGATCCTCCAGTTATGTTTCAGGAGACTGTGTGTGTAAAAATGAAAATAGATGATACACACTGCTCGTAATGTAAATAATAAATCACTGAGCACGATATAGAGTTTATAATGGATCTAGTGATTAAAGTGTAGCTCTGGACTCCTTCGAATTTGATAAAAAATGGTTCTATATCCCCTTCTGGTTTTTGTCTGAAAAATAGAGTGTTGTCTGCTTGACATCCATGTTCATAGATAGTGAAATGAAGTCGATGAAGCTCTTCAAAATCCTCGTGAATGTGTATGAGCTTCTGTGACTTCTAGATCGTGCATGTATATCTCTATGAGGTCTTCTTGTATGTTCTTCTTCATTTTTTCTTCTATCTTGTGTATATTCCTCGTGTATTCTTCATTTGTGTATAGAATGTCGTATCTTGTAGAAATAGGGACTTCTTTTATTTATGGAATGAGATCTAGAAAAAGAAATGATTTCTTTTTCCATGTACGAGGTATGGTTACCTGACATCCAAAAACCCTCATTAAATAAATGTCAAAGCATTAAAATATACCTAATATTACTGTTGGTTAGATTAAATAATGATAAAGAAATTAAGGCAGTGTCAGATTCTCTAGAACAGTTGCTTTGGATATCAGTAGACTTGAGTAACGGTAGGCTTTGTATCGGTAGACTCTTGTGTAATGGTAGCCTTTCTATCGGTAGACTTCATGTTCTTCGGTAGATTTAATGTATCAGTGACCTTTCGTGTAACGTTATAATTCCCATGGTAACTTGTCTGTAATAGAAGGCTTGTCTGTATCGGTAGGCTTGATGTACTGACAGTATTGCATAACAATAGACATTTTGTACTTGTGACTTGTCTGTATCAGTGACATTCACATATCAGTAGGCTTTGCATAACGGCGACCTTCACGTATCGGTATCCTTTTCGTATTAGTATCCTTTTCATATTGGTAGCCTTTTCATATCGGTATCTTTTTCGTATTAGTAGGATCGTTATACCGGTGGACTTGACGTATCGGTAGCTTTGTTCTGTAACGGTGACCACTTGTCTGTTTAAGCGTTCTATTGGTAGAATGGGTAATGTTAGAATATATATCCACTTAGAAACCGAAATCTCTGAATATAATATAAATATTGTAATATATGAATATGTGCATGGTGTACATAAATAATGAAAAAAGTAATTAATCATTAGTTAATATAGTAACTTGAACATAATTGAGATTATCAAAATATAATTGAGCATAATTAAAATATGATTGGGCATAGTTAAAATATGATTGAACATAGTTGGGATTATCATAATATAATCGAGCATAGTTGGGATTATCAAAATATAAGTTCAACTAATTCTCCCAGAGGGCTCAAAAATCTCCCCCTTTTGATAATCACAACTTATCACAACTTATGTAAAAGTATTAAGAAAATTAAGATAGTGTTAGAGGAAAATTTTCCTAAAAAAACATTGAAACAAAGTTCTCTTTTTAAAAAAAACTATAAAACATAGTTATCATTTTTCTCCCCCTATCAATTGCACTTCTAGTTATTATTTTCTCCCCCATTTTTCATTTTTATCCCCATTTGTGATTAACCAAAATAAGGGTAGAATTAGAGAAATATCAGAATTAAAGGAAATATAAAAACAATAAAGTGGGGAATGTAAGAGTAATTTTTCATTAAAGTACAAAAGGCACAAACTGAGAATGTCAAGATTACAAATATACAAGTGAATCCTATAAAAACATCCAGAAACACTCAATCATCCTCTTGAATATGAGTCTTTCCCTTTGGATCAAGAAGATGGGGTAGGTTTAGATTGATTAGATGGCTTGGGAATAGCTGAAAGAACAACTGTAGGGTCAGCAAATGAAACTGTACCAGATCTGAAAATCTTTCTCTTCTATGAGATCATAGGTGTCAGGCTTCGAAAAGACTGAACTGGAGTCAACTGAGGTGTACTCCTAGAGGCAGAGGCAGGAAGGGTAGGAGGTACAATCACAGGTCTGGAATCTACATGCAAGAATGGTAGCAATAGGTTCTTGAAATCCATAATAGTACATCCTCCTCTCTCTATTACTGACACGAAATCATCTCGATTTTTAATGAATTTATCCAAGGGAGGAGTAAGCTCCCTGAACTTACTAACTTGTTCTTTGAAAGCTTGAGTCACTGGAGGCAACTTCATATTTTCCATCAAGAGCTTAAAATGGTTGGTCATTTGGTGCTTGGTATAGACATTCTTAAAATAAGCATCCACCTTATTTTTTATTGCCTCTTGAGAAGCAGTAGCTGCCCGTAGGTGATCACGAACAAAACTACTAACATCTCTTATGGTAGCAAGGATCTGAGTATCCGAGGTGCCACTGGTACTGGACTTAGCCAACTCTTCCTGGATAATAGTTATGATCTGGTCAAGGTTCACAGTGGAGCTGGATGAGGGAAGGGGTTTAACTGAGAAAGCTATTATCTCCTTGAATGATTATGTCAGATTACTAACCAACTTCTGAAAAAGTTCATCTTGACTGCTCAAATGTTCTTTGATTGATTTCTTAAAAGCCTCAAAAACATCCACAAACTGTTTGACTACCTCTTTGATATATCTGATATAAAAATTCACTTGGGTTTGAGAACTGTTCATAGGAGTCAATGAAGAAATCGATTGTCTTAGAGCCACCTCAGCTCCTCTCTAACTCTGAATTTGAGTATGGCATACTTTAACTTCATCCATCATTCCTTTTACTGGAATACAAACAGCACGTCCCAGAGCTAGCTATAGAGATTGCTCCACAATTCTCATTTCATCAACCAGGATTTTCTTCAAATATGTCACTAATTATCTGAGTGCTTCTTTCATTTCATCCTATAAGGACTCAAGGTCCTCCTTGGTTGACAAAATCTCAGCTACAACAGGTAGGATAATTAATTCTCTTTGGGGATGGTCTTCCTCATCAGAATCTTCGTAGTTAATTCCAAGGACCATATATCTGGGATCTGATGTCCAACCTTCAATGTCATACAACACTGATACTGTTCCAAAAGGCTCCCCCTCATTCAGAACATTCACATGAGGAATCTTATCTAACTTTTCAGCTCAAGGTAACTCTATAACTTCTTCTTCAACTACAGAAGATTCAATAGACATTTTCTATGAGTCATCAATGACTCTCTCATCAATAGATGCTGCTTCTGATTCTTGATCAGGCATTGTCCTGACTGTACTATCTATCAGAGGGCTCAAACTGAGCTCTTATTCTTCATTTTCCTCATCATTTGATCCACCATAAGCCTTCTTCTCTTCATAAGAAATCTGATCTGATTCGGTTGCCTCATCCTCTTCATAGGTGTCTTTGACAATAATCTGATATGCTTCTTATTCTTCTTCTGTAGTCTCAGTGTCATTGTCCTTTAGAATAGTTTCTCTCCTTGGTAGTTCTTTTTGATGGCTAGATTCTCCATAGGAAATGTTTTGAGGCATAAGACTAGGAGGTAAATCAGGGTCTCCTCCTTCCTCAACTGAATTCTCTTCCTCCTCAGTTTCATCATCACTGTAGACCAGTTCTGGCTCATCTGGTCCAAGACCAGGATCCCTCACATCCTTTGTTCTAGAAGGATGATCCACAGGGGGTACTTGGCGTAGATTTTTCCATCATCATTAACCCATTATTTCATCGAAGGGTTCCATCTGACTTTCATAAATTTATAAACAGTCTTGGTGAGGCAATAGTTATCCTTAACTACAACAGTCTCATATTGAGGTCCAGCTACCTTCTTTGCCTTCAACATTATAGAAATCAACATAGAAAATAAAAGTGAATAGGACTTAGACATTGGTCTAGTCATCTCCTCAATCTGAATCATTATCAGTCTACATAAATTCACCTTTACTCCATGCTTTAACAGATACAACAAATAAATATCCAAAATTTGAGGGTAGCAAAATCTTTTCTTCTTGGATTAATCACATGCAGAATAAACGTGAAAAGTAGTTTGTCCTCCCCTACCATCTCTATACCAATGAACTTTATAGGAGTTCCATTTACTGTTAATTCCAACAAGGCATCCTCATATTCAAAATAGTCACTAGAAGTAGGTATGGATTTTGAATAAAATCCATAATCACCACTATGAGGAAATTTAAAGTTCTCAGCCCATTCAACTAATGAAAATGAAAACGTTTGACCATTCACAAAGGAAATTATCTGACTCTCCTCTCTTGATGTCTCAAAACAGACAAACTCATAAAACTCTTTTACCAGTGCTAGATATTACGTTCCATTATTGTTCATGAAGCATTCGAGCCATCCTTGTTCTTGTATAACCTTAGGAATCAAGGACTTGCTTTCTAGTAGCCATTCCGCACATAATTCCTTTTCCACTACAATTTCTCGCTTCGATAAATGTGGATTCATGGGATTCCTTTGAATAGAATCTCTACTGATTCCGATGACACCAGAATTGGTTACTTTCTTCTTCTTAGCTTATGGCGCATCACTCCCTTCATCCACTGAGTGTCGCTTCACGCGGGCCATTTCAGATTCTGAGGCTTAGGGTTTTGCAAGCTTGATAGGTTTAGGTAGGAGGGATTCGAACAGACGGGTTCACGGTGATTGAGTGATGTCTAGAGTCAGGTTTAATATCATTTAGGATTCACATACAAAATAAATTTTATATTAAAAAGAAATGAAAATTATTGACCTTAATACGAAAATTTTAAAACAGTTCTTGAGATGTACTGGTGAGGTGTCCATAAATGGTGAGGTCTAACCCAAAGGTGAGGTTTATCCTAACGGTGAGGTTTATCCTAACGGTGAGGTTCATCCTAATGGTGAGGTTCATCTAACGGTGAGGTTCATCTAACGATGAGGTTCATCCAATGGTGAGGTTCATCTAACGGTGAGGTTCATCCAACGGTGAGGTTCATCCAATGGTGAGGTTCATCCTAATGGTGAGGTTCATCCTAACGGTCAGGTTCAACTAACAGTGAGGATCATCCTAACGTTGAGGTTCATCCTAGGGGTTTTTAAGAGTAAGTTATCATTCCTAGTTTGTGTATAATGAAACATAATCATTCTAAATTTAATGTCTTAGTGAAAATATCATCTAATTGGAGTTCAGTTCCTATAAATTCAAGAGTTATATCACCTCTTTGATAATGATCTCTTAGAAAGTGGTGTCTAACATCAATGTGTTTGGTTCTAGAGTGAGACACCAGGTTCATTGAAATGTTGATCGCACTAGTGTTTTCACAGTTAATTGAAATATGTTTAAACTCAAATCTATAGTCCAATAAAGTCTATTTCATACCAAGAATCTGTGCATAGTAACTACGAGCAGCTATATACTCTGCTTCAGCAGTAGATAATGCAACTGAGTTCTATTTCTTACTACACCATGATACTAGGGACCTTCCAAGCAAATGACATGTTCCAAATGTGATCTTTCAATATAACAGCATCCATCAAAGTCTGCATCTGAATAAATAATTAAATAGAATGATTGTTCATTTTGGTAAAACAGTCCGAGATTTGAAGTATATTTAAGATATTTGAAAATCCTTTTAACAGCAAGTAAGTGTAACTCTTTATTGTTAGCTTGAAATCTATCACACATACATACACTAAACATAATATCAGGTCGACTAGCAGTAAGATAAAGTAAACTCCCAATCATACATCTATAATTAGTTTGATCTACTGGTTTACCAGTTTAATCAATATACAGTTTACAGGAGGTACTCATAGGTGTATCACTTCCCTTAATACTATCCAAACAAAAACGTTTTAATAAGTATTTAGTATATTTACTTTGATTCAAAACAATATCATCTTTATCTTGAAAGATTTGAAATCCAAGAAAGTACTTAAGCTCTCCCATTAAGCTCATTTAAAACTCATTTTGCATAACCTTTTAAAAATCAGTACATAAAGAATTTTTAGAAGATCCAAAAATAAGATCATCAACAGAGATTTGTACTTTTAAAACGTCTTTTGAAATTATTTTTATAAAAAGATTAGGATCAGAAATTCCTTTTGTAAATCCTTTTGAAATATGAAAATTTGTAAGTCCTTCATACCAAGCTCTTGGAGCTTGTTTTAAACCATATAAAGCTTTAGAAAGTTTAAAAACAGGATTTTGAATGTGAGGATTTTCAAAACTAGGTGGTTGTTCTACAAAAACATCTTCAACAATAAAACCATTTAGAATAGCACTTTCAACATCCAATTGATATAACATGAAATTCAGATATGATACAAAGGCATGTAAGATCTTAATTTCCTCTAATATAGCTACGGAAGAAAAGGTTTCCTCAAAGTCAATTCATTCTTCTTGATTGTAACATTGTGCAACTAGTCTAGCTTTATTTCTAATGATATTTCCAGATTCATAATATTTTTTTCTAAACATCCACTTTGTGCCAATGGATAAAGTGTCCTTAGGTCTTTCTACTAATTCCCAAACATTGTTTCTTTCAAATTGGTTTAGTTCTTCTTGCATAGCCAATACCCAAAATTCATCATTGATTGCATCATTGATATTTTTAGGTTCTAATTGTGAAAGAAAAGCTTGATGTTCAAAATGATTTCTTATGAAATCTATAATATGTGTTCCTCTATATAGATTACTTACAAAAGCATCTAAGGGATGGTTCTTCAGAATCCTAGTTGGTCTTGAAAAGGTAGGTCTAGAGACATCAGGTACATCAACAAGTTGGAGGTCAACAGAACCAGGTTCTGGAAAATTCCTAGAACTTGATGTTTTAACTATAGGTCCACTGTCTTTATCATTAAGGTTCAAAACATAGAGATCATCTTCAAGATTTTCAAGAGAGGTCTTAGGTTTATGTGGATCAGTTTCATCAAATTTGATGTGAAAAGATTCCTCCAAACATTTGGTTCTCTTATTGAAAACTCTATAGGCTTTACTAGAAATACAATAACCTAGGAAAATTCCTTCATCACTCTCAGATGCAAACTTGTCAAGATTATCTTTAGTATTAAGAATAAAGACATTGTAACAAAAAACTCAGAAGTAGTTAACCTTAGGTTTCCTATGGTTCCACAACTCATAAGGGGTCTTCTTACGAACATGTATGATCAAGACTCTATTGATAATATAACAAGCTATATTGACAGCTTCAGCCCAAAAATAAATAGATAGGTCATACTCATTGAGAATGGTTTTGGCAATTTCCTGAAGGGTTCAATTCCTTCTTTCTACTAAACCATTTTGTTGAGGTGTCTAGGGGTAGAGAAATTGTGACTATAGCCATTGTGTGAGCGGTAGGATTCAAACTCATGATTTTCAAACTCACGACAATTATCACTTCTCAAGGTTTTAATCTTAAGTCCAATAAGGTTATCTAAAGACTTGGAATATATAACAATGTAAGAACAAGCTTCACTTTTGTGAGCTAGAAATTATACCCAAGTATACCTAGAATAGTCATCTACTAGAACATAGACATAATTATTCCCATTTAAACTAGAAACTCTAGAAGGTCCAAACAAATCCATGTGAACCAACTAGAGAGGTTGAGAAGTTGACACTTAGTTATATGATTTGAAAGAAACATTATGTTTCTTTCCCTTTTGACAGGGATTACAAACTTTATCTGCTGGTAATTCATGTTTTGGTAGGTCTCTAACTAAGTTCTTCCTAGTAAGTTTTCTATGTGAATGTACATTTCAGTGTCCTAATATTCTATGCCAAAGCCAAGACTCTTTATGAAAAGAATTTAAACAAGTAATATTTTTCATAGCTAAAGAGTTTAAATCAATAGCATAGACATTTTCATTTCACCAGGCAGAAAATACTAAAGCATTTTTAGAATTAAAAACATTCCAAGAATCATTTTTTAATTTAACCATGAAACCATCATCACATAGCTGAGAAATACTTAGTAAATTATATTTATTTTCATCAACAAATAAAACTATAGAAATTAATACTGAGCCAGTGTTACTAATCTGGCCTAAGCCGATGATTTTCCCTTTATAATTATCCCCAAAATTGACAAAACCTCCATCAACTCTGACTATGCGTTTAAAGCATGAGAAGTATCCTGACATAAGTCTTGAACATCCACTGCCCAAGTACCAAGTCCTCCTACAGGATCTCTTTATGTAGGATCCCTACAAAATAGATTTAGATAGGAAATGATTTTGGAACTCAGATTTTCTTGGGTCCAGACAGGTTAGCCAATTAAACTTTTGGTACCCAAATTTTTCTTATGGCTTTCATAAGGTTTGCAGAATCAATAGATTTAGACAGATTAACCTTATTAGATCTGTAATTATGAATATAACTAGTTGAAGCATATGAACATCCAGAACTATAACCATCTACATTCTGTCCAGATTTAGGAATAAATCTAGTTTTGGTAATTTTTCATTGTCCTGGTTGGTATCCTATACCAGTAGTATATCTAGGTGCAATCAACATACCTAGAATTTGAGAAAGATAATCTTTTCCATTTGAGAACTTTTTTAAATACTTCTGAAGTTGCTCATTTTACAATTTTAGTTCAGTGTTTTCTTTATGTAACTGAGCATTCTTTTCTATTTCTATGTCAAGATCAGATTTATGTTTTACAGTTAATGCATACTGTTTCATTAAACTTTTTTATTTGTCTTTCATCTCATTACAGGTTTCTTCCAACATATCACAGTATTCAAACAATTTAGATTTTGAAATATTTTCAGAATCAGAATCATCTCCAGAATAATAAGAATTTAAAGTAGGAGTTTCATATGTTAACTCAAAGGTGTTTGTCATAAAAAACATGTTTCCCTTATTTCCGATTTCAGTTTTAGAAGCTTTAGATTCACTGGTTCTATCCTCAGAAAAACTCTAAGTAGAATTCATGTATTTCTTATACATATTATCCTTATACTCATACTTCTTTTTATATTTCAGCTTTGGACAGTCTGCTTTTATATGCCCTTTTCATTTGCATTCATTGAAGACAACTTCATCAGATTTGTCAGATTTCTTACAGTCCTTTTTCTAGTGTCCCTTGTTATCATACTTACCTTTGTAATTTGATTTTCTGAAAAACATCTTTTTCCTATAAAACTTATTAAATCATCTGGCTATGTGAGCCATTTCTGCATCACTGTCAGATGCACTATCACTTTCTTCACAACGTGAGCTATCACTTACAACTTGATGTTTCTCTTTATCCTTATTCTTTGAAGTAGATGTCTTGAAGGCAACTGACTTCCTTTTTGGTTCATCATCTTCTTCTTTGTTTACATGGAGTTCTTCTTCATACATCATCAGCTTACCAATAAGTTCCTTAACTGGCAGTTCACTAATATCACAAGATTCTCTAATTGAATCAGAAGTGACCCTCCATCTTTTAGGTAGGCATCTCAAAATTCTCATGATCTGCTCCTTTGATGGAACATCCTTTCCCAGTGAGATAATTATGTTAACAATTTTGTTAAACCTGAGATACATATCAGAAATGGGTTCATCAGTCATCATCTTAAAATTATCATATTTAATAGTATAGGTTTTCAACCTCATTTCCATAACGTTAGTTGTTCCTTCATGAGAAACACTTAATGTATCCCAAATTTCATGTGTAGTCTTACAAGAAGATACTCTATTAAATTCATCATCTCCTAAAGAACAATACAGAGCATTCATAGCTTTTCAATTATTATTGTAGGCTTCTTAGTAGCTTCGTTCCAAGTAGAACTAACAGTGGTAGGAATTTTATATTCTGATTCTATGGTAGAACAAATATCAAAACACATGCTTTCTAAATGAATTTTCATCTTAATCTTCCACTGATCATAGTTGTTTCCATTGGAAAATAATGGTCTATTAGTAGCAACACCTTCAAGACTGTTATCCATGATAACTAGGTTAATATAAAAAATTTAAAGAGTTAAAAATTTAAAAATAACAGAAATTTTAAGAACACTAAAATACAACCAAAATCACAGTTGAAAAATAGAGTACTTCAGAAAATATTTTAAATACCTCTGATACCAGATGTTTTTCAGAGTGGATACTCAAGAGGGGGGTGAATTGAGTTCCAATTAAAATTTTTGTTTCAAAATCATTCACTAAAATCCCCCAATTTAATATAAAAATTGAGTTGTAGTGAATTTGAATTAAATCAAACTTTCAGTAAGGTTCTCAAGGGATTGATTAATTCCTAGTTAATCAAATCATAAGATCAGATTAGCTTTTGAAACTAACCTAATGTTTTACAACTAATTCAAACACCTTTCTAATTCAATTATAAAAGTAGCTTTGAAAACAAATTAAGTTTTTAATGGAATTAGCAGTGGAATAAAAGGTTTTAGATAAAACTAAATAAAGCACAGCAAATATGACCAAGAGGTTCAGTCTCAAGCTGAGACTTAGTCCTCTCAACAATTTATATAAATTGGATCCACACCCTGGATCGGGGTTCACAACAGTTTACAACTGTCTAGGTCAAGGACCTCTATCACAGTTCTACGTAGGAAACAAAACAACAACAAATACAGTTTTCCAGGTTACACACGACCTCTACCACTTTCCACAATGGGAAATAAACTATGTAAGGAGTTTGAATGAGGATTTACAGATCCTCCAGTTATGGTTCAGGAGATAGTGTGTGTAAAAATTAAAATAGATGATACACAGTACTCGTAATGTAAATAATAAATCACTGAGAATGATATAGAGTTTAGAAAGGATCTAGTGATTGTAGTGTAGCTCTAGACTCCTTCAAATTTTATTAGAAATGGTTCAGAGTCCTCTTCTAGTTTTTCTCTGAAAAACAGTGTGTCGTCTGCTTGATATCCAGGTTCAAAGATAGTGAAATGTAGTCAATGAAGTTCTTCAAAATCCTCATGAATACGTATGAGCTTCTGTGTATTCTTGATCGTGCATGTAAATCTCTCTGAGCTCTGCTTGTATGTTCTTCTTTGTGTTTTCTTCTATCTTGTGTATATTCCTCGTGTATTCTATATGTGTGTATAAAACGTCGTATCTTGTAGCGACATGGACTTCTTCTATTTATGGCACGAGCTCCAGAAAAATAAATGATTTCTTTTTCTAGGTACGAGGTACAGTTCCCTGAAATCCACCATCCTTCATTAAATTTATGACAGAGCATTAAAATATACATAATATGACCGTTGGTAAGATTAAATAAAGATAAAAAAATTATGGCAGCGTCAGATTCTCTAGAACGGTAGTTGTGGATATCGGTAGCCTTGAGTAACTGTAGGCTTTTTATCGGTAGACTCTTGTGTAATGGTAGCCTTTCTAATGGTAGATTTCAGTTCTGTCAGTAGACTTAATGTACCAGTGACCTTTCGTGTAATGGTAGACTTCCTTCGGTAACTTGACTGTAACAGTAGGCATGTCTGTATTGGTAGGCTTGATGTACCAGCTGGCTTTCATAATGATAGACTTGTTGTACAGGTGACTTGTCTGTATCAGTGACTTTCACATATCGGTAGGCTTTGCATAACGGTGAAATTCACGTATCGGTAGCCTTTTCCTATCGGTAGCCTTTTCCTATCGGTAGCCTTTTCGTATTGGTAGGCTTGTTGTATCGGTGGACTTGACGTATCACTAGCTTTGTTCTGTAATGGTGACCACTTGTCTGTTTAAGCATTCTATTGGCAGAATGGGTCGAGTTAGAATATATATCCATTTATTAACCAAATTCTCTGAAGATAATATAATTATTGTAATATATGAATATGTTCATGGTGTACATAATTAATGAAATAATTAATTAATAATAAATTAATATAAGAACTTTAATAAAATTGATATTATCAAAATATTATTGAGCATTGTAGGGATTATCATAATATAATTGATCATAGTTTGAATTATAAAAATATAAGTTCAACTAATTCTCCCAGAGGGCTCAACATTATAAATATGAAAATAAATTTAAATTTACTGTTTTGTTTCCATCCATGAATTTTCTAGGTGAATATTTTTTCTTCAATGTAATCAAGTTGTTTTGACATTCAGAAAAACCAAATATTAAATAGTTTCCAAATTATCAAAATTTATTTTATAAAAAAAATATTATTTTATTAAATGATATAATATTCATAAATATATATGATTCAGCCAAAGGATAAGGATAATGTTAAAAATTTCATTAATGAGCCACTTTATGTTCTCATGGAATTTTATAGTAACTATATTAACCACATATTATAAAAATAAAATAAGACATGGAAAAAGTTTAACTATTTAACTAAGAGTTAAATCAATATTATATAGATAATATGGTGAACTAAAATTTTCTAAAACGTATTGGTTGAGAGAATTTTGACCGATACACACCTTATCCTCAATAAAAATCCATTTATATTGATTATAAACTGAATGTAATGTTTTTATAAATTAATATTTCAATATTTTCCTAAAGTGCCTCTCACCTCTCTTATAAAAGGCTACATCACCTTATCAAAAATTCACAGATCCAAATATATTTTTCTAAGCCAAATCATAATCAAATCTACTCCCAACTATCCTAACGTAATCCTAGAGGCCTTATATTGATCAGAAAGCCAACCTATGGAACCCTTTTGTTTAAATAAATAGGATGCACCTGAAGAAGAGATAATTATTTCATCACCCCATTCAAAGAAATTTTCATATTATAATTCCTCTTTAGTTGTGGGTCCCATAATAGAATAAAAACTCCACTAACGTAAACATAATTAAATTCAAATATAAATAACAAAAAACCAAATTCATTATTCTATCCATCCTATGAATAACAATGTCAACATATGTTCCAACATACGACTTACTGTTTCTACATTGTGGTGTTGTTTTATATTCAACACTTCATTATTTTTATGTAAATAATAACATGTATAATTGATTTAAATAATAAATATAACATGTTAATGTCTGTTTATTATTAATATAAAATCCAATTCCACAACATTTAATCATTATATAAATGATATCATCACTCGTGTGCACGTATGACTTAACTTCAACACAATTCAATGAGATTATTTTCACGTTCACCACTCATGGATGATTATAAAAATAAATATATTTCTTATTAATAATTTTTTAGTATATTACATAATTAATCTAATGGAAAAAATATCCATACATATTTACCTATATCTCATTCACTAACATTTATTCGGTATGATAAAAAATTGGAAACAACCTATTTGTTCATGTACAACCTTCTGTATCCATGAACGATGTATTTAATTTTATAATAATATATATTATATATTTTTATAATATTAATAAATCATATTATAACTTCTGGAAGTAATTAAAACATGATCTATGTACTATGATCAAGAATGGAAAGTCAAAACACATATGATATACAAATCTATATTACACAAAATGTTGCACAAACATGTAATTTTTAATAAATGGGTTATGTAAAACTATAAAATATTAAAAAATTATATATTAAATAATATTTGTATTCTAATATATGTTAATAATATGTTTACAAATATTATATAGGATTTTCAGACACCTAATAAGAGTATCATACCTATGGTAAGGGTTAATTATTCGATCTCATTGTTATTCAGGATTGTTTTTGTGCAAGTATTTACTGGGAAATATTTATAATCTATCACCATTTTTAATAAAATGGTTTTCAAAAGGGTTTATTTTGAGGTGTTATTTTACAAATAAATTCAATTTAAATGTTTTAAATATTTATTCATCTAAATCGTTCTCACTAATTTACATGTTTACAAAGAGGTCTTTAGGATTTTTTTATATGGACATGATGTTTTAAAATATTTATTCCTTTCAAAAGGTTCATTCTTGTATAGAAAACGTTGAATCAAAATTATATTTTAAATTTATTCCATCATAGATATTCATTATTTTAAATGATTTCATAAAAAATTGAAATTTATCTCGATGAGTTTTAATATTCATTTCAAACTATTTCAACATCGTTTATTGGATATTATTCATGATTGAGATAGATTTATTATAATGTAATATTCTACATTTTATTGATTTAGTAATGATATATTTCACAATGGTTGTTATATTTTTTTTACAAATCATAGTTTGTGGTTAAATTATTTTCATTTCGTATGCCAATATTAATATAAATGATTATATTATGGTACAACCTTTTCATAAGAGAAATTAATTGGAATTAGTAACTGATATGGGAGGCCTGATATAGACCCTCAATTCATCGTTAGGTCTCATGATACAAACTACTGTCTTGTCACATGGAGTTGACAGAATATTTGGTGAATTTTCATAGCACAAGGACTTGAATTAGTGGTTATTATGTCCGTCATTATGTATTTCCTCATTATGAAATTTGTTATTACATGTGATTATTTGACTAGTAGAATATCCTTGTGCAGGTGTATATGGTAATGTATAAATTATTTTTCCCACATTATGTTCAGGTTTTTGTTTAAAAGGCTGATGTTTTTATTATATAGAATTCATTAAATTTTTATAACTTCTGCAGAATTATTTTCTAATACTATGAATTTGAGCTCACACCATTCTTAATTTTCTTTCATTGGATTCTAAAACGTATATTTTGGTACATATATTGTGTTCATATTGTATAATAATGGGGAATTCAATGGATTATCTATGATATAATTTATGCTATAAATCATAATGTTATGTTGTTGTATGTAATATATTTATCATTACTATTAAACTATTCGATCCATCGGGACATGGTTATTTATAATCATTCCAATTTCTTAAAAAAATTCACCATCTATGGGTTACTAGATTCGGGGCATTAATGTTGGTATCAAAGTATGTTTAAAAACAACCTTGTAAATATATTTAGAAAACATAGATCAGGGATCATAACTCAATGATAGACTTTGAGGATAAGTATAGAAGAACCCCTATAATAATAGTAATTTAGGTATTATGTGGATATTCCAAGAAGTATATCCCTATCAAGATACACAACGTAGATGTAATTATATAAGAGATGTACCACTAGGTGAAAAATCCGATAAGGTGTTCCCTACATGATTCTGGGGATCGTGGTACAAGACAATGTGCGAAACCGTGCATCTAGTTTGACACTCCCCAAGTATATGCTTTGGATAATTCATATTTTATATAAAAACCATGATGAAATATTTATGAGTTAATATTTATTCAATGGAACCATATTTATTATTACGAATTAAATATCCATCAATTTTTCAATTTAGGCTATGTAATTTACTATTCTGGAGTTACGCATTATGATTTATAAACTAATCTAGTTTATGTAATTCATTATAAATTGTTCCAAGTGGATGAAATTGAAATCATATCACCACATATTGTCAATGGTGGTATGGTGCTCTGATGAAAGACAATGATAGTGGAGCTGGTGACGAAAACTGGAAATAAATAAATTATAACCATACTGGGACAACTAACTCAGGTAATGAATAATAATATTACTAATTTGAATCATCCTGATCCAAAAAGTATAGAGTCAATGTTAGACCACTTCATGAGACAAAATCATCCAAAATTTATAGGCACTAAAAATCCTTTTGTGGCTGAGTAGTGGATATGTTCTTTACAAAAAAATATTTCTTTCTTTGGGAAGTAATTAATGGAAAAAGTTTTTCATGGATGTATATTATCAATGAGGATAGACAGATCAATGGTGATCATTAATTAATAAAAAATAAAGATAAATAAGTGGGAAATATAGAATGGGGAGAGTTAAATATCCTTTTTAAAATAAATACATTACTTGCGAAAGGCGAGATAATATGTAATGAAAATTTAGGAGCTCGAGGAAAAGGGAGGATGGGAATGTTTCAAAAGATGAGGGTAACACCAAATGGTTTTCTTGGCATTCTATAGACTACATACATAAACAATGAATTATGATTTATCGATTCCTTGATGTGTTAAAACCATTCCCCGGGTGGGAATTGGTCTCAGGGTCATTATCATTATATGGAGATATAGTCTTGTGTGCTATAAAAAAATGAATGGAATTCTCTAAGCCGTGTGGAATTAATATAAAGAATTAAATTAATAGAATTATGGAGAAAGAGACAGATAAATGAAAAAGGGAATGAAGGATTTTCCCTTATGTGTTAATTTTGGGAAGAAACACACTGGTTCAAACCTAAATGGAATGGAATTTCATTATAAATGTGGATAAAAATGTCCCTAGGCTCATGATTGTATGGTAAATAAAGAAGTTTTGAAATGAAATAATTTTAATGATATAGGACATTATGAAAATTATTGCCTAATGAATTAAATAAATATAGATCATAAAATGAAAATAGATCAGTTCCAAGGTTATGTTGTCACTATAGTTAAAGTGAAATAATTAATGAATTTTTGTTTTTGGTATCATGAATTATATTCTGGTTATAAGAAGATTGTGATATATATAAGGATTTTACTGCATTGATTTTTTCATTCATAATGATTTTAATATTATGAAGGTAATCAAATATTCGTCATTTATAAATAAAAACAACATTACATTATTTGGTTATTCGAATGTTAAAATTGATTTTGGAAGTTTAGAGGACCTTTAAATAGTGATTGGAAAGAAGTATTTTGGATAACTCTAATGGATAGAATGGATTATGCTGAAAATTTTATAATTTTTTTAAGGTTAAAAAATTTCTGAATATTATTTTTGAAATGTTATAATACGCTAGTTATAGAAAAAATAAAGCATGTATTTTGGGTAACAACCCGTACCATCAGTTAATGATGCAAGAATCATACCCATATCTGATGTATGATAAGGATTTAATTCCTACCACTAGCTTACATGAAGTCCCTAGTTATTATAAAATATTTTTCATCATTTAAAAAGTAAATTTTTGTATATCTAACCTTATACAATTGAGAAAAATAGAATATTTTATAGTTTACCTTTTTAAGATGTGTTTTCAAAGGAATTAGATAAAGGATGAAACTCTTCTTGTAAATTATTTATTCTATATTGTTTTCTTAGTCTATGGATTAAATTAATTCTTCTACATTATGGAAAACATCATAGAACCAAATATGTTTTCCAAGCCCATTATTTTGAGATGAATCAAATGGTCCCTTAGATCGTCTTAAATTTTTTGCTTTCTTGGTTGGTAAAATTATACAAGTAACAATTATTATAACTCTCCATCAAAAATTGATGGATAATTTTATCTTCCATATTAATGTTTTTTATAAAATCCTAGTGCATGTTATTTTTGGTATCCTTCATACTTACAATTCATTATTTTAAAATAGGGGCCTCGTTAATCATTTTTTTGTGGTGGGATTTAAACAAAGGTATTTAGAAATGTCAAACACCTAGTATTAAATCCCAAGAATAAAATCGGTGGACATAATTTAATAAATGAGGTATAATGTAACACCCCATGGTTTTACTTTTCACTTTATCTTTATAATTCCATAGTGTTTTATGTACACAACACTGGGATTAATTGCACTACGACCTCTATAACTATCAATTTGAAAAATAGTTTATGAATAGTATTAACCACATTTTAAATCTTATATATCCCATATAATTTAAAAATTCCTTTTTTATACTTCATAAAAATAATATAAGGATAAAATCAATTGTTCGGATGAAAGAATAATTTTTGAAAAATGTAGTTGTTTCACCATTTAATTGTAAAAACATTTGGATCTAATATATGATAATTTCATATATTAATATTGATGGAATTAAATTATTATTTTTAAGAAGTAAATAGATATTTAGCTTAGATAAATATATGTAACATTACTGATATCTTTTATATTTGGATGAATTCTGATAAATACTAAAATTTAATTGATTTTTTTTTTGAATGAAAATAATTTAAATTTTTAAATTACAAACAATATTAGTCTTAATCTATCATTAGATTATATTTTTATCATTTATTATAATTTAGGTCATTATATTTATTTTTAATCTAAAATTAAAAATATACACATGTGAATTTTTTCACAGTTTTTACTTATAAAAAACACACATTTTGGTTTCGATAATTAGAATTAAAATTAAACTAATTAACGCTACTTCTGTGGTTGGAATTGGTAAAAATTTATTCCATATTTGGAATCATAAGGCCCAAATTGTGTAAATAGGTAACTTTTTTTGGACATTATGAATAGTAACATCAACAATTATTTTTCTTAATGTGGTTTAATGGTAAATAATTAAAATAAGATTAACAAAAATAATATTATTATAATATAAAAATATAGAAAAATGTGTAATAATCCTTTTGGATGAGATATATTCAACAATTAGAATCCTTAGGTCGAATGTTAGGCATTTGGAGACCACATGTGTATGATAACGATAGGTTATAAAAATTAATTTAATATAAATATAATTATAACATAAAAATATATATTTTACTAAATAGGATATAATATGGTGTTATATAACTAATATCTATGCCTATAAATAGTAATTGTTCTGATAAAATTATTTCCTACATTATTTTATTTCTTATTTAATTTAATCCCATTATATAAATAAATTTATTAATGACTCTATGATGGTGCAGTAATTAATATATTAATGAAATATTTAAATAATTGATATTATAAATATTTAAATATATTTAAATTGATAATTTTGTTTCCATCAAAAAATTTATAGGTGAATATATTATTTCTAGGTAATCATGTTTTTATGTCTTTCATTATAACCAAATACAGTATAGTGACAAAATTGACATAAATGAGTTTTTAAAACAAAAAGTGATTTTTGCAATATATAATATTCATGAAAATATATGATTATTCCAAAAGTACTAAATAATTTTATATATGTCATTAATTAACATCTTGATGTTGTATAGGATTTTATAATAACTATATTAACTATCTAGTATAAAAATACATGAAGACAAGGTAAAAGATAAACTATTTAACTAAGAGTTAAATATAATTGATAAAGTTAATATTGTGACATAAACCTGTCTAAATACTGTTGGATGATTGGATTTCAACCCATCCCCACCTTATCCTCAAAATAAATTATTTTATATCTATTATAATATGAAAAAAAATTATAATATATTATTATTTCTATATTTTCCTAAAGTGTCACTCATCTCTCTTATAAAATGGTACATACCACTCTCTTAAATTCACACCTACGAATCCATTTGGCTTGGCCAAATCCCACTCAAACTCCTCCCAACTAACCTAAAATAAACATAGAGTCCAACATTTGATCAATAATGAATCTTATGTATCCCTTTTGTTCAAATCATATGGTAGAACCTGAATAAATTTAATTATTTCATCCCCTCTTTCAAAGTTCCTTTATTTTACTACTCTTGGAGTCATTGTTGTTTCAATACTAAAGCAATTAATCTAGTACCTTAATTTTTTTTTATTTTTTTTATAAATATTTTGCTGCCAAATTAATTATTCTTTCCATATGTTGAGTAACAAATACATCATATGTGCTTACGTATGGCTTATCGTCTCCATGTCATGGTGTAATTTGTTATTCAACACATCATTATCTGTATAGGTAAAATAATGAGTATAATTGATATAAATTAAAAAAATATAAAAAGATAATGTTTCTTTATAATTAATATACAATTCAATTCCACAGTTTTTAATCATTATCGAAATGATATAATTGCTAGTGCGTACGTACGGCTTACCGTCTCTACGATGTGATGAGATTCATTTCCATGTTCTCCTTTAAATGATGATTATAATAATATATATTATTAATATGTATGTAATATATTACATAATATTTCTACTAGAAAAATATGTATACATATTTATAAATATTTCATTCTATTATATCCATTCAATAAGATAAGAAAAAGGAAATAACCTTCATGCATGCGTACAACCTAATGTCTCCATCAGCCGTGTATTCCATTTTATATTCCTATATATTATATATATTTATATTATGTATAAATAATATTATAAATTCTAGAAGTATGTAAATCATTATCTATGTAATATTATCATGAATAACAAGCCAAACCATATATGATTATCAATTCCATATTACCATAAATGTTGTATTAACATGAAATTGTTAATAAATGGGTAATATAAATTTCTAAACGAATCATATTCGATATAAAAAATATTATTATGATTATATTATAGGTTAATAATATGTTTCAAAACGTTATACATGAGTTTCAGACCCAAAGAGAGAGTATAATACATAAGGTAGGGGTTGATTCTTCAATCTCATTATTATCCAAGATTGTTTATGTGTAAATATTTATTAGGACATATTTATCAACCATGTCCACGATTCATACATGAGTTTTCAAAATTATTCTTTTTAAGGGACTCTTTAACTATTACATAATTAAAAATGATTTAATTATTAATTCATCTAAAACAATCTCATTAATGTCCATATTTTCAAAATAGTCATAAGGATTTATTTATATATACGTGAATGTTTTAAATTAATAATTGCATTATAAAGTTTAAAAGTGGTACGTGACACTTTGATTCAAAATTATCTTTTAAATTTATCCCATTATAAATTTTTTGACACATAAATGATTTCATGAAATAATATTTATTTCTATTACTAAGTTTTACTAATAATTTTCATCTATTTAAACATCCATTACTGGATATTATTCTTGATTGAGTTTAATATATTATAATCCAATATTCCATATTGTATTGAGTGAGTTATGATATGTATGACTATGGATATTATATTTTTATAACCTTAATAGTTTATGGTGAATGTATTTATATTTTTTATTATAGTTCTGATAAGAATGTTTATGGTATGTTTCAAACTTTTCTTATTTGAATTGTATTGGACATATTATGTGATGATAATGACATGATATAGCCCCACGATGAATTATTAGGTCTCATGATACATACTAGTATCTTAGAATAAGGCCTCGAATGAATATTGGTAAATTGTCTTGGCATAATGCCTTAACATAGTAGTTATTATGTCCACCATTATTCATTCCCTCATTATGAAATTATTTATTACCTAATATAATTCGACTAGTAAAATAACCTTTTTCATGTTTATATTCTAATGTATTAATTAATTTTTCAATATTATGATCATGTTTATGTTTAAAAGGCTGATTATTTTATTATACATCTTGCCTTAAAATTTTATAGCTTCTGCTGAATAATGTACCTTTACTAAGAAACTGAGATCACCACTTTATTATGTTTTATTTTCCTAGGAAAATAAAAATCATAATATGATTAAATTTTTGGGTTAATGTAGGGGAAATTGGTGTTCCCAATTGATTATATATGTTGTATTTTATGTTATAAATTTTAGTGTTATGTTCTCTTATTTAATCTATTTTCCAACACTAATAAACTGATTGGTCCTTCGAGACATGATTTCTTGTAATCATTATAATGTATTAAATTAATGCACTAGCTCGGGGAAACTGGCGTTCTAGTATTAAAGTTGGTATTTGAGGAAGTTTAGAAACAACCATGAAAATTGGTTTAGAAAACATATATTAGGGATCTGAACTCTATGTTAAACATTGAGGATAAAAATAGAAACCCCCTGTAATTATAGTAAACAAGGGATTACGTGGATATTCCATGTAGTACATCCCGATCTAGATAATTCATGTAGATTTTCTTCTAGAACACATGTAACATGGTGTTTATGCTCTAATAATTTGTTCCAAGCATGACTCAGGGGAACCCATTAAACGACAACAGGCCTTACTATGCACCTGGTTTGACACTCTTGAGGGATATGCTTGGGATAATTCATATTTTATTTACAAACAATTATGAAGGATTTATTAGTAAATATTTCCTCAATTGAACCATATTTATTATTATAGTTTTTTTATTCATAAATTTTTTAATTTAGGTTTTGTATTTTAATTTTTTGGAGTTATTCATTATGATTTGTAACCTAATCTAGGCTATGTAATTATTTTGAAATGGAACCTACTAGGGGAAATGAAAATTGTATCAATACACATAATCCATGTATGGATTCCCCTCATATGAATGAAAATTATATTGGAGTTGGTGATACAACTTTTACTAAACAACAAATAACCATATTGGGAAAGTTGACTCATATTATGAATAATAACCTTTCCTGTATATAGTATCCTGATCCAAAATGTGGATAATGAATGTTAGACAACTAAATGACACAAAAACATCTATCATTAGAGGGGACTACAAATCCTTTTTTAGTTGAGAAATGGATATGTTCCTTATAGAAAATATTTCATACCTTGGGATGTAACAGATGGGAAACGGTTGTCAATGTAGTTTATCACCTATCATGAGATGCATATTAATGGTGGTCAATAATTAAAAAATCAAAGGAGGATAAAGAAGTTGGAAATTTGGAATGGAGAGAGTTTATTCAAAATTTTCTAAATAAATAACTTCTTTGTCAACAACGAGCTGATATAGAAATACAATTTAGGAGCCTGAGGAAAAATTAATATTAGAATGTTTCCATGTATGAGGCTATCATCAGAAGGTTACAAAGAATGATATAGACTACATAGGTAACCCACAAAGTATGATTGATCGAATCTTTGGTGTTTTAAATCATTTCCTCTAAATTTAATTGGTCTCAAAATCATTCTCATCGTACAGATATATTTTCTTGGGTCTTATCAAGATAGAAAGGAAATTATCCATTTGATATGAAATTAATTTATAGCATGGGAAGTAGAGAATGATGTAGAACTAGAGTGATAAAGAGAAATTGGAACGAATTATTTTCCCTTATGTCATAGTTGTGGAATGGTAAACCCTAGTACATTCCTTGAAGAAATGAGAGTTTCTTAAAAATGTGTAGAAAAAGGTCCCCTTGCTCGTGATTTTCAGGGAAAGAAAGATGTTGGTCAATGTTATAAATTTAATGATATTGGACATTATGAAAATGATTATCCAATGCATCATGATAATGTTGATCAGAAAAAGAAAATGGATCATGGTCAATCTTATGATGTTACTATAGTTGATGTGGAATAATTAATGTAATATTGTATTTAGATTTAATAATTATATTCTTGTTATAAGAAGAATGTGATATATATAACGATTGTACTGGAGTACGTTTTTTCATTAAGCTTTTAATATGATGAAGATAATCATATATTAAATTTGTGAAAATAAGATAAACATTACATTATTTGGGGAATCTCATGTTACAATTTATTTGGGAAATTTTGGAGACCTTTTAGATAGAGCTTGGACAGATGTATTTTAGATAACTCTTATGGTTAGAATGGATTAATTTGAACTATGTATAGTATTGATTATTATTAAAACATTTATTATGATTATTTTTAAAATGTTATAAAACTATTGTTTTATAAATAAGGCTACTTTTATGTCAGGATATACCCAATCACATCAGTTAATGATGTGGGAATCAAACCCACAACTGATGTGGGAAAAGGATTTAACTCCTAATATTAGCCTATATAAATTCAATGGTTATTATAAACTAGTTTTCTTCATTTAATTATTAAATATTTATATTGGTAACCGTATAAGATTGAGATAAATATTGTGTTTTTGTGTTTTATCATTTTAATATGAGTTGTTATAGAAATTAGTTATTGGACGAAACTATACATATAAAACAAGTAGTCTTCCTTTTTTTCAAAGACTATAAACTAAATTACTTCTACAACACAAGGTTACTGATCATATAACCAATAATGTTTTCTGAGTACATCCGTTTGAGATGAATTAAAGGGTCCCATGGATCATCACTGATTTATAGATTTTTGTTTATTGGCATTCTCATAGTAATATTCCATATCACTCTCCATGAGAACATGATGGATTTTTTTCTTCAAAATTCATGTTTTCCAACATTGAAACATAGTATGTGTTATTTATATTAATCGTCAAACCTACCTTTTTATTTTAAAATAGAAGACTTGTTAATACATTTTTTGATGTGGGGTTTCGACCAATATATTTTGAAATGACAAACACCTAATTTTCAATCATGTGATTAAATTAAGAGGACACAATTTTTAATCGGCGGTATACTATAACACCACATTTTTTCCTGATAATCTTCTTTATAATTATATAGTGTGTGATGTATGCAAAAATGAGTTCATGTATCCCATCACACATAAAAAATGTAATTTAAAAACTTGTTAGGAATATTATTGACCACATTTTAAATTTTATATTTACCATATAATTTAAAATTTAATATTTTCTGTTTCAAAGCAATAATATATGGACAAATTCATTTTTTTATATAAAAGATATATTTTTCAAAAATGTAGTTTGCCCCCATATAATGTTAAACCATTTATAAATTCAATATTTTATTCATTTATATATTCAACTTGATGAAATCAAATTCTTCTTTATAATAGGGACACAAAAACATATCTTATATAAATGTTTTGTACTTTTCTAATAAATTTCAAATTATGAAAAATACTAAATTTTATTTGGAAAAAAAATTCAATCAAATAATTTACATTTTTTAGTTATTAATATGAGTGGTCTTAAAGTAAAATTAGATTATATTATTATCATTAAATATAATTTATGTCATTATATTAATTTTTACACTTAAATTGGACATAAACACATGTCAATCATTTGATTATTTTTACATTTTAAAAACATGTTTTTTGTCTTTGACAATGGGAATTAATTTTCAAAAAATTTCCGCATCATTTATTTATTAATTTGGAAAAATATATTATATATTCTGAATCATAATGTCCAAATTGTGTAAATAGGAACCATTTTTTTGGAAATTATGAATAGTAACTTCAATAATTATTTTTATTTACCATGGTAAAGGGTAAATCAGATCAATAAGGGTAAATAATATTATTATTATAATATATCACTACCCTACCATTTTTCATAATCATATTGGATGAGATATATTCGACCATGACCATCCATAGGCAACATTTTTTTCATTTCAGGACCACATGGGTGTGATAATGGCAAGTTGTAAGAATTAATATAAATTAAAGATTATTATAACATATACATATATCATTTAGTTAATAGAATTTAATATAGAGTTATAAATATGATATATATTTCTATAAATAGTAATTAGAAATATTAATGGATTTCATACATAATATCATATTACTTAAAAATTTTATAATTTTAATAAATAAATTTATTTTCGACACAATAAGGATTTATTATTTACATTATTAATAATATATTAAAATTTTCAATATTATAAACATTAAAATTAAATTAAATTGAAACTCTTAAGGCCATAATTGAATTTTATGGATGAATTTTTATTTTTTTTTCATAATCATGGTCTTATGAAATTCAAAAAAACTAAACAATAAATAGTGTCCAAATTGAGATAAATGAGATTTAAAAAAAATTATATCTTATTAAATGATATAATATTCCTTAAAATCTAAGATTCATCGAAAAGAATTATATAATGTTATATATTTCATTTGTTAAACAATTGAGTTCCATGTGGCATTTTATAGTAACTATATTAACATTGTAGTATAAAAATACAATAAGACATGGTTAAAGATAAACTATTTAACTAATAGTTAAATATAAATGATAAGGTTAATATGGGGACCTAAAATTGTCTAATAAGTATTTTTTAGAGGATTTAGACCCATCCACACCATATCATAGAAATAAATCTATTTGGAGATATTGAAAACTGAAAATAATTTTATAATATTTTTATATTTCAAGCATTTCTTAAAGTGCCCCTCACATCTCTTATAAAAGGGTACATCACCATATCTGAAATTCACATATCCAAATTGATTTGTTTTTCCAAACCCCACACATATCTCATCCCAAACACCCTAAATTAAACCTAGAGGCCTTAATTTTATTAGAATTCCATCTTATGGATCCCTTTTCTTCAAATAAAAATGAAGAACCCAATGAATAG
This sequence comes from Viscum album, assembly GCA_963277665.1. Lineage (NCBI taxonomy): Eukaryota > Viridiplantae > Streptophyta > Magnoliopsida > Santalales > Viscaceae > Viscum > Viscum album. The sequence continues at coordinate 1,035,533,267 of OY728133.1, read as the reverse complement.
ATAATTATTTCATCACCTCTTTCAATGTTTCTTTCTTCTTCTTCATACTCTTTCAATTTTGTATCCACACTAAATTTATAAATCCATTTAACTATACATACTGAGATGTTATTATAAATATGTTACTACCAATTTCATTATTCTATCCATTCTATGAGAAGAAAAGTCACCATATGTGTGTTTGAACATCTTACCGTATCCATGTCATGGAGTAGTTTTTTATTCAACAATTAATTATTTGGATGTGTATACTGATGAGTAAAATTAATTTAAATCATAATGATAACATGTAAAATTTTCTTTAGAATTAATATTCCATCTAATTCCACAACTTGTCATCATTAAGGAAATGATATCATAAATATTTTTATGATAATGATATATGTTAATAATATTTTTAAAAACATTATATCTGATTTTTAGACATGTACGGAGTGTATCAAACCTATGGTAAGGGTTATTTATTCAATATAATTATTATCTGCGACTATTTATGTGTTAGTATTTTTGGGATGTATTTATCATCCATGTCCATGTTTCATAAAATTGTTTTAAAATGGATTTTATAAAGGGTATCCATAACTAAAACATCATTTTAAATGTTTTAAATATTTATTATTCTAAATCATTCTCATTAATCTCCATGTTTTCAAAAGGGTCTAAAGGATTTATTTATATAGACATGAATGTTTATAAATATTTTCACCTTCCAAAATTTTCTATGTTGTATAGGAAAATTTGATTCAAATATATCTTTTAAATTTATTCTTTTATAAACTGTGTTATTTTGAAATGATTTCATGAAAAAAGGGATATTTATCTCATTTACTTTTACTGATCATTTTTATCTATGTCAACATAATTTTCTATTATTATTCTTTATTAGGGATGATCCATATTTTATTGAGTGAGTTATGATATGTTTCACTGTGTATGTGCTATTTTTATGCCATTCATGTTTTATGGAAAATGTATTCAAATTTCATATTATAGTTTTAATACAAATGTTAATGTTATGTTTCAAAATTTTCCTAGGAGGAATGAATTGGAATGAGCAAGAGACGTAGGGGCACACTATAGCCCCTTGATGCATCGATAGGTCTTATGAGACAAACTAGTGTCTTGGAAAAGGGTATTGAATGAATATTTGTGAATTTTCTTGGCACAATGCCTTGATTTATTAATTATTATATCTATAATTATGCATTCCCTAGTTATAAAATATGTTATTACATGTGATTATTCAACTAGTAGAATAACCATGTTCATTATTATATGGTAATGTTTGATTTATTATCAACATATTATGTTCATGATTATTTTTAAATCGATGATGATTTTATTATACATATTACCTTAAATGTTTATAGCTTCTTCAAAATTGTTTACCTCTACTAAGCATTTTTGTTCACCCATTTATTATATTTTATTTTCCCTAGATTCTAGGAAGTGTATTATAATTGATACTAAGGGTTGTGATAGGGGAATAACTTTGTTCTCAATGGATTATATGTGTTGTATTTTATGTTAAAAAGTTTTATTTTATTTTATTTTTTGTAATATATTTTCCAATATTGCTACATCGTTTGGTCCTTTAATACATGATTCCTTGTAATCATTAAAATTTACTAAAATAATGAATAAGATCTGGAATAATGGGGTCCTATTTTTACACTAAATAACTCTAATTATTTAATAAAAATAATAGATTATTTGAAGTAGATTATATTGGGGTTTAATTTCCAAAAAACCATAAATATAAAGTCAAATATGTATTCAAAATATGGAATGTGACCTCTCTATTATAAAACCCTATTATATTGAGGAAAATCGATATAATGTATTTTGACCATATTTCCATTTTCCAAAATAGTAAATATATATTATATTATATTAAATGGATATGATAATGTTGATTTATATACTAAAACAAGTTAATAATTCTTTATTTTATAAACCATGATATTATTTATCTACACACAAATTTTACTTGACTTGTGTTACATGCAACATTGAGTTTATATGAAACAATATTTTATTAATATATTTATTTAAATGAAATTGTTATAAAATAGACATTAAACAGTGTAACATGATCTTTAATAACTAATTTTAATTTTTAATTTTTTTATTTTTTATAAATAAAACATATTGGTAATGAAAATTATATGTTTTGGTAAATTCCTTATATATTTGAAAATGTCATTTTCACAAATGATGATGTTTTTATGTCCTTCTTTGAAAAATAATAAATCTAATTTTGTAAACTTTTTAAAATATAATATGATAAAATAATAAAAATTGTGCAATTAATAATTTTAAAATTACTTTATGGTGAATATAGGGGATTTTTTTGCAAAATTACATTTAAAGATGAATAGTGTAAATTGCAGAATTTTATTAAAAAAATTATTTTTAATATAATATATATTTATTGATAAAATATATTTTTTTTATTTTTTTATATTATATTATAAAAAAATTTCATAAATTAATCCAATTTATATCATTGAATCCCATTTTACATTTAAAATGCATATAAAAACATTTCCATGCTTAAATCATTTTCACATAATTCCAAAGTTTTACAACACCTCTTCCATGATAATTATTAATTCTGTTATTCAAATTTTGAGTCTAGTAATGGGAAAAATATATTTCATATTTTCAAAAATTATAATTAATATTTTTTATTATGACAAAATTATTTATCTAATATAATGTTCAATTATTTAAAATTATTTATAGCGATTAAGAGGAAAAAGTTTACAGTGGGGTTAAATGTTAATATTATGGGGAAATATGCACTAAAAAATTTTACAAAATGAATTTTATTCCCATAATTTGACTATATCACATCTTGGTATTGATTTTTTTGGATAGTCGGACACAATTTATACAGAATACTTTCTTTTTTAAAACAAAAAATTTCATTTATATGTTATAAACAGATAATATTTTAATGATTATTTTCTTGAAAAAATTGAAAAAATATAACAAAAATAAAAAAACTAATTCCAATTCACTTGATGTTATTAATCCTAGGATCATACTATATACATTAAATTAATCTAATAACCAATGGATATATGATAATTAAAGGGGTGATTATAACTCCATGTCAGGGAAATGAAGAGAAATTTATTACAAATGATCTTGAGAAATATCAATAACAACATTAAGAATATCAATATAGAATTATCATGAGAACCATAGGAATATTATAAATAAATTAACATGAATCATAAAATAGAAAATTTGAAAAATAAAAATAATTCAGACTATAAGGACACAACCTTAAACATTAAATAATCATGAATTATGTCCAGAATTCATGTTGATGATATTTTAAGTTTTAGAGTTTCAGTGAATTAAGCCATAACTATTACATAAAAACATGAATATTACAAGTAGACACTACTACGCAGTTTCCATTTTTCATAAAATATAAACTCTTAAAAATAAACATTTCATGTTCCATGTTTTATACATCATGACGTTTCACTGATCACATCCTTTTCCCTATTCCAGTTCATGCCCTGTGCAAAACACTTCTAAAACATTGGATGTGAAAAAAGATTAATAAGGTATACATAAAGAAGGAAAACTGTTATTTTTTTAAAACAATAAGTAAATCATGATTAATTTTTCATAAGTAATACATTTCCCCATTATGATGTATTAAATACTCATCACTAAATACAATATTATTTCTTACCCTTTTGCAACCCAAATATTTCAATAAAACCAATATAAAGAGCACATAACATATAAAGTTAAAATGAGATATAAACATAAATGAATGGAATAACCATATAATAAACTTTCACATATATAACTAAATTGAATATCCATACGGATGACTTCCATACATATCACTAAATGAAATTTGACATACTGCTGACATCCGTACAAATGCATTGGAGGTTATAACGTAACTAACCAACCTTGTTTATCACAGCACCACCTGTCATTTGGTCTATCAAGTAACCACCAGTAAAATGACCACATACCATTATTAAATCATAACACATAATATATTTTGAATATAGTCATTTCACTAATAACAATTCCACATTGAAATTACAATATATCATTTCAAGATATTGACATAATCAATGCTTATTCAACCCATTTTCAAAACCATTTAAAACATTTAATACTGTAATTTTTTAATTGAAGTGTACCATACCACATTAAATATTTTGAACGAATTATAATTTAAAAACATTAATTTTCATATAAATATATACTAAAAACCATTATCAATAACATGGTCATTAATGAGAAATATTTAGAAAAATAAATCGTTAAAACAATATTTTAGTTAAAGTGTTCTTAACCAAAAGATATATGCTTGAATACAAATATTTACAGAATAGAATTCCATAAAAACATTCTAATATCATGAGAATAATGGTATTCATGATATAATTTCTCAATGGAAATTATATACATCATATAAAAGTGAATTTTTGAATAATATCATTCAAGTATCATTGGAATGTAATTTGAGAAGAAATCACTTATAAAATGGTATCATTAGATTAAGGAAAAATTAAATATATAATTATGTGGGAAAAATATAAATACACACAATATGACCGGATATTCGGTTTGAATTAATTATAGGACATTCACACGTGTTCTTTTTATGTCAAAACCAATGACTTTCATGTTTAACTCAATGAATGAAAATTGAGTTTAAATAACTCTTATCAAGTTCATATAAATGAAATGGGAATTTATAAATGTAGTGATTATGTGTATCAAAAGTGTATCCACACAAAACAGATTTTAAATTACAACATAAATAAAAAAAATTGATTCCACACATTATCATGTCATTGCATAATTATCTATTAGAAGATTAATCCAAGGAATAAAATTTGGGTTTAGAAGTTCCCTTACTGATTGGGTATCATAAGAAACATACACCACACGATAGAAGGATTATTCAATGAAGATGTATATACCCATAAATGAAATTATAATACACAAATTGTAAAAATAATGGGTAGTACGTACACCACAAAAATAAAATAGTTACAAATATAACTTGATTATGATGGGAATAAAAGTGAGTTATGAAATCTGTTACCACGTTTTATTCAATATGGTCATATATCCAATAGTTATTAGCCACCAAATTTAATACAGAATACCATGAATATATAGATAATCAGGAATTTATATATCAAATTTCAGTTCACTATACACCAAATGAAATAAATTAGTCACAAATAATGGAAATCTCATGGAATTCAATGTGAGATTAGAAACCCCTTACCTCGTGTCCGACATGACTTGTTTTTTCTGTGTTCTTTCTGAATAACAAAAACATGTTAATTTATAATTGATTAAGATTATTTTTAATTTTATCAATTCTTTTTATATAACTTAATACCCTGTTAAACATTATGTAATCATTTATATTAATAATGGTTTTTTTGTAGATATTTGGAATTTGAGTCAAAATGGGCTTCTTATAATTACTAGTTGTTCATGAGGTAAAATATTCATTATATAAAAAATCATAATCCTGATTTTGAAATCATATATATATTATATATCTAGTAAATACATGTCTGTATAATATTACATAACATTTGGAGAAAATAAATGAAAGCAATCATTCATGGAGATGGTAAGTTGTACGTACATATGAACGCTACTTCCATTTCCCTTTAGTATTGTAATGAACTGGAATATTAATGATACATAAGTATATTATTATTCTAGTATAATAACATATATAATTTCAATAACTATACCCTTTAAATATTCCACTTTAGGCATGAATGAGTAATATCAATTTGATGGGGTGATAGTCCGCACTTCCTCGAATGAGATTATCGTATATAAAAACTATGGAAATCATAATGGTGTTCTATAAATGAAAAATACATAATCTTAGAAACAATATTAATATATAATATATAATATATAAATATATATCCATCATAATTTCAACCGTGAGTGGCGTTTGGAGATATTTGAAAAATCATCGTTTCTTGAGTTAAGTGTTCACCGTCCATAGAAACTGTATGTTCATTACCCATTAGACAGAGATTTGTGTAAGTGTAGTTCAAATCCATCTTCTACAAAAAATATAGTATAATTAGGATTTTTTTTGATATAAAATATATGATTAACCCTATTTTATGGGGTTTGATAAGTAAAATAAAACAAAGTAAAACAAATGAATTTACGAGAATCTATTACCTTTAATTCGGGTAACTCTCTTTGCTTTTAACAAAAACGAATTCATGATATTAATTATTCCTAAGGTATGTTATATAACTAGAAGAGAGGAATCATTAGAGCTTATTTGTTCAGGGTTTGGATGAGCCAGGGAGCATTGAGAGGTTTGAGGAATGGCTTAGAGGTGAGGGCTATTTATAAGGGGGGAGGGGTTCTTTAGGATAGTGTGAAAATATTATTTTATTATATAATTAATTTCTATTTATAAATGACCAAAACTAATTATGATTTAATATAAGATGAATAATGGTCTAAATAAATTCATCCAATAAGAATTGGACATGTTTTGGATGTTTTTTTAATATTTATAATCTAATTTATTAAATGATTATTCAATGTGGTAGACCCTACATCATTATTGTGTCATCAATAATATAATTTATTTTTTGTATTAAAATTAAAAAAATACCATGATTTAGGAAATATTTTTATATTTCCAGTGAATTTTTATAGTCTAAATGATAACGTATATAACCTTATGTAATAATTATTTTAATAAAAGATATATGTCAATGAAATATTTTCCATCACATTTAAATAATTATTCTAATTTGTCATTATCACTCCCAAGTGGCTCCATGGGGTCCCAAAATCCTCCCACGGATTCCCATGATCGTTCATGACTCATCCAATAAGTATATAATAGGTGTTAAGGAGATTTTAAATTATTATAATAGTCATTTTGCATTTAATTACCCTATTAACCTTTAACCGTGGTAAATAAAAGTCAAAAGTTACTATTCACTAGAAAATAATTTTCATATTATTGAACCAACTTTTACATACTAATAACAACCATTTATATCAGATTTTTGAAATTAAATTCATATTTGTTGTAAATTTTCATTTAAATGAAAAGGTCAATTTTTTAACTACTATTTAATGGTTTCACTATTAATAAAAAATTAATGTATTTCAGAAAAATACAAAAAATTCAGACTATGATATATTTGATTTTTTGAATTAAAAAATAATAAATATTTTATAAAATTAAAAACATAGATGTTGTATTAATTAATTTAAAATTAATTCATGTTGTCAAAACAAATATCCGGGTTTTTATGAAACTATATCTATCATTATATTCACACTAGTTTATGTCCAATTTCAAAGTAAAATTATTTCCAATTACCACTATTGGATTAAATTGAAAATTAATAATCTAATTTAACTTTTAAACCAAAAAAAAGATAATCTATCAATATTAATAAATTATATTCAACATCAGATTTGAATTAAAATACAGTATTTTTCTCTATTCATCAAAAAATGAATTTTATCAGAAAAGTACCAAAGTTTTACCCAAATTAAATTTTGATGTCCTGATTTTAAAAAAGGAATATATTTTTTCAAATATAATATATAAAAGGGAGTAAAATATGATTTATATAGGGTTCACCATAAAGAAGGCAGAAAATCTACCTTATAAAGTAAAATATACGTAAAATTAAATAAATTCACATTTTAAGCCTCTAACTTTTATTGGATAAATGTAAAAACATTTAGCAAACATGAATAATCATATTGTAGATAGTTCTATTCATTCCCACCAAAACAAAGACTAGGTGTTAATACCATTTAATATAATATTAATAAATTATTATTTTTCAGTATGACCCAACGTTGTGTTCAACGTAAGAATTCAAACAAACCTATTGTTTGGTATCAGGTACTCTATCGAACATTGAATAACCATTAAAATAAAATTAATAATTATTTTAATAATTTTAATAAATAATAAAATTTTATATTCTTTATTTACCTGGGATGTTACATATTTCCCCCATTTGTGAATTGTGTCCTCATAATATTAAAATTGGGCTTCGAAACATCATTGAAAGTCCCAAATCGGAAAAAAGATCAAATAAAACTATCACATTAAAAAAATAAAGATATATACAAAGTTCACCCAAGATAATAAGTGGTTGGGTAAATGTATGATGATAAAAGAGAGCGTATAAATTTTGAACTTCAAATCATTTTCATTGAGTTGATTAATTTAATTAATAACTATTCTAATTTAGTATGGAAATATACTTATTTGTCATGTATTATAAGGCCCCATCCTTAAACCTTACTCAATATTGAATTAAATGAGTCATTCACGTTGAGGATCTTTTTAGGTTTATAGTTTTAGAGAATTTGGACATAACTATTACATCTCAAAAGATTACAAAGTAGTCGCTTGTACTAAAATTTCCATAAAATAAAAACTCTTAAAAATAAGCATGTCTAGTTCCATGTTTTAGGTAGCATGAATTTCCCTTGAACCCATCCTTGTCCCTATTCCATGATAAGTCCTGTGAAAAACATTTCAAAAACTTGGGATGAGCATAAAAAGCTCAGTAGAGGATACACAAAGAATGAAAACTGTTAGTTTTTCAAAACCACAAGTAAACCATGTATACTTTATCAAAGTAATGCTTTTCACCTTTTAGAAGTAGTAAAAACTATTAGATTAATAAAAGTTCATTACTTACCCTTCTGTAACCAAAATATTACCATAAAACCCATATAAAGATCACATAACATATAAAGGTATCTTGGGACATAAACATACTTAAGTGGAATAACCATAAGGTCGACATCCACACATATCACTTAATGGAATATCCAGTCATCCAACTTCCATACATACTTAATGGAATAGTCATACGGCCGACTTCCATACCCAATGCATTGGAGGTTATAACGTAACCAGTCGTCCTGGGATTCAAGGCACCACCCGTCATATGGTTTATCACGTAACCACCCGTAAAATTTTTAAGTACCGTTATAAAATTATAACACATAAAACCAACATAATGGAATGATAAGATTTACACATTTCAATCACAATATATCATTTAAATATATTGACATAATATAATCCTTTATCAAAACCATTTTCAATACTAAAATACAAAAAAAAGTATATTGTATTTATTTTATTTTAAAAGCATTACAGCTTGTTGAGGAAGCCAAAGATCAAATAATACTCACGGTGGCGGAAAAGGTCGTTGTCACCCCGTACGTAAAAGAAACATTCTTTTTTGACGTTTAGTAAAACGCTTCATAGAAAAGAGATTCCTTTTGAATAAACGTAAATGTAAAAGGGGTTTATACACTGTATAAAAGAAGGTTTTGTGTAAAACAAAATATGCCTCAATGAATGGAGATTGAGATGAAGACCCTTAAAAGACGGTATTCATGGTTTAAGGATAAACCAATTGCATAATTATGTGTGACAAATGAATACACCAAATATAAGTTGATATTAAGGGAAAAACAATGAGAGGTTATTCACAAATATTCATATAATGACATATTCAAGGAGTACAAGTTTATCCCAAAGAATCAAATTTGGGATAAAATGTTCGCTTGCAAAAATTTGACAGCCTAACGGCGTCAGTTCAAAATTCAGAAAAAGAGTTGATGAGAGATAATAAAAATTATCTCATCACATAAAATTTAAATCAATTATGGATATATGAGAACATATCCCAACATTACAATATGTGAATTAAAAGACCCAACAAAAGAAGTCATTTAAAAAGAGGAGTGTGAAAGGTTCCTTTACCGACTTGGGTATCTTTAGAAACATACACCCCATGAAAGAAGGTCAATACACCATTTATGTAAATACTCATTAACGAAATATATTACACAAAGATTAGAATAATGGGAAGTACATACACCACTCAATGGAAATTGTGGGAAATGTAGCATAAATCTCACGGGAATAAAAGTGAGATGATAAATCCCTTACGAAAACTCGGCAGACTAACGGCGCCACTTAAAACATCCAAAATGGATTGATGAGAGAAAATAGGGTCTCTCATCAAATGAAAAATTAAAATTACAGTAAGAGTAATATAAAATAACATCCTAATAAAAAGAAATATGGGCTTTAAAAGGAATGACATAAAGAGCGTACTTAAAAACAAAGAGAGGAGTAGGATCCCTTACCTCGGGTCTGACTTGACTCGATCGTTCTTTAACATCCTGAATAATAAACTTGAGTTAATTTCTATTTTATTAAGAACCTTTTAAAGTTTATTTTTCCTTTTATATCACTTATTTACATTTTATAATCATTATGTAATCAATTATGTAAATAATGTTTGTTTTGTCGATATTTGGTTCTTATGTCGAAAGTGAACTTCTTACCATTACATGTTTTTCGTGTGGTCAATGGTTCATTATATCCAGAATGATATTAATGATTTTGATATCATATATATCATATATATCCAGAATATACATGTATTTATAATATTACATAATCATTTAGTGGTAAGAAATGAAATTCCCCGTTCATGGAGACGGTAAGCCGTACGTACGCATGAACACTACTTTCATTTCATTGTCATATTAATGGAATTAAAACTAAATGAGAGGTAGGTATATTTTTTAATTCCAGATTTATATAAATCATTTTTATGTAACATATATTATATATATCCATTATAAATATGTACTTATAAAAGTACATTACATTTAGGGATGAGAAATGAAATGCATCGTTCATGGAGACGGTAAGTCGTACGTACGCATGAACACTACTTTCATTTCTATCTCATACATTAATGGAAGGAAATAATAATGATATAGAGTTATATTATAATTCCAGTATAACATCTTATATAATAACTTTAAATCCATCCTTTATACATCCCACATATGGCATTAACGAAATACATCACTTTGAGGGGGCGGTAGTCCGCACTTCCTAAAATGAAATTGTCGTGTTTACCCATAATGGAAACCATAAAGGTATGCCATAAATGAAAAATACATAAGCTTAAGTAAAAAATAAACATATTTTATATCATATATAAATATAGTTACATCTTAATGGCCACCTATGAAGGTGTTATATGAGTGTTGAACAATCATCGTTTCGTGAGGAAGAAATTCGCCATCCACGGAAACAGTATGTCCTTTAACAATTAGATGTAGGTGTGTGTAAGTGTAGCTTGAATCCTTCTTATAAAAACATCCTAGTATATTGAAGATACTGTAATTGTTACGAAAGAAATTAATAAAAAGAGTTTAGGGGGTTGGAGAGGTGAAATAAAACAAAATGACTCAAGTGAAGACATTACCTTAAATTCGGGTAACTCCCTTTGGTTTGAGCTCAAAGGCTTCCTTGGGAAGAATTCTGCCAAAAGTGAGGCTTCAAGGAGTAAGAGAGTGAATTGGAGAGAAAATATGGGCAGTGTTTGGACGATCCAATGGCTTTGGGAGTGTGTGTAAGGAGGTAGAGGTGGGGACCTTTTATAAGAGGAGAGGAGAGGCACTCTTGTAAAGTTAAAAAATGTTACTTTATTTTCAAAAGTGATTCGGATTTTAAAAGTCCAACATTGATGTATTTCTAGGATAAGGTGATAAGGGTTCGAAATACACTCATCCAATAGGTTTTGGACATGTGTAGGTTTTAGATATTACATTATCTTTCAATTTTATTTAAATCGTTAAATAATGAGGTCGTCGATGCATCATCATGATGTCATAAATAATTTAATTTATTTAATGTATAAAAATTATAAATAAAATACTATGATGTAGGAAATATTTTTATCTTACCAATAACAATTTATAGTCACAAATATGACTTGTATAACCCCATGTAAAAATTGTTTTAGTAAAACATCTCATTTTGTGTCATTTTTAATTTAACATTAAATAAAAAGGTATTTATGTCATTTTCCAACCAAAGTGGATCCATGAGGTCCCCAAGTTGACCCATGGATTGACTTTGTCGGCCATTATACATCCAATGAGGGTAGTACATGTTTCTTCAATTTTATTAAAACATTATTCTTACCTTAAACTACACTAATTACCTCTAATCGCGATTAAAATCTTAATAAGTTACTATTCACCAAAAAATTATCTTTATCCCATTGAACCACATTTTACTTCTTAATGACAACCATGTATGTCGGATTTTTTAAATTAAAAACACATTGATGGAAAATTTTCATTTAAACAGAAAATCATTTTTTATAAGTTGCACTTAGTGGTTACACTATTCATCAAAAATTGATGTTTTTCAGAAAATTACCAAAAGTTCACCCTAAGCTATATTTGATATTCTGAATTAAAAAATGATGTATATTTCTTAAAATTCAAAACTTATAATTCACATTAATTAATTTAATAATTAATTCCCACTGTCATGACAAATAGTGTGTTTTTATGAAACAATAAGTATCAAAAGATTTACACTAGTTTAAGCCTGATTTTAAAGTGAAATTAATTCCAACGACCACTATTGGATTTAATGGTAAAAATATATTCTAATTTAATTTTAAAACCAATTCAAAAGATAATATAATCATATAAATAAATTATATTAAAAATAGGTTTTGAATTAAAATACAACATTTTACACTATTCATTAACAAATGAACTTTATCAGAAAAATACCAAAAATAAACCCAAGTTAAATTTCAATGTCCCAATCATAATTAATATGATTATTTTTGAAAAATAGATCTTATAAAATTGTCAAAAATTGGATTTAAAAGGGGTTCACCATCAAAAGGCGGTTAATCGACCATTTAATGAATATTAGAATGTTTACGCTTAATATTGGATTCACTCGCATTCTTAATCCTCTAACATTTATTTTAAAAAGTAAAAATATTAGAAAAACATATCTAATCATTTTGTAGTTTGTTCTATTGATTCCCTCCATCAAAATACCTAGGCGTTAACTACCATTTAAAATAATATTACTTTATTATTAGAGTGCAACGTAAGATTCCCAAAAACTCTTTGTTGCGCGTTGGGTATGCCATCAAGCATAGCATCCCCATTAAAGACATATTAATATTTTATTCACAAATATGGATAAATATGAAATTGTCATATTCTTTATTTACCTAGGGTGTTACATCCTTCCCCCCTTTTGGGAATTGCGTCCTCGCAATTTTAAAATTGAGCTTGGAAACATCCTTGAAAGTCCCACATCAGAACAAGAGTCGGTAAAACAATCACTTTAAAATAAAGAAATATAAGTACAGAGGTCACCCGAGTTAACCCATAAATGGATTCCATGTAGGAAAACATGGACATGGAAGAAAAAGAAAAGGGTCATGTTCTTGAGGGAGAGTGATAGTAAACATGTCTAAGAGAAAGTTAACCATAAGAAAATCACAAACATGTGATGGGTTAAAAGATATTTGATTCCACAGTAGGAAACGTTAATAGACAACATTTTGTTTTAATTGACTTTTTATTGAGGAATTTATTCATAAGGAATCATTATCACTTATCATGTTGACTTTCAACTTTTATTAGATTCCTTACACAAACTCATATTTTCTCCAAAAGACGAGTATTTAGGTAGACTTGTTCATATTAAGAGTAATATAATCAACTTCTAGAGAATCACCTAATCCTCCAAAGAGAACTGTATACTTCTCGTGTCTTTAGGCTTTAACCAAAACCAAAACAAAAAAGGTTAGTACAAGATCAGATAATCCAGAAATGGATAAACCTTTATAAAAAGAAAATCTATTCTTAATCTCCAAAATTTGTCCAACAAAACCCAAAGTTCAACGAGGACCATTCGATAAACAATTTTTCCATAAAATTATTCAAAGTAAACCAAACTAAGATTGAAACCCAAATATTTGAAGGACTTAGTCACATAGTCTTCCAAGTTAAATCATAACATTTATCTCCAAACAACATCAGTTTCTCTTAATGTCTCGTATTGTAAAGTAAATAACCTAATCACATATCCTCCATGATAGGTTAATAAATTTCCATAGATAACCAAAATAAATATACTCTCAATTCATAAAATCATCTAACTAAAAAGAATCGGTCAAACTAGCCAAGGACTTCACATAGTCCAGTGGTAGGCGATAAATACCAGTCGCACTTTGGTTGTGGGTTTGATTCCCACAGGTTTGTCCGACGCGACGGGTTGTCACACGGTCTGTGTGTTGTCCTTTTTTCAAAACTGTATAATTCTCAAAAAATTCCCCAAAATGAGATGAAATCTTCAAAAATAATCATAACATATTTTAACCTCAAGTTTATCTCATGCCTTTCATTTTCCATCATAACATATAATAACCCATAATTACCGCAAAAGTAAGGATCATATAAACCCTAATGGTTACCTTTATAATTATTACCTGAACTTCCACATCGATTGGTCATCTCGTACATGATGCATTACAGAACATACCGTGGTTTAAGTGGTTGATCATGACTCCTTGATAGTTTTTTTAAAACAACCATGAGTTTCCTCATTGAATACCCCATTTCATCCAGTCTCTTAATCAAAGAACCACCACTGTTTCCTTCAAACCTATTGTCACTTTGGTGCCTGCTAGATCCATCCATTCACTAAAAACCGAAATGTAGTGTGAGTATATCAACAAACCATCATGTACTAATGAGGGAGATAACCACTAAAATATATTACTTATTCACTTTATCTAAAACTAGGACTCTTTCTAAAATCCAATCCATTATGGTACTGTCACTTATGCCTAGAGAATACCCTAACCTCTAAAGTTATCTAAACCGACCTTTGATACCAACTATATGGCCCCAGCCTTAAACCTTACTTAATAATGAATTAAATGAGTAATTAACATTGAAGATATTTTCAGGTTTAGAGTTGTAGAGAATTAGTACATAACTATTACATCTCAAAAGATTATAAAGTAGTCGCTTCTATAAAATTTCTATAAAATAAAAACTCTTAAAAAGAAACATGTCTAGTTCCATGTTTTAGGTAGAATGATTTTCCCTTGAACCCATCCTTGACGCTATTCCTTGCTAACTCCTGTGAAAAACATTTCAAAAACTTGGGATGAGCATAAAAATCTCAGTAAGGGATACACAAAGAATGAAAACTGTTTGTTTTTCAAAACAACATGCAAACCATGTATACTTTATCAAAGTAATAATTTTCACCTTTTTGAAATAGTAAAAACTATTCTCTGAATAAAAGTTCATTACTTACCCTTATCTGACCAAAATATTACCATAAAACCCATATAAAGATCACATAACATATAAAGTTAACTTGGGACATAAACATACTTAAGTGGAATAACCATAAAGTCGACTTCCACATATATCACTTAATGGAATAGCCATTCGGCCAACTTCCATAAATACTTAATGGAATAGTCGTACGACCGACTTCCATACCCAATGCATTGGAGGTTATAACGAAACCACCCGTCCTGGTATTCACAGCACCACCCGTCATATGGTTTATCACGTAACCACCCGTAAAATTTCCAAGTACCATTATAAAATTATAACACATAAAACCAACATAAAGGAATGATAACATTTCCACATTTCAATCACAACATATCATTTAAATATATTGACATAATATAATCCTTTATCAAAACCATTTTCAATACCAAAATACAAAAAAAAAGTATATGTTATTTATTTTATTTTAAAAACATTACGGCTTGTTGAGGAAGTCAAAGATCAAATAATACTCACGGCGGTGAAAAAGGTCGTTGTCACCGCGTACATAAAAGAAACATTCATTTATGTCGTTTAGTAAAACGCTTCATAGAAAAAAGATTCCTTTTGAATAAACGTAAAAGTCAATGGGGTTTATACACCATATAAAAGAAGGTTGTGTATAAAACAAAATATGCCTCAATGAATAGAGATTGAGATGAAGACCCTTACAAAGATGGTACCCTTGGTTTAAGGATAAACCAATTGCATAATTATGTGTGAAAAACGAATACACCATATATAAGTGGATATTAAGTGAAAAACAATCAGAGGTTATTCACACATATTCATAGAACGACATATTAAAGGAGTACAAGTTTATCCCAAAGAATCAAATTTGGGTTAAAAAGTTCCCTTGCAAAAATTTGACAGCCTAACGGCGTCACGTCAAAATTAAGAAAAAGAGTTGATGAGAGATAAAAAAGTATCTCATCACTTAATGTTTACATCAATAAGGATATATGAGAATATATCCCAACATAACAATATGTGAACTAAAAGACCCAACAAAAGAAGTCTTTTAAAAAGAGGAGGGTGAATGGTTCCCTTACCGACTTGCGTATCTTTCGAAACATACACCCCAAGAAAGAAGGTCAATTCATCATTGATGTAAATACTCATAAACGAAATTATATCACATAAAGAGTATAATAATGGGAAGTACATACACCACTCAAAGGAAATTGTGGGAAATGTAGCATAAATCTCACGGGAATAAATGTGAGATGATAAATCCCTTACAAAAACATGGCAGCCTAATAGTGCCACTTAAAACATACAAAATGGATTGATGAGAAAAAATAGGGTCTCTCATCATATGAACAATAAAAATTACCGTAATAGTAATATAAAATAACATCCCAATAACAAGAAAGTTGAGCTTTAAAATGAATGACATAAAGTGCGTACTTAAAAATAAAGAGAGGAGTAGGATCCCTTACCTCGGGTCCGACATGACTCGATTGTTCTTTAATGTTCTGAATAATAAACATGAGTTAATTTATATTTTCTTAAGAACCTTTTCAAGTTAATTATTCCTTTTATATCACTTCTTTAAATTTTATAAACATTATGTAATTATTTAAGTAAATAATTCTTGTTTTATTGATATTTGGTTTTTAAGTCGAAAGTGAACTTCTTACAATTACATGTTGTTCGTGTGGTCAATGGTTCATTATATACAGAATGATATTCATGATTTGGATATCATATATATCATATATATCTAGAATATACATGTATTTATAATATTAGATAATCATTTAGAGTAAGAAATGAAATTCACCATTCATGGAGACGGAAAGTCGTACGTACGCATGAATGCTGCATTCATTTCTTTGTCATATTAATGGAATTAAAACTAAATGAGAGGCCTGTATATTTTAATTCCAGAATGATATTCATCATTTATATGTAACATAAATTATATATATCCATTATAAATATTTACTTATAATAGTACATTACATTTAGGGATGAGAAATGAAATGCACCGTTCAAGGAGAGGGTAAGTCGTACGTACGCATGAAGGATACTTTCATTTCTATCTCATAAATTAATGGAAGTAAATAATAATTATATAGAGGTATATTATAATTAAAGTATAACATCGTATATAATAACTTAAAATCCATCTTTATACATCCCACATATGGCATTAACGAATCACATCACTTTGAGGGGGCGGTAGTCCGCACTTCCTAAGATAAAATTATCATGTTTACCCATAATAGAAACCATAAAGGTTTGACATAAATGAAAAATAAAGAAGCTTAAGTAAAACATAAACATATTATATATAATATATAAAAATAGTTACATCATAATGTTCACCATTGAAGGTGTTATAAGAGTGTTGAACAATCATTGTTTCTTGAGGCAGAAATTCGCCCTCCACGGAAACAGTATGTTCTTTAACAATTAGATGTATGTGTGTTTAAGGGTAGCTAGAATACATATTATAACAACGTCCTAGTATATTTAAGATACTGGAGTTGTTACAAAAGAAATGAATAATAGTAGTTTAGGGGGTTGGAGAGGGAAAATAAAACAAAAGGACTCAAGTGAAGACATTACCTTAAAATCAGGTAACTCCCTTTGGTTTGAGCTCAAAGGCTTCCTTGGGAAGACTTCTGCCCAATGTGAGGCTTCAAAGAGTAAGAGAGTGAAGTTGAGAGAAAAATGGGCAGAGTTTGACAGATCCAAAGGCTTTGGGAGTGTGGGTAAAGAGGTAGAGGTGGGGGCCTTTTATAAGAGGAGAGGAGGGGCACTCTTGTAAAGTTACAAAATGTTACTTTATTTTCAAAAGAGTTTCGGATTTTAAAGGTCCCAAATTGATGTATTTCGAGTATATGGTGATAAGGGTTCTAAATACACTCATCCAATAGGTTTTGGACATGTTTAGTTCTTAGATATTACATTATCTTTCCATTTTATTTAAATCGTTAAATAATGAGGTCATCGCTGCATCATCATGATGTCATAAATAATTTAATTTATCTAATGTCTAAAAATTATAAATAAAATACAATGATGTATTAAATATTTTTATCTTTCCAATGACTATTGATAGTCCAAAATATTACTTGTATAACCCCATGTAAAAATTGTTTTAGTAAAACATCTCATTTTTTGTCATTTTTACTTTAACATTAAATAAAAAGGTATTTATGTCATTTTCCAACCAAAGTGGATCCATGGGGTCCCCAAGTTGTCCAATGGATTTTCTTGGTTGGCCATGACACATCCAATAAGGGTAGGACATGTTTCTAGGTCATTTCATTTTATTAAAACATTATTCTTACCTTAAACTACACTAATTACCTCTAATCGGGATTAAAAACATAATAAGTTACTGTTTACCAAAAAATTATTTTTATCCCATTGAACCAAATTTTACATCTTAATGACAACCATGTATGTCGGATTTTTGAAATTCAAAACACAAAGATGGCAAAATTTCATTTAAACAGAAAATCAGTTTTTATATGTACCACTTAGTGGTTTCAATATTCATCAAAAATTTATGTTTTTCAGAAAATTACCAAAAGTTCACCCTAAGAAATATTTGATATTCCTAATTAAAAAATGAATTCTATTTTACAAAATTCAAAACATATAAGTCACATTAATTAATTTAATAATTAATTCCCGCTTTCATGACAAATAGCGTGTTTTTATGAAATAATAAGTATCAAAAGATTGACACTAGTTTAAGTCCGGTTTAATGTGAAATTAATTCCAAAGACCACTATTGGATTTTAAGGTAAAAATATATTCTAATTTCATTTTAATACCAATTAAAAAGATAATATAATCATATAAATAAATTATATTAAAATGCGGTTTTGAATTAAAATACATCATTTTACACTATTCATTAAAAAAAGAACTTTATCGGAAAAATTCCCAAAATTATCCCAAGGTAAATTTAAATGTCCCAATGATAAATAATATGTTTATTTTGAAAAATAGAGATTATAAAATTTTCAAAAAGTGGATTTAAAAGGGTTTCGCCATCAAAAGGCGATTAATCAACCTTTTAAAGAATATTAGAATGTTTACGCTTAAAATTGGATTCATTATCATTCTTAATCCTCTAACATTTATTGTAAAAAGTAAAAATATTTGACAAACATATATAATAATTTTGTAGTTAGTTCTATTGATTCCCGCCATCACAAAAGCTAGGTGTTAACTACCATTTAAAATAATATTACTTTATTATTAGAGTGCAATGTAAGATTCCCAAGAAACTCGTTGTTGCGTGTTGGGTATGCCATCGAGCATAGAATCCCCTTTAAAGACATATTAATATTTTATTCACAAATATGGATAAATATGATATTGTCATATTCTTTATTTACCTGGGGTGTTATATTTATAATGTCATCCTTTAGTAAAATTCTACAAAAAACTCATCTTTTATCTAAATGGTATGTATTCAAGATGACTTGGTCACACCTAAAGTGCTAGAATTAACATCTAGAGTATCACATAATATAAAAAGTAGAACTATATATTTCTTCTCTATTTAGACTTCAACCAAAACCAAAATTGGTTACTATAAGATCTGATAATCCCAAAAATGGCTATTCTTCTTTAAAAGGAAATATTACTCTTCATCTCTAAAATTTTTCAAACATTGCACAAAGTTCAACAAACACCATTCAATAAACAAGTTTTCATAAATTTATTCAATTTAATCATAACTAGTATTGAAATCCAAATACTAGAAGAATTTATTCACATAGTCATCCATGATAAATCTTAAAATTTATCTCTAAATTACATCAGTTACTATTAAAGAATCATATTGAAAATTAAATAACCTAATCACATATTCTATATGATAGGTTAATAATTTTGATATATAACCCATAATAAACTCATTCTTGATTCATAAAATCATTTAACTAAAAATAATTAGTTATACTGACTAGGGACTTCATGTAGTCCTTTGGTAGGTTATAAATCCAAGTCGTACTTTGGTTGGGGGTTCAATTCTTGCTGCATTGTTCGACACAATGAGTTGTCATGTAGTCTTAATGTTTTATTTTTTAAGAAGAAATATAATTTTATAACATTCCAAAAAATATATATTCATCATAAATAATCATATTATATTTTAACAACAATGGTTATCTAGAATCATTCACTTTTCATCCCATATTGTATTAACATGTTATTTCTTCAAATTCAATTGTCATATAATGCCAAATGGTTCTTTATTACTATATCCACAAAAGAAAAGGTAACTATTCCATGAATAAAATTTCCTCATGTCAATAATCAGGGTAAAACATACTATAAAAAGCCTTATAATTTAATCCCATTATCAAAAGATCCTTAATACTTTTAATCATTTCACCGTCCTAAAATCTGCCATAACTCTTGAATCCTTTATATGTATACCTCTTTATCATTCAACGTTCTTCATGATCTTTTAACCATTTCATTCGAATTTATTATGGAATAAATCTTCTTACAAATAGAAATCATAAATCATATCCTAACATTCAATTATATCAAAACATACTTTAAGAAATAATTCATTACATTAATTTGTCACTATTGGTTTCTTCATCCACAATCAAAATGGAATTTCGTACTGATAAACAAAAAAGTTTATGATCCTAGTGATGACATTCCAAAATCTTCTATGTAGGACATCTGTTTGTATATTAACTACGTACAGAACATATAAAACATTCAATTGATCTCTTAGAATGAACTTCATTCCCATTCCTAGAGTCAATTGGATGCTTCATTTTTCCAGGGCATGTTCTTGCTTTATGGCCATAACATCCACATCTACAGCATCTTCCCATCACTTTACAACATTTTCCTGTGAGTTTAATTCCACATTCATGACACGTAGGTTTTTTAATATACATACCATTATGATTATTACCTGAACATTCATGGTGGATTGTTTCTTGCATATATGATGCCATATAAAATTCACAAAATTTTATGTTTTCAATAATGATTCCAGATAGTTTGTTTTGAATAACCTCAAGATTTATCATTGAATCTCCCATTTCAATCAATTTCTCATTACAAAAAATGTCATTGTTTTCTTCACATCCATTGTTACATTGATTCCTTATAGATCCTACCATTGACTAGAACAAAAAATGATAGTGAGATTATATCAGTAAGATCATCATTTATTATCTACTTTGTATGGTAAACACTAAAATATACTTTTCCATGTTATCGTAATGTCATTATATTTATATAAAAAAATTTCTACTTCCAATATTCTTATAATTATGGTAATGTCACTTATGATTAAATAACACCCTAACCTCTATTGTTATCTAAACCTCCCACTAATAACATCTATAATTACTCACCCTTATGCATTACAAAATCTTTAATTATGTCAAGAATTCACATTGAAGGTCTTTTTAGGTTTAGTGTTTTAGAGAATTAAACTATAACTATTACATAACCACTTGTATATTTATAGTAGACACTACTACCCAAAATCCATTTTTCATAAAATATTAACACATAAAAAGAGACATGTAATTTTACATGTTAAAGACATCGTGACTTTCCACTGATCACATCCTTCTCCCTATTCCACTTCATCTCCTATGAAAAATATTTCAAAAATTGGGGATGAGAAAAAAGAACAGTAATGGATACAAAATGAAAGAATTCTATTAGTTTTTTAAAACAACATATAAACCATGACAACTTTATCATAAGTACTTCATTTAACCTTTCTGATGTAGTAAATACTCATCATTTAATAAAATATCATTGTTTAAATTTTGTAACCAAATTATTACCATAAAACCTATATAATGAACACATAACATTTAATGGTATCATGGGACACAAACATACATAAATGGAATACCCATACGGTTGAGTTACACGCAAACCACATAATGGAATATCCATATGGCGACTTCCATACATATCATTAAATTAAAGAGCAATACAAACGACTTTGATAACAAATGCATTGGAGGTTATAACGTAACAACCCATCGTGGTTTATCATGACACCTCCTATTATTTGGTTTATCACGTAACCACCCATATAAAGTCAATGTACCATTATAAAAACATAACAAATAACATATTATAAATACAAAAATTTCACTAATAACATTTCCACATTCAAATTGTAATATATCATATTATAATATAGACATAATCAATGAATAATCATACCATTTTCAAAACCATTTAAAACATTTAATAAAGAGAATTTTGTATCAAAATGTCCCATACCACATTGAATATATTAAAGAAATTAAAATATTAAAACATTAATTTACATATAAATAAATAGTAAAAACCATTTTGAAAACAAGGAAATTTATGCGAAATATTTTTAAAAATAAATATTTACAAAAATATTTTAGTTAATGAGTTCTTAGCCAAAAGAGATATGATTGAATACAAATAATTAAGGAATAAAATTCAACAAAAACTTTATAATATAATTATAATAAAGTGATTCATGATATAATATTCTAAAGGAAGTTAAATACATGTTATAAAAGTCAATCGGTCCACAACAATAATGAAGTGTCAATGGATTGTAATTTTAGACAAATCCCTTATAAAGATGGTATCCTTAGATTAAGATTAAATCAATTACAAAATTATGTGTGACAAATATAAATACAGTCAATATTATTTTATATTTAGTGTAAATCAATCATATGACATTCACACATGTTCTTTATAATACAAAACCAGTGACTTGGGTGTTTAACTCCATGAATGGAAATAGAGTTACAATTTCTCTTCTCATGTACATATCGATGACTTATGAATTTTTCAATGGAGTGAATATGTGTTTAAAAAATATATCCACATAATGGGGAGTGGAAATTAAAACATAAAAAAGAAACATCGATTCATCACATAATCATAGAATGACATAATTTTTAGTTAGAAGATGAACCCATGGAATGAAATTTGTGTTAAAATGTTCCTTTACCAATTTGGTATCTTACGAAACATACCCCACATGAAATAAGAATCATCCAATGAGGATAATATACTCCTAAATTAATATATATTACACAATGGTTACAAATCAATGTCAGCATGTACACCACACAAATGAAATATTGACAAATATATCTTGAATAACACTGGAATAAAAGTAATATAATAAAACCCTTACTGTAATGTAATCAATCGAGTCGTATGAAGAAATGTTAATAACCACCAAATTGATCACATAATACCATGAATACACAGAGAATCATGATAATATATATCGAATGGCTGTAAAAAATACACCAGATGCAATAAATAAGTGGTGAACAATGGAAATATCATGGAATTAAAAGTGAGATAAGAAACCCCTTACCTCATGTCTGACTGGACATGTTTGTTCCTTGTTCATCCAAAATAATAAATGTAGTTTTATTAATACTTTAACAGGATAATTTTTTTGTTTATTATTCCTTTTATATCACTTATTAACTTGTTATAATCATTTTTTAATCATTTTAGATAATATTGGACCTTATGTCGATCTTGTGTATTTGAGTCAAAAATGGACTTCTTTTAATAACAAGTTCTTCATGTGGTCAAAAGATCATTATATCTAGAATAATTTTCTTTATTTAGATATCATATATATCCTATATATCCAGAATATATATTTATTTATAATAGTACACAATATTTGGTGAAAATAAATGAAATTTTCCGTTCATGGAGATGGTAAGCAGTACTTACGCATTAACGCTACATCCATTTCTATTTCATATTATAAAGGATTGAAAATTAATAATACATAAGTATATTATAATTCCAGTATAATATAATATATAACTTCATTAACTCCATCCTTTATACGTTCCATTTATGACATTAACAAGTCATATCTCTTTCTAGGGGCTGTAATCCACACTTTCTCAAATGAGATTATCGAATTTACCCACTATGGAAACCATAAATGTATTCTATAAATAAAAAATACAGAAGCATAAATACAAGTTAAAAATAATATATATCATATATAAATATAGTTCAATCATAATAGCCAACATGATAGGTCGTTGTAAATATTTGAATAATCCTCGTATCGTGAGGCATTTGTTCACTGTCCACAGAAGCATTATGTTCATTAACCATTAGATGGAGGTGTGTGTAAGTGTAGATAGAATCCTTAAAATGAAAACAACATAGTATATTGAGGACACTAGTTTTTTATAAAATAAATTAATAATAAATGTTTATGGGTTTGTAGAAGTAAAATAAAGAAAAATAAAACAAAAGAATTTAAGAGAAATAGTTACCATTAATTCGGGTAACTTTCTTATGTTTGAACCAAAAGGAAATCTTGATGTTCCATAGGCCTAAGGTAAGGCTTCCACATAGAAGATATGGATCATGAGAGATTATTTGTGTAGTTTTTGGATGTTTCAACAGGCTTGAGAGTTGTAAGGAATGGGATTGAGGTGAGGGATTTTTATAATGGGCAGGTGGGGTTCTTTAGGAATGTGTGAAAATATTATTTTATTATATAATGGTTTTCTATTTAAAAAGGGAAAAAACTCATTAGAATCATGATTAGATGACTCGTGGTCTAAATAAATTCATCCAATATTAATTGGATAGGTTTTCTTTGTTATTTTAATATTTATAATCTTATTTATTTAAATTATTTATTAATGAGGTAAACACTACATCATTATTCTGTCATAAATAACATAATTTATTTAATGTATCAAAATTATATATAAATTACCATGATATAGGAAATATATTTATCTTTCCAATTAATATTTATAGTTGAAAAGGTATTTTATATAACCAGATGAAAACATTAATTTACTAAAAGATATAGTTTTTGTCATTTCTCTATTTACATTAAATTAATTAATATAAAGTGTCTTTATCACTCCCAAGTGGATCTATGGGGTCCCAAAATCGACCAAGGATGACCATCGTCTAATATGACTCATTAAATTAAGATAAGATATGTTTTACAGTAACTTTTTATTATTATAATATTCTTTTTACCTTGAATTACCTTATTTACCTATAATTGTCGTAAATAACAGTCAAATGATACCATTCAATAAAAAATTATTTTCATCTTATTAAACCAAATATTACTTACTAGTAATAAAAATTTATTTCATATATTCAAGATTCATTTGAACGAAGTGGAAAAATATCATTCAAATTAAAAAGTCAGGTTTTAAGTACTATTTAGTAGTTTCACTATTCATCAAAAATTGTTGTTTTTCAGATCAATTCCTAAAATTCATCCAAAGATATATTTGATATTAATAATTCAAAAATATGTTGTTTTTTAAAAAATTAAAAACATTGATTTTTCATTTTTAATTTGAAATTAATTCCCTTTGTCAAAACAAATAGTGTGTTTTTAAAAAAACAATATCTATCAAAAGATTAACATTTATTTATTTCCAATTTTAAATTGATATTACTTATGATGTCCACCATTGTATTAAATGGTAAAAATATAATATAATTAAATTTTAAAATAAATTAAAAACATAATCTAACCGTATAATTAAATTAGATTAAAAATCATATTTTAATTAAAATATAGTACATTTCGGTATTCATCAAAAAATGAATTTTATCCGAAAAATACTAAAACTTTACACAAAGTGAATTATGATGTCCCAAATTTAAAGAATAATTTAATTTTTTTTTATATAAAATATTAAATTGACTAATAATGTATTTAAATATGGTTCTCCATCAGAAGGCGGTAAATCAACTATTTAAAGTATATTATGGTTAAAATTGGATTTATTCAACTTTTAGGCCTCTAACTCTGATATGATAAATGTAAAAATATTTAACAAACATGTATAATAATATTGTAGTTAGTAATGTTAATTCAAACCAATAAAATGTCTAGGAATTAACATCCATTTAAAATAATAATATTTTATTATTATTTTTCAGTATGAACCAACGTTGTGATTGACGTATGATTTCATAGAAACCCATTATTGTGTATCAGGTATTCCATTGAACATAGAATCTTGTTTAATGTAATATTAAAAATTAAATTTAAAAATATTAATAAATATTAAAATTCCATATTCATGTTTTACCAGGGATGTTACATAGACATTCTAAGCATATCAAAAAGGATTGTTACTAAGGTGTCATATTCTAAAAATACTAAGGATATCCCTGAAGGAATCATTAAACATTTAATCTATAGATATTAAATTTGTCACCCCATGAAATGATGATATGTAAGGGTTCAAACATAATATTTATTTGATTATTGTGATCTATACATATCATAATCAATCATTTTGTAAATAACAGAAGATGAATAAATGAAATGGAATTCATGTAAAAATCACTGGATTTTTAATGTGGTAAAAAACATAAAGATAATGAAATTTTCATCCCACATAAATGGAATGATGTGATTCTTGTATAAAAATACCAAAATATAATAATTATTTATTTAATATAGTATAATACCCCATTAAAATTAATATTTATTCGTATTTATAAGAATAAATTAATATAGAACTTCTCCGTGAAGAAATATAAATTTTGGGAAGTAAATCTGGTAGCATAATAAGAATAAAAAATTGTTTTAGAAATTGTTAAAATTAGAGGGAAAAACTATCTCTTAGTAATAAAATATTCTTATTATAGTTAATGGATATCATATAGGTGGAAAATTAACTTATTTTTGAAATTGGAAGACGCACCGGATAACAAGTGAACTTGAATTGAAAAGAAATGTACTTATTTCAATTCCCTTAGCAATTAAATAAAAAATTGTGAATATTGGGACATTGGTGGATTGAGGACACCATGGGAGGAAAATTGTATAGGTAAAACTACTATATATTTGTGGACTATGGATCGGGATCGACTTTGAATTTTGAAAATGGTGGGTATTTCTTGGAAAAGTGGAGGATTTTTTAATTAATTTCCAAATATATGCCTTAGAAACCAAGGTTCTGTAAAACTAATGACCCTACAAATTACCATTGTTGATTACCATGAATATTTAAAATTAGGTCATATTTTATGCAATATTAATGTAATATATTCCTTCATCATTTTGTATTATGTCTTTTGGAATAGAAATATGATGTTTCCAAAAAATTAATGTTTTCATGGTTAATGTTCCCATTATTGACTATGAAAATTAAATTTTTGGATTATACATTGATTGAATAAAAATAAAATACTTGATATTTCTAAAAAAATAATTTATTCCATGTATTGTGGTTTATATGTTATTAAATAGTTATGAAATAATTATAATTTCATTAAAAACTGAAAATTTATTTTTACTATTAATGAAAAAATAAATTAAATTATTAATCTATAATAAAATAACCCTAACCAAAATATGAAATCTTGATTTAAAAATTTATTTTTATTTTACATTAATAATGTTCAAAATATGTTAATTATAATATTTTAAATTATTAGTTCTTATATATATAATATCATTATGGATAAAATTTTATTAATAAAAACATTAACACTTGAATAAAATAAATTATTTTATCATTTATATGTAAATAAAACTATTTATATAAAACTATTTAAATAAAAAATTATTAATTATAATATATTATTTTATTATAATTATTTATATATATTGTTGAATATGATGGTTTCAATCTGAAAATTAAATTTATCAAATTCTATCTCAATTTTTTTTAGAAAAACGGTTCATAAAATTGAATTGAAGGTATAATAATTCTATTTATATATTGAAATTAACCATTATGTAAATAACTCCTTTACACATAACACCATATTAGTCCCATATGCACCCTATGAGTAAGGTGTGAAATTGCTGGTGTATCATGGTGTTCATGAAATGGAATTGGTCGAGTGGTAATCTCAATTAACTAGACCATCTCTTGAATGATATTTAAATCAAAATTGACATGGTGATTACCTACATTGTATTGGTCAAAGGAAAACACCAGTTATGAGAACTCCATCCTAAGCAATGAAAAATGGGGTTCAAATAGCATGGCTATTTTGGTTTCAGCCATCAATCATTATTTTTTTATAAATTATTATTTATAAAAATATTATATATAAACACTAATTATAACATTAAAAATATTATCAAGAGTATAGTAATAAATTATTATATTTTATAGTATTAATGTAATGTCTCAGATATATATTACACTCAAAAGATTATATATCCTTATTGTCCATATTTCCTCAAATTCATCTCCTATAATGCAAAAATTTGTCAACTAGTTGTGAGGGACTAGGGTGTGTCAATGTGGACACTATCCAATATTTACCAGAGTCTAACACAATTGAATTTATATAATATTAAATAGTTGCAGAATAATAATTGGATGGAAATATATAAACAATAGAAATATATTAAAATTAAAAAAAAATAGATCATACACAATGATAATGATGTGTTTTATATACAAATAATATATTAATGTGAAAAAGTAAGTACATTACAATACATATCAAAAATTACAAAATGGACAATAAGGTCAATCTCCAAACACTTTAAGGAGCCCTAGCTCTATCCTGTGCAAAAATTCTCCTAAGCATGATAAAAAATCAGTCACATGATAGTGGGCTCTAGCCCTACTCCATACATGCATCCATGTTGTTGGTTCAAGTACCCAATGGTGGCCTGAATTGGGTGTGAGCTTCAATACTAGTAGGTTACTAAAAAATTTCTATGAAGAACACATATAATATAAAGGAAACATGGGATATAAACATAAATAAATGGAATAACCATATGATCGACTTCCACACATATAAATAAATAGAATATCCATACGGATGACTTTCATACATATCACTAAATGGAAGTGACATACGGCTGACTTCCAAACAAAAGAATTCGACGTTATAATGTAACAACCGAACATTGTTTATCATAGAACCACCCTTCAGTTGGTTTATCAAGTAACCACCAGTAAAATGTCCAAGTACAATTATAAAATCAAAACACATAAAATATTTTGAATATAAACATTTCACTAATAAAAATTCCACATTGAAATTACAATATATCATTTCATTATATTGACATAATCAATGCTTATTCAAACCATTTTCAAAACCATTTATAAAATTTAATAAAGATATTTTTTAATCAAAATGTACCATACCACATTAAATATTTTAAAAGAATTATAATTTTAAAACATTAATTTCTATATAAATATATACTAAAACCATTATCAATAACATGGACATTAATTAGAAATATTTACAAGAATAAATCGTTAAAACAATATTTTAGTTAAAGAGTTCTTAACCAAAAGATAAATGCATGAATAAGAATAATTACAGAATAAAATTCAATCAAAACATTCTAATATCATGAGAATAATGTTATTCATCATATATTATCCCAAGGGATATTATATACACCAAATAAAAGTGAATTGATGAATAACACCATTGAAGTCTCAATGGAATGTATATTGAGAAGAAATCAATTATAAAGATGGTATCCTTAGATTAAGAATAAATTAATTATATAATTGTGTGGGAAAAATATAAATACACACAATATGACCAGATATTCTATTTGAATTAGTTAGTGGACATTCACATGTGTTCTTTTTAAGTCAAACCAATTGAATTTCATGTTTAACTTAATGTATTGAAATTGAGTTTAAATTACTCTTATCAAGTTCATATAGATGACTTGGGAATTTATAAATGGAGTGATTATGTGTATCAAAAGTATATCCACACATAGAGGAGTGAAAATTACAATATAAATAAAAATGATTCCACACATTGTTATAGCATTTCATAATTATCTATTAGAAGATTAACCCAAGGAATGAAATCTGGGTTTAGAAGTTCCCTTAGCGATTGGGTAACGTACGAAACATATACCACATGAAATAAAGATCATTCAATGAAGATGTATATACCCATAAATTAAATTATAATAAAAAGTGACTAATAATCATGGGTAGTACATACACCACAAAAATAAAATTGTGACAAATATAGCATGAATCTCACGGGAATAAAAGTGAGATATGAAATCTGTTACCACATTTTAATCAATATAGTCATAAGACCAATAGTTAATAACCACGAAATCTTACACAGAATACCATGAATATTTATATAATCAGGACATTATATATCAAATTTCTATTCACTATACATCAATTGAAATAAGTTAGTCACAGACAATGAAAATATCATGGATTTAAAAGTGAGATTAGAAACCATTTACATCATGTCCCACTTGACTTGTTTTTCTTTATTCATTCTGAATAAAAAACATATCATAATTATTAATTTATTAAGAACATTTTTAATGTTTATTATTCTTTTTATATCACTTATTACCATGTTAAACATTATGTAATCTTTTATATTAATAATGGGTGTTTTGTTGATATTTGGTATTTCAGTAAAAAATGGCATTCTAATAATTACTAGTTGTTCATGTGGTGAAATTTTCATTATATAAAGAATGATATTCCTAATTTAGATATCATATATATATTATATATCCAGTATATACATGTATTTATAATAGTACATAACATTTGGAGAAAATAAATGAAAGCAATCATTCATTGAGATGGTAAGTTGTACGTACACATGAACACTACTTCCATTTCTGTTTAGAATTGTAATGAAATGGAATCATAATTATAAATAAGTATATTATAATTATATTATAATAACTTATATAATTTCAATAACTCTACCCTTTAAATATTCCACTTATGGAATGAATGAGTCATGTCAATTTGACGGGGCAGTAGTCCGCACTTCATCAAATGACATTATTGTATATACCAACTATGGAAATCATAAAGGTGTTCTATAAATGAAAAATACATAAGCATAGAAACAATATGAATATAATATATATCATATATAAATATATATCCATCATAATTTCCACCATGAGTGGTGGTTGGAGATATTTGAAATATCATCGTTTCATGAGGCAGTAGTTCACTGTCCATAGAAACTGTATGTTCTTTACCCATTTGATAGAGGTGTGTGTAAGTTTAGTTCAGATCCATCTCCTAGACACAACCTAGTATATTGAGGTAAATTTTTTTGTCATAAAATAAATGATTAATCATATTTTATGGGGTTTGTGAAGTAAAATAAAACAATGTAAATCAAATGAATTTAAGAGAAACTTTTACCTAAAATTCGGGTAACTCACTTTGGTTTCAACCAAAAGGACTTATTGATATTCATTATTCCTTAGGTAAGGCTTATAAGTAGAAGAGAGGAATATTTAGAGCATATTTGGTTAGGTTTTGGATGCGCCAGGGGGCTTTGAGATGTGTGAGGAATGGGATAGAGTTGAGGGCTTTTTATAAGGGGGGTTCTTTAGGAAAGTGTGGAAATATTATTTTATTATATAATGATTTTCTATTTATAAAGGTCCAAAACTACTTAAGGGATAATATAAGATGAATAATGGTCAAAATAAATTCTTCTAATATGAAATGACATGTTTTTGAAGTTATTTTAATATTTATAATCTTATTTATTTAAATGATTTATTAATGAGGTAAACAGTATAACATTATTATGTCATAAATAATTTAATTTATTTCATGTATAAAAATAATAAAAAAATTACCATGATTATTAAATATTTTTATATTTTCAATGAATATTTATAGTTGAAATTATAACTTATATATCCTTATGTAATAATTATTTTAATAAAATATATATGTTATTGACATATTTGTCTTTACATTTAGTTAACTATTCTAATGTGTCATTATCATTCCAAAGTGGATCCATGGGCTCCCAAAAACGACCCAAGGATTCCCATGATCGGTCATGACTCATCAAATAAGTTTAGAACAATTGTTAAGGTGATTTTCAATTACTATAATATTCTTTTTTCATTGAATTACCTTATTGACCTTTAACAGTGGAAAATAAAAGTCAAAAGTTAATATTCACTAAAAAATTATTTTCATATTATTGAACCAAATCTTACATACTAATAACAACCATGTATTTGAAATTTTCTAAATTCAATTCAATGATGTGGTAATTTCTCATTTAAATGAAAAAGTTGATTTTTTAACTACTACATATTGGTTTCACTATTCATAAAAATTGATGTTTTTTCATAAAAATACCAAAAATTAAGCCTAAGATATATTTGATATTCCGAATTGAAAAATAATTAATATTTTATAAAATTAAAAACATATAAGTTGTATTAATTAATTTAAAATTAATTCATGTTGTCAAAACAAATAGGGAGGTTTTTAAGAAACTATATCTATCATAAAATTCACACTTGTTTGTGTCCAATTTCAAAGTAAAATTAATTCCAATTACCACTATTAAATTTAATGGTAAATTTATAATCTCTTAAAACATTAAAACCAATAAAAAATATAATCTATCAATATTAATAAATTAGATTAAACGTCATATTTTAATTAAAATACAATAATTTTCTCTATTCATAAAAAAATGTATTTCAAAAGAAAAATACCAAAATTTTACCCAATGTAAATTTTGATGTCCTGATTTTAAAAAAGAATTATATTTTTTCAAATAGAACATATAAAAGTGACCGAAACATGATTTATAGAAGTTTCACCATAAAGAAAGCTGAAAATCCACCTTATAATGTAAAATATACTTAAAATTAGATATATTCACATATTAAGCCTCTAACCTTTATTCGATAAATGTAAAATAATTTAAAAGTCATGAATAATCATATTATAGTTTGTTTTTATCATTCCCACCAAAAAAACGACTAGGCGTTAATACCATTTAATATAATAATAATAACTCTGTTTTCAGTATGACCCAACATTGTGTGTAATGTAAGAAATCAAACAAACCTATTTTTTGTATCAGGCACATTATCGGACATAGAATCACCATTAAAATAAAATTAATAATTAATTTACTAATATTAATAAATATAAAAATTTAATATTGTTTATTTACCCGAGATGTTAAATCCTTCCCTCTTTTCTGAAATTTTTCCTCGCAATTTTAAAATTAGGCTTGGAAACATCATTGAATATCCCAAATTCAAAAAAGAGAAAATAAAACTATCTTATTAAAAAATAGATATATAAAAAGGTCATCCAAGATAATAAATTTTAGTATTTCATTAAAACATAGATATGAAATAGAAACATACTCCCATAGATTTATAGAGTGACAAAGAACTTGATCACGAAATGTTAACCACCACAACAAAAACAATTTGTGGTTGGGTGAATGTCTGACGATAAAAGAGATCTTATAAATTTTTAACATAAAATAATTTTCATATAGTTGATTAATTTAATCAATAACTATACTAAGATAGAATGGGAATATACTAACTTGAAATGTATAATGTCATCGTTTAATAAAATTCTATCACAAACAACGATTTTCTCCAAGTGGTGTGTATTCAAGATGACTTGGTCATACTTAAAGTGATAGAATTAACATCTAGATTATCAAATAATCTTAAAAAGTGGAACTATACATTTCCCCTCTATTTAGACTTCAACCAAAACAAAAATCAGTTAGTAGAATATCTGATAATCCCCAAAAACAATAATCATTTTAAAAAGGAAAATTACTCTTCATCTCTAAAATTTGTCAAACAATACACAAAGTTCAAAAAACACCATTCAATAAACAAGTTTTCATAAAATTATTAAATTTAATCCAAACTAGTATTGAAATCCAAATACTAGAAGAATTTATTCATATAGTCTTTCATGATCAATCTTAACATTTATCTCTAAATAACATCAGATACTCTTAATGTATCAAATTCAAATGTAATTAACCTAATCACATATTCTCTATGATAGGTTAATAATTTCCATAGATAACCCAATATGAACTCATTTTTTATTCATAAAATCATCTAACTAAAAATAATTAGTTATACTAACTTGGGACATTATATAGTCTTTTGGTAGTCGATAAATCCAAGTAGAACTTTGTTTGGGGGTTTAATTCTTGCAGCTTTTATCGACACAACAAGATGTCATGAAGTCTGCGTGTTTTCATTTTTAAGAAGCTATATAATTTTATAACATTCCCAAAAAAGGGTATATTCATCTAAATAGTCATATCATATTTTAACCACAATGTTTATCTAGTAACATTCATTTTTCATCCCACATTGTATTAACCTGTAATTTACTCAAATTCAAGGGTCATATAAAGCCAAATTGTTCTTTATTACTGTATCCACAAAAGAAAAGATAATTGTTCCTTGAATAAAATATTCAAATATCAATCATCAGGGTTAAACATTCTATAAAAATCCTTCTAATGTTATCACATTATCAAAAGATACTTAATACTTTTTATCATTTCACCATCTTAAAATCAACCATAACTCTTGAATCCCTTATATGTAGACTTCTTACTCCATAAATGTTCTTCTTGATCTTTTAACAATTCCATTCTAACATATTATGGAATAATTATTCTTATAAATAGAAACCATTAATCATATCCATCATTCAATTATATCAAAACATACGTTATGAAATAATATATACCATTCATTTGTCACTTTCAGTTTCTTCATCCTCAATAAGAATGGAATTTTGTATTGATAAACAAAAATCTGTATGAACCTAGTGATCCCATTCCAAAAAAAAATTCATAAGACATCTGATTGAAAATTTACTATCTAAAAACATATAAAACATTCAATTTATCTCTCATAATTACCATCATTCACTTTCCTAGAGTCAATTGGATGATACCTTTTTCTATGTCATGTTCTTGCTTTATATCCTTAACTTCTACATCTACAGCATCTTCCCATCCCTTTAAAACATTTTCCTATGAGTTTCATTCCACATTCATGACACATATCTTTTTAAATATACACACCTTTATAATTATTATATGAACGTTAGTGGTGTATTGTTTCTTGCATATATGATGCCTCATAAAAATCACAAAAGTTCAAGTTGTCAATATTGACTCTAGATAGTTGGTTTATAATAACCTCAAGATTTCTCATTGCAGATCCCATTTCATTCAACTGCTCATTATGAATATCATCACAGTTTTCATCAAATCCATTGATACATTGATTCCTTATAGATCCATACATTGACTAAAACTAAAAGGGTTAGCGAGATTATATCAGTAAAATCATCATATATTATCTAATGAGGATGGTAAACACTGAAAAATACATTTCCATGCTATCTAAATGTGATTCGATTTATCTAAAAAATCTGAATCCTTACAATATTCTTATAATTATGGTTATTTCACTTATGATAAATAACATGATAACCTCTATTATTGTCTATACCGACCTCTAATAAAAATTATAAGTACATAGCCTTATGCATTACATAATCTTGAATTATGTCCAGAATTCACATTGAGAGTCTTTTTAGGTATAGAGTTTTAGATAATTAAACCATAACTATTACATAACCACTTGTATATTACTAGTAGACACTAATACCCAATATGTATTTTTTATAAAATATAAACTCTTAAAAATAAACATATAATTTTACATGTTAAATACATCATGACATTCCCCTGATCACATCCTTGTCCTCATTCAAATTCACGTCCTATGAAAAATATTATAAAAACCGAGGATGAGAAAAATACTCAGTAATGGATACACAAAGAATGCAAACTATTATTTTCTAAAAACAACATATAAACCATGAATACCTTATCATAAGTAGTAATTTTCACCTTTCTGATGTATTAAATACTCATCATTGAATAAAAGATCATTTTTTAAATTTTTGTAACCAAATAATTACCATAAAACCTATATAATGAACACATAACATATAATGGTATCATCGGACACAAACATACTTAAATTGAATAACCATATGGTCGATTTTCACACAAATCACATAATGTAATATCCATATGGAAGACTTCCATACATATCACTAAATGAAAGATCCATACAATTGACTTCGATATCAAATGCACTGGAGGTTATTACGTAACCACCCATCCCGGTTTATCATGACACCTCCTGTCATTTGGATTATCATGTAACCACCCATCAAAAGTACACGTACCATTATGAAATCATAACACATAAAATATTGGACATATAAACATTTCTCTAATAACATTTCAACATTGAAATTATAATATATCATATTATGATATTTAAATAATCAATGCATAATAAAACCATTTTCAAAACAATTTAAAACATTTAATAAAGAGATTTTTGAATCAAACTGTCCCATACCACATTGATATCTTTTAAATGAATTAAAATATTAAAACATTAATTTCAATATAAATAAATAGTAAAAACCATTTTCAAAATAAGACATTTATGGGAAATATTAAGAAAAATAAATATTTACAAAAATATTTTAGTTCAAGAGTTCTTAACCAAATAAGATGAGCTTGAATACATATAATTAAGGAATAAAATTCAAAAAAAAATTATATTATAATGAGAATAAAGGGATTCATGATATAATATTCAAAATAAAATTATATAAACATTATAAAAGTAAATTGGTGCATAACAACAATGAAGTGCCAATGGAATGTAATTTGAGATGAAATCCCTTATAAAGATGGTATCCTTAGATTAAGGTTAAATATATTACATAATTATGTGTTACAAATATAAATAGAGTCAATATGATTTGATATTCAGTGTAAATCAATAATATGACATTCACACATGTTCTTTATAAGAAAAAACCAATGACTTGGGTGTTTAACTCCTTGAATGGAAATTGAGTATAAATTACTCTTCTCAAGTTCATATCGATGACTTGAGAATTGATAAATGGAGTGATTATGTGTTTCAAAAATATTTCCACATAATGGGGAGTGGAAATTACAACATAAAAAACAAACCGAGACTCAACACATAATCATATCATGACATAATTATGAATTAGAAGATTAACCCAAGGAATGAAATTTGGGTTAAAAATTTCCCTTAGAGATTTGGTATATTACGAAACATACACCACATGAAATAATAATAACTAAGTGAGGTTTAAAATACACCAAAATTAATCTATATTACAAAAAGGTTACAAATCAATGGAAGCGCGTACACCACACTAATGAAATAGTGAAAAATATAGCATGAATCACAATGGAATAAAAGTGATATAAGAAATCCCATACCGTGATGTAATCAATCGAGTCATAAGTAAAAATGTTAATATCCAAAAAATTGATCACATAATACAAAAATACAAATATAATCATGATAATTTATATCAAATGGCTGTACAAAATACACCACATGCAATAAAGAAGTGGCGAACAATGGAAATCTCAGGAAACTAAAAGTGAGATAAGAAACCACTTACCTCGTGTCCGACTGGACAAGTTTTTTCCTTGTTCATCTAGAATAATATATTTAATTTTATTAATACTTTATTAATAACCTTTTTTATGTTTATTATTCCTTTTATATCACTTATTATCATGTTATATTCATTGTGTAATCATTTTAGATAATATTGGACCATATGTCGATATTTGATATTTGAGTCAAAAATGGACTTCTTATAATTACAAGTTGTTCATATGGTCAAAATATCATTATATACAGAATTATTTACGTGATCTAAATATAATAAATACCATATATATCCAGAATATATATTTCTTTATAATAGTACATAATATTTGGAGAAATAAATGAAATGCACCATTCATGGAGATGGTAAGTAGTACGTATGCATTAACGCTACTTCCATATCTATTTCATATTATAATGGAATGAAAATTAATAATACATAAGTATATTATAATTATAGTATTTTATAATATATAATTTCATTAACTCAATCCTTTATATATTCTATATATGACATTAACAAGTCATATCACTTTCAGGGGGCGGTAATCCACACTTTCTCAAATGAGATTATCGTATTTACCAACTATTGAAACCGTAAAGTTATTTAAAAAAAATACAAAAGAATAATTAAAATATAAAAATAATATATATAGTATATAAATATAGTTCCATCATAATATCCAACATGATAGGTCGTTGTAGATATTTGAATAATCATTGTTTCGTGAGGCAGTTGTTCGTTGTCCACAGAAACATCATGTTCATTAACCATTACATAGAGGTGTGTATACATGTAGTTAGAATAATTAACATAAAATAAACATATTATATTGGGTAAACTGGTTTTGTTATAAAATAAACTAATAATTCGTGTTTAGGGGGTTGTAGAAGTAAAATAAATCAAAATAAAACAAAAGAATTTAAGAGAAACAGTTACCATTAATTCAGGTAACATTCTTAGGATTGAATCAAAATGACATCTTGAAGTTCTTTATGCCTAAGGTAAGGCTTCCAACTAGAATATAGGGATCATGAGAGATTATTTTGGTAGGGTTTGGATGATCCAAGGGGCTTGAGAGTTTTAAGGAATGGGATAGAGTTTAGGGCTTTTTATAATGGGGAGGTGTGGTTCTTTAGGAAAGTGTGAAAATATTATTTTATTATTTAATGGTATTCTATTTCAAAAGGTCCAAAAGTCATTAAGGTCAGTGATAAAATTACTCGTGGTCTAAATAAATTCATCCAAAAATCATTGGATATGTTTTGAAGTTATTTTAATATTTATAATCTTTTTTATTTAAATGATTTATTAATGAGGTAAACACTACATCATTATTGTGTCATAAATAACATAATTTATTTAATGTCTAAAGAATATAAAAAAATTACCATGATATAGGAAATATTTTTATCTTTCCAATTAATATTTATAGTCTAAAAGGTATGTTATATAACCAGATGAAAAATTTAATTTAATAAAAGATGTTGTTTTTGTCATTTCTGAGACATTACATAAAATTAATTAATCTAAAGTGTCATTTCACTCCCAAGTTGATCCATGGGGTTCCAAAATAGACCATGGATGACCATAGTCGATCATGACTCATCAAATTAAGATAGTACATGTTTTACGGTAATTTTATGTTATTATAAAATTCTTTTTACCTTGAATTACCCTATTTATCTTTGACCGTTGTAAATAAAAGTTAAATGTTACCATTCAATAAAAAATTATTTTCAACTTATTGAACCACATTTTACTTACTAATAATAACAATGTATTTATTATTTTCAAGATTCATTTTGCAAAAGTGAAAAAATTTCATTCAAATTAAAAAGTTAGTTTTTAACTACTATTTAGTAGTATCACTATTCATCAAAAATTGATGTTTTTTAGATCAATTCCTAAAATTTACCCAAATATATATTTGATATTAATAAATCAAAAAACGTTATTTTTAAAAAAATAAAAAACATAGAATATGCATTATTAATTTTAAATTAATTCCCTTTGTCAAAACAAATAATGTATTCTTAAGAAACAATATCTATCAAAATATTGACATTTGTTTATTTCCAATTTCAATGTGATATTAATTCTGATGTGCACCATTTTATTAAAAGGTGATAATATAATATAATTACACATTAAAATAAATAAAAACATAATTTAACCATATAAAAAATTAGATTAAAAATCATATTTCAATTAAAACATAGTAGTTTTCATTATTCATCAAAAAATTAATTTTAACAAAAAATTACCAAAATTTTATGCAAAGTGAATTTTGATATTCAAATTTTAAAGAATAATTTTTTTTTTTCATATATAACATATTTATTTGACCAATAATTTATTAAAATATGGTTCTCCATCAAAATGTGGTAAATAAGGCATTTAAAGTAAATTATTCTTAAAATTAGATTTATTCACATTTTAAGCCTCTAACTCTTATTAGATAAATTAAAAAAGATATAAAAAACATGTATAATCATATTTTAGTAAGATATGAAAATTACCACCAATACAATTTCTAGGAATTAACTTCCATATAAAATAATCTTATTATATTATTATTTTTCAGTATGACCAAACGTTGTGTGTGACGTAAGATTTCAAAGAATCTCATTGTTGTGTATCAGGTATTCCATCGAACATAGAATCCTCTTTAATTTAATATTAATTATTAATTTAAAAATATTAATAAATATTATAATTTCATATTCTTTGTTTACCAGGGATGTTACATTGAAATTCTACGCATATCGAAAAGGATTGTTTCTAAGGTGTCATATTTTTAAAATACTAAGGATATCCACAAAGGAATCATTAAACATGTTATCTATAAGGATTAAATTTGTTACCCCTTGAAATGATTATATGTAAGGGTTCAAACATAATATTTATTTGTTTAATGTGATCCATACATATCATAATCAAACATTTCATAAATAACACATACTGAATAAATGAAATGGAATTCATATAAAATCATGGGATTTATAATGTTATAAAAATCATAAATATAATGAAATTTCCATCCCACATAAAAGTAATGATGGTATTATTGTATTAAAATACCAAAATAAAATAAATAAATTTATAATATCGTTTAATACCCCATTAAAATTAATATTTATTTTATTAATAAGAATAAATTAAAATAGAACTTCGTCATGAAGAAATACATATTTTGAGAAGTAAATCTGGTAGCATAATAAAAAAAATTATTTTAGAAATTAGTAAAATTAAATGGAACAAGTGTATCTCTATCATAAAATAATCTTATTATAGTTTGTGGATATCATATAGGGGGGAAATTAACTTATTTTTGAAATTTGAAGACATACCTGATAACAAGTGATCTAGAATTGAAATGAAAAGTACTTATTTCAATTACCTTAGAAATTAAATAAAAGATTGTGAATATTCTGAAATTGGTGGATTCAGGACACAATGAGAGGATAATTTTATATGTAAAACTACAATATATTTGTGAACTATGGATTGGGAGTGAATGTGAATTTTGAAAAGGTTTGGTATTTATTGGAAAAGTGGAGGATTTGTTAATTAATTTCCATATATAGGCCTCAGAAACTAATGATCTAGAAAATAAATAACCATAGAAATTACAATTGTATATTACCTTGAATTATTACCATTAGTTCATATTTTATGCAATATTAATGTATCATTTTCCTTCATCATTTTATATAACGTCTTTTGGAATATAAATGTGATGTTTCCACAATATTAATTTTTTCATTGTTAATGTTCCCATTGTAAACAAGGAAAATAATATTTTATGATTATAAATTGATTAAATAACAATAAATTACTTGATATTTATACAAAATAATTTATTTCATGTATTGTGGTTTATATGTTATTACATAATTATGAAGTAGTTATAATGACTTTAAAAACTGAAAATGCATTTTTACTATTAATAAAAAAATAAATTAAATTATTAAACTATTATAAATTAACCCTAATAAAAATATAAACACTTTATTTAAAGAAATTATTTTTCTTTTATCTTAATAATGTTCAAAATATGTTAATTGTAACGTTTTAAATTATTTGTTGTTATATATTTAATATCTTAGTGTATAAAATGTTATTAATAAAAACATTGATAGTCGAATAAAATAAAACTATTTTATCATTTATATATAAATAATACTATTTCAATAATACTATTTAAATAAAAAATTATTATTAATAATATATTATTTTACTATAAATATTTATATATATTTTTTAACATTTTGGTTTCAGTCCAAAAATTAAATTTATCAAATTAGATCTCAATTTTCTTTAGAAAATCTGTTCGTAAAATGGAATTGAAAGTATAATATTTTTATTTATATAATGGAATTAACAATTATGTAAATAACTATATTACACATAACACCATATTAGTCCCATGTACACACTACAATTATGGTTTGAAATGGTTGATGTATCATGGGGTTCCTCAAATAGCATTGGTCGAGTGGTAATCACAAGTAACTAGAACATCACTTAAATGTGATTTCATTCAAAAATTACATGGTGATTACATACATGGTATTGGTTAAAGTAAAACACCAGTTATGATAACCCCATCCCATTCAATGAAATATGGAGTTCAAATAGCATGTCTATTTTGGTTGCATCCATTAAACATTATTTCTGTATAATTTTTTTTGTAAAAATATTATATATAAACACTAATTATAACATTAAAATTATTATCAAGAGTATAGTAATAAATTATTATATTTTATAGTGGTAATGTAATGTATCAGAAATAGATTACACTCAATAGATCTTATATCCTTGTTCCCTATATTGCCACAAATGCATCTCCTATAATGAAACATTTTTCCACTAGTAGTGATGGACTTGGGTGTGTCTATTTGGACACTATCCAATATTACC
Source organism: Viscum album (assembly GCA_963277665.1). Lineage (NCBI taxonomy): Eukaryota > Viridiplantae > Streptophyta > Magnoliopsida > Santalales > Viscaceae > Viscum > Viscum album. Next base: position 1,035,490,749 of record OY728133.1, on the reverse strand, counting down.
AGAGTCTAACAAAATTGAATTTTTATTATATTAAATAGTTGCACAATAATAATATTATGTCAATATTTTAACAATATAAATAGATTAAAATGAAATAAGGTAGATCATACACAATGATAATCATGTGTTCTATATACAAAGAAGGTAAAAAATATAAAAGTAAGTACATTACAATACATATCAAAAATTACAAAATGAACAATAATTTCAATCTCCAAACACTATAATGACCCTTAGCTCTGTCCTGTGCAAACATGCTCTTAATCACGCTAAAAATCCGGCACATGACAGTGGGATCCTTCCCTAACCCATACATGCATCTATGTAGTATGTTCAAGTACCCAATGGTGGCCTAAATTGGGTGTGAGCTACAATACCAGTAGGTTACCAAAATATACCTATAAAAATCAAAGCTATTAAATATAATGATATAAATATATTTCTAGAAATCATGTATGAATATTTATGTAATGTGAACATTTCTTTGCTATAATAAGAAAGTGACATGAAATAACCATACATGGGTCCCTTAAAAACATGTTCTATATCTAATACCATTTATTCTATAACAATCATATGTAAAAAATACGGCCTTTCCATACAGGAATACATATCATTTCATTTATGACCCTTCCATATAGAGAGGTTTTAGAGTGACCATGACCGATCTATTCAACTAGTCATACCATATTTCTTATGGATGTACTGTATAACAAATGTGTATCACATTACCATGAACATGCCATATAATAAATGCGTGTTACACTACATCAATTATACTATAGATTCAATTTGTTTTGACATGAATTACATGATCCATGTTGTAAAATACCATGAAATCTTCATTGATTCCTATCTTGAAACATCGTCTCGGGCCCGTTCCGTGACTACCCCATGCCCGCCTTCCATTGGCCAGGGGTGGAAACAAGTACATAAAATTGTATTCCCTAAACCGGGATGGTGTTGCATTTAAATATTGTAAACTCACACAAACCAATCACACATCCAGATACATGAAAAAAGTTTACTATATAGTAAACATGTTGCATAGATAAAGTAAAGGGGACAAAATACAAGAGAAACTGGAAGTAAAAGAAAAACTGGAAAAAGACAAGAAAAACGATGTACAACTCCTGTAAACACCCACCAATGATCCAAATTTAAGGGTTGGTACATCTCCTAAATGATTTTCTCTAAAAATCACCTATTCAATGGTCCACCTTTGAGTAGTCTCATGTATAGTTACCCTGGTCCTGAGTTATCATTGTCCATCTTCTGAACCAAACACAAAATGGTACGACCTTTTCCAGTGCAGGGGTGATTATAACAATACTCATTAGGGACCTAGAGACCCCTAAATGTCACCCAAATACACAATGTATAATCCAAAAAACATTGAAAAAACAGTCAACCCTACATAGGTATATTCCAATACATATACATAAGTTATCAGGAAAAATATCCATCTCAAAAAGGTTGGTTGAATACCACACAAGTAATACCAGGATGTTATATTTCCACACAAGTACAATACCACATAGAATAACCTCAATCACTAGCACAAAGTAAAGGCAGATAACACCAAGATTTATTCTAGGTGTAGTAACATGTATGATCCCAAATCAGAACATCGGATGTCTCAGATGCTGGAAAAATCCTCCTCTATCGAGTACAGTGATCCCACAGCATCACACATTGGTTCTTCCCACTAATTTTTTACAGTTGAGGTACTCATTCTATCGACTATTGTTGGTCTGTCATGTCACACAAAATCACTCCCCACTGTGGGTATGCCATGTCACATAGAGGCGCTCCCTCATGTGTCCTACTGAAGTACTCCTCCTATCAATTACCATGGGTCTTCCTCATCACACATAGGTGATCCCCACCATGGGTCTTTTGCGTCGCACATAGTTTCTCTCCCCAGGGACCGTTGAGTCACTTCGAGTTGATACAGTCATCAGTCTTCATTTCTCAGCCAATCGTCGGGTTCTGAATGTATCACTCTTTGGATAACCAACCCTATGCCATAGTTCATGACTCAACTGCCCCAAAATTACATGGAAAATTATCCCATAGGTCTTCCATGTCAAAAGGGAACCAACACAACAGATGACACATAAATCAGACGCCCAGTCTGTAAGTTAATAGAATTTCTACTCTAAGGGTCTCGATGGATTCAGGGACTGATCCAACCAGATCATACTCTTACCTTATCCAAAACTCTAGTGGAGGATACCAAAATTACATTCTCAATAAAAGGTATTCAGTGCCTCTGATGGTTCATCATACGGATTCTCGAATCAAAATTTATGTCCAAAAAGACGAAAGTGGGTTCGGAAAGGTCCGGGTCTGGTTCGACCCAATCGGGTCAATCCATGCTGGGCCGACCTGACCTGGTTCTAGTTATCCTGCCCAAAACTGGATCAGCCCAATTGTCCTAGGCCTCACCGGGCTCAGCCGGCTAGGCCGTAGTCTGGCCCAACCATTGATGTGGGCAGCCAGCCTAGCACGCTGGCGCCACCCACTCTGTTGCGGCCAACTTGGTGAGTGGTCCACCAGATCTTCCATTGAAGGGGGAGATCCCCACTGTTAGTTTTCATGAATGGTCTATTAGACTATTCAGCTAGAAAGCACACAGGATCCACCAGAGGGGTCCCGCCCAGTATAGCATGGCTAGATGGAAGGGATACTGATCTTCCTCACCACAGCATAATCTTGCATCGTTGCTCCACAACGGTCGACCTGTAGGCCAACTGTCCTTTGGGTTCCACCGCCGCCAAGTGGCCACAACACCCCTGCTCCACCAGTAGCATTGACGTGTGCCGAAACTCCTCCACATGGTCGTCTGGTTACCGGTAGCCTCCCTACCCCGCCACAGCCGACGAGTCGCAACCTTCTCATCAACCAGCAGCATGAATTTGTTCTTCCCTTCATTAATCACGTCTGGTCTAGTGTCGGTCACTGCCATCTTCCCTGAGCCACTGCGGCTTCATTTGACGCTAGTAAAATTAAATGATTGCATATTCACGATCCTTGAATTGAGGGTTCAATTTCCATATAATGCACTCAGTAAAAATCGATGTTTCTAGGGTCAATAAATATTAGGCGTTGAAGAATGCGTGAAGAATAAAATGAAAGTGAAGCATTGATTTTGTGCGGGATGATTGAAATGTTCATTTGGACATCACCATCATGAATTTAGGATACGAAGAGTCAATAATTTTAATTCAATCATAAATAAAAACCCTACCTCATGTTCATTGGAGAGAATCCGTGTTTGAGAAAGTGTTAGATTTCGTTGTCCCCGAAACAGGCCTACAACGACACCGGTCAATCGCCATTTTGTGGTTCATGGATCGAGGTCACTCATCACCTCCCTCTAGAATCGACTCCATCCTCCATGTGTTTGGGAATCACGACACTTTACTAGAGCTTCAACACTTGGTTAAAACGTGCCAAATTACTCCCCCTAACACTATATAAATAAGATAGGGGGATGTTATGTAACTATTATGGAATTTATGAATATTTATTTAATATTAACCTTTCTAAATTCTAACAACTTTGTTACTTATTATTTTAAGGGTCAATACATTTAATGGTTTGACTCACCACTAGTCCCACACTACCTCTAGTCTATTGGTGGAAAAGATATAAAATAATGAGATTATTTTCTTTTCTTTTCTTTTAAAAGTCACAAAAAAACATCTTCTTCATATATACTAAAATCAATGTAAATCCTCCATTAAGAGAATCATGGAATTGTGGATTCAAAAGTTCCCAATTATTTTTAATCTGAGGACAGGTTCAATAGTTAGAAAACAGCACTCATGCATTTACAGAATGTTCCCGAAAAAAAGTTCAGAAAATTAATAACAGCCACCCTCATCCCGTGCTAGTATAGGATACTTTGTACCTAAGTTAAATATTCCCCAATGGTCCCAATGTTACTCTCAAATTTCTATTCTAAGTTACCGTTTAAATTTTATTGATTTTACAATAAAATAATTGTCACAAAATTATTTTATTTATGACAAAAAACTAACATTCATTGGTGGCCCGTGTAGGACAATGTAATTATATTCCTAATGAAAGAATAACCTAATGAGTTTAGTGAGGGTTTCATATTTTTTTATTAGAGTTACCTTTTGTGAGATATTATCATTTGAAAATTAAAATAACTTTATTTAATTTTTTTATTTACGGTTATGCCATTTTCTAGTTTTCCCATAGTAGACTGGCACAGACTAATCATAAGTTGCACCTAGGGTAAACCTTCCATCATGAGCAAAGTGGTGCACTCAGATTTCTGATTTGAGTAACTATTTATATGTTATTCCACTCTTTAGGAAAACTGCATATGCGCTCTAATTAAATATTAACAAAAATCGACAGATCATTTCGGGCATTCCAAGCCTCAGAATTGCACGTCATCAAATTTCTTAGTCTTTCAATAATTCAATATAAAAAAATTATATAGAATTTCTAGGATATTACATTTCCCCATCATAAAGACTTATAGCCTCAAAATTCACAACAAAGGCTATGGAACCAAATGGGGTTACTGAGAACAAATCTGAACCTTCTGCTCCAAAGTGCTCCCCTAGAGGTTCTTGTGCTGCCAAAAAATATACACCGGAGTTATCGACTTCCCATGATGGACCTACTGCTTTTGATCCTTAATCTCTATTAGATCCTCCATAAACGTCGCCCCATCATCTAAGTATAGCTCACCATTATCAATGTCTTGAGAAGGGTAATGCATGTATCTCTTAAACAAGGATATGTGGAAGACTTCGTGCACCCACTCCAACCGTGGTGGTAGTTCTAAGATGTATACTACCTCACCAATCCTCCGATGTAACTGAAATGGTCTGATAAACCATAGTGATAACATTCCACCTTTTCCAAAACTCTGAAGTCCCTACCATGGAGAGACTCGAAATAAAACATGGTCCCCCTCCTAGAACTCCAAAGGTCTCCTTCTCTTGTCAGCATAAGACATCTTCCAACTCTGTGCAGTCTTCATTTGCTGACATGTGAGTCATCGTGATAAAAACTCTGCTACTTCTTTCCTAATCACTATCCACCATTTATGACACTGATGTTCCTGGTACATCATCACCACTCTAGTATGTACCACTTGAGGTGATCTATGTTTGAACCATGGTCATCTATGCATGAATTGTAGAATGGTTTGTGTTTATTTTCAATCCTCAAAGGAGGTTCATAATGTATGCCAGCAAAGTTCTCATACAGGTCAAGTAGATAATAGTATTAATGTTGGCACATTTTTATGGTGTTTCTCCCAAATTTCTAGACCTCAAATTTGATGAAATGAGAAAACAATTTTTTCTGGTAATGGGACTTGTGCATCAGACATGTGTCGTGCAAGTCTATTGCGTGTCGAGAAAGGACTTACACGCCGGTGCCTATGAGGATTAGAAAGTTGTAAGCCATATTTTTTTCAAAATCATAACTTCAAAATATGGTAACTGAAAGAGGTGCATGCAAGTATTTTTGTGGTCGCACAAGTGAGTAGCGCGACAGAGGCAATGACGGTAGGAGTTGCGTGCCGGAACATGCGCACTAAGAGGAGGCTTTTGTGCCACCACGCAGGGTGTCCAGTTTTCCTATAAATAGTGGACCACCCCTCCTCATTTGAAATGAAGTTCAATTCCTAGAGAAATTTAGTGCTGCTGTCGCATAGGTGTAGTTGTCGGATAAGTGGTTGTGGTTCGTGCAATTATAAGTTGTGTGAAAGTTGTTTGTTGCACGCAAAAACCGATTTTGGTTAAAAGGAATGTGGGTCTTGCAAGTTTGAAGTTGTTGATGTGAGTGTCGTGCAAGTCATTGAGGTGGACTTGTGTGCCAGTTGTAACTAGTGTGCCGACATTGAAACTTGTGTGCCATATTCAGGAAGTGCGCCTGGTGTTGTTGATGTATTCCCGTCATTTTCAAGATACACGAGTTCTTGGATTTTTCCCGATACCGTTAGAAAAAAGTGAGATTCCACTATTGGTGAGAGTTGGAATTCAACATAAAATCTACATACAATAGTGGATGCATTATTTTTAAATGATGAAGAGACCTTCACGTCTATAAACTGATTGGGACTTCACCAGAGGCAGTGTGCTAGGTGGAGTCAACGGGAGTGACCCGAGGGATGCATTGAGCTATCCCTAAACCACTGTAAAGGTAGTGAGCCTGTGTCAGATTTATTGTTCCCAATCCATTGTAATCCTAAGATAGTAATGTTTAGTGGAATTTGGTAAAAGAGAAAACATGTCGTTGTATTCTCCTTGGACGTAGCCCTTAGTGGTGAACCATGTAAAAAGTGATGTGTCATCTCTCGGAATGTGAATATTTGCTTTCTGGTCATATTCATCATTCAGGTTTGACAAGTTCCTACCAAAGTGGGAACAATATTTGTCACATTAAAAGAAAACATTGTCACCCTGGTTCACCCCTCCCCACACAGGGTGTCCTGGTGTCCTAAAAGTGGTATCATAGGGTAAAGGTTGCTGGTGTTGAATCTATCCTTTGTCGTCATGGAGAATGCAGTCGATGATAGTGGAGTCCCTCTATTCAATGGAAGTAATTTTCATATCTTGAAGAATATAATAATATCTCATCTAAGATCCCTTATAATAGAAGTCATTTTTTATACTGTCCAAGGTATACATGTTACTGATCCAATAGGGCAGGCTTTGATGGATGCCGATAGGAAAATTCTTGATGCTGATGCTAAAGCGCAGAATGCTCTCACCGCCGCCCTTTCTAATCAGATCTATCTAAAGGTAAAGAGTTTCACTTCATTAAATGTCATGTGAGATTAACATGAAAATATTTATGAAGGATATATCAATATAAAAGAAGAAAAACTACAAGTCCTACACAACAAGTTTGACGATCTAATGATGCATCCTAATGAGAATGCAAATTCATTCTTCAATCAAATTTATGATGTTGTGGGAGCAATTAGAGGTCTTGGAGAACAAATCAAAGACACTGATATCATAATGAAAATCATGAGAAAACTTCCTCATATATACAATGTAAAGGTGTCAGTCCTTGAAGAAAGAGATCTATCTAAACTATCTATGGAAGATCATGTAAGTAGTCTAGTGGTATATGAGATGAGTGTCAAGCCCGAAGATGCCATGACTCATGTAAGCAAAAAAATGGCATTCAAATCCAGGGAAAAACATAAAATTTCAGAAGATATTGGTGGTGAAGAGGAAGATGAAAAGGAAATTATTTCTTTCATCGCCAAGAATCTAAAGAAGGGAAAAGGTAAATTAAAAGGTAAGCTCGCTCTGTCATGTTTTTGATGTGAATGAGTTGGGAACATTTCCTCTCAGTGCCAAAGAATGATTGATGATGATGAAAGTGAAGCAGAAGTCATTGAGAAGCCTCTAAAAAGGTTTTCCAAAAAGAAAGAATTCAAATCTGGGAAAAAGATACAGAAGAATATTTTTTATTTGATGCGGAAGATAATGACATTGAATTATGTGATGAAGAAAAACTAAAATTTAAACTAGGAACTATGCTTCCATGATGGACACTATTGAAAAATCAGATGATACTGGTGGAGAAAGTCAGTTTAAAGCTAGTGCATATCCCAAGTTAAAACTTAAGGATGTTGTTAGTAAGCTCAAGATTAAATGTAAGAGTTGAAATATTTGGAAATAAATTGTAGAATAATCAACTAAATATGTCAACCAAGTAGAATATGAAATTGAATGAATGGAATAATTGGTGAAAGTACATTCTAAAATACTTGAAAGTAATAATGATGTAGTGGATCTGATGTTGAGAATTGAAGACCAGGTAAAGGTCATCAATGACCTCACTTACATATTAGAGGAAAAGTACAAGACTACTGAGCGTCTTGAGGATTAAGTTGTTACTATTCAGAGTAAACATTAAAATGATTCAATTTCAAAAGAATCAAGGAAGAAAATATAGTTTGGAAGGTTCTTAGATGCTATGCTGTTAGGGAGAGAGAAATTTTTCACTAATGGAGTTGAAAAGATTTTAAATGACCAAATACCAGCATGCATGGGAAATAGTGGAATTGGTTGTGAGAAAGAATCATCAAATGCTGTAAATAAAGGTGACCAAAATAAAAGCAAGCTGATAGTGGGTGATGTGGGAAAGTCTTCAAATGTGATGAAACAGAAACCCCCAATTCAATCTGAAAGAAGAAAATAAGATTATCCTCGAGACATGTGGAAAAAGGATTCCTCATTCCATTATCCCATAGAAGAAGGTATGAGGATAAATTCAAGTGAGAAGACATTTCCTCTCATGAAGTGTCAGTTCTATTGCTATATGGTCCATACCATGTCATATTGCAAAGAAGAAAGGAGCAACTTGAATGGGGAAGATCTGGGAGTTCTATGATGGAGAACAAATTCAAATCCTAATTCTTTTAGATGAAACAACTTCTATGGATATTGTTTTTGTTGTTATAGCTTTGGTCATAAGGCTGTTAATTGCATGCAGAGAAGGGACATGGACACATCATACCGGAGTTCATGACAAGTCAAATCTCATCAACAAGGGAGTGTTTCTCTTACTAACAGGTTTTCTCCTCTTGAAGAAGACTTCGAATATAATGAACCATTGTACGCAGATGAGATAATTGAAAGTTTGTCAGTGCTCTATACTCAATTAAATGTCTCATGGAATGAAAGGAAGAATGTTGAGATATCCAACCTTGAAGAGGTGGACCTAAAAGCTACAAAAATCAACAGTACCTAGATTCTGGATAGCGGTTTCTTTTCCCATATGATGGGAAATGCTGAACTTTTTATGAACATTAAAAATAAGGTTGATGGAATAGTTTGGTTTGGTAATGATGCTGCATTGAAGATTAAAGGTAGTGGGAATACTAATCTCCCCAATGGAGAGCTAATGAAGACTGAAATTCTTTATATGGATTTTCTATGTCACAATGTCATCAGTGTGAGTCAACTATCTTACACAAGGCACATTGTAACATTCAATCTAGAAGGATACACTATAAAGGGAAAACAAGTGAATTATCTTAAGAAAGTATATATAACAAATGAAAAATTATATCAGGTTGACAGCCAAGTGAACTCTTTCTATTTGTATGTTGAAGAAGAAAACTATTTGTGGCATCGAAAGTTGGGGCACATTAACCAAAAAGACAAGGAATAGATATCTATGCTAAATATAGTCATCGATATCCCCATTTTGAATTGTGATCATGAAAAATCTTGTGGTGCATGCATTTGTGGGAAGCTGCTCTGCGGTTCATATCGGCCATAGATGAAAAGAGCATCTCATCTTCTTTATCTAATTCATACAGATGTATGTGGGCCGATAAATGTTTCTGGAACACATGGGGAAATGTACTTTGTCCTTTTCGTTGATGATTATAGTATAATTGTCACGACCCACCCTCGGGGTCCGTGCCGTGACTACCCCAAGCCCGCCTTCCATAGGCCAGGGGCTGGCGACTAGCACCAAGGCGTAAATCCTGGTAAAAAGGGAAGGCATTACCTTTGTAAAGTAAACAAACACCATAGAGTAAGCAAGCGGAAAGTAAACACTAAGCAAAAGCAGAGTACAACTGAAAGTGCGGAAAAGTAAATGAGCCAGTATACAAACCCAAACTGAATGTAAAGTACAACTCGAAAGGGAAAACAGCAACTGAAAAGTAAAAGCCGCTACACCGAGCTGTCCACTGAAAATCCCACCTGAAGGGTGGGTACAGATAGCTCCACTGCTCCACGGGTCCCGCCGTCTGCTCCGCGCACGTCCCGCCCAGTGGTCCACCTCCAGGTACCGTCCTGCTCGGCAAGCCTCAACTGAGATCAATGTTGTCCATCGTCTTCAACCAACACAACGTAGTGCGGGCAAAGCCCGTGCAGGGGTGAGTATAAGCTACTCAGTAGGGACCCCGATACCCCTGAAGGTCTCTCAAATCCACAAAGGATAAACTACGAAGAAAGGTACAATCACGAAGTAAAAACCGACACTGCTTAGGTATATGCCCATACATATACCTATGTCATCAAATTCAAATATGCTCCAACATCTGAGCCCAAGTACAACTCAGTCCACACAGGAAAGTAAACGTATTCTACACAGGAAAGAAAAATGTAATCCACACAGGATAGCACAACACAATCCACACAGGAAAGCAATAGGATTCAGCTCACACAGGTATACTTCTTCGAAAGACGATAAAGATGATCTCCGATCCATCTAAGTCGTCGGACCCACGAAGGATCGATAGGTAACTAACCCCCGCAAAAGACCCACACAGGATCGGGCCCACATAGGACTTGTAGGCGCTGGTTAACAAAGGACCACTGAGCGCAAAGACCCACACAGGATCGTGCCCACACAGGACCTGTAGCACTGATCCACGTAGGATCGCTGAGTGCTGTAGTCGTCGTCGTCGAATCCACACAGGATCTCTGTACTGTCGTCGTCGCAGTCACAGTAGCAGTAGTAGTCACAGTCGCAACCAGCACTAGGGTTCCCGCACACAGCAAGCTCGCTCGGGAGGATCCGCTCCACGAGCCGAGAGGCTGATACATCAGCTGTCACAAAGTCCAGAGTTGATGTATCCAAAAGTTCCGTACCGTCAATAGGAACTCAACGCAACAGACGGCGCGTCGATCGGACGCCCGGTCTGAGAGTTATTGGCATTTTCGTCCCCGGGGCCCGGTTGGTTTTTAAGGCAAAACCAACCCGACCGTACTCCACCTACGTCCAAACCTTGTGCGGAGTATGCCAAAATATATGTCTCACTAAGAGGAACACATCAAAGCTGACGGCACGTCAATCGGACGTCCGTAGCTCAGGATATTAGTTTTTCCGCTCCGAAGGCCCGGTTGGTTTCGTGAACGAACCAACCCAGCCGAACTCAAAGTATTCCGAAACTTTGAGTGCGATATACCGAAACGACCGTCTCGATCCAAGGATCGCGTTGCCGCAGACGGTTCATCAATCGGAGGTTCGTGGCTCAAGTTATGGCCAAAAGACCGAATCCATCTCGAAAACGGGGAGTCCGGGTCCGGGCCGACCCGGCCCGACCCCCCCTGGGTCGGCCCGAACCGGGTCGACCCGACCCGGGTCCGACCCGGCCCGGACGGTGGCGGTCCGGCGCAGTCCGGCCGGCAGCGGCGCGGCCTGGCGCCGCTGAAGTCACGCGCGGGGGGCTAAGCCCCCGCTTCCTTCTGGCGGCGCGGCTTAAGAGCCGCGCCTTTTGGAGACCCCCCCCCCCCCCTCGTGGGGGGACTTCTTTGAAGAGAACTGGGGGTTTAATCCCCCGGAATTCCAGGAAACGGACGGCCGTTTGGCCGGCCAAAAAACAAAACGCAGGACCCTAAAGGGTCCCGCCCTTGGACCGTCGCGGCCGGCTTTGACGCCCGCCTGCTGACCACCGCGGCATAGCCGCGGTGGGTTACTCCGGCGGCGCGCCTCCGTCGCGGGTCGCCAACGCCGGCGCACCGGAGCGGCGCGCGGCCGCTGTCTTTCGCGGACCACCGGATGCACTCCGGTGGTCCGTTCCTCTTGCGGTCTTCACCGATGATTTTCTCGGATCGAGATCTTCGGAACGGATACCTCATTTTCCCATTTCGGATTTGATTCTTCATCACGGTAATAACCACGCACCAAAAACAAAACTACGGAGGGTTGTCGGGCCATGTTTGTTCGGCCCGTACCCACCGCATTAGATGCTAACAATCGGGAATAACCAACACCCAAATGGCACAATTTTTAATTAATTAAAAATTTAACCTTGATTCAAACGATTCATACGTAAATTAAATAAAAATTCCCAACAATCCTCATCAAACATTTTTCCCAAACCCACAATAGATTTAGAAGGGGAAAAACATGGAAAGTGATAATCATATTGAAGTAAACCCCTACCTCGAAAAAAGACGCCGCACGTCGGGTATCACGGAGAAAGGCGTCGCGGCGTCGGACGTAGATTCCGTGGACGTCGGGGTGCGTCTGAGGAGGAAACGACGTCTCTTCACTTGTCGCTGTGACGAAGAAGAGAGGTACTTTGTCGTTGGAGATGATTTCCACGGTCGGCGACTTCTCCCTTGTCGAGGAGGAAGATGAAGACGAAAGAATCCGGGACGCCGAGTCTTGAAGGTCGTGGGGTCGATGTTCTTCGTCGGAGAAGAACCGTTCTTCACGTTCTTCGTCGAAGACGAAGAAGATCTTAATGTTTCTCAATGATTCTCCCAAACCTCTCATGCAACAAAGAAACTAACCAAAAATAAATTAAGCTCACACTTAATTTATTAACACAACACCAACCTTTGAAATTTCAAGAGTTTGAATTTCAAAACTCAAATTAAACTCACTTAATTAATTATACATGAGTTGTGTAATTAATTAAGTGTTAAGTTGTCAAGATTTTAAGAGGGAGAGAGGGGAGTTAGGGAATTTGAAAAGGTGGGGATCGGGTGGGCCCCTCCTCACCTTAATCCTCTCTTAGGTGGTTAAACAACCGAACTTCCAACAAAAGATTTTAACCACTTTAATGATATAAAATAAATATTGTATCACAAATTTATTTTACTCCTCATTTCATCCAGAAAATTAAACATCTCCTCCTAGGCAAACGCAACTTCGGAAAAGGTCTTCTTAAGCGAATATCAAAGCTGCGAGTTAATCGGTGTCCTCGGATTTCAATTCCGAGCACCGGATCAAAAGTTAGGAAATCCTGCTCGTTCGTTCACTGAACGTACCTGAGCCAAACTTCGGAAATTGATTCCGGGCACACCGGGCCTCGGAATCAGGTGCCGTCAGAAACCGCTCTCTTGTAAAATTCCAAAGAAAATTAAGAAAAAATTTCCCTTGAATTTTACGGGTCTTTACATTACTCCCACCTCAGTGCTTTGCGTCCCCGTAAAGTTACATCAAAAACTAGGGGAACAAATGAGGGTACTGAGCACGCATCTGAGCCTCCCGCTCCCATGTGCTCTCCTGGAGATTCCCGTACTGCCATCTGATGCGCACAAGAGGAATCGATCGCCCATGTAGTACCCGCTCCTGTCGATCCTCTATCTCCACCGGGACCTCCGTAAAAGTCGCCCCATCGTTAACGTCAAGCTCCCCATGGTCAATGATGTGCGTTGGGTCGTGCACGTATCTCCTCAGCTGGGATACGTGGAAGACATCATGCACCTGGTGCAACTGAGGTGGCAGAGCCAGGCGATAAGCCACGTCGCCAACCCTGCTAAGGACCTGGAAGGGTCCGATGAAGCGCATAGTTAACTTGCTGCCTCGGCCGAATCTCCGAATACCACGTCGATGTGAGACCCGCAAGAAGATGTGGTCGCCATCCTCGAACTCCAGTGGCCTCCACCTCCTGTCAGCATATGACTTCTGCCGGCTCTGAGCTGTCCTCATCCGCTCCTGGATGACCTGGACCTTCTCTGTCATGGCCTGGACCATCTCCGGTCCCACAAGTGCTGACTCCCCAGGGTCAGTCCAGCACAAAGTAGATCTACAAGGTCGCCCGTACAACGACTCATACGGTGCCATCTCGATGGTGGAGTGTATCTGTTGTTGTACCCAAACTCCACCAACGGTAGGTGGTCCTCCCAGCTGCGACCAAAGTCGAGGACACATGCGTGGAGCATGTCCTCGAGAGTCTGAATGGTCCTCTCCATCTGACCATCCGTCTAAGGGTGAAAGGCTGTGCTCAAACATAGCTGCGTCCCGAACGTCTCCTGTAACCCCTTCCAAAGCCGGGAAGTAAAGAGAGCATCTCGATCGGATACGATAGATGATGGCACGCCGTGGAGCCGCACAATCTCCTGAACGTAGAGACGTCCCATTCTCTCCACTGAGCCATGCTCTCTGATGGGTAAGAAGTGTGCCGACTTTGTGAGTCGGTCAAAAATCACCCAGATAGAGTCGTGACCTCTGGAAGTGCGTGGATGTCCAGTCACGAAGTCCATAGATATGCCGTCCCACTTCCACTCCTGGACCTCCAAGGGCTGTACCTATCCTTCTGGTACCTGATGCTCTGCCTTCACCTGCTGGCAGGTGAGGCATCGAGAAATGAACTCTGCTACTGCCTTCTTCATGCCCAGCCACCAGTGCTGTCGTCAGAGGTCCTGGTACATCTTTGCCACTCTAGGATGTACCGCCAAAGGAGAAGTGTGAAACTCTCTCAGCACTTCCTCTCGCAAGGCGACTGGTACCATGGTACGTCCTCTGAAAAGGTTGTCGTGCTCTGCTCCAAGGGAGAAACCATCAGGTGCCTGTCCCGAGGATATCTGTGCACGCCGTGTCTCACAGTCAGCGCCCTCACGTTGTGCCCCTCTGACCAGCTGCAGTAGAGTAGGGGTGACTGTGAGAGACTGGAGGAAGGCTACTCCATCTCTATCCATGAAGGATATCTGCAAAGAGACTAGCTGCTCTGTCACCTCCTCAAGTAGATGAATGCCCATCCTCCTGCTGAGGGAATCATCTACTACGTTCCCCTTTATCCTTAACGTACGGCAAAGCTGAAAAGATTTCTCCTTTGACGAAAAGTGAAATCCGGTATCATCCCCTGGATGAACAATGTTCCTTGCCTAATACAGTCAATCCCATCATGATTAGTTAATTCATGGCATAGATGACGTCGTAAGACCTCGACGCTGCTACCAAGAGATCCAACCGTTACTCTCACCTCCAAGGGTTGAGTCACATTGTCGGCATCAGTGTGTGGTCACTGGATTTCCTCCAGTAAGAATCTCGCAAGTGAGAGTCAAGTCAACAGTTTTTAACCGGCACCTCTTAGTAAAAACAAACAAAAGACAAGAAAACAAAAGTCACCAAGGAAAGTATCGTTTATTACTTCAACTTAAAGTATAAGGACACAAGGCAACACAAACTACGAAGCTAGAGGCATTATGGGCAAAGGCCCCTATGCCAGGAGCTAGTCCCGCACTAGTCCACCCGCTTCCGGACCTCCATGATCGTAAGCTTCAGCTGCCTGAAGCTGTGCTCTCCCCTGATGTCGGGGTGGACCTCCTGGTGGTGGTGCTGGTAGAGCCTCAAAGCGTCGCCCACCACCTGCTGCTCGACCGGCTCCTCTGCCTCGTCCGCCTCCTCCTTGCGGACGTCCACAGTCGAACCTCTCCCTCTGCCTAGGTGGTTCCTCAATCGTCTGCTGCTCCTCTGCATGGCGGGTCGGGCAGTCACGAGCCATGTGGCCTTGCCTGCCGCATGCATAGCACTGTCTTCCACTCGAAAGACTGGCTCGGCGCTGTGTGCCCTACACTGCTGAGCCAGTGCCCTGAGGTAGTCTGCCTGAAGGTCTGGTCTGTCTGGACCCCTGAGTCATCCGTCGACTGCCAGCTGCAGATGACTCTGCCACGTGCCGCCCTGCGGTGGGTTGCCGCGCTGGTGTAGACTCAGCAAGGAAGCTCTCGATCAGAAGGGTCTGCTCCAGTACTCCTGTCTAAGTCGGTATGCTGAGGGAGATCAGAGATGCCCTGATCTCGTGTCTCAAAACCTGCTCGAAGGTCCGGGCCCGAAATAATGGGTCCCATACCATGTCGGTCGAGTAGCGCGAGAGTTCGGTAAATCTTGCCGAGTACTGAGTGACCGTCATGCTGCCCTGCCGCAGCTGAAGAAGCTCCTGGATACGCACCGCACGAAGGGTGGCTGGGACGAACTTTGAGCAGAAGAGGCTCTCAAAGTCCATCCAAAGTAGAGATGCCTCATCGTGCACCTGGAGCATCAAGCTCCACCATCGTCCTGCTGCTGCGTGTAGTAGGCTTGCAGCGAGGATCACCATGAGGTCAGCTGGTGTCCTCACTAGCCTAAACACACGTACCACTGCCTCCAGCCAGTCCTCAGCTGCCTGGGGATCCGTCTCCCCGCGAAACCTGGGTGGTCGCTGGCGCTGAAACTCATGCAGTGCGCTGAGGCGACGTGCATCGTCAGCGACTGGTGCTGGTGCTGGAAGCATCGGGGGCTCGGCGGGTAGAACTACCGCCGGTGCCACTGCTGACAAAGGGCCCTGCACCGAAGCCTCGTCGCTCGGTGGGCTGTCATCACACTCGACTCTCAGAACCCTAGCTGGCTGCCGTCGTGGGGCCATTCTGAATAGGAAACAGGTGCGCCACGGTCAAACAGTATACCTGGTGAGCTGACACAAAGAAATCACAAAGAAAACTTTGAAACACACACGCAATCAATGTTTTCGTGCATTATGTCGGAAATCAGAAGTCAGGGTCCTGGTGTACGGATACGTCGGCCGCCGCACCAACACTGGATTCCCTGGATTGATAACCACACTCAATACGCTAAAAATTATTGCTTCACATAGAAAAGATCAGAGTTCACGGTAGAACCGAACTCCTCTGATACCAATTTGTCACGACCCGCCCTCGGGGTCCGTTCCATGACTACCCCAAGCCCGCCTTGCATAGGCCAGGGGATGGCGACTAGCACCAAGGCGTAAATCCCGGTAAAAAGGGAAGGCATTGCCTTTGTAAAGTAAACAAACACCACAGAGTAAGCAAGCGGAAAGTAAACACTAAGAAAAATCAGAGTACAACTGAAAGTGCGGAAAAGTAAATGGGCCAGTATACATACCCAAACTGAAAGTAAAGTACAACTCGAAAGGGAAAAAAGAAACTGAAAAGTAAAAGCCGCTACACCGAGCTGTCCACTGGAAATCCCACCTTAAGGGTGGGTACATATAGCTCCACTGCTCCACGGGTCCCGCCGTCTGCTCCGAGCACGTCCCGCCCAGTGGTCCACCGCCAGGTACCATCCTGCTCTGTAAGCCTCAGCTGAGATCAACATTGTCCATTGTCTGCAACCAACACAACGTAGTGCGGGGAAAGCCCGTGCAGGGGTGAGTATAAGCTACGCAGTAGGGACCCCGAGACCCCTGAAGGTCTCCCAAATCCACAAAGGATAAACCACGAAGAAAGGTAAAATCACGAAGTAACAACCGACACTGCTTAGGTATATGCCCATACATATACCTAAGTCATCAACTTCAAATACGCTTTAACCTCCGAGCCCAAGTACAACTCAGTCCACACAAGAAAGTAAACGTATTCCACACAGGAAAGCAAAATGTAATCCACACAGGATAGCACAACACAATCCACACAGGAAAGAAACCGGATTCAGCTCACACTGGTATACTTTTTCGAAAGACGATAAATATGATCTCTGATCCATCTAAGTTGTCGGACCCACAAAGGATCGATAGGTAACTAACCCCCGCAAAAGACCCACACAGGATCGGGCCCACGTAGGACTTGTAGGCGCTGGTTAACAAAGGACCACTGAGCGCAAAGACCCACACAGGATCGGTCCCACACAGGATCGGGCCCACACATGACCTGTAGCACTGATCCACGTAGGATCGCTGAGTGCTGTAGTTGTCGTCATTGAATCCACACAGGATCTCTGTACTGTCATCGTCGCAGTCACAGTAGCAGTAGTAGTCACAGTCGCAACCAGCACTAGGGTTCCCGCACACAGCAAGCTCACTCGGGAGGATCCGCTCCACGAGCTGAGAGGCTGATACATCAACTGTCACAAAGTCCATAGTTTATGTATCCAAATGTTCCGTACTGTCAACAGGAACTCAACGCAACAGACGGCACGTCGATCGGACGCCCGGTCTGAGAGTTATTGGCATTTTCGTCCCCGGGGCCCTGTTGGTTTTTAAGGCAAAACCAACCCAACCGTACTCCACCTACGTCCAAACCTCGGGAGGAGTATGCCAAAAGATCTTCCTCACTAAGAGGAACACATAAAAGCTGACGGCACGTCAATCGAACGTCCGTAGCTCATGATATGAGCGTTTCCGCTCTGAAGGCCCAGTTGGTTTCGTGAACGAACCAACCTGACCGAACTCAAAGTATTCCGAAACATTGAGTGTGATATACTGAAACGACCGTCTCGATCCAAGGATCGTGTTGCCGTAGACAGTTCGTCAATCGGAGGTCCGTGGCTCATGTTATGGCCAAAAGATCGAATCCATCTCGAAAATGGGGGGTCCGGGTCCGGGCCGACCCGGCCCGACCCCCCCCCCCCCCTGGGTCAACCCGAACCGGGTCGACCCGACCCAGGTCCGACCCGGCCCGGCCAGCGACGTTTCGGTGCGGCAACGCGGAACGGCGTGGCGGCGCGGTCCGGCGCGGCCCGGCCGGCGGCGGCGCGGCCTGGCGCCGCTAAAGTCACGTGCGGGGGGCTAAGCCCCCGCTTCCATCTGGCGGTGCGGCTTAAGAGCCGCGCCTTTTGGAGACCCCCCCCCCCCCTCGTGGGGGGCCTGCTTTGAAGAGAACTGGGGGTTTAATCCCCCGGAATTCCAGCAAACGGCCGGCCGTTTGGCCGGCCGAAAAACAAAACGCGGGACCCTAAAGGGTCCCGCCCTTGGACCGTCGCGGCCGGCTTTGCCGGCCGCCTGCTGACCACCGCGGCTTAGCCGCGGTGGGTTACTCCGGCAGCGCACCTCCGCCGCGGGTCGCCGGCGCCGGCGCGCCGGAGCGGCGCGTGGCCGCCGTCTTTCGCGGACCACCGGACGCACTCTGGTGGTCCGTTCCTCTTGCGGTCTTCGCCGGCGATTTTCTCGGATCGAGATCTTCAGAACGGATACCTCATTTTCCCATTTCGGATTTGATTCCTAATCACGGTAAAAACCACGCACCAAAAACAAAACTACGGAGGGTTGTCGGGCCGTGTTTGTTCGGCCCGCACCCTCGGCATTAGATTCTAACACTCGGGAATAACCAACACCCAAATGGCACAATTTTTAATTAATTAAAAATTGAACCTTGATTCAAACGATTCATTCGTAAATTAAATAAAAATTCCCAACAATCCTCATCAAAAAATTTTCCCAAACCCACAATAGATTTAGAAGGGGAAAAACATGGAAAGTGATAATCATATTGAAGTAAACCCCTACCTCGAAAAAAGACGTCGCACGTCGGGTATCGCGGAGAAAGGCGTCGCGGCGTCGGACGTAGATTCCGTGGACGTTGGGGTGCGTCCGAGGAGGAAACGACGTCTCTTCACTTGTCGCTATGACGAAAAAGAGAGGTACATTGTCGTTGGCGATGATTACCACGGTCGGCGACTTCTCCCATGTCGAGGAGGAAGATGAAGACGGAAGAATCTGGGACGCCGAGTCTTGAAGGTCGTGGGGTCGATGTTCTTCGTCGGAGAAGAACCGTTCTTCACGTTCTTCGTCGAAGACGAAGAAGATCTTCATGTCTCTCAACGATTCTCCCAAACCTCTCAAGCAACAAAGAAACTAACCAAAAATAAATTAAGCTCACACTTAATTTATTAACACAACACCGACCATTGAAATTTTAAGAGTTTGAATTTCAAAACTCAAATTAAACTCACTTAATTAATTATACATGAGTTGTGTAATTAATTAAGTGTTAAGTTGTCAAGCTTTTAAGAGGGAGAGAGGGGAGTTAGGTAATTTGAAAAGGTGGGGCTCGGGTGGGCCCCTCCTCAACTTAATCCTCTATTAGGTGGTTAAACCACCCAACTTCCAACAAAAGATTTTAACCACTTTAAAGATATAAAATAAATATTGTATCACAAATTTATTTTACTCTTCATTTCATCCAGAAAATTAAACATCTCCTCCTAGGAAAACGCAACTTCGGAAAAGGTCTTCTTAAGCGAATATTGGCACTGTGAGTTCATCGGTGTCCTCGGATTTCAATTCCGAGCACCAGATCAAAAGTTAGGAAATCCCGCTCGTTCATTCACTGAACGTACCCGAGCCAAACTTCAGAAAATTATTCCGGGCACACCGGGCCTCGGAATCAGGTGCCGTCAGAAACCGCGCTCTTGTAAAATTCCAAATAAAATTAAGAAAAAATTTCCCTTGAATTTTACAGGTCTTTACAATAATGGCATGTGTTATGGTCATTCACAGGAATCGACAAGTGCTTGACTGCATAAAAACATATCAATGAATCACTGAGAATGATACTGGATGAAATATCAATGTAATGTGATCTGAAAATGGAGGGGAATACACATAGATTGAGTTTGAGAATTACCTCAAAAAACATGGAATGCAACGTGAGGTAGCTGCTATGAGAACTCCACAACAAAATAGAGTTGTTGAGAACTGGAATCTACAGGTCAACAATATGGCAAGGACTATGCTGATTGAGAGTGGTATCTCTCGCCCTTACTAGAAGGAAGCTGTTGAAGCTGCAGTGCACATTCAAAATCGAATTGGGCTTTATATGGGAGAAACAAAAACACAATATGAAGTGCAGGATGGAAGGAAGCCTTTGTTGAAATACTTTCGAGTTTTCGGAAGTAAATGTTTCATCCCAAATAAAGAAGTAAATAAAGGGAAGTTTGGTGACAATGTTGATGAAGGAATTTTTCTGGGCTTTCCAATGAACAACAAAGCCTACTAGTGTTTCAACAAGTGATTGAGAATAATTATAGAAAGAAGTGATGTTACGATAATTGAATAGAAAACAACAAATGCTTCAAGGACATCATATGCTGATGTGATAGAAAGTGAGGAAGAATGTGAACATGGAGAAAATACAAATACAGAAATAGAGGAAGCTATAAAAAACACTCAGCAGTCACACCATGATGTTGACTCATAATAAGAATCTAAAGAAGAAACTATGGCTGGAGAGAATGCTCCTACACCGCATAGAAGAAATCATGGAGTTGAGATTGATCCATCTAACATAATTGGTGACATGACTTCACCCACACAAATAAGGACGATGAGTAATAATATACAATCTATATTTCTATCAGTTGTGGATCCATCCTCATTCGAAGTAGCTGTAAAGAATGAATCTTGGGTGAAAGCCATGAATGAAGTGTTAGATCAGATTGACAAGAATCAGACATGGGATCTTGTCCAGAGACCTGACGGTGAAAATGTGATTGGTATGAAATGGATCTTCAAGAACAATTTTGATGATCATGGTTGTGTTATTGGAATCAAGGTTTGACTAGGATGTAAGGGATATTACCAGATTGATGGTGTTTTTGTTGAAGAAACTTTTTATCCAGTGGCTAGATTGGATTCAATCAAGTTGTTCCTTTGTCATGGCTATCCAAAGAAGATATAAAGTATATCAAATGGATGTCAAGATAGAATTATTAAATGTTGTACTCGAAAAAGAAGTCTACATTGAACAACCAGTGGGTTTTCTTCTTGGTACTGGTGAAACAAATGTCTTCAATCTAAAGAATGAACTTTATGGCTTGAAACAGGCACCACATGCATGGTTCTCTAGGATGAAATATTATCTCAAGAAACTTGAATTCAATAAAGGAGGAGTAGATAACCATCTATATGTTAATAATTCACCAAAATATCAATTCATGGATCTAGGTTACGTTGATGGTTTCATATTTGGTTGCAGATGGCAGAAATCAGTGGATGAATTTTCCAATCACAAGAAATCAGAATTTGATATGTCTATGATTGGGGAGCTCACATATTTCTTGGGGCTGTATGTGATTCAAAATATGGATTACAATTTCATTTCTTAGGATAAGGATGCAAGATATTGGCGGAAGAAGTTTAATATGCATGACTCCAAACCAATTTCAACTCCGATTTTAGTTGGAACTAAACTTGTAAATCATGATGATGGTACCTCTGTAGATCTCACCATGTACATGAGGAACATTGGAAGCCTACTATACCTGACAGTTCCATGGCCAGATATTGTCCATTCCACATGCCTTGCAGCCCGCTTTCAGAGTAATCAAAAGGGGGAACATGTGGTAGTAGTAAAAAGTATCCTGAGGTATTTTCAAGGTACTCACAATTGTCTCTTATACATTGCTGCAAGAAGGAACAATGAGTTATCATCATTTTATAATATTGACTGGGCTGACAATGTTGTGGATAGAAATTCCACCAGTGGTGGAGCATTCTATATTGGATAAAAAAATTGTTGGCTGGTTGAGAAAGAAACAAGAAAGTACTTCTCTTAGTACTGTTGAAGCTGAGTATATCTCCACCACAATGGAATGCACTCAAATTCTATATATGAAGCAACAATTAGCAGATATTGGTGATGAGGTGAAGCAACCAATGGTGATTTACTGTGATAACCGGAAAAAAATTGATCTTATAAAGAAACCAGTTCATCATTCTCGTACAAAACATATTGAAATTCAGTATCACTTTATCAAAGAGAAAGTTCACCATGGCATGGTTAGAATGGATCATGTGGGAACTGATGAGAATGTGGCTGATATCCTGACCAATCCACTGTCCATGGCTGTATTGGTGAAGCATCGGTTGAACCTCAGTGTTCAGCCACCTCCTAGTACATAAGAAGATTTGTGGGGGAGATACTATCCAGGGGTAGTGTGGTTTGAGATGAACAAGGAACAATTACCGATCTTTGGGTTTATTGTCAATGGGGGAGACAAGAATAAATTTAGGCATGTTTAGGCATGTAATGATTCTGTGACACTGTACGATAATTTCTTGGGCATCATTGAGAATTCCAAAACACGATAACCCAATTCAAGCTTTCTCTCTTGTTTCCTATACCAAGCATTGCTCACGTAGACTTAGAGTGTTGGCCGAGTTGATTATTGAATTTTTGGTTTGCATGTGTATGGTGATCCATTGCATTTATTTACTGATTTCCAACAAACCCAAAGGGGGAGATTGTTGGATCCATGGCCATCTATTACTGAATTGGATAATGGTTTGTTTTTGTTGTCAATACTCAATGAATTTTCAGAATGTGTGACATCAATGTTCCCATATAGGTCAAGAAGATAATAGTATTGAAGGTGGCACTATTTTCCAGTATTTTTTCAAAATTTCTAGACCTCAAATTTGAAAAAAAGGTGAAAACAATGTTTTTTGTAAAGGAACTTGTGAACCGGACATGTGTCGCACAAGTGACTTGTGCGCCTAGAAAGAACTTGAATGATGGTGCCTAGGAGGATTGGAATGTTGCGCGCCATATGTTATTCATGATCATAGATTTAAAATAAGGCAAAGTAAAGAGGTTCGTGCAAATATTGGATTGGTTGCGCAATTGAGTAGTGCGATAGAGGCCTGGATGGTTAGAGTTTCACACCAAAACATACACGTTTAGAGGAGGCTTGCGCGCCACTGCGTAGGGTGTACAGTTTTCCTCTAAATAGTGGACCACTCATCCTAATTTGTAATGAATTTTGAGACTTAGATAAATTCAGTTCTCTTGTCACCTAGGTTTAGTGGTCGTGCAAGTGGTTGTCGGTCACACAAGTATAAGTTGCACGAATTTTTTTTTGCTGTGCACCAAAACTGTTTTTGGTGAAATGAAATGCGGGTCGCACATATTTTAAGTTGTTGATGTGAGTGGCGGGCAAGTCGTTGAGGTGGACTTCCATGCTAGTTATAACTTGTGTGTCGTCTTTGAAACATGAACTCTAGCTTGGGGAAGTGCACCTAGTGTTTTTTAAGTATGCCCTTCTTTTTGAAGCTGCACGAAAGCTGAAAGTATGCCCGGTACCCTCTATGGAAAGTGATATTCGTCTACTAGTGAGATCTGGACACAAACAGAGCATCTGTATAAAATAAGGGATTCATTCTTTTGCAATGATGAAGAGTCCTTCACGTCTATAATCTGAGTGGGACTTCACCGAAGGCAGTGAGCCCGAGGGAGTCAACTGGAGTGACCCAAGGGATACAGTGAGATATCCCTGATCCTTTGTAAAGAAAGTGATCCTTGGACAGAGTGACTATGACCAATCCTTTGTAATCCATAGCTAGTGATGTTTACTGTAATTTGTTACGACCGAAAACATGTCGACTTATGCTCCTTCGATGTAGCCCTTAGTGGTGAACCAAGTAAAATGTGATGTGTCATCTCTTTAAATGTGAATGTTTTTATTTTTGATCATATTCATCATACAGCATTAACGAGTTCCTACCAACTTGGGAACAAGATCCATCACTTTAAAAGAAAAAGTGGTCACCCTAATTCACCCCTCCCCTCTCAAGGTTCCCCGGGGACCTACAATGTATAAAACTCCCTCAACACTTCCACATGTAGTGTCACTGGGACCATTTTACATCCTATAAAAAGGATAACTTGCTCCCCACCTTCAAAAATTCAATCAGGTACATGTACTATGGATATATGAGCACATCGAGCCTCTTAGTCAGTGTCCCCATGTTGTGTTTTCCTAAATCACAGATGGAGTGGGGGAGTGCCTGTTAGAGACTGAAGATAAGTTGCCCCATCTTGAGCCATATAGGAAATCCACAAAGCGGGTAGATTCTATGTCGCATCACTAAGAAACATTATTCAAGATCTCCTTGCCTAGTGCATCTACAACTTTATTCCCATCCCCAGGTGTATAGACTATCTCAAAGTAATAGTCTTGGAGGAACACTAGCTATAAACATTTTCTTAGGATTAGGTCTTTCTTAGAGAAGACATACCTGAGACTCTTATGATCAAAGTAGATTGTAAAATGTTTTCTCATTATGAAATGATGCCACATGTTTAGCGCAATGACCACTGCTGTTAACTATAGGTCATGGGTAGTATAGTTGTACTCATCAGTCTCTGAATTTGCTCATGAAAGCGCTGCTGACACTTCATCATCCATAGTAAAGGCTCCCACTTTTGTGTCAAAAGTAAAAAGTATGCCACTAACCTAGAGATTTCTGGTGAAAAAATATGGTTGTACCAATCCAAAAAAATGTATATCCCCCTTTTGGGAGGTAATCCATGAAACATCATTGGAAAGGATGTCCACCACACCATGACACTTCTTTTGGGAACTAAAAACTAAAAAATCATGCTGCCATGAGGGTAGGGATGGCCAACTCAAGAGTGTTCGACTGCACCCTCCTATGCTTTGGTCAATGATATGCTTCATGGGTTTCCTTTTTTTCTGACCAAAGAAAACCACATTCCTATTTTTTAGATAAACCACAACCCTTTTTCCTAATAAAATCAATTTGAATATGAACTATGGATGTCCAGTACATACCCAAACTAACGTCGTAAGGCCTCGATGCAGCCCCCAAGATGTTCCAACCAGAACCCTCGCCTCAAGGGTTAGCTCACCCCATCTGCTAATGTTTTATTATTGAGACTCCTCCCAAAGTTATCTCCCTATGTGAGGGTGAATTCTATAGTTTAACCAGAAACTCTAGGTCTTGGAAATTATTCATGGAAGGAAGGAATGATTAGTACCTATATCAATTGATACAAAAGCTTTTATTAGACATAGAACGTACCTCGAATCATTCCTACAGACCATTGGTCACACTCATTGACCATATGCAACTACTACCATCCTAGTCCTCCAACTCCCTTAGCTTGGTGGGGACCACATTGGGAGGTAGTTTGTAACATGTCAAAATGTACACACCTCATGCTACTCTCTTATCTCTTCTTCCATGTTTGTATCCCTTCAAATTATTTTATATCTATCACATTCAATTCCCAATACATTTTACATTCCCATGTCTATATGACTGGCACTAGTTTCATGCTCTCCCACTACTAGCATTCAACAGATGAATCTAGTCAGCCAATTGATATTCAACCAAAAAGGTTCTCTCTAGAACCCTAACATAGGTTGGAATGAATATAAGAATATTGTTGGCTCAAATGTCCCTAAATACAACATTCTTGGCTATCTATAGGGTGACATCCTTATATTGAAAAGGTGTGTCACAGTCATTAAAATATACCTGGGGAGCTGAATCAAAAAAATCACATGAAAAACTTTTAAAAAATAACACAATCAATGTTTCTGTGTACATGTGATGGAAATCAGAATTTAGGGTCCTAGTTTATGGATATCTCAGCTGCCGCACCAACACTAGAATCCCCGAACTGAAAACCATACACATAACACTTAAAACTATCACTTCACCAAATACATCAAATATGTTGTTCTCCAGTATATCCAAAATCTTCTAATACTTCTTGTAACAACCCTTTCCCCTCGGGCCCCTGTCATGACTACCGTATGCCCGCCTTCCATAGGCCAGGGGATGGCGACAAGCACCGAAAGGCGTATTCCCTAAAACGGGAATGTTTTTCCTTTCTAAACTATAAACTCACACAAACCAAGCACATAACCAAATACAAGAACAAAGTAAACTATATAGTAAATAGTGTGTGTATAGAATGTAAAGGGACCAGAATAGAAGCCCAACTGGAAAGTACATGAAAAACTGGACAAGTAAAAGTAAATATAAGTACAGCTCTTGTAAACACCCTCCAAGGATCCAACATGATGTGTAGGTATATCTCTTGAACAATTGTCTCTACAGATCACCTCATCAAAGGTCCACCTCTAATTAGTTTGTAGTCTAGGTACCCTCATCCTCAGTCATTGATGTTTGTCATCTACACCAGACACACCATGGTATGGGAATAGCCCGTGCAGTAGTGAGCATAACAATAATCCGTAGAGACCCCGAGAGCACCAAAGATCTCTCAAATACACAATGGATAAATCAAAAAACGTAGAAACAATAGTCAACTCTACTTTTGTATATGCCCATACTTACACAAGTGTTATCAAAAAAATACCCACCTCACACAAGCGGGAAGAATACCACACATGTAATACCACAAAGGTAGATTACTACCCAGGTAAAGTACCACATACATAACCTCAATCACAAGCCCAAGGTAAATATAACTAACACCAAGATTTATTCTAGGGTTGGTAAAATGTAACATCACTTGTCACAATTTCAAAAAACATAGCTACTGGGGAACTCTTCTATCATGTACAGTTGGCATGTCGTGTCACACAGATTAGCTTCCCATTAACCATAGACTAATGAGGTATTATTCTTGTTGAGTACCATGGGTCATTCACTTAACACAGAGGCACTCCCCACTGTGGGTATTCTACGTCACACAGAGGCACTCCCAATCATTGGTATATCAGGTCATATAGAGGCACTCCCTACTGGGCATGTCAAGTCACTCTGAGTCAATACGGTCGGCAGTAGTTAGGTCTCTTCCAGTTGCAAGGTTATATACATATCGTGCTTGGGAGAACCGCTCACCAAGCCATAGTTCATACCTCAACCAACCCTATGTTCAATGAAAGGTTATCTTAATAGTCTGTTATGTTAGAAGGGACCCAACTTAACCGACAGAATGTCAATCGGATGCCTGGTCTATAAGTTTTTAGTGTATCCACTCCGAGGGCCTAGTTGGATCGAGGGTCTGACCCAACTCGTCCATAATCCAACCTTATCCTGAACTCAATTTGAGTACACCAAATGGGCCGCCTCGATTCAATGATTCTGATGCCACAGACGGTTCATAAAATGATTGCTCAGATCACATGTAATGGACAAAAAAGTGAAACTTGATTTGGATGGGTCTGGGTCAGGTCCTACCCAATTAGACCGACCCGACCCGACTAGGCCTCGGCCGACCAGACTAGGTTTGGGTCAACCAACCAGACATGAGTTCGGCCCTGATGGCCTCGGCCTCGGTGGGCCCGCCCTGCTCGGCCATATTCCGGCTCAGCCAGCAAAGGGGGCGGCTGACCTACCCCACTAGCACAGAATGTTTGTGTGGCCATGTGGCCCGGCCCGGTGGAACGGCCTGCAGGGCATGTGGTCCGCCTGAGCTGGCGTCAAACGGGGATCGCCCCCCTTCCAGTTTTCCTAAACGGCTTTCAGATCGTTCGACTAGGTAGAATGCAAGACCTACCAGAGGTGTCCCACCCACTCTAGTGCAGCCATTCGGAAGGTCGACCGATCTTCCTCCCAATAATAGGATCGCAAGCCAATCATCAACCTCGGCTGGATGAAGGCCAGCTTCCCATCAACCTCCGCTGTGGCCAGGCAGACGTAGTCCCCCTACTCCACCATCAGTATGGACATGTGTCACCATAATGCCTCGTTCCTGGCTAGTTGATGGCCACCGTCTTGCCCCACTGGGGTTAACGGGCCGTAGCCTCCTCGTCATCCGGTGATGCAGATGTGCACATCCCTTCTTTCCTCATGGCCAGCCGGTTGTCGGCTGCCACCTTCTTCCACGATCCACTTCAGCTTCCTTCTAAGACCAAAAAATTAAATGAACACATATTCTCAATCCTTGGGTTGAGATCTATGTGTCCATATATCACGCTTAGAAAAACTTTGTGTTTCCACCATCAAAAAATATAAGGCGTGGAAGAATGTGCCAAGAACACGTGAAAAATGAAAAGAAAGCGGAGCAAGGTTTATGTGTGAGTCGATGACCATGTTTGGTTGGCCATCATCATCATGAATTTAGTATACGAATAATCGATAAATTCAATTCAAACCTAAATAAAACCCCAAACTCATGTTTATTGGATAAAATCCACATTTGAGGATTAGTCGACATTCATTTTACCCATAACAAGCCTCCAATCATGCCACTTGATCATCATTTGTCAGTTTGTGGTACTGGGTTACTCATCACAAATTGCTGGAACTGGCTATGACCTCTATGTGTTGGGCATCGCGGCACTTTACCATAGTTTTGTCACTTTGTGAATCCTTTCCAATTCCTCTCCCCGTGCTTCAAATAAATAAGAGAGGGGGTGGGTAAGTAATGATCCTGTAATTTATGAAGGATCAATTAATAGGGACCCTCCTAAATTTCTACGACACTGTTACTTATTATTTTATGGTTCAATCAATTTAATACCATCACTGGTCACTTGTCCCACAATACCTCTTGTCCATTGGTAGAAAAAATATAAAATAGTGAGATTATTACATTTTATTTCCTTTTATTAGTCACAAAAAGATAACTTCTTCTCCGGACCAATTACGTTCAATATATGCCTCCCTTATGTGATTCTTGGCATTGTAAATTCAACAGTGCCATCCGAATTCTAATCTAAGCACAATATAAAAATTTATAAAATTCCAGCTGCTCGTTTAATAAACATACCCGAAAATATGATCAGAAAATTAATAATAGTCACCCTTGACCAGCGCCGGTTGAGGATATGCTCTGCCTATGTGAAACAAGAACCAATAAACCATACAGTACTCTCAGATTTTCCAATCCGAGTTACCCTATAAAAGTTATGTATTTTACAATAAAATAATTATTACATAATAATTTTATTTATGATCAAAAACTAAAATTCAACGGTTGCCCGCATTGGCCAATGTTAGTATCTACGTAAAGAATGCATACCCTCATGATTTTAGCAGTGTTCTTGGATTATTAATCCATGTTTCCATTTTTGAGTTAATAGAATTTTAATAGTAAAATAATAATATTTTATATTTTATTTACGATTATTCCATTTTTGGGTTCCCTCACAGGAGGCATGTGTCCACTAAACATAAGTCACGCCTATGGTAAACCCTTCATCCTGAGCCCAACTGTGCATTCAGATTTCTGATCTGAGTAACAGTTTAGGTTTTATTCTACTTTTTCAGGAAAATTGACTGTGCATGATAATTAATCCTTAACAAAACATCAATGGACCATTCTGAGCACTCCAGACTTTTGAATAGCGCACCTTCATATTTCACATTCTCAAAATAATTCCATATAATAAAAATTATATGGAATTTCTAGGACATTACTATTACCATATTCATCTCAATGAAACCACTATAATTGCATTAGATAGAGTCCTAAGAAATTTTTTTCCAAACATGTCATATCCATGTACACTAACACAAGATCCAAGGAGTATGAGAGAAATATAAATCCCACATAATTAACACCCATGGAGAATTATCTCTCCAAATAATCCAATACGGTGTCCAATATCTGATAGGAATTGTCCAAGGAATTTATGGAATCATTAACCATTTCATAACATTTATAATTTTATACAATATGATTCTACCTAATAATATAACTATTCCACATTCAAAATCATATCATGAGTATACCCACTTGTATGAAAAATTAAAATTCAACGGAAAACAGTGAGTATACCCAATCACAGTATACAATTCACATTTAAGCATAACACTTTATGTTACCCACTCAAGACCACATTTTCTAAATAAACAATTTATTATATTAATGATCAATATAAAAAATATAATAACTCAACATCAACATGATATCAAAAGGATAATTACTCAAACCATCAATTAAATATCTCATTCTATTTAATTAATTTATTTGTGATATTACACTAACTAGGAATGATTCAACTCACCCCATGATTTTTTAACATGGATTAAAAAAGGAAAATTCATATTTTTCAACCTATGGGTAGATTTGGGGTTGAAAAATGCCACAAATTTATATCAATTAAACCTAAGAGAATCCCTAACAGGCCCTTTTCCATTTAATTCAATTGACATGTTTAGCTTTCAGGGCATGTCAGAATGTATGGTGGGTGGCACAATGCAATATATGCATATAATGAAACAACAACAATGATAAATGTATAGATAACATACATTATAAAATTATTGGAGTGATTATCCACTATATACTCAAAATTCGACAGAGATTAGGAGAAAATTGAACAATAGAAGGAGAATAGTAAATTATGGGAAATCATCTCACACCTAAATAGAATCATTTATAGGAAGAGGAATGACGAATTACTATGATGTTAACATGTAATTAGTGATACTGATCTAATGAGATGTTTTTTTCCTAAATTAGGGATCGTATAGAGGAGTTACCTCAGGTATATGAGTATTCACCAAGGTGAGCTCTCCAAATAATGGATTCTTATTTTAGATATATAAAGAGTAAATTTAGGGTTAATAGAAAATTAATTTTACTATAAATTATTAAATTAACATGATTTATAGTGATCTCAAAGATTGATAACACAATTTGACAACCATGAACCAACTGTGCACAATTTGATATAGAATATGGTCATCCAAAAGGTTACCTCACACCATAAAACAATCCATGATGAAATAATGTAGAAACTCAATGTCAAAATTACTATTATTCACTCATGGTTATTTTTCTCACGTCATATGGATTTTCCTAATAGTGAGGCCTCCTCATAATCTCTTTCCCTTCCTTGCATATTTTTTCAGACCAAGCGGCATTCCCCATATAGTTTGATGAAACCATCAACCATTCTATTTCCTACACAATTGATATGTTTCGGGCTATGAACAAGCCTCGAACACACACCCCCCCAAACATCCGTTATCAAATTGGGCATCCACATTAGGCCATATCCAATCAATTAAAAC
Organism: Viscum album; assembly: GCA_963277665.1. Taxonomy (NCBI): domain Eukaryota; kingdom Viridiplantae; phylum Streptophyta; class Magnoliopsida; order Santalales; family Viscaceae; genus Viscum; species Viscum album. The sequence continues at coordinate 1,035,459,557 of OY728133.1, read as the reverse complement.
AATAAAAAAATGTAACTTACCTCATATGAAAACTATTGTTCTTTCAATAATCCACCCATAATGAAATTCATCCCAAAATTTCCCATTTATGGTTTGTAATTATTTTTATAATAATAAATCCATCCACTAGGCACATATGTTATCCTCTTACTCACATGCCTGGTCTTATAAATTTTCATGCTTCAATATTACCCACACAAGGGGGACATATTGGGATAGAATAACATTCATGATTCTGTCAATGATATTAATAGAATTCTCATCAAATGATGAATATTCATGTTACCCAGCCTCCTAGGGATGAAATGCATTAGATGGTATGAATGATAATTGCATTGCTAAGATACATGGAAGATATCCTGAATGACTTGTTACCTCTAAATTCATTATATTATATAGACTATTGTCCTAACTATACTGAGGAATCTTGAGTGGCCTGACATATTTCAGTGAAATCTTACCATGTTTCATGATCCATAATTTTCCCAGCCTCCGTTAAACACATATAAAAACAACATCCCCAACCTCTAACACTAGATTTCATCAATAGTGATCGGTGTAAAATTTAGGTCGAGACAATGAAATTTTCATCTTCTTATAAATCTATTTAATCTACATAGTATTATTATATGTGAGACATGGTCCTAGTAATTATTCCTTGGCTACCACTAAATATCTCAGGGGAAATCTTCATGTCCTTCTATAAACATATGTATAAGTTTCCATATTTATCGCAACATGAGAACTATTATTGTAGTTGATATCAACTAGGCATATATGCATCTCTAATGATCCCTTAAAATGAAGGACTCATTCTCCCAACAAGTCTTCAAGAACATGTATAGTACACTCTAACTGGACAATAGTCGAAGGGTGATATGCTATGATCATAAAAAAAATTTACCCGACACCTAGTGAAAACTCTTCCCTAAATGAGATGTCATTTGGGAATCCTTATTTGAAATGAAAGTACATGGGACCGTATGTAGTCATCTTATCTCATGGATATATAACCTCCAAAGAACATCCAAACTGATGGTATCCTTGATCAGAATGATATGAGAATCATTCGTGATCTTGTTAACAAGAACACATAAATAATAACTATGGTGTGGTGCCTCAGTAAACTGGGAAAAAATATAACTATTCATCAGAACATTTACACTCAAAATAGTTAAATTCTATAATAATACAGTTGGTTTCGGATGTTCCTTCTTCACCTACAGACCATTGGGACACCTCTTAAGAAAACCACCAATCCCACAATTCATACCAAACCACCAGTATTGATATTGATGGTCATAATACGTCATTGATACTTGGGGATTCCCAACTAATGATGAAGTAAAAAAACTCCAACATCAATTCCCCGCTTATGTCTACTGAATCCCAAATGCATCCATTGATAAGTATAATCTCATCATCATATACAATCCAACATAGAGTTGGGTCCTCACTAGCCATAATCTTTTGTGGGACTAGGTCTTTCTTGTCCAACAAGTACATCATCATAACAATATCCAATATGGTAGAGTTCAAAACTCATGATGATATAAATGTATGACCCTATCATTTTTCAAATTCAAGTGTATCTCAAAGTACAAATTCCTATGCTACCACTCTCTAATGGCTTGTAGAACTTCCAATATATGTGTCCTCCGACTCAGTGATGTGGCCACTACATTTTATTTTCTTTGAATATAGAAATAATTGATATCAAAAAATAATTAGTACTCAACCAACCTTCACTTGCTCAGACCTATATTAACCATTCAATTATATACATGTGGTTTTTTGTTCCATGTAAACCACAAAACACTATCCCAAAAATTAATGCCTCCAATAGAATAGAACGTGAACAATTGCTTCTCACCCAAGATTGTATGTCTAAAAGTCCCTATCGTATGGGACAAACGGCTAGGACCCATACGCAATGGCTTTATTTCCATTAATCATATCATCTCTATGACATATACATAATTTATAACAATAACCATTGTAGATCCTACCATGTTTGGGTAGTTTTAGGACTGATGTTGAAGTCAATCACCCTATCATCTACGGAAAGGTTGTCTCACAATAATCGAGCAATACAAATTTCACAACCTTTTTAGTAAATCCCAAAAATGGAACTGATAATAGTGATATGTCTTTTATGAAATGATTGTAATATCTAACTAAACCCAAAAATCTCTTTATGTTAATAAAACTCATGGTCTCCTCTGAGGATATCACATCTTTCATATTCTTAGGGTTGATTAACTCACATTGCTCTGAAATAATGTGACACAGGAATTGAATCTAATCTATATTGAAGGGTTATTTTGTGTGCTTATACTATAATTATTTCTCTGTTAGTATATCTGATATGATCTTATTATTTAGGAATTGTTCATGAGAATTTTCTGAATACAACAAGATATCATCCATGAAACCCACAACAAAGGAATCTCGGTGATGATCGAACACTTCGTTAATATTATCCTTGAAAATAGAGGGCTCATTTATGAGTCCGAACGACTTAATGAAATACTTATACAGAACATACCTTCTATGAATGTTTTAATGAGATATTTATTTTCTATAAACATATCATTTGATATCAAAGAATGAAATATTTTTTTGAGAATAACAGAGATCCTCAAAACAATTCAAATAGGCCATCATTCCACAGTAGGGGGAAACAGTTCATAATAAAAAATAGGTATACCTTTCAACAATCCCCACATAACCTTGAGGTAACATTTAAATTTTTCTTAAAAAATTATCCATTGAACCCCATAGGTAGCTACAGAGTCGAATAAACCTATTTTTTCTAAATTCTATAGCTACATCTTATGATCTGACGACATTATGGTAGACATCCTATAAAAAGTAATGAGTACTAATACAACTGATGAAACTATCTTGATGGATAACTCATCCTTTATCATTATATGTAAACCTGAGAAGACATCTGGGAACACATACTTAAAAGGATCAACCACATGAAGACAAATTTCCCAGAGTGTCATTGATCATCCAAATATAATCCAGCATTCTATGATATCATCTTTCCCAGAACACAATGATCTAGTCTCGATAGTGCACCTAGACAATCCAGTCACACTTTTGAGTAAGATATACACACATAGTGATGATAATGTCATCATAAAATAATATATATCAATTAATTATGGATACTATACTAGTAATTTCATCCCATGAATGATGTCTACCATTGAAATATCATTGATACAAGAATTATAAATCAAGTGACAACAATCAACCTCAAGGTGTAGTTAATTTACTATCATACATCATCCATTATAATTCTCAACACTATTTCATGAGTTATAACTCCTTCATAATTATAAATAACAAGACCATGGATTTTCACAATAGGTGAATATATGAAACAATATGTTGCACCTAAATCCATAACAGAAAATTAAATAATAGATGATACAAATATTGTACGTCACACTATAGATGTTTTTACACCATAATCATTGGGGGTAGGCTATACAATATAGATATGGCTTGAACCATCACCATGTGCACAATAATAATACCTCAAGTAGGGAAACTCTAATGCCTTATTGTAACTAATGTCTATCATCCCTGGCCATGACCATCACATCATTGGGATGAACGATAAAAACTACATTAACCCCCTTCATGTTGTGGAACTTAGTAACCCACTCGTTATCCAAGTTAGGGGGATAACCACTACCAATCACCATTTGAGAAATGGTCCTAAAATTTTTATAGATGTGGCCCGTCATGTAATAATATTTACCATCAAATGGGTTGCGATCAAACTGATTCATCATGTGGCCTCATCTTTCACATCAATATTATAAAATTAGATATTCCAATTCTCATAGACGAACATTACTCATCTAGTGGGATGCCATTCTAACATTATACCTTCTACTGTAGGTTACGATACATTGTCGAGAGAATATAATGATCTTCACTATCACCCTATATTCCCTTTGATTCAGTTATATAATAATCACATGATTCAATATATCAAAGATATGGGTTAATATGATCTCATTGTCTGGATATCTGACATCATATCAGAAGCCAACCATGTAGTGTCTCACCCACCATAGATCAACAATTACGTACATCATCCAAAATTCTTAAAATTCGTAAAACATGATGATTACTCAATAAATATCTTCGAACCATTATCATGATTCAATAATTCAAAATTTCTCTCTTACCATAGGATCATGGGTCAGAAATTGTCAAAATAACTAGTTTGTAAATAATAAAAAACAGTTTCTTGTACCCTGACATCAGCGATTAGATAATCTAACTAGCACTTTGCAAGTCCAGGGAAGATGTTTTTCTCGAGCTTATCTCGCCTCTCAGAAGGAATCTTATGGTTCATTAATATTGATAGTGTAGTCTCTACCTATAGAATAGTATCTTAAAAACCACCACCATCTAATAAAGTGGTATGATTATTCTTATAGAACACCCATGTCAACATATTTATAGAAAATGAAGGATGTATTAGTCCATGAAATTTATATATAATGTAAAAATATCCCACATGGAACTGTGCTTTAGAAGATGTGCCTAGAAAAATTTATGGTACCGCATCTTGAACTAATTGGAATAACTGGTATCCCATGGCCCACCTACCACATTGCATGGTTGTATCCACCCCCTTGGTTAATAGATGTTCATTTTCTTGGTTTTAGACCTATATAATAAAAACACATGGATAAAAAATAGTATCAATGTTCATAGATCAAAAGTGTATAACTATTCAAAACCCACCAAAAATAAAATCATACCACACAATATAATCCTAAATCCAAGACTATAAAACCCAATTTCATGAAAAGCCACTAGATACACGCCTCATGCCCACTCAAAATCCAGGTCTAGGACAAGTTTATGTTTCCAATTTCAAATTCCAATTTCAATTAATGTACTATTTATTTATTCAAATTTTTTAACCAATGGATCAACATTTTACCATCAATTATGGATTATAACACCTCATGATCCAATTTTTCTACCCATAAATTTCATACATAATTAAATTAACATGAAATACATGAATCAAAAGATGCATCACTTTTTAGTCCATAAGGAACAATACACATTATAAAATGATTTATGTTGTCACATTCACTACCACTACAAAATATATGTCACAACCACATTAATTTATGTCATAAAACCTATAAAAATACCATGTAACTAGTCATGCATCCTAAATGGATTATCATAATTGCTGGAATGTGATTCCACTAAAATCATTAAATTATTCATGATATAGAATAGCCTTATATCATCATGTTGTAACAAATATAGAACCCTTATTCACATCTAATAATAACATCATAATTACTGTGTATCAACATATGTTGGAATAAAATGAACTATAATTGCCAAAATTCTTAAAATTAAAATTCAATTTGAGGAAATTTATATTTCTCTTATACATAAGGTAGATACTCTTAGGAAATTTTTATTAAAAAACTCTATTTCTTTTTTCACCATTAAATTGTCTCCAAATAGTAATGAAAACTAGAAATGTATATTTTCTTGAATACCACATTATAATGTCCCAGACCAAGATTCCACACAACAGTTCCCTTAGCCTAGTTGACTACCTAAACTCAATCACATCACCCTAAACACCAGTGACTTTTGATTATCATTGAGGGCCAATGTTGTGCCTATGGGGTGATTATCCCCTCTATAAAAATTATGACAAATAAACATATCAATAACAGTAAATTCTAAAAGTTGTATAACATTCATAATATAGTTTAATTGTATGAATATATACCAATTTAAATAATTTATTTCGTACACTAATATAATCAAGTAATTTATCTAAAAATATTCCAAAATAGGTACAATGAATTACAATATGATAAATATAAAAAATAACATAATTAACAATAATTCATATCTGAAAATAGTATCACGATCTTCATCTCAGTCCTATGATCCCATGCTCATATTTTTAGTAAAAAAATCAAGCATTAAACTATGGGTGCTTTTCTCAGACATTACCTTCATCAAAATATCAATTTTGAGTTCCTAAATGCTGCTCAAATAGGATGTGTGAAATAATCCGTGTAGGGTACCACATCAAGATCTATACAAATCTAAACCACACAATACCATATTCTTAATAGTGTGTGCATAAAGGTAGTAAATATTGATTTAAAATAAACAAGGAATAATTGTAACAAGAACGTGATACTACATAGACATATATGACCCCTTAAAAAACAATTTCCATATCCAATTTCAATACAGCTGTTAAAAACAAAAGTATCTGACATAGCATCATCATACACCCAAACATATAATGTCAACCACTACCAATCTATATAGCAAGGATTTATATTAACCATGTTCAAAGAATTCCACCAAGCATTCCATATATCCCACGACCATTCCATATATTCAATGGGTACGGAATTACTATGGACATCCAATATAATCAATATATTACACCTATCCATGTATTTTAATTATAATAATATAATTAGACCATGATGGTCTGGATTCAAGGTTTAGAAGACCATGGTATTCTCGTTGAGTCTTGTGAATATATAAATGTAAACATGGTAAGGGAACCTGTCAATATCATAGGATCCTATATTATGATCATGTCCTATGCAAGTCTATGAATGAAAAATCCATGGGTTATCAAGGCCTATGGAGACCCATATAATAATGAACCATGGGTAATTAATTATTCATGGGTTCCACTACCACATTCAATATATAAAGAGTATCATATAAGGAATATATGGAAAAAAAATTATACCCTTTATCTTTTCATACAGTATGATTCAGTCAAATCAAAAATCTATTTAACATTCAATCAACTCTCATGAGAATACTTACTCATATGTCACAATACAAATTCAATGGAAAACAATTATTATTACTTCGCATGGTTCAAAATTCAAATTTAAACATAATTCATGCGTTTACCCACTAAATTTCATATTTGTTAATAAACAATTAATGAAATTCATGTTCAATATAATAAATTAAATAACTCAAAATTATAAATGTATGATAGTAAAATGGTGGAAATACTTATACTAAATATTTCATTCAATTCAATTAAATTTTTAAAGAGATTTCTCTATCTAATAAATCATTAACTCAGCCAAAAGGTTGTTTGACCTGACTTAAACATAGAAATTTATATGGTAAAAACATTGGAGGTGGACATTGCAAGGCCTTAAGTCAACTAGATTCGGCTCACTGTGGGAGAAGTGTTTCGATGGAGGCAGTCGATGGTCTTTGATTCCTGGGTCGACTAATGTAACACATGCTTCCGATGGGGGAATACGACTTCTAAGTGTCATTCAGAGGTATTAGGATGAAGAAGTTATAACCCGAGGGAGAGGGTAGTCATTCCCCATGGGCTAGGGCTGATGCCCACGGAAGGTGCGGTTTCTGGTATTGCTGGTAGTGTAGAGAACCAGGCAGCAGTTCCCTTAAAGAAGTATGTTGAGGTAACTCCAAATCCAGTTGTGTCTACAGTGTTCAGTAGGCTTCGGCATGGTCTACAGTTGGGTGATGGGGTGTTACAACCTGGTGCAATTGATGGGTCTGATTCTGGTGTAATGGGTTGTCCAGCAGGTGTAATTGCAGCTGAACATGACATACATCATGGTTTGTGGGTGAATTTGTCCAATGGAAAGGTGGATAATTGGTGCAAGGGAGTAGTGAATATGAATGATGGTATGTTGGATATTGTTGGCTGTGAGAGTGGTTCTCTGGGGTTATCAGATGCTGCCAATGGAGAATAAGGGATGGATGTGCATGATGAGGGTGTGGGCTTCACTGCTGCTAGTTATTAGGTGTTAGATCAAGTGAATGTGGGGGAAGATCTCCCTTTGTATGAATTTCAGAATGGGTCTTCTTCACATGAGGGTTTCATTGGTTCCAATGTTGTGCAGCCGGGGTCTTTGATTATCTATGAGAAGATGGAACAACCAAGGTGTCTTGTTGTTGACACCAATGACCATTTCTAGCAGAGTAATGGAGCGGAGGATAATTTCTAGAATGTGATCATCACTGGGAAATGGGGGGACTGCTATGAGAGTGACAAGGAGATCTTTTTTGGTATGATCAAGCCTTCATTTAGTGATGTGGTCCATGGTGGGAGGACTAAGTTGACTGAGACCCAAGTAGTTTTGACTGCCCCTTCGCGATGCAGGTCAAAGAAGGACCACTCCTGTCTGCCAAAGACGTTGGACACTAGGTCTTCTAGTGGTAATACTGAGCTCTTTTACATGGAGCGGATGAATTTGTGAAGAAAATATGCTAAGGTTCTGAAGCATTATGACAGCTCAGAAATGGAATCGGCTACTGCAGAGGAAGCTTGCTACTAGGGATGTGGAGATGGGTATAGTTCTTATGACATGTACCTCATTATTTTGAATTCCGCTACTTGTTGAATATATATTATTTTATTTTAATAAACAGTCAGGGGGTTATCCTCTGGCTGAGCCTCTCAGTTATATGGTAGAAACATTGGTGTAACTGGGATTGGAAAAAATCACTAGAAAATTTTAATTTACATTATGGTAAGCCCTAACATGTTAGTTTCAATTTAATTAAATAAACCAGTTCATGTTTTGGTATTCGACTAAATGTCTAGTTGTTGGAATGATCATATCATGTTATATAAAGTACTAAACCCAATATGAGATATATAGATCACCACCCATATCACAATATTAGATTATTCATCTAATATGAACACATGATTCCACTTAGGGTCGGATAATAATTATGAAATGATGAAGAACCTGAAATGAGGAATAATCACAATGCTTTAAAATTACATCATTGATTGAATGAAGAATGAAGAATGAAAAAAAATTAATATATTTGTCACTTTTTTGGATTAAACAACTCATTGTGTTCTTTAATCAGAGATCAGATGAGGGATTTACCTCAAATACAAGAGTAATCACCAAAGGGATATCTCTAAATTATTTTTTTATATGTGGGAGAGTAAAAGTATGAAATTGGGTTTAAATAGAATTAAATTTGAATTAAATTTCTATAGTTTTCCCAAATAAAATGGATATCATGATTTGAGCACACATTTTACAAAATGAGAACCATGATTGGATGGATAGTTATAGGAGAAGGTAACCTGAATGTTTAGCTATCACAGTTAGAATAACACTAAAAAAGGATGAAAACACCAACATTAAGAATCAAATACGTTCTTTCATGGTCTTGTTCCCCATGTCACATGTCTTTTAGTAACTTTGGGGCCACCTACTACTCTTTTCCACTACATCACATGGTTTTTCAAATGGTGTTTTCTACCCTACATATTTCAGTCTAGTACTGTCAAAGTGAATTTTTATAAAACAAATCTTGGTTTCGTGCTTTGAAGAATCTCCTAACACACCTGTGACCCCCATGATCAAATTCTAATTCCATATTAGGCTATTTTTAACCATTTAAAACAAATGAAAAAGGAAATGCACCACATATTAAAACAGTAGATTTTACATGAAAAATAATTTTAAATCCTAAATAGTCACATTTCACATTATATTTACTTTATTATTAAAGATACATTATTTTATTGCATATAATAATATGTAACACAATTTTTCTTAGGAATCAATTGTTATTAAAAAAATATGTATCATTACATTCCACCCCCTTAAGAAAACATTCATCCTAAATTTCAACTCACTCTCTATGTTGTGTACATGTGTGGGTAATTTTTCTCATTTTCTATTATAGTTAACATATTTCTTCTTCATATTTATGATTCTTCTAAATCTCTTTGATGATTTGGTTGATTTTTTTAATATATCTATTTCTCTATGGTCCAATATCCCCCAGATATTCGTCATAATATAGGTTATATTCTAGTTGCACCACCTCCAAATTCAGTTTGTATCAAGGGTAATGTATATGATTCCTCAAGAGTGATACATATAATACATCATGAACATGATCTAGATTATGTCTAACTATACATTTATAATAAAAATATATTAGGATATCATAAATCTTAAAATGGTCATTTTTCATGGGAATAAGATTCCCTTTATTCCCATAATACATGACTCTATACTATAGTGATATTTGATGGAATCATTGTGACCAACACCAAAATCCATGTCTCTTTGATTATTTTAACCTTAGATATTCTACTATATATGATAGTCCTTCTTGTTTTTTTATAACATGAACCTTTTCTGTCAAATCATCCAAAATATAAAACCGAAGAATATTTATATCATAAAATTCATCCAAACTGATAGGATTTCTACATTGATTCTGTTATATATCTTCATAGGGTGACATTTGAATACATGAATAGAGGCTATTTTTTATGAGAAATAAATAAAATGGGAATTTTTATCCCATACATGCTTAAATTACCTATAGCTTGTCCTCAACATATCCTCAATTATCAAATTACTACTTTTAGATAAATCATTACATTGTGGGTTTTAGGACATACTGATATTCATTCCATTATTTAGTATATGTTAAATCGTCTCCATAATATTTTTGTTAACCTTGAAACATGATAGTAAATGGTAGACTCTGGTACCCCAGGAAACCTTACCAATTTATTTACATAACACATGGAAATTTTGTCAGGAGTGAAATCTTATTGAATATCGATGAGATGGGATGTCTTCATGAGAAAATACACTACAAGCCATATCAAATTGTTTCTTTTGAATGTACTTAAGAGGACCATGACAAAGTCTATATAAATATTGTCCATCTTTCATGTTGTAATGTGTAGTGTTTTCAATACACCACTATGAATTTTCACTCTTCCTTCAGTTGTGGACCCATCAAGAAACTTATTGTGAAGTGAGAAATCTCCCATGTCTTGTTATCCCACAAATAATGATCATTAAGGTCCTTATAAATTTTAGAGACTCATGTATGAATATATAATGTTGAAATATGAGATTTATCCCTAGGTTCATTCTTTATTTATAGAATAGATGTAACACAATGTATTATATAAAATATCACTACACCTTCTAAATCAATATTGAACAAAAAAAACATCACATTCTTCATATCCTTTATCTTTTTATAAAAAAGGATATTCCCATTAAGAGTTCATGATCTTCATTAGTAATGGTGGTTGATAAATCATTTTGTATAGTGTTTATAATGTCCCTACCCTTATGATTCCCATCTGTGGTTATACAACAACATTGACTAATGGATAACATTGAATCCTCACCATTTCTAGTTCAACATATTAATTACTTATAATGAATCAATGACATTGGTTATACTTCTAAGGTGATAATTTATAGAACAATCATTACCTTATAGAAGATCCAACCATATCCTCTCTCTTATGTTCAATTTCTTTTTTTTTCAGGAAAATAAACTTCAAATATTTCTGCTCTCTGTATATATCACATATCGCTCCATAAATGTAGGGCATCCATATTATCAAAAGTAATATAATGAATGCGACATTTATGTCATTTTTGTTATTTTTCTACTCATGATGTTTCTTATATCAAGATACATAAGAAATCACATTTCCATTTTTCTAGAGGATGAACCCCATCCCATTAAGATATGTATTTATAAAAATAATTAATAATTCTATAATATATGATATAGTTAACACGCTATCACTTTCTGATAGATTATTTGTATTTTAAGAAACTTCTCTAAAATCAATTTTTTATGAAAATTCCCCCTTTTAGATTTAATTCATTTATATTTTTAGAATGTCCATAAAATGTTTTCAAAAACCTAATATTATATCCTACTATTCCATAGAAATTTTGAATCTAAATTAATATGTAGGGTTATGTCCCTCCTATAAAACCTTTATCTAGTACAATTCGTCTAATATTCATTCATTGGATACAATGTTCTTAAAAAATGAAATCAGTTGTAACTACATTTTTTTTGAAATTTCTTAATAGCTTATAAATACATTAATTTTTTCAATAAAACCATTAGACGATTCTCATGCTCCACTGAATTATCTGAATATATCAGTATGACATAAATAAAATCTACTAAATCATTTTCATTGTACTCAATAATTAATCTATTCATCCATTACATTAATATAACAAGAGAATTAGTTTAGCTGAAGGAAATAACACTAAACTCATTATTCCCATATCTTTATTTAAAGGTAGTCTTTAGAATAGCTTTATAAATCACCCTTAATTAATGATAACTAGAACCCTGATCAATAATGGAGAATAATTAATCCCATGAACTCAGTAAAATATATCATCAATCCTTTGAAGAGGGTATATGGTATTCATTATGATCTCATTATGATCTCTATAATCAATTCGTATGTGTATTTATAAATCTATAATATTCAAAAAGAGAGGATGTTCTCCCATATTATACACACATATCCTAATAAATCCCTTATCCAAAATATATTAGGGTTGTTTTTGAAATATCTATTGTCAGACATTTTCCATTCAATATGAGAACATTATTATTGTCTTGGATCTTGAATGATTTCAATGGGGAACTCTAGATCTCTTTAATGAGGACGTATATTAAACTCATTATGAAATAAATAAATTTATTCCTAAATTATGTGTACATTATATATTCTTATAAATTCATTTCCTTCGTCATTTTCACCAATAATTTATTTAAAGAAGGCTATAGTAGATTATTCAAGAAAATAATTATGTGGAGATATCTCTCCATTGAATATAGATGTTGATTTTCCATTTATGAAACAAAATATTTCGTTTATTATGTAATTGATCATAGAATTATATATTGAGTGAATGTTCATAAAAGTTATTTTTTGGAAATAATCCATTGGAATGAGTAATATATTTGCGATGCTATTTTTATCAGTATTATGAATACTATAGTTTTTAAACACTTTTGAATCTTTGATAATTAGTCAAAGAGTTTTATATGCTCACCCAATTTTTTTTAGTTCAGTGATTGATTATATATTAAGTGAAAATGAGGATGATATAATGGAATTTTTTTACCGTAATCAAAAAAGTACTTGATGAAATTGAGAGAATAATGAGATTACCAAACACCAAATAATTTAGAGCATAGACATCTGACTTCCTGATAAAAAATTACAAACCATCCAACTTCATCCAATGCTGAGTTTGATAGTGATCCAACAATTATAATTTGATTTGGGAAATATTTGGAAAAGTATTCATAGTTTTCCCAACATATATCATTGGACTTCAAGATAATCTTGCACCATTATCTCATTGTCGTTCATGTATATTAGTGTAGAATTAACCTCCCTATGACAATTCCTAATAATATTTTAATGTCTTTATCACTAATAGCATTTCCCAATCATGTTCATATAGTATCCAAAATGATTATTTTCAAATTTTTTATAAGTTAGGATTTTCATTCCTCATATTCCATGATCAAATTTCTTGCCTATGATTGTATCTCCTTGAATACTTTCTTCATTAGATATATAAGACCACTATACCTCTCCAAACTACAGTTCAACATTTATCAAAATCTACATATCTCCTCATAGTTTTCATATTCTATATTAACAATGTTCCTTTATATCTATTACTTTATTCCACTGAAAATCTATCATTTTTTCCAATAGGATCCTTGACTATGGAAGAGGTGTAATGATAATGTCTTGTAAATTTCAAATCTTATATTCCCATAGATTCATATTCCATCTATTATAACACTGAATGTCCTTTCTCCATATTCAATTTCAACAAACATGGGAATTTATTTTGAAAACTTTTCTCCTTAACACATCCTACTACATAGCATCAATTGACCATATTAGATTCATTTTTTAACCAATGTCCACAACTGATTATTATACCACTTTTAATATTATATATACAGGGATAATTTCTATTATTATTAACAATATATTATAGAAATTATCCCCTCTATAAATCTTATCCATTTTTTATCAATCATAAAGTTGGTATATCGCATAAAAGAAAGTGTTAAATGATGCATCAAAGACTCAATGTAATTTTTTTCTCTTCCTAGATAATCAAGACTCTCAGATTTATTGATGTTAGATTTCAAAACTCATTTTTATTCTTCATTCCCATTAATTTTTTAATTTTTTAATATATAAATGTTCTATAAGAAAATTTTCAATTTTGGTCACCATTCAAATAGTTCGTCATTTTATCATCCATTTTTTAAATGATTTTTTATAGTTAGAAATGTTTTTCATTTAAGATTATTATAATTATAAATGAATTTATTTTCTAAAAAATCATTATTAAATATTTTATTAGTTAACAATAGTTTCATTTTCTATATATGATTTATATAGGTTCAAAAAAAGAATGAGATTAATCAAAAGCATCCCATTGGTGATTCATACCATTTGTCTAGCATGATCAGTTTTCTTGCACTAGTAACTATTTGAGTCTAGATCATAGCAATTATTTCAGTTTTTAACCCTATATACATTTGTGTTAGATACACATACACTTATCCATATCTTGACATGGACTTGTTTTCTTATAAATAACTATCTTGATTCTTCTCCAAAATATATATATGTTTTACTATATTTTACCAAATTTATTCAGTTGTTACTTATATTTTAAAATCCCACATTAATAAAATAAATAATATATAATTTCATAAAAACTAAGTAATCTTATTTTTTTATTATGAAATTTTTCATTTATATGTTATAATATAGGATCATTTATGGTTGAGTTTCATGAAAAAGGTATTAATGATATGAAGAAAGAAAAAATTATTCCTAATCACTTGATAGGAATAATCATATGTTCATACTAAATACATTTACAAATCTCATGTCCTAGGGGAATACATCAATATAAGGGGTTAGAATAGTGTCTATTAAGGGAAACTAAGGAGAAGAGATTAAAAATGATCTTGAGAGGTGTAAATAAGAACATGATGAGTATCATTATTTATTAATCAAGGTAACATGAGAAATATCATCAAAAACTAACATGGGTCATAAAATTGAAATGTGGCTACACAATTTATTTTAGACAATCATAAGAATACCTCTCAGGTTTTTCACTGAGTGTCATATTTGAAAAATACGAATGTAGTTTACTATGGAATCATAAAACATGACATCTCTAGATATTAAATTCCTTAACCAATGTGTTGGATCAATATAATAGAAATTGATTAATATGTATTAACTTCAAGTGATATAGATAGATTATAATATATCATTTCATAAAAAACCATTTGAAAAAAATGAAATGGGGTTCATATAAAAATCATTATGTTTAAAAAGATAATAAAAACATTATCATTATGTTATTTTAGCCACCTAAAATGGATTTTTCGTTTCATATTTGTTTTAAAATAAAAATAAAAAACATTTATAGATGAATAATCATAGAAAAATTATAGGTTCTGGTGTTCATAAAAATAAATTTAAAGATTATTTCAGGAGCATGAATTATATATTTTTAAAAGTAATTTCAGAAATATAACGACAAGAAAATGTGCTTTTAGAAAACTATAGAATGATTGGGAATGAGGATCTACCACTCCTAAAATACTCTTATTATAATAACATCATAAATTTAATGTGATAACAAATATTATATTGAAAATTTGAGAAAATATTATATAATAAGAGAACATGAATAGAAAATATATGTAGATATTTCCCTATCCCAGAAAAGTAACTCCTAAAATATAATTCATTATCCCAATGGTTATTGAACACACCATAAAAAGACACATAAGATAGTAAAAATGTAATAAATATTTATATGTTTGAATAGTTTTTATTTTAAATGGAAAATTGGTAGTGTTATTATAGAATAAATGCTGGATATGTTTATTAATGAAAAAATAAATACCTTAGTATGAGATGTTGGGGAAAATAGAATAAATCATGGGATTGACCATGTTATTTTCCCATATTTTTGGAAACATGGGTAAATTATTATTATATTTTAATAGAAAATATTCTATCATAATTTTTTACTACATCTTATGTCAAGTATAAGAAATAATTTCTTAAAAATAAAGATATTAATAATTAGGGGTAGATTTTAAACATATAATGTAAATTACATGCATGAAAATAGATTAAAAACAACATAAAAATTATATTAAAAAATAACATAAATGAGGTTTTTTATATTTATTAATTAGATATTTAGTATATATAAAATAATTATAAATTCATTAAAAATAATACTATTTTTTAAATATTCACCAAAAAACAAAACGTTGAAACATTCAATTAAATTCACCCTAAATAGAATTTAATCTTATGAATACATGAATGAATTTAAATTATTAATAATAATTATCTAAATATTTTAATTCAAACTTTTTACTATTTAAAATTAATATTTTAATATCATATTTGACTAAAAATGAATATTAAATATTCTAACACATGAGAAAAATAATTTTATATATTTTATTTAAAAAGAGTTATTATATTATATTATTTCATTAATATAATTATTATTCATAAAATCATTTTAAATTATAATTAATTATATATTTTTTGTAATATTCGATGACTATCTAATAATTATATTTTTCAAATTTGTTCTTAATTTATTTAGTAGATACAATACATAAAATAGAATTTATGAAATAAAAAATTTATTTCTATAATCAAATTAAAATTTAACTAATTAAATCATTGATATGTAACCCCATATTACAACATTATACACAAATATAGTATGGTATTTGTTGGTGGTTGTTTCATGGTATTCCTTTACTAACATCGATAGAGTGATAATCTCTACTAACATGAACTTCTCTTGAATGTGATTTCATTATAATTTCACTAGATGACTCTAAGAATTGTATAGGTCATGGGAGAACCGCAATGATGATACATATTTCTCAAGATGTGTCATACTGGCATAAAAAGACATGACTCTGTGGGTTGTGGAGATTGAATCATATTTCTGTATTAATTATTCTTTTTCCAAAAATAACTTATAAACAATAATTATAATATTATTTTAATTATCATGTGTTTAGATCCTAGTGTTTATATTAAATAATATTCATAATTCAAAAATGCTAAAATAATAGTAGAAACAAATGGTAACATTTTCCATTATATTAAAATAATTTATAATGTGAAATGGTTTTGTTGTGTATAATTAGATATAAAATGAATTTTCTTTGGACTAAAATTTTATTTTGAATTAATATGTAACTACTATTTCATGACAGTGATCAATATATTAAGTTAGATAAAAGGAAAAAATTACGATCCATACATTTATCATTTAAAATATAAAAAATCTTATATTATTAACATTAATTATATATGTTAATAAAAATCATATATGATCTATTCATTGAACCATTTCACTTTTAAATTTAACATGATTACCATTAGATAGAGAAAATATTGTTAGTTTGATTCGGGTAAAAGATTTGTTATTGTGCATTACATACGCTTAATATAAAATTAATTTCCAACAAATGTGTTATTTTTTATAATTTAGATATCATATTTAATATTCTATGGGATTATAATTTTAAATAAAATTTAATTTAATTTATTATTATTGGGTTAATTAAATAGGATATAAAAATAGTTACTTTAATAAAAACTAAAATAATAAAAGTGGGGAAACATTATAGTTAGGGAACAAAATTATAAAAATGCTATTTTTTATGATTGGTGGCGATTTGGATTGAAAATAATTAACATTTAATCTATTATTTGACTATTTTTAAGGCACATAATGTATTTTAGTCCTTTAAATAGTGTTTTACTATATAATTTTAGTGAATGGCACTCCACCTCCTCTATAAAAAGGAATTCACACTTCAAGTTACTAACACCCCAAAATAAACATTTTCTAATCATAACCTGGAGAAAATATGATGCCAACATCCCATTTTCTCTCTAAGAAACCTATCTTTTAAATGAAATCAAAAGAAGGAACCCTTTTGTTCAAACCAAAATGGAGTTACATAATTAACATGTAACACCATTCCCTGCACTTATTTGTAAAATTTTAATTCTACAAATAATAAAGTATTTTTATTTCATATTTATATAATAAAATTAATATAAGAAATATACTATGATTTTTTTACTCCAAGGGTTCAAAATACACCTACACACACTTCTATACAATTGGTAATGAACTTCATGTTTGTGTGTATGGCGGACAAAAACCTCTTAAAACTATGCCTATAGTTTTTTCATTACCTCAACTCATGGGAGGTTTTTTTATGTAAATATTGTTTTATATGATATGTATATAATTAATGACTTATTTAGTCTTCAATAATTATTATATATAAAAATATTTATACTTTCAATTTTTTGTAAATATTATAACATTGTTTGAGGACGTCTGGACTACTGCCACCCTAGTGCAATGTGATTTATTCACACTTTACATTGAATGTATTAAGGATGGGTGTTGTAAATTTAAATGATATATGTGAAATAATAATTCTTATGGAATCATTACACACACACATAGATAGATATATATATATATCCTTTACTTTTCCTTCTATAAGAAGATGACAAAAAAATGGAAACTATGTTCATGTGTACGTAGGGATGACCATCTTCCTGAAAAAATTATTTCATGAATAGTTGATATCATTTCTAGATTTTAATAAATATTTATATATTTTTTATATAAAATATTTATATAATTTTTTAAATTATTTAAATTATTAAATAAAGATCATAGTAATACAGTCATGAATTATAAGTCCAAAAACATATAAATATGAGACTGAATAATACCCAAAAAATAACATTATAAGGTGTTGTTAATAAATGGTTTTGATAATGTCATAAAAATTAATATAAAGAAATATATATAATAAATCGTTATTTATTGGTTTTATAATAATTTCAAATTTATTATACAAGAGGTTTTAACATTTACAATGAATGTCCAAATTTAAGCTAATAGTTTGGTGTATCACTTTTTTTCAATGTGACTTATGAGTTTTCACCAATAATTTCCTTTATATGGTGTATAAAATTCCCAATAATTTATTTTAGGGATATTATACTTACCTTTATTTTTATCTATATATCCATTTTTTAGATAATATTATCCTTGGGTTTAAGGTTCAATCTTACCAAATAAACAATGTAATTTTGTATTTATATTTTATTCGTTGAAATAAATGACACGTTATTCCCATGTACCTTTCTATGGGGTGTATATGATGACCTTTGTCATTTATATAAATAACCTCATTTTTTCATGATACATTATTATTTATGTAATTTTATTGTCTCATGTGGATTGTGAGTCAATCTATACAATGTGGTAATATTTTATTTCTACAATCTCATCATTGACTATGTTTGTAAAAATTTATGATAACATTGATGAAATCTTATGATCCATATATGAAAAACACACATGAATATTTTTCTCTTATATTTATTCATGATATCTTTATGTATTTGTACCATTTTACAAATCTTTGTTATTTATGATAAATAAGAGATTTTATAATGATAACATAACTTAATCTTCCTCTTTGATTGAAAATCAATGTTATTTAAAAATGTGTTTTATATAATTTTTTCAAATAATAATATGATTTCATTATAGGCATTCAATATAATATCAAGAATATATATTTTCAAATTTTTTATAGGATTTCTTTATTAGTTTTTATATAATTTTGAATGAAAATATTTTCGAAATTTTTATCAATTGTTCATTATATGATGTCAATGTGTATTCAAAGAAAAATGATTTTATATTCTTTCCATGATTTCATTTAATTTTTCAAAGTGTTATAAATTAATTTTTTCCACTTTCCTTAAGGTTTATTAATATTTTTTAAATTTTCTAAAATAAATATTTTTTTTCAATATGTTTTTTTTTCAATTTCATTATTATATTTCATTTATTATTCAAATAAAAAGGATTAAAAATATAATCGTTGTTTGTTTATAATCATTAAATGTGTTTTCAAGGAGAATATTTTTCAAAAAAATTTATCCCTTATATATTTTTGAAATATTAATGGTTTTCATACAAATTTCAATATTATTTTATTAAATTCCTTGGAAATTGTTTTCCAAAATCCTTTTGAGCTACATTTACACGTATTAAATGTTTTTACAAAATAATTGTATTATAACTTTTTTAATATTTTAAAAATTATTTTTTCCTCGAAGAAATGATATGTATCTCAATAAATTAATTTAAAATAATTTAAAAAATATTAATGTTTCAACTAAAAGAAAATATATGGGTTTTAATTATGCCTCACTAGGGATATGATCTAAGTATTATATTATTTATATTTATTGAATGGTTTATGTTATGATGCAATTATTTTTATAAAACCCATTATTATCTCATAGGTTATATGTTTATATACAATATTTCTATTTCATGAGTGATATATCCATGGAACCATTTTCTCTTTCTTGGGTTATATATTCATTAAATACACTTCATTTATATGGTTATTATTTGGTAAAATTAATTTAAAACCAATCCATTTTCTTAAGGAGAATATTTGATGGAATGTTTATGACCCCCAATTCATTTTTTTATTTATGATATGGTTGTTTATGATCTTTTGGAAAATGTATGTATGTTTAATTTATGACATGGGGGAGTACTAAATCACTCTCCAATGAATTAGGTAATTATTTATATCTCATGATATAAAAATTGCTGGAATGGGGTGTTATCTCAGATTATTAAAGGACTTTCTCTAATTAAATGGTCTTTGGAGTGATCCATGACTACTAATATGGTCATGATAGTTAACCATGACTTCCATGATTGTTTGGGGAGTGATTACATTCCATTATACAAAATTATAAGTGTTTCCTTGACTACTATAGAAATAATATTATATGATTATATGGAATCCTTAAAATATATGACTTTTCATATATTATTCGTTTGTGTATAATGGTCTTGATTCCCTTAGGATTCATGTCTTCTGAAAAGCAAGAATTTATTCCATAATTCATGTTTATGATCTTTCTTATATAGTTAATTGTCATCTAATTTTATTTTCATCTTATCATACCAATATTCATAATTCTTCATTATACATCACCCTTGTCTACCATTACTCAACTTTTAATATAAATTATTTCTAATGTTTCCATTCCAAGGTTATGAAATAAGTTTTTTAAGTAGAAATTATGAAGGGGAATATATTTACGGGAGATGTTGGTGATCTCAAACCATGTTCGAATATTATGTTTCCATGTTTACAAATACACTATACTATTATGGTACTTGGCTATGTACTTTTATATTATTACGAATAATCATAAAAATTGATACAATATCTATGTAAGTTTATTATGGGTTAATATAGTTGGTATTAATGGAATTGTTTAGTGATCCTTTTGAAACTATTTGGAGAAATATTTATTTTTGATCCCTATAGATCAATTTTTGTGTATTTCTGGGGATACCTCTTATTATTTCCAAGAGTTTAATTATTTAAATGAATGATTTATAATTTAGGAATCTTATAGGTGATTTTTCATTATTATGCCTATTTCCACTCTAAATATTTTTGTTCACATTATGATTTTCATTTAATCAATGGCTTACCGTAGACATGATCATGTTATAAAGAAATATTATAAAAAAACATTGATTATGATAATAGAATGTGGATGAATACTAGATAGAAAGATATTGTGATTATTATTAATAAACTATCATGTTATATGATTTACAGAGTTTTCACCAGTGAGACAATTAATGAATAAAATAAGAGAGGAATTAAATTTTTCGAAATTTCATGTGTGAATGAACCACATGGAAATAATATTTGGCTTCTAAAATGTCATGTATAAGAAATAAAGAACCTCTTGGAACCCCTCAAATGGAAGGGAATATGTTAGTTTAGTTGAAAAAAGTGTCACATAGTGGTGAATTGTCAATGAAATTAGTGTAATATCCTTGGATAACATGAGAATTAACAAAATCCATTCCCTAACCTATGAATTTATATTTTGGATGTGGAATTACTGATTCCATGACATTAATTAATGTAGATGGATTGATTTATTTATGTATTTGGAAATATGAATAATGAATGTTTAAATATACAAGCATTGTTAAATTAATGTATTTACCTAATAATATAAAAGAATATTTATAGTGGTTATGAATAATTATGAAATTTGACTAATGAAAAGGTTATATTTATGGGACAAAAATAATTAAGGGAAATATTAACCTTAATATATTATTAATATTGATATAATAATGTTTATATAATTTAATGTTGGACATGAATATGTAAATTGGATGGTAAAGATTTCCTCAAAGCTAATAAACGATTTGTTCACAAATTTTTTTATGTAATCATAGAAAGATATTGAATCATTTGTTACGGGATATAACTAGTAACCATTGGAAAAAAACATGCTTGTTTTCAATAAATATTTATTGTAATTATATTTTTTAAAGAGAATATAAGATAAAGGTTTTCACATTTTTGTATGTGAAATACAAGAGATTCATTTAGATTTACAGGGGATCATTGATAATATATTTTTCCTAAAATTTGTGTATTTAGGTTTTGTACATCAATATCCAAGAAGGATTATAATGTTAACTTTTTTTGGAATGGTTTATGCTAATCATTAAAATAGGTTTTATATATTTGTGTATAATAAATATATATTTTTATTTATTCATATTTGATAACTTTATATATCCATTTTTTATAATATCTAAAGTCATATAGAATCACAAATCTCTCTATTTATGGATATATAGACCATCTAATTATTTTGGTCTGAAAAATAAAACATCATTTAATAGAATAATATATGATATTTAAATTGATCTAGGTAAATCACATTACTGTGCTTTTTTTAATAAATGGATTAAATAATGTAATTATATATACTTGTATAAAATATTCATATTTATGATAAGGGTCTTGAAATATATTTTTCCCCTTACCATCATTTTTATAATATCAATGACCATTTTCGAGCCTAAATTTTTATTTATTTGTGGTTGTTATCATTATAATAAATATTTTATCTGTCAATATCAATTAGAAACATACCATTAGTTATTATTCTATTTTTATGTTTTAATAAGCGGCTAATTTTCTTCAATATAGATACTAATTAATGAGTTACATTGGATAAAAGTTCAGTTTTCAACTATTAGATTTTAAAGGATGATTTTGTATTAATTTATATGATGTGGGTTTATATGAATGGAACAATTAATTATCAAACCATTGATTACTTAGAATCATTTTTAGGTAGAAATTCAATTTATGTTGGGTGGAATTTAACACCCTAATATTTTGGGATTTTTTCAAATTATTTAAATCTTTTAATTATTTTTCATCTCATGAAATTATATATATGAATTTTTTATCATTAATGTTCCAATATATTCATGATTTTTATACTAAACCACATTATTATTTATTTATAAACAACATTAATATAATCTTGTGCTACTGGAAACACAGAATTGGCTTGAGTTACACATAACACTGACTTTTTCACAATATAACATTTTAATATAATAACTAATTTATTGATATAGTTATAAGATAATATTAAAAAATAGTAACATGAATTGTAATGAATAAATATTTAATAATATTTATAGTTTTTATACATAAATAAAAAATATGATTAATAATTCATTTTGTATTTTTGAAAAATTCACATATGTTTGAATATATAATTTTATCAAATTTACTTTTTTTTCTTTCCAGGAACAATATTAAAAATAGAGTTTGGTACATTTATAAATTTAATTTGATAAAAGAATATTCATTTTTAATTCATATTTACAAAAATTATTTTAGTATATTTTTCGGTTTTTTTCAAGATAAAATCATTTCTAGATTTATATTGAAAATACTAAATTGTAATTCAAAACAATTTTTATGAATAATTAAAATATATGGAGAAAAATTATTTCAATTTTTTATTAAAATTTAGTTAGAAAAATTTTTGATATGTTAACCCAATTTAGTTAATTTGAAAAAAATTTACATTGAAATTGGATATTAAAACGTTTTAATATTTTAAACATTTTCACTTAAAACCCCACTATCATGGATTGTCTATAGGGTTAATTTTAGAATATTTCATCTCTAATTATGTGTTTAAAGATTGGTAAAATGGATTTAATTTATTTATTATGCATATTTTATAATTTATTTTGTGGTAAAAATTTTATCTCGCTAAATTTCATAGTGAGATTAATTAAATTTATTAATATGGGTATAAGATAAAAATATTTTACTTTGTTTTTTAGCATTAATAATAATGTGAAAATTACCCAGATACATATCCAAATTAATTTTTAATATAATATATATAAAATATTTTATATTTTTAGTAATTTTTTTATTTATAGGGACAATTATTCATTATATTAACTAAAATAATAAAATTAGTAAGGGAAAAATACTAAAAATGGTCTTTCATTACCTTAAACACTTATAAATACTTATTATATGAATAAAAGAACAATAGATCCATTATAAAGATTTTTTTGAATGTTAAAAAATTGTATTCATCTTATTAAATTATATTTAATTTTTATTGATCATTTATTTTTATTTACTACTATTGGAATGAAAAATGTTTTAATTATATAGTTTATAATTAACTAAAATTATTGATTCTAAAAATATTAAAATGTATTAGAATGATATAATTATTGTACTGAAATTTATTTTAATGATATATAATTTTAAAATGGTGCTAAATTACTAGATTCTAGTTCCATATTTTTCATGATATTTTTAAATTAAAATTGAGTATATAATGTCAAAATGGACATTAATTATAATATATAAAAATGATATTTTATTAAACAATTTGAAATTTGAAAAAAACCATAAATTCCAACCCTTAGCTTCTATGAGGTTATAAATGTAAAATATGGTCTATTAATTGAATAATTTATAATTAAAAATTAAAACATTGACCAATAATTATAAAATTCATTGTTAGCACATTTTTTGTTAATATATGGTGTTTGTGTCTTATATGTGATTGATTTAACATTAATTTCAATCATGGGTGGTATTATTTTTAAAAAAATTATTTATAATATTTCTAGATAATTGTGTCAAAATTTTCATTTAAATTTTACTTAAATTTATTAATGTTAAAATTTCTTATGATAGAATACTAGTTACCTATAAAACACTAAATATGATAAAATTGATGAAACATAGATTTAAAGGAAATAAATTTTAAAAATGAACAAATTATTGATTTATGGAGGATTATATATTCCATAATTCTTTATTAATATTTTATTATTCCTTTTTCTATGAAATTGAGGTACGGGAGACCTCCCAATAGCTTTTATATATAATATATATAATAATTTCACTCCCCCTCCTCTATAAATAGAAATTCATTATTCCCTTTATCAAACATCTCAATCAAATTTGGATCATCCAAAACCTAACAATATAAGATAAAAATCCCCTCCTTACATCCTATAATCCTCAATTCTCATAGAAATAAATCCAATGAGCCCTTTTTGGTAAACCAAAATGATTCAGCAAAAGAAACGTTATAATCCTTCCCCAAGATCTTTTGATTTATTTTCATTATCTACAAAAAAATTATATTAATTATATTATTATATAATAATATAATTATAAAAAATATAATAATATGTATTTAACATAATATTTAGACTTACTTATGTATATGGATCCCTCAAATGGTTAAAGAACATATAGTTCATGTTTTAGGAATGTGTTGGGATAACAAAATGGAGTCATTTTTACCACCTCTAAGTATAATTAATTAATATGGGAATAATTTTTTTTATTTTATATATATTATATCATTTATTTATTCACATATTTAATAATTAATAATAAACATACCTTAATTCTTTCAATTTTTTGTTAATACGACAACTTTTTTGTGGTTGTGTGGACAACTATATCCTCAAAATGATTTGATTCACTCACACATATCATCGAATGTACTAATGAAGGAATTAGTTAACTAAAATGTTATATATTATATAAAAATGTTATTTTAATTATAATATATATATATAATTTAGTTTTATTTATTTTAAAATAAGGCAATAAAAATGAAACAACATACTTGTATATATATGGCGTACCATCCCCATGAACAATGACTTTCATTTTATATTTATGTAATTTATATATCATTATAAATATTTATATAGTCATAAAATTTTATATTTATATGTTGTTTTAAATTATTAAAATTGTAAATGGCTATATATTTTAGTAGATCAATAATAACTTATCAATACATATATGTAAAATAAGGTAACAATTACAACAAATGTAACATTAACATTTAGTTGATAATAAATTGGTAATATAATGTCATAATAAAATTATATATGTTGTTATAAATATTTTTCTATAATATATTTTTAATAATCATATATATATTATACAGGAGTCTATAATGTGTACATGGAGTATCACGACATAAAAAATCAGTTTTATCACCTCACATTTTCTCAATGAAACATATACATTATTCACCACTCATTTCCTCTATGTGGTGTATATATTTTCAATTAATTTATTCAATAAATCATATATATATAAATTTATTATTATTAATATAATAAATTTTCATCATTCCTTGTTGGGGTTTATGGTAAAAAATTTACTAAATTTGAAATGTAAATTTATTGACAATTTTGATAATTTGAGATATATGATATGTTACACAAATATATTTTTATTTGGATTGTATATAATTCCATTTGAAAAATACTATCATGATTCTATTTATTTTATGTTTTGTAATGATTCATGTGGTGTTATTGTCTCATGTTTTGAGTTAGTAAATTATACCAATGGGGTAATAGTTAAATTCTACAATCTCATCATTTATATGGATTGTTTATGATTATGCTACCACTAATTAAATATATTGATCCATCACTCATGAACACTAATAAATATTCATCTCATGTAGATATTCATGATATAATTGTGTATTGGTAACAATTTATCACTATTTGATAAATAAGATAATTAAGAAAGTGTTTTTTTAGAATATGATATTATTAATCTCTACAATCATAAATCATAGTTCATTCAAAATCACGATTTCTAAAATGCATTTGAAAATAATTTTATAGTTAATTAATAATTTTTGAATGAATTTAATATGACAATGGTTTTAAAAAAATTATGATTTATTAACTTTATTTATAATTTTTTTCAATTAACAAAGATTTCAAAATATTTTCAAGATTTAGTTATTATATTTCTATGTTTTAAAAATGGTACGAGTTTTCAAATTTTTTAATGATTTATTTATATTTTTTAAAAATATTTTCAAATGATAAAATTTTCAAAAGATTTTCATTTATTATTTTTAATTTTTTTATTTATTTTCAATGAAATATGATTTTAATATGTTTTCAATGTTTCATTATATGTTTTCAATGATTTTTAAAAAAAATATTTCAACATTATTCAAAGTATTCATTTTACGTTTTAAATGTGTTTTGATGTATTTTATTTAAAAATGTTACAAATATTTCTTTAATAATATTTAGTGAATTTATTTTACACAATTATTTCAATATTATTATATAATTTTTCAAGAAAAATTATTTTCAAAAAATTCAATTTATCCTTTTAAATTTCAAAGGTTATTTTCAAATAAAAAAATTTAAAAAATTATTCATGTTATAAACAGATTTTATTTTCAAAGATGAAATTTTATTTCCCTAAAGAAATTATTTAATATTATTTATAAAAATTTATGTTCAATCTACAATGAAGTACATTAGTGTTACCCATGACTTACTAGAGATATGATCTAAGGGTTAAATTTATATTTTTCCACCAATAGGTATTCGTTTAGTTTAATTGATATTTAGGAAAATAATTTCTAATTCACATGTCATATATTTATAAAATAAATTTCAATTTCATGGCGAATATTTTTATGAATCTCTTTTCTCATTCATGGGTTATATGTATATGAAACCAGATTCTTTTCTCAGTTTATGATTTGAATAAATGATTATAATTCCTATCTTATATCTACAAGTATTCATATACTAACATGTTAAGGATACCAAAATAGTTTCATATATTATTATATTTTTTATATTTTATAACATGTATATGTGATTCAATTATGAGTTAGGTTAGTCCTATATCTCCCTCCAATGCATTGGATAAATTTTTATATGTAATGATAAATAAATTTTTTGAACAAGGAGCTTACCCAGTTTAGTAAAAGAATTTGTCTCATAAGATGGTCTTGGGAGTGAAAATTTACTACTAATAAAGATATGGGAGTATAATGTGACAACCATGATGGGTTGGTGTGTGTTCCAATTTTACTAAGATAACTTTGGTTGTGATTTTGTGATTAATATGGAAATAATTTTAAATGTTAATGTGTCTGAAATAAATTATATTTCTTATTCTTATATTATGCATTCATGTATTATGAACATAAATCACTTTTCATTAATGTATTATGATATTATAATACTTATTTTATTGTTTTTTTATTATTTTTAAAGAACTGAAAATTTCAAGGAAAATATTTTCGTAATTTTTTTAAATATTACGAGTACGCAGTTTCTGACAGCACCTGATTATGAGGCCCGGTGTGCCCTGAATAATTTTCCGAAATTTTGTAAAGCTTAAATTAATAAGTGTAAGCAGTTTTACTGAAAAAGTTGAATAAATCATAAATGGTTACTCGGATCAGAAATCTGAGGGCACAGTTGCGCTCAGGATGGCGGGTTTACCCTAGGCGTTACTTAAGATTAATCGGCGCAAGCCTCCTGTGAGAAATTCAAAAAATGGCATAACCGTAAATAAAATAATTAAATAAATTATTTTATTTTTCAAATGCTTATATATCAAAACAGTAGATCAGATTAAAAATCTGAGACCACTAATGAACTCGTGAGGGTATGGTTTATTTAAGAAGATACTAGCTTTGGCTGGCGCGGGCCACCAGAAAAAGATAGTTTTTGGCTGCAAATAAAATAATAAAATGATAATTATTTTATTGTAAAATTCAGAACTTTTAAATTGTAACTCGGATTGAAAATACAAGAGTACTATTTGGTTCTTTGGGGCGTGTTTTACTTTGTTAGAGCCTAACCTCGACCGGTGCGGGTAAAGGGTGATTGTTAATAATTTTCTGATCTTTCTTTTCAGGTACGTTCAGTAAACCTACGTTCGGAATTTTATAACTTTTCAACCGGTGCTCAGAATTGAAATCTGAGGACACCGATGAACTCACAGCGCTGGTATTCGCTTAAGGGGACATTAACCGCTGTTGCATTTTATGTGGGCTAGAAGTTAATTTTTGGCGATTTTTTAAAAAAAATGGTTTTGCACCACTTTATTTATTTGGGTGGTTATATCCTCTAAGAAGAAGTTAGGGGTGGGGCCCACACCCCACATAAACTCCCAAGAGAGGATATTTTTGAGGTGGGTCCCACACGAGGTGTAACCCTCCACCTCCCTTAAACCCCCCATTAACACTCCCTTGCATTTAAATGTGCCAACTCCCCCCCTAATTAAGAGACCTCTTTACATTCTCCACTCCCATTAATTATGCCAACACATTATTTAATTAAAGTGGTTTGAATTTTGAATTACATGTGTTAATAAAATAATATCCATAGTCTATTATTTTAGTTTGGGACTTTCATTGTGTTAATTATTATTGGGAGGGAGCTCTTCAGAAGGATAGAAAAGTGTTCCTCTCTTCAATGAAGAACGAATTTCTACCTCGACAAAGAATGCACTGCAATTCGAAGAACGTGAAGTCACCAATACCGATTCCTCCTTGGACTCACCCTGACGTCCACAGAATCGATGTCCGATCTCTGTGATCCCCGATGTGTGACGAAAAATATCGAGGGATGGGAATATTGTTGGTTTCACTTTTAAGTGGTTTTATCTCACGAGAATGAGTGTTTATTTATATGATGTTTTTATAATTTATTCTCGAATAAATTATACCCTTGTTGTAGTTGAATGCAAGTGTTTGATTATTGCCAATTGATAACGTCTAATACAGATAGCGTGGGCTGAACAAACACGGCCTAACGACCCTCCGCTGGTTGTTTGTTTGTGCGCGGAGTCGGGGCGGCCGATGCGGGGGCGAGGCCGGGATAACGACACGAGCAGGACATCGCAGGTAAGCGGCCGGTAAGGCGTTCCAACGATACGATCGAGCGATAGGAGGCATAGCTGTCCAGAGGCGGTGGGTGCGCAAGACCCTTGGCAGGTTGGGTTTCATCCATGGCTGAATATTTGGGTTGAGGAGGCATGATTTTGGGGAAGGAGTTTTATTTATTTTTGAGCGTGAAGAATCGAGATGAATGAAATAAGATTGGAGAGAGGATAGAAAATAAGAGAAATAAATTAAAAGGAAAATAAAATGAGAAGGAAGAATATATGTATAAAGGGGGGCAATACCCACATGCACCAAAACCATAAGTGTGAATTTCAAATGATATTAGAGAGATAATTTCCAATCAAATGAAATAATAATAATATATTATTATTATTACTATTTATGGTTGTCAAAACCATAATTCGACCATAACTTCTTCATGGGATCTTGGTTTCACAAACTGTCAGTGGCAGTGCGACAGTGACTTCAAGATGGAATTTATGAGCCAAATATTGGATGTCTTTTTCGTGTTTTTGGATCGGGTTCCCGAAGCGCTCAGAAAATAATAGATTTAATATTATTATTAAATCTTTGACCCTCCATAACTCATGAGTGTGACGTCCGATTGGCTTATCGTCAGTGCTAATGTAATCCTATCTTTAATATGGTCGGTTCATGTCTAATGTTGGATACTAAATTCTGGTTCATGGATCGGTCCCATGAAACACCGAATAATAATATTATTTTTATTACGGGATCTTGTATCAGACATATCTCTCTCATATGGTTTCGGAATGTCAAACCGTCTGAGAGGTTGCGACCACAGAATTAAGACGGATGTTTCAAGACCAATTTTGGATATTTAAGTCGAGGTTGAGGCACGGGCCCCACGAGGCCCGGTTCGCGCATGTTGTGATGAAATGAAACTTTTTCACTGGCTATCCTTTTTGTACTAATGGGTAGTCCATCTCGTGAGTTTTTCTGTATGGATCGCAATGGTGTGACCAGTTTGGTTAACTGGTTTCATTTGATGTACGGCCAGGTTGGTTCAAACCTGAAACAAACTGGTCCCTCAGAGCGGAAATGCTTATAACATAAGGACCACACGTCTAATTGAAGTATTGTCAACTTTATTGGATTCCTCCTAATGAGACGGTTCTTTTGGTATACTTCACCTGAGGTTTGGACGCAGTTGGAATATGGCCGGGTTGGATTGTACCCGAAATCCAACCGAGCCCCTGGAACGGAAAAGCTGATAACTTTCAGACCGGACGTCCGTTTGACGAACCGTCAGCGGCATTGGTGATCATGTTGAGAATTGATCCCTATGAGTATAGCCTAGGTGAGTTCAGGGTACAATTGAGATATGGTTGAGTTGGTTCGTACACAAAACCAATCGGACCCCTGGGATGAAAAGGCTAAAAAATCACAGACCAGGCGTCTCATTAACGCACCGTCTTTTGTGTTGAGACCCCTTTGACGAGGCGGACCTTTTAGATACTTCTTCATGGGACTTTTTGATACTTGGAGTATCGACATGTAGCTCATGGATCGGACCCTCCCGGAGACGAGCATGCAGAGTACGGAGACCGTGTAGCTGGATAAGACCTGAAGACTACTTGTCCGATTCGAGTCGGAGTGACTTGTATAGCCTAGGTGGATGCCCCAGGAGCTGCTTCTATCTTCTAGATTTTAGTAATTTCTATTGTACTTTTATTCAGTTGAAGATGTACTTTTTAGTTGGTTTTGTATTCTGGCCCATTTATTTTTCAGAACATTCTTTTGTACTTAGTGTATTACTTTCCCTTGTACTCTGGTAGGATGTATTTATGCTTTATAAAGGAAATTCCTTCCCAATTAATGGGATTTACGCCTTAGGTGCTAGTCACTAGACCCTGGGATTTGAAAGGTGGGCTTCGGGTAGTCACGACATGGGTCTTGAGGACGGGTCATGACAAATTGGTATCAGGGGAGTCGGTTCTGCCGTAGAACTCAAAACTCTGATAATTCCTTTCTGTGAAGCAATAGTGTTAATGGTACCTAGTGTGGTCTTCAGTTCAGGGAGTCCATTGTTGGTGTGGCAGCCAACGTATCCATACACCAGGACCCTGACTACTGATTTCTGACTCAGTACACGAAAACACTGATTGGGTGTGTGTTTCCAAAAAATTTTAATGTCTGCTCAAACCAGGTCAGCTCAACCGGTATAAATCATTGAACGTGTCGCATCTATTCAAGATGTATCCACACAGACAGTCAGTTGGAGTTCTAAGATAGTACACGATGACGGCCCACCGAGCGACGAGGCACCATTGTAGGGTCATTTTTACTATGTTTGCACCGTCAGATGGTGTACAAACAGCACCACCACCTATTGGGCAGCAGATGCTACCAGCCAAACTAGGGGACGGTGCACGCTAGCAGAGCGCGTTGCATGAGTTCCAACAGCAGAGGCCTTCGAGGTTACGAGGGAGACAGATTTCTAGGCAGTAGTGGACTGGATGGAGGTGATTTCTAGAGTTCAATACCTAGTTTAGTTCTAGTAGAGGCCATGGTGATCCTAACTACTGGTATTTTCTAGTGAGTGACCCTGAGGTTGGTCCGTATAGTGATGAGGCTTCAGTATGTGGACCGATGCCTGAGATAGTACATTCGGGTAGTGTGCCAGCTCTATCACTACCTGTTGGTCATTAATTACAACTAGCAGTACTGGTAGATGACAATTTTAGGCTTAGTGCCTTACATGTGATTAATCACCAGATATCCCTCAAGTTCTGAGGCGAGCCAGACATATAGGTAGTTGAGGACTTTCTTGAGGAGGTGGCTGAGAGTTTTCTAGAGATTATACAGCTTTGACAGGATGACATGTCGGTAGTTGAGTATTCATTGAGGCATACTGATCATTCCTGGTACTTGATGACTACGATAAGATCAGTGCTTTATAGGTCAGACCTCTGAAAGAGGGTTTGTTTAAGGATATTAGAGTAAGCACTCTTTCCTCTATGCATTCTTACTTATGTTAGGGTGCTAAAGAGAACCTTTATGGTTGAATGTTCTTTGGATGATTGGTTATAGCCAGTGAATGTTAGAAGTGGGAAGATGCGAACTGGCACTAGTCTCAGAGACATGGGTGTGTAAAATGTTTCAAGAAGAGAAAGTGTTAAGGACAGATGAATCTGCAGAGTAGCAGACGTGGAAGAAGAACTTGGATAGCAACATGAGGTGGTGTACATTTCGACATGTTACAACCACCCCCCTTTGTAGTCTCTACCAGGCTCAGGGAGATGAAGGGCAGGGGAATAGAATAGCTGCATGAGGTCATGGAGTGTGACCCAAGGGCTCTAAGAATGATTTTAGGTAAAGTATGTGTCTACTACGAGCTTCCATATCAATAGACATAGGTACCAATCATTCCTTCCTTCCACGAATCTTTCCCCAGACCTAGAGTTTCTGGTTAAACCATTGACTTGACACTCACATCTAAAGATACCTTTGAGAGAATACTCGATAAACACACATATGCCGTCATGTGTGATCTGAACCTTGAGGCGAGAGTTTCGGTTGGAATCCCTTAGTGGCAGCATCGAGGCCTTACGATATATTTTTGGGTATGGACTGGGAAACCGCAATTCATACACGGATTGGAGGTATTAGGAAAAAAGGTTGTGGTTTACTTACAATGATGGGATGGGTTTTCCTTGGTCGGCAAAAAGGAATCCTCAGGAAGCACAGGAAACTCTAGGAGAGCACATGGGAGCATAAGGCTCAGATTCGTTCTCAGAACCACTTTTGTTTCCCCTAGGGTGTGTCGAAGCATTACGGGGACGTAAATCCCATAGGTGGGATTAATGTAAAGAACTGAAAATTTCAAGGAATTTTTTTCCATAAATTCTTTTGAATTTTACGAGTATGCAGTTTCTGATGGCACCTGATTCCGAGGCCCGGTGTGCCCAGAATAATTTTTGGAAATTTTTTTATGTTTAAATTTATGCGCATAAGTAGTTTTACTGAAAAAGAGGAATAACTCTTAAATGGTTACTCGGATCAGAAATCTGAGGGCACCGTTTTGCTCAGGATGGTGAGTTTACCCTAGGCGTGACTTATGTTTAGTCGGCGCGGGCCTCTTGTGAAATATTCCAAAAATGGAATAACCGTAAATAAAATAATTAAATAAATTTTTTTTTTTTAAAAATTCTTATAACTCATAAACGGTAGCCCGGATTAAAAATCTGAGACCCCTGATGAACTCGTGAGGGCATGTTTTATTTAAGAAGATACTAACTTTGGCTGCTGCGGGCCACTAGAAAATGTTAGATTTTGGACGCAAATAAAATAATTAAATGAAAATTATTTTATTCTAAAATTCATAACATTGAAAAGGTAACTCGGATTGAAAATCTGAGTGTATCGTTTTGTTCTTTGGGGAATGTTTTACATAGGTAGAGCCTATCCTCGACTGGTGCGGGTCGAGGGTGACTAATAATAATTTACCGTACTTTCTTTTGGGGTGCGTTCATTAAACGTACGTTCGGAATTTTATAACTTTTGAACCGGTGCTTGGAATTGAAATCCGACGACACTGATGAACTCACAGCGCCAGTATTCTCTTAAGGGTACTTTTACCACTTTTGTGTTTTATGCAGGCTAAAATTTAATTTTTGGGGATTTTTATAAAAAAAATATTTGTGCACCATTTTATTTATTTGGGTGGTTATATCCTCTAAGAAGAAGTTATGGGTGGGGTCCAAACACCACATAACCTCCCATGAGAGGATATTTTTGAGGTGGGGCCCATACGAGTCCTATCCCTCCACCTCCCTTATACCCCCCCTTTTAAAACTCCCTTGCATTTAAATGTGCCAACTCCCCCCTAATTAAGAGAACTCTTCACTTTCTCCACTCCCATTAATTATGCCAACACATTATTTAATTAAAGTGGTTTGAATTTTGAATTACATGGGTTAATAAAATAATATACATAGTCTATTATTTTTGTTTGGGACATTCATTATGTTAATAATTGTTGGGAGAGAGCACTTGAGAAGGAGAGAAAAGTGATCCTCTATTCAATGAAGAACGACTTTCTACCTCGATGAAGAATGCTCTACGATTCAAAGAACGTGATGTCGCCAATGCCGATTCCTCCTTGGATGCACCCTGACATCCACGGAATCGACGTCCGATCTCTGCGATGCCCGATCTACAATGACAATTATCAAGGTAGGGGAATATTGTTTGTTTCACATTTAAGTGGTTTTATCTCACGAGCATGAGCATTTATTTATTTGATGTTTGAATAATTTATTCTTGAATAAATTATACCCTTGTCGTAGTTGAAAACAAGTGTTTGGTTATTGCCAATTGACAACGTCTAACGCGGAGAGTACGGGCCGAACAAACACGACCCGACGACCCTCCACTGGTTGTTCGTTTGTGCGCGGAGTCGGGGCGACCGATGCGAGGGCGAGGCTGGGATAATGACATGAGGAGGACATCGCAGGTAGGCGGCCGATACGGTGATCCAGCGATATGATCGAACGGACAAGAGGCACAGTTGTCTGGAGGCGGCGGGTGCGCAATACCCTTGGCAGGTTGGGTGTCATCTGCAGCTGAATATTTGGGTTGAGGAGGCATGATGTTGGGGAAGGAGTTTTAATTATTTTTGAGTGTGAGTAATTGAGATGAATGAAATAAGATTAGACAGAGGATAGAAAATAGGAGAAATAAATTAAAAGGAAAATAACAAGAGAAGGAAGAAGATATGTATAAAGGGAGGCGTTACCCACATCCACCAAAACCTTAAGCGTGAATTTCAAATGAGATTGGAGAGATAATTTCCAATCAAATGAAATAATAATAATATAATAATATTATTATTATTTATGGTTTTCAAAACCATAATTCTACCGTAACTTCATCGTGCGGTCTCGGTTTCACCAACCGTCAGCGGCAGTGCGACCCTGACTTCGAGGCGAAATTTATGAGCCCAATATTGGATGTCTTTTTCGGGTTTTTGGATCGGGTACCCAAAGGGATCGGAAAATAATATATATAATATTATTATTAAATCTTTGACCTGCCAAAACTCATGACTGTGACATCCGATTGGCATGTCGTTAGTGGCAATGTAATCCTGTCTTTAATATTGTCAGTTCAAGTCTAATGTTGGATACTAAATTCTGGTTCATGGCTCGGACCAACGAAACACCGAATAATAATATTGTTACTATTACGGGATCTTGTATATGACATATCTCTCTCATACAGTGTCGGAAATGTCGAACCGTATGTGAGTTTGTGACCCTAGTATTAAGACGGA
Source organism: Viscum album (assembly GCA_963277665.1). Taxonomy (NCBI): domain Eukaryota; kingdom Viridiplantae; phylum Streptophyta; class Magnoliopsida; order Santalales; family Viscaceae; genus Viscum; species Viscum album. Next base: position 1,035,423,087 of record OY728133.1, on the reverse strand, counting down.
TGTTTCAAGACCAATTTTGGATATTTAAGTCGAGGTTGAGGTGCAGACCCCATGAGGCCCGGTTCGCGCATGTTGTGGTGAAATGCAACATTTTCACCGGATATCTATTTTGGACTAATGGGTATTCCATCTCGTATGTTTTATAATATGGATCACAATGGTGTGACTGGTTTGGTTAACCGGTTTCATTTGATGTATGGCTGGGATGGTTCAAACCAGAAAAAAATCGGGCCCTCGGAGCAGAAATGCTTATAACATAAGGACTGGATATCCGATTGACGTATCATTGACTTTTTTGGATTCCTCTTGATGAGGAGGTTCTTTTGGTATACTTCACCAGAGGTTTGGACGCAGTTGGAATATGGCCGGTTTGGATTGTACCCAAAATCCAACCGAGCCGCTGGAACAGAAAAGCCGATAACTATCAGACTGGACAGCTGTTTGACTATCCATCTGCGGCATTGGTGATCACATTGAGAATTAGTCCCTATGAGTATACCCTATGTGAGTTCGGGGTATATTTGAGATATGGTCGGGTTGGTTCGTACACAAAACAAACCGGCCCCCTGGGACGAAAATGCAAATAACTCACAGACCGGGCGTCCGATTGACGCGTCATCTATTGTGTTGAGACCCCTATGACGAGGCAGTCCTCTGTGATACTTTTTCATGGGACCTTTTGATACATGCAGTATAGACATGTATCTCGTGGAGCGAACCCTCCGGGGGACGAGCGTGCGTAGTACGGAGACCGTGTAGCTGGCTGAGTCCTGAAGACTTCTTGTACGATTCGAGTCGGAGTGACTTGTATAGCCTAGTGGGGAGCACTACTGTGTTTGGGTTGCAGACCCACGACGGGGATCACTATTGTGATTGGGTGCCAGACCCATGGTACTCGACAGGATAAGTACCACTACATGCTATTAGGGGGGGTGCACTACTGTGTTTGGGTGGCAGACCCCAGCAGGAGCACTACTGTGTTTTGGTTGCTGACCCACTGTACTCAACTGGTGGAGTACCTCAGCAGTTTTAGGTTAGTGATCAGTGCCTTGGAGTCGTGACAGGATCACTGTACTCGTCAAAGATGGAGCTCTTCAGCAGTTGCAGTTTCGATAATGAAAATCCTGGTTTGAGCTGAGTCAATGACCTTTGTGTTTTCATCATGGCTGAGATGGGTTACTTGATAACATAGGTATAAGAATGGGCTTGTACCTAAGTATGGATTATCTATTGAGAACATTATTTGTGATTATACTTATTGGATTTAGTGAGACCTTTAGGGTCTCAGGGTCCCTACTCAGTATCATATACTCACCCCTGCACGGGTTATGCTTGCACCTCGTTGTGTTGGATGCAGACGATGGAGAGCACTGACTGAGATCGAGTGTTCGAGGACTGGATGGTACCCAGAGGTGGACCTCACGATGAGTCAGTATCCGGAGGTGGAAATCATGACGAGATGGTACTTGGAGGAGGTTGGTGGGCGAGTGCGTTGAGGAGACTATTTGTACCTACCCTTCAGGTAGGATCCGAGGTGGACGCCCCAAGAGGTGCTTCTATCTTCCAGCTATTAGTCTTCTCTGTTGTACTTTCGTTCAGTTGTAGCTGTCCTTTTCAGTTGGGTTTGCATTATGGCCCATTTACTTTTCAGCAATTTCTTTTGTACTTAGTGTATTACTTCGTCTTGTACTCCGGTTGGATGTGTTTATGTTTTATAATGGAAGTGCATTCCCAGTTAACGGGATTTACGCCTTAGGTGCTAGTCACTAGCCCCTGGCCTATGGAAGGCGGGCTTGGGGTAGTCATGGCACGGGCCCTGAGGATAGGTCGTGACATTATTTATATACATTGTGTTGTATTCTAATATATTACCATCTTCTCAAACTCGTATGCACATGTTATTCTTACATATGACCCCTGTTTATAATTATTAATCATATAACATCACCACCTTCTTATATATTATTTACAAGGATATAAATAATGGTTTTAATGTGAAATAATATCGGTGAAAATCATTAAGGTGAATGTTAATGATCATTATTTACATTTTTATATTGTGCTTTCATTTTTCCAAATACAAAAAAATATTCCATTCCATTAGCATTTAATATCTTAATGCATTGAATATTAAAAATAATCTGATGTAATATACATGCATGTTAAAACAATTCACTATAACTATACATAATATTTATTCATAATCAATGTTTTTAAATGTAATAAAGGTTCCAAATCATGTATAAATCTACTAAATAGATAATGATTAAAAAATATTGCAACCTTAATCCAAAAAACATTTTTATTAGTTTTCTAAAAATGGGTTATGATCCATGCACCATTATGAGTTTACAATTATAATTCAACATCTATTAATTGGGTTGTTTATATTATAACCTTAAAAAATACCTATGTATGAATAAATCCATATATATAGAATCAAATGAAAGATTTTATACTATACCGTTGATTATAATTTTACATTTCAATAAATAATTTTTTTAAGCAACTTCAAAAAATCATTATTTCATAAGTATTCCCTTTTCTCTATTGGATTTTGAGGTTATTGAATTATGTTTCCATAAAAATACATTGGTTTGTTGAATATGATACCATAATGTCTATAAATATTATAAATGAATTTTTAGACCATGGTTATTCCATTAAGATGACATTTCCTTTTTTACATTTCATTGTTTTTCCTCAACCTAACTTTTATTCCTTCATTTACATGATATCTATCTCTTCTACATTAGAAGTATTTACCTATCCCCTTATTGAAATTTCCCATTGATTCTAATCAAATTTTCATCATTCATGACAATTATTTTTCAATATAATTTTAGTTTGGTCATTTTATATTCATTTTAAATCCATTCTTTCATTTGGATAACTATTATTAAAATAATATTTAGAGTGTTAAATTAATATTTAATCCTTGATAAATAATAAGAAAACTAAATACCAATGTCATAGATAGATAATTAAATTTTGAGACAAGGTTTATAGATAATAAATTAATTATTTATTCTTTTGTTATTATTACTGATAAAAATCTTCCAATCTTGTCTAGTGATGTTTGATTTATATGCATTACTTGATTAATCGTTGTTTTTTACGTTGAGGAAATTACCATACATTTCTCATGATTAGAGTTTGGATATATATTTCTAATGAATACATAATCTAAATACATCTATTTAATAAAGTCCATCACTTCCACCTACCTTTTATTCCTGATTAGTGTTTACTATTATTGCGCATTGCATTCTAGGGGATGATCATCTAGAACTACCTTTTTTTCTCATATTATACGATAATGAAAATATTAATTTTTATTGATCAATTACCCAACATTATGTGTGTTGAAATATATAATAACACTATATGTACACTTTACAAGGATATTAGAAATTAAAACTTTCATATCATTATTGATTGATATTGTTCAATATTTTCTATTTTTTTATTTATATCTTGAGTGATTTTTTTGAGTATTACTACAATATTTTTTATCAAAATCCCATTCAAATTTTTTGGTAATAATTTCATTTTACATATGCTCACTATAACCAAAATTCATCTTGTATAAATACATTTATATAATGATATAATTTTAGTGAGCCTATTGGGAAAATATATTAAGTGTAGGTGATCATATCAAAATAAAAATCCATACAAATATTTCATAAATTATGATCCCTTCCTTTCATCCTATGACATTTTAGGTTCACATTATATATTATTAATTTGTAAATTTTATTATGTTTTATCCGATTATTATTAACATCATAGTCACCTTAATTTACTAACCCATTCATTAATAATTACTTATGTGACTCATCACTGCATACATATATATTATATTTGTATACATGAATCATTGTTACATCTCAAAATATGTAACTCTTTGTAAAAACATTGTTTGTTTTACAATAATATTAGATATATAAGTACATTATTTTGTATCATTTTCAACATTTCCCTGAAATAGTATCCCCATATCATACAATTTTATTCAGTGTTTCACATAATACTGTTTCATATTAACTATTGGAAGTGATGATTAAATAGTTTAAGATCAAATTTATTGTTAGGGTATACATGGGAGATATTTATAAAAGAGTATAAATGACAATATGCTATGTATGTGGGTATGGTAATGTAATCAATTTATATATCCATATAATAAGATAATTATACCCTAATAAATAAAAACCACATAGCATGAAACATTCCATATGAATTTTTGAATACCATTATAAATGATAAAATTGAAAATGGAAATATATTAATGATTTATGGAAACATAAAATAGAAATATGAATTAATCTCATACATAGGCATAGTGAAATTTTTATTATATTAATGCACACTACCGAGACCAGCATCACGTTGTATATATATTCCATTAGAGTATTGGGTTCACATTCCATGACTATAAATATAATGATAAAAACATTGTAATAGATTGGGATCACTCCCTAATAGAAACATTTTCATATAAAGATATATAAAATGATACCTAATTGATCAGTGTGGTATACCAAACCTATGATTTACATAAGAATACAACATTCATTTATTTAAAACATTATCATTAAGAAATTCATAATTTTATAATAATTAAACATTCCACTGTAAAATAGAATAATATGATAAAAAAATTTCATAACATTATTATAATCCTGCATTAAACAAAAGGTGGATTATATAATAATGGTATATCTCAAGTTATTCATGATTAAAATTAATGTGTATCATCCAAGGTGAAATACATTTTATATGAAATTAGATAATTTTATTCGAAAAAGTTATGAAATATAATTTTATTTTGAAAAATAATTATATTTAATTTAATATGTTCGAAATGTGATTTCCTATTATTTTTAAAACCATTAAAACATTGATAGGAGGGATCGTTAGTGAAAATATTTTTTATACTGGTAAATGGGGATCATAAGTAAATACATAAATAATCATTATAATTTTATCTCTTTTTAATAAGAGTAAATATTGAAAGGGAACAATTACTCTGGAAATGAAAAAAATACGATTTGATTTTTAATAAAAATTAAATTATATTAGATAATAACCTATGAAATCATAGATTCATTAATAAATAAAAACTTATCTCAATATAATTACATGGGACATAATGTAGAAATTTTCAAAAAAAATAATTGAGAACATTGGTTTGTCATTAATGAATGACTTTGGGTACTAGGTATATAATATTATATATTACTGAGTAATATTCATTGTATTCTATAATAATATTATCCATTATAATTATTTACAATAATAAACTAAATAAAAAATTTCATCATATCATGGGGATTGAAAATATAAGAAACGACGATCTCAAACTCACTATGGTGGTAATTATGAAACAATTATAATCATATCATGAACACAAGGGTATGGTAACAATATAATAACTTCTTAAAATAATTCTTTTCATATAAAACATTGGAAATATGAATTATAGAATAACGATTGGTACTTTATAAGACATGAGGGATAATGAAATCAATGAACATGATTCATAATATAATAAGATTATCTTAATGTATAGAACTGTAGAAAACATAAAATCCTATAAAATCATGTACATAACATTTAATAATTGTTTTAATTCCTATAATATTTTAATGGGTTAACTCCCTATACCATAATAGTAGTCTAAGATCATTCCCAACACTATTATAGGTTGAAAAGTCCCATATTGAACATGATTTAGTCTACATTCTAATAATATTTATCTCCATTTATATAAATCATTTCAGAATGAATTTTAGGGAGATATCTTTCACACCCCATAATAAATGGAAATCATATATATATAAGCCATAATATCATAAAACATTCGTCATATAATAAGGAATGAAATCAAATTGGATTCTTAAATATATTATCATATAATATCTCGTTGGAATAGATTGGTTTCAAAATAATTTCATCATTTAACTATTAGAAAACATATATAAATTATTGGCTTTATAATATTTTTATCACTAAATAACCCAAGTAAAAGAAAATGTTATTATAATAATATTTTCATTATAATATATTCATAGAAATAAAAAGATTTATATCCTTAGTTTATGTTGAAAAAATGTATAAATTACATTAAAGTATATCTTCTGAGATGGATAATGACATTGAAATATATATCACTAAGAAATATTCATTAGGATGATTATTTTTCTTTCAACACAATTTTAAAAAATATACATATTTTGATATCATTTTTATTGAGAATAATCTTGAAAAACATGTATATGAAGCCTCAAATTTATCATTCAAAAAATTTCATGAAAAAAATAAATTTTCCATATTGAAAATAATTTAAAAATAAGTTGAAAAGTTCCCAAAATAATTTCATTTTATAATTACTTTTATTATAATTAATGGATTAATTAATAAAATAATTTAAACATATTTTTAAAAAATATCATTTCACTTTGAAAGAAACTATTTTTTATTAAAATCCTAAAATCAATGTTATATACATTATATTAATTTATTTGAAATAAAAATAATAAAAAAATATTATTTTAATACAATTATTTTAAAATAAAATTAAAAAACATTAATTGATACATGAAATATTTTTTTGGTCATGATGGTGATAATAAATGTTCATGTAATTCAAGGTAATATAATTATTATTATTTTCATATATTTTATTAAATTTAATTAGTGATTTTTATGAAAAAATAAACAGATATATGAATCAATTTTTTTAAATAATTTAGTCAATGGTATAAATTTATTCAATAAATAGTTTAAATATTGTTAAAAATATTTTTTATAAAATTTAATGGAATCATGGGTTGGATGAAAAATATGATCTCTAATGAAGAGATAAATAATAAAGTGTTTTATTGATAAAATCATTAAATTGAATTCAAGAGTACATATATATTGGAAAATGAATAGAAAATGTGTATTTAGAAAATAAAACCATGGTATAACAAAATAAATAATTATAATGAAGTTTAGTGAATAATATTTCATTAATTTAATCATAATCATGAGAAATCCAAATAAATGATGAAATTGTATCATAATAACCCTTCCAAATTAGTATCATCTAATCATATAACCTGTTATAAAATAATATAAAATAAAAGATAAAATATCATTATAAAAAATATGTTAATGTTATAAAATTTAAAATGGTATTTATATAAATCTCATAAAATATACATGCATATAACCTAACATATGTATCAAAAAGGGAAAATTGAGATAGAAAACCATTAGCACATGTGTTTATTTTTTACCATAAACCTCAATAAATATACACACACAAATAAAAATTTAATACCAATTATTTCTCACTATTATAAAAATAATATAAAATCATTGACATCGTATACTCCACATATGATAAACATGTGTTAAATATTACATAGATCACATAAATTTAGAAGTTATAAGAGAAATGATTTTCCATATTTGTAATCTTTTTAATAATTAGAGAAAATAATAAATATTAAAAAAACATAATATTAAATAACATGAAAATAAGGATATTAATGAATTAAAATGTATTCCACACAATGTAATTTTTTTTAAATTTTTATGTGTCTCCACAAAAATAAAATGGGTATTATATATCCCTTAACAAAATTTTTTACATCTTTCATACTAATTTGTAAATCAAATATAATAAATATATTTTTTTATAAATCTATTAATAAATAAATTTTACATATATTGTATCATAAATTATTTAAATATATCCTTTTACATATTTTTATAAATATTAACATATTCAAGTTGTGTTTTGAGAAATAATGACAATTTTTTATTTTTATTATGATATTTGTTTTCTAAATACTCTTACATGGACAATTTTTCAATAATAAAATCAAGAATAACCATGAAATAATTATTATTATTAAAAATAAATTGTATCTTTAATAAAAATATATAAATATGGTCTTTAGAAGTGATGTTTGATATGATCTTGGTGATGGTAAGCCATATGTACACATGATAATCATTAACATTTTTTCAAAAATAATTATGAAAATGAGGTAAGTAAAATATTAACTTTTAATAATTATTATTATAAAATAAATAGCATAATTTAATTTAATTATACATATAAATAAAATCTATATGCTGTGATGATTAAATTAGATTCACATCAATTTCTTGAAGTGTTAGTCAACACACATATTATTTCCATTATGATCTTATCTTTATAGAAAATATAACATATATAGTTATATATATTCATATTCAAATGATAAATATTTCATGAATATAATTATAATGTATTTTTTGTCACATATATTTATCCTTATTATCTTATATTCATAAATTGGTAAAAATAAAATCCCATCGCTACATGAGAATGTAGTTCACCAAACACTAATGTGATGTTATTATATCCCCTACATATTGTAATTTAAAAAGTTATTTATGATATAATGATTCCAAATGTATAATAATGTTATAATAATATTTTACATATACTTTTAATGCATCATCATTATCACATTTTCATTGTTGTAATGGAAAAATTAATGAAGTGTGATTGGATTACCGATTTTAGGAAATTAATGTTGTTTTTACATCATTAACATAAAATTAATAAAAACTATTAATATGAAATATTTTTTATTTTTAATATTAAAATTATTTTATGTGAACTAATCATGTTTGGTGAGAAAATAAAACAAAAGAATCACTAAAGAACCTTACCTCTTCTTCCTGTAACATACTAAGTTTTCAGTGAAATGAATTCATTGGATGGATTTATTGCCTAAATTACTGTTTATATGATGATTGGACAGAATATATTTAGTAATTATAGTGGTAAATGGTAAATGATAAAGGGTTTTTATTTTTATTAAAAGAGACTTTGTTGTAGACTTTTATATGGTATGTGAGTGGAACACTTGTATTTTTTGAAATAAAAATGGTAAAAACTCCTTTATAATAAGATAAGGATAAAAATAAAGTATTATCGATCCATATACATTATATGTTCAATATGTACCTTTAAATATATATTAAATTGGTTTTCCGTAATTTCATTACTTAGGATTTTAGTTTCACCCATTAAAATCAGATTTTAATCACAAAAGAAAAAATATATTTTTTATGTTTTCACTATTAATTTTTGTAAATAAATATAATTAAATTAATATATAATATAGTTTATTTCCATTTCAAATATATAATCAATATTTAAATATTCAATCAAAAAAATCTAATTTTTTGAATTAAAATTAACCTCGTAGATGTGATGAGAATGATGGGTTACAATGATATATGATAAGGAGATTTCTATGTTTTTTAATAATATAAATATAAAATTGATTACAAATAATTAAATAGTTTTAATTAATATATAATTTTCCATATTTAAATTTTAAATGAATTCTATATTTAATTCTACTTTATAAATAATTTATGTGAAATGGCATTTTTAAATTAAAATTATTTATTCTTCACTTCACACAAAAAAGAAATTTTATAAAAAATTAAAAAAAATTAAACATATTATATATTTCATAATATTTTATAACAAATAAAATTTATTTTATTAATCAATTTTAAAATATCATAATGAAATATTTTATAAATAACTACACAGAATGCTGAAAACATTCTATTTTTTAACAAAAAATTTTAATCATAAAATTGTATTTATTCTTTTATCATTGGTACAAAACATATATTATTTTGGAAAATAGTTAACAGAAATTAAAACATAATAATTAATATAAAAACATTTAAAATATTTCTTTAATGTTTTTTGTGGGATAACGTGTTCTTTTCTTAAAAAATCAAAAAAAAGATTCGATTATTTTGAAATAGTTATGAATTTAGTTTTAAATCAGTCAGTCACTTATGAATTTAATATATATATGTTTAAATAATATATTTTCATAACTTAGTAATTCTTATAGATTATTTTCATTGCAATGGATAGGTGATGACTATCATATGAAATAATATTACTATTATATTAAGATATGTAACATTGAAACTCAGTGTACAATATATTTCATGTTACACCCAATATTACATATAACATAATCTTTACTCAGGAGTGTCTGTAATGTAAAATAATATTATTCCATCATGTAACATAGTTTAAACATGTGTTTATGTGTAATATAAAGATATGAAAAATATAAAATAAAATTAAAAATTCACAAAATATTTTTTAATTAAATTAAAACCCAATAAAATTAATTTTACAATCAAAATTCATATTGGACATGAAGCCTTTAACATTTGAATATTCCTTAATATAAACCATCATTATATATTTTTTACGATAAACCCACCATAAATTAGAAATTAATATATGAATGTAATATAGAATAATCAGGAATAAATTTCCAAAGAGAAGAACATATAATGGAAGGGAATATATATACATCAAAAAATAAGAAATATTTATAGAGTTGCGGAAATCATTAATGATAAGAATTCGGGTAATCTAATCACGGTTAATAACAACAAATCCATAAACCAATAAGTAATTAAGAAATTAATGGATTCCATAGAAAATAATGATAATTATGTCATTTAATTCAAGGTATTTATCCTAATGTTTTTTATTCTATTTTGATATAGAAAATATTGAAATTTTTCTGATTGAATGTATTTAATTTTATAGTCACTATTTCATTCATTTTTTTTTCTTGATCAATTTATACATCATCTCTTAATTTAAGATTATATTTTTTGTAAAACACTAAATTAAATCGATAAAATAATGATAATTCATTCCTTATAATTATAGTTATATAAATTTTGACAATAGTTACACAATAACAATAAATATTGACTTGAAAAATTAGTAATATAATCCCTAAAACAGCAGCAAATTATTATCATAAAAAATTTTGAAACTTCTAAAACTTATGAACATTCACAATGATTAAAATAATAAACACTAGAAATAATGTCCTTAAATTTTCAAAATAAACATTTAGTTAATCCCTTATTTACCATAATTTATCTCTTTATAAACAGATATTATACATTTGAATACAATTCTTATTTATTCTATTGAGACATGTTAATAACATTATTTACCACAAACCCTTTTTGAAAATATCTATTATTCCTCATTATATACACTAATCATGGATTATTAGAGAGATTATTTAAATTGAAAAATGATATAAACACCATCATTGATATCTTGAACCACAATTTACACATATCATTAATCAGTTTCACATCCTCATTAAAACCAAATATATATTATCCATATACAATATATATTTCACCCAATATCATTATCTCAATATCTTGAACCTATAAAGGTATATATTTCTTGTAATCATGTTTTCTCATGACTTCCAGATTTCTATTTTATCATTTCATTTTAAAACCCTGAAATTTGAAGGATTTTTTTTAAAATACTTTGGTATTTTACGAGTCTGTAGTATCTAACAGTGCCTGATTACGAGGCCCAGTGTGCCTGGAATCAATTTATGAAGTTTTGTTCAGGTATAATCAGTAAACATGCTTGCAGGTTTTTTTATATTTCAACACGGTTCTCAGAATCAAAATCTTACGGCACCGATGAACTCTCAGCGCTGATTTTCACTTAAAGGGACCTTTACCGCAGTTGCGTTTTGTGCGGGTTGAATGTTATATTTTGTGGATTTCTGGATAAATTAATATAATTTTTTGTATACAATTTTTTTACTTATGTGGTGGTTATTTCCTCCCAAGGGGAGTTAGAAGAGGGACCCACAACCACATAACCTCCCATGAGAGGATTTAGTGTTGTGGGGCCCACATGAGCACCTAACATTCCACCTCCCCAATTTAATTCTACCATTCCACCTCCACTTCTTTTATTATGACAACATCCCTATTAATGATATCTCTCTACCTCCCTCTAATTATGTTTTCCAACATAAATAAATTAAATACTTCATTAATAAATTTGGCACATCACAATTTGAATTATTTTGATTTGCGTGGCACTTATTTAAAATTTGAGAAGTATTTTATAATATTTGTGATTGAAAATATTTTGGTGGGGAACCTCTGGAGAAATAGAAGAACATCATTTTTCTCACAATGAAGTATAGCTTTGTTGAAGAACGAAATGTCACCAATGACGGTTCCTCTTCGGGTGAACCCCAACCTCAACAGAATTGACGTCCTTTTTCGGCGATGCCCGACTACTGTGATGTTCGTCTTCCACGGCTCAACGACGTGTGACGTGTTTTCAAGGTATGGGGGATATTGAGTAATTTCATATATGTGATTTATACCCTCGAACATGGGCATTTACTTGATGAGTGATTATTTGAACCACTAACGCGGTGGGTACGAGCTAACGAACAAGTCTGGACCCACGAGCAACTTGTTCATGATGCGCTGAATGTTTGGAGATGGATGAATGGAAGGGAAACATTGATTTTAGGATGTTCCAGTGTATAGTGGGACCCGATGAGGCCGTAGGCACAGACGAGAGCTAAAAAAGACAACTGGAATGACTCAGGTGGACCGCAGAACAGTGCGACGGTGCGGGTCGCCTGCACGGTGGCACCGGAGACTGGAGGCGGTGGTGCCCTAGCGTACCACTGACGGAAGACCTCTGTGGCACCAGTATCAACAGCATGGGGCGGATCTTGGGCCGCTTGGGACCTGAGAAGACAGGGTGGTACCAGCCTGGCACCGCCGTTTCACAGAATCGGGGGGTCGTGGCCAGCCGGGCATGGCTGCTCCCTACGAGCCGGACCCGGACCCGAGTTGGTTTCTCCCGGTTCAGACCGACCCAGGGTGGGTAGGGCGAGGTCGGACCGTGCCCATACCCCCCTCTTCGAACGTTTTTGGTTAATCGCCCATAACATGGGATATAGACCTCTGATAGACACACCATTAGTTGCGTAGGAATCCTCGGATTGAGATGGTCATTTCGGTATAATATACTCATGGTTTTGGTGATGTTTGGGTATGGCCAGGTTGGTTCGGACCTGAAACCATCCGGGCCCTAGGAGCAGAAACCGTTATAACTTAAAAAAGCAGACATCTGATTTACATGATTGCAACTATTTTAGTTTCCTTCTGATGAGACGGTTCATTTGGAATACTTCACTTGAGGGTTGGTGGTAGATGGACTATGGTCTCAATGGTTTTAGCTTAAAAACGAAGAAGGCCCCTCGAACGGAAAAGCCTGTAACTCACAGATCAGGTGTCTGATTGATTCATCGTCTATTGTGTTGAGACCCCTATGAAATGGAGGGCCTTTGAGATACTTTTTCGTGGGACATTAAGACACATGGAGTATAGACCAGTAGCTCAGGGAGCGGATCCTCCCAAAGACGAGCTTACAGATTATGGAGACCTAATAGTTGGTTGAGACCTGATGAATACTTATCCGATTCGTTTTGGAGTGACTTGACTATCCTAGTGGGGAGCACTAATTTTGAGGTGGTAGAACCATGGAAGAGAGCACTACTATGTGAGTCGGCAGACCCGCAGTACTTGGCCGAAGGAGTACCTTATTAGGCTATCAGGGGGAGCGCTACTGTGTGAGGTGGCAGACCCATGGCATGTAGCGCTATAGTATGAGGCGGCAGACCTGTGGTACCTGACAGGATGAGTACCACAGTAGTATAAGGATATTTATTAGTACCTTGGATTCATGACAAGACTACTGCACTCGACAGAGGAAGAGTTCTCCATCAGCCATTATTTCGACATCATTAACAAATTCCTAGTTTGAGCTGAGTCAATGTCCTTTGTGTTTTCCTCGTGATTGATATGGGTAACTTGATAACATAGGTATATGTATGGGAATATATCTATGTAATGGTTATCCATTTCAATTATACTTTGTGGTTTATCCTTGTTGGATTTTTTAAGACCTATAGGGTCTCGGGGTCCCTACATAGTATCGTTATACTCACCCCTACACGGGTTATGCCCGCACCTCGTTGTGTTGGATATAGACGATAGACAGCGCTGACAGGGGCTGAGAGTGTAAGGACTGGATTGTACCCGGAGGCAGACCACTCAATGTGACTACACACGGAGCATATTGATTGATGTGGAGTGCTGAGGAGGACATATGTACCTACCCTTTAGGTAGGAGGCCATAGGTCGATTCAGGAGCTGCTTTCAACATTCAGTTGTCTATCTTTTCAGTTGTACTATCTTTTAGTTGTAGCTATACTATTTTTTTTGGGCTTGTATTTCCATCCCCTTTGTACATTTATCACACTTGTTATATATATTTTCTTAGTTTTTGCTTCTGTCTGTACTCTGGTTGTGTGTGTTTATGTTTTATAAAGGCAATTCCTTCCCAGTTCTAGGGAATTACGTCTTTGGTGCTAGACGACAACCCCTGGTCAATGGAAAGTGGGCCTGGGGTAGTCTTGATTCGGGCCATGGGGGACAGGTTGTTAAAAATTTGTATCAAAGGACATCGGTTATACCACAGAACTAGGAAACTGATATTTTCTTTCTGTGAAGCAATATTATTAAGGGAACTAAGTGTGGTTTTCAGTTCAGGGAGTCTACTGTTGGTGAGGGAGGCCGATGTATCCATACCCTAGAACCCTGACTTCTGATTTCCAACCCTGTGCATGAAAACACTGATTGTTTGTGTGTTTTCAATAAAAATTCTAGTCAGCTCAAACCAGGTCAGCTCACCAGGTATCATCTTTGACCGTGTCGCATCTTTTTCTTTCTGGATGCCTCCCCCACTAATGACTAGCTAGAGCCCCGAGAGTTTTACGTATTGACAGCCCGTCGAGTGACGATGCCTCAACACACGGACCTCATCTAGTTGAGGCACCAACGGTACTACCACCCATCAGGCCACTGATGTCACCAGCCCCAGAAGCAGGTGATGCCCACTACTTGAGCGCGCTGCACATGTTCCAGTGTCAGAGGCCACCCAGATTCTGGGGAGAGACAGACCCATAGGATACTGAGTATTGGCTGGAGGCTGTGGTGAGAGTCTTCCGACTAGTATGGACATCATCTGACATTATGGTGATCATTGCTGCCAGCCTCATTTAGGCAGTAATAGACAGATGATGGGTCCTCATGCTCCAGATGCATGAGGAGGTCATACTTCTTTGGCTAGACTTCGAGATCCTGTTCTGGGAGGAGTTTTTACCATCCACCCTTCGAGAAGTGTGTATAAAGGAGCTGATGAATCTTCAGCAGGGTATCATAACGGTGGCGCAGTACTCCGTGTGGTTCACTGACCTCTCATGCTACTAAACTGATATGGTATGGGACACATTCTTCTGGACCGGGACCTTTGAGAGGGGACTTAGGTGAGAGATTAATGCTTTAGTTGTTACTGACAACATCCCAATAGAGACAGGGGTGTTAGAGTGATCCCCCCTAGTGGAGAGTTTCCTTGCTGAGTAATATCCAGTAGCGGAACCCACCACTAGTCGACATGCAGCGGAGTATTATATAGCTGGTAGTATAAAGATGTCTCAAGAGTCCAAGAGGACCAAACCCACAGGTGGTTGACCACACGACTCAAGATTGTTAGTGTAGGGCATGCAGGGTAGAGATAGAGCGAGACCTGCCAGGATGTGTTCCTCATGTGGCAGATGGGGTCCCATGGCGTGTGACTGTCTGACCCACCGCTCGGATGATCATCAGATAAATTAAGGACCTCCCATGCAGAGGCAGTGGTTCTATCGTGACGGACCGCAAGGAGCAGGCAACAGTGGTTGAGGAGCTGGTCGTGTAGCTGGTGTTGGACGACGCTTCGAGGTGTTTCCACCACCGCCACCATGAGGTCCACCACGACCCTAGGGAACATGTGGATAGGGGAGGGCACAGTTTTAGGCAGCTAAATCATTCGACTATGGAGCCCCGAATGTAGGTGGACAGAAGTGGGACTAGTTCCAGGCATGTAGGTCATTGTTCATGATGTTTCTATCTTTGTTGATGTCATTGTTTGTAGTTGATTTGTGTCTTTGACTACGAGCTACAAAAATAAAATACACTTGTCCTTGTGACATTTTCATTCCTTCCTATTTATGTACTAATTGGTTTCAGAAAAATCTATTGAATTGACCCTCACTTTTGAGATTTCTATTGGAGCAGACTGAGTAACCACACAATGATGTCGAAAGTGTTACTCAACCCTTGGAGGTGATAGTAACAACTGGATCTCTTGGTATTAGTGTTGAGGCCTTACGACATCATCCATGGCATGAATTAATATCAATCTTGTCAAGATTGATTGTATTAGGCAAAGGACTTCGTTCATCCAGTTGATGAGACCGGATTTCCCTTTTTGGCAAAGGATAAATCTTAGCAGCTCTTGTATAATGTAGGTGAAGAAGGGTGAAGTCATGTTATTAAAATTGGATATTCTCTTCCATTGTTTCTAGAGAAAACGGTTTAATGTTCACTCCAATATAAATAGCTTAGGTTTATCTTCACATAGAAGGACATGAAACTAAGACATCAGCGATGGCCTATGTTCCTCTGGGATTCCGACTTCGAGATAGACTATACTCGTGAGAAGGGGAACATTGTTGCAGATACGCTTAGCAGGAGGACTGGTATTCAGCTGCTAGGATAGGCGACGGAGTAGCTGACTTCCTTACATATATCATTTGTAGATAGAAATGATGAAGACTATCTACAGTCACTCCTAAAATTCTTCAACAGAGTAGGCGAGGTGGCTTACTGCCTAGCCCTTCCATCTCAGTTTCACCAGTTGCACGATGTCTTCCACATAACTCAGTTGGGGAGATGCATGCATGTCATGTCCCACCTCATCGACCATGGGGATCTGGACACTGATGATAGGGTGACATTCACGGAGGTTCCATTGGAGATTGATGATCGATAGGAGTGGGTCCTGCGTGGATGGTCTATTCCTCTAGTGCGCATTTGCTGGCAGCATGTGAACCTCTATGAGATAACATGCGAGTGGGAGGCTCAGATGCATGCCCAATACCCCCCTTTTTTTCCCAACAGTGTGTAGTAGATTTATGAGGACATAAATCCCTGGGGTGGGAGTAATATAAAGACTTGGAAATTTCAAAGAATTTTTTTTAAATACTCTAGAATTTTACAAGTTTGTAGTTTTTAATGGCACCTAATTACGAGGCCCAAAGTTCCCAGAATACATTTCTGAAGTTTTTTTCGGGTAAGTTAAGTAAACTTACATGCGGTTTTTTCTATATTTTGAACTGGTTCTCGGAATCAAAATCTGAGGGCACCGATGAACTCACAGCGCCGATGTTCGCTTATGGGGACCTTTACTTCAGTTTCATTTTGTGCTGGTTGAATGTTATATTTTGTTAACTTCAGGATAAATTAATAAAATTGTTGGTATACAATTTTATTACTTATGTGGTTCTTATTTCCTCTCAAGTGGAGTTAGTATTGAGTCCCACATCCACATAACTTTCTTTAGAGGATTTAGTTTGGTGGGGCCCACGTGAGCCCCTAACATTCCACCTCCCAACATTAATTTTGACTTTCCACCTCCCATTCTTTTATTATGAAAACTACCTTATTAAATATATCTCTCCACTTCCCTCTAATTATGTTTTCCAAAATAATTAAATTAATTTCTTTATTAATTAAATTGGCACTTCACAATTTGAATTATTTTTATTTGAATTGAACTTATTTAAAATTGGATAAGTGTTTTATAATATTTTTTATAGCAAATATTTCAGTGGGTAACCTCTAGAGAAATATAATAACATTGTTCTTCACTCAATGAAGGATATCTCTGATGAAGAACATGAAGTCACCAAAGACACTTCTTCTTCGGGTGCACTGAGACGTCAATGGAATCAACATCATTTTTCCACAACGCCTAACTACCATGATGTTTTTCTTCCATGGATCGACGATGTGCGACGTCTTTTCAAGGTATGGGATATTTTATAATTTCATATATGTGATTTATACCCTCAAACAAGGGAATTTATTTGTTGAGTTATTTTCTGAAACACTAACGTGGTGGGAGGGGGATAACGAACAAGTCCAGACCCACCGCCAACACGTTCGTGAAGCACAGAATGTTCGGAGATAGATGAATGGAATGAAAAGGTTGATTTGATGTTGTCCCAGTGTACAACAAGACCCAAGGAGGCTATAGGCAATGATGGGAGCTATAACGGAACACCGAAATGAATCCGGTGGGCTGCGGAACATCGTGGCAGCGCCGGTGACCGGCACCGGCCGGCCGCCTGGAGGCGGCGACGCCATAGCACGACCCTGGAGTAATATCATTTTGGCACAATACACGATGATGTGGAGCGGATCCTATGCCACGTGGGATCTGGGAAGAAAGGGCGGCACCAGCCTGGCATCGTCGTTTAGCAGAACCCCCCCCCCCCCCCCCCCCGCTCGGCCTGCATGGCCGAGCATTGGATGACCGCAGGTTGGTCCACGTTCAGATGGGCCAGGCCGGGCCAGCTGGGCCGGGCCGGACCCGAACCCGGGTTAGGTCGACCTGGTTTGGGCCGTCTGAGGGTGGTTTGGGTTGTGTCGGTCCGGGCCCAGACCCCCCTCTTCAGACTGTTTTTGGTTAATCACTCATAACTCAAGCTACATACCTCTGATCGATACACAATCATTTTTGTAGGAATCCTTCGATCGAGGTGGTCTTTTTACTGTATTACACTCTTGGTTTTGGAGAATTTTTGGTGTGGTCAGGTTGGTTCAAACCCAAAACCAACTAGGCTCTCAGAGCGGAAACGGTTTTAACTTAAGGACTGGACATCTTTTTGACAGGCCATCAACTACGCTGGTTTGATTTTGATGGGATGGTTCTTTTGGCATACTCCACATGAGTATTGGATGTAGTTTTAGTATGGTAGGGTTGGTTTTAGATTAAAACCCAATCAGGCCCCTAGAATGGAAATGCCAGTAACTCACAGTTCGAGCGTCCGATTGACACGCCGTCTGTTGCGTTGAGACCCGTATGACATGGTAGACCTTTAAGATACTTTTTTGTGGGACTTTGTGACACTTGGATTATCTACCAGTACATCATGGAGAGGATCCTCTCGGAGATGAGCATACAGAGTTTGCAGACCGAGTATCTTGCAGAGACTTGTTGACTGCTTGTATGATTCATTTCGGAGTGACTTGACTAGCCCAGTGGGGAACACTAATTTGTGAGGTGGATGAACCATGGTGGAGGAGCGCTACTATGTGAGGTGGTATACCCATAGTACTCTACAGAAGGAGTACCTCTGTAGTCTATCAAGGGGAGCTCAACTATGTGATGTGTCAGTCCCATGGTTGGGAGACCTACTGTGTGAGGTGGCAGACCCACAGTACTCAACAGGAGGAGTACCTCAGCAGTCTAAGGTTAGTGAGTAGAAACTCAGAGTCATGACAGGACTATTGTGCTCTCCGGAGGTGGGGTTCTATAGAATCCATGATTTCAACATCATTAACAAATTCTTGGTTTGAATGGAGTCAATGACCTTTGTATTTTCCACGTGATTGATATGGGTTACTTGATAACTTAATTATATATATGGGAATATATTTAATTAATGGTTATCTGTTGAAATCATACATTTTGTTTTATCCTTGTTGGATTTTGTGAGACCTAGAGGTACTCGGGGTCTATACTAAGTAACGTTATACTCTCCCCAGCATGGTATATGCCCACACCTCATTGTGTTGGATTCATATGATGGTCAGCGCTTCTAGAGGTTGAGAGTGCCATGACTAGATGGTACCTGGTGGTGTAACACTTTGTGTGACGACACACGTAGTGGACGGATTGATGCATAGTTATAAGGAGGACATATATACCTACCCTACTGTTAGGAACCCGGAGGACGATTCCGGAGCTGATTTCACCATTCAGATTTTTGTCTTTTTAGTTGTACTTTCATTCAGTTGTAGCTATAATTTTTTGTTGGGATTGTATTTATGGCCCCTTTGTACTTTCAGCACACTTTTTATATAACTTTTCATAGTTTTTTCGTCCTCTTTTACTCTTGTTGAGTGTTTTTATGTTTTATAAATTCAATTCCTTCACAGTTCTATAGAATTATGCCTTTGGTGCTTGTCACTAGCCCCTGGCCTTTGGATGGTGGGCTTGGGGTAGTCACAATCCGGTCCTCGGTGGACGGGTGGTCACATTTTTCATGGTCAATAATAAACATTCATCATATACCATAAAATTCAAGATTAAATTCATATACTAACCAATCATTATATATTTCATTATTATTTTATTCTAACAGAACATCATTTAAATTAGTTTATTTCATTATTAAACCATTATGTAGTCTTATTCATAATATTCTGTAACAAATTTATCCTTTAATATTTCATTCATAGTCTTATTAATGTAAATAGAGAAACCAATACTAATATAATGATGCAGATTATATTCATGATAATTCCATATAGGACAATTATTTGTATAAATCCCTTTAATTTCAACATTTAAAAAATTAACAGCTGATGATACTGTTGGAATACCATTATTCATATCCATTGTGTTAACTAAATATTTCATTACTCTATAACTATACGGTTTTCCATAATATTCTACAACTAAAAAATCATATCATCACTCTAAAATAATCCCATATGATATTACTTCTAAATTCTCAAAATATATGAAAATGAATCATCATTCCTAAATGGTCTATACTACTAGAACTCTTAGAGAACAATATAAATTTCTTCATTGGTGAGTTACAGTGTAGGTTAAGGTTAATGTTTCTAGTTATGTTCTCTCAGAAATGATTAGGAATAATCACTGTATCTACCACTACAATCATTTTCCCATTTATATTCTTATAAATAAATTCACTATCATGTTTAATTTTAACCCATTTTCTTTTATTTCCTCCACTTGAGTAAAACTATATATCATTTCATGAGAAACACTAATAGTAATATGAATGTTAGGAATCATGAAAATCATTTATAGAATTATTAAATAATAAAATATTACTTTTAATCTATGAATCCTTAGGTTTATCCTAATTCATTCATAATAATCATTTACTTAAATCCATCATGATGGTTTTTAATTTTTTTTATTATCAATGAGTATACCTCATGTGTGTCAAACCGTGTGTTTATCAAGGATCGTTATCATGAACATTATGATGATGGAGTCTATCTCTATGTGTTATTTTTATATTTATTAACCATATACACCTATTTTCCAATGATATATATACTTCTGGTCTCCAATCGTGGAAAAAATATCATGGAAACCATGTGCACCGTCCTTTAACAAAACATCATGACTTTTTCACATACTTTGACTTATCCTTATAAATTTCATCTTATATATCCATTTGAATTTCAATTAAACATACAATTAGTTACCTAAATTATTTATTTTAATACTATTTTAATATTTATCACTAAATGTGTCATATAATAAAAGTAATAGTAAAAATTGTTTTAATAAATAGTTATTACATATTTTTAGATAAATATTCAATACAATACACAAGCACATGAATTTGAACTCTAATAGTTTAATTTATTTGGATAATGGGTACACAATATTCTAATTTAGTGAATATCATTAACATAACCATTAATGATTTTATCCATTATAATATTTCATATACATATCCTATATAATTGTTTTTTCAAAATTGTGTGAAGGGTACATAATATGGGTGAACTCAAATTATCAGTAAAAGTAAACAAGAGAGATATTTAATGTTTACATGATTATATGTTTGTTAGAATATGAAAATAGCCTATGAAAAAATACCCTCAAAATAAATGAACATATTAATAATTCATGGAATAATGATTGGTATTTAATCTTTCACGATTCATAAAGAATTAAAAGACCATTATCCATGATAAAATATCATTTCCAAAGATTTGTAATTGTGACCTACAATGAATATTAAAAAATCATTCCCATATTGTCAAGGGATCACTACCAATTATATCTGATTGTAATGGATTCACTCCAAATACAAATATATCATTCATGGTTTATTCCCAAGACGAACAAAAATGAAAATGTTCTTTATATAACATTTTTCAAACACCATTTCATTGATTTCTATACCATTTTATATAAGTCATTATATAATCAATTGAAGGGAGAAATATATCCATCTACTGAAATTATTAATATAATACATATATATTCAATGAGATCATAAAATATCCATTACATCATAACCACTGATATGAAATGTGTTTCACATCATATCATATCCTACTAAAAATATATATTTTTTACATATATTTTAACATTTCTTTATATTTTAATCAATAAAAATAAGTGGGTTTAATTTGAATTTTATAATAGTATAATCCATTGAAAAGAAATGAGCATCATAAAAAACATCCTATAAAAAAACTATTTAATTGAGGAATAAGAATGTTATCCTTGGATCATATCCACAGTAAGGAATGAGTATCCTAAACATTTTTCATCTAAGATTGTCAATTAAATTGAATGATAAATAATATGGAATGATTTTTTAAGAGTATAATATTTATTTTAAAACAATATATTTAAACTAAAAATATTTCTCTAATCCTTTTTGTTTAAATATAATCGAAAAATTTGTAACGTATGATTGAAATAAAATCATTTAAAAAAATTCAACAAGAACATAAAATTTTCAAATTAAAAATAATTTTTAAATAATAACATTTTCAAAAGTATTTCTTTTAAAATTTTACATCAAAACATTAAAATTAACCATTGAAATCTAATTTAAAACATTTTTTAGGAAGATCACTTTTCATGATGGAAAATAAATTTTATAACATTTCAATGTCATTTTTAAATTAAAATCATTTATTTAAAATTTCAAAATAACAAAAATAATAATGGTCAAATATTATTTTAAATGATGATTGAAAAAGATTAATACAATATTTAAATCGTTTTTGGTTTATGACAGATATAAATTTTTTTCATAGAATGAAAATTAGAAAGAAAATAATCTTTCAAAAATTTTATAAAATCTAAAAAAAATACTGTTCTTTAGAAAACATCATGAAGATCCCATTCAAATTTTACTATCATAATTATTAAAAGGATTTTTAAATTAATAATTAGGTTAATGTAAAAAAAAATTTTAAAAACATAATTAAAAAATAATTATTTTGAAGAAAAACATGTTCTTGATCTAGGTTATTAATTAAGACAATATTTCTTCAAAATAAATTTTTGTACTCCTTTTATGGATAAAGATGGGAAAGTGAAGTGAAGAAACATTTTCCCATGAAACAATATATGGTGAAAAAATACATGAATTTCATGACATTTTGATCATTATATTTTTTTCATTTGATAGATAATCATGAGAAGTCATGATAAAGAATAAGATTGTAAAATAAAAACAATACCATATTGTAACCACTAAATCATATTCTCCAAAAAACATTAAATTAAAATTTAAATTCCTTAAAAATATATACATTTATGTTATTTGGAATGACCCATACTAGAGGAGATGGTTTCTTTAAAATCCTATGAATGACTCTAATAAGACATGGGTTGTCGACTAGTGTTGAGTACCAATATCCCACATATCAGAGGCTTTTACCTAAGTATATGTTTATAGGAAAACATTTCCATGCCCGAAATAAAAAAAAATTTAAAATAAATAAGTTGAAAAATTATCCATTCACTATGTTATCAACCACATAGTATGATATTAGGATAACTAGAATGTGAAATGTTCTAAAACACTATCTCATCCAAAGATAGAGTCTTTATAAGTGAATTCACAATTTCTTGAAACTCATCAGTAGAAAACCATACCTAACAGGTAGGTGTTGGATAGCTTTATTAATCCATAAGATTACACCTCATCTATCAAATCACCTGACACACCACCTTGTCCTGGTCCACCTAGGGCATCATCAAATCATCAATCATATACAAAAGACATGAAATGTGCATACAATTCCGGAATAAGTGTGAGTAAAACAATATAGAGTAGGACACCCCGAAACAATAATGAATACCACTAAAAATTACAAAAAGTGCACAACAAGAAAATACATGAGTTACAATAAATAATTCATGATGTATAAAAAAATTAGAACATGAAGTGTACCACTAAGAAAATATTGTCATCTCATAGAGGTATAAGTATTTATCTCCAAAATGAATGATAATGACATACAGTCCACAGATCACCTAGTATAGGTAATACACATATTTTCAATGACACATGGAGTACTGATAAAACACAAAGTGTCGATAACACATGGAGTGTCGATATCACAATGAGTGTTGATAACACATGGAAGGTCAATAATACAAAGAGTGTCAATCACACACAAAACACGGAGTGTCAAGAACACGTGGAGTTTCGACAACACACATAGTGTTGAACTCAAATTTAGTGTCAATAAAAAATTAAGTTTCTATAACACATAGAGTTTCAAAAACACACATATTGATGATCTGTCATTCATCCCCCATATCTCATAGTCACCAAGTCAGATAGTCTAAAGATCATACTCAACCACATGATTCACTCGTAATGCAGTTGTTCAAGGATGAACTACAACTCAAAACAAAAGTGTGTGTTCCAACATTCATAATAGCTTAGATAAGCATCTTAAATGGACTGTATTATTGTAATTTTCCTTACCATGAACATGGAATCAAACTTATACATGGTATGAATGTTACGAATCTATTATTGAAAAGGTATTACCTACTAGAACTGACCCAACCCACCAGCTTACCTGGTCTGGTCCACTAGGCACATGCCTATTGGGCATGCCCCGACCACCCTAGTCCAACATTCACGTTCTTCCACTGAATGAAAAATAGTTTAATTTAATCCCCATGAATGATAAAATATAATATATCCCTGATCTCCAATACATACTCCCCAAAATTATCCCCATCATCATTGTATATATCACCCCAATGGATGTTGTGCGATTTAACATTCATGTACCTCCTCATATGTGACAGGAAAAATATATCATGCACCCATTGAAGCTATAGGGGTAGAGCTAAAACGTATCCCACCACACCAAATCTACTCAATATCTAAAATGGACTAATTTTTCTCAAATATAACATGTCACCACTGACAAACCTTTCCATTCCATGTCGTGTTGAGACCAGAAGGAACCCATGGTCACCCTCAATGAACTCCAAGGGCCTATATCTTATATATGTATTAAACATATATCAAATTTTTTTGTCCTCATCTGCACTGTGATGATTTGATCCTTCTTGGTAGTATCCTACAATAATTATGGTCCCATGAGTTCTTACACTCCAAGGATAATCTAACAAATTGATGACTTCATCGACTCTCTTACTGTGCCTCCAATAGTTCCATACCATTTGTGCAGTGGTAGATATTGTAATACTAAATCACCAAAAGTGGAAATCAATCCTCTAAACTATGACCAACTTCCCTAATACAAGCACACAACCTGACCTATATAACCTGAATGGTCTTCTCCATCTCTCCATCAATGTATAAATGAAATTCTATTCAAAAAACATAAATTTTTTCCATACTCAACCTTAAATCCCCTTCACAACTGGGATTTAAAGTGATTATCATGATCTGAAACTATATTTATTGGGAGTTTATGGAGTTGAACTATATATAGCACGTTGAGGTATACAAATCTCTGAAATAAAATATTCTTTAAAATTTCTAGGAAGTGTGCTACCATGATGTGTTACTCAATAATCACCTAGTTGGTATCGTGTTCAATTGATGTGAATTGTATACGTTTCTTAATAACCATCAATATATCATATAACTTCATTTTAGAACTACAATTTTTTCGATCATTCCCATTGGAACATGGTGCTCATCCTTCACTTGTTGAATTTCAAGGAATAAATATAAAAACCCTACCACTGCCTTCTTCAACCATGTACACCGTAACTATCCTCATAGGACCGAGTAAATCTTCTCCAAATCCATATTTGCCACCAAAGGGGATGTGTGGAACTCCATCAGAACCGCCCACAATAAACCTCTGGTAAAATTGTGTTCCCTTTTAATGGAAAAATGTTAACCCCACCTATTGAATATCATTCAGGGTCTTGCCCTATGAAAAAATGTTCCCATCGGCTCTTATTGAAAATATTTCCCTATTGTTTCTTCCTGACTCATTGAATGAATCTGGGGGTGAAAAATATGTTCTAGAGATATACATCTTCATATATATCCAAAAATAATATCTATGACGCGACCAACTACTTTGACTCCTCACTCAATAACTCAAAGTTAAATCTCATACTAATATCAAACACCACAATGTTCCCATTAACAATAATATAGAAAATTTCAATGTCAAAATTTCGGAGGATCTGTATCCATCATCACTATCTAAAAGATATATCCTTTATAGAGAATATATAATTGAGAAGACTTTGGTCAGAGTAGATGATAAACTACTAGCCCATTAAGTAGTTTCAGCATATCATTAATGTGAAGACAGCTGTTGGTAGCTTAAGATTGGGGGTTGTGTAGTTTGCCTCATTTTCTCTGTAGTCAATCGATCTATGAGTGATTACCTATTTTCCCTACATGAACACAATGCCATGCATGGTATTTTATGCATTTCAGAACACTATGTACCTAACACCCTCTTTTGGAAATCTAAATATGGGAGTCCTCATTAACCTATGACATCACCACCTAAAATCCCTACTAGAAATTCCATTTCCCTACACGAGGGGATTTTCCTTCCATGTCGAAGCCTTCAATGGTGATTCTACTCTAATAAAAAGTTATGTAAAAAAATTAATAGTACAAATCAAAACATACGATTCTATGAACCTCGGTAACAATTTTGGGTGTATTCCAATGAAACACTGCCATAATCATCACCAGATCCACTATGAATCCTATATCTGAAATGGCGTGTCCCAAAAACTATATCTCAAAAATCTATAAAAATTTACTTCATGATTTTCCAATATAGTTGGTGCTCTCAGAGTGTGTCTAATACCATCCAAAATTGTGACTTATTCTCCCCCTAGGTTTGTAAGTACACTATGACGTCCTTAATGAATACAATCACAAACAGGTCTATGAAACTCTAGAAGATCATGTTCATGGTTCCCATTTACATTTCTTGGAATTATCATTCCTAACAACATCAAAAAGTAATTATATTGGTCATGCTGACATTTGATGTTCATCATTAGTATATCCCCTTCCTATATAGAATGTATAGGATATCATGATCTAATGTATATCATCGAGAACCACCTTTCTCCATTTAGATTATTTAATATGTTGTAAAACCTATTTTGTGGATAATAATTTTAAATGGACAATTTTCTTTGGAACTACAAGTCCATGAATTTTCTTAAGAATCTTGTATGACTATTTGGAATGAAAATGTTTTCCCTCCCAAGGTGAAACATTTAGCCTGATGAAGTCATCCCTCTACAAGTCCCATAGTTTTACCCTTAACTCAAAAATCATTGTAGGATCCAACTACTGTTCTAGTTTCCATATCAACCATAATCCACAAAAAAACCAATTTTTCGTATGACATTGAGTTTCAAAAACACAATGAGTTTCAATTACACATGGTGTGTCGATACCACACAGACTGCTAATAAAACATAGAGTGTTGAAAAAACAGAATGTTTTGATAGGTCAAACATCCCCTAAATCATGTATTCACCCTGTAACTTATACTTATGTTCTCTTTTATGCACATTATTCCACTCACAGTACATTTTTTCTGGAAGTAAATACTCTTAAGAAAAAAGTTAATGTAACAACATTCCCAAATACTCACATTGAGTATATAAAAAGGACTAACACTTCTCATTGGACCCAAATACACAAACATATTTCCAAAAAGACAGATGATTTGAACGACACAACTATTTTGCAGAAAATATCTATCCTAAGTCTGTTCAGGGTTTTATCCAACCCAATAGACCCAACCCAACCATCAAGACGACTTTTCATGACCCAGTATGGTCTATTTATATCTTATGGGCTTTTCTTGATCAGTGAGAGCCCTTGGGCTCGATGTACTATGCTAGCTGAGTCCTTGGTTCTAGCCTTCCAGGATGATGGAGTGGCCCGACCACCTTGATCATGCCCACTGCTTGCTAGCTGGTTTGCTCCACCAGATATGGTCATCCATTGATACATGACATAGTCTATGAAGTCATCCTTGAACACATGTATCACTCCCCATGTCTCCTAATCATTATGGCATCGTCGCAATCAATGCGAACAACTTCTGCATCCCTAGACCCCTCCGTTTCCCATACATCCGCAGCTACATGTGGTAGGGTTGCACTGTCTGTAGCTATAGTTCTATAGATCACCCACATTTCCATGGTCCCCTTCATTCATAATAGAGAAACATCCACAATCCTCTGGTCACGATCTTCGATTCATAGAGCATTTTTATTCTTTTCTATTATTCTGAGGCTCCAATTGCATTAAAATCCTACCTGAAAGGTTTTTTCATGACCATAAGGGTCCAAAGGAAAAGAAAATTGAAAACATGGATTGGAATAATAAATAAAATACCCAAATAATTTATATTTTCTTTATTTGTTTCATATTTATTATTTTTTGTCAGAAGGATTAATGAAGAACAACAATAAATAATGACAAATATCTATATCCCCCTTTACACCCTGTAAAAATTATACATCCTGTAAGAATTTTTGAAACACAGATAATCCTATTATTGGGTTGGTCTGTATCCTTTTTCTAATATAGGAATGGGAAAGAAATCAAAAACATATCAAACAACCTACCTTGATGTTTGGATTGATTATTCATAGAAGGTCAATTTGTGTCATTATCATTCTTCGATCTATTGAATCCGAGGTTCATTTATCTTGATTTGATAATCTAATTACATTATTGGATGATGGTAAATCTTCTCTCCATAGAAAATTTCCAAGTTTATTTTATAACCTTAAATTCCTAAAAAAATTACATACAAAAAATAATCCAACAGAACATTAAATACCATATCGTAATTAAATATTTTAATGATGTTTATGTAAAAAAAATTATATTCCACCCGTGATCTATGTTGGTTTATGTTACACAATGCCTAAGGGAATGTCAATGTTATTAACATAACAGATCCATCAGATTTATGAAAAAGTAACTTATCAATATGTTATTCTAGTTTATATTAAATCGTTCTCTTAACATTATAAATAACTGAACATTTTTCATTGGTTTCCCCAAGGCGCACAATGCCTTAGAATGTCATGACGTCTAATCGGCTGGTCCTAGAATTTTTCTAATTAATTAATAAATATTAAAGTGGTGAAAATATTATTAAATAAATTATTAAATGTAAATTGGGATTTATATTTAAGACATAAATTATAAATAATCATAACATGACATATTCTTTAGAGAAGGAAAAATAAGACAATTGTCCATTTCCATTAGGGTATCATTTGAACTACAAAACCCAAGAAATAGAGATCATAAAATTGATATATAAAAACCCATATATTTCATGAATATATATATAATATACATTCATGTATATTATACACCACCCATATGATAATCATGTGGTTAAGTTTTTATTTACATCAAGGATATAAAAGTGAGATAAATTTACATTACTCATTTACTAAAAATTTAAATCATAATACGCAATAGTGAATAAAATAAAATGAAACAATAAATATCATTAAAATAAATGAAATTCAGGATATAAAATTTGAAAGGGAAATTATATACACCACAGAAATGAATCTTGTTTTGATATTTTATGTTCATAAGAAATAATTGATATTATAAAACCCTTACTGTAATTCTTGACATCATTATTATTCATTTTAACTTACTGTAAAATAAATATATGTATTTTGAAACTAATTAAGTATAAAAAACATTAAATATCAAACAATATATGAATTATTTATATCCATTTAGTTACCATGCATTAATAATTCATTATTAATTCATGTTTTGAGTAATAATAGCTTTGCATGTTGTATATGTATTTATTTTTTATTATATGTCCCCTTACATTGATCATGGGTTCATCATCTCTATAATAATAATATTTAAATAATTATGTTTTTTATATGTAATTTATTATTTTATAATTAATCTTTCATGATGTTTTTCATAAATAACATATGTTATTCTCAAATACATTGTATTTTGTACGTACGCATGAGTAACTTATCCAATTCATGAAAAATAATTCCTGAAAGATATAAGTAATAGATTATAAATGAAACTTTGCAGTATTATAATATGTAAAATAAAATGTAATATAATATATGTATACATATTATCTATGTGGTCTAGTAATGAAAATATACTCACATTAATTCGTGAATGTGGCTAGCAACATGTGGATGAATTATGCAATCATTATTTAGTGAGTGAAATATTAATAAATAAAATAATAAATTATCGTTTAAGACTATTAAATATTTTATGAATATATTATTTTTTATTTATTTCAGATATATTATTTTTTATTATCAAATATGTAATACCCGACTGAAAAATAATCACGTCGTGTTTTGAAGAGGTAGTATGATGTACACACGAGCGATGTTATCATATCCCCAAATGAATCGAATGTAAAAAATTATATTTGATATAATGAATATAGATATATTTTTTGTTATATATATAATACATATAATTTATAACCATAATCATACCATACTGTTAAATGTGTTAATGGAAGAATGAATGACATCTTTCAACCTTGAGGTAGTCATTCGTAAACATTAACAATAAGTATATATCACATTTGATTGAAATGATAATATTTGTAAACCATTACCATATAATCTAAAAGAAATTTTATATGGGTTATATTTATGTTATAATATCAATGTTTTTAATTAAAATTGACAGAGGTGGATGATGAAATATTATAAAAATGATCATTGAAAAATGTTACCTTATCATCGGGTAACGACCTTAGGTTTTCACTAAAGCCATTAGAGGTTGTATTTATAAAAAATAGATTCAAAGATGAGATTAATATTTCATGGAAGTGATTTGGGATTTTCTTGGATGAAAAAATAGGGTTTTATGTTGTTAATAATACAAGATTGGGGGTGACCTTTTATATGTGAAGTTAGTTGCATACATGTATATTTTTTAAAAAAATGTATCCATTATTCTATAAATACAATTTGATAAAGAATGTAGTATTTCACATATTTATACATTATAGGGTATATATATGAACAAAAAAATTCTCTTAAAAGTTTTTAATTCATTTTAACAGATATCTTTTCCATTTAACCCTGAGTAAATCGATTTTTATCTTAACTATAAAAAATAATTTTTACTATATTCCCAACACATTGTGACATAACATTAATATAAAAATTATATATAATATTAATTATTCATATTTCAAATATGGGAATCCATTTTTCATTATTGTAATTTTAGAGTTGGGTAATTTCTATTTAAAATTAATCTATCACACATGATGAGAAAGATAGTTTTCAAGAAGAAGATATTCAAAAGTATACAATGATTTTATATCAAATATTAAATATAAAATTAATTCAAATATGTTAACATTGGTTAATATATATAAAATATATTTAGTGATACAATAAGCCCATTTTAAAATATTAATAAACCATATAAATATTTAAATAGAAATAATGTTATAAATTAAAATTCATTAGTTTTAACTATTTATCAAAATGTTACTTTTTTAGAAAATTTCCAAAATTTTCACTATAAGATAATATTGATATTATTTAATTTAAAATAGTTTTTTCAAATAATAATTTTAATAATATAAAAAAAAATTAGAATAATTCCAAAAAAGTATGTATAACATGTTTTCTATAAATATAGATATTTTAAGATGGAAAGCATATTTATTCTTATATATTTACTAGAAAACACATGAGAAGAATTTTAATCAGTTTAATAAATTTTTAATATTTACGTTGCACCCAAAATAATTCGCCAATATAGGTTTTTTAATTTATTAATGTATGAAATAATTTATTTCATAAAAATATAATTTTAGAAAATTATTTAATTTATTGTCAACTACATTTGGTATTCATTTATAATTAATTAGTCAAAAATTAATTAATTATATATTAGTTTTTTGTCCTTATATTTTCATAATGTAGTTAATATTATTTACATAATATATTCCATTGGTAGGTTATTAATTATCAGATTAAATATTAATATTTTAATAGAATGTTACATTCCATTTAATTGTGTTGTTATGTGTACTAAATGTTACAATAAGTGTTACATTTAACACAAGATAAACTCATTTTTCATACAATAAAAGAAAAATTTAGTCTTTCCAATAATACAATCTATTCATAGTGGTATGTTTGAAAAAAATATTGAATTGATTAATTGATTTGAAAAATGTATTTTCAAAAATCTATGGGTGTTATAGACTATAATTTAATCAATGATGTTGAGTTTCTTTAGAAATAAAATTATATAATATGTTATTTTGTTTATTTATAGATAAAAATGATTTAATTAATATTGATCAAAAAATATCATGTCGAAATTTTTGATCTTTGATTGTGTCTTTAATTATTTTTGATATCATATATTAAAATTATTAATTCTTCATAATTATTCATGATGAATATTGTGATTTTGTTATATTATTTCTGAGTAAGAGGTATACATATCAATAGAAAAACATTAAATGATAAATAATGACTATCATTTTAAAGCTATATGATTGAAGTATAATATTATCAAAACCAAATGTTGTTAATAGAGGTTCATTATAGATGATAACTTGATAAAAAAATTTATATGAGATAGTAGTTCAAAAATTAAGATATGAACTAAGATACATTAGGGAAAACTCACTCCTTTTGAATAAATTTTATTTAGGAATGGAAGATTTGTGGTTTCTTTTTTTGAAAACTTTATAAAGGCCTCAAACCTACACATTTGGGTTATATTGTAAGAATATAATCATTTATTTTAATCATTGATATCATTATATGGTACCTTATTTTATCCATATAAAACACAGAACATCAAATGAAAATATTGGATCATTTACAGACCTATATAAATTATATGTGTTGAATATTTTTGAGTTAATAAAAACAAATAACATAAAAAATAATGTTTTTATGTGATATTTTTATTCATTAATCATAAATTTATATAGTTAACATATTTCTGTATAACCAATTTTACAATAACATAATATGGGTATCTCAATATCCAAGTAAATTAAACAGAAGCCTTAAAAATATTATATATTTAGTGACTATTACATGGGATAATATTTATGAGAATCTAATCAATGTCCCAATGTATTTCAAAAGGGAATTGATTCTCATAAAAACATGGATCCTTAAATATTTTCCATTGAAAAAATACCTAATAATGGAAATAATAATAAGAATCCATCATCACGAGCCATGTGTTTTTAATGAATATAAAGTTAATTATTAGAAAATCATATGAATAATAGTGAAAAAAATTTGTATCTTAGAACTCCATACAATCATTATGGGTCAAAAAAACTTGTATAATTCTATCATATCATAGGAATTACTTATAATAAATTATATTATTTACTATATCCAATATATTGGAGGAATATAATGGCACACCCATCATTTTCATATAATGTATCCACCCATCCATGGATTTTAACATCACTACATGTCCTTGGATTCTAGCAGAAAGACCGGTCATTCATTTGTATAAATTTCTACATTCAATATAATGAACATATTTTTTATATTATTAAAAAAAATCCTCATATCACCATTGAAAACAACCATCAAACTTATTTACATTAATAAAACTCTAAAAAGAAATTGGTTTCTTGAAATTCTCATTAAAACTATACTAATCCATATTTGAATTAATAAGGATACAACCATTCTATGACATCCCCATAGAGTATTTAAAAAAAATTATTTTATATTGAAACAAATAAAATTTATATTTACATGAAAAATTAAGATATTTTATTAAAATAATATAAATTTTCTTTTTTTATGAATCATAAATTAAATATATTAATAATATTATAAAAAATGTAATTTAAAAATTACCATGGAATATTTTAATTGAAAATAAAATGTAATGAATGGTTCTATTGATAGTAAATCCCATTCTTCTAGTATCCTTTAAAAATATACTTTTAACCATTTATGAATAGTCAAAAAGTATGTAGTTCAGAAAATAAATATTCTTGTTATTAATTTTTTGTAAATTATAATATAGTAATAAATCTATTTATAATCATTAATCTTTATAAAAACGCTCTTGACATAAATATAAGGATAAAAAATATAAAAGAGAAATAATTCCTCAAAAAAGAGAGAATTATGATCAGTTTCAGTTTTAAAAAATAATTTTATCTCCTTATGTACAAATGATATAAAAAATATACTAAAAATTTTAAACATAAAAATTATATATATAAGTCAACTATTGATTTTTTTATGGAAATTATATCTTTAATATTTATAATATATTATCCATGGACATCATTAATCTTAAAAAATCACATTTTAACAAAAATAATTTATATTTTTGGAAATATTAGAATCAAATGCTATTGAAATCAATAATATGATTTGGATATATACATCCCATAAATTATATGAATTAGTATCTAAAAATTAATTCATGTTGTATTATTTACAACATACGTTGAAATAGTTATGTGTGATATGAAACATGTCACAAGAAAATGAGAATAACATAAAAACCATCCAAAGATCAATATATTTAAAGAGATAATTTATAACAACCTTAATATTTATTACACAGTTATTCGTTATATATTAAATTAATTTACAATAAATAGAGAAATAAATATTTATAATTCTATTTTATATGAGTATTATGTACAAAAAATTACATCTTGAATAAGAGAGACAACAACATTATAGAAAATGTCCTTAACATGCCAATAGAATTCTAGGAATTTTACAACTACACAGGATAACATGGGAAAAAATAGACAAGTGGATTGATATAAAAACCATTAATAGAATAAACATGGATAACATGATAAATTTGAATCAATAAGAATAAAAAAGTGGCATAGAATTGTATTAATCAAAAAAATGAATAATGATAAATGATATAGAATGATAATAAAAATGTGGGAAATATGGATATAATTTAAAACACATCATGAAAATCATATATCAATTCTCAAAAAATGATAAATCATGGTGGAAATGTAACCTAAATTATTTATATTGACTATATTTTCCAAAATTAAATATCATAAAATTAAACATTATCCAATGCATTGTAGTGCTATATAATTTTGGGAGAAACCCTCGCATTTATTTCATAATCATTATTAAGTGTATCATATAGATCATATAACATGGACTCATTAATCATTATATATTATTACATGATCATGGAGTGTGGAATACATATATTTCCATCCAATCTATGGAATTTTATGTTCGTTAATATGAACAACCATGATATGAAATGGGAATGGTATTCACCATATAATTGTTTTTCTATGCAAAATCTAGGTAAAATTTCAACACCTTAACAAATTAATTTAATGATTCTACAATTTTGTTTGATGAGAGATAAAATGGTATCTCCTCATATATACATAAAATTGGATGTAATTGGGACCAGAATAACATATCCCAACCATAGAAATTAGAAATATATGTTATGTGTCAATAATGACACATGGATTAAGAAATCATATCTATATTTCACCATGGTAATGAGAGTACATAAAAAATAATGTGTCACGACCCGTCCCCTGGGGCTCGTATCATGACTACCCCAAGCCCGCCTTCCATAGGCCAGGGGCTGTCGACTAGCACCGAAGGGGTAAATCCCAAAACTGGGAAGGCATTGCCATTATAACTGTAAAAAAACACAACCAGAGTACAAGAAGTATCAAACACTAAGTAAACACGGTATGACATGTATGCTGAATATTAAGGCTCTGTAAATTCAAGACCAGCAGTAAAGTACAAGGAAAGGACAAATAGGTACAACAAAAAGGACAAGAAGTTGGAAGGTGTCTAGAAGCTCCTGGATCATCCACCATAGATCCTACCTAGAGGGTAGTTATAGATAGCCTCCTCAATGCTCCACATCCATCCGTCTCCTCTGGGAACTAACTCGTTGTGAGGTCCACCTCTGGGTTCTGATAAGTTGTATTGTCCTACCCCATATACCATCCAGTCCCGGTGCTCTTGACCTCTGTCAGCGTTGTCCATCATCTACATAGAACACAAGGAGGTGCGGGCATACCCCGTGCAAGGGTGAGTATAACGATACTCACTAGGGACCCCGAGACCCTCAAGGTCAACCAAAATCCATCAAGGATAAACCACAATGTATGAAATCAACAGATATCCATTACTTATGTATATTCCCATACATATACCTATGTTATCAAGTAACCCATCACAATCAGGAGGAAAACACAAAGTTCATTGACAAAGCTCAAACCAGGATTTTCATTAACGAAACCACTATTGCTAGAGAAATCCTCCTCAATCATGTACATGGGCATGTCGTGACACTAAGGCACTTCTCACTAACCTTGTATTACTGAGGTACTCCTCCTGTTGAGTACCGCAAGTATCCTGCCAACTACCAGGCGCTCCGTCTCCTATGGGTATGCCACCAAAAACTGGTTGCTCCCCCAAACATACTAATGAGGAAATCCTTCTATTGAGAACCACTAATATGCTTCCACTAAAAGGAACTCCATCATCCATGGGTCTCTTGCCAAATACTAGCTGCTCCCCACCAGACAAGTCGAATCGGTCAAGCAGTCTTCAAGTCTGTCAGCTACTAGGTCTCTGCACTCTGCCTGCTCTTCTCTACGAGGATCCACTCCATGAGCCACTAGTCGATACTCCATGTGTCACGAAGTCTCACTTGGAATTATCTCAAAGGACTGCTACATAATAAGGGTCCCAACGCATCAGACGACACATAAATCGGACACCCGGTCTGTGATTTATTAGCTTTTTAGTCATGGGGGCCCAGTTGGTTTCGTGTACGAAGCAACAAGACCATATCTCAAATATACCCCAAACTCCCATGGGGTATTCTGAAAGGGATGTATTTGTTCCAATAATAGTGGCGCAACTGACGGTTCGTCAAATAGATTCATGTAGCCAATGTTATGGTAATTTAGGTGTAATCGGTCCTAACGGGTTCAGGTCCAATTTGACCCTGTTGGACCGACCCAACCTGACCCAACCCGGGTCCGGACTGGGGTCTGACGCGGTCTATGGGTCTAACCTGACCCGAATGTTCGGCCTGGCCCATTGGCGTGGCCCAGCCCGAGTTCGCGGCTCGGATCTTGGTGGCGGGCTGGCCGCACGGCCCGACCTGCTGGCCACGGGACCCAGCGGGCTGGCCGGGGGGGCCCGACGGGCTGGCGGTGTGTCCTAGTCAGCTGCGGGGCATGATGGGACATGCGTGGTAGGGGGTTCCCCCACCCGTATTTTCCATTTGGAACTGGCACTAGGAGCCTTTTTATTTTACCCTTGTGGGACCTGAGGGGTCCCACCTTGTCTGGTTGGCGAGTGGCCAGCCGATTCTCACACCACTAGCACGGTGCGACGACACCCCACCCCTCAACCGTGGCTTGCCCTGGCTGTGGTTCCTCATCAGCGGCACGACGTGACGTGCCTAGCTACTCTTCTAAGGCTAGCCCTGGCCACGATTTTGCTCCACTAGCAAGGCGCGACGGCTCTGTGCTTCCTCCAATGTGACCCGACCTGGCCACAGACCTTAGATCCACCGCGCGGTATGATGACGCAGCGCCTTTCTGGTGACCAGGCAGCCTTGTCCCACTGGTTTCTTCGTGGATGGCTCGTTGTTGTTCGCCGCGTGTATCTATGTAATGGTTATCCGTTGAATTTAAACCTTTTGGTTTATTCTTGATGGATTTTGTGAGACCTTCAGGGCCACGAGGTCCCTACTAAGTATCATTATACTCACCCCTACACAGGCTATTCCTACAACTATTTCTTTTTTATTCAAACGATAGGAAACACTGACGAAGGCCAAGAGTTCCAGGACTGGATGGTACTCGGAGGGGGACATTCCGACGTATTAGTACCCAGAGGTGGACCTCACAATGAGTCGGTACCCGGAGGAGACGGATGGACATGGAGCACTGAGGAGGCTATATATACCTACCCTTTAGGTAGGATCCATGGTGGATGATCCCGGAGCTACTAGACACCTTCCAGCTATTTTTATTTTTAGTTGTACATGTTTTTCCTTTCCTTGTACATTACTATTGGGATTGTATTTCCAACCCCTTTACTTTCAGCTTAATTGTCATACAGTTTTTACTTAGTGTTTTCTTTTTCTTGTACTTTGGTTGTGTTTGTTTACAGTTATAAACACAATGACTTCAAAGTTTAGGTATTTACACCTATGGTGCTAGATTCCGGCCCCTAGCCTATAAAAGGCGGGCTTCAGGAAATCACGATACGAGCCCCAATGGACATGTCGAGATTAATTGGTATCATAGGAGTCAGTTCTACCGCAGAACATAGGACTCTGATTTTTCTTTTCTGTGAAGAAATAGTGTTAAGGGTACTGAGTGTGATTTTCAGTTCAGGGAGTCCCGTGTTGGTGTGGCGGCTGACATATTCATACACTAGGAACCTGAATACTAATTTCTGACATAGTACACAAAAACAATGATTGCGTGTGTGTTTTCAAAAGTTTTCATTAAGTCATCTCAAACTGGGTCAGCTCATCGGTATACTCTTTTAACCGTGTCATATATGTTTCTTTCAGGATGTCTCCCCGCAGACGACTAGTTAGAGCCCAAGAGTTGTACGTATTGAATTCTTGACGAGTGACGAGGCCTTAGTATAGGTCCCTCTTTCAGTTGAGGCACCAGTGGAGGCACCAAGGGTACTACTTTCCATTGGGCCACTGATTCCACCATCCCATCAACAGAGAGTGAACGCCACTTAAGCGCGCTGCACGTGTTCTAGTGCCAGAGGTCACTCCAGTTCCGGGGAGAGACGGAACCATAGGCCTCTGAGGATTGGCTGGAGACTCTGGTGAGAGTCTTCAGACTAGTGGGGACACTGACCAACTTCATGGTGATCCTTGGTACCGGCCTCCTTCATCCAGCAGTAGGCAGAAGGTGTAGCCAGAAGCTCCAGATGCATAACAAGGTGACACTTCTATAGTCTAACTCTGAGGACATGTTCCAGGAAATGTTTGTACCATCCACCCTCCGAGAAGTGCGGATACCAGAGCTAATTCGTCTGTCGCAAGGCAGCATGAGTGTAGTAGAGTACTAAGTGAGGTTCACCGACCTCTCGTGCTACTCCACTGATATGGTATGAGACCTGTTCTTTTGGGTCTGGAACATTGATCAAGGACTCAGGAGAGAAATCTGAGCTTCAGTTATCTCCCACAGCATCCCGATGCAGATGGGGGTGTTAGAGTGAGCCCTCCTAGTAGGGAGTTTCCTTACTGAGTAGTCTCCAGTAGTAAGACCCACCCCTAGTCGACTAGTCGTAGAGTCTTCAATGTCTAGTAGTAGACATATGATTCAGAGGTCCAATATGACAAGCCCCACTGGTGGTCGAATGCATGACTCAAGACCGGTTGTGTAGGGCACCCAGAGTGGAGACACAACCAGTCATGCCATGAGAGGATAATGATACTCCTGCAGTGGTCTTGGTCACATGGATTGTGACTGTCCGACTCGCCACTCTGATAATCAGTAGATAGTTGAAGGACCTCCCTGGCAGAGGCATAGATTCAATCGAGGTGGTCTGCAGGGCATATGAGGACGTGGTAGAGGAACTGGTTGATCATCTACTGGTGGAAGACGTTTTGAGGTGCTGCCACCACTACCACCTGGTGGTCCACCCCAACCATAGGGGGAGGGTGGACAGAGGATAGATCAACTTTAGGCAGCTGAGGACTACGACCATGGCGCTCCAGAGATGATACAGGGTACGATATGTTCCAACTCCAGCATATTTGTAGTTCATATAGACATAGATTCCATTCACTAGTTCATTACCACTACCCACATTTGGAGCTTAGAGATTCTGATGGATTCGTTGGCTCAATATTTATGGCTAGTGACTCCTATAAGAGCATACTCGACGTTTATGCACTGGTGCTAGCAATGTGAGCTTACTCTAGGAGTCAAGAGCTTCTGTTGAGATCTCCTCGTTGGGTGTCAAGGCCTTATGATGTCATCCTGTGTTTGGACTGGTTATCTACAGTCCATTATCAGATTGACTGTATTAGGCACAAAGTGCAGTGTGTCCGCACGGATGGGACCATGTTCAACTTCACCGGCAAGAATGGAAACTTGGCAGTGCAAGACTAACATACTCAGAGGAGGGTACAGCTGATCACACACCAGTTCGCTTGCCTTACCCTCAGAGCCGTAGATTTGGAGAGTCTGACTTATCCTTTAGTGGTGGACTATTACTCAGATTTTTTCATTAAAGATGTCCCTTGACTACCTCCTCGCAGGGAGGTGGACTTCTACATTTACATGTACCCCGGGACACCATAAATATCTACTCCAGCATATCAAATGGCTCTCATTGAGCTTCACGAGCTGAGGGAGAAACATGAGGACTTGCAGGAAAAGGGATTCATCTAGACCAATATTTCTCCCTAGCCAGCCTCGATTCTATTCACCAAGTAGGTGGATGGGAGCTTGAGGCTCTGTGTCGACTACCATCGCCAGAACATGGTGACCGTAGAGAACAAGCACCCACTCCCGATGATTGATGACCTCTTTGATTAGCTCAAGGGAGCATGATGGTTCTTGTAGATAGAACTCAAATCAGGTTATCACCAGCTCAGAGTTCGAGATGAGGATGTGCAGAAGACTACATTGAGGTGTTGTTATGGCCAATACGAGTTCTTGGTTATGACCTTCGGTGTATCCAACACTCCAGCATTATTCATGAGTCTCATGAATAGTATCTTCTAGCTATACTTCGATCGCTTTGTTGTAGTCTTCATTGACGACATACTGATCTATTGTAGTACA
The DNA here is from genome assembly GCA_963277665.1 of Viscum album. Classification (NCBI taxonomy): domain Eukaryota; kingdom Viridiplantae; phylum Streptophyta; class Magnoliopsida; order Santalales; family Viscaceae; genus Viscum; species Viscum album. The sequence continues at coordinate 1,035,382,107 of OY728133.1, read as the reverse complement.
AAAGAGGAGCATTCCAACCATTTTCAAGTAGTACTGGACACTGTCTGAGAGCACCAGCTTTACGATAAGCTCTAAAAGTGATTTTTTTAATTCAATAGGTTATCTTTTTGGGATACGACATCTCGAAGGCTCGAGTTGTAGTGGATACAGAAAAGATTGAGGTGGTACTTGCATGGGAGCCACCTAGGAGTGTGATGGAGGTATAGAGTTTCCTGGGTTTGGCTAGATACTACTAGAGATTCATTCCAGATTTCACTAGAGTTACAGCACCACATTCAGCCTTGGAGAAGAGGGGGCAACCCTTCGTGTGGTCGGAGATATTTCAAAAAATATTTCATGAGCTGAGGCATAGGCCGACTGGTGCCACCATCTTGAGGCTTCTAGAAGAGTGCGTAGGGTACGTAGTTTACGGCGATGCATCAAGAACCAGACTCGAGTGTGTCTTGATGCAGAAGCGGGCAGTGATCGTGTATGGTTCTTAGCAGTTGAGACGGCATGGGATGAACTATGCTACCCATGACCTAGAGTTAGCAGTAGTGGTCTTTGCCTTGAATATGTGGCTGCAATGTCTGATGGGCGAATGTTTTACCGTGTACTATGATCATAAGAGTCTCAGGTATATCTTATCTCAGAAGGACCTGAACCTGAGACAGCGACGATGTCTTGAGTTCCTTCAGGACTATGACATCGAGATATTATATACTACTAGGAAGGGGAACGTTGTTGCGGATGTGCTCAGTAGCTGGAATGGTATAAAACTGCTAGGAGAGGCGACCGAGAAACTAGTTGCCTTTCAGAAATCATTTGTGGATAGAGATGGAGGAGCCTATCTACAGTCCCTTAACATCACTACCCCTTTAATGCAGAATGTGCTCATTTTGGGCCCTAAATCTCAACCCAGGTAGTGCATCACACTTAAGGCCTGGTACCACCTCTGATACCAAATGTTACAACTGAGCCCTGGTGACAGCATAGACACCACTCTATAAAATGGCCATCAGTTCCTGCCTACTAGGTACCACCAGTCGCACCACTGACATTTGTTATCCACCCACGGGGCCACCCATGTTCCCAAAAGGGTCATCTAACTAATGGGAGTCCCCACAGGCCAACACATGTCATTTTCAGTGTAATCTGTCTTCACTCACACACACCCTTGGAAACATCCCAGAAGGTCACTCATACTTATCACTACACTAGTCCAAGCACGCTTTACTATGGAATTTTAATCAGACAGGCTCCCGAAAAGGAAGGTGCAACTTGTTGACATGAGTTATATCATTTATCCGTTTAACCCTTTATCATTCTGGAGTGTTACAATCACCCCCCTAGAGCATAACGTCCTCGTTGTGGGCCCTACATGTCAACCCACACAGTGCATCACACTTAAGGCTGAGTACCATCTCTGATACAAAACGTATCAATTAGGCCCCGATGACAGCACATACACACCTCCAGAACATGGATGTCGGGTCCTGGCCCACCAGGTACCACCAATTGCCCTGCAAACTTGTTGTCTCTAACCAACGGGCATCCCACGTGCCAAAATGGGTTATCTAAATAATTATAGTCCCCACAGGCCAACACATGTCCTTTCCAGTGTTCTTTGTCCTCACTCATACACACCATGGGAAACCTCCCAAAAGGTCACTCATCCTGATCACTACACTGGGCCAAGCACGCTTAAATATGAAATTCTAAACAGACATGCTTTTGAAAAGGATGGTGCACCTTGTTGACATGAGTCATATCATTTAGCCTTTTAACCCTTTATCATTCGGGCGTGTTAAATCATTAGGGTAATAAAGAGTATGGAATGGGAATATCACAATATATAAATTAAATATATAGTAAGGGTAATATTTGAGATCATATAAAATCATAATAAAAGGGGATTTAAGAGGTATAACAAAAAAATGATCGAATTGGAATAAGACGAGACAAATTTCATAGATTAGTGTGTGAAAGTAAAATATTGGGAGGTTATTATTGAGTTCATGAAGAGCCTTGTTATGTCTCTAGATATTTTATTAAAGTTTATGATCGTGTTCCAATGAGTTTTAGTGGATAAAAATGAAGTATTGAGCGGTTTTAGAAAGGAAAAGATGGAGATTTGATTATTATTTAGTTTTCTTGCTCAACATGGTAAAAAAAACCTTCCCAATATATTTTAAAATGGATTATACCAAATGTGAGTGGTTATCGATTTTTTATATGGATATGGGTCGAATGTAATAAAATAATGCCTTTTATTATGTTGTGGTTATTCATTATAATAATAAATTGACTATTGAACTATAAATATATTTATGGTTTCTGCATATTCATAATAGAATAATTAAATTAATCCAATAAAAATAAAATCACATTATATTAATGGGATATCATATATTTGGTATCATATACCCATTATAGTTATTATTAAATAACTTTTGAGTTATTATTAATTCCATGTGTAGAAAATATTTATATTTATTTAATTATTACTCAAAATATTGATTATCACCTAAAAATATGAAAAATTCGATTTTTTTAATATGAGAAGAAAATTCAAAAATTAATATTAATTTTTTCTAAATAATTTTCAAAATATTATTTTTTTCAATCTTAATGTAAAATCAACATTTATTAACAAATAGTAGGTTTTTTAGAAAAATAACATTTTCCAATCCCCCATAATAATTATATTATAATTCCTAAAAATTATGTGATCATTTATATTTATTATAAAAAAATATACTAAAAAATTTATTAAAAAAATATATTTTATAAATTCAATAATTCCCAAAAAAACATTAATTGAATTTCAATATTAAAAAAAATATTATTTCTATATTATTGAATCAGAATAAAAAAATTATAAAATAAATTCAATAAGAAGAAAATATATTCATTATTCAATATAAAATAATGCACATAATTATATTTTTAGTTTTTTGATGAATATCCCTTTAGTGCCCCAATGTACTCCCTAAGGGTATGCTGCTTGATGGTGGAACATTCAAGGGTGTTTTGAATATGAATTCATTGGTCATGATCTCTATGATATTGAACATCTACCAAAAATGGATTATATCATTATTATATTGTTGGATATTTTCTTGGTATTAGTCTAGGTAAATTCCCAGTGATGATATTTACCCCAAAATCTCTAATATGTTCACTTCATAGGGAATGATCCTACTGGTTGAGGAGGTCACTTCCTTTTTTTGTGATAATTGGATTTATTAAAATACTATATTTATTCTATTCATTTGATAATTTTCTTGTAGCTATATTTTCAATGATAATGATAACTACTTGGCTTTTAAAACCAATTCAATATAATAAAAAAATAATTTCATATGTTTTCAGTAAACTTATTATATAATATGAATTTAGATTATATAAAAACTAGAATTTTATTTATAATTGTTCGAGTAGTTATATAAGTATTCCATGAAATGATAGTGTTCACTAATTTAAACCAATAAAAAAATTCAAATGTAGAATAAAATATTATTGATCAACTAACACACATTTGTGGAACAAAAAAGACAATAAATAATTTTTATATCCTAATTAATGAAAATTAATTTACTAACCCCATTAACTAATATATAATGGTTTTAAAAATATCCTTTAAATCCTATAAAATAACAAAAAATTATATATCAATTCAAACACTTTCATGGAATAAAAAATACAATAAATAATTTTTATATCCCAATGAATGAAAATTAAGTTACAAACCCCATTACCTAATGTATAAATGTTTTTAAAAAATCCTTTATCTCCTATAAAATAATAAAAAATAACTTATTTACCTAGTTATTAACCTTTTATTAAATTTATTACATTACTTTCAAATAATTTATTTCAAATAAATAATTAATTTTATAATGGTTATGTCCACATATGGTGTTTTATAGACATTCAAATCATAACATAAATATACATTATTAGATTAGTCATTGTAAATGGGTGTATTGTTAAGTAATATATTGAATAATAATCACATTATAAGTATGATATATAATCACTAGTTATAAATTTATATGTAAGGGTAATTATTCTAGAATAAATTTCTTTTATATGTTTGTGGCTTGTGAGTTTCTGATTGGAAGCTTGAGTAAGAGACAAAATATTTAAGATGCCATTTCATCTGTAGGATAGAATGTCGCACTAATATTTGAGTTTCAAAATAAGGGTAGTGTCTACAATATGGATATCACAAATGTGTCGTAGGTTCTAGATTAGAAGGATTTAAAAGCTACTTTTTTATCATGGTTATTCCATTAATCATAATTGTGGCATATGGTAGTTAACATCTGAAGCATACAAAGGTTGGATATGGTATAGGGGTTAAAGGTGTGATTTGTGTTTCCCGAAAAACATAGGTATGGCAATTGTGTTGAGGTTGGTTTTGAAATAGGCTTCTTCATGAGTTATGGGTTCAATGGCATATTTTATGGAAATCTCAAAATAGTAACCTTATTAGTGTATAAGATATATGTCATGTTCTGTGTTATGATTCTTAGTTTCTATATAACAATATAGACTACAGAATAGTCCCTTAAATCGATCCATATTCTCAGACATTTTTAATATTTTATTACAATAAAGAGTGTTGATATGTCGGGACATTATGTATAATATAGTTTTTATAAATTCCAGAATCCCTTTTGAACTAGATTTTCTCTCATATTTAACTTCAATAACATAGAAACCCTAGAGAGATTTATGAATTATATTAAATCCAATTTTATCATATTTAATCCAAAAAATAATTGCTTCATTCAATTTTGAGTTCATCCATCTTTTTTTGAGTACGAATAATCATTTGATATTGAATCTTGTGGTTAGATCATTAAATGTTATCACATTTTATCTTATTAATTCATAAATAGTTATATTGATTATTTTCCATATGATCTTGGAGGATTATAGTTTTCATAAGGGGTGTATTATAAATAATCCTAATCTTTTTTATGATCAGATTTAGTTAGTGTATATATCTTTTGGGTTAAGGATTCATTGGTTTTCCTTTTATTTATTGTTCAATTAAATTTTTCATGAAGATTTTCTCCTTGTATAGTAGTATATATAACCTCAATAAAGGATAAATATTATAATGATATAATGGTTTTTTCTTTTAAGATCACATGTGTTTTCTAAATTGATAACTGATTTCCTCTGGGTTTTCAATATAGTGCTCTATGTAATGTTTTCATTGATTATCATGATTTTTATGATATGGTTAGAATGAGTAATTTCAAGAAAATGGATAAAGAATGTTAATATGGTAATTTATGTTTGGCTAATAATTAAATATTAATAATTAATTATTATTTATATTCTAATATATCAGTATAAAAACTTGTGAATAATTACCATTTAATTGAATTTTAATCCCAATTCTTAATAAAGATTCCCAGAGTGCAAGAAGCTATAAATACATTGGCTAATACATGTATATGTAATTGTTCATTGTTAATTAATTTTGAAATATTTTTTATAAATAGATTCATTGATTAATATATATAGATATATATTGATTGCTGATTTTGTAGGTTTCAAGTGGTTATAGTTTTTTGTAAGTTAATATATTAACACATAGTGGATTAAAAATAGTTTTTTATACTAATAATTCAATTGGCCTATTTTTGATCACATGCATGTGAATGATGGAAACCATAATTTTATGTCATGGTTTAGTTTTTCTCCTTACAAAAAAGTAAACCGACACTATGAAATGATAATTTTGACTTAGATGGAAATTTTTTGATGAAATATTGAAATGGAATTCAAGGATTTTATAAGAAGATGATACATGTGATGACATGATTTGTGGTGGTGTAAGGGGAAACACTATGATTGAGGGTGCAAGACGAAGATATACTTTCCTTTAATTATGTTAAAATTTAGATGGTCACTTGTTACGATATCTACTTTTTGTCATGATGGATAAGTTATATGTATAACTATATTTCATTATGAAATCCATTAGGATGAATGTTTTTCATGTTTTTAATCTCAATTATGGTATCATAGGAAGTTTAATACAGTACATACAATGAAGGAATGAAAACTTATATAATTTTTTTAACCCATTGTGATGGTGTTTCATGGAATATATAATATGTTAATATTGATAAAATATCTACATTTTTGGAGTATTCCTATAGATAATTGTTATCACTCTCTTTGATAATAAAATTTTAAGTGGTAAATTATAAATTAATAAATGTGTTATTAATTTATATATGGAAAAATGTTAAAAATAATGAATTTATTTAATGATGCGCCTATGAATCTTTAATGCTTATAGGATATATAGTTCTTAATAATTCTATTTAGATGTTCATGTGAAAAAATTTGAATTTTATTAAATAAAAATTATAATTCGTAGAGTTTTTTTATCTATATTATAAATTATATGCTTTCTCATTTTATTGGTTACCCAAAAAAGTTGTTTCGGGTTACTAACACACAGTGGACTTTTAAATATTTTTTCCCTAAAAACAATGTTTGAAAGGGTTGAATGAATAAAAACACCAAATCCCAACTCTCATATCTATGTAGTATAATGTTATAGAAGATATAGTGGTTATCAAAAAACATATATTTATCCAACTGTTTATAATGGATTTTGGTTTTTTTACTCATGTTTATCATTGGATTCGATATCATAAGGATTATGATGGTTATATAACTTATGGGTTGTGGGTGATTGTGGTGTATTATTCAATGTATGGTATTTGAAGGTTTGAGGTAAATTAATCTCGTTTTTAATCATGAAATGGGGTTTGTTGTGGCTCTCAGAAACTACCTAGTTACAATATTGATATGTGTTATGGTAGGATGAGGTGATGTAATGCATGTGATGCATGTTATGATTCACTATCATAATTAATTTCAAGTTTGGTTCATTTGGATAAAGATGTATCATGATGTATAATGTTAGGGATGAGTGGAATAAAAATTGGGAAGGGTATTAGTTCACCTTCATTTTTATCACATTATGTGATCTCATTTAGGTGTTACATCGACGTAGTCAACCATAGTGAAGAAAATATCTTAGTGTGCAATTTCATAGTGATGAGTTTTCTTCTATTTTATTCCATCATGATTTAGTATTATTTATTTATATTATTCATAAGAAAATATGTGTAGGAACTAACTAATAACATATTTTTATATCACCCTATGGTAATATATTATGTGTATCATTACAAAATTAGCTGGTAGTGATCCAGATGGATATTACAATATCATGGTTGATTCAAAGCTATTTATGATTATTATTAGTTTTCAATTTTATCAGTTTTTACATCTAATCACCATTATTTGTCATATTATTTTATGATATTAATTGTATGTACATGTTATTTCATTTTTATATATCAGTAAAAGAAATAATTTGTGTACTTATCATATCTACCATTCTGAATGTTCTTTTATATGTTAATGATTTTTATTTGATGTATGGTATAAAATTACATCATATTTACTAACCATCACATATTAGATGTTTTATTTGGGATGCATTTAAAAAAATTTCACATTATTGTCATATGAGTTTTAGCGTTACAGATATGGGTTCATTATAGGCTTTTATCAAAGGATCACGTTGAGGTATATAATAGAGATTGGAGTTAGGAATTTGTGATACTTCATAGGTTTATAGGGAAGCCATGTCATGATAGTTTATTAATCATTGAAAAAAATATTGTCCATCTAAGAGAGATTAATTTAGATCCCCTTATCTACTTATACTAGTCCATTATGTTTACAAAATATACTATGTGAACTGAAACAAGTTTAAATGTAGGTAACTAGTTATGGAGTTAGTTTCTTTATTCTTTTCACATGTTTTTGAAATGTTTCGACATTGGGATTGAGTTATATATGAATTGAATATAGAATACTTTTTTATTAAAATACCATATTCTTGGTTTGGGATCTCCTAAAGATTTTTTCCATTTTATGTATACCTATATACCAATGATCTCAAAATGTTCATATAAAAAATTTTTAATAGGACATACAATAATATCACTGTAGAGTAATGGTTGTTGATGATTCCCCATGGATGTGTAATTTCCATGACATTCATCCCAATAGTATAGATGCATGAAATTATGATTTAACAATACATATCCTATTATTTTTTAAAAATAATTCAACCTGTACATTACAAATTGACACATATACCCAATATCCAATTTTCCATAATATAAATATTTTTAAAATAAAACATTATTTTTCATTATAAAACATCCTTAGAATTATATTTTTATCTCATATTTGTATCTATTAACCCCTAATACCATTTAAATGAAATTTTAAAAAATTACGATCAGAAAAATAACCCAGAATGTGATATAGAATCAAATGAAACCACTAATTTATTAAAATCATGAAAACATATATAATGTTTAACAAAAACATTACTAATATTTATAACATTAAATAAAACATTTTCACAATTGGAAAAAAATAACATGTTTTCAAGAAATAAAATCATTAAAACACATATCATGAAATTAGTTATCCATGAGGTTATATAGAGAATTGAATTCATTAAATCATTTTAACTCAATTAATATTGTAATAACAACATGAATTAGTTTCATATATGTAACTATAATAAATCAAATCACCATATGGTCATCTTCTATACCCAATACATAGTGAATCTATCATAGACCCCAATCTATTATCCTACAATAGACTCACACAGCTCTATTTGGGCCACCCCATTGATATTGAATATCTGGATCACCTTTTTAAATAAATATCCCATATTATATAAATAAAAAACACTATCATGAAAAATACAATTTAAAAACTCTTATTATGCCCATATGAAAAACACTTTTCGATAAAAATGACCATATCATTTAAAAAACTAATTCAGAAACAAAAATAAAATTATCAATTGAAAAAAATATTCCACACCAAAAAAATTAATAGTTTTATTCATTTATGAAAAAATTTATTCTCCCAATGGAATCTCAAATTTATATATTAGTCATGGAGGTGAAAAATATGTTGTTCTATATTTTGTTAGGAATCAAACACTACTCTGTTCATTTATCTAAATATTTCATATAAAAACTGTGATGAAATCCTTTTAAAAACCTTACAACGAATATTAAAAAAGAAATAATATTTTATTATTAATATAATTATATCCATATTAAAAATATGGAAAATAATATGAAGAGGGTTAAAAAGGACAAATTGATTTTGAAACTAAATAAATAATTAAAAAACTTTTCCATACAACAACGAACATTTAATTAAAAAATAAAATAAAATAATAATATTTCAAAATATGGTAATTAAAATATATATTGTATGATATTTCAAAGGTTGGGGTATATACGCCTCATGAAATAATAATGTTTTATAACATAAATAATTACCTCAATAAATAAAGTTGTGACGAAATCCCTTACCTTTTTTATGATTTTCACATACGATAATTATCTTCCCAAATATTGAAATATTCATAAATATTTTTAAGATTTATATGCTTTATAATAATATAATTTAAATTTTATAACCTATTATCAAGTTACAAAAATTACTTCACTATTTATGTTCATGTAGGATGTAATGATGATATTCAGTATTTGAGTCTAATATGACTTTGATATGATGTCTATAGTCAATGTTTTCATCATAATATATAAATTTAAATTAAAGAGTAAAATATTTATTATTCATAAAGTATATATTTAAATTCTTCAATTAATTATTTTAATAGAAATTAACTATGTCAAAATCATGGATAATGTATGTCATATGTGTGCATGAGTAACATTTCTATTTTTGAATGATCATTATTGACTTAAGGTAAGTATAAATATATCATCAAATAATGTTCATAATATAAATATTATAATACTAATCATTTATTAATCTTAAATATATCATTCAAGTGAATTCCATATGAAAAAAAAACACATAACTTTGTGGAGGTGATAATTCACACATACACAAAAATGACTCTATCATTTCATTATGTATGGAATGAATTTTTTTTCATATAATAATATAATAATGATATAAATGTAATAGATATAAAATATAAAAATTAATTACATAATTTTTACCATTTTTGAATGATTGTGATGGAAAATGAATTATATCGATTTGTGAGGTGGTACTCTCTCATACACACGGATGATAACTTCTTTTCGGTGTGATAAAAGTTGATATGTATTTTGGTGAAGATATTTACATGATAAAATCACATTTTATTTAGGATACTATATTTATTATTTCCTCATGATTGAAGAATATTTAAAGGCAGTGGAATAAAAAAAATACAAAAATACTTTTTTAAAAACTATTCCATTTGTTTTGAGAATTTCTTTTACATAGCATCATTAGAACACTATGAATTGTTTTCATCCATAACTAAGTGATTTATAATGTTGTATGGAATTATGTTAGGTAATTTGGAAAGATATATCTTATAACAGCTAACTTATTATGTTTCTATATATGATCATAAGAGGTTCCCTTTTATAATAGAGAGGATGGACACATTTGAAATTTCTAAAGATATTAAATTTAAATAAATTAATTTCCTTATAAAAAAATAGTTATTTATAATATATGATTATAATAGTTAAAAATAAAATATTATAATTAAAATTATAAAGCATTTGTCTATTTTTAATAGATATCATTTTTTTCATAAAGGTAATTTAACCTCGCTTACTCTTTCCATGATAGCATGTGTTTTTATTCATTGAAGGTAAATATAGTAACTATAAAATTCATTTAAAACAAAAAATTGAAATAGATGATTCCTTAACCCATATAAAAATCGTTTTGAAAAAAATTACAATTTAATGAATTTTATATCATTTTGTAAAATATTATTCATTTTGATACTATCATTAACATTAATGGTATCACTATCCATTATGTTAATTATTAAAAATATCATAACTATCATATGTATTAGAATAAATTCATCAAAAACATCACTAAATTTTAAAATTCATATATAAAATTAAATTATGACATTTATTACATTAAATTTTATTTATTTCAATATTTTTGGAATCGTTTTATTGATATTTCCTTTCATTAAATTTTTACTACATTATTATTGTTTCAAAATATAATTTAATTATATTATCATATAAAAATAATAATTTAATTACCATTATTTAGATACATTTTTTATATAGAAAAATACAATTACTGGTTTAAATGACCTTCTAAATAACCCAATATTAAAAATGATATAGTTAATAAAACATTAGTATGACTTCTAATGAATTACTTTAAAATAATATATAATAATGGTATTAATGTCATACAAGCGGCTCCAAGGATTTATATAATCGTCCCATATGTGAATTTTTCTAAATAAAACCCACATAATAAAATTAGTAATTCTTTTTTGGGTAATTTTAAAATATTTATATGATTATTTTTATCTATAATTATCATTTATACACTTCAATATTGTAATAAATATTAATAAATTCACAATTTATATTATCCCTATCTAAAGGAACCAATTTAATAAAATTTTAGATTCTAATTTAAAATATTTAATCCATTTTTAAAATTTGGAAATACATAATTTGTTAAAATAAATTAAAAATTACCCCCATTTTTGGCTTCACATAATGCATTTTAAAGTGAAAACATTAAATATATTAAAGTGTTTTTATATATAAATTCAGTTTAATATTGATTAAAATGACCTAAATTTTATTAACTATATATAATTAATATATTTTTACTTTAAAATATATTTTAAATATACTTTATATTTTAAATTATTTATATGAAATGTAATTATTAAATTATAATTCAGTATAATCACTATTAATAAACATGAAAAATATTAAAAAAGTACAAAAAATTGTATCGAAATATAATTTTGATATACCTTTTTCAAAGGAAATATAAGTATTTAATATATAATTTATAAAATTGTCTAAATATATATTAAAAATAATAAAATCAAAAGTATGAAAAACTTCATATAAAAAAATATAGATTTTAAGTAAAAATTTGGATTCGTAGTTATCTTATGACTATAAATATAATTGGATGAGTGTAAAAAACTTATATGTTAAAAATTAATAATATTATTATATCTGATTAATATTGATTAGTTATATTTAAAAAATGAATTTACGGGCGTAAAAATTATTTTCTATAAAAACGTTTCTTGTTTTATTCAATAGGTTTTTCTTCTCATTTTTTATTAATTTTTAACCATTGAATTAATTCTATAAACATTGTTAAAACATATATTAATTATTTAATTAATCCAATTCTTAACCACAATTCTAATGGCTCGGTTATAAATGTAAAATATAAATAATAATATTTACTTGTTTTTAAAATTTCAATGTGGGGAATCATGTACTCTATAGAATATATGTGTCATTCTGAAAATAGTTGGATGTCACAATCTACGTCCATTAATAAATTTAATTCATTTAATTTGAACATGGGAATGGTACGTAGGGTTAAAATATTCATATTATCTTTTTTGAAAATTGACAATGAAAAAAGGACTGATAAAAATCATATTTGAAATAATGAAAGATTAGTAAAAAATCACAGGGGATAACAAATATTAGTCTTCAATGTTGAAAAATGTGGCCATTAATGTGAAAAATAAATCTCATAAACTAACATATACTGATATTGAGTATTATACTAGTAATGATAACTATCACCAAAACATAAATATGTGATGGATGAAATGACCATTTATAATAGTTAATGTAAAACCATTTTTTTAGATCCATTTCACAGTGTTACGGAATATTTTACTACATGTACTACAAAAGGGATATATATAAATTTTTGAAAACAATATTTTCATAATTTAAACAATTATCACACAAAAATCATCATTTTCTATAAATGTTGAGTATTTAAGACACTTTTTTCATTCTTCAATCATTAGAATTGACTTCCACATATCAAAAAATACACCAAATAATAATAATCACTATATCCTATAATTATATAGATACCTATAAAAGGATAGGATAAGGATATATAATTCCAAAAATAATGAATAAAACATTTATAAGATGAAAACTAAATTAATCTAAAAAATTAAATAGTAATATCGAATTTTAAACATAGACTGTTTAATAAATAAATATCCTAAAAATTTCTATAAATAAATTAATGTAACGTTATATCCCAAAATCCAAATGGTTGTTTTCACATAGTCATATGTTAAATTTATTTGGATTTGTATCAAAATAATATTAGTTAGTCATTTATTCATATACAGAAAATGTAATTGTTTTGATAATATTCAAAAAATGTTAACCATTTACATAAATTATACTAATCACCATAATAAATATTAAAATAATATTTGTTTCAAAAATTTAATAAAACCATAATAAAATAACATAAAATCCAACTATATTTTATTTTCAGTCAACATATAGGATTCCCTTAGTTGTTAGCATCATTAAAAAAACATTAATCACATAATCAACAGATCAATTTCTAATCACAATGTTATTTATTTGTTAAAACATAGTTTATAAAAATTATTTTTTCATTAATCCAACAATATATTTAATTAGAATAAAAACTCCATGCTAATAAAGTCATCATATAGTCCAGTGTTAGGTGATGCACCCTTTTTACCATTCAGTTGAGGATTTAATTACTGCATCCTTACTAGTTATGATATGTTTTCAATGATGTAATGATATTTCTTTATTCTAAATCTATATAATTCGTATAGAATTCATAAAAAAATAAATTTAACCATATCGATAAATTTTTAGACTAAATGGTTATTTAATACATTTATTTTTTCATCCATAATTTTAATAACCCACAATTAAATCAAAAAACATCTTGTCAAAAAATATCATTAGTCGCCTTAAAATTCCAAAACATTATACCTCAAAAGGGGTTCATAAGTAATTCGTCTTGTGATACAAATTTAAATTTTAACCCCATGATGATATAAATAAAAATTAAGAAAAAATCATAATCTAAAATTTTATTTGAATACATCCTTTTATAATAGTTTTATGGACCTACCTTAATGATTAAATGTAGCTGTATTTTAGAATAAGAATTCACTTTCAATGCCTTATCAATTCAATTTTTTAATTAATCAGTAAAAATTGTATCTATTTAAATTGGTTCATTGAATGTGGTAACACATATTAGCATAAATTTAATTCGCTTTATAAATATCATTAATATACGATATCATTTCTCATTATTCAAAAAATTGAAACTTTCTCCTAGATCTTATCCTCTTCCATTATCACCCTTAAGCCTTGAGAATGACATTTTAAAAACAAAGGATGAAAAAAAATCATTATAAGGTATATAAAATTAAAACAAACTATTAGTAAAGTAATAACATAAATACTCATATAAATATTTCTACCATCTTTAATGTTCATTGTGAATACAAATGAAAACATTTTCATGTGAAAATCATAGAGACATTTTCTCAATAGAAATCAGTAAAACCCATAGCTTGAAATTGAAATATATTTAGTTGAGTTATATCATGGAATTCATTAAACCCTTTAAAACCCATTCATTTAGTATAAAAATAAATATATCATTGAAACATGACAATAATATAAATGGAATAACCACATCATCGACATCTATACAAAATACATTAAAGGGATACTGTAATATCATCCATCTTTTAAGATTTTATGGGATCACTTGGAACTATCTAGGTCACCTAATGTATATGCTATATAGGGGTAAACCATTTCATATATTTCTCAAGTTATATATAATTAATAAAACAATCTCATAATTTATCACATTGACAAACTCTTAATAAAAACATAGGGAAATCAATTTCTGATGAACATTCGTCTCTATTTTAAAAACACATTTTCAATAACAAAAAACCATATTATTTGAAAAATATTGACATAAAAAATATACATAAAAATATAGGTGGTTAATAATATTATAAAATATGAATTCTTGAATGTAATTCTCAAAAATTAATAATATTTATAGAGACCTAAAATTTATTATTATCGTGTATGTTATGAATAAATCAATCATTTTTTATTTTTCAAAAAAAAAATTAATATAAAACATTTAAAAAGAATCATTAGGTTAATATTTAATAATATATAAAATAGATATAAAAATTAATTTCTGATAGGTTATTATATACATATACAAAAATGTGTAAAAAATATCAATAATATAGACATTGAGTAAAATATTTTCAAATTAAATCATTTATCATTCAAAATTTTCCATAAAAATATGAACATTTAAATCATAAGACACATTATATAATAAATCTATAAAATTATGATGATAAATTAATTGATTATATGATATATAAAATGTGTTTTTATCTACACATCACATTAGAATGGGTGAGTATAACATGAGTAATTAAATTATTTAAATGAAATTGTGAAGAATTCATTTATCTTCTGTCTTTACTCATCACATTCAATATTTATCCTCATAAATACTAATATCTGGAAAATTAATTAATTAATTTTGTAAAATTTTTAATTTTAATATTTCTTTAATATCAATTATTATCATTTTATAATAGTTATGTGATTATTTAATTTCATGTTGGATTTTTTTACGATATTTGGTACATAAGTGAAAAATTATTTTTCATGATATCTATAGTAAAAGTGGTACATATTCCATAATCAAAAAAATTATATTTATTAAATAATAATAATTAATTTTTATTAATTATACATTTAAATCCTACAATTAATTATTGTTTTAAAAATGTTCTATGTTATAATCATGGAGATTGCAAGTTATGGGTACACATGAGTAACCTGGAAATATTTCAAATGTCACTATTAAGATAAGGTAAATACAATTTTATATAACCTTAATGATAATAATATCACAACATAATAACCAAAACTTAAGTATAAATATTTATATGATCCATGTCATATGGTGAAGAAAAAAATCAAATCACTCTATGAATTTAATAATCCACACTTACGCTTGAATAATGATTTCTTTTATATGTTCACAGAATGTTATGAATGAAAATTATACATAATCTTTTAATAATATATATATATTTAATTAATGTAACATATAAATAATAAATCAATAATTATAAGTAGTCTTTTATTATGGTGGTGGAAATCAGTTATATTGGTTTGTGATTCAGTAGTTTGTTGTATCCAGGAATAAAAGCTTCTATTTTTTATGGATATCAAGGTATAATTAGGATTTTATATGAATATAATAGAATATATATATATTCAGTATAATATTGTTATTATTTCCCAATGGATGAATAATATTTCAAGGAATTGGAAGAAAAAATAAAAAATAAATACTAAACATAAAACGATCCATTTTTTGAAACAATATCCACTACATTAAACCTTATGACTAATATTTTCTTGTTATTCATATAATATGAGCTAGAAAAATTTGGTATTGATTATATTATGGAAATTTTTTATATATTTTCTATACAATATTGGTTTTAGAGGGTTAGTAAAGGAGAAGAATGCGTTAATTTTTATATGATGGCAGAGGGGCCCACTTGGATGTTCTCAAAATATTTAATTATTATAGATTAGTTATCATTCCAAAATAGATCAATATATTATATAATATTTTTATGGGTCTTAATTACTGATTAAAATAAAAATTAGATATGTTTTGATATGTTTTAGTAAAAATAAATTTTTTTACTATTATTTATCAATTTTAATTCCTACAATGACAACATGTGTTTTTACATTTTTAATAATAATATATATACAACAAAAAGCCAAAAATATAAAAAATAAATAATCTTTTAATCCTTATATTATTAATTTGAGAAAATTTTATGTTTTTATATCAATTTAATATCATATAGTGTAATAATAATTATTTTAATATTTAATTAATGTCAATTTTGACAGTAATAATTTTTTGATGTTTAAAAATATCATAAATTGATAAATTCTCAATATGTTATTCTAAAACAACCCAAAACAGAATAAATAATATAAAAAATGGATGAAATTAAATATATCAATATTTATTTATTTTAATAGTTTAAATATAATTTATTACATATTTCTTTTAATAATTAAATTACTACATCATCAATGTGTCATCATATAGGGAAATTATTTTATAACAAAAAAATTATAAATAAATTACCTTAATCTAGATATATATTTTAGATATATATTTTTAATATATATTTTAATATATCTATGAAATTTATCTATATTATAAATGTAATTTTTATTAAAACATAATTATGAAATCTTTGACATTTCATTAAAATAAAATACTATAACGGTCATGATGGTTTCTATGTGTCTCCAAATAAACATAAAATTGTCCCAATGATGATTTTGTTCAATAATAACCCATCCCCAAAAATTAGATAAATATTTAATAGAATTTTATAATATCAATGATAATAATTTCACCCTTAAATACATGTTTTACCTTTAATCATGGTATTAAAAATAACAATATTTAATATTTAAATTTTCTAAAAATAGGACAAATTTTATAAATATATAACATATTATTCATAATATAGATTCCACTTTTCATGATAAAAAACCCCATAATTGTATAAACCTAATTTAAAATGAATCTCATTAATGATGTGAGAAAATTGTTTTTAATAGTGAAAAAAATTCTAAATATGTAAATTTTTAATTTCCAAAAACAATTATAAACTGATTTCAATAAAATTAAATAGAATAATTTATATAAAATAAGTATAATAACACTTTTAAACCAATTAATTGTATAATTGATCATTATATATTATTTAGATGAAATGATTATTTTTTATTAAAATGTTGTTTTTTTCATTATTCATAAAAAAAGAGACTCAAACGAATATTACTAATAAAAAATACCATTGTAAATTTGAATTTTAATATTTAAAAAAATTACTTTTATGTATATATATATAATTTATCCAACTTTCAGAATATATATTTAAAACAATGGAGACATCAAATATAATAAAAATGCATTTTGAAAAAAAAAATTCTTTATGCATGATGATAAATTTCTTTCGCATAATATAACTATTAATCTAATTTTATGAATGTCTAAACAATTCATTTAATATATAATAACAAATTATAAACCATTTTAAATTTTTTATCAATATTTCAAAAAATAATTTTATTTTGATATAGATTAATTAAATACATTTAGAAAATAGATTTATCACATGTCTTCCATCAAACGGATCTAGAAATTGGTTATAAAAATATAATTTTTTATGAATCAAGTTTGATTTTTTCTTATCATATACCTATTAAAGTTATCTGAATACACTATTTATATAGATGGTAAGCCATATGTATGCATGAAAGTTTTTACCGTATTAATTTAAAAATGTAATGAAATAAAGAGATATTATTTTGTTAATATATGTATAAAATTACATTAAATTCGAAAAGTAATGTTATATATATAATATAATTTCATTACATCTATCCATAATACATTCTATGTACTGTGTGAGAAAACCACATCTCATTGAGGGAGTGATAGTCCACACCTTCTCTGACGAAAATAATGTTTCTATACCAAATGGAATATAAAATGATATCTGTTGTAAAATGAATAAAAAATCATAATGAAATAATTAATATAATTTATAAAAAATAGAAATATAATTTTTACCATAATTTTCATCCATATAGTTGGTAAAGAAAATTGAACAATCATCATTTAGTGAGGTCGTAGTTCACAGTACACTGAAATAGTATGTATGTAATCCATTTAATAAATGTGTTTGTACGTGTTGTTTTAAAAAAATTAATAACAATATTTAATTATATTGAGGATAATTTTTTTCATATAAACATGGAAAAAATAATGTCGAGGGGGGTTGAAAAAAATAAGGAAATAAAAAAGGGAAGATGTTACCTTTTAATAAGGTAAGTTCCTTTTGGTTTGTCCCAAAATGATTCTTTGGATAGATATCATATCAAGGAGAATATTATAGGAGTAAGGTTGGGATTTTTTAGAATATTATTAGGAATATCTATTAGTAAATTATATGGTCTTAGAGGAGTGAATAGTTTACATAGTTAGTAGCCTTTTATAGGGAATGAGGAGTGGCGCACTTTTAATTATTTGATGAGAGAATTTCCCTAATATTGTTCAGGATTCTTATCGATTATATATTTATCCAAATCTGAAAAAAGGAGGATAAGGTCGAAATATTTTTAGCAAATGTCTTTTGGAAAAGTGTACATTCCATTTTGGACAATAAGGTTATGTTTTAGTCCCTTAATACTCCTAATTTAACTTTAATTAATGTAATTAATTTTAATCACATTCAAAAATATTTTTGTTAAAAACAATTTTGAACCTTTTAAAAAATATAAAACATACATATTATAAATATAGAATCTTTTTTTAAAATTCTAATCAAATAATTGGATGAAAATAATTTAAAATTAGTCATGTGGTGGGGTTGACAATGCATGTTTTCAAAGTAAAAATGATCAAATATTTTTTATGCATTTATATACCATTTAAATGTGAAATTGTTTCCAATTATATATATTTGTTCAATTTATAAAACAAAAATCTAAATTTACATTATAAAAATTTCAAAATATAATCTAACCTTATAAAAAAAATTTCTCTAAAAGATGTTTGAATTAGAATTGGGTATCTTACTATTCATCAAAAAAATTATGTTTCTCATATAAACACTAAAACATTTCCCTAAGAAAATTTCTACAATCTAATTTATTAAATAAATTTTTTTGATTGAATTTCCAAATTTGTCTATAATTAATTTTATTATTAAAATCATTCACTTTGAGAAAACACTATTTGTAAACAAAAACATCATGAAAAATGATATCACTCATTATCAATATGTTTTTTTCTATAAAACTATAATAAAAAATATTTTACCAGTTGTTATTAAAATAATTAGTACAATGATAAATTGGTATGTTGATTACTGTCACTTTTATATAATTATAAATCAAAATTATGTTTAATAGATATATCAGTGTCGTGTGTAAAAAACACCAATTCAGTGATGTGTGTATGAAACACAACGTTGGTGTATTGTGTAACATATGATTAGTTCATGTTCCATGTAACATATTCCTATATAGTAATGTGTTGAAAGAATGTTTTACTTATTGCATTCTAGGATATTAAGGAAAATATTATATATTTGAAAGATGAGCCATAAATATTTGAGGTGATACATTGTACCCCCCTTAAAATAAATTTGTCCCTCGATATTCATCACATGGATAAAAAAAATTGAGGATAATTCATCTTTGTCGGATCATAATTATCTTTCATAGCTCCCTCTAACTCATTATTTGGCAAAGAAACATTTTACATGTGAGTTTTCTTTTTTTGAAGATCTTTATATAAATGATCCAGAATTTCAATGTGTTTTTTATTATAAGAAAGATCATTGTCTAGTTTTATGACCTATGATTTTATTTCATGTGAAGGGTTATTTAAGTACTTATTCAAGTGAAATACATATAATATATAATTGAGTTCAGTAAAATTTTGAGGAAGTACCATCTGATAGGATACCATCCTAATATGATCACGAATCACAAGGGGAATGATATACCTAGGAAATAGGTCCCCTTTCTTCCTGAATCAGATAACATTATTAATGTGTGATATTATAGAAATATCATTTCACCAACATAAAATACACGATCACATTAATTGTTTTCAATATTACTTTTTTCTAACTTTGAGCTTCTATGATATTCCCAATAATTGGTCTAACCTTCTCAACCATTTCATTAGTAATGTTAGGTCCTATAAGAATTATTTCACAAACCTCATCCCAGCACATTAGATATGTTGATTTACTCAAATATATGGATTCATATATTACCACCTGAATTCATGAGTGAATGTTATTTTAGAAATAAAACTCAAATAGAGGATGATTTTTATCCCAACGACCATTTAAATCTAGAGAATAAGATCTCAACCTGTCTTTTATAAATTGAAGTGTTCTCTCGGATTGACCATCTGTACGAGGATGATAAGAAATGATGAAAAAAATATTGTATATAGTTTATACTGAATACCTTCCTAGAAAATTAATGTTATCATCAGATCCCGATCTAATACAATATAATGTGGTACTCAATTAAAACATAAAACATTATTAATATATATCATAGAAAATTAATCCATATAGAAGTATTTTCTGATGTATATGAATGTGTTGGCTTTGTAATGATATTATCTACCATTAATATAGAAATAAACCCTTGTGATTTTTGGGTAGCCTGACAATAAAACCCCTAATTATGTTCTCCAATTTCAATTCTACTATGGGTAATTGATTCAACATCACATTATAAATTTTTATATTTTCATTAACATGATAGAACAACAAGCATAAGCATAAAAACATTGTGATATATCTATTCATTCCATCCCACCATAAATATTCTTTCAAGTACCTATACATCCTTCAACATCAGCGGTAAATAGACATTTATTAACTATGAGCATCCTTTAATAGCCCCTTCATAAAATATGGGATGGATGGAACACATTTACAATTACTAAACCATATAATTCTATTCAAATCATGGTTCATATCAAGAACATATATGACTTTATTTAAAATTTATTCATCATCCTTCTGTGATTCCATAATATTCACTTTGATATTGGTTTAAAAAATCATTTTATAAAGATAAAAAATTTCCCCTTCATTCTTAATGTGCAGGTATTTCATTCAAAAATCATAAAATATTGGATCATTTGTGATTCTCAAAATGGATAAGCTACTACGATCCTCCCAAATCAATGCATTGACTACCCTGTTCACTTTACTATGCTGGTAATGTATTGATAAGTATTAATCCTTTATCAAATGAAATTTCTTCTTAATATAATTATCAAATCATTTTTCATGAATATAAATTTATGATTTTTATGATTATAATATATATCATACTTTATTAATAAACATAATTCCACGATATCTTTAATAACAAAATTACCACTCCTAAGACGAAATCATTAGTTGGGAACATTTTTACACGAATCATCAACTTCCATAAAGAATAAGAGATAACCATGTTATAATAAATATGAAGATAATATCATTACCTTATTTCATTAATATATAATGATTAAAAATCATTCTACACTATTGTTTAATGTAACCCTATTTCACTTACTATCCTATGGTTTAGTTACTTGAAATTTATCTCACATTTATCTATCAAGTGGAACATCAAACCCTTCCATTAGAAATTTGTTATAAGATTATATATTCATGAGAAATTTTCCAAAACCAATAATAATATCCAGCTAATCATAGAATCTATGGATCTCAATCACTATGGTTTTTCTAGACCAAGATTCAATATACTCGGACTTTGATTAATATACTTCAATACTATCTCTAAAGATTATGATACAAAAAATTGAAACCTTTTGAATCTAAAATAATTATTTTTTTAAAATTTTAAATATATTTTCAATATTCTTAGGGTCATTAGTAAAATTATCATGTTATCTTCATGCTCTTACTTTCACTTTGAATATATAAAAATATCATTAATAATGACTACCCCAAACTGATCGATGTAATATATAATGACTTTAATGATAAAATCCATTATTATAGTAGTAAAATTATTAAGAAAAAAATACATCATTATATATTCATAGTGTCCTTACCTTGTACAAAATTTTATCTTGGTAATATCCTATTTATTTACCATCAACTAATGATGTCAAGAATGAATGTAAAGCATGGATTTGTATTAAGAATCATGAAATTGTTCAATCATGTGAATAATAGATAGAGATGATACTTATTATTGATCGTGATATTTTCTAGTTATGTTAATAAATAAAATGTCTTAGTGATCTATATTTAATTTTCAAAACATCAATTAGTTAACCCCAAGGTGACACACCTGATCGAATGAATCATTTATCATGGTTTTCCTAGAGTTTCATCTTCAATTCCTACAACTCAATCAGGTCTGTTGTATAAGGAGTCTTAGAAATTGATGTGAAACAAGTTATAATTCCTATTGAATACTCATTATCATGTTTTTGTTTAAGACTAGGATTATATTCTATAGAGAAATCCAAAAAATGATAAAATATAAGAATATAATAGAAGTCAATTTTCCCTTCAACCATTTAAGATAAGTAGTCTTTTTGAGTGGGATTTATGGACCATACACTGGATGTAATCTCCACAATACGTTCATACATATCATCACATGGATGGATGATCATAAGAGGGTTCAAAATATAATATGCAACATTCCATTATCGACAATTTATTTGGTATTTATGTAGTGAAATTCATTCCATGAATAAAATAATATCATATTAAACCAAATAATGAATAAAAAGATTTTTTGGAATCCAATTCTCATAAACATCTACCATATATGAATCATGTGAATGATATTTAATCATTATACCATTATGGGGTTTCCCTGATAATTCAACATATTATTATTTAGGTGGAATCATAACACCCTTAGAAAATTTGTTAGATATGATAGAGTGGGAAGATCTAGAATCAAATATTACATTAGTAGTTATAGAGTTGATGATATGTCCACATTTGATCATGTTATTATCGAGCCCCTAATCGGAAATAGTGATCAAATTATATTTCCATTTTTCCCTTGAATTGTTATGTTATTAATGTTGAACATCATAACCAACCCCTCAGTTTGTTCATTGGAAATAATAATGTATGTTCTCTTAACAATTGTGTCACTAAATCATGGGAGGTCTATTTTGTTCTGAATTTCCACAGTCAATGCATTAACTAAATAGTTCCCACAACATCAGAAATAAAACTCATGATGTCCTTCCCTTCAACACATTAAACATTTAATAGTTCCCTTAAGAAAATTTACATCATGTTTCTTCCCATGAAATTAACATAAAGGGAAACTCTAATTCATTTATTCATGGTTTTTGGATTTCCCATTAAAATATATAGTCCTCTACTAGTCAAAACCATGAGGCTGATAAATGACTCCAACATCAATTTCATCAATGAATGCACAAAAAAATATGTAATATCTGAGAAATTCCTATTTTTTTATTAATTATATGGGTTTATTTTGAGGCTAGATGCTCATTCATCACAGGACTAAGGGGCCTGGTCATCCCAGAATAGATTTTTTAACATTTTTTAAGTTAATAAAACGAAAATGAAAAAAGTTTTATCTAACATTTAACATGTTCCAAGATCAATTGTATGTTATAACTATGAATATCAGAATGTTTGGATTTACCTAGAGAGTATCTAACTTCGACCAGTAATGGTTGACTGGGAATGTTAGTTTTTGAAGACTTCATAAGAAATACTATAATAAGTTAATAAATTATTTTTTTGTTTTCGTCATCGACGAGCAATGACACGACTTTAGTTTTGAACATAAAAAAGGCAATAAAGATTCACATAAAATGGGGCCTTTTAATTTCTCATTAATTTATTATGTTAAAAATGATTAGTACAATCATAACAGATACTATGTTTCACTAATAAAATAACTCAATGAAGTCATGATGCAATATAATAGAAAATCTGTGATGCATTTACATTTTAATGTGTAACAACCTAATTAAGTAATGAATAATAATTTTTTTTTTCTATGTCTATTTATGAATTAGATAGTATTTTAGTGGCTTAAAATGAGAATAAATCATATCTTAAGCATGGAATACACTAATATTTTTAAAAGATTGTTTTACTGCCTTTTGATGGAAAACCATTTTTAAATCAACATTTTGACAATTTAATAAGCTCAATTTTCAAAATAAACATATTCTATTTGATTGGGACAGTGAAATTTACATTGGATAAATTTTTTTTATTTTTCTGACAATGTTCATTTTTTAATGAATAGTGAAAAATACTGCATTTTACATCAATGTTGCTTTTTCATCTAATTTGATTATATGGTTAAATTATATTTTTAATTGGTCTTAATGGATAATTAGAATATATGTTTACAATTTAATCCAATGGTGGTCATTAGGATTAATTTCACTTTGGAATTGGGCATAAACTAATGCCAAACCTTTCATAGATATTGTTTCAAAAAAACACGCTATTTGTTTCGATAATGAGAATTGTTTTTAAATTAATTATTGCAATATCTATGTTTGTAATTTGGTAAAATGGATTACATATTTGGAATCAGAAGGTCTAAATATGTAATCTGGACTCTTTTTTTTGGACATTATGAATAGTAACAACGGTAATTATCATTAATTATCTTGATTAATGAGTAATCGGGTAGTAAAGGATAGTAAAATAATATCATAAAAATAAAAATTGACCATAACATGTGTCCTAATCCTACTTGTTGTCTAATATCCGACCATGGGATGGCTTTTTCCAAACTTGGGGACAACATGGAATCACTTTTGTGTGAAAGTGTCTTTTTATCTTTTTATTTTTAAATAAAGTTAATATAACAAAGAATGTATCACCTGAGTAAACCATTTTTTGTTTTGTCTAAATAAATTATCTATTGGACTATAAGTAGTCATTGGAAAGATAAAAATATTTCCTACATCATAGTATTTTTTTATAGTTTTTAGACATTAAATAAATTAAATTATTTATAACATCATGATGATGCAGCGATTACCTCATTATTTAACGATTTTAATAAAATCAAAAGATAATGTAAAATATAAGACCAAAACTTGTCAAATATCTATTGGATGAGTATTTTTCGAACCCTAGTCACCTTATCCTAGAAATAAATCAATGTGGTACCTTTAAAATATGAAACTCATTTGAAAATAAGTACTGTTTTGTAACTTTCAATGAGTGCCCCTCCTCTCCTCTTATAAAAGGCCGCCATCTCTACCTCCTTACCCACAACTCTCAAGCCTTTGGATCGGCCAAACCCTACTCATTTTGTCTCACCACATCCTTATATTACTCCTAGACGCCTCACTTTGGGAAAAAGTCTTCCCAAGGAATCCTTTGAGCTCAAATTAAAGAGAGTTACCAGATTTTAAGGTAATGCCTTCACTTGTGTTCTTTTGTTTTATTTTGCTTCTACAACCCCTAAACTCTTTTTATTCATTTCATTTGTAAAAAATATAGAATCTTAAATATACTAGGATGTTGTTATAAGAATCAATCGAGCTAAAATTAAACACACCTACATTTAATGGTTAAAGAACATACTGTTTCTGTGGATGGTGAATTTCTGCCTCACGAAACGATGATTGTTCAATATTCTTCTAACACCTTCAAAGGTGGAAATTAAGATGTCACTATATTTATATATGATATATAATATGATTATTATTTCCTTAAGCTTATGGATTTTTAATTTATGGCATACCTTTATGGCTTCCATTATGGGTATACGCGATATCTTCATTTTAGGAAGTGCGGACTACCGCCCCCTCAAAATGATTTGATTCATTAATACCATATGTGGTACATATAAATGATAGTTTAATGATATTATATATGATACCATACTGGAATTAAAATACTATTATGTATCATTATGTTTTAATTCTATTAAATATCAAATATAAATGGAAGTAGAGTTCATGCGTGCGTACGGCTTACCGTCTCCATGAACGGTGCATTTAATTTCTTACCTCTAAATGTTATGTAATATTATAAATGCATGAGTATACTACATATATATGATATATATGGTATCTATATCATGAATATAATTCTGGATATAATGGATATTTTACCACATGAACAACTTGTAATTATAAATAGTTTATTTTTGACTTAAGTGCCAATGATTGTTAAAACAACCATTATTAACTTAAATAATAACATAGAATTAATGACATGGTAATGAGTGATATAAAAGGAATAATTATATTTAAGAAGGTTCTTAAGAACGTAGAAATTGACTCATGTTTATTATTCAGGAGATTAAAGAATGATCGAGTCAAGTCGGACCCGAGGTAAGGGAACTTCTTAACCCAGTTTTCGTTCATTGGGTTAATCTCCTACTTTAAAATTATGTCATCAAATTATTATGTCCTATCTTTTATTTTTACTTTCTTTATGGTTAATACACATAATTGATCAATTTTATTTAAAAATGATCTTTGTAAGGGAATCCCTCTCAATATCCTTTCATTGAGGCATATTTTGTTTTATACACAAATTACATTTATATGGTGTATAAACCCCTTTGAATTTTATGATTATTAAAAAGAAATATTTTTATACAAAGAGTTTACTAAACAACAAAAGGGAATTTTTTTTGTCGTACGTATTCAGCGACAATGACCTCTCCACCGCCGTGACCATTCTTTGAGTTTCGGCTTCCTCTACAAGATATACCTTTTTTAAAAAATGAAAAATAAATACCATGTTTTACTTTTATTTTATTTTGGTATTGAAAATGGTTTTCATAATGATTTTTATATCAATGTGTTGTATTGATATCTTGTGATTGAAATGTGGTAACGTTATGTTTCTTTTATGCATGTATTATGTGATACGATTTTGTTATTGTTCTTGATAATTGTTATGAAGACGGGTGGTTCCGTGATAAACTAAGGGCGGGTGAGCCTGAGATAGCTCTATAAGGCATTGGGTAATGCGAAGGGGTTAAACGTTAAGGTTTCTCCATAGAGATTTAGGGAATATACTATGATGGGAATTCCAAACGTAACTAAGAGGGTTACTCCATACATAATAATGTTATCAATGCCTCAAGTTACCTTTATGTCTTATGATTTCTCTGTTTTATTTGTGATTTGATGATGTATGTTGAAGTTCTTATGATTTATGAGTAAATTATGATTTCATTGATTCTTATGTATACATGTACTCATGTCTCCTTTCCATATTTTTATATCCTTTACTGAGCTTTTTATGCTCATCCCATGTTTTTGAAAAAAATTTCACAGGTCAAGGGAAAGGTACATGATGTGATGATAGTGTCAAGGAAGTGTCAAGAAAGAATCCATGTTTTATTTTAAATATGTTTCCATTGATGGGAAAAATGAGTATTATCTTTTTTGTAACCACTTCGTTTAAATGTGGAATGTAATGCATGTTTTATGATCTAATTCCCTAAAACTCTAAACCTGAAAAGATCCTTAACATGTATTCTTGAAGTAACATAATATTAAGTAATGTTTAAGGCTGGGGCCTTATATTTGGTATCAGAGGTTGGTTTATACAATTTTAGGAGATATAATTCTCTTAAATTATTATCCAAAAATATTTTTTTAATGGTCAAATTGATATGATATAGCATTTGAATATTACCATGTTTCTTTATCTAAGACATGTTTGTCAAGAATGGTTTTTCATAGAGGAAACAGAACAGATTTTCTAGGAAGGCATACAGAGGTAAATGACCTTTCAAATCAGTATCCTGAGACGGTCAGAATCATAACTAAATTGTTTGATGCAGTGATGGCTCAGTTGACTCAGGTGAAAAATGTGGGTTATTTTTATTTTGGATATTTTGGTGTTTTATATATTTAAATAGGATCATGAGTGAAACTTTAGGGTTATCATTCAAACCTTGAATGAGAAGAAATTGTATGGGAAATTCAGAAAATGTGAGTTTTGGTTGCAACAAATTTCTTTCCTTGGTCACTTTGTTTCTAAATATGGGATAATTGTTGATCCTGCAAAAACAAAGGTTGTGGAGGAATGGACAAGACCCACAAATCTAACTGATATTTGTATCTTACATTGTTTGGAAGACTATTACCGAATGATTATAAGAAAATTTTCTTGGTTATCTAGTCCAATGACTAAGCTAACTCAAAAGGGTGTTAAGTTTATATGGACAAAAGAATGTGATGATTGTTTTCAGGAACTAAAAATAAGATTTGTGAATGCTCCAATTTTGGCACTACCTTTTAGGAATGGTGAGTTTGTTATCTACAGTGATGCTTTATTGAAAGGACTTGGTTGTGTCCTAATGCAGAATGATCAGGTAATTGCATATTCTTCACGTCAGTTGAAAACTCATGATATAAATTACCCTACACATGATTTGGAATTAGCAGCTATTGTTTTCACTTTAAAATTTTGGAGGCATCATTTGTATAGAGTAAAGTGTGGAATATATTCCAATCACAAAAGTTTAAAGTATATATTCACTCAGAAAGAATTGAACATGATACAGTGGAGAAGGCTAGAATTAAAAAAGGATTATGATTATACAATTCATTACCATCCGGGAAAAGAAAATAAAGTGGATGATGCTTTGATTCGAAAGAGTAATGCTTCATTAATAATGTTGTGTGTAGAACATGATCCC
This sequence comes from Viscum album, assembly GCA_963277665.1. Taxonomy (NCBI): domain Eukaryota; kingdom Viridiplantae; phylum Streptophyta; class Magnoliopsida; order Santalales; family Viscaceae; genus Viscum; species Viscum album. The sequence goes on along the minus strand of OY728133.1, from coordinate 1,035,352,807 downwards.
TTGGTGAAGGATTTGATGAACTTTGGCATAGAAGTTGTAGGTGCATGATGTCCTTCTTTCTTGTTTCAGGTATCTATGAAATCTTCTCTATCAGACAGAATCAAGCAAGCACAAAAGCAAGACAGCAAGTTTCATAATATGGTAGAGCTGGTTCAGAAGGGTAAGTTGCCTAAATTAAACATTTATAATGATTGTGTTTTGAGATTTGGGAAGAGATTTGTGTGCCTTGTGATTCACAGTTGAAGAGAGAGTTGTTATGTGAAGCTCATATTTCTCTGTTTTCAGTTCATCCTGGAAGTACTAAGATATATAGAGATCTTTGGGAGTATTACTGGTGGGACGGAATGAAAAGAGATATTGTTTATTTTACTGTGAAGTGTTTGAAATTTCAATAGGCTAAAGATGAGCAGAAATTACCAAAAGTGATGCTTCATCCTTTACTAGTGCCAGAGTGTTAATGGGAAAATATATCCATACACTTCGTTGTGGGATTGCGGAAGACATCTCTAGGTAATAATGCAATCTAGGTTAATGTTGATCGCTTGACTAAATCTCATCATTTGTTTCTTATTCGAGATACTTTTTCCCTATATCATCTTTCTCGTTTGTATCTTAAATAGATAGTCAGGTTACATGGAGTTCCCCTATCCATTGTATCCAATCGTGATCCCATGTTTACTTCTAACTATTGGAAAGGCCTTTGGAAGTCGTTGGGTACGGAATTAAATTTTAGTACAGCATTTCATCCTCAATCAGATGGGCAGTCAGAACGAAAAATGTAGAATTTGGAGGATATGCTATGTGCTTGTTCAATGGATTATCAGGGCAGTTGGGACGAACATATTTCTTTTGTGGAGTTTTCTTATAATAACAGTTTTCATTCCAGTATACAGATGGCACCATTTGAGGCATTTTATGGGAAGCGGTGTCGAACTCCATCTTTTTGGGATGAAGTGGGTGAAAGGAAGTTGATGGGACCGGAATTGGTATATGAGATTGCATAAAAAAGTTTATTTGATTCAAAAACACATGAGAACAGCTCAGAGAAAACATAAAATTTATGCAGACAATAAGAGGAAGGATCTATCTTTCGAGGTAGGTGATCATGTTTTTTTCAAAGTCTCGTCGTGGAAAAGTTTGATGCAATTTGGTATGAAAGGGAAGCTGAGTCTAGGGTTCATTGGACCATATGAAATTTTGGATAGAGTTGGATCAGTTGCATACCGAGTGGCTTTACCTCCGATTTTATCTCAGGTACAAAATGTTTTCCATGTTTCAATGTTCAGGAAGTATATGCCTGATCCATCTCATGTTTTGAGTCCAGAGGTAGTTCGGTTGGAAGAGAATCTATCTTATGAGGAACAACCAGTTCAGATTCTTGATCACAGGGATAAAGTGCTGTAGAATAAGGTGATTCACCAGGTAATGGTTTTGTGGGAAAACCATATGGTTGAAGAGGGAACATGGGAATCTAAAAATGCAATGAGGGATAAATACTCCCACATATTCGATAAGTAAATAAATTACAGGGATGCAATTTTATAAAGGGGGGAAGGATGTAACATCCCAAGTAAGTAATGAATAATAAATATTTTTATCTATGTCTATTTATGAATTAGATAGTGTTTTAGACGATTAAAATGTGAATAAATCCAATCTTAAGTATGGAATACAATAATATTGTAAAAAGATTGTTTTTTGCCTTTTGATGGAAAACCATTTTTAAATCAAACTTTTTACAATTTTATAAGTTCTATTTTCCAAAATAATCAAATTCTTTTTGATTGGGACATTGAAATTTACATTGGATAAATATTTGGTATTTTTCTGACAATGTTAATTTTTTAATGAATAGTGAATAATAATGCATTTTACATCAAAGCCGCTATTTCATCTAATTTAATTATATGGTTATATTATATATATTAATTGGTCTTAAAGTGTAAATATAATATATTTTTACCAATTAATACAATTCTGGTCATTAGGATTAATTTCACTTTGGAATTGGGCATAAACTAATGCCAAACATTTCATAGATATTGTTTCAAAAAAACCCGCTATTTGTTTTGACAACGGAAATTATTTTAAAATTAATTAGTGCAATTTCTGTTTTTGTAATTTGGTAAAATGGATTAAATATTTGGAATCATAAGGTATAAATTATGTAATCAATACTCTTTTTTTTTTGGACCTTATGAATATTAACGACGGTAATTATCTTTAATTATCTTGATTAATGAGTAATCGGGTAGTTAAGGATAGTAAAATAATATAATAATAATAAAAAATGACCACAACATGTGTCCTAATGCTACTGGTTGTCTCATGGCCGACCATGGGATGCCTTGTGCCAAACATGGGGACCCCATGGAATCCCTTTTGTGTGAAAGTGACTTTTTATCTTTTTATTTTTAAATAAAGTTAAATATAACAAAGAATGCATCACCTGAGTAAACCATTTTAAATTCTGTCTACATAAATGATCTATTATAATATAAATATTCATTGGAATGATAAATAGATTTCCTATATCATAGTATTTTTTTATAATTTTTAGACATTATATAAATTAAATTATTTATGACATCATGATGATGCAGCGATTACCTCATTATTTAACGATTTGAATAAAATGAAAATATAATGTAACATATAAGACCTACACTTGTAAAAGATCTATTGGATTTTTATATTTCTAACACTTATCACCTTAGCCTCGAAATACATCAATGTTGGACCTTTAAAATCCCAAACTCATTTGAAAATAAAGTATCATTTTGTAACTTTCCAAGAGTGCCCCTCCTCTCCTCTTATAAAAGGCCCCCATCTCTACCACCTTACCCACACCTCTCAAGCCATTGGCTCAGCCAAACCCTTCTCATTTTGTCTCTTTACATACCTCTATTACTCCTAGAATCCTCACATTGGGCAGAAGTCTTCCCAAGGAATCCCTTGATCTCAAATCAAAGAGAGTTACCCGATTTTAAGGTAATGCCTTCTCTTGTGTTCTTTTGTTTTATTTTGCTTCTCCAACCCCCTAAACTCATTTTATTAATTTATTTTTTAAAAACTCAAGTATCTTCAATATACTAGGATGTTTTTATAAGAATCATTTGAGCTGCACATACACACACCTACATCTAACGGTTAAAGAACATACTATTTATGTAAATCACAAATTTCTGCATCACGAAACGATGATTGTTCAAAATATTCTACTTACACCTTCAATGGTGGTCATTAAGATGACACTATATTTATAAATGATATATAATATTTTTATGTTTTCCATATGCTTTTGTATTTTTCATTTATGTCATACCTTAATGGATTCCATTAAGGGTATACGCGATATCTTCATTTTAAGAAGTGTGGACTACCGCCCCCTCAAAGTGATTTGATTCGTTAATACCATATGTGGTACATATAAAGGGTTGATTTAATGATATTATATATGATAACATACTGTAATTAAAATGCTATTATGTATAATTATGTTTTAATTCCATTAAATATGAAATATAAATGGAAGTAGAGTTCATGCGTACGTACGGCTTACCGTCTCCATGAACGGTGCATTTCATTTCTTACCTCTAAATGTTATATAATATTATAAATGCATGAATATAATGGATATGTATGATATATATGATATCTATATCATGAATATAATTCTGGATATAATGGAAAGTTTACCACATGAACAACTTGTAATTATAAAGTGCTTATTTTTGACGTAATTACCAATTATCGTTAAAACAACCATTATTAACTTAAGTAATAACATAGTGTTCATGAAATGGTAGTAAGTGATATAAAATGTATAATGAACCTGAAGAAGGTTCTTAAGCAAGTAGAAATTAAATCGAGTTTATTATTCAGGAGATTAAATAACGATCGAGTCAAGTCGGACCTGAGGTAAGGGAACTTCTTAACCCAATTTCCGTTATTTGGGTTAATCTCCTACTTTCAAATTATGTCATGATATTATTATTTCATATCTTGTATTTGTACTTTCATTATGGTGAATGCACATACTAAATCTATTTTTTAAAAAAATTATCTTTTTAAGGGAATCTGTCTCAATCTCCTTTCATTGAGGCATATTTTGTTTTATACACAACTTTCATTTATACGGTGTATAAACCCCTATGACATTTATGATTATTCAAAAGGAATCTTTTTATACAAATCGTTTACTAAAGGACAAAAGGGAATGTTTTTTTTGTTGTACGTATGCAGCGACAACGACTTCTCCGCCACCATGACCATTATTTGAGTTTCGGCTTCCTCAACAAGCCATACCTCTTTTTAAAAATAAAAAATAAATACAATGTTTTAATTTTCATTTATTTTGGTATTGAAAATGGTTTTCATAATTTATTTTATATCAATTTGTTTTATTGATATCTTGTGATTGAAATATGGAAATGTTATCTTTCCATTATGCATGTATTATGTGATATGATTATGTTATGGTTCTTGGGCATTGTTATAAAGACGGGTGGTTCTGTGATAATCTAAGGGCAGGTGAGCCTGATATAGCTCTCCAATGCATTGGGTAATGAAAGGGGTTAAACATTAAGATTTCTCTGAAGAGATTTAGGGAATATACTGTGATGGGTATTCCAAACGTAACCAAGAGGGTTACTCTCTATATAAGAATGTTATGAATGCCTCATGTTACCTTTATGTCTTATGATTTCTATGTTTTATTCGTGATTTGATGAGGTATGTTAAAGTGCTTATGTTTTATGAGTAAATTATGATTTCATTGATTCTTTGGTATACATGTACTCAGGTTTCCTTTCCATATTTTTATATCCATTACTGAGCTTTTTATGCTCATTCAATGTTTTTGAAATGTTTCTCACAGGTCAAGGGAAAGATACATGATGTGATGATAGTATCAAGGAAGTGTCAAAAAATAATCCATGTTTTATTTTAAATATGTTTCCGTTGATGGGATAAATGAGTACTATCTTTTATGTAACCACTATTTTTAAATGTGGAATGTAATGCATGTTTTATGATCTAATTCTCTAAAACTCTAAACCTGAAATGATCCTCGACGTGTATTCTTGAAGTAACACAAGATTAAGTAATGTTCATGTCTAGGGCCTTATATAATGAGATAAAGTGTTGTAAAATATTGGTGTGAATTTCTATGACTAAATGAAATGTTTTCCTCTCTAATGAATGCTAGCTGACTTCTTGATACATCGGCACACCTCAATGAATGGGACCAGTGAGCAACGAATTCCACCATATTCAAGCAATTGAGTCTTTGTGGACTAATCACTACTGAAAAAATGCTTCTCTCAAATGATGATACTTCTAATGTTGGGGTTATTTTTTTAGAATCATCATTATTCATTCTAAAACAAAAAATTTTGATCAACATATGAAGAGGTTGATCCACGGATCACTTGTTCTTATATGAGGGTGCTCATACTCAGGGATTACATTGGGGACACCTAATTGTTATAATATTGAACCTCCCCTATGTTTTAAAGTTTAACATGAATGGTTCAACCTGCCCAAACAATGTATGTTCCCTTTGACATTATTTCTTCTTGTGCAATCAGTGTAGATGAACCTCCAAGTTGAATGTAAGGAGTTTTTGTGGTCGTAGGGGGAAATATGGAAGCCCATGGATTCTAAAGGAATAGAAATCATGAGGAAAAGACCACCAGAGCAGACCAAGTGCTCCAAATATTGTGTTTTCGGCATATTTTCATCAGAGATGGTCATTTGTTGCGCCTTCTGGTGGTAGTGGGGCACCACAGTGGAGTGTCGAATGGATTATACGACTAGAATAGGTTGTGGTAGATCACCTGGAGCTGCCAGCAATTGGGGGAATTTCTATTAGGGGAGGATGTAGCCACCCATCCACATTGGAGGACTAACCCATATCACATGCCTCAACACACGCTGCCACACCCTCGAGTTGGAATGCAAGTGGGAAATGGTGTGGATGTCTTAACCAGACGTGATACGGCCCGAACCAAACTTCATCCGGGTGTCCAGGCTAGGGAAGGTACCGACCTATACTAGCAATCCAAGAATGAAGTGGGATAGAACCCCCTTACAAGTAGGAGTTGGACTGACCCTATAGCCTAATGGGCTGGGTTTGATCTGTATTGGGTCAAACTCAGGTCGGGTTGGTAGACCCCCGACCGGGTCCGACTAGGCATGGACTCATCCAACCCCTTTTTATAAAAAAGTATCTTTCAAAATGGTTTTTTGATTGACTGGTTATTTGTGGATTTGGTACCCTTCTATCAAGGATGTTATTATAGAATACCCAAAGGTTGTTTTAATGGAATATTAAATGAAAAAAATATTTTTTTAGTTTATTATCTTAGTATCAAGCATGCCAAATTTGGGAATCATGTGGTTGGATGATACATAAAGACTACTACTAAGTAGTTCTATGTGATCATGTAGTCCTAGAAGCTTGGAAACCCAATGTTGATCAGAAACTAGCAACCCTACGTGGATTTCCTATAATGAGTTATATAGGAAGTGTATTCATGTGACCCAGTAGATAGTTGTTACTAATTAGGGATGAGTACCTTAATAGTCCATGATGATCAGTGGTATAGATGATAGTCTTACATCCATACTTTTTATTTTACCTCTTTGAGATGTCAGACATCATGATTATGCTTAATGGTTGACATTGTGGATATATTTGTGGTCTTTCCTTTTTGTTTTAGGGTCCCTACTGAGTATGGTGTTACTCACCCATATACGGGCTTTTCCCATACATGTTGTGTCTTAGGAAGACGATCGTCGCCTTGATGGAGGACATGGTGGCCAAGGACCCTGTGGACCTCGTGGTACTAACTGATATTAGGTAGGTTGGGTGTGATTCTTCAGCTTCAGGGAGGTACTCTACCCTTAAAAATTAGGTGGGGATTCCACCAGATATATTTTAAGAGATCTTATATACCTTCTTATTATTTAGTTTTTATTTAGTTGAGTATTTATTTTTGGCCATTTGACCTATATTTTGCACTTTCACTCAGTTTTAGTTTAGTAGCATGTATGTTTTACATTTCCAGTTTTTGGGTCATGTTTGTTTGTGTTTGTGTACATTTACTCAGCAAAATTCCACCCATTTTCCAGTTGATACCATTAATGCTAGTTTCCAACCCCTGGACATTAGGATGAGGGTATGGGGGAGCCAACGCATGAGCCTTGGGGAACGGGTCATGAAATATTTGTATAAGGGTGGTCGGTTCAACCTTAATGACCAGTATTATGTTTTTTTGGGTTTTTGGAAATAAATTTAAATGGTATGAGTTTGTTTTTTATATTTAGGTATCCTTCTATTGGTTTGGAGGAAAAAATTTCCATAATCCCAGACATTGAAGTCTGATTTTTGTCTCTATAATAAACATTTGTTTAATGCATCATATTGGAATTGAGTGTTTCCTTAGGAACATCTTGAATTAGAGTCAAATCACAAAGTATAATCTACTAACTCTAGAACATCTTGATATGTTTAATAATGACTCCACATAAATAGCCCACTAATATTTTGATACGTTACTATGAGAACAACCCACCATGTGATAAGGCGTCTATTCTGGGACATGTGCTAGATTTGGCAACGCAGGGTAGTGAACTAGTGTTACCACAAAACGTTTATAAAAATTACAAATAGAGTAATTGGTATAGGAAGCTTGTTGGGAATCATCAAGCACACGTTGCATAGATATATACCTCCAGGGTTCAAGGGATAAGAAAATCCTCATGCTGTAGAGGACTGGTTGGTGGTGGTGACCAGGGTCTTCTACTAAGTGAGCATTAAACTTGACAAAATTGTGATCTTAGCCAAGATCCTTATTCAAGACATGATATATAGATGGTGGATCATGAATATTCAGACACATGATGATGATACATTCTCTTAGGATGACTTCGATCAAATTTTTCGGGAGGATTTATTCTCAATGACCTTATGCTCATTGCACATACAATACCTTCATAACATATAGTATGAAAACAAGTCAGTGGGTGAGTACGTTCCATGGTTTACCAACCACTACTATTAATCTATAGATATGGTACGAGTAAATATATTAACTATTCAGACCATTGATCAGATAATTGGATAGGATATCAGAGTTTCTATGATTTCTCTAAGCATCTTCACTCCGGGGAAGTGCTATAGAGATATCTACAAGTAGAAAGATTCCTTATAGAAAAGCAATAGATAATCCGAGGTACCCCTTGGATATTAGTGGTCGAGTCATCAATAGAGGGATTTCGACATGTGACACTGGGGTAAAAGCAAGGAATACCATCCTGAGGGTGAACAAGGATGCAGTATCAGTTGTGAGAGGCCACCGGGGTAACATGGGTCAGTAGAGGAGCAAGGCATTCTTTTCGGGCAGTGTGAAAGGACACATTGCTTGTGGCTCCTCGACCTTCCACATAGATGATCTACAGATGGTTGAGGGACCATCAAGGTAGGAATAGTGGTTTGATCGGAATGGTCTGAAGGGAGGAATGTGTGAATGAGGAGACAAACGAGCTGTTGGCGGTGGGTTACAGTTCATGGTACTACCTCCACCACTCCCTAGTGGCCCACCATGGGCTAAATAAAGCTGGTGGAAAGGGGAAAGCATAGCCTCAGACAATGGAGGAATGTAACCCTAGTGCTCTAGAGATGATGAGAGGTAATGTATGTGTCTTCTCCACTCAAGATTCAATTCATATATACCCATGTTTCAGTTACTCTTTCCATTCCATAAACATCTTTTGTTGCTCAAATATTCTAATACAACAGTTATCTCTAACCTTATGGTTGGATATTACTATGGGAGGGGATCCAATGATTACACACTTGTTCCAGAAGTGTCAGCTTACTCTTGGAGGCATGATATGTGACTTGGATCTCATACTGATAATGTCGAGGCATTAGAATATCATATTCGGTATAGACTGGTTATCCAATATTCTTGATTAGATTGAATGTTTGAGTGTAGAGTGTGGTGATTACACCAATATGGGACAAGAGTTTCTTTCACTACTGAGAAGGGAAATCCTTAAGTGTTGGGAAAACTATCTTAGAGGAGGGTGCATCTGATCACTCAATATAGGTATAGACATGTCCTTAGTGTAGTGTGTGAGTGGAGTACAAGATTTCCCGTAGTGGTGGAAGAATACCAGGTAGTCTTCTCTGAGAACGTTCTAGGACTACCTTCTTAAAGATATGTAGAATTATGCATCTACCTATACCCAATGACGACATTGATATCCATTACAACATATCAGATGACTCATGTAGAGAATCACGAGTTGTGGGTAAAGAAGGAGGACTTGATGGAGAAGGGCTTTCTTATTCCCATTATTTCACCATGGGAATCCCCATTGTTGTTCTCTAATAAGGTAGACATAAGTATGTTGATTTTCATGGAAATACTACACCAAAAAAAAGGGATCATGATTAAAAAATTTCCACTTCCATGAATTAATGACCACTTCGAATAGTTAAAGTGAGAGAGGAGGTTCTCAAATCTTGACCTAGGATTAGGATATACCGTGCTTCTGGTATGAGGTGTGGATATACGAAAGACAGACATCATATGTTTGAATGTCAAATATTAGTTCTTGGGGATTCCTTTCGGAATGACTAAGTCCCCATCAGTGTTAATGGGAATCATAGGAAATATCTTCCATCCATACCATGATCATTTCATGGTGGTGTTTTTTGACGAAATATTTGTGTAGTCGATGTCAAAATATGGGAAATCAAAAAACCTATGGATATTACTGGATGCGATCTAAGAAAACCAGCTCTATGGGACCTCTCCAAGTGAGAATTATTAATTTAGGTGGTCCAATATCTGGGAAAATTCATGTCAATGGTCGGAGTTAGAGTGGATATAGATATTATAGATGTAGTGCTTCCTTAGAATCCACCTTGGAGCTTGACTGGGGTGTAGAGTTTCATGGGGTTGGTCAAATACTAAAATAGGTATTTCCCAACATCTCTAGAGTATCAACACCCTTATCGACATCGACCTAGAAGTTACATCCCTTTGTGTGGATGGATATGTGTTACTAGATATTTCTGGAGCTGAGGTTCAGACTAATGTGTGCCTTTATAATGAGACAACCAGTAGGGGGAATTGATTGTGTTTCTTTTTTCGGCGCATCAGGAACCAATCATGGTTCTGTCCTAATGAAGTAGTGATATGTGATCACATATAGTTCAAGGTAGTTGAAGGAGCATGAACATAACAATGAGAGCCCTGAAATTGAGTTAGCAGTAGTGTTCTTCGCCCAGAAGATGTTTCTACACAACATTATTGGGGAAAGGTTGATCTTCTACTCCGACCACAAGATCTTCAGGTGATTCTTCTCCCAAAAACACATAAAACATAGGCAATTTCTATGGATGGATTTTCTACAGGAATATGTCTTTGAGATATTTTATACACACTGTAATGGGAATGTGGTGGTAGACATGCTCAAAAGGGGATCCATTTTGGATCTATTGAGTGAGGAAACAGAGTAGCTAGCCGTGATGTAGATATCCTTCATAAATGATGATGGACCTACATATCGTCAGTCTATGATTTTCAATCGACTTCTCCATCAGTGAATTAGGGAGTCCCAACATGTTGAGGTTGACTATGTTGACTGATGTGATCATTTATCCACAATATAGGCTCTTGATAGATTTTCAATTATTAGAGACACGTCATAATTTTTATAGTACACTCGGTAGTAACACTAGAATTACAAGAGGAGATTTGGGGTGTGTTTCATACCCCCCCCCCCCTTCTGGTACATTCAAGAATGGTTTAGATGTACAATGATCTCAGATTTTAGTACTAGTAACCAGGTATGATGAAAGAGCTGGTTGAGTTCATTTCAAGGTGCCTCACTTGTTAGTCGGTGATTGATGACCATTATGTTCCAGTAGGTTGGGCACAACCACTCAAGGTACCAGAGTGTAAGGGGTATTTTATCATTATGGAATTCTTGATTGGATTACCACATACGTCCAAGGGTAATGGATCAATCAACACAACATTTGTTAGACTCACCAATTCAGACCACTTATTTCCAATATGGGAGTCGAGATCAGTATAGGGAATGGGACACATCTACATCCATGAGATAGTGAGTCTTTATAGGGTTCTCTAAATGATCATCATAGTTTGTGATGCTCAGTTAATATCATAGCTATGGAATGGATTACAAGAATCATACAGGACTCATCTATGCTTGATAAAAAATTTCCACCAAGGTCTTATGGTCAGATGGCGTTGACCATACAGACCATGGAGGATATTTCACATGGTTTCGTTATTGATTTAATCATTTTAGGGAGGAACACCTACTATTGGTGGATTTTGGTTACAATAACAACTATCACTCCACCTATGGCATGGCACCATTCAATGAATTGTATCGGTAGAATTGCAGATTACCTTTATCCTGTATAGAACTACGGGAATCGGTACTCATGGTTCCATGGTTATTATGGTCTACCACTGAGAAGCTTCTCCCCAGTGTGGATTTTTTAAATTTGGCCTTGACCGCAAGTTATCTTTGAGGTTCATCAGACGTTTACTGATTCATAGTAGAGTTATCATGGTGGTGTACTCTTTAGCTCTCACCCCACAGATTCACCAGTTGAAAAATGGTTTCCACATGTAATAAATAAAGAGGTACATGAATGATCCATTACACCTCATCGAATTGGGAGATATGGAAATTTAGGCATAAATCCCGATAAAATGGAAAGGCATTGCATTTATGAAACGCAATCAAAAAAAACCAGAGTACATGCGGAAGTAAAACACAAGGTAAAACTGAATACAAAAGTAGTGCTGAATGTAAAGGGGGCTGGAAATACAAGACCATCTGTAAAGTACAAGGAAAAAAGACAAATCATCTAGAAGGTGTCGAGCTGCTACTAGATCGTCCTCCGGTGTTCCTACCCGGAGGGTAGGTACAGATGTCCACCTTAGCTCTCCATGTCTTTCTGTCACCTCAGGGTACCGTCTCTTCGTGATATCCACCTCCGAGTACCGTCTCATCATAAAGTCCACCTTCGGGTAACGTCCAACTCTTCATGCCTCAACGATGATCAGTGATGTCTGTCATCTGCATCTAACACAACAAGGTGTGGGCATAGCCCGTGCAGGGGTGAGTATAACGATACTCAATAGGGGCCCCGAGACCCTCAAGGTCTCACTAAATCAAACAAGGATAAAACACAAAGGAAGATCTCAAAAAATAACTTTTACTTAGATATATGTCCATACATATACCTAAGTCATCATGTAACTCATCTCAATCATGAGGAAAACACAAAGGTCATTGACTCAGCCCAAACAAGGATTTTTATCCATGATGACGAAACCACAGCTGCTGGAGAACTCCTCCTCTATCGAGCACAATAGTCCTATCACGACTGTGGTGACTATCAGGCCGAACTACCCTCGTGGTCCGCTGGGCCTGGCCAAGGGGACCGGTTCAAAACATAGTGGGATGACTCACCCAATGGGCCAGGTCAGACCCAACGAGTCTGACCGGGTCAACCCAGACCAGGTAGTCTTGGATCATAGTCTTCCCCTTGAGTATCCCCCATGGGAGTTCAGGGTATAATTGAGATACGGTCGGGTTGGTTCCTATAGGAAACCAATCGTTCCCCCAGAACAAAGAGGCTAATAACTCATGGATAGAGCGTCTGATTGACGTGCCATATATTGTGTTAAGACCCCTGTGATGAGCCGGTCCTTTGTAGTACTTCTTCATGGGATTTTGTGATACTTGGAGTATCTAACAGTGGCTCATGAAGAGGATCCTCTCAGAGGTGAGCATACGGAGTACGGTGACCTTGTAGCTAGCTGAGACCTGATGACTGTTTTTCCGATTTGATTCGGAGTGACTTGTATAGCCCAGTGGGGAGAACTACTTTATGATGTGGTAAACCCATGGCAGAGGAGCACTACTTTTTGAGGTGGCAGACCAGTGGTACTCGATAGGAGGAGTACTTATGTAGGCAATGAGGGGGAGCACTACTGTGTGAGGTGGCATATCCATGGTCGAGGAGCACTACTTTGTGAGATGGGAGACCCACGGTAATCAATAGGAGGAGTACCTCATCAGTCTAAGGTTAGTGAGTAGCACCTCAGGGTTGTGAAAGGACTACTTCACTCGATATAGGAGAAGTTCTCTAGCAGCCGTGTTTTTATCATCATGGATAAAAATCCTGGTTTGATCTGAGTCAATGAACTTTGTGTTTTCCTAATGATTGAGATGAGTTACATGATGACTTAGGTATATGTAAGGGCATATATCTAATTAATGGTTATCTGTTGAGATCTTCCTTTGTAGTTTATCCTTGTTGGATTTAGTGAGACCTTGAGGGTCTCGGGGTACCTACTGAGTATCGTTATACTCACCCCAGCATGGGCTATGCCCGTAACTTGTTGTGTTGGATGCAGATGACGGACAACACTGATCTTGGTTGAGGCTTGTAGGGTTGGACGGTACCCGAAGGTGGACTTTACGACGAGACGGTACCTGGAGGTGGACTTCACGACAAGACGGTACCCGGAGTTGACAGAAGGATGTGGAGAGCTAAGGTGTCCATCTATACCTACCCTTCAAGTAGTAACTCTGGAGGACAATCTAGGAGCAGCTCGACACCTTCCAGTTGTTTTGTCTTTTTCCTTGTACCTTACAGATGGGATTGTATTTCTGACCCCCTTTAATTTCAGCACTAGTTTTGTATTTATTTTTACCTAGTGTTTTTCTTCCACATGTACAATTTTTGTTTTTTTTCATTTCATAAAGGTAATGCATTACCTTTTTATCGGGATTTAAGGCTTTGGTGCTAGTTTCTAGCCCCTAGCCTATGGAAGGCGGGCTTGGGGTAGTCATGGAACAGGCCTCGAGGACGGGTCATGACAATTGGTCTATTCATGCAGAGTTATTAATGGAGATAATGTATCCAAAAATTGCGTCGTTCATGGATGGTGGATTCCATAGGTGTGTGTTCGGTGGTAGAACAATAATCTCCAACAGAGAACAAGGGAGTGAGAGGATTAGAATCGTGCTCAGTAACCCATTTTTTAGAAATATTTAACCTTATAGAGACATGAAGCCTAAAAGGTTGGGGTAATTTAATTTCCTAGAATCTCCATGATTTTTTTAATTATATGGGATTATTTCAAGGCTAGACACTTAGAAAGCACCTAATTTCAAGGCTAAATGATCCAATGGTTGATTTTATAACTTTTTTATGTTAATTTAAATTAATGTGTGGGTGGGTTTTTCAATCTTTTAAATTGGTGACCAGATAAATAATATGAGGGCACTATAGAACATAGAACATTAAGATTCACATTCAGAATATATAACATTGATCAGAGATGGACTTCTGGGATAGTTGGTTTTCAGACATTTCAGGAAAATAATACCATTTAATTAGAAAAATATTTAATTGTTTCATTCACAATTGAGCGGTGACACATCATTAATGTAGCGTGGAAACAAGGAGATGATGAGTCAAATAAATTAAATCCCTTTATCGGATTGATAATGTGTACTGTAATGTCTCATTAACTAAATAGTAGCAGATACATTTCTTCTCAAATGAAACATCGTAACAATGTGATGAGAAAATGTAATTAAAACACTGAAAAACATTTCTATTTTAAATATATAATGGGATAAAGAACCATGGTGATAATTTCACTGAAAAATGATGAAGTTTTTCATCTCCAATTAAATCCAGTGAATAGAGAGTGTCAGTAGAACTACATGAAGAACATGACTAGTGAGTGAAGAACACCAACAACTTCGATATCTTAAATCTACACAAACTAATCACCACAACCAACAAGATTCCATCTAATGACAAAATTTCTACAGGGAGGTGTAATTTTTGTTTTGAATTTCCCCATTCATCATCCTTAAACAAAAAATGTGGAATAGCTGATGAACATGTAGATTTGTTGATCAGTTTTTCATGTGATAGGGTGCATATACTCTTGGATTGCATTGGGGTTACATTGCTATCAAAACCATGAACCTCCCTTATGTTTTAAAATCTACTATATATGTTGGGGTTCACATAAAAATGCATGATCCCATCCTACTTTGTGATTACTTTTGTGTTATTCATGGATGATCATCCATCTTATGGGATCGGAGTTTTGAAGGCCTTATCATGAATGATGTCACCCCATAGAGGGCAGAGGCTTAGAACGAGAAATAAATGGACCATCGGAGAAAAATCGATGGTCTGTGGAATGAGCTATGGGTTTTGGCACATGGTTCTAGACATAGGTGGTGGTAGTGCACCGAGAGGATCTTGAGGATGGATCGGGCTGTGATAGAGTAGCTTGGGATGTCGACGCTTTGGACAGTGGTAAGCAGTGGCAGACTTGTCCCATAGTGTGGGCTGCATTGCTTGATAGCTTGTGGTTCAGTTTGATTGCATGATGAAAATGGGGGTGTCCATCTTAGCCAGATGTAGTACACCACTAACCGGTCATTATATAATCATATAGGGTGGGAACAGAACTAACTCACACAAATGGGTTGTGATTGAGGTGGATTAGACCCGTGAACCAATGGGTTGGGTCATATCCAGACCAGGTCAATCCCAAGATGTTTGGATGACCTATGACAAGTTAGAGGACCCTATATCATGCCTACTTTGGTATGTCCAACCGTGTAGGACCATGCCTATACTCAAGAGACCCCTTTTCGAAAAACAACCATATCATTCTGACTGGGAGTCTAATTGATGGCCCCTTTGTGGTATTGGAACCCATGTGATGAGACTATTATTTTGGAATAATCTATAGATCTTTTCATGGATGTTTAAATGCAACCAAATCCTTGAGGGTTGGATTATTACAGTGTCAGGTGTGCTATGTAATGGAATCATACGGGTGGCTAAGACCCGTAGACAACTAAAGAAATGATCCAAGATACCCTGTTGGCCTAGAAGACAAGTGACCCTATGTAGATCAGATACAATATTTCTAGTGTAAATATGGTACTAGAGACCCTATGTGCATAAGGTACCAGTGACCGTATGTGTATCAACAACTAGGTACCTAGAGTGGATCAGCTCCCATTTACCTTGTTTGGATCAACTATGATGTCCTAAGTGAGATGTGGCTCCATGTGTCCCAGCACACACACAATTATCACCAGGTATGAGTGCCTTATTAGTCAAATAAGATCTGTGTTATGACATTTAGTCATTATTTAATACTTTAGATTATACCGTTGTGAGTTTTCTTGATTCATTGTCATGTATCATGGTTGTATTTTTTGATTACATTATAGTATTTTATTTGTCGGTTAGGGTCCCTAATACGTATTTATTTACTCATCTTTTCAAAGTCTCTGCCTATGCATGTTGTTTCTAGTGTAGAAAATCACCGACTTGATAGAAGACATGGTGGCCTTGGACCTGGTGGTGCCCAATGAGATCAAACATTTGAGGTGTGCTTATATGGCTTCTGGTAGCAACTATACACATACCCATTAGGTCGGGGGTTTAGTGGATGGATATTGTGAGATCTTCTATACATTATTTTTTTCATTGTGTCTTTTTTTGGATTTTTATTATAGACTATTTCACATATAGCATGTACCTTTAAATTAGTGGAAGTTCAATAACTTTCATATTTTTTCCTTTATAGTTTTTGGGGTATGGTTGTGTGAGTGTGAATTTGTAACTCATGAAAATGCCTCACATAATCAGGTTGATTCCATTTGCGTTTATCACCAACCCCTAGCCTTCGAGAGACGAGTTTGGGGGAGTCACAAAACAAGCCCTAGGAGAAGATTCAGGCCAATATATTTGTATCTACTAAAGTCTCTTATTCTGGACACCCATATAAGACTTAGAATTAATCCAAAAAATGACTTATAATCAATATATTCATGTTAGATGAAAATTCTTGAGGCATACCTCACATGTCTCATGAAATTATTCTCGTAGGTACCAAAAGATTCATCATCCATTTATATCAACTCAATGAACTCAATGTCAATATTGGTATAAAGAATCTGGGTAATCTATTAATTGAGTAATATGTTATCGAACTCAACCCAATCCATGGATTCAATATCATCTCACTTTCTTATATTTCCAATTAGATTCCACCATTAGTGATCTTTTTATTTTTATATGTACACATCTAAAATGAAAGTCTCAAGCTCCGAACATTGGATAATAGAGAATAATGTTTCTGTATTATTAATATGTTGTTAAATAACATGTCGACCATAATAAACATTGAAAAAAGGTATATGTTTCCAAATTAAAAACCCAATAGATTGTTTTTCTCTTATTTTATCAATTGGAAGATCACTATGATTCAATAATTATAAAATATGTGTGATCATAAAAATGAGGGTTTTCATTATAGCTACAATAACATTAGGTTTCCTTGAAGAAAAATCCCTGAATTATATATTACAATTACCATTAACATGGTTTAATTAGGTTCTATCCATCAACTAAATCCAAACATAAAGAGTAAGAAATAATTATTATAATGAAGAACATAATAATTTTGAAATGTCACTTATAGGATATCCATGTTATATAACCTTCCATAATCTATGACACAATAAGATAATACTGAGTTATTCATAGAAAATTTATTTTTAAATAATTCATTATTGTTCTTGAGGATTTTTTTAAATCCCAACTACTTCCCTCAGTAGTGTCAAAATATATTTTTTGTAAGGCCTGTTGGTATGTACCATATTACCGTGATTCGGGATAAGATCATATTTTTAGAGTTGATACCTATAGGGAAATATATTTCTGATCCACATAAAATTTTAGTATCCAAACATTTATTTATTTATATTAAACCACTCACTATATCCATTAAAATAACTCTTGGAAATATTCTATTCTCTTCCTTATAATTATATTAATCCTTACACATTTACTTAGGGTTATCATCATGGATATATGATCCTAGATTCCATAGGTTAACAAAAGGATTATCTGATACCTACTATAGTAACCCTCACTTTTTAAACATTGAAATTTTATAAAATTAGTTCAATACATAAATAATTATATAAACAGACACCCAAATATCATACTAGTCTAGTGCATTTGGGAACCTGAAAAAAAACACTATTCACACAGACAAGCATCATTATCTACAACTAAGTTCTTTATGACTAGAACCTTTTATAGACACATCGAAAATTATAAATATATTCCTAACCGAAGGAAGGATACATAAAAGGGGTGATATCAAATTCTAAATCGGATAAAAAAAATATATGTAATCATAATCATGAGCATAATGGTATGAGAACATGGTCATGAAAACAGATGATCAAACCCTAATGATCATAGATTATATACCTTAATCAATGCATAAAGATTGGTAATTCATAAGATATGAATCACACAGATTTAATGAAAATAATAAATGAATGAATAAATAATCAATAAAACATGGAATTTAAAAAGACACATATGTATACCATATGATTTCAATAGTACCCATGAAATCCACGTGAAGACCATATTGGTAGTATACGTTCTATCCCCATACTATCTACGAAATATCGGTTGACTCCCATGGATATATTAGTAGCTTTAATTCATATATCATCGTATCTTGGTACTAAATGATCACTCTAATTCTTATCTAAGTAGTCTATATTCATTCCCAATACCATCATAGTCTCATGAGATATAATTATTTACCAAATACATTATAGAGTGATGTAATTCCCACCAATATCAAAATGAAATATTATACAAATGTTCCACAAAAACATAAATACACTTACCATAAACCATGGAATAAAATGGGTATTATTAATGTGTAATAATATATTAACCTGTGGAAAATTGAATTGGAATCATAATTGTTTTATAAAATGAATTAAAAGTGGAATGGAGAAGTTTCAAAATATTATGAATCATTAATAATAAAAGAGCTTCATAAAAATAATTCCATAAACAAATAATAAATTAAGAGAAATAATATGAATGGAAACAATGAATAATTTTCCATTAAACGAATGAGTAAAAATGTAAGATGTTTTCATTGATGGGAAATAATTTTAAAATATATTCTAAAAACACTTATTAATGAAAAATAACATTTATACATTGAAAATAAATTTCAAAACAAAGAAACGTTTTGAAAATCATTTTCATTGATGAAATAATTAAAATGTATAAATGAGGAATTAAAGTTAAAAAAACTATAAAAACCGTTTACCTTGAAAATGTGATTTATATAAAATTGAAAAGAGTTCTCATGTTATTTTTGAAAACATGGTTTCTGAATATAATAGATTTCTAACTCGAGAGAGAGACTTTCAAATTTTTTGTAAAAACATTATCTTAATTACTACTGAGTAGAAAATTGGAAATTTTAATTTATATATATTGAATAAATAGAGGATAATGAACCTCATGATTACTATTGTGAGATGGATCATAAGATTTCATAGATGGAAGAATAATCAAAAAAACTCAAAAAGAGATGATATTGTTCCAATTAACTATTATTACATTGCCACATGGGATTATATTATCAATGTAAGAAAAATAAATTACAAGAATCATAAAATATCACGAAACTAATGAAATTAACTATATAGAATATAGAATGATAAACTATACTCCTACAAAAGGATAATAGGGGCCTATCAAAACATGAGTCTCAATGAAGTATAATTGTGATAAAACGGTTTTACTAATTTGGTAAATATTGATACAAAAATCACATGAAAGAATATTCATAAATGGAAATGTGAATACACAAAAATTTAATTATATGAAAAATATAATAAAATTATTAGTTTAAAATACACATGAAAAAATGGACATAGTTGAGATCATATCATGTATCTCATATAAATAACTAGTGAGATTAAATCCTCAGACTTAATATCTTGAATCACATTGTTAAAATTAAAACCACCTATATAATAAATATATATTTTTATAAATTTTTTAATGACCCATATAATGATATCTAGTACCATATATGGTTTGATTACAACCACTTATTTCCCCCTTATTTACAATCCTATATTAATAATTCATTTCAAATAATTTTTTTCTTTTTTATTATCATATGTCCTACTTCATATCATATTTGGCCATTATAATTATACCATGATTTCCCATTTATATAATGATATATATATATAATTTACACTCATTATATTTTTATTATATTAATCAACAAAATATATAATTATGAAATATAATACACCTTTCATAAAGATATTAATTTTTACATACGCATGATCATTTTTTAAATTTTTATTACTATATCTGGTAAATCCTTTTTGGTTTGTGCTAAAAGGATTATTTGGGTAGATTTTTTTGCATGGGTAGGCCTCTATGAATAAGGTAGGTATGATTGGAAGTTTGTTGGGAAAATATTGTTTAATCATTATTGGTTTTAGATGTGTAAAAAATAATGATATGTGGTGGCCATTTATATTGAAGGAGGAGTGACACTATTGCTAATATTTGAGGATACATTTGAAGTAACGTTTTTTTCGTTTCATGTGAAACCAATAATGATAAAAATATATGAAATAGTATTATAGGTTAGATATATGAATAGTTAATCTCTTTTGGAATAATTAAGAAGTTTTTTATTCCTTAAGGTTATGGTTTAGTCCCTTATTAATCCAAATCTAACCGTACACATTGTAATTAATTTTAATAAAAATCATTAATATTTTTGGTCACAAACTAAGATGACCTATTTAAAAATTATATATTATTATAATTAATAATATGGAATGAATTTGTGTAAATTCAATTACCATAATTGATAGATTTTTTAGAAAATTTCTCACATAGTGGGGTCCACAATGTGGGGTTTTAAATTAAAAATGAACAAATGTTCGCAATGTTTTTATATCATTTTTCAATGAGAAATTTTCCACAATTACCCAAATATTATTTAATGAGAAAATTATAACATAATTAATCATTTAAACCAAATTATGTTATACAGTTGATCTATATAAATAAATTATATTAATATGTTATTTTTAATTATAATACTTTTTAATTATTCATCCAAAAATGATGATTCCCAGAAAAATACCAAAAATTAATCTTCATATAATTTCAACATTATAAATTGAAAAATTATTTTATAATTATAAAATTAAATTTATTTAATGTCTATAAAAATATTTTCATTTTTAAATTAGAATTATTCCAGAAAGAAATATTTATAAACATTAAAGGACAATACCAAAAATCATATCACTTTATATAAAAATTATTTCAAAAGTAGTTATAACTATTCATATTAGGATTTTTATTTTCTGGGTTATTATTATGTCATTTAAATAATTATAACATAAACATAAATTTTCATAGAAACATATTTGTTGCGTGAAATATACACCAACTCATAGTTTCATGTAACATATTCCATGTCATTGTGGTGTGTAATGTACGATGAGTTGATGCACCATGTAATGTATGCCATATTTATATTGTGTGAAATGAATGATTTACATAGTTCATTTCATGAGAAAAATTAAAATTATATTTATTTTAAAAAATGTTCCATAAAAACTCTAGGTGCTACAATGTTGTACTTGTGACATCCATAAATTTTATATCAACACATGAGAACATTCATTGACATTATTTTTCATCAAAATTTATTTTATTGGTTTATTATTTTATTTTTATTAGGATCATAAAATATATTTTACTGTTTTTCGTTATGATTTTTATGTTAGGATGAAATTATCATATTTTTTAGATTAATTAACATTAGTATTTTAGTTTTTTTTCATTATTTTTCATGAAGAATATTAGTTTTAAAATATTGATATTTGTTTGTCTTATTAGATTGAATTAATATTTTTAAAAGAATTTATAACTTTATTTTTGAACTGATCATCAGAATATCATTTTTACTCTTCTATTGAAAAATTTGAAATACCATATGAAGTAACAACATTTATTATTATGTAGGATGCTACTGGGCTATTTAGTCATCACCCTACTTTTACTGTTTGGGGTTTATAGACTTCATGATATTATAAGAGTTGTTCCTACACACATTATGTATTCTGGGTTTCTGTAATGGCAGACATGTTCAAGTGACATTGGATATAGTGGGTGTTCATGAAAAGTTAAGGGACATTTTTTCATTATAATTGATCAATTTACAATTTTGCATCATCTTCTAATACTTGAAATGATTATATTGATGTTTGTATCTGATGACGTTTCTATAGTGTACATTATTAATTGTTATATATTATTGGTGATATTTTTATCAAATTTTTTTTCTTGATGCCTAGGTGCTTGTCGCTACCTGTGGATATCAGGATGTCTCTTTATGTTAGGGGTTAATTAGCATGGATGTCATTTTGGATAGAACTATGGGTTTCTTCATTAATCATATGATTACTAAATTTATAAGGCCACGTAATGGGATTATAGTATAGGTAATATATATATATATATATTCAACTTTAATTTTATTGTTAGGGGATATATAAGAATGCTTTAATTTATCTATATTTATAAGTGAATAAAAAAAATTAACTTTCTATGGAATTGAATGTTATGTAAGGTTTAATAATGGATGTTAATTACAGTTAGTTTTGATAAGAATGTTATGGTAATTGATAAATGTGATTAAGACTTTACAACATAAAAAAATGATTATAGATGGTATAATTTTCATACAAACATATGAAAATTTTATATCCTTTAAATTTTTCATCTAAAATCATATTACAATTAATTAATTAATAATGATATAAATTATTTTATTTATAAAATTATTAGAAAACACATAATAAAAAAATTTCCATATTATTATAAATATTTCACCATTTTATATAATCCATATCATAAATATTATAAAATTTTATTAGAAATTAATGTCATAAAAAAAATGTTTTAAAAAAAGTGTTTTATATATTACACAATTGTAAAAGATATATCAATTAGGATTTCTAATTTTCATTTTTTTTAATATTATAAATAAAATAAATTTTTTGTTCCTTTAAAATAAATTAATACCAAAATAGAACCCAATGAAATGTTAATTGTAATAAAAGACATTAAACTATATGAATAATTTTTGTATACTTTTACAATACTTATTGAAATATTTTATGTATAATCATTATGTTGCAGTAATATTTCGAAAATCCTCATCTTATTTATAAATTTCATATCTGATCCCATAAATGGATTGATTATAATAATTTTTTACGAATATTGATAATGTCTTAAATAATAATAATTTTCATAAAAAACACATTTTTTATTAGGAGATGTTATTTTTAGAAAATGCTAAAAATATCATAATTAGAATATTTTGTTTTATGAATTAAAAAAATGATTCAAATTTATGTAGTTATATTTTAAATATATATATATATATATATAACTTATGATCGAGATTAAAATTATAAATATAAACAACTATTTTTTTAAAAATGGAATCATAAATATTATCTGTTTCTATTTTATTTTATACAAAAAATTATTATTGTAGTTTTTTTATTTTTTATTTCTTATAAATATATATAATATATGTTATAATAATTTTTTCATAATGAATTGTAATTAAATTTAATAATGGATCAAAAAAATTAATGTCTGCACATTGGAATAAAAATATAAAAATCAACGTTATTTAAAGATAAATATATACATTGAACTATCAAGATGTTATAGAAGTGAAATTAAATATAATTTTTTATAAAATGAAAAACCATTTTTTCAGAATAAATTTCATTTAAATAGACATGTTAATTTAGCTCAAAATCAACTATGAATTTTATTAATTTGATCTAATTTTAAATAAAAAAATATTTTAAAAACAATTCTTGTAAAAACAAAATTTCACATTCCCTACAATCCATTAATTACAACGATGAGAAATAAATTTTTGTTCAATTAAAAAATTATTTAAGATCTTAAATTTAATGATATGTTTATTAATTTTTATATAAAAATTAAAAATATAATATTTAACACATTTAAAATAAATTTTTATTATGATGATGGGTTGTAAAATTATTAATTAATTAATATATACTAATAATATCCTAAATGGTTTAGTAATTGAAAATTAAATACATTCAATTTTCAAAAAAATATAAATATATTCTGGAAAATACTAAAAATATCCTCCTTATATAATTTTGATATGGTGATTTTAAATTAATACACTTTTTATCATCTAGAATCTCTAAAAGTTGTAAAAATTACATTGTTTTTTTTAGAAAAATCAATAAAAATCATCTCTAATGAGAAATATTTTTAAATCATATATTATAATAAATAAAATATTTTATATCTCCTAAAAACATATCTAATATATTTTTATTTGTTTTGGAATTTGTATTAATATAGAATTCATAATGTTTTTACTCATATTCATACACTCATATTTAATGGATATGTTACATTACAAAGATTTAGATAATAATATTTCACGAAAACTAATTGATTATGATTTTATCAAGTATATATCACCTTTATAATTTAAAAGAATAAAATTATGTTTGATAGCATCATTCACACACTACACCAAGCATAAATTTACCACAAAATATATTTAGTAAATATTTCCATTATAAAATTTTCATTGAATTAGTCATAATTAATAATATTAAATTCATTATGAAATATATATATATATATATATATTAATCGTATAATCAATAAAAATGTAATGATAAACAAAAAATTTTGTTAGTTGACGTTTCTTAATCATTGATAGTATATTTTGATAATTAAAATTTATTACTACTATTTTGTGACTAAATTTTAAAATTAATTTCTATCAAATTTAGAAATTTAATTATCAGTAATGATATAATTTTTTAAATAATCATTAGAAATTATATTAGTGTTATTTTTTGGGTTTTTCAAAAACTATTTATTTTCAAGTGAATAGTGAAAATAATTATTTCTTTAAAAAATTATTTTTATTTCAATTGTTTACAAAGTTGTATTTTTTATTTTAAATTAAATAAAAATAATAACTTATTTATATAATAATTTTTAAAAATACAATTAAATTCATTATAATAAATATAATTTTTTAATATGTTATAAATACATTTTTAAACTTGGATAATACTTTTTAAGAAAATAAATTTTTCATTTAATTTTATTTTTTATTCATATATAAATTATTATACATATGGAAGTTGAATATTTTAAATTAAATTTCATATTTTGAATTTAGAGTTCTATTTTAAAAGTTAGGTGTCATTAATTTTTGGCACTATTAAATAGAAAAATATGTAAATTTTCATCACGAATGAATGTGTAAATCTGGTATTTATGGATAAAAATAACTTTACAAGGAAAAAATAATTACTATTAACCAAAATGTATTATATTTGATGAGTGGAGATTATCAATTTATATCCAATTTTTAAAAAAAAATACACATGGTTCCCAATTCAATTGAATTTGACCATTATACTATTTTATAAAAATTGATACCAATATTGTCATTCACATTGTCTTTTTATTTATATGTTTTTTACATTTTAATAAATAAATCATATATTTTGTTATAAAATAATATTAAAAATATAATTTATTTTAATTACTTGGTAGATTATTTATAATTATATCTTAAAATATAATTTTCTTAAATAATTTTCCAATACCAACAAATTAATTATTCAAATCAATGAAAAATTAAATAAATATTTTTGTAATTATTATATGTAGTAAAAAATAATGTAGTGATAATGTAAAACGATATTTGGTGACATTTATAACATATTATGGGTTTTTGAAATAATTATTTTTGAATCTAATATATTTCATGATGATTTAAATGTCAAATATGTTGAATATATCAAAGAATGATATAGACGACCTTTTACGATAATTAGTATTTTATTAAATGATAAAAATTTCAATAAGTCCTATATTCTGATATGTTATTGGTATCTTGTAGAAAAAATCATTCATATTCATTTGATGTGTGAATTTTCGTTTTATGGTTACTATAATTACTACAAATGTACAAAACCATTGTTTTCAGGTAATTGTCAAAAAGGGATAATTCTAGGTAACACAATGATACATGAGTAGAAAACTATTACAAAATTGCATACATCTTATTGGATGATATAAATTTTTTCTCTTATTATCTAATCATCTAATTATATTTATATATCATTTTGAATATAAAAAATAATTTATATTAATTTAATAGTATATGAAATTCCCAGAGGGACCGTCCACTCTCTTACAAATGGTATCCTCCTATCTTGGATTCACACATCAAATTTGTTTTTTTAATACATACCTAAATACATTCCTTATATTAATATAAATTTCATAGAGGAAGATTTTTATTAGTAAACCATATTAAAGAGTATCATGGTAAAAATATAAATATGTTGTCTAAAGAATATGTTTAGTTCCTAACCATATACTTTTTAACTGTTTCTCCTTCTATAACATTCAAATATTCATTAACCATCCTGAAATAATAACACCTGTTGATTCATAAATTTTTATGTTATTATGTAAATTTAGATGCATAAATCCATCTCATCTTACCTGATATGTGAAATGAAGTAATAATTTATGTGTATGTAGGAATACCACCTATGTAACTAAAGTAATTATCCATCAACAAATCTCACAAATATTTATTATTATATATTTAATGTGTATATATATATATTACATTTATGAAATATATATATATATATAATTATTATAACATCTATTTTATTACATTTTAATTTGTTGAAAAATCATAACATCCATAATGCATAAATGTGGATTACCACTTCCATGCAGCCATATTATTTTTTTTCATTACGATATCAAAAGGATTTTATATTTATGATTATTTAAAAAAATTAAAATTTTAATTATTATAAATTAATTATTTTGAAATGATAAAATAATGAATTCTATAATTCATTTATGATCGTTAATAAATGATAATTTTACTTATATATACATACGATCTACGATCTATATGATTATACCATTGTTAACTATTCATAACCAATATTCCTAGTTGTTTTTAAATGTATAATTTATTTATAAAAAATATAATTATATAATAATTATGATTCCTAATATTATGGAATAATGTCCTTTCATACCATATCTAGCATTCCGATGTCATTTTGGACATATGAGTCGAATATCAACATAACATTAGATACTTACATAATTGATTTACTAATTAAATTTGAAAAGTTATTAAATAAATTAAAATGATGAATAAAATTGAAAAAGTATTTTATGAATTTATATAATTAAGATAAATATATTCTTTACAAATATAAAGAATATATTTGAAAAATAAGACTCCGGTTCAAGAAAAACATTACATTAAAAATATTATTTTTAATGATTTAAAAATTTATTTTATAAATTTTTCCCTTTAAGTTAAATATTCATAAAATTATTTAATAGTTGTATTTATCATGGAATGTTCATGAATCATCCTGTATAGCCTAATATATTGATACTCGAACAGGTCTTAACAAAGTTCGAAAGGAATTTTTGTCTAAAAAATTTTAGAGACTAGAACCTTGAATATTATAATAATCAATTATAAAGATTATGAAAAATGAAATATATCAAGGTACAATAGAAGAAAACAAACAATCAATAGTCAGTATTTAAATAATCATCATGGAAAAAAATTTCTACAATCTGATAAATATAATAACTAATGGTCAAATGTAAAACAAAAGATAACACAACATCCATGGAGACATAGTCTCCCAACCCATATATAAAAAGTAGAAAATACTTCCACTATAACGTATTCGGTAAAAAAATAACTCTATAAATATTATGTTATTTTTTTGGATCAAATGTTTCCACAGTTTTTTGAGGATTTTATAAAGGACGTTCCATGTACACTATATAGAGAACATATTAACAACATAAATTTTATTCAAAATACAAATCAATAAAATTGATGATGACACATTTTTCTAAAATCTGTTAATCATCATTGGAAGAATCCATGAAAATGGTTCAAATAATGTATTATTTTCATTTGGTGTGATGTATTCAAGCCATGAAATTTTAAATTGGGTTAATTTAACCTATGAAAATGAATTTATTGGTGTATATAAAACTTGTATAATCGAAATTGTAAACAATGGATTCATGATGTCAATCCATTGGGTACGGTGATTTTATTTCACACTAGACAAATTTATTATATCATGTTAATTTTATAGGACATCCTCTTGATCCATTAGTTACCTTTTTTGTGATTTACAAAATTCACACGAATTCATTCAACCATTGATCTATGACATTATTGCATATCTATTTTCTTTTAGTTTTCCCTTCTGCATATTCAATTCTATAGGATATTTTAGTATTATTGGCTACAAATGTGGACCATATTGTTATTAGATTGTTTTTTTATATCAATTATGTGATTTTTTAAATTATTATTTTTTTGTACACTGATAATATTTTTTCCTCTCTCCATTTAAGATGGAGACTATGTTTCCTCCAGTATTATGGTATGAACCTATCTATAGGGGTATAATTCATATGTTTCCTTATATTATTGTATATTCCATTGGGTGATTCATTATAATTGTTTTATTTGATATATTAATGTTTTTCAATGTTATACATGTTTTAATGGGTTTTTTGTTTAGAAATGTTTGTATGCACACCATGTGTTTGATGAAATTAATGAATGGTGTTTTTCGATTTAAAATGATTTTAAAATGATTTATGTACAAAGTATTTTATATTAAAATTTTATTTAATTTTTTTTCATGGGTTTTAAAAGTATTTTTGAATATGTGGAATGGCATGTGGAGTTCCTTTTCTCAGTTAACATTGGGTTTGAATTACAGTACCATGCACATCTCATTTGGGGCCTTGTCAACCTACTTGGTTACAACATTACATTAAACTAAAAAGTGTCTTTAGAACTATGTATGGCATGATTCCCATCATTATTTGATATGTATGAACACCCAAACACATAATCTTTGGGTCTATCCCTAGGTCTATCAACATAAAATTTTCACTTTTCTCTACTCTCATTCCAAATATCTATGCACATAACTAGGAAACTGAACCTCTATTACTCCCCATTAATGCACTCACATACCCTATGGTCTAGAGAGTAGAGTGTGGGATTATATATGTACATGTGGTACAACCATTTCAAAATTTCATGTAACTTTTTTTGCGTTTTCATCATTTTTCACATCTAAAAGGACTTCTAGGTAGAATAGATGGCCAATCATATGTCGCACCTAACATTTTGAACCAGTGTCTTAGAAGACGATAAATAAAAATTTAAATATGTATCATGCCACGAATTTAGTCAGTAGGAAACCATCACTTGTTTTCACTCATCCCTTGTCAAATGATATAAATTTTGGGTTTAGAATACAATCAACCATATCTTTCATCGTTATAAAAACTATATTGTGCAATAAAAATTAATTTCAAGATTCCCTTCCTTTTCCATTTTATCATGTTCAAATAGAGCTTTGGCACCCTTGGTGTTATCCCTTTTTTCCCTATAGCATATTGACATGACGAAGCACTATCGTGTGGTCATCTTGGACACAACACTATAATCCCCTATCGTGTGCTTCCATGTGTAGTAAAGATCTTCTCTGCCCTTGCATCCCATAATGAGAACAAATTTATTTGGATTTGGGATCTTGGTATGGTTTTTGACCACATGGAAGGACCACACATCCCAACGGACCATGTTCTATGATCATAAAATAGGATCTCATGCATCCTTATCGTATAATGTTAAGATAAACCTATAACATCTAGGTTGTGTACTAATAAACTATCCCACTGTTTGATTTTTTTATTCGAGAATATGTTTACCCTTTTGAATTAACCATCTTGCATGAAACATTATATAAGTACTTGTGGATTTTTTTTCCATCATTATGGGATACATACTCATGCCATGGTAATTTACATTGGGATCCATCCACAGATTCAAGTACAAATACAATCCCATCTTTTTTTGGGTTTTTTTCATTTGAACGGTGTGGTTTTTTGAGGACTTATTTTATCCTAATTCACATCAGGTTATGTAACAAAAACATTAATTTCTCCTTTTGGGGATCCAATATCCATGTTTTATTTCAATGAATTTCATCATCCCTTCTATTCTCAAAATAGGACATTAAATGCATTAAATTCCAAAACTACATACAACATGATTTTTCTCCTTGAAGGATATTTTTGGACTCTCATGAATCTCTCCTTATGAGATGTCAAATGTTCAATAACAAATCTAGATCATCACCCCCAGTTATTTTCCAATTTATATTTCCAAAAATTTCGAACCCCTTATCCTTTTATCATGACATTAAACTGCTATCCATAGTCAAAGTGGTATATACTCAAACTATATGAAGCATACTTCTAATGTGATCATAAAATATTGCATGCCTTATCCTCACCATATATCATTAATATGTGTTTTTATCATCCTCATTTTCATGATGTTATTTTATGGATCATCCCAGGTTCATTTTAGAGATTTCATTTCTAGAAATAGGTTTGATCTAGATTCATACTAATATGTAATCTCAATGCTCTTTCATCACGAAAACGTAGTTTCAATAGTGTCGTACTCTGTTTGAATTGCCTATCACTCTATCTCTACACTATTAATTCTGTTTATTTGGATCCGCATCATCATTCTTGTTTATGAGAACCATATAATGGATGTGTCTCACTCCACATTGGCTCACATTATATCATGGGAAAATACTACATAATTCATCAAGTGATATTTTGAGATAGGCCCGATGTTTTTGAATACGGTTATTATTTTTCCATCATTTCATTGACCTATTCCAGGATTGCGACATAGGATCTATATTTTAAATAAGGCAAATAGTTATCATATATTCTCTTTCCTTCATCACTCTATTCTAAATTTTGGGTATCATGACTCACACCTCTCATTAACCTTTATTCTAAAGTATTTTAATCATCACATCAGTCACACTTCTCATGAACTAGAGCACGTTATGCAAGACCATATTGTAGTTCTGGAAGCCTTACACTTTTTTCATGGAATATCTCTACCTGAATACATTGAAAAATCATTTAAAAACAACAAGACCAACGTATTAAAAGTTTAATGGAATCTCTGATACCAAAAATGTCTGATTATGAAGTCATCCCTTGTTTATCACACTGGTTATGACCCACAGGTGATTAGGTATTAATTGAGTGTCACTAAATAGTTATGATTGATATGAATTATTTAAAACAACAAATATAATTTTTTAGTTATTTACATAGTTCAAGATACGTAACCATAGAGGGAAATATGATTCATAATTCCATCCAAATCATAGACCATATAGAGATTACCCATCAATAGAATGATTTTGTACTACCACATTAAGAAATGTAGTCTCTTGGAATGTTTATCACTCCCTGGCATATATTTCTTCATCAATATCTCTAAAGTGGATCTATATGGCTTTGACCTACATTTTATAACACTATTATTGGAATTAAACCTTTGGATCACATCCCTACACTTCTTTCTATTGTGGCTCCACTAAATGTGCTTTCAACCATTCAATATTCTTAAAATAAATTGTGGGAAATGTAGACTATTCATTTTCCTGGTCTGCAAGGAGACAATCCTCCTACCCATCCTTATGAAACATGTGGATATACTCTAATTTCATTAATCACTATGTAGAATTGGATCATTAGATAATCCCCCAAATAATTTAAACCAGATAATCAAGGATTGTTGTAAATATATAGTGAGAATCCCTCTATATGGCACAGAGAAAACGTAGCCATGTTCAAAGTGACCCCATTCGACATAGCCATTCGGAATCTTATTTAAAAAAGGAAGCCTTAAATTCAAATACATGCATTATTTCATGTTAGGAGGCTCTCTCTGGTGTCCTTAGATTCATAATCATCCATTTACTCAGGATCATCAGGAATTTACTCAGGTAAAATAGACATAAGTTCAATGGTAGTGTACTTCTCTAGTATTCTTTAATTAGAGATGGACTCTATCATTCTTGGGAATACTTTTTTCTAACATATTCTTCAGCTAATATTCCTTCTCAACACTGAATCTCAACCCTAGTATTAAACTATCCTGTTATGGAAGATTCTTTCTCACCGGGTTCTAGGGTTGGACTTGTTTTAATGGTTAGTTCTACAGATTCTGGTTAAATTTTTGTTGGGTCTCCAATAGATGTTCAGGGATCCATAGTTTTTATATCCTCCAATATTTTGATAAATACAAATGAAATGGGAACATAGATTATAATACTTCTCCAATAATTTATTATCGTCCATAAATATTGAGGCACATAAGAAATAAGTTCATTTGTATCGAGTTCATGAGTTTCTGTTGGATGTCTCTCCAAAATAAATCCCTCGGTGATTTTTAAATCTATGATATGAATCAGCTCCATATTGATAGAAAGAACACTATAGTAATCTATGTAAATCTATACTAGACCCTTATTGATAGTAGTAAATTTCCTAGGCTCTAATGTCAACAATTTTTCCCCTCATATAGGCTAACTGCAAACTACATCAAAGATGGATGGCCCTTCAACCACTGAATCCAATATAGTTCCTCTGACCTAGTTGTTTATAGATGCATGTTCATTGGGATATCATTCCACATCCATTGGTACCTTTTCATCACCCTAAGAGAGAAATTTTTGTCTATCATCATATTTTCTCTCCTAAATAGTGGAGAATTTGGTATGTGAATAAAAATTATAAAAAGAGAAGGACCTATAGAGATTAGATTTGAGACTCACCTCGAGTTTTTTGGTCAATTCCTCTTCAGGTCTTGTGATTTTTCTACTCTCACTAGGGCTTTCCATGTAGTTTTTTGAACATTGAGGTTTCTCACATCTATGTTTATCACCTCTAGGTCTCTCACCTATATGTTATTCACAACCACATTCCTCATATATATCCTCCTATTCTCCCTCACCTTCTTAATTAAAATATTATTATTTTTCTTCTTCATCGTCATCTTCATCCATGGGTGATGTTTTCTATAGGTAATGATCCTATCCAAAAATCACATTCACCAATATATGAGGTTACTCATTCATCCAATTAAGGAAATCATAAACATATATAATTTTCATGTACATGTGTTATGGATTAAAATCCACATTTTCTACGACCTAAATATTCCCAAATTTTAGGTAGGTTGAGTCATGTGTGCACTAGTTATTTCAATGGGTCTTATTAACATAGCATTTAGAATAATGCTCTCCAAGATGACCATATTGATTGGAAAATCGAATCAGAAATAAGAAATTGGAGATAAATAAGTTTCATTCCAAGGAATTCCTTATCCAGTACACAATGTCGACTACAGGACCATCAGTCTCTGGAATGTGGATGTATGACTGTGCATTATGATGCTCCTACTATAGAGGTTATAGATTGTGTTATCCTAACCACTTATCTCACCTCCAGTAAACCTTACAAATTATAATAACATCTACACTTTTGTCACCTAGATTATATAATTGTTATCGTGATCTTAGGATTGTGTTTCCTAATAATAGCTTCCAGATATGATGCTACACAGTGGTCAACATACTCTGTTTATAGGCTTATATTAAAAGTAAATGGGGAAAGGAAATGTCTTCACCAAATCTAACAGTTGTTAATATATGAAACAGTTGGAGAAGGATGTTGGGATAACTCTCCTCTCTAACCACTATATATAATTTATTTAGCATCCACATCTTACACCTGAACTTCCTAGAAAACCATGAATAAACTTTGGTGTTTTAAACGATTATATCATCGATTTGGATAACACATACACCATAACTGATGCTCTATAGATAATCCCACTTCTCTATTGGGACTCACTCATCATATAAAATAATATTATATTGGGTTTCAAATGGATGGATGTTTAAATTTTCATGGTTGTAAATATTTAGTTTTATCCCCACTTTATTAAGTGATAATGGACAAATTCGAGCAATACTCATTATGGACGACCACAAACAATAACTAGGAGGGAGGATGGTATTTGGGAATTCAAAACCTCCAATGTGAGCTATAACCCATCCATGATGAATCTAGAATGATCAAAATTTTCTCATGGTTGTACACCCCCTAGACATTCACCCTAGATTGTTGTATAGCCTGGACAACACAAGCACTCCATGATTGACCTTGTTCATGGATTCAATGATATTTTCCATCACCATTGTCCCTAGTTAGAACCCCATTATTGTGTATTATAATGGAATAATATACCCACTCAAAAGTGTGGAAAGGATCCTAATATATCGTACAATCCATTACCAACATTCATTGATGCCAATGCCCTAGTATTGATATTCTACCACTACCAGGACAATCAAATTTTATCATTGTTCACCCCACTGTGATGCATTTGGGAACTACATACATTATTCTAGAATATTTACTGAATTTTCAAGGATCATAAATAGAATGATCCATCCTGGGTAGGTGTTATCAATAACGATATACATGATTTCTAATTTCACTTTAGACAGCTTATATAGATTCCATGATAGAATGGGGGTGCAATGCCGGTAACCCCATATATTATTCATTGGAATGAAATCATCATATCAATACCATTCCTAGATAATTCCATAGATATAATGAATTCCCCATAAGATGATAGAGACAATCCCATTGTATAGGTGGAATGTATTTGTGTGAGGGATCCACTAGATGAACTACCCCTACACTAGGTCTTGCCGATGGTTGAAATGGAAATTTGATGTCCACATAGCCTCGAACAACCCGATTTGTTCAATCTCCACCACAAACTCCTCACATGTTTTTCATACACTTTATGCCCTTTCCCATTCACTTGTGATGTTTCCTCTAGGCCTAAAGGCTCATTCCTATGAAATTTTTTACTCATCAGTGCTACTGTTCCAAATGGTTCTCACAAAGTGAGATGGAGATTCCTCAAGAACAGGATCCCTATCCCAATAGTATAGCTATATAGGTTTAGGATTTAAATAACAATTTTCCAAATTTCCCTAATAGGGTAAAAATTGTTCAGGATTGTATACCTCATAAGGTTATCTTCATGTGTCACCCAAGACTATAGATTATCAGTCTCAAAATGTGGCATCAACACCTCTTCCCTAATTCTACTATTATAGAGTGGGAGGAAATCAATACGAGCATAATAATTTTGAGAATTAATTGAAATACAAATAGATCATATGATTATTGGATATATATATATATTCACATGTGAAGATTATGAGGGTTTCTGATCATCTGATTCATTTGTGCTCCATCAGTATCTTTCCACTCGATATTGGTCTATTCTGAAACCATTTTCTCTGATCATAGATTAAAAAAATGGGTATTAATGATTGAATGGAGTTTAAGAGGGAATGGTTGACAGTATCTCAAATAATGGACATTGGCTTGATAAAAATTTAGTTATGTATAGTGCGCCCTTGATTTGGATGTGGTATGAAATAACCTAAGGTTACATGTAAGGAACTGACCAAATTAATGAAATTTCAAACAGAACGAATGATCATTTGTGTAAAAAAATATCATATCGGAGGAGAATGTCAATGTATGGAGCATCGGCCCCACCATTTTTGGGGTATGAACTAGGACATTTGCGTGTGTAGAACCATTTTTCATGCCAACTCATCCTTTTTTTCATGCTTCTCCAAAACTCTGTTAATTACATAGATGTATCACATAGAACCTAACCTTATGTTTCCAATTTATCTTTAGATTCTGTGGGTGTTTATTTTGGTGTAGAATACCATTATGGTCATGGAAAATAATATTTAAGCATACCAAAGGCTTATTTTGATTTTGAAGATGGCCATGACATACCCAATGTAGTCAAATGCATTATTTGAGGTCTGTTTGAAATATATAAATCAACATGAAGGAACATGCACTATAAATATTATGTTTTATTGATTATTTCACATTGACCTTCTGAAAAATGGACATTTCATAGCAACTAATGAAATAAGGCTGGTGCGCCAAAAATATACCACGTGGAAGATCTTGCTCACCCAATGTGACATTATATGCCTCTTCCAAGCATGCCTATTTGTGCACAAAAGATATTTTTTCATATTAATATAGAAATACCCCTCACTTAATCATACCATTACAGAATATAAACCATCGGTACCATTCATGTTTGATAAACCCTTCTGTAAAATCACAAAATCCATTTCCCCATTGTACTAGACCATGCACAACAGCTCTCCCAGGGTTCCCCCTTTAGGTGGGCCCACTAGGGTTTGACTCTCACCCATTTCATTTTACTCCAAAGAAATTTCACAGAAAAGATTATTTTTTTCATATAATCTTTCCTTCTTCCATGCTAATATTGTGTCTGGGTTCCATCTTGTGCACATCCCCTTTCCTTGATCACAAATCATCTATTTTGATTGCAACCCACTCATCATAGGCACATGCCATCAATTTTATGTTCACCAATTTAATTGTACTTCCATTTTATTTCCTTACCCTAAGGCACCATGTTCGAGCCGCACTTTTGTGGAACACCCCTATATTTCATGTAATTCTTCCATACATCTGTCTACACTTGAACATAGTTATTTCTTTGTCTTTTAAGTGGTTTTCTATGGTTTCCCCCTACCTACTGTTTTTTCTCATTGGTACAGTAACTGAGATTTCCTATTTTAATATATACACTACCGTTGACACCAAAACGGATACCTCTAAAATCCAATTAATACCTAGTGTGTCTCATGCCTTACATTCCCCATGTGCTGGTTGGAATATGATATCTTTATTCTATGGGTAAGGAGAAAGTCCTCATAATATGATATAGATGATGTAAAACATCTATTTAACCCCACATCCTCAAAAAACAATGTTAAAATATGATTACCAAATATTTGGTGGTTCAATGTGGATCAATGTTGGTATGGGCATTGGTGCCCTACAATTCTTGTGGTCTCTATAGGCTTTCCTACCATGTGTGCATCGGGATTCCTTTATGTAAATCCTAACACAACATGTTATGGTGCCCCAAATATGATGGAAATATTTCGGTCATAAATATAGACACACTCATGGAGTTTCCCATTCATCCTCTTCCTTGGCAGCTATACAAGAAAAACACCAGATCTACTCCATGTGTATGCATTATTTTTCACTATAATGACAAGTCAATTTCTACTGCATGTTTGTCAAATATAGACTAAATCACATGGCCTTAGAGTAGGCATTGACCATGACATCCTCTTTGGGATTATTACCACCCATAAGTCCCATACTCCCATTTCCAAATAAACTATGTGGACAATTATCACTTCATTTGATGTAGGATAAATAGGAAGCCTATTTGATGGTTCAAGACCATCACCCATGTCCATCACGGTATCTCCATCGATCTTTTTTGTATTTTGGATGATCATTCCCCATCACAGAGGTTATACATCCTTCCAGTCCCCTATCCATGATATATATTTCTCATGATTCTCCTCCTCAGGTGTCGTATTACATATTTTAGAAATATGTGGACTTTGATTCCCATCCATTGGGAAATTTATAAATCCCCCTGATGATCGATCCCAATACCATAATCGTTATGTCGGTTCCACTTCATCAATCTTCATCATTTGACACTTAATCTATATCTATTGTGATTTTACTTGGGTCTCCATATCTAGGTGCAATCAATCCAATGATAACCATTCATAATTCCCAAACTCAGTCCATACTCCTCAAACAATGAGTTTCCATCTTGTGATGGGCTTCTAATGATGTCAAAGACCTAAAATGTTTGTGGGTTGATGTATATTGTGTACACCACGATCCCAATCGTCACTTTCTAGATATAAGATGGTTTTGATCAATGTCTTCTATACGTGGTAAGTTAGACGCCTCCTTGAGGTTCAATCCTATCTATTTGTATTACTTGGAGGCCCTTTATGCTTGGAACCACCGTCCTCTGATCTTCCATTTTTGTGTACAGATCATCCTTTACGGTGTGACACCCTCCGATTTTTGGGACACATCAAATTGTGTCTGTCTACTTTTTGTGTCCCGTCACCTTCATCTAGTATGTTTTCTATGTGTTCTCTCATATAGATGTACCTATATAATCCACTCCGATTGGAGTTTTGATAATTATAATATGTATAATCAAGAAAATAAACAGATTGAATAGCTTGTGATCAACATGTAAATATAATGAAAACCTAGGATAAATTCTTATGGAATACAATTACCTGTATTCGACATGGGGTTAATTGGGCTTCTTCACCCTTGAGAAGCCCTCTTACAAAAGAAAATCCAATTGTTCTAGTGTTTCAAGAACCATACACACTAGCGATGCCCAACATGACTAGACTCCTAATTGAGGGACACATCCCTAAATTTAGCACATTTGAATTTCCTAACACAAGAAGCAGAAATAATGGGGGTCAACAAGGATATAGAATCCAGATGAGTTTCATGCATTATGTCCTTATATTTAAGGGACACTTGACCTAAGTGGCGAATTCAGAGTAAAAATCCATGGAAAAATCCACTAACATCCCATCATCCAGTTTCTATCAAGGTGAAATTTCCCATCAATAGACAATGGATACCACACACCTTTGTATGGATATAATTCACGGAAAAAACGCTAATAATTCAGTATAAGAATCCGAAAAATGCGAAAGGATGAGGTGCATCACAATGTAAATTTGTCAAGAATCGGTGTCCTATGGATCATTATAATTATATATAGATATAAAATCACACAAAAATACCTTATAATTCATGAAAATATTACATCCTATATACCAATACAGACAGAAATTGAATAATTATTACATGTCATGTAGTTCAACAACAATTGATACAATTTTATAATGAACTCACCAAAATTACCTCTAATACTAATACACAAACTTGATTGGATAGAAATAAATGTAATTACCAACAAATACGTGTTTTTGACTAGAACATTTAATAGTACATACATCAAATGGAGTGGGCGTCCTTTGATGGAAGCCATAATGGTTCAATAATGGAAATAAACACTCAAATTTTGATATTCAAGACACCCCTAATGTATTTAATTACCATAATTTGTTAGATAATATGTATAAAGGTAAAACATAAACTAAAGGAACACATGAAATCAAATAATACATTCTCTCCTAGATGAGGGGTCACATTAGGACCACATATTCATTGGTAAACATCATCATTATAGATTCCCATAGATCATAAGAAACAACAACCTCCCAATGTTGTTTTCCCTTTCTAGGGACAAAAGAAATATATAAATATTCATTTTGGATACTATAAAGTGTGAAATAAATATACTTATAGGGTCTCACCTAGTGTTACATAAAAAATTCAATAATAATAAACCACTAATAAATTAAATTTAATTAAAACATTAAATGAAAATTCATTTATATATTTTAGAGAAATAGTAGTTAAATAAAAATATATACGAAATATTAATATTGGATGTAATGATTACATTATATAAATAATTTATGTAAAATAGTTCT
The DNA here is from genome assembly GCA_963277665.1 of Viscum album. Taxonomy (NCBI): domain Eukaryota; kingdom Viridiplantae; phylum Streptophyta; class Magnoliopsida; order Santalales; family Viscaceae; genus Viscum; species Viscum album. Next base: position 1,035,313,210 of record OY728133.1, on the reverse strand, counting down.
CATAAAAAAATCTATAATAAAAAATGTCATTTGGGTGGAGGTCAAAAATACAAAAAACCAAGGTCATAATATATGATGTAAATTTGTTTTCTGAAATACTATTCTTACACTTATATATAATGATAATGAATAATGTATGTACACACTCTGTATAATTTTCAATCAATCAAGATAATCTATTAACCCATCATTGGGGGCCAATCAAGGGAAGTCATTCTTAATTTGGTTTACTTCATTATGTAAATATTAATCATTTCTTAAGTAGAAATATATCATTCATTATTTTAAAAATTATTGACTAACTAATCATTCTCACATGTTCTTAAATTAATCATTTAATCATTCAGTAATTCTTGGAAAAACGTTAAAATCAATTCAACATTCACAATTCAATTCCCTAATTTCAATTCAACCAATCATTTTAAATTTTTAGTCCAAATCATTTGTTTTCATCAAAATCATTCTATTTTACCTAAAATTTAATATTGTTACAATTTTCTGAAGAATCAAAATAAAACCCATTCCCTTAATTATATTTCAATCCATTCTACAATTTCTCATAAATTCTAAAGTATATTAATATTCCATTGAAATTGAGTGTTTTCAAAATTCCATCCCCTATTTAAATAACATCTAAATTCATATCAAATCATGAATATTAAATCAATAATAAACTCATTTTAAATAAATTTTGCAATTTTTATTCTAATGATACATTAAATTAATTTGGAACCTCAACATTTAAGCATGTGAAAATGTAATCTTACACCCATAATTAGAAAAAATGACGAAGAGTGAAGTAAAAGGATATAATTGAATCAATACTAGAATCAAGATCCAAAAAACTATGATATAACCATGAAATAATGTGAGGATTCACATATCTATAAATAGAAATAACTTAGGGACAAATAAAATAAAAATCATTAGTGAAACCATGTAATAGATGTGGGTAATATCTTTTACAAGTACCTTTAATCCCATGATAAATGATTTGAGGTGTTAAGAAATCATTTTTTGAAATATGAAATAAAAAAATATTTTTTCTAAGGTTGAATTTCATGTACGAGGGAGCTTAAACAGGGGTCATATAGTTTGAAATATATTTTTATTTGATTATTAAACCATGTGGATGGAATACTAGTTGGACCGTAATGTATATAGTAAACTTGTTCCCAAAATATCTTTCCTTATATTGATTAAAGAAAATGGTTCCCCATATGGATGAATAATTAAAATAAATACTCCACAGACATGTAATATCCACTATACAAATGGTTCCCGGTTGGGGGGGGGGTTCAAAAAATGTTTAGAAACACTATTCACACACTTCTAGTGGATCAATATATGGTTTATATTTGAACATCACCATGTCCAAACCATGGAAAACCCCCAAAAAGTTCCAAAGAATCTATGATCACCAAAAACAACCCATGAAAATCACCAAATATTATGAAGAATAAAACAGGGTGAGAGGTGTACCTTAATGATGGTAAGGGAATGTTACCAACATTAATTGAATTATATATGCATTTTATGTCTCTTTTGGTATTCATTATATGGGTATCAAAATTAATATTTTGAAAGAATTACTATTATTAAAAAAGATTAATAAAGGATCCATATTTATCGGTATGTAAGAAATGGATTTTTACCTCTCCTATACAAAATATATAAATTATGGATCAATTATCAATATTAAAACATTTCATCAAACAGAATTATTCCTTTTCTATGTTTTATGTATTTTAAAAACAGGTTTTAAAACGTTTTGGTATTTTAATATATAAAAAAAGTATTCTAATGCGTGTAAATAAAATTTTTCTACAAGAATAAATGTGGTATGATATTATAATTTTTTTTATATATTATTTTTATTTATGAAATATTTTTTTAAAATAATGGATGTGTAGTTCCATTATGAACAAATAATTGGTTGTTCCACTATAAACAAAGGACAAGTGGTTCTTTTATAAACCATATGATGATGGTTCTATTATAAAACAATGACGATATTTTCATAAAATAATTATGTGTGGTTACATTATAATCCAAATATGTGTGGGTCCATTGTATCCCTTATTTGTATTGAGCAATTATTATCTTTATAGTGAATTATGACAGATGTTGAACATTAATATTATTAAATTGGAAAATTTGATGTGGAAAATTATGCAACATGTTATGTACAAGAATTGTTTATCCATGACAAGGATTTTAATTAAATAAATTCATATTGTAATATATGTTAATGTGGTTACGTTATATGAATATTAATTATAATATCATAGTGTGGAAATTAAAAAAATATTAAAAATTTTACTTTAGAAACATTTTTGAGAATTTTCAATTAAATATCTATTATGAGATGTTTTATAAAATATTTGGGTATAAAATTTTACTAATTATGTATGAAAAAGATAATTTTGAACTCAATATTATTTAAAAAAACAAAATATTTTATAATGATCCATGTACTAATTGGTTTTTGTTTTCATGTTTTGTCACATACTAATATTTTTATTCCAATCATTGGATTTAATATATTTTTCACAGTATTTTATGAATGATTAGGTATATGGATGATGTTTATTAGACAATATTGAATAAATTCGATGAATATAGAATAGATTATTTGGATAAAAAATTGTGAGAAGGTTTTATACTAATAGAAAGTATCAAATGTTGATGTAATATGTATTTTTGAAAGGTTTATGGACTAATTATATAGAACCTAAAATTATAATGATCCTAAAATGTAATGAAATTAACTATTATCATAGAATTGATTATTTTTTAATTTTTTTGTTGGTTAATAATAGTTTCTAGTATAATAATGGATTAGATAACACTGGACATGACTGTTTTTTTTTCATGTGATGTTATCATTAGTATTTTCTATAACATTATAGTTTTATTGGTTTTAGGATAATCATATTTTCAGTGGTATAGAAAACCCTTACGAGGTTTTAAATGATTGATACTTACTTTCATTAAGGTTATTTTGGGAATGTTTTTTGGGTTGAGTTTTTTAAAACCCTTTGGTTTACATTCAATTATCATTTTGGAAGAATGAAATTACATTTTTAGGAATGTATGACGAATGGTATGAGGAAACAAATGAGATTAAAACATTACTTATTGTTAATTTTAAAAATATTATTTGTTATATATTATTATTCATTAATTTAATGATATATCATAATCCATTGGTTTTATTAGGGAGTATTGGATATTAATGTGTTTTTTATTCACACAAAGATTTTTTTATGTTTTCATACATTGTGATAAAAAATATCATATTGGTTAATTAATAAAGGCAAAAAATTACATTTTAATACATTTTAACAATCATGACATCCATTAGAAATATAATTTAGTTCATCTAGCATAAAACATTTCATTTAATACACATTTGTTAGAGAAACAAATGAGATTATAGTGAAAATTTAATCATGGGGGATTTTATTCTTATAAATTATATTTATTTCCTTATATTATTAGTATATATGGTAATAAAATTCCTCAATACTTGGAAAAGGATCATGAAATCCAAATTTTATATAATAAATATCATATAAGATAAAAGGATGGTCATTTTAACATCTATTTGTTTGATGGTTCAGTTATTGTTGAATTTTTTGAATATTATTCAATTTCAATGGATCAATGGTCTCAATCAATCTCCATTATTATTTTGACATTATTTTATCCCTGATGTCCATATTTTTATTTCTAAAAAATATTCTCCAATATTGAAGCATTGTCTGTGATATTACAAATGATCTATATATTTCCGATTAAATTAATTTAAGAGGATGTATTATGAAACATTTTTTTGATACTGGTTTAAAAATAAATGTTTTCAAATTTGAAAATCTTAATTTCCGAGAACATATTATAATTTTGTGGAAAACATTATTAAATGGGAACAATGTAATACATCAATATTTTCAATAATGGAAATTATTTATGATATTACACAAAACACAGAATAACCAAATTTAAAAAATCAAAAAATATTATAGAATTAATAAAAATTTTAACATATAAATTGAGATGGTTCGTATGAATATGATTTTCCATATAAAAAATATAGATAAATTTTATATTGAATAATTTTTTATTGATAAATGAGAAATGATATTTTAGTAACCAATTGTTTTTCTTTAAAAATTGATTAATAGAAAAATAATTATTTCATTTCTTCTAGAAATTATTATTATTTATTAATGGAAATTTTGGAACTATTATTAAAAAAATGTTATAAAGTTTTAATTATCGAAGATTTTTTTTCTTAATTTCAATATTATCGTTTTTTCTAAAATTTGTGATTTCTAAATAAACAATGTTAAATTATAATTTATATTTAATTTTTTGTTAAATGTATTTACAATGATATATATTTTTTATTTAATTTTAATAAATCAATACTTCTATTTTTTTATTAGTAATATAAATATTTTCATTAAAATAATATTTATGGTTGATTTTCTATAAAAATATTCTTACTGAAAATGAATTTTATAGAAAAAATTATTTTATGAAATACATTCTTGTTTAATTTTAAACTAATATTTCCACTTCTCAATAGATAATATTTATATATTTATAAAATATTCCGAATCATAATATATAAATTTTTATCATTTTTCATATTTATTTTTTTTCAATATGATTTATAACCTTAGTAATTTATTGTCACCATAGTAAGGGTAAACGGGTTATTAAGGATAAAAATAATATAATAAGGAATAAAAAATGATACAAACACATTCCACTATCTTATTTAAAATGTGTAGTTCAACCATTTGAATCCATGATTAATAATTATGATCGCATGGGGATATATTTATTTTATATTGACCTTTATATTGATTTATTTGAAGAAAAGGAAAAAATTTCATTCTCTTCGTTTTTTATCTCTAAATTTACAACATACAGAAAATTTATGTAATTATTTAGGATTATAGTGTTATTTAAAAGGTTGTATAATTTTTATATTGGTATTTTATTTGTAATTTTTATTTATGAAATAAATATATCAAATTTTTAGGCAACACCTATAAAATATTTATTCAAATTATAGAAAAATATGATAAATTTTTTATTAAATAATAGAAATAGTATAAATCAAGTGAATATTGTGTTGAAAATTGATTTAGATACATATAACATATTTTAGATGTTTTAATTGATAATACATAAATTCCATTATTTTCAAGTTATTTTTATTGAAATATTAATTGAATAGTTCCAAAAAATGTAATTAGTCATATTTCATAAGAAATTTTATTTAATTAAATGATATAAAATTTCATAAAAAAATTTAATAAGTAATTTTATTATATGGTTGATAAATAATATATGGACCCTTGATGGTCTAATTATTCTTTTATATATATTATAGTGATCCCAATAGAGTAAAAACATTTTTCTCACTGCAATTCTAAAAAATGTTGTGGATGTACTAAAAGAAAAAAATAAGGGTATAATATTAAACAAATAATTTCCTTTTTTTGTATTTTATGACTTATATTCATAATCATCATATATTTTAATTAATTATTTTGGTTATTTTACCAAGAAAATAAATTAACCACAATTTAATACATTATAAAAGTATAAGAGTTCCCCCCAACTCTTTTAAAAGGGAATCTCTACTCTTCTACTCCCAATACATTATAATACTTTTGGATCAGATAATACCATACCAAATCCATTGTATAAATACATATCTACATTATTGAGTTCATAGTTTGATCAGTAAGTAATACTACAATGTCTTTAGTTATAAATTGAATGTGATAGGCTGGAGAATAGATATTTTTCTCAAACACGCATTGTTTTTTTCATCTTTAATCCCATTAAAATTTCATTAATTAATGATTAAATAAGGTATTAAATTTCATAAAAAAATTTCTATGTTTCTATTTAAATAGAATTACATTTATCGATATCTTCTTACATCCCATATTATAAAAAATTCCTTTTACATATCTAAAATTTTCTATTACCAGTGCAAAAAACAATGAATATCAGAGAGTAAATAAAAACCATATTCATTAACCAGTGCTAGAATGGAATCCATAATGGACCCCCTTTTTCTAATATTTTATTTACCACTAATAAATTCATCCATTATTATTGCAACCAGAATAACTTCTAGTGGTGGAACTTTATTAGTTTTCAAAAATTTGATGATAAATCGACACTTCATTAAGGACAAAAACAACACCGATTAGGTGACCCTTTATCAACACTTTTAATTTTGTACAAATTTTTATTTCTACTAAATTATCTATTTGGAAACTATGATTTATTGATGTTTTAATTATGGATGTTTTTTATAACTTTTATGGCACAATGAAATATGACCCCATATCCGTAATACAATACACTCCAGATATTCTGATTAGTTTTGTTGATGTAATGAAAATTTTAAACTAAATTTCCACATAAATTCAATGTAGTCACTTCGATTAAGAAACACATCCTATTTCATAATGAAAACCAATTAATTTATATATTTCAAAAATTTATTTTTCATTTTCTTTACTAATGTATAAAAAAATTGAACAAGGTTATTCAGTTTTGAGTATTTCTGTATCACCCAAGGTAAATAAAAATATGAAATTTTCATATTTATCAATATTTGGGAATAAAATGTTAATATTGATTAAATGGGAACGCTATGCCCGATGGCGTACCCAATATGCAACAACGTGTTTCTTGGAAATCTTACGTTGCACTCTAATAATAAAATAATATTATTTCAAATGGTAGTTAACACCAAGCCATTGTAATGGAGGGAATGAACATAACTAACTACAAAAATGATTATATATGTTTGTAAAATATTTTTACTTTTATCCAATAAATTTTAGAGGCTTAAAATGCGAATGGATCCAATATTAGGAGTAAATATTCTAATATTCATTAAAAGGTATATTAACCACCTTTTTATGGAGATCAATTTTTAAATCCACTTTTTGAAAATTTCAAATATTATATTGGACCAAATAAAATCTTTCTTAAGAATCGGGACATAAAAATTTTCTTCGTGTATGTTTTTGTTATTTTTTCGATAAAGTTCATTTTTATTGAATACGTGAAAAATGTTAAAAACCTTTTTAAATATAATTTATTTATATGGTTACATCATCTTTTTAATTGGTTTTAAAGTGAAATTAGAATATATTTTAACCATTTAATCCAAAGGTGGTCATTTGAATTAATTTCACATTATATTTGGACTTAAACTAGTGTTAATCTTTTAATAGATATTGTTTCTTAAAAACACGCTATTTGTTTTGATAGTGGGAATTAATTATTAAATTAATTAATGAAACTTATATATTTTGAATTTTATAAAATAGACATCATTTTTTAATTCAGAATATCAAATTTAGCTTAGGGTTATTTTTTGGTATTTTTCTGAAAAACATCAATTTTTGATGAATAGTGAATCCACTAAGTGGTAGTTAAAAACTGATTTTTTGTTTAAATGAAACATTACCACTTTTGTGATTTTATTTTCAAAAATCCAACATTCATGGTTGTCATTAGGATGTAAAATGTGGTTCAATGGGATTAAAATAATTTTTTGGTGAATAATAACTTTTAAGTTTTATTAATCGTGATTAAAGGTAATTAGTGTAATTTAAGGTAAAGATAATTTTATAATAATATTAAATGACCATGACACATATCTTACCCATGTTGGATTAGCCATGGAAAACCTAGAAAAACCATGGGTCAACTTGGGGACCTCATGGAGCAACATTGGTAGAAAAATGACATTAATAACTTTTTATTTGAAGTTAAAATGATGTCACAAACATGTATTTTTTTACAAAAACAATTATTAGATGGGGATATACAAGTCATATTTTTGACCATAAATATTAAGTGGGAATATTAAAAGATTTCCTACATCATAGTATTTTTTTATAATTTTTAGACATTAAATAAATTTATTTATTTATCACACCACAATGATGCAGCGATTACCTCATTAATGAATGATTTAAATAAAATGAAAAGATAATGTAAAATATAATACATACATTTGTCAAAAACCGATTGGATGGGTGTATTTCGAACAATTATCAACTTAGACTCGAAATATATCATTGTGGGACCTTTTATATCCGAATATCATTTTATAATTAAGTTACTTTTCAAGACTTTCCAATAGTACCCCTCCTCCCTCTTATAAAAGACCCCCAACTCTGCCACCTTACCCACACCTCTCAAGCCTTTGGCTCGACCAAAATCAGATCATTTTATCTCTCCACATCATTCTTTTCATCCTATAAGCCTACCCTTAGGCAGAATGCTCTTCAACAAACCCTTTTGGTTCAAAGCAAGAGGAGATACCCGATTTAAAGATAAAGTCTTCCCTAATGTTCTTTTGTTTTATTTTTCTTCTCCAACCCCCTAAAATCTTTTCTTCATTTATTTTGTAACAACACCAGTATCTTCAATATACTAGGATGTTTTTATGAGACTTATTTGATCTACACTTACCCAAACCTCCGTCTAGTGGTTAAAAAACACATTGTTTCCATGGATGGCGAATTACTGCCTCACGAAACGATGATTGTTCTATCTTCTCCTACCACATATCATGGTGACCATTATGATGGAACTATATTTATTTATGATATATATTATATTTATTTCCTCTCTATGATTATGTATTTTATATTTAATAATTACCTTTATGCTTTCCATGTTGTGAAAATGCAATAATTTCATTTGAGGAAGTGTGGACTACCGCCCCCTCAAGTGATTTAACTCATTCATGAAATACATGGAATGTATAATTAATTAAATTGATTAACATATGTGACCTATATAACATATATATTATACTGGAATTATAATATATTTATCTCTCATCTAGTTTTAATTCCATTAATGTGCCAAAGAAATGTAAGTAGTGTTCATGCATACGTACGGCCTACCGTCTCCATGAACAGTGCATTTCATTTCTTCTTATCTCAAAATGTTATGGAATAGTATAAAATGAATATATATTGTATATATATGATATTTAAATCATTAATACTATTCTGGAGAATATGTACTTATAACTACATGGAAAATTCTTTTCCAACAAGTTTGAATTTTACTCATGTACCGAACATCGTCAAAAACATCTGATATGAAATCTCATTATTAACCAATTATTATAACATTATAATATTTTATATGAATTTTAAAATAAACTTTAAGGGGTTTCCTTAAGAAAATTTTAATTGAAAAAAGTTTATTATTCAGTAATATAAAGAAACGAACAAGGCAAGTCATACATAAGTTAAGGGATCCTACCTCTCTCTTTCATTCTAAGTACTCCCTTTTATGTCATTCATTTTATAATCCATGTTATTATGTTAGAGGATGTTCTTATATATTCATTATAATGTCCTTTTTATGTTATTCTGATGAGATAACCTCTCTTTCTCTCATCAATTCATTTTAAGAATATTTAAATGGCATCGTTAGGTTGTACAATTTTTATAAGGGATCCTACCACTTTCTTCTTTTTATGTACTCTCTTTTATGTCATTTATTTTAATCTCATCTTTATTATGTTTTGTGATGTTCTTTTATATTCCCTATTTGATCTCGTAAATCAATTTTTGGATGTTTTATGTGGCACCGTTATGCTGCCGAGTTTTTGTAAGGGATTTTTCTTCTCACTTTTATTCCCGTGAGATTTATGCTACATTTACCACCATTTCCTTTTAGTGGTGTATGTAATGCCCATTATTCTACTCTCTGTGTAATATACAGTCGTTTATGAGTATTTAAATCAATGTTTTATAGTAGTTCTTTCATGGGGTGTGCGTTTTGAAAGTTACCCAAATCGGTAAGGAAACCTTTCACCATCCTCTTTTTAAATAACTTATTTTTGTTAGGACTTTTAATTTAAATCTTATTATGTTGCGATATGTTATTCTAAATCCTTATTGATGTAAAATGTATTACCAAGTGATGAGATGCCCTTTTTTTCTCATCAACTCATTTTCTGAATTTTAATGTGACGTCGTTAAGCTGTGGAATTTTTACAAGGGAACTTCTTAACCCGATTTCGTTTTCATTGGGTTCATCTTGTAGTTATTGAATATGTCATACTGATAATCTGTTTGAATGAGCTCTGATTATTTTAAACAGAATATCAACTTATATTCGGTGTATTTATATTTTTCACACATAATTATGAGATTGATTTATCCTTATTTTAAGGATACACTTTTTATAAGGGATTTCATCTCATTTTACATTTCTATTGAGACTTCATCGTTGTTATGCACCAATTCACTCTTATATGGTGTAAATAAATTCCTTTGAAATATTATATCATTAATCCCTTTATACTAATGATATTATAATGTTCTTATTAATTGTTATTCCTAAATAATTTGTATTCAAGTGTCTCTCATTTTGTTAAAAACTCTTTAACTAAAATATCATTTTAAATGTTTTAATGATTTATTATTATAAATATTTCTCACTAATATCAATGTTTTAAAAATTGTTTTAAGGATTTATTTATATGGATATTAATGGTTTTAAATTTTTTATTCTTTAAAGTGGTATGGAAAACTTTGATTAAAAAATCTCTTTATTAAATGTTTTAAATGGTTTTGAAAATGGTTTTGATAATGTATTTTTTATGTCAGTATTTTTAAGTGATATATTGTGATTGAAATGAGTAAATTTTTTATTTCAATTATATTTGTTTTATGTATTATGATTTTATAATGGTACTTGTACATTTGACGGTTTGTTACGTGATAAACCATATGACGGTTGGTGTTGTGAATACCAGGACGGGTGGTTACGTTTTAATCACCAATGCATTGGGTATGGAAGTTGGTCGTACAACTATTCCATTTAGTGATATGTGTGGAAGTCGACCATATGGTTTTTCCATTGAAGTATGTTTATGTCCCATGATACCTTTATATGTTATGTGTTCTTTAAATTGTTTTTATGGTAATCTTTTGGTTACAATAAGGGTATGTAATGATCTTTTATTCAGTGAAAAGTTTTTACTACTTCATAAAGGTGAAAAGTATTACTTTGATAAAGTATTCATGGTTTACTTGTTGTTTTGAAAAATGTGCAGCTTTCCTTCATTGTGTATCCTTTACTGGGGTTTTTATGCTCATCCCATGTTTTTGAATTGTTCTCCACTGGTCTTAAAGATGAATAGGGTCAAGGATGGAATCATGGAAAGACATGCTATATAAAACATGGAACTATAAATGTTTCTTTTTATGAGTTTTTATGTTATGGAAACATAGTAGAAGTGTCTACTTTGTAATCTTTTGAGATGTAATAGTTATATCCTAATTCTCTAAAACTCTAAACCTAAAAGGATCCTCAATGTGAATTATTCATTTAAATTAAGAATATGTATTGCACATAATGAGGGGTCCTTATAGTTGTTATCAAAGGAAGGTTTAGACAACTTTAAGGATTATGAGTTTTCATTAGACACATGGTTAGTCCCTATATATATTATTTCAGTTAAATCCTTGTTTTATAACTTTTTTCAGGTCATTTAAAGTTGGTTTTGAATGGAAGGAGGAGGATCTCAAATGAAATTTTGATCTCTTCCTGATAACATGCTTGCAATAATTATTTCAAAGTCATGTTCAGAATATTTTGAAACTTTTTATAGCATACAACTCACTTGCAAGCAGTTGTTTGAGATAAAAATCTCCTCTACTATACCTCGTTATCATTGTGGATCATGGGTTGTATTTAGATAAATTCTATTTTCACAATATTCTCATATTTTTAAGAAGGGTAAATATTATCAAGGTATTTTCAAATATTTTACCTTATCACAAGATTTTGAAGCGTATTATGATTTTAAAAATGGTTTTGAAGAAGGAGACCCTTGCGAAACCTATTTATATTTTCTTTTAAAATATATTCACTCAACACATACTTATGGTATTTTAAAAGGACAAATAATCGAAATATTCAACTCAAATTTTGTGCGACTATTTTATAGAAATCATGTTTTATCAGATGTTTTGGAATTATATTTCATACATGATTATTTTCCCCAAAAAAAATTCTTTGAACACCCATATGACCCATGTTGTACAAGGTGAATTTTGGATGGAGGAAGAAAATGATTTTGAAGGATCTCTAAATCATTGTTGTAATGCATGGGACTTCTACCTATGTGAACAAGATGATGATGAACCTGATTGGACGCCATGATCAAGGTATTTTGTTATTCATTTTGGGAATCATTTTATGTAATATTATGGTTGTGAAATAAGACATCAAGAATTAAGATGTTGAGAACGTAATGAATTTGGATGAAAATGAGTGGTATAAAGAAACCATTGAGGTTAAAACATGTTAGGGTTATTATTTGTTTTTTATAAAAAGGACAACCCATAGGAAGAGTGATAACTCGTCGCATCTGGTAAGGCTGCAGGAATCATACCCACAACTGAAGGGCGACAAGGGCGCTTCGCCTACCACTAGACTACATGAAGTCCCTGGTTAGTATTACTTATTAATTTTAGTTATATGATTTTATGAATCAAGAATAATTTCATTTTTGGTTACCTAGGAAAATATTGACCTCTCATGGAGGATATAATATTAGGTTAATTACATTTCAATAAGAGACATTATGATCAACTGATGTAATTTGGAGATAAATGATAATTTATACCATTGAATACTTTGTGATGAAATCCTTCAAATATTTGTGTTTCATTCTTCATTTGGTTTACTTTGAAGTATTTTATGGAAAATTTGTTTATTGAATGGTCTTCATTGAACTTTGGGTTTTGTTGGACAAATTTTGGAGATTAAGAATATATTTTCTATTTTATAATGGATTATCCTTTTGTGGATTACCTAATCTTGTTCGAACAATTTTGGTTTTGGTTAAGGTCTAAATAAATTGGAAATATATAGTTATCTTTTTTGGATTATGTGATTCACTAGAAGTTGATTATAGATCTCTTAATGTGAACAAGTCATCCGAAATACTCATCTTTTGGAGAAAATATGACTTTGTGTAAGAAACCATTTAGTATATGAGAGTCTACATAACATGTAAGTATGTTTCCTTATGATTTAGTTATGATCATAAATAAATTCCTCAATGAAAAGTAACTTAAAAAACAAAATATTGTATGTTAACTTTTCCTACTAGGGAATCAAATATCATTTAACCCATCACCAGTTTGTGATTTTCTAGAGGTTAACTCTTGCCTATACATGTTTTCTATCACTCTACGTCAGAACATGGCCCTTTCATTCTCATCCATGTCCATGTTTTCCTACATTTAATCCTAGTATGGGTTAAATCCGGAGACCTTTGTACTTCCCTTTCTTTATTATAAAGTGACAATTTAATTGGCTCCTTTTTCGATGTGGGGCTTTCAACAAAGTTTCTGAGCTCCATTTTAAAATTGTGAGGACGCAATTCCCAAAAGGGGGGAAGGATGTAACACCCCAGGTAAATAAAAATATGAAATTTTCATATTTATACATATTTGTGAATAAAATTTTAATATTAATTTAATGGGAATGTTATGCTCGATGGCGTACCCAATAGGCAACAACGAGTTTCTTGGAAATCTTTCGATGCACTCTAATAATAAAATTATATTATTTTAAATGGTAGTTAATTACTAGCCATTGTAATGGAGGGAATGAACAGAACTAACTAACAAAATTATTATATGTGTTTTTCAAATAGTTTTACTTTTATCCAATAAATGTTAGAGGCTTAAAATTCGAATGAATACAATTTTAAGCATAAATATTTTAATATTAATTAAAAGGTTGATTAACCACCTTTTGATGGTGAACCCTTTTTAAATCTACTTTTTAACGATTTCATATATTATATTGGACAAAATAAAATCCTTCTCTATAATCGGGACATCAAAATTTACTTTGTGTATGTTTTTTGTTATTTTTTCGATAAATTTCATTTTCACTGAATAAGTGAAAAATGTTAAAACCGCTTTTAAATATAATTTATTTATATGGTTACAACATATTTTTAATTGGTTTTAAAGTTAAATTAGAATATATTTTTACCATTTAATCCAATAGTGGTCATTGGAATTAATTTTACATTGAATTTGGGATTAAACTAGTGTCAATCTTTTAATAGATATTGTTTCTTAAAAACACGCTATATGTTTTGACAGTGGGAATTAATTATTAAATTAATTAATGAAACATATATATTTTGAATTTTATAAAATAGACATCATTTTTGAATTCAGAATATCAAATATAGATTAGGGTGATTTTTTGGTATTTTTTATAAAAACATCAATTTTTGATGAATAGTGAATCCACTAAGTGGTAGTTAAAAACTGATTTTTTGTTTAAATGAAGATTAACCACTTTTGTGATTTGATTTTCAAAAATCTGACATACATGGTTCTCATTAGGATGTAAAATGTGGTTCAATGGGATTAAAATAATTTTTTGGTGAATAGTAACTTTTAAGTTTTATTAATCGTGATTAATGGTAATTAGTGTAATTTAAGGTAAAGAAAATGTTATAATAATATGAAATGATCATGAAACATGTATTAACCATATTTTATTATCCATGGAAGACCAAGAAAATCCATGGGTAAACTTGGGGACCCCATGGACCCACATTGGTAGGAAAATGACATTAATAACTTTTTATTTAAAGTAAAATGATAATGTCACAAACATGTATTGTTTTACTAAAACTATTTTTACACGGGGATATACAAGTCATATTTTTGACCATAAATTTTCAATGGAAATCTAAAAATATTTCCTATATCATAGTAGTTTTTATAATTTTCAGACATTAAATAAATTTATTTATTTATGACACTACGATGATACAGTGATTACCTCATTAATGAACGATTTAAATAAAATGAAAAGATAATGTAAAATATTTGACATACACATGTAAAAAACCTATTGGATGGTTAGCTTTCGAACACTTATCATCTTAACCTCGAAATATATAATTGCAGGAACTTTGATACCCGAATATCATTTTATAATAAAATTACTTTTCAAGAATTTCCAAGAGTTCCCCTCCTCCCTCTTATAAAAGGCCCCCAACTCTACCTCCTTACCCACACCCCTCAAGCCTTTGGCTCAACCAAACTCTGATCATTTTATCTCTCCACATCCCTCTCTTCATCCTAGAAGCCTACCCTTAGGCAGAAAGCTCTTCAACAAACCCTTTTGGTTCAAAGTAAGAGGAGTTACCCCATTTAAAGGTAAAGTCTTCCCTAATGTTCTTTTGTTTTATTTTGCTTCTCCAACCCCATAAACTCATTTTATTCATTTATTTAGTAACAACACCAGTATCTTCAATATACTATAATTTATTTATGATACATATTCGAGCTACACTTACACACACCTTCGTCTAATGGTTAAAAAACATAATGTTTCCATGGATGGTGAATTACTGCCTCACGAAACGATGATTGTTCTATATTCTCCTACCACCTCTCATAGTGTCCATTATGATGGAACTATATTTATTTTTGATATATATTATATTTATTTCCTCTCTATGATTCTGTATTTTCTATTTAATAATTACCTTTATGCTTTTCATGTTATGAAAATGTGATAATTTCATTTGAGAAAGTGTGGACTACCACCCCCTCAAGTGATTTGACTCATTCATGAAATACATGGAATGTATAAATAATGAAATTGATGAAAATATGTGACCTATATAACATATATATTATACTGTAATTATAATATATCTATCTTTCATGTAGTTTTAATTCCATTAATGTGCCAAAGAAATGTAAGTAGTGTTCATGCGTACACACGACCTACCGTCTCCATGAATGGTGAATTTCATTTCTTTATATCTCCAAATGATATGGAATAGTATAAAATAAATATATATTATATATATAAGATATTTAAATCATTAATACTATTCTGTAGATTCTGTACATATAACTACATGGAAAATTATTTTCCAACACGTTTGATTTTTACTCCTGTACCGAACATTGTCAAAAACGTCTAATATGAAATCACATTATTGACCTATTATTATAACATTATAATATGTTATATGAATTGAATAATAAACATTAATGTATTTCCTTAAGAAATGTATAATTGTCCAAAGTTTACTATTCAGGAATATAATGAAACGAACAAGACAAGTCGGACATATGGTAAGGGATCCTACCTCTCTCTTTATTTTCAAGTACTCCCTTTTATGTCATTCCTTTTATGAAACTTGTTATTATGTTAGAGGATGTTCTTTTATATTCATACTACTTTCCCTTTTATGTTAATATGATGAGATAACCTCTCTTTCTCTCATCAATTCATTTTAAGAATGTTTATGTGGTGTCGTTAGGCTGCAAAATTTTTGTAAGGGATCCTACCTCTATCTTCTTTTTATGTACTCACTTTTATGTAATTTCTTTAAATATAATATTTAATATGTTTGGGGATTTTCTTTTATATTCCCTATTTGATCTCATAAATACATTTTTGGATGTTTTATGTGGCACCGTTAGGCTGCTGAGTTTTTGTAAGGGATTTTTCATCTCACTTTTATTCCCGTGAGATTTATGCTACATTTGCCTCAATTTCCTTTGAGTGGTGTATTTACTACCCATTATTCTACTATTTCTGTAATATAATTTCTTTTATGAGTATTTAAATAAATGTTATACAGTAATTATTTCATGGGGTGTACGTTTTGAAAGTTACCCAAATCGGTAAGGGAACCTTTCACCATCCTCTTTTTAAATGACTTCTTTTTGTTAGGTCTTTTAATTTAGATCTTATTATGTTGGGATATGTTCTTCTATATCTTTATTGATGTACAATGTATTACCAAGTGATGATATACCCTTTTTTCTCATCAACTCGTTTTATAAATTTTAAAGTGATGTCGTTAGGCTGTGGAATTTTTACAAGGGAACTTCTTAACCCGATTTTGATTTGTTTGGGTTCAACTTGCAGTTATTGAATATGTCATACTATGAATATTTTTTAATGAAATATGATTATTTTAAACTTAATATCCACTTATATTTGGTGTATTTATATTTTTCACACATAAATTATGAGATTGATTTATCCTTAATTTAAGGATACATTTTTTATAAGGGATTTCATCTCATTTTACATTTCTATTGATACTTCATTGTTATTATGAACCAATTCACTCTTATATGGTTTATATACATTCCATTGTCATATTATATCATGAATCCCTTTATACTCATGATATTATAAAGTTCTGATTAAATTTTATTCCTCAATAATTTGTATTCAAGTGTCTCTCATTTTTTTAAAAACTCTTTAACTAAAATTTCGTTTGAAATGTATTAATGATTTATTATTATAAATATTTCTCACTAATATCCATGTTTTCAAAATGGATTTAAGGATTTATTTACATGTATATTAATGGTTTTAAATGTTTAATTATTTAAAGTGGTATGGGACACTTTGATTAAAAAATCTCTTTATTAAATGTTTTAAATGTTTTTGAAAATGATTATGATAATGGATTTTTTATGTCATAATTTTTAAGTGATATATTGTGATTGAAATGTGTAAATGTTTTCTTTCCATTATATTTCTTTTATGTATTATGAATTTATAATGGTACTTGTATATTTGATGGGTGGTTACGTGATAAACCATATGGCAGGTGGTGCCGTGAATACCAGGACAGGTGGTTATGTTTTAACCTCCAATGCATTGGGTAATGAAGTTGGTCGTATGGATATTCCATTTAGTGATATGTATGTAAGTCGACCGTATGGTTTTTTCATTGAAGCATGTTTATGTCCCAAGATACCTTTATATGTTCTGTGTTCTTTATATGGGTTTTATGGTAATCTTTTGGTTACAAAAAGGGTAAGTAATGATCTTTTATTCAGTGAAGAGTTTTTACTACTTCATAAAGGTGAAAAGTATTACTTTGATAAAGTATTCATGGTTTACTTGTTGTTTTGAAAAATGCGCAGCTTTCCTTCTTTGTGTATCCTTTACTGGGATTTTTATGCTCATCCCATGTTTTTGAAATGTTCTCCACAGGACTTAAAGATGAATAGGGTCGAGGATGGGATCATGGAAAGACATGCTATCTAAAACATGGAACTAGACATGTTTCTTTTTATGAGTTTTTATTTTAGGGAAACATAGTAGAAGTGTCTACTTTGTAATCTTTTCAGATGTAATAGTTATGTCCAAATTCTCTAAAACTCTAAACCTAAAAGGATCCTCAATGTGAATTATTCATTTAAATCATGAATATGTATTGCACATAAGGAGGGATCCTTATAGTTGGTTTCAAAGGGAGGTTTAGACAACTTTAGGGATTAGGAGATTTCGTTTGACCCATTGTTAGTCACTATATTTATTATTTTAGTTAAATCCTTGTATTATAACTTTTTTTCAGGTCATGTAAAGTTGGTTATGAATGGAAGGAGGAGGATCTCAAATGCCATTTTGATCTCTTCCTGATGACATGCTTTCAATAATTATTTCAAAGTCATGTTAGGATGATTTTGAAACTTTTTCTAGCATACAACTCACTTGAATGAAGTTGTTTGAGATATCAAACACCTCGATTATACCTCGTTATCATTTTGGATCAAGGGTTTTATTTAGATAAATACTATTTTCACAATATTCTCATATTTTCAGGAAGGGTAAATATTATCAAGGTATTTTCAAATATTTTACCTTATCACAAGATTTTGAAGCTTATTATGATTTTAAAAATGATGTTAAAGAAGGAGACCCTTATGAAACCTATTTATATTTTATTTTAAAATATAGTCTCTCAAAACATACATATTGTATTTCAAAAGTAAAAATAATAGAATGATTAAACTAAAATTTTGTCTGACTATTTTATAGAAATCATGTTTTATGAGATGTTTTGGAATTATATTTCATACCTGATTATTTTCCCAAAAAACAATTCTTCGAAAACCCATATGACCCTTGTTGTACAAGGTGTATTTGGATGGAGGAAGAAAATGATTTTGAAGGATCTCTAAATCATTGTTGTAATGCATGGGACTTCTACCTATGTGTACAAGATGATGATGAAACTGATTGGATGCCATGATCAAGGAATGCTGTTATCCATTTTGGGAATCATTTTATTTTATCTTATGGTGGTGAAATAAGACTTCAAAATTTTAGATTTTGATATCGTAATTAATTTGGATGAAAATTAGAGGTATAAGGAAACCATTTAGGTTAAAACATGTTAGGGTTATTTTTTGTTTTTTATAAAAAGGAAAACCCATAGGATGAGTGATAACCCGTCGCATCTGGTAAGGCCACAGGAATCATACCCACAACTGAAGGGAGACAAGGGCCCTTCGCATACCACTAGATTATGTGAATTACCTGGTCATTATTACTTATTATTTTTATTTAGATTATTTTATTAATCATGAATAATTTTATTTTGGGTTACCTCAGAAAATATTGACCTATCATGGAGGATATAAGATTTGGTTAATTGCTTTTCAAGAAGAGACATTATGATAAACTGATGTAATTTGGAGATAAATGTTAATTTGTACCTTGGAAGACTATGTGATGAAATCCTTCAAATATTTTCGTTTCATTCTTCATTTGGTTTAATTTAAATAATTTTATGCACAATTTTTTTATCGAATGGTCTTTTTTGAACATTGGGTTTTTGTTGGACAAATTTTGGAGATCAATAATTGATTTTCTATTTTATAAAGGATTATCCTTTTGTGGATTATCTGATCGTGTTCTATCAATTTTGGGTTTGGTTAAGGTCTAAAGACATGGGAAATATATAGTTCTCTTTTTTGGATTAGGTGATTCTCTAGAAGTTGATTATAGATCTCTTAATGTGAAAAAGTCATCCGAAATTCTCATCTTTTGGAGAAAATATGAGTTTGTGTAAGAAATCATTTAGGAGATGAGAGTCTACATGACAAGTAAGTATGTTTCCTTAATATTTAGTTAAGATCCTAAATAAATTCCTTAATGAAAAGTCACTTAAAAACAAAAATATTGTCTGTTAACGTTTCCTACTAGGGAATCAAATACAATTTAACCCATCACCAGTTTGTGATTTTCTAGGGGATAACTTTTTCCTAAACATGTTTTCTATCACTCTGTATCAGAACATGACCCTATTTTTCTCATCCATGTCCATGTTTTCCTACATGGAATCCTAGTATGGGTTAACTTAGGAGACCTTTGTACTTCCCTTTCTTTATTTTAAAGTGACAGTTTAATTGACTCCTTTTTCGATGCGGGGCTTTCAATAATGTTTCTAAGCTCAATTTTAAAATTCCGAGGATGTAATTCCCAAAAGAGGGGAAATGATGTAACACCCCAGGTAAATAAAAATATGAAATTTTCATATTTATCCATATTTGTGAATAAAATGTTAATATTTATTTAATGGGAATGTTATGCTCGATGGCGTACCCAATAGGCAACTACGAGTTTCTTGGAAATCTTATGTTGCACACTAATAATAAAATAATATTATTTTAAATGGTAGTTAACGACTATCCATTGTAATGTAGGGAATGAAAATAACAAACTAAAAAAATGATTATATATGTTTTTCAAATATTTTTACTTTTGTCCAATAAATGTTAGAGGCTTAAAATGCGAATGAATACAATTTTAAGTGTAAATATTTTAATATTCATTAAAAGGTTGATTAACCACCTTTTGATGGTGAACCCTTTTTAAATCCACTTTTGAAAATTTCATATAATATATTGGACCAAATAAAATCCTTCTTTAGAATCGGGACATCAAAATTTACTTTGTCTATGTTTTTGTTATTTTTTCGATACAGTTCATTTTTAATGAATATGTGAAAAATGTTAAAACCTCTTTTAAATATAATTTATTTATATGGTTACATCATCTTTTGAATTGGTTTTGAAGTGAAATTTGAATATATTTTTACCATTTAATCCAATGGTGGTCATTGGAATTAATTTCACATTGAATTTGGACTTAAACTAGTGTCAATCTTTTAATAGATATCGTTTCTTAAAAACACACTATTTGTTTTGACAGTGAGAATTAATTATTAAAATTTATATATTTGGAATTTTATAAAATAGACATCATTTTTGAATTCAGAATATCAAATATAGCTTAGGGTTATTCTTCGGTATTTTTCTAATAAACATCAATTTTTGATGAATAGTGAATCCACTAAGTGGTAGTTAGAAAATGATTTTTCATTTAAATGAAACATTACCACATTTTTTATTTGATTTTAAAAATCCAAGATACATGGTTGTCATTAGGATGTAAAATGTTGTTCAATAGGATTAACATAATTTTTCGGTGAATAGAAATTTTTAAGTTTTATTAATCGTGATTAAAGTTAATTATTGTAATTTATGGTAAAGATAACGTTATAATAATATGAAATGACTATTACACATGTCTTACCCATATTGGATTAGCCATGGAAAACATAGAAAATCCATGGGTCAACTTGGGGACCCCATGGAGCCACTTTGGTAGGAAAATGACATTAATAACTTTTTATTTAAAGTTAAAATGATAATGTCACAAACATATATTGTTTTACTAAAACAATTTTTACATGGGGATATAAAGGTAATATTTTTTACAATAAATATTCAGTGGAAATCTAAAAAGATTTCCTACATCATAGTATTTTTTATAAATTTTATACATTAAATAAATTTATTTATTTATGACACCACGATGATGTAGTGATTACCTCATTAATGAACGATTTAAATAAAATGAAAATATAATGTAAAATATAAGACATACACTTGTAAAAAACCTATTGGATGGGTGTATTTCGAACACTTATCAACTTAAACATGAAATATATAATTGTGGGACCTTTGATATCTGAATATCATTTTATAATAAAGTTACATTTCAAGACTTTCCAAGAGTGCCCCTCCTCCCTCTTATAAAAGGCCCCCACCTCTACCTCCTTACCCACACCTCTCAAGCCATTGTCTCAACCAAACTCTGATAATTTTATCTCTCCACATCCCTCTCTTCAACCTAGAAGCCTACCCTTAGGCAGAAAGCTCTTCAATAAACCCTTTTAGTTCAAAGCAAGAGGAGTTACCGAATTTAAAGGTAAAGTCTTACATAATGTTCTTTTGTTTTATTTTGATTCTCCAACACGCTAAACTCTTTTTATTAATTTATTTTTAAACAAAACGAGTTTCTTCAATATACTATGATGTTTTTATGAGACTTATTCAAGATACACTAACACACACCTCCGTCTATTGGTTAAAAAATATAATGTTTCAATGGATGGGGAATTACTGTCTCACGAAACGATGATTGTTATATCTTCTCCTACCACCTCTCATGGTGGCCATTATGATGGAAATATATTTATTTATGATATATATTATATTAATTTCCTCTATATGATTCTGTATTTTATATTTAATAATTACCTTTATGCTTTTCATGTTGTGAAAATGCTATATTTTCATTTGAGGAAGTGTGGACTACCGCCCCCTCAAGTGATTTGACTCGTTCATGAAATACATGGAATGTATAAATAATTAAATTGATGAACATATGTGACCTATATAACATATATATTATACTATAATTATAATATATTTATCTCTCATCTATTAAAAATTCCATTAATGTGCCAAAGAAATGTAAGTAGCGTTAATGCGTAGGTATGGCCTACCGTCTCCATGAACGGTGCATTTCATTTCTTTTTTTGTCCAAAGGTTATGGAATAGTATAAAATGAATATATATTAGATATATATGATGTTTAAATCATTAATACTATTCTGGAGATTATGTACTTATAACTACATGGAAAATTCTTTTCCAACAAGTTTGATTTTTACTCATGTAGCAAAAATCGTCAAAAACGTATGATATGAAATCACCTTATAAACCAATTATTATAAAATTAAAATATGTGATATGAATTGAACAATAATCTTTAAAGGATTTCCATAAGAAATTTTTAATTTACCAAACTTTATTATTCAGGAATATAAAGAAACGAACAAGACAAGTCGGGAATAAGGTAAGGGATCATACCTCTCTCTTTCTTTTCAAGTACTCCCTTTTATGTCATTCCTTTTATTATCCATGTTATTATGTTAGAGGATGTTCTTTTCTATTCATCCTACTATACTTTTTATGTTAATATGATGAGATAACCTCTCATTCTCTCATCAATTCATTTTAAGAATATTTAAGTGGCGTCGTTAGGCTTCAGAATTTTTGTAATGTACCCTACCACACTCTTCTTTTTATGTACTCCCTTTTATGTCATTTATTTTAATCTCATATTTATTATGATTGGGTATGTTCTTTTATATTCCATATTTGATCTCATAAATCCATTTTTGGATGTTTTATGTGGCACCATTATGCTGCCGAGTTTTTGTAAGGGATTTTTCATCTCACTTTTATTCTCGTGAGATTTTTGCTACATTTTCCAGCATTTACTTTGATTGGTGTATGTACTTCCAATTATTCTACTCTTTTTGTAATATATTTTCGTTTATGAGTATTTAAATAAATGTTTTATAGTACTTCTTTCATGGGGTGTACGTTTCGAAAGTTAACCAAATCGGTAAGGGAACCATTCACCATCATCTTTTTAAGTGACTTCTATTTGTTAGGTCTTTTAATTTACATATTATTATGTTGGGATATGTTATTATATATCCTTATTGATGTAAAATGTATTTCAAAGTGATGAGATACCCTTTTTGTCTCATCAACTCATTTTCTAAATTTTAAAGTGACGTCGTTAGGCTGTGGAATTTTTACAAGGGAACTTCTTAACCCGATTTTGTTTTCTTTTGGTTCAACTTGTAGTTATTGAATATGTCATACTATGAATATGTTTGAATGACCTATGATTATTTGAAACATAATATCCACTTATATTCTGTTTATTTATATTTTTCACACATAATTATGAGATTGATTTATCCTTAATTTAAGGATACATTTTTTATAAGGGAATTCATCTCATTTTACATTTCTATTGAGACTTTATTGTTTTTATGCACGAATTCACTCTTATATGGTGTATATACATTCCTTTTGGCATATTATATCATTAATCCCTTTATACTCATCATATTATAAAGTTATGATTAAATTTTTTTCCTCAATAATTTGTATTCAACTGTCTCTCATTTTGTTAAAAACTCATTAACTAAAATATCGTTTTAAATTTTTTAATGATTTATTATTATAAATATTTCTCACTAATATCCATATTTTCAAAATAGTTTTAAGGATTTATTTATATGGATATTAATTGTTTTAAATGTTTAAATATATAAAGTGGTATGGGACATTTTGATTAAAAAATCTCTTTATTAAATGTTTTAAATGGTTATGAAAATGGTTTTGATAATGGAATTGTTATGTCAGTATTTTTAAGTAATATATTGTGATTGAAATGTGTAAATTTTTTCTTTCCATTATATTTGTTTTATGTATTATGATTTTATAATGGTACATATACATTTTACGGGTGGTTACGTGATAAACCATATGACGGGTGGTGCCGTGAATACCAGGACGAGTGGTTATGTTTTAACCTCCATTACATTGGGTATGGAAGTTGGCCGCACGGCTATTGCATTTAGTGATATGTGTGGAAGTCGACCATATGGTTTTTCTATTGAAGTATGTTTATGTCCCATGATACCATTATATTTTATGTGTTCTTTATATGGGTTTTATGGTAATCTTTTGGTTACAAAAAGGGTAAGTAAAGATATTTTATTCAGTGAAGAGTTTTTACTACTTCATAAAGGTGAAAAGTATTACATTGATAATGTATTCATGGTTTACTTGTTGTTTTGAAAAACTTGCAGCTTTCCTTCTTTGTGTATCCTTTACTTGGATTTTTATTCTCATCCCATGTTTTTGAAATGTTCTCCACAGGTCTCAATGATTAATAAGGTCAAGGATGGGATCATGTAAAGACATGCTATATAAAACCTGGAACTATACATGTTTCTTTTTATGAGTTTTTATTTTATAGAATCATTGTAGACGTGTTTACTTTGTAATCTTTTGAGATGTAATAGTTATGTCATAATTCACTAACACTCTAAACCTAAAAGGATCCTCAATGTGAATTATTCATTTAAATCAAGAATATGCATTTCACATAAGGAGGGGTCCTTATAGTTGGTATCAAAGGAATGTTTACACAACTTTAGGGATTAAGAGTTTTCGTTAGACACATGGTTAGTCCCTATATATATTATTTCAGTTAAATCCTTTTTTTATAACTTTTTATCAAGTCAAGTAAAGTTGGTTATGAATGGAAGGAGGAGGATCTCAAACAACATTTTTATCTCTTCCTGATGACATGCTTGCAATAATTATTAC